>CM035347.1:12670306-15166955 GCA_020226455.1 Prunus salicina | reverse complement strand
AATTAAATGTTGCAAATGTTCTTATATGTAGCGAATTAGTGTGCAAAAACGGCCTAATTACCCCTTTTCAAAATTGATGAAGACGAAGAAAACATTTTGTTAGTTGTAAGCTTAAGTCTCCGTAAGTCATCCTCCACGCGTCTCTTCTTCCCTCTCTAACCTCAATTTCATTCCCATGTAATAAACAACAAGTTTCATACAAGGGAAGCAGAATGTAAGAATTAAACTCTCTATCCCTCGCATGTATAGAGATGAAAAGTATCATTTGAATTATAAGTCATCATTTTTCAACAAATTGTTACGTTGCAACACATATTGCAAAAAAATTTAGGGGAAAAAGGAAACAAAGTGCAAAATCCCAAAAAGAGGTACCGCAAATTGACTTCCCTAAGAGCAACTCTAACTAGTGCAGATGCATTTAGAAGGTTGAGCAAATTTTACTACAACTCTTCTTCATGGAAATCATACCATACCCAAAAATACACTTTTGCTTTGTACATTTGTAACATTCATTAGAGATGCTCTAATGAAGTGAAATTAACGGTATAAAAAAAGTACTCAATAATTTCATTGAAATCATCTGAAAAATGAAGCAAATTTTTTTATTTTTTATTTTTTAAAATTCCAAAAATGAAGGACAAAGGTGAATGAGAGTGGATGGAATTTCCTCCATCAAATTCAAACCTAGAGGGAGTCAACCAAACGCAAATGGGCTATCCTTTTTTACTATTTCTTGTCAGCATAAAAGTTTATCTAAATATATATTTTTCTAAAGTCAATGTGAAATGGAAAATTAGGCATTGTGATCTTAACCGAACTAGATATTGGGGAAAACGAGTAAAAGTTGCGGCCTATGAAGTTGGGAAAACATGTATTTCATGCTTGAGAAAAAAACTACGGCATACGATTGTGTGACATGACGATGACATAGAGAAATAAATAAATAACCACTACGGAAGAGTCTTACTAGCTAATCATGTTCAAGACTCTGCAAATTTGGACTGATCAACCCAACTTGGCATAGCATACATGTTCAAACGGATGCTTCAAATAAAATGAGGTTTTCTTCAAAAGGAAGGGCATGTTCTGAAGTATTTTCTCAGCGTCAAAAGCACTTTTTTAATTATATCAATTTATTGAAATGTTGATATGAGTTACGTCAGTTGTCTAGAGCGGTGTCTTTGTTCCTTCGCATTTGAGTCCGATCTCTTCTCTGTACATTAGAATAATTTAAAATATCGCTTTATTAAATAAATTATTAATTTGTTGAGAGATTGGAACAATATAAAGGATGAAAAGGAGTCTCCTCATGAGTTGTGTGGAAGTTCATATGGGCATGCATTAGGGTAATTTGGCCAGCATAGCCAGTTATAGCTATCAAAGCTTTGGGTACCATTAATTCAGAAGCAAAATTAATATTACAGTTTCATGTTTTACCATGACACAGTCAATTCGAACAAGATAATACATTTTCTTTTTGTCTTTTTTTTGTTGTTGTTGCTTTCCATGGAAAATAAGGCGTTTTGAGATATATGATTTTTGTTTTTAAATTCCTTCATTAATATTGTTTTCTCGTCATGAAAACTGAAAGCTAGCTATCGACACTTTGAATTATCCGGACACATATACTCCGTGAAATGGTTCATGCATGGTTGCTGGCCGGTGCAACAAGATAAGTTGGTAAGAATTGAAATAGCCATTCATTTTTCTATCTCTATACTCATTCACATTCACGTTTTCTATTTCCTCAACAGCTCTCTTCATATTATTACAATAATAATAACCCAAAGAGATTAAAGGACTTTGGGGAAACTCAACATAAACAATTTTAATCATTTTTAAGGGAAATAACTAACTCAGCTATGTAATGATGACGAAGCCCTAAAAATTTCTGAATCGAGTCACTTTTTGAGGACAAGACACCACTAAACAAAGTTACAAAAATATACAAATTAGTTGACTTAAAGGAAGAGATAAATATCTCGGACACAACATGGTTTTTAAATCTTAGAAATTTATTGATTCGAATCATTTATTTTTTTTCTTCAGGATTTTTTTAAAATCATCTTTGCAACGAATCATTTAAATCCAAATTTGAATTAAATAGTTGTAATTTTAGTGTTTGCTTGAAACACATTGTTTGTTTATTTTATTGGTCACAATTAGATATCTTAATAACATTTTGTTTATAAAAATGGTCTATGAATTCCAATCCTTGAATTTTTTTTTTGCAGTTGAATGAGTAACAAAGTTAATGACTAGGAGACCTATTATCTTCCTTTCCAAGTTGATAATGATGGATGTTTGCCTATAAGGTTAATAAAAGTAGGAGCACAATGAATTTTTAATTGCTTATTTATAAATTTCTGCTACAAAAAACGGCACACGTATCATAGAATGTATTATATCTTACACTAGTTAAACAAGAATTAATAATTACGAAATTATCAACTATACTCTCTCAAAACTTGCACACCCAGTCTTGTTATTTGCTCAAAAAGTAATGAACATAATTATGAACATTAGAAAGGCTCTCAGTAATGCCAGCCGCGAAACATTGGGAAGACGGCGAACCTCATCAGTCCGTCCTTACAATGGAGGCCATCGTGCTCGCCGCAAGCGAAGTAGTAAGGCTGCCAACTCTTGAGCACAAACTCAAAGCCTTTTCCACCTCCTTGTGTCGGTTTTCCCACCATCTTGGCTTGGCTTAAATCACACTTCATGAAGCTCCAAGGGTTTTGGAACAAGTACACGCTATGAGGACGTGTGGTGTCATTTGGAGGATCATACTTGAAAACTGCATGTTCATCATGGAAAAAGGGTTGCTTATAGTGAAGCAAATTGCACAGTAGAATTAATGTAATTATGACAAATGTAACTAACGGAACCTTCTATTGATTGATAGTTTCACGTGTTATGTTGTGTTATCAAGTTGTCAATATAGGTAATATGCGTAACTGAGCAACTTACAGATATCAATAGAAGACAACATTTCATATGTATAATTAGAGCATGCAGCATGCTAGTGAACTGAAACATCCTTGAACAGAAGCAAGCTTTTTACTTGCCCCCCAAAAGGCTTAAGCAAGCTAAAGATGAACAAAAAGTTGCGAACTCACCTAGAGTGTCATTGATGTAAAATGGGCCATTCTTCCAAGCCCATTGTTTGTAGTCAAATCCGTAATGCCAGTTTTCAGACCCACCAACTGTGATTTTGTTGGGTCCTTTGGTCTCGTTGAGGCCATGGTTGAAACCCCAACCAGTGTAGTTGCCATGTTGCCAATCCTTATTGGCTAAGCCGACTGCCAGCATTGAAGCAATTAGCACCATAGCTAGGGCTTGTGCAAAATAATGGGAGCCCATTATTCACTTTCAAATGCAACTCAAGGAGAAGGAAGATGGATGGAAATTTTAGAGGGTTGAGAGGATGAGACTTGAGAATGAGATTGTGAATTCAAATGTTGGCTATGGGTTCTTATATGTAGGCAGATGGAGTGGTGCAAAACGGCCTAATTGACCCCTTTTCAAAATTGGTTGGTAAGACAAAGAAAACATGTTGTCAGTTGTAATGCTTCTTATTAAGCTCAAGTCTCCCTAAGTTAGTCCTCCACTAATGTCTCTTTCTCCCTCTCTGATCTCAATTTCATGCTTTGGGGGGTCAAAATAAATTTTTTTTGCTTTTCTAATGGAGAGAGTTGAATACTTGTTTTATTATTTGAATAATAAGCCTTCACTTTTAACAAATTATTAGGTTGTAACATATTGCAAAATCTTTATTAAATTTTTTTTAAATGAAGCAAAAAGGATTTAAAAGAATTCTAAAAATGAATGACAAGGAGACAATGGGTTGGTGACTGAGTGAGAGTGGAAGGAATTTTCTCCATCAATCTAGAGGAAAGTCAACCAAATGCAAATGGGTAATCGTTTTAACTATTTCTTTTGAGTTTGAAAGTACATTGAAATTGCCAACAAGGTTGGTTCAAGTGATAAGGTACATGCACTTTGTATAACCCCACTACCCAACAGTGTTTAAATCTCGCTGTAGCAATTCTTATTGGTGCGTTATTTGTAATTTTTATATAAATTCATACAGGTGACAACTGACAGTTGGGTGCCACACGTAAGTCCTTACGGCTCGAGGTTGTGAGTTTGGCCAAGTGCTAATGGTGAGAGTAGCAAATCTCCCCCTAAACTTTTGTTCACAAAAAAAAAAAAAAAACATATAGATTGAAATTATTATGATTAAAAAAAAAATTTAGTCCAAGTCAATGCAAATGAAAATTTAGGCATTGCGATTTTAAAGGAACAAAAGAGTTGGGAAAAACGAGTAAGAATTGCGGCCTAATAGAAGTTGAGGATGCTTAAGGGAAATAGTTGCGCTATAACGATTCTGTGACATGATGATGACATCCACAAATTACACAAGTCATGCTATAATATATATTTTTTCTTTGGGTAAAAAGTCTTGGTATAATTATTCCCTTTTTTTTTTATATCATGAAAGTCATGTATAATTAGAAACCACAGAGACATGCTATACGATTGTGTGACATGACAATGACATTAGCAAAGGAGTAGTTTACCAAGTATTATCTCAAATTTTTAATACCAACAAATGGACAGATAATATAGTTATGATTCATATATTGTAAATAAATGAAGTTCAAGATTGGAATATGATTATTTTACCAAATTACACAATGTTGGCGCCAAAATTTGTTGTAACTTATAACTTTTGTGCATCATATGAAAAGGCTTCCATGTGCTAATTTTGTCGATATTAACTTTTTGGCGTGAATATAGCACCATGTTAGAATTTTTAGTAAATTAGTAACATTACGCCGATGTTAAGTAATGTTATAATTAAAAATAAAAATTTCTCAATAAGACCTTTCCAAATCTTAAAGAACGAGAGTCGAGCATATTATATGTCAAACATAACTATAAATCAAGAGCGAAGTTTTTCACATACACATTATGAATGTGTCATAGTTCGAATCTGGGATTTCCGGCACGTCAATTCCTTTTTTCCATTCACAACGCCTGATTTGCTTTAAGCAAGTTTTTCTATGTACACCAGCACAACAACCAATCATTTTCACTTGAAAGGAAAGTAAAAGGAATGTTTCTCTTTTTTTTTTTTTGACAGGTGGAGTAACATAATTGGTTGTGAGAAAAGTTTGATCACAGACAAGTCACCTAGGCATCAGCCCTCAAATCAAATCTCAGACCATCCCCTCATTTTCAAATCGGCGCGCTGCCTTCTCTGCCACCCACACTCTCCTTTCTCAACTCTCCACAACTCTACTACCACCATCCCCGACACCAAGTCCGTATTTCCGATCGGACGGTGCCGGAAACATCAGTGATGGGCCCACCGAAGAATGCGGTCCGTTCGATCTCTCAGGAGGCCTTCGACGAGGTGGTGAAGGAGAACATGGACGATCTCGGCATGGACCCCACCGAGGCCCTCCAAGATGCCATCCAAACCCTAACTCTCCAGGGCGTTGATCTCTCTGGTACACTACTCTTACCCCAATCTCTCCAATACGATTCGTTTTGGTTTCGAAGAACTGTAGGAGGAAGAAAAAAAAAACAGAGTGATTGAGTGAAATCAAATTGCCTGCATTTCATTTCCCGCATTTTCTCGGAAACCAAACAGACCCAATTCAGTAAGTGTAGCGTTTATTTCATTTCGTTGTGTAATTTTCGGTTCTTTGTGTGTTACAGGGATTGTCACCTGTGTCCCGGGAGAGGGTAGTGTGAAGGACAACCCTGTGATACATTGTTTGGATAGATTGAACCAGTTGAATGCCGGTCCAAGCAATCAAATCGACGATGAGACGGTGGGGTTACTTAATAAACTTACAGAGCTCTGTAATTCCGAAGGTTCTGGAAATGCAGCAATTGCCTCTAGAAATGGAGGGGTTGAAATAATTTGTTCTATATGTTCTAAGGTTCAAAAGGGGTGCGAACATGCTATTGTTTCAGCTTTGAAGGCATTGGCTTTTTTGCTTCATGGTATGATGGTTAAATTGGCTTCTTTAGTTTCTTGTGAAATTTGATTTTTTTAATATTTTTTATAAATCATTATATGTATGTTGTGCCTAATTTCTGGGCTTTTGTTCATTTGTAGATTTACAAAGTAGAGAAACGTTTAGGGCAAGTGATGGACCAAAGCTTGTGGTGGGTATTATAACTGATGGATTTGAGAATATAGACATATTGAGTAGTGGTTTTGCTGTCATTGCTGCGGCTGCAACGGGTAATGAGGTTCTAAAAGAGCTATTCATAGAGTTGAAGATTGAGGAGCTCATTCTGCGAGTATTGAGTGTAAAAAGGGAAGCCAGCATTCAGAGCGTATATGATGCTATACGGGTTCTCTTAACACCTGATGATAATCGCATTTTGGCTTCGCAAGTAAGTTGAGGTTTATTGCAAAATTCCAGAAGCTTCTGCAGTGAGGCAAACCTTTTTAAGTCAAGTGTTACATGCTACAAATTCAAAAGAGGACACATTCTTTATAAAAACAATGTTGTGAATTTCAGGTCTTTGGTTATGCCCGGAAATTTGCCAAAATTGGAATTGCCGGAGCTCTAGTTGACTCAATACGTGCAGGGCTTAGCTCATCTAGTCTTGTTTCAGCAAGCATCGCTTTGAAGGCTGTTGCTGTCAATGTAAGAATGTTATCTGATGCGATGCCAATTTAGAGTGATGTTTTAATTACAATTGTATGGCCTTTTATATTTTAGTCAGTGTGAAACATTTTGGAATTCCAATTTAGACTTTGTTAGGCGGATCAATCCCTTATTTTCATATAATGGAAAGGTTTTTTTTAAAATATTTTTATTTAACATTATATCTCATGCAAATATGTCTCATAGCAGTAACAAGTGATAGTATGTTGATTGGGGATACAATCTTAGCCTCTTCATCTAATTTGTATACGGCTTGTTACTAATTACAAATGTGATATATTGTACACTATATTTTGTTATTCTAATTCTTTTAATTATTGGTCTTCATTTTTCCACAGGATGAAATATGCACCTCCATTTCTGAAAATGGTGGAGTTGATGCTGTTCTCGTATGTATTGATGACAGCAGTGAACAAGGCAACAAGACTGTTGCTAAAGTTTGCTGTTCTTTGCTCTGCAAGGTCTAAATCACATTTATAACCTTGATTAAGTGAAATTATTTTCTATTTTTCTTTTGAGACACCATTGGCACAGTGTACCTCTCACATTCGTTCTTTAATAACTCATATGTGAGCAATTGGAGGTCACAAGAGAAAAACCTATTTTACTGACAGTGAAGATTTAAAGCAGTTTTAAGGTTTTATCTAGAACTCTTGGACCGCAATTCTTGGAAGTAAATACATCATCTATTGCTTTGTGCTATATAAACTCTTGGTATTAATTACAAAGTGGTGGATGCGTTGAGTTGCCTTTGTCAGTATTACTTAGAAAATTGCACGTGCTACTGTCTGGTGAAGCTTATTAAGTCCTCTTATATATTGTTATATTTTAGTTGGCAGGAAGTGACGCAAATAAGACAGCAATTGTTGAGAAGAAGGGTATGGATAGGCTAATTAAACTGTCGGCTAGATTTTTTGATGACCCATCTGTCCTGCAAGAGGTAAGGAAACTGCAATTGTTTCATATTGAATTTGCATATTTTTTGGACTAATAAGGTACCAATTCAATTGAATTCCGAGTTCATATGCCATTATGTGGTTAGATGTTAGCTGTATTGTCTGAGTGCTTCAACTGTTAATTGTTTCCCCTGTTCTTGAATGCATGTTAGGTTTTAGTAGTGTCTGACACTGTACAGTTGATTGAATGGCTTTAATGGCTCTAGATCTGGCAGTTTGAACATGGTTATTAACATACCTGAAATCAAAACATGCTTATTAATGGCAAAGTGCTATTTCTTCTCTGTTTAAGTATTATTTGCAAGAATTCTGAACAAAATATTATTAGTGATCAGATCCTCGCAAGAATAATGTTGTAATGACTTCCACAGATCATGGCTGTTATTTCTGTACTCTCCTTAAGGTCCCCAGAAAATGCTGCACGTGCCATTGAAGCTGGGGCCGGAGAACTTGCCCTCCAAGCTATGCAGAAGTTTCCTGCAGCACAGCAAATGCAGAAGAATTCCTGTCTCATGATCCGGAATCTGGTCGCAAGAAATGCAGCCAACAGGCAAGTCTTTTTGTTATAAACCCATCTCCCTCTCTTTTTGGTATCAGTATCACATATTTTTAATCATACCATGCATACCATTCATTTGTGCTCTCGTTTTAACCTAACTGTTCCGACGTCATCTTTTTCGCTGCACAGAACTCTTCTGCTCAATAGCGGTGTTGAGAAACACATACGGGTGGCCAAGCAAAACCATGTAAGCTGTAAGGAAGCCGCTACTGACGCACTAAGGGATCTCGGACTTGATGATTACAACGTTTGAATTCTCAGAGTGGATATACTCCGTTCCCTTGAACCACAATTTTGCATGCCCAAATTGATTTTCCCTGTTTGCTTTGGCTCTTTTTGCTTGAGGGTAGGTAGCGTTCATGTATCTTATGCGACAGTATGTTGTTACACTCTCCTTCTGCTGCTATACATGGTACAACACTCGGGAATATTTGATTTTATGAAATTCAACTTGTCTTCCTTTAGAGTTCGTACTTACAAAGAAAGGAGGGAAGTATTTTCCCAATAAAAATAGCGGTTCTTAGACTACTTGATAAACTCGTCAAGTATTAAAATAACTTATATACAGTACAACGTACTAAATGTTACATAACACATGGAATATTCACTCCATTGAGAGGTAAGTCCCACCTAAAATTTCTAAATTGTCAACCACGCTGATATGCGTGAGGTAGACGTGACCCACCAAAAAACGAGAAAAAGAGGTAAACGGCGGTGATGTGGAGGCCCCACATCCAACTTTACAAGTCAAAGCTGGTGATGGTGATTTGTGACTTGCACTAATCTGACAAGACAAAAATTCAACCCTAAGAACGATGCAACTTTATAGCCAATCTCAGTTCGCCAGCTGTCTTCCCTCAATCCTATAAAACAAGAACGTGCAACATACAGAAAGTTTTATACGATCTTTTTGGGTTTTGACAAAAGCACCAGATAAGTCTGTTTTCATTTGTAACCTAATTCTGAAGTGTACACATAAATTTGGTGTATTTGCCCCAAAGTTTGCTCCCATACATCTAAGTTGAGATTAACTTTCAACCAAAAAAAGGACTTTATTTTTTCTGCAATAAATACAAGCTGTACTAGCATGTGCATGCGTCACATGATTTTTGCCTATAACAGGAGTTGAGCATGACCGGAATTTATTACAAGGCTCGCAATAATCAATGCATAGTCTTGCACGACTGATGTTAATATAATTCATGACAATAAAAACTAATTAGTTAACACATAATATCTACCATAAAAAATAAAAATCGAGCCCAAGTGAAAGTTTGTCTATCTCACCATCATATCAACAAATGCTTCCAGCATGTAACAGGACAAAATTGTTTGGTTTAACGTTTGATCAAGTCACAACTCATTGGCTTTTTGCAAGTTCCAAATAGTAAAGCTGTTTTGCTAGGAAAAAGAAAAACAAAAGAGGGGAGAAGTTCAATTGGATGAGCTTCAAGCTTTAATTCTTTACAGGTAAATTTTCTTGCAAGGATCAGACTTATTCTCCTATGATCTGGAACGACCTGCGAAATAGGAAGGTGTTAAAGTAAATAAAGATCCGTTAATGAACTACAAAAACATACAAACCAAATTTGAAGTATAAAATACAGAAGCGATACTGATATGGAACCAATAGCTGAATGAACCTATTCTCCAAATTCTATATGAAACTTACAAAAAACTGTAAATATATAGACAAAATACATTTCTTGCCAACCTAAACTATTTGATTGTGTTAAAATCATATTTGAATGTGTGGTCCTAATTCGCAGTCGAACAACATAGTATGCTAGATATCTGTCAAAAAAATATTACAACGTATATACATTGTGTATATCTAACATATTGTCACACGATGTTTGAGAAAATATAGAGAGGACAGAATATTCAGTACCTGATTTTCCCTTCAGAAAATCAGGGCTTGTGACAAAATAAGTCTGAACCAGTTCACACTAGGTATGATTGGACTCCAAAGCATTTGTAAATTCAAGGTAAAGGCAGCCTGTATTGGCAAATTACATTAGGCAGTGATTCTTAATATCAACGTTGAGTCATAGGGTGAAAAAAATCAAACCAAACAGTATCTTACGTACCAGTTGACTGCCGAAGTGCTACTTTTGGAACATCTTGCTGTAGGCCTTCTTCTCCTTATCACGTCTATCAGAAATCTGTCCAAAAATTATGAAATAAGAAATCTCTAACATCTATTTCCGCAGAATTTCACAAGTCCGGTTTAATATACGGACCTTCTTCTTTGCAGCGGCAAACTCCTTCTTTATTCCAGCTGAAGATCAAAAGCAAACCACAGTAAGTTTCGGTAAACAGGTAAGCCCAAATTCCAAAGCATTTGCATCAACTTGACCATTTATGCCTTTAATAAAAGAATATTAATAAACCCAACCAATTAGGAGGCGGCTACAAAGTACTAAAGCAAAAGTATTCTCCTCCTTTGACAAGAAACTTCTTGTTACTTATATTTGAGACTGCTAGTTGTTCTCCATCGAAAATATAACAAAATGTTGGATCCAGATTGTTCAACTCCATTACCACTCACATACAAATTTATGACTCTCCATAGTTTATCTACTGCTCACCATCTTTTTTCTCAAACCACTAAAACTGGCATTGAAATAAAACCTTACGCTTATGACAAAGGACTCTGTCCATACCATCAGTTGGCTCCAGATCCAATGCCCTTTTGAAGCTTTCAACTGCAGCATCAATATCATTAAGCGCCATGTATGCCTGACAGATAGAAGGAACATAGCCATCAGGATATAAGGACGCAATCCAATAAACTTCCCATCAGTAACTTAACAACCAGCAACATAGTGAAGGCAATATTCACAAATTTCATAAATAACAATAAAGGCAGACTGCATGGATAAGACACTGGAAATATAGAATTAAATGCACCAGGAAGTGAAGAGTGATACAACTTTAAGCAGATACAGGACCACCATGGCATACATGCATAAACAGAAGATACTAACCTGACCCTGGCGAAACAAAGCCTTAACATTATCTTCTCCATCCCTCATTGCAAAGTCGGTGTCTAACAGTGCTCCTTTCAGGTCCCCCAACTTCAATTTACAAGCCTAGAACAACATACCAAACATGGTAAGTAGTTAGACAAAATGCACTAGAAATACAATAAAAACAGGAAAGAATTTACACTAATGGGATATGCTTTTAAGAAGCAGAAGAAGGGCATAAGAACTTCATCACTGCAATCTGTTCCCCAAACAAAAGAAAACCATTGATTTAGGAAGAGTAGTAATGAGTTATGTAACTAAGTTGGAACGTTATGTACTCATAACAGTTTAAAGTACAACATATAGCATGTTCAAGCAATAATCAAGTCCTGCCAACCTTTTATATTGGCATCTAAACCTTTTTTAAAATACCCTGATTTTTACATTCAAAATTCAAATAGATAGTCATTCTAGAGAGAAAATTACTTTCATAATACAATTTCAACTAAAATGATCAATATATTATACTATAAAGCCAACACAAAAAAGATAACTTACAGAGCTGTTTGTGAAAATCTGTGACTTGGTCTTTCTCAAACTTGAACTCCTCTCTGCAGAGTCGCAGGGGAAGCGAAGTAAATCATGAGATAGAAACTTGTTGTCCAATACAATTAGAGAATAAACAGATTACAGAATTTTAGAAGAGCAAATTCACCTTCATCAATTCCATCTTTCTCCCAGCAAATATCCAAATAGCGTAAAGACTTTCGGTACTTTTTAAGAGCCATCTTATAGTCTTGTTTCTGCTAACAGTAAATATCACCTTTTCAGTACAATCACTTATTACTTAAACATTCTTCTTTTTATTCTTCTTTTTTTTGGGGAGGGGGCGGTGGGTGGAATAAACATCAGAAAGATCAATAGACTGTAACTTAACATGAACATTACCTTATAATATTGATTACCAAAAGCCTTAATTGACTCTACAGAGGTCATCCACCAAGAAAGATCAATAGGACTCTCATCAATATCAGCTGGCCAATCAGGATAAATATCACCATCTTTGAAAAGATTAGAAACTCCGTCATCTTCCCCCTCAGGAATTTCTCCACAATCCGCAATTATAACATCAACATTGGGACAATCACTCTCAGCAGTGGTTATGTGCTCAATTGAACGGACAACTCCCATTCCTTTAACTACCTTCCCAAAAACAACATGTTTCCCATCTAGATGAGAAGTGCGAGTTGTTGTGATGAAAAACTGAGACCCATTGGTGTCCTGACCAGAATTAGCCATCGATAACATGCCTTTCCTTTCGTGTTTCAATTCAAAATTTTCATCCTCAAATTTCAATCCATATATAGATTCTCCCCCAGTACCATCTCCAGCAGAAATATCACCCCCTTGAATCATAAAACCTTTCACAACACGATGAAAACGAACTCCCTGATATGACATGGAATAACAGAAGATTTTCACAGCAATACATTTAACATATCCCAATATACAAACTGAAAAAGCACATTACAGTACCGAAAAACAAAAACAAGAAGTTACAATAGGATATCATTTTTTCGCCCATTGATTGTCCAGCCTTCAAAGTTTCTATGAGTTTCAACAGTCTATGAAATTTCATTTTCCTTTCAACACATATAATCGACCCTGGTAAACAATTAACTTTTCTTTATCAACAATCACAATTCTTTATTAAAATATCCCTAAAATTACGGATGAACAGTAACTAAATGAACCTCTTTAAGACAAAACATAAAATCTTTGATACGATTGTCTTCACAGGTACTCCGATGGCAAATGACTCTGAGCATATAAGAAGCTGGTTGTACAAAACCACAATCACCAAAGAAAGCAACAACAAAAAGTTGCAGTTTTGCAAATGAACGTATCCTTAAACAAAGATTAATGACACATAAACCCAATCAAAATGGAAAACCCAGAAGTTCTGCATATCAATCAAGACTTTCTCAGTCTTTTACATCATAAAAACAAGAAGTAAAAAGAACCCAAGATGCATTAACAAACATACAAACATAAACAAAGAAAGAAACAATGAAAAAGAGAGGACCTTGTAATGGAGAGGAGCACCAGTGTTTGGTCCAATGCCCTTCTCACCAGTACAGAGAGCTCTGAAATTCTCGGCGGTTTTAGGCACCACATCATTGTAAAGCTCCACCACTATCCGGCCTTCAAGTTCTTCTCCTATGCTAATGTCAAGAAAGCACCTTGGCCTTCCCATCTCAGCAGAGTCTCCCTTGTAGAGTTCTTCTAGACTATTCTCTTGCGTCTCTTCCAGTTCTCTCTCAAATGACAAATGTAGTGGGAAACAGAGTTAGTAAAACCCTATTTATTTATGTCTCTCCTGCCAACTTTTCCAATGCCGCTCTGTTCTGATTGTTTCTGTCTCTTTTATTTATTTTTATTACACGTTGTCCCCCTCAGTATGGGGCCCTCCCTAAATCAATCACCATTAGTAGTCGCACTTGACATACAAGTCAATTATTTCCTACCAATTATAGCATCTTCAATAGTAATAGCAAATTAATCATTTTAAGTTAAATTTTATTGACGTGGCAATTTGAAAATGTTTGTAATTTGTAAATCTAACAAAATTTTCAATTCAATTATTGCAATGTTATTGAAAAAAGGAAAAATACAAAAATATTTGAAGTAGGTCTATTATTTGAAAAGAAAAAGTGTATGTTTTTATCATTTTCAATGTAAATTTTGTTCTTTCAAAGCAAAATTAAATGTTTTGAAGAACCTATATCAACTAATCAATCATGAATAGAGAGAAAATGGTTATAGCTTTGGTGAATGAGTTTGATAAGCCTGTTAGAGGGAATTTTGGTAATGTGACTCACCTATTTTAGCATTATAAAGCTGTTGAAGAGGCTATTAAATATGTTATAGCCTCTTCAACAACTTTGTGATGATCAAATAGGTGAGCCACATCATAAAAAGTCTCTCCAAGGTCTTGTCAAAGTCAGTCATCGAAGCTTTAATATATTTCTCTCTCTTCATGTCTAATAAGTTGACATTGGCTCTTCAAAAAATTTACTTTGAAAAAACAAAACCTACTTTGAAAATATTAAAAACATGCATTTTTTATAATCAAATAATAACTATATAGACATTTTTCACATGTTTTCATATTTTTCATTATTTTCCATGATATTGCATTACTTGATAATTAATGAGTCAGTTGGAGCAAAAATTATTCAAGGTTAGAGCAAAAAATATTCAAATATTAAATAAACCTTTTCAAATTACCACATAGGTCAACAAACTTTAATTTGAAGAGTTTAATTTGCTACTACTATTGGAAATGCTCTAATTACTGCAGCACAATGAACTTTTAGTTCTAGTGCTCACGAATTTTCACACCGTGGACTCAAGGTATCAATTTCCATTGTATCAAAAGAAATCAGAAATTAAGTTAGGTCATTTTGTTTTCATGTATAAGGTTCCCAACTAGATATGTTCAATCAATCATGTTGAGCTATAAAGTTAAGATTAGGACAATCAAATTTCATACTCTTAGAGCATCTCCAACCAATATGTAAAAAGTGTCACATAGATATTTAATGGCTAGAAATAACATTTCATATCACTCCAACCGAATTGCCAAAATTGATGTGGAATGAAGGCTAGAGGTTCAGCCGTTACTTTTGACATCCCAAAAGCAAGATGTCAAATGAATATTTTATTATTTTTTAAAGACAGCTGGCCGTTACTTTCATTTATTTTTTTTCTTTTTTCTTTTTTCTTCTTTATCTTGAATGATTTGACTGTTACAAAAAATTTTCCTTCTTTCTCTTTCCAATTTAAATCAATACTAAAATATAATAAAATAATAATTTAATTTGATATATCATGTTGAGTGTAAAACTATGTAAATATCAAATTAATTGATATTTGATATCTCTATTAAAAATGCTCTTATATTATTTTTTATCACGGAATAAGGGAATTCGGACATATAAAACATAACAAAAGGTGTTTCTCCTTTCGTCCAAAAAAAAAAGGTGTTTCTCTTTGTTAACAAATAAAACTTTTATCATTTAATTACTCATAATTATTTATTGCTCGTGCGTTTACGTCGGTTAAAGGCTGCGTGGAAAAGGGGTTTGTCTGGGTGTGTCTTGTCTGTCCGGATGCTGTGGTCGCATTGCCAAAGTGGTGGAACCAACGTTTATGCCAATGCCAATAACAAACAACTAATTAATAATTATTGTCTTCTTCTCTATAAAAGTGGGATCTAATGAAACTCTAGAAGCTCTGTAATGCACCAATTTATTGGAATTTATCTCATACTCAAAAACGGAGGATAACAGCAACAGGATCTTCTACTTTTGGTTTTTTGGTTTTATTGTGTTTATGCCTAAAAAGATGTTGTTTTAGGTTTACCACATTATTCTTAATTTTCAAGTCTATATACTTGAGATTTTTTTTTATTTTATATATTAGTGATATTTTATTTTAAACTAATCTAAACTACGGGAATAAGAATTCGAATTTGGGTGCAGAGTGGGAAGCACATATACTCTAGATTTTTGAGAGAAAAACGATAATTATATTCATAAATTAGGCACAAAGACCATACCTGAACAAATCAGATATGAATCATAGTGCCCAAATCTACTAATACAACTACAACTTTTAACTCTCACGAGTATAAAATACAAGAAGAGACTAGAAAACAATCAAACACCCAACTCACAAAGAGTTGATGCAATTATTACAAAATAAGAAAACTGCAAACAAACAACCAAAAACCACTACCGCCATTGTTGCCATTGCCACCACAAACGTCATTGCCGTCTTGGAGACAAAGAGCACTATCGAGATTGCAACCAATCATCTTACAACTAAAACACCAACCAACAAAACGACAAATCCAAGCAGATCTAGACACAAGTAATCTCCCCCACGATTAAAACCCCAAATCTAGTAGATGAGGAAGGGAAAATAAGTGTGTGTGTGGGGGGGGGGGAGAGAGAGAAAAGAGAGTGACCTCCTCCCCCTCCCCCTCCCTAGAACACAACAAAAGAATTTAAAAGAGAGAACGGAGGCTAGGTTTTAAAGAGAGCTTATTTTTCATCTGCTCTAGATTTTATTTTCACACAAACGTACTTTTCCCCTTTCTTTTTCTTAATTTGCAAAAAGAAAAGAAAGAAAAAAAAGCATGAAGGACATGAATGTAAGTTGTAACAAATAGTGGGAAAGGAAAATAAACGCGTGCTCTCTTTTTGATCCACTCTCATTACACTTACTCATATAAATCCAACATAATTGTTAATTGACATGAATGTAATTAAGATAATAATAATAATAATAATAATTAAAAAACCCTACTTTTGCAAGGTTGGTTTCTAATCTCATGGCCTCTAGCTCGTACATATGGTGCAGTGGCCATGCAAGACGCAAGCATGGCATCCTCCATCACTGAAATAAGACATTACTTGCTAGCTTGTTAGGTGCATGGGTCCTCCCAAGCGTGTATAGACATGACTCGGATAAGGCACGACCTTTACCTTATCAAGATATGTAGGCATAAATATCGTCCTGGCATTGCTATATATTTTCTAAAGGAGCTTACTATTTCTATTCATTGTTGAAGCTTGACAATGGCTACTTGGGTGGGCCCGCTATTTACATCCACCTAAAAACACATGCTTTGGATTGGATTCAATGAGTTTTAAGTGCGCAATGCTTTTGTATAGTATATGCTGTTCATCATTCGAATTATATCTTTGAATATAGCAACGGATCAAGCACAGTGAAAAAGGACTTTGATTTGCATATCAATGGTCTCAAGTTTGAATCTCTATGACACCTTATATTGTGAGAAACTGTCACCCCCTTGTATAATTTAGACTATCATTTGTATTTATAAAAAAAAAAAAACAAAAAACAAAATCATATTTGAATATAAGGTTAATTATAATTTTGCCTCCTGAATTTTTTGGGTTGTTTTAGTGAGTAAGGTGCTCGATGAAATGCCTAAACAAAACTGAGACAGAAGGAGAGCAAGAAAACTTCTTCATCTCTCCTTCACGAAGAAAAACACATGGATTTGCTGCCACTAGTTTGTGTCATGCCTGCCCATTGCTGCAACAGCAAATCTGACAGTGCATGACTCTTTTGCATATATAAACAGGCACGTGGGTGTTAGCAACTCTGAGTTTCATGACCAAGCTCTACAGTTTTGGCCAGGCCTACTTTATAACGTTGTCTGTCCTGCTTATACATAGAAACTGTGCATTTGCTAACATATCTCAAATTGGTTAAAATGGCTGCCCCCTCCTCCCTCTTTGCATATTTAATGCCCCACCCAACCCATTGCTTTAGCCTTTACCCATCGTACACAAACACAAAACCAACTTATTGCTTGCTCCCACCATCTATAGAGACCAAAGTGAGTGAAAGTTATGATTTGTGTACAGAACAACCCAGATTATACAAAAACTTCATGCATGTTACATATGCATTTTATCCATTTGCACTCCTAACTTATTACTTTTTGACCGAATAATAAGTAAAATAAAGGGAACGAGTGCAAACGAACAAAAGTGGAGTGTGAAAGTCGTTACGCATTATAAAACCTGCGTCAACTTGTTTACCTTTGAATTAAGAGAGATAAGGAAATAATTTTATTCTCCATAAATATGAAATAATGGGTCAATATGTAATTTTCTTACCTTCTTTGTTTTTTTTGGGTCTTCAAAGGTTGCACCAAAGACGGGCTTTGGGAACTATAGCATGTTATATGTTACGTAGGCCCAAAAAGTGACGAAATGGAAAAGCATGACAAGATCAACTTTTCTAGTGGTTGTGCACCTTCTAAATTTAGTGGTTGAGCAAGCAATTTATATCATATCCATGGCAAAAGTTCGTAACTTCTCTCCACATCCTCCTGAAAAAAAATGAGAAAACCCTTTTAATTACAAAAGAAATCGAAACATTATTCGTATATTGGATCGGATGTTTGCTTCTTTCCCAAAATGAAAACCCATTACAACAAGAGGGCAATCTAGAACTATTAACTTGAGCTGAGAATTATAGTATACGAGGATGAACAGCATCTAGTACCAGACTTTTAAGGAAAGGATGAGGCCCTTCCCTCTAAAGCCGAAGTCCCTTCCCTCTAAAGATTGACTGATAAAGAGGATGTCCTCTCGTCACAAGAGCCAGTGGATATATAGTAACGAAAATGAAAAGTCTCCAAAAGCAGTAGATTATTGTTGCACAAACAAGAAGTGTACTCCCTACAATCCTAATCCTAGGTAGGGAGGGTCACCCTTTGATACACTTTGACGTTTGATTGAGTTGATATATGTAAATATATTATTCTAATTGAATTTTGTTACATGTTATCGACTTTTTATAACGATTGATAGATTATGAGCCTCATATACATCAACGGTCAAGAATCGCCCACGTACGCATAGGCAACTCACTTTAGCATAGAGTAATTATAATATAAGTATAGCCATGAATTTTCATGTGCTTGACAATAAATCTAATATATACATTCATAATGCTCGAGTGACTAAGTATGGCCCTGGATTTTCATGTGCTTGAGAAAAGGTCCAAAATGTTTGTCCACTTTTTCTCCATATATAGAATCTACTTGTTTGCTTTTTGTTTCCACAAAAGGAATATTTTTGGGGGGATTGGGTACTGTGTTGGAAATTAATGCATCCTCATGATCAGTCTAGTTACATTTTAAAGTTTTCTCAGTGTACCATAATTTGAATTTCTAACGAATGAAACGAGGTCATGTTGTGTTATCTCGTTAATTTTATGAGTCATATTTATATTTGAATTTTTTATTATTTATTAATGGTCATATTGGTGTCTATTCGTCAAAACACAATAAGACGTATACAACACCATCCGAAAACGAAAAAACAACTCGTTTACCAAGTCTAGTTATCATGAAACGATAAAATAAAATCATTAGATTTGAAAGGTGAAGATGACTTCAAATGCATAAAATAACTCTTTTTATTTTTATTTTTTGTAAATGCATAAAAGAACTTTAAAACAAAAAGAAGCATGTTCAAAGTCAAAGCCCAACCCAAGTTGTCTAGGTATCGAGTGACACTTTTTATCGGCTATGCTAGACCACTCTTCAAAGGCACACAATTCAACACAACGCAACCTTGTGAGTTTCCTCTCTAACCAAACTATTGTCTGAATTATATATCATCAGAGAGTATTTCACCGAACCCACATTGGTTTTGCTCCAATAGTTTCTTGCTGTCTTCCAACGTTTTTAACTTTTGTGTTGTTTGATTCTTCGATCCAATTCTAAGAGCTTACATATTTTACAATGCATAAACTGGGATATCATCATCCAGCTAGAGATGGTCATAGGTAGTTATTGGGTTCAGATTAAGCTCCCACAACTTGAGAAAGACTTATCTATATCGGATACCACCGTGATGCTATTTCAAGTCAATCACTTATTGTCATGTGTTTTAACTTTCTGATATAACAATGTGTGACAGATTTTGAATACCGCCACGTTTCATGTAAGTTCTTCTCAACTAAACTTATGTGTGTGATTTTTGGTGCATATTAAGTTGCAATAAATTACAAAACATTGCGAATGAAGATATCAATATAAGAAACTTACTTATAGTATCCATCTCAACTAAACTCGATTTATCGAATTATGCCATCAAATTCATCTCCTATTAATTACATCAAATTCAAATTGGATTCAAATCAAAATTTAGTCCATTAACAGCTCTAATTCTGATGAACTAGCTAGTTGATTTTGTAATTTGAGTAACAACATTTTTAATAAATAATTCTAATGAAGCAAAATAATAAAGAGTATTCTTCTTGAAAACCATGTCACGCAATTTAAATTAAAATAAAAATCTAATCGATATCGTTTCTTTTTTTCTTCATTTTTATTTTGTCTGACCCATTATCGTTTTTCTTTTCTTGGGACCCCAAAAACCCAAAATTGCATGGAACCACAAAGCCAGTTGTCTTTAATGAATAACAAAGGAATGTTCAATATTTTAATTCAAAACTTAATAATATATGGATCACATCACAAGAAAAGAATCCAAAGAAAAGGGATAGAAACAAATTGCAGACAATAATGAGGGATATGCAGATGTGGAATGACCCTAAAACGAATCCAGAGAGCCAAGATATGTATATTCTACAGTCTAACACTACATTGCTATTTTGTAAACGGATTTAAAATTCAAGTGATTAAGAGTGTTTATTCATACACCCAAAGTTCTATGTTCATTTTATTCTTCATCGATATCGCTTGTATATAGTAAAAAATACAATCAACACTACTACATACACATTACATTACACAATACCATATATAGGCAAAATAGATGAACAAAAATTTATAAATTTTCTACTTTTGTCTACCTTAGCAACATGAACAAAAATTAAAAATCCCACCAATTTCATATTAAATATTCATAGTTTAATTGCCTCATGTTCATGAGTCATGAATCATGGTATACATCCCACCAAAATGGCAAACGAAAAGAACAAAAAAACAAAAGAAAGGAAACGAGCCCAACAAAACAAATGAAAGCAAGAAGCTTACAAATAAAGCCCAACCTTGGACAAGGAAAATTTCCACTACCCAATTAAAAACCACAACCCAATTAGCAAATTAAAAGCATTAAGCAGCTCCCCTCTCATTAATTCTCACTACTACTTGTTGCATGTAAATTGTGTTGTTCTTCTTGATGATGTTGTTGTTGTTGTTTGATGTTGTTGTTGTTGTTGTTGTTGTTGTGTTGTTGCTGTTGCCGTTGTTGCTGTTGTTGTTGTTGCTGCTGTGTTGTTGTTGCACTTCTTCTTCCTTTATTTCTAGTGATGTGTCTGCTGCCTCGGCCGCCAGAACATTCTCACCGGGGACGGCAGCCAGAGGAGGCGGAGGAGGGTCGAGTCTGCCATCTAGACACGATGAGCATTTTGTCTCGACCCATGCTTCGAAGTCATAGTACCGTCCATTACCCATGATCCGACGACCCGAGCAGAGCCTACCAATCATGCCGGCTATGACTCCGAGGATGGTGATCACTGCAACCACTGCAATCACGGGTCCCACCGACCCGTGACCCGAATGGGTCGTGTAGGCTTGCTGGGTCACTGCCATGGGCGGTGGCTGCAGCTGCTGCTCCATAAGTGAAAGTTGTGGTTTTGTGTCAAGTTTTGAATCCAAAAAATGGTGAGATTTTTGAGGGTTTTAGAAGAGACTGAGAAAAGTTGCTGCCTTTTTTTGTTTTTTGTTTTGTTTTCTGTTTTGGTTAGAATTTAACTTTTCAGCTGGATTGATAGATTTTTCCCTGAAAAAGGAAGACTATGGGAAGCATGTGAAAGAATAATGGGGACTGTTTAATTTGTGAGAGGAAGGGAAGAAGAGAGGTGGAAAAGGGAGTGAGAGGGAGGGATATATGGGAATGTTTTTGGGGGGACAAAACCCAAGAAAAGCCCTTTTCAAATGGGAGGGAGATTTAGCTTTTTTTGGGAGCTTTTTCTGGTGTTGTAAAGAAAATGAGAAACAGCTAGCTTCTACAATGCTTTTATTAATATGCCA
The DNA here is from genome assembly GCA_020226455.1 of Prunus salicina. Lineage (NCBI taxonomy): Eukaryota > Viridiplantae > Streptophyta > Magnoliopsida > Rosales > Rosaceae > Prunus > Prunus salicina. The sequence goes on along the minus strand of CM035347.1, from coordinate 15,145,152 downwards.
AAGGGAGGACTTGTATCCTCTGCTTTTTCAGACCTTGCATAGTTGCATTAGGCAGTGAGAGAGAGCACTTTAAAATAAAAATGCATTCATTTAGCTTAAATGAAAAGCTGAACTGGTGATCTAATCTGTTTGGATTTTCCAAACATAACCAGGCCAGCCATTAGCTTAACCAGTCCGTTTGGTTTGGCCAATTTGAGTGTTTAGAGGATAGAGGATAGAGAAAGGAGATGCAATATGAAGATGAAGGGGAGAAAACATATATGGATGGACATGTTGATAAATTGTTATTTTCTTTTGTTTAGAGAAAAGAAGATTCAAATTCGGGACTTCTTTCAACAAAATAAAGAGAAATATCATTAGATGAATGGTTGATAAAAACGATGAATAAAATGCAAGACATTTCGAGTTGTTCACATTGGGATATTTTATATTTTGTACATTTTTTAAGAGAGAACATTGTATACCAATAATTATTGGATGGACTTTTGCGGACATTATTGGATTAACATTGTTGACTGATGTTTGAAACTGTTCATTTTTTGGAAATCGTTCATGCAAAAGATTAGTGAAATTGAAAATAATTTAAACATTTGATTATCATAGATGATTATTTATGTGATAGATGACTATATAGTTTTTGTAATTTTCCTTTAGCAACGATCATCTTTACGTCTTAAAAATGGATGATTTTGATCATTTCATTGCATTGGGAGATCACTAGGGCTTGTTTGATAGGGAGGACGAGACTAAATTGGACTTTACTAGCAAAATGCCTACATTTCATGTGCATTCAAGACATAATGTGAATATATTGCTTAACTTGGAGGATGAATGGGAACTAGCTATAAGACGTTAATGACTAAAACTTATAAATAGTCCCTATTCATCTTCCAAGTTAGACAACAATATTAATATTATGCCTTAATTGCTAGTCTAGTCTTTCCTATCAAACAAGTACAGATTTGATTCTTTTTTTTTTTTAATAGGAAAAAAAAGGTAATCACTTTTTATTATTATTTAAATATAAGGAATAGGTTTGCTTTTTTTGATTGTCAAAAAGTGTAACATTTCTGCCAAAAAAAAGTCAAAAAGTTAAAAACTATGTCAAAAACTTTGAGCCAATTGGACCACAAGTCTCTCTTCTTTTCTCTGTCTTTTCCACCAATTATATGTACTCGGAAGTTAAAGAAGCAAGGCCTAACCATCTTAGTGATGAAAATTTTATTTTGGCACATTAATGAATTATTCTAGAGAAAGGATTGATTGATTTCCCAACATTGAAGCCAGCTAGATCATAGTTAATGTAGGCTAAATGTGTTTTGGTATTTAATCAAGGGCTAAAATTGTTTTTTTTTTTCTCAGTGATCAAATTGAAATTTAGTGTAAAACTCAATGATCAAAAAGTTATTTAACCTAATAGCTTAACGACAAGTTTATAAATGTAAACTTTGTTAATACAATGATCAATATGGCTAAATTTTGTACTCATTGACCAAATTGAAATTTAATGTAAAACCTAGTGACATTTAGTCTTTTAATCAATGAGTTTTACTATTAACCCGAGCTTGAATAGGGTGGTTGCTTGATAATTTGATGTGTTGGTCTTTCATTTAGTTTTTAATTAAGTGAGATTGAGTCTAATCTAATTAACAAATCCCAAAATTAATCTCACTAAAATCCTTTTAGCCAAAAAGGTGGCAAACATAGAGAGCCACAGACAGGCCAAGGCTCAGGTCAGCATAGATAGAATCTAGCCTGAGAGCAGAGAATATGTCCCTGATGTGTTGATGATGATGATGACGATTATGATGGTTCATGATATACAATAATTTTTTTTTGGCAGATCCAAATATATAAAAAGATGGTATTGGGGACTGGAAATTGGAGAGACAAGGACAAAGATCTCAATGTGCTCGTACAGAGGTTACAACTCAGGCTCAGGCATCTACCAGCTTTTCTCTATATCCTTTTTTGAATCCAAGCACTCCTTGTCGGCTTCTTTTTTCAAACTATGTGCATTTTCAGTTTGGTTTAGACTTTAGAGCTAATTAACTCTCTCTCTCTCTCTCTCTCTCTCTCTCTCTCTCCATTTTGAAAGTGGAAATTAGAAACCAATGTAAACAACAAGTACTGTTTACTGATGATATCAGGCTTAGTTCACACCGGGTCACCACCTTCACTAGTCACACACTAGTTATAAAAAAAGGCTCAGACTCAGTGAGAGAAGCTAGCATAGCTGTCTACGTGCGCATGAATGACTGATAATTAATTATGGGTGATTGTGAACCTCACACCGACTAACGATTCGAAAATACATGCGTATTTGAGCAATTAAAGCTAGCTTTTGGCAAACCCCAATAAACCAACTTCGTTTGTGTTTCACAAATGACTATGTGGTTTAAAATTTATAGCCTGAGAATATAACATTCCAGATATTTGCCAAAACAATGTTACCTTTCATGTGTCATGCTGCAAATTAGTTAATATATTCATTCATATATATCAACTAGTTATAATGTGCTGTGCTGCATTTGGTTTTCCCATAAATGGCAAGTTTTTCATAGAGAGAAATGCCATTAATATTACAAATCATTCATTTAGTTCACAGATCCACATTTCTTCCTTATTTGCCCATCTTTCCCAGTCAATACTCCAACATTACCAAGCTTCACCATTGATGCAGCAAAGTCATTAGAGAAAAGAAAAGGGTTTGCACTATAAGAATTAACCATTGCAGCAGTATTTGGATCCTTTACCAATGCCTGATCAGATTCTAGAAGACCTGTGTTGCTAACCAGGTTTGTGTAATAGGCATTGTCAAATCTGAGATTAGTGGAATCAAGAGGAGCAAGATTGCTGTTTGCTGAATCTTTTTTGGGACATATGCTTCTCAAGTTTGCAAGGGCTGAAGGATCAAGTGTTGGGTCAGGCTTGCCAGAGCCGTCGAAGTTGAAGAGTCTTCTCTTGAAGGTGAAGCATTGAGCAAATCCTAGAGTATGTCCACCTTCAAGAAACAAAAGCAAGAAAGATGTTCATGTCAAGAATATTAGGATCATTACTTTAGGCTTTAAAACTTTGGAGAATGACTAAACCCAAAAGAGAGAGAAAAAAAAAGGGATGGTTTTGGTGGGAAGAAAGTGAAAAACAAGAACCTGAGAGGACTACAAGATCTTTTATGTCAAGACCCTTTGATGTGAACTTGGCAGTGATATTCTCTAAAGGCTCAATAGGTGATGGTAGTTGTTCAGTAACTGCCTTCTCACTTGCAGTTGTTCCATCTCTTCTGCCCAATGGAACAGGCCAAAAGGGACCTCCTGCCTAAACCAGAATAATGAAATGAAAGTGAGACTAGAAAGACTGCAAAGAGAAACAACCAATTTGGTAACTTGGCCATAAGATATAGAAATCTGTCAAGTATACCAGGCCAACAGCTTCTCTTGCTGCAAGAGTCAAAATATCAGCACACGAAACAGTCGATGGGCAAAATCTCTCAACATCTGCCTTTATATTGTCAATCACTTCGAAACCCCGAAGTGACTTACGATTTGGCAAAGCATTCTTCTCGCCCTTAAAGTCTTCTGTGTCATCAAGAAGCACTGAGCCGTCACACCCCTACAAAAGAACAACATTGGATATAACACCTTGTGTCAACACAGAGTTGCTCTTAAGTTGCTTCATGATTGTTACGTGTAACTTCTTATCGGTAGAGGGAGATAAATATATTGGGTTTCTAGTAAAGGCTTCTGCAGAATAAATTATAAGGAAGTAGATTTTTCATATTGTCACAAGAAAGTTGTAACTTTCATGAAGTTGCTTAGGATATGAGGATTTCTTGAAGTTGCTTAGGACCAACTTCAGGCTATTTGTTTGGTTTTAGAACAAAGGATTTCAGCTAAAATGAGGGAAGCTGTATATGCCTATTTTCCTTTGCAACCAATATATCTGTTAAAGTTTTCTAACTCTATGAAAATGTGAATTGCGGACATGTGTAAATCCAATATATCTGCTGTCTTAGGTCTTCTTTTGCAACCAATAAAAGGGTGAAAAGTAAAGGAGAAAGCTACTAGTAAACAGTCTAGCACTCAGTATTAGTAATTTTTACTTTAAAACATCCTAGTTCTTCAAAGGAGATAAAGATGTGGAAAAGGTTTAAGAAAGAACAGTTACATTGACGATACAATCGTGAAAATGCATCCGAAGAAGGGATGCAGCCATCCTGGTGTCATTCCTGATAGCTGCCCACAAATTGTACCTAACAATCATAGATAAGCGGGGGCATGATCTGTCGTAGAAATTGTAATCAAGCTGGCTATAAGCAAATGGATGCATATGAACAAAGGGAGACAAAGACAAGAGTAAACATAAAGAAAAAGTGAAGTAGGAGAAGATTTTGTGAGTCATAGCTGGTGATCAATGTAAAAGGTTTGCTGTGAAATTCCGATTATGATGACATCGAACGGGATCTTTTGCTGTTATTTATAGGCGAAAACAATGAAAATTCAAAGTGATTTCATTGGTTAAACTCAGAGTGGTAATGCCACTAGTTGGAAAACCCTAATGGCCAACTCTGCAACTAAATTATCATATTGGAGTATTTATTTCCAGGTGATATAATCCATTTACTATTTTATTACTTCTTTTTTTCCATGCTAACAAAGCAAAGTTCCACATCATTCAACTGCTCTCTTTCTGAAGCAAAAGGAATGTTGAAATAACATGAACAATGTCTTTGCTAGAACAAGATGTCAAACTTAAAAAGTTAAAACATAGATGATCAATAGCACTACTACAGAAACAGCCAAAAACTCAGTGCACTGGTGACCTCTTACTTCAAAACTTTTTATACATAAGTTGCTAGTGATGAATGAATCTGATGATTTTGGACAAAGCAATTTGAAGATTTGTTCTCAACTAATTCTTAATTGGAAAACTTCCACATGCGCTTTTCACAATTGCTTGTAGTTTGAGATTGTTTCCAAATCAGGGCAATGGATAGCAATTTAGAAAAAGAAGTTTACTGACACTATATCTAAAGCAGCATGGACTGGTTGAAATTTTAGCATGATCATGAGGTGAGAAAGACATAATTAAGTAATCTAAATAGATGCATGTGGTAGGAGCAAATTCCAAAACCTGACTCGGATCTCATATTAAAGATTCATGAGAATATATTGTTTAAGTCTTTAAGTCAATGTGCAGAGATAAGGGGCGGCCTGCACACAAAATGCCTAATGTTTATCATATAAATACAAAGGAGTGGAAGTACAAGTGTCACTGAGGTGAAGGCTAACCAAAGATATTTCACCAAGCACTTTGCATTATACAACGGCAAGTCTGCAACTTTTTCTGATAGTATATTTGAAAAAGCACTTGGCATGGCATTTATGCCACTACATTTGCACTTCTGATAGTTTTAACTTCAGAAAAGAACTGGACTGGGTGGGTGTATGTCATCCCATTTTGCTTTGTGGTAAGGTAAGAGAAAAAAACTAGAGACCTGACAAAACCTATCTCTTCCATTGATGGCATATCCTATCAGAGAGGTGGTTCAAATCCAATGAACTTGGGTTCAATTTTAAAAGAACTGAGAACTGAGAACTGAGATACTGATGTAAACCAACCTATAAATATAATTATGTTATGAATTAATATAATTCTATAAAAACAAGGAAAAAAAAAAAAGGGTATGGCATTTTTCGTAACGATTTAGCCTTGGTGATGCAAAGTGAACAAAAAGAGAAAAGATGAACACGTAATTACAGAACTATTCCATGTATGTAAGGCTTGTTGAACTGGAAAAGCATTGTGTTCTTGCTTCTTAGGTTGATTTGTCCATATCTACAATATAAAAAGGGTACAAAGATAAGTTGGCAAATATGAAGTAGTGGCCAATTGAAGTGAACTATAATGATGCATATGGAAAACTGATGCTTAAAAATGGAAAATGACTAACCACATTGCCTGACATGATTGCTAGGAATCATGTATTTCATTTTGGGATCCACTGCAATTGAAAAGGAGCACTCATGCTGAAATCCCATCACAAAATTAATTAAGTTTTTACAAAACTGTAGATGGGCAATTGTCATTTGGTGGACAATGCCATCAATCCAAAACTTATCCTAAGATTCCCAAAAGCACTTGTAATTGCATATGTTAGGTTAGACCAGTTAGTCAATGCAATGTGTTCTTCCTCTCGTGTCCAAGTTCAAATTCCCTTGCTCTAAATTAGAATAATTTATATTGTCTCTTATATAAAATAAATAAATATGTGTAACAGGGATGGTAATCCTACGGGTTTCACGGTTATATTGTGTTTGGAAGTTGTTTCCATCAACATGGCCTATTAGCTCAGCTGGTTAGAGCGTCGTGCTAATAACGCGAAGGTCGCAGGTTCGAGACCTGCATGGGCCACTTCTTCTAACTTTTTTTTTTCCTTTTTCCGGTTTATCCTTCTGAAAACAAACTGTTCCGGCTTTCAGATAATAAGGCTCTGTGTATGGGCCCAATGATTAGGATTTGAAATTCTTCATTGAGATTTTTGATTCAATATTTGTTTCTTTCTTCTAAAGAAAAACGATTTCTGTCAAGAACCCTACCATGGTTTCAAATTTTGCTGGTTATACCTAAAACCAGAAACCACCATGAATTCCACACCTGAACCAAATCCTGCTGATGAAGTCCTCCATTGAGCAAATGCTTATGACATTGTTGTGTTTAAATATTTTAGATGTTGTGATGATAAAGGAACAATGAAAAGTTAAGCAGTAGAGAGAGAGAGAGAGAGATGTGCCCATCAACTTCATTATTCAAATAGAATTGTACAAAGAGAACTGAATGCCATCCCAAATGCAAAGTACCTCTATAAAAAATGCAAAACAAAAAAAGTGATCACTATGATCACTGCCAAGAGCTATGACATCCCCATACTTTTTTTACCATACTATACATCTCAATTAAATCAATAAAAATCATTTCACAAATTATGGCTACTTAACCAAAATCTCCCTTCTTCTCAAGACTCCTCAGGGAAGGCAGAGCCATGCATGTACCAATAACTGAGTAGACCTTCTTCAACAAAAATGGGGCACCACCAATCACTCCTAAAGCGAATTGATGGCGCTTACGGGCTTGCCTCTTCCCATGGTGAAGCCCCTAGTCCCATCTGGCATTCTTGGGCCCTTGGCATTCTGTTTTGCAGGTGCTTCACACTGGATGGTACTGCTTGACTGTGGAGATGGAGCAATCAGGCCGCGGCCACTCTGTCCCTGGCCACGCCCTCGGGCCTTACCACGCCCCCAAGCCCATCCTTTCTTGGATGCCGCCAAATTTTCTTCCTACCCAAACATATTCTCATGTGAGATCAACATCTTATTTGAAATTGATAAAACTATTTGTGACACGGGCAGCATTGCTTCATTGTAAACATAGCATGCAATCTACTTTGTACAACTGACATTTGGTAATTTCAAATTCTAACACTATTCTCAGTCCATCCGAGGGATCTACATGCTGTAAAAAGACAGTGTTATGGTAATGTAATGGCATGATACTATGATTGGTATGCAAGGAAAGACTCACATTAGGACTATCGGTAATCAATTCAGGGTTGCTTGGCTGAGAAGTTTCTTCTGCACAGTCATATTGTGGCTCGTCATCCTCTAAAATGCCATCGAAATCAGACTTTCGGTTCTTCAAAACAGATTTTGGCTGTAAATTAAATTACATCAGAAATAATGAGGCTATGTCAAACAATTGGAGGTTAAAGATATAGAAGTTTTATATAGACATACCGAGCGTCTAAGCAGCAACCTTACTCGGAGCCCTTTTCTCCAGTTCCTTTCATCACTCAACTTATCAACCTGTAGCACGAAAAAATGTTAAGAAACCAATGGTGTAACTCTGAAGTTATAACAGCAATCAACGTACCGCTCTCTCTGCTATATCTGTTGTCTCATACTCCACAAGTGCATGAAGCTTCATACAATAGAGAAGAAATTTAATTAAAAGAAAACTTATACAATAAGTTCCTTTGGAATTATATGTATGGGCTATTAGATTAAAAAAAAATGGTTCAATTTAATCTTGTACCTTGTTGCTGATAATGAAATCGCCTTTGGACCGGGAAGAATTGGATTCATGGGGATGGCATATTCGGATGGTTTTCACACTGTTCTTGACAGCAAATGTAAATATACAGTGATGATTCTCGTAAAACGTATGATAACACAAAAGGAAGGTAAATAATAAGCTCAGTGCAAAAATCCAACCTTCCAACCACACTAAATATCTTCTCTAGGTTTTGATGAGAGTGATCGTCAGGCAAATTCTCTGCCACAACAGTACGCGACTGCGAGAAGGAGAGAAAGAAGACACAACATAAAATGATTCATGAAGCTATTTAGATCCATGTGGTTTAGGAAGAATCTGTTTTTACCTGCAATTCCTCTTTGTCTTTTTCAGTGAAAGGGTACTTACGTCTAACCTTCTTGCCATCTTCATTTACAACCTTTAATAACATTATTCAAGAACAATAATGAAAGCTTGAAGACCAAATGAGAAATATTATTCAGACAAGAAAAGAAAAATAAAAAAACTATCAGAAATTCTATCAGACAACTTACAAGCTTTGAAGAGGACCGGAGTGCTTGCGCAAGCATGTGGTTGTTACTAATAAGTGACTTCATTTTTTTGGTGGAAGCAACAACAGATATTGGAACTGTTTTACATAAAAAAAAAAAAATCATGCATGAATCGAAAAGCATACCAAAAAATTTACTTAATCTGTATAAATTAAACTTTGAAAATGCTTACCATAGCCTTCGGGATCTTTACTTATGTGTTTCACTAAAGATTCATTTGCCAGCAGACTCATATCGCTGAACTGGTACTCCACCTGTTTTATGCAGAAATAGTCCTTAGATTCAGGAGGTGCTGTCATAGTTCAGTCCTAATTGTTTAATGACTAGCATCAATAAGGATGACAGGCAACCAATATGTAAAATGCCTTAACATCTCATGCATATTACAGAATTATAACATGAAAAGGAAACAAGATGATTTATCACTTGTAGAGAGATTTCTCATTGTTATCAACATTTAGAGATGGGTTCCCTTATGGGACAAAAGCTTTCAATGACTTCTGGGGTAAATCTCCTGCCTGGCAATCCTGGAATTGTTTCTCATCTGAAATTGATAAGGTCCATATTATTTATGACGATCCTACTACCGAATTTCATTAAGAAACGAAGGTGCGAGGTAGAGGGGAAACCGAGGAATTTGGGTTGGAAGGTTTGAACCCAACCTCTGGCAATTAGAGCTCCTATCATATTAGACATTCACTAGACCTCGAAAACTTAAACGGTTAGAAAAATTGGCCGACAATGTATATCAAGTTAACAATAAGTTCTTCAGATAGCAGGTGTGTGAATCTGAATCAATATAATCTGACTTGCAAAAGCCATGGAGGGATGGGAATAAGTGAAGGACCTAAAAGGATGATACCACTTTGCCCAACATGATCCAAATCCTGACATATAATTTATCTTCCAAATAAAAAACAGATCTTGCTGGTACATAGTTTAACAATATAATCTAAAAGAATATAAATAAAAACCAATACACAAATGTAGTCAATTTCGAGGAGCTCAACAGGAACAATGATATTTGCAAAGAAAAAAAATACATAGAACATAAGATGAGACAAAACCCAAATATAAATGCATGAAAGGTAGGAAATTTAAACACAGAAATCATCCAAAGAATATAATCGCAGGAAACAATAGAGGCATTAACACATAAACTATAAAGGATGAACATTCACAGAATACCTGTTTGATGATCTTCTGCTGAAGATCATCTGGGAGTGCATTCTTGGATCGATTGGCAAGAGGGATGTTGGGATTATTGGAGATCAAATAAGGAGGCAACTCCTGGTCCCCAATGTAAAACCAATCAGGGGAAGCAGACTCACCAAGAAAGTGAAAGCAGGGATAAAAATAACCAGAAATGGGCATCTGGGTATGTGATCTTGGCACAAATTCAGGTGCTTGTGCATTGAATTTGAAGGATGGGCTTATTGGGTTTTCTTTCACTTCCATTTCTGGGGCCTCTTGGGATTTCTCCCCAGGTGGTTGTGGTTGTGCCATTTTTTTTTCCTTTTTGCTCTTCTACTCTTTCTCTCTCTCTCTCTCTCTCTATCTACCCACTCTCTCTGTGTTTCTGATTTTTTTAGAGTGTTAAGGTTTTTTCTGATTATTGTCTGCAAGTTTAGTAACTGTAATTTGATATTGAAGCCTTGTTTGGCGCCCAAATATTGGGGCATCCGTATTTCAATCTGGGATTTGTAGGGACTGATTTTTCTTACACATGACCGTTGCTTGAGGGTTTGACTGGTTATTTTGAGGTTTCTTTTTTGCCCAAGTGTCCTCTTTTTCTCTCTCAACTAGTCCTACAAATTTGGTCATACAATAACATTTATGATTCATGTGACCATTTTGGGAGATAGAGAGAGTGCACTTCTAACAACCTCTCTCTCTCTCTCTCTCTCTCTCTCTCTCTCTCTCTCCATTTTTTTCTTTTCAAAAAGATAAAAAGGAAGACAATTCTACCATGGTAAGCATAAAGTTGAAGGAAAATTAACTTCCAATTGATAATCTTGTTATAAATAAACTGATAAACTCAATGTAGAGTATTAATTAAATTATTAATACTGTTTTTGTTACTTTTTTCATTTTTAAGAGTGTTGCTATTTTCACCCCCCATCCTATTTTTCCACTCATCTTAGTTTCCACTCACCATATAAATTTGAAAAAACATAATCATATCTTTCTACCCACCATTATTCCTAAAATACCCATATCTTTCCACTGGGGGGTGACTACGGAAATCTGGGGCTAGGGGTCTGGGTTAAGAAATAAAGGAGGAGGGTTTGAGCGGGTGGGTGGAGGCTAAGAGACAAAGGGTGGGGTGGGGTTAATCTCTTTTTGTATTTTTTATCCTTTAAAAAAAAAAAAAAATTAGCAAAAGATAGAGAATGGTAAAACATTCAAAATACCAAAAAATGACATTGGTTAATGCAAACATTAAGAATTTAAATTATTAATTAAATGAGGATAATATGGTAAATTCACACTTTTCATAATAATAAAAATTAAAATTAAAAGAAAATCATATAATGGATCCTATTTTAATGGAACACAACTATCCATTATATTTTTTAATTCTAAAATAAACTTAAATTTTTTTTTTAAAAAAACCTCTCGCAGGCACGAAAGTGCGTGTGAAGAGGCTAGTGAGTTTTAATGTGTTTCCTTAAGTTCTTAGAAGTCATTTCATAAAGGGTAAATTTGTCTTTGAAATTTTGAAGATAAAGCGAGTGATAAATAGAACAGATAGGTGGAAATAGCAGCACTCATTTTTAATCATGTAAAAAAACTGTCTTTAGTTTTAAAAAAATGAATGCACCATTAATGGATACGTTTTAGATGAGACATTTTTATTTATCAAATGTGCATGATTAATAATGTAAGAGAGATGACTAAAGATGAGTGGAGAAGAAATTATCTTTGTGTACTAAAGATGAGTGAAAAATAACACAAACTACATGGATTAAAAAGTGTAATTTAGCTTTTTGGGTTACTAGTCCCCATTCAAAAAAATAGGGTATTTAAAAAATGTTCGATTATAGTAAATATGGGCTAGTCAAGTTGACTAGAGCGAATATGCTTCCCACTCTGCACTCCCCCTTTCGAAATTTAATTAGATTAAAATAGAATATTATTTGTATTAAAAAAAAAATTGTTAGATTATCTATTTATATGCTCTCTATTATTGCTGCTTCACCCACTTAAGATTATAGATTTTTCAGCCCAATAGAAATTCAAAAGCACAAAGTTGAGGAAAGCCTAATTACGGAACAATGGTGGCAAAACTTGCTAACACAACAATAGAGGGCCAGCCATTTAGGCCCAATGAGATGTAAAAGGGACATAATTTATGACTTCAACTTTCCATTTGGTCCATTTCTAAACAAGAACATCAGTTTTTCCACTACTGTGTGAAGACAAGTCCGTGATGAAATAGTCAATATACTTCTTATTTATTTGTTGATAAATTACATTGTCTCTAGAGTTGAGATAAAATTATGAGTAACAGAATTATAACTTAAGTGACTAAGGACTTGTTGGGAGTGCTTCTAGACTGAAAGTGCTTTCTACTGACTAAAAGAGCTTTTAATACGTTTGACAGAAAATTTTAGAAGCGCTTTATAGAAAAGCACATCCTTTATGAAGCTCGCCCAAATCTTTTCCAAGAAGCACTTAGATTTTTTATGAAAATTCAAGATTTTTATAATGAAAGTACTTTTGTTAGAAGCACTTATGAGCAAAAGTACTTTCTAAAGAACCGGTTCCAAACAAGCCTTAAGAGTATCAAGGAGATTCTCCAATAAGTATTTTATGTTAAGGATTGGTTACATATTTCTAATCTCAACCATTAGATTACATGTATGTTGCATATTAATTCTATCAACACATTTAGTGAATGCAATCCGACGACCAAGATTAGAAATATGTAACAAATCCTTAACTTAGAAACTTATTGGATAATCTCTCAAGAGTATCAATCCTTGCATTAGAGGTTATGTGTTTTCAAGTACAAGCAATAGTCTAAACTATAAGTGATGGGGGTTTCTTATACACACACAACCAAGATGTCATAGTGATTCGAATATGAGACTTCTTGTCTGCAAGTCAATGCCATTTTTCACTAGGTTAGACTTAATTGGCTAGAGGTTATGTGTTTGATTCTTCCTCACTCAATATCAATTGTAGCACCTAAGGTTCTATCAATTGTATCTGATTGATTACCTTAATGAAATTTATATATACTCTTGATTTTTTTCAAAAAAGATAAAACTTATAAATTTAGAACATAAGTTAACATTTCAAAATTATATGACCCAAAACTTAGGCTTTGAATCCAAAATCAGAAATTTAAACCCTAATTTAACTTCAGAGCCCTGAAACATGGATCTCATACCTTAGATCTTGGGCATGGTTCCTTGGGCGCTTGACCCCAAACAAAACATGTCTTATAAATTCCAAATTTTAAATCTCATCATACTTAGTAGCGGCAGTTAAATAAGTTCTAATCCCTTCTTGGCTAATCCATTCATAAACTTTGACATCAATTTTTTTTGTTTTTTTTTATTTTTTATAAATGAGTAATGTTAGAGACACTAACTTATTACACCAACTGATACATTGTCGTTTTATTTATTTTCTTTCTAGACCGTTATGGACTTTGAGTATTTGCAGCAAATAAAACATTGCCACATCATAAGAATAAACCAATCATGGGGTAAATTGAGAATCAGATACAAACAACTGTCAGAGAATCTCAAATATGCATTGTTTAAGGCACTTTTCTTATTTTATGGATGGTGAATTTGGTTCTGAAAAACCTGAATCATAGAAAAACTGAACAACTCACAACTGATATGTCAATTTGCCAAATCTGCCAAAGCTGTCATGGTAGAGCACAAATCTTGCCAACATGAATTATCAAACACAGTTTCTTTTGGGTGTATGCAACACATGGGAATCTCAGATAGAATTTAGGACCTTGAAAAGTCCTGGAAATAGTTAGTTGCTTGGCCTTTGTACCAAATTTCCAAAACCCTATCTGTAATTGCCCAATTGAATGTGTTTTCCATGTCAATTATTCCAAATTATGTCATCCCTATCAGAAGGGATCATTATCTATGGCTGGTCTTTGAAGGAATCTTTAATGAGAATGCTGTTGGTGTGGGCCAAGCACTTATATTTTACTTCTGCTGCCATGTGACTTTCTCAAATGTGTGTAGCTGCTTCACATATTCTATCTCCATTCTACCAATAGAGGAAAGAGAATAACTATTGGGTTTGAAATCTGATCAGCTTACTCAAAACCAAAAGAATAAAATAAACCTTTTTTTAGCAAGAGAAATTAATTAGAACCCTCCATCATTTTCATTCACTTCTGTCACCAAACAAACCATTTATACCATCCACAAAAATGGGCCCTCAATATGGGCTCCCTTCATTATATCTTGTCTATAAGATTCTCTCTATTATTTTGCTTGTGAGAGAGACTGTTTTGTCATGCTGCTCAGATAAACATACCAACTGATTATGTTTTTTTTAAAATGGGATATGACAGGGTTAGGTATAAAAGATAGAATCAGCAGGATTTAGTATAATTCTAATAAAGAGGCTTTTTTTTTCCACGGTTAGGAAGGAGAGAGGGGTTTTCTCACGCACACACCGTCAAAGTGCAATGAGAGTTCGAATTTAAAGAAATTGACCAAATTATCATATCTTTTGGAATAGTTATCATATATTTGTTTATTCATTATCATATCATTCCAGGGAAGAAAAAAAAGCAAAAGATAGAGGTTTTTTTTGTTTTTTTGGGTCCAAGAGATTAATGTTCTTGAGTAGCTGAAACAGAATTGCTGGAAAAGGAAAGGCTAGGTTGGCTCATGAGTTTCATTGATTTGGCCTTCTGCATATTTGAGCCCTTCATCATTTCTGATTTTACCATTTTTGTGTCTGCAATTAGGACAAATGTCATAATCGTTTTTGGTTGGATTTTTTGCTTTACCCTGCAACAGTTAAAATCTCTTAATTAAGAACTCAAACTGATACTTATTAGGTGGCCTGAATTTGGGAGAATAATGTCAACTTATTCCTTGTCTACTTTTCATAAAATAAGAAACCATCAGTTCTCAGAGGGATTGAAGATAATGACAAGAAAATAGAGGAGATAAGTCCGGATCTTGTCCTTTCAAACACTGCCAATCTGCCATCCACCAAATTGAACATTGACACTTATTTTTTTAATAATTGGTAGCCAAAACATTGAAATTAATCATTGCTCTCTTTCAAAGCATGTTTATCTCCTGTCCTAGTAAATGCATTGATGGCTTTATTTTAGAGAATTGTTCACAAAATCATGTTCAAATGCTTATGTAAATTAGACTCGGTCCTTGATGCAATTTTTCGGAACAGAACATTTGAATGAAGCCAAAAGGGTCTCAAGGAGCCTTGACAGAACATAGGGGTTTTTCTTTCTTTTCTTTTTTTTCTCACAATTAGGAAGGGGATGAGGGGTTATTCTCACACACACAACACAGTGTCATGGAGGATCGAACCGCAGACTTAAACTACAGGAGAGGGGGATTTCTTATATACACACAACTATGATGCTGTGGGGATTTTAACCTAAAACCTCTAGTATACAAGTCAATGCCCTTTTCCATTGGGCTAGAAGCAAATTAAAGATAACTTAAACAATAGAAATATAGGCAAAATGGGATTGAATTGAAGGCTCAATTTCATTAATGCGAAACCATTTTTCTATTACTATAACCAATATTTTTCAAATAATATGATGGAGTAATTAATTATCATCTCATTTGAGCTTAGGAATGTCAAGCAGACGCATAGTTGCAAAATGTCATGGACCAAAAGAGAACAATATTAATCTTGAAAATACCAAAGTTGTCATCTACTTGGGAAGGCATACCTCCAAGGACATTAATACGTTAGCTGTTAGAGGGTTCACCTTATTCTCCTGATAAAAGCTGATATGCGGTTCTGCTAAGTCCCAAAGGTTTGGTATCTGGAGTTGTCCAATCCAGGGTGAAAACAAGAAGAAAAAAAGCAAACCATTCTGCACAACTTTTTTATTCTGTTTGGATTTGTGGAAGTCTTCAGCAATTTTGACCAAAAAGAAAGAATACAGACAACAATTAGGCAAAACTGAAAACAAGATGGTTCGAGTGCCTGGTTTTTAACAATCATAAAGCATATAATTTTGACATTTTTTTTTCAAGAGTTGAAATGTTCAATTGAAGTTTGCTGTTGGATTTCAAACATTTCATCTGCGCCTTGGATTTCATAGTTTGACCAATACTTCCATCATTCCTCTGAAGATAATTTAGACAAAGGAGCTCTCTTCAGTCTGAGAATTAAAAAGGGATGAAGCTGCAGGATCAGTTTTCAACAGATTGAGAGAGAAACAGATCCCTCGGGGTCCATTTAAGATGAGATCATGATTGAACTGTTCCACCACCTGAAATGCTCAAGAACCCATCTGAAAGACTTCAAATCTAAAACAATAAAACTTCCATGGAAACTATGAGCTTGATGTAGGAAAAATGGCCTTGTTTCTTCCATGGACATGAGGACCTAACCAAAAAATTCTTATACCAATTTTGAGACAATAAAACTCATACTCAAGACATAGGGGAAGGGAAACTAATCCTGCAAAATTTCATAGCCGCTCTGTCTGTCTCTCAAGATCCTTCTCCTTTTATGTATAATGTAATTATATTTTTCTTTATATTCATTGGCTCCTCCCATGTATAAATATATCTGCAAAATTGATGGTGGATAAACTCTATACATCATTTTTTCCAGGTTTTTGAATGTGACCTTTCCAGCTATAACTTTCAGATTTTGCATCTTCATCATCTTCATCATCTCCACCGGTTCCAGTTAAATGGAGGGGACCTTGGGGTGAGCCAGATTGGGAACTACTAGCTTTTGAAGAATCAGCATATTGATCTTGGGACATCCACAAGCCCCCCAAAACGACTACAGATTGATTGTCTGGGGCTGCAGTGGCAGCTGGAACTCTTCTTGTGTGAAGTCGGTATTTCTGCATTGACAAGAAAATTCGCTCAATTTTCAACATCAACATTCAATGTCAAAAGTAATAAAAGTGTTTGAAAGTTCAATCTCATTTTTTCTAAGGACGAAGACTTCCACAATGCCTTCTCCTTTGTTACTTTGAAATTTTTTTACACAATCAAACAGAAGCAAGGAAAGGGAAACTTAGAACCGACCTGCAAATGACTCTTCACTTCGTCATTGGTCAAGCCATCAACCTGCATGAGTTCTCTAATTTGCTTTGGAGTGGCCACTGCAAAAGATCCAAAAAGTTCAAGTTAGACACTATATATGGTAGGGGAAAATAAAGAGAGTATAATAATCCACCACAGTAATGTATGTAGAGAGAATCAATTTATCATTGAGCTAGCAAATCCATCAATATCTGTTATGCAACAAATATTCTGTCACTTGCCAGATTCATACTAATATCCTTATACATACGTTTGATTCATAGCACAAGATATTCTGGAGTTCAACCATTGAAAATTAAAGTAGCCTAGCCATAGAAGGAAAATGACAATACTTGCACCTTTTCCAGATTCAAACATTTAATAATCCACAATTCCATTGTGAACTCTAAAGAATCAAATCCTTGAAACCAAAATAATGAGCAAACAAAACAAATTTGGGAACTAACCCCAATTTAAGTTTTAGAATCTAGACTCTCACAATCACAAAAGTAAGACATACATGTTAATTTACATTAGAACCTGAATTTCAGATTCAATATCTAACAGTTGACCAGAAAAGAAAAAAAAAAGGTTCCAATATCTAACCTTGTGAACCTCCAAGTTGCTGCAAGGCATTGACAAATCTCCGATGCAATTCCGGTGACCAGCACCTTCTCTGTTTCCGGCTAGTTGGCTGCTGCGGTGGAGTCCGCATATTGGATTGAGCATTGGCAGTAGAGAAGGAGACTGCCCTGCCACAAGTGGATCTTGAACCACTGGAAGCTGATTCTTCCTTTGGATTCTTGATTCCTGGAGTGAGCAAAGACAGCCCATGAACTGGCAATTCCTCCTTATCTTCCTTCCTCGCCGCCGTGACAGAGAAAGCAGGGTACGTCTTGAATGGCATAAATGCTCTTCCAGCAGTCCTATTTCTACATGTCTGGAAGGGATCCTCATTTGCTAACCCATTTTCTGCCTTATTTCTCTGCCATAGTTTATTGTCTCAGTTAGAAGATAAAGTTCAATGCTTTGTTTAGTTTTATTCAAATTCTTTGATGTTTTGTTTGTTTACCTTAGAATCAATTTCAGAAACTTGCTTTCGATCATATGGGAAATCACTAGAGGGATGTTGATAATTATCAGTGTTCCAAAGCTGGACCGAGCTCATCCAATTCTTCTTATCCCTACAGTCTTTTTCTTTCTTATTGTTATTGGTTCCTCCATTGTTTTTTTCACAATCTTTCTTCAATGGTATGAATTCTTCCAACACTGGTTGAACATTTGGTGCCGCACATTGCACTGCATCTTCCTTCAGAGCTAGAATCGCTGCAATCAATATGAAGAAAGCAAACCCAGAAAAAGAGTTAGAACGAAACAAAACCCATTGATCAATATCTTCAAAACTAGAAAGAAACCCATTAACCATTTCGACCACACAAAAAAACCCATTAACCAAAACCAACAAACACCAAAAACCCCAATTCTCAAATCGAACTAATTTAATCATTTACTGAATACCCATCAATCAAAACCATCAAAAATCCAAAACCCCATCTCCAGAATTGGTTCCTTTTTTCCCCAAAAAAAAAGTTAAAAAGGAAAATATGTACTTAAAAATCGAAGTTTTAATGTTTTAGTGGAATGGAAAAACAAAAACACAACATCATTCAGAGAAACATGCAAAGAGGAAGCTCGCGCTTGAAGGCGTCGATCTTCCTCATCTCTTCCTCCAATCGCTTAACAAAATCGTCAAGCTTGGACAACCTCTCGGCTACACTACCGATCATTGAAACCTCCTTGAGGAAATCACTGATCGTTTTAGGCACAAAAGTGGGTCTAAAATCCAAGCTCAGTTCAGGAGGAACCGAACCCATTTGAGATTTTTGACGATTTGGATCCTTCAGGTATTTTGGTTTCTGTTTGCAATCGCTTTGTTGCTTTGTGTTTGTGTGTGATTACCAGAGAGAGAGAGAGAGAGAGAGGAGAGAAACAGAGAGGTGAAAACCGAGAATCAGAAATAGTGAGGATCTATTTATATAGACAATGTTATAAATAATACAGTGAGTAGGGTGTTTGGGGGCAGAGAAAAAGTGGGAAAATTAAAAAGGAAAATAAAAATGGAAAAAGGAATATTAAGTCGAGAGAGAGGAGGAAGAAGAAGAAGAAGAGAAGTTTCGAGGGAGAGAAAGCATCGGCCAGTTTGGACGGGTTTTTAAGAAAGTCTCTTTCGTGGCGTCGCGTCTTTTATCTACCCTTCTGTCCTCCCGAGTTAACTCGGGCTTTATTCTCTTCTGAGTGAGTTAGCTCGGGCATCGAAAGTCTACTTTGTTTCTCTCTAATAAATAGTAAATAGTAAATAGTAAATAGTAAATACTCGTATCAATTAATTGCTATGGTATATCTTGACAAAATAAATAAAGATAGTGACGGTGGTAGAAGAATAATAATATTCATATTGTTTGAAGAAGTGGAGACTATTTTTCCCTTGTATTGGATGAGTATGTATGAACCAAATAAGGTATGTCATGTTGCATTCAAATTTCAGATATTTATTAATGAGTATTTGGATTTTGGATTTGTTTTTTGATTGTTTCATATAATGATCAGATTACAAGAAATTTTTTATTTATTTTTGGGTTAACTACTTTTACGATCACTCAGTTTTACACGAAAATTCAATTTGGTCATTGGGAAATTTTTTAAAACCAAATTGGTCATTGTGTTTCTCAAAATTTACAATTTATAAACATTATGTTTTGTTTCGATTAAGTGCAGTTTTTATTTTTATTATTTCAAGAAGCACCTTTAGTCATCTTCCTTTAACTCAACAAGTTAGGGTATGTTTTACTATTAGGGTTAAAACAAATTTGGGAAAATCTTGTGTTGAAATTGAATTTGTGGGGTATAAGGAAAATAAAAAAGCGAAACCAAATTAAAATGAAATCAACAACTTACCAATATATTTTGGTGCTCTATCATCGTGATTATGTCTCATTGCCATTCGAAGTCAGAATACGGTTCTCACTTAATCCGAAGTCACGATTTTGATTTCAGCACAAGATTTCTCCCAATTTCTTAAACACTAATAACACAATATACCCTAACTCATTGAGTTAGAGGAAAGACTAAACGTGTTTCCTAGAAAAATAAAAATAAAAACTGCACTTGACAAAAGATAGTGGAATGTCTATAAATTGTAAACTTTGGGAAACACAATGACCAATTTTTGCTTCTTTTTTTTTTCTTTTTTTTCCTCAGTGGCTAAATTGAATTTTCGTGTAAAACCTAGTATCCGAAAAGGTATTTAATATAAGCGATAGTCTAGACTACAAGGGGAAGGGGGTTTCTCATATACACACTACCACGACATTATGAGGGTTCGAACCTATGACCATTGGTTTGCAAGTCAAGATCTTTTTCTACTCGGCCAGTTGGCCAAGCAAATCTTAAATAGGTATATTTTGTGCTTTCCAATTGTGGTTTAGCATTATGAGATTAATGTGAAGATATATTAAACAAATTTGATCTAATAGTATTTGCCTCCGCTTGATTGAAGGAGATTTTAAGTTCAATTGACATGGATGACGATGATGATATATATATTTGTGATGAGTTCAATACCTATTAAATGTGGTAATCGTGTAGCCTCATTGTAGGTGTATGAATCGCTATATTCTATTGTGTATGGAGGCGTGCATCCTTACATCATTACATGTGAATAGAGCTAAACAATTTTCAAATTTCTAATACAATACATTAACATAATTGGCAAAATGAAAGTATAAACATAAAAAAGAAACACTTGTGTTGGAGCCAGATGTTTTTGCCTTTCGGTCATGTATTTTATTTTAGGACTCCCACATTTCAAATTCAATATTGTGTCATTTTTAAATGTAGAAAAATGTAGAAAGAGCGCTGCCCAAAGAAATCACAATATAGTTTGATTGATGAACACTATATAAGGAGGATGCTCATGAAGGAAAAAGAGGTTGAACAGCCAACACTCACATGCAACATTCAAACACCATGATCTAATCTTGCCGAAGTGTTTTAAAGCAAACAACTTGCCATCCAAATTCTATAATTTAATGACCAATTTAGCGCACATGAATGAATGCCTCTTTTATTCTTCAAAGCAACAAGATATATATATGCTAGAGAATCAGATAAAGAAATTGATCTTCAATTTGCTCAATATCCCACATGCTTACTTGAGTTGGCCAATTAGGGTCAATTATCTTAAAGCAACCTTCATGAAGAAAAAGGTGAAAAGAAATGGTCAATAGGCACTCTAAGCCATAACCCTAAAAGCATCCAACCACCAATTTGAGGCCTCATCACCAACTTTGAACCCAACAGATGCTCCAGAATTTGGTCTCTTTTTTTTTGTGTGAAACATTTCTCAAATTGCAGGTAAAAATAGAGTAAAATAATATGGTAAAGTGTCTTGAAATGGTCAATCTCACAACCTAAAAGTTGTTCTTCTTTCAAAGTTAATTATATTGAAATAGCTTTACATCTCTTTTACAATTTTGTTGTTGAGCATGGATCTTGACCCTCCAAATCCAATCTCCATTCTCAGTCAAATGGAGAATATAATTTTGCCCTAATTATAACCCACTTTTTGTAGCCCTGGCTTGTAGGTCAAAGTGGTGTAATTTCTTTAATGGGAACAGAAGGGCCACCAAAGTGGAATTTTCATGTTATAGTCAGTCTATGTCCATTGAGATTCCTACAGATATACAATATTTTATGACCTCCAGTCCTTCACAGCTATTTATTATTCATGTGATTATTTAATAATTTGTAGAAAAAATAAATTAAAAAAAATAGTAGTTGTTTGTGTACCATTGGCAGGGCTATGCTATTGGGTAGTGGTTAGTTTTTTTTTCTTCCTCAATTTCAAAGGAATCCACCCCACTTTCAAACCTTAGGGTTCGGCTTGGTGGATCACCAAATTTGTTTCTTCTGTACCTTTTTCTGGATTCCAAAACCCAAAATTTAGGTCATCTTTCCTTGAAGGTTCACAAGTCATTTGGCGTGTTCGAGTAGGATTAATCCCTACCTAAAGTGTGAATTAGGAATATGTTTCAAATCTGCCGAAACCAAGTGAAGATAACTGCCGTTAAATAAAAAACTAGTCGAGTACATGATGAACATTACGCTCTCTCCATTTTCTTATAAAGATTAAAAGCAAAATAAATCTATAGATTCCGATTTGCATCAATTGATTAATGACACTTAGAAAACCAACAAAATCCAGAGCAATTATTAAGCGACTATTCAACATGTGATTGGGTGATGTTTATGGACCCATCAATTCAGCAAAGGTGGCTAAAAACTTAGAGATAAGGAATCTTGTGAAAAATGTTGGGGCCAACTTCGATATCGCCAGAGATTTCAGTAGGGAACAAATATATATGTTAATGTTGGCAGGAGGGGAGGGAGGAAGAGAGAAGAAGATGCCCTTTTCAAGGAAAAAAAGACAGGCTTTTACAGCCGTTAGATTCCCATCTCTTTTCTTTAGTCCATAGAATTGAAGAATCTATCTCAATTCTAGTATTCTCTTGAACCTGCTCCACCAAATTCAATTTTCTCTGTTTTAATATATTTATTAAAGAAAGTTTGGATTGGATCCGGCTCCAATTTCTCGCATCTCCATTAGTTTTTGTCGGATGCTTGTAATCTAAGAATCTTAGTGTCTATTCCATTCCATTAGTTTCCTATCACATCCTTCCAATTTTTCTAGGTCTTTTTATTTACATAAGAAAGCACTAACATGTGTATCCACACAAAAAAAAAAAAAAAACACACTAAAATGTATTTTTTGTGTTCAATTTTTTCTCTTAAAATTGAAGAAAAAATTGTCAACGGGGTCTAGTCCAGTGAAAAATAGACTTGACTTGTAGACCAAATGTCTCAGGTTCGAATCCCCACGACATCATAGTTGTGTGTGAAATCCTCTCCTTGTAGTTTAAACTATCGTTACATCCCTTTAATTAATTCATTGTGATATATTATTTATTTCGGCCGGTGGCACTATATTAATTAATTCATGAAAACACAATACAATTGCAATTTTTTATTATACCAAAGTTAAGAGAGAAGGAGGAAACTCACACGCACAAATATCATGGGGACTTGAACCTAAGACCATTTGGAAGCAATAATTGAGTTTTGTTACGTACCTTCGTTTTGAAAAAACCGTTGTACATCAATATCCTCAATTTATAATTTTCTTAACCATCCAATTAAAAATAAGATGAAAGTAATTGAAATTTCCAATTTTTTCCCCATATCTTTATCTTCTTCCTTTAAAAAATTAAATATTCAGATATTCTAAAACAAGACCCAACTAATGCCTAAAATTTCTTCCATTTCTTCAACAATTTAAATAATCTCTTTATTTCCCCAAAACAACTGGTTGGTTTTCCCATGTTATGTTTTGGTTCAAGTTGAGTCAATAAGTTGAAAGAAAGAAAAACAAGTTTGGTGGGTAATAAGAAGAATATATTCCGAGTTCAAATGTTGTAAACGAGAATTTGACGTGAAAAGAAAGTTTGACAAAAGATTTATACACTGAAGCCTAATCTGAATTTGTTCACATGCCATTGTGATCTTTATATCATGCACAAGAAATGGAAAAGAAGATGATATCATGTGCAAACATCTTTCATGAGTGGTTTTACCCATTTGTAATTCTATCCCATCAACTCCATTCATCCCCCTTGGTATAATTTCTCCAAAGGCACCTATCAAATGGCACCTTACCTAACAAGACTCCGTTATTCCAGCAAGTGCAAAATTAGCTACTCTTGTAGAATTTTAACCATCTCTTAGTCTAATTAATGCAAATGAAAATGGCAAGATTATGAGGGACTCGTGGAAGGGCATTTGAGTCATTTCATAGTGTGGTCTTCCTTTTTTATTTTTATTTTTTATATTTATTTATTTATTTATAAAGTACAAGCGATGGGTGGACGGTTACACAAATATTCATTGGGTGCCTAGAGGTTTCGAACATCTGCTCACATAAATGAAAATAGAAGAACTTAACAAATTGAGTTTGTGTGCTTATTTAGTTTTATATTGTTCATTATGATGGGTCAAAGGGGGATAAGATTCTCTCAATCCTGCTTCTAATGAAAGCAAATGATGGCATGGAATTGAAGCCAGGTCTTTGATCAATTCAAGAAAAAGATAAACAAAAGGGAAGGCATGGAATTTACTCTAAAGACTTTATAAAAATATGGAGATAAAGGAGAAAAGGAGAGATAGAGAGAGATAGAGAGGTAGCTTGGCTTGACCGCTTGAAAGCCAACCAACTTGTGTTTTGAGTGCCAAAGCAAAGCATCTCAATTTTGATTTGAAGAGATTATTTTGGTACTATCTGGAATCCAAGAAATGGTATCTCTGCACCACCCAACTGTTTGGTACTTTTCTACCACACAGAATATATATATATGATTTTTTTTTTCCACACGTTACCATCAAAGAAAGCAACATGAAGAATCACAAATAATTAATATCTATATATATAAAGTAAAAGGCAGAGAATGATGAAACATTTAAAATACCATAAAATACCTTTGGTTAATGCAAATATTAAGAATTGAAATTATTAATTAAATGAGGATAATACGATAAATTCACACTTTTTCATATTAAAAAAATTAAAATTAAAAGAAAAATTAGATAATGGATTCTATTTTTATAGAACACAACTACCCATTATCTTTTTTAATTCTAAAATAAATTTAAAGTTTTTTAAAAAAAGCCTCTCACAGGCACGGAAGGGCATGCAGAGAGACTAGTATAAATTTAAACAAATAAAATAAGCACATAATTTATAAATTAGTTTTTTTTTTAGCATAAAAGAAATACAAAGATCTGTGAGTTTGAGTGAGTTGACTCACAGGCAGCTCAGCTTTTACAGTGAAATTAAGGAGGTGACCTAATTTAATGAAAAAATTAGTGTTCTGGTAATTCAACTCTTCCCAAAGGCATGTATTAGCTAGTGAGTTTCCTTGTTGACAAATTTTAACAAAATGAAATTGTCGGTAGGGATTAAAAATAATGCATTATCTATATATAGGTATTAGGTAGGTAGATCATCACCTACTTTGTTTAATATAAATGACATTCACAAATATTTGTTTATTGATTTATTTATTCATTGTACGAAAGGTTACATTTCATTAATAAATTTTCAATATATTCAGCCCTATTATTATGAGATTCAAAGAAAATATCATTAAATACACTAATTGTATATGATGTTGATCGTTATCGCATCCAAATTCCAGCCCTAAGATTCATTATTAAAAAAATAAAATTAAAAAAAAACTTACATAGATTATCACCTGGCCACGGTGTATGTGTTAAGATTTTAGAGTAAGAGAATTGGATACTCTACTCTTTTTGTAACTTTATGAGTTTCAAATGGTTTCATTTGAGTGTTTACGCTCTCTGTCGACATGATGCATATAATCGATGACATAGTATATAATTTTGATGTATATATATATATATATACGGTTATCATTACATATTATTAGGTGATACAAAAATTTATCTGATTTGAAAACAACAAATCTTCTAAAGAATGAATTGATTATACTCATTTTTATATATAGAGATAAGGAAAAGCGTATGCATCTTGCACCTTGCACCTTCCAATGTGTACGTCCAAAATTTCCACAAGATTCAGTGCATGAGCCAATTCCCTCTCACTTTCAAGATACTTACAAAGGCAACTAGCTTCTTGTTGGGTCAATCAAAAGAACGAACACAACACCTAATTTAAAATGCTTCCGAAGAAGACACACACAATCCTTATCAAACCCCAAAAGCATCTTTCACGTGATGACAAGCTTTGTTCTTGGCATTTCAATTTCTGCGAGACCTCCTCCTGAGGGAGGGTATCTTTTGCCTCTCTCTCCTCCCCCATTTTTTTTTTCTTTTGCAAATATGTGGGTCCCCTTTGGCATGTCAAGGACGGATAGAATCTTTTTAAATAATGCTAGATATCAAAAAATTTACAGTTTTATTTTTTTTTTCTTCTCGCAACTTTTTGTGAGGCTGTTTTTGTCATCTAGGGTTTTGGTGTGTCTTTGTCTGCTTTTAAGAAGTTGTATTCAATGGCATTATTGGTGTGTTGTGTTCTTGCTTGGTCCTTGCAAGGATTCCACTTATTGGGCCCTCCCTCAAGTCCTCTCCGACTACATCATCATCATTTTTTTCCACTCTCCCTTTTCCCATCGATCTCACCTTTCTAGAAATCAAGAAGTAGGTTTAATTAAGGGTAACAAATCAAAACTCCAGCTCGTTAAATAGCAATTTTTTGATGTATATAGGCTTGGTATCATGTGAGATCCAACGTGCAATAGTAGATCTCACTTATTTTTCATTAGAATCTGGCATAGTGTCATGGACGTATTAAATAATCACCGAGTAATGTTCGGAATATCACATTTATAGACCACTTTGTGTAAGGTTGGATCCATTGTATTGGCAGGCTTCATCTCTATAGAAATATGAAACACAATGTCATCATGTTATCTCCCTATCATTTTCCATTATTTCTTACAAATAATCTATCTTAATTATTTACTCCAAATTACCACTAATTAATGCCTACATAATATCTGCTGTGTTTTGAATCTAATTGCATACAAAATGAGCTGTAAATAATTATGATATTTTGTCGGCTCGAACCTCCTGTCTTCATGCGCATGAGGGAATTATACTACATTTGTCAAAGTCATAAATTCATGGTGTTCATTGTCACTAGCTAGCTACATGAGTTTGGACCACAAAGAGAGACTTTGGCTGCAACTATAAGAAAAAAGTTCGTTCTAATTTGATCGTCTTACTTCCAAAATCAATTATATAAATTTTAAT
Organism: Prunus salicina; assembly: GCA_020226455.1. Taxonomy (NCBI): domain Eukaryota; kingdom Viridiplantae; phylum Streptophyta; class Magnoliopsida; order Rosales; family Rosaceae; genus Prunus; species Prunus salicina. Next base: position 15,118,358 of record CM035347.1, on the reverse strand, counting down.
AAAAACAAAAATACATCGAATTAAAGAACTCTTCCAATAATAAAAAGTAAGAATTACTTACTTTTATATTATCATTATATGCAAATCACACATGTTAAAATATAGTCGGTAACATTAAATACTCGGATACTGAGGTAAATGCTCAATAAAATTACTTGTATTTATAATTTTCTATATTTTAGTGAGAAAAAAAAATAAAAATAAAAAATAAAAAGGAGACACTAATGCGTAGAGAGAGAAATTGTGGAGATTCCATCTCGAGTCTTGAATTGAAAGGAAAGCTTTTACGGTGGAGTGGTACGCAGTACGGTGAAAAAACGTGGGGAGTGTCGGGAGGGCGATCATGGCTTATGACGTGGCAAAATGATGGGTAGGGAATCCGGATCGCCGCATACGAGCGGCGGTGCTTTTAACATTCAGGAATAATGGTGGGGCCCACACTCCCCTCCGATCAGATTCGCCCTTTTGTCGCCTTCCTTAATTCCATTTGCCATTTTTCTTTTCTGGATTTTGTTTTCTAATCTTTTTTAAATCACATTTTCTCACCTTCTTCTTCTTCCTAGTTCTTCCTCCTACAATTCTACACCACATATGCCCATGTGGCCAAAGTGTGCCTTTCACAACTCTCCATTCCATCACATATCAATGGTTTGGTTTGTGCTTTGCTTGCACATAAGGATATTATGCTTATATTTTCGATGTTGATGCTTTTGTTTACGACTGAAATCTACTAAATTTAGACATGTAACACTATCAACACAAAAAAAGATAAGTATAAATATCAGACTCCTTTCACGCCGTATTTAACAAATATTTTCATATTATGACCTTAAAAGTGATCAGAGTTGCCACAGAATAATTAGCATTATGTGTTATATTTAATAACTCAATACAATTAGCAAAAAATTATGTAAAATGTTCGTATCGATGATAATAAAAAAGAAAAACTATTTTCATAAATAGATGGAATATTTGAATAAGATTTCATGCTTTCACCCAAAAATATGGTCGTAACTTGTGCACACAGAATAATTGGCCCAGTTCATAACTACGGACACCAATTTAAAAGAGCATGAACTCGAGACCTTCCTTCCTTGCAAGCATTTTCTATGATATATTGATTGCGCGTTCTTATCCTCATGATGAGTTAGCTCGCTGGTCTCTGTCCCTATAATAATGGCATCGTGCCCTCCAATCTGAGGAAACAAGTCTCACGATCTAGAGCTGCTGCCACTAATACATCTCTAATTTTTGTCCTTGTAATAAAGGAGTTTTTTTCTTTTATTTGGGAACTGACTTGCAAGGGACATTTGCCTTTTGTTAATTTACCACCCAGAAGCAGACGCCCAAACAAACAGAGGGTTAAGCAGGTCGAGCAAAACCCAATTACATTTTGGTGGTCATGTTTTGTAATCCCATTTGGAGTTAAATAAATAAATACATTCCCAATTGGAGTTTAATGATGAACAAGAAGGCCCAAACATTTAGAGCCCTTTTGGAAGCACTTTTGCTAGAAGCGCTTTTATTAGAACCACGTCGGAGTTCTTTATTACATTTCCAAATGCTTCTTGAAAAAACACCTAGCATGTGGTGTTTTCCAGAAAAGTCTTTTTATACAGAAGCACTTCAATGTTTCGTGCCAAATGTTTTCGAAACCGCTTTTAGCCATTCCAAAATCAGTCTCAAATAGATCAAACACAATTGTTCCACATCAGAGACGTGATTGTCCATAAAGGATAGTGAGGCCCAGATTGGTTACCAAATCAGAACAAAAAATGCTCTGGGTTTGAAGTGTGATCAAATTTCTCTCTTCGGATTGATGTATATATGATATCTGATTCTTAAACCACAGAAAGAAAATTGGCTAAAGACTATAATGCACACCAGAAAAACAAGTTATTTTGCAACGATTGAACAGCGCTCCACCAAGACAATAACAGGGACTAAAGTTCTTTTCTGTCAATCTTCAGTTTCAACTTATTATGCTTAGCATTTGAACCCAAAAAAAAACGTTGCGCTAAGCTAAGCCGCCAAATCCCTTGAAAAGGGGACGAAAAGAAAAAGACAGCGAGCCTGTAAACATATGCAGAAGAAAACTGTGAGGGGGGGACATTGGTAGCAAGATCAAGTTTCTCAAAATTTCTATTTCCATTTCTTGGAGATGTTACGAGCATAAAAAGTACAAAACTTAGGAAAGGACAATGACTAGTGCAAAAAATGCCCTCTTTTAATTGGGCTAAAACTATTTACACTTCAGCATCATTCTGTCCTGTCTTGATGAAATGAGCAGTCAGAAGCTTTGGGACTGAGAAGCCATGGAAGGGGTCGACCTCAGAAAGTTCTTTTAGCTTATCATCACACATCATTCTCCACTTATCAGAGGGATCCTTCAAGGGGAAAAAAAGCCAAAAGCAGGTGTGAAGTTAAGCAGTCAGTACCAAGATCTAGTGGCACCCTCAAGCAATGGCAATACAGTAGAAAACAGTCATTAATGTATCTATACCATCAAACGTAACATCCTCCCTCAGGTATGCCTATCCCATTGAACTTCAAGTAACTGGAAAATGGGCCAATTTTACCTGAATGATTCCCGGGCACTATAATTTGGATTTTAGACAAACATTAATGGGAAATAGAAGTAGGCAAAAAGTTAAGCTGCTCTGAAATAGTGTGTTGGATCAACATCATTCAGCAGACAGACACAATACTACTAGGCAGCAGAATCAATGTTGGGCCGAAAGTGGTAGGAGAGAAAGAAGACCTGAACCATCTTTCTTTAGTCGTTTTCATTTTGCTTAGGGTCATCTGAATCTGAATATTGAAATTGGTGCTGAGACTCACAAGTTCATAACTGAAAGCACCTTGGTTCATTTCTTAGCATATTATTTGGAAACATTATGCCAGTACCAGGATGTGGTATAAAGATACAATAACTTTGCAACCCAACAAAGTTTGATAGCTGAAGACCTGAATATATTATATGTATACAGATATCTCACCTTCTTCATGCTCCTGTTCAGACTGCTTATCCTTTTGTGAAGCATTATCCGGAGCTGCTAGATTATAAGTAACACAATTTGTAAGTAGGTACCAAAATATTTGTCAAAACTTCAACAAGAGAGTATAAATTCTGTGACAGCATAGCACAGATAGCATGGCGCACACTTCTGACGAATTAAAGTTCTTCCTTGAGAAAATTTATCACTTTTATCACTGGACATACAAACAAACTGAAAGCAGCACTATGCAGATAAAGAGACATTTCAAAATACTCATGTTCACGATGAAGCTAAATGCGTATAGCTCTAGGTGAAATATATGGAACCATGTTCCACCCAACATAAGTCGGAGAGCAAGTACAATAATTATATACTTCCTTCCTGCTGACCTATCACCCTTTTTTGTGAAGCTATCAATATATCAGAATCCATATGCATTAAACATAGAAATAAATGTGCAAAAAGCATCACATCCAAGAAACAGTTTCCCCATTCTACACAATGCCTTTTGATTTATCAGTACTGAAAACTGCAGGATTTATGACAATCAAATTCATCCCAAATCGTAAGTATGTAGGAAACATAATGCATGTTTATTGAAGATGTATACCTTCTCCATTTAAGGGCAATATGTGCTTGGACAGAGCTTTATTCATTTGAAACATATTGATAGAATCAACATCAAAAAGGGCACGCAATGACTCATCACATATTATCTCTCGTTTATTATTTGGATCTTGCAAATTGTTCTCCCGGATATAACTCCAAAGTTTCTTCACAACCTAATTCAGGAAAGAAATGAGAATGAGTATACAATAAGTTTTGAAATTATACTTAAAGCGATTTCATCTGGCTAAAAATAAAATAAAATATTTTCTTTTTCCTCGAGGAGAAAGGGGTTTTCTGAAAATCTAAAACTAGTACCTCTGTTCTGGCCAATTCTGGCACTCCCATGAACTTTTGAAGTTCTGGAGAAAGGCTGCATAATTTGGTAAAGCCACCTCCTCCCCTTTTCTTGACTTCTTTATCCACTTTTGCAGCCCTACTTGATAACACACTATATTAGAAAAAATAAACACCAGCCCCACCTCGGAACCAGGTATATATCGCCCTAACAACCATAGAGGGTCTTATAAATATCCAATAGGTTACTATGTACCCAGTACATATCATTATACAAATAAACAGTAATGGACTTCCTTTTCTTTTCTTTTTTGGGCGGGAGCAGGAGAAATCAGGAGAAACTCAAACTATCACAAGTAATAACTCTACGGGTGTTATTCTGATAAAGTAAATAGACAATAAGTGAATTCAATGATCGGATTTAGAAGTTAGAGTTTTGAATCTCCAGGAACTCTGTTTTTGCCTAGTTATGCAAATCAATAACGAATAAATCATAATTACATCTCTACAAGGACTTCAAGTTAAAATATCCAACTTCCAAATGTTGAACATGCATAATAGAATACTAAAAAAATAATGGAAACAATGACAGGGTCAACAAAATAAAAAACCTACACAAAAAAGGATAAGACATGAAATTAAAGAAAGTAACCTTCGTTTCTTGCTTTCTTTTTGTTTACTAACTTTTTCTTTCTCCTCCTCTTCTTCTTCTTCCACCTCTTCTTCCTCTTGTGCTACATTATTTACATCTCCTTCAGAGACAGAATGATCACTTTCTTCCCCTTTCTTCTTTTGCTTTACAGGTTCTGAGTTTCATCATGCTACGGTGTTAAAATCTCAAATAAATACTATAACATGCAACTTCAGGGTGACAATAGTAAAGGTAAATGATAAATAAAATTATAAGATACCATTACATGAAATACGGCAACAATCCTATTTGGAAGACTTTTTTTGTTGGCAGATGAAGTTCTAAAAAAGTAAAATAAATTACATATACCCCATGCTAATGGACATACTGAAAAAAGAGAATAGTTTATGAGCCAAGATATCAGTATTATACCCGAGCTACAGAAAGCCAAAATAACTTAGAAAGAAAAAAATGAAATCATGCTCCGAAGAAAAATAACAAAGCACAAATTTTAAAAAATCATGGTTTTATTAAGCTTTGTAACCAAATGTTATACCTTCTTCTTAGTGAGCAAAACCAACCACATGCGCAAAGTACAAGTGAAATGGATAAGCATCCAAGAGAACCTATAAGTGGACGGTTCCATCCTATCATAAGCTGATTCATACAACTCCGTAATGTAAAATCATTCTTAAACTGGAGAATAAACAATTAGTAATATTGCCTGTCCTCAGTGAATTACAGTAGAAAATAGTGTACGTCTTGTAGGAATGTTCTTTTTTTTCATTTTCATTGAGTGCACATTCAAGTTTAGTGGAGTTTAAATGCATGTCAAGGAGCTGCATATACCATGCTCATCAAACGGAGAGTAACAAGAAGAAAGAAAAAAACAACACTACGCACATTCTTGAGTATATGGAAAATCAACATGTAAGTACCAAGGTAATATAAACAAGTTAACACCATGAACAAAGACAATCAGGTCACATATAAGTGTCATCAGAAGGATGAGGAAAGTAATTCTAGACATACCATCTTCTCTGCTAAGCGGCCATATATGCTTGGAGAGAACTTTATTCATTTGAAACATATTAATAGAGTTAACACGGAAAAGGGAATGTAGTGATTCATCACATCTTATATTCCGCCTATTTTTTGGGTCCTGCAAATCCTTTTCACGGATATAGGCCCAAATTCTCTTCACTACCTAAAAATGAATGAGGGAGAATAAGTATCATATTTTGGTTCCGAAATCTCCATCCAACACAAGGATGCATTGAAAAGTAAACAATAAAAAATTGCATAAACCTAATAAATTATACCTCTGTCCTGGCCATTTCAGGCTCTCCAACAAATTCTTGAAGCTGTGGAGACAAGCTACATATTTTGTTGAAGCCACCTCTTTTGACAACCCCTTTATCCACCCTGTTTGGCAATATAAAATAACTTAGAGAAATGTGCATAGCAGAAACTCAGAGCCCCAGCACGAATACGTATTTACAGAGCCACATACATCACATACTCATTCATATATTGAGGACAAAAGTAACCAACCACAGATGGAACTTAACAACAAGTACACAGAAAATTCATTCTTCTAGAAACAATGTAAAGAAATCATCATCCCTGAACTGGATTTCAGAGATATGAGCCTACTCTGAGAAACTCCACAATCATATTAGACAATTAGCCTATAGATGAATGCAAAGCTTTCTCAACATATATGTGCTCCTTAGAATAACAGGAGAGAATGAACGTTAGTCGTACAAGTACTAGCCTCCAGCATATAGCGCAATATCCTTGACTTGTCAATGTAATCATAGTATAAGCTTCAACTCCTTTCATATAGTGCTCTAAATATGTAGTATTAACTACGAAGAGCTAAATAGATAAACAGATTTCTAGGCATACAAGTAATTGCATACTAAAAAAAGAGGACTTCCTTACAATGAGTAAGGTGGACTTTAAGGGCCATATCTCTAGATACAAAGTCACTGTTATTAAATGAAAACTAAGCGTGAATGTTTTAAGGGAAGCCATAGATTCTGAACTGATCATTTCCAATTCACTGTCAATCGGTATACTTCCATATCAAATTCTTCACTAAACAGAGACTTCTCATTTACTCCTCAACTAAATCTATATATGCGAACTTTAAAAATGTATACTCTAAACTTCTAGGAGCCTTTTCAGTTTCAAGATGAGACAGCAAGACAGACTGCTGTCAGTTTGCTAGCGGCACTGAAAACCTCAGTATTTGATAATTCAATGAGCAATCCATGTAGAAACACCGAAAAAATATTCATTATTTCTTCATTCAGGTATGTGTTTTTTCTAAGTGCAAAGTATGATATGTTCACATAAGAAATGTACTGGAATGATGTTGTGGATTATGAAACCAAAGTTTAAGACCAAAAAGAAAGAAATCAACTTAAATACAAATTTCAGCCAACCAATTGATAAAGAAAGGAAAAGGCAATAAAAACTAAAATTGGATGCACAAAGTTGACAGAAATATCAAGAAAGGAATCAAGTTCACTTCTTGCAACTACTCCAAAATCCCAAAAGATTATTGACTTGGCTTTTATTTCGATAGAAAAGAAGAAAGAAAAAGAAGCCGCATTTCTCATCATGTGGGACCCAATGAACCCGAAAAAAGAGAGGCCAAATTGGGCAACTGGTATCCTCATTAACTTAAAACCTCAATTTCTTTCCTACCGACTAACCCCATTTTCCCAGCAACCAAACACTAATAAAACAAAACAAAAAATGCAGTTAAAAAATAAATTAAAAAATTAACTCACGTTTTTCTCCTTTTATTTTTGCCTTTATTCTCTTCCTCTCCTTCTTCATCTCCATCTTCTTCTTCTTCTGCATTCTCCGACCCTTCACCGACCTCCTCCCCCTCTGCTTCTTCTTCGTCTTGGGGTTCGGCCCTGTGGGTCTCGAGGAAAATGTCGATTTGGTCCCGGATAAACTTTTTCCGGTCCGATAAATCAACTCCGAAATCGTTTTCCAGTTGACGGCGAACGCTGCCGGCGGTGGCCGTGTCGAGGTCTGAAGTGCTGAGGATTTCTGTGAGCCGGGTCAGGATGTCCGAGTTCGAAACCATTTTTCCTGGGCTCTGAACTTTGCCAATATCTGGGCGATGATTGGATTTGAGATGCTTCGGCGAGGGAGAGAGAGAGAGAAGGGAAATGGAGTCTCATGAAAGTGAAACCTGTGAAGAAGAAGGAGAAAGAACAAAACGGGTAATGGTGTAGCGTGTGGGCGGGTAGAGGGTATTTCTGGAATTTGAAATTTTATCTTGCAGCTTGCTTGGCTGGGGTCTAAGGTCTTCGCACTAGTTTTTACACACCTTGGTGGTGTAGTCTAGGTTAACTACATTTGCACTCAACAAATTAGGTGAAAATTTGGCAAAAATTAAAAAATTAAAAAATTAAAAAATTAAAAAAATTGGTAAAAGAGAAAAATCTAGGATTTACTTTAGAGTGCTGCTAAATGAACCCTAAAATTAACTGAGTACACCTTACTACCAAACTAATTATTGAATTACTAATTTACCCTAATATAAAATGACCAAAAATGATATATTAAAATTAAATTGTAAAATAAATGTAATTTTAATAAGTACACCCTACACATCATATTCAACTATAATCAAATGTAAGCGAACAAGTTTCATCATTATTTAGTAATTCATTGATGTAAACAAGTTTCATGTATGCTTTAGACATATTGAGGGAGTCATCAAAAGATGTATTAACTTTGATTTTTTTTTGGTTGAGGTTGAAAAAAACTTACAAATAACAAATTTTCTCTCTTCCCCTCTTCCTCCTCCCCCACCTCCTTTTCCACGGAAAGTTTCTTAGGACGCCACATATAGATCACATCATTACATTCATTCTCCACATCAATTCTAGCATCGCTGGACAATCGAAAAATATAATCCTATAGAAACCTTATACTCTCTTGACCATCTAAAAAATCCAACTAAATTACTATTGCTGTGAATCTGGACAGATCTTATTTTGCTCATCAAAATAATATCCCAAAAGGCTTTCCTAGCTAGAGTCTAAAAATTTGTGTGCCAAACTTCACGAACAATGAAGAGGAGGGAGCGATGCAGTGTTAGGATGTATCAGAGATATTTTTGGAATTTAAATAGGGTGTACTTAGTTAATTTTATATTTTGATTTAAATATTAGGGTGTACTTAAATCATAGGGTGTACTCAGTTAATTTTAGGGTTCGTTTAGCAACACTCTTTACTTTATTATCACATGCACTATTTTAAAGTAGATTATAAATACACATAATTATCCCGCTCCATACATATTTAAAATGTCTCTTAACTTATGAAATTAAAACATCAAATTCATAACTCGTCACGTACTCATTTTTAAAGATTCGCCAAAAACCCGGTTCAAACTGCCTAAAATCAAATTCATTCGTGCGAAAATAAACTATACTAACCACTAGAGTGTGATACAAGGCCCTTATTTTAAATAATTTTGTTTAGAGCTGAAAACTACAACTTAAAATTTTATTAAACAATATTGAGAAAAAATGCAATATTTAAAAATGGGTAATGATTTCCCCATTCCAATTTTATCCACTTACGCTCATTTTTTAGTTATAAAATAGAATGTAAATGGATAAAATTGGAGTGAGGAAATCACTACTCTTAAAAATATAAAAGAAAATTTGGCCTTGGAACTGTAGCACTGAAACCTATGTTCTTATTTTTGGACTGTTTTGCCCTTGTAGTTGGGTTTTGGCTGCTGGAAACTGCAGACAGGTACAGGTTGTACTAGTTCAGTTGGGAATTAGGGTTTGGATTTTCTGATTTCTCAATTGATTTCTGTCAGGTAGGCTGTCGTTTTGTTTTTAGCTTTTTAGTTAGGGTGAGCCAGGGCTTAGGTTTAGTTTTGGTGTTGTGGTCTGAGTCTCTACTGTTTTGGGTTTTGTAGTAGCTGTTTGTGCCTCTTTGGGCTTCAATTTCAAATCAAAGAAAGAAAAAAATAATAAAAAAATCTCTGTTTATCTTCTACTGATTCTTATTTCCTTCCATTCTTTCCACAAGTCTTTATGAAAACAAAAAATATGCATGTGACCGGGAAGGAATTAAATCATTTGAGTCAAGCGGAAACCATTCTGCAAGAGACTTGTAGCTCAAATGGTTAAGAGTACTTATTCCTGCACACAAGGTCTTAGATTCAATTCCCTTTCCCCCCTCCCCAGTATCGCTTAATAACTTATATAAAATTTTTATAAAAAAAATAGAAAAAAGAAGAAGGAAACCCATTCCTAAACTAAAGAGTTATCAAAACATATACTGCATGATGACAGAAACAGATAATGCCATGCCAGGGAAACAAGGAACAGGAGATTGTTTATAGATTAAAGATATCTTACAAAAATATCAAGACTCATCTACTTTCTGTCATCAAGGTATGTACAACTCTAGAAGTGAAAGCCTTGAATTGATTGAGAAGTCTCCTAGCTTACTAAACACAGTAATAATCTGAGAATGGCCAATAATACACCACCTTATAGAGCGCTACAAATTATTCTCATTATCAGTGTGATCAGATTCAGAACCATTCTCATCAGTATCAGACCCACTACCAAAGTTGACGTTTTCAGTTTCAACCGCGCTGTTATCTGAGATTTGGCCACCTTTTAAAAGATGCTTCAAGTCATCTAGAATATAAGGTTCTACTAATTTCCAGAACCAGGTAGAATTACTTCCCAGAAAACCAATCCAAAAAACTCTCCCCTTCCTCTTCACCTTGCAATCCAGGGACTTTGCCTTCAAGGCTCTGACAATCTTCTCAACACCCTCTTCATTTCCCTTTATCTTCACCAATATGTCACCTGATGAAGTCCTGTGGCCCCCATACATATACCAGTAGGCAAGAGCACAGGGAGACAACCATCTATGGATTAGCTTTGGAATCACCTGTCTACCTTTTGGCCAAAACTGGTCCGCATAGAAACCTAAACAAGAATGTGAGATGGTTGAAAATTTATATGGTATGTCATCAGTACTCTCACTGGTTTTACAAGAAGGATGTAGCCACTCGTGGTATTGATCATACATATGTCTCCTTAACAGAGAATGTGTGCTAGAACTCTCACTGAACTCAAACCGGATCATGTGATTCTTCCTGTCTTCATCTGACTCAATCTGCAAACCACCCAACAGCATACCTACTAAAACTTCTCGTTGTTCTTTGCTCAGCTTCAGGCTTACAGGTCTCTTAACTACTTTTCTGCTCAAGCTCAAGACATAGTCAATCTTTTCCATCAATGGGGAGTCAACATCATATTTCTTCTGGCACATCAGATCAAATATTTTTTCTGCCTTGACATAATCTCCAGATGATAGGTATCCGCTTAATATGGTGTTGCAGGACCGAGCGTTAATACCAGTTGCCCCATTACTCTGCATTTGGTCAAAGATCTCCTCAGCTTTATCAAGATTACCAACTTTCACCAAAGAATCCAAGTATATAGAATAAATCGTACGGCTGGGTCGACATCTCTCAAGGCACTGGAAGAAAGCTGATTCCAATTTGTCATGTGAGCCTAAGTTGAAATACATGTTCATTAGATCAATATAAGATGGCATGAAAGTCTTCAAACCGGTGTTGATGAAATCTGTCATGAGGGACTCTGCAAGTTCAACTTCTTGAGCTTTACATAAGACCTCTATGACTTTATGATATGCCATAGCATTGGCTGAACCCAACTGTTCTTGCATCTCCCTGAATATCTCCAGGGATCTCCTAGGTTCTCCAGCCTTTGAATAGGCTTCCATTTTATAAACATATGCCTGAGATGGGAGACCAACGTCAAGGTGGAGAAGTTTGAGCCAAGTACTTTCTGCTTCCTCCACATCCCCCTCCTTTGAGCAAGCTCTCAAGATAGACACAAGCACATCTCTGCCCACCTCAACTCCAGCTTGTTGCATTTCTTTCCTTAATGATGTCATCCTCTCTTTATCTATAGTATCCTGACAACTATGTAGCCAGATTAAGCCACTATAAATATCCTTGTGAATCTCGAGTCCAGTTGTTACCAAATTATGAAAAATAAACTCAGCCTGTTTAAGGTAATGTTTCGAAGAGGTTCCAGGTTTGCTGACAAGGGCTTTGAAGAGAGAATTGTGCAAGCTAAGCCGGGGCTGGTAGCCTCCCAACTGAATCATACGATTGTAAATGCCACATGCTTCCTCCAAGCAACCTTGAACCGATGCACTAAGATATGCAACAACCAATATATGAAATGTAGATTCACTAGGCACACGCCCCTGATTAATTATATCATCAAATATATCCCTACACTTTGAGAATTTTCGCTCTTTACCCATGTAATCTGCTAACTTGGTAGCAAGAGCAAAATCAAAACGATACCAATGTTGTTGCATCATCCATTTGTACACCTACAGACATTTTAACAAAACTTAACCAAGTCCACATATATTTACATAATCAATGAATCATTTATTTTACTAGGATCCATAGACATGCTAAAATCACAGTCCAAGTGAAGCAAAACATGCAAATTGCAAATTTTTATTTTTATTTTTTGCAAATCCTCAATCAACAGTACAGAAGACTAATGCGGCAGCAATCTACAACGAGAAAGCTAGAAACACATCAAAATACGCATATTGCAAACATCAACACAATGAAAACTCAAAAAGACTGAAAATTTAGTTACTTTACCCTAAACCCGACATCATTTTCGCGAATCCGCATACAATGCACTGCAACATAAGTGGCATCTTCTTGCCTCATCCACTTTTTCTGCGCATTGAGTATCCGACTCAACGTGCCGGCCTTATGCGCCGGCAGTTCCTTACAAAGCCAAGCCAGCTTCGACCTTCGCCACTGCTCCGGGAGGTCCTCGAGCTCCGGAACCTCAAGCTCCGGAACCGCCAGGTGCTTCAAGTCGGCAGAAGAAAAGCACTTATCTAAATCGAAAGCCTCGCCCTGCGCAACATTGCTCAAATCCCAATTCTCCCCTGGCTGCGAGGCCTCGCCCGAAAGGTGTTCGACGAAAGTACTGGAAGAGGGAAGCGCGAGTACTCGGCGGGATTTGGCGGCGGCGGCGACGGCGAGCGGGAAACCAGAGATGGGTCTCGGGAATCGGTGGGTAGGGTGGTAGTGGTGGTGTGAGAGAGAAAGTGTGAGGGAGCGGAGGAGGGAGAGAGAAGAGCGCATAGGGAGGGGTTTAGGTTTAGGGTTTGAGGAGAAGAGGGAGGAGAAGAAAGTGAAGGAGGAGTGGGTTAGAGAGAGAGTGGAGAGTGGGAGCTTTGGAGGTCTACTCGGAAGCATGTCTGTGCTTCAGCCCTCAGTTTTTTCGCAGCTGGGGATTTTGATTTTGGGAGGGTTTTATTTTGTAATTATTGAAGTGGAAATAGAAGGCTTGAGATTATACAACGCTGCTCGGGGCCCACTACTTGGGCTTGATAGTGGAGAAAGCTTGTCATAACCCACTTCACTTAAAAGGCAAGCCAAGGCTAGAACGAGGGCTTAAAGTGAGGAGGTTATTTGAGGAGGTCAAATCTCACTATCAACAAATGTAAAGAAATCATGAGACTTAAATATTTTAAATGTTTTGACGGTCGGATCGGTCTCCTCACTTTAACTCCTCATTGTAGAAGCTTCCGCTAATTCATGAGTGAATTTTATTTTTGGGCTTTTCAAATGTAAGTTCATAAGTACGGCCCACAATACAACTAAAATTTTAGAAAAAAATTATTTTGACTTTTTAAAGAGACCAAATATATTGTGCAAGCTTTGACAAACATAAAAATTACAACATTACCATCTGAGTTTTTTTCTTCTAAAAATCATAATACAAGGATAATAATAGTATTTTACACATTAGCTGGTCTCTTTTGGATTTTTTTTCCTTTCATTAATAGCTTTTAGTGTTTGTATATAAAATCAATGTAAGAAATGAGTTTTATTATAAATTTCTCTTTTATTTTATCATTGGCTAGCATGGGTGGGTGAAAAAACCGATGAACCAGTGAACATAGCTAAATCGAACTGAAAAAATCGAGAAAAAAACCATATTGACAAAAAAAAGTCAATTTCAGCCCAAAAATTGAATCAAACTGTTTTAAATGGGTTCTCGTCCCCCTTTTTGCCTTGAAAAATTTGATCCAAATTGAACCAATCCGGTTGTATTATTTTACTTATTTATTTATATTCGAATATATTAATAAACTCAATTAATATCCAAATCACATTATTACCCCCAAGTAGTATCTCGATCATTTAACCCAATTAATATCCAAATTTCATAGTCTGAATTTATAATCAACATGTTTACTCATTCGTTATTGGAATCAAAATAAGGATTTGAATTCCGATTATGAATTACTATTGTGTTTACTTAACATAAAGGAATGAAAATGCAAGTGGGGCCCACACAAAATTGGAAATTCAACTCCTGATTTTGGAGGAATTGGATTCTTGGGTGGGAGATGGTATACTAATTCTTAGAAAACTAACTCAGCATGAATTCATCTTTTTTATCCATTTTATCCTTGCACAATTTTTTAAAATTTCAAACTTGCCATCCACTTTAACCCAACAAGAATTTGCCTATAAAAAAATTTATTTAAACAAAGAGCATTTTATTAATCAAACGAGTTTCAATAAAGGTAATTTAGTTAACAACTTATAAGGAATCAATATCATTTATACTTCAATTATAGATAGTTTAGTAAACAACTTCAATGGGAATCCAGATTCCAACTCATCCTCAATTCAATTCCTCCTTACCCAATTATGAATTAGTAAACATGCCTAAATACCAACTATATGCCTATTTCTTTTTCTTTTCAATGCACCATAGCCATTTTCTTTGTTACACCTCCTTTCTTTCCCTCTCGCTTCATCTTTCTCACTTCTTCACTTCTAGCTCAATTTGACAAATTGGTTTGGTTCGGTTTCCCTAAACATTTTGTATGTAAATTGAACCAAATCAAATTGTGTGTAATTTTTTATTTTAATTCCAACTTAAGGGGTAAATCGGGTCAAACCGAACCCCTATTGGCTAGTCCCTAACAACATCATTTGATGACTTGGCATGTACTGGACTATTTTAATTAAATTGGAATAATGTCTTAACCGTTGGTTAGTGAACTTATAAATGTTAAAACTGTACTTGTTAAATTGGACAATAATTCAACGCATTGTTTCTTATAAGTCTCATCTAAAGGAGCAAGACTCATAAAAATTGACTTAGACAATTTCAATCTAGTTAAAGGCAAGCCACCAAACAAGACTTACTAGTTTAAGATTAGAAATCGGGGCTTTTCATTAGGGATATATTGATGTATATATAATACAAAAGTCTTATGACAATAGGGTGTTACTGTTGTGCAAAAAAGCAAATAGTGCCAATATCAGTTGCTTTGCCAACGGACTATCAGAATCCTTGTCAAGAAAACAGGCTTTTCACATAAAAATATTTTATTCGTTAAAAGATGGATAAGACAGATGGATAATGTGCCTTTTAACCAATTTCCCTATGCTTGAGGAAACCACTTTCCACCTTACTAGAAGTAGGTGACACATCCTGTTTGGCATCAATTTTAGGACTTTGTAATCACAAAGAAGGCCCAGCCAAGCATGATAAAGACAACAGAGAAATTGTATAAATTTTTACAAAAAGTATTTTAATGCTCTATATTTTTGTTATACGCCCGTCGTCCTGTAAAGAAGAAACATTTACATGAAATGAGAATATTTCTAGTGATGTTACCATGCTATTTGTTTGGAAAGCCAGCATTAGGAAAATAAAATAATAATAAAAAATAACTCAATTCCAGCTAGCTAGGCTGCAATTTGGTAGGTCAGTTTGTGGTTGGAAAAGATCAGTATAAGTAAAGTATTTAAATATTCAATTACTCCAATTCCAAATTGGAAAATGAAATTATAATAAATGATGTAACATTCATCATTATTATGAAGAAAAACTTGTAACTGAGTTAAAATCAAATTAGTATCCAGCTGCAGTTTAATATGAAGAACTGCCACTTGCTTGACAAAGAGAATAAAATATAATAATAATTTGATGACTATCTTCCTATTGCCCACACCTTCTTGACACTTGTCAGGCAACAACAATCTCACTCACCATTGTTTCCTTTTTTTTCTTCCCTTTCTTTTGCTGGCCACTCCCACTCTCTCTCACACCCCATTATAAAAGTATAGGAGATCCATGATTTGAACAGAGCAGGGAGCAGCACAAAGATTTAGGTTGTCCCTTTCTTAAGCCCTTGAAATTTACCTTCAAAATTAATGATATGCTGGTATACTACTCTAGCTCATCCTTAATTAAGGATGAGGGAGTCAAAGATTCAGATTGCAGAGAGGGGTGGGTTTGACTAATCATCATTTAACACATACACAATGCTGTATATTTCTCAACCTTATAATAACAAAAATTACTTCCTCTTAACCTAAGGAACCATTAGGATCAATACATGTAAGTGATAGGCAAATGGAAGTATAGGTTAGAAACAAAGTAAAGCAAATGAGAATGTAATTGATCATAAAAATATGACCCCTCAAATATAAAAGTATCTGTATCTGTTCCACTTGAGAAAGATACTACTCCAAAATGATTTTCATAGACAATGAGTTTGTAGTTATGTGGTTAAGCTAATTCACCTATGCACAAATAGATGATGTTTTGACGCTTAGACCAAAAGTTTATCATCTTTTATTAGGGTATAGCATCATTAGAAACCATATAAATCCTCATTATAAACGAAGTGAATTTGCGCACCCACAATATGAATTCGTATTAAATGTGAACTAGCTTTTTCTATAATGGGAATTAGCGTTGAAAGTGAACTTTGGGTTGACTTTAGATCAACAAGTTTATCATATATATTTTTTAATACATACAAGATATTCTTAGGGAAGGTTGAATCGAATACAAAATCTTAAACTCCAAATTTATTGATAACGACTCTTAATTACTTGAACTACAAACTCTTACATTTGTCACTCTCAATTTGAATATCAATTTGTTACCATCATTGGATTGTTCCCAATCCATACAAAGCCATCCCTTTCTTGTTGTTTCTCAATATAACAATTTTCAGGGTTTGAGAGACACTTCCCAATAGCTACCATTGATTGCATTCCAGGTGTGAGAAAAAACAACCAGAAGAAACAGAAAAGCCTATCCCCATGTGGACAGTACTGATATGGTTAGGGGGTATTTAAATAATTGCACATGTTCTGAGTTCACTGAATTTGAGACAATAAATACATATGATCTATGTATGCCTTGTCTCCTAAAGATTTCTCCAGTCTTGGACTCTGGAGCGGATAAAATCATCAAAATTCATTTTCCAAAAAAGAATCAGATAAATACCACACCAACAAAAAAACAATCTCACTCAGACTGAGAGAGAGAGAGAGAGAGGAGCGAGTAAGAGCTGAAAGAAAAGAAAAACCACACAGTTGTACAAACAGAAAACACAGCAGAGAGAGAGAGAGAGAGAGAGAGAGGGGGAGAGGGGATGGTTGGGTTCACGAGCTCTGTCGTAACGCCTCTACAATCAGTGTGCTAAAATACCCAGAAAAGAAAAAGGGAAAAAGCTTTTTTCTTTGGCCAAAAATCTGAGAAACCCCCCATTTCTGAGGTGGGTGAAGCTTCACGGGCTCGAACCCATCTCGGTCTTTTTCT
This sequence comes from Prunus salicina, assembly GCA_020226455.1. NCBI lineage: Eukaryota > Viridiplantae > Streptophyta > Magnoliopsida > Rosales > Rosaceae > Prunus > Prunus salicina. Next base: position 15,101,091 of record CM035347.1, on the reverse strand, counting down.
TCACCCACCAGCTTTTCATCAATCCAGTGGTCCACGTCCTGCCACGTCGTCTCCACCACCGCCTTCTCGGTTGATTTGATCACTGTTTTGGGCCATTTTGCTATTGTTTCTGTCTCTGTCTCTGTCTCTCTCTATAATGTAACGGAGAAAGAAAGCTCAGCTTGTGGAGGTACTTAATTAGGTTTTTTTCTTTTTTCTTTTTGAAGAGTGTTGGTATATATAGGAGAGGGAGAGAGGAGAGAGATGGATCGGTCTGTGCTCACAGTTGGGCCAGGCATGGATATGCCGATCATGCATGACAGCGATCGGTACGAGCTCGTTCGTGATATTGGGTCGGGAAATTTCGGGGTTGCCAGGCTTATGAGGGACAAGCAGACTGATGAGCTTGTTGCTGTGAAATATATAGAGAGAGGTGAGAAGGTTAGTGCTGAATTTTACTCTTTTTTGTTCTTTTTTTCTTTTAGATGAGTTTTTGAGGTCTGACTGAATTGTTCTGTATGTGAGGGAACTCACTGTTTTCTTGACATTTTTAATTTTATTTTTATAGGTGAAGGTTGATGGGTTTTTTGTTTTATGCTCGATTAAAGTTTCCTTTTGTGATTTTTTCAAATTGATTTTGGTGGGTCATAAAATGTTTTTGTCTTTGTGTGTCTTTTGAATGGGAGTTTCCGGAAGTTGATTGTTTATTTGTTGTTTGAGGGTTAATAAGTTTCCTACTGAAGTGTCCAAAACAGAAACAGTTGTTTTTCTTGGATTTGAATTCTTAATGCTCAGGTGTTTGTAAAAAAAGCTGGAACTTGACATTCTAATGGAGGATGGAACATAAACATCTGTCCTCTGCTAAACTTCTGAATAAACCAGAGAAAATAAAGAAGCAATGAATTTGAACTGCAAATTTACCTTACATTGGCCCAGTAGTTCCCTTTGTTATGGATTGCAAATTTCTAAATGTTTGTTTTCTTCTATTTTCCCAGTTTGTTGGTCTGTAATCCCTCTTGGAATGAATTTTTTTTCTCAGTTAGGTGCCGATGGATAAAATGAGAATCCGTGGATGTTTAAAGAATCCAGAATTAGCATTGGCTTTCTATTCTACAACCTATATAGTAAAACCACTAATAGTATGTCTGAGCTAGAAACTTGTAAAGACGTATGTACTAAATTTGAGTTTTAACTGTGTAATTGACTTCGATATGGAGCCGAAAATATGTAGTAGGAAAATAAGTATACAACTGTGTCAGATAGAATTTGACCATGTTAGAATTGATGACATTTGAGGACTGCAGACTAATGGTTTTCATTAGTAGATCACAAGCAGTAAGACTTTTCCTGGATGGGTTATGCTGGCATTCTTTTGTAAATTGTTAAATTATTAAAAAACCTTTTAGCAATTTTATGTTATCTTCTTATTGAGTGTGGTGAAGTTAATCTTATTTTTTAGTGATTAGGTAGGACAAGTCATCTGATTGGTCAAGATCTTTTTATCTATGCCAGATAAATTTCTATTGTCCTGCATGGCTTGTAATAGGCCTTGTTGTGCTTGGTAGTTCAATTCATATACTCTCCTATCATTGTTGATTTACCCTAGTTCTATATTTTGTCTAACAGATAGATGAAAATGTACAAAGAGAAATTATAAACCACAGGTCATTGAGGCACCCAAACATTGTCCGATTCAAAGAGGTCTGTTAATTTCTAACATCTAATCACACAAATTAAATCCTCCATGGGATTCAGTAATGTTACTATTGATTGCAGGTAATTTTAACCCCTACTCATCTGGCTATTGTGATGGAGTATGCATCTGGAGGAGAGCTCTTCGAGCGGATATGCAATGCTGGGCGGTTCAGCGAGGATGAGGTTCTTATCCAATACATTAATTTTGTTTCTAATAGTTCCGACTTATTTCTAATGTACTTGTGTTGCAGGCACGCTTCTTTTTCCAACAACTTATATCAGGAGTCAGTTACTGTCATGCAATGGTGTGCTGACTAATCAGTCTATCTCTATTGTGATTCTTTTGATATCTACTAGATTTCTGACTGGATATATATTTTTGCATTTCATCATGAAGCAAGTGTGCCATCGGGACTTGAAGTTGGAGAACACATTGTTAGATGGAAGTCCAGCTCCTCGTTTAAAAATATGTGACTTTGGCTACTCAAAGGTATGCGACTCTCTCTCTCTCTCTCTCTCTGCACGTGCCCTTGCCTTCATTTTACAGAAGTCGGGTGCTAAATTATGACAGATCTCTGGTGATTAAACTTAAAACAAAAATGTATCCAGAAAGCACTAGAAAAGTATGGTTCCTTATACACTTGTTTTCCTTTTAACTGGTAGATACTTCATAGGAAGCTGTCTGCCCCTTGTACTTTTGTGATATTGGTGAAATGTGAGCTAATTTTTCATTGCTAACCTGTGTGTGCTATTACCTTCTTTGTTCTTTGGTTTGTTTCCCTCATATCCATCTAATTAGGCTCTGTCTCTTTTCTCAGTCCTCGGTGCTGCATTCACAACCAAAATCAACCGTTGGCACCCCTGCATATATTGCTCCTGAAGTGTTACTTAAGAAAGAATATGATGGCAAGGTAATAAGGTTTTTCATCTATACGAATCAATCTATTTAAAGTTGGAGAGGACAATTCTTTTAACTAACATGTTAAGTAATCTCGATTAATGGTCTCTTATTATGTTTGTTGCACTTTTAGTTATTTCTCTATTCAATTCTTTATAAGTTCATTTGTCACTGTATTTGCATATGTTTAACTTAGCTTAAGACTTTCTGGGAAAAAAAAAAACTTATCTTACAACTTATAACTTGCAACATATACTCCCATTATCTTATAGTTATGAGTATGTAAAGCTGTCCTATTTCTATCTCAATTGTCACTATAAATAATTTATGAGTAATCCACCCTTAAATCAGTTCCAAATCTAGTAGGGCCAAAGTGCAGCTTGCAAGGTCAAAACAATTCCACCATGATATATGGAGTTCAGTTCTGAGTTCATCTGGCAGAAATTTAAAACACTATGACCATGGGTAACTAGCTGCAACTGAAAGGATGAGCCAGAAAAGATTGTTGGATATTACCACAATACATAAATGTTGGGGGGTTTTACTTTTTTCTTCTTGCCTTATCCTTGTTTTTGGTACCTTACAAACTGTACTCTTGAGGGCCTTTGTGTTGACTGATGATAACCTGAGGCAAACGCAACTTCAGGAAAGCAAAAGTACACTAGTTAGATGCACATTTTAAAATATGGCAATTTGATTACTCACCACCCCTTAGAAAGAAAGGATTGTTCCGAATCAATGTTCGATCTCTATTCCCTGCATACATGATTCAATGCTGTGTACTTCTGTATGATGGATAAAGGTTATTGTTTCCTCTGCTTTCACATAATTTGAATACGTCATGTTAATAGTGCTCCACTTTGGTATGCCTTTCAGATTGCAGATGTCTGGTCTTGTGGGGTGACCTTATATGTCATGTTGGTGGGTGCATACCCATTTGAGGATCCTGGGGAGCCTAAAAACTTCCGCAAGACAATACATGTAATTTTTTGCACCATATTCAATACTGAAACAGGGTAGCTATGACACTTAACTAAAATGAAAGATTATTTCTCTTTTGCAGCGTATAACAAATGTCCAGTACTCAATTCCTGACTATGTTCACATATCTCCAGAGTGCCGCCATCTAATATCAAGGATTTTTGTTGCGGAACCAGAGAAGGTGGGTGATATTCTTTGTATTATACATGTGCACCTATACCAGTATCTTATTCCACCTTGATCCATGTCCTATTTGCTTATTGCTGGAATCTAGTACATGAATTTATTAGGATCTTGCATTTACTTATTCTTATCTTTCTCTTCCTATATATGTGGCATCCCTGAACCTGATTTCACAAAATGCAAAGAGAATAGGCTGCATTTTGTGAAAGAAACCAGGAATGCAGCTTATTCTCTTTCCTGGTTTGCAGCCTACTCTCTTTCCTGCATATAGAAATATGCTTTGCAAGTTGTTTCTTTCATTGGCTTGCTCCCCATATCTGATTAGGGTTCAAAGGACAGAAAGAGCAATGTTCTAATTTGAGTTCCATTGAATATTTTTCTGTGCGACAGAGGATAACCATTCCTGAGATTAGGAACCATGAGTGGTTTCTGAAGAACCTTCCAGCAGATCTCATGGTTGAAAACACCACAGACAGCCAGTTTGAAGAGCCTGATCAACCCATGCAAAGCATTGATGAGATCATGCAGATAATTGCTGAGGCTACAATACCTGCGGCTGGGACGAACAGCCTCAACCAGTATCTTGCTGGCAGCCTGGACATTGATAACATGGAGGAGGATCTGGAGTCTGATCCTGACATCGACATTGACAGCAGCGGAGAGATAGTCTATGCAATATAGTTGGCAGAATGCTTGGTCATGGTGCGGATGACGTGCAAGCAGGAATTTAGAAGATCTGCTTCTATGAAACTAATTATTATCTTCAGTCACAAGTCCGCCGACGTGAAATTGGAGCAACGGTTTATAGCCTTTCCTGGCAATGGAGGGTTCAGTGCCAGAAAGTTCCTGGCAATGGACTCCATCCTCCGCCTGTGTTTCTTTTTTTTTTTTCCTTTTTCTAGTGGCAGCTTCTGTTCATTAGCATTGCTTTGTTTTTACCACTAATTACTAGTGGCATTTATCTACTGTTATGTACTTGTCGCAAGTAATGTAACAGGTGGTTTGCTGAAAATTCTATCAGTGCTTATTCTCCAGAAAGTTTCCCCACTCTCTCTCTCTCTCTCTCTCAACCAAACATGTTTTTGAAAGAATTGTAGGAAATGTAAGCCGGGTTTTGTCATTTCATGGTCAAAAGAAAGAAGAAAAAGACCTTATGTAGTTAACGCCTGTAGGATGTGGATCAATCCGACGTTCATTTGAATTTAGACATTATTGTGTTTCTAATCGACAGGATTGTACTGAAATTTCCAAATCGAAAAAAAAGGTTTGGGGTTAAGCAGTGATTAGCCTTTCCAAGCCACCCGATTTGTATCCATAATTACAAATAACGCAAAATCACATAATACGTAACTTTGGATGATATCATAGAGGTTTTACAAGGAGCCCACGTTTTTAAGTTTCAAACTTTCAGAAGTTTTTGGCCCTTCTGAAAACTAACTACAAAATTTTAAATCTTATTTAGGGGTAAGCAAAATAACAAGGATGTGCATTTGCGCGTAGAAGCAGGACCAGTCTTTCCAAAGCAAATCACTTAAACAGTACCGTATGTCTCAGCTTACAAAATCTTCAAAAGTGGGCATCCATCTTGTAGCAAATTTTTTACTGCAAACATATTGTCAAACAACAAAATTACCTTCATAGCTCATCTGGCGCCATTCAGTTAAAATATTTCATGGACCTCGGGACTACAAATGTTATGAAGTTAAACAAACATAAAAACAAGCTGTTGACTGCTAATCATCACATATGAACATAATTGTCTAACAAGATATTTCTACATATTACGGCTAGAAATATAATGCTTTGCAACCACACAGATGGTATGTGAGAGCAATATGAAAAATCATTCCAAAAATGAAAATAGGTAACAGAAAGGAAATAAGTAAGAGAGGACATCCTTAACCAGCTAAAATATCAGCTTTCAGAACCAACAGTTTCCGCTGCAGGGCCTGAGCGATCTTCCTCCGAATTCCTCTCACCAGTTTTTTCAGCTGCATAACCTGATGGATCCACATATCCATTGGTCGGTGGCTGTGACTGGTGTTGTGGCTGATGCTGTGACTCTCCATTGACAGGTGGATTCACTGCTTGGCCATAATGGGAAGGGTCTGGCTGAGGATACCCACCTTGTCCATATACTGCTGACTGAGATGCTGCAGAAGGGTCTTCGACCGTCTGCTGCCCTCCATAACTTGTTTGGTAATAGCCCGTTTGAGTATGTGGTTGCCAATACCCAGCCTGAGAGTTGGCCGGTGGCTGGCTGTATGGAACTGGATAAGCAGCTGATGGCTGAGTACTTTGAGAGGAAGCGCTTCCATCCACACTGGATGGCACTGCAGGTGGCCCATATCCTGAAGTTGCATATTGTTGCTGCTGATCAGACCCTGGAGCTTGACTAGAGATGTTTTGTCCATAACTTGGTGGCTGCTGAGCGTAACCCTGATCATAACCATGGCTGGCGACGGGGGGTGTCTGGTTGTAGTTGTAGCTAGGATTTGGGGGAGCTGGCCCCATCGGAGGTTGTTGTCCATAGTAATTATATGCACTGCTTTCTTGTGGTGGTTGAGAGCTGGGTACTTGGTTTGACTGATCCCAACCTGCTACCTGGGTAGGATAGTTACCATAGTACGAGGCAGGAGGTGCATAGCTTCCTGGTTGTGTGTACCCATAATGAGGCTGTTGTTGCTGAATTGGAGCTTGTCCTGGTGGGGCCCAATTACCAGGAGGGGCGTAAGACTGCTGCATATAGCTATTGGTTCCAGAGGTATTTACTAAACGCTTCTGCAGAAGTGAAACCAAGGACAGAATATATAGAACTAACCAAGAAGCAACAATCCAGTAATTCAGAGGAATAATATGATGAGAAGGGTAATGGGAACTGAATGTTTCAATTGCCAATTATGTCTGCATTTGGACAGATCAGTACAAGAAGAATTTATCCAGAAACCGGTTCAAATTTAGGCCAAAACTTCTGACATTCAATAAAAATTATAAGAAAAAATTAGAGTAAATAGAGGAAGAGTACAAAGTGATGAAAAGAGGACCAGTGCTCCAACCTTAGCTATCAGAACAATTTTCAAGAAAACTATACACCACATTAAGGTAGAAAACCAGTCCTAAAAACCACTATTCCAGTCCCTAAAAGGAAAACTTCTGAATAATCCTTATAAAATAGTTGCACTTGAAACCAATAAGGAAGCAAAATATAATGTTCTCTTTCTCGCTCTCTGTTTCTCTCCCTCTCCCTCTTTGACAAGTTGCTCGGTGGTCATTGTATAGGATTACAATTGATAAAGAATGACCATCAAGCAACTTGTCAACGAAAGACTCGGAAGAAAATCTGATAATGCTAACCCGAACAAGATTTTGTTCATCAGATTAAAAGGTCAATTGTTGTAAGTAGAAAGCAATGCTAATCCTTTATCATAAGATCATACTTTTTTAAAAATTGAAATTTTAGGAAGAAGATAAAAAAAGGTTGAATGCAAAAACAGGTAACCAACAAACCACTGATGACTCACCCCACTGATTACTTCGTTGACCAATTCCTTGGCTGCCTCAATTTGCTCTGTCACTCCATTTATATATACTGATCTCTCAGCTGACATATCACCAGGAGGAAGGTGCAGTGGTACAACCTGAACCAAAATAATGTATTAAATATAATGGAGATAAGATGTAGGAACATACAAGACAAATGGCATGCAAGACTTGTTCCATGTGGTGAGGCAATTGTCATTCCATAAAAGTGCCTATGCTATCAGTTTTATTTCAGGAACATAATCTCAAATATGACACAAAAAGGTTTGAGTCCTCGACAGCTTTAGAATAAAAAATAGTAGATAAACATTTAAACCTAAAAAGAAAAAAAAAAAATGCTCTAAATAACAGACCGATCATTGAACAAAAAGTGGCAGAGGGTCAAGGTTTAAAGGTTCAACCACACACTATGATGCTATACTAACATAACAATTATATTTTTCATATAAAGTTATATGATAAAAATTTAAGAAGTTACATACTATGTAATTTTAACAACTCAAAATTTTGAAAAGAATATGCTATTTTGCTAAAATTAGTTCCAATATTTTGTATTTCTCATTGAGCATAAAATATCATTACTTAAACATAACATCCACATTTTTTTAATGCACACTTCATGTTCATTAGGTTAAATTATTTATATTTTAAAGCACTTATATATAAAGGATAAACATATTTCTTATTATGGTCTTCATGCTTTTTTTAATCGGACCTAGGTTTAGTTTTTAGTTTTCCGAATAATAAATACAGTGTTTTCCAGGAATGGTTCAAATAAAGAGGTTACTATAACAAGAGAAGTGAGTACTATAGTAATTTTTTTTCCTTTTTTTTAAAGGACAAAAGTACTATAGTAATCTAACGGATGCAAACCCAACACAATGGCCATTTCTGCCCCCATACTAAAGTTATACGATATTAATTTCCAATCCTCTTCATGCCGAAAAACTAAATGCTCTGAAACCATCAAACCAATCAAGTTGAATTTAATGCAGTAAGATTGCAAATATGAACTAAGTGTCATAATTGTATTTTACTATTTTGACAAGGTTGTTATAATTTCTATTTGAAAATACATGTGACCAACCAATGCAATTATGAGATAGTATAAGTTCCCACGATTACTTTTACCCTCCTTAAAATACAAACCTGAATACGAGCTCCTGACTTGCTTTGCATATTCCTGATAGTCTCACCTCCCTTGCCAATAATTAAAGCAACCTATGACAATAATGAGTGCAAGCATGACACTGTTACATTAGCATTAGCTTCATCTAATAAGAAAAATATCCAACAGATCTACCTTATTATTGGGAACTTTCATGACAAACTGTTCTGTTCCAGGTTGGATTGAGTTGAATCCCTGATTTGTAGAGGGAGGAGCAGAGCCCCCTGCATCTGCCTGTACAACAAAAATATTTTTAGAGAGTGGTACTTTTTGAATCATGAAACAGCAAGAACATCAATGCACAAACCAATATAAACATAGCTTTCACCTCTGCTATGACATCACTGATAAGTTGTTCTGCCCTACTGATCTGTTCAGACGTACCCGTCAAGTCCACATCCCTAGTTAGAGAACTAAGATCAGCTTCTGAATCCCTGGTTATCTGGATTTTGGCCCCTGACTGAAGTTGCAGCTGTTTTATCGTTTCTCCTCCTTTTCCAATAATTACCCCAACCTGAAAGACGGAATTACCAAAACAAATCCAATTTCATCAGCATTATGCCATGAAAAAAGTCCGAGGAGCAGCAAGAAACCAACAAAGTACCTTCCCGTTTGGTATAGTTATTTTCTTGCTTGTGCCTGGAGAACCATAAGACTGGCCTGATTGCGCGGTAAAAGAAACTGAACCAACTTTTTAGTTAGAAAACGAAGGTCTCATGCAGTTCTAAAAATGGGGATGCTTGTATGAAAATATAACACCACACTCCTAAAACAATGGGAGAGGATCTTGGATTCAAACATGCAGATGCACTACAAGAAATAGCCCGAATCTTTATATTTAACTAATGTATGACATCAACGCAACAGGCTCTCTTTTTTCTTTTAAAAACAAAAAAGGGAACTGATACCGATGATTGAGCACCAGATGCTCCACAAAAGCTCAAACAGTCCAGGGGTGGAGTAGTTCTTTACTTAATCCCAAGTGCTCACTATCACCTAAATTCCCTAAACCTAAAGTTAGGTTTAACGACCAAAGAGCTAGACTGAAAGTAGAACTCTCTTTTTTTTTTTTTTTCCATTCACACAAAATCCAACCCCAAAATCTCCACATATCTTGCGCTATAGTTAACAATTATTTCCCTTTTTTAAATTTTCAATTAACAGTAGAGGCGAATAGTAATAAATTAACAAAACTAGAAGACTAAAACCCTAGAAAGAGCAGAGCATTGGAAGAATGAAGGAGTACCAGGGTAGGGAGGAGGGTTGAAGACCGGGCTAGGCTGGAAAGGCTCCTCTTCGAGTCGAGGGCGCTTTGACTCGGCGTCGCTGACGAGTCGGGCGGCGATTTCCTGAGCTTTCTGCTTGGCCAGTTCGATGCTGAAACTGCTGTCTTCCAGCTTTCGCTTTGCACTGTCACCGGTGGCGGTGGCTTCTTGGTGTTGGTCTTGGTCTTCTTTCATGGTGCAATCGCTCTCTGACTCAGTGAGTGACTCGCAGACCAATTGGGGAGCGAGAGAGAGACAGAAAAGGTGATGAGGGAAGCGAAAGGATTAAAAGGCTTGGCATAACAGATTACATAGGGCTCTGATTGAAAGTATGAAATCAGTCCAGACGACGTCGTTTCTAGATTAAATTGTTGAATATTTTTTCCGGGTCAAAAAAGTTAAAGATCAAGTCTTGCTTGCTTCCCATTTGAGCAATTTATTTTAGGCAAAATATTAATTAAATACAACGCTTTTATTTTTATTTATTTATTTATTTTTGCAGCTTAATAGTGGATGGATGCCATGCTCTCATTGAATTAGGCATGAAAGTGAACTAATTTCAACTATAAATATTCTGATCTACTTCTCAAAATTCAACCAAGAAAACATGTCCTTGCCGATAGACATCGCATTTAGCTTACAAAGAATTCCTCACGATCAAATATCTCAAATTGACAACTTGAAAGACCAAGAATTCCTCAAGTCATCGCTCTCATACCATTTATCTGTTGGTTGCCCAAGCAGAAGAATACTTGAGTGGATTCAATCAGAACAGAGAGCTTCAACAATTTACAGATGAAGTGTCAACACTTCTGTGAGATGGTGCGATGCCGGCTGCGTAATAAAGATCCTAGAGTGCTATATCCTACCAACAAGAATATTCTGATACTTGCAAAGTCTCCTCTCCCACAAAAAAGAAAAGAAACATAAAGAACAAAAAAGGCTGTCCAATTAGGCAAACGAGTGTAGCAGTTATCAAGCCACCAAAGGCATCTTCAGAACCACCCTTTGAGCTCCGAATTGATGCCACTTCCCACCTTGAGTAATTTCTCAATCAATGGCATTGATCACCTCATTGGATAAAATTTCACCTCATCGATCACCTATATCAAAAGGGAGAGTTAAAATTATTTGATGAAGCCCTAAATCTTACTACTTAAAAGGTTCAAGTAAGCAGAAGCATACAGGTCTATGACATGAAAAACTTATGAACCGAAGGGAGACATGGATTTATTACATGAAGAGCTCATCTTATTAACTAAATGAAAACCGAAAGCCTCAGGGAAACAAGGGGGATGTATAATACCTACTCTAAAGTGGTAGGGTACAGGCTACGATGAACAGTGTAAAACTTAACAAAGAAAACCTGAAAAAGTTAACAAATACCTGGTGCAGGTTTGGATGCAAGAATTAGAGCTTATTTGGTTCAACTTCAGATTGACTGCCACTTTCAGAATTTTGTGATGGTGCCATTCTCAATACCCTTTGGGGTCTTCTATACCAAAAAAATGCAAACCATAAGGTCCTTAACAACCCCCCATTAGCCAAGTGTGGGATTAAAATTCTCCCCCAGAATGGGTAATATGGACCTGGCAATTTGAGCAGTGTGAAGAAGATTGCCATGACAATCAGATGCCAGGGAACTTCTGCATCCTGACAATTAAAACCAGACAATAAGCTTCAATAGTAAATAACTGAGTTTAATTTTCATTCCTTCACTTATGCAAGAACTGTTCCCATAGAATGAACTCACAAAAAGATTCAGGACACTCTAAGATACACTGAAAATGAGAAATTCAAATCAAGGTGTGCAGCAATTCTAAAGGAGGGAATACAAATAGACAGAAAACAAAAACAAAAGGCAAATGGAGAAAAGTATGATAATAGCAAACAAAGAAGAACCAGATTCCTGAAGAAACCCACCCCCAACTCTGTACTTGTTTAAATCTTTCTGCCACAAGTAAGGGGTTTGAGCAAAATAACTTTACCTTAAGAAGTGGGGAAGCATCCAAGGCTGCCAGTTTTAAGACTTCCGCAATAGCCATTCCAATGAGGACTGGAATAGGAACTAAAAACAACTTCTTCGCATGTGCACAGTAGGACATTTCACTAAGGGAGGAAACAGCCAGCAAAGGTACAGATAAGTATTTGACAACTGCTAGTATAAGGTCAAGGATGAGTTGAATAAAGTTTTGCACGGCCCTTTTCCAAGGGAAGATCTTGACTGGCTGTGGAGAGCTTTCCCACAATTTTCTTGCTTTATTAATCAGGTGATCAAATTTTATCTTCCAAGGTTCATCCGACTGTCCTGCAGTCATATTTATCGCACACGAGATATTGTGCCGAGAATTCTTACGCAACCCAGAAAACTTAACACTCTGGCCAAAGGCATGCAGTTTACTACACTCTGCCAAACCCTTCAACAACAAAATGAAACTCGTTAACTGAGGAAGCTACTCAACCCAATTGAACAAAAGCTACATGCCAACTAGTTTGATATTCATGGGGAAAGTTACTCACTAAAACATAACATTGCCAAAGTCAGCGGTTCCGAATTCAGATAAATTAGATGATGTGATGTTCTAAATTTATTTCCACAGAAAAAATAAAACGTAATCGTTTAAATCACAATATAATTGTGCTGACAATTCTAGACCCATTTTATGCATTTGTTTTGCCCATCAACCAAACATATCAGCATACAATAAAAAGTTGAAAGCACATATAAATTTCTACCACAAATGAACATAAGATTGAAAACAATTCCAGAAACACGTTTCCTAACATTCAAAATCAAGAAAATTTAATCTTCACCCAGCAAGATTCACGAATGCCCATTTCAATTCTGTTCTAAGAAGATTCCCATATATATATTTTCATAATTTTAAAAAATAAAAATATATATAAATTAGAAGCTCACCTTGGGCCCACGAACAGAAGGAGGAGCATGAGCCCGAAGGTTGATTTTAGCGGAGGCTTGGAGGTGGGGGGAGGCAGATAACAAGTGAGAAGGATAAAGAGTTGCCATTGCTTACAATGCTCGAGCCCTTTTCCCGTAAAATTGAAAATAAAATAAAAAATTAGGTGATGATTTCTTTGATTCGAAACGCCATGGCTGGATTTGTTGGAGGATAAGATACTGAAGGAACTCTTCGATGTCGGACGGTATTTTCGGTGTGGGAAATTGAGAATGAGAGAGGAGGGTTTAAGGGATGGAGCTGGGATCCGCTACTGCCGCCATATTGTAAGCGTACCTTCGTGGCCGCCAGTTAATGGGCCGTCCATAATTTTTTTTGTTTTTTCGGTTTGAGAAACACATTTGATAAAAATAAATAAACAGTTCAACCAAAAGAAAATGAAGAATTATATATAAGTGAAGCATTATTGAATAATTTAAACTAGCCCTTGGCACATGCGTGTGCCAATTGGTTTTCTTTTTTCTTTTTTTATTTTATTTTTAGAATTAAGAAAAGATAACATGGGTAGTTATGTTCCATAAAAATAAGACCTATTATATGATTTAGTTTTTAATTTTAATTTTTTTAATATGAAAAAGTGTGAATTTACCATATTATCCTCATTTAATTAATAATTTCAATTCTAAATGTTTGAATTAACCAAATGCATTTTCTGGTATTTTGAATGTTTCACCATTCTCTGCCTTTTGCTTTATATATATAGATATAGATTAAACAGTCCTGATCTCTTGGACTACAGGGGTTCAAGAGATTTGTGGTCACTCACCGTTTGATGTAAATTCAACGATTCACTCACTCTTGCACTCCTTTTAAGAAACTTTTTTGAACCATTGGATTAATATCCAATGGTGAGTGACCACAATTTCTTGGACTCCTGTGGTCCAAGAGATCGGGACTGATAGACTAAATAGAGCTCTCGTTATTGCTAAGCTTCTTACACCTTGGCCTTTCATATAATTTACGCTTGTACACTAATTTTAAAAAAATAACTTTGGTTGTATGGATCATTAGCGATTTGAGCTACTAATTTATATATCATTAAATCATACATTTGAACGAATGGAAGTATGATGAGTTATACTTTTTGCACTACTCTCGCATCACGATGGTACAATTTATGCCCTAATAAAAACCCTATATCCTAAACCAATAAGTCTCTCAAATCATGCTACAAAGTACTCTAACACACTCATATAGCATATAGGCCCTAACATCAATCACAAAAAAACAACAAAAAGTATAATTGAAAAACAAAAATCACAACCGTTCGAATAGCCTTTAAAACAAATCAAGGCCGTTTGAGCGTCAACGGGAGGAAAGTTCGATTTTTAAGTCCTTGTAATATTTTTTTTTGTTTTGACACAATAGATACGGGAAGGGAGAACTAACCTCAAATGCAGAGGTAAATGCTATCAATTACTTGAACTACAAACCTCTTGTAAGTCCTTGTAATTTCAACATAAGCATCCGACAAATTTTTGAGTATTTAATAAAGTTGTCTACGGATTTATTTTTAAGTTTACCACGATAAATTACATGGTAAATTTTATCGGACTATCTGTAGCAAAACAGTAAGACCGAGAAATAGGTAAAATTATTTCATGATTAAGTGCCACATCAAATCAAACAAGCTAGCATCTAAGAGGATACAAAATCTCTAAATACAACAGGTAAAACATATTTCTAAACTTGTATAACCAAAGTAAACTCCCAGAAATAGTCACGCAGCTCCTGCAAACGGCTTTTCTACACCTTAATGACCTGCAACACAATCGGCGGAATGTAAGTTATCAACCCAGATAACAGAAGGTTTTTAAAACCACTTAATTATAAATAATAATAAAAAAGGAAAAAAATATTTAATCTTGGCTTAATTTGCATGAGAAGCAGGAGATGGGAAGATGAAAATCAAGGCCAAAATTATAACTTTGGGACAAGACAACCCCAGCTAAACCTGTGATGGTATTACAGATGTCATACAAGGTAGTCTTTTATGGTGGTCTTACACCTTGGCAATTAGAAACATGGCATGATATACAGAGGTTTGCATAGCCATTTATGCAAAAGAGAGCCACTAGGACAATAGAACACCAAAATGGTGGGGATCGAAAAATTCCTAGATGAGAAGGGGTTAGCATAGCCAAAACGAAAGTTTTAGTCTAGACTTGCCTGCTTACTCATGTGTGATTAATTAACATGTCAAGGAAATAAGGGCTGATAAAGAAGCCCTGTGCTTTCTGGAAACCCCATCATCACATTAAGATTCTGTAAGGCTTGACCTGAAGCTCCCTTAACAAGATTATCAATCTGCAACAACATTTTGAAAGTTTAGCTGTCTGCCGATAATAACATAAGGTCACACTTACATAGAAGCACAATTTTTTTTCAAAATGCAAGGATGGGGAACATGAACATACAACAGAAATTATTATTGCTCTTCCAGGAATCCGATCAGGAAAGACATTGATGAAACAATAATTAGATCCTCGAGTATTATGAGTGCGAGGGACAATTCCTTCATCCAACAAAACTACAAAGTCTTCATCCTGCAAAAGAAAAAAGGAAATAGAAAAGAATAATCAATACTTTCACCCATCACCCAAGAGAGTAGAGAAAAACACATGATATAAGCATACAAGCAATATGATTGCAGGAATGATGTGCTTCCTAGTGCAACTGCCACATTGCCAAGGAGATTAAGGGACACTGGTAATTTATCTGACTGACTTATGTTTTATTAATCAATGCAGCATAAGCAGGATTCCTGCACTCAATATCTTGCCATTTAGCATTGGGTGTTTACACATTGTTTCGGCCAAAAGAAAAACTAGTTGAACTGTGAATCCTATGAACCAAGGAACACATAATTCTGGCTGATTGTTAAGCCATGATAGTCTAGCTCCACTAATGCAAATAATTGTTTACTGATATGGGAATCTATGCAAGAAAATTCTTGCTTGACATGTATGTAAATAACTTTTATTTATTAAACCAAACTACTGAACAGTTTTAACTATATGAGTGTGTCCGTGGGGTGTGCAATTAAACTTCAATGTATTGGCTTTTATTCCCAATGAGCATCAGAAATGCATCAGTTTTTTTTTGGTCGTTGATGCGGACATCTGTTTTCCATTGTTTTCGCTTCAGCTAAATTACCTAAACACTCAATTCACCCATATCCTACATCAGTCGTAGATGCATCAGATTAGTACACAACCAGCAGAGCAAAAATATAACCAGTATATACCTCATAGGATAACTTCAACTGTTGGTGTAAGTCCTTGATTTCTACCCCCGGAGCCAGTTCCACATAGATAGTTGATTGCATACCACGGCTCTAAAAGACAAAAATAAAATGATGCTTAGTCTGTTAGCAAAACGTCAATTGTAAAATATGGAATCTCTAATTGCATATGAGAGTAATCGTTACCATTGGCATTAGATGTGGAGTAAAACTAACAGTTACTTTTGAATTTGCAGCATCAGATAGTCCCTGCTCAATTTCCGGAACTGAATTTCAAAGATAAAATCCGGGTCACTGCCTTAGGTAATCAAAATCAAATAAAAAAACACACATGCTGTCTACTGTTTATGTAACTTCGTACAAGTATCCAGAATATGCAGATACACCATTTTCTGAAGTGTAGACCTTCAATATGAACATCAACTAGATCAACCAGTAAAGTCCAGAATTATGTCATCTAAGAGAGACCACTCAGTCCAGTCAATGAAGGAACACATTCAACCCCCACTTATCTATTCCATTCAGAAGACACCAGTAAAAAGGCAATACTATAGTTCCTAACCTTCATGTTCCTCAACAGTATAAAACTTACAAGCATCTGAATTTGAAAGGTGTAGCAAAGAAGCCCTTCACCCCTTGTTTCTCTTTATTTAAACCAGATTCTTACTACAAACATCTGAGTTTAGAAGTTCTACATCTATTACGTAAGACTACAGTTCCCAAACTGCATGTTTGTTCAATGGTGTAAAAAACTTACAAGCATTTGAGTTTGAGAGGTGTAGCAAAGAAGCTGTTTACCTGTTGTTTCTCTCCACTTAACCAGAATTCTTTAAGCATCTTTTCAGGCATATGTTCTCAGTAAAGAAGTAAATACACACTTTTTAAAGTTATTTCCCATTATTTGTGTTTAGCTTAATAGCCCATTATGTGTATTTAGCTTAATTGCCCATTCTGTGTATTTAGCTTAATCACCCATTCTGTGTATTTTGCTCAAGTTAGGAAGTAAGATTGAACATGTCATATAGTGTAAAATTTAAATTTCTACAAATCCAAAATCTTACCATGGCGATGACGGGTAACGCCATAAGAATATATGCCTTCAGCTATTTCAGTGTACAAATTTGCCTCCTTGGCACCACGTCCTGCAAAAGTAACCAGGTCGCAGGCATAATTGATGGGAGCACTAGGAGCACATATATGGTAAAGTTTCGCAAGGAAATGTTAGAAACTGCAATCAAGTCCTAACCTGCTCCGCTAACACCAGACTTTGAGTCAATAATAATATTTTTAGGTTGAACAAGATTAGCCTGCAAGGAAAATGCAAGAAGAGAACCATAAGGCATGTGCCAGGACCATTGGGAATAAAGAACAGCATAACTGGCATGAGGCTAGTGACTAGACAACTGCCATTTATACGATTATAATGGCTACCTAAAACATAATTCATGAGAAAGCAATGCTTATATCCAAACTTTAAAACAGTTCGTAATTCATGCCACCTGCATACCTTTAGTTTCATATTTTCAAGGGTAAAATATTTTTATTTCTTTTTTCTGCTCTGAAGAAATCTTTAACTTGTGACATCTTATGTAGCTCCAATAGAATCATAGATAAAACCAAGTTTTGAAGCTTCGCCTTTATACAAGTTTATCACTTTAAGATTGTTTTCTGTAAAATTCCAAGGAATTTTAATGTCTTGTTTCCCTCCTAGTGCATGGTGGTTCAGTATGCATAATAAGTGTGCAGGAGTTTTAAGACGTAGTATTTCATTTTTCCACTTTGTATCTCAGCTACATTATTACATCTCAAACAGTGAGTGAACTGATCTCAAGCCCATATTTCATAAAAGCATGCAATTTGCAGAGAACTCATATACAAGGCACAAACCTTAATCAGTGGAACAAGGGGAAGTTGAACAGAAGTTGGATAGCAACCAGGGTTAGCAACTAGGCGTGCACTTTTTACCTCCTCCCTTGAAATCTCCGTCAAACCATATACAGCTTCTTTCTGGATCCAGGAAGATAAATGCTTGTTAAAATAAGCAGAGCAATAATTTAAAGAAATAAGAGCAAGACGGTGCCTGAGTTTTATTTGTCATATACATTTGCTGCAAAACAAAGGTGAACTTTATGACAACAAATTAAACAGGCCAGAGTTTTTGTTGAAAGTTGAAGTTAACATTCAATCCATCCCTACAGTAATGCTTGGTGGACTTTATAATTCCGTAGAAGCCTAGATATGCAGAAGAAATTACCTTACCTGCAATTCTGGTGCTCTATGTGCCTGACCATACCATTCTTCATACTCAGAGATATCTCGTAGACGGAAGTCCTGAAAAAACCATCACATAAAATTTAAAATGAGACAAATTTATAGTTGATGAGAGCAAATAAAAAAATCCCAAAAGCATTGCATGGTAGTGCTATTCAAAGCATACAGCAGAAAGATCAACAATCTTTAAACTCTTGGGAAGGCCTTTGATAATTTCCTGCAATTGAAATAACAAACATATACATGTTAGAAATTCAGGAGGAGATTCAGTAAATCAGAAAGGATTGACTGATACAAAGGAAAGAAAAAATAACCTGTGTGGTTCCGTGTGGTAGACAACAAAATACAGCATCAACATCAGAAAAATCAGCATCCTTGACAGCAACCATTTTTGGCAGATTCTGCAAACACAGAAAGCCAAGCAATGTAATTCCAAAGTATTGAAAATTATGCCATGATCAAACACCACCATCAAATGATTGAAACCCCATCATCAAATTGACCATGACAACAACTAACAGAGCACAACCGTACCATAGGAATACGCCAATAAAAAGAAGAAGAAAGATATCATATCATATTTAAATTCAAGTCTTTGGCCCTTAGAGGAAACACATAAATCATAGAAATTCTTACTTGGGAAACCAGATGAGGAAACACCGATCCAATCGACTGTCCAGCCTTTCTATCAGCAGTCATCAAGGTAATGCCAAAGTGAGGATGGTTTGCCAGCAGCCGAACAATCTTCCAGAAAGAAGGATCATCTCAGCTCATTGTAAGCAATAAAACCA
Source organism: Prunus salicina (assembly GCA_020226455.1). NCBI lineage: Eukaryota > Viridiplantae > Streptophyta > Magnoliopsida > Rosales > Rosaceae > Prunus > Prunus salicina. The sequence goes on along the minus strand of CM035347.1, from coordinate 15,082,098 downwards.
TGGAACTACTTAAATATTGAGTACATAATTATCTAACCCAATTCAATTCTCATCTATACTTAACATTACTGCTCTGAGTTAAAATAAGAAATGGTAAACAAAGGGGTTTGTCAGTGAGCCACTACCTCAGAACCAGTGTAACCACTGGCTCCAAGAACACCAAGTCGAACTTCCTTTTCTGCTTTCTGGGTTTTTGTATTCACGGAACATTTAACAAACACCTTCCCTACATTTTGCTTCTTATCCTTTGGATTGTTAAACCCGTCCTGCATTTACCAAACCTCAATAATAAGTTCAACTTTTATGATGAAAACACTAACACAACAACTCAAAGTTTCTAATTGACTGATAATTTACAATGCAGGGCTGTAACTGGGTTTCTTTTAACCGCATAATAAACAGAAATCTTAATAAGTGCATACCTTCCTGAGGCACCCAGTTTGAAGAAAATTGGAGCTGAAAGTTGCAGAGCTCATATCAGAAACTTGCACAGAGCAACAACACCTAGAAAACTTCAAATTGAATACCAGCTCTCACAAGCCTAAACTACAATACAGCATGTATATATAGGCCGTCAAGAATTAGATAGGAATGCGAAACTAGAAAAAAGGCGTCTTCTTTTTTTGGCAGACAAAAAGGGTTCTTTTTTTCAGTAAGAAAACGGAGTTTCCCCGCGGCAGAAACTGACAGAACATCCATGACGAAACATAGTAAACAGTAACTCAGTGGAAAAGGACAAAATATTAGGGTTAGGATTTTTTTTTTTTTGCCAGTAGGGTCTGGATTTAAGTGGACATACTAGGGTGAGGTGAGTGAAATGGTAGCTTGAAAATAAAATGGAGATTTCCTATTATATCCAATATAGGAGTTTAAATTATAAAAAAATAATATATGAAATAGACTTTAAAAACACACCCAAAGCCCATTTACAACATAACAAAGAGGCTTCGAACTTCTTATAAATTACAAAATTGTCATCGATTTCTTAAAACAAACCCAACCCCAAAACCTCATTAAAAAAATAAAAACCAAAGCACTCAATAGGGCATCAAAGTAATTTAATAATCAAAATTACATTCAATAAGGCCAGCTATCATTTTTTGAGTTTTTTTTTTGTTTGTTTATAGAAATTAAATGATGTATGATTTATTTATATCATTAATGCTAAGAATTGGTATATAACTAAATATCTCAAAATAATATTCGAAGATAGTTGCAAGGGGGCGTGTAGCTCAATTGCTAAGAGAGTATTTAGCTGCATCTGAGGTCCTCGGCAGGGCTAGACTTGAGATTTTTATGGCCCAAGTGAAGTCAAAAATAGACCCTTTGTATAGCTTTACACAAGAATCATTTAATTTTATTTATGTGTGTATAGAATATTAAAAATAGAGTCTTTTATAACCGTAATAAATAGTTTAGGCCCCAAATAAAATAAAATTTATTTCCGGTATACCTGCATATATAAGAAATGGTTGAAGAAAAAAAAAATTCAAACATTAAAGCTTTTTATTTGTTTAAAGAGATTTGCGTTTAATCGAACATGGATCACTTGGATCAAATATTGTATTACTATGGTTTCTTATGCAATACTTATTAATGGTATACCTTATGGAAATATATCCCTGTCTAGGGAAGTGAGACAGGGTGATCCCTTATCTCCTTGTTTATTTATTTTATGTGTGGAACCTTTTATCAGGCATTTAAATAAATTAACCCTTAATACTTCCTCTCATATTGGGCTGCTATGTTCTAATCATGGGATCAAAGTTTCAAATCTTTATTTTGCAGATGAGTGCTTTCTTTTTGGAATTTCGGGAAAATATTGAGGAATACCTAATATAGTTAAATGGAAGGATCTCTCTAATACACAGGAATTGTTGAATAAAGTAAATTAAAAATTTTCTAGTTGGAAATCTAATTTACTATCTAGAGCAGGAAAATTAATACTGATTAATTCTCATATTTTAAGCATGCCAAAATATTTAATGGGTTGTTTTGCTTGTTCTAAAAATGTTATTACAAAAACTGAAAATTCAGCAAGTAAGAAATATTAATAAAACAACGTCTAGCCGCGCGGCTATACAATTTTAACACAGTAAAAAAGCCGCGTATAGCCGCGCGGCTATACTATATATCCTTGCGATTAGGGGCACGTGTCAAAATAAATATAGCCATGCGGCTATACTATTTTTGTAAGAAACATTATTAAAACATCGTATAGCCATGCGGCGCTACTATTGTGGGGGAAAAAGGAAAACCGGGTATAGCCGCGCGGCTCTACTATATACTCAAAATCTGTATCGCCGCGCGGCTATACTATTTTTGTAAGAAACATTATTAAAACATCGTATAGCCATGCGGCGCTACTATTGTGGGGGAAAAAGAAAAACCGGGTATAGCCGCGCGGCTCTACTATATACTCAAAATCTGTATAGCCGCGCGGCTATACTATTTTTGAAAAAAAATCAGAAACACTATGCTCGGTTTTTATATTTGGTCAAGAGCTTTACTCATTTCCAGGAGTTCCATTTTCAAGCTCTCACGTATCAACTCCTTCTCAACAGAATACCTTGCTGCCATGGGCTCTTAGCTCGAGGTTTTCACTGGACAGCAATTTTACGGACTCACGCTCTTCCAATATACCCAACTCAAGAGTGGAGATTACGTCTGTTTTCTCCTGCAGTTGAGTTTCAAGCATTTGCCTGTTAGCAATGGCCCGACCAAGCTCGCATGATTTTGCTGAAATCTCATCCTCTAAAGCCTCCAAAGAAGACAATATTTCCTCAATTTCATCTTGTTGATCCTTATCCTTAGATGCATATTCCTGCAACAAGCTCAGATCAAATAACAATCCTTTAAGAACGTCATCCTTCCTTCGTACGTAATTCAGCCTGAAGAGACAAATTTTCAGATACCAGCTCCTTAGCATGGCTCTCTAAGCAATCGACCTGCTCTATGAACTCAGATATTCTCTCTCCAGTTTCACATATTTCTTGAAACATTTTGTCCACAATGATGAAACCTTTGCCCTTTAAAATATTACGTAATATGTTACTCACTGAATCAATGCACCACATTTGACATGGTGAGGAATTCATCCTTGCTTAATGAAGATGAAAATTCAGAATTCTTCTCCTCCAATTTTTTTAGAGTTGTGCTCTAAACTACTCTTATTTATGGGTATAGACTCTGATAATGCCCAATAGTAATGGATAATGCTCTAAACTACTCTTATTTATAGGTATAGCAGAGTATCGCCGCGCGGCTATACTAGTTCTTAAACAATCAAGTATAGCCGATCGGCTGAACAGCTTAAAAAAATAGAAAAAACCGATTAGAGCCGAACGGCTATACTATTTACACATATATATATAAAAATCGGTATAGCCGCGCGGCTATACTATTTTAAAAAAAAATTTAAAAAGGAGTATAGCCTATGAATAGACTATTTGAATAGAATAGCCGCTCGGCTATACTATTTTTAAAAAAATTTAAAAAAGGAGTATAGCCTATGAATAGAATAGCCGTGCGGCTATACCGTTTGAATAGAATATTTTAAAGGTATAGCCGCCGCCTGTACACTCTTTAAATAGAAATTTTAAAGGTGTAGCCGAACGGCTATACTCTGCAAATAGAATATTTTGACAGTACAGCCGAACGGCGGTACTGCATGAACATAATATTTTAGAGGTAGGGCCGCACGGCTGTAAGCGATGAATAGAATATTTTAGAAGTATAGCCGCCCGGCTATACTGTTTTAGTACAATATTTTAATGGTACAGCCGCCCGGCCGTACTATATAAATAAAATATTTTAAACATAGCCCAGCCACTACTCTCTACCCAGATCCATTATCGCCATCATCATCTTCTTCGTCGTCGTCATCATCGTCGTAAAATTCCGAAGAATTATCGTCTGATCCCAAAACTGGATGAAATGCCGAAGAGTTGGGTTTGTTGTTGTTGTTTTGCTGAGAGTAAAACTCGTCAAGTCTCCGAATTGGCGGTGGCGTGCTACAAAGCCCTCCTATTTTCCCTACCAATACACCGCGTTTCAACTTTTTCATCGTTGATGATCCTTCTTGCTTTGTTCTTTCACTTACCACACCCTTTTCTTTTCTTTCCATCTCTCTCTCTCTCTCTTCTCTCTCTCTCTCTCTCTCTCTTAAATTTCTATACACACGCAGAGATGCACAGATTGTTAGAAACACTTTAGATTTCTTGAAGGGCCACCAAATTTGTATGATCCAATATATGCAGAGAGAGGAGCACAATGGAAAAATCTGAATTTGTATTAGCGTGTAATCACATCTGTTTTATTTACACAACCGCAAAAGAATAATATACAGCTGAGAATGAAAGCTTTCAGACATTAGAAAGACAGAACTTGTATACATATAAATATTAGCAGAATGCTAACCAGACTCTGATTCTTTACATCAAAGAATAAGGTCATCGATCTAAGGGCGAAAAATATGGAGCTTGGGACATTCTTTTCGGAGTTTGACGATTCTCATCCGTCCTTGAGCTTATTGGTGAAGCTTGTGGCATGAGCTCTGACAGTCGAATTCTTTCACTGCTTATTTTGTTCTGTAGAAACAAAATATTAGGATCATAACATAGTTTTTGTATACAGTATACATTCCTGTATCGCAAAACAAGCTCAAAGATAAACAAAATGCTTTTCCAGTGCTAAAATTTTATATACCTTATACTTCAAATCCTGCAATTCTCTATCCATCGAAGTAACCTTGTTCTTGATTTGCTCGAGTGCCTCTTCAGCAATGGATGGGTTTATGTGGGTTGATGGTTTTGTTATTCCAGCAGCCTGAAAGTTAGTTCAAAAGAAAATATGAGTCCAGGTTTGGTTTTTTAATTTCTGAGAGTGAATTAAGTAACCACATGGCCTTTTAACATACCTTCAAAACACTAGTACACAGGCCTAACAATTTCTGTGCTAATTGCAATTTCTCCTCCTCAGTTTCCTGTAGCAGATTCACTTCCATTGTCAGGCATCAAACTATGGGTTGATTTTGCACCTTCTCTCTCTCTCTCTCTCTCTCTCTCTCTCTCTCTCTCACACACACACACACACACACACACACAAGACAACACTAACCTTCAGTTTGGCACTCAATCGTTGCTCTTCATCAAAATCAACATAAGGGTTCCTCCCACAGGAAGCACGAAAGCAAGCAAGCTCTTCCTTGACACGTGAAAGAATAACTTCTGTCCGCCGGAGCTTAGTGCTTAGTTCTTCATTCTGAACTTTTAGCTTGTGATTTTCTTCCTGTTGCATTATAGACAAGACTCACTCAGATTGGCTAGGAATAGAAATGATAAGTAGAGAAAATACAGATGCTGTGCTTAGAAAGATTTCATTAGCAAGAATATCTTAATTGGAAATATCTTGCCTTGATTTTTGCATGATGATGAATCCGCTGCTGGAGGTTTTGCTGACCAGACAGCTTATTTACTTCCCCTTCAAGTTCCATCACCTTCTTTTTATGATTTACGTTCTCCACCTACACAGATCAAAAGTAATAAGCCAAGAAATAAAGAAGATAAAAGATTCACTTTATTTAAGGAATAATGTTTCAAAAACAGTCTCAACCTTCAGCATTTCATTTTCAGTTTTTAGAAACTGAACTCGCTGCCTAAGTTTTTCCAAAGCAATTTGCACAGCTATGAGTTCAGCCTGTTTTCGGTCAATTTCCTCAAGCCACCTGGAATATGAGGCTTAAAGAAACTTAGGCATATGGAAGATAGAAAAGTTACTAGAAAATTTGGAAGTTTTGAAGTACTATGTACTCACCCTTGTCTTTCCTGAATGAATTCATTCAGCTGTTTTTTCAGCTTAACTACCTCCTGTTCCTGAATGAAAGAGTTAATTACAACGAAACACAACAAAAGTTATCTATCCGAGTTTCAATATAATTAAAGCTGAATACCTTTTCTTCGGATTCCACACTATGAAGCCGGGCCTTCTCTGTTATTTTCTGCACTTGTTGATTATCCAATAGTGACTAGCATTCACAAAAAGGGAAAATGTGAGATGGCAGTTTGTTTTTGTTAAAAAAGTAAATCATAATTGTGCATCAGTAATATAATTCTTTGATATTTGTTATATTGTGTACAATAATTTACCACGTAAGTGGTCATATCCAACTTCACTCCCAGTAAGTCCCGAATTACATCATGGGTCATGCTTTCAGCAGCAGCCAATTTGGAATTCAAAGTAAATATCTGCACCACCAAAATCGAAAAACAGGATTAATTTGTGGTAGACGAACGTACTTGTAAGAACCAAATAGGACAGTAAAAGCCTACCTCTTTCTGTCGACTTAATGCTAAGGATTCAAGCTCTTCAATGCGGACCCTTGAGGTTGTAAGTTCTTCATCCTTCTCAGATTTTATCTGTTGTGCCAAGCCCAAGCCAATGCATTTAAATGGGGAACCAGAGCCTCTAGACTTTGTGGCATGTTTCTCTGACTTGTTTGATGAATTTGTGGCATGAGTGGAATGGCCTTCAGGTCTGACTTGTTCAGCCATGGATTCCAATGCCTTAAACTGTTTGCAGATTTTGTAGTTACATAATTGAAGAACTACAAAAATACGTTTTTAAAAAGTTCATCAAGACAATGAGATTCAATCTTTCCCCATACCTTCTGCTTGTACTCACAAGCCTGTGCTTCTGCATGCAAATTCAGTTCAGAGATATGTGCTTTAAATTGGGCAATCTGTCAGGTAAAAACAAAACCATGATATTGCAAAACTGTAATCACAATAGATATGATTGAGTCTGCACTCCACAGTCATATCAGAAAACTATGGTTCAACGTTGCAAGCTCAGATCAGAGTTAGAATTTATTGCAGTACAGGTGCTACAAGAACTTCACCTCTGCATCCTTCTCAGCTATATCCTTCTCAAGTATTTGTATGTTCTGTAGGGCTTCTTGAAGGCTTTTCTCTTTCTCATCTAAATATCTATTTTCAAAAGAAAAATAAAATTCATTATTTAATGTCCATTTATCAAAACAGTTGAGTGTGTTTGTGCACTTGAAACAAATTGATGGGAGGATGTGCTCTAACCTCTTCATGTCAGCATTAGCATTTTCAACATTCTGCATCTGATGTTTCACAGCATGAAGTTCCAATTCAAGCTCTTCTCCATGCAGCCGTTGTCGTTCAGCTTCTCCCTTAACAATATCAACCTAGGCAGGAGTCCATAGGTCACGGTGATGATATGATAGATAATATACAGAACTAAAACAAGATTCACGTGACTTAATCGCAATCAAAGACATACCTTGTTTTCCAGCACGTCTACAGTACGTTCAAGCTCCTCAACAGACCTCTCTAAGAGCTTCACCTCTGCCTCTTTGTCATCGGCGTAGTTCTTTCTTAATTCAGCTATCTGAAAATTAGTACAGCAAACTAGAATCAGTCTATGTAAATTTGAAGAAAAAGTAGCAAACTGTTTGTGCTGAACAAGCATGTACCTCTTGAGCTTCATTTGCAATTGCTTCAATTTCATCTGCTCGTGCTTGTTCTCTTTCGAGCTTTTCCTTCAACTTAAGCATCTCAATGTGAAGAATATCCTTTTCATTAGCAAGTTCATGCATATTGCTCCTCAAGGATTCATTTGAGTTATTCATTTGGTCAAGAGCATTACTCATTTCCAGGAGTTCCATTTTCAAGCTCTCAGTTATCTTCTGTCTCTCTGTCAACTCCTTCTCGACAGAATACTGTGCTTCCAAAGCATCTTCCTTATGAGCTCTCAGCTCCAGGTTTTCACTGGACAGCAATTTTACAGACTCGCGCTCTTCCAATATACCCAACTCAAGAGTGGAGATTACGTCTGTTTTCTCCTGCAGTTGAGTTTCAAGCATTTGGCTGTTAGCAATGGCCTGAACAAGCTCGCATGATTTTGCTGAAAGCTCATCCTCTAAGGCCTCCAAAGAAGACAATATTTCCCTAACTTCATCTTGTTGATCCTTATTCTTAGATGCAGATTCCTGCAACATGCTCAGATCAAATAACAGTCCTTTAAGAACGTCATCCTTCCTTAGTAATTCAGCCTGAAGAGACAAATTTTCAGATACCAGCTCCTTAGCATGGCTCTCTAAGCAATCGACCTGCTCTATAAACTCAGATATTCTCTCTCCAGTTTCACATATTTCTTGAAACATTTTGTCCACAATGATGAAACCTTCGCCCTTTAAAATATTACGTAATATGTTACTCACTGAATCCACAGTTTCCACTGAATCAATGCACTTCTTACTGTTCACATTTGACATGGTGAGGAATTCATCCTTGCTTTTGTTGTGATACAAAAGTTCTTCCCTGAAGCGAACATTCTCTTCCTTCAGTGTATTAGTTTTGCTAAGACAGATCTGCAACTCCTGGCTTTTTGAGCACAGTTCCTCCATAACGGCAGACTCTGATTGTTTGAGTTCATACAGTTCAGCACTTTTCACCCTTAGATTAGTCTCCAGATTAGTAATATGAATCTCCAACGAGATAATTTCATCTTGCAACCTGCAGTTTTCTTTATCAAAGACATTTATAACGTTTAATGAAGATGCAAATTCAGAATTCTTCTCTGCCAAATTTTTTAGGGTCGTGCTGTTTTCTGTATTTAACTTCCCTATCTCAGTTTTAAGAGACTCATTTTCCATCTCCAAGTGACTCAATCTGCTCAGCTCGGCATCTTTCTTCTCTACAGCATCTTGAAGTCCATATGATGAGGTTTGCAACATGCAAATATCATTCTGCAACCTTTGGTTGTCCTGATCAAGGACAGAAATCTGTCGGGCAGAAAGTTCTAAGTTCATTTCCTTCATTTTTAAATCTTCTCGTAGTTTTTGGTATTCAGCTTCTAGTGCCTGAACATGGCTCGACAGCTTCACCTCTGTTTGCTTAACTTCACCAAGTTCACCTTTCAAGGCATCATTTGAAAGAGCAACGTCCTTTAGCAACTGAATATCTTCTTCAAGAGCCTTGTTCACTTCATTTATTTGTGTGATCCTTAAAGTGCTTTGGTTCAGCTGTGACAACAAATCCTGCCTCTCCTTTTGGGCTTCCTTTTGCAGATGAGCAACCTCAACTTCTTCATCCAGTATGGACTGTTCTTTCAACAGTGCATCAACCTTTGAAAGAATTAATTCTTTCTTCAAATCTTCAAGCATCACACAACTAGTGATATGCTCTCTCTCCATATCGACTTTGTGCATAGCCATCTCTTCTAATTCTGATGTCAAGATAAGTGACTCAAAGTCTTTCACACACCAATCTATCATGAAACACTCCGCTTGAGATTCAAGTGCCTCCTCTTTATATTTCAGAAATTTCTCTTGATCCAGAAGGGATGCACCAAAATTTGAGTTGCTCAAATCGAACTCTTTCATTAGAATAGCAAGCTGAGATCCCATATAATTAGACCTTTGCAGCATTAACTCCTCTTGAAACTTAAGTTCTGATATCTGTTCCTCGAAAGTGTTGAGCTTCATATTAAGCTTCCCTGCTTCCTCTTCTCTCCTTGTGATGTGATCAAAACTGTTCTTAATGTCGGTCAGTAATTTCCCCTTTAGAATCTGACACATCTCGAGCTCTCTTTTTGACCTAATGTTGTGTTGCCTCAGATCAGCTATACAAGAACTTGATTCACAAAGTCCACGTTCAAGCAGACCGTTCTCTGCATTCAGCCCAGTCACTGTTTCCAGCAAAAGTCCCATGTGACAGAGGTGTAGAACTGAAACTGCACAATCCTTCACAATTATCTCAGACCAGATGTCCTCAAGTGATGAACGAACCAACTTTGAGGAGTCTGAAAGCAGAGACTTCACACTGCGGAAATCAGAGGCTAAAAGCATGAAATTTTCGTTGTAATTAGCCTGGACCTCTGCAAGCATGCCCTCCAGCTCTACAACCAGAGCCTTTGTTTCCTTTATATCTGAGGCAACCAACTCTTCAACTTCTGCAAATTGTTGATTGCTCAGATGATTGATGGACTGCAAGCTTTGAACCTCATTTAGTAACATATCCCTGTCACTCGTTACTGAGGCTTCCATTTTCTTCAGCCTTTTTATTTCAAGCTTCATTGTTTCATTTGATATCATCAGTTCATTGATCATAATATCTGCTTCCTTTATGATATCCTGAGCCTCTTCGAACTTAGGAAGAATGCAAGAGACCTCAGCGGTTTTCTGATCTGCAACTAACTTTGCATCGTCAAATTCTATTTCCATTATCTGTGAGGGAAAAAAACCAAAGAAGTTGATAAAGTTGTTCAATGCCAAGATATACGCACAAGTGAGTTAGAAATAAATTTATAATTACGTACAACACAGGGAAACATAAGAGGATTTATAAAAAAAGAAAACATAAGAGGATGGAAAAGGACAATGGATTCAGGTATGAGCAGATATTATCATTATCTCAGAAGGTTGCTTTTGGTTTTTCTGGGTACACACAGATAAGCGGAAGTCTTGTCAGACAGTAGGGTGTAGCTCAACCAAGAAACAAAAATGAATTGAATTTGAAAATACAATGGTTTACCTCTTTTGTTTGGCACCAATGAGAGCCAGCTACCTGCACAATCTGTTGAAATGCTTCCAGTCTATGATTGTGAGCTTCCAACTTCACTTTCGATTGCCTTTCTAAGTTATTCATGGTTGATTGCAGATTAAGGACCTGAGTTACGAGATATTTCATGCTTTCCCGACTCTGTTGCTCGGACTTGCACATCGCTTTGTTCTCTTCACGTAGTTTGTCCATCTCAGCCTGTACCTCTTTTAAGCTATCAAGGGCAGCTTCTATTTCCTTTTTCAGAAGAATAATGGTAACATCTCTACCACTCACTTCCTTGGAATGTCTGTCAGACTTCAAATTTTCCCAAGTGCATATATTAGCGCTAATACTCTTCCCGGCTTCAAGAGAACACTCAGGTAAATCATCTCTTAGGTCTTCAACAAACTGTTTGTTTCCATTCTGGTCTATAATTGTTCCCGTAGCTATCTGCAACAATATTTAGGCATAGCAATTACAAAACAGAACACTCTTCAAAGAATTCCTCTACAACATAGACGTGAACCTCAAGATCAAGCTATCAGGAAGCAAAACATTAACTTACCCATCCACCTCCTTCTCCTTTGGAAGTCTTACAAGATACTTGTGAATTCTTCATTTCAGAACTTGTATGATGCTCTGCATGTGTGTTCATGTATGACCTGAGTGTGGATACACCAGTTTTTAGCTCAGCTAGTTTCTCCTTTGTCATCAAAATGTTTTTCTCTTCAACATCTTCAAGCTTCTGTTCTATAGTGCAAGCACGTTGCCGCTCCTCAGAAAGCTCCTGCCTTAGATTGGTGCAGGTTCTCTCCCACTCTTCAACTTCCCCACTTAGAGACTGAATTTTTTTCTCTCCCGCTGCTATCACAGTTGCCTGATCATTGAGAACGGCAACCTTCATCGAGATCAAGTCTTCTGATTCACTAAGCTGAATATTCTTATGCTTTAAAGCGTCTTCATAATCAAGTTTCATCTCTTCTAACCTGTTCACAACAACGAAAGCACCTGTTGCACAAACTGATGTTTTTCTTATCTGATCTTCAAGCAGCTTTACTCTATTCTCCAGCTTTTCCACTGTAGATGTCTTTGCATTCAAATGCGTTGTCATCATGACCATTTCTGTCTCCTTTTCACGACATTCCTGCTCATGTGCTTCAGTAATAACTAGTGCCGCTCCTCTCAAAGACTTCAGCATGCACTCCACATCACTTTTCTTGTTGTTTGCATCCTCTAAACACTTCCTCAATTCTTCAATCAAAAATTCCTTTTCACAGATGGTTTGTACAATTCTTCCAACTTGTTGCGAAATCCAAATCCTTTTCTGCGGAAAGGAATGGGATATAAGGTCAAGTTGATCAGAGGCACCATCTAGTACCTCACACCCATCAGAAAGAACTTCTTCAATCTCACTGGACAATAATGCCCATTCTTCTGATAATGTTCTTGCTTCCCCATCTTTCTCCTCAAGCTCTTTACCTAACCTTTCATTATCTTTGTTCAACATGTACAACTTTTCTCGCACATCCTTCAGTTCAGCTTCCAGAATCATTACATTTTTGTTCATCTCCAATTCTTTCAAATGGCTATCATGAATTTGCTGCTGAAGCATACCAAGTTCTTCCTGCATACAGACAATCACCTCAGCAGTTTCAGCCTCAGCCTGCCTGCGGACTTCATCCATTTCTTCTTCATTTGACACTTGAAATGCACGATCACTTTGGTACCACGTATTCAGTCTCTTTGCTTTTTCAAGGGAATCTTGCATCCTTTTCAAATTTCCCTGTAATGGCGAGTCATGATTGTTTGAGCAGTTCAAAGGTGATAAGTCTCTAAACTCCTTAAAATTACATTGTTCCTTCAGAGCCCTCAGTTCAAGCTCCTGTTCACTCAAAAGCTGCACATAATGATTGTTACTATTCCTCATATCCTCAAGCTCATTGATTGATAGAATTTGCTGAGACTCGAGAGCTTCAATAATAGACTTAGCCTCTTGCAATTTGCTGTTTGCATCATCATGTTGTTTGCTTATCAGAAAAAGTTCTTCATTTGCCAGCTGAAGATCTCTATTTAAGAAAAACACCGTTTCCTCTTGAGTAGTCCTCTCTTCTTTAAGAATGATATTCAGTATATCCAATTCTAGCTGTAAATTCAAAATCTCTTCCGCATGTTTTCTTAGAGGGTCATCCTTCCGTTCCATCTCCTCAATTTGAACTGCATTGTGCACCTGAATTCAAAAGGTAGATTTAGTGAATCCTGAAAGTAATATCTACTGCTTCCCTGTAAACCTTGTACATAGAATACAAGAATCTAAAGCATGCCTATGCACACAACAGAAGATGCAAAGCAAACACACACATGTCACATAAGCCTGAATAGACAATCTACTGGGGGCAATAAAGAATTGTAAACCTAGGCCACAGGATTCATTACACTAAGGCTCTATTGGATTCTACCATAAAACAATTTACTGGCGGCCATAAAACAAATTCTCATTTTAAAGACAGATATACCTCCAAAGCTACACCGCCATGTTGATCAAGGGGCTTGAGATTGTTCAGCATTGTGCGCAGATCATCAATTTCCCTGCAACATATGGGAAAGAACAAAACCACATGAGTATATTACTTTAAGAATTAAGGATTCCAATATAAAGGCAGAAACTAAGTATACCAATGACCCCATGTATTGATAAAACAGGAGGACACAATTTTCTAACCTGCTGAGTTTTGCATTATCCTCCATACAATTATTTAAGTTCCGCCTGCATTCCTCTAACTCATGGAGAGTATTCTTTAACTGAAACCATGAAACCAAATATGTTAATATGAGTAAAATAACGAAGCGGCTATTTAGAGACATGAGTAAGTTCTACCTCTGAATTGAGGGAATCATTCTCTTTGTTCATGCACATGGTTTCCTGTTTCAATAAAAGATATATAATTATCAAAAAAAGATAACACACAAACATAAGTATATTAATAATAGCTAGCCCTGGATTTGGCTCCCGAGGAAGCTTGAGGTAAGGAAAGTGCTTGAGGAAGCCTCAAACAGAAATCCACTCCCATTTTCCTTTCATTGACACCATATATTCCGAAATTAATGAAACTTAAAATATAAAGAATTACCAAATAGAATTATAGTAACCAACCTGAGGATTCATACTAAAATTTGGAATGGTATGGTTCTTAGAGTGTCCATCAAGAAATTGAAGCAACTGAAAACAAAAATTGTATTTAATTTGTTATACTGGCCGTAAACAACAGCTAAAATGGGGATTAAAAAAACATATTTTTGTTATTTCTTTAAGTACCTGATCTCGCAGTTTAGATACCTCATCCAAGAGTATCTCTCTCTCCCCTTCTTCATAAAAATCTTGAAACCTGTGAATGCCACAGTGAAGAGATTAGTTTAATGGATAGGAGAGTTCTTAAATTGATTGATTTTGAAAAAAAACTACCTTCTAAGTTGGTCCAAAAGCCTTATATTCTCCAATGCAAAGCGAGTTACTTCAGGATTCTTATCAAGTTTTGCTTGAAGTAGCAGAATCTGTTCAGAGAGTGTTTTGTTCTCCTCCAGTAAGTAAGTCTCCACAGGAATAGAACCACTAATAAGTGACTCCATTTTCTGAATTTTGTCTTCCCGAAACCGAAGCATCATTTTAGTGCACCTGGTGTCTTCCTCTCTTTGACGAACCTGAGAGTAATGAATGCTAAGGAGTTAAGCCACAATCTCCAAATCTCCATATGGAAAAATAATAAAGAAAGAATTCACAAAGACCCCTAAAAATACCAAACGGTTCAACTGCTCTTTTTCAGCTTCAAGTTGCTTGATGGTAGTTTCTGCCATCTGCTCCCTTCTCAAGGCACCCGCAAGTGTTGTCTCCAAAGATTTTAACTGATTCACCGTAATATTCAGCCAATGTGATGATTCCAAAAACAAGGAAAATCTAGTGACATGGCTCATGGTAAACCCAAGAATAGTACAGCAGTCCCACAACTTAAAATAGAAAGGTATAATCTAACAGTGATTAAGTGTTTTTCTTATGTTGCTTGGGATGCTTAACATGAGACATTCCTAATATATGTGCACCCTGTAATGTCATTAACATGAACAACCAGCTATTTAGCATGTTTAGCATGATGCTAAAGAAGAAACAGTCATAGACACACACATAGATTTATTCACTTGTTTAGGTATTTAGTTGATCAGTTTCTAGACAACATAGAAGCTAGCAAAGCAACCATACCTGTTTGGTGGAAAGTCTCACAGTTCCTTTTGATCCATTTTCCAGAAAATCATCATCACACTCGAGGTCCATTTCACATACATTTCCATTACAATCAATTTTTCGTACTTGTGTGTCTTCAATATTGGTCGAACCAAACGATAAAGATCGGGAGACATTGTGACGCTTAAGAATGAAAAGCTCCTCCTATTCCAGAAAGCACACCATTTGAACTATTAATTATTTGATATATGAGAACATAAAAGAACAGAGATAATCAGATACTACCTTTAAAAGCCGTATTTGGTGTTGTAGGGCAATGACATCGCCTGTAGCATCTTCATTCACCACAGCCTGCGCAATGACAAAGAAAGAAATATATTGGTCAATGAATTGACTGATGCTTAATAATTTAAAAAACACTAGTTACAGTATGAAGCTTACATTGTTTTGAATAAGCTTTGCTCGCTGCGCAAACTTAAGGGTATTCAGTGTTTCAGCTTGACAACTGTAACCAATGGACCAAATATTAGTAAAATTTACACACACAAAAGGTTCATCAAAGTTTTGTCACGAAGTGTATAAATTCAAATGATTTTAGAAAACTAACTAAAATAAAATAGAAGAGAAAACAAACCAGATAGAAGGGCTGACATTTGCAATGATCATTGTTTTGGAGTTTCCACCGAGTGAGTCCTGCATTTATGTGGTACGAAGAGTAACATTCTGTCTAAGAAATTTACAGTTGATTAAGGAAGAGAAGATGGAATTACAAATAACCTGTAGAAGGAAGGTTAGCCTAGAGTCTCTATACGGTACATGTTTCAGCTTCCCATGTGCCATATCCACTAGAACCATTATAACATGACTGCAAATGAAATAACACCCATTAACATTACGAAGGGCTAGAACAAGAAACACATGAATACGCATAGGAGAACCAAGATAGGAATTAAAAAAACATACCCCAGTGCAGATAGTGATTTATTAATATTAGCAGCTTCCTTTAACCGTTCACCCTCAGCACCAGAATCTTTCTGCCTAAAAAAAAAAACAATTGGGTCAGGAGTTATTGACATGCAAATATATATATATATAATTATATATACAACAAGCTTGGGTCTGACAACATACCTTTCTGAACCAGCCAGATCAACTAGGTTCAGTCTAGCAAAACGTAGATTAGCTGTGGAATCTTTTTCCCATCTACTCTCAATTACACAAGTAAAGACACTGTGTGAACGACTGCTTTCTCTATTCATGTTTGTTGCAGCAACTTTCCTATTTGAAGAACCCTATGTGCAACAAATTACAGTTTAATTCAGTCACATGCCTGCATGTGTGCATTATGCAGAAAGAGAATCGTGTGCCTACAACTGAGAAAGATTATGATCAATGAGTGGAAACCTGGATTAGAAGCCTCAGGATATCGCTCACGGTACAAACTTCAAATTCAGAGAGATTTTCTACGTAAACACCCTTCTTAACATCCTCCCGCAGCTTAAAACAAAAGGTAAATGATAACATAATGAGAAATACTTCAAGATAATCAAACGTCATGCATTTGTAAAAGAATCAACTTACAAGCAAATTGGTAGATGATGGATCAAGGAGATCCGTAATTTGTTCATTGTAAATCTCTAAAAAAGAGCACTTGCAATTGTATTTTAATTTCTCATCCCTCCGGATTTCCTCTTCCTGAATATACAAAGATGAAGTAAAAATCATATGGTGAAAAACTTCTATGTACTCACGTATAATCAAAAAGATAAAGTAGAAAAAAGTTTTTAAGAAAACTTACAGCTTGAATCCTTGCAAATAAAAATTCGAAAATGCGGGGCGTCATTCCACGGTGTGGACTGGGCTTGGTTTCTAAGTCTTCAATCTCCCCAAGCATTGTATATGTCTTTCCACTTCCTGTCTGCAAGACCAAATCCCAAACATTATAAACACGTTGGAATAATACAAAACTACCGTATGCTTAAACTGTTTCAATTAAATAAGTACAATCTTTCAGTTATGAGAGTATACAACATGCTATTGCATACGCATCCATGTTATCTACGCCTTCATGGTTGGCAAATTTCTGCCATATGATTCATGCTATTTTGACCATGTGAAGCAATAATAGGAATGACATACTAGACAGAATAAATGTATAGAGAAATTGGATTGTACAAATAGGACTAGGTAGGCATCAAAGATATCTCTGCCTCCATCTAGTAGCATGACCTAAAATTCAAGGCGCTAGATGAGAAATTTAAGCCATCTTACTTTCCCTAATACAATATTTTGCATAGCTCTGCTAGGTAATAGTAAGTTGAGTTTAACCAGTGCTCATGTAAATCGATGATAAGAATGAGGGCCAAATGCAGCAGAGCATAAGTGTGACTTTCATGGTTGCATTAACTTCACATTACTAAGGGTTCACTCTGTTCCTGGTTAAACAGTACCCAACTCAATGAGATTACCTGACCGTAGGCAAACATACAACTATTATACCCTGACAAGCAATTCTCTACCATCGGGAGACCAGCCATCCTGAAAAGCATTTCCTGCAAAACTCACAAATTTAAAAACCACATGTAACTAGCACAAATGAGTAGAAGCTTAAGAAAAAAAATATAGTATATCAGAATATAATCTTGTCCCGAATCACACCTGATCAACTGTTTCACAGGCTACATGATCAAATGTGAACCGACTTTCTGGTTGCCCAATCCAAGAAATTGTCTGAGCACTTTCTTGCTTCAAACACCTGCTGTAACCGTGCATACTCCGCTCCATGCTATTGAGAGGACGGACACGAATAAGAACCTAAATCAAATTTACAATCCCATTAGCATAACTTGCAATATACTACAGAAAGTTTGCAAATTTTATTGGCCCAATCCATTTCCTTCAATCATAAAAATAGAAAAATAGAATGAACATAAAAACTCTAGAAACCATTAAACGAAAAATCCACTATTGCTCATTTGTAACATATTTTTGCCTTTTACTTGAATACAAAATAAGCTCAATCGTGAAACAATAAATGTATGTCCAAATTGGATTACAAACTGAGCTTTTTACCTGTACATTGTGATCCATCCAGAAAGAGGGATCTTCCTTAAGATCAAAGTGAGGCACTTCCACTGTATTGACCACCGTAGATGGACCACAAGAAATGGGAATCCCTTTATACATTGCGGCATAGTTCCCTCCTCGAGGACCAACACTTCCATCAACTTTATTCCGAAAACCCGAATTCGGAGGCTTTGAAACACTCTTGGTCGGTGTTGTCTGCGTTGAATTACTCTCCGAATAACTCGAAACAGCCCTCCCAGCTGTCCTCATTACCCGAGGAGTCACATTTGCCAAACCCCCATTTCCAGTACCACCACCTCCTCTGCTCACTTGGGTCGAACAATTAGCCCCATCTTCATGCGAATCACTGGTGGTCATACAACTGGGTTCAGTCTTCTGGGCCCAGCCAAATCGTTTACGGGTAGAAAACCCAGGTCCGTGCTTGTCGGGTGTCCGAAGAGGCAACGTGGGATCAGAAGTTTTAGCCTTGGAAGCCTTAGTTGGTGTCTTTTCAACCCTGCTCCGAATTACCACTTCTTGTTCTGGCTTGGGAAGCTGAGCGAGCTCTTGAATCGGGTTAAATGGAGCTCTCGACGACTCGGAGCTGATTCGGGTCGCCGATAAGTCCTTTGGGTTCATCGGCGGCACGTTCTCGGGCTCTTCTTTCTTTTGGGAATTTGAGCGGAGGAATTTGAAATCCCTCAACATCCTGATGTGCAGAAATTCAACAAAGACAAGGAAATGGGAATATCAGAGAAACATATTTACATATTTTTGGATTTATTAGTGAAAATTATGTAAATACGTACCTGAAAGAAGAATTGAAAAACAAAATATGAAGCTGTCGAATAGCTATTATTGATTTTGCTGACGAATCTCTGGAAGTGGGTCTTGATTCAATAGCTCATCTCTTCCTTTTTGTGTTGTTGGTTTTGAGCTCGAGCATTTCTCTCTCTCTCTCTCTCTCTCTCTCTCTGTGGAAGTTCAAAGTTGTTCGGGGTTTTGAACAGAGCTCTGAAAGCTAAAAGGTTAAAGGACTTGAAGGGACGGTTGAGATGTAATCTTAAATTTGAAATGGCGCATCCTGCAAATGAAGTCGCGGTTTTGGGATTTGAATTACGAGGGCTTTTTGGTCAAAAAAGGAAATTTGAGGGGTATATTAATTATGACTGTAAATTCAAATTTCAACGGCTACATGCCACATGCCCTATAACTATGAGATTCGAATTCAAACAGCCCTAGTGTTATTTTGGTCTGCTTTTTATATTTCTCACAATTCAAACTAAAACTACAAAAAATATAAGGCAATCAAACTCTTGATTACCTGATATTTCTCTTTATAATTTCAGAGGATTTTTAAGTTCAAATCTCCTTTCGCTTTGATATATTAAGGGCTCGTTTGGGAGTGATTCTAGATATGCCAAAATCATTTTTGGAGAGAAACAATAGTGATTTTAAGTGATTCTAGAGAAAACATGTGTTTCTCCATAAAATCACTTAAAATCATTTGGGTTTGTTTAGGATTGCTTCTCTAGAAAGCATTTCTGCTCATAAGCGCTTCTGGCAAAAATGCTTTTATTATAAAGATGTTGAAATCTTTATAAGAAATCCAAGTGCTTCATGGGAAAGCACTTGGGAGTGTTTCCTGGAAAAGCACTTGGGAGTGTTTCCTGGAAAAGCACTTGGCAATGCTTCTTGGAAAAGCACATGCTCTAGAAAGCACTTCTATAAGCCAGAAGCGCTTTTGGTTGTCATAAAACACTTTTAGCCCTTTCAGAAGCACTCCCAAACAGACCCGTACAGTGATTATATGGAGAAGTGATTCTCTATAAAAGTGATTCTCATGTGCATAAATTCAAATTATTTGGTCTATCTAGAATGTTGAAAAATCATAATTGACCAAATAAAACTAAAACGAAAATACGAATAATCCTTGAAAGAAAGCCTAAAATAATTATGATGCTTATATTAGGGCCCCAACTTTAGGAGGGCCCCAAAATTTTGTTTCACCATATATATTATTTATTATTATGTCATATATTTGTTTTAATTTAGAGTTAGTTTGGTATTGTTGTGCTGTAAAAATAATCATTGTCAGATTTACTGTGAGAGAAATCATATGTGAAAAAGCAAAAACAAAAATCAGTTTGCAGTTTGGTAAAATTTTTGTTAGAAGTGTTGTTGGTACAATAATATGGTAACTTTTTGTGTAAAAGTGTTGTGAGCTGTATATAATGACTAAAAATTGTATCATGTTGAAATGACATTTCTATTCAAGTATTTGGTAAAAAAAGAAAAGCATTTTCATTTGCTAGTTCTCCTCAAAAATCATTAATTAAAATCCATTGGTTGACCAACGCACTCTGAGATTCAAGTTTGCCCTCTTGGGTTGAGCCTCACCAATTATAACCTTTATCTGCACACATGAACATATTTCTAGTAAACATCATAAATCCTGCTTTAACATGCCAATCATTCAAATTCAAATACATCACACAAAATTGGAACTAGAAAATGTGGACAAAAATCTCGCAAGATCAACTAAACACTAGACTTGGTTAAAGAAATTTATAATCAAGATCACATGCTCTGTCATCCCAATCATCCCTGTTTGAATACATTACAAATAACAGCATGGAAAAGCAATTTGAACCATCTATACTGTCCATTCAAAAACAAACATATGTATGTATATATGCCAATGCATTCTAACTGCCAGATTTGCAAATATCACAAGTGAAGAAGGGAAATCAAGTGCAGGCTGAAGGTCGTCATTGCTTGCTCCTCAGCAGCATGACTGGACTTGATGAACCCAAACCCAAAAGTGCAGGCTTACTTTATTAAGAAGAGATAAAAACAAAGAAAAACGAATTGAGTTTATGGATTGAAAGAAGTTGCAAGATTCAGGTTGTGCTTATAGCTATCAAATGCAACGGCATGGTCTATCACAAGATGCAAAACAAAAGAACCAAAATACAATTTAATCACTTATTTGGTTGATTGAAACAAACAAGCTAGGGATCATTGATGCAGGCTCATAAATTCTTAAAAAGAAAAACGCAATTGATTAATTTCATGGTTTATCAGTTTGATTTGTACAATAAACCCACTATATATTGAGAAACTTCTCTAACCCTAACTAGGAAGAAAGAAATTGACAAGAAAAATAAACATAATATGTCTCTTACCTGAATCTTACGGATTCTAGAGAGTGCTTTAATCAATCCACCAACAAAAATTGAGGAACGTGGAAGAGAGGGTGTAAAGACGAAGGATGGGAAGGAGAAGAGAGACGAGAGCGTGAAAAAAAGGACGGTGTTATTTATGAAATTTTGAAAGTTTCATTAAACCCAACGCCTCTTCAAAATTGATTCCCGTATAATAAAAAGTGATTTTATTATCTCTTACCAAACAGGTCGGACTTTCAAAAATTTCAAAATAATCACTTATAGCCTCAAATAAGCAATATATGATATATCCACCATTTCGTTTAAGTTGATTCCACATAAATATTAGTATATTAAAATGACATATAATCTCAATTAATAACCTAGCAGTCATAGGTTTATTGTCTTTTTGTTTTTGCTTTATTTTAATTAGTAATTTGATGGATCACGGGGTTTTGATTTGAGTAATGCTACACTTACCACATTATTATCCCACATTTCTATACCACATGATGTGGCATGTCCATATCATATGCCACATCAATTTAAATGAATGAAGTGTATTTTAATAAATAAAATTAGAAAAACAGAAACTAATATTTTACATGATGTGGTATGTACACTTCATCTGCCACATCATGTGGTATAAAAAATTTGGTAAGACTAGTATTATTCTTTTGATTTTATGCTCCTTGTTGAATAATTTGTTTAACATTCCAATATATATATATGCTCCCTTTTCTTTAGTATTTTGTTGAAGACTTTGTTTTAGGAGGCTCATATTACTCAATTTGTATACATATATAGAGAGTTTCAATTGAGTGTTCTCTTAAATAAGATAATTTGAGGGACATTGTTATAAGGCCACTCAACATTGTGCAGTAATAATCTGAACCATCTACTTTTTATGTATTACCTCAAAAATCATCTCTAAAAATACTCAGAATTCATAACTATTTAATCACTCAATTAAATAGTTGTCAAAATTTTTTTTTTTTGAAGTAATTTCTAATTTTTATTTTATTTTTTATTTAAAATAATCTTTAAATAATGACTTAAAAAATAAACCGTTCAAATTATTAATGCACACTGCGTAGTTAACCCACAACGTGTCCTTCAAATCTTAAAGAATTCCCTCTAATGTTAACGATAATGCTATCAACAGCACCTCTTAAAAGCATTAACGTTGAGAGGGTATGGACAATATCAATGCATGTTACTACTCTTGACATGTGGATGACTCCAAACCATTGATGAAGATGAGTTGGCACATACATCAACGGCTATCACTGCTCTTAATGTTATGAAAGGGGGCTATTGCTGTAATAGCACTAGTGTAATGCTTTATGATCACCGACGTTTTGGTTGATTGAAAACAAACAAGCCAGAGATCATTGATGCAGGCTCATAAATTCTTAAAAACAAAAACGCAATTGATTAATTTCATGGTTTATCAGTTTGATTTGCACAATAAACCCATTATATATTGAGAAGCTTCTCTAACCATAATTGAGAAGAAAGAAATTGACAAGAAAAATAAACCTAGTATGTCTCTTACCTGAATCTTACGACTTTTAGAGAGTACTTATGTTAAATTTCAGAGAGACAGGTCACCACTTTATATTAAATTTTAAGTATTTTCGTTGAAGACTTTGTTTTAGGAGGCCCATATTACTCAATTTGTACATATATATATAGAGAGAGTTTCAATCGAGTGTTCCCTTAAATAAGAAAATTTGAGGGACTTTGCTATAAGCCCATTCCGCATTGTGCCGTAATAATTTGAACCATCTACTTTTTATGTAATACCTGAAAGATCATCTCTAGAAACGCTCAAATTCATAACTATTTAATCACTCAATTCACTTAGTTGTCATTTTGATGTTTTTCTTGAAATACCGTGTTCGTGTGAGTAATTTCCAATTTGTTTATTTTTTTATATAAAAATAATCTTTAAGTAATCACTTAAAAAATAAACCGTTCAAATTACTAATGCACACTTGGTAGTGAACCCCACAATGTGTCCTTCAAATCTTAAAGAATTCCCTTTATATGTTAAGGATAATGCTATCAACAGTAACTCTTAAAAGCATGAAACGTTCACAGGGTATGGACAATATCAATGCACGTTACTCTCTCGACATGTGGAATGACTCCAAACCACTGATGAAGATGAGTTGGCACATACATCAACGGCTATCACTGCTCTTGATGTTATAAAAGGGGGCTGTTGCTGTAATAGCACTAGTGTAATGCTTTTTGTTAGTTAATTACATTGTGCTGCTACCACCTAACCTTACCATATACAGTGTCACATTATAGGTTTCGAAGATGCCGTATTTGCCTATTGTTAGATGCTTTCATCTTCATCCTCTCGTAGACTTGGACCCACATCATTATCATATTTGACATTTACAGAATCTTAGCGGATAAGAATGACATTCGCCTTGGCTTAATAAGAATGCTTCTTGTGGTTTCACTGAGATTATATACATTCACAAACAGAGAAGAGAGAGAGAGAGAGAGAGAGATGCTGGTGTCCCTTGACATCCTCCAAAAGCCATATTAAGGTAATAAGGTAAGTACCAACTTCAAACTAAAATTTTCTGAGAATCTTCTTAGCATCTAATGCTGTAAATAAACTCCGAACACGTATAATTCCTTGAAAATTACATATTAAGCCATTCGGAATTAAATATTAAGTTTAGTGGCACTTTTTTTATTAATATTCTGAAGATATATCCAAAATCCGAATCCCCAGTAAACTAGATATTATCCTTTAATTGATCTACGCGTTTTGCTGTTCATGTTAATTTTGTTGTATATGAATGCAAGGGACTTGTCAATGAATATGGATAAGGAAGAGGGATAAGAGGAGAATATAGAGGACGAAGAAGAAGAAAAAGACACAAAAATAATCTTCAAGCTCAAGCGACAGCTAGCCATGGTGATCCAGAGGCTGGAAATGTGTATAGAGCTGCTGAAACTGGCCCTGGAGTTTGTCCTCGTTGTAGCTCAAGCAGTGGAGATAGCCCTTCAGCACAACATGTCTCCATTCACCAGCTATTCAGCTTATAGCAGTGTTCCAGTTCATTTTGTTGGTTTTCTTCCTTAAGTTATATTCATCATTTTCATATCTCTCATGTAAAGCTTCAGGTTGGTACAAATTAATTTCACTGCTTAATTTCCTTTTTCCAGTAGAAATTTGTAGCTTTATTCATTTGTGCGAAAAATCTACCCATATTTATGCTTCTGGGAATTTTAGTATGGCAATATGGCTGGTTAATTTTACTCAAACTGCTCATGGTATTGCCTTTATTTTTATTTTAATACAAACAATATTCTACTTTAATATAATCTAAACTACAACCGAGGGGAATTCAAATTCGGGTGCAGAATAGGGAATACATCCGCTCTAATCAGCCTGACTAAGTTCATGTCTATAGATCGCATTTTCACTAATAGAAAACAGCTCATAAGGCATTGTTCTATATTTGTGCTTTTTGAGGGAAAAAAACACTCAAGTGTTTTTGTTGTTTATTAATGGCAATGATGCTTACCTTTGTTTGTAAGACAAGAGTTTGTAATATGTGGCAAACTTTATAAAGCACAAAAATAGATCGTTTGTGCTTCTGTTCTCAAAAACTAATTAGGGTTTAGGATATTTCAGCTACTTTTTTAGTTGTTGTCCCTAATTTGATTTCATTGAATATTTTAAAACCCGCCACCCATGCGTACTATAATTGGAATTGTTTAAGAGAAGGGTCTTTATCAAACCAAAAATATCTTCTCGTGTTATTGAGGGATAACTTGTGAAGTTCACTGTGAATTTTACTTGTGGAATTCAAACCGTCTATTATTTATAAATTATCTTCCCAGAAAGTTATAAATTGAAAATCATTAAAATATCTAGATGTGATTAACAAAATTGATGAACACGGTGTTTTTAGGAAATACTAAAATGACTACTATTGAATTGAGTTGCATGTTACATGGTTTTCAATTCAAGTAATTTTTTTACAGAAATTTTCTTCGAAGAAATACCTAAAAAATAGATAATTTGGATCATTTGCAAAGTGCGTTCTACAAACGTGTTTATCAAATAAGCATATTTTAGATATTTCTTAATTGAAGTTCTCTAATATATTTTTCTTATATAGTATACATATATGTAATATCTTAATCAAGAAGGTAGATGGATAGGGCAGGTGTGATTGTACTCATATGTAAAGTCCAGAGCATAATTTGTAACAAATGTTGAAGCTCACTACAAAAAGGTCACACATCCACTAAACTCCAAGGCAAAATGATGCTAAATAATTTCATTTCTGAAATTAAATATCCTGGATGTATGTACATTATTGATCCAGACAAATGATGCTGTAGTGTCTGATTGGATATCTTGAAGACAACAATACATTATGCATATAAACCTAATAAGAAATCCAATTTCCATGGCTTTTATTTTTACAAAATAACTTAACAATTAGGAATATTTTTCGGAAATTCTTTGGATATGCACCCACAGCTCTAATGGCTTAGAAATCATGACCATGTGATCAGATCCTGTGATTTCCACCACACTGTTTGGCCTGTTCCTCTTAATCATCCACCGTTGGAGATCCTTCTTCATCAACAAATCTCCGCCGGATAAGACGTAAACCCGATTGACCGACCCATATTTCTCATGGGTTAGCTTGAGTTCTTTGGACAGGTCCTCTTCACTAAACAAGCGTTGAGGTCTCATTAACATGGTGCCTAGTGCTACATCCTGCACCAAATTATGATCCGTTTAATATGGACGGTCGGATTTTGTTGGTTGATGATGATCCAACGGTTAGATTTCACTTACCTCAGTTGGGCTGTGTTGGTACACATTTGTTGCCAAGAACAATGGGCCGAATATGAGAGTGATTGGAGGATTGTTTGGGCCTTGGTCGTATGTGTATTTGCTGTCTAATAGAGATCCTTGTCTTCTGAACGACTTTATAATTCCAATTAGAAGAGATAAATAAATAAATCAAAGATAAAAAGATATAATCAGCATAAAAGGACAAGGAACTTCCCATAATAATTCAAAGATATATATATATATATATATTAAAATTATGTGCATATAAAAGAAAAATACTGGAAGCACATTATGTGAATTAGACATGCGTCTTATGAGTGTTTATCTACGAAGCACTTAAAGTGATTATGTGATTTCTTATAAAGTACTTTTGTTCATTTCTGCAAGTTATTAAGAGAAAAAACACTTTTAGTTATCTCAAAGCATTTTTCAACAACGTAAGTTAATGAAAGTAATAAGTACCTCTTGATTAAGAGTGGAGATGTTGAGGGTTGGGCCAGGCATTAAGGCAGTGATGAAAACAGCTAGAGATATCTTATTTGGAAATCTTTCCATGGCATAAGAAATGGCCAACCCACCAAGACTGTGACCAACAAGGATGACCTTATCATGTGGAGGATCAAGAGCTGCCATGAAATCTGTCAAGGGCTTGAAGTAGTCAGAAATTGATTGCAGATCTTTTGCCTGTTGAGGGTCAACCCCAGAAGCAGCTAGGTCTACGGCAGTGACATTGTGACCAGATGACTTCATGAAGGTCACAAGCTTGTACCATGACCAAGCACCAAAGCAGGAACCATGAACCAGCACAAAGTGCTTCTTGCTAGGGTTTGTAGGCTCTGATTCTGTTATATTTGCTGCACAGAGAAGAATGATCAGCAAAGTAGAGATTGATTTGATCAAAATTTTCTTTCTTTGATCCATGTGTTTATGTTTCTGGTTTGGTCCCCCCAATTTGATTGGGTGGTCTCTTTATTTGGGCTGAGAAAATCATCCGAGTTAGAGTCTTCTAACTACCCAAACTACCCTTACGGCTTTTTATAATTTCCACTGGATACCCCTTTTACATTTACGCGTGAATTTCCTTCTCTACGTTCTTCTTCCACTGAGCTTCTGTTGGTTCTCTCCCCTCGTTCTTCATTCAGTGATCTTGTTGGTTGGTGCAGTTCTTCCACAGCCCAGGTAATTTAGTCTAGGGTTTTTTTTTTTTTTGGTTGTTGTTGTAGTTTTCAATTTCTTATTCTTTCCCTTTCTCTTTAATTTCTAGGGTTTAATTTGCTTTTCGTTTTGTTAAGTTAAATCTTCACACACGTTAAAGAAAATAATCTCCAATCTCCAACAAGTATTATTGATTTATATATGTGCTTTTTTTTTTTTTTTTCCTTGATGTTTTGGTTTATTTTGTGATTACTGGGAGTTTGATGTGCTTGATTTATATTTTTTGCTCTGGTTTTTGTTGATTTGTATGCTTTTGCTTTGATTGTTCCTGATTTTTTTTTGGGTTTTTCCCGTTTGTTGGTGATTGCATTGTCAGAACAAATCTATTAAATGTTTGGATTGTGCGAAAGACATTTCATCAAAGCATATGGGTATTTGTAGTTCTATGCTTTAAGTTAGAAAAGCGTCCCAGCTCCTGGGAATTTGTTCTCTCCTTCCCAAATTTATGTCACATGGTGTTGGTTCTGCAGTACTATGGTACTTATGAATTTTCTCTTAAACAGAAACGTAGATGAACCCCATGGATTCGCAGACCCAGAACACCTCGTTGCAGAGGCTTCAAAATGTGGAGAAAGTAAGCAATGATATACTGAAATGTAATTGCCTTTAGGAGCCGACTATATCTATAATAAGAAATTTTTTGCTTGATTGCGCAGAGAATCGTTAAGGTTTTGGAGCTAGCTGGAGGTGTCATGGACGAGCTTGCAAACCCTAGTGGTCCCAGAAAGGAGTTTATCAACAACCATTGCCGCGAGTTCATGCAATTGATCAAGGTCTGTCTTTTGTTTTATTCTGCTAATCAAGGTTGTAGCTAGGTATATCATGTGTTTGTGCATCCATACATATATGTGTTTTTATATAGCTGAAAATTTCTGTAATCTGTAACCGAAAAAAATAAAATTTCTGTAATCGTGGAGCTGTCATGGAATTTGAGATTTGCTAACGGGACCCAAAAATTGAACTCTGCCTGGAAGTAGATTGCAGATTTGACATTTATAATGTTATCAGGGGAAAATTTTGGGACGAGGGTTTTGGGGTTCAAGAAAGTTGTGCTTTTAATAGTCTAGAATTGAATTAGGAGTATATTTGATTCAGTGGTTTGGATGCTATATTGAATTTTGGATCAATAATGTAAATTTAACCAACGACCATAGTACCTAGAGTGTATTTGGAAATTTCATTTAAGTATAAAAAAAATTTGTCTAATTTTATTTTGGTATGGAAATATTTTCTGGTGCAAAATGTTTTGGTCTCAGTGAGAAGGTTGGTTAATTGGATGGATTATTCTTTTTGGTAATGAGATTATTCTTACTCTAAGTTCTTATTTTGGAATATTTGTTTCTTTCGTGAATCAGGATATTCAAGTGGCACTGCGGGATGAAATTAAAAGTGCATGTGATTACCGTCCGTTTGAGAAGTGTGATTACAGTTCAAGAGTAGCTAATGAAATCTGTTGCAAGAAACTGGAATATGTCATGTCACAGTTGGATGCAATGAAAGAAACAATGGACGAATATCATAATGCAGTTTGAAGATCCATGGTCGACAAGTTAAGTCCATTCTCTTCAGCATTCCACCTTTTTGTATCAGGCTTCCTAGAATATAATGCTTTTGCAAGCATATAGTTTTTAGAATCTGGAAAAGGAGTTATCACTCTGCTTCTGTCATACGATCCTATGTTCATTTTACCAGATTGCGGGAAGGAGAGAGAGAGAAACTAAACAAAAATGGGCAGATGTTGTTCTAGATTCCCATTATCTAGCTTTTAAGGTTCATTCTTAGTAGATGCACACATTTTTTTGATCGTATATACTTAACTTGGGCTATATGTGTCAGTTATTATTAATAGCATTCTTGACAATGTTACCCGAAACTTTCCAGTTCTATAATGAAAACCAAGTATTGATAATATATGTCCTATTACTTGCCTTCTGTTTATGAATGACCACAATTTATATTACATTGAGCAACAAAGTAACTCCTGTACGTATTTTTGTACCATTTTTCATATATCGATAAAATATTGTGTTTCCTAACAATATAGGGTTAGATTTTCTCACTAGTTGGCTTGTTTTTGTACTCTATTCTTTTCCTCTTATGGTTTGCAAACTTGAGGTTTCCCAGAGCAGCAATATGGTTGTACTTGATATCCTTTGATTGGATGAAAATAAGCTTATTTAGAACTAAACCAGCACTCAATTGAGATTGGTGAGTAAACACCCCTCAAGTGAAAAAAACTCTCAGATGTGGCGATCTCAAAAGCCAAGTTAGAGAGCACTTGTAAAAGCTTCCACCTTTCGTCAAAGCAAGAAAGTATCTTTTTGGTTTTGGCTTTTGTTGATGCTTTAGGCTTGGTGGGAGGGTCGCTACATACTATAACTGCTAATGCTGGGTCTGAGTCATCACTAGCCAACCAGTGGGACCATATGTACAAAGCCTTTTGTATGTTTCCCAACATTTGGAATCTTTGTGATGTTACCAAATCACCTGCAAAGTTTGTCCAGTACCATGTTGTAGCTTGTAAGCCACATATTTAATAGAGTTTGTGAGTGGATCCACACTTTATTAGAAATCTGGGATACAATGCGGTAAGTAAATATGGTACATGTAGTATCGTTCAAATTTGCCTTCGACTATGTAAAAATTTGTAAGAAATCCATGTTAGCCCACAATTATTTTTGTGTACATAGACTAATTATTGTAAAGGATAGCACACGTCTTTCTCTTTTAGGGGGTCATAACTTATTCCGAAACCCTGAAATGATAAAGCTGGATGTTTTCAGCATTGTGTTTCTTGAAATTACTGAGCTTTCTGTGACTCAAAAACTTGCCCCAGCTGTAAGGCTTATATTTTGCAGGGTCTTCTTGTTCATGGGTCAGCTCCTCCAAGGGCTTGACTAGGGTATAGTGTGCTGGGTTGACAAAGCAGGGAATGGAAAACCTTCCCTTCTCTGAATTCACCAACACCCTGTGTTCCACACTCTCATATCTGTCATTGCTCCAAACCTGCATAAAATGGAGAATGAAAGTACAGAAATAAGTAGAGGAGCTAAACGCAATTGCGCAAAATGCGAGTGTTAAATCGCTACCCTACAGCAGTAACTGGTACCTTGGTTCTAACAAGTTTTTGAAAAATAATCTGCACACGAGTACTTAGTATGAAGTTTGAAGAGTGGAACCTGAATAATGTCACCAACATTGATGATATAGGCATTTGGGGTAGGTTTAACCTGAATCCACTCTCCATCTCTCTTCCTCTTCACTTCCAATCCTCCGACCTCATCCTGAGCAAGCACGGTTAAAGCACCGCTATCCTTGTGGCGCCCAACACCGAGAGCTAACTGAGGGGAAGGGCAAGGTGGATAGTAGTTGAGTCTGAAAAAACTTGTTTGATCTTTGAAGTAGCTGTTGAACCTGTCTGCTGGCACGCCTAGGCTCAAGGCTATAAGTCCTGTCAACTTTAGAGCTAGCTTTTCTACTTCTTCAGTATACTCTTCACACGCCACCCTGCTCAAAGCATGCAGTGTCTAGTTATTAGATCATTTAAGTGATCAAGTTCCAAATTTGTATTTAACCCTTTAATGCAAAGGGTCCTTACAGCACAAGCAGTTATCTTTTCAATTGAGAGCTAGTGTTCTTTGATGAGCTCCTTAGCATTTTCATTATGAATCACAGGTGTTCTAGATTTCTTTAACCATTTTATTGCTTCTTTGTTTTTTGTTTTCATCTTTGTATAGTCATGATTACCTAAAATAAGCATGTTCTTCTTAGTGATCATTGAGTTACCTTAGTTCTGGAGGATACTCAGGCCACTGGTTAGTCCACTTTGTCTCTTCCTTGTCCTCAGGATCAAGGGAAGCTGGCATTAACATTGGCTCCTCCACTGCGAAATCAAACACCTCCTTCCAGTCTCTTACATTCTTGGTGTGCTCAGTGTCATAGTAACCGAACAAACTTTTTTCATCCCTCGTGATCTTCCTCTTCTCCTCCGAAGGCTGAGCAAAAAATTTCCTAGCAGCATCCTCGATCTTTTTGCGCTTATCCAATAGCACCCCATGGTTGATCACTTGGAAGAACCCCCACTCTTTGCATGCATTGCCTATTTCTCTAACTACCCCTTCAATGGCTTTAGGGTCAGAAATGTTGTCTGAGGAGTTTAGGGGAGACAGGTCAATCAATGGTATGCCTTCAGCTTTGGTGACAGAGAGTTTGGGCCTGTGCTCAGGGTGTTGGATGAAAGCTGGATCAACCTCTCCCATGGATGGTGAATTTGATTTGGAAGCTAAGCTGCTATTTTGTTTTTCGTTTTTACAAGAAAGCTAATAGAAGAATGGTAGGTTTTTTAATGTGAGTGGTTGAAGTTTTATCTGGATGGGTTCTTGTCGATTAGTAGTTTGAGAATAGTAGGTGCTGCAAGGTTTTTATTTGGAAGGTTGTGACGGTTTGTGCTTACTGTTAGGAATGGTGGATCAAATACAATTGTCCCACGTCAGAAGAGGAACTGTCCATAAATGGATTAATTAAGCGGTAGCTCTTTCTAAATTGTACTGCAATTTAAAAAAAATTTAAATGTGGGATGGGATTGAGATCGATTGTTAGCAGGTTAGTAAGTTCATTCATCCTGAAGAACTCAGAACAGCCGATGTCACAAATTAATCAATACCCAAAGCGTTCTCCTTGTTGAAGCAAAATAAATGTTCGTAGATAATTATATTACTGATCTTAGTGACATTAACCACACAATGTTTCAGAAGTTACACACAGGTCACTTCTCTATACAACAATGCATTATTTTCTGAATCGATATACAGCACGGTATGCACAGGGAGCTAAAATAACAATAGTAGCACTCAGCAAAACTCCTTGTAATCCAAACTTATTCCGATACCTTGAAATGATAAATCTGGATGTTTTCAGTATTGAGTTTCTTGAAATTACTGAGCTTTCTGTGTGTGATAAACTTGCCCCAGCTGTAGGGCTTATACTTGGCAGGGTTTTGTTCATCGGTCAGCTCCTCCAAGGGCTTGACTTGTGTGTAGTGTGCTGGGCTAAGGAAGAAGGGAATGGAAAACCTTTCCTTCTCTGAGTTCACCATGACCCTGTGTTCCACACTCTCATATCTCTCATTGCTCCAAACCTGTATAAACATCTCTTTGTTATGTGCACAACAATATATAGCGTGCATTGACTAATTAACATATCCTGTAAAGTAATTCTAATTGGACAACTGATTTTGTTTTAGATCTAGATTGGTGTGTGTGTGTGTGTGTGTCTTTTTAGGTTCTTATGCTGTTAGAAGTGGAAAGCAAGCTTGGCCAGTAACAACTTTCAAAAGTAATCTGAACACAAGTACTTAACCTGAATAACATCACCAACATTGATGATATAGGCATTTGGGGTAGGTTTCACCCGAATCCACTCCCCATCTGTTTTTCTCTTCACTTCCAATCCTCCAACGTCATCTTGAGCTAGCACGGTTAATGCACCGCCATCCTTGTGGCGCCCAACACCAAGAGCTAACCGAGGGGAAGGGCAAGGTGGATAGTGGTTGAGTCTGATAAAACTTGTTTGGTCTTTGAAGTAGCTGTTGAACCTGTCTTCTGGCAAGCCTAGACTCAAGGCTATAAGTCCCATCAACTTCAGAGCTAGCTTTTCTACTTCTCGAGCATACTCTTCACACGCCGGTCTGGTCAAGGCATGCAGTATAGCTATTAGATCATATTCATATATAAATCAGGTTCCAAAGTTTATGTTTAACACTTCAATTCATAGGGTTCTTACAGCACAAGCAGTTAAGTTTCCAAGTGAGAAAGCTAGCAGTTCTTTACTTGATACACATTATAATTCAAAGGTGATTTTGGAATTACAGGAACATAAAAAATGTAATTGACCCTTAGTTGGTTGCTCTGCAATTTCTTAGATTGAGGTACCTTAGTTCAGGAGGATTCTCAGGCCATTGGTTTATCCACTCTGTCTCTTCTTTGTCCTCAGGATCAGGGGAGGCTGGGACTAATGTAGGCTCCTCCACTACGAAATCAAACACCTCCTTCCAGTCTCTAACATTCTTGGTGTGCTCAGTGTCATAGTAGCCCACCACAATTTTTTCGTCCCTCCTGATCTTCCTCTTCTCCTCCAAGGGCTGAGCAAAGAACTTCCTAGCAGCTGTCTCAATCTTTTCGCGCTTATCCAAGGCGACTCCATGGTTGATCACTTGGAAGAAACCCCAGTCCTTGCAAGCACTGCCTATTTCTCTAACAAGCCCTTCAATGGCTTTAAGCTCAGAAATGGAATCTGGGATAGGGATACTATTTATAGGAGAAAGATCAATCAATGGTATGCCTTCAGCTTCAATGATGGAGAGCTTTGGCCTGTGCTCAGGGTCTTGAATGAAAGCTGGATCAACCTCTCCCATGGGTGGTGATTTTTGATTTGGAAGGTAAAGCCACTCTGTGGTTTTAATTTGAACTTTTTGCAAGAAGAGCTAATAGAAGAGTTATAATGGTAGCCTTATCTTGAACCTGTACGGGTTTTGGTCAATTGTTAGGTGGAAGATTAAGCATTGCAGACGTAGATCAAAATAATTGGTACAAATATTGACCTTGACACTAATATATTTCTCTTCCTAGAGAACCCAAAACAGACAATGCCACAGAGTCCAACCATTCACTCTCTTTTTTTATTTATTTTATCTCAAAGTTACTATCTTTAAAATTTTCAACAAACAGTATTGCAGAAGTGTACCGAGAAAATATATTGCAGATTTTTTTACTTAACCAAGAGATCTTGTGCTGATTTTTACTGTTGGCATATGTATCAACTTAAATTGATTCTTTCTGGACAAATCAATACGTAATGACTGATTTGAGAAAAATGCATTTGTCTTTTCTTTTTTCTCTGAGCTGAAACTGGTTTTCTAGATGTTCCTCCACGGGTGCTGGAATCCAAAATACTTCTGTTTTTCATTTGCAGTGGGAAGGACATAAATTTTATTTCTTCATTTAAATATATATCGTAAACAACGGTCTTACTATTCCATTAACTTAACTTAGTTTTGTGATGAATAATGCTAAAAGGGTTCTCGGGAATTTGTTCTTAGTCTTTGAAGCAAGATACTGTAATATTCTTATTTAGATTGGTGCACTAGATACTAAATTATAAAAAGTTTGATAAGAGTTTAAATTAGATTATACCTTGAGGCCCAAAACCTTGTGAAATAAGGAAAGTTTTGAAGCCAATTAAAGGAGTCCTGTTTATTTCTTTTTGCGTGGACCGTTGCTTAATAGGCTTTGAGTGTTAGTCAAGTCTGCCCTTGGTGATGAGTAGAGACAACTTGACCTAGCACTATATAAGCTTAAAACCCTGCTCTCATCAGACACCTTCTCTAACCCTAATCTCATCATAAAGAGAGAGCTGAAATAGTTTATGAGAGAGAGTAGAAGTTTTGAGCTGTTCGTGTCTTTTACTAGTGTTGTTGCTGCTGCAATTAAATGAGTTTTGAGATCGTGTACTCAAGGAAGATGACACCAAGTATGTCTTTTATATATTTCAGATTGTGTGAAAGATCATGAACACTTATATAGAAAATCTAACATATACATATTTGGAAATCATTACTACTGATCTAATTGACACATTAACCGTGCCATGTTTTGGAAGTCCCTTGCAAGTTACTTCTCTGAAACCTGTACAGCAAGGCTTTATTTTCTGGATTGATATCCAGCATTTGTTGAACAGGAAGCAGAAACAACATTATTATCACTCAGTAGTAATACTCCTTTATAACCCCACTTATTCTGATACCCTGAAATGATGAATTTGGATGTTTTCAACATTGAGTTTCTTGTAATTACTGAGCTGCCTGTGAGCAAAAAACTTGCCCCAGCTGTAGGGCTTGTACTTGGCAGGGTTTTCTTCATTGGTCAGCTCCTCCAAGGGATTGATTATGGTGTAGTGTGCTGGGTTGAGGAAAAAAGGCATAGAAAACCTTTCCTTCTCTGAATTCACCATTGCCCTGTGTTCCACACTATGATATCTTTCATTGCTCCAAACCTGTGTAGACATATCAATTTCTTATGTGAAAGTGGCCATAAAAAAAATTACAAAGCTGCATAAACTAATTCGACAATACTTTGTGCTGATAACAAATTTCAAAGTGTTTTGAGCACATTAACACGTTAATATCAAGCTTGAAGAGTGGAACCTGGATACTGTCACCAACATTGATGACATAGGCATTTGGGGTGGGTTTAACCCAAATCCACTCTCCATCTGTTTTTCGCTTCACTTCCAATCCGCCAACATCATCTTGAGCCAGCACAGTTAAAGCACCGCCATCCTTGTGGCGGCCAACACCAAGAGTAAGCTCAGGGGAAGGGCAAGGTGGGTAGTGGTTGAGTCTGATAAAACTGGTTTGTTCTTTGAAGTGGCTGGTGAACCTGTCTTCTGGCAACCCTAGGCTCAGGGCAATAAGCCCCATCAACTTCAGAGCTAGCTGCTCCACTTCTTGACCATATTCTTCGCACACCACCCTGGACAAGGCATGCAATCTAGCTATTAGAAGGTATGTCAGGTTACAAATTTGTGTTTAACCCTTTAAGTAATTAATGCATTGGGTCCTTGCAACACAAGCAATTGAGTTTCCAACTGAGAGCTCTTTGCCCTTTGATTGGCCCTTTGATTGGCTCCTAAGCTTCTCATTCTGAATTACAGGTTATTTGGATTTCCTGGACCAGATTATCCTCATATAATTTTCATTAGCTAAAATGAAGACATGGATACTACTACCATTAGTGATCATTGAGTTACCTTAATTCTGGAAGATACGCAGGCCATTGGTTATACCATTCTATCACTTCCTTGTCTTCAGGATCAGGTGAAGACGGGACAAACGTAGGCTCCTTCACTGTGAAATCAAACAGCTCCTTCCAGTCTCTGACATTCTTGGTACGCTCACTGTCATAGTAACCCAATATGTTTTTTTCATCCCTCATAATCTTCCTCTTCTCCTCCAAAGGCAGAGCAAAGAACTTTCTAGCTACAGCCTCAATCTTTAGGAGTTTATCCAATGACACCCCATGGTTGATCACTTGGAAGAAGCCCCAGTCCCTACATGCATTGCCTATTTCTCTTACAACCCCTTCAATGGCTATAGGATCAGAAATGGAGTTTGGCGTACTTATTATTGGTGAAAGGTCAATCAAGGGTATGCCTTCAGCTTCGGTGATGGAGAGTTTAGGCCTGTGATCAGGGTCTTGGATGAAAGCTAAATCAACCTCTCCCATGGCTGGTAATCTCGACTTAAGAAATGATTTGTTTCACAAGAAGAGCCAGTTTGAAGCAAAAAGCTAGAGTGCATGGTAGCTTTTATAATATGAGAGGTTCAACTTTTATATTGGATGTGGACAGGTTTTGCTTTGGAATTAAGGATGAAGTGCTTGCTTGGTTATCTTCTTTGCAATGATGCCATTGTAGATGTAGAGCATCATATTTGGAACAAAAATCAACTTGAGACTAATATTAATAGGTGGATATCTAAAATGCTTGTTCACATTCTTTTTTGGGGACTTTGCAGCCGCAGCATTTGAAGGAGAAGAAGGAAAGGCAAAGGGGTACTGCAGCACCACCAAGACAAGACAATTCTCTTTTGTTTGTGACTTACCGTACAAGAGAACTTCGGACTTCGTTTTCTCTTGTATTTTGTTGGGTGAGTGAGAGTGATTTGGGTGTACGTGGGATTTGGGTTTGTGAGATTTCTATCCTCAAAGCTTTTCTAAGCACACTTTTAGTTTTACATGTAATGAACAATAATTGTAAAGGATAGAGCACCAAGGGTTCCCTTGAATATGCTCTTAGTTTTTGAAGAAAAATGTGGTGTTGGATATTATTGCTCATCTGTAGGAGCATATGCAAAGCCTCTTGTGCCTTTTTCTTTGGCTAATTACAAAGCCTTTTGTCTGTTTCCCCACATTTGGAATTGTTGGAAGTTTGAGAGTTGTGATGTGCTCTGACACAATTGTTGGTTTATAGGTGAAGGGGTTTAGAAAATATAGAACAATAGTTGAAACAAAGTGTTTTTTTTATTAATTTGGAGGAGAATAGTACATTGCTTTGTGTGGGCTAATTAGCCTCCTAGTGGTGTAGCTATTGGCTACCTATCTTCTCGATTTAGACTCTAGGCTATTTGTCGTTTTACTTAGCTTGGTGAGCTTATTGGCTCAACAACATAGCTTAGTTTGGATTGGGAGACTCTTGTTAGCTCCACCTTGTTATATTGCATTGCATGCTTACTTATAGGCATTGTTACCGACTTTCTCTGCTGCCTTATCCCGCTTTGTTCCACCGCCTTTGGCCTTTTATTCCAGCTGCTAGAGAGTTCCTCTGCCCCCATAATCATTTCTTTTCAGCCAATAGCTTGTGACTTCAACTAGTTTGTAGGTTCTTGACTTTTTTTAGAATTTTCTTTATTTTTTTAGTATAAATGTGCATTAATTTCAAGAGGAATAACAAATCACCTGCAAAATTTGTCCAATACTATGTGTAAATCACATCTCTAATAGAGGCGAGAATTGGATCTATCTTTATTAGCAATACAGTACAGTCAAAAAATGTGGTACATGTAGCATCACTCAAATTTTTCTTCAATTATGTAATGTAATCATTTGACCCTTTCGAATTAGGACTAACCAATGTCTTTTGTTACTTGAGTAATGCTATTTGTATCCCATTCACTAATATATTGTTAATCACAGGCTATTCTTACCTATATGGATCGCACGTACGTCTTATCCTTGCGAGAGATGTGATTAGTAATTAGTACGAATATTTTTATTGTTGTTGGGACATTCATTGAACACTCCGTTTTTCAGATGAGGGCATACTTCAAAATGCAAAAATTGTTTGTTATAAAAATTAACCAGTAGGAACACTTTAGTTTTATGTATAATGACTAATTATTGTATAGGATACTACTAAAAGAATATGCTCTTAGTTTTTGAAGCAAAAAATGTGTTTGTATATCATTATATTTCTCATCTGATACAATCACCATTAACCACAACATGTTTCAGAAGTTTCTTACTAGTTACTTCTCAGTAAAACTCCTTCCAATCAATCCACTTATTCAGTTTTGAGTTTTTCTTGAAATTACTGAGCTTCTTGAAACACATAATTTCAAGAAGCTCAGTAATTTCAAGAAACTCAAGACTGATTAAGCTCAGGGATGCTTATATCCTGAAATGACCAATTTGGATGTTTTCTGCAATAAGTTTCTTGACATTTCTGATACCCTGTGCTCAGGATATATGGCAGGATAAAACTCTCCCATGGCTGGACTAGTGATTTTGATTTGGAAGCTAACTAGCTAAGCCACTCCATGGTTTTACTTTTTTTTTTCCAAGAATAACAGTACTGCAGAATTTAGCACTTAACCAAGAAGTCTTGTGCTGTTTTGCACTGTTTGTCTATATCTGTTTGTAATTTGATTCTTCTGCTGCAACATTTAATGATTGATTTGGGTGCCTTACATTTTGTTTTTTGAGAAACATGATAATTTGCTTACATGATTGTTTTGCTCTAAGGCATTTGTTTCTTTTTTCCCTTAGGTGCCACTGATCTTTTAGAGTGTAAGCTTAATTTTTGGTCATGAGTTCTAAAATTTCGGGCTTGGACTCCGCTAATTCAGGTCATGAAAATACAGACTAAATATTTTTTATTTACAAGGCGATATTCTAAACTACTCCAATTTTTAAGTTTTTGGTATAACAGTAATGACTAATTGTTGTAGTGAAAGTGGTAAAATGATTCTCCGGAATATGTTCTTAGTTTTCGAAGCCGAACATGTTTGTAGATAATTATATTACTGATCTTGTTGACAAATTAACCAGGCCTTGTTTCAAAAAAGTTCCTTACAAGTCAGTTCTATACACAGCGTGCCATTATTTTCTGAATCGATATACAACATGGTATGCACAGGATCAGGAAGCTGAAATAACATAAATAAAACTCCTCCTTACCCACTTATTCTGATAACCTGAAATGATGAATTTGGATGTTCTCCACATTGAGTTTCTTGAAATTGGTGAGTTTTCTGTGAGTCATAAACTTTCCCCAGTTGTATGGCCTATACTTGGCAGGGTTTTCTTCACTTATTAGCTCCTCCAAGGGCTTGATTAGGGTGTAGTGTGATGGTTTGAGAGAGTAAGCAATAGAAAACCTTTTCTTCTCTGAGTTCACCATTGCCCTGTGTTCTACACTATGATAGATATCATTGCTCCAAACCTGTATAGACATATCTATTTGTTATTTGAAAGTGGCCAAAAACAATACATTTAGCTGTAGCAAAGAGTAGTGACTCTAATTAGACAAGTCATTGTGCTGATAACAAATTTCAAAGTGTTTTGAGCACAACAAGTTAATATGAAATCTGAAGAGTGGAGAACCTGAAGACTGTCACCAACATTGATGACATAGGCATTTGGGGTGGGTTTAACCCGGATCCACTCTCCATCTGTTTTTCTCTTCACTTCCAATCCTCCAACTTCATCTTGAGCTAGCACAGTTAAAGCACCGCCATCCTTGTGGGGACCAACACCAAGAGCTAACTGAGGGGAAGGACAAGGTGGATAGTAATTGAGTGTGATAGAAGTTGTTTGGTCTTCGAAGTATCTGCTGAACCTGTTTTCTGGCAAGCCAAGGCTCAAGGCAACAAGTCCCATCAACTTCAGAGCTAGCTTTTCGATTTCTTGCGCATATTCTTCACAGGCCTCCCTGGTCAGGGCAGTCTATTATATCATATAAATCAAGTTCCAAATACAAGTTCAGCTCATCATGCATGAGTGTGAGAATGTGAAGGTAAAAAGTCTACATTGGAAAGATGAGAAACCCAGCAAGGGCTTATAAGAAGTTGGGCTACTCCCCCCATTGCCAATTGATTTTGGGGTGGAACCTCAACTTCCTTCATGGTATCAGAATGGGTTAGCCCACGCATGAAAGCCTAACGGCCACACGTGTTCCACGTCACCTAATATGTGTTGTCCATGTGTGTGGGAACCGAATTTTAGCAAAACCCTAGGTCAAATATTTCCTTCCATTTGGGGATTATTTGGCCTAATTGAGAGTTATTTGATTCAATTGGCAATTATTCGATTCTTACCCTAATTAAAGATTTGATTAAATCAAATCCCTAATTACATCAATCTCTCCAAATTGGGGAAGAATAATTCATTTCCATATGTGGAATTATTCTTCCGAAACCCTAGCTTCTGAGGCTCCTATAAATACATGGCTACACCAAGGCTTGAGGTAACTCTAAACCTACATCTAAACTTCTGTCTGAAACTCTACAGAAATTCCATCTCACAAACCCTAGCCACCACTCTTTCTCTCTCTCTCTCTCACACACACAAGGCTCCGGCCACCACACACGGCTCCAGCCACCCAGTTCACATCATACATACATCTCCGTATCCTTTTATTAGCTATTGTTTTCCTACAAACACTCGAACTAACTTAGGCATTGGAGGGCCTTTGGCCAACACCCCCAGGTGTGGTCCTCTTATTCGGATTTGTTTTGTAGGGAGAAAGAGAAGCAAGAGGAAGACAGAATCTTAGAAGAATATTCTCGTGGGACGAAAATCGCTCTCACAACGTGCTAGGCTTGAAAATTCACCACACACGTGTGGGGGTGTGTGAGAGTGTGAAGGTAAAAAGTCCACATGTGAAAGTTGAGAAATCTAGCAAGGGCTTATAAGGAATTGAGCTATTCACCCCATTGCCAATTGATTTTGGGATGGAACCTCAACTTCCTTCAATGAGGTCCTTGCAGTTGCAGCACAATCATTTAAGTTACCAAGTGAGAGCTAGTGTTTTATGATTGATTCACATTATAACTCACAGGATGTAAAGTTTAACTCACCCTTCGATCACAGGTGAGGTGATCTAGATTTCTTTTACATATTAGTGATCATTCAGTTACCTGCATTCTGGAGGATACTCCGGCCATCGGTTACGCCACTCTGTCTCTTCCTTGTCCTCGGGGTCAGGCGATGCCGGGACTAACGTAGGCTCCTCCACTGTTAAATCAAACACCTCCTTCCAGTCTCTGACATTCTTAGTACGCTCACAGTCATAGTAACCCAATACGCTTTTTTCATCCCTTCTAATCTTCCTCTTCTCCTCCAAGGGCAGAGCAAAGAACTTCCTAGCAGCAGTCTCAATATTTCGGAGCTTATCTAATTGAACCCCATGATTGATCACTTGGAAGAACCCCCAGCCCTTGCATGCACTGCCTATTTCTCTAACAACACCTTCAATGGCTTTGGGATCAGTAATGGAGTCTGGGGAGTTTATTGGAGACAGGTCAATCAAGGGTATGCCTTCGGCTTCGATGATGAAGAGTTTAGGCCTGTGATCAGGGTCTTGTATGAAAGCTGGATCAACTTCTCCCATGTCTGGACTCTAGTTAAATGATTTGCTTTGCAAGAGGAGGCAGTTAAAGCAACAAGGCTATTGATTGGTAGGTTTTATAATGTGAGCGGTTCAACTTTTATCTCGGATGTGTGGACAGGTTTGAAAGGCTGTGATGTTTGTGCTTGCTTGGTCATCTTTTGATTTGATTTGATGCCATTGCAGACGTAGAGCCACATATGTGGAACCAAAGTCTGACTTGACACTACATAATAAAGAAAAAGAAGGAAAAGCCAGAGCAGACAATGTCACATCATAATCAAATTGATACCTCCTCATCCAAATTTTTATTTTTATTTTTTCCTTTTTCAAATTAATCATTGATGGGTGGGGGGATGCTAGAAATGTTCAGGTTCAATTGCAGCAGGAAGAATATTAGGCCTAACTGAATTCAGGGTCCTATATTTCAAGTAAGAACTTATGCAGAAGCAGTATTAGTTTCTGAGGGGATTCAAACCCGATTGCCCTGAACCGTTTTGGCCATCAAACTTGAACTTCAAACAAGTTTTCTTTAATCCAATCATGTCCAAACTTATGAAACTTTTAAGAAGGGAAAAGATTGAAGGGGCAGAATTTTTGCAGACGCTATTTTTGCAGTTCAAGTATAGCAACCAAACGTTGGCCAACTTTATGCAAATCTTTCTTTATAAGGAGATGTTCTAAGTTTTTGAAGCAGAACATGTGCTTGTAGATAAATTATATTACAGATCTTATTGCCACATTAACCATGCCATGTTTCAGAAGTTCGTAACAAGTTACTTCCTTCTCTATACAGCTGGCATTATTTTCTGAGTTGATAGCACAGGAAGCAGAAATAACATTACTATCGATTGGTCATACAGAAACAGTCTTTCTAATCCATTTATTCTGATACCCTGAAATGATGAATTTGGATGTTTTCAACATTGAGTTTCTTGAAATTACTGAGCTTTCTGTTAGTCATAAACTTGCCCCAGCTGTAGGGCCTATACTTGGCAAGGTTTTGTTCATTTATTAGCTCCTCCAAAGGCTTGATTATGGTGTAGTGGGATGGGTTGAGGAAGTAAGGGATAGAAAACCTTTCCTTCTCTGAGTTCACCATCACCCTATGTTCCACACTCTGATATTTTTCATTGGTCCAAACCTGCATAAACATGTTCATTTGTTATGAGAAACTGGCGAAAAACAATAAATGCCAGAATAGACTAATTAGCATATCTTCAAAAGTGACAGACTTCAAAGTGCTTTGAGCGTAACAAGTTAATATAGAGATTGAAATGATGAACCTGGATACTGTCACCAACATTGATGATATAGGCATTTGGGGTGGGCTTAACCCGAATCCACGCTCCATCTGTTTTTCTTCTCACTTCCAATCCTCCAACGTCATCTTGAGCTAACACGGTTAAAGCACCACCATCCTTGTGACGACCAACACCAAGAGCTAGCTGAGGGGAAGGACAAGCTGGATAGTGATTGAGTCTGATAGAAGTTGTTTGGTCTTTGAAGTAGCTGCTGAACCTGTTTTCTGGCAAGCCTAGGCTTAAGGCAATAAGTCCCATCAACTTCAGAGCTAGCTTTTCGATTTCTCGAGCATATTCTTCACAGACCTCCCTGGTCAAGGCAGTGTATTATATCATATAAAGGAAGCTCAAAAGCATGGGGTCCTAAGGGCACAACTGAATAAGTTACAAAGTGATGAGAGCTAGTGTTTTTTGTTTGATACACATTATAATTCACAAGGTATGATCATAGGTGATCAAGATTTCCCTTTCCTATTACAATTAGCTAAAACATATATACTTATACTACCTTTGGTGATCATTTAGTTACCTTAGTTCCGGAGGGTGCTCAGGCCATTGGTTATACCACTCCGTCTCTTCCTTGTCCTCAGGGTCAGGTGAAGCCGGGACTAGAGTAGGCTCCTCCACTGTGAAATCAAACACCTCCTTCCAGTCTCTGACATTCTTGGTACGCTCACTGTCGTAGTAACCTAACACGCTTTTTTCATCCCTCCTAATTTTCCTCTTTTCCTCCAAAGGCAGAGCAAAGAATTTCCTAGCAGCAGTCTCAATCTTTCGGAGCTTATCCAATACTACTCCATGATTGATCACTTGGAAGAATCCCCAGTCCCTGCATGCATTGCCTATTTCTCTAACAACCGCTTCAATAGCTTTAGGGTCGGAAATGGAGTCCGGGGAGATAATCGGAGTCAGGTCAATCAAGGGTATGCCTTCGACTTCGGTGATGGAGAGTTTAGGCCTGTGATCAGGGTCTTGGATGAAAGCTGGATCAACCTCTCCCATGGCTGGTGATCTTGGTTTAACAAATGATTTATTTTGCTAGAAAAGCCACTTTGAAGCAACAACGACACTGGTAGCTTTTATAATGCAAGTGCTTGTACTTTTATATTGAATCTGGACAAGGGTT
The DNA here is from genome assembly GCA_020226455.1 of Prunus salicina. Classification (NCBI taxonomy): domain Eukaryota; kingdom Viridiplantae; phylum Streptophyta; class Magnoliopsida; order Rosales; family Rosaceae; genus Prunus; species Prunus salicina. The sequence goes on along the minus strand of CM035347.1, from coordinate 15,038,124 downwards.
TGGGTAAATTACTAGGTGGCGATTACCTAGTGCTGCACGGTTTTGCTTTGTAGAGGGTTGTGACCTTTTGTGCTTGCATGGTTGTCTTTTTCTTTGCTATGATGCCATTGCATACGTACAGCAACATTTTGGGACCAAAGTCTGACTTGACACCCAAAATAAGGGCTGAAATTATAAAAAAAACCCAACATGAAAAACACTTTAGAAACACACCCAAAACTCATTTATTAAACACACTCAAAACCCATTTATAAACACACCCAAAAAATATACAATTGTTGATTTTTGGGTTGATTTTGGGTGTGTTTCTATGTTTTAAACAATGTTGTTTTTTTTATTTATAAATTCATGTCTAGGATTAGGTTTATTTATAAATTTGTATATTTCTTTCTTCTTCTTCATTTTTTAAAATTAAACATTGATGGGTGGGGCTGCTAGAATTAAATTAATTTAATTTCCCTGGTTCCGCTGCAGCAGGAAGAATATTATCCCCGTAAGTAATGGAAGCAGCTTGTCACTACCATTACAACAAAAAATATTGAAGAATCTTGGGCTTAACGAACAGGTCTTGTACTGTTTTGTTATCTTGCCTACGTCTTAATTAATTCCATCATTTCTTACCTTTTTTTTCTTTTGAGAAGAATGCTAATTTGCTTAAATAGTTTTTTTTTTTTTATACAAGTGATATTGGGGAAGGGGGAATCGAACTTAGGGTCTCAGTGTATGGGTAAATGCTTTTAACCACTTGAGCTACAAGCCCCTTGCTTAAATAGTTGTTTACTATAAGGGTTGTACTTTTTTTCCAGTTCTGTTTTCTTTTTTGGGCACTGCTGCACTCCATTAGCTGCAATGTTCTGGATAATCCTAATTCATAGTTTTGCGTCATTTTTTTTCTTCTTCTTTTGGCATTAAGGATTAGTATGAACTTCATGCTGATGATTAAATTTTTTAGAACCGTACACATTGATAAATATGTCTTGCTTAGACTGAGAAACTGGTGATAAATTTAAACTCAGAAACTGCCTGAAAAACAATCATAAAATATAAAGACAGAAGAAGCTAAAAGGACTTAATGTTGTTATAAAAGCAAGTTTTGAAAGCCTCTGACCTGATTACATAGCACAATATTCACAAGAAGCTAAAAGGACTTTATGTTGCTAGCAATGGATAACATTTCACTTCACCGATATATCCTATCTACTCTGGTAACCTGAAATGATGAATTTGTATGTTTTCCACCTCTTGTTTCTTGAAATCACTGCGGTTTCTCGTAGCATAAAACTTTCCCCAGTTGTATTCCCTGTATTTGGCAGGGTTTTCGTCACTCAGTAGCTCCTCCAAGGGCTTCACCATCACATGGTGGGCTGGGAAGAAGAAGAATGGAACTGAAAACCTTTCTTTCTCAGAATTCACTACCACCCTGTGCTCCACGCTCTCATATTTGTCATTGCTCCAAACCTGCAGATAAAAACACAGTTTACAAAGTGAACGTACATCTCATGCAAGTGTCTAAAAAATTTATTGGTGTTGTGCACAAGGTCACTCGCAATTACAATCTCATTCATAATTATGAATGCATTAATGTCGTTCATAAGACATAATGGGAAAATTTCATTTCACAGTTCATGAATAGTACCTGAACAATGTCACCAACATTGATGATGTAGGCATTTGGGGTGGGTGTGACTGGAATCCATTCTCCATCAGATTTCCGCTTAACTTCTAGTCCTCCAACATCATCTTGGGCCAGGACGGTTAAGGCACCAGCATCCTTGTGGCGCCCAACGCCTAGAGCTAGGTGAGGAAAAGGGCATGGAGGATAGTGATTGAATCTGACCATGCTTGTTTGCTGGTCTTTGAAGTAGTCATTAAACCTGTTTTCTGGCTGGTCTAACCCCAAAGCAATTAGTCCTAACAACTTGTAAGCCAGTTTTTCCACCGCTCGAGCATACTCCTGGCAGACCTCTCTACTCAAGGCAGCCAATTCGAGTACATAGACCACATGCCAATGTAAAGGCAAAATGTTAGCATCATGGGATATTAGTCTGGTGGAGTGAGAATTTAAGCAAAATGTAGCAAATAAGTTTTTGTTTTTATTTGAATCATAACCAACATGTGCTTCTGAGGGGATTTAAACTCAATTACAGTGCAAGTTTTTGTAAACCTGGTGGAGTTAAGCCTGTACTACATGGGCATTCATGGCAAATCTGTTTAATCTGTTCGAATGCGAACTTGTAAAACTTCTGAGAGTAACCAGCAGTTCTTATGGTGAATTAAGAAGGGGCAGAACTTTTGCAGAAATATTCTTTTTACAGTTCAAGTTTGCTCTCAGTTCAACTAAAGTCTAAAATGCTAGCATCATACAATATTATCCTAGTGGAATACATGGTCCTATTTCCAAGTGAGAATTTATGCAGAACCAGTTTTGCTTCTGAGGGGATCCAAACCCAATTTCCCTGAACAATTTTGGCCCCAAAATCTGATGGACTAAAAGCCTATACTAGATCGTGCTGATTTCTAAGTCAAATCAGTTTTCTTGTATCCAATCATGTCTCCAAACTTGTAAACCTTCTAGAGTTGGCAAATTCTCTGATGAATCAAGTTATAAAAGAACACTGCTTATTTAAGAAGGGAAAAAAAATCAAAGAAGCAATCCAGAATCAATTTTAATTTAATTTTGCACAATCAGCTAAAGCGCTCCAAGTTTGTTCAAGTTTTTGCAGAAATGTTAATTTTTTTCAGTTCCATATTGTTCTCAGTTCAACTAAAGCAATCCAGAATCAGCCAACTCTATGCAAACCTATTACAAAGCAAAGATAAACTAGAAATGAAAAATTCAAATAAGCAAATATAAAACACCTGAACTCAGGAGGGTACTGAGGCCACTGATTAGTCAATTTCCTCAACTTCTTATCATCAGGCTCAGGTGATGCCGGGACCGAAGTCTCATCTTCCACCAAGAAATCAAAGACTTCCTTCCAATCTCTAACATTTTTAGTGTTCTCGCCATCATGGTACCCCAGTGCATTCACCATGTCTCTCTTCACCTTCTTCTTTTCTTCTGCTGGTAGTTCAAAGAATGTCTTAGCCACCTCCTCAATCTTCCTGGCCAGTTCCAATGGCACCCCATGATTTATAACTTGGAAAAATCCCCAGTTTTTGCATGCATGGCCTATCTCTGATACCACTTTTCTGGTCTCATCAGGGCTGCTTAAAACTGAGAGGTCAATTATGGGGATTTCATCAGCAACTGGGTTTGTGGGGTTGAGCTTGGGCCTCTGGTCTGTGGCTTGGATGAAGGCTGGATCAATTTCTCCCATTGGTTAAGATTCAAGAACAGATAGATTGTAAGATTTAGTGGAAGTGGTTTTCTGGTGGAAGAAAGTGGCGTTGGTTTATATATATTTTGGATTTTTCTGTGCATAATTTTCTCTTCTGTACAATGAATGTAGACAGTTTCGGAATAGAAAATGTTGGTTTGGTAAATGAAGACAATATGGTAAGCAAACTAAGCAGTACAGAGTTCGGAAGGTATCACTGCAGGATAGACCGACAAGTATACCGTGGTTGTTTTCTTTAGCGACACACATCCATGGTCATCTGCTGCTTTTGTAGTGTCTTGATTGGGTGAGGGAGGACTAGGCCACGACCTTGCAACGCGCTCAAGGAGCGCCTACGGTGGGAATGGCAGCCATTTTTCAAATTAATGAACAAAATGCAAATCGGGCACAAATTCAAGGACTATTGTTATTAAAAACCCTATCAAGGATTATTGCAAAAAGGGTTGGCTAAGAAGTGTTTTATCATGGCAGCAACATCATATGGACGCATATCATAAGGGATTTGCACTAAGAATTGAAAGATTATTTTGCTAAAAATCATGAAGAGTGTTTCGAATAGTCGCCCATGTCAGTATTTGCAACACATTATACCAACAGCGCAAAGCGCCCATCCATCAGAACCGAGCAAGGAATTTGCTCAAAGGCTGCAGAGTTGAGCAAATCCCTCTTTTTGTTTTCATTGTTGTATGAGTTCAAATCTCTATTTATGATTCATGTGCTGATTAGGGATTGTGTACAATACTACTACGTTGTTTCAAGTTGTCATTTGAAAATTAAGTACACTTCACAAGCCTGGTAAGTGGTAATATCGCACTCTTGCCAACTAGACCATCCAAATTACTAATGAAACCAAGGCGGCAAGAATAGCTGTGTATGGGATCCATCAACTTAACCTTAATTAACGCAATACATAATCTCTACCTTCCTAATTGTTACAGATTGCTGACTGTTCAAGAGTTCTAACAAGAATTTTCCTTCAATTTCGTATAACATTTGAAATGATAAGAGAACTCAAACCCACTTGAAAAACCACTATTTACAAAGCTTAACAAATAGAGCTTGTGAAGGGTCAGAGATCTGAGTTCTCTCATGCACTGGGCATAGAGCTTGAAACGACCACATACGACAAGTAGTGAAGCCCATCCTGGATTTTGCCCAAAGCTGTGTTCTGGTCATCACGGAGATGTTTAGAGAAGGAACTGGCTTTTTCTTGGATTGATGTCTGTGGAAGCACGTCATGGGATTCCACAGAAGCACCTTTTATGGCTGCTAGATAAGCTTCGGCAACATCAGATATGCCTGACAAGTTCGTAAAGACTCAAACTGTCAACATAAATATGTGCTACAATACGTATTTTGCATATCAGATATGAACTAATCCACTTGGAAATGAAAATCATCAAGACCTCAGTCTAAAAGCACACAGAAAAGACACAAGGCTTTCTGAGTTGGGGACCTTAGGAATTAGGCTCCCTATAGACAATATACATGGACTTCATAGCTTATACAATGGCTATATTTGGGTCAAAAGATTGCTGCATGCATGCGGATGCAGATTATCTTTCCAACCATACAACTGAGTAATCTCAGAGTATTTTTCCTTTGAGCACAACAGGGTGAACTGTAATGGCATATTGCAACTAGGAAAAAGTAGTCATTTATGAGCATAATCACAAAGAAACAGAGCTCCAGGATATCAACCTGTGATGAAACTGCTGGACACTGCCTCCACATATCCAGTCATTGCTTGCGCTTTTGATCTGATTATCTTTGCTTTCTCAACAGAATCTTCAGGCCAATCAATATTCTCGACATCAGCATCCACATCTTCTACCTGAGCGTTGTTTGCACTAGATATGATGGATTTACCAAGCATCAACAGTTGAGACACCGCAGAGCAGCACATTTCTGAGAGTCTCTGCAGACATATGATTACATCAAAACTATTAAACCCATGTCAACAAAAGCAGAGCCAAGAGAATACGATACAGTTATCCCAGATAACTCCATACATGAACTCCCTCTGAGTGAAGACTCTCTAAACGGCCGGTGGTTCTTTGAATTATATCATTAACAGCTTGTCCAGCTAAAGCACTTGTGAACCTGAATAATGTTAAATACAGAAGACTCTTAGAGGGTTGTGGAAAAGGAGAATGTACGTAGAAAAATTCAAAAGTAATAGTAGTTAAGGCATGATATGTATAAAAATAAAGTTAAGCATAAAAGACCAGGCATGTTTCTACTCCTAAGTTTCAGACAAGGTCACATAATTAAGAGGAGCAAACAGCTTCCACTTCTATTAATTGGGCATTCCTGAAATTGTAATATTAAAAAAGTGTATAATGAGGAGGCTGATCAAATTGCAATCAGTTTAGAAACTGGACATATCGACACCCTGCAATAACTTTTTACAGGACTCGCCTTTCACCAGCCCCACCTTTTAAAGTAACATTTTTTGAGAATGTCGCACATGTCAAGTACCAAACTGATGGGATCTGATCCATAAACTCAAATCTCTTTTAGCAAATTATTATAAAGAAATTCATTTTGAAATCATCTAGCAGGATTGTAAGATCTCCAATCAAGTCACACTGACAAGAATGATGGGTATAGACAGGATGCATCATCAACAGTGACTTCGTGAAAATCCATCTGATGTAACTCTGACAGATGCAAGAACAGCTAGTTTTACAGTTGTTGTAATCTAATTCTGGCTCTAGTGAATGTGTCAAAATCGGATGAAAGTCCAAAAAGAAGCAATAGACCTAACACAGCCATGCATGAAAGCAAATATACTAATGATATTCAAAAAATCTTTATAAAAAAGGAAAAGAAAATGGAAAAGACATAAAAATAGAAATTGAACACGGCAAAATACCCAGCCGCCATATCAGCAGCCTTGCTGACGCTTGAATCATGCAAACTCTTCATCTCATCGCTATTTCCATCATCTCCAGTCTCTTTCTTTTTGCCTTTATCCGACTCTGCACTACTTCCATCCAATTCAATATCCAAACTGAAAATCTGCTGCACCTGTTTAAGCTTTCCATCATAAGTAGATTTCTGTTCTGATGATAATTTTCCTTTTCTCCGGTTAAATAATAGTGCATAATGGCTGGACAACGCCTCCAATTCCTGACAGTATTACAATACAACAGCTTCAATAAATTTATTCCTTAATATAACAAGACTTAACCTCAGGATTAAGAAAATGACCTCCAACTGTTCTGGACCTCCATATATGTAGAAGCATCGATCAAATCCTACTTCCTCGTATAACTGATCCTCTTCGGCTTCCTGTTCAGAGGGTTTAGAATTCTTCTCAACTTCTATACCAGTCTCTGTGATCAGTAGATCCAAAGTTTCCTTGCCTACAAGCTCAAGCACTTGCATTCCCTTAGAGGTAAAAGCCTTTCCAGTCTGTAACATGAAACCAAGATATAAGCAATGAAGTCAACATAACTTAACAAGCCAGGTAACAGGAGAATACCTCTAATAAGGATGGCGCAGCAGAACCAGCAGCTGTAGGCAAACCACCTTGCTGGATGGATCCCGCAAGATTCACAGCTGAATTCTCAAGCCTAGAGAACAACAAAACTTATTTCAATAACAAAATACAATGCTAGTAGAAAGTAATTAGAGACGTTGGTAAAGTCAAACTTGACCACTGTCAATAAAACACAATACAACTGTATTACTGCACCAATTTTGAACTTATAAAACCATATTTACTACATCATGCAGTACTAGATCATCTTTACAACATTCTACAATCCTAGAACTAAAAAAAAAACCTATGTACACAGCTCCTGAGAAACAAGAGAAAATATATGACCAGTTAGCATCTGTTGATTACTAATTTTAACCCAGAAAATAACCCCAAAAAACTGTCCCCACATGCAATGCAACTACTCTTGTTTCCCTCTAACATAATGTAAAATATATTAAAACATTCAACTGCAGTGGAACATACTTGTGGACTAGATCAGTACTGCCTTTCAATGCACTTCCTAATGCTTGCCACGCTCCTGAAGCAAAATTCTCCACAGAACTATCAAGTACCTTCAAACCCTGAAAATATTATAGCAATGGCATGCTTAGTGAAATAAAAATAAAAGGTATCAGCTTCAGAGGATAGTTACAGAAGTCAAGAAACAAACAGCTCCAGTCCAGTTGAACAGAAAGTAACGTAATGTTAAAGTGTCCTATATCAAATTGTGAGAGATGAATAGAAGTATATGCAATATTATAAGCGCAATAATTGCAAAAATATAAAAGGAAAGTTCAACTGCTTAAAAATTTACTACTTGCCTGACCGAGAAACGAATCTTCACTAGCTTTTTCCAATTTTTCCAGAGCAGCCTTTCGTTGCTTTTCATGCTCATCTTGGCTTTCCGTCCCATCCTGGCTTTCCTTTTCAGTATCCCCTTCCTCCTCCTTGGAAGATTCTTCCGAGTCCTCTGCAGGGTTTTGCATGTCGGCAATGCTCTTTGCTGCAGTCTGAGCAACTGCAGCCGCCTGCATCCACAAATAACCATTTCACACATTTAATTACAAAATGCAGCAAACCTAAACTTTTCAATTTGGATTGAATAGACAAATCTTTGCATATATTTTATAATTGCCCAATTAAAACCTACATTAAGATTCGCAGTCTGAAAAGTTAATAAACAACGGATACATCTAAAAACACCAAAATTATATCCAATAACGAACCTTTCCCAAACTTAGAAACCCTAATTTCTAATTTCCTAAAATAGAAAAAAATAAAATAAAATCAGGCAAGTTTAAAATAAAAATGGAGATTCATATACACTTGCGAAATGCTAGAGACGCTTACATTGCGAGAGATCTCTTCGGCGGCTTTCTGAAGATCTGAGAAAACAGAGGAAAATCCCCAGCCTCCCCATCCTCCACTTTTCGCCGGTGATGCTTCTGCTTCAGCTGCTTCTGCTTTTTTTGCTTCCTCTTTTTCTTCTTGTAGAAGACTTTTCTCTTCCTTCAGTGGCTGTTTGTCTTCTTCCTCCATTCTCGATTGCAGCCAAGACCAGTCCACAGTCTGAGATCTCAAGCCCTATGGAGAAAAATGGAAGTTTGAAATTTGAGGAATTTGATTGAGATTTTTTTTTTTTTTTTGAATGGGAAGTTCGAATGTGCGTAAAATTTGTTGGGGCGTTTTGTCACTTTTGGGAAGTTGAAACGAACGAAACTTTACATCACTATCTGCTTCATTCAACGTGCTTTCGAAGGCAATCAAGCACCATAACGACGCCGTTTTTTGGTTTCACTCATTTGGCACTAACGGGTGGGGGTGGAATTTATACTTGGGGCACGTATCGGTTCGGTTCGATTTGGTACGAAATTTTTATCAGTCCACATTGGAATTAAAACTCAACATTGTGGTCAAAGTATCACATGACACGTATATTAGTAATTAAATAAAAAAATATTTTTAAATTTCAGTTCTATACAAATTTCCAGTAGTTAGGGAGAATGTAACTTGCTTCTTTAACCACTACTTTTGTTTCGGGTTGTAATTTGGAAAACAAAAATTAATTTAATCCATTCAAACCAAACCATATAGGTTCGGTATGGTCGGTACGCGAGTTTTACATATCAAATGCGCACCCCTATTTTGAAATTACTTTAATTTATGAGGTATGAGATTCAAACTTGAGTGCAAGGACATGTACGTTGACATGATCAACTAACCTAACCAATACCTATATCACGTACTTGTTCATTCTTAATACACTCATTTTTAAAAAGAGTAAAGCTTTCATATGTTGTGACTATAGATATGCACGCACTTCAATTATCATGACTAGTTGTTAGTTAATACATCAACTATCATGTTATGATTAGTTAATGTAGTCCTTTTACTCTTTTGAAAACAATGTTTTTGGTGGTTTAGATGTAGCTTTCAAAAATAAAATGGGAGGAACTAGGGGGATACCTGATACCATATGATCCCATAAAATTACTACCTTCTTTCTTTTTCTAAAGACTGAGCCACACATGTTTGGCAACTTCAATGCATTATTGCCTTAATACGTATGTACTGTGGATGGTTAATATAATCCTAAGCAATTATATGTCTCGCTACAATAAATAATTTTATGGTGATTTTATTGGCATCCCATTATTTGCTCTTTACACCCCATACTAATTTTAAATATGAATAACCTATTTTACCCTTATACACAATTACCGTTAAGGACAAAAATATTTAAAATTAAAATTAAAATTAAAATTGCTCACTACACCCCACATATGTTCTTGCAACCCTAGTTTGACTTTTTTCTCAAACTATCATGTTCCTAAACCCTAAACCCTAGATTTATACGTTTATATTGGTGAAAAAATATCTTGTATTTATTCATGAAGGGTGAGATTGAAGTTAGAGAGGCTTTAAATGAGGTACGAGTTTATTTTTTGGCGTTTTGCAAGTTTAGTATTTCTTAATGGTCGCTGGTTGCATTCAGCACATCAGTACCGAACGCGACAGGTAAATTCGATGGGATGCCACCGAAATGTTGCACCGTTTTCGGTTGGGTTTGACCTGTCATGAACTTAATATTCGGTGGAGATCCACCGTAGCATGGAACATAGTTCAGTGGTTCACTACTGAACTTTTACCTGCGTTTTAGTGGCATCCAACCAAAATGTATTTATTTTTTCAGTAACTTATTGCCGGCCAAAAATTTAGTGCAAGCTATTTTGATCTTACTCTCATTGAAGGAACAAAAACAAGGTGATGCCCCTACTGAAGGCAACAATGTGGGAACATAATGTGTAATGGACTATAGTGATCAATTCACAACTTATTCGATAATTATTTGTCTAAAATCCTTTTTAGTATCATTGACGTGGCATTAATGTTTCAGATTTTATGTTTAAATAATATGAGTTTTATGTGTAGATATTCAATGGTAGAGATGCATTACTTAGATGGGCTCGTGCACAAGGAAAAATGAATAATATTGTCATTGTAATTAAAAGGTCTGATTATGGAGGTGAGGGCAAGAGGAGACCTCCTGTAATACTTGCTTGTGAGAGGAACAGTAACTATAAGTCTTGCAAGTCTAGTGAGACAACTGATATAAGGTCAGATGCAAATAGTGATATGAAAAAATGTGCTAGGGACACTGGTACCAAGAAATGTGGATGATTGGAAGTTAAAGGTGGTTTGTGGAGTACACAACCATCCTATTTCAGAGTATCTTCAAGGTCATTCCTTGGGAGTTGTTCCTCTTTCATTTTCTTTTCTTCTTTTAGCAATTTCTTTTAGCCATTTCTTTTAGCCACTGCAATGTTATTGTGATTATGCAAGAATTTTTTAATTCATACACGGACGCATTGTATCTTCAATTTTTTTTATAGGTGTTCTGTGATTGTTGGCTACGTGTATTAATTCAATATAGGTGATGGCTTCTTTATAGGTGATTGTTGACTACCTATATTCATTCAATATAGGTGATTAATCAAAACAAGAAAAGTTATATGAGTTCTAATACAAACTTCATAATTAATCAAAACAACAAAAGTTCCATAAGTTCTAATACAAACATGCAATAACTAATCAATACAACAAAAGTTCCATGAGTTCTAATACAAACTTCATAGTTAATCAAAACAGCAAAAGTTCCATGAGTTCTAATACAAACATGCAATAACTGATCAAAACAACAAAAGTTCCATGAGTTCTAATAAATGCATGCTAGCAAGTTAGTTAACCATGACGACGTTGATATGTCATGGTAGACCGTATGTTTGTACCCTCTAAAATTTGTTGCAAGGTCTCAACTGCTTGATAAACTTGGGAAGGTCGTGTACGCAATGCAACTGTTTCCCCTAATGCCACGAGCGGCCTAGTAAAGGACAACATACGCTCGTCATGCTCCTGTAACAAATTTAAATTCAATGCCTCAGTAAAAAGTAAAAAATTGAAAAAGTGGAAGTCAAACAAAATTAAAAATTTTACCTGATAATATATGCTTTACATTGAGGCAAATGGGTCAAATGCAGCTCCATAATTAGGATTCTGGACAAACGGATATCCCACGAAAGGATATTAGGTCGTTGCATTGGGGAACCACTCTCTGTCTCCTCGTTGAGGCCGTGGGACGCTGTCTATTAGGTCTAGATGATGAAGCCTCAGTAGTACCTCTGTGAGTCCTCTTCATTTCTAAAAACAAACAATATTAAGTACACACTCAGTAACGTATTCAGTAGATGATCACTGAAAAACAGAAATAAATTCGGTGGACTATCACTGAAAAAAGAACACATTCGGTGGAGTACCACTGAAAAATCGACAAAAATTCGGCGGGAGTCTCCTGAAAAATAGAAACATATTCGGTGGACTACCACCGAAAGTAAAATAAATTTTCGTACAACTCAAGTTCAAATTCGGTGGACTACCACTGAAGCAATGTAACCATTTCGGTGGTAATCCACCGAAACTAGAATCCAGTTTCGTAAAACCAGGTTCGAACCATACCCATAACGTTGAAATCAAAATCAAAATCAGACTTTGGCTTTTCAAAAGTGAAATCAAACGTATGCTTAATCAACACTTAGAAACGTAAATATATAAATCAAATGTGAAATCAAACATTGGCTCTTCGAAGGATTTGTGAAAACTTGACAGAGATAGGTTTGGGTTTGCAGAGATGGAGATAGGTTGTGCAATGGGGTTCGGTGGTTTGCAGAGATGGGTTCGGTGGTGAGCAGAGATGGGTTCTACGATGGCAAAGGGATGGGTTCTGCGATGGCAAAGGGATGGGGTGTGCGGTGGAGGTTGTTGTAAATCTGATGGGGTGTGTGATGGGGTGCGTCTGCAAGAGGAGGGAATTTTTGATAGGGTGGGGCTTGATATCAGATGAGGTGGGGTTTGATTTCAGATGGGGTGTGTCTGAAAGGGAAGGGGGTTTTCGGTGGGTGGTGTATGATATGGGATAAGGTTTACACAGTGAGTTAGGGAATGGGGTTCATGAGGGCAGTTTAGGGAAAAAAAAAGGGTATAATGAGTAATTTGAAATTTTATTAAAATTTAGTGGGGTGTAAAGAGCAATTAATGGGGTTCGTATAGAATTTCCCATAATTTTATAGCTTTTTAGAGGTGTGAATAGCGTTTTCAAACAACTAAAAACACTTTTAATAGCGCTTGCACAATAATGTAAAGTATTTTCTAGATTATAGAGACATGTTTTCCCAAATAAATACTTAATAATAAAATTAATTTTCATTCATGATAAACTGCAAATTTCATACCCTTAAATTCTCTCTCATTTTTCTTTTACATTTCGTTTCGTTTTCAGTTTCCATCTTAGCAATAAACACAAGATAAGTAACATTACAATTTCATGCATTTTGAATAAAGGAGGTAACTAATCAAGTAGCAATGGAAGGTAGTTCAAATTTCAAATTTCATTGTTCAATAAGATTCTCGAAGTTACAAAGCGAGTGTGTGTAGAAGGTGTTTTTGAAAAAAGAAAAAAAATACAAAATATGGGAAACATGTCAAATGATAAACTAGTACTCAGTAGCCTTGGAACATTGGCGGTGGAGGGGATGAGTAGAGTGCACCAAAGTTTGGTGGTAGCACGAAGTCCGGTTCAGTTGGTGGTGGAGACTGAGCAGGAGGAGGTAGAGGAGGAGATGGAGTGGGAGCTGGTGGTGGAGGTGATTCGACCGGTGGTGGTGGGGATTGAACCGGCGGTGGTGGGGATTGGACCGGTGGTGGTGGGGATTGAACCGGCGGTGGTGGAGATTGGACCGGTGGTGGTGGGGATTGGACCGGTGGGGGTGGGGACTGAACAGGTGGCGGCGGGGAATGGACCGGTGCTGGTGGTGGTGGAGAGAATACCGGTGGTGGAGGTGACTGCACTGGCTCTGGAGATGGTGGCGGAGGTGAATGCTTCGGCACCGGAGATGTGTTAGTTGGGTCTGGCCCAGGTGCAGGTGTTGGTGATGGTGGTGGCTCAGCCTTTGGTATTTGAGGTGGCTTAGCCTCAGGTGTTTGAGGTGGTTCAGCTTCAGGTGTTTGAGGTGGCTCAGCCTCAGGTGTTTCAGGTGGCTCGGCCTCAGGTGCTGGAGGTGGCTCAACCTTGGGTGTGGGAGGTGGCTCGGCCTTGGGTGTGGGAGGTGGCTCAACCTTTGGTGTCGGTGGTGGCTCGGCCTTGGGTGTGGGAGGTGGCTCGGCCTTGGGTGTAGGAGGTGGCTCGACCTTTGGTGCGGGAGGTGGCTCAGCCTTTGGTGTCGGTGGTGGCTCGGCCTTTGGTGTGGGAGGTGGCTCGACCTTTGGTTTGGGAGGTGGCTCAGCCTTTGGTGTCGGTGGTGGCTCGACCTTTGGTGTGGGTGGTGGCTCAACCTCTGGTGTTTGAGGTGGCTCGGCCTCTGGTGTTTGGGGTGGCTCGGCCTCTGGTGTTTGGGGTGGCTCAGCCTCTGGTGTGGGAGGTGGCTCAGCCTTGGGTGTTGGTGGTGGCTCGGCCTTGGGTGTTGGCGGTGGCTCAACCTTGGGTGCGGGTGGTGGCTCGGCCTTGGGTGCGGGTGGTGGCTCAGCCTTGGGTGTTGGTGGTGGCTCGGCCTTAGGTGTTGGTGGTGGCTCGGCCTTGGGTGTGGGAGGTGGCTCGGCCTTTGGTGTGGGAGGTGGCTCAACCTCTGGTGTTTGAGGGGGCTCAGCCTCGGGTGTTTGGGGTGGCTCGGCCTCGGGTGTTTGGGGTGGCTCAGCCTCGGGTGTTTGGGGTGGCTCGGCCTCAGGTGTTGGAGGTGGCTCAGCCTTTGGCGTTGGAGGTGGCTCGGCCTTTGGCGTGGGAGGTGGCTCGGCCTTGGGTGTTGAAGGTGGCTCGGCCTTGGGTGTGGGTGGTGGCTCGGCCTTTGGCATGCGAGGTGGCTCGGCCTTGGGTGTTGGAGGTGGCTCAGCCTTTGGTGTTGGAGGTGGCTCGGCCTTTGGTGTGGGAGGTGGCTCAGCCTTGGGTGTTGGAGGTGGCTCGGCCTTGGGTGTGGGTGGTGGCTCGGCCTTTGGCGTTGGAGGTGGCTCGGCCTTTGGTGTTGGAGGTGGCTCGGCCTTTGGCGTGGGAGGTGGCTCGGCCTTGGGTGTGGGAGGTGGCTCGGCCTTGGGTGTGGGTGGTGGCTCGACCTTTGGCGTGGGAGGTGGCTCGGTTTTGGGGGTGGGAGGTGGCTCCGCCTTAGGTGTGGGAGGTGGCTCCGCCTTTGGTGTTGGTGGTGGCTCAGCCTTGGGTGTCGGAGGCTTCTCGGTCTTTGGCGTCTGAGGTGGTTGAGGCCTCGGTGTCTTTGGCTTATCCGGGGTTGAAGAACCACCACCACAATGCTTGCTGCAATCCACAGGCTTAGTGACCACTGGGAAGCAAGTCTTGGTATTCTTTTGCTTGGGCCTGCCGGGCATGCAGTTGCCCGTGTCATCAAAGTTCACCTCACGTTTGGGATTTGGCATACATTTCTGAGCTTCTCCACTGAAATAATTGTAAGCAAATGTGAAATTGGCCAACTTAGGCAAGGAGCAAATCTTTTCAGTCACAAACCCTGTCAACCTGTTGTACCCAACAGCCAATTCCTCTATGCTGCGGAGCTCCAAGAAGGTCTTTGGGAAGGAACCAATAAACACATTGTTGCTCACATCAAGAACCTGCAGATTTCCAAGGTTTCCAATCTCAGGAGGGAAGCAGCCACCAAGTTGGTTGTTCATGAAAATAATCTCATTCAGATTTTTCATGTTCCCAATGCTTCGTGGTATGCAACCAGTGAAGTTGTTGAACCCAAAATTCACTACAGAAACCGTGGAGTGGCCCAAGGTGTCTGGAATTATTGATGTGAATCGGTTGTGGTTCAAGAACAAGGCATCGTGCTCCTTGTGGAAAAGCTCTGGAGGCAGCTCCCCTTCGAAATCGTTGTACCGGAGATCAAGGTACTTGCAACTAGGCCATTCGAGGACCACCACAGGGAAGGAGCCGACGAAGCGGTTGTTGCTGACATCAAACTCATGCATAAGTATCAGTCTCCTGAAGCTCCGTGGGATAATGCCGCAGAACCTGTTGGAGTTGAGGTGGATGAGAGCAGCATCAGTCAAGAGCCCCATTTCGACAGGGAGATGGCCAGCAATGTCGGCATGGTTCAGGTCCAAACCGGCCACAACGGTCAGTTTTTCATCGTCAAGCGCCGGTGCACAGAAGACCCCTTTGTAGGAGCAAACATTTTCACCTTCCCAATTGACTGTGAAGCCAAAAGGGTCGGAGAAGATGGCCTTCTTCAAGGCCTGAAGAGCAACATAAGCGTTTTTGAGCCTGTTGTTTTCAAATTTGAGCTTGGCATCCACTTGAACCTCATAGTTTTCAGGAAGGTCACCGCCCTCCGGGAGAGCCAGGAGCTGGCGGTGAGCTATGAAGGCGACTTCAGCATCGGTTAAGGCGAACGAGAGGGCTGAGAATGAAGAGAATAGGAGGAAGAAGAGAAGGCAGCCGCCCGAGGCCTTGTTTGTGATGAGAGGTGGAGCCATTGGATGAGTACTGAATCGGCAAGCACAAGGCTCTGCTTATAAAGACATGGGGATGAGGTGAAGAGGGAAGCTGTTATATTGTGGGGAGGAGGCTGTTGTGTATTGACAGAAATTGAATGGTTGTAGAAGACAGAGGTCTTCTTGTTTTAGGACCGGAAAGTATGGGGCTCTTCACATCACCCACAAAACTTGGTGGTACCTTCATTTTTTAGTATCTGAAGTTATCTGGTGTCTAAAAATTGGCAATAGACCTGGTCCTCTTTTAGTTGGATGACTAAATTTGGCTGTTGAATCCTAAGCATCCATTTTTGTACCAGATTTAGTTTCCATGCATCAGGTTGTCTTTCTATAAACAGCACAACATCTATCTATTTGCCACTTGGCATAAACCTCATGTTTTTAGCAGAAAAAGGAAAGAACAAAAAATTCCTCAGGAGGTCCAATAATAACATTGAATTAATGGCATCAGCAAGAGAAGATGAAATGCTGTTGCTCACCAATCAAAAGTCAAGCTTATAACCCCTGTTTCTGTGGCTGCTTACAATAGTGCAAGTATCATTTTTTCATCAAGAACTTGAAACGTACTAAAGCTTGCTGTTTGGTTTGCGGAAAAGATTTGATACGGCATTCAGAGAGTTATAGCAATTTATGTTTGCTACCTTAGCATATTATTAATCACTTCAGAATGGAATATAGTACCATGGTCTCAGACATTAATTAGGTGAACAAAACACTCAGTTTTTTAGTTTTATTTATTTATTATCAAACTTTACTTTCCCAAAACTAAGCCATGGATCTCCTTGGGTGCTCATTATTTTGAGGTTCCTCCCCTGTTTTGGAATAGCTGTGAGGGTAGGCTTGGGGTTGCTTGGCCCCTTGTAACTTTGAAAAGGAGAAAACACCAAGGTTTCAATTAAATTATGTAGCATTAAAATATGAAAGCATCACATATCATTCACAAAATATCCCCACCTTTCCCAATTTCTTTCCTTATCTTTTTCTCTCATTTCCATCTCACAACTTCTGGTGTCTTTGATTTCTGTCTCTATCTTTTTATTTATTTATTAATACCATTTTAAGTATACTGTATACACTTTTTATTTACATGCATGTACAAAAAGTCCAACTTTAGATAAGATGGATTCATATAAAAGAAGAAGATAAGGTTCTCTGTTCATGTTTTGCTAACAAATGAAGATGAGGTTGACATAGCAAGCAGGCACTGAAGTCATTGAAATCCCACTAAATAACAAGAAACTTGAAGGCAATCTCTTCAGCTTGGAAAATTTTAATTCATTGAACTTCATGAAAAATCATACAGGGATTGAAGTCCTCTACTGAAAAATAAACCTTCAAAGCCTCCCAACAATCAAAACCAAAACATCCCCACATCTATAAACACCATTACACCACATTCCTAATCCAGTAAATCCCAAAGACATATTCACAAATAAAACAAAACTTCGTGTTTGATCAATCTGTTTCATGGTCAGGGGTAGCTGAATACCAAGCAGGGTGCCTCCTCCCCTTGATTCTAAGAAGCCTGGTGAAGGGTGAATCTGGCATTCTTGCACTTTCTTCTTCCTCCAGCTCCTGAGCTGATTTTGGCAACCCATCCGGTATGGGGCAGAGTCTCTCTCCTTCTTTTACTACATCTGATGGCTTTGCTGAATTAAATCCATGCTTCTTATCCTTTTTTATTGCTGCAATGCCATGTAAGCATCCCACTAATGTCTTAACACCTCCTGCTTGAAGAATCAGCTTCTCCACATCTTGTTTTGGTATCTCCTTCTGTACCCAGCAAGATTTAAAAAAATATGTGAATTCCTTGTCTTTAATTTCCTCCACTTTCTCAGCAGCCAAACAATAATTTAATAGGTAAGAAAGTTTTTGTACCTCTAGATCCTTGAGCTCAAAATACGCTCTCCAGCAGCCATAAGACTCGTCTCCTTCGAGCGTTGAACAGTAATCTGAACAAAAATCATATCAACAGAACGAGTTAATACAAAATTCACTGAAACAGCATAAAACCCAAAGAAAGATTCATGCGGGTAATAACAAAAATCAAAATCAGATAACCACTTCAGATTAACCAATAACAACATAAATAAAAAATTGAAATTTGGGAGATGGGTACGCACCAGAGAGTTCGTTCTCGCACTTTTCGATCAAGGGCGGGTCTCTAATGGCGCGATCAAGCTTGGACCGGCTAAAAGGCTCGAGCTTTGGAATGTAAGCATGGTTTCTGGACGAGCAACAGATAGTGGAAGCGAACTTCGGCGTCGTTGATGACGACGACGGCGAAGACGGTCGTGCAGAAAAAGCTTCTCTGTTGGCTTCGAAGAGCAGAGGAGAAGAAGAAGGGCAAGAACGAAGCATGACTGTTTTTATCATCGTGTCCAAACACACCGCAAAGTTCACTACTTTCTCTCGCTTTGCTTTTTGCTTCTGCTTTTCTTTTCTTTTCTTCTCTCAGAAATTGGTTTGATTGGATTGGACTGGATTGGGATCGGACATACCATTTTATACCAAAAAGGTCTCGGCCGAGTGGATAAGAATTAAGTCTTGTTTTTTAAAGATATTTGAGTAGTGTTAATGTGAAGTGGCTGTGACATAAAAAAATGACGGAGAAATCTTGGCCGCTGATCGATGAGATGGGTGGAGGTTTGGGATGTGATCTGACGTGGTAGAGACATGAGGGGGGTGACTTTTTGTGGAAAGTGTCAATGTGGGACCGGGTCATAGGTTGTCGAATTTGGGATCCGTTAAGCAAAACGCGGCGTTTTGTGTGAATCCGTGGGCGGGAAGAGAAAAGAAGACGGCACATGCACTCAGCAGCAGCTCACTGTTTTTTTTTTTTTTTTTTTTTCCTCTGTTCTTTTTTTTTTAGGGTGACCGTTTTACCCCTGTAGATATTTGCGGAGGCAACGTACTGACAAAAGTTTGATATTTTCTTTTTCTTTCTTTTTTTTCCGATATCATTTTTTTTTTTCAAGATTTTTTTTTTTTTGCGAAATATTTTCAAGGTTATTTGATCTTGACTTGATCTTTGACCTTAAAACAAAAAATTGTAATTTCATCATGGGTAGCGTATGTATATTAGGTGTCAACAATCATTTTGTCACATGTTACCAAGTCAATTTTAATGGAGGAAGTCCTTATTAATTTAAATTTAATGAACAATAACTGTGAATAAATAAATAAAAATTATATAGCAATAAAAGTTGATGTATCATTGCTAATGTGGTCTAGCCCAATGGAAAAAATGGTAAAGATATGTAGACTAATGGTCTCAGGTTCAAATCCAATAACACATTGATAATGTGTTTGAGAAAACCGCTTCCTTCTTCTAACTTTAGTAAAATAATAATAATAATAGGTCGATGTATCATTTGTAATACATGAAAGAAGCGACACTTCAAGTAGCAGTTCAAAAATTTGTCTTTGCATAAACGTGATAAGCTCTTAAAAATGTTTTCTAAAAACCAAAAACACTTCTAATAATGCTTGATGGAAACATTTATAAAGCAATTTATGAAGGAATAACTTCCAAGTGCTTTCTTACAAATTTATTTATTAATTTTCTTATTTTAATGGACATTAATAAAGAATCTATTTTACGTTGATCTTCTGAAAATGTATTAATGCACCTATTTATTCAATAAATTCATTGGTTGGCTTCTCAATCTGGGACACACCCTTTTGGAAAGGGGCTCTTTAGCATCTATAGAGTCCCTCTTGCAATCAACTAATTCAATCTCAGTCTTTGCATATCCACTTGTATAGAGAGTCTTAGAATAGTCGCTCATTATATTATGTGACAGGTTTCCTGCATAATCTAGTTTAAGATTTCTTGTAATTGTAGTTTTTGTTTCGCAAGGAGAAGTGTAGTTGTATCTTGGGAGGGGAACGCCAATATTGTAGTTCTTGTTTCGCAAGGAGAAGTGTAGTTGTATCTTGGGAGGGGAACGCCAATAACCATATAAGCACCTGTATGGGACATAATTCTTCTTAAAGTTATAGTCCAACATTTACCTTGACTCAATTAAGGTTCTTTTAAAACCCATGTATAAATTTCATAAAATCTTGTTTTTTTTGAAGAAAATGTATTAGTTATAGTATTTAAACCTGTATTTTTCCAACATGCTTTTCCAAGAAACAAGTGAATTTTTCGTACAAACTTTGATGTTCTTCTAATAAAAACGCTTATAAAAAAAAAACACTTATAAGCATAAGTGTCTAATTCTTTCAAATTCAGATCGACATGCCCACACATAACCACACCCCCTATGTCAATGTTTGTGCCAATGATGTCTTCCCCAAGGAACTGCTTATACGATATAATGTCAAAGTAGCATTTCTATGCCACATTATGGATTTTGGCACTTAGTCAAAATAGCATATACAATATAATAATCATATGAAAATTCTTTTTTTTTTTTTTTAGACAAGCAATATTATATTTAATCTAATTTAAATTACGGGGAGGGGAATTCGAACTCGAGTGCTGAGTGAGGAGCATATCCGCTCTAGCCAACTTGGCTAATCCCATATATGCATAATTCTAATTATAACACAAGAGCAATTGTGTTGTAGTGAGATTACTACTTGTTGATGCTAAAAAATGGACGGCCAAGATTGAGTCTAACTTAGAGATAATGTGTAATGGATGATGGGTGAAAGTGAGGACCTTCAATATGTATGTGAAGATTTGGGCAAGCGATAAATATACAGAAGACAAGATATACATGGTTCCTCCTTAATGAATAAGCTACGTCCACGAGAAGTATATTCTCATTATTATAATAATGTGTATTTACATTTATACAAGGGGTTATGCCCAAATATAAAGGGAAAAGGAATAAGCCCATGACTAAAGACCAAACCCAATTTAGGGATCCCTTCCTAAGTGTAGAGTGATCTCCTTTTATAGGTGAAAGGGAGTCTCCATATCTTGTAATATTTCAAAGTGGGACTCTTTGTACCAACTAAACTTTAGAAAAAATTTATAAGGAAAAATAAGAGTTTCCAACTTTCCCACATGATATAGGTTTTATGAAGTTATAACACTATTTTAGGACCCATGTAGAGCTCACCTTACCTATGAAAATTTAGTATAATAATGGACCAAAGCCATGTAAGACTGGACAAAGTGTGTCTTGGACTAGGCCCGGCCCAACCGATCCAATTTCAATTTTACCTAGCTCAAAGCGTAATAGAATCAAAACCCATGTGAGCATTATTTATTAACTAACATAAACATACCAAGATGTTAAAAGTAGAGTGCTACTATTTCCATCCACTTGTCCTATTTTCCCATCAATTTTATCTTTCCACTCAACATATAAATTTTACAAAATACAATCTTATTTTTCCACCCACCAATATTCCTAAAATACCCTTTTAATTATTACCTCATTCCTCTCTCCTTTTATTCTCTATGTTCAGTTTCAAGCTTTTAAAAACATGTTCTCTTCTGATTACAAGAACTATATGGAATAATGACTTTCTTCTCTTCAGAACTTTGATGCCTAAGACTAGCTGACATATCTCAGGATTGGCCATATTTTGATGAGTTCTTCGTTGTGCGATCGTTTTTGGGTATTTGGGTAAAATTAGAAAGTAATTTAGAACGAGGTATGCCCTGCATCACCATCCTTCCTAGAAGCGCAGAAGATTAACATCCATCAGACTTCTGAGGATAATTTCAAAGCGCCTTAAATTTTGAAAGAGCTAGGAAGACCCTTCTTGTTTTCCAACAATGCTGCATGCTAATAATGTAGCATCCTTCTACTACTAGGCGCACATCATCCAGTGCAAAGAGAAATGTGAAATAACCATGGAGAAGTTGGGGGATGCCACTCCACGTCGTGGCCTACAAGTTGGGTGGAGAGGTTGGTTTGGTGATATGAGGAAGATTGTGGTTCAGGCCTCTGTCTCTCTTCGCTTTCTCTCTCTCTCCCTCCTCTCTGTCTTCGAACAAATCCAAGCCCTAGCAGATCGAGTTTGGTGTTTTTCCCTGAGTCCTTAGAAGTCATTTTATGAAGGGGTTTATTTATCTTTAAAATTTTGAAAATAAAATGAATAAGAAAATAGGACAAATGAGTGAAAATAGCAGCACTCTAAAAATATTATTTTAACTCACTCAATTTATGGCAAGCTCCAAACATGCTTTAAGACAACTCACTTTTTTTTCCTTAGTGGTCATCGACAAAACTGTAATTTAATTTAAAACAGTTTCCACTTGCCAATTTCATTAAACAAAACAAAACAATTTGGAAAATAATTATTGCTTAAACGCACATCAAAATGCGTGAATGGCCCCACACTTGATTTAATCCACCTTCTCATTAATGTTTTGTATTATGGCAATAACGTGGAGAGAGCACAGCGAAGCCAAACCGGTCCAACCGGTCCGACCGGGCGGACACCCAGACTTTACAAGGATGCGCTTAACCGGGTTAACCGTTAACGAACGACCGCTCTCTCTCTCTCTCTCTCTCTCTCTCTCTCTCTCTCCTGTATCTGATTCTTCTTCCGTTTCCTCCGTACACAACAGCTCAGAGTATAATACATATTTTGTAAAAAAAGAAAATAAATAGAGAAAAAAAATATTGAAATTAATCAAGTAATAAAAGAAAGAGAAGGTGAAACAAAATCAAAGACCCAAACGAATTCCAGATTAGTCTTCGTCTTCTTCTTCTCTGTTACTCCGTGAAGCAATTTCTTCGAGCTCGGGAACCAGACAGAACCCTTTGGCAAGGGAAGGGTCCACGGTTGATCTTGCTCGGTGTTGAAGCTTTTGAAGTTTCCAACTTTCAAGGATTTGACTCGGATTGCGGAATTTTATTGGGTTGGAGTTCGTTTTACTTTTAGCGAATTGGAGTGGGATTCTAGGGTTTTGGGGAACAAGATGAAGCCCATGCAGACCATACAAGATCTGATCGAGGAGATTAAGCTCCGTGTGGTTTGGTGGGCCTTGTTTGTCTTCTGCGTTACCTACTTCCTGTCCCGTAAGTGCTCCAATCTGATGCAAATTGGATTTTTTTGTTCTTTCTTTGTTTCTGTTTTGTTACAAATTTGCTGTAGTTCATGAAATTATTGCTTTTCTTGGGATGTTGATGATTTCTGATTGTATCTAAGTTGCTTTTTATTCCAAGAATTAAGAATCAGTAGCTAACTCATAACTCTGTGTTTAGCTTCCGAGAAACTGGTCGAAAATAATCAAGTGAAAATACAATGTTGGATTTTACATATTATCTGTGATTTCTTCATCATATGTATATTATACTCAGCTAAAGTCATGACATAGTTTCAAGTTTCCAAAATATCCATAAACAAGTGCAGGTTAGAATTATGGTAGTCTGTGTTGTGAAAATTGGTTGGTTCTCTTGAAAATGTGGTCTTTTACACTCTTAAAAGAGTTTTTTTTTCCTGACTCCAATTCTTTGCCATTCCTCACAGATTCGAGTAAATCAATGTGGATGAATATACCAATATCAATTTTGTTGGTTTCCACATTACGTTTTCTATTAAATAATGTGGAATTCCATTGGAAGGTTCAAAGACCTGTTCGACCACAGTCATATTTGTCTCATTTGGAGAAGAAACAGTTGTCGGTCAATGATCCACGCCTTTCTACCGGGCCTCCACCACCAAGGTGGAAGAGGAAAATTGGTTCTCCAATCGTAGAGGATGCGATGAGTGATTTCATTGACAAAATTTTAAAGGATTTTGTGATTGATTTATGGTATTCAGATATAACACCAGACAAGGAGGCTCCAGAGCAAATACGTGTGATAATCATGGATGCTCTTGGTGAAGTATCAGGAAGAGTTAAAGAGATAAACCTTGTTGACTTGCTGACAAGGTATCCTTCTGTTTCTTGTGGAAGTGAATCATTTGCAAGTTGTTAAAACACTTTTATCATTAAAGAAACATAATTAATGGCTTTCGTATGTTTCAGGGATATAATTGATTTAATAGGGGATCATATGGAGCTTTTCAGAAAAAACCAAGCTGCTATAGGTGTTGATGTTATGAAAACTTTGTCTTCAGAGGAGAGAGATGATAGGTTAAAACATCATCTCATGGCTTCAAAGGAGCTCCATCCTGCATTGATATCACCTGAGAGTGAGTACAAGGTGTGAGTGGAGTGTTCTTACAGAAATAAGTTTTGTTTTTAGATTTTATCTCTTGGATTTAGGTTGATGCTCTTTATCTTCCATAGGTTCTTCAGCGGCTGATGGGTGGAGTGTTAGCTGTGGTTTTAAGGCCACGAGAAGCTCAATGTCCAGTGGTGCGATCTATTGCCAGAGAACTTCTTACCAGCTTGGTAATCCAACCTGTTCTGAATTTAGCAAGCCCTGGGTATGTTATTGAATAGTTTAATTTAATATTACCTTATTTATTTTTGTTTTTCAGTTTTTAGTTTAGTTTATGTTTTTTTGCTGTCTATAGGGTGTTAAATTCTCCTAAAAGGTATTGCCATTTAGTTTAGTTTTTTTCTTTTTCTTTTCTGTCTTGAGGGTGCTAAATTCTCCTGAAAGGTATTGTCATGTAAAACTGTTCAGAAGCATCAAACTGTCATTTACTATCTATATTCTATAGAAAGCACCTGACGGCCTAGGCTAAACCTTTATTTATTTTGTTTTCCAGATTTTTAAACATATATTACAGAACTGTGGTTGAAGTCTTGTATTGGATTATTATTATTATTATTATTGTTATTTTATCATGATCTATTTATGCCATGATTTAGAGCTTAGGAGCATCTGATCATATAAGTGGGTGTATATGTGTATAACAGCATAATAATGATATGTGCCTCCAATTTAATAACATAAATGGTACAGATTTTTCCACTCCTTTCCTATCGCTTACACAAATTTAGCCATTTTAACATATAATTTTCCTTTATTCAGGTATATCAACGAATTGATTGAATACATTTTGCTAGCCATTAAAGATGAAATCACTAAAGTGGTAGCGGGTGACCAGTCAACTGCAGGGGTTGTACCTGATCATGGTTCTCCATTGAACAAATATGCAACCTTTAATCAAAGAACTGATATGATGTTGTCTAAAGTTGACAATCAGAGAGAGAAGTCCTCGGATTATAACCCATTCCAGGAAGATCCTTTGCAGCCACGGCCTGCTGATTGGGCAAGAATTTTGGAGGCTGCGACACAGAGAAGGACTGAAGTTCTTGCTCCTGAAAATCTTGAAAACATGTGGACGAAAGGGAGAAATTACAAAAGAAAAGAGCACAAGAAGAAGATAAGAGCAACTCAGGAACATACACCACATACACCTGTGAGTTCTGGAGTAGATAGTGCTGTACCTGCTAGAAAGTTGGGGAACGAAATGGTAGCTGACAGGCATGAAATTTCTACAGGAATAGAGGATAAATCTATTGTGAAGCTAACACGTGAGACAAGTTTAGATTCTCAATTGAGTGATGGGACCAAAAAAGAGATGCAGTTCTCTTTGGATCCCAGCAAAAAATCATATGCTGAGGGTGGGAATCTTGTTGATGAATTGGAGGACATTGGAAGCCTTGCTGCTGATGGAAATAAAAGTAGGCTTAAAAGATCAAATAGCACTTCTGCTTTAAAGATCCAACCAGACACAAAAAGGGCACTCACAGAAGGTGGAGGGTCTATCATATCAGAGTTTTATAGCCCTGAGTTTGGCAGGCACAGAGAAGAGCATGTTGGTAAGAGTGCCTCAGATATGGTAGTCCATTATGTGGGACAACAAGTTCCCAAGCTCAGATGCCGGGTAAGCATTTTTTCTGTGAATTTTGATGGTCTAGTAGATATCATAAATTTGATGGTCTAGCAGATATAAATTTTGGCAATGGTCTAGCAGATATCGTAAGTATTGAAGATGTAAACAATTTCAGCTTCTTGACTCTTTGTCCAATATGCCTATACAGGTTATGGGTGCATACTTTGAGAAACTTGGGTCAAAATCTTTTGCAGTTTATTCAATTGCAGTTACAGATTCAGAAAACAGAACTTGGTTTGTGAAAAGAAGGTTTCATTCTCATCTATATCATCACACCAAGATTACTCCTTTCTTTTTTTCAATTTTCTTTTTATTGCACTTGCACATGCCCAAACATGTGCCCCCCCCCCCGAAAATAAAATTACAGACACATACAACATATACAGAATCCACCTCTGATGCGGATGTCCTAATTTAAAGAAAAGTAAGAACTACTTGTTGGGGCCCACCTTGAAGTGTAATCCCATGATCCAAACCATCCACTTTTTAGGTTTCCATTCAACGATCATCATTGCAAAAATTGAGCTAAATGGAAATCGTTTAGCCCTTTGATTATCATCATCATGATAATTTCTATGTTTACCAGAAATACTTGATGAAAATTAGATGACTAAACAGATTCAGATTTTGTTAAGTTATTCTTGTTGGGTGGTCCCACTATGTGGACCTTGTTTTTCTTAAAATGAAGACGTGCTCATTAGAGAAAATATGTGTGTATATATGTGTGTGTGTGTGTGTGTGTGTGTGTGTGTTTGTTCTTACATATGTTCAGAAAGTTCTTGAAGTCTATTTCAGCATTACCTGGTCCTTATATGAATTTTTGTTCTACCTGCAGATATAGGAATTTTGAGCGATTACATCGCCATCTTAAAGAAATTCCAAATTACACTTTACAGTTGCCACCCAAAAGAATATTTTCGTCAAGCACAGAGGACGCTTTTGTTCATCAGCGATGTATTCAGCTGGACAAATATCTGCAGGTATGATGCAGGTTCTTCAATGTATTTCTATCGCCCCCTCCTCATTCTCTACTTTCTTCTCTCCTTGTTGCTTTACTCATGCTGTATTTTCCCAGGATCTCTTGTCAATAGCTAACGTTGCTGAACAGCATGAAGTGTGGGATTTTTTAAGTGGTTCCTCAAAGGTATTCATTGTCTTGACCTTAGTTTTAGAATCTTAGATGACCACCTATATATGTCTCTCTCTCACTTTTTTTTTTCTAAACAGTATCTTCTTCTTCTTTTTTTTTTTTTTTGGGGGGTTTTAGAATTACGCTTTTGGAAAATCTCCCTCAGTGATGAGAACTCTTGCAGGTATGTGGTTATTCTCAGTGGTTTTTCACATATTTTCTCTTCATATTTTTGGGTGTCCATGTTTACATTCAGAAATCAGTGTCCATGTTTGAAGAACACAAGTGATGTAATGGAACTGAAGGATTATGACTTCAGAGCCTTGTTTGACCAGATTATGGGGTCCTTTATCTATTTTATCCCTCGTAATTTTTTGGTCCTTTATATTTTTCAATACTTTATAGATTAGCACCCCCTTGAAAATCTTTTAGAATAGTTTCTTTCCTTATAAAAAATTAATTTAGAAGTATTCGTCTTGCTCAAAAGGAGTTGTTCTGCTGCCTGCAGCAAATATTATTCAGAGGCTCAGAACAGTTTTTGATTCATATATTATGGACCATGAAACCTTTCATTTTAGTATAGTCACTAAAAGGCAATTGTTCTTACTTCTTAGTAATTATCTTTAGTGAACGTGGGCTTTTCTCTTTTATTTACTTTATACAGAATACAGTTAATAACTAAAATGTAATTATCCATCGCCAAAGTAATTCTCAGAAAGCCATATATGTTGAAGGACCTTTTTTTAAAATAAAAAAAAAATTTCTTCTCCACAATTGCCCTTGGTCTTAAATCCTAGTATCTTTATTTTTAGTTTTATCTTGATCTGGGTGCTTCCTTTAGTGTTATGGCAATTTCTCATATTTGCTTATTGCTTTTCGAGATTCGGTTAGTCAAGGTTTTCATGGTCATTCTTTTTATTTGATTGAAGCAGTCAATGTGGATGATGCTGTGGATGATATTGTACGCCAGTTCAAAGGGGTTTCAGATGGCTTAATGCGTAAAGTTGTTGGTTCTCCCACATCTGAGGCCTCATCTTCAATTTCTGCATGGAACTTGTCCACAAATGCAGATGAGACAGGCGTACGTGCTATTAGGCAAAATACAGTGGAAACAACAAATAGCTTTTCTGATAATGAGGATGGTGATAAAGATAAAAGTTGTGACCCTGAGGAAGCAGGATCTGGTGCACAAGAAAATGGGTGGCATTCAGATAATGAATTGAACTCCAAGGGTTATCCATGTAGGGTAATACATACAAGGAGCTTAGGTTCGGAGAAGAAAGATGATTTAGCTGGGGAGGGTGGCTTTCCTGCAGCAAATTTTACAGCAACCTCCAGAAATTTGGAGGATCCAGTTGGAATGCCACCTGAGGTATTATTGTTCATTGTCATGATACTAGTATCCTAAATTTGTTGATTATGGTAAACAAATTCATGTTGGTTTTTGGCATGCAAGCCACTAGACTGCTAACTAGTGTTTGATAGGGCTGACTGGTAGAAAAGAATTCATGTTAACCACCTTGAAGTATTTTGAGAAAAGGACTTCTGTAGTTGACTCAATTTCTTAGGAAAAAGGCTTGGGTAAGACGTGAGAGGAGTAGCTTCATGTTGGACCTTTTTGACCATTTTCACCAATATCTCATGTGGTATCCCATTTCCGAGTACTTGCCTACTTCCATCATTACCTGAAGTCTCTTTCACGGCATGTTCCCTTTTCTTCACACAACTAAACTATAGTTTTAGGTATTTCATATGACCATCAATTACTTAATAGGTTAATAATGTTATCCATTTTTTACTTTCTTAATTTTCTGCCAGTGTAACATGATGATATTCTCCATGCCCATTTTGGATCCTCCTGTTTCCAGCGTAATGTAATCTGTCTTTGGTTATAAAGTTTAGGTCTTGGATTTTGTATACAAGATGCCATTTTATTTTGAATTTAAAATTTACTACCAGTTTTTCACATTTTGTATACAAGATGCCATTCCAGTTTTTCACTGCTGGACCAGAGTAAAAATCTCGATCACCAAGATATTCTGAAAGTTTCCAACCCTGATATATGTTAAAGCATACTCAACACTAGAAATGAAGGAGGTGGTGCCCATTGAAACAGTACATTGCTGAACTTCGAAATGTGATTCAGGAGGTTTATATGGACGTGTAAATTATAAGAAAATAGTATCCTGACTTGTGAAAGGTTGCCATTAAAGTAATTGTGAATTGCATGCATGAGTTTTAGATTTTTCAGTGAACTTGGTTCTTTCATAGGTTTATCTGAAGATCACCATTCCAATCAACATTTTTAAATAAATACCACAGTGCTTCGTAGGACACGTTGGTTGTGTCTAATATGGATGTTTACAACTTGGTTTCTTTCAGTGGACTCCACCCAATGTTAGCGTACCTCTGTTGAATCTAGTGGACAAGGTATTTCAGCTTAAGAGAAGGGGCTGGCTGAGGTGAGCTGTTCATGCCTTAATTTAGATGTATTTTTGTTTTTAGTGATTGCTAGGAAATCCTGGTTTCTTTTTAATGGTTCAAGGAAATTATGGTTGTGTGTCCTGATGATGCATGATGATGTAATCTGTAGTCATTATGTTGGTGTATATTAGAGACCAGATCTTTAATTTGTTATCTTTTTATTATGCCTGAGTGTACCTGAGGTATGTCTTCAGCTCTATTTGGACCACGCATGATAAACCAGTATCCAGTTTTGTTTTCATTTAATGAAGTAGGTGAAGTACAACAGCGTTGTCCAGAAGTGGGCAAGCAGTCCACCATTCAAAAAGTAAAAAACTCTTACCTCCACCCTGTTTTCTTGTAAACATTGAAAGGAAACATCATATCCCATCATGGCAAAGTTTTATAGATTGGTTATTCTCTGTGCCATTTCTCTTTTGTTGTGCTTTTCTTTCTTTCGGTTGCTCATCTCTTCCTTTTTTTAACAATTGATTTGAATTTGTTCTCCCATGGTTCTGCTTTAATTTTAGTGATAAATATTTCTTTTTTCTTTCTATTTTATGTGGTCAATAACTTACGAGTTTCAGAATTGTTGTCATTTTGTTCTCCCCTTTTTGTATGAGCAACTGTCTATAGCTTATAAGACTTCTTTTCTTAATTCCTTTTAGTCTGCAGACCATGTCCCAAGTACTGGTCGAATTGTATAAAGCATGATGTTATGCACTAGTGCTGTAACGTGTGTAATTACAGTAAATGATTGGTCTTTCACATGTGCTTATATTTGTTCATGCAGAAGACAGGTCTTTTGGATATCAAAACAAATATTACAGTTAATGATGGAGGATGCTATTGATGACTGGCTCTTGACGCAGATTCATTGGCTTCGGAGGGAGGATACTATTGCTTCGGGAATTCGGTGGCTTAAAGATGTAAATACTGAACCAATTATAAACATCTTCATTTTACTGAAATAATATTTTATACCAACTTAGAGATGTAAGCTGTAAATGCAATTAGAAGAATTCAGTCCCAGCTTAGATGAATACTGCAGAAGAATAGTTATATGAATAAATATTTTTGCATATTAGTCCACCACATATATTATGTAAATGGAGTCACCTTTGCCTGCACTTTCCTCGGTAGATTTCTGAAATGGAAAGGGATTACGTCTATTAGGTAAGTCAGTCCAACCTCTGCAGGCTTAGTCATTGTGCATACTTTTGCCCTCAAAATATTCGACTGGTTATATGCATATTGCAATTGCAATGTTGGCCTGACTCAAGCTTAAGTTAAGAACGTAGAAGAAAATATATCTACATTAAGATGTCATGCAAAACGACCTTGCTCAAGGGTTCAACCACAAAACCTTGTATCCACCTCATAAATGTTTGTGTTGAGCAGTGAAAAACAGAACTGTTGCAAGTTCTTTTTTGTCTTTAATTTATTGTCTGCACAAAATCATATAGAGGTTCTATTATTGTTATATTTTTTCTTTAGAACTGCTTCTCTTGAAGCTGGTAAAAGTTTTGGTTACATTTGAAGGGAGCGACTTCATGTATTCCTGTTTGTTGAGTTTTGATTGTTTTAACTCTCAATTCTTAATTATCATAATAAATTTGGTATGTGCTTCCAAAATTTCTTTCTAAGGTAAAATTGTTCTCACAGTTGTCATATGCAAATATTTTTGCTTTCTAATCATATGTATTTCTTTTAGGTTCTGTGGCCCAATGGCACATTCTTCCTTAGAGTCGGAAATGCTCAAGACGGTAATGAAAACCCTTTTCAAAATATAAGTCAATTGGGTGGCAGTAAGGCTGATAAACCAGGGTCTTTTGAGCAGCAGCTTGAGGCTGCTCGTAGAGCTAGTGATATCAAAAAAATGCTCTTTGGTGAGTGATTAATATTATCTGTTTTTTGGTCATAGATAATTTTGGTGGCTGTATTAGTCTTCATGGAAATGGTTCTGCTGCCTTGTTTTTCATTAACCAGTGAAATCTGTTTTCCAGAAGTTATTATTGCACTTTTTAGGTTCAAGTACTCTTATCTGTTGTTTCTCCAAATTTTCTTGGACTATAATTATTTATTTCTTTTGGGTTTCTGATAAGTGCTTATATTGAATACCTAGGATTGTAGCAAGGGCCTCTGATAACGTGTTGAATTCTGAGAGTTGTAGGATTTTGAGAGTTCAACTATTTTAACATAGAAAAAATGGCTAAATTGCTCTTAGATATAGGTTAATCATCACTTTCATGTGAAACTTAAAATCTTATGAAGACAAAGATACCAAAGAACTGGAATATTAATTCTACAGTTATGTGAGTCTAGAACTATATTTCGTGAAAAATACACTCTTTCAGTTGTCACAGCCTCTTGTTCAGGAGAGGTGAAACAAAGTTTCCGGCACCAGAATTCTGTGACAACTCATGAATCTTCTGCCACTTTCTTGTTATATACGTACATACATTCATTTTTCTGGCTTGATTCATGTGTATATATATATATATATATGTCTCATAAAGTATTCCATGATTGTTAGTGTGAAGACTAGAACTACTTGTGTCATTGTCTAATTGCTCTGACTACTACATGAAAAGAAACAAACTGATCCACAATTGTGACAGATGGAACTCCAACTGCCTTAGTCAGCTTAATCGGGCATAAGCAGTACAGACGTTGTGCAAGAGACATTTATTATTTCACTCAGGTTAGTCTCTCATCCTCTTGCATTGTCTGCTGCAATTTAGTTTGTTAGGTTTCAAACCGCATATGGTGATTGTGGATTATTATGAACTGCAGTCTACTATCTGCGTGAAGCAACTTGCATATGCCATACTTGAATTGTCGCTCGTTTCAATTTTTCCTGAGCTGCGAGATCTTGTTCTTGATGTTCATCAGACGATGCGTGTTAATGAAACTGTTTAGCGAAGATCTTATGTCCGTCCTTCCACTTGATTGTTGCTGTTTAACTTCTCAATGATCACAAAGCTCAAATACCAAGGTACCTTCCAAGATAGGCAAGACTCGAGCACATGATCCAATTCTCTCGGCATTGCCTGTGGTATTCATTATGTACGTAAGTGAACAGAAAGTCATGAAGTTGAAGTTTACAAAATTCTTTTGAGAATGTGAGAAATGGTCCTGTTTTATGCTGTCTCTCGCGTTTTAACTGTACAAAAATGTAGATGTAGGGTGTGTACAGGCGTCATCTTCTTTTTGTATAGCTTCTGCGTGGTGAAGTCGATACCCTTTTGTGGGGGTTTTATACTGTTGCATACTCAAGAAATATGATCCGTAATGGTGCATTCATCATTATGTAATGCAACAGTGAGAAATGAGCCTATTTTGGTTTTAGTTATAAAGCAATTCAATTTTTCAAAGATGAATATGTTTGTTTTTGCTTTTGATTTCTTGAGATTTACGTAAACTCGGCAATCCAACGGTTAAAAATGCATTTGTATTTGTATTGGATACAAGTTTACGCAAGTCCTAAATTTGTGAAGAATTTGTGAAGACATTGAGAAGAGCCCTTCAAAGATCGTTATTCTGTTAGCTTAGACCAATTTGAAGTGTTATCCATGTTAACACAGTCTCTTTTTGAAGCGATCGGTATTTGTATTTGAGCAAGAGCTTTCAATTTATTTCCCTACAGATAAGAAACGAAAAACGCCCACCCTGATATTTCAGGGGGGGAAACAAAAAAACTTCTGAGACTTACAATCACACCGAAAAAAAGATTGTTTTATGGATTATTTTTTCTCTTTTCCAATAGTTATATAAGAATTTTCAATGATTTTAATATGTTTTAAGAACTCTTTACCGGATAAGTGTCATGAGCAACCCAAAAAATTCCAAGCATTGGATGGTAGGTTGCGTCCTAAAATACTCAGTTGAAAATTTTTTTTGGTAAAATTGACATGGATAATGAGATTTATTTGAAAAATCGTGAATCTCTTTATAATGCCAAGTTCATTCAAAAGAAAGTGCATCAAGTCTTAACCCAATTATGTGACAAAGTTGTTCGTGGATCGCTGCATGCTCATGGGCAGCTAAAAGTATCAGAAAAAGGCACGGTTCATGGTGTAGTTGAATGCACTGGGGATCTTTCTGATGTAGATTGCAAGAACTGTATCAATGTTGCCATAACAGAACTTCTAGATTATAGTTCTAAGACGGAAGGTGGACGTGCTATTTATGGGAGTTGTTATATCATATATGAACTTTGCCACTTTTACAAGTACGCACTTGTTTAACATAACAAATTCTATGAGGATGTCGTTCCTAAACTCATTTTAGCGGATGAAAACAATTGACTCCCATTCTAGTGTTTGAAAATACTCGTAAATATGAAAGTATTACTTATTCTCATTCTCATGTTTGATTGTTCAATAGTAAAAATAAAAATATATACAATTTTCTATAATACATAAATGTTCGTACTTGCAATTTAGATAATGTAATTAAAGAAATTAGATACAACTATACAAGTCCTTGTCTAAATACATATTTAGACTAATCCCTTGTGTAAGATTAATGGCATGTTTACTAATCCGGAATTGGAATTCTCATCCGGAATTGAATTCCACTTTTGAGGATTCCTGTATTTACTTGCATCAAGGAATTGAAAAAGTAAGCGGGGCCCACATAAAATTAGGAATTCAATTCCTGATTTTGGAGGAATTCAATTCCGGAATGGGAGGTGGTATTCTAATTCCTGGAGAATTCACCCATTAGGAATTCATCTTTTTTACCCATTATATCCTCACACAATTTTCAAAATTCCAAATATGTCATCTACTTTAACTCAAAAATATGGACATTTTAGTAAATAATACCACTCCTACCCCAATTCCATATGATTTAGCAAACAACTTCAATAGGAATTCAGAATCTAACTCCCCTCAATCCATATGGTTTAGTAAACAACTTTATTAGGAATCCGGAATCCAATTCTCCTCAATCTAATTCCTCCTCAATCCAATTTCTCCTCAATTCAATTCCCCTTAATCCAATTCCGGATTAGTAAACATGCCATAAGAATTGAATTTATTCCTCTGATTCTTTGTCTATGTCAACATACATATTACGCATCAGATTTTGTTTTATTTCTCTAGATTTATTGTTTCTTCTTTCGATAATACCTTTTTGTCGAAGAAAACTCTAATTTGTGATAATCCACATTTTTTTATGAGTTGTAGTATATATTATCAAAATTTAAATGAATTTTTATTTGTAAAGGGCTTTGTAGCTCAAGTAGTCATCATTTATCATTTCTATATCGCTTGATTTATAAAATAAAAAAAACTGCATTTATCATTTATATTTTAAACTTTTTATTTCTTAATTGTATCGCTGGCATCTAGTATTTGTCATTCTTTTCATTTCACTGTTTTTAATTTTGTGGTAGCTTTTGTGCATAAGCTTGCTTACATAGGTGTTCAACTTTGTGGGTCACTCTCCCACTCTGTCTCTCTTCACATGACCTATATATTTGCATTCTCAACTCTTTGGTGCCATGCTTTCTTCTACTTCAGTTTTATCAATGAATATTAATTTAAAATTTTTCACGCTTAATACACGTATTTTTTATAAAATTTTGAAAATACATACAAAATTCATGTATTATACACATATTTTTCACATATTATTGAAAAATAATAATATATATTTAAATATTTAATTATATTATATTAAAATATTATAAAGTGGCTGAACTTTTCAGTTGTATCTTGCCAAAATTTTACCAAATAAAACATGTACATATTTTATTCATATTTTTCCCATTCTGTGTACGTAGTAGTCATTATTTTATTTTAGCCCCATCTTAGTTATTTGTCCACGTTATCCTCTTTATTTTTTCTCAAAGTGTTTTAGACTCTCCTAGCGTTCAACTTAGATATTTTGATAAAAATAAAAGCCATTCAACTTAAGATCATGTTTCTACATAAATACAGTAAGATTTTACCTAGGTTCATTAAACTTGGTCACCGTGAATTATTAGGCAATTTGATATAAACTCAAAAGGCTTCTGAATTGTTTCAGATCTTTAGTGTGCTCTTAAGTGGTCAAGGATTCAAGTCCCTATAGGACTTGCATGTGTGTGCTTCGCCCCCTCTCCATTTCTAACTTTAGCAACAAAAAAAAAACGCTCGGATTTGCTGGGAGTTTTATTTATTAGTTTCATTTTATGGCAAAATAGGAAGATTGGGGGGAGTAATTTATTGTTGATTCTAGAAAGCATTTTAGTAGTTCCCAACCCAATAGAATTTCGGAAGATTCACTATTATACCTAGTATAGGAGCTCAAATTATAAAAAAAAAAACTTATAAGAAATGAACTTTAGAAACACACCCAAATCTCATTTACAACATAACAAAAAGACTTTTAATTTCTTTTAAATTACAAAACTACCATTGATTTCTTAAAACAAACCCAACTCCAAAACCTCATTAAAAAAGTCCAAAACACTCAAAAGGGCATCGAAGTAATTTAATAATCAAAATTAAATTCAATAAGGTCAGCTGTTATTTTTTGAGTTTTTTTATAGTTTGTTTATAAAAATTAAATGGTGTAGAATTTATCTATATTATTAGTGCTAAAAATGAGTATATGACTAATATTAGTCTAATTTCCCCATTTGTAATGTGTATTGCCGCCTCTCTCTCTCTCTCTCTCTCTCTCTCTCTCTCTCTCACTCTTGTTTTTTTTGTTTTGTTTTTTGTTTTGTTTTCAAGCACATCAATTTCTTATAAAATATACTTTCGTTTGTGCCAACGTCGTTTACAGAGTCCACTGTTTTCAATGGTGGTTCAGAGAAATCGAGACCAAGGCACCTCGGAAATGAACAGCGGTGAAGGAACCGTGGAGAATGGAACTGCTGGGGTTTCTGGGTACGAGCAGTTCAGGGACCAAAGGATCAAAGAGAACAAGGAGAGATTGCAGAAGCTGGGAATTTTGGACCTTGCTCTGAAGCTAAAGCCCAAAGCTGCCACTCCAAAACGTTCCCAGAGTCAGAGAGATTCGTCTGTTCAGACCAAAATCCACAAGTCCCCAAGGCGCTCTTCTAGGTAGCCCACTTTTCTCCTCTTTCGTTTTGAAGACCCTCTTGTTTGGGTTCCAGGAAAACGCAAAAGAAAATGGTAGGAAAGGTTAAAACTTTAAAGGATTTTCTTTTTCAAAAAAGCGTTTTTTTGTTTTTGTTAGGTTGAAGACTGTGGCTCCAGTAAGTTATGTGGAAATTAGAAAGCCTAAAGAGAAGGAAGAGACCTCAGAGAGTATTAATATTTATATCAAGGAGGGCTCAAAGCGAGAGGTTTATACAGAGGAACATGAGAAGCAGTTGGGGGATTGTAATACAAGCTGGCCCCTGGGTGTGGATTTGGTTAAGGGAGAAACTTGCCACCAATGCAGGTAGTTCATGACTCATGTGATGGGTTATTGGATATTTTTTGCATTGTTGTAAACTTGCCACAAATATTATTTCTGATGTTTATTTGGTAAAGGTGTGATCTTGAACTCTGAAAAGATTTCATACTTTATAAGGATTTGTTGAACCGGCTTTAATTGACTAGCTGATAATGATGTTCTTAACAACATTATCAAATTTTAACATGTCAAGTTATGCAGTACGTTCTAAAATTTTAGATATAGTTTTACTGTAAGTCTGCAAGCTTAGCCCTTTCATGGTAAACCGAAAAAGTCGCGTGGCTTGTTTGACATTTGAATCATTGTCCTTAAAAGGATTCTGTGAGCACCAGAGTTTTTCAAGTTTCAAACTGATATAAATTGTTGTTGTTACCTTTTGGTTGGGTTGTATTTTTTAATATATCAAGCTTGCATTTGACCTTACAATAAATGTATTTTATGTTCTCCTTTTCCCAATACTTTATCCTTTACACCACATTTTATTTAGAACCATTTAAAGTTTGTTGCCTCTTTCGGCTTTAAGCTTTCAATTCATCAAATTACTTATATGGATAGATGAAAATGTAGCATTGTAAGAAGTCTTGTCATTGCTATGAAAATTATGCATCCTATTCAATACACCATGACTCTTTCAATGGATTGGTTCCTTCCTATTCTTCTTTCAGTTTTGCAGTGCATTGGTTGGTTGTTGCAGCATTTCATGCATGTATTAATATTTTATACTCTTTAGTAATTTGTTTTCTAAATCTATAATGGAAAGGAGATTTCAAGGATTACTGATGCTTAGGAGCTCATACATATGATTATAACCCAAAGGAAGATGGTACCTTCTCAAGAGCATAGAAAACATGCTTAAATTTACTGTTATACTGTGTTCATTGCTTAATCGTACAATACATTCATCATGCGTTATTTGAGCTTACCTTTGACTTTTTAATTAAAGGTGTCCTTTCACTTGGTAAAGTATGCTTAGAGATGACATACTTCCTTGCAGGCATAAAACTCTTGGCCAGCATACACATTGCTGCAAATGTGACTCGGTCCAAGGACAGTTATGTGGAGATTGCTTATACACGAGGTAAGTTCTTTCATAAATTACCTATTGAAAGTAACATTTCTTTTAATGTTCCAATTCTTACAAAAAACATGCAATGAATTTTACCATCTTCCACAGATATGGAGAGAATATGCTTGAAGCCAACCAAAATCCTGATTGGGTTTGCCCTGTTTGTCGGGACATCTGCAACTGCAATCTTTGCCGTAAAGCAAAAGGGTGGGAACCCACTGGTAATCTGTACTGGAAGGTTAACCCTATCAACCTTATGTTTGCTGCATGCATTTGTGATCATGATATAATTTGGTGTAATATTCTTCTCTTCCAGCATGATCCCCACGGTTTCTCAGTTGATACTCTTAGGTCCTTGCATGTCAGACTGAGTGAGGTCCTATCATCTGTTTGAAAAAATGAAAAAGAAATAAAGAGAAAAACATGCAATAGAACATAACATGCATACAAGCACAGTAACTCATGCATCTACAGACAGTTAAATGCATACGCACATACACACATGCATTCACTTAATAGAATCACTACATAGTTTGGGCACTGTGATTTTGGTACATAATGAACAAGTCCACAAGTTAACATGGATAACCAATTGCTAAATTTTGTTAATTTATCAGGTCTCAAAACTGGGTTACAAGTCTGTGGCGCATTATCTTATTCAAACCCACCGTTCCCAGATAAAATCAGAAACCTCAGGTGCAGAGGTTGCTGAAGAGGGATCTGAGCCATCTTCACATGATGAATTTCTGGAAAGCACAACACATCAACCTGAGGACTTGAGGCACGATGAGGGGTTCTTCACAATGGAAGAAAAAATGGGAGAGGTGCACTTCCTGGGCATCAAGCATGTTGATGTCAATGATGTGGGTAAGTTAGATGATGTTGCTTCTGGTGATGCTAATGATGGTGAGGCAAAGGAAAAGCCAAGGAGAGAAACAAGGGTGAGCAGGAACTAAATATTTCTGGATTATTGATTGTCTGACATGAAGCCTGTTCTTAATACTAAGTAGTCTTGGATCAACTGGTGAAATTTTGGGAGACACCAAACTCTTTTTGAGCACAAATATTCCTCTTTTGTTAGCAGGACAACAAAGGCCACATCTGTAATATTTTGTGGAGTTACTGATTTCACTCAAATATATTAACTATCCTTTTCAAGATCGGAGAGTGCTGTTGAGTGGTGAGTAACTCAATCTTCGGATTTGAGACATTTTCCAAACTGACAGAAAAATGGAAGGGGAAAAAAAAACAATTGAACAACATTCTATGATTTCAATGCAGTTTTACAAAAACCCAGTAGGTGGAAAAGACTTGAATGCTTGAAAATGCTTGAAAATGAAAAAAAAAAAAAGAGAGCTATTAAATAGGTGGAAAAGAAAACCGAGCTGTTTTGCAAATTATACGACCTTCAGATGTCACACTGGTGCAATTCATTAGCAGTATTTCTAAATTAGTAACAAGCAAACCCCAAAAAGTACAATTGAAATGCTCAAAATAATGATGAAAAGAAAAAAAAACTTGATAATAACTAATTAGATACCTAACCCAGAAGAGTTAAAAAAATAAATGTAAAAAGTATTAAGTTAAAAAATAAATGAAACAACATGGGCTAAACCGAAAGCATGGCCCATCATGTAAGAGCACTTCCAGCAGTTTGCCGGGAGCTTCTACAATGAGGAGTTAAAGTGAGGATGTTATTTGAGGAGACCGATCCGACCGTCAAAACATTTAAAATACTTAAGTCCCATGATTTGTTTACTATGTTAATGGTGAGATTTGACCTCATCAAATAACCTCCTCACTTTAACTCCTCATTATAGTCTTTCCAGCAGTTTGCCATTTGCCATGGCAAGGAGGGAGCTAGGGCAACCATTGTTCAAATGAATAGTGGCTGCCCTTACAAAAAGCAATATGTGTTTCCACCAGTTGTCATGGCAAAGGGAAAATACTATTCATTTTTTTGTTTTTTTTTCACATATTTTTTTTATCTAAACAATTAATTTGGATAACATTTTCGGATTAGATTTTTGGGTTCGTACGTGTCAATCTTTATTATAAAATTCATATCTCATAATCGGAAAAAAATTTCGGATAAGATTTCGGAAAAATAAAACTTGAAAGTGAAAAAAATATTAAATAGAAAGTGAATAATAGTGGAAGGAGATGAAAATGTATGAGGATTTGGTGTAAAAAGTGAAGAGTATTAGTTGGTATTTATAGAAAAAAATTCATTAATTTTCAGGTTTTTTTAATAAAAAAATTTCGAAAATTTTTCATTATTTTATTGCACAAAAATTCGTCGCCATTGGATTGGAGGAAAAAAAATCCGATCGAAGAGCCCAAACGACGCCACGTGGCTGCTGGCTATTTGTGGCACTGTAGTGCGCTAACGTCATCCAAAACTCAGGCTCCAAGTCGGGCCAGCCTCCCCCGAGGGCCAGCTCAGTCTGCTGGGGTCCACCTGTTGCCCGGGCCAACCTCTGTTGCTGGAATTGCTTTTTTGGCCCAAACTCCAGCCAGCCCACGCCCCCGCCTTGCTGCTGGAATTGCTCTAAGGAAGCAAATAATTCGAACTTTATATGGCGTGAGGCATGCTGATGTGGCTATGAAGCAGTTAGGCCCCTGTTTGGTTCACATAACATATTTTAGGGAAATCACTTCCCATGTCGTTTCCTAAGGAATGAGAAATGAAGATTCATTTCTTATATTTGGTAATCCTAGGAAGTAATCAAGAAATATCACTTTATTTCCTTTCACATGTTTGGTTTGAATAGGAATGTAAAACAAAGTTTGTTTAATTTTCCAATTATACCATATTAAATCAAATAAAAAAAGAATGCAATAATGCTATATTGTAATTCTAAATTGTTAATAGGGACAATATGGTCATGCAAAATATATATTTAATGTTGGCTCATTTTCCCAAATTTTCCCATGAGGAGGAAAACAAAACCTAAGGGGGGAGGAGGGCTTCACTCTCCCTACTTTCCCATGTGCAAGGCAACGATTTCCTATGCCTGAACTTACCAAACATGAAAAAGCAATTGATTTCCCATCCCTAAGCCTTCTTTTCCATAAACTAAACGGGGTGGCAACAATTCAAACTTTATATGGTGTTGTAGTAACCGCCAAACTGGAAATAACTTCTCCAAACTGATGTGCAGGATGTGGATATATATGAAGCAGTTAATGGCAACAGTTCAAACGTTTGATGTAATTCATCTGGTGCTATTTGTCATTTTGCACTATTTTTTTTTCCATTTTGCATTGTGTATACTTTTTCTCATATGACTTCCTTAAAATCTTTGAATGTGTTTCGACACCAAAAAAAAAAAAAAAAACTTGTGATGTGATTATGCCTTGATTCGTGACTTGGTTCTTGCCACATTCCTTCTTGGCCTCGTAGACATTGTTTGAATATGAACTTATGGACATCTTCACTTTGTTAGAGCATCCACAATGAATTCCCTAAATCACATTCTTAGACAAATTTTAGGGA
This sequence comes from Prunus salicina, assembly GCA_020226455.1. Classification (NCBI taxonomy): domain Eukaryota; kingdom Viridiplantae; phylum Streptophyta; class Magnoliopsida; order Rosales; family Rosaceae; genus Prunus; species Prunus salicina. The sequence goes on along the minus strand of CM035347.1, from coordinate 14,996,895 downwards.
GGAATTGTAAAAATATAACTCCAACCATGCTCCATATCTGCCTCCTAAAATAGGGAAACTACTAAGAGCATCTACAATCACACTCCCTATTTCTTAGCTAAAATTTAGCTAAAAACACAAAAAAGCTATTATAGGAGCTCTCTAAAAAATTTCAACTCCAACCATACTCCCTAATTTGGAGAGTCATAAATACTTTACTTCTTTTTATCATAAATACTTCTTTTTAAATTTAATTCCTGATTTGCAATAAAATATTCATATTCAAATACTAAATATCCAAAATAATAAACTACAATGATATTGTAAGTTTATTTGTTGTTCAATTTTGATATTCTATGGTTGTTGTGGTTTGCAAAATACCTACAGGGAAAAGAACTTAAAAAAGAAAAAAAGAAAAAAGAAGGTGTTCATGTGCTGCAAAATGTCTACAATAAAAAGAATCGAAAAAAAAAAAAAAATTGTTTGTTTGTGCTTTGCAAAGCACCTACAGCTATGGCAAAAAGAATAGAACAGACAGTGTAGGTAGCTTGCAATAGAAAGTGATTACAAATATAAAATGCAGAAAGAAAAAAAAATTGATAAAATTAAAGATATCATTAAATAAATGTTTAAAATAATAATAAAATATGGTAGCATTTAATTATAGGGAGTCACTAGGAGCCCTTTCTCTCTCCTCAGATTTAGGAGCTCCTAGAGGTCTTCCTATTTTAGAGCTGGATAGGGAGCATGATTGGAGGTGTGTTTTTTCAACTCCTCTCCAAATTTTAGCTAAGGAGGTGATTTAGGGAGCCCATTGTGAGAGAGAAAAGACTCATAATGACTCCCTATAATTTAATGTTGCTTTATTTAATGAGTATTTCAAACATTTATTTAATACTAACCTTTTTTTTTTTTTTAAATAGAGATGGACCAATCAAAAAAGAGTTATAGCATTTATGACTCCCTAAACTAGAGAGCATGATTGAAGTTTAAATTTTATAAAGAGCTCATAAAATAACTTATATATATTTTTAGCTAAAATTTAACTAAATAATAGAGAACATGATTGTAATGCTCTTAGATATGGTTGCATGACTTATAATTCGAATTTTAGGCACAAAGGCATGAAAATCAATCGAGCCATAATTATTTGGGATCCAGCCGCAAGGTACCCATCAGCTCCAGCCACACGACCTCAACTCTCACCCAAAGTCAATTACGGGTTTCTTCACCTAAAGTTTGGTTCTCTTGCCAACATGCCAATTGTCGACCAAAATGATAATAAACTAACCTTACAAAATGGCAATAAACTAACTTAAATTGGGTTCTATTTGTTTGGAACCCAAAATGCTCTTTCATTATGTGTGCCAAAATCTCTACTGTTACTATTAATATAGTTTGAACTTTTACCGGCCTACAACTTTTTTGTTTTCTTTTCAGATTGAATATCCAATTTCGATTCTTTTAATTCGTACAAGTGATATTAAATAATGAAATATCCGAATATAAGACCTCAAATGCATAATAGTTGTTTTTAATTTTTTAAACTACAAGTACTTTATTCGAGTCCTTTAATCTTTTGCTTTTAAATGTTTATAAATTGTTAGCGAGCCCAACATTGAGATTAAAAACTTATAATTTTGTTCAAAAATATCATATGGATGCATTTTAAATTAAATTAATTGATTACACACAACTTGGGTGTAGAAAGCATTAGTGGGTTCCCAGTAAGTTTCCACCATTCGTTTCGTATTGTGTATTGGCGCCTCTCTCTCTCTCTCTCTCAAGAACATCAATTTCTTATAATAAAAAATATACAGGCACAGGCAAATAGGTTTTGTCACTTTCGTATAAAGAGGAAAGTCCATCAATCTCCACTGCCCCCTGTTTTTAATGGTGGTTCAGAGAAATCGAGGCCGAGGAGGCAACTCGGAAGTGAACAGTGGTGAAGGAACCGTAGAGAATGGAACTGCAGGGGTTTCAGGGTACGAGCAGTTCAGGGACCAAAGGATCAAAGAGAATAAGGAGAGATTGCAGAAGTTGGGTCTTTTGGACTTCTCGCTGAAGCTCAAGCCGAAAGCTGCCCCTCCAAAACGCTCTCAGAGTCAGAGAGACCCTTCTGTTCAGACCAAAATCCACAACTCTGGGTCCCCGCCAAGGCGCTCTTCTAGGTAACCCATTTGTATCCTCTTTCGTTTTTTACCATCTTGTTTGGGTTCCAGGAAAATGCAAAAGAAAATGGTAGGAAAGGTTAAACGTTAAAAGGATTTTCATTTTAAAAAATTGTTTTTCGTTTTTGTTAGGTTGAAGACTGTGGCTCCAGTAAGTTATGTGGAAATTAGTAAGCCTAAAGGGAAGAGAGAGACCTCAGGGAGTGTTAATATTTGTATCAAGGAGGGTTCACAGCCAGAGATTTATACAGAGGAACATGAGAAGCTGTTGGGGGATTGCATGACAAGCTGGACCATGGGTGTGGATGGCTATGGGGAAGATAGAAAACGCATATATGATGGGGTTAAGGGAGAAACTTGCCACCAATGCAGGTAGTTCATGATTCATGTGATGGGTTTCTTGCTTTTCTAGTAACCATTGAAGATGACTTACTGTGTTTGTTGTAATCCCTGGGACTGTCGATATTTTTGCATTGTTGTAAACTTGCGACAAATATTATTTCAGATTTTTATTCAGTAAAGTTATGATTTGAACTGTGAAAAGATTTCATACTTTATACATATTAGTTGAACCGGCTTTAATTTACTAGCTGATAAAGATGTTCTTAACATGTCAGTTATGCAGAACATTCTAAGATTTAAAATACAATTTAACTGTAAGTCCGCAAACTTAGCCCATTCATGTTACACAGAAAAAATTCATGTGGCTTGTTTGACATTTGAATCATTGTCCTGAAAAGGATTCTCTGAGCACCAGAGTTCATCAATTTTCAAACTGATATAAATTGTTGTGCTGCCTTTTGATTCCTTCCTATTCTTCCTTGAGTTTTGCAGTGCATTGGTTGGTTGTTGCGGCATTCTTATTTGTGCATGTATTAATTTCATACTTTAAACAGATTCGTTGAACCAGCTTTAATTGACTAGCTGATAATGATGTTCCTAACAACATTGTCACATTTTAACATGTCAACTTATGCAGAACATTCTAAGATTTTAGATACAATTTAACTCTTAAGTCCGCGAGCTTAGACCATTCATGTTTACACTGAAAAACTTCACGTGGCTTGTGTGACATTTGAATAATTGTCCTTAAAAGAATTCCTTCAAGTTTCAAACTGATATAAATTGTTGTTGCTTCCTATTCTTCCTTGAGTTTTGCAGTGCATTGGTTCGTTGTGGCAGCATTCTTATTCGTGCATGTATTAATCTTTTATACTCAAAGTAATTTGTTTTCTGAATCTAAATTGGATTTCAAGGGTTAATGATGATTGACGTAGCTCATACATATGATTTATAACTGAATGAAAGATGGTACCTTCTCAAGAGTATAGAAAAAGTGCCTAAATTTACTGTTATACTGGTTTCATTGTTTAATCACACAATACATTCATCATGCGTTATTTGAGCTTACTTTTTACTTGTTAATTAAAGGTGTCCTTTCACTTGGTAAACTATGCTTAGAGATGACTTACTTCCTTGCAGGCAGAAAACTCTTGGCCAGCATACCCATTGCTGCAAATGTGACTTGGTCCAAGGGCAGTTATGTGGAGATTGCATATACACAAGGTAAGTTCTTTCTTAAGATACCTGTTCAAAGTAACTTTTTTTTGTTATTATTTTAATGCTTCAATTCTTACCAAAAACATGCAATGAATGAAAGGTTGTACATGTACCTTGAGAACAACTGACAAGACCTTAGAAGCATGTCATTAGCTTAATGTTTATTCAAAGAACTAGTGTTGCAATTTTATATCTTTGTAATGAGCGCTGATGGTCCTATACATTGAACTTTACCGTCTTCAACAGATATGGAGAGAATGTGATTGAAGCCAACCAAAATCCTGATTGGGTTTGCCCTGCTTGTCGGGGCATCTGCAACTGCAGTCTTTGCCGTAAAGCAAAAGGGTGGGAACCCACTGGTAATCTGTATAGGAAGGTTAACCCTATCAACCTTATTCATCCTGCATGAATCTGTGATCATTATATAATTTGGTGTAATATTCTTCTCTTCCAGCACCCCATGGTTTCTCAGTTGATAATCTTATCCTTGCATGTCAGACTGAGTGAGGTCCTATCATCTGTTTGAAAAAAAAGAAAAAGAAATAAAGAGAAAGGGTATGCATACAGGCATTCACTCATCAGAATCACTACATAGTTTGGGCACTGTGATTTTGGTACATAGTGAGCAAATTCACAAATTAACATGGCTAACCAATGCTAAATTTTGTTAATTTATCAGGTCTCAAAACTGGGTTACAAGTCGGTGGCGCATTATCTTATTCAAACCCGCCGTTCCCAGATAAAATCAGAAACCTCAGGTGCAGAGGTTGCCGAAGAGGGATCAATTCCCTCAGCAGAGCCCTCTTCACATGATGAATCTCTGGAAACAGCCAAAAGCCTCGATAATAGCACAATACATCAACCCGTAGACTTAAAGCATGATGATATGGGAGAGGGTTACTTCACTGCAGAAGAAGAAATGGGAGAGGTGCACTTCATGGGCATCAAGCATGTTGATGTCGATGATGTGGGTAAGCTAGATGCTGTTGCTGCTGGTGATACTGTTGATGGTGAGCCAAAGGAAAAGCCAAGGAGGAGGACAAGGGTGAGCAGGAACTAAATATTTCGGGATTATAGATTGTCTGACATGAAGGTGTTCTTAATGCTAACTAGTCCTGGATCAACTGGTGAAAGGTTGGGTAGGGAGACACCAAACTCTTTTTGAGCACAAATATTCCTCTTTGTTAGCAAGACAACTAAAAGAATGCCACAGCTGTAATTTTTTGTGGAGTTACCGATTTTACTCTAATAAGGTCGGAGAGTGCTTCAGTGGTGACCCAACACGATTTTCAGATTTAAGACGTTTTCCAAAATGTGACAGAAAATTGGAAGAAAAAAACAATAGAAGTTCCATTATGGAACAGCATTTCTATGATTTCAAAGGAGCTCTACAAAAACCGAAGAGGCAGAGGAGTAAATGGGTCTATTTCACATTGGAACTACCTTTTACACGCTTGATTTTGGGACTGGAATGCTTAAAAAGATGAAAATAAATTTTTTTTTTTTTTTTATTTTAAACAAATAGGTGGAAAAGAAAACCGAGCTGTTTTGCAAATTACACGACCTTCACATATCAACATTGATTCAATTTATTTGCAGTGTCTCTAGTTAGCCCACAAAGCAAACCCCCAATAAGTATTTTACTCTTATAATTTCTCTGTGTGTTCACCCTGATGCTCTGTCTGGTGCACATAACTTCTACATGTAACATATTCATAGGCATAGCTGCGAAAGCTTTTCGTTCCTGCGAAGATTTTGGGTGACTAAAAATCAAGACCAGGTTGAATACAATAACCATATATTCGAGCTTGTGAGTTTGGAGACCATTCCATCAAAGCATATTATACAGAGCAGTTCCAGTTGTTGCATGATCACTGTAGAAGGTTGGAGAATAAGCCATACAGCGAGTAGCTTCGAAGATTATTCACCTCATACCAGGAGTTGAGCACTTGAAGATGCTTGTCTGTTCCTGAGAATGCCAACTGTATGCTTAAATTGCAGTCAAAAGATCCCCCACTGCTTTTGCATTTTGAGTTTGGCACAGCACAATCTTCGTTGTTGAGGCAAACAGAATAGTCCCCGGAGCATGCCTTGCACCCAAATTTCTTCCAATACAAGTTTTGAAGAGTGCCCCTTTGGAATTCAAGGACCTGTTGAACAAATAAAACCCCCAAGTTAAATTCAATGCTGCTATGAGAGAGAGAGAGAGAGAGAGAGAGAGAGAGGTTGTGCATGGTTAAATGGGTGTACCAAGGTGAAACTAGTTATGGTGTTTGAATCATCAGCAACCAATGTTGGGAGTGATCTTGCTGCATACTTGCGTCCGGCGAACGCTACCATATAGCCACCAGCCTTAATCTGAAAAATTCATGAGATATGATCACCAACTTTTACTCTTAATCTTGTAATGTATGTGTAGATATAGTAGGAGATAAAAACTACCATTTGACATTAGAAGCTATTATTTTAAAAAAAAACATTGGATTTTGAGTCTTTTCACGCCTTTGATCAATTTAATTATTTAAATTCTGAAACCCAACTCAATCTACCAAATCAGGAACAAATTAAAAAGCATGAGCTGATAGATAAGGGACAAGGGACAGAAGAATAATCTTAATTCCATCCAAATAAGCCAAGTGTGCTTCAATATCATACCGGGCTGAAGGTGCTGCTGTTGATAGTTAGGAGAGACATCTCATCAACCTTTGGCCTAAACACAGCAAGTTGTGCATTATTTCCTGCGAGGTTTAGACGACTATCACAGGGTGAAAGCTGAGTCTGGTTGAATGAGAATGAGTCTTTCTTTGAAAATGCAAGACCAAAAGTAAAACCATCCAATCTCCGGATTTTTGCATCTGAGCAAGGATCATATACACTATTTGTATCAGCTGCATCTCCAACAAACACCATCATCACCATCAACAACATGGCCATGATCATCTTGATCTTCACCATTGTTGTTTTTTCCATGATGAACAGGTCTTGATCACCTTCTGCACCAATCCAACTCAAACAAAATGAAAAGAAATGTTGGTGAGATTGATACAAAAGAATTAGCAGAACTTTTCTAGTGGTCAATACAATGTGCCCTTGCTGTCTTATAATACAATGCTCCTAAGCCATAACATTGATAACTCAAAAATCCAAGAAGAAAAAGACAACATAGAAAGCCTAGAATCGAAAATATCAAATCATGATACATTACAAGAATCTCAACAGCAGAAACCAACATAGAATTGGGACAAAAAATTATACAGAATTAATCCACAAGAAGGACCCTAGTCTCAAAATTAATCAGCAAACTAATCCATATATAAAATTGTAACGTACCAATATCCAAAATGGTAATGAATGTTCTTCCAATGCTCACAAAGGTGTTGCTGCAACAAGTTTCTATGAATTCTATGTGGATTTAATCAGTGATTAAGCAATTAAACGTGGGAAATAAAGAGCGAGGTAAATGGGTTAATGGATTTCTTAAGGAACATTGGACGACTGATTAATTACAATTTTCTTTGTGATAAAATTATTAGAGTGACATGAGGTTTTCTTCTGGGGTTTTGTGTTCCTTGGAATTGTTTTCATCCGATACACGCCAAACGGTTATCTCGGCAGACTGGCTGGATCTTGTCTAAGAGTTTAGGAAACGGTTATGGAAGTTGGTGCTCTTCACGTGGCAAATTTTGTAAGAAACAAAGATCATATTAAAAATACTAGAAAATGCTATTAGTTAATGCAAATATTAAGAATTAAAATTATTAATTAAATAAGAATAATATGGTAAATTCACACATTTTCATATTTAAAAAAAATTAAAATTAAAAGAAAAATCAGATAATTGATCATATTTTTATGGAACACAACTACCTGTTATCTTTTTTTAATTCTAAAATAAATTTAAATTTTTTTTAAAAAAAAGTCTCTCGCAGGTGCAAAGAGTCTAGTAATTAAATAATGGGTTAAATTCAGTGGATGCTATATGAAAATTCAATTTGGTCACTGAAAAAAGAATTTAGCCAAATTGGTCACTATGTTTCCCAAAGTTTACAATTTATAGACATTATGTTATCTTCCGTTGAGTTCAATTCTTTTTTTAGGAAGTACCTTCAATCTTCTTCCTCTAACTTCACGAGTTAAGGCATATTGTGCTATTAGGGTTTAACAAATTGGGGGAAATCTTTGGTTGAAATCAAAATTGTGAGGTATAAAGAAAATAAAAAAGCCAAACCAAATTAAAATAAAATCAACAACTTACCAATATATTTTGGTGCTCTATCACGATACGGTTCTCACTCAATCAATTCATGCTTCAATATAGCATCAATCCATGACCTTATACCTCACAATTTCGATTTCAATCCAAAATTACATCTCATTTGTTAAACCCTTATATACCTTAACTCACTCATTAAATATTATAGCTACTCACTCTTTTAGTTGCCCTTTTAACCCCTGATCAGGTATTACTTTTTCCTTTTTTTACCCATCAATCACCATGTGAGTGTGTCGTTATTTCTTTTTCACTAGTCCAATATATATCATAGTAGAGAGGAACATTAGGCCATTTCCAGCAGCCCGCTCGGGCTCGGGCTGGGGGGGAGGGAGCCCAAATGCAAGTTCCAATAACAAAGGCTGGCTTGGGCAGTGTGGGGTCCACTTGCCTGGGCTGGCCCGAAGGCAGGGGGAGCTTGAGCTCTAGCCCGAAGGCAGCTGACGTCAGCAGGCGCAATTATTATTATTTTTCTTTCCGCTGCCACGTGGCCTAACCTGGTCCTTCCGATTTCCGATTTTTCATCCAATCCAACAGCTTGAAATTTTTCAAGGCAAAAAATTATGAAAAAAAATCGTAAATTTTTTTTAAAAAACCTCAAAAAATACTGAATTTTTTTTCTATAAATACCAATCCATACTCTTCACTTTTAACAACAAATTCATTTTCTACTCAATAATTTTTTCACTTTCAACTCTAAATTTTTTTCACTTTCAAGTTTAATTATTCACTTTCTACTCAATAATTTTTTCACTTTCAATATTCATTGAAATGTCACCTGAACTTATACCTTAGTTTCAATTTGTCACCTGAAAAAAAAATTTAAGTGAAATGTCACCTGAATTTTTCAAAATCCATGATTTGTCACCTGACTTTAACATCATCCAATTTTCCAAGGGTATTTTAGTCCTTTTATTTTCAAGAGTATTTTAAAAATGGAAAAATCATTAGTCCTTTTATTTTTTTAATAATAAATTTTTTCCATTTTTAAAATATCCTTGAAAATGAAAAGACTAAAATACCCTTGAAAATAGATGGAAAATTGGATGATGTTAAAGTCAGGTGACAAATCATGGATTTTGAAAAATTCAGGTGACATTTCACTTAAAGTTTTTTTTCAGGTGACAAATTGAAATTAAGGTATAAGTTCAGGTGACATTTCAACAAATATCTGAAATTTGAAAAAACAATTTATCTGAAATTTGAAACCAAAAATCTTATTTGAAAATCTTATCCGAATATTTTATCAGAAAATCTCATCCGAATATATCGTCCAAATTAATTGTTTAGGTAAACAAATTTGTGAAAAAAAACAAAAAATTGAATAGTACCCCCCCTTGCCATGGCAACTGCTGGAAATGGAACTTACTTTTTGCAAGGGCAGACACTATTCTCGTGAATAGTGTTAGCCCTAGCCCCCCTTGCCATGACAAGATTTCAACTGCCGGAAGTGCCCTTAATGAGGTGGTTGCGATTTGGTGTTGTTCTGGTAGGTTGATTCGATAATGGGCCATTAAGGAACTCCCCTTGAACAGAATAATAAGGGCCTAGGATCCGAGGTATTTGGGAATCAAACATAGTTATTAATGGCTGTTGGTTGGGAGACAGAGGTAGATGAATCAGTAAATGTAGAGGGGTGGAAGCAGATTCACAATGAATGGAGCGATCTTTTGATTAGTATCGTGATAAAATCCTTATTTATCCTTAATTACTGTTTATTTATTTAGTCCTTCCTCGCACAACGAAAGGAATGTTTTTTCAGACAGTAAAACAACACATCGCAGATGTGACGTGCCACGTGTCCAGATGCCAACTCAAAAATTGGATTGTCTTTTGAAATTAATGTTTTCTTTATTTAAGAAAACTATTTACTTAAACGCTGTTAAACAACAGACCACAGATGTGACGTGCCACGTGTCCTAACGGGAACTGAAAAATGCGATTGTCTTTTTCTCCTTAATTCCGTACAGTACTGAATAAAGGGCTTAAAGGTCTTAAAATAACCCCCATCCAATATTCGAAGTCTCAGGTGTGCTGGAGTGAGCGAGCTTCTTTGTTCACTCTCCCATCTTCGTTTCTCAGTCCTCAGTTTTCTTCTCTCTCCATTTTCATGGCTTCTCAGTCCACTCAGTCAGCAGCAGCAGCAGTTACTTCTCAGCAAAATCCTAAAAAACACAGGTAATCAGCTGGGTTGCCTTTTCAGCTTAGAGTTACAGATCTGTTTCCTGTATTTATCTGTTCATTTTTATTTTTTGTTAAGTGTTTCTTCTTGCTTGTTTCTCTTCCTTTGTTGCATCTTTGCTTCCACTTCGCATGCTGATTTGTGTTCCTTGTTATTTTGCTTTTTTAATTTCATGTTAGCTGGGGTAGTTTGTTTGTGTTCTGGGTGTTGAGTTTTTTCTTCCCGTAACTCCTTTTTTCAGCATAAAATATTCTTTCTGTAGTTGTATTGTCCCCATCTATGGATGAAATCATGTTGTTTTTGTAGTGAAATCCTGGTTATCTTTGTTTTTGGGTGAACTCTAACACTGTTACTTTTCAGAAGCTGAACTTCATGTTAGTTTGGTGGTTTGTTTGTGCTTCTTCTTCGGTTGCGATTTCACCATTTATCTCTTCTTTTTCTGTTTAAAGATTCTTCCTTTACTTACCAATAATATTGATTGTACAGAGCATCATTATCAGCTCAAACAGAGGAGAAAATGGTGAGAAAGATATCCAAGAATGAAGAGGAGAAGCATTCATTTTTCAAGCTTCTCGCTGGTTTCAACACTGACTGTGTGGTAATTAATTTCAATTTTCAACTAGTGTTGTGTATGTAATGTCCTGCACTTCATCTTGGAATGTTGTAACTTTTCAGTAGGTGTCTGTTTAAATTCTTTACCAAGTGCATATATTCTGAAATTTCTGTTATCTTTGTTTTTTGAAGCGTATCCCACAGAAGTTCTTGAAACACATGTTGAAAGACTTGTCGGAGAGAGCAATATTGAAACTGGAGGATTCGTCAGATTCTTCATGGACTGTTACAGTGAACAAGACAAGAGAAGGTGCTGTGTATTTCAAGAATGGCTGGGAGGAGTTTATAAAGGATAACTCCTTGGGCACTGACAATGAGATGCTACAAATTTTCTATGAGGGAAAGATGCATTTCAGCGTAAGGATTTTTGGCAAGAATGGGATTGAGAGAAGTGAAGATTCAAGTTCCGAGGAAGAGGAAGAAGATTCTGAAGACAACACATCGGAGGATTTAGAAGCTGATTTTACCAAGATTGGATCACTTCACAACTCCCTTGCTAAAAATACTACTAAAAGGCCTCGTGGTAGACCAAGAAAATACCCTGTGAGTTCTTCGAAGCCTTGTCCATCGAAGTCTTGCAAAGTTGAATCGGGTATGTGATCAGATGTTGCTATACCTATATATCATGTGCATATATCACTAGCGGAACCCATATAACTCATATCTCTGCTTGCTATGTTTCATTTTGGATGTGAAACTGCAGGTGAAGAACTTTCAAGTTATAAATCCAGTGAGCTCAATGAGATCAAAGAAGAGGAGGAAGATTCTGAAGACAACACATCGGAGGATTTAGAAGCTGATTTTACCAAGATTGGATCACTTCACAACTCCCTTGCTAAAAATACTACTAAAAGGCCTCGTGGTAGACCAAGAAAATACCCTGTGAGTTCTTCGAAGCCTTGTCCATCGAAGTCTTGCAAAGTTGAATCGGGTATGTGATCAGATGTTGCTATACCTATATATCATGTGCATATATCACTAGCGGAACCCATATAACTCATATCTTTGCTTGCTATGTTTCATTTTGGATGTGAAACTGCAGGTGAAGAACTTTCAAGTTATAAATCCAGTGAGCTCAATGAGATCAAAGAAGAGGAGGAAGATTCTGAAGACAGCACATCTGACGATTTGGAAGGTGTTGAGCCTGAAGCTTTCAAATCTTACTTCCCTTATTTTAAAGGCATCATCAGACAAACTAAATGTCAGGTAAGCAAGGCAACCTTTAACTTTGTTTTCATTCCTTTAGTTTAGCTTTAGGGCACCAATTTCGTTCCTCACTATCAGCCCTCTTTGTGCAATAGACTTAACATGTTTAACATGCATCCAAGAAATGAAATTTCTCATATATGCAGTTAGAGAAAGGATATATATATATATATATATATATATATGTAAGATAAAATATCACTGCCGTTGGCAGCAGTAACTTGCATTTACATAAAGTATATGTCAACTTGTTAAGGAAATGAGAATGTTCAGGGTCTAGGCTTCTAATAACTTGATTCACAAGAAGCGACAGTTATAATTATATTTATATGATTAACTGCAGGTTTTAACATATTGTTATTAAGCTTGGGAAATATCAATTTGAATGTTTAAGGCCATCAATTTGTACTTGTAGAAAACTAGAATAAATATCTTATGAATGTTTATCTCAGTTTCTTACTTTGCTGATTGGTGCTGTTTCAACTTTTGGTCCTCTCTCTCTCTCTCTCTCTCTCTCTCTCTCTCTCTCTCTCTCTCTCTCTCTCACACACACACACACACTCTTCTCCCTCCTCACTTGTCAAATTCTCAATTGACATATTGGATTTCGCTCATGTAGTTCATCCCCACAGCCTTCTCTAGGGAGCATTTTCCTCAAGGCAAAGGTTTTAAGGCTATCCTGAGAAATGCAGAGGGGGGGAAATGGACCGTGAATTGTATCCCTAATTCCCCTCAGTCACACAACTTTTCTGCAGGGTGGTATAAATTTGTATCTGCTAACCAAATCCGTGTCGGCGACACTTGCATATTTGAGCTTTTGAGCCGGTACCAGATGATGGTTCACATTTTGAGGAAGAGATAATGTGGTAACTTAAGCTAATTTTAATGGCCTTTGTTACTGCTTAATGTTGTATTGCAAATAGTTAGTTATATTTCGGATTAAGAAGTTGGATGTTGGTGCAAGTCTACTAATTTTTTTATGTTTAATAGTTAGAACTTAATCAGTTCTGGATTATTTGTGACCTCAAATCTATTTCTATATAATCCTTTACATAGTTGGAAGTTCAACAAAATATTCGATCAGTTGAAGTTGGTGATCATTTGGCAGAAAATTTATTGAAAGAGTTGTGTTATATTTTACACTTATCTTATATTTCTACGCCGCATTAAATTATAAAAGTTACGAACATTCTCTTCTCATCCACCATTATTCTAAATAGCTAAATCCCTCAAAATTTGATTTGAGACTCCATGAAGTAGGAGATGGTGCAGCCAGTGTGTTTCTTTTTCACACAACCAAGAAAAAAAAGTGATTTGCTTCCTTTTTTCAATTACCTGCCAACCCAATATGATCATTGACTCTTGTTCTTATTTTTTTCCAGTCAAATTGCATTGACTATGATTTGTACAGCAGTTAAGAGCAATTAATGTGAATGTTTTATTAAAGAATTTACCAACCCTACTGCAGTGCCCATAATTATTCCAAATGTAAATATTTGTTTTTCTTTCTTTTTATTATTCTGGTAGTTTGTTTCTTTGAATATTTCATTTAGATAGCGAGAAAAACATGCCATTTATATTATATATCCAAATGAATGAGCACAATAAATATGCCTTGTTCTTCTCGTTATCAATTTTAGGAAGCGAGAAAAACAAACGTTGATGTGTGCAAACATCACGTTCTCTTGCATTGAGATTCGAGTGCATTTTTGCATTTGATCTTTACTTGAGGTCATTAATTAGCTATTCTTTGAGATAAGAAAAATGGATATTTATTGAAATGTCACCTGAACTTATACCTTGGTTTCAATTTGTCACCTGAAAAAAAAATTTAAGTAAAATATCGCCTGAATTTTTCAAAATCCATGATTTATCACCTCACTTTAACATCATCCAATTTTCCAACTATTTTCCAGGGTATTTAGTCTTTTTATTTTCAAGAGTATTTTAAAAATGGAAAAATCATTATAAAAAAATTATGAAAAGACCCTTGAAAATTATAAAAATTATATATCTTTTCACATTTAATCCCCAGCCATTTTTACATTTAAGCTTTATTTTTTTAATAATAATTTTTTCCATTTTTAAAATATCCTTGAAATGAAAAGACTAAAATACCCTTGAAAATAGATGGAAAACAGATGATGTTAAACTCAGGTGACAAATCATGGATTTTGAAAAATTCAGGTGACATTTCACTTAAATTATTTTTTCAAATGACAAATTGAAACTAAGGCATAAGTTCAGGTGACATTTCAACAAATATCCCTAAGAAAAATTATTGCGGAGATAACACTGTTTTGTTATCTTCGATCAATAATGTGATATATGGAAGTATTATCATGTGTGTTATAACATTATTGGCCAAAAATAGCAAAATAGTGTTATCCATGTTTCATAAAAGTCTATCTCCTTTGAGAGAGGTGTGGTGTCGGCCTCAACCGAAGTTCCCTTTGAAGTACGTACTAAACAAGAACTTGTTGACATGGGAGATGGGAAGTGAAGTGAAGGTTGTCTCTGCCAGTGGAACTCACTTCTTTTCTGCAGGGTGGATTTGCTTTTGCAAAAAGCTAACCAAATCAAGCCCGGCCATACTTTGCATAGTTGAGGCATTTTCCGGAAGTGGGGGTTTGATGGTATTTTGGTTGTGAGCTCTTGATTTCTAACTCTCCATTATTTCTTTTCCATCTAATGATCTGCTTCCATATGAAAAGGTGTACAAAAAATATTATTTCTTTCCCCATGCCTACAATACAATGATTATTGACTTCTTGATTGATTAAATAGTGAAAATGAAGATAAATAAATAATAAAAATTACCAACATATGCTATAATAAATCACTAATTCCTTTTATATAAATATAAAAAAACTATGGCTATCATGTTCAATCATGAATGCCTACACCTACCCTGCGTGCGTAGCATAAAAAGCAGCAGTAGTTGATTGTGTCTTTTGCTTATTTTGGTGAACACTAATAATAAGTAATTAATCCTCTACTTGATAGAAGTGGAAGTCCATCTAAGTTTATATCAGTGAACAATTGTCACTTTTCCTTATTGCCCTTTCATTTAGTGCCTATCCTATCCACATGTATGGTACTTATTTCATTTGGATATATAACATGATGACATAACCAACAGTCTTGGTTTAGTGATATTTATCTCTATTTGATTAGAGGAGGTGTTAGGTTCGACTCACATGAAGGACAAGGACGTACGATATATATTAGTGATGAATTTGATATTTACTCATGAATGACAAAGACGATATATATTAGTGATGAATTTGATATCTACTCATGAATGACATAGACGAGATATATTTGTGATGAGTTTGATATCTAGTTATTAGTGACAGTTCCTATGACTGTATATGCTCCCATAATAAGTAGCACTAACCAGTAAGCACCATGGTGCAAAATCTATCAGTTTAATTGAAAAGACTCCAATACTAATAAATAATTCTAACCAGTAAGCACCCTGGTGCAAAATCCATGAAGTTAATTGAAAAGACTCCAATACGAAATAATTCTCTCCAAGGAAAATAGAAATGAGCCTATTTGGATACTTGAGGATACACATTTTTTTTCTACTCAATTTTTCTTTTGAATTCTCTGTAGTCCAACTAGTATAAACAGTGTTTGCCTCCTCATACTGCAAGCCTAATGCAAGAAAGCATATGGCTGCCCACCCTGATTTGACACGTGTACATTATTAAAGTACATCTTGTTGCAAAAAGAAATGGCATGTATTTTTTAAAAAAATATTTGAGCTTTGGTGGTTGATATTTATTATTATTATTATTTTAAATATTGCTGGTTGCTAACCAAGAAAATATACTATTTCATTTCATACCTTAGAAGGTTGCTTTGGAGATTATTATAACCACTACCTTTAGCATAAGCTTGCATTGAAATGGCCCTCTAAATAATAGGCCACCAATAAATCCATCAAAATCCTATATTTTATTTATCGAACAGTAAATTTATAAAATTATAAAATTATTTATATTTTAAATATAAAAAAATCCCCTAAGGTCTTAAGTCTAAGATTTTGGGCCTATTGTGTACGGGTCGAGGGTCCCTGATTTCATTTTCTAAATCCAAGGTTGGAAAAGTATTCTTACAACGATGTTTCAAAAAAGTTATTATGCACTCTTCCAAATTGAATTCTCCTTATATTTTTATATTGAAGAATGCATAATAATTTTTTTAAAGTACCAATAATAATTTCATAGCTAGACAATTTGTTTAATACTTTGAGAGGTTCCAATACCATTCCATCATCATCTTTGTTGCCTAGAGCCGCCTCTAGTCAAAAACCAAGAGTGAGGAGAGAGAAGAGGAGGAAGGAAAGAGGAAGCAGTTTTTGATTTCAGAGTTTTTAAAGTATTTATTAGATAAAGTTTGTGGAGTTTAAATAGAGGCAACTTTTTTAAAGTATCTATTCTTTTTGTAGTATGTTTGAAGAGATTTTCTAGTGCGGGCGTGAGCATTGTGCGTACATATTGTTTGCACAGGCGGTGTACCAGTCCTGTTGATGTTGGTCGATCAAGCAGTATAAAAAATGGAGTTTCACTAAAACATCCAAAATGGGTGTTGAAATTATAAATAAATTCAAGCACTATTTAAACATATAAATACACCCAAAATCCATCATTACACACACTCAAAACCCATTTATAAACACACCCAAAAAGTTGACTTTGGGGTTGATTTTGGGTGTATTTCTATGTTTAAATAGTACTTGGGTTTTTTTATAAATACATGTCTAGGATTGGGTTTATTTATAAATTTGTATATAAAAAATCACATCCACAACTATATCCTAGAACCATATTTAACAAGAAATTTTGTATACACTTAGCTTTCTCTTTTTTGGTAAATATTATGAGGTGTCTCCACATTCGAATGATAGGATTAATCTCCACTCGGGATTCGGCTTGCCCGAAGTCATAAAATGCTTCCAAAAGATTTCGAACCCCTGTCATTGAGGCACCAGATTGTTCACCAACTGAAAGTGGCAGTTTGCCAACTACACCACACTTTATGGTTTATACACATTGCTTTTAAAAAACAAAGAAAAACAAGAAAATTGATTAGTGGGTCAATTGTTGTGAGGAACCCGACCCGTATACCCAATGGACTCAAGCAGGTATATGGACAAAAGATGGACCCAGCTTCGACTTGTTCAACTTTTAGGTCAAGTAGAGATTAGAGAGAGTAGATGTATTTGTACAAGGTTAGGTTTTTTAAACCGAGCGTTTGACTCTAAAAACCAGTTAAGTGTTTGTGTAGGCCTCTAGCCTGTTGTAGGGTTAAAACTCAGATCTGAAAGCAGACACACAAACAGCCTCGCTTAGCCAATCTCACCCTGCAAAAGTTACAGAGTTTCAATGCCTTTCTTCTAACCCCAAAATTTAATTCTTGCTACAAACCTCAAACCCAAAAAACCCAACAAAATGAAAAACATGATACGCCCTTGTTTTCACAAGCTGATTCTTTCCTCTACTCTCCAAGCCAAACAGCTGGTACCCTCTTTCTCTCTCTTGAAATTTTTTTTTTTTAAAAAAAAAATTGTGGGTTTTTATGGGTTTTTTGTTTTTCTTTAATTGTTCTTGATTGTAGTTTGGTGCTTGTTCTGCTTTGGTCACTGAGAAAATTGGGTGTGTGAAACCCAGATGGCAAATTGGAAACTTTTCTTCTCTTTCTTGAAGACTTTGCAGACCCACTTAGGAGAGGAAAGTGAATCCTTCAAATTCCCACTCTTGGGTTTTTTTCTTCTTTTTTTTTTTTTTTGTGGGTGGGTCAAAACCTAAAGGGTGAAACTTTGGTTTGCTTGTATGCTGAGATTAGCAAAGCCAAAGCTGATGAGTAGCTAATCAAGGTTGTTTATATATTTTCTTTCAATTTTAGTCACAGGATGTTCTAATAGAAATCCCAGAACTTCAGAACTTGTTTGTTTACATAAGGAATGGTTAATTGAATTTTTTTCGAAACGAAATTTGAATTATAAAACTGAGTTTGTTTGTTTGTTTTAAGTTCTTTTTTTTTTAATGAATTTCGTTCTTGATATTTATAAGGATCAAAACTCAATTAGGCTGCTAAATTTATGTCTTACTGGACTGAAAAGATGAAAATACATCAAATGTTTATACCAGTTTTGCTCCGTTTGGTTAGAAAGAAAGTTATTCTGAGATTATAAACCTTCTGGGACCAATTGCTTATTGACAAATAACTGTATAACTGGAAACGTAATTTATACTAAATTTTACTTATTGACAAAACTAGTGCTTGAGCCTTTTCAACTATTTTTGTTAATCTTCTGCCATTCATTGAAAAAAAGAGTTATAATGTTCTGCCAGCCTTCTAACATGTCTTACAGAAAAAAAGAGTTGCATTGGAGCCAATAAATAAGTTGTAATTGGATTTTACCTGTATAAATAACTCCCCGTATGGTAGCATTGATCTTACTCTATTTTGGGTCCCTCAAGTGTGATTGTTTAGGAGCATATCAAAAAGTGATCTGCTTCTGAATGGTCGCCTCTGCTATTTTTCTAGTCGTGTTTGTCTCTGAAAAATAATTATGGTTGACTTCCTGCATTCCTTTGGAAGGCCTCTGAAACAATATGAATTTGTTTCATACAAGTAACACAGAATATGTTCATGTAATTATCTAATTGGATCCAGAGTCACTTTCTTGGACCTGAAACTTAAAATTTGATGAATATGATATAGTGGGGAAAATAATTTTACTTTTGGTATTTATTTGTGCCACTGTCAGTAATTCTGATTTCTTTTCTGGAATGCTATCATTTAAGGTGATAAGTTTGCACTGTGCAGGTTATGTTTATGCAAATTTACTGATATAGCATGTTATACAATGGCAACGAAAAAAAAACAAGAGTTCATTTGTAACTTAACATGGTGGTCATTTTATTCTGGCTAAAAAGCCTTGCTTTATTTTTGTAATTGTAGATGATCCCAGAAAATTTTGTCAAGAAATTCGGGGACGATCTATCTACTGTTGCTACGCTGAGTGTTCCAGATGGTAATGTTTGGCGTGTAGGAATAAAGAAGGCTGACAACAAGTTTTGGTTTCATGATGGCTGGCAGGAATTCATTGAACGTTATTCAATCCGTGTCGGATACTTTTTAACCTTCCGATATGAACGACATTCGTCTTTCACTGTTCATATATTTAATTTGACCACTGCTGAGATTAACTATCAACCTAATGCTCTCAGTAGTACTGGAGGGTCTGTTTACAGACATCAAGTATTTGAAGAAATGGAAGACGATGACTCTGTCGAAATCTTGGGTTCCTCCCCTAAATCCATTGTTACTGATTCATTGAGAGACAAACTCTTTGGCGACTGTGCAACTCAACTGATCCCTGGAAAAGATTATAATCCTCCAGCTCTGCAGAATTTGTTTAATGGCTCCAAACCTAAAAATTGCACGAATTGGCCTGATGCAGGGAACCCACATCCATCAAAGGGTTCTGGTCTACAAGCAGGTAACCAATCTAGTCGAGAGATAGGTGTTCAATTTAATGTAACAGAGCTTAAAAAGACTGTGGATGAAGTTAAATTGGGTAGTTCAGGTGAAGATATACGAAGCATGAAGAAGACTATGAGAAAAAAACGAAAACTTGATCCTTGTAAGTTCTCTAACTCATATTGATTGTCATAGTCTGTTGATGGGAAATTTGAATCTCACTATTAATTCTACGGAAGTGCAGCTGTGCAGGAGTCTTCTTCTCAACATGAAAAAGAAGTTGAAATCCGCTTTAGATTTTATGAAAGTGCATCTGCAAGGAAGAGAACTGTGACAGCTGAAGAAAGAGAAAGGGCTATTAATGCAGCCAAAACGTTTGAGCCAGTTAATCCTTTTTGCAGGGTTGTCCTTCGACCATCCTACCTATATAGGGGTTGCATAATGGTGAGTCGTTCAATATGATGTGCTATAGCTTGTTTGTCGATTTCAAATTGTTACATCATGGCTTAACATGTCTTTTTCCTCATGCAGTATTTGCCGTCCTGCTTTGCCGAAAAGAATTTAAATGGAGTTTCGGGATTCATCAAACTTCAATCCTCTGATGGTAGACAGTGGCCGGTTCGATGCCTTTACAGAGGAGGTAGAGCAAAATTAAGCCAGGGATGGTATGAGTTTACGCTGGAGAACAATTTGGGAGAGGGAGATGTTTGTGTCTTTGAGTTGCTCAAGATGAAGGAGGTTGTGCTGAAAGTTACTGTATTTTGTGTTGTCGAAGCTGCAGGATTTGTGAACCAACCTCCACAGCAAAATGCCAGCCAAGCTAAAATGATTAGAAATTAGCGGATACCTGGCTGGTAAATTTGGATGTCTAAACTGTATCAAAGAATCTCCTCTTTGGGTAGTGATCTGAGTTGTTCATGTGGACTTAGTGGAACTTTTCAGGATGACATAGTGGAAACTTTTTTCTTTGTTTAGGAGTTTCAATACAAATTTTTGTGTCTTGACAAGCACTGTAAATAGATTGTGCAATACTAGGATCCTAATCTTCTCAATTTTCTTTTTCATGGTGTTGTTAACTTTTGTTCAAAGCATTTGTTTGTGCTC
Source organism: Prunus salicina (assembly GCA_020226455.1). Taxonomy (NCBI): domain Eukaryota; kingdom Viridiplantae; phylum Streptophyta; class Magnoliopsida; order Rosales; family Rosaceae; genus Prunus; species Prunus salicina. The sequence goes on along the minus strand of CM035347.1, from coordinate 14,976,311 downwards.
GACCATCGTTCATTCTCATTTGCATGTGTACAGAGTTTTTTTTTTTATGTGACATTTCCTCTGATCTTCAGATGCTAGATGTTCATAAGCTCAGGTGGAGAGAGCACAGGGTTTAGAAATATGGTCAAAAAGAAAAGAATTCAGAATCTCCTTGAAAACCATCTTTTTTGGTTGTCTTTATAATTTTTTTAATAAAGAAAAGAAAAAAAGGGGGTAAAAAAGAGAGGCCTCACTCACTCAAAGTCACTATTCTCATTCTAAATGTCCAAAAGGAAAAGCCTCATTATATTATACTTTCGGCTCAGTTCTTTCTTTTTGTGGCAACCTTTTCCAGAATTTTATAGAGATCAACGGAAGTGGTTGATGACTTTCATGGGTTGGTATTTGATGAGTTGGGCAGCTGCAACTGAAAAATTCACAACATGACACCTGTTTGCAATAAAAATAACATTTTTGATCATTAGCTAAGCACATTAATGATCATAATCAACTGTTAATTAACACATCAACTCTCGTACGAACGAACACAAATTCGTTCATATCAAACCAAGGGATCAATAAAGTCAGTACACCAAAAAGAGCTGGCCTCTTCCACAAGTAATGCTATACATCCTCTATTATCCAAGAAGTGAAGTCATAGTTCTGTTTGGTTGCCGAAAATTAAGCTGTGGAAAAGGGAAAGGGTCGCATCTTAAGCTGAGTCAGCTCAAGATGCTACTTGTAACAAATAATTTTTTGTCTTTTACTTCATACGGCTTATTCTTTTTCTTTATAATTTTTTTTATAATTTTTTATTTTTCTCAAGTGGGAGAGTGGGGGTTGGCCAAGAGGTGGCTTGGTCCACATTTCGTGAAGGACTCGCGAAAAAGCCAAAAGATGGGGGGATTGCTTGGATCGTGGGAATATTTCCTTTCTTCTTTTGACCAGCTAAAAAATACATGAAAATTTCAACTAGGTTGTAATTTGCCATGACCTTTTGGGGGGTTTTTGCTTCATTCTTTATCGCTTCTTAGTGTTTACGGATGTTAGACAATCTAACATGTTATGTTTTTTAATTGTTAACTTCAAATGTCGTATCTATAAAAATTTAATTATTATTACCTAATAAGAGAATATGGTGATTGGTTATACATTAGGTCAAATATATAAATATTTTTGTATCTTCATTTTAATAAGATGGACAAGACTACCTAATACTAGATTTGGAAGTTTTGAAAAGTTGAGAAATAGAAAACTACAAGATTTATACTATTTTATGTCCGAAAGCAAGCTGTGCTTTTTGAAAAGGTGTAGGCTGAGGCCAAGGCAAAAAATAAATTAAAAAAAGTTAGTAGGCTACGAGCCTGGGCTTAAGATAATTCACATGCAAGTCTTCTTTTAAAATCAAAATAAAATAATAACACTATTTATATCATATTTATTAATCCCATATCTCAGAAGTAGAATATAAAAACATCTAGCAAAGTTCCATTTTTTTTTCTCTTGAGCTCAAGTTCATGGGAAGATTTCTGCCTTTTATTTTTATTTTTTATATATATATAATTTTTATTATTTTAGTTTGATGTTTTACTTTAATGTGGTTTGGCTTGTGGGGGCTTCGGATGCGTAATTAGAGGTGTCAAACGGGACGGGCTGGCCCAGCACGGCACGAGCCCAGCCCATTTAAATGAGGCACGGCACGGCACGAGCACGAATATTAATGGGCCGTGCTCGGTACGGCACGAAAACTTGGACCGGGCTGGGATCAAAATATAGGTCCAATGGACCGGGCCGGCCCATGGCCCGACATGGGCCGGGCTTGGCCCGAGCCCGCTTCAAGCACGGCACGAGCCCAAGCCCGCTTCAAGCACGGCCCAAGCCCGGCCCATTTAACTTTTTTTTCTTCTCAAAATTCAAAATGCAATAATTTGACATCTAATGTCATTGTTTATATATATATATATATATTTATTTATTTATTTATTTTAATTATAAACATATATTTGATGTCTTTCATTTTAGGAAAATTACTTGGGTCCTTAATTAATTAAACATATCAACTACAAATTAATTAAACAACATTAGACTTGGTATCTAATCAATACATATGACATATACGCTTCTATTATAATCAAAGCAAGACATTTCTTCACATATAAAATAATAAGCTATTTAAAGATGAAAAGTTGAAGTGGACTTTGTGGAATTGGATACTTTTTGCCCTCCACCCCTTTATATTGTTTGGATGTTCGATTGATTAATGTTTTCAAGTAGTTCATCATTTCTTGCCTATAATTATATTTTTAATGTTTATAATTTGAATTATCTAGTGGGCAAAAAAAAATTATCAAGTGAAAAAAATTCAAATTAAATGGGTTAATTCTTGGGCCCGATTATGGCACAAGCACGAGCAAGGGCACGGCCCGGCCCGTTTCAATATGGACATGGGCTTTGGGCCGGGCCGGGATTAATGATTTTACTAAATGGGCTAGCACGGCACGGCCCAATAAATTAAATGGGCCGGCACGGCACGGCACGGAAATGTTAAAAGCACGAATTTAAATGGGACGGGCCGGCCCGGCACGGCCCATTTGACACCTCTATGCGTAATGGGTTGGGTTCTCCTTTTCTTTGCTTTAAACTTTGAATGATCTTTTATTTTTTTTTTATCTTTGGGCTCTGCTGTTCTTCTTTTACTTTGTGTTCTTTAAGGCCAGTGCTCTCTCTCTCTCTCTCTCTCTCTCTCTCTCTGGATGTGTTTGTGTGTAGTTGTAAGTTGCATTTGTTTGAGTTTAAAGGTCATCATATTCATAAGTTTTGAGCTTGACATTTTGTAAGCATCTAATCGATTTGTCCCTATAATTGGTCATATAATTCCAAAAAATCATTAACATTTATAATTTCCCACCAGCAGGAAAAAGAAAAAGAAGAAGAAAAAAGAAACTAAAGGGCCATGTTCTTCTTCTGGAATCTGGTGGGTTCCTTAGTGTTTTATTTAGTGATTGGTTGCTGAGAAAATAGAGAGAGAAAGAAAAGGAAAAAAAGAGAGAGAGAGAGAGTTTGGAATGGGTTCATTAACTATTTTGATGATTGGTTAGTGAGAAATGGAGAAAAAGGTAAACAGAGAGTTTGGAACGTTGAACTTAAAAAATAAATCGCCGTTGCCGGGGATCGAACCCGGGTCACCCGCGTGACAGGCGGGAATACTTACCACTATACTACAACGACTTTGTTGTTAGTTGTTTATATGTTTTATTATAAATACGTTTCATTTTTATTATTTACTTTTTTTTTTCCCTTGCGTTCCAATAACCTTTCGCTTTAAGCCTACTATTCAATTCAATTCTGTGGTCTGCTTTTAAAGCTTTGTTTATTTAAATTTTTATACAAACTATAGTCTAATCTTATATAAAACTTTCATTTACTTTGCTAGATGAGAAAAGGTTCGTTGTGTAAAAAATACATATTAGGTTGGCTAGAGCGGATATGTTTCTCACTCTGCAACCGAATTCAAATCCCCCTCCTTAATTTATATTAAATTAAAGTATAATATCGATTGTGTCAAAATAATACCTTTCTAATTGGTTTCGGCTCATTCATTTCCATGTTGTTGTAATGTTGAAAGTGGATCTCATGGAGAAGGCCCAATGGTTAAATTTTGTAGGTGATAGTTTCGGCCCATATTATTCCAACACGGAAAAAAAGACCCAGCCTCAAAGAAAACAAGGATTGTAGTCAATCTTTATTCTTTATTCCATGGTTTTATGTTTTTCCTTGGCCACCATTTAAAGTTGCACAATCTTTCTCTAGAAACTAAGCTCATCCAAATCTTCTTGTCCACCAACCATCCCCCTCCTCACCTTATCCATTCATCTTTTATCCCATGCCAATACAAAGTCACTCATTTGCTTTTCCCATCATCTCTGTACTTGCAGAAGCCTGAAAAAATTCAAGCACCACCACAGAAAAGAAAAAAAAGGTGACAATAGACTGCTTCCCTACACAAAGGGTTCCTTCTACTTCATTACCAGCAAAATCTGTTTTAAGTTAATTAGTTAATCTTGTCTAAATCTTTGTACCAATTTTTTTTCCTCTCCTCTGCAGAAGTTTTCCACAATGGCAACAGCCTCAGCTACTGTGTCTCCAGCAATGTTCACTACAACCACAGTGGCCAAGCCAAGGAGGGCAGCAAACAATGTGAATTACATAACAGGGCTCAATTCATTTTCTGGGCTGAAAGCTCACAGCAGTGTGGCCTCTCTTGGCCTTCCACAGGGCACTGAGCAGTCCTTTGCAAAGATCGTGAGCTCCTTGAGAGCCCCTTCACAGGGCAAAGGCAGAGGTGGAGGAGGGGCACTATCCTCTACCTGCAATGCTGTTGGGGAGATTTTCAAGATTGCAGCAATCATGAATGGGCTTACACTTGTTGGAGTTGCAGTAGGGTTTGTTCTTCTTCGAATCGAAGCATCCGTGGAGGAGGCAGCTGAGGCTGAGTAAGAATTATGTGATCGTTGGTTCTGTGTTTTGCTAAATATTTACATTGTATCTCTCTTTAAATACTTCATTTGATGTATGTAGCAATGATTTATATATTTTCATTTTCTGGTGCATTGAGTTGGATATCTAATCTAAGCCAAACTAGCAACAGGCTTTCAATCTAAAGTTTCCATTGGATAAATAAACCAGTTCAAGAAATAGGATCTGGACCAAGTTTTTTCATTCTTGTATGTGTACTTGCATCTTATTGTGCACCAGCTTTACCAACAAAGTAGTTCATCTCCCAAATGATTGAAAACAAACTATAACAAAAAGAGTAAATCATTCTGAATCTCTAGAAAGACTGGGGCATCCCCTTTTTCTTGTAGACAGTTTTGGAATTTTTTTATTTCTTTTACTGGTCAGGTCAGATGATAATCCATGCATTGAAATTTTAGTGGCATTAGTTGGCCAAGTTAGGACAAATTTAATTGTTTAAGCATTTGAGAGTGACACTGATCTAGTTGATGAATTAGGTTCCAATCTGGCACTTTGTAATTTTTTTTTTCTCTACCTGAAATATCATGAACTATATTATTTTATTATATCTTTAAACACAAATGGAACTCATGTGATAATTTTTTTTATTATCTCCAACTTGGTTGAAGTAATCTCTTCTTTCAGTTTTTACCATTTCATGTGCACCTAATAGTTTGATATATCGGGTGGAGATGCTCTAGAGACAAAATTAGGCCCTGAATTATTTAAAAATGTTAGGGCAACAATATAAATGATTTCTCATAGAAAATGGCTATACAAGCCCAACCAGAGTTCATGAGGGTTCAATGTTACCTTTTCAGTTATCTCACCATAAGTAAGAAAATCTCATATTATCAAGATATATATTTTGCAATTGTGGAAACAAATATCAAAGAGCTACTCCAGCCCAATTTTGATACGTTATTGATCCCAGAAATCAAGTGTCATATATGTTGTCCTTGCAAAGGACTTTGGACTTGCTCCTATTGACTCCTAAATATTCTATGGATGAGCATCCTTGAAATCATTTATGACTATAGGGACATCTGCTCCTCTGCTATGGAGTTGCTCATACTCTATTGGCAGGTCCCTTGGAATGCATTTGACAGCAAATTTCAGGCATGTACAACCTGTGAATATCAAAATTCCAGAAAGTATCCAACTAAATTGCAAGTTGGCCAATGCTCTTGCCCTAAAATCAGCCTCACTTGACTGACAAGTTACGGCTCCAAGCATGGTATCATTGGTGCCCTGTACATAATGGACAACACAACCCTTTGGAACAAACCTAGGAACCCAGAGCAAAAACCCCATGTTCATAAACCAGCAACCTTGAAATACCACTGAAATTGAAAGAACAAGTGCTGCAGGAAGACTGGTTTGGCAACAAGTTGCTGCCAAAGCTGCCATGACAGAAACAAACACTATGAGCTGCAGCAGCCAATGGTAATGCCCTTCAAGACCAACATGGTCAGCAGAGTGGAAATGAAGTAGGAAAAGCTCTTGACAGAAAACAGATGCTACTAGCATTCCAACAACCCCAGATAGGGTCTGAAACGGATGAATCAACTCAGCACAAAGCGTAAATCCTGCAAATACGACTAGGTGGAGGAACATAGTTGCATGCTCCAAGTTGTGGAGCTTGAAAGAGAGTTGAAGAAAAGGGAAGTTTAAAACTTGCATGAAAATTGCCAATACAGAGAAAGATAAGATGAAAATGAGCTCCAAGTGTTTGAGTTTGGAAAGAGGGGAATTGAATGGGTGCCAAAACCTTACTCTAAAGTTACTAGGGCCCCTGAGAAAATAAGATCTGATAGTGTTGATGGTGTGCCATAAACCAAGGAGGGTGAGTGCAAACCCGGGAACTATGTGTCCAACAAACGTGCCCATCGAAAGCTTGTCTTCACAGATCAGGGTTTTCAGTGCATGATCTGTAGCAGACAGAGCTTAACTCACAATCTCAATACAGACCTTAAATACATGAAGCCATTGCAGTGGTAGAGAATACTAAAAGCAACAAAAGTCCATCATGGTAATTTTTCAGAGCATTTGGTGCATGATGCATGTGTTTCCACAAACAAAATTTCACAAAACGACAGCCAGCCTAGTGTGACACTCCAAAAAGCTGAAGAAAATGGATATCCTAAATGGAAGTGTTACCCCTTGAAGAAGATTAAGGGTTACTTCATGACCATGAAAGTTGCTTTAGATTAAGATTACAAGATGATTACTTTAATTTGTTGCCTATTAGTCCATGTACAGGTAGTGGAGAGTGAAGTGGTTTCAATATAGTGTGTGTGGGAAAAAAAGGTGTTTCCACTTGTTCAAGATATTTATTTTGTTCCAGTGGTCCTTATGCAACTAAGGAATTGTACAATAATAATGGTAGAAGTTGTAAGATTCCTGGAATATTACCTTGCCACAGAACGAGCGTTGGGAGAAGTCTTCTCAACCTAGGAAAGAAAAACAGTTTGAAGCTTGGTAGTATTGCAATTGAGTCCATTTTTCTTCTACCATCGTAATTGGTACGAAAATGTACAGTACCGACATACTTTTTTTCTACTTGTAAAGATCATCAGTTAGACTATCTAGACACAATGAAATTCCAAAATACATTTACTGCACAAATATGATAAACTTTCCTGCTATAAACAAACTTTATGAGTTATGACTGTACGTCCAAGTTTAGTCTCCCCCCTCAAGATGAAAGCGGCTGGGAGTTTTTTGGGGAGAGAGGGGTAGGGTTTGGTTGCTGAAAAAACTTATGGCGTACGCTCAAGTTTCAAGTAATCATATATATGGAAAAAGTCACTTTTGGTCCCTGTAGTTTGTCGGTCTTTTCATTTTAGTTCATGTAGTTTTGATTTTATCAATTTAACTTATGTAGTTTGATTCTATTGCAATTCAAGGACACATCTGAATTTTCATCCAAAATATTCCCCACGTAAGGGACATGAGTTTATTTTGTCAAGAAATTGGACCAAAATTTGGACATGTCTTTAAATTGCAATAAAATCAAGGTACATGCTTCAAATTGTTAAAATTAAGACCATGGAGACTAAAGTGGAAATTTCATCAAGCTATAGGGACGAAAAGTGACTTTTTGCCAATATATAATGTTATTTTACCAAACAATTTAACATGTTAAGCATCTACCTTTGACCAACAACAAAAATAGCATCTAGCGTATTCAATTGAGATTTTAGAAGATTATTTTTGGGATTAAAAAAAAAGTCTAGTGAATTTAAGCATAATATAATGACTTATAGGATTTTATTTATGGATTTCTATAATCAATATTTTTTACTTATGGATTTGAAAGGGCCGCATGGATTTCTTCCGGGGTCGACATAAGATTTTTTAAGAAAAAATAGACCCGTAAATATGAATAGCTAATATTATTTCATTGTTTCATGGCTACTTGTAGATTCATTACAACAACCAGAAAGAGAAGATACAATAGCATCAAGTACATAGTTTGCTCCTAGGTTAGGCTATGATATAAAGAGTTTCCTGAGTTTATCATCTAAAGAAATAACCAAACCATGGTTTCTACAAGCACCCAAGAAGCTCCTTAGTATAACAAAGTTAGGCTCCATTGGCATATTTTTGATAATCTCGTATGCTTCTTCAATCAGACCAGCTCTTCCAAACAAATCTACTAAGCATCCATAATGTTCCAATGTTAGCTAAATACCATACATTCTCACCATTTGATTGAAAAATTGTCGACCCTTATGTACATGGCCCAAATGGCTACATGCTGACAAGATGACACAGAATGGCATGCTGTCTGGTACTAGCCCAGTTTGTTCCACGCGGATAAACAATGAGGGGAGCTTCTATAATGAGGAGTTAAAGTGAGGAGGTTATTTGAGGAGACCGATCCGACCGTCAAAACATTTAAAATATTTAAGTCCCGTGATTTCTTTACATTTGTTGATGGTGAGATTTGACCTCCTTAAATAACCTCCTCACTTTAAGCCCTCATTATAGCCTTTCCGAACAATGAGATAGCATCCTTTCCATGACCATGATCGGCAAAACCAGAGATCATAATTGTCCAACACTGGAAATTCTTCTCACTCATTGAACTGAAAACTTGGAAGGCTTTCTTGACGTGCCCACACTTAGAATACATCTCAAGGAGAGCTGTCCCCAAAGCAACATTTATCCCAATGCAATTAACAACAATGTAGTAATGAATGGACTCTCCTGCTCTAAAATCAAGTAGACGGGTACAGGCAGAAAGCATGCTTACCAAAGTGATTGAATTTGGATTTTCATTCGCTAGTTTCATATCTTGAAAACCTTAAAAGCATCACAAAAGAAGGAAACGAATATGAGTAATAATATACATGTGTTTAGGAAAAGTTGTTTTAGTAGAGCTCTAAAGAATGACTAACTAGTTAACATTTGGTTCTATGTACTGCCACAAAACATCTTTTAAGTAATAACTGGTGCATAAGAAGGCAGAAGCTACATGATCCAAATTGCGCATTGATGCAACAAATTTAAAAAGAAAAAAGGGTAAACAATTTGAACAAACAAGGCGCACACCAAGCTACATATCTTGCAATCATAGAGCTCCAAGAAACCACATCTCTAACAATCATTTCATCAGACACCTGCCTTGCAAGCCCGATTGTGCCCAAACAGCATAAACTAACTATTTATATACAGTACATCACATCGATCAAAGCCAACAATTTCAATGCTTTTGGGTAGGTGGTTTGGTCATCATGTGAGGAAAGAACATTATTACTTATACCCAGTGGTCTTCATTGGTGGTTTGGTCGCCATGACTTATACCCAGTGCACAACTGCTTGGATGGAGGTCAAGGTGAGGAAATAAACTAAAAAAATCTCATGAGATAAGGCTTGGTATTTATACTTCCCACTAAAAACTCCCACACAATTCCATATTTAAAAAAATCCTGCGAAATTAACAAGTTTTTAAATACCATAAGACTTTTTGTTATTTGTTTAAAGTCTTAATTGAATATCAAAAGATTTGGTGACTATTTTAAAAATCCTAATAGTCAAGTTTGTATAAATCCAAATTGAATACACCCGGATTTTTAAAATCTTTTTAAACGCTTTATAATCCTAATTAAATACACCCCCCTTAATGGAATACGACAATACTTATTTAAATTATTTGAAAGCCTTAATTGAATACCACATGACTTATTTATCTCAAAATAGTATTTTAAAATCTCAATTGAATACACCGCTTAAATCTGTAATAAAGTTGCTGAATATGAAACTTCATTAACCTAGTAATAGTGTACTAACACACACAAACTGAGCATCGTATGGTTCCAAGAGTTTACTGAATCCATCTTTCTTCATGCCCTCAAACTGAAAAATATCACTAAAAATTGGTTTGGTTTGGTTTTGTTGAGTACCGAAGTCCACCCAATTTGATGAATCACAAACCAGTTTTACCAAATTGGGGATTACCAAAAGAACCAGATGAATGACCAAAAACCCAATTTGTTAATAATTGATTACATGGAGTTAGTCAGTTAATCAGCTCCTTTCAATTCACGCCACACCAGGGTCACAGAGCCCCCCCATCAGAAGGGTAATAATACATAGAGATCACATTTTCAGATAGTTTTAAATGACCAAGCTGATTTCTCTTTTTTATTTTACTGGTATCAGATTACATGTGTTTAGCCCTAAATATAAATGACAAACAATAAGTTATAAAATTGTTCAATAACAATAGCCTCAACATATCAAATTCTACTTTTCCATTGCAGGTTGAATACAAAAAGTTTCCTCAGTCCTTACTTGCACACTTCACGCCTAGTTATATATCTAACAAAACTTGGGAAGAATCCTTCCACCACTTTGCCATCTCCAGATCAGGCCATCTGCAAGAAAGAGTAGAAGCATTAGAGTGATTGCAAACTACACCAAAATGAAGCTATTTAAAAGAGCATGAAAACCCTTGAGAAGTGCACTCATAATTTTCTATTTTGAAAACAACTTCCAATTTAAGTTTCATCCGTATGAGCTAGTTGCAGTGCTGCTGTGCTCAAACAGGTATTCAAATTATAAAAGTTTTTTAAAAGCACAAATTACATTACATTTTTATAATATATAAGAACCGTGACACTTTATTCAAAATAAACAGTACAACAAAAGTAAACAAGGAGTCAACTCTTAAAAAACTAAACATGCAAACCGCATCAACACCTCAATCCTTGGGGAAAACATCAAAACAAGAACAGAATTCCAAGGAGCTACAAAACAGATGCTTTCCAATCTGACAAAATAACTGAAAAAGATAACTCCCTAAACTCTGAAGCTACAGATGGCCGCAAAGATGCCAGAAAAGGTACCCTATCCCAAGCAAAGCTTCATTCCTCTTTGCTAAATTACCCACCCCTGAACCTCCTTTTCCTTTGGTTTGAGACAGAACATCCCATCTCACCAAACGGTTCTTAGTTTTTACTCTTCACTGATCTAAACAATACAACAACTATATCAACCACCTTTTTATTTTTGGGGTATCGACTGGCGGAAATGGAATACTGCAATTAAAAGGAATACCCATAGTATCCCCCAAGTCAGGAAAGCAACACGGTTTGGGAAAAATATTTGAAAAAAGTGAAACTGCTCCAAACTAAGGTTTTGTAACAATGACTAAAGGCCAAAGAGGATAACAAACTACAACAAAATCAATCGAGGTCTAGTGAACCCAACCAGGTGAGAAAATAGACATCCTTGACTTGAGTTGGAGGGGCATAACAATCTGCAGCCTACTTCCAGTGAGAACCGAAATCTTGCCATGCTATCAGCTACTGTTTTGCTCTCCCTACAGACATGAGAAAGACAAGAAGACCCTTCCCCATTAGAATCTTACAACCAAGTAATAAGGTTTCCAAAGGGTGACCATCTCTAGTATTTTGCTGCAGCAAACTGACGGTAGCAGTGTATCAGTCTCAACACTGAATTTGGAGCATTCCTCCTCCAAAGCAAATTTCAACACCAAGTAAAGAGTCCAGATTTCTGCTAATTTCCAAATTAGCAGAAAATCCAAACTTCCTAATACGATGGAAGTTCGTCAGGACACCTCCATCCTCAGTCCACCCTGACAACTATTGCACTACCACATTAAGTTGCCGCACTTGAAAGTGCCAATACAGGCACCATCCTCCCTAAAAGAATTATACTGTCTAAAAGTGTACACTTCAGGCAAACAACCTCTGACAATTTTTTTATTAAAAAAATCCAAACTTCATTTCAATTCAAGTGTTAAAAAGCTATACGTAAGTTAATTTTGTTAGAACCACTACCTCCAAATCACACTCGTCATGGATGACAAGAAACAAGTAAGGAGCTTCTCATAATGTGTTTTTTTTCAAAAGGTATATAGCCCATTTAAAACAATCAGAAAACTCATGGAACACCACATCCTTGAATTTTATCCATCAGATGGGTTTTCCCAGAAAATGAGAAACAAGCTAGAAACTGAACTGACTAAATGACAGTAAGACTTAAGCACCATAGAAAACTAAAAACTATATTTTTATCTTCTATTTTCTAGAAACAAAACAGCTACCCAACAAATTTTGCAGATTGAGCAACAGTTGGCATGGGAGACAAAAACCTAGCAATAGTAAATATCCAAGGCCAATTTGATGAACTTGTCAAACAACAATAATTCATAAATAAATAAATAAAATTATCTGGAAAGGAACATTCAATCGCTAAACATATATGAAAATATTAAATTACGGACCTTTCATATAAAATTTTACCTGAAATTTTAAGCGACAGTAATGGGTTGCTGCTTGGAGGGCTCGATGGGTTTGTTACTTTTCTTATCTAAGAAATCTTCGACGTTGTAAACGACGGTGATGTAGAGGGAGCAACTAGGGCACCGAGCGATCTCTTCGCCCAACTTCAGGTCCTCCTTGGTGATCTGAAACAAGTCCCCGCATGGACAGGGGTATGTGTACGCCTGGAGCTCATTGTTCCACTCCATATCTTCGATCTCCACATCGTCATACGACATCGTTTTGGCTCCTGAGTTTGGATTAGGGTTCGTTAATTCTTGAAACCTTGCAAAAGCCCTAACTTGAATTGAAAGATCCAAATCCCTAATTGGAAAATTCCTTCAAGTTACCTGGAAAAATTCAGCCGTCGATATGACTTAAACTGAAGATCAGGTGTTTGGCAATCTATGTGGCTATATATATATATATATATTATTTATTTATTTATATGAACCAAAAAAAAAAAAGGAAAATATTTTCCTGAGAAAGGCTCCAAATTCCGAAAAGACTAGAACAACATATTCTCACAGCATTACAAAAGTTTTTTTTTTTTTTTTTTTTTTTCGGAACATTACAATAGTTTAGAATATCAGGGGTCGTTTGGTACGGCGGACTGTCATGAATTGGACTAAATCCTGGGACTGTCTTGAATTAGCTCGGATTGGACTAAACTGGATTAAGTACTGACCTACGTTTGGTGCTGCGTCGGATTAAGAAGCTGGATTGTAAAAATAATGAAGACCTATGTTTGATGCTGTGTCGGACTAAAAAATAATTCTTGTAATATTTAAATTTAATTGAATATTTTGACTTAAAAAATATTTATATTTAATTAGGGATATTTAATTGGGGTTGATGTGTGAATTTTTTTAATAAAAATTATTTAAAAAAATTAATTTTTTATTAAAAAAATAAAAAAAACCATTATCTCGTTCTTTCCTCTTCCTTCCTCTCTCTCTCCCTGGCTCTGCCTTTCTTTCCCATCTGTATTCCTCTCTCTCCGGCTCTGTCTTTCTCCTTCTTTCTTCTCTCTTTTCCCTTTCTTTTTTCCCCCTTTTCTTCTTCCAAGTTCACTTTTCTCTCCCTCTCTCTTCCCTTTCCTTTTTCATATTTTATTTATTTCGTGCCATTTCCCTCATCTCCCTCTCTGTCTCTTTAGATATACTTGAGAAGGCATGAAAAGCAGAACAAGGTCACTGGAACCCAACAAAAGCTTGGGACCAAGAACAGCCTGAGCCGCAAGATACAAAAGAAGGAGCAAACAAAGTTGGAAAGGTAGGGATTCATCAACAAAATCATCATAATTTTCTTCCTTTTCTCTCTTCTTCTTCCTATCTCTTGGCTTTCTCTTGTTTTTTTCCCTTCGTTTCTCCAAGTTTTTTTTCTTACGTTTCTCTCTTTTTCTCTGGTTTGGATCTACTAGGAATTGAGTTTTTGTGTTTATGGTTCCATCTTCATATGAAAACAAATAATTTATTTTTTTAGGGGAGACCGCCACTGTGTGGTTCCATTGGGTTTGAATTGATGGTGGTGGTTAGTCGAATTGGTGGTGGTTGATTTTCTCTCAGACGGTGCTGGTTTCAGCCTCGCTGTACTGCGAGCTCGCTATTTTGCGAGCCATATTTCAGCGTCGTTGTATTGGGCCAGCGAGTGAGGGGTTTTTGGTACTGTTGGGCTATATAGTCTCATTTAAGTTGTCCCCCTTTGTTACTAAACATGGGTTTCAGGTGTTATTTAGCCTAATCCCATCTAGTGAGGCATACCAAACACACCCTCAATTTATAAACACAATTCATAATGAGCCACCACTAATATTCTAATTCATTAGTTTTCAACTAATATGATAACAGTTCATTTATTCATCTATAATTCTATTATGGACCTTATTTATATTGTAATTAAATAATTGTCACATTATAAGTTTGATGAGACATTAAAATGTTAAAATAAGAGTTCTTTATGAGAAAATTGGAATAATAGTTATAAGGGAAATTTGCATAAATACTATATGAACTTTTAGGCATGTGCGTCATTACCACCTAAACTTTTAATTTTTATTTTTACCTACCTAAACTTAATAAAGTGTTGCAATCCATCACCTATGTATAACTCCGTTAAAATTTCCGTTAAATTTAGGGTATTTTCATTAATTAACAACAACTAAAAATAATTTAAAAAAAAAAAAGAAAAAAAAAAAAGAAGTGTTCAACAGCTGATGGAGGTCATAATCTTATGGTGATGGTAGAAATTGAGGCCTTCTAAACTTCTTATGGTTGTGCCTTGGTTTGATCATGGTGATCATATATGAAAATCAGCCTCACAACACCCATGACCACCTCTTCTTTCGAATGTCCATTTTGTGAGGGCTTGACATTCCTAATCTCACTAGCTCAATAAGTGTTGGATGGCATGGAACTATGGAACTATGCTTATCCGTCACATAATTAATGCTATCCACAAGGAAAGATGCAAAAAAAAAAAAAAAAAAAAAAAACCCAAGTTCACATTGTCATTGTACATGTCCCAAAGTTTAATTTGGAACTCATCACCAGCAAGCAACCATTATATGTTCGCTTTACAGTCCCTTGCTTTCATCCCATTCCACAATGTATAATTCTCCTTTATTAGTCTCATCCCATATGATAATAAAGTATGATTTGCATAATAGGAATACTCAAGCAATCAAGTACTCACGTTGAAGGAGTTATGTAGAGGGTGTATACAGAGGAGGGTGTGGGTGTTGGGGGTGGAGAGGCCTGGTATAATTAGGTTAACATTTATATATATATATATATATATATACTTTTTTTATTATTATAATTATTTATAATTATAGTTAATTGACGAAAATGCCCTTAAACTTAATGGAAGCTTTAACGGAGTTATATGTAGGTGGTGGATTACTACACTTTACAAAGGTCGGGTGGTTAAAAATAAAATTTAAAAGTTCAGGTGGTAATGATGCACATGCCTATAAGTTCAGGTGGTATTTATGCAAATTTCCCTAGTTATAATTTAGTTACACATATGGTAAATAATCTATGTGGGTTCGATGGGTTCAATTGTGTTGTTGAGTAAAATGATAATATATATATATTTTAATACAAGCGATTATAAATGGAGAGATTTCTCACACACACTACAAAAGTGTCATGGAATTTGAATATAAGACCACTATTTTGCAAGTTAGCTTGGCTATCAATCAACAATATATGTTTGATTAATTAAAATTAAGCCCAAAAATCATTTTTGGTCTTAATAGTTTGTTATTTTTACCAATTTGGTCCATGTTGTTTTAATTTGATCAATTTTGTTCCTGTAGTTTTCAATTTAAGCAATTCAAGGATAAATTCTGATTTCTATCAAAATAGAGTAACTATCGTTAGTTGTTGAGGGACATTTCGGTCCAAAAATAAACGTAACCAAAAAATTAATCAAAACCCCCAAAAAATTAACCAAGAATAAAATAACAAATTTTTATTTTTATTTTATAAAAAGAACCCCTAATTACACAAACCCCACCTGCCCCTATCATCCTCCCCCCATCCCAACCCAACCCCGCAACCTCCCTCACCCCATCCCCAAACAACATCCACGGTCCTCTAGCCTCCCTCTGGGTTGTGTTGTTGGTGGATGTTAGGAGGTTGGGTTACGGGGTGGGGGAGGATGAGATGGGGGTGCGGGTGGGGTTTGGGTGATAGGTTTGTTTGTTTTTGGTTATTTTTTTAAATTTTTTGTTATTTAATTCTTGTGTTTATCTGATTTTAATTTTTGAAATTAATTTAAAAATTAGAGAAATTATAATTTTGGACCAAAATGCCCCTCAACAACTAATTGAAGTTACCCATTTTGACAGAAATAATTATTTGTCCTTGAATAGATTAAATTGAAACTAAATGGACAAAATTGATCAAATTAAAATGACAACAGAAATCAAAGTGATAAAAATAACAAACTATAAGAATCAAAAACGACTTTTTGCCTAAAATAATAATTGTCATCTCATTTATTTTAGATTACAATATTTATTTTATAAGATATTTTCTTTTGACGGTGGATTTTACTGTACATGGATTAAAAAAGTAAAGAAAATTAGTCATTCGCTCCTTCAATTTTCATCACCGGAAAACCAACAAATAAAACCCAAAAACAAAAGAAAGACTTCGGAAAACAGAAGAAAGCAGAAGACAACGTTGAATCCGAAAGAGAGAGAGAGACAAACCAGAGCAGAGCAGCAACAACAAACAAAGCCAATAGAAAGCTCGAGCCAGAGTTTAGAAAGTCGACTCAGTCGAGTGCGAATGAGAGATGCTAAAACTACAGAAGCAGCAGCAAGAGAATGATGCAGGGTCTTCATCACCAACAGCAGCAACTCGCGGCGCTTCTCTCCGGCGCGCTTCCCAAGGACGATTCGGCTTCCGCCTCGGCCCCATCCTCTAACTCGGACGACGACGACTCGGCTCGACTCGCCGCCATCAACTCGCTTCACCGCGCCGTTCTTTACCCGCCCAACTCGCTCCTCGTCACTCACTCCGCCACTTTTCTCGCCCAGGGCTTTTCGCAGCTTCTCTCCGACAAGTAAAGCCTCCTCAATTTCACTTTCACTTTTTCTTTCTTTAAAATTAAACTTTTTTTTTCTTACTAATTTTTTGTTTAATTATCCATTAAATTGGAATTTGCGTTGCACTTCGCATTGTTTAGACAAATCTTGCTTGTTCTGCTTGGTTTCAGATTAAGGGATTAGACAAGTAAAGCCTCTGGAATTTTAGTTGATATTTCGCTTTTCTTACTTTCTTTTTAGTTCAATTTTCTACTGAAGTACAAATTTCGAGTATTTTGCATTCTGAAGTTGTTTTAGTTTTATACAAGTTCTGCTGGTTGTGTTTGTTTGCTGAGAAAGCGTAGGATAATTAAAGGATTGGAATGTGGAACTATGAAGCTTGTGTTATTAAGGTTTGTGATGCATAGATCACAGTGGATGTTCTAACTTACTATGGTTAATTAAAATTTATTGACCACCACTTAAAATGGCAATATTTTTTAATCAAATCGTGAAAAATTATATTGGGTAGAAGGGTTTTGCGTTGTGAAAATGTCGGAAATTATCTATTCTACATATGTTTATGTAATATCTCTGGAAATTGCACTGTAGATCGTATGCGGTGAGGCAAGGGGCAGCTGTAGCATATGGGGCTCTTTGTGCCGTGGTTTCTTCAATCCCTATAACATCAAATGGAAGACAAAACCATGTTATGCTGGGAAGCTTGGTTGACCGGTTCATTGGTTGGGCGTTGCCGTTGCTTAGCAATGGCGGCGCTGGAGAAGGGACCATGGAATTGGCATTGGATAGCCTACGGGAGTTTCTTAATGTTGGGGATGTTGGTGGGGTTGAGAGATATGCTTTGTCAATTCTCAAAGCATGTCAAGTACTTCTCGAGGATGAGAGAACCTCCTTGAGTCTGTTACATCTGCTTCTCGGTGTTTTAACATTGATTTCTTTAAAGTTTTCTAGATGCTTCCAGCCTCATTTTCTTGACATTGTTGATCTTCTTCTCGGGTGGGCTTTGGTACCAGACCTTGCTGAATCAGATAGACGAATAATAATGGATAGTTTTTTGCAATTTCAGAATCATTGGGTGGGTAATTTGCAGTTTTCTGTTGGACTGCTGTCGAAGTTTCTAGGTGACATGGATGTTTTGCTTCAGGATGTAAGTCATGGAACCCCACAACAATTTCGAAGGTTGCTTGCATTGCTTTCTTGTTTTTCAACAATTTTGCAGTCCACTGCTTCTGGGTTGCTGGAAATGAATTTACTTGAACAAATCACTGAACCCCTTAACAGAATTGTTCCTCGTTTATTGGGATGTTTATCTATGGTTGGAAGGAAATTTGGTTGGTTGGAATGGATTGGGGATTTATGGAAGTGTTTGACTCTGTTGGCAGAAATATTTTGTGAAAGGTTCTCCACCTTTTATCTCCTTGCATTTGATATTTTATTTCAAAGTTTGGAAGTGGACAATACTACCCAACCGATGGGAAGTGGAAGAATTACCTCCTTTCAAGTTCATGGAGTTTTAAAAACTAATCTCCAATTATTATCCTTGCAAAAGTTTGGCCTTCTCCAATCATCTGTGCAGAAAATATTGCAATTTGATGCTCCAATATCTCAGCTGCGTTTGCATCCTAATCACTTAGTAACTGGCAGTTCCGCTGCCACTTATATTTTCTTGCTTCAACATGGGAATAATGAAGTTGTTGAACAAGTACTGACATCTTTAACAGAGGAGCTGGAGTTGTTGAAGGGCATGTTAGAGAAAGCCACGGGTCTTGGAGATGAGGTTGTTGGATGCTCTAAATTGTATTCAAAACTTGAATTGTTTGCATTGATTAAATTTGATTTGAAAGTTTTGTTGACATCTGTTTTCTGGGGTGGGGAGAACAGTTTGACTTGTCAACTAGACATTGCAACCCTACATCTTATGAGGTCAGAAAAATTGTTGGATTTTATCATAGAGAAATTTAATCCTTTTGACTTACCTATTATGGCATATGTGGATTTGCAAGTCAATGTTATCAAGACATTAGACAGGCTAACAACAGTTAAATTCTTAAGCAAGTGCTCTATAACATATCAGAGTAGTGGGAAATCATCACCAGTTGTGACTGCTGATAAATTACTTAATGGCAATTATTTGACAAATGAACTATCAGTTGTGGTTGTTGAGAATCTGAGGAAGTACAGTATGTTCTTTGTGAAAGCTCTCCATGTTTCTTCTCCGCTTGCAGTTAAAACAGTTGCGCTAGATTGGGTTCAAAGTTTTGGTGAGAATGTTATTGCTATTAACGAGAAATCAAATGCAGAAACTGATTTCTATGAAGTGTATGGTAATATTAAGATTATTGGGAATATGCTTTTCTCAATAATGGATGCTGCGTCTGACAGGGAATCAAATGTGAGGTCACATGTTGCATTAGTATTGGAGTTGTTACTGCAGGCAAGGATTATACATCCTCGCTACTTTTATTGTTTGGCTGAAGTGGTCCTAGGAAAACTTGGTGATCCAGATAGTGATATAAAAAATGCATTCGTTCGGTTGCTTGCTATTGTTGTGCCTACTACATTGTATGCATGTAGGCTTCATGATTATGGGACATCTACTTCCTCTAGGGCTGTTGCTCTTCGGTTAAGCAATAGTTCTAACTTGCAATGGAAGCAAGGATTTGCCTTGAAGCAGCTCCCTCAGCAACTTCACTCACAACAACTTGTTACCATATTGAGTTACATATCCCAAAGGTGGAAGGTGCCTCTTTCCTCTTGGATCCAACGGCTTATTCATAGTTGTCGGAGTTCGAAAGACCTTCCAATTCAACTTGAGGAAACAGGAAATTTTGGTGCCATTGGTGTGTGGTTGGACATAAAAATGGAGGAAGACTTTCTTGAAAAGCATTGCTCAGTTAATAATTTGGCTGGTGCCTGGTGGGCTGTTCATGAAGCTGCTAGATATTGTATTGCCACACGCCTTCGGACTAACCTTGGTGGGCCAACCCAGACCTTTGCAGCATTAGAGCGAATGCTTTTGGACGTTGCACACCTGCTAATGCTTGACAGTGAGCAAAATGATGGGAATTTAAGTATGATAGGGTCATCTGGTGCTCATTTGTTACCAATGAGGTTACTATTCGATTTTGTTGAGGCACTGAAGAAAAATGTATATAATGCATATGAGGGATCTGCTGTTTTACCGTCTGCTACTCGTTCTAGTTCCTTATTCTTTCGAGCTAACAAGAAAGTCTGTGAGGAGTGGTTTTCTCGTATTTGTGAGCCAATGATGAATGCTGGATTAGCTCTCCAATGCCATGATGCTACAATTCAGTATTGTGCTCTGCGTTTACAGGAACTGAGGAATCTTGTGGCTTCAGCTTTGAATGAAAAGTCTAGGTCACAAGTAACTGAGAACCTCCATAATATCAGGGGCAGATTTTCTGCAGACATCTTGAGGGTTGTACGGCACATGGCATTGGCTCTGTGTCAGACTCATGAATCAGAGGCTTTACATGGCCTGGAAAAATGGGTTTCAATGACACTCGCTCCCTTTCTTGTGGAGGAAAACCAGTCCCTCAGTAACAGTAGGGTGTTGGGACAGTTTACATGGGTCACTGGGCTTGTATATCAGGCAGAAGGTAAATATGAAAAGGCTGCTGCGCACTTTATTCACTTGCTACAGGCTGAGGAGTTCTTGAGTTCCTTGGGTTCTGATGGTGTACAGTTTGTCATTGCACGCATCATTGAGTGTTATACTTCTGTTTGTGATTGGAAATCTTTAGAATCCTGGTTATCAGAATTGCAAACACTTCGTGCTAAGTATGCTGGGAAGAGTTATTGCGGTGCTCTCACAACGACGGGCAATGAAATTAATGCAATCCATGCCTTGGCACGGTATGATGAGGGTGAATTTCAGGCAGCATGGGCATGCCTTGGTTTGACACCTAAAAGTAGCAGTGAGCTCACCCTTGATCCGAAATTGGCCTTGCAAAGAAGTGAGCAGATGCTTTTACAGGCAATGCTTCTTCAGAATGAGGGAAAGGAAGATAAGATGCCACATGAATTACAGAAGGCCAGGTCAATGCTAGAGGAAACATTGTCTATTCTGCCGCTTGATGGATTAGAAGAAGCAGCTGCATATGCTACCCAGTTGCACTGCATCATTGCATTTGAAGAATTTTACAAGATTAAAGACAACCAAGATAAACCCAGGCAACTTCAGTCAATATTAAGTTCATATGTCCAACTTATGCATCCACAAATGGGTAGAGTCTATCAAGATTGTAACCCTTGGTTAAAAGTTCTGCGAGTTTATCAAACCATTTCCCCAATTTCTCCTGCTACTCTAAAGCTTTCTATGAATTTGTCGAGCTTGGCCCGCAAACAACAAAACCTACTGTTGGCAAACCGTCTGAACAATTATCTCAAAGATCACATATTTAGTTGCTCCAGGGAAAGGCACCATGACTTTCTCACCTCAAATTTGCAGTATGAGGGCATCCTGCTAATGCATGCTGAAAACAAGTTTGAAGATGCTTTGACGAACCTTTGGTCTTTTGTGCGTCCTTGCATGGTTTCTTCACTGTCTATAGTTTCTGATGCCGACAATAGTATTCTGAAGGCCAAGGCATGCTTGAAACTCTCAAATTGGCTTAAACAGAACTATTCAGATTTGAGGTTAGATGACATTGTTCTTAATATGCGGTCAGACTTTGAGATGGCTGATTCCTCTTCTCCTGGAAGGGGTAGGCCCTCATTTGGCAATGAGATCTTAAGCTCTAAACCACCTTTGGGTCCTATCATTGAGGAAATTGTGGGTACAGCTACAAAATTGTCTACTCGTCTCTGTCCCACTATGGGAAAATCCTGGATTTCTTATGCCTCTTGGTGTTTTAATATGGCCCAGGATTCTCTCTTAACCCCAAATGAAAATACCCTTCACTCATGCTCATTTTCTCCCATCCTTGTTCGTGAAGTTCTGCCTGAGAGATTCAAGCTAACTGAAGATGAGTTCATAAAAGTGGAATCTTTAATTTTTAAGCTTGTTCAGAATAAGGATGACAAGGGTTTTAGAGCTGAACAGGGAGATTCGAACTACTCTCTTGATTCTGCTGAACTGAGAAATAACAACCCTGTGATGGCTTTGGTGCAGCAAGTAGTGAGTATCATTGAAGCTGTTTCTGGGGGACCTGGTGCAGAAGATTGTAGTGACGATTGTTTTTCTGCTACTCTAGCTTCTCAGTTGAAGATCTGCTTTCTTCGTGCAAATTTTGGCCTAAATGAAACCGATATAATTTCTGCGGTTGATGATTTAGTTGTTGTTTGGTGGTCTTTGAGGAGGAGAAGAGTGTCACTCTTTGGGCATGCAGCTCATGGCTTTATAAAGTATCTTTCGTATTCATCCGCTAAAATTTGCAATGGTGGCTTGGCTGACTCTGATTTTGAACCTCTGAAGCAAAAAGCTGGCAGCTATACTCTGAGGGCTACATTGTATGTCCTACATATTCTTCTCAAATATGGAGCGGAGTTGAAAGATATACTTGAACCTGCTCTTTCAACTGTTCCTTTGTCACCCTGGCAGGTAAGGGGCTCTTCCTTGGTTTGTTTCCTACATGCTAATTTTTTATTTTTTATTTTATTCGTATGGATGACTTGATTTCATTCTGATTACAATCTCCACTTCTAGGAAGTAACTCCTCAATTGTTTGCTCGGTTAAGTTCTCATCCTGAGGAAGTGGTTCGGAAGCAGTTGGAGGGCTTACTGATGATGCTGGCCAAGCAATCTCCTTGGTCCATTGTCTACCCAACACTAGTTGACGTGGATGCTTATGAAGAGAAGCCCTCAGAGGAGCTTCAGCACATACTTGGTTGTTTGGTAAGGAAATTTCTTTCAATATTTTTATTTTAACGCTTTTTTTTTCAGGGTGTTGTGCATTTAGTGCAATACAATTAGACTCCAAATTCTGGAGTGCGAGGTTATCATTAATAACAATGAAAGGCACAGTAACACGACAAGTTTGCATTTTGTAATAATAACAAAACTGCTAATTACTAACTTTTATGCATTAATGAAGGTTATATCTTGCAAATGGTGCTAACTATCCTAATCTTTATTAATTTGAGATTTTGTATTATAACTTGCTTGTACGCCACTGAATTAAGCATAATCATGTTACATGCAGAGTGAACTATATCCAAGATTGATTCAGGATGTTCAGCTTGTGATAAATGAGCTGGGAAACGTTACTGTTCTTTGGGAGGAGCTATGGCTCAGCACACTTCAAGATATTCACACAGGTATGTTTGACCTTGCTTAAACGAGGCTTTTGTTGTTTCTGATGCCGTTTATTTGAATATGCATTTGTTTTTTAGATGCCAAAAATTCTGTGGGATGTAAGTGTTCTCTTTTCAGTCGTATATAACTTGGATATGAAACTATATGCCAGTGCATGCTTTAATCACAAATGAGCTACTGCACACTGGGACCTGAATATGTGTGTGCCAGACATAAAAATTGGTGTACTGCTTTCAACCTGACCCATTTATTTTATTAATTTTTGTTTCAGATGTCATGAGGCGCATAAATGTGCTGAAAGAGGAAGCTGCACGAATTGCAGAAAATGTTACTCTTACCCAGAGTGAGAAAAACAAGATAAATGCTGCTAAATATTCAGCTATGATGGCTCCTATTGTTGTGGCCTTGGAACGTCGTCTAGCTTCTACATCTCGGAAACCTGAAACACCTCATGAAGTATGGTTCCATGAGGAGTATAAAGATCGGTTGAAATCAGCCATCATGGCCTTCAAGACCCCTCCAGCATCCGCTGCAGCACTTGGTGATGCATGGCGTCCATTTGATAACATTGCTGCATCCTTAGGATCTTATCAGAGGAAGTTATCAATTCCTTTAAGGGAAGTCGCACCACAACTGGCTCTACTATCATCGTCTGATGTTCCAATGCCTGGTCTTGAGAAGCAAGACACAGTCTCTGAAGCTGACAGAGGTCTTAGTGCTAATCTTCAGGGAATTGTCACCATTGCTTCGTTCTCTGAGGAGGTGGCTATCATATCAACCAAGACTAAACCTAAGAAACTAGTTATTCTTGGGTCAGATGGTCAAAAGTACACATATCTCTTGAAGGGCAGGGAAGATCTCCGCCTTGATGCCAGAATCATGCAGCTCTTGCAAGCTATAAATGGTTTTCTGCATACATCTCTTGCAACTCATAGTCACTTTCTTGGTGTTCGCTATTATTCTGTGACTCCAATTAGTGGCCGGGCTGGCCTCATCCAGTGGGTGGACAATGTAATTAGTATATACAGTGTCTTTAAGTCCTGGCAAAACCGCATCCAATTAGCTCAGCTGTCAGCAGTGGGTGGCAGCAGTTCAAAAAGTTCTGTTCCTCCAGCTGTTCCCCGACCCAGTGATATGTTCTATGGTAAAATCATACCAGCACTCAAAGAGAAAGGTATAAGGAGAGTAATTTCTCGAAGAGACTGGCCTCATGAGGTGAAGCGTAAAGTTCTTCTGGAACTAATGAAGGAGACTCCTAGACAGCTTCTTTATCAAGAACTTTGGTGTGCTAGTGAAGGATTCAAAGCGTTTAGTTCAAAACAGAAGAGGTAACTGACACTCCTGAAAACACTCTTTACGGTGCTAACAATCTGTATTGCATTGATTTATATAATTACCTAAGCTTTAACAACCTGCTTGGGATCTATTAATTGCACTGTCAGTGGAGCTTCCAGTTCCTCAACCTAGTCATCATGCTTTATAGCATTCTTATTATAGCATATATACTATTAATCAAAGGTGATTCCTCACATGGTGTCCACTTTAGGCTTTCCAAATAACTCCCAGGTAAGGTGAATTGGTGGTTGAAATTAAAAATATAAAACAATAAATTCCACTTCTCTCAAATTGCATATACCTTTAGCAGGTATAACTGCTCATGGAGTTACAAGGAGACGGGAATGCATATATTTATGTTATGTAAATATTGTTGATGTGTGAATAATATACTGGGTTTGGCACTATAATTTGTGGAGCAGAATCAGCATTTTAATTTGATAGGTGAGGTAAGGTACATTGAAATATTAATCCATTATAGGATCAGTTTCCTTTTATTCCCCCTTTTTGTGGTAGAGTATAATCTTTTTGCATTCTGATATATTGTAGTATTTGGCTATTAGTTTGTTTTTGAGCAATCAGATACTATTGTTTCATAAAAAAAGTATACACTAGTGTTTAATGTGTTCTTCACTTTGTAGGTATTCTGGAAGTGTTGCTGCCATGAGCATGGTGGGCCATATTCTTGGCCTTGGGGATAGACACTTGGATAATATTCTAATGGATTTCTGTAGTGGTGATATAGTACATATTGATTACAATGTTTGTTTTGATAAAGGGCAAAGATTAAAAATTCCAGAAATTGTTCCCTTCCGCCTTACACAGATCATTGAAGCAGCGTTAGGGATGACTGGGATAGAAGGTACCTTCAGGTCAAACTGTGAAGCAGTTATTGGTGTTTTGAGGAAGAACAAAGACATACTCTTGATGTTACTTGAAGTGTTTGTTTGGGATCCTCTTGTGGAATGGACTCGGGGAGATTTTCACGATGATGCTGCAATTGCTGGTGAAGAAAGGAAGGGCATGGAGTTGGCTGTCAGTCTGAGTTTATTTGCATCTCGTGTGCAGGAAATTCGTGTTCCCTTACAGGTACTCATTTTGAAGCCGAAGCTTGTATATGCCTTTGTGGTGAAAATGTGGGTTGTTCTTAGTCACTGCCTTCTATTATTTCATTTATCCTGATGGCTGAAAACAATCTCGAACATACATAGAATTCAATTTCAACCTAGTGCATTGTATGTGACTCTTGTGATTTTATTATATATCTGCAAATGTCCTGAAGTTCTGGTCTTTGCATTGGCACGTTATGCCTATTGTATCTACATCTATCCTTGGTTATGTGTGTGCATGAATATATGTTTCAATATATTTATATGCCCATAGTGGAACTTGTTTGATCATGTGGATGGCACTTTGATGTCCTTTATTGTGACCAGGAGCATCATGATCTTTTATTGGCTACTCTACCAGCTGTTGAATCTGCTCTTGAGGTGGGTAACTCCCTTTTATTATTATTATTATTGTTATTATTATTATTATTATTATTATTATTATTATTATGTACTTTTGTGCGGCTGAAATTTGTTTTTGACTTTTGGGAAATGTTGTACCAGAGGTTTGCTGATGTTCTAAACCAATATGAACTTACATCTGCACTCTTTTATCGAGCTGATCAAGAGAGATCTAACCTAATTCTGCACGAGACATCTGCGAAGTCAATGGTTGCCGAAGCAACTAGCAATTCAGAGAAAATTCGTGCTTCGTTTGAAATTCAGGCTCGAGAATTTGCTCAGGCGAAGGCCTTGGTTTCTGAGAAATCTCAAGAGGCAGCAACCTGGATGGAACAACATGGAAGCATCCTCGATGCTTTACGAAGCAATTTACTTCAAGAAATAAATGCCTTTGTAAAGCTGAGTAGTATGCAGGAAATCTTGTCTCTTACGTCTGCCGTCCTGGTGGCTGGGGTTCCACTGACCATTGTTCCTGAGCCTACACAAGCACAATGCTATGATATAGATAGGGAAGTCTCTCAACTAGTATCTGAATTGGACGATGGACTCTCTTCTGCGATAAATGCACTTCAAGTGTATTCTTTGGCTTTGCAAAGAATTTTACCATTGAATTACATTACAACGAGTGCAGTTCATGGCTGGGCACAGGCTCTGCAGCTATCTGCAAGTGCTCTTTCCTCTGATATCCTTTCTCTTGCTAGAAGACAGGGTGCTGAACTTATTTCCAAAGTACATGGGGATAATACTGATTCTATCAAACACAGTCATGATGATATGTGTCTTAAAGTGAAAAAGTATGCTCTAGAGATAGAGAAGCTTGAAGAGGAGTGTGCTGAACTAGTGAACTCTATTGGCTCGGAGACTGAATCAAAGGCTAAGGATCGGCTTTTGTCTGCTTTTATGAAATACATGCAATCTGCTGGTCTTGCAAAGAAAGAAGATGCTATTCTTTCCATTCAATTTGGGCAATCTAAATATGATGGGCATGGGACAAAGGATGCTAAATTGCGTGGGGAGCTAAATGAGAAAAAGGAAAAGGTTTTGTTTGTTCTGAACTCAGCAGCCAGTTATTTGTACAATGAAATCAAGCATAAGGTGCTCGATATATTCAATGACTCAAATAAACGGAGAAATGCAAACAACCAGTTACAATATGAATTTGAAACTATTTTCTGTGGGTTTGAAGAGCAAGTAGAGAAGTGTGTTCTTCTAGCAGGGTTTGTTAATGAACTTCAGCAACTGATTGGTAGAGATGGACCTAGTGGTGGTGACACAGATAAAGACCATCCAGGATATTACTCTGATAGAAATTGGGCCTCCATTTTTAAAACCATTTTACTTTCCTGCAAGAGCTTGATTGGGCAAATGACTGAAGCTGTTCTTCCAGATGTTATAAGATCTGCAGTTTCACTGAATTCTGAAGTGATGGATGCATTTGGACTAATCTCACAAATTCGTGGTACTATTGATACAGTACTTGAGCAATTTATACAGGTAGAGATGGAGAGAGCATCTTTAGTTGAACTGGAACAGAACTACTTTTTTAAGGTTGGTCTCATTACTGAGCAGCAGTTGGCTCTTGAAGAAGCTGCCATGAAAGGTAGAGATCATCTTTCATGGGAAGAGGCAGAGGAGCTTGCATCCCAAGAAGAAGCTTGTAGGGCACAGCTGGACCAACTCCATCAAACTTGGAACCAAAGGGATTTTCGCACTTCCTCTCTCATAAAGAGAGAATCAGATATAAAGAATGCCCTGGCTACTTCTGCCCACCATTTTCACTCTCTAGTTGGCGTCAAAGAGGAAAGAGAGCTGCATGTCTCAAAAAGCAAAGTGCTATTGTCGATGCTTGTTAAGCCCTTTACTGATTTGGAATCAATTGATAAAGTGTTTTCTTCATTTGGATTCACTTCTCACTCAAATGAGATTTCTAATTTAGCAGATTTGATGAGTTCAGGGTACCCAATATCTGAATATGTTTGGAAGTTTGGCAGCTCATTGAATCATCATTCTTTCTTTGTTTGGAAATTAGGGGTTATTGATTCTTTTCTTGATTCCTGCCTAAATGACGTAGCTTCATCTGTGGATCAAACTTTAGGGTTTGACCAGCTCTACAATGTTGTTAAGAGAAAGCTTGAAATGCAACTTCAAGAACATCTTGGTCGATACCTGAAAGAACGAGTTGGCCCTAGTTTATTGGCTAGCATAGATAAAGAAAATGAGCGTTTGAAGCAACTGACAGAGGCTACAAAGGAAGTTTCTCTTGATCAAGTTAAAAGAGATGTTGGGGCTTTGAAAAGGGTTCAGCTTATGCTTGAGGAATTCTGCAATGCACATGAAACTGCCAGAGCAGCAAGGGTAGCTGCATCTCTAATGAAAAAGCAAGTGAATGAGCTCAGAGAGGCTCTTTGGAAGACTGGCCTAGAGATTGTTCAGTTGGAATGGATGCATGATGCTACTTTGAACCCATCTCATAGTAGCAGGGCCATGTTTCAGAAATTTCTTTCTGGTGATGATAGTTTATACCCTATCGTCTTAAAACTGAGCAGACCTAACATGTTGGAAAGTTTACAGTCTGCTGTGTCAAAGATAGCTAGGTCTATGGAGTCACTGCAAGCTTGTGAACGAACTTCTCTTGCAGCTGAAGGGCAGCTTGAGAGAGCAATGGGGTGGGCCTGTGGTGGCCCAAACTCCAGTGCAACGGGAAATAATTCAAGCAAGACTTCTGGAATTCCTCCCGAATTTCATGACCATCTAATGAGGCGAAGGAAACTACTAAGGCAAGCTAGAGAAAAGGCATCAGATGTTATAAAAATTTGCATGTCTATATTGGAGTTTGAAGCATCAAGAGACGGTATTTTCCATTCTCCTGGAGAGATCTATCCATTCAGGACTGGTGCAGATGGTCGAACATGGCAGCAAGCTTACTTGAATGCACTAAAAAGATTGGATATTACTTACCATTCTTTTGCTCGTGAGTTTCTAATTTTTTTGGTGATCAACTTGTTTCTGGTACTTCTTTCTCATCCATATGAGTCCTAAATGTGCAGTTTGTTGTTTCTGGTATTAGGCACTGAGCAAGAATGGAAGGTTGCAGAAAGGACCATGGAAACTGCTTCCAGTGGATTGTCTTCTGCAACCAACGAACTTAGTGTTGCCTCTCTTAGAGCAAAGTCAGCTTCAGGTGATGCCTACTTTTCCACATATACTAATAGATACATCTTTCACTTTATACTAGTTAATATTTATTAGAAAAGAAATAAGTAAATACCACACAATCCCATCTATGCAATACGTATATCTACAAATCATGTGAGACCTCCTGATTTTTGTCATTGACAGGTGATTTACAAAGCACTGTGCTTGCAATGAGTGACTGTGCATGTGAAGCCAGTGTTGCACTGAGTGCATATGCCCGTGTGTCAAATCGTCATTCTGCTTTGACTTCTGAATGTGGTTCCATGCTCGAAGAGGTATGGGCTACAACATTGATGCTAATTGATTTTGTCCATTCAAGCATATTTTAATGTACTTTGTACGTTTATATACTGTATTGAAATACTCGTCAAATAGCCGTAAACTTGTGTACCAATATTATATGCACAGCTGATATGTTCATCGTTGCATGGCATTGCCATATTAGCAGTCATGTTTTTGAATAAATATTGTAAATATTTTTGTACCTTGAGATTTAGTTTTTTCCAATAGATGCATGCATTTTTATAGGGTCCTTTATATTGATCCATGCTCAATTTTACCATGTTTGAGCCCTTACTACTTTCTTAAAAACTCAATTATGTAAAAGTTAATTTCATTTTTGACGATTTTAATTTGATTCTTTTTATTCCCTTTGAATCCTTTGAATTTGAGGTTTAATTCTGAAGTCATTCCAATAAATTGGCAATGTTTTAAATTTTAGCTTTGTTCTAATTGTTAGTCATACATTCAGTAGAAACGGTTTATGATTTTAAAAGGTGATGGATAGATTGCCCATAAACTTTATGATCGAGTACTGAAACACCATTACATGTTCCTGTTATCAGTCTGTCAATTGAATTTTTCTTTCCTTTCTTTTTCTTCCGGAATTAGAATTTCTCAAGGATCTTATCAGCTGGCTCTCTATTTCCTTTGTCATTTTTTAATTGTTCTTTTGTGGGGGATGGCTTCATTGTGTTACTAATACTGCTACTTTGAATAGGTTCTTGCAATAACTGAAGATCTACATGATGTTCACAGTCTTGGAAAGGAGGCTGCTGCAGTACACTGTTCTCTTGTACAAGAGCTCTCAAAGGTTTTTTCCTTGTCTCACAATTATTATTTTATATTTGAGTGTAGTTTACTTATTCCATGAGTTTTGTATGAAATATTAATATATTTGGTTGTTTTCAAGTATGTTAATAACCACATATGCTGTTTGTTGACATCTTGGGCAGGCAAATGCAATTCTTCTTCCACTGGAAACAGTGTTGTCTAAGGATGTAGCTGCCATGACTGATGCTATGGCTAGGGAAAGGGAGAACAAGATGGAAATATCTCCCATTCATGGACAAGCAATATACCAGTCTTATTCTTTAAGAATTAGGGAGGCTCGTCAGGCCATAGAGCCTTTGGTGCCCTCCCTTACATCATCTGTGAAGGGGCTCTATTCCATGTTGACTAGGCTTGCACGAACTGCAAGTCTCCATGCTGGGAATCTTCATAAAGTATAGTCACAGTCTTGACTTAAATCATACTTTTTGATAACTACATGTTAAATAAATATGAACTCTCTCTCTCTCTCTCTCTCTCTCTCTCTCTCTCTCTCTCATCTTGGATAGGCTCTTGAAGGACTGGGAGAAAGTCAGGAAGTAGAATCACCAGTAATTGATGTATCGAGGCCAGATCTTGCTGCTGATGCTACTGGATTTGATGAAAAGGAGGAGAAAGAGAGCCTCTCCACGTCAAATGGTGCAAGCACCAAAGATTTTCTTGGCATTACTGGACTTCCTTTGGAAGCTAAAGGATGGTTATCTCCGCCAGATAGTATCTGCAGTAGTAGTAGTACAGAATCTGGCATTACCTTAGCTGAAGAGAGTTTTCCAGGTAGCTTCAATGATCCAGAAGATATAGGGCAACAGCTTTTGCTTGGGCCTGGCAGCAGAGAGGCTACAGATTATCAAGATACCGCTCCTTACTCTCAAAATGATAACCAAGAAATCACAGATTCTGCGCAGTTCGAATCAAAGTATACAGAGGTTGATAACATTCATATTGGTTCTTTCAAGTCAACACTTAGTGACCCAAATGAATATCCCCAGGCTGTGGCATCACCAAATGATGAATCTGCAACTGTTGGTCCTGAAATTTCGCGTCCTTCAGATGAGAACACACAGGAGAAGTTTGGGAGTAAAGAGGAAATATCTTCACTAAACAAGGTCAAAATTAAGGATGAAAATCGTGATGCTATGCAGGCTTCTAGCCGAGTAGGCAGGGGTAAGTATCATGCCTATCTATAAAATCATCTACTTGTATTCTGTTTTCTCTGCTCTTTAATATGTATATCTACTGTTTCCTTTCCATCCCTTTTTTAACTTTCCCAGATCAAGTCTACACGGTTTAACGTCTGAGCAGGATTTTCATTTGAAAGTTCAACTCATCCCATTTCTCATTGAAAATGCCCGCCGTTCATAATATTGTTATTTCTTTTATTTCCTTATAAATTTTATTTATGAAAAAGAAGTAACTAGATTGATATATTGGAATTATTATTTCCATAATTATAGCATGGCGATAAGTGTTAAAACTAATAAGCTTATTACAAGATGAAAATGTGTCTCCATAATTATTTCCTTCTGACCCAGGTTTCTGCTCCCCCTAAAGAGTGAGGGGAATACTAGGTAACAGGTAGAATTCCAAAGTTCCACTAACCATGAGCCATTCAGGGGTAGAAATGGAAAATTAGGATAACAAGGGCTGTAACAGTAATATTCTTTTATATAAACCCCACTTCATTTTTATTGCTTTACAACAATAAAAGAGAAGGCTAATATTCTCTTTTTTCCCATATTGAAGATAACAACATGGACAACAAATTTATACCCTCTCTTCCATTGTTCTTCCCTTCAAGTATTTCACGGTGCTCAATTTAACTACTGTATAAAGTTCTCACTTAAGAGTTAAGAGACGAGGTGGGCAAGGGAGGGGAATGGGTAGTGTGACGGAAGGGGGAGGGGGATCCAGGTGACTTGAAAGCTGGGCAGAATCACAAAAAAAAGTGGTGTGAGAGCTGGACTATGAATTGATGGAAAACTCTCAAGATTGAGAGCGGGAAGAGGATTGACTAAGTTTTGGATGTGGTTAAAATAAATTTCTGTGTTAATATGTTTGGTATGAAGATAAAATTATGAAACGGATCCAAAGATTTAGGTGGAGAAATCAGTATGCAACCTTATTTTGTGAAAGAACAGACTAAATGTTTTCATGTGGTTCCAAAGCATTTCTGCGTTATTATGTTAATTATGTATAATATGGTGATATGTCTTAAATTGGTCTTCCCTTAGTTGTTAATATGTTTTCATGTGGTAAGTCAATCTGACCCACCCCACCCAACTCACACCCTCCAACTCTGCATTCAATGTGCCTGAATACTAACTACTTTTTGTCTGGTGATTGCTGGGTGCTTAATAGCTTGAGAAAAAAAGTAATATACTTTTGGTTCTTTTTATAGGTAAAAACCCTTACGCAATGTCAGTCTTGAGGCGAGTTGAGATGAAACTAGATGGTCGAGATATTGCTGAGAACAGGTAACTGCTTCTTCTGGAGTTCTGTGTAGGTTGTTGGTGATAATCGGTATTGACATTGGCTCTTTTTTTTATTCTCAGAGAAATTAGCATCTCAGAACAAGTTGACTATCTACTTAAGCAGGCCACTAGTGTAGACAATCTTTGCAACATGTATGAAGGTTGGACACCATGGATTTGAACTTGTGAAGATGATGTGTTTCCAAGTCTGTTTACAGAGAGCAAAAAACAGTGTCAGGAATGTTGGGGTGGTTCATTTTTGCCGTGCATAATCAGACAATCGAGCATGGAACCTTTTTGCATCCTTGGTAAACTTCAGCAACCCCAGCTTTCTGTTCGTTTCAAATCTCATGGCCCCTGATCATCAAATGTGCCATGGTTATCTTTGGAAAGAAACTGGCCACGAATGTCCAATAACTGCATTAGGCATGTGCCCACCCTATAATGGTCAGCAGTTAATTAGGCGGAGGACATGCGGTGCCTTGAAGAAATTAATGAATGTTTCATGCGAACCAGTCTTGCAGCTTGAAGCTGAACTCGATTTCCGAACAAAACAAGGGCTTGCTTAGCTGCCTGCACTGCTCTAGTCCTTTTATGAAGATGGGACAACCTCACACACTATTATCCAAAGTAGAAAACTGTTGGAGGTTTGAAAAAGGTTTTTCCACAGTTGCAATTTAAAGGGTTTTGGATTTGTGGCAGCTCGCTCGCATGGTGTATCACATTTGCTTATCTCTGCTCCATTCTCAGTATCTCCAAAAGCAGTCTCTAGAAAACCAACACGAGCTCCGTATCACAACTTTGCTTACCAATGTGAGTGCAGCATCAATCTTTTGTTCTGTTGTATATTTAAATGCATTTTTTCCCAGAATTACTCTTTTGCGTTTATATATGCTCAGCAGGTTGTCCAGTTCTTCTCCTACCGATTTGATAGGCAATCAGTTTATTTTTCCACAGGTTGCGTTTCAGAAAGAGCAGGATCTTCATCTCTGCAGGAATACCAAAACTACAACACAACCTGAAATGCTTAGTTTTTGGACAGTGCCATCCTCTTTCATAGTTGGAAACTTTGAGAGTTCCCTCCCTTTAACATTTTTTTTTTCTTCTTCTAGAATTCTTCTGTATTGGGGGAGGATGGTAAGAATGACAGTTGAAACTAACCAAACAGAGCAGTGGTATTCTTAATAAAAAGATGCACTAAACTAAATCCAGTCCTCTTTTGATAAAATCTGATCCAGATTTTGGTACTCAGTTTGACTCTCGGGAATCGTATTTATTATTATCATTCTCTGAAGGGCGACCCAAATACTGGAGAAAGATTTGCATGTCACGAGGATACGAAAACATTCCCATCCAATTATTGCTCCGTAGTGTGAAATCTTTATCACATGTGTTAGAGCGTGATCAGTTGGGAATAGCAAAACAGTGTTATTTCCGTGGTGTACAAGTTTTTCTCCAAATACTGATTTGTGCTCAGACTGGTGATATATTTTACTTGCTGGACCAAAGAATTTCTCTTGCTTAACCTAACTAAAGTTACGATTTTGGGCCATCAGAAAAAGAAATACAGTAAGCCTTATGAGATCCATAGGATAAGTAAATGCCCAATGTTTTCATTTCAATATCGTTCTTTTCTAATACCACTAGCTAGCTTGCCGTGGTTTTTGGGACTTCCTGTGGCCAGACTAGCCTAGGCCAGACAAGAAAGTTGAATGAAACCGACCAACGTAGGTGCTTGTTTTTATAAAAACAAGCCACAGATAAATATATATACACAACCTTATATATAGAACCTACCACGTTCCCTAAAATTATCCAACACAAAAAGCTTCAAAATTATCCAACCCTTAAGCTCCAAAATCTCCCCCTTTCAAATTTCACAAGCATTTCAAGGTTGAAGATATTCAGTCATGTCTGCAGTGGCAAGTATGTGGAGTAGTGAGATGAACAAGCGGACCCAAAAGGATCAAACCCTTGCCTCTAATGCCTCGGGCTCCACTGATGCTGGGTCTAGCCAGGAGGTGCAAGCAAAAGGAGGGATCAACTCAACTGTCTTAGCTCCGATTTTCGGCCGAGTCGTGGGTGCCAACTCGCTTTTGACTGGCTATTCTGAGGCTTCAATTTCCATGCTTGTTGATTGGTTTAGCGCTTGAAGGATGTTGCTTCACCATCTCTGTTTCTTTATCTTCGTTTTCTCTTTAAGTATTCAATAAAAGTATTGTACAGTTTTCAACACTGAAATTATGACTCAAGGCCAACAGTTTTTTTAATATATGTTTTTATTTTATTTTATCAAATAACAAATTTCATTACATAAACTCTAGTTTTGGGATAGTAGATCATAATTATAAAAATTAAATTTATAAATAAATAAAAAACCAGAGATGGCATAATTTAAAATTAAAAAAAGGGAAGCTGCTGCAGATCTTTCAATATGGTTGAAACGTGACAAAGCTAGCCCACTGTAAAAAGCTTAGACTCGTATGTGATCCAACGAAGACTTCATATAGAACTTGCCACTTTGTTGAAGCTGTATGTATTCCTTGTAGTTCATGGCAAGGTATTTAGGAGCTTGGCCTTCCTTTTCCAACAACTCTGGAGATGGTGCAACAATTGTATCTACAGATGGTCCATGCGGTATGGCGATCGATATCCTTGTAGCTTTGTTGTTCAAGGTGGCTCGATGCATTACGCTCTTGTATTTACCATTAGTAAGAATCTGCAAGAAACCAAACAGGTTTAGATAAATTATTGTATAACATGTTGAGTTGAGAAAAATTAAAAATTTAAAAACCTGCATCTGGTCAGCGAGGTTAACAAAGAAACCGTTGGGAGGGCCATCAACGGTGAGCCATTTGCCGTTGTGCTCAACTTGGAGGCCGTTCATCTCATTCTGGATGAGGAGGGTGACAAGGCCATGATCAGTGTGATGGGGTATACCAATTGCATGTTCTGGCTGAGGGCAAGGCGGGTAGTAGTTGGCGGCGAGCATTTGTATGCCACGATCCATGTTCATGGCGTTGTGTATGTAGTTTGGCTCCAACCCCAAGCTTTCTGAGATTGCTCTTGTTATCTCCAACGCAACTTCTCGGGCTCTCTTGCTGAACTCCATTGAGACCTCACTGAAGCAAGCCGGCTTGTAGAGGGAGTAGAATTCGGGATGCACTCTGACCTTGAAGAAGTCCCTCCAGAGAAGGAATTTATCCAATGCCAGATTATAGCTAGTTCCATACTTGAACATCTCCAGCACATCGTTCCCCGATCTGAACTCATTCTTCTCCTCGTCTGGTAAACTGAAAAATCCATGGCATGCTTCGATCATCGCCTTCATGAGGCTCTCAGGGACTCCATGGTTAATGGCCTGCAATGCACATGATTATAATAAGTTGTTAATTTTTTAATACGTTGATAATATAACTGCATGTATATTTGCATGTCCACTACTTACTATGAAGAAGCCCCACTCTTGACAAATTTTGACGAGGTCATGGATGATTTTTGACCGTTGTTCTGGAGATCCTGAGGTGAGAAGATACATGTCGACGATGGGAATTGCGAATTCAGGGTCGTTGGGATCTGCTTCATCGTTGGGGTTTATGGTGAAGCCATATGCAGAAGGAACATTGTTGAGAGCAGATGATTCAGCAAGTGATTTGATGCTCGTTACTTTCAATGCCTCCGTGCTTTGAGCAGCAGCAACTTCAGCCATCTCTAAACTTAACTAAGGAGATGATGATCACTAATTAGAAGATATAAATTGAGGGGGAAGCAAGAGTGTGATGAGTTCTATTTGAAAGAAGTGGTTCTTATTTATAGCCCACCAACATTTGAAAAAAGAAAAAAACGCCGACGAGAAAAACCTTATTTTCATACGTAATTCTTCATTCTTGGTCATGAGCAGAAAATAGTAGAAAGATATCATTCAAAATATTACCTACCATCTAGAAAAACCTTCTTTTCACTGGCCTCTGGCACCATATGAGTGGCTTAAAACTTTTTTTTTTGTCTTTTCATCTTTCTAGATTAATCTAGACGCTTTGAATCGATCTGATTGAAATAATTCTTGATCAACAGTGTTATAGGTGCAGTTGGAAAGAAATTATTAAACCAATGTAATTAATTTCTCACGACATCGCTTCCCATTAGGAGAAATAGAAGGTTCATGAACTTCATGTTTTCAACATGACACAGATGACTTAAGAGAATTAATTCTCAAGCTTTGGATATTACAACAAGTTTTGGTTCAACAACCAAATACCTCATCTAGTAGGTCCTCCTACTTACTTCAACTTTTCTTTAAATCTCAAAAATTCTCGACCCACCATTAAAAGAATATTAGATTTTTTGTTGTTGAGAAATTCTAGGATTGAGTTCATAATTTAGTCAAAAAAGCCACTAGTCACAAATGACCAATACAAACTAGCCATAAAGAGCCATTACAAACTAAGGCCATCTCCAGTCATGGGCTAAACAAAATTTTGGTCAAATTTGGAGGGCCACATTTGGCCCTTTAGCCCTCCAACCGAGCCACATGTAGCCCAGCTTTGGCCCATGCCAAATTTTTTGTAAGCCCATGCATGTGTTTTTGAAGAAGATAAATTATCAAATGTGGGCAATAGCATAAATCATCTCGTGCAAATGCATATCCAATAGCCAACATTAAAAGTGATGATGTCATCGATGATGTCAGCTGGATATATATTAAATGTTTTCAATTCATGTTGTTTAAGAAAAATTTATAAAAAAAATTAATGGTCATGACCGTTGGAGGTCAGACCATTGAAACCCATCCTTTTTTTAAAATTTTTTATTTTAAAGTGTGGTCACCTTTTTAAATATTTTCAATTCGTGTTATTTAAGAAAAAGTTTTAAAAATTATTGGTCATGACTGTTGGAGCCCGGAAAATTATGTTTTCAATTTTTAAATGTTTTAAATGTTTTAAAATGTTTTAAATGTTTCAATTCGTGTTATTTAAGAAAAAATTATAAAAAATTCAACACGTGTCACTCAAAAATCATAGCCCGAAAAATTATTAAGATTCCTTCAGGATAAGATGTGACACGTGGACACAAAATCTTATTAGAAATCTTGTCATATATGACATATTGTCTCTAAATAGTAGTTTAATTAAATTAAACAATACATAGTTGTGGAATGTATGAGTGTTGTACCATAGTTTTTCTCAAAATAATAAAATAAGGACTCTAAAATATAGCCTTGCATGGCTGAAGATGGAAAAATTTAGCCATGCACTATTCTTTAAAAAATTAATATTTTGGAGGGTTAAATTTTTAGCCCTAGACTATGTTTAGTCTTATGACTGGAGATAACCTAACAAAATAATCAAAAAGAGAAAAAGTTTGAAAAAA
Source organism: Prunus salicina (assembly GCA_020226455.1). NCBI lineage: Eukaryota > Viridiplantae > Streptophyta > Magnoliopsida > Rosales > Rosaceae > Prunus > Prunus salicina. Next base: position 14,938,191 of record CM035347.1, on the reverse strand, counting down.
CAAAAGCATAACAATACAAATACAACTCTTACAAAGGAGAGATGAAAATGTCTCACAAAGGAGAGATGAAAAGATCTCACAAAAGGAGAGGTGAAAACTACACAGAGAACCCAAAGAGTCTCTATGACTTATTCCGAATATAAAGAAACAGCAAAAAAGATGCACGCCGAAGTGCAGGTGGAGATCCGACAATGAGATAACAAAACGAAGACGAAAACCTTTTGTCTCTGAAAATGAGGGAAGAATAGAGGGAGGAAGAGAATATAGGAGAGGGAAGAAAGAACAATGACTTCCTCCCTCATCAAAATGAAAACGACCCTAAGAGGGTTTTTTGATAGAAAGGGGGCTAGGGTTTGGCATTCGTAAAGAATATTAGATTTTCAATCAGCATGTACATATTTAAATATAACTAAATAAGCATAAAATATGGTGCAAATGTCCATTTTCCTTGTGTCTACTTCTCATCTCTCTAGTAGATGATGATGGGTTTGGATTAATTAATTCATTTAGGAGTTATCAATGGGCCGGCCCAAATTATTAGGGCTTAGAGCAACTTCACCCATTTGCCCTTAGCCATGGCAAGGGGGGAGCTAGGATAGCCATTATTCACATGAATAGTGGTTGCCCTTGCAAATAGTATTTTGTGTTTCCACCCGTTGCCATGGCGAAGAGCAATTATTATTCATTTTTTTGTTTTTTCCACAAATTTTTTTTACCTTAATAATTAATTTGGATAATATTTTCGGATAAGATTTCCAGGTTCCTACGTGTCAAGACTATTCATAATCGAATAAAATTTCCGGATAAGATTTTTGGGTTCAAATTTCGGATGAATTTCAAAATTAAAAATTCAGATAAATTTGAGTTCAAATTTCAGATGAATTTTAAATTTCAGATAAGATTTTCATCCAATCACATCAAGCCACGTGGCATCTCTATCTTGCCAAAATTTTCTATAAAACTAGAGGCTCAGCTCATACCTCACACACCACATCTTTCTATATTTTCATTTCTTAGAGTCTAGAATTCATACTCCATTCATTCTCAATGGAAGATTTTAGGAGATGCTTGGGGAGGCAAGAGCGAGAAACAAATGAGAGAAACCGTAGAGCAGATGAAATCAATGAGTTGCAGAGAGAAGTCGATGAACAAGTTGTCATAGCAGTGGCTTTGCAAGATGAAGAGAACCAAGGTCGCCGCCATGGTTCAGAAGTTGGCTGCCGTCGGAATGTGGACAGACATAGGCATTCTCGGGGTAAGAATATTTTGTAAGATTATTTTATCCCAACTTCTTTGTACTCTGATGTTGATTTTCGAAGGCGATTTAGAATGCAACCCCATTTGTTCAATAAATTCATGCATGATATTTGCAATTATGATGCATACTTTGTTCAAAAGTGTGATGCTGCTGGAATATTGGGACTTCTTCCGGAGCAAAAGCTTACAGCTGTTATATGAATGTTGGCGTATGAAGCATCTGCTGATCAGGTGGATGAGATTTCCTGGATGGGGAAGTCCACTACTTTGGAGGCTTTGGTAAGATTTTGTGATGCAATTGAAACTCTGTACACCAGGGACTACCTGCGTAGACCTATTCCCAGGGACCTCCAACGGCTTCAACAAAAAGCTGAAGCTCGAGGATTTCCAGGAATGATTGGTAGCATCGACTGCATGCACTGACAATGGAAGAATTGCCTAACTGCCTTGCAAGGTGATTATGAAAATAGAAAAGGCCAAAAAAGTATCATCCTTGAAGCCGTTGTTGGCTTCGACACAGATTTATGAAAGGCCCATGGGGCTAAGTGGAGAACCGTTTGAGCCGAAACCGTTGGTGAGGGATGGTCGTTTCATGACCCGGATGATAGATCGATATACAGAGATGCAATTTTCGTATATTCATGAAAGGCATCAAGTTGACTTGATGGAACATCTATGGGCGGTGAAAGACAATGAAGATGAATGATGGAGCATAGATGCCTTGGTTATGTTTTATTTAGTTATGGTTTGGTTGTGTTGTTTTTTATTTATTATGGTTTGGTAGTGTTGTTTTTTATTTATTATGGTTTGGTTGTGGTTTGTTATTATTATTGTGCCTTGTTTGTAGTTTTTTATATTTTAATTATGTTTTGTTTGATGTATGGAATATGTTGAATAAAAAGGTATTTTATTGAATGCTTTGTTTATTAAATAAAGAAATCCAATACAAGTCATTAAGAATTACTACTACTAAAATAAAATACATGAATTACAACAAATTTAATAGAAAACATGAAAAATACAAATACATAAAAGGTTTGCCAACTAATTTAATGGTTTTCATCATTTAACCAATCCGTGTTGCTAGGCCCATCATCCTGGAAAAGTCTTCTTCTCATAACATCCATTCGTTCCAGCTTCCAAAATTGTTTTATTTCATGGGACATATGACTTGTATCCATCGCCATGGTTTCCCGATCCGTCTTGTACATATCTTTTTTGCGCAAATACTCCCTTTCTCGTGCATACTCGGCTTGAATTTCTATCTCATTATCTTGGCGTTTCTGCTCCATTTCAATTCTTATGGCGTTCTGCCTTGCAATTTTCTCCAAACACTTTGAATTATTATTGCTCGAATTACCCGCTTTCTTTGCCTTCACAGCTGATGAGCACATAATTCATACAAGTTTTATCCTTAAATTTATATTTGTTAGTATTTTCTTTTGTTATATTTAAAGCTATTATAGTATTTTTATTGGTTATTTCCAATCTTTGTTTTTGTAATTAATGAGTGGTTGTTTGTAGATATTAAAGTGTCTTCCATCAAATGCAAAGAAGAATGAATAAAGAAAGAAAGAGAAGTTCAACTTGGACTACTTGCAACCAAAGAATACAAAGAAGATTTGATAATGCTTGAGTTCTTATCTAGCCACAAGTAGAGCAAGTGGAGCAAGTGGAGCAAATGATAAGAAGACACAAAAATAAAGATATTGTGAAGCCAAAAAGTCAAGGAAGTAGGCAAAGTAATGAAGATATTTGAAGATGATGGGCTACTAATGGTGAGCTACTTGATTATTATATAATTCAAGGCTCCCTTTCTTTGGCTATAAATAAAAGCTTGGAGCAAAGAAGCAAAAAGGGAGATGCACGGGAAAAGAAAGGAAAGAAAGAAAGAAAGAAAGGAAGAGAGAAAGAGAACAATGATGGAAAGGAAAGAACCGAGAGCTAATAACTCTCTTTCTCTCTTCCTTTCTTTCTTTCTTTCTTTCCTTTCTTTTCCCGTGCATCTCCCTTTTTGCCTCTTTGCTCCAAGCTTTTATTTATAGCCAAAAAAAGGGAGCCTTGAATTATATAATAATCAAGTAGCTCACCATTAGGAGCCCATCATCTTCAAATATCTTCATTACTTTGCCTACTTCCTTGACTTTTTGGCTTCACAATATCTTTATTTTTGTGTCTTCTTATCATTTGCTCCACTTGCTCCACTTGCTCTACTTGTGGCTAGATAAGAACTCAAGCATCACCAAATCTTCTTTGTATTCTTTGGTTGCAAGTAGTCCAAGTTGAACTTCTCTTTCTTTCTTTATTCATTCTTCTTTACATTTTTCTCACAGTTAGTTGATTCAAATGGTGATTTGTTTGTTGATAAAGAAGGTTAAATAAAGCATAAAACAAATATGGAAATGAAATTAAACTGAAATTAAGATTAAATTTATGAGAAAAATAACTAAGGTATTAGAATCCACACCATTATTTCATAAGATCCTAATTATTTATCTTTCAATTCCCATGGAGTAGTAATCTAGAAATCAATCTACTGCTTTCTCAAGATTTGTCAATTAAGCTTGTAATTTAGATCATAAGTAAATTCTCCTTCCCTTCATAAGTACAAATTCTAAGCATCAATTGTAAACAAAATTATTTAACTACAAAGGATCAAAGTTTCCTAAGCATCCTATGTGAAAAAGTTTATTTGAGAACCAAAAGATCAAAGAAATGTGTAAACTAGAAATATAAACCAAGGATGAATTAATAGATTAATCCAAAGTCTTAACTACTACAAATACATGATAGAAGTGGTGAAAAGAAAATTAATCTATTAATCATGTGAAGTGAAAATCATATATCATTGAACACTACAATATTTGAGAATTGAAAATAAAACTAGAACTTTATTTAATAATGGTGTTTCATCCAACCTTAGTTAAGTGCTTTAGCTAGACATAATTAATATTTAAAACAAAACGAAGAAACTAAAATACATGAAATAAATAAGAACTAAGAAAGGTGAAGAATAATTTTAAGAGAGTTATTAGCTCTCGGTTCTTTCCTTTCCATCATTGTTCTCTTTCTCTACACTTTCTCTCTCTTTCTCTCTTCCTTTCTTTCTTTCTTTCTTTCCTTTCTTTTCCCGTGCATCTCCCTTTTTGCTTCTTTGCTCCAAGCTTTTATTTATAGCCAAAGAAAGGGAGCCTTGAATTATATAAACAGCCTTTCGGCCAATGGGCCTCAGCTCCTTTTCGATGGGTGAGTCTTGACTCATAGGGGAATCGAGAGGTGAATCCAATGTCGTTCACGGAGTGGCGTCTTGTTTAACACAAAGGCGGGATCCGTGGGAATAATTCTGAAGCGTTTCCAATATTTCACCACCTCCCAACAGGGACGGACCCAGGAATTTTATGTCGTAGGGTCATAGTGTAAAAGTTCAAATTTTTTTTTTAAAGATTAATATAACATTGAAAATGAAACTACAGTACATTCATTCATAATTCATGTAAAAAACAACATTACAAATTACAATTGGCCACGACGAGGTTTCATATTTTGAAAACGAAGCATTATAGCTTCATTTTCAATACAATCAAAAACATCCTTCTCAACATAAATAAGTAAGTTATCACTCAACCATTGATCTCCCATTTTGTTCCGAAGTGGACCTTTGATAATATTCATGACGGAAAATGCCCTCTCAACTGAAGCAGTAGCAACCGGTAAAACTAGAGCAAATGTAATAAGCAAATACACATAATTGAATGCTCGATGAATCCTTGTCTCCACCATTTTTTTTTGCAAGATCACCAATCCCTTGCAAATCAAAGAAATCACTACTTGAACGCACATAATGAATATAAAGTTCAAGTTGATCTTCAAGTGCCAAAAGATCCCCAGCCGAAAAGTCTTGAGAATAAAATTGAGCAAGACGAAGTAGCTTTTGTTTATCAAAAGCTACAAACGAATCATTCAGACTCAAACATGCCAAACAAATAAGCAACTCAGTATTTACCTCATTAAAACGATCATCTAACTCCGTAAGTTGCTCATCACAGAAATATCACTTGCTTCATCCACCAATATAGAAAATAATCTATCTTTTAAACCACTCATGATAACATCGAGTGTTTCCCCGGCACATACATTGACAATATCTTTTTGAATCTTTGGAGCTACTAACTTGAGATTCCCCGGAGCATTTTCCAACACAACTTCTTTAACTTTCTCATCATTGTCTGCAAGGAATTGCAATAGCTCCAAGTAATTTCCCCTATTGCTTGAAGTGGCACTTTCATCATTTCCATGGAAAGAAAGACCTTGTGTCAATAGAAACTTAGTGCACTTGATTGAAGCAATTAAGCATCTTCGATATGCCACACGAGCTTGTTCGGAGTGTTTGCTCACAGTCATTTCAATATGTGTATTTTGATTCATCAAATTTGTAGCAGCTTCTCTAGCTTTATTATGAACACTACCAACCGGTCCAACATGCACCTTCATTCTTTCTCTCCCTTTCTTCCAATTCTTAAACCCTGCTCCAGTGAAGGCTTCACTACCCACTTGATCAAAATTGAATTTAAAGAGATAGCAATAAAGACAAAATGCAGCATCTTTAGATACACTATACTCGAACCAATCAAATTCATCAAACCATTGGGGAATGAAGCGTTGATTAATTCCTGACATATTACTTTGTGGGAAAGAATGACCTCTAGGTTGACAAGGTCCTTTTTGTAGATATGCTTTTCGAACATCATCTCTAATATTAGTATCATACTCAATCATACGAATTCTTAGTTCCGGGTCTGCCTGAAGATTAGCCAAAACCCCATCTAACTCACTTTGTCTTGAACTTGAAGTTCTTGAATTACCCACACTATCCGAACTACCCAATGATGACTTCCTCTTAAAAAATCTTTCCATAATTCTACATAAATTAATCAAAATAATAACTAAAATCAATTAAAGAGAACACCAAATTTATACCAATTAACCACAACAAATTCATAAATAAAACATCCAATATATCAAAACAATATAATATAATCATACATTCAATTTCAATTAAAGAGAACACCAAATTTATACCAATTAACCACAACAAATTCATAAATAAAACATCCAATATATCAAAAAAATATAATATAATCATACATTCAATTTCAATTCAAGTTATTTAGGTTTAGAATTAGAATTTACCTTGAATTGTGAGGTGGTGGAAGCAGAGCCAAGTTTTTGGAAGCGGCAGCAATGGAGGAGATGGGGCTTAAAGGCTTGGTGGGGGAGAGGGTTAAAGGTTTGTGGGGGGGGTGGAGATTGGGGATTTATGTTTGAGGGTTTAGAAAATGGGGGTTTTGGAGTTGAAAATTCGGGAGAGATGGAGGGTCTATGCATATACAATCTGACCTCTTTTTTTTTTTTAAAAGACCTGGACCAAAATGACGTCGTTTTGGCCAGGTCTTTTAAAAAAAATTCGGTGTACAGTTTTAAAAAATATTCGCTACCAAAAAGACGCCGTTTTGGTAAGCGGATTTTTTTTAAAAAAGGCGCTGGCTGGTCCAAAACGACACTGTTTTGGCCAGCGCGTCTAAAAAAAAAATTACGTTGGGCTGGTCCAAAACGACGCCGTTTTGGCCAGCCCATTTAAAAAAAAAATAGAAGCTGGGCTAAAACGACGCCATTTTGGCCAGCTTCTTTTGAAAAAAAAAAAAGATTTCTGTTCATCTTCTTCTTCCTCAGTACCTCTGCAACTCCTTCTTAAGCCTTTCATGGGGTCACATACCAATTCAAAGGGATCTTCTACCTTACTTTCTTGGAGTCCATAAGGTCGTTTGACCCCATTGACCCCACTGTGGGTCCGTCCTTACCTCCCAACATTCATGATGGTTGAAACTTTTTTTGCCACCCCCGGTTGCACCGAACCACATCTGTGCTTGAATCATCTATTTAAAAAAAAAATGGAAATGCAAGAAATATTTAAAATATATTGGATATGCAAGTAACCAAAAAAAAAAAAAAAAAAAAGGAAATGCAATTAACCTTACAAATAAATTGGAAGTGCAAGAAATATTAAGAAACAATTGGAAATGCAAGAAATATTAATAAAATATTGAACATGCAAGAAATATTAATAAAATATTGAAAATGCAATAAATATTAAAAATATATATATATTAGGACATTAAACTTAGTAAAACGAAAATTACAAAATACTTACCTCGTTACTAAGATTTTCCCTGCTTCTATGGTTGTCCATCGCTTTTGCCAAGGCATCTCTCCATTTTCCCAACTCTTTATTGAGAATTTTCCACGTACTAGATAATGTCATTTCCGTACGAGTTGACCTCGGAATTTTTTCACAAAATTCAGCATGAATTTTTTTCCACATATGAAAAAATTTCATCTCATTGCCTGACACGGAACAATGACAAACTTGGAGCCAAGCCTCAGACAAGGAAACATCTTCCATGGTGCTCCACACCCCTCCGGTTTCGATAGAAGAAGCCATAAATATAAGAACTAAATATACAAGGTGAAAGAGAGAAAAATGTTGAGTATAAAGAGTGAATAATAGTATAAGTAGAAGAAAATGTATGAGGATTGGTGTTGAAAGTGAAGGGTATTGATAGGTATTTATAGAAAAAAAATAGAATTTTTGATTTTTTTCATAATTTTATTGCCAAAAAAATGCCAGACATTGGATTGAAGGAGAAGCAGATCGGAGCGCTGGAGGCGTGACACCTGTCTTCTACCAGTTGGAGCTTGCGCAGGGCTGACGTCAGCACACGCGAGTTTAAATTTTTTTTACCATTGGTGCGTGCATTGCACACGCCAACGGTAAAAAAAATTTAAACCCACGCGTTGATGTCGACATGACATCACCAGCCCTCAGGCTAAACTGGCCTTCGGGACAACCCGTCTTCGTGGGTCCCACTCCTAGCCCGAGCTTGGGCTCTTCGCTAAAAATGGATTTTTTCATTTTTTTCCCCCAGCCCGAGGCTCTGTCTGTCCGCTGGAGTTGCTCTTAAAGCTAATGTTAAGCCTAGCAGGGTCCCTCGCATGGGCTGGAATATGTGGGTCAGGTTGGGGCAATAAAAATTAGTGAGTCACATGACATAATTGCTACCTTCCCAAAATGAATTTAGTGCCCAACAACTAAAATCATTCAAAAATATTGCAGGGAAGAAGGATGATTTTAGTTGTTGGGAAGAAGGGGTGAGGAACCTGGGATTGTATATTTTATTATTTGGTATGACAACCCTGAAACATTAGTCAATTCGCACAGTACCCCTTAAAGTTAAAGTGACCCATTTTGCTCCATTGACCGATGTTTTGTGTTTCACTTTGCCCCTCATCGTCAAGTCTGTTAAAAATGATGATGTGGCACCAATGGGACCCGCTATTTTGCTCAACTAAGTGCCATGTGTAAAGAAAAAAAATTAAAATTTAAAAAAATTCATTCCTTTTCAAAATAACAAATACAAAATGAAAATATTAATAATAAATAACAAAAAATTCATTCATTTTTAACTCTCGTGCCCTCCCCCTCTCTCTCATGCCCTTCCCCTCCCACCACAACCACCATCTAACAAGCCACTGCCCATGGGTGGAACCAAGGCAAGGGCTGCCTTTGGCTGTAGTCAAGGAAGATTTGGGAAAATAAATAAATAAATATACATATATCCTAATATTTTAACAATAAATAAATAAATATACAATTTCAACACCAATAGGCATAATCAGGGGTTTTCCACATTTGTATTTGGTGTAAAGGTTTATCCTAACATCAATTTAAAAAAAAAATTCTATTAATTTGTCTCCAAAAGAGAAGCATTTTTCTAAATGAAATTCACCCTTTTGTGAATAATATGGCTCCAATTTCATTTTTTTTCTTCTTGTGTTTACAATTAGCATGATTTATATGATTTAATGTATACTTTTATTTCTAGAAAAACTATAGAAAATGTAAGTACAAAAAAACTTTATTATTAGATTTTAAGCTAATAACTTTAGTTAGCCCACCCAATGAAAATTTTCTGGTTCCGCCCTTGCCACTGCCCAATATCACCCGGCCAGCAACCAACCCTTACCACCCTCCCACCACAAAACTTCTCAAGACACCCCACCTATCTCTCTATCTCTCTGTCTCTCTCTGTCTCAAGTCCAGCCCCAAAATTCAATGCAAGCAAAAGACCACATTGCTCATAATTTATTATAATATGGAAAATAGTATTGCAAAAAAAAAATTAAAAAAAATTAAAAAAAATCCCTCCAACCCAGCCCACCCACCAAGACCTATTTCAATTATTTTATTTTCACTTATTATGGCTTATTTGATGGTATTTGTGAGAAACAGAACTTGAAGTTGGGAACGGTAAAATCTATAGCTATCTCCAAGTTATTAAAAATCAATTGATGAACAAAGCTGTATATTGGAGAATATCTAGTTTTAGGTTATGGTGGTGGTGGAGGGATGATTAGCGGTTGTGGTGGGGTGAGATGGAAGGATGATTAGCGGTTGTGGTGGGGTGAGGTGGAAGGCCAAATCACAGAGAGAGAGAGAGAGAGAGAGAGAGAGAGAGAGAGAGAGAGAGAGAGAGAGAGAGAGAGAGGGTTGGTGCGCTGGTGTTGGGTTGTCGATGGGGATGGGGTTGGGGGTGGGTCACGGCTAGGGGTAGGGGTGGGGCTAGGGATAGGGTACTACCAGATGGTGGAGAAATGAAGAGGGAGAGATATAGCAGAGAGTGACGAAGGCTTCTAGGGAGGGGAGAAGAAGATTTATTTTTTATTTATTAATTTTTCCATTTTGTATTGTTTATTTTTTTTCTTCACACATAGCACTTAGTTTAGCAAAAGAGTGGGCACTTAGTTTAGCAAAAGAGTAGGTCATATTGGTGCCACATCAGCATTTTGAACAGAATTGTTAACAGACTTGACAATGAGGGGCATAGTGAGACACAAAACATCGGTCAATGGAACAATGTGAGCCACTTTAACTTTAAGAGGATACTGTGGGAATTGATCAATGTTTCAGGAGCACTGTATCACATAATCCTAATATAAAGGCTGACAGAAATTACCTTTATCTGCCTTTCTCCCCAACACTATTGATCAAGCTTTCTATACCTTTTGCTCTGCCTTTTGCTCCCAACTAGCTATTTTAAAAGCACAAACATTGACTTAAAGAGATTGACTTGGCACCTTCTACAAGTTCTAGTCTCGTGGGTGTTTGGAAACAAAACGAAAGTAACCCAATGAGCAACGACTTTGACTGGATATACCAACTTTCTTTAAACACAACATCTACAATATTTCAAAGATATTGACCAAAAAAAAAAAAAACAATATTTCAAAGATTCCCGTAGTTTTTTAAAATCTCGAATTGACAACTCCTAGGAAATTTCCCACATGTTATTTTTGTTTCTATGCCAAATGGTGGTACTACTTCCAACTAGCGTGACATTCAAGTTGTGATTGTTCTCATTTCTTGCCCAAGTTGTAGTTATCTTGTTGACTAACTTTCGAGTCATGACAAACTATCATCAAGTTCTCCAACTTTGAATTTTCCAGGCATTCTGACGAGCTTCCAGGCCATTTGAGGCGACTTAAATTGGTGATAGTCTTGATTCCAGCCATACCCCTTTGTTTTGGCACGCTTTTGTTGCTTTATTTTGTTTTCCTTTTATTTTAGTTTTTGTACTAGGAAAATAATAAAGTCCTTAATTATATTGAGGCATAGAAAAGAACTAATCTGAGCCAGTTCTTCACTTATAATAAATCAGTTTGTTTGATTGGAAATCAGTTTGTTTGAAGCGCATCTTATAATAAATCCATCTTTCTATTGGGCCATTAATAATAGCACTAATAATGGCACGCTTATGCAATACAATTATAAGAGACTAATTCAAAAAGGATATATTAGGGCTCGTTCCATATTGTTTTTCAAATGTGTTTTCTGTTTTTTAAAAACATCACAAGGTGTTAAATTGTAGTAAAATTGAAAACAACTTTACATGTGTTTTTCGTATTTTTAGGAAACACGTGGCTCAAAAATTTTAAATAACAAATGGGTATCATTGATTACATTATTACCTTCCATAAACAAAAGCCAAATAAAATTCTAAGTACGGTGGTTAAATTGGAAAAATTAAAATTACGGTGACCAAATTTGATTTTGAGCAAACCCCAGTGACAAAAAAATATAATTAATCATAATATTTAAAGTCCATACCCAATGTGAAGCTCAAATTACTTCCACTAAGTCTACTATCCAGCTACCAAGTGTGGGACATTCCAGAGTAGTAGCTAAATATATGGCCTTGGTTGAAGCTCTTGAAACCGAGTGGGACCCACGAATTGAAAAAGCAAGAGCCCACTTTTGTGGTCTTTCTCACTTGCCTGCGATTAGGGATGGGCATCTTAAACCGAAATACCGAAACCGTACCCTAACCGCACCGTACCATACCGTTTCATTTGATATGGAGAGATATTCGGTACCGTACCGTACCGTACCGTACCAATAGAGTATGGTATGGTAGCGGTATCAAGATTTTGGTATCGGTCAATACCGTACCGTACCGAATAGTATAACTTTATGTTTTTGTCATTTATGTTTGGATTGTGTTTGTATTTTTGTAAGCCATAAGGTATAATTTTAACTATTTTGGTTTGTAAGCCATAAGGCATGAGTTTTAACCATTTGGATTTGATGAATCTGTTGATGGATAAATATTGATTTGGTTGATTTGGATATTGAATATGTTGATTAGGATTTGGATATTGAATATGTTGAATATTTGAATTTGTAACTTAGGCATCACTTATTTTGGTGTTGAATATTGAATTGGTTCATTTTTTAGTTGTATCATTTTGGTATCGAAATGGTACCGATACCGATTTGGCACAGTACAGTACCAATTTTGGCAAACTATAATCCCATACCGTACCATACCGATTTAAATTTCCGGTATCAGTAGCGGTACGGGCTCAATACCGTACCGTACCCACCCCTACCTGCGACTGTAGATGGCCTACTCACCAACAGATAAAATGTTGATTTTCAAATCTTATCCAAATTTTGATTTTTTTTTGTTGAAATGTTCATAAAAAATAAACTAACATAACATGAACAAACATTAAAGTAAAATAGTTAACCAAAAAAAAAAAACCACGTAAATCAAATTACATCATAAAAAAAATATAAAGCCCGCTATGAATATAGAGCCTCTCATTGTGGGAGAGATTCCTTTAAAACCCCAAAGATTCTATCAGAGCTCTAAATAGGGCTCTATAAACCCTTTTTAGAGCCCCAACCATTGGGGATGACCTTATAAAAACTAATCTCTTTCTTTAATCTACAAATATGAGACAAAAGATGTCTTGGATTTCATTCAAACTTCCAACACTATTTGCTTTACTTTATTTATATATATAGTCTTTAGACCCTACCAAGTTTCTATATATCTTCCAAAATATCCAATTAAGCTTGAAAATATCCCCCTTAATTTCAGACACTTGGAGTTGTTGAAGAGTTCTTCTTATTGGTGCAGAAGATATTTAGTCTTATCTTCGCTGGTGGACCTATGGAGTAAGAGATGAGCAATATGACTTTTTTCTTTTATTTTATTGCTCGTAAATTATAATGTGCATATAGTCTAAGTTTTTTCGTAACTCGAAGCTACGACTAAGGTCACTTAAAGCTATTAAGGAATGTGCAAGATGGCTAGCAATGCCACTGATTTACAATCACATATGCCAAATATTTGCCCCACATACAGAGGCCCCAAAACCATGTGTTTATGACGTCAACACTGGTCCAGGTGACTGCGAAATTATTTAAAGAAGCTTTCACGAAGATGTGTAGGGAGCCAAAGGAAAATTTGACTGGATTGCCGTGAAAATATCAACGAAAATATCCTCTTTTGTCAAGTTGGAGATCTTTTATGTACCCAAAGAACTTAAGTTTCATTTTTATTAGAAGAAGATTTCATTCATAAGCTAAAACGGCATAGAAAGATAGACATGAATACAGTAGTTTTATTAAAACTTTCCTAGAAAAACCACTTGGGACAAACTCTAGGATAAGAAAGAGTACCACACATGCCAATGACTAAGAAGAGAGTTCGACGCAGACCACAAAAGACTATTACAAGAATAGAAAAACTCAAAGGACTTAAGTTTTGTATTAAAAAAAAAGGACTTAAATAGTTAATTTTGGAAATTGAAGGTTGCTTAAGATTTCAATTAAGGGCAATTCTTTAAATCAACAAAAGGAATTTGATGTTTTCACATGATAAACAAGTGGTGGAGGGGTAAATTAACATTTTGGAGCTGAGCAGGTCCAACTTCCTTCGATTCTCACCTCAAAAATCACCAAATTGTGAATCCCCAATTTTACCAATACAATTTCCCAAACAGCCTTTCGGAGAAATGCAATGTTGGAATCAGACAAAAGAAAAACTAAGATGCAATGGAATATTATTGATGAATAATAATATGCCAAGTCGCCCACAATCTAAAGAAGAGAGTTCCGTGTGCCCACGGAGAAGCTTTTCATTCACACCACAAGACTCATACCCCACTTCTAGTCTCTCTCTCTCTCTCTCTCCAACGAATATTCCTAAAACTAAATCCTGTGTGCGAGCCTATATCCAACGGCTGTGACACACTGATTTTTCATCCAATCCAAACCACATGAAGGGCAAGCCCCTCTCTCTCTCTCTCTCTCTTCTATATAACCCAACAAGCATAATTGCCAGCTCTCATCATCATCCTTGAACAAACTCAAGAGTCAAGACCAAGCAAGAATTTCAAGTTTTCAAGTAGTTCAAGTATGTCTGCAGTGGTGGAGGTTTGGATGAGCGAGTTTGCAAAGCTGAAAGACAAGGTAGGAGCTAAGAAGCGAATGGTGTTTTCATCAAAGGGCAAACAAGGAGAGGGTGATGATGAGGTTGAAGAACAGCAAGTGTTGAAAGAAGCAAGAAAAGAGAGCAGCAGAATGGCTCAGATTCAGAGGGACTTGGATTCCTCTACGCTTTCAGAGGCCACAGTCTGTTTGCTTATGGACCGTTTTGTGCCTTGGTGACATCTTGTAAACATGTTTAAATATTAGTCTAATCTTGCACGTATATAAATGTACTATTAATTTGATATGTATCTGTTTTTTGTTTTTCCATTTTAATCATATTTTTGCAAGCTATTAGCGGATGAATTAATGGTTCTTACATTTGGATTTAAAGAAATTATATATAAACCAAAAGTTTAATTGCAACCAAGCTTACCCTTAACAGGACAAACCATTAAACCATAAACTATTTTTAACAAACGAACAAACAAAAACAAAATACATCAAGTTGTTTTTGTGACAAAATGACTGCAGCTAGCCTTGCTGTGGTTTTGGAAGTTGTTGTGGTGAGACAAGAAATTAAACACACACGACCAATGTTGAACTGAAAACTATTTTTAGTGCAGAATTGTTTCTAGACACAGCGTTTGCATTCAAATTTGTATGTAACTGCAAGGTGTTTAGCGACGCATGTACTAGTTAATACTGGTCTAATTGCCGACTGAATTTGAAGTTTGAAATGTAAAATGAAAAAAGTTACAATTGTAAGTGGTGGTTGTATCTTAGGAGATAAGCGCAATCATGAGCAATGTAGTGGGGCGTAAACTGTCTTAAGGACAGAGTACCGAGTACTTTCCTCAACCAATTTTGCATGAATAGTAACAGCCCTTGCTTTTTGTCATGACAATTGGGTGAGAGTGCTTTTACTAGTGTGTTATTATTACTACGTTTATTTTTGGTTAAACTGTCCCTCGGGTCTAGAGAGACCCAGCAGGGGTAGGAGCTCTTGGGGCCCAGAAAGACCAAGATTTTTCACTCACATGTTTCTTCTCGCCACTGACATTGCCAACCAGAAACTCTTGGACAATAAATCACCATAATTTCCAACCCTTTCAGCCTGTTCAATTTTCAACAATATGGATCTAGGCACCACTAAATTATTAGGAGCTCCTTCCCCTTCTTCTTCTTCTTCTTTCACCAATTCATGGACACACGATGTGTTTCTCAGCTTTAGAGGTGAGGACACACGCTACAATTTCACAGACCATCTACACAAAAATTTGGTCCAGAGGGGCATCAGAACCTTCATAGATGATGAGCTCCCAAGAGGAGAAGAAATATCACAAGCACTTCTTGATGCAATTGAAGGATCGAAGTGTTCCATCATCGTATTCTCTGAAAACTATGCATCCTCGAAGTGGTGCTTGGATGAACTTGTTCATATCATTCAGTGTAGAAAATCAAAGCAACAGATGGTTTGGCCAGTTTTCTACAAAGTGGATCCCTCAGATGTAAGGAACCAAAGAGGTAGTTATGGCGAGGCACTGAATAACCATGAACGCAAATTCAAAGAGCAGAAACTTACTAATCATGATGAAAGTAAATTCGAGGACAATATGAAGAAGGTGCTGAGATGGAAGGAAACCCTTACAGAAGCTGCAAATTTGTCTGGGTCGCATTACTTGGAGGGGTATGTTTTTTATTTAATTTTATTTTAATTTTATGATTTTTTTTATATTATAAATATATACATTTTTCTTTTCTAAATGCGGTATATTTCTATCTTTAATATACATTTAGGATCCGGAGGCCCTGCTTTAATTTCAATTTATTTATCCCAGGGTTGCAGAATCTGTTATTGTAACTGTTAAAATGTGATGGACATTTGGTAGAAATCTCTAGAGTAATAATTTAGAATCCCAAAGTGCTACAATAGCTATCAGATATCTAAGATAATTGTAGTAGGGTCACACCCCAATTATTTTTTTATATTTGGAGAGTGTGAGGTAAAAGAAAAATTAAAACCTAAAAAATGAAATATCAAGAAACATGAAGATTGAACATAAACTTCTATTTAAACCAAAGTAATTTACATTGTAATTTTACAAGCAAAAAAACAAGAAAGTAACAAACTTTCAACAAAACATTCAAAACTATCCGCAACTCGTTCTTCTTGTTTCCTCATCACAAACTAAACTTTAGATTCAAAACCTACAATAGATTCAATAAGGGGTGAGCACTACATGCTCAGTAGGGGTCCTATGTTTTATGTGATTAGTGAGATTTATAATGTACAATTTATGCATTACATGAATCAACTTCAATTTTTTCCAACCCGTTGATCTATATAATAGGGCAAGCAAATCTATATGTCCCATACCATGCATTTTACCACTGTGATTCCGAATGCCCCATATATAAACTAACACCCATCTCAGTTATCCCATAATTCCCCTTTTGCATGTCATCTTGTCTACACCAATGATCTCCAAGCTCAAATCACCCAATCGACATTTATACCGCCGATTTCCTAATCTACGGTGCACACGGGCTCGCCTGAACTTGGTCCCTACAATGGTCAGACTCAACTACACAAAAGAACCTTCCCATTACCCTCTTTTCCATAATTTTTTTTTTACTAACACAAGAATTCCAACCACCACCGATAACATATGAACATGTCAATATTAATCAAATTATAATGATAATTGACAACATGTAAACACCCAATATCAAGAATAATAATCAAATAATATTACCAAGCATAGTATAGTGTTCACAATATTTAATTAAATCAATTTATGTAAAACTTCCCCAAGAAAAACCCTTACCTCAAATCCAAAGCTATTGTATAACTCCCAGTTGCAAGTCCAAACACTTTGAGCTTCTCCAAAATCTCACCACTCTTAGTTCTCACTCTTTTTTTTTTTCTTTTGTCTATGATTTTTAGGAAACTAACGCAACTTGAAGAACCTATGATACAAGAACTATTAGGTAGTGCTATTTATAGCAAGCTAGAGTCGGCAAAGATTTAGATGAAAGCTTAATGTTGTGCCACATAACTAGCCTATAGGTTGCTAGACTACTTGGGTGGCTTGAAAGTAATTTGTCACCCCAAATAGCCTTATGTGTTGGCTTTGTAGAGTGCTTAGTGAGCACTCTCCAATTAAGTTTATATATATAGGGATACCTACTGTTCTTACACCTCATGCCAATAAATCCCACCTCATGCTTTAATTAGTTTTGAGGACTCCATATTGCAACACATCAATCTTTAACAGAAAGCTTAGTAAGCAAACAAAAAATCTTTCTAAATGCTTTTGTAAAAAGTGTGTGTATATAATAAATATTAAATAAGGCTGAAATGAATTGATATAGTTAAAGCCATACAATAAGATTTGATAGGCTATACTAGTTAATGTTTAGATTCATGTAACTTGCCATACAACTAATATATATATATATATATATATATCATCAATTATATAGTTTTGAAAACCAATAATTATAAATAATTAATTTTACAATATATTAATATACATATTTAAAAATATGGGGTTTCACAAGTAGAATTTAGAAGAGGGTAGCTACTGGACTAAATGACCAAGTCGGTGAACTATGCCGGCTAAACAAATAGCCACAAACATATAAGGAGTTTTGTAAAATGCTCTAGTCTAGAGCAAGCCGCAGCTTATGTGGCTGATAATATTTGATAAAGCCAAGTTGTAGACATGACGGTTGGTCAAGTCGGCAGTCTTGCCGGAAAACTTGCAAATAAATAGGATTGAAGTGTTGTAATGTGTATTGTAACTAAGAAATCTACTAGAAAGCCAAACACTAGTCTTATATCTAAGCCTCACACAATCTAATAGAAACAAAGTAATATAGAAACAGAGGAGATTACAAGGCTTCGTGTAATATGCTTGTGTAATACTATAGTACTACCATTTTCTGGTATTTTGAATGTTTCATCATTCTCTACCTTTTGTTATATATATATAGATTCACGACATAATTTACACTAGTATCGAGTTGAGCACTTCTTTAAAACATATATAGAAAAATCCCATTTTATTTAAATGTTGTTTGTGCTTCAAATTGGCAGCCGTGAAACTGAATTTATTCAGAACATGGTCAACGAGATTTCCTTACAAGTATTAAATGATACCCATATCAATGTGGCAAAATACCAAGTCGGAATAGAGGCTCGTGTACGAGATCTTCATAAAGTTTTAGATGTTGACGGAAATGATGTTCGCATGGTAGGAATATGGGGGAATGGTGGAATAGGAAAGACAACTGTTGCTAAAGCTGTTTATAACTCACTGGCCCATGTGTTTGAAGGGAGTTGTTTTCTGGAAAATGTAAGAGAAAGATCAATACCATATGGAGGCCTAGTCGACCTACAAAATCTTCTTCTTTATGAGATTCTAAGGGGAAAGGAAATAAAGGTTACCAGTGCCGATAAAGGAATCAGTGTGATCAAGGAAAGGTTGAGTTGTAAAAAGGTTCTTGTAATTGTAGATGATGTGGATCATTTGGACCAGTTAAACAACTTGGTTGGAGGTTGTGATTGGTTTGGTTTGGGAAGTAGAATCATCATAACGACAAGAGATAAGCATTTGCTAAGTTCTCATCAAGTTAGTATTATATACAAGGCCAAGAAATTAAACTTTGGTGAATCTCTTGATCTCTTCATTAGTTGGAATGGTGGGAGAAATAAAAATTTGGATGATGATTATATGAAAGCTGCAGAAACTGTGCTGAAGTATGCTCAAGGTCTTCCTTTAGCTCTCAAGGTTTTAGGTTCTCATCTATGTGGTAGAAGTATAGATGAGTGGCATGATGCATTGGATGGGAATCTGCACTCGGACATTAAAAAAACTCTCAAAATAAGTTATGATGCATTGGAATATTCGGTTCAAGAAGTTTTCCTTGACATAGCATGTTTCTTTAAAGGTAGAAAGGTGTACGATGTGATACCGATCCTGGAAGGTTGTGACCTCAAGCCTAAGTATGCTATTGAAGTACTCGTAGACAAGGCGCTCATAAATATTGAACAAGGCACAATTGGGATGCATGACTTGCTTGAAGAATTGGGTAGAGGAATAGTTTATCAAGAGTCGCCAAATGAGCCTGGTGAACGCAGCAGATTGTGGTTTCACGAGGATGTTTATCGTGTTCTAACAGAAGGAACAGTAAGTCTGTGTGTGTGTGTGTACACTTGCATTTTTATTTGCTACAGAGCTTTGTATGTTAACACTACTTTTTTATTATTATATATTTATAATAGGGAACAAACAATATTAAAGGCATCATAGCAAAGTTTCCGACACCAGATGACATATGCTTGAGTGACGATAGCTTCTCAAAGATGAAAAACCTTCGACTTTTCATCAATGTGAATGCACGATTTTATGGCGATCACGTGGATTATCTATCTAATGAGTTGAGGTTTCTTCATTGGCCTGGTTGTCCTTTACAAACTTTACCATCTACTTTCAATCCAAGGAAACTTGTTGAACTTTATTTGCCTTGTAGCCGCTTGTCACAACTTGGGGAGGGATTCAAGGTAATTTAAATTATTTTCATCCCTTCGTATTTTCAAAAGTTTATTAAGTTTTTGGAGTTATGGCTTAAACTTGTTTATGCCGTATCGTTTGATCCTTCTTTTTCTTTTCTATTTTTGTCTTATATAGCGTTTGCAAAATTTGACGTCCATGGATTTTAGGAGCTGTGAATTCCTAACAAAAACCCCAAATATCTCTGGAATTCCAAACTTACAGTCCTTGAATCTAGACGACTGCACAAGTTTAGTTGAGGTTCATCCTTCTGTTGGATTTCATGATAAGCTTGTGGACTTGAGGCTTGAGAGTTGCCATAACCTCACACTATTTCCAATAATCAAGTCAAAATCTCTAGAAGTTCTCAATCTTGAAGATTGCACAAGACTGGAGACATTCCCTGAAATTGGGGGAAAGATGGATTCCTTACGTCGCATGTTTCTACGTGGTAGTGGCATCAAAGAATTGCCGGCGTCAATTGCATATCTCATCAGTCTTGAATATTTAGACCTAAGAAGTTGTGAAAATCTTACGAATCTGCCACCCAGCATTTATGAGTTGGAACATCTAAACCAAATTTGTCTCCAAGGAAGTCGAAAGCTTGTTACATTTCCAAATAAAGTGAAGTCTGAAGTTTTGGGGAGTGCAGTATCACATCCTTTAGCGCTTCCCAGTCTGGAGGAATTCATTTTGGAAGGAAGCAATTTATCAGAATTTAATTTCCTCTGGACTCTTGATTGTGTGTCTACATTGAGCATGCTTGATCTAACACAAAGTGATTTCCTTGTAAGTATTCCCGAATGCATTACGAAATTTGTCAATTTGCGGGATCTTTACTTGCATGGCTGCAAGAGGCTTCGAGATATTCCGGAACTTCCACCCAAAATAGTAAAGTTAGAGGCGAGTGATTGCGTATCATTGGAAAGGTTTTCATCATTGTCCAACATTCTGAAAGGTAAAAAAGACTCACAAATGATTGAGTTCGTGGACTTGTGTAATTGCCAGAGACTGTGCGGCAATCTGGCTCGTGACCTCACAAAGAAGCAAAACATTTTAGCAAAGGAGCAGATCATTCTCTTCTTTGATCACCTTCTGTCTTCACAGAAACATGGATTTCAGGTTGTATTCCCAGCAAGTTTTGAAGCTCTCTCGACGTTGTTCAGCTGTCATAAGGATGTGAAGGAGCGTGATGAAGCATGTGAATTTTTAATTGAAATCCCTCCAAACTTCAAATGCCAGAACCAAGGATTGGCTCTATACGCTGCTGTTGAAAACCCACAAAATAAAAGACGACGTTACCATGGTTTTCTAACAAAAATTTCCGTCAATCAACCAGGAGTGCTACCACATTTTATTCGGTTCGATTACCATTTCAGAAAGATAGGGTCAGGTCATGTGTGGCTGTGCTATATTCGATTCAGAGAAATGTTTTACCGGGATGATCGGATTACCTGGCCGCAGTCGCCTTTTGCGTGTCGAGTTAATTTTCAGAATTTGACACAAGATTCTCTGCGTTTTAAAAGCTTCGGGGTCCACCTGGTAATGACACAGGATGATGAAGACCTGTCTATATTTATGGAAGATGGTGAGTCTGAATCCGATGACTTGGAAGATGCTAATGAGAGGTTTGATGGAGATAATTGTATTGATCTATGTGAAGATGAGCAAGACTCGGAACGTGACTACTTCAGCTGTGAAGATAATGAAGATGGCTACTTTTACTGAGAATGATGATGAAGAGGTGAATAGGTATTTCGGAGAAAGAGCATCAACACTATTGATGATATGCCAAGTCGCCCGCCCACGGGGAAGCTTTTCATTCACTCAACAAAACTCATACCCCTCTCTCTCTCTCTCTCTCTCTCTTTTCCCAAGGAATATTCCTAAAACTTAATCCTGTGTGCGAGCCTATAACCAACGGCTGTCTGTGACACACTGATTTTTCATCCAATCCAAACCACATGAAGGGCAAGGCCCTCTTTCTCTCTCTCTGTCTTCTATATAACCCAACAAGCATAATAGCCAGCTCTCCTCATCATCCTTGATCAAACTCAAGAGTCAAGACCAAGCCAGAATTTCAAGTTTTCAAGTTCAAGCATGTCTGCAGTGGTGGAGGTTTGGATGAGCGAGTTGGCAAAGCTGAAAGACAAGGTGGGGGCTAAGAAGCGAATGGTGTTTTCATCAATGGCCAAACAAGGAGAAGGTGATGATGAGGTTGAAGAACAACGACAAGTGTTGAAAGAAGCAAGAAAAGAGAGCAGCAGAATGGCTCAGATTCAGAGGGACTTGGATTCCTCTACGCTTCCAGAGGCCAAAGTTCGTTTGCTTATGGACCGTTTTGTGCCTTGTTGACACCTCGTAAACATGTTTAACTTGTTGAAGGACCTTTGCTCGCTTCTCGGGCCGTGAAAAATGAGATTATTATTATTTTCAGTAATTATATATAACTAGGTTGTTTTGATTGAAAAATCATTAGTGATCCATTAGATTGCCTCCATGTAATTACTAGGGTATTTGTTTTTCCATTTTGATTATATTTTTGCAAGCTATTAGTGGATGAATGGTTCTTACATTTGGGATTATTGTTTTTACAAAAGTTTAAATTATTGCCTTCAAGCTTTCCCTTAACAGGACAACCCATTAAACCATATATTATTTTTTAACAAACAAATAAATAAAAACAATCAAAAACAAAATACACAAGTTGTTTTTATTTATTTATAAATATATATATATGTATATATATATATATAGTCAGTTGACTTAACCAAACCAGATTGTAATCTTTAATTAAATAGTTATTGTCTAAACTACGGGGAGGTTGAATTCTTTCTTGTGAGTTATTACAATGAGGGAGTTATATAACATTGGGTACTCTAGACATAACATTGATCACAACAGAGTAAAGTACTGCAAATCCCAAGAGCATACACAGAAAACCACA
This sequence comes from Prunus salicina, assembly GCA_020226455.1. NCBI lineage: Eukaryota > Viridiplantae > Streptophyta > Magnoliopsida > Rosales > Rosaceae > Prunus > Prunus salicina. Next base: position 14,915,591 of record CM035347.1, on the reverse strand, counting down.
CCAAAAAAAAAAAAGAAAAAAGATACCTCTTCAACTAAAAAGGAGGAATATTGATGCTATGTAATTTTCCTTGTTGTGTATTCAGTATTTGTGTTACTCTTTCTTATTCCGAGGTTTTTCCTGTGTGGTTTCTCCGGGAAGGTTTTAACGAGGCCACGCATTACATGCCCATTATTCCTCCTTTCTAATGGAATGAAATCTGCCTTTTGAAAAAAAGAAAAAAAGAAAAAAAGAAAAAAAGAAAAAGGAAAAGGTATTGGTCATGCAACATTGACTATAGCATCATGAAACAAGAAGTTTGATTAAATACTCCATCTTATTTTAGCCCTTGGCATCATTAATTAAAAAGTTACTATCTAGTAACAGCCTGTTTGATCATGTAATATATATTTGGTGGCAACCCAATTGAAACCACCCACTCCAAAACTTATTTGACATTCCACTATACACTCACTATCCAGCCATTGACCATATAAAGACTTCATTCTGGTACCCAACAAGTTTGATATGCTCGAAGAAGAGATCGGCGAAGTCCCTCTCCCTCTACTTGAATGGGTTCATGATATTATTTTTGAGAATTACATTCATTCTTAATCAACAAAATATCGCTTTAATTACAATCCTATCTTTTAATTTGGTTATGTGTCTCATTACCTGCAAGTCTCCATTAAGAGGGGCGATAATATACTAAACTCACATACACTATACGAATACTTTTCTATCTAATAGCATGACACATTATGAATTAACTGACTCGCCAATAACAAAATTTTTTTTTGGTCAAGTCTGAAGCTTCATTCCAAGGCCGAAAATTCGGCAAAAGAGCTTACAACAAAGGAAAAGTAAAACTGAAAGCCTTTCAACTGAATCCATACAACCCAAAAAAGAAAAGCTTTCAACCCAAAACAAAAATAAACTTAAGGAGGACATGGGAGTCCATCCGAGACTAGAACTTGCACCAGAGACAATGGTGGTCGTGAGACCCAGCTTTCCAGCTCCATAGCTCTAACTCCAATCATGGCTGCTTCATGAGCCGCCCGATTTAAATCTCTATGCACCCAGCTCCATCGAACCTCATGCATAGACCCACAGATTCTGTGAAGCTCCTCAAGAAGGGGCATAATGGACCACACTTTGTTTCTAAAGTCACCATTTACCCCATTGATAAGCAATTTTGAGTCTGTTTCCACAATGACATCTCTAAAGCCAAGGTTAGCTGACAAAGCAAGCCCTTTAATTGCTGAATGAGCTTCCGCAGCTAGTGCTGAATCACAGCAAATAGGACCAGCTAAACCCCCAACAAATTGACCATCAGTATTTCTAATAACAACACCAACACCCCCTTTCAGAGTGTCACCAATCCATCCTCCATCCACATTTATTTTCACAAAATCACCTGAAGGTGCATTCCAAGAAGCAGGTAGGACATTCAAAATGTTGTTCGCGGCCACATCGTCTCTAGGAACCCTTCGGATTTCAGTAAACTCCTTTTGAGCTCTTAGCGCATTCTCAATAACCTTGGCCGGGTCAATGGTGCTCCCTTCAATGACAGCCTTGCACCTGGTTTTCCAAATCTCCCAAAGGAAAAAACTTAAAAGGGTAAGCATATCCAACTTGTCTTGCTTAGACCCCAATCGAATACTCAAAACTTCATTAAACCACACATCAAAGGTTCTCAAACGTTGTTGATCAATTCGCAATGACAAAGGGGACCCAAACCATACTGCTTGAGTCCAGGGGCAGAGAAAAAGCAAGTGTTCAATCGTTTCTTCAAACTGATCACACAAAGAGCAGATAGGAGAGCCACAAATATTTTTTCGAAATAAATTCAACCTAGTTGGAACCGCATTCGAGACAATTCGCCACATGAACATCTGGATTTTTGGCAGAGTGCTAATCTGCCAGATTGCTTTCCAAACCTGGATGGGTATAATATGGGACGAATGCGAATTCCCCATAGCCAACGCTCTATGTGTTGAATGAAGAACGTGATATCCTGATCTCACCGAATACAATCCATTAGAAGTCCAGGGCCAAACAACTCTATCATGGTGCCTTGAGGCCCCCACAGGTATTGAAAGGATTCGTCTTTTTGTTTCCCAACTCAGATAGCTTGCCACCGAGTCTAAGTTCCAAGAACCACTCCTCACATCAATAATTTCTGAAACCAGTTGAGGGGCGTTGATAGGTATTGGAACAAGCGGAGTAATAATCCCTACCTCAGGAACCCAGTTATCAGCCCAAATATTAGTACTCTCCCCATTCATTATTTGCCTTCTAGCATTGTTCATCACAGTATCTCTGCCTGCCAATAAGCTTCTCCATATCCATGAAGGTCGATGCCCCAATGTAGCATCCTTAAAGTCACAATCTGGAAAGTATCGCGCCTTTAAGAGTTTAACCCATAAAGCATGTGGGTTATTGAGGATTCTCCAGCTTTGCTTAGCAAGTAAGGCTAAGTTGAAATCGTATAAGTCTCTAAACCCCAAACCCCCTTCAGATTTAGCTAGGCTCAGAGCTTTCCATGATTTCCAATGAATTTTCGAGTCACTGTCAGGTTTTCCCCACCAAAATTTTGCTAAGTCACTGCAAATATCACTGCAAGTAGCTTTGGGAAAAAGAAAACACATCATGGGATAAGTTGGTACAGCTGTAGCAATAGCTTTAATTAGGACCTCTTTCCCTGCCAAGGAGAGAATGCATTGTTTCCAACACTCAATTTTCTTCAACACCTTTTCCTTGATGTAAGCCAAAGCCCCTCTTTGGGATCTGCCCCAAAACATTGGTATACCTAAATATTTTTCAGGGTGCACATCTTCTCTAACTCCCAAGATTGCCCTAATTTGAGTTTTAACCTCTTCAGGTGTGTTTGCATGGGGTGTGCTTTGTCTCTTTCCCTTTGCCAACGACAATGCAAAAAGACTGAATAACTCAGAAAGCTGTGTCCTACACCGTGCCCAGTTTGGCCCCATAATACAAACCTCTCTCTCTCTCTCTCTCTCTCTCTCTCTCTCTCTCTCTCTCTCTCATGTGCAAGACCAAACCCTTCTCTCATCTCGTGCCTAGATAGGGTGAAGAATTTGTGGCCGTTATGGTTTGAAGTGAGCTCCCCGGAGCTTTGTTAGTGTGCCCCTTTGAAGGTGCGCTGTGGTATCTCTCATTTAGGGAAGGTGTTTCTTTCTGCTTACGTAGTCATGGCAGATCTAGATGGGCTGAAGGTGATGGATGAGGACACTCTGGCCATTCACTTTGAAGATTGATTGGACCTTGAAGAATCACATGAAGATAAAAGTGCTCTTGTTGGGTTGTTGATTGCTGACCAAGAACCGCCTCAATCTACTGTAATGGAAGTTTTAAGATCAGTCTGGAGTAATATGGGTGTTGTTAAGGTCATCAAGGCCAAAGCAAACATATACTCTATTACAGTTGGAGACGAGGCAGTGGCCAGACGTTTGATTGATGGAAACCCATGGTTTGTTAAAGGTTACACTCTCAACGTGAAGAACTGGCCCTTGTATCATTCCTTGGATGATATTAGGCCAGAGAGAGCAGTGTACTGGGTGCAAGCTCATGGCCTACCACGAAATTTTTGTACATCAAAGAATGCAAAAGTGATTGGAGCAAGGTTATGGGAGGTTTTGGAGGTTGAGAATGTGGACCAGGCTGGCTTTCGCGGATTCATTCGGTTGAGAGTGGATCTTGATGCTACTAAACCACTCCCACCGGGGTTCACGATGCCATGCTCGGTAAAAGGAAGAAGGCTTATCAGACTACGATATGAGGGGTTGAGAGACTTCTGCTATGTTTGTGGGATGCTTGGTCATTCCAGAGGTTGTCAAGCTACTCCAAGCTCAAGACTTGCAGCGGAGGGCCTGCAATATGGAGATTGGTTACGCACCCAACCTGTCTCAAAAGCCTCTACAATTCTGTTCACCAGAAAACCAGAGACTTTCCGGCCAGAGAGAAATGGTGAGATTGACTGGCAACGATGGTCGGAAAATAGGTTCGCCGGAACAGATGGAATCTTGGGCAACAATGGAGACAATGCGAATGGGACAAACCAGCAAGTCAACGAGACAAATTTGGTTGCAGTAGGATCAGCAGGAAACTGGAAGCCTGCCATGATACAGGCTGAAACGATGCAACGTTGTACTGACACGCCTAGGGTGTCTCCTCGCAGACCTATGCTTGCAGACTATGCCAGGATGTGGGACCCCAATAGTTTTGGGGCTCAATTTCAGAATGGGACTCTAACTATGGTAGTTAATGGGATCACTATGGAAAGAGATTGGCGTGACCCACTCAAACCTCCGCCTTGGGCCTTAGCCAATGCTAATTGGGCTGCTGAACCAAGTCATGGTGTGAGCCAAAATGGGCCAAGGGAAGTAGGAAATAAGAATCTGGAGAGTGGGCATGGTCCTATTATTGAGGAAGTTGAAGATGTACCAGGCATTAATAAAAGTGTTGATGGGCTGAAGGACCAAGCGTCAAAAAAGGGCAAAAAGAAATTTGAGGAAGAGGATGAGTTGACAACTCTAGCAAAAAAGGCAAAATATATGCTTGGTCAAACTTAAGGATGCTCTCTGCGATTATCTAGCAAAGGAGGGCTTGGACGAAGAGGGAAAGCAAAGGGAATTCGAGGTGTCTCTCGAAATGGAGAAGGAGAAAAGAGGAAAAAGACGACAACAGATAAGAAGATTACTCTCTGTGATGTGGTGGTTAGTCCATCCAAGGAGCTGGAAGCAGTTGAAAGACAAAGAAGGGGAAAGGGTTTGGAGGAAAGCAACCCCCTCCAGGGCTGTGGTGGCTGGCCCGATGCAGCCACAAGGAAGATATGATACAACTGGCTTGGAATTGTCAAGGGTTGGGGAACCCCTTGACAGTTCTGTATCTTAAGGAACTAATCCGTTCCAAAAATCCCACGGTGGTTTTTTAATGGAAACGAAGCAAAATCGCCACCGAAATGCCATGCTTCGTCGACAGTGCGGCTTTCAGAAGGGGTTTGTAGTTGATCCTGTTGGCACGGCTGGAGGTATTTGTGTTTGGTGGAAACCGGGTGTGGAGATCAAAATTTTGGATTCTAATCGACACTGGATAGATGCAAAAGTCAAGGTAGTCAATGAAGAAGTAATTTGCAGGTGTACTTGGGTTTATGCTACCCCTTATAGCAGCGAGAAGGTTCAATTTTGGGATGAGATGATTAATATGGAAAAAACTAATGCTGAGCCTTAGAGTATAATAGGAGACTTTAATGAATTATGTTGGCAGTATGAGAAGGATGGCGTTTCGGGATGGAATCCAAGACGGAGACGCTTCCTACTAGACTTTATTCATCATTTGAACCTCGTTGATATTGGGTTTTTTGGTCAGCCTTTCACCTGGGAAAGAAGAATTGGCGATGAGATTATTCTCAGAGAAAGATTGGATAGAGGAATTACTAATCTCAAGTGGATTGAAATGTGGCCTAATTCATGTGTGTCTCATTGTCCAAAGGTAGCGTCTGATTACTGCCCCATCGTTTTGGATAGTAATCCTTTTTTGCAAAAAGGGAAAAGGCTATTTCGTTTCGAAGCTCAATGGGCAGAAGATGGCAACTGCAAAAGAGTAATTGAGAGAGCTTGGAGACCTATGGCTCAGCATCCAAGAATCATTGAGTGGACCAAAAACCTTAAGAGTTGTAGAAGAGAGTTATTGAAGTGGAGCAAAGATAACCATCACAATAATAGAAAGATGATTGCTACGTTGTTGGAAGAACTTGATGGAAAGCAGACTGCTGCATCTGTGAGGAGCAATTTGGGTGATCAAGATTTACTCAAAACTGAAATTGGTAGATTATGGAAAAATGAAGAACTTTACTGGAAACAAAGGTCCAGAGTCAACTGGTTGAAGGCAGGGGATTCTAATACCCGCTTTTTCCATTTGACAACAATCCAAAGAAGACAGCGCAACCGAATTTTGAAAATTAAGTCTGAGCATGGCGGATGGATTTCCGGGGAAAAGCTGATCAGAAATGAATTCCAGGGTTTTTTCCTTAATTTGTTTAAAACTTCTGGCCCTCGCGATTGGAGAGGCATTCTTGACCATGTGCCTCTTTTGGTTACCTCTGATATGAATGCAGATTTATGTAAACCTTTCGATATGGGAGAAGTGAAGGAAGCAATCAAGCAAATGGGGCCTTTGAAGGCACCCGGGCCAGATGGGTTCCCAGCAGTATTCTACCAAAAGTACTGGCAAGTAGTTGAAGATATTGTGGCGGGTACTGCAATGGATTTTCAGACAGGGGCTGTTCAGTTAGAGGATCTTAATAGAACTTATATTGCACTCATACCTAAGATGGAGGCGCCAGAATCTACCACCCAATTCAGACCAATTAGCCTTTGCAACACCTCTTATAAGATATTATCTAAGATTCTGGCTAACAGATTGAAAATTGTCATGCCCCACTTGATTTCTGATGTGCAAAACGCCTTTGTAGCTGATAGGCAAATTCAAGACAATGTGGTTATTGCGCACGAAGCCTCTCATTATCTGAAGTTAAAGAAGGAGGGGCGAAATTATGAAGTTGGAGTGAAAGTGGACATGAATAAGGCCTATGACAGAGTTGAGTGGGATTTTTTGGAGGCTTTGCTCCATAAATTTGGGTTCACGCCTGGATGGATCAATTTGATAATGATATGTATTCGAACTGTTTTTTTCTCTGTTATGGTCAATGGGCAACCTGGATCTTTCTTCAAGCCTTCGAGGGGTCTAAGACAGGGAGATCCTCTGTCCCCTTATCTCTTTTTACTAGTTTGCGAATCTCTTTCTTGCAATCTAGCTAAGAGAGTCGAGGAGGGCCACATTAAAGGGATCAAATTGGCAAGGAGGAGTCCAGTTCTGTCACATCTCTTCTTTGCAGACGATTCTATTTTTTTTGTGCAGGCTGAGGAAAGAAATTGCTCAAGATTAAAAAGGCTGTTGGAGGATTATTGCCAATAACAAAATTTTGTGTTCTAACAATTATAGATGTTATTTTTGACAATCTTGATCTATTTTAGTCATCTTCATCATCAATTTGACCTTTTGTCTTTTTTTCCACACCCCCAACTACTTGTTAAACAACCATGTTGCAACGAAAGTGTAGTGATGCTTCTTTTTTCTTTTTCTTTTTGTGGTTTGTCGTTGGTTCCTTTTGACCATTTTCTTATTCCCTTTGACTTCACATCCATTATGAAGATGACTGGAAACTACTTTGCATCTGTGATGTATATTGATGCTTATTATGAGTGAAATCATGGTTTTTGTTATAAATAGTTATTGTCTCATTAATTTTACAATAAATAAGGACAGTTTTTTTTTGGTAAGAAGTAAGGTATTAAGTATTTAGGGTTTCAAAAATATTGGTGATCTAAAAATTTGAAAATATCTATGAAAAATTATCGATATTGATAAAAACTAGGAGTGTTGTTATTTCCACCCACATGTCCTATTTCCTCACCCACCTAATCTTGTAAATTTTAAAGATCAATTTACCTCTTTACAAAATGACTTCTAAGAACTTGGGGGAAAATCATTAAAACTAATTAAAAAACATAAGAAAACGATTATATAAAAAATAATTTAAAAAATTTAAAAAATTATTAACAAATATCACCCTTCCCTCACAACACACACACCCCACCCTTCTCCCTCTTCCTCCACTGCACGGCAGCTATCTCCCCCACTTCCCCAAGCACCCACCTCTGTACTGTACCGGAGCTTTACCCACTGACAAGAACATAGCTTTCATTGTCAATTCCACTCATATCCTCAACTTTGCCCGGAATCATATCTTCTGTTACCCAAACCCACCAACTTGGTTATTCATGGTCAACATTGATGAGAATTTCAACTGCCTCCAAATCACTTCCTAAAAAACAAACATGTATTTTAAACAAAGCCCAATGCTTTAATGATTATATGGGCAAAATTAAAACAATTAAAATACCTATGGCCACCTTGAAAGGAAATTGATTTTAGATTCCTGCTTTAGAGCTCTGATTCGTGTCAAGAAGTTGATTGAATCCACATCAGTTTCTCAGTGGTGGAGGCGACGGTGGTGTAGAGGCTTGGGTTTTTGGGGATGAATCTGGGCAGTGGGGTGGGGCTAGGGATTGGGGTCGGGGAAGGGGTGCGGATAGAGGTGTCAAACGGGCCGTGCCGGGCCGGCCCGTCCCATTTAAATTCGTGCTTTTAACATTTCCGTGCCGTGCCGTGCCGGCCCATTTAATTTATTGGGCCGTGCCGTGCTAGCCCATTTAGTAAAATCATTAATCCCGGCCCGGCCCAAAGCCCATGTCCATATTGAAACGGGCCGGGCCGTGCCCTTGCTCGTGCTTGTGCCATAATCGGGCCCAAGAATTAACCCATTTAATTTGAATTTTTTTCACTTGATAATTTTTTTTTGCCCACTAGATAATTCAAATTATAAACATTAAAAATATAATTATAGGCAAGAAATGATGAACTACTTGAAAACATTAATCAATCGAACATCCAAACAATATAAAGGGGCGGAGGGCAAAAAGTATCCAATTCCACAAAGTCCACTTCAACTTTTCATCTTTAAATAGCTTATTATTTTATATGTGAAGAAATGTCTTGCTTTGATTATAATAGAAGCGTATATGTCATATGTATTGATTAGATACCAAGTCTAATGTTGTTTAATTAATTTGTAGTTGATATGTTTAATTAATTAAGGACCCAAGTAATTTTCCTAAAATGAAAGACATCAAATATATGTTTATAATTAAAATAAATAAATAAATATATATATATATATATATATAAACAATGACATTAGATGTCAAATTATTGCATTTTGAATTTTGAGAAGAAAAAAAAGTTAAATGGGCCGGGCTTGGGCCGTGCTTGAAGCGGGCTTGGGCTCGTGCCGTGCTTGAAGCGGGCTCGGGCCAAGCCCGGCCCATGTCGGGCCATGGGCCGGCCCGGTCCATTGGACCTATATTTTGATCCCGGCCCGATCCAAGTTTTCGTGCCGTACCGAGCACGGCCCATTAATATTCGTGCTCGTGCCGTGCCGTGCCTCATTTAAATGGGCTGGGCTCGTGCCGTGCTGGGCCAGCCCGTCCCGTTTGACACCTCTAGGTGCGGATGGGTTTTTTGTTTTAAAAAATTTCTTATTTGTTAATTGAGTTTTATAAATTCTATGAATATTTTATTACATCTAAACATAAAAACAAGCAAAAATATAGAATTGACTCTTAATATTATAATTAAAGGGTATTTTAGGAATAATGGTGGGTGGAAAGATAGGATTGTGTTTTTAAAAATTTACATGATGGGTGGGAAGATAAGGTGGGTGGAAAAATAGGACAAGTGGGTGGAAATAGTAGTACTCAAAACTAGATAAAAAAAACAATGGAAATGATAAGAAAAACATGGGAATTTGTAATGATTTTTATTTTATTTTTATAGCACAAGTGATTGAGGGAGGGTAGTTTACACAAATATTCATTGGGTGCCTAGGTGTCTCCAACTTTTGCCCACATGATTGGAGGTGGAAAAGCTCAATCAACTGAATTATACCCCATGGACGTAATGAAACTTTTAGAAGATGTTCAAGTAATCAATTATTTTGGCACAAAATAATTGAATGAAATGTGTTGCATAGTGAGTTTGAGTGATATTCAGTTCGTATTGAGACTATCTAATTTAGCTTATCATCCTATATCCGATAAACACCAAATTTTGATCCTATTGATTTTATTTCCTAATGAATATCCTAAGCGTGTCCTATGTGCGTGTATCTAGTGATGATTAAAATACGACAGTATTTCTCTTGGTTTTTTAATCAATTTTTGTTTAAAATTTACTTAAATTCTGTAAATAATTAGGCCATTTTTTCGATAAAGGAATCAACATTATTTTTCAAAATTTTGTCGACAATATCCTAAATATTAGGTCGTATAATAAGAAAAAAATAAAAGAAACAAAGTTTTATCTTCTGACAAAATATTATTTTTTGAGGGGGTTATTTTATGCATCTTCATCATCTTTGCATTTTGTCTTCTCTTTTTTTTTTTGGGACACGCAGAACTACCACGTTACTTCTGAATTGCGAAACAACCGTACGTTGCAACGAAAGTGCAGTCTTCTCTTTTATTCATATTCGCCTTTGACTTCTCATCCACCTGATGACAGAGGAATCTACAATCAGATGGATACAAGCAAATGGCGGAGCACTGAGTAAACACCTAAGAGCATTTCCAGCAAGCAAGCTGGGGGGCGGCTGGGGGAAAAATGGGTTTCCAGCAACAAAAAACAGCCAGGGCAAGGTGTGGGCCTCAGTAAAAAAATTTTGCCCGGGCCAGCCCGAGGGGAGGTCCAGCCCGTGCGCCAAAACTCGTTTTGGCTGACGTCATCACGCTGACGTCACGACGACGTCAGCGACGCGGTTCAAATTTTTTTTAACGTTGGCGCGTGGATTGCTACAGTGACCCGCCAACGGGTCTATTCCACGTGGCCCCGCACGAGCTGTCCGATCAGCTTTTTTCCAAATCCAACGGCAGCCATTTTTCGCGAATAAAAAAATGAAAAAAAAAATCGAAAGCTGCACCCAACGGCTCTCTTCCACGTGGCGTAGTCTGGGCGCTCGGATTTTTTTTTTTTTGCAATCCAACGGCAGCTATTAATTCTGCCAAAAAAAAAAGAAAAAAAATCGGAAAAATTTTGAAAAAATACCAAAAAAATACTGATTTTTTTTTCCTATAAATACCAACCAATACTCTTCACTTTTAACACCAACTCTTCATACATTTTCTTCTCATTCTACCATTATTCACTTTGTAGTCAATATTTTTTTCACTTTGAAGTTGAATTTTTCTACAAAAATTTATGGGTTCTTCTAGTGAAACCGGAGGGGCATGGAGTGTCATGGAAGATATTAGCTTGTGTTAGTCTTGGCTCCACACTAGTCATGATCCTGTAACGGGCAATGAGATGAAATTCTGTCATATGTGGAAAAAAATTCATCAGGATTTTTGTGAAAGGATGATTGGTTCGACCCGTACAGATCAGGCACTATCTAGTAGGTGGAAAATTCTTACCAAAGAGTTGTCGAAATGGAGGGATGCCTTGGCAAAGGCGATGGACAACCATAGAAGCGGGGAAAACCTTACCAATGAGGTAAATTATTTGTCATTTTTATTTTATTAATTTCTATGTCATATTAAAGTTTATTTAAATATTTCTTGCAATTTAAATATTTTGTTAATATTTATTGTATTTCCAATATTAATATGAATGTTTGTTGCAATATTTAAATTTTGTTTTTCATTTCTAATAAATTGTTAAAGTTTCTTGTATTTCCATTATTATTTTTTTATACTTGTTGCATTGCCAATAATTTTTAAAGTTTCTTGCATTTTCATTTTTTTTAGACTATACAAGCACAAATGTTTTTTGGTGCTACTGGGCAAGGAAAAAAAAGTTTCAACCATATGCATTGTTGGGAGGTGGTGAAGAATTGTAAGAAATTCCAAATTATTCCAACGGGTCCAACGGTAGTCTTGAACGAGACGCCACTCCATGAGACACCGGCTTCGGATTCACCTATGGATTCCCCGATGAGTCAAGACTCACCTATCGAAAAGGCGCCGAGGCCTATAGGGAGGAAGGCGGCGAAGGCAAAGAGAGGGAGTAATGCTACCAAGAATTCATCTAAATATTTGGAGGAACTTTCAAAGTTGCAAGCCATGAGAATTGAAATGGACATGAAACAACAAGAGCATGATATGGCAATTGATGTAGAAAATGCAAAAGAAAGGGAGTATGTACGCCAAGAAAGGGAGTATGCACGCCAAGAAAGGGAGTATGCACGCCAAGAAAAGATTGAAAATAAGGATCGGGAAACAATGGCCATGGATACAACCCATATGTCCCCTGAAACAAAACAATATTGGAAGCTAGAACGAAGGGATGTTATGAGAGGAAGACTTTTTCGTGACGATGGACCTAGCAACACGGATTGGTTAAATGATCAAAACAATTAAGTTAGTTTGCTTGCCTTTCATTTCATTGTTTTTTTTTTTTGGTTTAAAAAATTAGTGGTACTTCATGTATTTTATTTTATGAGTTGTATTGTTTTTTTTTTTTGGTTTAAAAAATTAGTGGTACTTCATGTATTTTATTTTATGAGTTGTATTGATTTTCTTGTAGTGAATGAAGAAAATATTCAACAAAATTCCTTTTTATTCAAAATATTCCATACATAAAAAGCAAACCACAACCAAAGCATAAAAAATAAACAAACCACAATAAAAGCATAAAAAAAACAACAAAGCATAACTAAGAATACAACATAAACATAAAGCACTAAAAAAACATCTTCACTTGACTTCATTGACCTTCATTGCCTTTCACCGCCCACAAATGCTTCATCAAGTCAACTTGACGGTGTTCATGAACATAGGACGATTGCATCTCCGTGTAGCGCTCAATCATACGATGCATGAAAGTACCGTCTCTAACCAATGGATCATGCTGCATTGGTTCTCCATTTGGCCCCAAAGGTTTTTCATAAATTCGTGTTAAGGTCGTGTTCATGGGATCTGGTTCATACACTTCCTCAACATCGTAATCATACTCATCTTCCACAATCATGTTGTGGAGGATGATACAAGTCATCATTATACTTCTGAGCACCTCCTCGTCAAATAGACGCGCCGCGCCCCTGATAATAGCCCACCGAGCTTGAAGGATACCAAAGCATCTCTCCACATCTTTTCTGTACCCCTCTTGATGGGCAGCAAAAAAATTTTCCTTCTGGGATCGGGGATGTGGAATTGATTTGACAAATGTTGTCCATCTCGGGTAGATACCATCAACTAGATAATACCCGTTCTAATAGATGGTATTATTGACTTCATATGTGATACTTGGGCATTCACCTCTCAAAATATCATTGAACACCGGGGATTGACCCAGGACGTTCAAATCATTTTGAGAGCCGGAAACTCCAAAGAAGGCGTGCCAAACCCAGGTATCAAAACCAGCAACTCCTTCGAGGATGATGCTTTTCTGCCCTTTCCGATTACCATAATCCCATTGCCAACCAGATGGACAATTTTTCCATTGCCAGTGCATGCAGTCAATGCTACCAATCATTCCAGGAAATCCACGAGACTCAGCTTTTTGTAGAAGCCGTTGCAGGTCCCTGGGCGTCGGTCTGCGCAGGTAGTCCCGGGTGTACAGATTTTCCACTGCATCACAAAATCGCACCAAGCTCTCCAAAATAGTGGACTTTCCCATCCGGGCAATCTCATCCACCTGATCAGCGGATGACCCATACGCCAACATTCGTATCACAGCTGTGAACTTTTGCTCGGGAAGCAGCCCCAAATCTCCAGCACAATTTTTCTTTTGCACAAAGTAGTCATCATAATTGCAAATATCATGCATGACTTTATTGAACAAATGGGGTTGCATTCTATATCTTGCTCGAAAATGAACATCAGAGTACAGAGATTGTTGGATAAAATAATCTTCTAGAAGATTCTTACCCCGAGAATGTCTATGTCTGTCCACATTCGATGCCCGGCCTTCTCGTGAACCACGACGGCTCTGGTTTTCTTCCTCCATCATAGCAACAGCGACACCAAGTTGCTCATCTAGTTCTCTTTGTGCCCTTTTGCTTGCAGCTCTTCTGCGCCTTCTTGCTCGCCTTTCTTGCTCTTGCCTATCCAAAACATCTTCCATGTCTGACATTGAGAATGGAGAATGAAATCTAAAATATGAGAAATGAAGATGTAGAGAAGATATGGTGTGGGAGGTATGAGCTGAGCCTCTGGTTTTATAGAAAAATTTAGACAGATAGAGATGACACATGGCGCAATTTAAGAGGATGAAAATCTTATCTGAAATTTGAAATTCAAATGAAATTTGGAATTGGAAATTTATCTGGAATTTGAATTTCGAAATGTATATGAAATTCAAGTTTTGAATTTATCTGAAATTTGAATTTTGAAATGTATCTGAAATTTGAAATTTATCTGAAATTTGAAACCAAAAATCTTATCCGATATGAATAAAATTGACACGTAGGAACTCAAAAATCTTATCCGAAAATATTATCCAAATTAATTGTTTAAATAAACAAAGTTGTGAAAAAAACAAAAAAATAAATAGTATTTGCCATGGCAAGGGGCTAACTGCTGAAAACACACATTTTCTGGGGGAGCTAGGGCAGCCACTATTCACATGAATAGTAACTGCCCTAGGGCTCCCCTTGTTATGGCAAGGGACTAACCGGTGGAAATGCTCTAATATATAACAAACGAAAGTAGCCTTTCCCAACGTCGATATCTCATCCTTTTCTGCAATCAGATGGATTCAACCACTAATGAAGGTGGTTCTTCTTTCCGCCATTCACGGAAAACTTTTGAAAAATAACAAATTAGTTTTATTTTATTGATTAAATAATTATATAAAATTAAAAATTAAAAAAAATTAAAACTGTCCCTCGGGTCTGGACTAGAGAGACCCAGCAGAGGTAGGGGCTCTTGGGGCCCAGAAAGCCGAAGACTTTTCACTCACATGATTGATGATTCTTCTCCCCACTGGCATTGCCAACCAGAGACCCTTGGACAATAAATCACTATAATTTCCAACCCTTTCAGCCTGTTCAATTTTCAACAATATGGATCTAGACACCACTCGATTATTAGGAGCTCCTTCCCCTTCTTTTTCTCGTTCTTTCACCAATTCATGGACCCACGATGTGTTTCTCAGCTTTAGAGGTGAGGACACACGCTACAATTTCACAGACCATCTACACAAAAATTTGGTCCAGAGGGGCATCAGAACCTTCATAGATGATGAGCTCCCAAGAGGAGAAGAAATATCACAAACACTTGGCGATGCAATTGAAGGATCGAGGTGTTTTGTCGTCGTATTCTCTGAAAATTATGCATCCTCGAAGTGGTGCTTGGATGAACTTGTTCATATCATTCAGTGTAGAAAATCAAAGCAACAGATGGTTTGGCCAGTTTTCTACAAAGTGAATCCCAAAGATGTAAGGAACCAAAGAGGTAGTTATGGCGAGGCACTGAATAACCATGAACGCAAATTCAAAGAACAGAAACTTACAAACCATGATGAAAGAAAATTCCAAGACAATATGAAGAAGGTGCTGAGATGGAAGGAAGCTCTTACAAAAGCTGCACACTTGTCTGGGTCGCATTACTTGAAGGGGTATGTTTTTTTCTTTTCTGAATGCGGTATATTTCTATCTTTAATATACATTTAGGATCCGGAGGCTCTGCTTTAATTTCAATTTATTTCTCCCAGGGTTGCAGAATCTGTTATTTTAACTGTTAAAATGTGATGGACATTTGGTAGAAATCTCTAGAGTAATAATTTAGAATCCCAAAGTGCTACAATAGCTATCAGATATCTAAGATAATTGTAGTAGAATCTAGAAGAGGGTGGCTACTGGACTAAATGACCAAGTCGGTGAACTATGCTGGCTAAACAAATAGCCACAAACATATAAGGAGTTTTGTAGAATGCTCTAGTCTAGAGCAAGCCGCAGCTTATGTGGCTGATAATATTTGATAAAGCCAAGTCGTAGACATGGCGAAGTCGTAGACATGGATGTTGGTCAAGTCGGCAGTCTTGCTGGCAGTGGCGGATCCATGAATTTTCATTCCGGGGGTCAACGTGTAAAAAGTTAAAAAAAATTCTATGCAAAATAGACCCGTTGAAATGAAACGATAATACTCTAATTCATAGTTAATAGATAAAACCATACAAAATACTCATGTTCATTATCAAAGAGAACTGCATCAACTTCAAAAAATAAACACACATTGCAATACACCAGAAATATCTCTAAGAATGTGATAATAAACCAAAAAATTAGTGCAATCCTTATCGCCTCCCAAGGCATCTTGTCTTATTCGACATAAGAACTGGCATATCTTAGTGCAATCTTGCTCATTATAGGGCATTTACGTCATTTTTTAGGTCCGTCATAGTTTTGATTTGGGGCTTTATCTGCATTTCTTTTAGGTTCTAGCTCTCAAACTTTGGACCTTTATGAGTACTGTCTTAGGGGGAACTTATTCAAGCAAATATTTCTTCAATACGTAAGAGTTAGGTTATTCTTGTAAAACTCCTTGTGGATTGAACATCTAAAGTTTTTTACCTAGATTGACCTTAGGTTCCTTCATGCATTTATATCATACATGAAAAACTGTTTTAAGTAAAAATATTGGCTAATATGAAAAATGGTATTTCAGAATAATCATTTTCTCAAGATAATTTTTTGCGGCTTTTATTCCTTACACATCAAATAAGAAAATTTGATTTTATGGGATTTTAGTATGAAGTATATATTGACTTAATGAGCCATCATTTTTAGCCTAAATCGTGTTTTGCACTAAAACTGATTTCTCATATTTTGATTTGGTTGAAATTTGATTTTCTAGTATTTTTATTTGAATCCAAATGAGGGTTACTTCCTTATTTACATTGTAAACTTAAGTAAATGGAGTAATATAAAAATAAATGAAAGTAAAAGGACAAAGACATCTACTAGAAAGCCAATAAATAGGATTGAAGTGTTGTAATGTGAATTGTAACTAAGAAATCTACTAGAAAGCCAAACACTATTCTTATATCTAAGCCTCACACAATCTAATAGAAACATAGGAGATTACAAGGCTTTGTGTAATATGCCAGTGGAATCCTGCAGTCCTTTATTTTTTTGTGTTGGATGAAATCCTACTGACAGGACCCGCCTCGAATTTTCCGGAACTCGAGACGAATCCTGCGGAGACCCCGACCTCACACCCATGCCGGGTTCACTCCTTAAAACTATGTCCTCTTTTACCCAAGAGGAATAAGGGTGGGAGACTTTCTGCTGAAAATTCGGCAGAGTCTCCCCTGTAATTTGGACAAACCCAAAATTCCAACCTGCATAAAATTCACATTTTATATATCCCAACTGGCAACACGCACAATATAATCTCATGCAATTTACATAAACGGCCTCCGGCCTTTAAATGATTCTAGCATAACTGCCCACGATGTTTTTAAAATAACTTTATGCATCAGACATGCATATAACAAATTCAAAATTTATTTATGCACACTTTCACTCACTTAGTCCACAGGACAAGTCTCAATTCAACCAAGTTCCAGAACCAACAAGAAGGTCCGAATCAAACTCAACAAAGTACCTAACATGATTTAATCCGCGGCTGCGCCTAGTAACTTTAGGCTGCCTACGTACCCTTGCTGAGGGATCAAGCCACACGTAGTTCTTTCGTATCAATCCTGGCTCCTAATATCAAACAAACCATTACAGCCATACAAATTCATACATTCTAGGATTTATCCATCATAACTCACCAAACACAATCATATAGCTCCCCTCATACGTCGGGACGTACCCGGCCACGTATGGGGTCTGTCAACACACCGGCTACTCCTATAACACGTGCGACCTCAACACAATATCACAATATCTCCCCTCATACGACAGGACGCACCCGGCCACGTATGGGGTCTGTCAACACGCCTGCTACTCCTACGACACGTGCGACCTCAATACAATAACAATATCACCCCTCATACGACGGGACGCACTAGGCCACGTATGGGGTCTGTCAACACGCCGGCTACTCCTACGACATGTGCGACCTCAACACAATAACAATATCACCCCTCATACGACGGGACGCACCCGGCCACGTATGGGGTCTGTCAACACGCCGGCTACTCCTACGACACATGCGACCTCAACACAATAACAATATCACCCCTCATACGACGGGACGCACCCGGCCTCGTATGGGGTCTGTCAACATGCCGGCTACTCCTACGACACGTGCGACCTCAACACAATAACAATATCACCCTTCATACGACGGGACGCACCCGGCCTCGTATGGGGTCTGTCAACACGCCGGCTACTCCTACGACACATGCGACCTCACAAGCATATCACAATATTCGCTTTGGGCCTGGCTACATTCTCACCAGCCATTTAACTGTTCGCTTTGGGCTTGGCTACATTCTCACCAGCCCGCACGGGTTTAAAGGCCTTAACACAATCACGATATGGGGGTACGTGGGGTAGTGCGTATAGCACTGTAAACTAACATTTGATCCCTTTATATACCTTTATACATCCACACAATTAAATATATAATCTATATTTTCTCATCTTATATAAACCTCAACCAATACAACATCCAATAAGCTCTACCATTTAAACTCATCAATTAATAACCTGAACCACCTTATTCACATAACTAAACTAACGATCAAGACCTGTCTCTACGGTCATTTCAATCTTCGTAGGAAGGTAATGCTACCTAGGAAGTCTCGCGGTCAACCCAAGGTCAAACTACCCAACCTTGGTCAATGGGCCGGCGGGGCCCATGACCTCCAAATTCCTGAAGGAAACCTTTAATAAAATCATGAGTTTCATTTGAACATCAACATAGATAAATAAAATCATGGCAACGGAAGCTTAAGCATACATCTATGAGTTCAAAAACAAAAACTTTTTCCCAAGAATCTTTTAAGCCAAGTGATAGTTGTACTACTTTCCTAGAACACACTTCTAGTAAGATTAGAAGGAGGAGTTACCCTTGGTGCGTGCTTTCAAGCCTATGATCAAATTCCACCAAAGTTGTTGAAGCTTGAATGGCTCCTTCAAAATCTCCACCTTGTTGTTGAAGCTTGAACAACTCCTTCAAAACTTCAACTTAGGAGGTTCTCCAAAAAGTCACCAAAATAGGTAACCTCTAAGTCTCTTCACTAGAGCTTGAGAAGAATATGATGAACTTAGTGAGAGGATGATGCTAGTGATCCCTCACTAAGATGGTATGAAAGTGTAGAGAGAGTTTTTGGAAGACTAGAGCTTTCTTTCTCTCTCTTGTTTTTCACTAATGACCCCTTAGGCTTCAAAAAGATGATAGTCATCTTTTTCTTGAGTCAACAAGTTGACTCTAGCAACCAAAAGCCCATATGAACGTCCATCCCTTGAAATTGGGCCTCTTGGGCTCAATTTAATTTATGTTGTCATACAACCCAATCTCCATGTCCAAAAGGATAAAGCCCAATGAGCCCGGAATTCAAAATTCCCGTTTGAAGCCTATTCCGACATCATGTGTCGTTTAAATTAATTCCATAATCAATTTTGTCTTAACCAATTAACAAAGCTTAATTGATCTCTTCAATTCATCATCTCCATATTGGTTTCTCAAATAACTCAAGTTTAACGGTGTGCGATCCATTAGGTTCTAATCAGCAAGGTCGTGGGCAATTTGAACTCTTCGTAATTGATTGTGAATTAAAACCCCTTTTTAATTCTCCCTATTAGTTAGGATCATTAGTCCTTAGGGCTTCCACCATCCATGACTGACACCTAGCAGTATATCATGGATATCCGAGCTAAGTAGAATAAGCAGAGAACCTATTCAGTTGGAATTACAATGCAATACGGTCCTTCCCTATTCTAATGCTTTTAATCTCATTACTAGGGCATGGTGCATGTCAAAACCCCTAATGAAATTGTCACGTCTTATATGATTTGTATTAGTATGACAAGAACATCCTTCTAAGTCATACCGAATACTCTGATCAGAGATTTGCTTAATCATATCTTCCGAGCATTCCCCTTCTTTACTGAAGGATAGAGATTCCATGTTGTACACTCACATGTCTCCATGAGTTAATCGTGAATCCCAACAATGCTTGTAACACATTCGTGATTAGGACATGTCTTTATAGCATCATCAAAAATCCACAACCTTCCCACAAGACAACCATGGTGCCTCAGGTCTAAGGACTAATTTGCATTATTGCAACTTGGAGTTTCTTGTTTTGACACATAAGTAAAATTTCCATACAAGAAACTCTCGTTTGATCGCGTTCAGTGAACTCATTCTCCATTGAGTACCTACATACTTGTCTTAGTGTCTCCACACGAATGACTTGAGACCAGTCATCCTCCCAATTGAGAAGACATAGCATGTACCGGTCTTTCCGAATTGTCAGTGCCCATTTGACAATCCTATGACTAGGAACATTTAGGGCATGAAGATAATAGAGGAAAGGTCTCCTGAATCTAACTTCCTTATATTACTTTCTCTCTATCTCACATCCCTTGGACTTATTGTTTAAGCATGTGTAACTGTTAATGAGACATTTACTAATAAACAATAAACTTGCCCTTTAAGAGGATTAAACATAAGTCTAATGCATGAAATATCCTTAAAAGATTACATCATATGATTGGCTTTTAGGGCATATTTCCAACAATCTCCCACTTGCACTCTAAAGCCAATCAGCTATGTATCTGATACCCATCTTCTCGAGATGTCGATCCAATTGTAGCTGAGTCATAGGCTTAGTTAGTGGATCTGCTACGTTATCTGCCGAAGCTACCTTGAGGATGCTGACTTCTCCGAGAGATATATATTCTCGAATTTTGTGAAAGCGCCTCTGAATGTGTTTGGAATTTTTATGAGACCTTGGTTCCTTAGCTTGAGCTATTGCCCCATTGTTGTCGCAGTACAAGGCTACTGGTAATGCTATGGTTGGAACCACTCCGAGATCGGAGATGAACTTTCTCATCCAAACAGCTTCTTTAGCGGCTTCAGACGCTGCTATATATTCTGCTTCAGTAGTGGAATCGGCTGTAGTACTTTGCTTACAGCTCCTCCAACTGACCGCTCCGCCATTCAGAGTGAAGACATATCCAGAGGTGGATTTTCTGTCATCAACGTCAGACTGGAAATCTGAATCAGTGTAGGCTTTCATCTGCAACTCTGATGTTCCTCCATAAACTAGGAACATGTCCCTTGTTCTTCTTAAGTATTTTAGGACACACTTGACAGCTGCCCAGTGTTCTAAACCTGGGTTTGATTGATATCGACTTGTTATGCTTACTGCATAACTAATATCAGGCCTCGAGCACAACATAGCATACATGAGACTCCCAATTGCTGATGCATAAGGGATTCTACTCATGCGTTGTATCTCTTCGGGAGTTTTAGGGCACATGGCCTTAGAAAGGTGAATTCCATGTCTTACAGGAAGAAAACCTTTCTTGGAATCTTCCATATTGAATCTTCCTAGCACCTTATCTATATACAAGGATTGAGACAGTCCAATAAGTTTTCTAGATCTATCACGATAAATCTTGATTCCAAGTATATAGGATGCTTCTCCCAAATCTTTCATAAAGAAGGTTTTGGACAGCCACATTTTCACAGAGGAGAGCATTCCAATGTCGTTTCCAAATAGCAGTATGTCATCCACATACAAGACTAGGAATACGACTGCACTCCCACTAACCTTTTTGTAAACACATGGTTCATCACCATTCTGTGAGAAATCAAACGACTTGATTGCTTCGTCAAAACGAAGGTTCCAACTCCTAGAAGCTTGCTTTAGTCCATAAATAGACCTTTGTAGCTTGCATACTTTTGAGACTCAGTTTTAGATATAAACCCTTCAGGTTGATCCATATAAAGTTCTTCCTGAAGGTGACCATTCAAAAAGGCCGTTTTGACGTCCATTTGCCAAATCTCATAATCGTAATGTGCTGCTATTGCAAGCAAAATCCGAATGGACTTTATCATGGCTACAGGCGAGAAGGTTTCTTCATAGTCTATCCCTTCTCTTTGCTTGTAGCCCTTAGCTACTAATCTAGCTTTGTAGGTTTCCACTTTACCGTCCGAGCCCATCTTCCTCTTGAAGATCCATTTATTTCCAATAGGTACAATGCCTTGTGGCGGATCGACTAGAGTCCAGACTTGGTTGGCATACATAGAATCCATCTCGGATTTCATGGCTTCCTGCCATTTCTTTGAGTCAATGTCAGACATAGCCTCAGTATAGTTAGAGGGATCATCCTTTTCTTCGTTGTCACCAAGAGATGTAACTCACCAATGATGTCATGAAGCAACCCATACCTTTGGGGCGGTTGGATCACCCTACTAGATCTACGTGGAGCTTGTGTTACTTGAGGTTCAGGAATTGAATTGTTAGATTGTTGAGTGGTGATTTGTGGCTCACTAGACATTTCTTTGACTTCTATCTCTGTTCCGCTTGACCCATCTAGAGCAAATTCTCTATCAAGAAATTTGGCGGACCTTGCGACAAACACCTTTTGTTCGTCGGGTTGATAGAAGTAGTATCCAAGGGTTTCCTTAGGATACCCCACAAATCTACACTTAACAGACCTAGCTTCAAGCTTATCTGCATCAGGTCTTTTGACATATGCAGGACAACCCCAAATCTTAACATGATTAAGACTTGGCTTTCTGCCAAACCACAATTCATATGGGGTCTTTGAGATAGACTTGGAAGGCACTCGATTTAGCAAGTAAATTGCAGTAAGGAGTGCATATCCCCAAAAGGATATAGGTAAATCAGTGTAACTCATCATGGAACGAACCATGTCCATCAAGGTTCGATTTCTCCGTTCAGAAACTCCATTGTGTTGTGGAGTCCATTGTGAAATGATGCCATGTTCCTTGAGATAATCAAGAAACTCTGTACTCAAGTATTCACCTCCTTGATCTGATCTTAGAATCTTTATACTCTTTCCTGTTTGCTTCTCAACCTCATTCTTGAATTCCTTAAACTTTTCAAAGGATTCGGACTTATGCTTTATGAGATAAACATAGCCCAACCGAGAGTGATCGTCGGTGAATGTTATAAAATATGAGAAGCCTCCTCTTGATGATGTGGACATAGGCCCACATACATCAGAGTGGATCAACCCCAACAGTTCAGTGACTCTTTCCCCTTTGCCAGAGAAAGGAGACCTAGACATCTTACCCTTTAGACAACACTCACAAGCTGGCATTGGTTCTGAACCCAACGGTCCAAGATATCCATCTTTGGCCATCTTGTGAATTTTGTCTTGGTTGATATGCCCAAGTTTTAAATGCCACATTTTTGTAGGATTGATATCATCCCTTGGCCTTTTAGGCCTCGATGCATCATTACCTTCTAAACAATTAACACTACCATTCAATTGTAAATGAAAGAGGCCATCTATGATATGAGCATAACAAATTACACATCCATTCAAATATAAAGAACAACTTAGTTTGTCAAACATAACTGAGTACCCATCTCTTAAAAGCATAGAGATGGAGATTAAGTTCTTAATACAAGCCGGAAAATAAAGACAATCTTTTAATTCCAAAACCTCTCCTGATGGTAGTTTGAGAAGGTAGGTGCCAACAGCTTTAGCAGATATTCTTGTGCCGTTTCCAATACGCAGCACCATCTCTCCCTTCTTCAATCTTCTACTTCCCACTAGCCCCTGCAAGGAATTGCAAACATGTTGGCTAGCGCCTGAATCAAATATCCAAGTAGAAGAACTAACTGTTAGAATTGATTCAAGAACAAGAATAGTACCTTCTGAAGGTTTGTTTTTGTTCAGGCTTGCAAGATATTTCTTGCAGTTCCTCTTCCAGTGCCCATTTTCATTGCAGTAAAAGCATATTCCTTTGGGCTCCTTTGCCTTCTTTTTGGTGATTTTACCTTTGGGCTTGACTACAGTAGTCTTCTTCTCCTTTCCCTTGCCCTTGCCTTTGGTTTTAGGCTTAGGTTTAGTAGAGGAAGAAGAGCCTTTCTCGAAGGCAGCCACAATCCCACTCCCACTTTCCTTTTTGAAAGTCTTTTCGGCTGTGACCAGCATGTGCAGCAACTCAGAAAGAGTTTGGTCCATTTTTCCCATGTTGTAGTTCATAACAAACTGGGAGAACTGGTCTGAGAGGGATGCAAGGATAAAGTCTTGGGCCAATTCCCCATCCAGTGGAGTTCCTAAGTTCTCCAACTGCTCGATGAGTCCAATCATCTTCAGTACATGCTGATGGGCCGGTGCTCCCTTGACCATCTTGGTCTTCACAAGCTCACAGACAGCACTGAATCGTCTGTTACGTGTACCCTCACCATACAACTCTTGTAGGTGAGTGATCATATCATTTGTACAATCCATGTGCTCATGTTGCTTCTAAAGCTCAGATTTCATGGAAGCAAGGATGTAACATTTAGCTTGTGTGTCGTCTTGTATGTGCTTGTTCCTCCTCAGTGACATCATCACCAGGAGGTTGACGAGGGAACGGCTTATCAATCACGTATGCAATTTTCTCACTGATCAAAACGATCTTGAGATTTCGGAACCATTCCGGGAAATTGTGCCCCTCAAGGCAATGTTTGTCAAGAATTTTGGCGAGCGCGGTTCCAGACATATCTACATAACATACAGAAATTTAAATTAGATTGCTTTTAGAAAGCCAATGATTCGGGTCTTTTAAATCAAATGGCACCTCCCACTATTTTTGGCAAATTCCATATCCCTCAAATGGAATCCGAGAGTTTAGTTTCAACTCTTAGTGGGGATGGGAGGCTCACCACCATCAAGCTTGCCAAATCATAATAGAATATTGGTTTGCTTGAATGGTGAAGAGAGAGTACTCTTACCCATTCACATCATGATGTGATTACCCATCACTTTGGCCTCTAGCAAATGTGCACCCCCGAATGTTATCGTGAGGTACCATTGTACTAGTTAAGTCATGCCCACCATTCCTGTGAGTGTAGGGGTTCAAACAACACCTCATCATAATAGAATATTGGCATTACTCGTTGCCTACATTCACAACATCAAATGTTTTGAAATGACCCTTTCAAAAATAAACACATACTTTGTGTTCCCCATATTAGGGTGAAGCACGTGTATTGGTTATAATTGATGAGGGTCCACAATGGTGGAAGGCCACAAAGAGATATTCAAAATACCTCTCCGTTTATCAACTTAATATATTATTGTTGAGGAGTTTAGATATACAACATCATTTCAATCTCATTAAAATAAAATTTGTCCTATCATAACTATCGGTCCAATTTGTTAGTAGCATATGGTACTCCCACTATTTGTTTTAGAAATCAAGGAGTATCTATCACTACTAATGAAAATTTTGCATTCTTGAATTTTGGACATATAGTTATCTTAGGCCCTTAGGATGATTATGGACTTTTAATATTTGATCCAACATGAGCCAAATGTTGGATCTTGGTCTAGGGAGGGTGATTCATTTTAGTTACGCGTTCAACTAATTAAACATCCAATCATAATCGGGCTTGAGGCCCATCTAAGTTGAGCCTTGGACTTCATCTCCTTCTTTCTTCTACTTCTTTAGCTTACATCATATGAAAAGCAAAGGCATGCAAGCCTTTTAACAATTACATAAGAAAAGAAAGAAAGGAGACACATGCAAGCCTCTTTAACAAAAGAATTAAACCTTATTAATTACAAGCCCAATAAACGAATAAATCACATCCCATGGTTCAAACAAATTGATAGTCGGCCAATCACATAGTTCGATTTCAATTTGGGTCTTAGTCCATAATCATCCTTTCAACTACTTCAATCAAATTAAAATAATTGAACTTTAGAATGCAACTTAAACATTTTGGGTTTTTAGTATATGGGCCTAGTTCAAAATGTGGGGTTAAGTATGCAATTAATTAAAGACTCAAGGACCAAATCGCAAAGTAAAGTAATTGCATAGAAGTCCAAAACAAATAATATAATTGCATGAGGAATCCAAGAGGATTCCAAAGTGGGGCCAGCCATGTGAAGTGTGTGTATATGTGACATGCATGAGAGTGTTGATTTGTCCCATAAAAGGATCAAACATGCCTTATCAAGTTTCAAGGAAACATTTCTAAGACCAAGAGTGTGGTCTCCCATGCAAACAAGTTTCTAGGCAAGGGAATAATCCTAAGACCAAGAGAGTGGTTTCCCATGCAAACAAGTTCCTAGGCAAGGGAATAAACCAAGGAACAATCCCAAAGACCAATGGCACACTAGGCATGCCTATGTCTTGAAGTTCTAATTTTCTAAAAAAACTAGAGGAGCATGCTTTGACTAGGGGGACAAGTGGACATGGAATCTTGGATAACCAAGGTCAATGTCTTCATTCAAATCAAGACCAACACAATATTGAAATTGAATCCCACCAAAAAGGATAAAAAAACTAGAACACATGCATTCATCTTATGAACTCACAAGAACATTCATATGAACTCAAGAACACACATAACACAAAAATCATATTTTTAAGTGTCAAATTTCGTGGAGATGAAAGTGGCTATCAACATAGAAATTTTACAATGCTTAAGCTAGCATTGAAACATCACAAAAACCCCCAAAATCCAATATGGCCGAAAACCCCTTTTTAACCATGTGTTCAAACTTTAATGCCTTCTCTTAAAACATCTATAACACTTAAAGATGCAAGACTTTTCAAAAAGAAACAATCAAGGCTTCACAACACATAACATTTATGCCACAAAGAACTTTTACCCATATTCATAAACAAAAACCCAAAATGGTACAACTTATCACTTGACCTTGGCTCTAGATACCACTTGAAGGAAACCTTTAATAAAATCATGAGTTTCATTTGAACATCAACATAGATAAATAAAATCATGGCAACGGAAGCTTAAGCATGCATCTATGAGTTCAAAAACAAAAACTTTTTCCCAAGAATCTTTTAAGCCAAGTGATAGTTGTACTACTTTCCTAGAACACACTTCTAGTAAGATTGGAAGGAGGAGTTACCCTTGGTGCGTGCTTTCAACCCTATGATCGAATTCCACCAAAGTTGTTGAAGCTTGAATGGCTCCTTCAAAATCTCCACCTTGTTGTTGAAGCTTGAACAACTCCTTCAAAACTTCAATTTAAGAAGAGGTTCTCCAAAAAGTCACCAAAATAGGTAATCTCTAAGTCTCTTCACCAACTAGAGCTTGAGAAGAATATGATGAGCTTAGTGAGAGGATGATGCTAGTGATCCCTCACTAAGATGGTATGAAAGTGTAGAGAGAGTTTTTGGAAGACTAGAGCTTTCTTTCTCTCTCTTGTTTTTCACTAATGACCCCTTAGGCTTCAAAAAGATGATAGTCATCTTTTTCTTGAGTCAACAAGTTGACTCTAGCAACCAAAAGCCCATATGAACGTCCATCCCTTGAAATTGGGCCTCTTGGGCTCAATTTAATTTATGTTGTCATACAACCCAATCTCCATGTCCAAAAGGATAAAGCCCAATGAGCCCGGAATTCAAAATTCCCGTTTGAAGCCTATTCCGACATCATGTGTCGTTTAAATTAATTCCATAATCAATTTTGTCTTAACCAATTAACAAAGCTTAATTGATCTCTTCAATTCATCATCTCCATATTGGTTTCTCAAATAACTCAAGTTTAACGGTGTGCGATCCATTAGGTTCTAATCAGCAAGGTCGTGGGCAATTTGAACTCTTCGTAATTGATTGTGAATTAAAACCCCTTTTTAATTCTCCCTATTAGTTAGGATCATTAGTCCTTAGGGCTTCCACCATCCATGACTGACACCTAGCAGTATATCATGGATATCCGAGCTAAGTAGAATAAGCAGAGAACCTATTCAGTTGGAATTACAATGCAATACGGTCCTTCCCTATTCTAATGCTTTTAATCTCATTACTAGGGCATGGTGTTGGCTGCGCAAATCTCTCGGCCTGGTTCTCCGGGCCGAGGGGACGTGCGTTTGACACGGAGTCCTACTTTTGGATGCGGTGCGGTTTGTGCGCGGGCGTGCCAGCACGGTCTACCGTGCGTCGAGTTCGGTGGAGTGTTTGGTTTAGAAGGTGTTTGGAGTGTTGCGCCTGTTTGGTCTGGACCTCTTATCAAACGATTGTGGCCGAGAAAGGAACTGGTCTCGGCCGTCAGGTTCACGGCCTGAGCTACAAGGTCGTTAGTGGTGGTGTAGGTGGTGGATTTTGGGCGGTGCTCCGGCGCGTTGCTCGGAGAGCGACGATCGTATGATATATGGGGTGAGTGAGGCGATAACAAGGATGATGCTCCGGCGCCTTGAGAAATCAAGGGTCGTATGATATATTGATGAATGGATGTTTCTTACAATCTATCACTACTCCTAAGAAAGCATGTAAAGATATTGAAAGTACATGACAGAAAAAATAAGTTGCTCCATGGGAGGCTTTTGGTTTTTGGTGTTGGACCTTTTGCATGTGGTCTTGAGCTAGGTTTTTATAGTGGGAGCCCTGGAGAGACAATCGAGGTTTGACAAGACCTGCATGGTGGAGTCTAATCAGGGCAAGCATGGCTGGGTCTGATCAGCATTTGGGATTGTGAAACATGGTGGTGTGACCCCCATAAATCTCGGCAGATCTCGGCCTTTACCCAGATCGAGGGCTCTGCACCTCTGGCCGTGGGAATGCATTAAATGCTCTGGTTTAGTGGTTGGTGAAGAGACTGCCAGTTGCAAGAACATTTGATGGAATGTTTGTACCTAACCACCCTGATTACAAAATCTTGATTTCAATCACTTCCCTTCTGCCCTCATGCATTAAATGCTTCATGCCCTAGTGGATTTGCTGTGGTGGACAAAGGCATTACTTCATTAAATGAAGCGTGGGACCCTGAGGTCACGTGGTGATCTGACCATTACTTCTTTGGCCGTGTCCTGTGAGTTCCTCGGCCTCGGCCCGCGAAGTTATTCGAGAGGCCGAGAAAATCTTGCCCTAGCGCTTTCTCCTTCGTTGTCAGAAAACAGGAGGCAACGAAATGTTGCCGTTTCTTTGAGCCCATGAGAAAAGGCCACGGCCGAGAGGAGGATTCCTCGGTCACCAAGGCCGTAATTTATTAGGCACAAACACATGGTGCATGTCAAAACCCCTAATGAGATTGTCACGTCTTATATGATTTGTATTAGTATGACAAGAACATCCTTCTAAGTCATACCGAATACTCTGATCAGAGATTTGCTTAATCATATCTTCCGAGCATTCCCCTTCTTTACTGAAGGATAGAGATTCCATGTTGTACACTCACATGTCTCCATGAGTTAATCGTGAATCCCAACAATGCTTGTAACACATTCGTGATTAGGACATGTCTTTATAGCATCATCAAAAATCCACAACCTTCCTACAAGACAACCATGGTGCCTCAGGTCTAAGGACTAATTTGCATTATTGCAACTTGGAGTTTCTTGTTTTGACACATAAGTAAAATTTCCATACAAGAAACTCTCGTTTGATCGCGTTCAGTGAACTCATTCTCCATTGAGCACCTACATACTTGTCTTAGTGTCTTCACACGAATGACTTGAGACCAGTCATCCTCCCAATTGAGAAGACATAGCATGTACCGGTCTTTCCGAATTGTCAGTGTCCATTTGACAATCCTATGACTAGGAACATTTAGGGCATGAAGATAATAGAGGAAAGGTCTCCTGAATCTAACTTCCTTATATTACTTTCTCTCTATCTCACATCCCTTGGACTTATTGTTTAAGCATGTGTAACTGTTAATGAGACATTTACTAATAAACAATAAACTTGCCCTTTAAGAGGATTAAACATAAGTCTAATGCATGAAATATCCTTAAAAGATTACATCATATGATTGGCTTTTAGGGCATATTTCGAACAATTCCGATATGACAATTTCTATGAATGCTACATGGTTTAGGACACTCGTCCTGCAAGTTTGGTCCAGATCGGACGGTCGGATCGCTCCCGATCGCACGATTGGACGGTTACTAGAACCCTAACCCTAGGGTTGGCATTTTTGGAGTATCCGGGACTCTGTTTTACGATCCATCGAATCCTATACGATCTTGGTAATACCTAGATCAACATATTATAACCTCAGGACCATCCAACGGTCCAAACATAGCGAACCCGGAAAATACGCGATATGTGATATCCGTTCGGGACTCTAACGGTATCCAAAATGAGATCCGAGCACACCTACGCGCTCGTGACATCGAGAGGATCGCATTGGGACAAAAATGCCTCTCAGCTACAGTGCCCATGCGCCGCCACACGCGCTGGCAACGCATGGGTGTCCAAAGCGATACCGCTTGGCCAGAAAAATTCCAAATCGAGAGCCAAGACTCCTACCCTAGGTAATACACCTAATTTGGAGTCACTTTTGTTCTTGGACGTACCCCAAAAACTGACCGAAAGTGGCCGAAATCGCGATCGCAAAACCAGCCGAATTTCAATTCGTAAATCGAACTATCAACGCTCAAAATTTACGAAATCCTACCAACCATCAGCTAGATCATGCAGAAGGGATGAATTTCCATACCTGGATCGCCAAAAATGGCGGCCGGAGGAGAGAGATCGGAGCCGGCGAAGTTTCGAGCGAAAACTGGCTATTCCTTTCGTTTTTCCGCCCAAATCTTGGCGGCTGGCGGCGGGGCCTGGTTGGGGTAGGAAGAGGACGACGACCCGGTCATTTTGGTACCGACCTCGTCGAGTTTGGTGGCCGGACGAGAGCACGGCCGGCCACAGCCGTCGCGCGAGAGGAGAGAGAGAGAGAGAGAGAGAGAGAGAGAGAGAGAAGTGAGTTTTATCAAACCCTTTTCGCAATATTTACGATTATGCCATTGAGGGTATTTTGATCGTATCTCTCTCGTTACAACTCCGATTCGAGCCCACCACGTGTCTACGGACTCATGTCACCGTGCTCTACGCAACGGTACTGTCAAAATTTCCAAATACCTTCCCGATCAAAAAGTCAACTTTAAACCTCATAAAATATTCTAGGGGCAAAATGGTCCTTTTATTTGAATAAATTAATATTCACCAATTTATTTAGGACCGGGTCGTTACACCTGCAGTCTTACAAACCCACTAAGTAGCAATAGTTACATCATTGAAAGGCCAATTAGCCAACCAATAGCTACATTATTAATAGCCTCATAGTTCTACACCAAGCAAGCACTGTACTTCTCTCCTTTCTAATAAAACCAATCTCTTCTATTCTTATTGTAGTGTCCATTCCATCACATGCTTTCCCTAACATAATAGCTTGTTCATGAATTTTCTAATTGTTTGTTTTTCCCTCATGTTCTCAGCCATCAAACAATATAAATTCAAGATATGCAATCAAAAGTACCGAAAATGAATAGAAACTACAGATTAGATATATTTTCTGCACTTCATTTGTCAACCACCAAACGACAAATTCAAGATCTTGAAGCAAAATGAGCAAAAATATACAAAAGACAACATGAAAATCTTGTACAATAGTAACATGTTTGATAAACAATTGTTGGATAATGTAAGGAGAAATCAAGAAGAGCCATTAAACGATAGAGTGAGAAAATAGAAGGGGAGTGTAAGACAGAAGAAGA
The DNA here is from genome assembly GCA_020226455.1 of Prunus salicina. Classification (NCBI taxonomy): domain Eukaryota; kingdom Viridiplantae; phylum Streptophyta; class Magnoliopsida; order Rosales; family Rosaceae; genus Prunus; species Prunus salicina. The sequence continues at coordinate 14,884,354 of CM035347.1, read as the reverse complement.
AAACCATGTTTGATGAAGTTTCCCTAACTTATTTATTTGGGTTTAATATTGTGAAAAAAATAATAACTTCTCAAATCAACCCATCCCTGGCATACACAGCCGCACTCCCGCCTCTCGTATTACCCTCCCTCCACCTTCCTCTATCCCATCCACCACCTCTCTCTCTCTCTCTCTCTCTCTCTCTCTCTCTCTCTCTCTCTCTCCAGGGGCAATCCCACCTACAGGATTTGAAAAAATTAAGCCTATGGTATATGTGATAACATGCAACAAACATATATAAAATGTTGTCCATAAATTACATAATTTCCAAGAACAAAATACTTAATTGATTTATTAGTCTTAGATACCTACCAAACAGCTCTTACTTATGGTGATCATAAAACCCTCATTTAATTATTCTTCTTGATAAATGTAAGACAGTTATGGATATTGAATCCAACTTTTAACTAATAAACCGAGATTTTAATAAAGAAGTGTCTAGACATATCAAATATCATGATGAAGTAACTCCATCATCTAAAATTCACGACCTAATTGACACTAGTATCTAGTCGAGCACTTCTTTAGAACATATATAGAAAAATCCCATTTTATTTCAATGTTGTTTGTGCTTAAAATTGGCAGCCGTGAAACTGAATTTATTCAGAACATTGTCAACGAGATTTCCTTACAAGTATTAAATGATACCCATATCAATGTGGCAAAATACCAAGTCGGAATAGAGGCTCGTGTACGAGATCTTCATAAAGTTTTAGATGTTGACGGAAATGATGTTCGCATGGTAGGAATATGGGGGAATGGTGGAATAGGAAAGACAACTGTTGCTAAAGCTGTTTATAACTCACTGGCCCATGTGTTTGAAGGGAGTTGTTTTCTGGAAAATGTAAGAGAAAGATCAATACCATATGGAGGCCTAGTCGACCTACAAAATCTTCTTCTTTATGAGATTCTAAGAGGAAAGGAAATAAAGGTTACCAGTGCCGATAAAGGAATCAGTGTGATAAAGGAAAGGTTGAGTCGTAAAAAGGTCCTTGTAATTGTAGATGATGTGGATCATTTGGACCAGTTAAACAACTTAGTTGGAGGTTGTGATTGGTTTGGTTTGGGCAGTAGAATTATCATAACGACAAGAGATAAGCATTTGCTGAGTTCTCATCAAGTTAGTATTATATACAAGGCCAAGAAATTAAACTTTGGTGAATCTCTTGATCTCTTCATTAGTTGGATTGGTGGGAGAAATAAAAATTTGGATGATGATTATGTGAAAGCTGCAGAAACTGTGGTGAAGCATGCTCAAGGTCTTCCTTTAGCTCTCAAGGTTTTAGGTTCTCATCTATGCTGTAGAAGTATAGATGAGTGGCATGATGCATTGGATGGGAATCTGCACTCGGACATTAAAAAAACTCTCAAAATAAGCTATGATGCATTGGAAGATTCGGTGCAAGAAGTTTTCCTTGACATAGCATGTTTCTTTAACGGTAGAAAGGTGAACCATGTGATACCGATCCTGGAAGGTTGTGACCTCAAGCCTGAGTATGCTATTAAAGTACTCGTAGACAAGGCCCTCATAAATGTTAAACAAGACACAATTGGCATGCATGACTTGCTTGAAGAATTGGGTAGAGGAATAGTTTATCAAGAGTCGCCAAATGAGCCTGGTGAATGTAGCAGATTGTGGTTTCATGAGGATGTTTATCGTGTTCTAACAGAAGGAACAGTAAGTCTCTGTGTGTGATGTGTACACTTGCATTTTTATTTGCTAAAGAGATTTGTATGTTAACACTACTGTTTTTTGATAATAGGGAACAAACAATATTAAAAGCATCATAGCAAAGTTTCCGAAACCAAAAGACATATGCTTGAGTGGTGACAGCTTCTCAAAGATGAAAAACCTTCGACTTTTCATCAATGTGAATGCACGATTTTATGGTGATCACGTGGATTATCTATCTAATGAGTTGCGGTTTCTTCATTGGCCTGATTGTCCTCTACAAACTCTACCATCTACTTTCAATCCAAGGAAACTTGTTGAACTTTATATGCCTCGTAGCCGCTTGTCACAACTTGGGGAGGGATTCAAGGTAATTTAAATTATTTTCATCCCTTCGTATTTTCAAAAGTTTATTAAGTTTTTGGAGTTATGGCTTGCACTTGTTTATGCCTTATCGTTTGATCCTTCTTTTTCTTTTCTATTTTTGTCTTATATAGCGTTTGCAAAATTTGAAGTCCATGAATTTTGAGAGCTGTGAATTCCTAACAAAAACCCCAAATATCTCTGGAATTCCAAACTTACAGTCCTTGAATCTAGACGACTGCACGAGTTTAGTTGAGGTTCATCCTTCTGTTGGATGTCATGATAAGCTTGTTGACTTGAGTCTTGTGAGATGCCATAACCTCACACTATTTCCAATAATCAAGTCAAAATCTCTAGAAGTTCTCAATCTTGAAGATTGCAGAAGACTGGAGACTTTCCCTGAAATTGGGGGAAAGATGGATTCCTTACGTTGCATGTTTCTATCTGGTAGTGGCGTCAAAGAATTGCCTGCGTCAATTGCATATCTCATCTGTCTTGTATTTTTAGACCTACGGAGTTGTGAAAATCTTACGAATCTGCCACCCAGCATTTATGAGTTGGAACATCTAAATGAAATTGATCTCCGAGGAAGTCGAAAGCTTGTTACATTTCCAAATAAAGTGGAGTCTGAAGATTATGTGTCTACATTGCACGTACTTGATCTAACACTATGTGATTTCCTTGTAAGTATTCCCGAATGCATTACGAAATTTGTCAATTTGCGGGAGCTTTTCTTGCATGGCTGCAAAAGGCTTCGAGATATTCCGGAACTTCCACCAAAAATAGTAAAGTTAGAGGCGAGTGATTGCGTATCATTGGAAAGGTTTTCATCATTGTCCAACATTCTGAAAGGTAAAAAAGACTCACAAATGATTGAGTTCGTGGACTTGTGTAATTGCCAGAGACTCTGCGGCAATCTGGCTCGTGACCTCACAAAGAAGCAAAACATTTTAGCAAAGGAGCAGATCACACTCTTCTTTGATCACCTTCTGTCTTCACAGAAACTTGGATTTCAGGTTGTATTTCCAGCAAGTTTTGAAGCTCTCTCGACGTTGTTCAGCTGTCATAAGGATGTGAAGGAGCGTGATGAGGCATGTGAATTTTTGATTGAAATCCCTCCAAACTTCAAATGCCAGAACCAAGGATTGGCTCTATACGCTGATGTTGAATACCTGCAAAATAAAAGACTAGTTTACGATCATTTTAGAGCAAAAATTTCCGTCAATCAACCAGGAATGCTACCTCATTTTATTCAGTTCGATGACATTTTCAGAAAGATAGGGTCAGGTCATGTTATAGGGTCAGGTCATGTGTGGCTGTGCTATATTCGATTCAGAGAAATGTCTTACCGGGGTGATCAGATTACCTGGCCGCAGTCGCCTGTTGTGTGTCGAGTTAATTTTCTGAATTTGACACTAGATTCGCTGCGTTGTAAAAGCTTTGGGGTCCACCTGGTAATGGCACAGGATGAAGAAGACCTGTCTATATTTCCGGAAGATGGTGAGTCTGAATCCGATGACTTGGAAGATGTTAATGAGAGGTTTGATGGAGATAATTGTGTTGATCTATGTGAAGATGAGCAAGACTCGGAACATGACTACTTCAGCTGTGAAGATAATGAAGATGGCTACTTTTACTGAAGATGATGAGGAAGAGGTGAATAGGTATTTCTCAGAGAGAGATTTGCAATGTTGGAATAAGACAAAAGAAAAACTAAGATGCAATGGATACTATTGATGAATAGTAATATGTCAAGTCGCCCACAATCTAAAGAAGAGAGTTCCGTGCGCCCACGGGGAAGCTTTTCATTCACTCAACAAAACTCATACCCCACTTTCTAGTTTCTCTCTCTCTCTCGCTCTCTGGAATATTCCTAAAACTAAATCCTGTGTGCGAGCCTGTAACCAACGGCTGTCTGTGACACACTGATTTTTCATCCAATCCAAGCCACATGAAAGGCAAGGCCCTCTTTCTCTCTCTCTCTCTTCTATATAACCCAACAAGCATAATTGCCAGCTCTCCTCATCATATCCTTGATCAAACTCAAAGAGTCAAGACCAAGCCAGTTTTCATGTTTTCAAGTTCAAGCATGTCTGCAGTGGTGGAGGTTTGGATGAGCGAGTTGGCAAAGCTGAAAGACAAGGTAGGGGCTAAGAAGCGACTGGTGTTTTCATCAAAGGGAAAACAAGGAGAAGGTGATGATGAGGTTGAAGAACAACAGCAAGTGTTGAAAGAAGCAAGAAAAGAGAGCAGCAGAATGGCTCAGATTCAGAGGGACTTGGATTCCTCTAGGCTTTCAGAGGCCACAGTTCGTTTGCTTATGGACCGTTTTGTGCTTTGGTGACACCTTGTGACATATGTTTAACTTGTTGAAGGACCTTTGCTCGCTTCTCGAGCCGTGAAAAATGAGATTATTTTTTTCAGTAATTATATATAACTAGGTTGTTTTGATTAAAAAATCGTTAGTGATCCATTAGATTGCCTCCATGTAATTAAGTTTTAGTAGATACATAAACTTATTACTAGTGTATTTGTTTTTGGTTTTTCCGTTTTAATTATATTTTTGCAAGCTATTAGCTGATGAATGGTTCTTACATTTGGGATTATTGTTTTTCCAAAAGTTTAAATTATTGCCTCCAAGCTTTCCCTTAAGAGGACAACCCATTAAACCATATATTATTTTTTAACAAACAGAAACAAAAACAAAATACACAAGTTGTTTTTCTTACATTTAGTTGTTTTTATTTGAGGGACACCCCTTGTAGGGCCCACTCCGGATTGTATTTCACTAATCCAAACTGTCTATTTTGAGGATCCCTCAAATAATTTTATTTGAGGGACTCAAATAATTTTATTTGAGGGACTCCCTTTAGGGTACCCTACAATTTTTTTCCCAATTATCCAAACCATCTATTTTTTAGGTCTTCATTCATAGATCATCCTTACAAAAAATTAGACAAATCGGAAACCATTTCGACATCCAATTGTGTCCTACAAAATCAATAAACACGTTTCTTCAAGAAAGTGCTAAAACTTCAACAACTCAATTGAGTGGTCAAATGATATTCGATTCAAGTGATTTTTTGTAAAGATGATCTTTGAATGAATATCTACAAAATAGACGTTTGAATTAGTAAAATACAATTCCGAGTGAGGCCTACAAGGGGTGTCCCTCAAATAAGCTTATTTGAGGGATCCCTCAATGGAAGCTCTCTGTGTATATATATATATATATATATATATATATATATATATATATAGTTAGTTAGTTAGTTAACTTAACCAAACCAGATTGTAATCTTTAATTAAATAGTTATTGTCTAAACTATGGGGAGGTTGAATTCTTTCTTGCGAGTTATGTGACAGGACTCGCCCCGGAATCCCTCGGGAACTGGGAAGGATCCCGTCTTTATGTCCGACATCATGTAGATGTCGGGCCCACTTACTAAGAACCGAGACTTTCTACCAAAAATTTGGCAGTCTCCCCTGTAAACAGGACAAATCCCAAACCTATCAAAAGCACAGATAATTACGACCCAACAGCCAGCATGCATTACACAAAGCATAGTGTTAACAACCCATGGCCTCCGGCCTCAAAATACCAAATCCTAACAGGACAATAACAGAGCATCTAACAGAATTCAACAATTTACAAGTAGGAAGGAAGTTTAACGAATTTACATAGCACAGAGGCTCTAAGAAGGCTCAAGTACTGGCTCGTGGAAATAGGAGCACAAGACACAGTTCTGCGGCTCGTTCCAGTCAACTACTAGCTGTGGGGCGCAAAACAGAAAATTGTGAGTGGACAAAACAAAGTTTAGTTCATTTAAATCAAAATAATATAACCCCACCGTTAGAAAACCATGCATGAAACCAATACATTAAAAAGCATCAATTCATAGATATATAGTTTGCTCAAACCAGAGTTAAATCCGAAATCCACAATGAAACTTACAAATCAACCCATCCAAACCCTTCCTTACAAATCTCAAATCAAACTCTCGAAACACGTGCCCATTGGCACGACAAGTGGGGAAGTATCCTCACTCAGAAACAAGAACAATGATTAGATATAATATATGCATAGATATAGATATGTAATAAGAGATATAATATAAGTATACGACACACCTAAATGTACCAGGGAAACAATCCAACTGGGGATTGTTGACTAACCACATGTATTCCGTCCTTCAAAAGACCATGTGGTTAGGGACGAGCCGTCCAACTGGGGGACTAACTCTCAGCCCAGCACGTACGGACGAAGAATCAAGACCCGTACGCCTGTAAACAGTCCTACGCGCGCAGACTACCCAATTAAGGGTCTACAGCGACAACCCGGTAAGGTCTGCCCTGGGTCCCGACATTTCCAAGTATCTCACATTCCATATCCATAAACCATGATTCCATTCCAGGGGAGGTATACAGGGTAGTGCTCATAGCACTCCAAACTGACTTTCTAACTTTCACAACTTTCCACATTCTCACAACAACTTCCCAAGTACCTCACCAAACTCAACATGATAATACTTTCCCAGACCATATACGTATAAGTCAAGATACTTGAATATGTCCAAAACCCAAATATATCCCAAATACTTTACCAAAATAATAGTTTCAATTTTAAGATATACGGTAATTTTCATAAACCCTTAAATTCTTTTACATAGAAATATCATCATATAACTCATGCAAATTTATTGAAAACAAAGTCCACTCACTGATAATCCCAAGCTGCCCGGCCCTGAGAGGGTCCTGCCTGCTGAGTACGATCAACTGAAGCACCTATTCCGAGATACAAACCCTTGGTTAACATACCGTACTTCAAAACGGAAATTCACAAAAGAGAAACTTAAATCCCCAAGTTCCCGGTGCGTGTACGTCCAAAGAAATATCCTAGGGTCCGGTTACGAGTTTATGAATCGCTCCCAAACGTACGGTTATCGCTAAACTCACAAACTTTGAATTATTGAATCGGAACATCCAGGGCTCCGATTCACGATCCGCAAATTCCTATAGGATTCTAAGAGTACCTAGAACAACATACTTCAATTTGGAAACGATCCAACGGTTAGAACCTATCAAACCCGGATAACGCACAATATGCAAAGATCCGTTCGATAGTCAAACGACATCCGAATTGAGATCCGCGAAATCCTACGCACTCGTGACAACCTAAGGATCTCATCGGAACAAATTGCAACTTCACCAGCCTTGCCCACGCGCCGCCACACGCACTGGCAGCGCGTGGGTGTGTAGAGAAATTTCCGGCGACGGAAAATCTCCACACCAACGCTCACCCTTCCTACCCTAGCTTCTTCTCAAGTTCAGGATCACTTTCTTCAACTACCACGAGGTCCAATTCATACGAGAACTGGCCGGAATTTCAAATTGAAAACCGGCCGAAACCTAGCTTCTCAAATCCACTCCCAAACTTCAAAATCGTGCCAAACCAACCCCATAAACAGCTAGAGCAGATAAAATAGCTGAGAATCCATACCTCACCCGCCAAAATTGGTGGAGAATCGAGAGAGAACGAGAGCTGCGATTTCTGTCAAAATTCGGCGTCTTTTTCTGCAGTTTCCGGACAAAACCGGAGGTGCTGGCAGCTGGGATCAGTCGGGGAAGGAAGGAGGAAGTGGCCCGGTTCGTTTGGGACCGGTGCCGTCGATCGGGGTGGCCGGAGACGGTGGCTATGTGGTGGTTTCACTCGGGTGAACAGGAACAGGGGAGGGGGAAATCGCACAGAGGGAGGAAAGCTCGGGAGAGAGAGAGAGAGAGAGAGAGTGAGTGAGGGGTAAAAGTGAAAATCTGATTTTTACCCCAAACTCACTTCGAAATAATTACGGTTGCGTCACCGAACTTAATTTGATCGCCATTTCTTCATTACAACTCTGATTCAAGCCTACCGCATGTCTACGGATTCGTCTCGGTACCACCTACACAACCAAACCACTCGTGGTCCCAAAATCCTTCCGGATAAGAAAATGACCAAACTTACCCTTAACCCAAGAGTAAATTCATAATTTCCCTTAAATGAATTAAAATAGGAATAAAATTGGAGTCGGGGTGTTACATTATGAGTTACAGAAATTACAATGAGGGAGTTATATAACATTGGGTACTCTAGACATAACATTGGTCGCAACAAAGTAAAGTACTGCAAATCCCAAGAACATACACAGAGAAAACCAAAAAAAAAAAAAAAAAAAAAACCTCTTCAACTAAAAAGGAGGAATATTGATGCTATGTAATTTTCCTTCTTCTGTACTTCATCAGCATTTGTGGTATTCTTTTCTATCCCGGGGTTTTTCCCATGTGGTTTCTCCGGGAAGGTTTTAACGAGGCCACACATTACATCCCCATTATTCCTCCTTTCTAATGGAATGAAATCTGCCTTTTCAAAAACAAAAAAAGAAAAAAAGAAAAAAAAAAGGAAAAGGTATTGGTCATGCAACAATTGACTATAGCATCATGAAACAACAAGTTTGATTAAATCCTCCATCTTATTTTAGCCCTTGGCATCATTAATTAAAAAGTTACTATCTAGTAACAGCCTGTTTGATCTTGTAATATATATTTGGTGGCAACCCAATTGAAACCACCCACCCCAAAACTTATTTGACATTCCACTATACGCTCACTATCTAGCCATTGACCATATAAAGACTTCATTCTGATACTCAACCAGTTTCTGCTCGAAGAAAAGATCGAATGAAGTCCCTCTCACTCTATGTGAATGGGTTCATGATATTATTTTTGAGAATTGCATTCATTCTTAATCAACAAAATATCGCTTTAATTACAATCCTGTTTTTCAGTTTGGTTATGTGTCTCATTACCTGCAAGCCCAATTGTTAGATGAGATATATATATTTAGGACATTTCATATTGAGAGGGGTGATAATATACTAAACTTGCATACACTATACGAATATTTTTTTATCTAATAGCATGACACATTATGAATTAACTCACTCGCCAATAACAAAATTTTGTGTTCTAACAATTATGGAGGTTATTTTTGACAATCCTGATCTATTTTAGTCATCTTCATCATCAATCGACCTTTTTTCTTTTTTTCCACACCCCAACTACTTGGTAACCATGTTGCAACGAAAGTGTAGTGATGCTTCTTTTTTCTTTTTCTTTTTGTGGTTTGTCGTTGTTTCCTTTTGACCATTTTCTTATTCCCTTTGACTTCACATCCACTATGAAGATGACAGGAAACTACTTCACATCTGTGATGTATATTGATGCTTATTATGAGTGAAATCATGGTTTTTGTTATAAATAATTATTGTCTCAAAGCAATTGAAGAGTCAATGGTTTCTATTGTTGTCTTCTCTGAAAACTACGCAGCCTCCAAGTGGTGCTTGGATGAACTCGTTAAATTATTTTCATCCCTTCGTATTTTCAAAAGTTTATTAAGTTTTTGGAGTTATGGCTTAATTACTTGTTTGTGCCTTATCGTTTGATCCTTCTTTTTCTTTTCTATTTTTGTCTTATATAGCGTTTGCAAAATTTGACGTCCATGGATTTTAGGAGCTGTGAATTCCTAACAAAAACCCCAAATATCTCTGGAATTCCAAACTTACAGTCCTTGAATCTAGACGACTGCACAAGTTTAGTTGAGGTTCATCCTTCTGTTGGATTTCATGATAAGCTTGTGGACTTGAGGCTTGAGAGTTGCCATAACCTCACACTATTTCCAATAATCAAGTCAAAATCTCTAGAAGTTCTCAATCTTGAAGATTGCACAAGACTGGAGACATTCCCTGAAATTGGGGGAAAGATGGATTCCTTACGTCGCATGTTTCTACGTGGTAGTGGCATCAAAGAATTGCCGGCGTCAATTGCGTATCTCATCAGTCTTGAATATTTAGACCTAATCTGCCACCCAGCATTTATGAGTTGGAACATCTAAACCAAATTTGTCTCCAAGGAAGTCGAAAGCTTGTTACGTTTCCAAATAAAGTGAAGTCTGAAGTTTTGGGGAGTGCAGTATCACATCCTTTAGCGCTTCCCAGTCTTGAGGAATTCATTTTGGAAGGAAGCAATTTATCAGAATTTAATTTCCTCTGGACTCTTGATTGTGTGTCTACATTGAGCATGCTTGATCTAACACAAAGTGATTTCCTTGTAAGTATTCCCGAATGCATTACGAAATTTGTCAATTTGCGGGATCTTTACTTGCATGGCTGCAAGAGGCTTCGAGATATTCCGGAACTTCCACCAAAAATAGTAAAGTTGGAGGCGAGTGATTGCGTATCATTGGAAAGGTTTTCATCATTGTCCAACATTCTGAAAGGTAAAAAAGACTCACAAATGATTGAGTTCGTGGACTTGTGTAATTGCCAGAGACTGTGCGGCAATCTGGCTCGTGACTTCACAAAGAAGCAAAACATTTTAGCAAAGGAGCAGATCACTCCCTTCTTTGATCACCTTCTGTCTTCACAGAAACATGGATTTCAGGTTGTATTCCCAGCAAGTTTTGAAGCTCTCTCGACGTTGTTCAGCTGTCATAAGGATGTGAAGGAGCGTGATGAAGCATGTGAATTTTTAATTGAAATCCCTCCAAACTTCAAATGCCAGAACCAAGGATTGGTTCTATACGCTGCTGTTGAAAACCCGCAAAATAAAAGACGACGTTACCATGGTTTTCTAACAAAAATTTCCGTCAATCAACCAGGAGTGCTACCACATTTTATTCGGTTCGATTACCATTTCAGAAAGATAGGGTCAGGTCATGTGTGGCTGTGCTATATTCGATTCAGAGAAATGTTTTACCGGGATGATCGGATTACCTGGCCGCAGTCGCCTTTTGCGTGTCGAGTTAATTTTCAGAATTTGACACAAGATTCTCTGCGTTTTAAAAGCTTCGGGGTCCACCTGGTAATGACACAGGATGATGAAGACCTGTCTATATTTATGGAAGATGGTGAGTCTGAATCCGATGACTTGGAAGATGCTAATGAGAGGTTTGATGGAGATAATTGTATTGATCTATGTGAAGATGAGCAAGACTCGGAACGTGACTACTTCAGCTGTGAAGATAATGAAGATGGCTACTTTTACTGAAGATGATGATGAAGAGGTGAATAGGTATTTCGGAGAAAGAGCATCAACACTATTGATGATATACCAAGTCGCCCGCCCACGGGGAAGCTTTTGATTCACTCAACAAAACTCATACCTCTCTCTCTCTCTCTCTCTCTCTCTCTCTCTTCCCCCAAGGAATATTCCTAAAACTTAATCCTGTGTGCGAGCCTATAACCAACGGCTGTCTGTGACACACTGATTTTTCATCCAATCCAAACCACATGAAGGGCAAGGCCCTCTTTCTCTCTCTCTGTCTTCTATATAACCCAACAAGCATAATAGCCAGCTCTCCTCATCATCCTTGATCAAACTCAAGAGTCAACACCAAGCCAGAATTTCAAGTTTTCAAGTTCGAGCATGTCTGCAGTGGTGGAGGTTTGGATGAGCGAGTTGGCAAAGCTGAAAGACAAGGTGGAGGCTAAGAAGCGAATGGTGTTTTCATCAATGGCCAAACAAGGAGAAGGTGATGATGAGGTTGAAGAACAACGACAAGTGTTGAAAGAAGCAAGAAAAGAGAGCAGCAGAATGGCTCAGATTCAGAGGGACTTGGATTCCTCTACGCTTTCAGAGGCCAAAGTTCGTTTGCTTATGGACCGTTTTGTGCCTTGGTGACACCTCGTAAACATGTTTAACTTGTTGAAGGACCTTTGCTCGCTTCTCGGGCCGTGAAAAATGAGATTATTATTATTTTCAGTAATTATATATAACTAGGTTGTTTTGATTGAAAAATCATTAGTGATCCATTAGATTGCCTCCATGTAATTACTAGGGTATTTGTTTTTTGTTTTTCCATTTTGATTATATTTTTGCAAGCTATTAGTGGATGAATGGTTCTTACATTTGGGATTATTGTTTTTCCAAAAGTTTAAATTATTGCCTTCAAGCTTTCCCTTAACAGGACAACCCATTAAACCATATATTATTTTTTAACAAACATTGGGTACTCTAGACATAACATTGATCACAACAGAGTAAAGTACTGCAAATCCCAAGAGCATACACAGAAAACCACGCCAAAAAAAAAAAAAGATACCTCTTCAACTAAAAAGGAGGAATATTGATGCTATGTAATTTTCATTGTTGTGTACTTCATCAGCATTTGTGTTACTTTTTCTTATTCCAGAGGTTTTTTTTTGTGTGGTTTTTCTGGGAAGGTTTTAACGAGGTCACGCATTACATGCCCATTATTCCTCCCTTCTAATGGAATGAAATCTGCCTTTTGGTTAAAATAAAAATAAATAAATAAATAAATAAATAAAAAAGGAAAAAGGTATTGGTCATGCAACATTGACTATAGCATCATGAAACAAGAAGTTTGATTAAATACTCCATCTTATTTTAGCCCTTGGCATCATTAATTAAAAAGTTACCATCTAGTAACAGCCTGTTCGATCATGTAATATATATTTGGTGGCAACCCAATTGAAACCACCCACTCCAAAACTCATCATGACATTCCACTATACGCTCACTATCCAGCCATTGACCATATAAAGACTTCATTTTGATACCCAACAAGTTTGATATGCTCGAAGAAGAGATCGGCGAAGTCCCTCTCCCTCTACTTGAATGGGTTCATGATATTATTTTTTAGAATTGCATTCATTCTTAATCAACAAAATATCGCTTTAATTACAATCCTATCTTTTAATTTGGTTATGTGTCTCATTACCTGCAAGCCTCTATTGAGAGGGGCGATAATATACTAAACTCACATACACTATACGAATACTTTCCTATCTAATAGAATGATACATTATGAATTAACTGACTCGCCAATAACAAAATTTTGTGTTCTAACAATTATAGAGGTTATTTTTGACAATCTTGATCTATTTTAGTCATCTTCATCATCAATTTGACCTTTTGTCTTTTTTTCCACACCCCCGACTACTTGTTAAACAACCATGTTGCAACGAAAGTGTAGTGATGCTTCCTTTTTCTTTTTCTTTTTGTGGTTTGTCGTTGGTTCCTTTTGACCATTTTCTTATTCCCTTTGACTTCACATCCATTATGAAGATGACTGGAAACTACTTTGCATCTGTGATGTATATTGATGCTTATTATGAGTGAAATCATGGTTTTTGTTATAAATAGTTATTGTCTCATTAATTTTACAATAAATAAAGACAGTTTTTTTTTTTTTTGTAAGAAGTAAGGTATCAAGTATTTAGGGTTTCAAAAATATTGGTGATCTAAAAATTTGGGAATATCTGTGAAAAATTATCGATATTGATAAAAACTAGGAGTGTTGTTATTTTCACCCACCTGTCCTATTTCCTCACCCACCTAATCTTGTAAATTTTAAAGATCAATTTACCTCTTTACAAAATGACTTCTAAGGACTTGGGGGAAAATCATTAAAACTAATTAAAAAACATAAGAAAACGATTATATAAAAAATAATTAAAAAAACTAAAAAAATTATTAACAAATATCAAACCCCTTCCCTCACAACACACACACCCCACCCTTCTCCCTCTTCCTCCACTGCACGACAGCTATCTCTCCCACTTCCCCAAGCACCCACCTCTGTACTGTACCGGAGCTTTACCCACTGACAAGAACATAGCTTTCATTGTCAATTCCACTCATATCCTCAACTTTGCCCGGAATCATATCTTCCGTTACCCAAACCCACCAACTTGGTTATTCATGGTCAACATTGATGAGAATTTCAACTGCCTCCAAATCACTTCCTAAAAAACAAACATGTATTTTAAACAAAACCCAATGCTTTAATGATTATATGGGCAAAATTAAAACAATTAAAATACCTATGGCCACCTTGAAAGGAAATTGATTTTAGATTCCTGCTTTAGAGCTCTGATTCGTGTCAAGAAGTTGATTGAATCCACAGCAGTTTCTCAGTGGTGGAGGCGATGGTGGTGTAGAGGCTTGGGTTTTTGGGGATGAATCTGGGCAGTGGGGTGGGGCTAGGGATTGGGGTCGGGGAAAGGGTGCGGATGGGTTTTTTGTTTTAAAAAATTTCTTATTTTGTAATTGAGTTTTATAAATTCTATGAATATTTTATTACATCTAAACATAAAAACAAGCAAAAATATAGAATTGACTCTTAATATTATAATTAAAGGGTATTTTAGGAATAATGGTGGGTGGAAAGATAGGATTGTGTATTTTAAAATTTACATGGTGGGTGGGAAGATAAGGTGGGTGGAAAAATAGGACAGGTGGGTGGAAATAGTAGTACTCAAAACTAGATAAAAAAACAATGGAAATGATAAGAAAAACATGGGAATTTGTAATGATTTTTATTTTATTTTTATGGCACAAGTGATTGGGGGAGGGTGGTTTACACAAATATTCATTGGGTGCCTAGGTGTCTCGAACTTTTGCCCACATGATTGGAGGTGGAAAAGCTTAATCAACTGAGTTATACCCCATGGACGTAATGAAACTTTTAGAAGATGGTCAAGTAATCAATTATTTTGGCACAAAATAATTGAATGAAATGTGTTGCATAGTGAGTTTGAGTGACATTCAGTTCGTATTGAGACTATCTAATTTAGCTTATCATCCTATATCCGATAAACACCAAATTTTGATCCTATTGATTTTATTTCCTAATGAATATCCTAAGCGTGTCCTATGTGCGTGTATCTAGTGATGATTAAAATACGACAGTATTTCTCTTGGTTTTTTAATCAATTTTTGTTTAAAATTTACTTAAATTCTGTAAATAATTAGGCCATTTTTTCGATAAAGGAATCAACATTATTTTTCAAAATTTTGTCGACAATATCCTAAATATTAGGTCGTATAATAAGAAAAAAAGAAAAGAAACAAAGTTTTATCTTCTGACAAAATATTATTTTTTGAGGGGGTTATTTTATGCATCTTCATCATCTATGCATTTTGTCTTCTCCCTTTTTTTTTTTGGGACACGCCGAACTTGCTACTTCCGAATTGCGAAACAACCGTACGTTGCAACGAAAGTGCAGTCTTCTCTTTTATTCATATTCGCCTTTGACTTCTCGTCAACTCTGATGACAGAGGAAACTACATCGCAGATGGGATGACCTAATTTTATTTTTAATACAAGCAAATGGCGGAGCACTGAGTAAACACCTAATATATAACAAAAGGAAAGTAGCCTTTCCCAACATCGATATCTTATCCTTTTCTGCAATCAGATGGATTCAACCACTAATGAAGGTGGTTCTTCTTTCCACCATTCACGGAAACTTTTGGAAGAGTAAAAAATTAGTTTTATTTTATTGATTAAATAATTATATAAAATAAAAAATTTAAAAAAATTTAAACCGTCCCTCGGGTCTAGACTAGAGAGACCCAGCAGAGGTAGGGGCTCTTGGGGCCCAGAAAGACGAAGACTTTTCACTCACATGATTGATGATTCTTCTCCCCACTGGCATTGCCAACCAGAGACCCTTGGGCAATGAATCACTATAATTTCCAACCCTTTCAGCCTGTTCAATTTTCAACAATATGGATCTAGACACCACTCGATTATTAGGAGCTCCTTCCCCTTCTTTTTCTCGTTCTTTCACCAATTCATGGACCCACGATGTGTTTCTCAGCTTTAGAGGTGAGGACACACGCTACAATTTCACAGACCATCTACACAAAAATTTGGTCCAGAGGGGCATCAGAACCTTCATAGATGATGAGCTCCCAAGAGGAGAAGAAATATCACAAACACTTGTCGATGCAATTGAAGGATCGAGGTGTTCTGTCGTCGTATTCTCTGAAAATTATGCATCCTCGAAGTGGTGCTTGGATGAACTTGTTCATATCATTCAGTGTAGAAAATCAAAGCAACAGATGGTTTGGCCAGTTTTCTACAAGGTGGATCCCAAAGATGTAAGGAACCAAAGAGGTAGTTATGGCGAGGCACTGAATAACCATGAACGCAAATTCAAAGAACAGAAACTTGCAAACCATGATGAAAGAAAATTCCAAGACAATATGAAGAAGGTGCTGAGATGGAAGGAAGCTCTTACAAAAGCTGCACACTTGTCTGGGTCGCATTACTTGGAGGGGTATGTTTTTTTCTTTTCTGGATGCGGTATATTTCTATCTTTAATATACATTTAGGATCCGGAGGCTCTGCTTTAATTTCAATTTATTTCTCCCAGGGTTGCAGAATCTGTTATTTTAACTGTTAAAATGTGATGGACATTTGGTAGAAATCTCTAGAGTAATAATTTAGAATCCCAGAGTGCTACAATAGCTATCAGATATCTAAGATAATTGTAGTAGAATCTAGAAGAGGGTGGCTACTGGACTAAATGACCAAGTCGGTGAACTATGCCGGCTAAACAAATAGCCACAAACATATAAGGAGTTTTGTAGAATGCTCTAGTCTAGAGCAAGCCGCAGCTTATGTGGCTGATAATATTTGATAAAGCCAAGTCGTAGACACGGTGGTTGGTCAAGTCGGCAGTTTTGCCGGTAGTGGCGGATCCAGGAATTTTCATTCCAAGGGTCAACGTGTAAAAGGTTAAAAAAAATTCTATGCAAAATAGACCCATTGAAATGAAACGATAATACTCTAATTCATAGTTAATAGATAAAACCATACAAAATACTCATGTTCATTATCAAAGAGAACTGCATCAACTTCAAAAAATAAACACACATTGCAATACACCAGAAATATCTCTAAGAATGTGATAATAAACCAAAAAATTAGTGCAATCCTTATCGCCTCCCAAGGCATCTTGTCTTATTCGACGTAAGAACTGGCATATCTTAGTGCAATCTTGCTCATTTTAGGGCATTTACGTCATTTTTTAGATCCGTTATAGTTTTGATTTGGGGCTTTATCTGCATTTCTTTTGGGTTCTAGCTCTCAAACTTTTGACCTTTATGAGTACTATCTTAGGGGGAGCTTATTCAAGAAAATATTTCTTCAACACGTAAGAGTTAGGTTATTCTTGTAAAACTCCTTGTGGATTGAACATCTAAAGTTTTTTTATCTAGATTGACCTTAGGTTCCTTCATGCATTCATATCATACATGAAAAACTGTTTTAAGTAAAAATATTGGCTAATATGAAAAATGGTTTTTCAGAATAATCATTTTCTCAAGATAATTTTTGGCAGCTTTTATTCCTTACACATCAAATAAGAAAATTTGATTTTATGAGATTTTAGTATGAAGCATATATTGACTTAATGAGTCATCATTTTTAGCCTAAATTGTATTTTGCACTAAAACCGATTTTTCATATTTTGATTTGGTTGAAATTTGATTTTCTAGTATTTTTATTTGAATCCAAATGGGGGGTTACTTCCTTATTTACATTGTAAACTTAAGTAAATTGAGTAATATAAAAATAAATGAAAGTAAAAGGACAAAGACATCTACTAGAAAGCCAATAAATAAGACATCTACTAGAAAACCAATAAATAGGATTGAAGTGTTGTAATGTGAATTGAAACTAAGAAATCTACTAGAAAGCCAAACACTATTCTTATATCTAAGCCTCACACAATCTAATAGAAACAGAGGAGATTACAAGGCTTTGTGTAATATGCCAGTGGAATCCTGCAGTCCTTTATTTTTTTGTGTTGGATGAAATCCTGCAGTCTTACAAACCCACTAAGTAGCAAAAGTTACATCACTGAAAGGCCAATTAGCCAACCAATAGCTACATTATTAATAGCCTCATAGTTCTACAACAAGCAAGCAGTGTACTTCTCTCCTTTCTAATAAAACCAATCTCTTCTATTCTTATTGTAGTGTCCATTCCATCACATGCTTTCCCTAACATCATAGCTTGTTCATGAATTTTCTAATTGTTTGTTTTCCCCTCATGTTCTCAGCCATCAAACAATATAAATTCAAGATATGCAATCAAAAGTACCGAAAATGAATAGAAACTACAGATTAGATATATTTTCTGCACTTCATTTGTCAACCACCAAACGACAAATTCAAGATCTTGAAGCAAAATGAGCAAAAATATACTAAAGACAACATGAAAATCTTGTACAATAGTAACATGTTTGATAAACAATTGTTTAGTAAGGAGAAATCGAGAAGGGCGATTAAACGATAGAGTGAGAAAATAGAAGGGGAGTGTAAGACAGAAGAAGAAAACCATGTTTGATGTACTTTCCCTAACTTATTTATTTTGGGTTTAATATTGTGAAAAAAATAATAAGTTCTCAAATCAACCCATCCCTGCCATACAGGATTTGAAAAAATTAAGCCTATGGTATATGATAACATGCAACAAACATATATATATATAAAATGTTGTCCATAAATTACATAATTTCCAAGAACAAAATACTTAATTGATTTATTAGTCTTAGATACCTACCAAACAGCTCTTCCTTATGTTGATTATAAAACCCTCATTTAATTATTCTTCTTGATAAATGTAAGACAGTTATGGATATTGAATCCAACTTTTAACTAATAAACCGAGATTTTAATAAAAAGAAGTGTCTAGACATATCAAATATCATGATGAAGTAACTCCATCATCTAAAATTCACACTAGTATCGAGTCGAGCACTTCTTTAAAACATATATAGAAAAATCCCATTTTATTTTAATGTTGTTTGTGCTTAAAATTGGCAGCCGTGAAGCTGAATTTATTCAGAACATTGTCAACGAGATTTCCTTACAAGTATTAAATGATACCCATATCAATGTGGCAAAATACCAAGTTGGAATAGAGGCTCGTGTACGAGATATTCATAAAGTTTTAGAAGTTGAAGGAAAGGATGTTCGCATGGTAGGAATATGGGGGGATGGTGGAATAGGAAAGACAACTGTCGCTAAAGCTGTTTATAACTTACTGGCCCCTGTGTTTGAAGGGAGTTGTTTTCTGGAAAATGTAAGAGAAAGATCAATACCATATGGAGGCCTAGTCGACCTACAAAATCTTCTTCTTTATGAGATTCTAAGAGGAAAGGAAATAAAGGTTACCAGTGCCGATAAAGGAATCAGTGTGATAAAGGAAAGGTTGAGTCGTAAAAAGGTCCTTGTAATTGTAGATGATGTGGATCATTTGGACCAGTTAAACAACTTAGTTGGAGGTTGTGATTGGTTTGGTTTGGGCAGTAGAATTATCATAACGACAAGAGATAAGCATTTGCTAAGTTCTCATCAAGTTAGTATTATATACAAGGCCAAGAAATTAAACTTTGGTGAATCTCTTGATCTCTTCATTAGTTGGCTTGGTGGGAGAAATAAAAATTTGGATGATGATTATGTGGAAGCTGCAGAAACTGTGGTGAATCATGCTCAAGGTCTTCCTTTAGCTCTCAAGGTTTTAGGTTCTCATCTATGTGGTAGAAGTATAGATGAGTGGCATGATGCATTGGATGGGAATCTGCACTCGGACATTAAAAAAACTCTCAAGATAAGCTATGATGCATTGGAAGATTCAGTGCAAGAAGTTTTCCTTGACATAGCATGTTTCTTTAACGGTAGAAAGGTGAACCATGTGATACCGATCCTAGAAGGTTGTGACCTCAAGCCTGAGTATGCTATTAAAGTACTCGTAGACAAGGCCCTCATAAATATTGAACAAGACACAATTGGGATGCATGACTTGCTTGAAGAATTGGGTAGAGGAATAGTTTATCAAAAGTCGCCAAATGAGCCTGGTGAACGTAGCAGATTGTGGTTTCATGAGGATGTTTATCGTGTTCTAACAGAAGGAACAGTAAGTCTCTGTGTGTGATGTGTACACTTACATTTTTATTTGCTAAAGAGCTTTGTATGTTAACACTACTGCTTTTTTATAACAGGGAACAAACAATATTAAAGGCATCATAGCAAAGTTTCCGACACCAAAAGACATATGCTTGAGTGGTGACAGCTTCTCAAAGATGAAAAACCTTCGACTTTTCATCAATGTGAATGCACGATTTTATGGTGATCACGTGGATTATCTATCTAATGAGTTGAGGTTTCTTCATTGGCCTGATTGTCCTCTACAAACTTTACCATCTACTTTCAATCCAAGGAAACTTGTTGAACTTTATATGCCTCGTAGCCGCTTGTCACAACTTGGGGAGGGATTCAAGGTAATTTAAATTATTTTCATCCCTTCGTATTTTCAACAGTTTATTAAGTTTTTGGAGTTATGGCTTGCACTTGTTTATGCCTTATCGTTTGATCCTTCTTTTTCTTTTCTATTTTTGTCTTATATAGCGTTTGCAAAATTTGAAGTCCATGAATTTTGAGAGCTGTGAATTCCTAACAAAAACCCCGAATATCTCTGGAATTCCAAACTTACAGTCCTTGAATCTAGACGACTGCACGAGTTTAGTTGAGGTTCATCCCTCTGTTGGATGTCATGATAAGCTTGTTGACTTGAGTCTTGTGAGATGCCATAACCTCACACTATTTCCAATAATCAAGTCAAAATCTCTAGAAGTTCTCAATCTTGAAGATTGCAGAAGACTGGAGACTTTCCCTGAAATTGGGGGAAAGATGGATTCCTTACGTTGCATGTTTCTATCTGGTAGTGGCGTCAAAGAATTGCCTGCGTCAATTTCATATCTCATCAGTCTTGTATTTTTAGACCTAAGGAGTTGTGAAAATCTTACGAATCTGCCACCCAGCATTTATGAGTTGGAACATCTAAATGAAATTGATCTCCGAGGAAGTCGAAAGCTTGTTACGTTTCCAAATAAAGTGGAGTCTGAAGATTATGTGTCTACATTGTGCGTACTTGATCTAACACTATGTGATTTCCTTGTAAGTATTCCCGAATGCATTACGAAATTTGTCAATTTGCGGGAGCTTTTCTTGCATGGCTGCAAAAGGCTTCGAGATATTCCGGAACTTCCACCAAAAATAGTAAAGTTAGAGGCGAGTGATTGCGTATCATTGGAAAGGTTTTCATCATTGTCCAACATTCTGAAAGGTAAAAAAGACTCACAAATGATTGAGTTCGTGGACTTGTGTAATTGCCAGAGACTCTGCGGCAATCTGGCTCGTGACCTCACAAAGAAGCAAAACATTTTAGCAAAGGAGCAGATCACACTCTTCTTTGATCACCTTCTGTCTTCACAGAAACTTGGATTTCAGGTTGTATTTCCAGCAAGTTTTGAAGCTCTCTCGACGTTGTTCAGCTGTCATAAGGATGTGAAGGAGCGTGATGAGGCATGTGAATTTTTTATTGAAATCCCTCCAAACTTCAAATGCCAGAACCAAGGATTGGCTCTATACGCTGATGTTGAATACCTGCAAAATAAAAGACTAGTTTACGATCATTTTAGAGCAAAAATTTCCGTCAATCAACCAGGAATGCTACCTCATTTTATTCAGTTCGATGACATTTTCAGAAAGATAGGGTCAGGTCATGTTATAGGGTCAGGTCATGTGTGGCTGTGCTATATTCGATTCAGAGAAATGTCTTACCGGGGTGATCAGATTACCTGGCCGCAGTCGCCTGTTGTGTGTCGAGTTAATTTTCTGAATTTGACACTAGATTCGCTGCGTTGTAAAAGCTTTGGGGTCCACCTGGTAATGGCACAGGATGAAGAAGACCTGTCTATATTTCCGGAAGATGGTGAGTCTGAATCCGATGACTTGGAAGATGTTAATGAGAGGTTTGATGGAGATAATTGTGTTGCTCTATGTGAAGATGAGCAAGACTCGGAACATGACTACTTCAGCTGTGAAGATAATGAAGATGGCTACTTTTACTGAAGATGATGATGAAGAGGTGAATAGGTATTTCGGAGAGAGAGATTTGCAATGTTGGAATAAGACAAAAGAAAAACTAAGATGCAATGGATACTATTGATGAATAGTAATATGTCAAGTCGCCCACAATCTAAAGAAGAGAGTTCCGTGCGCCCACGGGGAAGCTTTTCATTCACTCAACAAAACTCATACCCCACTTTCTAGTCTCTCTCTCTCTCTCTCTCTCTGTGGAATATTCCTAAAACTAAATCCTGTGTGCGAGCCTATAACCACCGGCTGTCTGTGACACACTGGTTTTTCATCCAATCCAAACCACATGAAGGGCAAGGCCCCCTTTCTCTTTCTCTCTCTTCTATATAACCCAACAACCATAATAGCCAGCTCTCCTCATCATCCTTGATCAAACTCAAGAGTCAAGACCAAGCCAGAATTTCAAGTTTTCAGTTTTCGAGTTCAAGCATGTCTGCAGTGGTGGAGGTTTGGACGAGCGAGTTGGCAAAGCTGAAAGACAAGGTGGGGGCTAAGAAGCGAATGGTGTTTTCATCAAAGGCCAAACAAGGAGAAGGTGATGATGAGGTTGAAGAACAACAGCAAGTATTGAAAGAAGCAAGAAAAGAGAGCAGCAGAATGGCTCAGATTCAGAGGGACTTGGATACCTCTAGGCTTTCAGAGGCCACAGTTCGTTTGCTGATGGACCGTTTTGTGCTTTGGTGACACCTTGTAAACATGTTTAACTTGTTGAAGGACCTATTCTCGCTTCTTGGGCCGTGAAAAATGAGGGTTTTTTTTTTTCTTTCAGTAATTATATATAACTAGGTTGTTTTGATTCAAAAATCATTAGTGATCCATTAGATTGCCTCCATGTAATTAAGTTTTAGTAGATACATAAACTTATTACTAGTGTTTTTGTTTTTTGTTTTTCCATTTTAATTATATTTTTGCAAGCTATTAGTGGATTAATGGTTCTTACATTTGGGATTATTGTTTTTCCAAAATTTTAAATTATTGCCTCCAAGCTTTCCCTTAACAGGACAACCCACTAAACCATATATTATTTTTTAACAAACAAACAAACAAAAACAAAATACACAAGTTGTTTTTATTTATTTATAATATATATATATATAGTCAGTTAACTTAACCAAACCAGATTGCAATCTTTAATTAAATAGTTATTGTCTAAACTACGGGGAGGATGAATTCTTTCTTGTGAGTTATGAATTACAGAAATTACAATGACCTTTGTCATCATCATCAATCAATCGACCTTTGTCTTTTTTTCCACACCCCCAACTACTTGGTAAACAACCATGTTGCGACGAAAGTTGATGCTTCTTTTTTCTTTTTCTTTTTGTGGTTTGTCGTTGTTTCCTTTTGACCATTTTCTTATTCCCTTTGACTTCACATCCCCGATGAAGATGACAGGAAACTACTTCGCATCTGTGATGTATATGCTTATTATGAGTGAAGTCATGGTTTTCGTAAGGTATTAAGTATTTAGGGTTTCGAAAATATCGGTTATTTAAAAATTTGGAAATATCTATGAAAAATTATTGATATTGATAAAAATTAGATACAAAAACAATGGAAATGATAAGAAAAACATGGGAATTTGTAATTATTATTTTTTTTTTTTAATAGCACAAGTGATTGGGGGAGGGTGATTTACACAAATATTCATTGGGTGTTTGAGTGTCTCGAACTTTTACCCACATGAATGAAGGTGGAAGAGCTCAATCAACTGAGCTGCACCCCATTGGCGTATTGAAACTTTTATAAAATGTTCGAGTAGTCAATTATTTTGGCACAAAAAAATTGAATGAAAAGTGTTACATAGTGAATTTGAGTGATATCGTTCGTATTGAGACTATCTAATTTAGCTTATCATCCTATATCCAATAAACACCAAATTTTGATCCTATTGATTTTATTTCCTAATGAATATCCTAAGCGTGTCCTATGTGCGTGTATCTAGCGGGGATTAAAATACGACAGTATCTCTCTTGTTTTTTATAATCAATTTTTGTTAAATTTTGTAAATAATTGGGCCATTTTGTCGATAAAGGAATCAATATTATTTTTCAAAATTTTGTCGACAAGATCCTAAATATTAGGTCGTATAATAAGAAAAAAGGAAAAGAAACAAAGTTTTGTCTTCTAACAAAATATTATTTTTAGAGGAGGTTATTTTATGCATTTTGTCTTTTTTTCCTACACGCCGAACTACTACGTTACTTCTGAATTGCGAAACAACCGTACGTTGCAACGAAAGTGCAGTCTTCTTCTCTTTTATTCATATTCGGCTTTGACTTCTCATCCACTCTGATGACAGAGGAAACTACTTCGCATATGGGATGGCCTAATTGTATTTTATTTTATTTTTATACAAGCAATTGGCGGAGTACTGAGTAAACACCTAATATATAACAAAGGAAAGTAGCCTTTCCCAGCATCGATATCTCATCCTTTTTTCCAATCAAATGGATTCAACCACTAATGAAGGTGGTTCTTCTTTCCGCCATTCACGGACATATGATGTCTTTCTTAGTTTTAGAGGTGAAGATACACGCAACAATTTCACAGGCCATTTGTACAGCAATTTGGTTCAAAAGGGTATTAAAACCTTCATAGATGATGATCTAAGTAGAGGAGAAGAAATATCACCAGCGCTTCTCAAAGCAATTGAAGAGTCAATGGTTTCTATTGTTGTCTTCTCTGAAAACTACGCAGCCTCCAAGTGGTGCTTGGATGAACTCGTTAAGATTCTTGAGTGTAAAGAATCGAAGAACCAAATGGTTTTCCCAGTTTTCTACAAGGTGGATCCCTCAGATGTGAGAAACCAAAGAGGTAGTTTTGGTCAGGCACTTGCAGGCCATGAATTCAAACTCAGAGACAACATCGAGAAGGTCTTGAGGTGGAGGACGACTCTTACACGAGCAGCAAATTTGTAACAAATGCTTATCTCTTGTTGTTATGATAATTCTGCTGCCTGAACCAAACCAATCAAACCCTCCAACTAATGTGTTTAACTGGTTCAGTTCATTTACATCAAGAATCAAGAGAATTTTTTTGGCCCTCAACCTATCCCTAATCACATTGATTCCTTTATCAACATCGGTCACCTTTAATTCCTTTCCCCTTAGAATCTCATACAAAAGACAATTTTGTAGTTCAACTAGGCCTCCATATGGTATTGATCTTTCTCTAACATCTTTCAAAAAACAACTAGCTTCAAACTTGTGGGCAATTGAATTATAAACAGCTTTAGCGATTGTTGTCTTACCTATTCCGCCTGTCCCCCATATCCCTACCATGCAAACGTCATTTTGCCCAACATCTAAAAGCTTATATACCTCGCATACACGAGACCTTATTCCAGAAGAAGACCTGTCTATATTTATGGAAGATGGTGAGTCTAAATCCGATGACTTGGAAGATGCTAATGAGAGGTTTTGATGGAGATAATTGTATTGATCTATGTGAAGATGAGCAAGACTCGGAACATGACTACTTCAGCTGTGAAGATAATGAAGATGATGATGAAATGATGAAACAGGTGAATATGTATTTCGGAGAAAGAGAAATGCAATGTTGGAATCAGACAAAAGAAAAACTAAGATGCAATGGAATATTATTGATGAATAGTAATATGCCAAGTCGCCCACAGTCTAAAGAAGAGAGTTCCGTGCGCCCACGGGGAAGCTTTTCATTCACTCAAAACTCTCATACCCCACTTCTAGTCTCTCTCTCTCTCTCTCTCTCTCTCTCTCTCTCTCTCTCTCTCTCTCTCTCGTCCAAAAAAAAAGTCTCCCTCTCTCTCTCTCTTCCCAAGGAGTATTCCTAAAACTAAATCCTGTGTGCGAACCTATAACCAACGGCTGTCTGTGACACACTGATTTTTCATCCAAACCAATGGCAAGACCCTCTTTTTCTTTCTCTTATATAAACCCAACAGCCATAAAAGCTGGCTCTCTCCTCCCCATAAGCTTCCATTAAACCCAAGAAATTATAAAACTATACACATTTCAGATTTTGAAGTTCAAGCATGTCTGCAGTGGTGGATGTTTGGATGAGCGAGTTGGCAAAGCTGAAAGACAAGGTAGGGGCTAAGAAGCGGTTGGTATTTTCATCAAAGGCCAAACAAGGAGAAGGTGATGATGAGGTTGAAGAACAACAAGAAGTGTTGAAAGAAGCAAGAAAAGAGAGCAGCAGAATGGCTCAGATTCAGAGGGACTTGGATTCCTCTGCGCTTTCAGAGACCACAGTTCGTTTGCTTATGGACCGTTTTGTGCCTTGGTAACACCTTGTAAACATGTTTAATTAGTCTAATCTTGCATGTTTAATTAGGCTCTGGCCATAAAAAATGAGTAATTATATATAACTAAGGCTGTTTGGATTCAAAAGTCATTACGGATCCATTAGCTTGTCTCCATGTAATTAAATTTTAGTAGATGCATAAACTTATGACTAGTGTATTTGTTTTTGGTTTTTCCATTTTAATTATATTTTTGCAAGCTATTAACGGATGAATGGTTCTTACATTTGGATTTAAAGAAATTACATATAAACCAAAAGTTTAATTATTGCTTCAAGGCCCTTAACAGGACAAAGCATTAAACCATAAACTATTTTTAACAAACAAACAAAAACAAAATACATAAAGTTGTTTTTTATTTATAATATTTTCTTTTGACCAGAAATTATTGGGCTCACCAGAACCGAGGCAAAGTGAGACAAATATTGTGATAAATAAATGGTGTAAAGTGATATAAAATGAGTTTACACTTTTAAGGGTATATCAAAAAATAAGCCTTTTTTTAAATTATTTATATACATTTCAAGGTGTATATGGACTTGGGGTAAGCTTCTCTACATCTAAACCTCAACTAAAATAATACAATTCATTCTCAATTCATTCTCAATTCAATTCGATTACAGATTAGTAAACATGCCATAAATGAAATTTTTTATAAAGAAAAACTTGAAAGTTTGACCTTGAGAAAAAAAATTTATACATATCAATTTTGGCCCAAATAACTAAAGAATTGGCCCATATCAGTTTTGGTCCAAACAAAAAGTTATACATATCTCCCACTTTTCTTTATTTTTTAAAGATTATGGATCAGTTCCGGGAAGGTCGTTTACGTCTAGGCCATTGGCTTATTTTATTTTAGGTAAACAACAAATTCAATTGATGTCAACGCCTGCGAAGTTGCACCCAAGGTAGCAGGAAACTGCTTCGCATATACGATGATCAAACTCTTTGACTATATATCAGTACCATTTCCAACCCTTTCAGCCTGTTTAGTTAAACTTTCAACAAAATGGATTCAAACACCACTCAATTATTAGGAGCTCCTTCTCCTCCTTCCTCGTCTTCCACCAATTCATGGACACACGATGTCTTTCTCAGCTTTAGAGGTAAGGACACATGCTACAACTTCACAGATCATCTACACAAAAATTTGGTCCAGAAAGGCATCAAAACCTTCATCGATGATAAGCTCCCAAGAAATTGTTAGGTTGCAGTTACAATTATTGTTAGTGTGTTACTGCTTGGTTAATAAATCCCTATTGTTTAGGGAGTATTTGTTTGTTTTGACTTAGTCTGTTACCACGTAATAGGTTTGTTAAACGTGGGCTGTTCTTTCATTCTTAGGTTACTCTTTGTAAGGCTATTTAAACAGCCGTCACTGCTATTATCAATTTATCAGTTTTTCTTCTAAATACTTGCCATCAGAAAAGCTCTTGTTTCCAACAATTGGTATCAGAGCTTCCTTCTAGGGAGCCTGATTTGAAATCAGAAGAAGCAGCAGTCTTCTAGGTGTGAATATGACATCAGAGAACAGTTATGTGCATGCAGCCAGCGATTCCTAAGTTTGATGGGCACTACGATCACTGGTCTATGCTCATGGAAAACTTCTTGCAATCAAAGGAGTATTGGGGTCTGGTGGAGAATGGGATCCGTGCAGCAGCAGGAGAAGCAGATCTCACAAAAGGACAGAGAAAAGCCGTTGAAGATCAGAAGCTGAAGGATCTGAAAGCCAAGAACTATCTGTTTCAAGCAATTGACCATTCAATCTTAGAGACAATTCTGAACAAAGACACATCAAAGAATATCTGGGATTCTTTGAAATAGAAGTATCAAGGCACCACACGGGTCAAGCAAGCACAGCTACAAGCTCTTCATAAAGAGTTTGACATTCTTCACATGAAGGCAGGAGAATCTGTGAATGAATACTTCGCCAGGACTCTCACCATAGCTAACAAAATGAGGCTACATGGTGAAAAATTGGGAGATGTGTTAGTCATTGAAAAGATTCTAAGGTCAATGACTTCTAAGTTTGATTATGTTGTTTGCTCCATTGAAGAGTCACATGATTTAGACTCTATGTCCATCGACGAGTTATAGAGTAGTCTACTCGTGCATGAGCAACGTATGAATGATCACGTCACAGAAGAACAAGCATTGAAGGTAACGTATGATGAGTCCTTTGGAGGAAGAGGTCGTGGACATGGAAGTTTTAGAGGAAGAGGTCGAGGGAGAGGCAGGAGCTTTGACAAATCCACAGTGGAATGTTACCATTGCCATAAACTAGGGCATTTTCAATATGAATGCCCAAGCAAGGAAAAAGGAGCAAATTTTGTAGAGGCTGAAAAAGAGATATTACTGATGGCTTATGTGGATGATAAAAAGAAGAACATGGAAGATTTGTGGTATCTTGACTCCGATTGCAGTAATCATATGTGCGGGAAAAAGGAATGTTTCTCAAATTTGGATGCAAGCATCAGAGACTTAGTAAAGCTTGGAAATAACTCAAGCATGGCAGTATATGGGAAAGGCAATATAAGGCTGCGAGTGAACGGGATTGATCAAATCATCACTGGAGTGTTTTATGTGTCGGAGCTAAAAAGTAATTTGCTGAGTATTGGACAACTTTTACAGAAGGGACTTACAATTGTATTTCAACGTGGAAAGTGCAAGATCTTTCATCCTGAAATAGGCTTGCTTATGGAGTCCAGAATGTCATCCAACAGGATGTTTGTTCTACTTGCTGAATCTCAGCCAAGAGAGTCTACGTGTTTCAATATAGTCACAGAAGACCAAACACATCTTTGGCATTATAGGTATGGACACTTGAATTTCCAAGGCTTGAAAACATTCCAGCAAAAGTAGATGGTGAAAGGATTATCCCAACTCAAGACTCCTTCCAAATTATGTAAAGATTGTTTGGTGGGCAAATAGCAGAGGGATTCATTCCCAACAATGAGCACTTGGAGGGCCTCTCAAATACTTCAACTCGTTCATGCTGATATCTGTGGGCCAATCATGCCAATCTCAAATAGCAAGAAAAGGTACATGATCAATTTTATTGATGATTTCAGTCACAAGACATGGATTTATTTTCTGGTAGAAAAATTATAAGCTTTTAGTACTTTCAAAAGCTATAAAAATCGTGTTGAAAAGGAAACAAGTTCAAGTATAAGGGGGCTGCGAACAGATAGAGGTGATGAATTTAGATCACAAGAGTTCAACAATTTTTGCAATGACAGTGGGATACGCAGACAATTGACGGCATCATATACTCCACAACAAAATGGAGTTGCAGAGAGGAAAAATAGAACCATAATGAACATGGTTCGTAGCATGCTCTCGGAGAAGAAAATTCCCAAAAATTTCTGGCCATAAGCAATTAACTGGGTTGTACATGTGTTGAATAGAAGCCCAACTTTTGCTGTCAAAAATCAAACTCCTGAAGAAGCCTGGAGTGGAGTTAAACCGACAGTGGATTATTTCAAGGTTTTTGGGTGTGTCTCTCATGTACATGTACTTGATAGCAAAAGAACAAAGTTGGATGATAAAAGCTTAAGGTGTGTCTTGCTTGGTGTCAGTGAGGAGTCTAAAGCATACAGATTGTATGATCCAGTCTCTCAGAAAATACTTGTAAGCAGAGATGTTGTGTTTGAAGAGGATAAAAGTTGTGATTGGGACAAAAGACATGAAAAAGTGATATTAGCTTATTTGGAGTAGGGTAACAATGAAAAAGGAGCAACCAAAGTCGCTGAAACTGAAGAAGATGCTGTGGACTTTAATAATGAAGGTGCTGCTGACTTTAATAATACCATAGGAGAAGAAATGGGAAATTCTTCTTCAGATGAACTAGTTGAAGAAAATCCTCCCAATTTCAATGAAGGGAGAAATAGAAGACCACCAGTCTGGATGGAAGATTATGAAACAGGAGAGGGTCTCTCTGAAGAAGATGATGTGGCTCATTTTTTCATGCTTGCAGCTGCTGATCCAATTCATTTCGAAGATGTAGTGAAAAGTGAAAAATGGAGAAGAGCCATGGATTCAAAAATCAAAGCAATAGAAAAGAATGATACATGGGAATTGAAGGAGTTACCTGCTGGAGGAAAGAAGATTGGAGTGAAGTGGGTATATAAAACGAAGCTTAATGAGAAAGGAAAAGTAGACAAGTATAAGGCAAGGCTCGTAGCAAAAGGATATTCTCTACAACATGGGATAGACTATACAGAAGTGTTTGCACCTGTGGCACGATTGGATACGATCCGTCTTGTAATAGCACTTGCAACTCAAAGAAAATGGACAATCTACCAGTTGGACGTGAAGTCTGCCTTCTTGCATGAGGAATTAAATGAGGAAGTGTTTGTTGAGCAGCCTCAAGGTTATGTGCGCAAGGGCAATGAACAGAAAGTCTATAGGCTCAAAAAGGCTTTATACGGACTTAAGCAAGCTCCACGAGCTTGGTATAGTCGTATAGAGGCTTATTTCATGAAGGAAGGATTTGAAAGATGTCATTACGAACACACTTTGTTCACAAAGACAACAAAGGAAGGTAAAATTCTAATTGTGAGTCTTTATGTTGATGATCTCATATGTATTGGCAATGATGAATCTATGTTTGCTGAGTTTAAGAGATCAATGAAGCTTGAGTTTGACATGACTAATCTTGGGAAGATGAGGTATTTTCTTGGTATAGAAGTTATGCAAAGAACTGATGGAATATTCATTAGACAAAAGAAATATGCTTTAGAGGTGCTTGAAAAGTTTGGAATGAATAAAAGCAATCCGGTTCTTAATCCCATTGTCCCGGTTGCAAACTTCTGAGAGATGAAGATGGAGTAAAAGTAGACAACACCATCTACAAACAAAATGTGGGAAGCCTCATGTATTTAACTGCTACTAGACCAGACATGATGTTTGTGGTAAGTCTTATTAGCAGGTATATAAGTAATCCTACTGAGCTTCACATGGAGGCAGCAAAGAGAATTTTAAGATATCTAAGAGGAACAACTGATTTTGGGGTGTTCTACAAGAAGGAAGGAAAAGGAGAGTTGAATTTTTACACAGATTGTGACTATGCTGGAGACCAAGAAGACAGGAAGAGCACCTCAGGTTACGTTTTCTTATTCTGTTCAAGAGCTGTGTCCTGGTCATCAAAGAAACAGCCGATAGTAACTCTATCTACCACTGAGGCAAAGTTCATTGCTGCTACCTCTTGTGCATGTCAGGTAGTATGGTTGAGAAGGATTTTTGAGATGCTTGGTGAGAAGCAAGATAGGCCTACAATTGTTCACTGTGATAGTAGCTCAGCAATCAAACTTGCAAAGAATCCAGTGATGTATGGACACAGTAAGCATATAAACGTTCGTTTCCATTTTCTTCGTGATCTTATAAAGGCAGGAACTGTGGAAATGGTGCATTGCAACAGTCAAGAACAAATTGCAGATGTGATGACAAAACCTCTCAAGTTGGATGCGTTTGTGAAGCTGCGAAGTATGTTAGATGTTTGTCCAGAACCTTGTGTAAACTGATTACAAGCTGCATTCAGTTTAAGGGAGGAATTGTTAGGTTGTAGTTAGAATTATTGTTAGTGTGTTATTGCTTGGTTAATAAATCCCTATTGTTTAGGGAGTATTTGTTTGTTTTGACTTAGTCTGTTACCACGTAATAGGTTTGTTAAACGTGGGCTGTTCTTTCATTCTTAGGTTACTCTTTGTAAGGCTATTTAAACAGCCGTCACTGCTATTATCAATTTATCAGTTTTTCTTCTAAATACTTGCCATCAGAAAAGCTCTTGTTTCCAACAGAAATATCACAAGCACTTCTCCAACCCAAAGCCACCTTCACCACCACCACTCTAACCTTACCCAACATCACCCACCCAGTAACCAACCCTTACCACCTTCCCACCACACAACTTCTGTGAAGACCCGTATTTTAAAAGGATAAAGAAGATATTTATCTTTTGGATAAACTTGGACGATATTATCCTTTTAAGATATTTATCTTTTGGATAAACTTGGACGATATTATCTTTTTAAGATATTTATCCTTTGGATAAACTTGGATGTTCTTATCCTTTTAATATTGAAGTTTATCCTATCCTTATAACCACTATAAATAGGAGCATAACTTTATAGTTTCAAAACATAAGAAATTAGAGAGAGAGAGAGAGAGAGAGAGAGAGAGAGAGAGAGAGGGCAAGTTGTGATATAGTTCTTGGAGGAGTACAAGTCTTAACTTTTGTATTTTCTTAACTTGGATTATGCTTTGGAATTGAGGTAGGGATTTCTTGGGAGCCTTTACATAAGATTGATTTAATTAAATTTCTTGAGCTCTATATTATGTGTGATATTGTATAATGTTCTTGATATGAGATATTTACGTATTGTGAACTATTTGAATAATGTTGGCATAATTATATCATGTCGTGGTAATTGGTTGGAGTTGTTGGATTAAGAAAATAATGGTGGGAAAAGAGGGTAATGGGAATGGTATTTTGTGTAGTTGAGTCTAACTCTTGGCAAGTACTATGTCTCAGGGATCCCACAGTGCACATGATTTTCATTTGGTGATTCGGGACTGGCGAAAGGGAGTTAGACAAGATGACTAACAAAAGGGGAATTATGGGACAGTTGAAATGGGTGTTAGTTCATATCAATGGGCATTCGGGACCAAGTGGTATAAGCATGGTATGAGACGTGCAGGTCTACTTATCCAGTTATATGAATTAACTGGATTAGATGAAGAGCATTCATGCATTGTTATTATTAATGTGATATTTTGGCTGTATGATTGTATGTCACTTGATTTAATTACATCAATCTACCGTGGTAAGGTTTCATGTCCCTACTAAGCGGTGGTTGCTCATCCCTCACCCTGTTTAATTTTTCAGATGAATTAGTGGGCAAGACGAGGACTAAACAACTTGAGGCTGAGTTAGATGAGAGTGTTAGAGCTTTGTTTGTTAATTGTAAAGTTGTAAGATTTTTGGAACTATTTTTATAAAAGAAGTTTATTTTAAACCAATGTTTTGACTTACTTTTTTTTTTTTTATAGTTTTATTTTATCACGCACCGGGCGCGGGGGGTTTCCACTGACTCCCGGGTCCGGGGCGTGACAACTTCTCAAGACACCCCCACCTCTCCCTCTGTTCCTCTCTCTCTCTCTCTCTGTTCCTTTCTCTTCTCCTAAGCCCAGCCCCGACATCCACAGTCACCCACCCCACCCTGCCACAACCTCCCCCTTCCTTGATGATTGCAAAGAATAAGGGGCTAAGGAAGGGGGAGGTCGTGGCTGGGTAGGGTGGGTGACTGTGGATGTCGGGGCTGGACTTAGAAGAAGAGAGAGGAACAGAGAGAGAGGTGGGGGTGTCTTGAGAAGTTGTGTGGTGGGAGGGCGATAAGGGTTGGTTGCTGGGTGGGTGATGTTGGGTAAGGTTGGAGTGGTGGTGGTGAAGGTGGCCTTGGGTTGGAGTAGTGGTGGTGGTCTGATAGTGTGAAGTTAGAGGAAGGGGAGAGGACGACAAAGGGAGAGCGATGGAGAAGAAGAGATTGTTTTTAATATTAATTTTTTTCCATTTTTTCCATTTTTTTATATTAACAAGTAATTACATTATTTAATTATTTAATTATAATTTTTTATTAATATTTTAGTCTACTTAAGTAGAAAAGTGGGGCTTACATCTCACACATCATCCCTTATGATAAAAAGACTAAAACAGTCATGTCACGTCATCAAAATTGACGGAATTATTAATGGAGATAACAGTAGGGGGCAAACTGGAACACCAAACCTTGGTCAAGGGGGTTAAATGGGTCATTTTAACTTTCGGGGGGTAAAGTGAGATTTGATCAAAGTTTCAGGGGATACTACAGTAAATAAACTAAAATAAAAATTAAAAGTTCAAGTGATATTAGCACAAACCTAAAACTTCATATGTCATTTATGCAGATTTTCCTTTATTTTTGTATTCCTTTCCTATTTCTTTTTGTATTGGGTTGGGATATCTTATTTCACTTGTACTGGGATTCGCAAGTACATAAACTATATAAAGATTCTGTAGCTTTACCCCAAAATCTCCAAAACGCTCAAGACATACGCACTTCCCAACTCCCAAAATCTCTCTGCAATCGATCTGCCCATCAATCCGTCCGTCTTAATTTCACCACGAGACCTGGTGATACTACTTCTACCAACAGAAAACGAAGCTTCAACACTACAATATATCTCAATCTCTTGGACCACTCTACGAGTCCCACTTGCCAAGATTTAAAAAAAAAAAAAAAATCACCGTTGAAACTCTTATATATCAAAACCCACCACCATGTTCAATCTTGATGATCTCCCTGATTTCGTATTGGTTGAAATCCTTTGTCGACTCCCCCGTGAATATGCAGTTCAATGCGCGTGTGTGTCGAAGCGTTGGTATAGTCTCGTTTATAATCCTTATTTTGTTGGCCGATTTCTACGTCAACAAAATGATAACCAAAAGCCCATTCCACGTCCTAGACTAATCTTCACAAATCCAGAGCACAGAAGAGAATTCTTCACAAATCCAAAGTGCACAAGCAAGTTCTTTTCCATGTCAAAGCAGCCTCCAGAGCCCGAAAAACTCAAGTTCTCTTTGAGATGCCTCCCTTGTTTTCAAGGGCCTGTCAAGACAGAAGAGGGTGAACCAATGGTGGTAGGAACATATAACGACTTAGTTTTATGTTGTGCAACCATGCGTTTTCAACGGGATTACTACATTTGCAATGCATACACCAAGCAGTGGGAAGCTCTTCCTTCTCCTCCTCAATGCCACGAGGAAGTAGGTGTTGGATTCATCTGTGATCCTTACTATAAGGAATGCAAGGAAGATGCTGACCAAAGAAAAGAAGAAACTAGTACTAGTAAAGCATCATTCCATGTTAATACTGAGTATAGGTACAGGGTTGTGCGTATAATTCCTGAATCTCCGGGGGGTTCCGTCCAATTCAAAGCAGAGATTTTCTCTTCTGAGACTGGTAAATGGACAGAAACAATTGTGCTATGCCCAAGAAGTTTCTATCTGGATGAAAGACATGAAGGCGTTGCTTACAATGGAATGTTGTACTGGATGAGCAGTAGTGCTGGCTCTATTATTGGTTTGGATCCCTATTCAAACAATAATGTTGATAAAAAATATAACTGTCGTTTCATTGATAGGCCTGAAGATGATCAGGTCCCTGTCACTGCAACATTTGATCTCCTAAGTGTGTGTAGAGTTGGAGGAAGAGGAGAGCGTCTGCGAATGTGCCAGTTCAGCGGAAATAATGAAGATGGAGTCGTGGATCAGCTGAGTGTTTGGGAGTTGAAAGATGATCAGGTTGATAACGATAGCAATTGGATTTTAGTACGCAGAATTTCCCTGAACAGGATGTTTTCACAAAATCCAGTGATCAGGAAATGGAGAGATCAGGGC
Organism: Prunus salicina; assembly: GCA_020226455.1. Lineage (NCBI taxonomy): Eukaryota > Viridiplantae > Streptophyta > Magnoliopsida > Rosales > Rosaceae > Prunus > Prunus salicina. Next base: position 14,848,765 of record CM035347.1, on the reverse strand, counting down.
TGCTGGCATGATGAGATAATGTTGCTTGCTTTCGACCCAAATGATGATGATATCTTGTATGTAGATTTTAGTGGACATGTTGTCATGTTCAACATTAACGGTGAAGGATGGATAACGTGTTATTTGAACACTCAGCTTAATTATGGTACAATTCAGAATCACCGTAGGAGAGCTGTCTTCCCATTTGTGATCCCATGGTGGCCGACACCAGTTACTACTAGACAAAAACAGAGCTTCAACACATATTGTTGGGATTTTCAGGTCGCTTGATTTCTTGAGAAGATTTATATTATATTTATATATTTTTTTAAAATAAGTTATCAATCAAGATATTATTTTCCTAATATGAATTTAATTAGTTTTCTTATTACTTAAGTTTTAGGAATATTCTGGAACCTAGGATTTCCTACGATTTTAGGATTTCTTGGTTTTCTATTTAAGCCAACTCATGGCATTGTATTAATCAGTTTTATCATATTATTAATCAAGAATAGAGATTTTCTCTATTTTCTGATGGATTCCAATTGTTGATGGATTTCAATTTATCTTTTTAGGATATTTATTGATCCGTAAATCCGTGTTTCCGTGTTGCATCAAGTCCTTTCTACAACAATGAAAATTGAGTCTCTTGCACAAGGTTTCTGTGCTAACATTTCAACACATTCCAACATTGAAATGTAAACACTACTATCTAAGATTAACAACTAATTACAGTAAGCACAGAAAGATTTAGGATGGGTAACATATATACCTTCTTCCATTAATAAAAGTGAGAACTAAAATTTCATGAGAGTATAAGAGCTATAGGCGAGATTCTTAATCACCGCCTTGCCCCAACTTGAGCCTCAAGGCACCCCTAAGTCTTGCCTTTTAAAACTCTGTCAAGACTATATATTGGAAATGAAATTGCTATACCCTGCTTTCAAGTAACTTATTGATCAATTAGCATCACAGAGATATTTTCCTTACCTATGTTTCCCTTTATGGCAACACATTATCCAATTTCAGTATTTATTGTTTAAGTATCTTATAACTTTCATCCATAACCATGTGCTAATACACAGTGTCGATGACTAGTCCCAGTTATAACTTTCAGAAATTTCTATCCACATAGCACGTCAATAATAAATTTAGTCAGCCCATTTTACATTAATTCTGCAATGAGGACACTAAATATTCTCTGTTCTTTTTTCTTTGCTAGATCTGCCATGGTAACATCCACCGCAAATTAGAAGAAAACTGATCAATTTTGACATTTTTTTTTCTCCATATCTTCAATTTTTTTTCTTTTAGATTTCAGGTCTGTTCAGGGAAGGTCTTTTTCAACTATTCAACACCCCCAACTACCACGTCTGCTGCTGAATTGGTAAACGGCCCTTGGCTTATATTATTGTTTATGTGTTTGCTTTTTTCCTTGATCTTATTCAGTTGACTTTTCACATTCTTGTGAAAGGTAGCAGGAAACTCCTTGGCTGCTTTGCATTATATGATGAAGCCCAGCAAGAGCAAAGAGGCCTAATTTATATTGTTTTTGACAAGATCAGTACCATTCCCAACATCTCATCCTGTTTAGTTATCTGGAGTGCACACAAACCTTTACTCGTCTTGTTTAGTTATGGATTCAACGACCACTCAAGGAGCCTCTTTCTCTCATGTTACTCACTCATGGACATATGATGTCTTTCTGAGTTTTCGGGGTGAGGATACACGCAACAATTTTACAGGCCATTTGCACAGAAATTTGATTCAAAGGGGTATCAAAACCTTCATAGATTATGAGCTTAGAAGAGGAGAAGAAGTATCACCAGCACTTCTCAAAGCTATTGAAGAGTCAAGGATTTCTGTCATTGTTTTCTCTGAAAACTACGCAACTTCAACGTGGTGCTTGGATGAACTCGTTAAGATTCTTGAGTGTAAAGAAATGAAGCAACAGATGGTTTGGCCAATTTTTTATAAGGTGGATCCATCAGATGTACGAAATCAGAGAGGTAGTTTTGGAAAGGCACTTGTCAAACATGAACGCAAATTCAAAGATAACAAGGAGAAGGTAAAGATATGGAGGGCAGCACTTACCAAAGCAGCAAATTTATCTGGGTGGTCGCTCTTGGACGGGTATCTTTCTTACTACAATACAGCTTACTAGCTTTTGTCTATATTTGAGGGTTATCTATCTTCTGATTGAGCTTTTTCATATAAAAACTGATAAGTTTTAAGTGTAGGATCTAAGATCTGTATATTGAATATTGATCTCTATCTCTACAAATATATATGTATATATATATATATACTTTTTTTTTTTTTTTGGCTTATAATAGGATTTGAATCTAGCCCCTATACTACTTTTTGACCCCATTCCAAGGCTACTTGAGCTGCAGATTGTTGTATAGACTATTACATGTAGAAAAATATATACTCTGATATATACATCGATGTATTTCATGATTTTCAATAACATGATACTTTTTTATCCATGAGGAAGAGGAATTTGAAAATGAAACTTAAGACATACGTAGAGTCAATAAAAATAAATAAATAAGGTACTCGCATATGTTTTCCGCACACATAACAAAGATCAATTCATTAACTGTATATTCTTTTAAATTTGCAGCCATGAATCTAATTTTATAGTTGCCATTGTTGAAGAGATTTCTGTTCAAGTATCAACCCAAAACATCTTGAATGTGGCAAAGGACCCTGTGGGAATAGAGTCTCGTCTGCGAGATATTCATAAGCTTTTAGGTGTTGGGGCAAATGATGTTCGCATGGTAGGGGTATGGGGGATCGGTGGAATAGGTAAGACAACAATTGCTAAAGCTGTTTTCAATTCAATTTCCTCTAAGTTTGAAGCCAGCTGTTTTTTAGCAAATGTTAAAGACTATCCAATGCCATATGGAGGCCTCGTCCAACTACAAAAGATTCTTCTTCTTGAGATTCTGGGAGAAAAAGAATTGAATTTGAACAGTGTTGATAGAGGAGTAAATGTGATAAAGGAAAGGTTGAAACATAAAAGAGTTCTCTTAATTCTTGATGATGTGAATCATTTGGACCAGTTGAACAAACTTGCAGGAGGACTTGATTGGTTTGGTTTCGGCAGCCGAATTATCATAACGACAAGAGATAAACATTTGCTAATTGCTCATCAAGTTAATCTTATATACAAGGTCAAGGAATTAGATAGTTCTGAAGCTTTTAAGCTCTTCATCGGTTGGAATGGCTTCACAAGAAATAGCAATTTGGAGGATGATTATATGAAACTCACAAAAACTGTAGTAGACTATGCCCAAGGCCTTCCATTAGCTCTTATGGTTTTAGGTTCACATCTTTGTGGTCGAAGTTTGCGTCAATGGAGAGCTATGTTAGAAAGTCAACCAAGATTTCCTATTGAAGAGATTCATGAAGTTCTGAAAATAAGCTATAATGCACTAGAATATCCGGTGAAAGAAGTTTTCCTTGACATTGCATGTTTCTTTAAAGGTAAAGATAAGAACTATGTGATAAAAATGCTAGAAGGATGTGATCTCAACCCTATCTATGGTATTGAAGTACTCATAGAAAAGGCCCTCCTATCTGTTGATCAAGTAAATCGAATTTGGATGCATGACTTGGTTGAAGAAATGGGTAGAGAAATAGTTCGTCACGAGTCGCCAAATGAGCCTGGAAAACGTAGCAGATTGTGGTTTCACAAAGATGTTTACCGTGTTCTAACCGAAAATACAGTAAGTAGAATCTACATATACCTATATATATAAGTTTTATTTAAATTTGGGGATTCATGTTTATAAATTTGATAAGGAACTTGCTTTGCTAATACTCACTTTTTCATACTAGGGAACAGACACTATTCAAAAAATTATGGTAAACTTGCCGGAACCATATGAGATATGCCTGAATGCTAAAAGCTTCACAAAGATGAAAAATCTTCAACTTTTCATAAACTGTAACGCACAATTCTCTGGAGAAGTTGGTTATCTATCCAATGATTTGAGATTCCTTGATTGGCCTGAATGTCCATTAAAAGCTTTGCCTTCCAGTTTTAATCCAAAGAAACTTGTTGAGCTCAAACTGCCTAACAGTCGTATCGAACAACTAGGGAATGGATTCGAGGTATTTTAAATGTTTCCCATCCGTTGTTGTTTTCAGAAGTTTAGTTTGTGCAATTATATTGTAAATTTATTTAAAGCTTATCATTTGACGCTTTCTTCTTTTTTATTTTTTTGATGTTACAGAGTCTGGCAACGTTAAAACATATAAGTTTTAAAAGTTGCGAGTTCCTAACAAAAATCCCCGACTTCTCTGGACTCTCAAGCTTAGTGGAGTTGGATCTAAACTTCTGTACAAGTTTAGTTGAGGTGCATTCATCTGTTGGATTCCTTGATAAGCTTGCCATATTGAGACTTGTTGATTGTTTTAATCTCACTAGGTTTCCAAGAGGAGTCAAGTTGAAATCTCTGACACTTATTATTCTTAATGATTGCAAAAAGCTCGAGTATTTCCCCGAAATTTTGGCAAAGATGGAATGCATAACAAGAATGAATCTATCCGGCACTGCCATCAAAGAGTTGCCTTCATCAATTAGATATCTCGTTAATCTTCAAGACTTAGAGTTATATCAATGTGAAAACCTTAGCCATCTACCGAGCAGCATTTATGAGTTGCAACATCTGCAGCGATTTTATTTAATGGATTGTCCAGAACTTGTTACATTTCCAAATAAGGTGAAGCCTGAAAATGAGTCTGAAGGCAATTTAGCTCTTCCCGAGCTACGTTTACTCAATATGGGAGGATGTAATTTATCAGAAAGTGCTTTTCTTGGTAATCTTGATTGTCTACCGACATTAGAAACCCTAGACCTTTCAGGAGGCAATTTTGTTAGTCTTCCCGAATGCATTAGCAAATTTTTCAACTTGTGGCAACTTTCCCTATATGATTGCAAGAGGCTTCGAGTAATTCCAGAACTTCCACAAAAGTTAAGGCATGTAGGGTTAGGTGGTTGCATATCGTTGGAAGGTGATTTTCTTCGTACTCCTGGTTGTCTATCTACATTGGAAAGTATAGACCTTTCAGGAGGCAACTTTGTTAGTCTTCCCGAATCCATTAGCAAATTTGTCAAGTTGAAGCATCTTTCCCTGGCTGGTTGTAAGAGGCTTGAAGAAATTCCAGAACTTCCACCAAAAGTGAAACATGTACGGGCGAGTGGTTGCATATCACTGGAAAGATTTTCAAAACTGTCGAACATTTTGGAACGTAAAGAATCGAAAATGATTAAGAGCCTCAACTTATCAAATTGCCGGAGACTCTGTGACAATCTGGCTTTCATGGTAGAGAATAAATACACTTTAGTGAATGATCAGGCGGCTCTGTTCTCTCTCTGTCTCTCTTCTCAGCAATCTAAATTTGGAGTTATATTTCCAGGAAGTGAAGTTCCAAGGTGGTTCAGCAGTCGTACGGATTTGTCGGAGCCAAGTGGTAAATGTGAAGTTTGTGTTGAAATCCCTGAAATGTTGGAGAACAATGGATTGGCCCTCTGGGCTACTTTTCATCAGAACACGCAAAATAAATCTTATGATGAGTCCATCTTTTTTGAAGCCGAAATTTGCATCAATGAAGAATGCATTGGTAAAGCTAAAACAACTTTTTATGGTTCATTAGAGATAGAGGCAGCTCATGTGTGGCTCTACTATATTCCAGACCTTTCAAGGATAGAGACGTGGGGACATTGGATTGATGATGAGTCGCTGCCTTGCATGTGTCGAGTCAGTTTTACTTGTGAAAGTTCACTGGCCTTTAAAAGTGCCGGGGTCCACCGGATCCTTCGGGACGAAGACAGTATACGTTCTGATTAGTTTTTCCCTGTACTGGACAAATAGGTCATTGTTTTTCCTCTTCCACACATACGCAAAAATAATTCGTCAAAAAGAAAAATTTATGCACACATGTCAAACTGTGATTGGTATGAAAGTATATGAGTTCCTCCTACAGGATAATGAGGCAAAGTATTTTCCGAAAAAATACGTACATACTTCCCAACTAACAGGTGAGGACCTCTAAGTTGTTTTTGTGAAAGCAGCTCATAAAAAGTTTTATGGGTTTGCCTCTCTTTCTTTATCATTGATTCATCCTCATGATTATGTTTCTAGGTTTTAAATAGTTATATTCCAAATTAGTTGCTCATAATTAACTATGTTTGATGTGTTCTGGTTTTGCAGCACGCATTACTCAAGAAGATGCGGGAGCAGAAGGCATGCTGCAGCTGCTTCAATAATCGATTTTCGATGAGGAAGTTGAAATGTTTTTTTTTTCTCAAGATATGATGGTTTTTGTTTGTGGGTTGTTTCTTTATTGTAGATTGAGCTGAGTCTTGTTAGTATAATTTTTCTATGGGAGAGTTTTTGCTTTTCTATCTTGCTCCATATTCTTTCAGTTACCACAGCCATGCACATACTGTATTATGTAATTTTAGGCAATAACATATGGTGTTTTATTACATGAACTTCTTGGTGAGCACTTGGGGGAAACTAAAGACGACTTATCAACCCATTTGGGCATTTGGTTTTCTTCAATACTTTGTAGTTGTGCAGGCAGCCTTTTGCTTTTTCAAACAAATAAAATTTCAGACAGCCTATTGGAAAGATATTATTCTTATTCATTTGCTAATCCGCCGTGTCAACTTCCGCATAAGTTATGAGAAGTAATACCAACAAAAAAATAGAAAATAATCTGAACTCTATTTTCTTCTTATATATCTGTGTTCCGGAGTGCATGTATATAAACAATTTGAACAAATGTAATGGATGCAGGCCTTACAAGCCACATTTACTCACATTTACGCAGAAGAACTTGCATCAATGCTAGCAGATGATAACTCATTAACTAATCTGGGTACCTCTTCGTCCCACTTTTGAATCTCACGAGCATATTTGAGAGCTTCATCTACAGTGTCAGGCTCTAATGCCGTAACCAGTGAAACAAACAACTTTCTATCTGTTAAAGAACGAAAGAGTCTTTTGAACTTCATTGCAACATACTGAAAGGCTCGGTGAGCCAATGTGGTGTTATTACTGTTATTATTGCTGCTGCTGGGATTTTGGCTGGTCACTGGATTGAAGTCATGAAACCATTCACATCGACTGAGAGGGACTTCGTCGATCTTTTCTTCGAACAGATCAAACTTGTTGAGTATCAGGAGGAAGTCTTTGTGGTCAAGGGCCGGATGAGTAACAATATTTTCAAAGAGCTGCTTACTTGCCATCATCTTGTTCATTGAAATGCCATTAGAATCTACAGACAACTCATCGTAGTCTGTCAATGCAACACAAAATAGGACCATATCAACATCTTCAAACATCTCCACCAACTTGCAGTTTCCTCCAAGGCTGCTATGATGCACTCTAATGAGTTGGTATCTGCAAAGAAAAGCATGCCAATGCATGTTAAAAGACACTTGGATACCCTGTTTGTCAACACATGAAATAAGAATGTTTCAGTTTTTTTTAGATAAACAGAATGCTCGTCATTATTTCAATAATTAAGAGACTGGAAAAAAAGGACCATTTAAAACTTTGAAATTTTGAATTCAATACCATATCTGGAAATTTCTTGTGCTCTCAAGTAACTTAATGATCAATTGGCCTCGAACAGATATTTTCCTTGCCGCTGTTTCCCTTCATTAGCAAATTATATAATCCAATTTCACTACTTATGATGCAAGTATTTTATAAGTTTCATTTTCAAATAATACTTTTGTTGATGACTAGTCCCAGTTATAAATGATCTAAAACTGCATATCCATTTCTATCCATTGGGCAATGCACGTCAAAAATAAATTTAATCAGCAACAACATTAAGCAATAGATTTGGCCAAAATCACGCTCAATGAAGAATAATTAAAGCATGTATTGCTCAAACATCATTTAATTCAGGCTCATCAGGAACCCTAACCTTAAAGAAGGGTCATGCTGATAGAGAGGATCCAGATTGCTATTTCCTGCTGACATGGGAAATGCAAATTCCATGCTAGTAAGGCTGTTGGATGAAGTGATTCCTTCAGCATACAAGATGTCAATGTTTGAGAGCTCATAATCTGTCCTTGAAATCTCAACAGCCTGCAAAGAAAGGTATATAAATTGATTAACAAGGGTATATTATCCCATATTATCCACATTCCAGATTCGTATCTAAATTTATCCACAAGATCAAACGAACATTCTGAGCATCTGGCGCATCAAATAATTGAAAACTCAAATACTTAAAGCTAAGAGAGATTAAACTTAAACAAACAAAAAATACGAGCACAAGCACTTTGAGAATGTGAATTGGCTAAAACTAGAGAGGACAGGGACCACAGAGTGTGATCTCACCCGATCAAGAAAATAAGTGGCTGGTCTGGGTAGCATTTCTATTTCATTCCTCCGGTCATATGTGGCCTGAATAGCAGGATCCTTCCACAACTCCTCAACGAATGGTGCATATTCACGAGTAGCTGCTGGAAATATGGCTTCTAAATTACCGGATACCATAGCTTTGATGAGCCAATCTGCAAAAGATTTCAGTCTTGGGCCAATGGAATATTTTGTTTTATTGTTAAGCTGGCTTGCATTCCCTGTCGTTAAGTAACAAACTTCAGACATGACTCCATAATGAAAAAACTGATAGCAATAATTTATACAAAAGGTAAGCATCATACTTGCTGTTTCATATGTTATTTGTAAGCAAAATGGTAAGGTGATAATCAACTAATAGAAAGATATATCAACTTGATAGGAAATCGAAAGATCAGTAACCCACAAGAAGCACCAAAAGTATTCAAAAGAAGCAAGCTGTGATACAAAGATACCATAATGAAATTCTAACTGAAAGCTTTAACGCAACCCATGTAGTCCTTCAAATAAAGTCCAATTACCCGATTAATATCAGTGAAAACAAATATGTTTTTCCTTTATAATTAATTTATAGGTGATAACGCTTTTTATTAAAGCACTATTAGATAGATAACTGAGAAACCATGGGTGGAAGGTTTAGACACTCAATGGTCAGAAACAAATTGGATGAACAATTCACGAATCAAATAAAGAATCACACAGCTGAGATGAAAAAGTATGAAGCCATAAACCTGGGAAGATCATACAGAAGATAAGAATTGTATAAATTTGTCCCACGGTAGATTATTTACATAGTTTGTGAGGCAGAAAAAATCAATGCTGGCCTTTTTTTCCACGTGCTTGGTAAATTTCTACACACTTGAGAAAAGTTAACTTACTAAGATCTTGCAAAGGGTGCCTCATCTTTCTTTTATGTTTAATACAAATGTATGTTTCCTATCTGAACAAAAAGAAAATCTAAGATCTCATCTATTTTAATTGAAAAAACTAATTTATCTAAAGTTAGAGATGAACAGGACAACTGACTTTAGTGAATGAATTGCTATCCATACACAATTGTTACATATTGATGTAAAAAAAGACCAGATTATGTAAACATAATGTAGTGAATAAAACAAGGTATCAGTTTTTATTGTACCCGAAGGGCCACATTCATCTAGAATCTGTCCTTTTCCTTTGCTCTTCTCAAGCAAACATTCTTCTTCAAACCATTCACGCCCCTCAAGCAGTATACCAAGATAACTGTACAATCTGCTTTGGATCATTAACTTTATATTTTGCAGCTCATCTTCAGAGAAAGGAACATTATACAGAAGCTTGGCCTAAAATAAGCAAGTACTTAGTGTCACAAAAATTCCAGGCAGCATTCAGAATAAATTTATTGGAATGAAGTGTTTCTAAAAGTAACATTCCTAGTAGCACTGTTTTACATTGAACAAATACACAACCACTTACTAAGAAATGTTTAAGTTAGTATCACAATGTCCTTCCAATAGTTTATTGAACACAATATAAAAGTACACAAATATAGAACATTGGATCCTATTACAAATGTGGAATGACTTACTTGATATAGGCTTTCATGATAAGATTGCTCCAGCAAAAGGAAAACGAAGTTATGTTTAGTTATCTATGTCCATATTTGCACTTGATAGTTATAAAAAATTCTAAATAGAATGTGCTGCTGCTGATACGGTGCACTAAGAAAAACACATGTATAGTAATGCATTAAGAAAAATCCACACAAAGGCATGTGTTTGTACGTTTCTGTATGCACCTTCAACTTTTTACAGGTATACACATTTACTGAAAATTAATCAGCAACAAGTTTCTTCAAAACTTCAAGTCATGCCAATGCTGATTTGGCTGTCAAGTTTTGATGTTGATTACTATCATCTAATGTTTTCCACAACAAATAATTTTGTAAGACCCTGAAGCTATGTAATAGAAATGCACCAATTAGGTTACAAATTTTACTGTACTAAGAGATGTGTAATCGTGTAATTCCCTCCACCAATGTCTTACCTGTTTAAATATAGTGCTTGTGCCAGATTTGTGATACCCAACTAGAACAAGTTTGCTAGGCATTTTCTCTTCAACGGAGTTCTGGGTGTTCACTTCATCCGCAGAAACATTTGCACAATCAGAAGGAATTGGCAACGACAAGACGTTACAAACCAGCTTTATACTAGTCTGTAAAGAAGTAACTTGACAGTTAAGGGATGCTTGATGCATAAGATTGATAGGAAAGACACGCAAGTAATTGCATATACACATGCATGCATACCTTGTCCCATATTTTTCCTTTTACTTTATTCATTCCCTCTTCCTGATAGGACCCATCTGCATTCACCCAGTAATGAAGATTTCCTTCACATGGGACTCCTGCCAACTGCATACGTTCAACAGATGGCATCAATATAATGTGTTTTTCCAAAGTTTATAATACCAACGAACTTGAACAAGTCTAGTACAAAAACCTGCAGTACGATGGCCTCTAATTTAGTAATCTCCCGACCGTTTATCAATATGTTTGTATCCCCTTTACTAGCATCTCGCCTTATGTGTCCTCCAACATTCAGCTGGGGGCTAATAATTTGGCAAGGCTTATGCCCTTCCTGTTCAATTAAAGCAGGACAATTATCTCAGTGCAGTGCAAGTTGCACAACAATATAGAGGTCTAATATTAACAAGCTGAAACAAACAAATATTTCGAGCTGAGTTCAATTTTTACCTTTCCCCAAAACCCAGATACATTATCATACCAATAGCGTCCTGGTTTTAGCTTTTTTGGTGGGTTTCTGCAACCTTGCAATCGAAGAAGCTCTTCTGGTGAAAGACGTTTGTCGTTCACAACAATGAGATTTCCTGGAAGTTGATTTGGTTGGCAAGATATCTCGGCTTCCATTATCAGTTCAACTTCCAATTTAGTGAGAAGCCGCTTGAGCATCCTAGAACACTTTCCCAGCTTCTTTCGCCTTGACTCATCAATCCCAAAACCAATGCAAGTAACACATTTCCTTCCTTCTGGCATTGACCCCATTGCTCTCAGCACACAATTAAAACAATACTTTGCACCACAAACAATGCAAACCTCCTTGTCAGTGAATCTGTTTCCTTTCCCACATCGAAAGCACGGGCCTTTAGTCCCATTCCTCTCAACCCTTGGCCGCACCTGCACATTTTCATCCCTATCAGAAAGTTCAAATTCTTCTTCCTGAACTACGTCATTCGAATCAGGATCGCGAAAAGTCACAGTTGATGGCCTTTTAACATGGTGAGGCATTTCATCCCCGCCAGCTTCCTCTCTACCAGAGAAAACCTCAGAGGAAAGACTCCGTGAGCTTGAACCAGACTCTGACGATCCCCAATTACCAGGGCTCATATAACTTTGAAAGCCTTGAGCTTCTTGACCATCATCAGGTAATTCCAACACATCCTCCAAGCTTCCAGAGAGCCTACAAGAGAAACCCAATTTCCCAGAGCTTCCAAGTTTATCTGATAAAGTAGAGACACCCTTTTCTCCATTCTTATATTCCAGTGCAACAGGGGCCACTGAATTGGAAGAAAAAATGGCCTTTTCTGGCTTTGCTTCACTTTCAAGTTTTGCCTCTTCTCTGGGTTTCTTGTTAGAAGGGTTGGATTTTGCAATCGGTTGAATCACTGGGAGTGATAAATTGTGCAAGAGAGAGGCTGAAGAAACTGGAGCAGCAGTGGGGATTTGGTCAAGATCAACAGGAACTGCATTTGGGATATCATAAGCCAAAGGAGGACCACGGTACTCTATTGCAAATGAGTATTCCAATTCTGTGCTAAAATCTTCATGGTCATCACGATCACCGTGAACAGCACTTGAAGCCATAGCATGACTCAGTTTTCTCATAATAGCAGCCATATCAGAGTTATGGAAAAAATCAGCAGAAAGCAGGCAATTTCAATACCATAACCGTTGATATCAAAAACCCATGAAGATTAAGCATTGACCTTGCAAACCCATGAAGCAAAACGATGATTCAACAAAACCGATGAAGAAAAATTGAAAATTTTCACAAACCCATCGAGGAAAAGCTCTGGAATTTTGAGCTGAAACACCCCAACCTCCTCCGCCTTGCCCCAAACAAACAAACAAAACATAAACAATACGGGGACTCTTTGGTGAAAGTCACGGGTGTAGAGACGCGGACTCGGGCGAAGACCAATAAGTTGACTTCCCATTTTCTCCACGCGATGATGAGAGGAAGCTGCTGACGAATTTCTCACAACAAGAGAAGCAAATCACCACACTCAAAACCCATGCGACTGAGTCTTCGGTTGAAGGGGTTATGATTCTCTGTAGCTATCTATAGGAAGTAAATCTGCTACCTCTCTTGTTTCAGTACCGAACGACGTCGTTCGCGTCGTCCCTGTGAGTAAAACATGGTTCCGTACAGTCACATGTCGACTTTTGGTAGTCTCTTTGACTCTTGAGGCAATGAGCTCCGGCCGGCTGCAATTTTCTGGGTCAACTAATCATCACGTCGGATTTTCTCAACGAGTTTAATTTAACATTTTTTTGTCTCTGCATCTTCGTTTGATCAATTCGTCTAACTCTATAAAATATAACTGAATATTATTCAATATAACTCGTGGTTGATTTAGTCATATGAAGAATTATTATGTAAAAATCAGTCCCATGAAGAAGGTAAATTCTATTTTTAAATAGGGGGGAAAGAATAGAAAGGAACAAGTAGGAAACTTTCAACTGGTGGGAAGGTAAATAGGGGGGATTCTAAATGCATTATGCATCTAAAAGTTTGGTCTTCTAAAAAAACAAAAACAAAACAACCAACGGTCAAAACATATTTAAAACTTTCTAATTTTGCATGGTTAAAAATCAAGGAACTTATCAGAACCGTTTCTTTGTTTAGAGAAAACAACGTCTCCGATGTTCCAACCATTGGGGGTCTCTTTCAGACAAAGTTGGACTGTTATTGGTAATTTTGTGTATTTAGGGGTCGTTTGTTATACAAGCTTGGTTTGGTTTGGCTTTGACTAAATTTAATATCATGTTTGTTTCATCTAATCCTAATCTAAGATGAAATTACTAATACCGGACCCACCAAAAACACCTAAGGATTGCTAAACTCATGTCAAAATGAAGGACTAACTAGTCTCATACTTACCAATGTATAAGATACATATAATATTTTTTTTTTTTTTGCGGCATTTTCGTTTGATCAATTCGTCTAACTCTATAAAATATAAATGAATATTATTCAATATAACTAGTGGTTGATTTAGTCATATGAAGAATTATTATGTAAAACTCTATTTTAAAACAAAGAGTTTTCTTTGGACGCATAAATTTTCCAATTTTACCTTGTAATTATTTAACTGTTTTACACAAGCAGTGTAAACTTCCTCCCCAATCACTTATACTATAAAAATAAAAAATACAAGCAGTGTTTGAAAAGAGGGAATCGAAACAAAAAAAACAACCAACGGTCAAAAAAATTTAAAACTTTCTAATTTTGCGTTAGAACCGTTCTTTGTTTAGAGAAAACAACGTCCCCGATGTTCCAACCATTGAGGGTCTCTTGTAGACAAAGTTGGACTGTTATTGGTAATTTTGTGTATTTAGGGTTTAGGTGTGTGTCGATCAAATTTTTGGGTGCCATTAGAATAGCCTAAAAGTCCAACCCATCACCTTCTTTTTTCGTTTTTTGTTGAAGTCCAACCCATCACCTTGTAAGCCCAACACCAGTTTTTCTCTCCTAATCCATGGTTGTTCTACATTTAGAAAAGCCTTGAAGCCCATTCCTTCAGCCTCCTCCTAAGGCAAGGCTTTATTTTATTTTATTTTATTATTATTTAAGGCCTCCTATGAAGTATGCAATTAGAAGTGAACATCTCTTATTCTCGTTAATGCGAAACTAAGTTGTAGCCAGATTGCAAACCATTGTAGCTAGGTACATGCTAATCCTTTTCCTCACTTATGTTTTTCTAATCTTCCGTCATCTGTTGCTTGTAAACTTCGTTTTGATATTAGGTCTTTAGGGATCCCTATAGGATTGTAACTTTTTGTTTGTCTTAAAATAAAAAATAACAAACAATGTAGGTACATTTTATATCCTTCAAAGATAATTTGTTAAATAGAATCCTTATCTCATAATCAACAAATTAGTTTGAGAGAAATAATATTTTTAGTCATTTCGAGCTCGAGTTCGAATTCGGATTCAAATTCGAGTTCATACAGATTTTGGGTTCACTGGGGTAGGGTTCGCAATACTTATGTATATAACCATTTTTCCTGTGTCGAGGTGTTTTCCAAACTTTTGAGAATGATATTTTAGACTTTATAGCAACAACCGGGTGGGGACTTTTCGAGTTCTGGGTTAACTTTCGGTCGCATATGCATGTTAAAGACTTTCAAGTCAAGAGATTCTAATTACAAATATAAATGTAGAAATGGGCTTTTGCTTTCTCTTCAAGAAACTTCAGGACTAGTGTGAAATGGTACCGGATACTATTCACCAGTTTCAAATATTGGACCATACAATACAAAGAAATTGACCATATATTTCGAACTTTCCCTTTTCTGCATTGCTTGTATATCTATATATTCTCTCTCTTAGTACAGCTTTCTTGCATTGCCTACCTGTGTTTCATTTATTCTAGGTACCAAGAAAAGAAAAATAACAAACTTACAATAAGCGAGCAAATTAGGACTCACTAGTATAATGGCTTCGAGCAATTATTCCCTCAGAAAAGGTTATGGGTTCGAGTCTTAGCATTCGTGTCGTGTGTGTGAGTTTAATGTATTATTGTCCCTCTCAATAAGAAATGTTCTGGAAAAAAGAAAAAAAAAAGAAAAAAAAAAAGAGAACAAATAATCATGGGCTCAATTTTCTTTCATTTAATTGTCCATAACTTTGGTAAAACCTCACACAACAAGAAACCAAAATATTTACATATACCCAAAACAAGCAAAAGGCTAATTGGGTTTGTAATATGCTAAAAAAGAAAAAAGAAAGAACATTTGTGACCAAATTATAAATAATTAAGAAGGAAAACAAATGTTCTTCTGGCAAAATATGGTCGGTCCATTTGCATTTGCTTCATAATATTGAATTAGGTCATGCAGGACTCTATACATATAGGCTTGTAGGGATCTTGTCTTGTACTTCTTTTTTGGCATGCATCTCATATTGTCATATTCATAGTAATCTGCAAGTTATTTACTAGCCCTTCATGCCAAGGCTTCTCTTGAAAGCAAAACCAGGTGGTCCTCCACGGACCACTCATCACCTGCTCTGGCTTGGGCGGTGCCCCGCAGCTTCGTCTGAACATTTTTGGCACTTTACTGTAGGGGCCACCAGAGAACAGACGGCGAGTGTACTACACGATCTCATTCAAGGAGCGTCGGCTTTAAGTATACTCTCTACGACCTTTTTGTTTTCAAGGCTTTCCCAATTTGTTAACAGTGATGAGGGTGGTCTTCTTGTTATTGCTGGTGCCGGAATAAGCATCCTTCTCCAACGCCATAATCTGACTCAAGTTCGGCGCGTCCTCCGACACGCGCCAAACCTTCACCGACCTATCCAAGCTCCCGCTGTACACCACCCACCGCTGATCCACCTTATCCTCCGTCCCGTAATCTTCCACCACTGTCAAGCACTTGACGGGTCCAGTGTGACCAGTCAAGACAGACAGACAAGAGTGTGCCCCGCCTTCCTCCCTTCTCCACACGCAGATGTTCTTGTCCGCCGATCCGCTGAACACCAAGTTCCCAGCCGTGGACAAGCACAGCACGGCCAGTTTATGGCCCCGCAGAACCCCACCGTGGGACAAGTGCTTCTCCCAATCCCAATAATTCACCAACCCATCCGACGACCCACAGTAGACGACTGCCGCTTCCTGATTCATGGCCAATGCCGTCACGGCGTTCTCCTGCTTCAGCAACGTCTGAACCAACACGTGCGTCGTTCCTTTCCCTTGCAACTCCCTCCTCCAAACCTTCACCGTCCCGTCCGCGGACCCGGTGAACACCAACGACTCGAAACCCACAACGACGCTATTGACAGCGTCGTCGTGAGCCGCCACCGATTCCAAACACTTGGAATCGGCAATTCTCCAGACCTTGAAAGTCTTGTCCCACGAACCAGTATAAAGAAGGCCTTGATCTTCGTTCATGCTCATGCACGACACCGCGTCGAAGTGTCTGATCCGAACGACATTTCTATGCCGCCGGACCTCCACGTAATTCTTCGGGTTCATCGAGCTCCGAATAAAATCTTTCAAAGTCGGCAAGCTGCCAATCCGTCTGTGATTACTCGGGTTTTTAGTGGACACTTTCCAGACTCGGATCTTGCCATCCTGATGACCCGTAAATATCTTCTCACCCGATATCACAATCGCTTTGATCAACCCGCTCTTGGATTTGAAACCCGTGAATTCCTTCAAGTTCTTCCAGACCCGGATGTTCTTGCTATCCGACCCGGTGTAGAGCAAGTCTCCATTGACAGCCAGGGAGTATATGTGGCCTTCTTCCCGAACTAAGGACCCGATGAGTCCGTTCACAGGGAAGTTCTCCTCGAGCGGATTCAAGGGCGACGGGATTATCCACGGGGACTTGTTGTACGGCGACGCGGACTCCTGGTTCCACGGGGACATGGCGTAGGGAGATGCCTCAGTGCTGCTACCATGTGTACTGGCGTCGTACACAGGGCTGGTAGCCGAGGCACTGCTACGACGAGTAGAGTAATCTTTGTTGTTGTTGTTGATGTCGCTGTTGGGATCTTGGTGGTTCGCGGCGTTTGCCGGAGACGCCAGGGAGGGGTCGGAGGAATGCAAGAAGGCTTCAAATCTCGGTCTGTGGTGGAGAGCATTTCGTTCTGCTACCATTGTACCTCCTCTTTCGTTTCTCATTTACGATTGATGAGAGGAGAAGGGCAAGCAAAATGTGAAAAGAAAAAAAAATACGGATGATGAGAAAATCGAGAGGATTTTGACGGAAAGTGAGAGAAAATTTAGGAAATTTTTGTTTTGGAGATTTGGAAAGTTTGAGAGGAGCGGTGGAGTATATATAAATAGGAGGGGATGAAAGAGTGGTGGGTGTGGGTTGGTGCCACGTGTTGGGATGAGACGTGGTTGTTTTGAACCGGGAAACCGGGTGTGCCGGTAATCATAACGAAAAAACTGATTTTTGTTGTGAATGAATTTGTTTTCCTTCCAGAGATTAATTTGATGCCCACACGTATTTTTGGAGAAAAAGACGAAACGGGCTTTTTTTGGAGGATACGTGTGGATTATTGTTACATGCGGATATATGATGGAAGCGTATTTTCAGACTCGGTTGTGTTGACTTCTCAGCTGCGTTGAAGATTTGACCTTTTCAGTTGGTCAAGAATTTACGTTTCGTTTTCTTTGCGTTGACACGACATCGTTTTTGCTGTGTTCATGAATGTTGGCTCTCTCCTCCCTCAGTTCTCTTCACATGCACACATGCAAATCGGTTTTAATGGATTAAATTCGCCTAACAGTAATGGCCGTTTGAAGATGAAAGGGTAAAAATTTGGCAACTTGGGCGGCAGTTGGAGTTGCAGTAAGTGCATCGTTTTTAATATCGCACTACAATTACCAAACTAGTTTAATTTAGACCTTACTATTTTTAACAAGTAATACTATCTTTTCCATCGATTTATGAAATTCGATAAAATTTTCAAGATTAACACGTGAATGAATTCGAGTGAGAAATAAATAAATAAATAATGAGACTGTATAATTTCTCTAATTCTAGAAGAAGTAACACGAAGGGTTTTGTTTTCAATTTTAATTACTATATTATAATATTTATATGCATATAGTGGGAAACAAGAAATACAGTGAAAAGAACTTGCATGATCATCAGAAAAAAATCCTTACCCATAGAAAAGTACAAATTGAATGATCATCAAGAATTCCAGTAATTTGCTTTAGAGGTGGCCATTAAGAACGGACCCTACTACCATTATCTCCCTTCCAGTACTTACTTACACACTATTTACTACTTATTGGTTGACAATCACATCATCCAAATTAAAAGGCCCCTGCTAGCTGTTTTATTTGATCAATTCATATTTTCTATAATACCATTAACCGTCCTTGCGGATAACTAATTTTGTGTCTCGTCAATCATTTAATCAATTCATGTCGGTTGATCAGCAATGCAAAAACTTGTTATTATAACAGTTGAGATCAAATTATATTTTAAATACCGTTAACTCTTATAAGCTTTGTTTCCAAATTACTCGTCTCATGCGAACTATTTAATTTAGTAAAACTCGATTTCATTTTTATCGGAAGAGGTCATGAGTTTAAGTTTTGCGAAACGAAAAAATTGTCGAATAAAAATGAAAAACTAATGTACCACATGTTCAATAGTGCACAAATTGTTTGTTTGTTTCCAAGTCGTAAAGGTTGGTGAACCGTATACATGCTTGGTTCCATGTAAGCTCCTGTCAGGCCTTTTTTTTTTTTCCAGACCCTGTCAGGCCTTTGGCCTAACTACATTTAACAACACCGCGGCGCGCCAAAACCGCTTCATGGTTCACCTTTTTAACGTGCCAATTAGTCAACCGCTCAATGAAACTGGGTCGCCACCTGTAAGCGAAATATTGGTGAAGCCTGAAAGAGACTGGCAGCCACGTACCAGTTTAATTAGCACACCCAAGCAAGACCAAAAAGTTATACCTATATAAATCAAAATTATTCGTCGTATATATTTCACGTCATCAGATAAAATTAGGTCTGCCAATTGGCCGTCCTTTTGGCCGACACGCGTCCTTGTGGGATTAGGTCACGATTCATAAGCATGACGGATTAAGCCAAATGTCAGCTGGGTTTTACTGATAAGGTCTAGGTTCTAATTGACACTTGCCCTCCTATGTTGTTTACGTATTTGAGGCCAGCAATCCGAATGATTGACAGATTAAAATAATCTTGGATTAAGTGAAAGAAGAGTAGAATTGTATACTTAATTATGCAATCACAAAACTTTGAAGGAGTTCATTTCACGATGTAACAAATAACTCATCGATGCTTTTGTTTAATGAGTTATTTAGGTTTATTTTTTATCAGAGGCACTTTAAAATTCTTAGAATTATAAAACATTTCTTTTTCAATTTTTAAATTTTTTTTTTTAGTTCTTTAAAAATGGGTTCAAAAAATGAAAGTTTTTTTCTGGGAGAACCAAAAGGTAGTTCAGTTTCCATTCCAAAAACTGTTAAAAAGAAAAAATCATTTTTTTAATCCTTTTTTTTCATTGGATCATTATAAGGGGCTTGTAGTTTAGATCTGTGCCAAGGTTTAAGACTAAAAGGAAATAGGATCTTGATCTAAATACCGTCTGTTAACCAGTTTTTTGGAAATTCTTACGGTATAGTTGTCCTTAGTGCGTCACCAAAATCTAAATTTTGTGATCTTTCAATATCCAGAAGAGTTGCTGCTTGGTGGGAAAAGAAGCGAGCTGTACTGAATTTCCTTGCATGTTACTTATTCAATGTATTATCACAATGGATAGCAAGGTAGGTAGGAATATAATTTGTTTATAGCAGCTTTTTTGGATAATTTGAACAATAATTTTACCACAAAGCTGACTTTTTAGTGCAATCTCACAAAAAGTCCGAAAACTGCATTTATGGAAACTAGGTCAGCTGCATGCGCATGATAATATAAATACTTGTATTTTTTTTTAGGCCTGCAAAAGGTGTACTTCACTGCTTTTCTTTTCGAGGCAAGTTTAAATTCTAGAATCAAATACAAATTTTTACACAATGTAATACATAAATGTAGCATAACTAATACTTTTCTTTTAGACCTCATTAGAAAGTTACTAGCTAGTGCTATCTGTGTGGAAGGAAACAAGATTTTTCTTTTTGTTACGTTGGAGGAAAGAAACCTCACTAGAATTCAATCCCGGGTACATATCATATGGAGTCAAATTAAATTACTTACAAAAATGGTCTCCTTTAGAAAAGATTTCAATATTTGAATAGGTTTTAATTTATTTATTTATATGGATTTTATACATCTTGGTTGTTCGTCTTACATAATTGACAAGGTTGTCTGTTGTGTGATTAGAACATGAATACGTGGTTATGTTAGACCAACTTGTGAATCATAGCTACAATATGTTGAACTTGTTGTCATGCCATTCTTGTTTCTTTATTTCTTTGTTATTTTTATCTTTTTTTTTTTTTTTAAAATTGTCAATGATGGCTTTCGCATGTTAATTTCAACTCTATTTCTAGTAAATTATTAATTTAAAGTATCTGTTCTCCTTCTATAATTAAAAAATTCTTTTTATCGAAAAGACAAATTTGATAAACTTGATAACTAATGAACTTTTTTATTTTGTGGTTGGGAGCCTAACAATTGGAAAACTTCATAAAATAGTACGTGTCAACTACCCAAAGGGTTGCCAAACTGCCACGTCGGGGGTTTTTTTTTTTTTTTTTTTATAATAAAAAAAATATTTACCAAACTATAAGGAAGAAAAGAAAAAAAAAAGAATAAAGTCAAATTGATTAAAAAATAATTAAAAAAGAATGTTAGCAGCTCTTTCTAATTATTATTAAAAATTAGCAGCTCTTTCTAATTATTATTTTTTAAAAAAATATTGTGAAAGTGGAAGTTCCTTGATAAATTAATTAAACCTTAAACTTACTTAGTTTGAGGCTTGCCTCCAAATCATCAAACAGTTTGCAAAACGGTGAACAAAATCCTCTGCCTCAATTGTTTAGGTTATCAAATTTTATACTGAAGTATTAATTTATGAATTTTGTGGTTAGGGCCGAAAAATTGGAAACTTTATAAGAAAAATACGTGTCAACTATTCAAAGGGATTATCTCATTCAGATACGTATGAAAAACTGCCACGTGGCGCTTTCGTTGTACGAAATGGAAAAAGAAAGAAAACAAAAATTAAAAAAAGGGCAAAAGATCTTGTAGATTAATTATGAGACACTAAAAAGAAGACAAAAATATTGTAGATTAATGTAGAAGATTAAATTAGTAATGGGAGTCAATGGCAACTGAGAAAGTGAAAGTTCCTTACTAAACAAACCTTTAATCTAATAATAATTTTTTAATTTGGGAATTGCCACCAAATCATAAACACGTTTGCAGAACGATCAACATAATCCCTTGCCTCAGTTTTCTAGGTTATCAGAATTTATAAGCAATAGGATTAAAAATTCTTGTTGCTAATCACCAAACACGTTCCCAGATCTTAAGATCGTTAGTTTAGTATTAAAATCGATAAAAAGTTCAGATATTATTATGTGCTGCATAAACATTAATTAAAATTGTAGCCCTTGTAGGAATGATTCAATCCGTTTTCGTTCGTTTAAACTTGCCCCCCCCTAATTGCTTCTATTATAATCAAGTGATTAAACAACTTTCAATGGCACCAAAAGAACAAATATAGCCTTATGTACGCTATGTCTATATTTTGGGGCGTGACACTGGAAAACCCTCATGTGAAAATTTCTATTCTTATTATAGCAAGCACCATTAAGGTAAAATATTAATAAGTGGATACATTTAGTATAATATGAGTGAATAATTGATATGATTTAGATTCATTTAGATGAAGAATTTTAAATCTAGGCACTTTGACGACATTATAAAGTTAAATTGTTTATTTCAATTCATGTACTCCAAAATTTGGATAAGAATGAAAAATGAATTTCAAATGACTATACATTTTGAATGGATTTGAAATACATATAATCTAATATTTTCTAGTATATAATTTAGAATATTTAGTTTTGATGTCAAATCCAAATCTTCTCTTTCAATTTCTCTGGATGCAGTGGACGACTTGAAACTCCAAAAAGTAGCCATCGCTACAAATTGATTGCTTGAAAAGTAATGTTAGCTCAGATTGGATGCATATATGTCAATGCCACACATATTTTGCTACTGTTATTTTGTTTTGGGAGTTTCACTAAACACCCAAAATGAGGGTTGAAATTATAAAAAAACCCAAGCACTATTTAAACATATAAACACACCCCAAACCCATCATTACACACACTCAAAACCCATTTATAAACACACCCAAAAAGTTGACTTTGGGGTTGATTTTGGGTGTGTTTCTATGTTTAAATAGTGCTTGGGTTTTTTTATAAATACATGTCTAGGATTGAGTTTATTTATAAATTTGTATTTTGTTTTCAATATATAAGGCAAACAAATGGCAAGTATAAAACTTCCATAAATCGAGAGTATCACTATTTTGCTATTCATAATTAATAACACTATGATACGATTGATAATATTTTCATGTGATATAACATTATTGCTATCCCAAGAGGACCTGTTAGAAGGAAGCTTCCCCTTTTATATGGGAAGGTATCTTTCAATTACTTAGGTAACTACAAAGAAAACAAAAAAAGTATAGGGACATGTTGAAAACTTGCATTTCACATCACAGCTAAAGTAGAGGTTAAAAATCATCTGGCAATACATGTAGGGCCTGTATATTGATCAATCTTATGGACAGGGTTTATGAAAATTAATGCTCACAAGTTGTCACTGCCAGACCAGTATATTCAAAATGTCAGTATATTCAAGGATAAGTCCCACCAGACAAGAAAATATAGGCCGACACAAGGATGTAGTGGTCGAATTTAGGCCACCATTTCAAAGTTTCCTTCAAATGAAGGATGAGTTTGAGGGTGCCTGTTCAATTGAGGGATATTTCTCAAATAAATTTATTTAATGAACTTTTTTGTTCGCATTGTTTAATGATTTAAACATTTATTTTTCAAGTTTTAATTCATGAATTATAGGTGTAAAACATCATTGGAATCAAATAATATTTAACCATTTGATTAAATGATTGTCATTTTAGTGTTTCTTTGAAAGCAGTATGTTCTTCTATTTATTTTATCACAATTTGTTGTTTTAATGTTTTCAAAGATGATATTTTAACGAAGATTTGGAAAATCAACAATTCAAATCGTTGAAAGACAAATATGTTCTTGTCAAACTATTTCGGTGAATATGAATCATTGATTAAGTCAAATCTTAATTGAAAATGTGGTTCAGATTTACTTTAGCAAGATAACATTACTTTCGATAACGATACTTTCTATATACTATAAATTTTTCTTAAAGATAAACTTCAAAACGGGAAGGAAAATGGACCGTTGGAAATATTGGATTCCATGAGGTATAGTCCTACATGCAATACCTTTTTGATATCAGTGTTTAGAATTTTCAGAACACAGTAGAACACAAGACACCTGCAAATGATAGACGTATGCTGCTGCGCTGTACAGTTGGCTCTCTCCTTGCAGTATAAGTGGACCATTGTCGATCTAGTGTCCATTCTGGAATAGTCACTGAATGTTAGAGGAGACAAGGCGTCTCCTAACCTTACCAACTCAATTATTAGTTTCATTAGTGCTCTACACATGGCTGATTAGGACTCTGCAGAGTCCCACGATTGTCACTAAGCCAGACATAGGCTAACAAGCAAATAATTGAACAAGTACTCTTTTGGTAAAGAGAAGAACTTGCATGCACCGTGATGTCTGATATCTTAACTCAATCATGTATTGTTATGTGAAAAAATTAAAATATGTGTCAATATGCAATTAGCTTAGAATATCGTTACGTTGTCAAATTAAAAAAAGGGTTTTGTACTTCTATGATCATGGTTGTTTGAATTGTTATTCTAAATCCTGTTTAAAAGGGGTATATAGCAATCAAATCATTCCAAAACGTGGGAGGAGATTCTTGGCAAAGTCATTGACACTTGTCTCAAGTGCGTGTGAAGTTGTGGAATGAAAGTAATACACGTTTAAATTAAAGTTAAATAGATGATTGTTGTCTCTTATTAAGCTACAGAGATTTTTTCATCCAAGCTTTATATATACTTTATATCCCCTTTCTTTTTTATATTTGTCTTGTAAACTACACGTACGATTAAATTAGCCATGGAAGTCAAGTCAGAGTAATTTGCAGAATTCAGGAAGATCTTCCATAACTATTTTATATACAAATAGTTGTGAAAGTGAGTTCCCTACAAAACCAAACCTTAATTTAAACTTATTTATTAATTTGGGGCTGCCTCCAAATCATCAAACACGTTTGTAAAACGATGAACAGATCAACTTGTTGCCTCGGTTTTTTACGGAATGCAATATTATAAATCTGCACTAGTGGGGTTACATAAGAAACAGAATTAAAAACCAAGGTGTAGAACCAGCTGGGCAAGAATTGATGATGACTGTTCCTACAAACAATACAATGTACTAGAAAAGTCATTGATCTTATTCCGACCTCGACGATATTTTTTTTTTTTGCTAGAAACAAGTTTCATTAATATAGAAAGTAAAGTCAATCATGTACGGGCATAAAATCCCACTGAACCTCGATGATCATGTCACCTTAGCTAATCCAAGGAAATTCAATTGCTTAGAGATAACTACACATAGAAAATAGGTATTGTTTTCTTGGTCAAGTAGGTAGGCACGCATGTTCCATTTCACATCACACCTAAACTAAGTCTAAACTAGAGGTCAGAAATCGAAGTCTTCTATCTTCTCGCAACATATCTGAAGAAAATAAATAGTGTAAGGCTTGTTGATTAATCTTAACATTAATGGACAGGTTTATGACAATTAATTCGTGGGCTTCAAAGTCTAACAAGCTGTCACTGCCAAAACCAGAAGTATTGTCTTTGTCGACCTATACAATTGGTTGATGCATACAAATAATTGGTGTACGTAGATGATGAGTAGTCCTACCTGACAACAAAATATAGGCCACAAAAATGTACTTTCGAATTTTAACCTATTTCATAGTTTCGTAAGCTTGGCTAATATAGACGTAGAAAAAGATTATTCGGAATCTGAGTATCAACCGAAAAATTTCCTTGCGAGTTTATTTTAAGAGTTGTTTTCTTGAAATTCTTCTATTTTATTGTTCATATTAACAACATGTTGTAATGGTTTGTTACTGCTCATATCACCTCTTGCTAAATTCAGAAAAGGATTTTAAACTTTCATGATCATGGGAACGTTTTTTGTGATACATGGCATGCGCGCCACCATTTGTCTGGGATTGTGCTTGAGTGGTGCTACAAAGCATGGCATGATGACTTAATGTCAAAGGCAAACCAGTCCAAAAATGTCGAAGCCAAATTAATATAGTCGTCGGAAAAAGGCAAACCAGTCCAAAAATGTCGAAGCCAAACTAATATTGTCGTCGGAAAAAGGCAATCGAAAATGGAAACGACATTTTTAGGGAAAAATAGAGGAGGATACAGCTTCAAGAGTCAATGTTAGTATGTGTCCATTGACTTTAAGTTGGACAGATCGTACACCGAAAAGAAGTAGAAACAAATGATGAAGTATATAGAAGGGATCTTATGAGAAGCGTTGATGGCTTGATAATTCCAGCTAATAATCTGCTTTTTGATGGTTTCCATGCAATGGCCTTAGAAATCCTAGCAACTTGGCATAGTTTCAAGATGTCAATACGTCGACAACAGCATGTTAATAGTAAAACGTATTGACATGTTATAGATATATCATGGGTTTTATGCACTTATTTTATATGTATATGGCGGCTCTTGGAACGTATCTTTTAAGGATTCACTTTGAAAATTTTGGTACTGTTGCATGACATTAGTTTTCTCTAATTGTCTGTGGTTTGGAGTTTGAAGGGGCTGAATTTTGCTAGGATTGTATCTTGATTTGCCTTACTCATGAATGGTTTATCCATCGGATGGAAGGTGAACTGTATTTGTTGAAGAAACAGATACCAGGATGATACTTGTAGGTATGCAGCAGAAGCTCGAAAGATGGTTGAGGATATTTTTTTCTGGGTAAGGGAAACGAGCAAAATAATCCCTCCCTTGTTCATAAAAAAGAAGAAGAGAAATTTGTGAAACATTGTAGATCTCCAAACTGAAATTTCATGATGCCAGTAAACAAATAATTAATCTAGATGTGAGCTTAGCTGCTCAAATCTAGCAAGCTCAACAATGAAATGCAAAAGAAAGAAAAACAGAGCAAAAAAACAGGGGATGCAGAGGGTGGTTTGGCACCACTATACTTCCCTTAATATTCAATATGATAGGAGAGACATGTATTCTCTCTCTAATTCTATTACATAAATTGCTCTATTTTGTACAAAGGGTATGTTAACTTCTAATGCTTTTAAGGAGTATTTCTAATGGCGGCATAGGAGATAAATTTCTAGCAACAGAGAGGCTGTGGAACTAGGAGAACATATGAAGAGAAGTCTAGAAATAAATATAGAATGGGAGGAAGAGGCAAGAAAGTAGAGGCGGCCGGTAGCACACCATCTTGAACATAACTCACCATAGCTTTGATTGAGAATGTTTGAGAATCCAAAAGCTATTCTTCTCCCCATGTCAACGAACAATGTGAACCCCGTCATCGTCATCATCATCATCATATCTGGTTACGCTCAACAACAAACGGAAGATACAGTACAAGATGAACCGTGTAATGCGATTCTTGGAAGAAATTGGGACTATTAGTGGAACAAGCAGAGCTGATATGATGACGAGAAAGATTGAACCCGTAATGGCAACGAAGATCGAAAGCCAAATAAGGTTACTTGTTACTAGTGCAACACCAGCCATGAACGCCATGAACATCATTGAGAGAGCTACCCCTAATATTGGCAATCCGAATCTTGCAGAAGCATAACTCATATCACCTGTTTGTGCCCAAAGAAGGGAAATTGCACCAGTGATTGAGCTATACATTGCTATGGTGTTGCATATCAGAAATGTTTTGAATGGCCAATCTGTAACCAAAGTTGCCCTGCCTTCATCACGTCCAGAGTTCTTATATCCACCTGGCACTGTGAAGCCGGCAGCAAAGGTTACCGTGGCAACGAGTGTCGACACCAACAAGAGATTGTTGACAGTCTGTCTGTGGCTGTCAGCATCCTCAGTGGCCCCAGAATGAAATTCTCCATCTTTCTTAGTGTTCTTAAAATAATTAACTCTCGCCGGCTTTACTTTGGCAATAATCCTCTCTTGAGATCGTGAAGCATTAGCTAATGTCAAGGCCATAACTGTTAGAGGCTGCAAGGAGAGAAAAATTGCAGTTCATGACTGGCTCCTTTGTAAGGAGAGTTGAAATGTGAAGGCAATAAAATGTGTTGAGAAAATTAAGTACCCTTCGAAGAAACAAGATCTTTTCACCCATCAACGACATTCGTGCAATCTCCATTGCCGTATGGCGTTCATGGTTCCTAATGCTTAAGTTAACCCTCTTATCCGATGCCAAAATGCTGACAGTCTTTGGATACCCTTGCCGAACTGCTAAATGCAGAGGTGTGTTTCCAAAGCGATCTTTCTGATTGATAAGCCCTTCAAGCTCTCGCCTTTTGAGCAAAAATTTTACCATGTTGTCTCTTCGATGCCAAACTGCCACATGTAGAATGTTCCATCTGTTACCATCGAGCAAGTACCTCGATTGTGGGCAGCGATTGAGATACATTTCGACAATCCTGATGTGGCCTTTTCTGGAGGCCAAATGTGCTGGTGTGAAGCCGTTTTTGTCCTGCTTGTATGGGCTAGGACACAAGCTTAACAACTTGCGTGCAGCTTCAGTGTCACCTATATGTGCTGCAAGTGTATGAGCAGTCATCCCCTCTTCATCCGATGAGTCGATCAAAGACGGATCAGTGTCCAAAAGTATTGCATCAAAGACACCTATAAGAATTTACAAAAAATATAATGGCAACCAAAAAGATTGTATTTGATTAAAATGTCAACTAAAAATGATGCTTAAAATTTAGTGGCAGAAAGAAATTATGCACCCTTATTCCTTCCTAAGATGGCAGCTCGAAGAACCGAGTTCCCTTCCCAGCGGTTCTTAAAAAGATAGTAGCTGGAGCCATCTGGTTCAGTGCCTATCGGCTGATCTTGATAGCGGTAGAGCATTAAATTAACGAGCTCATGATTTCCAGCTTCAGCAGCCATGGAAATGGGAGTCTTCTTGTGCATATTTGGAGAATACCACATCGATCCATCTATTTCAATCAACAACTTAGCCACGTCTAGGTGCCCATTTTCCATGGCCACGTGCAGCGCCGTGTTCCCTCTGTTATTCTTTTCCCTCAGCATATCAGTTTGAGGAAATTCTACAAGAGAAAGGACTGTGGAACGGTCCCCTACGGATGCTGCTAAGTGCAGCGGGAGGTTTCCGTCATTGTTTTTCGTTAGGATGAGCTCCGGTGACTGGTAGCGCAGCCGTTCGACACGGGCAGCGTCGCCTACACTCGCGGCGAAGTGAACCAGGGTGTTGCCAAGGGGGCTTACTTGGAGCAATTCCATCTGCAGTTCTTCTTTAGATGTTGTGTAGCTGTATATTTCAGGGTCCATGCATTTGTCAATACTAATTTCATCCTCGTTCGTGGAGTTCCAGTTCTCAGAGTGCTTAGCAGACTCGATATCCCCTGCGTGGTGCTCACGAGCAATTTCCTCCATAGCCACCGCCATTTCAATATCTTCTGTTGAACTTGAAGCAGCCATTGTTTACCAATTAGTTGTGTGAATCTAAAACTAAAACCCAAGAGAAGAAAATTACAAGCTAAGGAGGAAGATGGGAGAACGAAGTGGAAACAAGGGCCTGCAACCTACTACTACTGATGAAGAAGAAGACTGTTTTTTCTAAAAAGAAGACTCTGTTTTTTCTATGAACAATATAATAAGAATTGGGGAGTTCAACCATGAAAAAGTCAGGATTCTCATCCAATAATTGAGTCCAATTCTGCTTTACCCAAAACGTTTGTGCCCACTTTGTTTCCGCCTAGTGGTGTTTTGCACGTGCCAGATTCTCTCTATCTGGTTGATCAGATATGGAAAAAAAAAAAGACATGTTCCTGTTCTTTTGTCTTGGCCTTCAACCCATGAACAAGTTTAAAAGAGTCCTGTTATTTCGTTTTTATTTAACTCAACTATGGGTCCT
The DNA here is from genome assembly GCA_020226455.1 of Prunus salicina. Lineage (NCBI taxonomy): Eukaryota > Viridiplantae > Streptophyta > Magnoliopsida > Rosales > Rosaceae > Prunus > Prunus salicina. Next base: position 14,819,397 of record CM035347.1, on the reverse strand, counting down.
GATAAAAATTGGTTTTGTAGGGACAAATGGAAGAAGATGCAGCTTCAAGAGTCAACATTAATATGTGTTGGACATATTGTAAACTAAAAACAACTAGAAACCAAATTGTGTATACAATTCAATCTCCTAAACTACAATAGGGGAAATTTAAAATGTGGCGTTTCTATAGAAGAAGAGATCTTATGATGAAGGTTGGGTAAGTCTTGCTAACCCTTTTAGAAGAACTCCTAGCAACTTGGCATAGTTTTAAGATGTCGGTTTAGGGTTTCTCTCTAAAGAATGTAAAGGATAGACTACCAATATGTACCGATAACATGTCACTAATAAAACATATCAACACGCTATTCATACATTTTTGTCATTTCCAATACAAAACTTATATCCTTTAATAAATAACTACTTGTCAAATGAATGAGTCCCTTTTTATCTATACCTAAAGAAACATTCCACGAACTAAATAGACCCTGAGAAAACTCAATTAATTAGAATCCCATAACACCCTTGTAAAGAAAAATTCTTGTACACAACCTTCTTTCAGAAATAATTATCATGAAGCTTTTCTCGCATTTACAATAAATTTTTTTGTTTCGATCGTTATGTGGTGTTAGACTTTTAGTTGGCCCAATTTAGCAAAGGCCCCAAAACTAGGACTAATGGAGCCCAGAATCGGCCCACATATATTTTCTTCCCCAAAAAGTTTCCTTCTCTTCTTCAGCTTAAACAACCTCCCTCACATTCAGAGTCACCGACTCACCGATCATACATTTCAGCAATTTCCTGCTTTGCTCGGCAATGGAATTCGTTCCTGAACAAGGCAAACACGTCAACGGCGACTCTTCTACTCTGATCCTGGTCAGTTCAATTTTCTAGGGCAGTGGCTGTTCTTTCTATTTTTTTAATTAATGTTTAGCTAGGAGTTATTTTTTTCCCCGGACGTTTGAGCTCTGTTTGGTTGCTTAGAAAGTCTAGGAAAATTTGAAAATTTGAATCTTTATGGAATGCAGCCGGCTTTGTCTATTGGAAATGTGGGGCAGCTTGCAGTGGACCTCTTAGTTGCGTCAACGAGAGCTGAGAGAATTGGGTATTTGGATACTCCCTATGTGCTTCCATGCGTTGGCAACGACGCATATGGGCCTGTTCCAAATGGCGAGCTTGCTCTCCCTCTTGAAGGTCTTCACTCTCTTACTTCTCTTTCTTATTTCGCTTTAAAAAGAAAAATCTGTTTTTTTAAATGATTTCATATTTGGGTTTGCAGCTTATGATTCGTCTGCTAATGCAATGACTTTAATCCAACAAAGGTCTCCTGTTGTTAAGGTACGCTTGAACCTTTTACTACACATTTGGGATTGTTTTGGTCCTTTCATCTTTCTTGTTGTAGTGCTCTGCTTTTGAATCTTGAAGGTTTAAAAAATGGTAATTGTAAACAGGGAAGGATGATTGAATTTGCTAAAAACTTGGCTGATTATGTTGCTGCTAGTGGAAAGAAGCATGTTGTCGTGCTCTCAAGCTTAGATTTTGGGAGGTGGCAGAGAGTTGATATGTCGAGGTATAATGAGCAGGGTTCTCGTTTTCTGTTAGCTTTTTAAATTTTTTGAAGTTTTTTCGTTTAATGGCTATGAGTAAGTTATTCAGACTGCTTAGACCAGTGCCTGGCAAATAAGCATTTCATGCACCTAGTTTAAAAAATTCCTTAATACTTCGAATGCATCAACTAGGGAAGTGCGTTTATATAGGAATGTAGCTGATTGGATGAAAAATATTTAGGTCAAACTCTCAACCTAATAAGCTAAGTACTTGATTTTGGTAAATCTAAATATTCCAGAGGAAGGGAATGACAAATATTGAAACATCTCTTAAGATTGTTAAACTACAAACATCTTGTAATTCGTTTTGAACTAAAACTACTTTACTCTCTCTCTGCAACAATTGCACGATCATTGCCCTCTTGGATCTAACTGTTGTATTCCCCTAGAATTCTGGCATTTCCTGCTTGGCTGCAGCTTCTTCGTTTGGTCTATTTTTGCATCTTATGTTTGCTTTTACTTCGTAGAGTTTGGTAATGATACCATAAAAATATTATACCTTCTTCAGTTAAAGCTTCATTTGAGAATAAATTTTCTGGTGTACTTCAGGAATTGTACCAAGAACTTGAAACCGATGTGGAAAATAAACATCTCCATTCTTCAAACTGCATAACTAGTCATAAAAGATAATTATATGCTTTTGAACTCTATTGTTCGTACAATGATGTGGTTGGGGAGCTGGATGGCCTGTTGTTTTATGTGCTTTTTTGAAATGCTGATTTATCTTTTGGCGACATACCAGTGGTTTGCAGACGCTTTACCTGTCTAGCACCAATTCAGATGGAACAGATGATTACTGCGAACAGCTTGGGTGGAAAAAACTGCAGGAATATAAACCCACTCAGAAGGCTTGGAAGTATCTCAGCGCATTAGCTGAAGGCAATGCCATACCAGAGAGCATCTTGCCCTTTGAAGGTGAACTAGAAGAAGAAGAATATTACTACCCGAGCTTGCCTTTTGCTGCACTCTTTTCTTGTCTCAAGGTATTCTTTGCAATGCATACCCAAGACTGCAATAAGTGGATGTGGACAGTTGTTCCCAAACATGGGGGGTTCCCCTTGGCGAACACCCTATTTATGTTTTGCAATAAATGTGTTAATGCCAACTGGTTGCAATCATTTCCGTTTCAATCTCTCTCGCCCAAATGTGTAAACCATGAATTACGAGGAAATTTTCTATTTTATTTATCCTATGGTTTCTCTTATTGAATCAGGCCAAAGGATTGAAGGTCACATGCTTATTTTGCTACTGCTCAGAAGGGGACAACATACCCGATGCTTTCCATTTGGCTGAGGCAGCATGCAAACTTCTGGACTTGAGTCCCAGTAATTTCCAGGGTTAGTTTCTCTTCAATGAATAGCTATAACTATTTCACTATTTAATGAATTTTGTTTGAGAGGAAGTCTTGTGATTCCCATAAGCTTTATTTTTTGTTTTGACTGTTTTTATTTATTAGCATGTGTGTTAATCTTAATACTTTCTTATTCTTTAGAGAAAATGTAGTGATTTTAATTTAATGCGTGTCATTTTAAGTCTTGATTTCTTGGTCGGTAATGCTTTAGAAATAGATATTGTGTCTTTTTTGTGTGCTGGTGGTATGTTTCATAGCATGTGCTGATCAACATTCAGAGTGCTGACAGGAAGTTGAGATTTTGTCAATATATAGATTTTTTATTCTCAATATTTTATTTATCATTCTCTTCACTGGTCGGATCTTATTATTCATTAGCTTGTCCTAGAAGAATGGTTACCCATGGGCATGATTTCAGCCTCAGTCCTAGCCCATCCTGAATGGGGGTGATTTACCCTACTCTAAATTGGATGTAGGATGGTGATGAACTAAAATTAAACCCTGAGGCAGGGTTTGGCAAGGATGCAATTGCCTTGCGTGACCACAGCTACCTAAATCGTCATCCTTGCCTCAGGGTTTGGCAAGGATGCAATTCCCTTGCGTGACCACAGCTACCTAAATCATCATCCATTATGTCGTCAGTTTTTATTCTGAGTTCACATTCTTAATTATCGATTTTATAGCTTAACGTTTTATAAGGAGCATTCAGGCTATTATTAAAAGTTGTAAACTTTAGCCAATATTTAAAAAGATCCTTGATTTTCCCCTTTCCGACCCCCATTTTTTTCTTCTTCTTTCCATTGGTTCTATTTTTGTTCCTAGAAGCCTGAGTTTCTTGATGTTAGTGGTATACTCATCTTTATGAATGGTTTGTGCAGGCAACAGCAATGATAAATGGGTTATTCCATTGTCTTGGAAGACTCTGTATGGACCACCGGCAGACATGTCTCTCTTTTAGACAGGATTCCTCTCGCCTGAGGTAAGATCTGCAAGGATGGAGTTCCTTCAGAAGTTTTGTTAGTAACAAGAGAAAATGTATCAATAGAACTTATTGGGTCGAGAAGTTGAATATGTACATTCTTCAGACTCATATGAAAATACAAAAAATGTTCTATCCAGCTATGGTTCCCCCATTATTTTCAGCTCTGCATTGTGTCGTTGACGATTACATTAACTTCTTGATTTGAATACTCTTAATTATTTTCTTGGTAGATTATTTATTAAGCAGGCTAAACAGCAGGCGATGACTTTGCTTTTACAAAACAGAGTGATTATCTGTCACGTTTATCGTTATGTTATGATTTTGAAAGGCTACAGTAGTTGCACCTAAAACCAAAAGCTCTTAGTGAGCAATTCATAATAATGATAGGCTTTGATTGTTTGGTTGGTTGATGGAGGGAGTGGAGAATTCTCTACAATGATACTCTTCCTACCCTTATTTATAGTAGAATTATTTACTCTCCCAGCGACTTTAGCATGTGATGTTCATTTCTTAAATCTACTCTCCGTATATGTCAAAATGTAAAATGCTTTGACTGTGACGGGTCACCTGTTCTTGTACATCATGGGGTAAAGTGGTTATATAAAATAAATATATAGGTTGGAGAGTGCTAGCGTCAATAGCTCCACAAGGTGTTGTATATCATGGGATAAAGTGGTTTTGTAAATTAACTATATAAATTGGAGGAGTGCTAGCGTCAGTCGACCAACGCATTGCTCAGTATGTGGTGTGCGATAGACACTAACACATAACACTCTTCATCTTGGTTTGGCATTATCCTTCTTGGTATGCTATGCGTTGAAGAAGTAGAGACCAATACTCCATGGAATTAAGCGCGCATATGGTATGGTAAGATCAGTGGCATAATTGAAGAGCGGAAAGGAAAAGTAATGGGAAAGCGGGAAGAAACAGGGTGGGCCTGAGGCAGTAATGGGAGAAATAACACAGGAATTAAGGGTATGGTTTTAAATTTATGCATATGCTTTAAATTTTGTTATGCCTTTCTTGGCTCTCCTGTCTACCGCTTTGATTAAACTAGGAAAAATAATTGAGGTAGTTCGAGAGTGCTTACATAGGAAGTAGTTTTACTCATAAACGTTTTTCTGTCACTAAAATAAGTCCGAAACATCTACAAAACGAGATTTCTATGTTTTTTTTTTTTGGGCATGATAGCATTTTATTTTATAGACGGACATATGAATATGAACAAAGGGATATGCAATCAGAATGGATCCAATGGAATGATTCATGAGTGTGAAGGGATAATATAATTCCTAATTTCATGTCCTAATCAGGTTAGGTAACCATTTTTAATTCGCAATTTAGCATTATATACACATTAATTTTTCACAGATCACGATTAACATGGACCTTTTTAAATTACGCCCGTTTTCTTCGGAATTGACTTGTTTGTCACAATGCAGATATAAAATGTGCCAAGTTGATTCTTTTTTGTTTTTTTATAGTTAGTATAGAGGAAAAGATAGGTAGTGGTAGACCAAATCTTTTGTTAACACATATATCCTTCTTTTTTTTAATAGGAAGAACGTATATATCTTAATCGCATAGGGTAAAGCTTATTTTATAATTAATGCACGTTAGTCTTATTTTTAATTATAACTAGCCTCTCTGCATGCGCTTCCGTGCCTGCGAGAGGCCTTTTTTAAAAGAATTTAATTTTTTTTAAGAATTAAAAAGATAATGGGTAGTTGTGTTCCGTAAAAATAGGATCCATTATCTTTTTCTTTTAATTTTAATTTTTTTTAGAAGTGTGAATTTACCATATTATCCTCATTTAATTAATAATTTTAATTCTAATGTTTGAATTAACCAAGGACATTTTTTGGTATTTTGAATGTTTCACCATTTTCTGCCTTTTGCTTTATATATCTAGATAACATATACATCTTTAGTCATCCATGTTAATTAATAACATATACTTCTTAATACAGAGAGTTGTAGAATTTAGATTCACACTTTTCATTATACCATATACATAATGTACTTCCGCATTGGAAAGTCGTTCAAACCTAAAGTCTCCCATTATACTTTTAAGAAACAGAAAAACTTTATAATACTTATAGTTTGCGTGCAATAAACATCATCAACTTATGCATACATGGGCTTAATCAAGTTAGCTAGAGCGGATGTGCTCCTCACTCTGTAATCGAGTTTGAATCTCCCTCCTTTAATTTAGATTAGATTAAAATAGAATATCGTTTGTATAAAAACAAAAAAACAAAAAAACCATTGTCAACTTACTAGTGATTAATTTTCAGCTCTAATGCTGTTGTTTATTTCCGAAAGCAAAAAGCAAAAACTCTTTTTATTTTTATTTATTTGGACATCAAATCCGCTTGACAGGCTCTTGGTTCATAGGTTTTTTTCTCCCCCGGTTTTAGTTTTTTGTTCAATATCTTTGAATAGGTAGAGGGATAAAATCTCATTCAAGCTGCAAGGATGTGATCAAGTTGTTCACTCATTTATATAGTTAGTCTTAGAAGTTATGCTCTTCAAATTTATATTGTAACTTAACTTATATCGATATTCTATTTTGTGTGCAAATTATGTACAACCAAATTATTATATCAAGTTGTTCACGCATTTATATAGTTAGTCTTAGAAGTTATGCTCTTCAAATTTATATTGTAACTTAACTTATATCGATATTCTATTTTGTGTGCAAATTATGTACAACCAAATTATTATATCAAGTTGTTCACGCATTTATATAGTTAGTCTTAGAAGTTATGCTCTTCAAATTTATATTGTAACTTAACTTATATCGATATTCTATTTTGTGTGCAAATTATGTACAACCAAATTATTATATCGATATCATTTTTATTTAAAATTAATTAATAAATAAGTAAGAGATTTATAGCTCAAGTTGTTAAAAACAGTTATCTTTGTATCGAGGTCCTGTGTTTGGATTTCGCATTGGAAAGTCGTTCAAACCTAAAGTCTCCCATTATACTTTTAAGAAACAGAAAAACTTTATAATACTTATAGTTTTCGTGCAATAAACATCGTCAACTTATGCATACATGGGCTTAATCAAGTTAGCTAGAGCGGATGTGCTCCTCACTCTGTAATCGAGTTTGAATCTCCCTCCTTTAATTTAGATTAGATTAAAATAGAATATCGTTTGTATAAAAAAAAAAAAAAAAACAAAAAAACCATTGTCAACTTACTAGTGATTAATTTTCAGCTCTAATGCTGTTGTTTATTTCCGAAAGCAAAAAGCAAAAACTCTTTTTATTTTTATTTATTTGGACATCAAATCCGCTTGACAGGCTCTTGGTTCACAGGTTTTTTTCTCCCCCGGTTTTAGTTTTTTGTTCAATATCTTTGATTAGGTAGAGGGATAAAATCTCATTCAAGCTGCAAGGATGTGATCAAGTTGTTCACGCATTTATATAGTTAGTCTTAGAAGTTATGCTCTTCAAATTTATATTGTAACTTAACTTATATCGATATTCTATTTTGTGTGCAAATTATGTACAACCAAATTATTATATCGATATCATTTTTATTTAAAATTAATTAATAAATAAGCAAGAAATTTATAGCTCAAGTTGTTAAAAACAGTTATCTTTGTATTGAGGTCCTGTGTTTGGATTCCGCCTCCTCTAATATCACTTGTATAAAAACAAAAGAAAAAACTTCAAAAAAACTTCAGGCGAGAAAGTGTTGTAAAGACAAAGTCATTGGTGTCCTGGCAGCCGTACAAGGTTTGTATAAGAAACTACACACATGTTCCATGTGTTTTGATGTCATTAGAAGATGGGACAAAATACCCTTCCCTAATTCTGATTGGATTTTTGGTCCAACCCATACTCTATTTTATCGTTAAAACACATGAATTAGATGATCAAGGGCAAAAAAATACTATTCTACCATTTTTCTTCTTCAATTTCATTACTCCACGTTAGTTTAATTTTCCCTCTTCTGTAAATCTTATCCTTCTTGGTTCAAAGAGGAACTGGGATACAAGGACCCCAATTGGACCCAGGCTGAAAAGTACAAACACATGCAGCAACTTTTATAGAATATTTGTTTAAAAATACTTTTCTACCCCTAGCCGCCACCACAAGTTCCCACCCTCATATCTATATATATAAGGGAACCACACTATCGATATGACCATAAGCTACAGAATTATTAAACCTGACTTTCCCCATCTGCACCCCAAAGCAAGCACATCCCTTGTTTTAAAACCTCGTACAACTCATCTCACATTGCCTCCAAAAATCCCACCTCTTCCCCGTCCCAAAGCACAATTATCAAACCATGTCTTCTTCTTCTTCTTTTTCACCAAACAACCTTCCATTGAAGCCAATCCCTGGAGACTATGGCTGGCCATTTTTTGGACACATCAAAGATCGCTATGACTACTTCTACAACCAAGGCCGATACGATTTCTTCAAAACCAGAATAGAAAAATACCAGTCCACAGTCTTCCGCACAAACATGCCTCCCGGCATCCTCATCCCTTCGAACCCTAAAGTCATCGCTCTGCTCGATGCCAAGAGCTTCCCAATCATCTTTGACAACACCAAAGTCTTGAGACGCGACGTTTTGGACGGCACTTACATGCCCTCCACCGCCTACACCGGTGGCTACCGCGTCTGCGCTTATCTTGACCCTTCGGAGCCCAACCACGCCACTCTCAAGAGCTACTTCGCAGCCCTACTCGCTTCTCAGCACACCAAATTTATACCCCTCTTCCAGAGCTCCGCCTCTGACATGTTTCTCAAGTTGGAAGCCCAACTCTCCAAAGATGGCAAGGCATACTTCAACACACTGAGCGACGACATGTCGTTCAATTTCGCTTTTGAGCTGTTTTGTGGTCAGAGCCCGTCGAACACAAAGCTCGGCTCCAAAGGGCCCAGCCTGGTCACTTTTTGGCTCTTTCCACAGCTTGCCCCCCAGATTACGTTTGGGGTGCCAAAGTTTCTAGGGTTTGTTGAAGATTTCTTGCTGCACACGTTCTCCTACCCTGCCTTTCTCGTCAAATCCCTTACAAGAAGCTGTACGATGCCTTTTACGAGTCCGCCACTTCGGCTTTGGACTTGGCCAAGGGTAAATTCGGACTTTCACGTGAGGAAGCTTGTCACAATCTGCTGTTCGTGGCTGGCTTCAACGCATTTGGTGGCATGAAGCTTTTGTTTCCTGCTTTGATCAAGTGGGTTGCGTCAGGAGGAGAGGAGCTGCACCGCGAGCTCCGTAATGAAATCAGAACCGTTCTTAAAGAAAGCGAAGGTGAAGTCACTTTTGCAGCGCTGGAGAAGATGACTTTGACTAAATCAGTGGTTTATGAAACCTTGAGGATCGAGCCTCCTGTACCGTACCAGTACGGGAAGGCCAAGGAGGATATCGTGATCCAAAGCCACGATGCCACATTTGAGATCAAGAAAGGTGAGATGATCTTTGGAAATCAGAATTTTGTTGGGAAGGATCCGAAGGTTTTTGAGAACCCAGAGGAGTTTGTGCCCCATAGGTTTGTGGGGGAGGGAGAGAAACTGCTGAAGTACCTTTACTGGTCCAACGGTCGTCAGATGGATGATCATCCGACGCCTGAGAATAAGCAGTGCCCGGGAAAGGATCTGGTGGTGCTCATTTCCAGGTTAATGTTGGTGGAGTTTTTCCTTCGATATGACACTTTTACCGTTGATGCCGGCACGGTGTTGTTGGGTTCATCCGTGACGTTCAAATCATTGACCAAAGCCTCATGAATTTGATCAAACATAAACTTTCATTTTATTTATTTTTAATGATTCAATTAGTCCTGTATACCCTAAAAAATAAAAACTCTTCCTTGTAAGCCTTGCTAATTTATTTATTTTTGCTTGTGTTGTTAACTTGTTTGTTTAGTGAAGTGTTATGTATAATGTACGTAGCTTTGTATTTAAAGAAATCAATCAATGTAAGGTGAATTCAATTTACGCACACTTCATTCATGTGAATTGCAGCTGAGAAACTGCAAAAACCAGAAGTAGTAAAATTTTGTAAGTTCAACAGCACCACCGGGGAGCAATAAGTAAACAAGCCACAATGGAGAGAGACACAACTTTAACGTGGTTTGATTATGCCTACATCCACGCACAACAACTGCAAGGCTCTTCCACTGTGTAAAATAATGGGATACAATTAATACAACACAATAGCTAAGCTACTTACTCTCTTGATTTTACACAATAGGTAATGGAGAGCTGGCTGAAATTAAAACATTACTCATATGAGCTGGCTGAAATTAAAACATTCGTAGAATAACAAAAACTTAACTTGCTAGCTTACAACCTGCAATATACTTTTCCTAATTAAATTAATTCTCGAGTTGACATACCACCAACACTGAGCCTCATCCATTAAGGAGGGATTTCCCAACATTTTCAAAATTTCTATTGCCATTAACCCATTTGAGAAATATACTATATTTGATAATAATTTTGAAGAATAATAAATTATAGCCAGGGCACGAACCCTCAGCAGCATATTTCCTAACTTATCATTTCAACTTAAATGACACATGATATATGACCCTACACCATATTATTATATTGAAACCAATCTCTACCCCCATCACATGTATATAAACTCCTTCTACATAAAGTCTTTTTTGGCACCTAACCCCGACGACATGTACATAAAACCACACTTGTGATTATAAGCTACACACTGTTAAACCTAAAGCAAGCGCATATTTATTTCATTTTCTGCAAATTTTGTGATGTATTTCTAGTTAATCATCACTATGGGTTCGGATGTGAGTTGAGAAAGACATGAGTGAGTTGTCGAGGAAAGCCAAAAAGGGGGGGAGATTGTTGAGTTGTATTCTAGCTGTTGCTAGCATACACTTTAGTTGTTGCTAGCACAAAGGATGCATAGATTGATGGGTCCTTCTGAGTGCCTAGGTTGTCACTAGAACCCTTCTAGGTTTTTAGGTGTTGATTGTTGATATGAGTTAATTATGTGCCTTGTCATCTTGTTGATAGATTTATGACTAGTTGTTGACTAGTCATGTTGAAAAATCATCTACTATTGAGGATGAGATGGAAATGTTAGTGAAGAAATTTAGGAGAATCCTCAAGGACAAGCGAAGAGAGTCTGGTGGAAATAGTGGTCCATCTTATGAGGTTAGATACAAATCTCACGGAGAAAATTCAAGAGGGAGGAAGTATGATAGAAATTCATATCACCAAGATAATAGAGTTTCTAAAAACTCTATTAAGTGTTACGTACACTTATGGAGGAATTGGTCACATAGTAGCTGAGTGTGCGAACAATCGCAAAAATAGTTACAAAAGGATAGATAAATTTATGAAGGAATCCTCAAGTGAGAGTGATAGTGATGACTCTTTTGAATATACCTCTTCCTCTGATGAGGAGACAAATCATATTGCCCTTGCTGTCTCAACTCCTAACTTTAGCTCTAATTTAGTTCACAGAGCCAATGAGGGAAAATCTAAGTCTGAAGTAGAATCTGACTCTGATGATGATGACCTGTCATCTGACCTAGATGAGATTACCTACAGGGAATTGTATGAAAATATATGATGGCCTCTTCAATGAAACATGTAAGATCAAAGAAAGGAACATTGTTCTAGAGGTGAAGGTCCATGAGCTTGATGAACTTAATGTCACTCTCAAGGAAACCAAGAAGGAATTGAGTGACAACATAGTTTCTTTGGAGAGTGAGTAGAATGCCTTAGTTGTTGTGAAAAATGGCTTTGAAAATGAGGTCTTAGCCTTAAATGCAAACACTCTAGTTTTCCTTATTTGCTTGCCTTTTTGAAATTTGTTCCATCTTTTCCTTTTTACACATGCTCTCTATTTACAATTCAACGTGTAGAGGAGTTGCATCGCCACTTGCCAAGTCCAAAAAAAAGAAAAGAAAGAGGAAACCGGATTCGTGGGCTTTCAAAAAGGCTTGCATTTCGTTGGCTTTAAACAATGATTCTTTCTTAAAGCAATTCTTTCAGTGTGCTTTATTTTCAAAAGCAATTCTTTAAACAAGGCAAGCAATATTTTATGGGCTTGAGGCAACTCTTTTTTTATAATTTCAGTCTGAGATTTTCTCTCTTATTTAAACAAGGATTACTGAAGGTGGAAAAAAAAAGGAAATCAACTCTTTTATATAAAGATTGACATCTGGTGGCGCCCTACAGTCATGTATAATATGAATGTGTTTTTTTTCCCTCTTGAGCACTGCCAATCCAAAAAATAGTAATTCATTTTTTTTTTCTTCTTGACCAAAAGCCAATTCGATTCTTCTTTTTGTTACTTGAGGAGGAAGAGGCTATGCGTCCCACGGCTCGATGTATGATTAATTATTATTTGTTTATTTAATTGATAATTTGATCATAATTTTTGTTAGATTAATTGATATTTATTTTTGTTAGATTAATTTGATTTTTTTTCTATGACTTATGAATGACATTTATATTGTTTAAATTATAAAGATATTTAGTTGTCAATTTTTTATATAAAACTTTTAGCCTTTCAAAATTGCAACCCTGCTAAAAAATTCATGAGTCGACAACAGTTTATTTAAAAAAAAATTCCTTGGTGTGGTTGTCAACTGGCAGAACCACTTTTCTTCCCACCGGTCACGCCACCAACATTGCCGGAAATAATAATAACCTGCAAACCAAATCTCCAGTTCTATTATCTCATATAGCAAAAGACCAAACCTGCACCATTCCACAATGTATACACCACTCACTCGAAGTCTAACAAACTAAAATCCTCTTGCGACTAATACCATGCATTGGACGGAAATGTCGAATTAAATAAAAAAATTCACACAAATATTAATCAACAGATTCTACACATAGGCATAGGCTTGACAATATCTGTTTGTAAGAAGCCTCTTCAGACACAACAATGCCAACAAAAGGAAGTGTATTTGACCTTACCCCGTTCAGAGGATATAGTTCTCAGAATGGATCTTCATCATCTTCCAAGTACTTCTCATCTTTTAAATCTTCACAGCTGAAGTACTCATCTTCCAGGTTTTCCTGAGCTTCCTCATCTTCATCATCTTTCAAGTCTTCATCTTGCGGCATTACCAGGTGGACCCCGCAGCTCTTACAGAACACCAAACCTTCGCTAGTATGTTTCAAACTAACCCGACAAGTACTAACTTGATCCGTAAAAGGCGTCATTAGAGACTGCACAATCTGAAGAAATGGAATATAGAGCAAACACACATGAGCTGACTCCATATGTTTTGCGTCAAGATAAACCGAATTTGGTGCAACATATGTTTGTCCATTAATGTCAACCCTGGTTGTAAAATGACAACGACCAAAATTACTTTGCGTAATTTTTACTGACTTCTGGTCAATTTCCTTTCCCGTTTGGCTAATTTCTTTTTCCTCTTGGCCAATTTCCTTTCCCTTTTGGCTAATTTCCTTTCCCTTTTGGCTAATTTCCTTTTCCTATTGGCTAATTTCCTCACCCTTTTCCCTTTGGCTAATTTGTTTTCCCTTTTGACTAATTTCAACAACAGCACAGATAGCCAAACCTCTGTTCTCCAGGTTCATTAGAGGGATTTCAAAAGAAAACTCAGATTTATCACTTTCATTATACAAATCTTCACGATGGCTGAACCACTTTGGAACTTCACTTCCAGGAAACACAATGTCGAATGGACTTTGCTGAGATGAGAAAATGACAGAGCAGAGACTAACCTTATTCAGTGAAATACTTTGATTCTTTGACAAGTCACGAGCCAGATTATTGCACAGTTTCTGACAATTAAACAGTGTGACAGATTCGATCATTTGTTCCCCCTTTTGCTCTAAGATGTTTGAAAAGTTTGCAAATCGTTCCAATGAAACACAATCAGCAGCATTTACCCGTTCCATTTTTGGGAAGTTCAGGAATTTCTTCAAGGCTCTTGCAACCAGCGAGGTTAAGATACCACAAGTCAGGTGAAACATTTGAGTTTCCTGGAAGTGATTCTGCACTCCATTTCGGAAACTTAACAAGATTCCAGCATCCATTGAGACTAACACTCGTTAGATGTTGCAACTCATAAATGCTGCATGGCATATTTGTAAGGTTTTCACATCCTTCTAGAGTTAACATTTCAAGGCCAACGAGATATCCAATTGATGAAGGCAACTCTGTTATGGCAGTGTAGGATAGATCCAAGACTATTATGCACTCCATCTCCTCCACAATCTCAGGGAAATACTTGAGACTTCTGCAATCCCGCAAACATATATGTTTCGCAGATTTCAAGGCAATTCTCAATGGGAAAAATTTAAGCTTGTCACATCCCATAAGACTCAAGGTGACAAGGTTATTAAGAAATCCAACAGAATCATGAACCGTAACTAAACTTGTGCAGTTGTTTAGATTCAAATCCTTTAAATTTGGGAATCCAGAGGAGTCGGGGAATTCTATTAGGAATTTGCAGCTTTCAAAATTCATATATTTCAGGTTTTCCATACTCTGCAAGGCAAAACAATAAATACCTTTTGTCATTTAAAAAAAAAAAAAAAAACACTCTTTTGACAATATATAACAATGGGTACAAATAATTAAAAATACCTTGAATCCATTCCCAAGTTGCGACATGCAGCTGCGAGGCATATTCAGCCTAACAAGCTTCTTCGGATTAGAATCGAATGGCAAGTAGCTGGAAGAAAATTCAGGCCAGTCTATGGACCTTAACTCATTGGGCAGAGAAGCATCCTCTCCAGAAAACTGTGCATTACCGTATATAAGAAGTTTAAGATTTATCATCTTTGAGAAGCTTGAAGTACTCAGTCGTATGCCATCTCCTGGAGGCAACTCTACCATGATGCCTCTAGTTTTATTTGTTCCCTAACATGAAAAGGCAACAGTATTAACAGAGAAAAGTTCATAATCACATAAGAATGCAAGTTTTTCATAATTCTATTTTTGAATCTCCATGGTATTAGTTCAGCAAATATTTAATAACTAAGTCAAATTCTATAAAAGGTGTTCATGGAACTAAATAAAAATATATAGCTTCTCTGATAAGGATCCAATGATTGAGATTAGATGACATAAAATCCTTAACAGAGCATTTCCCATATATATTATAATTCCACTTACTATGCATTTTGTTAGAACATGATCGACATCCTCATGATACCACAATCTGCTACGATATTCAGGTTCAAATGGTGGCTCTTGGCGAACTATTTCTTTTCCCATTTCTTCAAGTAAGTCATGTATCCGAATATAATTTCCTTCCGTAACATTTATGAGGGCCTTATCTTTGAGTACTTTGATACCATACTCAGGGTTGAGACCACAACCTTCTAGTATTTGTATCACACGGTCCTTATTTTCACCTTTAAAGAAACATGCAATGTCAAGGAAAACTTCTTTCACTGGATCTTCCAATGAATTATAACTTATTTTAAGACTTTCTTGAATGTCTGGATTAGGAATTTTTTTGTAACCATCTATTGCATCTTGCAATTCCTCCATACTTCCACCACAAAGAAGTGAACCTAAAATTATCAGAGCTAAGGGAAGGCCTCGAGCATACTGCACTACAGTTCTAGCAAGCTTCACATAATCATCTGAAAGTCGTCTTTCCCCTGGGAAGGCATTCGCACTGAAGAGATCAAGAGCTTCGTGATCATCCAATTCCTTGACATTGTAGATTAGATTAACTTGATGAGCAGTGAGCAAGTGCTTATCTCTTGTCGTTATGATAATTCTACTGCCAACCAAACCAGTCACACCTTCCAACTAATTTCTTTAGTTGGTCTACTTGGTTCACATCATCAACAACTATGAGAACCTTTTTCTTGCTCAACCTTTTCTTTATCACGTTGATTCCTTCATGAACAGTGGCCACCTTCAATTCTTTCCCTCCTAGAATATTAGACAAAACAATGTTTTGTAGTTTGACCAGGCCTCCATGTTGCATTGATGTTTCTCTCACATTTTCCAAGAAACAAAAACCTTCAAACATATGCGCAATTGAATAGAAAATATCTCTAGCAATTGTTGTCTTACCTGTTCCACCAATCCCCCATATATCCCTACCATACGGATATCTGGTACCCCAAGACGTAAAAGATAATTCACTTGTCTTACACGGGACTTAATTCCAACCGGTTGATCTGCTACATAAAAGTGGCTCTTCGTATAATTCAATACTCGTTGTGAAATGTGTTTAACGATGCTGTCAATAAGTACATATTCAGACCTGACAATTAAAAGCAGATGAAACATTTGATTAATGACAGTATAAATTGCTATATAATATTTTGAAAATAATGGATGACCGAAATTTTGAATCCTAGTCTTTGACACTGAACCCTACTAGCATATTTGCGGGCTATTATGTTTAGGGTAATGTTAGGGAGATAGACCATGAACCACTAAATTTAGGCCTCGTTTGATTCGCGGAAGAGATTTGATGGAAGATTGCGTTTCCATATTTTTAATATTGGGAAAGTAACGATGAAATACCACTTTATTTTCTTTCTCATCTTTGGTTTGCGCAGGAATGTAAAACAAAGTTTGTTTAATTTTCTAATAATACCAATTTGAAATCAAATAAAAAAAAAAGAATGCATTTAATGAGTTTATAAAAAAAAGAGGCGCGATACTTAAGACAGAAAACAAAACAACTAACGCCTAATGAAAATTTGCAAGATTTTGGGACGCCTCTTGTATAATGTCGCAAATAAAATAAAAAAATTGGATGAAAAGAAGATAGGGAGAAGATGAAGAGGTGATGGAGCATGAGATGATAGGATAAAAAAGAGGGGAAATGACAGCTAAAGAGAGGAAATATAGAATTAGTATTTGTAGGGGCTTTTTCGTTCCGGCAACTACTACGGGCCTGGGCTACCGTAAAGAGCAAAATGGAAGAAATTGCCCCTTGGCCTGAGTTCGAAGATCAAGCCCCAAGGGTGTTTCGAAAGGGTAGTTGAGCCTTAGGAAACACCTTGGTCTTCTTCACCAATGAAACCAACAGCTGCTTACAGATAAATCATTGGCTTTGCATGAGAAGCTTGTGGCATGGGAGCAAAATTGTCATGAGTTTAGCACCGAAGAGAAAATCAAGTGTGCCTGGGGGAAAAAAGATATTAAGGTTAGAGAGAAAGGATTTTGCAGAGAGGTTTGGTTGAGCATGAGGAAAAAGAGAGAAAAATGTGGCTTGAGTGTTTTTCCGGCAGCTTGACAGAGACTCTGTCAAGTGTCAAAACAGCTTGCCAAGAGGGAAAACCAAGGGAAAAGCATGGGCTGAGCACGAAATTGCTGGGTTTTGGGAATAAGAGAGGAAGCTTGCTCTCTGATGTGGTTGATGGCTAGTGGTGAAGTATTTGGTGGTTTGGGTAAGTTTCCAGCACCCTGACGAAAGCCATGTCAGACTCTGGAATGGCTTGGCAGAAGAGAAAGTGGGAGGAGATGGAGGAATAGAGCACGAAGTTGCAGAGATTTCATGGTGAGAGATAAAGCTTGCTCTCCAGATGTGTGTTGATGCTTGTTGGGTGGAAGAGGCCCCTTTTATAGACGATGGAAGCTAACATTTTCCAAGAAACCCTAATGGTTTCTATCCAATTTGGCCAAGTCTTTCCCTTCCTTTCTCCCCTCATCCCTTCAATCATCCTATTTTGGGGAAATTTCCTCTGCCCATTTGCATAAAATCAGGGATTTTGGGTGCTCAAAGCCCCTTTTCCCGCGGCTGTTTCAGACTTCCCATTTTCAACCATCTTTCTTCCTTCTTTTCTCCCATCTTCCAAGGCTAAGTCTGATGAGGGAAAGAAATGGGTATGCATGCTGGTTAAAAGGGTAATCTGCGCTCCAATATCCCTTGGTCATTTGGAAGTTTTTGCTTGAAACTTGTTCTTCCCATTTGCTAGAGCTTTGCAACAGCTTTTCTGACTTTCCTTCGTGGCTTCTGTTTTCAGCAAAGTGCTGATGGTTTTGCAGGTGTTTATTTTATTTATGTGGGCCTTCTAGAACAATGGATAGGCTTATCAAATAAATGGGCCAACTTCACCAAGTTTTGGCTTGAGGTGTTGGGCTTTTTGGTTGGGTCAATAGGCTATTTTGGTTGGGCTATTTTGGTTGGGATATTTTCTCTTTGTGCTCACCCACATGTTTGGGCCTAAGAAATGGGCTTGGGTTTCGAGGCTCCCAAGCAACCCGAAACCTCCATTTCTCGGCTCATCAATGGGCCTCATGACAATTTATTACCATCCATACCACAACCCACTCAAGCAAGCCCCAGGCATTTTGCATGGCTTGGGCCCACTTAAGCTTGTAGCATGGTGTGTTGTTTATTTGCTTGGCGTGGCATGTGTACAAGCGCATATGACGAACTTTTGCATGCCCAAATCGGGTTTCATCTTGGTAAGGTATTGCATTGGGCCGAGAATTTATTTGGGCCGAAGCGTGGATTTTTTGGGCCTCAACAGTATTAGGTCTCAATATACTTGTTCTCAAAATGTTAACTCACAATTGTACGGGCCAATTAGTAGTATAGCAAGACAAGTACGAGGTCGTACCCACGAGGACTGAGAAGTTAAAACTAGTTATGTGCTTAGATTACCATATTCAAGAAAGTAGGAAGTTAAGTCTGAAACAGAATTTAAAGCAAGAGTGATTGTAATTGTTGAATAAATGAAGCAAAACGAAATTGTAAACAAAAGCAAGTGAGCAAATGTAACAAAGAATGTTTTGTGGGCTGGAAAACAGATCTGGAGACTAGGGCATTCAATTAATCATAACAATTTAATTCTGGGTTATAAGGCATCAAGTGACAAGTCTAATTCGGATTCAAAGATTGATTCTAGCTAAAGTATGATTAGGTCATGGTGTCTGGTCCTAACCTTGTGTCCCTAATTCCCTAACTTGATCATTTGTTGTCTAACCTAAATTAAGCATTAGGAACCCATTAAGCATAGAAGAACAATTTAAACAACCAAGCATGTATCTAATCCCTGTTGTCGAATGTCCATACATACTCATATTATCTGATAAGCATAATGAATAAGAACATGAATCATGAATCAAACTTGAAACTCAAATCTTCAACTTATATACCCAGAATATTCATGTTAGGTTACATCGAAGCCCTAGTTATGAATTTAGCTACTCATACTGGAAATGAAACTTAAACAGAAATGAGAAAATATAATGAATGCAACAAGAGTAGAAAAACCCATTGGTGAAGTTGCTTGTGGTGTCCAAGACTTCTCCAAGTGCTTCTCCACGTCTAATGTCGCTCCAAGAGCTTCCTCACATCTAGAGTATGGCAACTAAAGAAGTGATTTGGGATGAGTTTGGGTGAGTGGTAATGGCAGAGAAAGAGGAAATTCGTAGAGAATTGGAAGGGAGGCTTGCTGGAGCGATTTTTGGACATAATGAAGTGTTTGGGGAAGGATGGAAGTGTTAGAGGATGGCTGAAGAGAATTTTAGGCTGAATGGAGTGTGATATCCTTGAATGAGTGTGAAGCTCTCTATTTATAGAGTGTGAAGCTCCCCTTTGGCTGATCAAGCACAGCCATTTCTGAGCTGCCCATGTGGTTGCATGTGTAGCTGCTTTGAGCACATGGCTCTTTGTCTCCCCATGTGTGGCTGCTTTGAGCACATGGCTCTTTGTCTCCCCATGTGTGGCTGATGAAGCACACCTATTTGCTTTGTCTCCCATGTGGCTGATTTAAGTACATGGCTCAACAGCTGGAAGTTGCATTCCTGAGCATGTGTGCATTTTGATGGGCTCACGGATTAGGGTCATCTTAATCAATCGATACGTTAGAGTAGTCCATCTTGAATTTCAGACTCTCATCTTTCCAACCACATATTATTTGGGTCAATCCAAGTTAGGATGAAGAAGTTAAGGCCGAAGTGAATTGCTAACTCAGTCTGCACGTTTTTGCACCACTTTGCATATTTTCCTATCCAAAGCAACCCATTGTAACCTAAGGCCCAATGATATACAATTGTGAACTGATCAAATACCCCCAGACCTAGATTTTGCTAGTCCTCGAGCAAAACAAAAGAAAACAAAGTAAAAAAACAAAACAAGAAGTTAACTAAACCACTTCTGTAGGTAACACAATTGCATTGAGCATATGCAACAAGCCTTTAAACCTCTAGGCATCCCTAGTAGGAGGAGTTGTGTCTCCTGAGGGTTTAACAGAAACGATACCCCTACAAAACAAAAGGTTAGAAAACTAACTTTGAAAACAACTAATGAATAATGAAAGAAAACTTTAGTCATACCTCCAACACCATAGAGTTGCGCCAAGATAGATGATCAATAAGTGTGTACAGTGGAGGCTATAGCTCAAAGGCACACGGCTTCAAAGTAAACATACTCAAATCTTGAAGTGAGAACATGCTTCAACTCTAATTCTCACATATAGCTCTCAATCACTCAGAACCTATGTTTTTATTCTTTCAAACAAGCAAAATGAGTATATGAAATAGAAGCACAATATTTGGTTAGATCTCATGAAGGGAATCAAATACTAAGAATAGAGATACACATATACATACCAGCACCCATGAATACATCCTCAAAGATCAGCTAGGTCTTTCACAAGGTTGTAATGGAAGGCTAAGGTTAGGGGATATGGAAGAATTGGAAGGAACACAATTAACTTAAAAACACACCAAGGTTGCATTCTTCATTGATATGCAAGGTATCATTGATTTAGAATGGTATGGCTGCAACTTCATAGCATCATCTGGCATAGACCTTATATTTCACATTTAGATCAAATCGAAACACTTTCTCTTTATCTTTCTTATTTGCTGACTTGATCTATTTTTTTTTTAAAAAAAAAAAAAATCAAACTTGCACAGATTCACACCAATTTACATTCAGGCATGTGGCAACAACTTCCTTGCTTCAAACTTTATCTTGGCACACCTTGGTATATTTCTAAGCTATAGGGTATGGCTATAATAGGTTAAATATCTCAGATTGAGATACAAAGTTAGGGGAATTATGAGGGTGATAGAAGAAAAAGGCTTTAAATGTTTGGTTGCAAGAGAGCTGATGGAACACACGAATGGGTAGGTGTTGTGAATTTTAGACAACCTGAAAAATAGAGATTATAAAGATTAGTCTAAACACAAATTATACTCGCAAGTGCACAAGGTCAATCGTGATATAGTATGGCAAATACGAGGTCATTCCCACGAGGATTGATTTCAACTACCAATTAGTCTAACCTAATTTACTTCACAAAATAATTTAACTACTCTAATTATATAAACAAGAAATTAAACACGTAGCATACTCACGTAAACACGAAAGGGGTTTTTTGAAAGAATGATTTAATTGACAACGAAATTAAAAGACAAAATAAGTAGAAAGTCACGAAACACAAGATGAGAAATTCAAATTGATAAAAGCACTAGGACAATGAATTCACCGCTAGTAATCCGATCTAGCCTCTTATTCACCTACCTATTTACTAACCATTTGATGTTGCCACTTAGTTTTCCTTTTTCATGAATTACCTATGGTATTTAGGCTAACTCGTATATTCCTACATGCAATTTGCCTATGGTATTTAGGTCAAATATCAACACATAGAAACTCATTAAGATCAATGAAAACCTCGAACAAGCATGTAAACCCTAGGAGTATGGTATTTACCCTAGACGAATTACAATCCTAATCACCAAAAGCAAGCCTCAAATTAAGTATGGTATTTACTCTAATTTGCATCCAATTAACTCGATTAAAAGTCTAGATGGTGATCAAGCATCAAGATAAGAAATCAAGTTATTAAGCACAGTGATTAAGAATCCAACATCAAACGGCAATCAATAGATTATCATACTAGGGCTACATCATGCCCTAGCAAAAGAAAATTAGTTACACATAATCATAGAATTCGACATAAGCAAAAACATAAGGAAGAAACAATCAAACTTAGCCAATAGCGGTACTCTTCCGGTGTCTCCAATTTCTCCTTGTCTTTTCTTGTCCCTCAGGGAGTTGTTTATCATGCTTAAATAAAACACCCCACGTCTATTCCTACCCTAGTTGGGCTTTTACAGCAGCCCAAGATTAAAGAAAAACCTAATTAAAACATAAATCCAAAATGGGTAAGTAATTGACTCCTCTTCCTACTTGGACTGGGATAACACATCAGTTACTTTGCAGGCACGTTTAGGGTTGTTCCTCCTCCAATAAAATTCGGAAAAAATATGGAAAGTGTATATTTTTGTCTTATCTTTCCATCCATATATCACAAGCCTTGAGGAAAAATCAGGAAAGTCTTCAAATACTCATTCTTCCACAGCAGCACAGTTTTGACGGGATTGCACCTTGTGCTGACTTAACTTCAAAGACTGCTTTCATTGGCTGCTCAGAAAATTCTAGAAAAATTCCACAATCATCTTCAAGGTCTTAGCTTTCATCTCCAATTGGTCTCGTACTAAAACTCCATCAAAAAGTCGTATTTCCATTGGAAACAAATTACTTGCTCTGGAAAGCTGAAAATTGAGAAAATAAAGTAATAAGTCCTTTTTAAATCAAATTCTCCTACAAAAACTAAGTATAAAGAGTACATAAATGTGTAAATTTATGGACTTATCAAATACCCACAACTTAGATTTTGTTAGTCCTTGAGCAAAACAAAACCAAAACAAAAAACAAAAAAAAAACACAGACTCAACGCAAACAAGCAATCTACTAACTTCCCAATATTGATCTCAGAGATAATCACTAACCGTTAGCTAACTTTCAAGAAATAAGCAACAATAACTCAAGACATTATCAAAGGGTTAACCAAACTTTAATGGAACAACTTAGATGTAGTGTGTGAAGTAGCCAACATGAATACAACCCACGACTTAAGCTTCACACAAGTTAAATAACCAAATAAGAACAAGCTTCAACTTCAAATCTCATCAAGGATATTCACTCCAATAAAAGCACTTGAAATTTGACTAGTTATTGTCACTCATAAATATGTGAGAGGAATCAAAGCAATAGGATGTACTCACATAATTGAAATAAAGGCACATGACATAGGTAAAAGATCTCATGGAAAGATATCGCATACTTGAAAACATTTAAACTATCCGACAATAGTCCTTCCACACCTATTCTCCACATGAGGAACCACACTTCTCCTTGGATCAAGTAGGACTTTCACTAAGGTTGTAATGGGGCTTAGGGTGATGGGTGAAGCAAGTAAAAGATATGGATGAACAAATTCTAAGGAATTCATAGAGCTTTCCATGAAAATTATAACAGCTTGCACTTTGAGCACGAAACTTCATACTGATTCTGTCTTGATTTTTTTTTTCACACATAATTTGTTTTCATTTTTTTTTTTCACACATTTTTTTTTTTTGGTCCTAACTCCATCAGCTTTCTAATCAACCCATGTAGCGAGTGTTAGGCCAATGACTCCCAAGCTAGATAGCTTTAGGGCATTAAATGTAGAACACTCATAGGGCTTAATAACTCGAGTTGAAAAGGCTTCGAAATTAGTTTTTTTTTTTTGAAATAGTATCCTTTACTTTCCACATGATTGAACAGTTTGTGCAATTCTCCCTTAACAACGAAAATACTTTACAAAACTCCTTAGAATGGTGTAGGATAAACATATGATAGATTAAGGTGAGGAGAATTGAGTGAAGAATGAAGAAGGCTTACACAAAAGGCACAAGGGGGTTAACTAGGGATAAAAGTGATATGGGTTAGCTAGAAGGGCTCAAACGAAAGAAACAAGGCCTATATCACTTCCTAGAATCCATGTGGTTCACGAAGTATGCCTCAAATAGATAATGAAAGTAGTTCTAGCAAACAATTTAAACATCTTCAAGTACTTGACCAAAACAAGGAATAATGAGATCACAATGAAGTAGACAAGAAAAATTATAGAATATCATATAACACTCAAGAAAGAAAGGCATAGGCTCAAAAGCTCACATAATGAGGGTTATATAAGTCTACACTTGCTCTTATTTAGCCATTTAAATAATGTGAAATCCCAAATCAAAACTCATATTAATATGGCTATGTGCATAAGGATTTCCCAAGTCTAATCACAAAAATAAGGCTAACACAAAGATAATGTAAAGAATTAGTGTCATGCTCAAAACTTCTTGAAAGTTAATTGTAAATAAGATTCAATCTCATCATAGAATTGGGAAGTGACACAAACAAATAAAAACAAGACTCAAAGAAAAAGAAAATATTTTTTTGATTTTATGAAAATTTTCTGATTTTTTTAATTTTTTTTAAATAAAAAAAAACCCTGAAAACAAAACAAAACAATAGAATAAAAAATAATTAAATAAAAACCAAAAGTTGAAAGGGATTGAAAATCAATAAACAAAACTGCAGTTCTGACCCAGGCGCAAAGAATTACATGTATCTCACAAAATATTTGGCCAAAGTTCACGTTCTTTATATGGTTGGATTCAGATCGAAAAAACAAAGAACGCTACGCGGGCCAAAACACAAAAACAGCAGCGGACAAGGACAGAATTTGAAACAAAGACAGAGGACTGCTGCATACATTATGAAACCACAGACTCATGCACCCACAACATAAAACAAACATTGTCCTCAATGTTAAAAACAAAGAAAAATAAGTCATGCAAATTCATTTAAAGAGAGAGAGAGGGTGTGAGAACTTCCCGGGTTTGTGTAGATGTATGGATGAGCAAAGCGTAGAATATGTCAAAGTGAGAGTGGATCGACAATGCAACGAACTTAAACACCCACAACTTGCTTCTTGGAATGTCAACGGACCCTTAGTAGCTCCTATAAGTCTTGGAACGTGATGAAATTGGAACGAAATTGAGCTGGATATGTAGTCATAAAAATCTGGAAATCCAACTTTTAGCGACGAAATTTCTGATGAACACTGCTGCTAAAACTTCTTTAGTGACGAAAAATCCGATGAACACCGTCGCTAAAACCTCTTTGGTGATGAAAAAGCTTCAAATTCTGGGCAAGACAGCAGCTGCCTTTTTTTGTGTTTTAGGTCCTTTTTTGAGCTTCAAATCGTCCCAAAACATAATGTAAGCCACCGGAGACCCCCAAACCAAGTCCAAAACATCATAACAACCATTCTAGACACGTCGGTGGCTTCAGATTGACCTGAAAAACAACAAAAAAGACATTAGGCAGAAATTTTAATTTTGACCAAAATAAGAACCTAGTAAGCTATTTTGCTATTTTCTGGCATTTAACTTCAACCAATGACCAAAACAACTACTGTAACACATCTGAAACGTGCTGCAAACATCCTAGGGCTAGAAAAATGCGAAAAATTTTTCTTTGGAACACAAAATCCATTGTTTGATGACTCAAAACTTAACAAAAACAACAAAAAACAAAAACATGAATAATGTAAGAGAAATCACACAGAAACTAAAGACCAAAAAACAAAAACAAAAGGTAAGAATGCTTGGGTTGCCTCCCAAGAAGCGCTTCTTTATAGTCATGAGCTAGACTTTTCGAATGACTATGGTGGTGCGGAAGTAGCAAAGAATGCTACTTCTTCCATGTAGTGCTTGGGCTGTTGTCCAAACTCCTTGCGAATAATAGCCTTGTCATGCAATGTCTTGGTGTGATCCTTGGCAAAGAGATGCCACAAGAGTCGGCTCATTTTGGAAAAACTTTTTATACAACCTTGATAAATTCCGGCACGTCCAAGAGAAGAGTGCATGCGTTTCACATATGGAGGGGGTGCCGACTTGGCTTTCAAGACATCCGTAGAGGTGTTTTCCAAGTAGTTGACATGTACAATTGGGTCAAGGAGATCTATGCGGCTGCACTCTTCCAAGTCCCTCGATTTTTTAACAGCTTCAGACACCTTAAACTCAATGGATTCCCCTTGAACTCTCAAAGTTAAAGTTCCTTGTTGCACATCAATCAATGTACCAGTTGTAGCAAAGAAGGGACGGCCTAGCAAGAGTAGGATGTCATGGTCTTCCTCCATGTCAAGAACTAGGAAATCAACCGGCAACACAAATTGCTTCACTTTGATCAATACGTCTTCAACGATTCCTTTAGGATATGTGACTGATCTATCTGCAAGTTGAAGAGAAACGGAAGTACTCTTGGGCTCTCCAATTCTCCTACAAAAACTAAGTATAAAGAGTACATAAATGTGTAAATTTATGGACTTATCAGTAGGGTGAAAAGAAAGTACAACGAATGGTTATACACACATAGCCTAGCATCACTTCAATGAGTTCATTCATGAGTGAGAGCATGCACCTGACATCTGCAAAGAGAATCATCCTTAGTATTCAATCAAAATGGAACAATGAGATCATTTAGAGTGAATTGAAGAAAATAAGTAGAGATGAGGAATAGAAACACTTTAAACCCTCTCAAGAAAGCAATTAGGCTCGAAACAGCTCACTAGGGTAGTCTCCACTATTCTCCTTCAAGAATCTGAGCATGGTACTTTAGCCACCAGAATTCTAAGAGCAAAAGCTTTGTGAAGTGTAAAATGTTTGATATGAAAATCTCAATGGCAGCTCCATAGCATTGGTTGTATGACATTCTAAAAAAATTAGTAACAAGTGAACCAAAATTGGAAACACAAATGACCAAAAATTGAAAACCTCCATTAATACCCCCAGACTGAATTGAACATTGTCCTCATTGTGAAAGCATATAAGAAAATAGAAAACAGGGATTAAGGGTAACCTGGCACTGCACGGTCCGAGCTGCAATCAGTTTCTGTTTTAATGATATCGGCCATGGGCTCACTTTCCTCCATTGGCTCCTCATTAGCCTCGGAGATTTCATTTCTGTTTTCAAACATAGCATTTCTCAAAATGTCATCGATGACTAAGCTCACCCATGGCTCCTCTTCCGACTCACTTTCTGAAGGGTCTGAAACAGAAGAATCATATGGGGCTCCATCTATCATCAACTCATCTACGAAGTCTCTAAGCCTTGTAGTCATGTACACTAACTGGAAGTCAAACTCGTCAAGCACACTTAAGTAAATGCCAAACTCGTCTCGAATGTTACCTGTACAATACATGTGACTGTGCCACACACAAGTTCTTGCCACAAACTTCCTATCCAGCAGATATATCCTCCAAGTATCTAGACAATGTGTCAACGCCCCAAGCTGCATCTCATCCAATCCACAATCCAGATCTCAATTTGGAACCATGTCTTCAATTTCCTCTATCAGTATACCTCCATGCAACAGCAAGGCATCTATGACAACTTCTGAGGGTTCCATGGCAAACACAACCACGACCACCTCAATCACCTCCAACAACGGTTGCATAATGGTGTCCTCTCCCAAAGGATCTTCTGGAGGGATAACTGGCAGTGAATTCAACAAAACCATTGGACTCACCTGGGAACTGCTGCCCTCTTCAGCATCCGGAATCCTGGTAGTTTCGAAATACTGCTCCATACCCCACAAGAAATTCTCCACCTCCTTGAGCTTTCCACTGACGGCATCCTTGAGTTTCTCCATTGACGAGCCCTACAATAAGCAACAATTTGGAGAAGGCTTGGGAAGAGAAGGTTTGGTTTCAGGGAAGAGATAATTGAGATGTTCAGGGGTTAGCGGGCGGCTAGATCAAATGAAAGATAGAGAGTTATTTTTAGGGTTAATGTAGGTAGTGTTTCAGAGAAAGAGAAGGTTTTTTTATTTATTTTTATTTATTTATTTTTTTATTATTTTTTTTTTATTATTATTATTTTTTAATAAAACACACGAATATACAAGTGACTCATGAATTACTAGTTAAGAACCTCAGAAAACACAGCTAGGGATCTGGGAAGTTTGGAGAGGTCATAATGGTCCTGCTTAAAACCAAAACTTCTTAGACACCGAAGGTGTCGCCTAAAGAACTCCTAGACACTGTATTAACAGAGGTGCTCATTGGAGTTACTAGAAGTCAACTCATATGAAAAATCTTTTCTTTTTTTTTTCTTTTTTTCATAGGCTTGCAAGACATTGAACAAAATTATACTAAGCAAAACAAAGCTCACACAACTTAACTCCACCACAAAACCTAACAAAATTGTCAATCCCTAACAAAGCTGAGTGAGAATATGTAATAATAATAAGGGAAAGTTTAAGACAAAGGATTAGAGAAACTCCCTCTTGATGCGATTAGGTCGATCGCTATCAAGCACCTTATTCTTCAACACATGGGTTGCCTCCTAAGAAGCGCCTTAGTTAATGTCTTGGCAAGACATTTATGCAATTTAGCTAACTTGATTGTACGAAGGGAAGATGATCCACCACATGACCAGTTTGAATTCCAACTGACACTCCCTCATAGAAGATCCTTTGGGAGAGGACATCATTATGCAACCGTTGTTGGAGGTGATTGAGGTGGTCATGGTTGTGTTTGCCATGGAACCCTTAGAAGTTGTCATGGATGCCTTGCTGTTGCATAAAGGTATACTGATAGACGAAATTGAAGACATGGTTCCAAATTGGGATCTGGATTGTGGATTGGATGAGATGCAGCTTGCGGCGTTGGCACATTGTCTAGATACTTGGAGGATATATCTGCTGGATAGGAAGTTTGTAGCAAGAACTTGTGTGTGGCACAGTCACATATATTGTACAGGTAACATTCGAGACGAGTTTGGCATTTACTTAAGTGTGCTTGACGAGTTTGACTTCCAGTTAGTGTACATGACCACAAGGCTCAGAGACTTCGTAGATGAGTTGATGATAGATGGAGCCCCATATGATTCTTCTGTTTCAGACCCTTCGGAAAGTGAGTCGGAAGAGGAGCCATGGGTGAGCTTAGCCATCGATGACATTTTGAGAAATGCTATGTTTGAAAACAGAAATGAAATCTCCGAGGCTAATGAGGAGCCAATGGAGGAAAGTGAGCCCATGACCGATATCATTAAAACAGAAACTGATTGCAGCTCGGACCGTGCAGTGCCAGGTTACCCTTAATCCCTGTTTTCTATTTTCTTATA
Source organism: Prunus salicina (assembly GCA_020226455.1). Classification (NCBI taxonomy): domain Eukaryota; kingdom Viridiplantae; phylum Streptophyta; class Magnoliopsida; order Rosales; family Rosaceae; genus Prunus; species Prunus salicina. The sequence goes on along the minus strand of CM035347.1, from coordinate 14,790,532 downwards.
TGCTTTCACAATGAGGACAATGTTCAATTCAGGTCTGGGGGTATTAATGGAGGTTTTCAATTTTGTGGAGGATGGTCCAAGAGGCTCGAGTGGTGGCCTAAAGGATGGTGGGTATGGCTGAAACATTTCTAAGGCAGCCATCAATTCTTGGAACTCAAATTCATAGATATCTTCCTGTTCTTGTGTTAGGACCGCTTCTAGAGCATCATTAGACTTTTTCTGCACAATTTTAGAAGAGACCTCGTGATCCACAATATCAATTGAAAAACAAGTATCAAGAGTGATAGAAGGTTGAGAGAGCATCAAACACTTTAAATTCAACAGTTTCACCCAAAACAGTCATGGAGAGGGTGCCATCTTTCACTTTGATGATTGTGTCTGCAATGGCCATGAATGGTCGCCCGAGGAGAATGGGATCAACACGGTCTCCATATGGGTTATCCTCCATATCCATCACTACAAAATCAGCCGGAAGAATGAGTGTATTAACTTGAAATAAAATATCTTCTACAATACCTTTTGGATATTTGATAGAATGGTCAGCTAGTTCAAGACGAATTGAGGTTTTCTTTATCCCTTCTAAGCCAAGCTCCTGATAAACTGAATATGGCATTACATTGATGCTTGCTCCCAAGTCCAACATTGCTCTTCCAACCTTCTTATCTCCGATGTTAATGGGAATGTCAAAGCTGCCAGGATCTTCTAGTTTTGGTAGAAGCTTCCTTTGCAACACAGCACTCACATTCTTGTTAAGCTTTACTTCTTCACTTAGAGCAAAGTTGAGCTTGTGAGTCATTAAGTGCTTGATGAACTTTCCATATGCAGGAATCTGTTTAACAACATCAAGCAACGGCAAATTGATATTAACTTTACTCAAAATATCATAAATCTCTTTAAAAGCCTTATCTTGATTTGCTTTCTTCAAACGGCCTGGAAATGGAATTGGTGGAATATATGGAGGAGGTGGGATGTATCTATCTTCATGAAGATGTGATGGCACAAATTTGTCATCTCTTTTATGCAATTGGAATGGATTGGATTCCTGAGAATCAGATTTGGCCTTAGGAGCAGATTGGGACATTTTGGGTTGTTCTTCTTCCGTAGCTGTGGTTTCCTCTTCATCTTCATTCTCTACAACCACAACATCATTTGATAGATCAGAACCAACTTTGTTATCAACAATCTTACCTGATCTGAGCACATGAACGGCCTTGGCTTCTTGGTTTTTCGGATTGATCACGGTTTAGCTTGGCCATTTCCCAGGCTCCCTTTGAGCTATTTCAGTAGCTATCTGGCCTAATTGGACTTCCAACTTGGAGAGGGCAGCTTGTGTAGTTTGTTGGAAATTGGATTGGTTGATTGCCATTTACTTCACTATATCCTCCAACGATGATGATTGTTGTGGCCTTTGGAGTGAAAGGGGATTCGCTTGATTCTGTGTATTCCTCCATGAAAAGTTTGGATGATTCCTCCAACCTGGATTATAACTTTGAGAATATGGATCATTTATTGGACCTCGGTTGTAGGAATTTACCAACTTAGCTTGCTCTTGCACAAATTCTGGATATGCAGCCCCAAGGGGACAAGAAATGGTAGGATGATCATGAGTTTCGCAGATACTACACACTTCCTTTGAAGGGTTTCTTGAGCTCAATGCAAGGAGGGCATCTAGCTTTTGTTCCAATTTAGAAATCTGCACACTGGAAGAATCATTAGAACCACCAACAATACGTTTACCTCTTGTATCGGTGTGTTGGGTCTCCATTGCTATCGCCTCAAAGAGTTCATATGTTTCTTTGGGAGTCTTAGTCTTATAAGAACCACCTGCAAAATTAGTGACAATATTATGGCTAGAGGGGATTAGTCCTTTATAAAACATACGCATCTGAAGCTTCAATGGAATCCCATGATGAGGACATTGATTGAGCAGCCCATTGAATCTCTCCTACGCTTCACAAAACGACTCATCATCTTGCTTTGCAAATAGTAAGATCTTGTCCCTAAGCATGTCGGTTTTTTGCATAGAGAAGTATTTCTCCAAGAACTTCTTTTGAATGGCTCCCCAAGTCGTGAGTGAACCAGGCTTCAAAGAATTCAACCAATATTTCGCCTTATCTTTCAAAGTGTAAGGAAACACTCTCATTCGAAGTTGATCTTCCGTCACACCTGTCAAGGGAAAAGAGCTCACAATATTAAAAATATCCTTTATATGAGTTAATGGATCTTCATTAGGTAAACCATAAAAGGAAGGCAACATATTAAGATGAGAAGATTTAAGCTCATAGTTTCAAGCTGCGGTGGGCAGCAAGATGCTTGAAGGGGATGCTGGAATTGTCGGGATATCAAGGTCTCCCATGAACTCATTGGCAGCCATCTCTTCTTCTTCTTCTTCTTGGTCTGAACTTGATTCCGAATTTGAAAGTGAAGAACCTGGGAGGTCAGTGTGGATAGCAAGACCAAATGTGGCAATGGCTTGCTCTTTTGCAGTTGCCAACTCTTTTTCTAGACGATTCTGAATTTCAGAGATCACCCGGTTTGGTTGCAAAGATGGTCCTGCGTTCAAAGTCTCGAATGTTGGAATGAAGACCTCACTTGATCAAGGAAGGGATTTCCAGACATAAACTACCTGAAACAGAAAATAACTTGAGTTAATTAGTACTACTAAAAGAATAAGGCAACCTTAGGCACATAACCAGGGAAGAACTTTCGTTCAGTCCCCGGCAACGGCGCCAAAATTTGTTGTTAAAATGTTAACTCGCAATTGTACGGGCCAATTAGTAGTATAGCAATACAAGTACGAGGTCGTACCCACGAGGACTGAGAAGTTAAAACTAGTTATGTGCTTAGATTACCATATTCAAGAAAGTAGGAAGTTAAGTCTGAAACAGAATTTAAAGCAAGAGTGATTGTAATTGTTGAACAAATGAAGCAAAACGAAATTGTAAACAAAAGCAAGTGAGCAAATGTAACAAAGAATGTTTTGTGGGCTGGAAAACAGATTGGGAGGCTAGGGCATTCGATTAATCATAACAATTCAATTCTGGGTTACAAGGCATCAAGTGACAAGTCTAATTCGGATTCAAAGATTGATTCTAGCTAAAGTATGATTAGGCCATGGTGTCTGGTCCTAACCTTGTGTCCCTAATTCCCTAACTTGATCATTTGTTGTCTAACCTAAATTAAGCATTAGGAACCCATTAAGCATAGAAGAACAATTTAAACAACCAAGCATGTATCTAATCCCTGTTGTCGAATGTCCATACATACTCTTCTTATTCATAGTTCAATTCAAATCAAAGCATGGTGTCTACTCTTGATTCAAACTAATATAGCTAATATACAAGTTCTAATGGTGATCAATCATCTAAACAAGCATATTAACTGATAAGCATAATGAATAAGAACATGAATCATGAATCAAACTTGAAACTCAAATCTTCAACTTATAAACCCAGAATATTCATGTTAGGTTACATCGAAGCCCTAGTTATGAATTTAGCTACTCATACTGGAAATGAAACTTAAACAGAAATGAGAAAATATAATGAATGCAACAAGAGTAGAAAAACTCATTGGTGAAGTTGCTTGTGGTGTCCAAGGCTTCTCCAAGTGCTTCTCCATGTCTAATGCTGCTCGAAGAGCTTCCTCACATCTAGAGTATGGCAGCTAAAGAAGTGATTTGGGATGAGTTTGGGTAAGTGGTGATGGCAGAGAAAGAGGAAATTCGTAGAGAATTGGAAGGGAGGCTTGTTAGAGCTGTTTTGGTGATTTTTGGACAGAATGAAGTGTTTTGGGAAGGATGGAAGTGTTAGAGGATGGCTGAAGAGAATTTTAGGCTGAATGGAGTGTGATATCCTTGAATGAGTGTGAAGCTCTCTATTTATAGAGTGTGAAGCTCCCCTTTGGCTGATCAAGCACAGCCATTTCTGAGCTGCCCATGTGGTTGCATGTGTAGTTGCTTTGAACACATGGCTCTTTGTCTCCCCATGTGTGGCTGCTTTGAGCACATGGCTATTTGTCTCCCCATGTGTGGCTGATGAAGCACACCCATTTGCTTTGTCTCCCATGTGGCTGATTTAAGCACATGGCTCAACAGCTGGAAGTTGCATTCCTGAGCATGTGTGCATTTTGATGGGCTCACGGATTAGGGTCGTCTTAATCAATCGATACGTTAGAGTAGTCCATCTTGAATTTCAGACTCTCATCTTTCCAACCACATATTATTTGGGCCAATCCAAGTTAGGATGAAGAAGTTAAGGCCGAAGTGAATTGCTAACTCAGTTTGCACGTTTTTGCACCACTTTGCATATTTTCCTATCCAAAGCCACCCATTGTAACCTAAGGCCCAATGAACTGAATAACAAACCAAAATAGATTAAAAGCACAAGTTTTTCTCTAAGAACGTAAGCAAAACATAAACTTGAAGGGTACAAAATGATATACAATTGTGAACTGATCAAATACCCCCAGACCTAGATTTTGCTAGTCCTCGAGCAAAACAAAAGAAAACAAAGTAAAAAAAACAAAACAAGAAGTTAACTAAACCTCTTCTGTAGGTAACACAATTGCATTGAGCATATGCAACAAGCCTTTAAACATCTAGGCATCCCTAGTAGGAAGAGTTGTGTCTCTTGGGTGTGTTTATATGTTTAAATAGTGCTTGGGTTTTTTTTATAATTTCAACACTCATTTTGGGTGTTTTAGTGAAATTCCCGATGACTTCACTTTCCCCCTACTTTCCCATGAGCTAGGCAACGATTTCCCATACCTACACTTACCAAACATGGGAAAGCAATTGATTTCCCATTCCCAAGTCTCCTTTCCCATAAACCAAACGGGGCCTAAGAGCATCTCCAATAACCTCTTTGGAATCATAAATTAGGTGAGCCACATCACCAAAACTCCCTCCAACATACTTGTCAAACTCAATCACCAAAGTTGCAACTCCATTCTCTCTCTTCAGGATTGACAGTTGACCTTGGCTCTTCAAAGCATTTAATTTTGCCTTGAAAGAATAGAAACTACATTGAAAATGATAAAAAAAACCTATAATTTTTCTTTTCAAATAATAAATACATAGACTCTCTTCACATGTTTTCATAATTTTTCTTTTTTCCATAATATTGCATTACTTGAATTGAAAAGTTTATTAGGGCACAAATTATTAAAGTAGCAAAAAAACTTTTTCGAATTGGGTAGACAAACTGTAACATCCCACATTGACCACGGAGAGGGAGTGATGTGCCTTATATGTACATGTCCACCTCCATCAAGCACGAGGCCTTTTGCGAGCTCATTGGCTTCGGAGTCATGGGAACTCTAAAATTAAGGGAGTTGGGGCTAGAGCAATCCAAGGATGAGTGACCTATTGGAAGTTGCTCTTGAGTTCCTAGAAACAAAACCGTGAGGACAAAGAGAGAGCCCAAAGCAGACAAAATCGTGCTACAGCAGAGCCAATCCTGAGATGTGACACAAACTTTAATTTGAAGAGCTATAATAGCTACTACTATTAGAGATGCTTTTGAAGTAAAAATAATATTAAAATATTAAATCTAGTATAACCAAGAGAGGTGGAATTAAAAAATATGGCTTAATATCACATGTGTAACAACCTGATACTAAATTATTAGTTAAACATTAAATTATTCAAGGAAAAAGACAATTTTACCCCAGGAATATTGAAATGATTTAAGAGTTGACTTTCAGTCCTAGAATGATCCTCTTGATGTCAGGAGCGTGTAGGAATTTGCTGATCTCAATTCGGACAATGTTTGAGCCCTGATCGGATCTCGCATATTGTGCGATTTCCGGGTTCGATACATTTGAACCATTGGATCGTAGTTATTCTTTGTATATGTTGACCTAGACAATTCCCGGATCGTGTAGGATTCAACGGATCGTGAATCGGAGTCCAGATACTCCGAAAATGCCAACCCTAGAGTTAGGTTTACAGTAACCGTCCGATTGTGCGATCGTGAGCAATCCGACCGTCTGATTGAGACCGAACTCTCGAGACATGTGTCCTAGGCATGTTAGAACCTCTAGGAACTCTCGGATTGAAATTTTGAGGTCGTGGACCCTACGGGGTTCCGGGTCGACTTTTGGGACTTATCGCTTTTTGATTCCCAAGGCACTTCTAGACTGTTCCAAAGATGAGAAAAGCTTTTCCGGGCATAAGAATGACGTATACTAGTACAGGAGCCGGGGGCCAGAGGTTAGGATCAAATAATTATGTTGAGTTTACTTGAATCCTTTGAGATTTTAGAAAGGTTTGTGAATGTGCATGTGTCCCGTGTTTTTGGATGGGCAGTGATTCCATGGATTTGTACGATTATGGAATGAGAGTATATTCAGATTTTTAGATCACTAAATTACACATATCTTTAACATTTTGAAATCAATAGGGATTATAGTATGTGATGGTATATTTTGATGTTATTGTTTTAACTATGATATTATTGAGATGTGTTAAGTTTGCTTTAAGTTGAAATTGAGAGCTTAATTTTCGAATAGGATTATTACTAAGCCAATGGGTCTTATTCTGAATAAGCATTACTTCCAAGGATTGGTTTACCATGCATTTAAATTGGATTATTTTGACTACAATGTTGATATATTGGTTTAATTATGGAATTTATGTTTGTTAAGGTTTATTTTCTACATTATGGATTAATATTTGGGAAAACTGAAATTAAGGGTATACTGTATGAACATTATACTAGGATTATGAACTAAGAGAGAGTTTATGGAAAGTTTTAGACAATGGTTTTCAAACCCACCACGAGGACGGAATTGACGGTATTAAAGGAATTAATGGATCAGGAATGGGGGTACGCCTAGGTGGAGAGAATTTAAGCTTTAAGATGTTTTTAAATTAAAATTGAGGATTTTATACGGTTACTATTATTTTCTCAATCAATACATTTGTTTATAAGTGATGGACGAAAAAATATATATAGATTCTGATTAAGTTGTTGATATATAAATATATTTATTTATTTATGAACCTTATGTGAGTTCGATATAAGGGTCTTCGGAGCTTATGAATCTTTAGTTTACTTTATTTTATTATGTTTATTTATCTTTATCTTGAATTATTTTATATAGTATTAAATATCTCAAATTTTTTCAGCATATTTTGCCCCACGAGTCTTAGAGATATCTGGACCGTGGGAGTGAGGATTGCGGAGAAATTGAGTTTAATGTCGCTGGCAGAATGATTTATTCATTTCACTAAGGCGTGAGGCCAGAATGTTGAGATGCTTGATTTTTTGGATAGAAATTGATATATACTGAACGTTTGGATTATATAAACGTTTATTGACAGGTGAAAATTTCAGGAAATGTTTAATTTATAGTGGAGACTCTATCGAATTTTCGGCATAAGTCAAACTTGAGATAATTGTATTTTGAATGGAAGGGCAAATAAGTCATTTGTGCCCGACACCTACTAAGTGTCGGACACGCGCAGGGTTCGGCTCAGATTCTAAAGTGGAATTTGGATCGGGTCTTGGCAACACGTCCCTAAGTTTTATGAAACTATCAGATTGCATCCATAATATTCTTTTTGTGTCATTCGTGGTTCTTAATGTTTTTTTGTGTCATTTGTGGTCCTTAATATTTTTTTTGTGTCATTCGTGGTCCTTATTGTTTCTTAAAATTATTTAAAAATATAATATATATATTTATATAATTTTAAAAAGAAAACCAAAATTTTATGAATTTAAATTAAAAATTTTACATGAACCATTTGTGATAGATGTATGAACCTCACGAATGACACAAAAAAACATTAAGGATGCAATCTAATAATTTCGTAAACCTTAGGGACGTTTTATGATATTGAGCCTAAAAATTATTAAAAATAATATAATTACTAGGGGCACTTGTTTGTGCCTTCATCTTACTAAATATGCCACATGTAAAACTTTTAGCGCATTTAGTAGGGGTGTTTTTTTTCGCCTCAAATACTACTAATAAGGGCCAATCATTTTTCAGCCCCTAATTAATTACTAATATGGGCACATCCATTTTTCTGCCCCTAATACTTCATTTTTTGGTAGTGAAAAAAAGAAGGACCAAAAATCCTTCCATCAGCCACCTTAATCGAAAAGAGGAAAACAACCGAAAAAAGAAAAAAGTCAAAGTAAATTTTTTCTACACATAAATGGGTGTCGTGTTGCCTTGATATCTACATGTGTTCATAATATGTGTGCGGCTTTGATATCGACATGTTTCCTTATTGAATTTTCTTTATAGCATTGATGTTTTGTCACTTTAACATGAATTAAAATCATGTACATCTTCTATATTGAGCAATGTTGATTATTTGAAGTAGTTTTATCAATTAATTTGTAAAAGCATCTTAAAATCATTTTTTGTTTAATTTTTTGTTGAAGAATTAAACAAAATAATAGTTTTGTAACAATTATAACTGCAAAAAATCCTCTCGCAAAGAAGCTTGCATGCAATGAAGTTAGCTAGTAAAGAAGCTAGTAAAGCCAACTAACTACAGTGGTAAGATATTTACCCGCTTTTATGATGCCACCCAGACAAATTTGCTGCTTCTGTGAGAGCTGCCTTCCATCTTATCACCTTCTCCGGATCATCCTTGAAGTTGCATTCATGGTTAGCAAATGCCTTCCCAATGCCACCTGTCTGGTGTCGTAGATCTGAGGGATTCACTTTGTAAAAAATTGGAAATACCAGTTGTTGCTTTGATTTTTTACACTGCATGATATAAGCGAGTTCATCCAAGCACCACTTGGAGGATGCATAGTCTTGAGAGAATATGATGAGAGAAGTCATCGACCCTTCAATTGCTTTGAGAAGCTCTTGCGATATTTCTTCTCCTCTCACAAGCTCATCATCTATGAAGGTGTGGATCCCCTTCCGATCCAAATTGCGATGCAAATGGTCTGTAAAACTGTAGCGTGTGTCCTCGCCTCGAAAGCTAAGAAAGACATCGTATTTCCATCCATCGGTGGAAGAAGAAGAGGAAGAACCCTCTTCAGTGGTAATTGAATCCATAAACTCAAGCCTAGCCTGCTACCTTCACTGTGAATAAGAGAACCTATCTAACTAACAACCCATTGCTAAATACAAACCGTATCTACCATTCCCGGGCTCATCTTAAGAAGAAAAAAAACACAAACAAGGAGACAAGGCAAGCCAGCGACGAGAGACAAGATCAAATAAACTACTGGAGTCGTGGAACACGAGACACATGCTAACTAGAGCAAGTCAGAACTCTTAAATCGAAGGCGACTGGCATTTTGCTTTTAATTTCCCTTGTCCTTTTCTTTCCTTAATCTTATCGCCTCACGAGACTTCAGATTCACATGAAAAAGTTAGGTGGGAACTGCTTCGCATATGCGATGCCAAGCAAGTGGACTCATGACGCTCACATGAAAAAGTTAGGTAGGAAACTGCTTCGCATATGCGATGCCAAGCAAGTGGACTCATGACGCACATGTGTTTTTTCAGCGCAATTTGCTCTATATAAAATGAGAACGGTCTTTCACATATACCAAACAAAGTGGACTCCATAACCAGTCATGGAATCTTTTCCTCTTATTCTATACTGCACATATTCCGATTTGCTTAACTTTTATCCTAACCTTATCATCTCATTAAAAAAATCATCCAATGGTTAAAAATAGGATCCATAAGTGTATTACAACATATTTCCAAACTCTAGTACAGCATGTATATTTTTTCTACGGGATCCATATATATGTAAGTGTTTGTATCATATTTGGAAAATATGTTAAAAATGATTTTATTTTTCGAATAAGATTATATTAGACTCAAATCCAGCCTTTTATTTCTTTTAAAAATAATGAAAAGGTTTTTTTTTTTTTTTGGGAATTTGGGCCAATAATGGGCGAACCGTACGAAAAGATCCCAGCTTTGGTACACACTAAAGTTAAGAAAATGGGTAACCATTACCCAATGACCCATGTGAAGGTCTGAAGATGGGTTATAGCCATTAATAATGACTTGATCGCCGTCTCTCTCAGCAAGAAAGCAGGCTGGATAACGGACACCAGAATCGAAAGGAACCATTTTCCCAACTGAATTTCTAGCTGCGAAAGGACACAGATCAAAGGGGCATCCCTTGAGACCAGGAGTTTCATCCGAGATATCCTTTCCTCCTACCTATAGATCGGCTCACGAGGACTGATCAACAACTGACTTTGGACAACATCTAAGTACCCTCCTCCAGCTTTCATCATCAGGGACTCTTGCCTATAAATATAAAGGATCTACAGTTGCACAAGAGGACTTTCTCTCTCTCCAAAATTAGATGCAACGCCTTAAAAACACTTGAACAAACTTCAAGATTTTTTTCAAATAGCCAATTTACTGTTCAAGTAACCAGTTGACAACTCCTGCATTTATCTTTTGTTGCTCTGCCATCTTCATGGTATGATTCTTATTGAAACAATCAGTTTGAGTTTCTTATAAATAGGAAAAACCTATGTGAATTGGATAGAGAAATCTCCAATTTCTTCTATATTTTAATTTATCTTTAAAAGCAGTTAAATGCATAAAATCTTTGGCTTTCGTTTCAACTTGTTACCATACTAGAGTTGGATAGAGAAATTTCCAACATATGGAACCTTTTTCTTTCTGAAATTTGCTTTAGTTACTTTTTAAATACCTGTCATTTATCTACTTCATATATTCTCATGTAATAATTTATCTTCCTGCTTTTACCTATTTGAGTTTTTCGTTATTCATAGCCAAAATAAGGGTTTTAGGTTTGAATAGGGCTTTATTAGTCTGAAAACAACCCGAAATATACTATTGGGCCCGAACTAGTTGAAGCTTGACCTGATCTAGGGTCATCTCGAGCCCAAACTAGGTTTCTGAACCCGATCGAGGAAGCATTAACCACAACATTGGTTTTCTTCTTGTTTGATCAGGTACCATTCGTATCTATCAAACCAGCAACGTATAATTGAAAGAATATTGAAGTCCTCTTGATTAAGGCATAGAAAAGAACTCATCCAAGCCAATACCCCCCTTGGAGAACAATGGCTTGATAAAAAATCCAGTCTATTAAGCTGGTCTCATCCCCAATAATGTTGGAAAATTGGCTCACCTAAAAAGATGCAAGCTTCGTTTTTCGATGCAGATTGCATGATTCAAAAATCGCCAGAAAGCAACCAGTCGCATGCTACTTGCGACTGGTCGTTTTCAAGCCCAGAAGCACGTTTTAGAACTTGTCTCAAAACGACCGGTTGCACCGTCCCTGCGACCGGTCGCTTCTGCCATGTTGTGTTGATTTTCCACGCGTTTTCAGACATCTTTTCCATGTGTTATGCTTTCTACCTAATTGCAAGGACTTCCAAAGTCATTTATGAGTTCTAGGAAGGTTGGCAATCACTTGGAAAGCTAGGATAGTACTTCATGGTTGTTTGTTGACTTATTTCAAAGGCTTTCTAGAGAAAGTGGCTGAAGTTTTATCCATTGGTGACTTGCTTTTGGTTCACCTAACTCAAAGTCTATGATGGGTGGCTGAAGGGTGAATGTGCAAGAAGAAGAATCTTCCTTCTAAGTCCAAAGGCTTGTCTATAAAAGGGAAGTAGATGCAAGACAACAAGTGTGGCTTAAACCATCAAGGAGGAAGAGAGAGCAATCAACTCAAGTTAGGAGTTGAGAGTTGGAGACTTGTAAGTCTAGAAACCAATGAGGGAAAACTAAGTGAGAGATTCCACAAGAACATCAAGGATTTGAGCAAGGGGTGAGAGAGAAAAAGAGAGCTTGGGAGATATTAGAGTTCAAAGGGGTTTTCTTTGTAAACCAAGGTTGTAACTTATCTTTCATTAGTAAATTTTCTCAAGGGGACCACCAAGAAGATGTAGGCAAATTGCTGAACCTCTATAAATATCTGTGTTCTTTGTGTGCTTGCTTATTTTTCTTGTGAGTGTGTGAGTGTTTCTTTCATCCTTGTGGATTGAAAGGGTTTGTTACATAGTCCATCAAGAATAAGATCCTAAGGGAGTTAATTTTGCACAACAAAGAGTGGCACACCTACACAACTTGAGATCGGATCAGAAGAAGGAAGTCATTAGAGGCCAGCCCGAGCTTGCCTACTCTTCTCAATTGATCCAACTTTCAATTTCATTCGAAGATGAAGGAGCCCTCTCACGAGCCAGAAATCCAATCGGGGCATTGGTGTTGACCCGACTCCTTCCCATTCTCCAAAGCAAATTGACACTAGAGAGGAAGGCGAAAAAAGGGACCAACAATAAGCTACCCTAAAGAAGTATTATGTTGTTGGTGGTCTTCCTCGGCATGTACAGAGCCTAAGTCGAATGGGATCGAGATCTCGGGCATCTAAACAGCAACCCGCTGCAATAAAAGCCACATAGAATTGCAATCAGCTTTCAATTGATCGACTCTATGATCAGTCGCCAATCGAGCGGCCTCATGCATGCGCATTCAACTGTGCCTCCTGCACCCTATCAATGCAGCATGTCGAGTACAATGACAACTCAATCATTAGAGGAGGCGGTTCCACTGGATCACGGCGTGGGGGAGTATTTTCCTTAGGAGGACGTAATTGTGCAATTATTTCTGACACGAAACGTACCACTGGAACCAACTGCAGGCATTGTTCACTTAAGAAGCCATGTGTAATGGTTTTCCTCTTTTTTGTTTTGCCTTGAATAATCTATTAAAAAAATGAAATTGGAAATGCAAGAAAATATCAACAACAACAACAAAAACATTAAATTGAATAAAACGGCAAATTTTTTTTTTTTTTACCTCGTCGCCAATATTTTGATTGTTCGAACATTTGTTCACGACCCTCCGGCTTTGATGGAAGAGCCCATTTGTATTTTTACTCAAATGGAATTTTGTAGTAGAAAATTTGGTGTGAAAAGTATTGAAAGGAGATGAATTTGTATGAAGATTTGGTGTGAAAAGTGAATAATATTGGTATGTATTTATAGAAAAAATTTCCAGAATTTTTGATTTCTTTTACCAAAAATTTCAATTTTTTTTAGCCAAAAAATGGGCAGCCGTTGGATTGGAGGATACTTTTGGGTCGGAGCCTCTAGGAGAAGCCATGTGGCTTGTAGCTGTTGGTTTATGGCAGCGCTGACATCAACTACCCGAAGGCAATACGATGGACCAGATCTCCCTGTGGGCTTGTCTGGACTTGTGGGTCCCACACCTTGCCTGAACTGGATCTTCTGGCTGGAGCTTCCTTCCGGGCCTAAGGCCCCTCCTGCCTGGGCTACACCCTTGCGGTGGACTTGCTCTAACATATATGGGTATAAATAAGCACTTTGTTGCTTAGTCTCTTTACATTGGACGGTCTTAACGAGCTCCTTCAAACACCACTCTTGAAGATGCGTAGTTTTTAGAGAAAATGATAATACAAACTCTTGAAGGTAAAATAACAATCAAGCTGCAGAATCAGCATTTTTATTATTCTTAATTCAACAAATCCCTTGACAAAAACGACAGGTGGGTTGCGCAGGGGAAACATCGACAGATGCTGCACATACATTGGGTTTTTATGCCACGACATCGACAGAAATCAATACTTATTATGAGAAAGAGTTCAAATGAGTCGGTCGACAAGACAAAATGATATTTTAAAATGATATTTGCGACCAGGGGATAAAATGATATTTTCAAATATTTATATTTCGTTCTAAAAGAATCACCAAATTATAAATTTGTCCTGAATTGTAAATGAAACCCAACTATAAGGACCTCATTGCAAAACTACATGAACCTACAGGTCGACAACAAAGGAAACAGTGTTAAATTGCACACGGCAAACCCAATCATAATAAAGCATTTCTTTAAAAATTAAAACAAACAAACCAACCAGAAACCCCACAAAGGAAAAGGACTTGGATGCAGTTAAATTGGCAGTTGGATTGTTCATCTGATACACTGTTGGGTCTTTCAGTTCATTTTGCTTAGGGGGGATTGGCAACGTGTCAAGCTGCAAAATTTCCTCAAATATATAATTAAATTAAATATAAATATAAATAAATAAAGATAATCTACTTTAATGCAGAACTCCCTTAGTTAAACGAAATCAGAAAGAGACATCTAACAAGGGGTCCAACTTTGTGATTAATCCATAAGACAAAGAAGGCGTCGTCCAAATCCACTTGGCCAAATCATTATAGGTTGCCCTGATACTGCCATGTGGCGCTAATGTTGGTGTTTGGTGATAAATGTTGCTACTGCCCTTGTTAAGTACGGGCATAAACCACTTGTTGCTTCATCTATTGACATTTGAGGATTTTCTCTTATGTATATATATAAGTTTACTTACTATGCCTTCTATTAAGACTTGATAAATATTCTTGTGAGATCACAATCTGTTACGTTTTTCAGGTTTAAATGGTGCCTCTTGGCGAACTATTTCTTTTTCCATTTCTTCTATCAAGTCATGCATCCAAATACTATTGTCTTCATTAACATGTATAAGGGCGTTTTCTTTGAGTACTTTGAGACTATACTTAGGGTTGAGGCCTCAACCTTCTAGTATTTGTATCATATGGTCCTTATCTTCACCTTTAAAGAAACATGCAATGTCAAGGAAAACTTCTTTCACTAGATCTTCCAATGAATTATAACTTATTTCAAGAGCTTCTTGAATGTCTGGATTAGGAATTTTTTTGCCACCATCTAATGCATCTAGCCGTTCCTCAATACTTCCACAACATAGAAGTGAACCTAAAACTACCAGAGCTAGGGGAAGGCCTCGAGCATACTGCACTACAATACTAGCGAGCTTCTTATAATCATCTAAAAGTCGTCTTTCTCTTGGAAAGGCATTCACACTGAAGAGATCAAAAGCTTCGTGATCATCTAATTCCTTGACACTGTAGATTAGATTAACTTGATGAGCAGTGAGCAAGTGCTTATCTCGAGTTGTTATGATTATTCTACTACCGTTACCAAACCACTCATGTCGATGACTTTGTGTATTGATTGGCCTCATACTTACGAAGCAGCCTGCTCCTTCCATTGTGAATGTGAAGTCAACCGGTCAAGAATGAATAAGGAATAATAGAACAAGACGAAAAGAAAGAGCCACGTTTGCTTTCGGTGCAACTTCTAAATCTAATTTTTTATTTTTATTTTTTTCTTGGATAGATTAAGGGGTGTATATAATTCTAACTTCAAAGATTTCTTGTGAGTGAATGAGTTTCACAAAGTTAATGACTTTCACATACTTTATAAAGACTTTTGGTGAGTTAGTACTTTCATTTACTGTTATCATCGAGTTTTACATACTTTTATTTACTTTTTTTTAATATTTATTTTATGAATAGTATTTATACTTTTGAAAAATATTCTCTCACATATCTCTATCTCTATCTCCACTTCCAGCCCCACCCGATACCCAAACCAACCCCATCTTCATATCACTGCATAGAAAATGAAGATAAGGATGTTAACTTATCATTTTGTTTCTTTCCTCTTCGAAAAACCCAAAACTTCCGATCAACTTCATCATTTAGATTTCATTAATTGAAAACTAACGGGTAGCTATCGAGGATGGGGCTAGATTCAAGACAAAGAGTGATTGCAGTAGGGGTGGGTGTGGTGAGAAATTGGGGGGAGGGTGGAGCTATCTAAAAAATTTAAATTACAATCATGCTCTCTAATTTAGGAAGTCATAAATACTATAACTCATTTTTAATTGGTCCATCTCTATTAAAATATATTATAAAAAATAATTAACATTAATTAAAGGTTTGAAATACTCATTAAATAAAACAGCATTAAATTATAGGGAGTCACAAATAGTCTTTTCTCTCTCCTTAAATTTAGGAGCTCCTAGAGATCTTTCTATTTTAGTAGGTGGATAGGGAGCATGGTTGGAGTTGTATTTTTCTAATTCCTCCCTAAAATTTGTGTAAGGAGATGGTTTAAGGAGCCTATTGTGGATGCTCTTAAGAATTAGCTTTAAAGTATTGAAAATCATTCATTTAACAAAGTTTTCAAAAATCATTAACTTTTTGTATACCACAAAATTTTTAAACACTTTTTAAAGCAATATCACTAAACTTTTAAAAACTATTTAGAAGTCATAATTGAATACCTCCATGTGCATGTTTGGCATTGCTTATTTGGGATGATAAGTGATTTTTAAAAAAATTTGGGAAGCCCAGTCTATTTGGTAAACTATGAGAAAATCACTTATTGTTAAAAATTGATGTGAGAGAAAACTATAAGGGAAAACAGCTAATGAGGTGCTTTCATTTTCTGATTATGCAGAAATTAGTTTTGAAGGTGCTGAGTTTAGGAATCAGTACCAACAACACTTTTAACAAAAAGTTTGCCAAACACCAAATTGCTTTCTCTCACAGCAAATCTGACAATGATTATTTTCACAAAACAGCAATGCCAAACTTGCCCTTAAACTCATTAAAAGTTTTTGAAAGCTAGAATTAAATACATCCCTTTACATTCCTCTCTTAAGTTTTTATCATAACGTAATTAAAGAACTACAATAGCATGCTTGCCACCACGCTGATCCACTTTTTCAAAAGTTGTGGAACCAACTTCTATAAACGGCTACAAGTGAGACCAACGGCTATAAACAGCTACATTCTTTTTTCTTTTTCTTTTTTAATAGATTTGCAACTTAATTCTTCCTATAAATATCTACCATAACTCTCATAATTTTTGTACACCACAACATCTTTATAACTCTTGATCAATTTGTCAAATTTTTTCACTCACTAAATTATTTAATTATTTGTAATTATTTGTTAATCTCTTTTCCACCAATGGCCGAAGGTTTGAAGCAAAAAGGTGCACATTACTCCATCGATGAAGATGTTGCTATATGGCCAGCTTGGATAATCATTAGTGAAGATCCAATTATCGGGAATTGTCAATCAAGTGGAATGATGTGGAATCGGATAAGAGATCAATTCATACAATTTCATCTTGATGCCCAGGAAGTTAGGTCATCAAAGAGCTTGAAATCGTGTCGGACGAACATCTCCCAAATGTGCAACAAATTCTCCGAGTGTCTTACTTAAGTGGCAAAGTTAAACAAGAGTGGCCAAAATGAAATTGACAATGTGAGTTTTATAATTTTTTAATTTCTTTTGCCAACTTAATATTTTGTCAACTAATTTAAATTCTTGCATATAATATGTGTAGATTATTGATTCAAAACAACTTTTTTTCGAGAAGACCAAGAAAGCATTCCTCCTTGACCACAGTTGGGATGTTATTCAACATGCTCATAAGTGGCAACCCTTTGAAGGGTTCCAATCCTCTCCCTTTGTGAATGCTTCTCCAATGAGTGAATCCATTTATGTAGATGATGATTCACCGTATGAAGCCGTTCCAGAAGATATTCAGCTCCGTATAAGTTGTTGACTGCATGACAGAATCTCTTGCAAGCTTCAAATGATGTGGTCTCTGGTATCTTCAAGTAATCATCATTGAGGTCAGTTGTCTACCATATGCAAGCATACGCAAAGTGGCTGTCATCTTCACTTGTGGTGAGAAACCAAGCTTTCCAATGGCATCAGGTTTTTGTTTAAAGTAATCGTCGAAATGGACAATTTGTTCCATTATTCGATTAAACAACTCATGCCTTATGCGAAACCTATTATGAAAATCTAATGAGGGATACAACGGATGGTTAAAGTAATTTTGAAAAAGGTTTTCATGGGCATTTACTAGATCTCTTGGTATAGTACGTCGTCGTGAAGATGTATCCTGTGGACAACCACCGAGGCCTTCTCCTTTTTCTTCACTTTTTTTTTCTTTGTTAGCTTTCGAACATTTCCAAAAACTTTATGTTGGCACCTGTCTCATCACTAGAAGAGCTATCATATCCATTGTTGGTCATTCTAGTGCGGTGGTAGAAGACATAATATTGAGAATACAAGAGTTGGGAGGTGGTGTGTTAGAGCAAGTGCAGCGCTACAGTCATGCCATGGCAACAATAGGCCCCCTAAGGCCCCAATTCCACCTCCAGCGCAGAAAGGCTAGCCCGAGCAAGTCATGGGACCCACCAGCCCGGGCAAGCCCACAGGCAAACATGGATTGGGCTGTTGCCCGCAGGTTGCTGACGTTAGTGCCTCAAAAAATATCAAAAAATTCTGGAAAATTTTTCTATAAATACCTACAAATATTATTCACTTTCCACACTAAATCTTCATACCAATTCATCTCCTTCCAATATTTTTCACTTTCCATACCAAATTTTCTACTACAAAATTCCACTTGAAAATTTTAATTTAATAAATATGGACACGTGGCAACCGAAAATTTTATTTGAAAATTTTATCCGAAAATGTTATCTGAAATTTTAGGTGATAATTTTATAATAAATAGTGACACATGGCAACCGAAAATATTATCTGAAAAGTTATCAAAATTAATAGTTAAGTATAAAAAAAATAGAAAATAGAGTAAAGTGAATAGTATTTGCTCTTGCCTTTTGGGGTGGAACCAAAAAAGGCAAGGTTGACACTATTCATGTGAATAGTGTCAAACCTTGCCTTGCCTTTGCCTTGCCCTTACCTTTTGGGGTGGAGGTGCTCTTATGAAAATAAGGTGGTTGTTTATTTATAAAGGATATGATGGTTTCAAAGATAACAAATATACAGATGAGATTCGTATGAGGTAATTGGATCCAACGGTTATTGTAAGATGTAATATGAATAGATAAAAAAAATTTATTTGAAGCCATAACGAATGGGACCCATATCCATCTACCACTATTATTATTTGACAAATGTAAATGGCATAAGGGGAAGGCCATAACGAAGGGAACCCATATCCAGCTATCACCATGCTACCACAACATTATCTGAGAATGTAGATAAGAAAGGGATGGAAAGCCATAATGCAAGGGACCCATATCCAACTTTGGGAGGACCACCAAATTAATGTTGTGCATCTTGTTTGAATTTAACCATGTTGTTGTATCATATCTATGAAATAAAATGTTGATTTCCAAATCTTGTCCAAATTTTAATTTTTTTGTTGTTGAAATGTTCACAAAAAAAAACTAACATAGCATAAACAAACATTAAAGTAAAATAATTAACAAAAAAAAAACCACGTAAATCAAATTACATCATAAAAAAATATAGAGCCCGCCATGAATATAGGGCATTCCATTGTGGAAGAGACACCTTTAGAGCCCCAAAGATTCCATCGGAGCTCTAAATGGGGCTCTATCAACCCTTTTAAGAACCCCAACCATTGGAAATGACCTAATAACCTTTAAGAAACTCTAATTTTTCAATATAAGATTAATTTCAACTCAAATGTGTTTGCAATGCTTTGTAAAAACCAACACAAACCCCTTGACAAAAATGCCGGATGATGCGCGCATGGAACATTGAGAGAAAGGCTGCACTGCACATGGAGGTTTTCTGCCAAAATTATATGCGGTGCCTAGAAAGTCCAAGTCATCATACTTAAGTAGAATTGAATACTTATTATGAAGAAGGGATCAAAATGAGTCGGTCGACAAGACAAGACACTATGCTAACGGGGATATTTTTGCGACAGAGGGATAAAATGATCTTTTCACATATTGATATTTCCACGACAGCCTTACACGATGACGCTTTCTGATTTAAAAGAATCACCAAATTATAAACATGTCCCGAATTGCAAATGAAACCCAACTATAAGGACCTCATTGCAAAACTACATGAACCTATATGTCGACAAAGAAAACAGTGTAAAATTGCACACACCAACTCCCAACTACCAGTTCATTTTTGGGTGCAGTTAAATTTTACTTA
Organism: Prunus salicina; assembly: GCA_020226455.1. NCBI lineage: Eukaryota > Viridiplantae > Streptophyta > Magnoliopsida > Rosales > Rosaceae > Prunus > Prunus salicina. The sequence goes on along the minus strand of CM035347.1, from coordinate 14,770,748 downwards.
ATTGGAAGTCGCCTGTTGGATTGTGCATCTGGTACACTGTTGGATCTTTCAGTTCATTTTGCTTAGGGGGGATTGGCAACATGTCTACAAAATTTCTATATATATAACATTTCCTATTAAAAGAGGTGATAATATAATAAACTCACACAAATGGACTCGAACCCAAAACCTTTCATGAATGGAGCAATTACTTCAAATCACGACACTAACGGATTCTTTACAAATTTCCTCAAATATTTAAATAAAGATAATCAACTTTATAAGCTTGAATTCAATAATGCAGAACTTCCTTAGTTCTTACAAGAAAAATAATTAAATAAACAAAATCAGACAGAGACAACTAACAGGGGTCCACCTTTGTGATTAATCCAGAAGACAAAGAAGGAGAGTCCACATCTCAAAATAGCTGGTGCCACTCACCACTTGCCCAAACACTATTGGTTGCTAATACTGCTACGTGGCGCCAATAATTTCTTTTTATAGATATTTTCTCAAATCTTCCACTCACTTCCTTCCTTATATACGCAACAAAACCCAACGCCAAATCTATCCTCTGCCTTCTCCTAGTAAACTTCACTGTACTCTCTTTCTGTCTGTGTTTTGAACAGTCAAAGGGTGGTTTTGTGTTTGTTGGGTTTGTGATCAGAGAGATAGAGAGAGAGAAATTGGAGATGGCAAAACCGAGCTACTTGAAAATGATGACTGAATCAGATGCAAATGAATTGATCCACTCCGATCTCAACGACCTTGCCACTGCTGCTAAAAAGCTTGCCAACCATGCCATCCATCTGGGCAGCTTAGGCCTTGGCACCTCTTTCCTCAAATGGGTTGCTGCTGTTGCTGCAATGTGTGCCCCTCTCCTTGTTATTGAGATTTTTTTTGGTTGATCTTTGTGTCATGAATTTGATTTTTAACAGATATTGATTCATATGTGTTTCTGGGTAATAGTTTAATCATGTTAATTTCATATACTTGATCTATCATGTGGCTGTGTCTGTCTTACAAAATACACGATCTGTTCTGTACTGAAAATTCTGTGCTTATTTCTACGTTGGTTTTTCAAAGTTTTGATTGTGATTGCTCTGTAACTAGGATTTTTCATTTGTATGTTTGATGGAAGGCTAAAGTGGAATTTTTTTGTCAGTTATTTCTTTTACAGATTGCAGACTTTTTGAGTGATTTTAATGGTGTTAGTAATATCATTGCGAATATATAGACTTCTGAGTGAGTGCACAGTCATCGACAGTGGCACAGATTGTCAATTTATCACCTTTTTTCTGATGTAAAGTGATTTGATTTGAGAAAATATGCACGACCTTACCTGTTTCTCTCTGTGCTTACTGCAGCTATCTGTTGGTCTTGGATCGAACAAACTGGAAATCAAACATCCTTACAGGGCTCTTAATCCCCTACATTTTCTTTACCCTTCCCTCAATATTGTTCAACATCTTCAGGTTATTTTCTATACTCTCTGTATTATCAGTTGCATATTTCCTATTATCTGTTCATTCTGTTCTCTCCCTCTAAACTCTTCTAAATGGTTAATTTCACAGGGGACAGATTGGACAATGGATTGCTTTAGTTGCTGTCATCTTACGGATTTTCTTTCCTAAACATTTCCCAGGTAAAATGCAAATTGTATTCCCAGTGCTGAGTTATAATGTTTCTGTTAGCTTTTGAAGTTGATTTATATTATGTTACCTGGAAGTTGATCCTTTGTTTTCTGTTTGTGCTTACTGGTTATGATGGTAACCTCCAGAGTGGCTTGAATTGCCGGCTGCGTTGATTCTCCTTATAGTCGTTGCTCCTAGTTTAATTGCAAACACCGTGAGGGGCGACTGGATTGGCGTTGTAATATGTCTCGTCATCGCTGGTTATTTGTTGCAAGAACACATCCGGGCAGCCGGTGGGTTCAGAAATGCTTTCACAAAAGCCAATGGCGTATCGAATACCGTTGGCATAGTTATTCTGTTCGTCTACCCTGTTTGGGCACTGGTGCTTGACATCCTATAGACTTTACTATCATTCTTACCATCGTGTGGGGTCTTTTGTGGTTTGAACATTGTGTTAAATTCCTTTTTTGTATTTAATTCATGTAGACACCAACAAAATTCATATTTTCGTTGTGTTTGTCTAGTTTGTATTTATGAAAGTGTGAGCAGAAACCTTGTGGAAGAGACTTATTTCTCTTTGATGTAGAGAGAGCTCAGTATTTGTTCAATGATTCTTGATGGACCTTCTCTTATTATCTTATGTATACAACTTAATAAGAAGGAAGACAAAAAACGAGAGAAAGAATCAAATGCGACACCCAGCATTACATTTGAAGGCAATGATTAGGGAAAAAACTTTGTTTTGGGCACTGGCAAATCATCCTTGATCACTAGGTGGACTCCGCAGCTTTCGAAAAAGACTGAACGTTTGATGGTAAGGTCAAAACTAACTTTGCACTTAAAAGGTGGCAAGCCACTTCTTGTCTTGGCTATCATTGTATGGAATGGGATACAATATAGCCACAGGTGAGCTGACTCTTCTCTTTCGAATCGAAATAAACCGCATGTTCATGAGAACATTCTTCATCCATGTAAACTCTGGCTATCAAGCAACAATTGCCAGAACTGTTTTGCTTAATTTCAACAGCAGCACAGAGAGCCAGCCCTGTTTTTGACCATTTGAAATTGGGAGGGATTTCAACAGAAACTTCACATTCACTACGCTCCTTCAAATCCCTACAACAGCTGAACCACTTTGGAACCTCATTTCCTGGAAACACAACCTCAAACACAGATTGTTGGGAGAGAAACAGAGAGGACAGAACAACCAGACACAGTACAATCTTTTTCATCTTTGCCACACCGGCCAGATTGTCACAGAGTCTCCGGCAATTAGACAAGTTCATCCAACCAATCATATGTGAGTCACAAAGTTGCAACACCCCAGCTGGGAGCACTATCAAGGATGATGACATGGCTATGGATGTGTTTGGAAATTTAACGTCTCAAAGGGATTTGGACCGTTTGGTTCCAAATGAAGACCCTTTACATCTAGAAAATTCGAAGCTCAGCCATGGTGTTTCTGAATTCTGACGTGTAAACATCAGCCATCAGCCATCAGCAAGCATGCAATTAGCAAAAGGGGCATTGAGTATGGTGTTTCTGACCATTACTTTTGTGCTCATCAAAAATGTTTTTTCTTCCTGCTCTGGTCCCAAGTCCCCCAATGCCTTTCTGTCACGCACCACCGCAGCAATAAGAAAAGACTCAAATTGTTTTACAAATACCAAACCTGTGAACCAGTTGGGAAATCAACATATTCAAAACTTCAGAAGATTCGAATAAAGAAAGTAGAAATTAGTGCTAAGACCCCAACAAACAGAATCTCATCTACTGAGGCAAATAGATAGAGATGAGATGAGAGGGCAGGGGTTTGTTTTCAATGCTATCCACGACATATTCACCTTGAGACAGTTAAATTCGATTCATTCTTCTTCCTCTGCATGATTTCATTGCCTATCTGGCTGACCAATGTCATCTGCATTAAAAACATCATTATCTTTCATGAACGAGACTAGAATTATCCTCAAATGAGTCCATAAGAAGTGATCAAGTAAGTAATGTGAATAAACTTTTATAAATTGATGGATAAATTAACTTATGCAATAGTGTACCAAAAATGAAACAGAACTGTACTTCGGTAGCTTGTTGGAGCAACGATAAAACATTCAAAATTAGCTAAAATAGTTAAAATGGCTTTCTAGGCTATATTCAGGAGTACTTAAATCACAGGTGAGGTGACCAGGTTTAACCAATGGCCTTGACAGTTATATATCATCACAGGAAATTCAGGGGCAAACAGAGAAGAAAGAGCTGACCATTATCTCCTGTGTGTGTTGGGCTATCTGGAAGGCCATTCTGAAAGTGTATTCTGAGGTCTGCAAGTGAATCCAATGCCTGTCATAACACAAGAATCAGTGGTTAAATCAAAGCCGGAAGAAGACTTGAGGAAACCCATAAATAAATGCACTTTGCTCCTACCAGAGGAAGAAGACTTTAGCAAGACTGCACCATTCCAACATCCACCATTCAAAACTCAATTGAAGTCTAAGAAACCAATCATGTGGAATTAACACAAACAATCACAAATATAGATCACTGAATTCTACCCACGGGCTTGAGAATGTCAGCTTGTAAGAAGGATGCAAATCCTTATCATCCCAATCACATTTGAATGCTACTGTGCTTTCCCTTTGGTATCTTCCTGGACATACCCATGCCTCTATACTGAGGTCTTCATCCTGGTGGCATTACTAGGTGGACTCCGAAGCTTTTCACAGCCTTGCTAATACGCACAAGATGAACTCGGATTGTAGGCAAATAAGGCGGCATCACCCATGTTTCTTTCACATTTCTTTTCGTGGGTGCCATTCTCGACATCAAATCATGGAAAGGGAAATATGACAGCCACACTGAACTCGAGTCTTTCCCTATTCGATGAATTTCATTAACGCATAATTCATCGATGTAAATATCAATAGCAAACTCCCTGATGCTGGGTTTAATTTCAAGAAGTAACCTATTTTTGGTCTTTTCGAGAAAAGCACAAAAAGAAATTCCTTTGTTCTCCCAATTGAAATTTTGAGAGGTTTTAATAGAGAATTGACATTCGCGAAGATCCTTCAAATCCTTACGATAACTGAACCACTGTGGAATTCCCCTTCCTGGAAATTCAACCTCGACTTGAGATGTGAGAGACGAGAGAAAGAGAGAGAAGAGATTGACTTGATTTATGAACATATTTTTCTTCTTTGCAATTCGAACCAGATTGTTACGCAGTCTCCAACAATTAGTCAAGTACATTTCCCTGAACATTTGAGACTCTTTACGTTCCAAAATGTTGGCCAATTTTGAAACTCTTTCCAATGATAAGCAATCACTCACATCTAAAATTTTCAATCCTTGTGGAAGATCTGGAATTTCTCTAAGTCTCTCGCAACTAGTCAACCAAAGTTCCTTCAACTTGACGAAGTTATTAATGCATACGGGAAGACTAACGAAATTCCTTTCTGATAGATCAAGTACAATTAATGTGGTCATGCAATCAAGAGACAGAAGGCAATCGGCAATGTCTGAAAGACTGGATCCGCCCGAAAAGAATCCAGATAGCTTGGGAAACGCTAAATTGCCTCCTTGAAGAGTCACAAGTGATTCTGCACTCCTTGAATCTTCAGACTTCGCCATTTTAGGAAATGAAACCAATTTTGAGCATTTCATGACAGAAATTGCCTTTAGGTGCTTCAACTCATAAATGCTGCATGGCAGATTTGTAAGGTTTTCACATCCGGTTAAATACAAAATCTCGAGACGAGTGAAATGTCGAATTGACGATGAAGGCAATTCTTTGATGGAAGTCTTTGATAGATTCAGGTATTTCAAAGATTCCATCTTCCCCTTAATTTCAGGAAAATTCTCAAGACTTATGCAACCCTGAAGATTCAAATACAGCAGAGATTTCAAGTTGACAATTCTTGGAAACAGAGTAAGACTACGGCATCCCGTAAGACTCAACTTAACAAGCTTATGAAGGAATCCAGCAGAAGGATGAAGCTCAACTAAACTTGTACAATAGTTTAGATTCAACTTCTCCAAGTTTGGGACTCCAGAGAAGTCAGGGGTTTTTCTTAGGAATTTGCTGTGCTCCAAATTTATAAATTTCAAACTCTGTCCCACAAAACAGAGAGAAAAAGAGAGAGGATCGCATCATAAGCTCTTAATAAACTCCCAATATGCTGAAAAAAAATAAAAATAAAAATAAACTCTTGAAAAAAGCTGTAATTTAAATACCTTGAATTCCAAATCCAGTCGTAAAATGCGGCTACGAGGCATAGTAAGAGCAACAAGTTTCTTTGGATTAAAATTGGCTGGCAAAGATTGTGACGGATATTCAGGCCAGCTAAGGAGCCTCAACTCATTGGGAAGATAATGAACTTCTCCAGACAAGCGCGCATTATGATTTATAAAAAGTCGAAGATTTTTCATCTTTGAGAAGCTTTCAGCGTTCAAACATACCTCATCTGACTCAAGCCCAGCAGGCAAATTCACCATAATACCCTTGATCTTATCCGTTCCCTAGTATGAAAAAGCAATACTATTAGCAAAGGACAAGTTTTTTGTGAAATAAAAATAAAATGTTTTAAATTATATATTCTACTTACTGTGTTTTCTGTTAAAACATGGTAAACATCCTCGTGAAACCACAACCTACTACGTTTTCCGGGCTCAGTTGGTGACTCTTGGCGAACTACTTCTTTACCCATTTCTTGTATCAAGTCATGCATCCAAATGCAGCCATATTCCGTAATATTTATAAGAGCCTTTTCCACGAGTACTTCAAGATCATACTTAGGGTTGAGGTCACAACCTTCTAGCATTTGTATCACATAATCCTTGCCTAGACCTTTATAGAAAAATGCAATATCAAGGAAAACTTCCTTCACCGCATCTTCTAGTGCATTATAACTTATTTTGAGAATTTCTTGAATCTCTCGGTTAGGAACTCTTCTGTAACCATCTAATGCACATTTCCATTGATCAATACTTCTACCACATAGATGTGAACCCAAAACCATCAGAGCTAATGGAAGACCGTCAGCATAGTCTACTACATCGTTTGCAAGTTTCGCATAATCATCTTCTAAGTGTCCATTTCTTGAAAATGAATTCCAACTGGCGAAGAGCTTTAAGGACTCATAATGATCTAACTTCTCAACCTCATATATTAGATTGACTTGATGAGCAATTAGCAAATGCTTATCTCTTGTCGTTAGAACAATTCTGCTGCCTGAACCAAACCAATCAGACCTTCCAACTAATTTGTTTAATTGGTCCAATTGATTCACATCGTCAAGAACTAAGAGAAGCTTCTTACCATTCAACATTTTCTTTATCACATTGATTCCTTTGTCAACATTGGTCACCTTTACTTTTTTCATCCCTAGAATCTCAGAAAGAAGAATACTTTGTAGTTTGACTAAGCCTCCATACGACATTGATCTTTCTCTAACATCATCTAGAAAACAGCAACCTTCAAACATATGGGCGATGGAATTATAAACAGCTTTAGCAATTGTTGTCTTACCTATTCCACCAGTGCCCCATATCCCTACCATGCGAACATCGTTTCCTCCAACGCCCAAAAGCTTATCTATCTCGCGCACACGAGACTCTATTCCAACTGGGTACTTTGCTACATTCAAATACGCACGGTTTAATACTTGTAATGAAACCGCTTCAACGATGTTGTCAATAAATTTTGATTCATGCCTGCAAGGTTATACAATATGCGAAAGATTAATGATGAATAACATTTTGTAATATTATACATATATATGTTATTTTTTTATCACAAATGGTTCCTGAGGTTTGCGAAATTATTGAATTTTGTCTTGGCTTCCGTCAAGTTTTCTGTTAAATTGAGGATCAGGTTCAAAGGACACACAAAAGCCACATCTTTAAACCTTGGATGTTCAAAAGCATTTGACATTAAAAACAATGCCTTTGTATATGGGTCCTGATCCTATTCTAACAGTTTCAATTTCTATTAAAAGATCAGAAATAAACAAGTTTAGTAAGCAGCTAAGGTGCGTGGTTGAAAATAAATATATACCCGTCGATGAAATGCCATCCGGACAGATTGGCTGCTTTCGTAAGACTTCTCCTCCATCTTTGCACCTTCTCCATGTCATCTTTGAACTCGCATTCATAGTCAGCAAGTGCCTGACCGAAACTGCCCCTTTGATGCCGTACATCCGACGGATCCACCTTGTAAAAAACAGGCCAAACTATTTGCTCCCTTGTTTCTTTACTCTCAAGGATCTTGACGAGTTCATCCAAGCACCACTTCGAAGATGCATAGTTTTCGGAGAACACGATGATGGAAATCTTCGACTCTTCGATCGCTCTGAGAAGGGCCGGTGATATTTCTTCCCCTCTCTTAAGACCATCATCTATGAAGGTTCTAATTCCCTTCCGAGTCAAATTAGTGTGCAGATGATCAGTAAAGTTGAATCGCGTGTCCTCGCCTCTGAAACTCAGGAAGACGTCGTATGTCATTGAATGACTGTCGTTTGATTGCGTGCCGGAGAAGTAAACAGGCTGATCAAAGAGCTGGGAAGGGCATGGCCTCTGGGTTTCTTTTCTTTTAATAAGAAAGCATCTTATGAGCGAGGGAAGCTGCGAGGAAGTTAGCTGCGAGCTTCAACCTCCTTTGTGAGAACACAGCGAAGTCGATGAAGGTGAAGGGAAGACAAGGAAAGGAAAGGAAACAAAGAAAGAGGAAGAGCCAGTGTTCTGCGATAATCTTTTTTAATTCTACTTTAAACAAGCGATAATCTTTTTTCCAGTCCAATTATGGGTAGTGGAAAAATCCAAAACGACAAAAGCTCATACGCGTAGTAGTTGGCGTGTTTCAGTGTTGTCCTTTAATTCTACTTTAAACATGCGATAATCTTTTTTAATACAAGCGATAATCTAAAATACAAGGGGAGGGAGTTTTTGCGCGCACACTAGCAAAGTACCAGGCGAGTTCGAACCAGAGACCCTGTTGGCAACTTTTTCTTTTTCTTTTTCGGTGGATTTGTTGGTGATAAAGACAACTAAGAAATCCACAAAGATTATTTTACATTGCATAGACCAAGATCTATTGAGAATCAGTTAATCATTGATTTTGGGGTTATAGCCATTAATTTTTATCGTCTTTAACGTCCATATAAATGGTTTGGGAAGCAAATCATTTCTTGTCAAATATGATATCTGACATTCATACTGAAAGAGTGAATGAATATAGCAGTTCTGTGTGTATTTTGCAAGCACAAATAACTGACATTGGGACCAATATATATATGGTTTCTCAAACCAGAACTTTTCATATTATTTTTATTTATACACAAACTAACTTAGACGGACTCACAGGGATCCGAATCCAGAGTCTTTGTGGGTAGCACCTGCCCACTATCAGCAATCACATCTTTGGGAAATTGTGGTAAAAAGGTTTTCTTCAGTAGCTTCCGGCTTTCGACATTGCTGTCATACCCTTGCTTCCTTTGCTTCACTGTACAGTTTATCAATACGGTCCTGCAGATGATATTCCAAAAAATATAAACTTAACAATCACTTGACAAAGTCAGCTTTTACTATTTGAGAGAGAGAGAGAGAGAGAGAGATTTATATATAGAATGAGGGAGACCCGTTTATGGCATAGCACTTGATCATTAGCAATAGAAATTCATTTCTTTTAAGAAATAATCCAAGGTCACAGCCGCAAGGGTGGGGAAAGGATATTAAGTGAGTGGCAAACTGAAGGCCTACCAGGTGCTTGAAAAGGAAGTCGCACAGTTACAGTGAGGAGATTTAAGACAATATATAGAAAGAGAGAGCAGAAGGCATACCTTGTAATATTTAAGTAGGTGTGGTCTCTTTAGTTTGAATGTTGGAGTTATAAGATCCCTCTCCATGTCAAAGGGATTTGGTTCCAAGTGAACTGCTTTTAACAGCTCAAAACCTCGAAGCTGGAGGAAGGTCACCCAAGTCAGATTGAGTAGACATTAACAAAGGCAATTACCTACATACTTGCTGCTTCTGACCAACACTATTGAGCTCATAATGATTTAAAATCATCGGTCAAATGATGCTCTGCTGCTCAATCCTCCAATGCCTTTCTGTCAGGGACCACCACAGCAACAAGAAACGACTCAAAGCTGTTCCCATAAACCCAAATCTGTAAACCAGAGGAGAGTTCAGATATCCACAACTTTAGAAAACAGGAAAACAACCAAAAGGAAATCTTCACAAATTAAACCAAAAATACAAACTCGCCAATGGAGGAAAACAGAGGCGAGTCCTAATGTATGGAAATAGTTCTACGTCTATTGGATGTAGTAACAAGCAACGTACCGATGTGATAAGAGGGCATTGCAGGTATTTGCTTTCAATGTTTTCCACAGCAACATATTCACCTTGAGACAGTTTAAATATATTCTTTTTCCTATCTATAATTTTCATTGCTCCATTAGGCTGCAATTCTCCAATGTCACCTGCAATCCACTCAAAGTCAAGAAATACCACCTTTTAATGCAACAATTAACCATCAACAAAACATTCTAACATGCACACCTTGACAAGCCAAAAGACTGACCATCAAGCAAGTAAATTATTTCATTCAACTGTATGGCTAACTATTGTAAGAATTTTTACCAGTATGAAACCACCCATCAATAAGGACTTCCTCTGTCAGATCTTGTCGCTTGTGGTAACCAGAAAACAAGGATTTTCCTCTCAGGCGAATCTCTCCACGTGGCACACTGGAAAGTGCATCATATCCCATTTCTGGCATTGACTCAAGCCCTGTTTCAATAGTTGTCATGGGGACACCCACAGTTCCCATCATAGGAAAAACATTGCCAATAGACGTAAGACATCCACCACAGCTTTAATTGAGGCCTACATGTCAAAGAGCTTAACAAGCTGATGGAAAGCTCTTTTTTTAAGGAAAACTTTTATAAACTACTGTTGATGTGTTGTGCATCAAAATTTAAAAAGCTCGCGTCACTGACTAGAAAATCTTGCATACATGGTACATCCTAGATCATGCATATATAGTTGTAATGATAAGTAAATATCTTAACCTTATAAATTTTCCTGTATTTTCAAAATTATGCTTTAGATTTCATCAATTAAACAATTAATACCAGCTTCTTCAAAGATGAGAATGAATTTTGCATACATGGTACATCCTAGGTCAAGTCCGCATCACAATGCCTTTTCTTTTTTCTTGGCCACATATCAAGGTCACTGCAAAACCTATGAAGATTACCTAACACCATTTATATGATTCTATGTATTTCCTAGATGACTAAGCAGATATTCATCCAACCATACCATATCCTTGTGACAAAGTACTGCAGGCGGTGACCCCCAAAAATTCCTCCACATGCCTAGGCAAAGGTGCAGCACCAGACAACAGTATACAAACTCGTCCCCCTAGTGCTTGTTTTATCTGCCACAAGTAACACTTGGGAAAACAGAGCAAGACAGCGTTAATGCCTCATTGGCCGTAGTTGCATAGCAAAACAGCAAGCCGATCACAGATAATCTTAACACCTGGGAAAACAGAGCAAAATGAAGCTGACGCAAGATCAAAGTCCACAACCAGCAACACATCATAACAACACAGCAAGGCAGCACAAAGCAGCAAAGCAGGGCAAAATATTCTGCACATAAGATTACAGCAACTGGAAGAGATGAACCATGAGGACCAACCAGCCATAGCCAGTGTCGGAGAATGACTAATAGGACTGCAATAACAGCAACCTGAAATTCTTGATAACAAAATCTTGAGGTGTAGGTACAACACTCATGCGGTTCTTGCAATCACGTAACCAAAACGTCCGCAACTTGAAAAATTTGCTAGTGCATACGAGAAGACTAACCAAAATTTCTTCCTCAAGGAAATCAGTACTTTCTGATAAACTGCATTTCCCCACACTGAATCCAATTAGCTTGGGGAACGCTAAGTTGCCTTCAGCATAACTTTCTGTTTCCAATATATTTGAGAAATAGCTAGGCAGGCATTAAAGAGAGGAGTCCTCTTATGAAATCTTCAAGTTAGTTCGAATCTCCAAGGAAGGTTCTGCACTCCACGAAACTTTAGACTTCTCCATTTTTGGAAATGTAGTCAGTTTTGAGCATCCACAGACAAAAAGTTTCTCTACATGTTGCAACTCAAAAATGCTACATGCGTGTAACAAAGGACGAGCTTTCATTTTCTCCTGCGACAATAGTTGCTTAATTTCCTTCTTTCTTCTCCCCAACATTAGGCAGCACGCAAAGCACTAACCAACAATGACCGGAGAACTAATGCAGCAACACCAAGGAGAAAACAAGGCAGAGCCAAACAGCAACCTGTTCTGCTATCAAGAACAAAATGCAGCCGCAGGAAGAGCAAAGTCTACAGCCAGCAACACACCTTAACAAAGCAGCAAGGCAGCACTACGGACGAAGCAGCAGCCATGGTGGTGATTGAATTGCTGGAGGAAGATGGCATATTGGGGTGGTGCAAGACTTGATCTGGATTTCACACAGAGAGGAAAGACCACGATACCTGTCAAGGGCAGCGACACACAAAGAGGGGCGGAGGGCAGAGGCACCTCAACGCCAAAGAAAACAAAAAAAAAAAAACAAAAAAAAAAAATAATAATAATAATAAAATAGTAAAATAGGTGGAGGGCAGCGGCGCCTCAACACTTTGACAGCGGAAGGAATAAGGTGGAGGTATGCTCTGATACCATGTAAAGTTTTGAGAATTCGATAATTGTATTGAATCTCAGAGAAGGTATTTAAAGGCTTTACAACAGTGTAAGAATGGAAAGAATAAATCTATGCCTACACTATAGCTTGTGACAGCAATCATAATATATGCAATTGATACAGGAAATATAAATTGATATGGAAAGTAATCAAGGCAACCGTTGACATTACAATTCTTTAACACTAACCAGCAAAGCAACCAGCCAAAAACAGTGGCGCAGCAAGGAGACAGGAACCAATAGGGACTGCAATAATAGCAACCCCGAACTGAAGGCACCAGTAACAAATCATCCGCAAAACCAAGCAGCAGGAAAGAAAAGACATCCAGGAAACCAGCAGAGCAGTGGCATGAAAGGGAAAGCAAGACCATGCTAGCCATCAGGAAGAGCAGGCACCAGAACACTAAGTGATCACAGACTCAGGGAGAGATTTCCATGCCACAATTGCTGGGAGAGTAGCAGGTTGAGGCTTGAAGCTTTAAAGAATATTACTCGGGAGGTATAACTTTATTCCCTAGCGGGCACCATCTACTCTGAAACAATAAGGTGCAGACCAGTCTTCTCCCTCTTATCTCATCTTTAATAAGAGCAAAACTGCACCATTCCAACAATACATTCTACAATGTCCACCATTCAAAACTTGATTGAAAAGAAACCAAAATCCTCATTTGAATTAACACAAAAACAATAACAAATAATAATCATTGAATTCTACCCGCAGGCTTGAGAATGTCATCTTGTAAGAAGGATGCAAATCCTTAGCATCCCAATCACATTTCAAGGCTACTGGTCTTACGCTTTGGAGGATTGATCAGTTGGTATGCTGGTATCTTCAAGGACGCACCCATGCCTCCATACTGACGTCTTCATCCTGGTGGCATTACTAGGTGGACTCCGCAGCTTTTCACAGCTTTGCTAATGCGCACAAAATGAACTCGAAGTGTAGGCAAATAAGGTGGCATCACCCATGAGCTTTTCGCTCTTCCTTTCATGCATTTATACTCCCATAAGGATTCCCGGACCGACATTATTACAAAGAATGGAATATACCACAGCCATACTACAGTTGACCCTTTCCCTTTAGAATGTGTAGTATCAGTGCGTCGTTCATCCAAGTAAATATCAATAGAAAAATCCCTGATGTTAAGTTTGGGCTTAGTATCAAAATGGAACGTATTTTTGGTTTTTTCAAGAAAAGCACAGACAGCCAATCCTTTGTTCTCAAATTTGAAGTTTTGAGGGATTTTAATGGAGAATGTACATTCGCGAAGATCCTTCAAATCCTGACAACAACTGAACCACTTTGGAATTCCACTTCCTGGAAATACAACCTCGACATAAGATTGCTGAGACGAGAGAAAGAGGGAGAAGAGATTGACCTGATTTATGAACATATTTTTCTTCTTTGCAAAGCGAACCAGATTGTTACGCAGTCTCCAACATTTAGTCAAGTTCATTTCAGAGATCATTTGAGACTCTTTACGTTCCAAAATGTTGGACAAATTTGAAACTCTTTCCAATGATACACAATCACTCACATCTAAAACTTCCATTTCTTGTGGAAGATCCGGAATTTCTCTAAGTCTCTTGCAACCAACCAACCGAAGTTCACGCAAGTTGACAAAGTTGATAATGCATGCGGGCAGACTAATGAAATTGCTTCCTGATAGATCAAGTCTTGTTAATGTGGCCATGCAATCAAGAGTCAAAAGAAAATTGGTAATTTCTGAAAGATTAGATCCCCCCACATTGAATTTAGATAGCTTGGGAAACACTAAATTGCCTCTGTGAAGAGTCACAAGTGATTCTGCAGTCCTTGAATCTTCAGACTTCACCATTTTAGGAAATGTAACCAATTTTGAGCATTTACTCAAAGAAATTTCCACTAGATGCTGCAATTCATAAATGCTGCATGGAAGATTTGTAAGCTTTTCACATCCGGTTAGATACAACGTCTTGAGACTAGTAAAATGTCGAATTGATGATGAAGGCAATTCTTTGATGGAAGTCTTCGATAGATCCAGGTATGTCAAAGATTCCATCTTTCCCATAATTTCAGGGAAATTCTCAAGACTTATGCAGCCTTCAAGATTCAACTTCAGCAGAGATTTCAAGTTGACAATTCTTGGAAACAGAGTAAGACTACGGCATCCGGTAAGACTCAACTTAACAAGCTTATGAAGGAATCCAACAGAAGGATGAAGCTCAACTAAACTTGTACAATAGTTTAGATTCAACTTCTCTAAATTTGGGACTCCAGAGAAGTTAGGGGTTTTTGTCAGGAATTTGCTGTTCTCCACATTTATAAATTTCAAACTCTGCCCCACAAAACAGAGAGAAAAAGAGAGAGGATCGCATCATAAGCTCTTAATAAACTCCCAATATGCTGAGAAAGAAAAAGAAAAAAATAAACTCTTTAAAAAAGCTTTAATTTTAAATACCTTCAATTCCAAATCCAGTCGTAAAATGCGGCTACGAGGCATAGTAAGACCAACAAGTTTCTTTGGATGAAAATTTGCTGGCAAAGATTGTAATGGATATTCAGGCCACCTGAGGAGCCGCAACTCATTGGGAAGATAATCAACTTCTCCAGATAAGCGTGCATTACGATTTAAAAGAATTCGAAGATTTTTCATCTTTGAGAAGCTTTTAGCATTCAAGCATATCTCATCTGACTCAAGGCCAGCAGGCAACTTCACCATGATACCTTTGATCTTATCTGTTCCCTAGTATGAAAAAGCAATAGTATTAGAAAAGGATAATTTTTTGTGAAATAATTATAGAAGTGTTTCAAATTATATTCTACTTACTGTATTTTCAGTTAAAACATGGTTAACATCCTCGTGAAACCACAACCTACTACGCTTTCCAGGCTCAGTTGGCGACTCTTGACGAACTACTTCTTTACCCATTTCTTCTATCAAGTCATGCATCCAAATCCTGCCTTCTTCCGTAATATTTATAAGAGCCTTTTCCACGAGTACTTCAAGATCATACTTAGGGTTTAGGTCACAACCTTCTAG
The DNA here is from genome assembly GCA_020226455.1 of Prunus salicina. Classification (NCBI taxonomy): domain Eukaryota; kingdom Viridiplantae; phylum Streptophyta; class Magnoliopsida; order Rosales; family Rosaceae; genus Prunus; species Prunus salicina. The sequence goes on along the minus strand of CM035347.1, from coordinate 14,755,367 downwards.
TATTCCAATCACATAGTCCTTGCCTACGCCTTTAAAGAAACATGCAATGTCAAGGAAAACTTCCTTCACCGCATCGTCTAGTGCACTATAACTTATTTTGAGAATGTCTTGAATCTCCTGGTTAGGCACTCTTCTGTAACCATCTAATGCACATTTCCATTGATCAATACTTCTACCACATAGATGTGAACCTAAAACCATAAGAGCTAATGGAAGACCTTGAGCATAGTCTACTACATTGTTTGCAAGTTTCACATAATCACCATCTAAGTGTCCATTTCTTGAAAATGAATTCCAGCTGGTAAAAAGCTTTAAAGATTCATAATGATCTAACTTCTCAACCTCATACATTAGATTGACTTGATGTGCAATTAGCAAATGCTTATCTCTTGTCGTTAGTACAATTCTGCTGCCAGTACCGAACCAATCAGACCCTCCAACTAATTTGTTTAATTGGTCCAATTGACTCACATCATCAAGAACTAAGAGAAGCTTCCTACCATTCAACATTTTCTTTATCACATTGACTCCTTTGTCAACATTGGTCACCTTTACTTCTTTCACCCCTAGAATCTCAGAAAGAATAATATTTTGTAGTTCGGCTAAGCCTCCATATGGCATTGATCTTTCTCTAACATCTTCTAGAAAACATCTACCTTCAAACATATGGGCAATGGAATTATAAACAGCTTTAGCAATTGTTGTCTTACCTATTCCACCAGTTCCCCATATCCCTACCATGCGAACATCGTTTCCCCCAACACCCAAAAGCTTACTTATCTCGTGTACACGAGACTCTATTCCAACTGGGTATTTCGCTACATTCAAATAATTATGGTTTAATACTTGTATTGAAATCTCTTCAACAATGTTGTGGATAAATTTTGCTTCATGCCTGCAAGGTTAACAAATGTGAAAGTTAATGATGAAATAGCATTTTGTAAGATATATATATATATATATATGAATGCTGAATTGCTAATCAGTAAGTAAGTTAATCAGGTGCTAACCACTCATTTGATGCACTCCACAATGTCATATAATGATCCAAAATATTTATTTTTCAGGTCATAATTCAAGGAACATCTCTAAAGAAAAAGAGAAAATAAAGTAGACAAATCGAAAATTGTTTAACCATTTGATTATTATTGCGAACATTTTCATTGTTTATAAGAAATATTGTGTTCGTCTATTTGTCTGATTAAAGATAGATTACTAAGTGTTGTCTAATTTCACTAATTTGTTTTTTCAAGAGTGATCATTGAATGAAAACCTGAAAAAATGAACGGTATGCATATATGAGATGAGAGTGGGTACAAACAAGTGGTTAGTCGTATTAACTTACTTAGCGCTTCCTCCCTCAACGCATCATCTGCCACCTCCCCCACCTACCCTAGAGGGGTGGAGATGGGGAGAGGAGGGGAGGGGAGGAGCTACTTTAAGAGATGAAGAGCTTATTTCAACATTGAAGTAAGAAAGGAAGGTCAACTTCTAAATTTTGTCCAAGTTGATAACAGAAGATGAATTAGTCATAAAGGGAATTTATCCCTTCTGAAAGGGATAAGTTTTGTTGATGCCATAGCCCTGCATTACGGGACAAAGGAGTCCAGCATCTCTCGGCACCGTGTTCAGTGAAACAGCAGGCGACCATGCCAGCGTGGATATATGGCCCAAAAAAGGTCATTTTTGTCCTAATCCAAGGATTCGACTATTCATGAACATATTGTAAAGTGTCTCACCCCTTTTTTCTCTATAAATAGGGCATTTACTCCTGGTACTAAATATGGTTTTCCTATCTTACCCTTACTATGCCTAAATATGGTTTTCCTACGTGTGGCTACCTCATCCAATCCTAATCCACACTAACAGTTGCAATTTCTATTAAAAGATAAAGAATAAACAAGTTCAGTAAGCAGCTATGGTGCGTGGTTGAAAATATATACCCGTTGGAGAAACACCACCCGGACAGATTGGCCGCTTTCGTAAGAGCTCTCCTCCATCTTTGCACCTTCTCCATGTCATCTTTGAACTCACATTCATAGTCAGCAAATGCCTGACCGAAACTTCCCTTTTGATTCCGTACATCCGACGGATTCACCTTGTAAAAAATAGGCCAAACTATTTGTTCCCTTGATTCTTTACTTTCAAGGATCTTGACGAGTTCATCCAAACACCACTTTGAAGACGCATAGTTTTCGGAGAATATGATGACAGAACTCTTCGAATCTTTGATTGCTCTGAGAAGCGCCGGCGATATTTCTTCCCCTCTCTTAAGAGCATCATCTCTGAAGGTTCTAATTCCCTTCTGAGTCAAATTGATGTGCAGATGATCAATAAAGTTGAACCGCGTGTCCTCGCCTCTGAAACTCAGAAACACATCGTACGTCATTGAATGCCGGTTATTTGATTGCATACATGAGAACGAAATAGGCTGATCAAAGAGCTGGGAAGGGAATGGCCTCTTGGTTTCTTTTATTTTAATAAGAAAAGCATCTTATGAGCGAGGAAAGCTGCGAGAAAGTTTGCTGAAACTTCAACCTCCTTAGTTTCAGCAAACTTCAAACGTCTTTTCAGTCGAATTACGGGAGCAATAATTGATTAGTTTGGTGTGTTTTTATGAGCGGGGGAAGCTGCGAGGAAGTTTCCTGCGAAGTCAAAGAAGGGAAGACAGTGATGGGAAGAAAGAAACAAAAGAAAAAGGAAAGGCCAGTGTGATTCCGTTGAAACGTCAAACATCTTTTCCAGTTCAATTATGGGAGCAATAGTTGACTAGCTGGGTAGTGGAAATGTCCAAAACGACACAGGTTCATCCTATATAATAATTTTTCTTTTCTGATGAACTGTGAGTAAATCCTTTTGACCAAACAAAGACAGGATCATGTAGTGAAATAACAGAGGAGCTTGATCAAGGAATTTATTAACTCGTTATCTATGCTTTAATTTCATTCTAAACCAAATTGTTGTACTGCATCACAAATGGTCTTTGAGATTGATGGATTTTCTCTCTTTCAATTGTATTCCGGAATATGTTCTTGGATCTAGACGTTTATCTGTTCGTGTTTCTGTGATGTGTTAGAAATCGTCTTCGAAATTGGACGGGTATCCTAATCTCTAAAGCTTGGGAAGACATCATATGTCCATGAACGGGTGAAAGAAGAGGAATAGGCTCCTAATTGTTGGTTGTCATTGATTATTTTACATTGCATAAACCAAGATCTATTGAGAATCAGTTATCATTGGTTTTGGGGTTATAGCAATGTAGATGCAATTGGTACTTGAGATATCAGAAGTAAAGTAGCCATTAATTCTTTATCGTCTTTAACTTCCATACACATGGTTTGGTAAGCAAGCATTTCTTGTCAAGTATCTGAAATTTATACTGAAAGAGTGAATGAATATAGTATTTCTGTGTGTATTTTGCAAGCACAAATAACTGACATTGGGGCAATATATATATGGTTTTTCAAACCAGAACTTTCATATTATCTTTATTTATACACAAACTAACTCAGACGGACTCCTTTGCTTTGTGGGTAGCACCTGCCTGCTATCAGCAATCACATCTTTGGGGAATTGTGGTAAAAAGATCTTATCCAGTAGCTTCCGGCTTTTGACATTGCTGTCATGCCCTTGCTTCCTTTGCTTCACTGTACAGTTTATCAATGCGGTCCTGCAGATGATATTCCGACAAATATAAAATTAACATACTTGACAAACTTCAGCTTTTACTATTTAAGAGAGAGAGAGAGATAGAAAGTCTTGCTATTTAAGAAATAATTCAAGGGTATAGCCGTATGGGGCTGTGTTTGGTTACTAGGTTGGCCCTTAAAAAGTACATACTTTTAGGTGTCATCGGTCGTGGGATATTGATCAGGGTGGAGGCAGGGTATTTAGTGGGTGCCAAACTGAAGACTTACCAGGTGCTTGAAAAAGGAAGGCACAGAGTTACAGTGAGGAGATTTAAGAAAATACTAGAAAGAGAGAGCAGGAGGCCTACCTTGTAATGTTTAAGTAGCTGTGGTCTCTTCAGTTTGAATGTTGGAGTTATGAGATCCCTCTCCATGTCAAAGGGATTTGGTTCCAAGTGAACTGCTTTTAACAGCTCAAAACCTCGAAGCTGCAGGAAGGTCACCCAAGTCAGATTGAGTAGACATTAACAAAGCATCAAACAGGGAGTTGAGACAATTATCTACATACTTGCTGCTTCTGACCAACACTATTGAGCTCATCCAAAATGTACTTTCTTGCCTTCAGGTTTTGACATAATGATTTAAAATCATCGGTCAAATGATGCTCCGCTGCCCAATCCTCCAATGCCTTTCTGTCAGGGACCACCACAGCAACAAGAAACGACTCAAAGCTGTTCCCATAAACCCAAATCTGCAAACCAGAGGAAAGTTCAGATATCCACAACTTTAGAAAACAGCAAAACAACCAAAAGGAAATTTTCACAAATTAAAATGTAGTAAAAAGACCAAAAATACAAACTCGTCAATGAAGGAAAACAGAGGCGAGTCCTGATGTATGGAAATAGTTCTACTTCTATTGGATGTAGTAACAAGCAACATACCGATGTGATAAGAGGGCATTGCAGGTATTTGCTTTCAATGTTTTCCACAGCAACATATTCACCTTGAGACAGTTTAAATATATTCTTTTTCCTATCTATAATTTTCATTGCTCCATTAGGCTGCAATTCTCCAATGTCACCTGCAATCCACTCAAAGTCAAGAAATACCACCTTTTAATGCAACAATTAACCATCAACAAAACATTCTAACATGCACACCTTGACAAGCCAAAAGACTGACCATCAAGCAAGTAAATTATTTCATTCAACTGTATGGCTAACTATTGTAAGAATTTTTACCAGTATGAAACCACCCATCAATAAGGACTTCCTCTGTCAGATCTTTTCGCTTGTGGTAACCAGAAAACAAGGATTTTCCTCTCAGGCAAATCTCTCCGCGTGGCACACTGGAAAGTGCATCATATCCCATTTCTGGCACCGACTCAAGCCTTGTTTCAATAGTTGTCATGGGGACACCCACAGTTCCCATCATAGGAAAAACATTGCCAATAGACGTAAGACATCCACCACAGCTTTCAGTGAGGCCTACATGTCAAAGAGCTTAACAAGCTGATGGAAAGCTCTTTTTTTAAGGAAAACTTTTATAAACTACTGTTGATGTGTTGTACATCAAAATTTAAAAAGCTCGTGTCACTGACTAGAAAATCTTGCATACATGGTATATCCTAAATCATGCATATATAGTTGTAATGATAAGTAAATATCTTAACCTTATAAATTTTCCTGTATTTTCAAAATTATGCTTTAGATTTCATCAGTTAAACAATTAATACCAGCTTCTTCAAAGATGAGAATGAATTCATACTAGGTCAAGTCCGCATCACAATGTCTTTTCTTTTTTCTTGGCCAAATATAAAGGTCACTGCAAAACCTATGAAGATTACCTAACACCATTTATATGATTCTATGTATTTCCTAGATGACTTAGCAGATATTCATCCAACCATACCATATCCTTGAGACAAAGTACTGCAGGCGGTGACCCTAAAAAATTCCTCCACATGCCTAGGCAAAGGTGCAGCACCAGACAACAGTATACGAACTCGTCCCCCTAGTGCTTGTTTCATCTGCGACAAGTAACACTTCGTTAGAATGTAAAACAGCTATCTCAAGAATGGAATGGCGAAGGATGGGATGACTGACCTTATCAAAGACAAGCTTGTCCAAGAGAGGTGCTGCGTTTTCTTGTGGCAGACCCTTCTCCAGATTTGCCAACTTGCTGTCAATTAAATCTTCATTAGTTTTATTGTAGAGATGCAAATGCAAACAAAAATATTTCCATTTTATCGTCACTCATACTAGTTATAAGCATATTGGAACAGCGTCTTCCTTAACGCACCACTAGATGAAACTTTATTAGCAATACCTGCACGAAGAAAATTTAAGCCAAATATTTAGAATAACAAAATTCAAGGACATATATCTATATAGTTCAGTATAATGCATGCATTACCAGTGTATATGCGATCATACACTCTAGGGACCCCGCAAAACATAGTAGGCCTTAGTTCCTGAAGGTCCTCCATTAGAAATCTGATATCCTTCAAGTTCAAAGTAAAAAATCACATGAGAACAAGTTGGTAATGCACCAAGAGAACTTTTGACTAAAACATATAAGTGTAAGAAAAAGAAATCACTGCAATAAATTACTGTTATTACTTACTCCTCGCCAGAAGCCTATAGAGGAACCCTTGTAGATGCAATAGCTCTCCATAATTTGATCATATATATGGGCCAAAGGAAGAAAGGAAAAATACGAATCTCCTTCTGTACACTGAAATAATCATGTGATCAATTTCAGTGTCAATGTCATGTGATTAGGCACCAGGAAATAATCATTGAGTTCAATTGATAAACTTAACAACAAATCATGTTCTCAACTTTCTAGTGGTAATACTTCCTTGTAATCACAGAACTTAGAAAGAGAACCAAAAGTTTTTTTTTTTTTTAAAGTGCAAATAAGAGGCAGCATAATCATTAATTTGGAAACTTCAAGGACATGTATCGTAAAAAGGCTAGGAAACTCATTTATTATGGAAATAGTAATCTTTGATCAGTTGTTTACCACTTTATCTGTTAGAAAAAGAATTTGCTCCACAGACAATACTTCTGCCATAATTGCTCCATTAGTAATAATAACACCTTTTGGTTCTCCAGTTGTTCCACTTGTGTACATTATAGTGCAAATGTCAGTCCTCTGTTTTGGAGGTAGTTCACAATCTAAATTTCCCTGAAAAAAGATGAGGAAAGGTGGTTTTACATTATTGAAAACCATTTGACCAATCTTTTACCAAAAAAGAGAATTTATATGAGAAAAACAGTGTTAACAAATTACCAACTGAGAGAATTCCTCCCAAGAGAAACAAGATACCCCCAGTCCTTCAGCTTCCTCCTTTTGAGTGCTAGAAATATTTGCAAAGCTGACAATTGCTGAACAAAGCAAATGCATAACTGAGATACCATCCTTTGAAGTTTCACCTTAAACTTCAAGTATCTAAGGAAATAGCATATGACCTACTTTTTAAATGCGTAGAGCAATTTGGAAGGCATGACAGAATCTGCACAAAGCATTTCGATACGAGCAGGACATTATGAAACAAGAGAAAGAGAGCCAGAAACAACTAAAATACCATATATTTAATAAACTAATGAGGGTCAAAATACACAAAGTCAAGTTCGTCTTTATATTTATATTGAGGTTTGGTGCCATGGAATTGGATTAGGAAAATTTTAGTACCACGGTATCAGAAATCAGTAGCCTTGAACATTTAAGTAATCATGATGATCCTATAAAGAAAAGGTACTCATGATCATGAGGAAATAGATAGAAGATAACTTACAGCAGGGATCTTGTTCTCTTGAACAAAAGCTATGGAAACTTCAGCATGATTGATGATGAATTCAACTGCATTAGCACCTGTTATATGTAAAACCATGAAAAGTTAAAGTGATATATTTAATCGAACTCGACCACCATCATTGAAGTCCAATTCCTACTGGAAATTATATTGCAGAAGAAAATGTATAGAAACTCTAAAACTCATGGTGATATAAGCACTGATGATTATTGACAAAGAGAAAGAAATCATACCAAGGGTGTCATACAGCGGAACATAGGTTATGGCATGGCTATTACAGGCCTGTAAAACATCAAGAAAACATAAAAGCATTACAGTTATTCAACCTGATAAAGAATTTCCTTCCGATATTGATAACTTTTCCCTTCAAGTGAGCAATAATGCATGAATATGAAGCCAATCATGATCCATGAAAATAGGAAATACAGTATTTACCTCCATTGCAGTAAGCCACTGTGGGCAGTTTGATCCAAATATACCACAACGATCTCCCTGTATACATTTAAAAGACACAAAAATATAAAACACCAATGTTAGTTTCCTTTCTTTTTTTTCCCCTTTTGCTATGAGAAACACCAACCTTTCACAGCTACTACTTTCACTAACAACTTGCATCAACTCTAAACAACATCACATTACAATTATAAATCTTTTCTTTTCTTCATTCACAACATAACATATTGCATGTCAAACTTTAATGCAAATTACAATAACAGATTAATTTATGCATTCATACACACACACATATATTCTCAATAGGCACGTGACTTACAGGATTGACACCGCGGCTCCTGATGGCTGAACCCATTCGAAGGGCTGCATCATGAACCTCTTGATATGTAAGCCATACATAGGGACCCACCTGCAATTTCCATTAAACAAATTCAAAATTGGCATTTCATAAACTTATTTGGAAAGAAAAAAAAGAGCTTATGGGTTTCAATGGGTTTGTGCCGTTGCTCAAAAAGAAGGTACCTTTGTTTCCGTGACTTGACGCCGGCCAAGCATTGGATTGTTCGGATACTTTTTCGCAGAGTCGCTGCCAGTAAAACAGAGTTTCAGCCATGAACTCACGCTAGGAATTTGAATTACAATATGTTCTGAATTGATTGCAATTTTCCAGTGATTTTAAGCTTTTTAGAAAACTAAGAACAGGGTTTGTGCTATTCGAGTTGCAGACCGTGGATTGGTAGAAAAGCGAGCTTCTTTTTCTTTGTTTTCTGCTTCAGCTTCTCTAACCTTTCTTTTGGCTGACCACAACCAGAAAAACCTTTCTACGACATGCCGTTTTCGATCACATTTTAGTATAGTACTAAAAAGTACGGGGAAATCATCAAATGGCCTATTAGCTCAGCTGGTTAGAGCGTCGTGCTAATAACGCGAAGGTCGCAGGTTCGAGACCTGCATGGGCCATTCTCTTTTTCTTTTCTGGTTAATTTTTATCCGAGAACAAACTGTCAAGCTAGATCGATCTGCTTAAACACAATTACCTCCTTTTGGTTCTACCTTCTCTTTTTCTCCCCAGTATCGAAGTGAGAAAATTTAAAACAAGACAAAATGCAATTTGTTTCTACATCATATCCAATATAAATATGCCAAATTTTCCGGGAAAGTTTTTGTCCATTTACTCAGGATCCAAACAAACATTCAAGTTTTCAGTCTACATGCCTTCACAACAAAAATGTGACACTCAAATTAACGTAAATTATTAACCCCATTACACAAATAACGCACAACACATGCAACAACAGCAAGTAATTTCAAAATGGGATGAGAGATATACCTGAGAAACTGCCACGGAGACTCCAACCCCTCCGGCAACTCCATGAGCCCATCTTTAGCATAAATGCTCCTGTACACAGGCCCCACCGATGGCCTCCCGTCGGCGGCCGGCCTCGATTCTTCAACCTTCACTATAAATTCCATCAACCCTTTTACTCAACTCAGCTAAGTAAGCAAGCTAGCTAGCTAAAATGAAAGAACCTACAAGATGAAGAGATAACTAGCTAGAACAATTTAGATAGCTATGGTAATATTATGGTGTTGAAAGCTTTATGGTGAATGTTATAATTAATAACTAGAACCAGAAATGGAGGTGGGACGGTTTGGTACAGCTGAAAGCAATAAATTCTGGTTTTTTCTTTTAGAACAAAATATTCATATCTTCACCAATTTATAGCGGCGTTTATGAGGGGAAAGTCTTGAAGCCACCGGCTAGCGGCATTTATAATGGTAGATGTAGTTTGGTGGGTGTTTCGAAATATTTTTTTAAATACAAGTAGTGTAAATTACAAGAGGGCGAGACGTTTCTCACATATAACAAGGTATCATAGGAGTTGAACTTGACTAAGACCATTAATTTGCAGGTCAAGACCTTTTTCCATTGGGCTATAGCCGATTGGCATTAACTTATTGGAACTAATGTTTGTGAAGAAATAGAGTAAAACAATAATGCTTTTTTGGTCTTTCTATTTTGTTGGTTTTTTGGTGAGCTGCCTTGTGGTACATTTTGGTGAAATGGGTAGCCAAATTAGAATGATAATCCAATTATTTGAAACAATTTCCTGATGCAGGCATGTTAATTATAGTAATTAATTTATTTCATGGTGATGTCATGTGGATCATGAGCGATAAATGGTGCACCAATTCATACAAGATCCAGCTAAGTTGAAGACCAAGTAGTGGGAAAAAATAATATTCAGATATTGTATACTTGATCTACTGGATAAGATTTCCAATCTTGTTGAATACCCTAAAGATTTTAATAAAATTAACTTTGCCCCAAGTATTTTTCTATGATGTCTTTAGAATTAGTTAAATGGAAAATTGTAAATTGATCCTTTAGATTTTGATATTTTTCTATTATGCCCCAAGTATTTTTCTCTTTTATTTTTTTAATTACTTTGTTCACTATCTTTATCTTATAGATCCATATCTCATCTGTCATAAGAGACAAACTCTAGCAGATTTCTTTTCTTTTTTTCTTGGAAGAAATGAAATTTTATGACTGCATTTTACATGCTGAAAAAAGAGAGACAAATAAATGTTAAAGTCATAGGTTAATTAAAATGATGGAAGTTAGCTGAAAAATGCAGGTGGGTGAGGTTGGGTATGACAAAAAGAAATTAATGGTAGATTGATGCATAAGTCTAAGCAGTCCATCAGAATGGTTGCCTGTTGGACTAAACTCCAACAAAATTTGTGACTCTGTTAGACATTTGGTACAGCAATGTTTGAACCTTGACAAGATGACAACATCCTCATGATATCTGATCATTTGAAGCTTTTCTTTTTCATTTTTTTATTTTATAAAAGATTAATTTAAATTGCAACCTAAGCCCAATATGGCAACCATAGTTACAACTTACATATGCCAAATTGCATTCAAGGTCCAAAATGAGAATCCTGTCTTAAAAAAAAAAACAAACAAAAGTATGCAAAATAAGAATTCAATTTAAATAGTAATAGGGCCACTTATGATGAATATGCTACAAGTCCTGGTACCTAACTTTTTTGCTTGTTTACTGATACCTTAGAGCACTTCCAGCGGCAAGGGGAAGCCTGGGCAAGAGAGGGTCTAGGTCCGCGTGACGGCTCCAGCGCGCAAGGGCAAGCCTGGGCAAGGCATGAGGCCCATCAACTCGGGCAAGCCAACAGGCGAATCCAACCCGTGTTGCTGCCTGGGCAAGTGATGCTAATTAAAATAATAATAAAAGGAAAAAAAATACCTAGTCATATTCTTTATTTCCCACACTGAAATCCTAAACCCTATCTAAATTAATCATTTATGTATACAAAAATAAAAAAAATTAAAGTGAATAGTAATTGTCTTTTGCCATGGCGAATGGATGGAAGTGCTCTTAAATTATCTGTGTTTTAGTTTTGAGGGCATTTGCGTTTATTTATGTGAGGTGTTTGTTATTTTTGAAAGTACGAAATAAATTTTGGGTATTTTTGATAAAAACTCCAAGTAAATTCAGCCCAAACTACAAAATGGGCCTAAATTAAAGGTTCAGCTTTCATCCAAGTCCAAAAGTTGGCTGGCCGTAGTTGGGGTTTTTCCCTGCTCCGTCAGCCCATTTGTCTGTTCTTACCAAAGAATGAAAAATACTCTTTGCAAATGTTTTCAAGTCCAAATATGATTATATATTTTGCACAGAAGAGGCAACATCCCAATAAGAGAACAAAGCTGCAAGAGTAGCAGCAGCAACAGGGGAACAAAATTAACCAAAAACTAACAGGCAGCCCCCTTAAAAGGAAACTGAAATTCTACAGAAATCAAAAAAGAAGCAGCCAAAAGAAACCATAAATCAACTTCAGCAACCCAATTAAAGAAAACAACTCTGCCTGCAATTCAATTTCAACCCCAAAAATTCTTTGTTCTAAATTACACGATCCATGCATCAACAAGGACCCAAAATGCTACAATATTACACAGATCTAAAACACCAAAAATTACCCAACTTGTGGCGTTGACTTTCTCCAATGTGGACGACCGACCACACATTCTACCAACCCACTAAGGTCAATGAGATGAAAAGAATGACAATGACAAGTACAGAAGAACACTGAGCCCATTGCACTTCTTCACATCCTGCTCTTTCTCTGCTTTCTCTGCCTAGTGCCCACCCCGAAAAAAAAAACCCTAAATCAACCCAAACCCCCAAATTGCCACTAGACTTATAGCCCTAACCCTAGCTCACATGGCATTTTGCATTATTGTCGGTGGGTTTTTGCTCTAACACAAATAAATGGCGCCAAAACCCATTAAATCTGTCTCATTTATGAGCCTCTCTATAAAACCCCAGTTTTTTGTTTTGTTTTGTGTGTTTTTCTTGCTCTCCTTCTCTCTCGTCAATTCTGGGCATTTAATGCCTCCTCAGCCCCAATTAATGACCGCACCAGCCCTCATTTACTCTCCGTCTCTCCCATCTCCCACCGTCTGTTCTCCCCCTTCCCTCGCTCCATCCCCTCCCTCCACGTGTCTCTCCAGAATTTAATCGTTCCGATCTTTTCTTTTGGTTTCTATCTTCTGTTGAACCTCTCTGGCGATAACAACGCCTCTGGATCTCCGCACCGGAGGCGGCTCGACGAGAAAGCTGACATCGCCGACGATCTCATGAACATCGGACTCGTCATCGACTTGCTCCGGCGAGACGATCCTCCTGCGCCACCGCCGGAGAATCTCGCGCTCGGCTCCGTCAGCGGGAAGAAGCATTTCCGGCGGAAGAAAGGCGATTTCATATTCACGCCGCCTCTGTACGTTGACCTGAAGGAGAAGACCCGAGCCTTCGTCAACGACCCGAAGGGCGACGGCCGCTTGCTCCAGAAGCTTCCTCTCCGGTACCGCCACGGCGACGCTGTCGCTGGCTCCGTCACCATCATCCTCTCCGCCGACGCCGAGCTCCGCTCGAATCCAAACGAGTGCGACCGCTTCAGGACGAAATCTCCGCCGTTGATCCGATAATCCTCCCAGTAGTTGGAGCTCCTCCTCGGCGACCGGTCCTCCGCGCACCGTTCGATCTCGGTGACGATCGAATCGGAATCCCGAGACGCCGGAGCTTCGGCAAGCGGCTCGAGCGCGATGCTCCGGAAAACGGCGTCGTCGAGGCTCGGCCGGATCCTGGCGGCCATCAACGGAACGAACGGAGACTCCGGGCGGAATATTCCGGCGCGGCACAGAGGACAGTTGGCGTGAGATCGAAGCCACATGTCGATGCAGTCCACGTGAAACACGTGCGAACAGACCGGAAGAGTGCGAACGTAGTCGTCGTCTTGGAACTCGATCAAGCAAACGGCGCAGTCTTTACTGAGAGGATTATTCAAACCGGTCGACGCCGTTTTGGACGTGTAGAGAGAGAGTGGGATCGTTTTGATGACCGACTCGTCTAGGCCGTAGGGAGAGAAGGCGTGGAAGCCGAGGTCGGCCGGGTCAAACGACGAGTCGTACCGTGGAGAGTCGAGGTCGCCGATGGAGGAGGGGAGGTAGGAGCGGCGACGACGGCGGCGCCAGCGTCGTTGGAGACGGAGGATTGGCGGGATGACGTGTTGGGAGATGAGGCGGGAGTAAGTGACGATTAGGAAGGCGGTGGCGACGACGACCACCATGGCGATTAACGGCGGGGAAAAGTCAATGGGGTACTTGGACGGCGGAGATGATGCATGGAGTGAGGTGGCTGTGATGATGGGAATGGATAGGGTAGGTGCGCGTGCAGGATATGGCGATGGAGCTGGAGCTGCAGCTGCTGCAGCAACCATTTTTATGGCATTTATCAGTGGAATGAAGTCATGGTGTTTTGAAGGAGAAGTGTTTTGTGGGGAAGGAGGGAGGAGGTTTAATGGGTTACGGTTGACTGTTTAGTCGTTTTGTTTGCTTTTTTGTTGCGATGCGGTGCGTTTCGGTCGTCGATGCCTACGACACGTCAGCGTCAGTGAATTTAAGGCCGCGCGAAGCTGCTATTTTCTGGTACGGGTTGCACCACGTTGCTCTCCATGTGGACTATTTCATTTTTGGGTTCGTTTTTGTGTAAATTCTGGAAAAGACCAAACTAACCCCACAACCGTTGTTGAAAAATCTTAACTCATGAGTTTGTTACAGGATCACAGAACAGATACTGTAATGAATTCGCAACTTAATTGTTGACCAGTTATGTCTCGATTCCGTTTTGTGCCTTTGTCAAGAAGAATTTTTTTTGGTAATTCTTGTCAAGAAGAAATTGGAAGATAATGTATGGATAAATGTTTTTTGTTTTTTTCAACAAAAATCGGGAATATTATAATATATATAAATCATGGCATGGTTTTCAAACTGAGAAATTTTTGCATTTTGCTCGTGGTATACCATCCAATATACATAGGACATATAAAAAAAAATTTAATTTTTTTAAAATAGTGTAGTAAGTTGGAGTATATTTCCACATGTCCTATGTATATGGGATGGAACACCAGCTGGGTGGTGTAACCGGACCATGCAAAAATATCTCTTTCAAAATAGTTTTTACAATAATTGAGCTATTTACACTAACGCCAGTTAGGTTTTTAGTATTTTTACAAAACTCCTTGATGTTACGAACACCCCATGCGGGTTTAAATTGTTTTTAGAAAATCCATTCTTGTTGATTTTTTGTCCAAAAATGACGATTTATATGAAAAATTTTTCCAAATAACAAAGTTAGCCATTGAGATTAGTTGAGGTTAACTTTGTCATTTGTATAAGTTGTTTTTAATGAAACCGTCAAGTTTTGGACGAACAATCAACGAGAAGGAATTTTATGAAAACAATTTAAAACTTTAAGAGGTGTTAGTGTAAATAAATCATAAATTAAATTGACTTGATTTAAGAAATCTAGAAAATATAAAAACTTTGGGCAAGAATGATTTTTGGTTTTGGATATGCAAACAAAAGAAAGAATGGATGGGCCTCCAGTAGGATTATTGGGCTATTTGGATGGTGACCAAGCTCACATTTCAAGGCCTTGAACCAACGGATTCCGCATTAGTCGAATCAAATATTGTAATGCAATCTAATTAATAAATCCATTAACACTAACCATCAACACTAATTATGGATGCTCATGCCCAAGACAACAACAACCCTCGTCGGATCAACTGGCGGGGAACAATCGCCAAATGGTTGAAAATAATCGCCAAGTGGTGGGGAGCAATCGCCATCCTCTCCGTCGGCGCCATCCTTATCATCGTCTTGGCAGTCTTGATCCTCTTCAAGCAGGTCGTAATCAAACCCCTCGACCCCGAGTTCCGCCTCCAAACCGCCACCGTCTCCCTCCTCAACACCTCCGCTGCTGAATTCACCGCCACGTGGGACGTGAAGTTCATCGCCGTTAACCCCAACAACAAGCTCAACATCTCCTACGGCAGCATGCGGGCTGCCATGTTCTACAAAGCGAACAACAGCGACGGCAACGGCGTCTTGCTCGCAACGAAGCCGGTGCCGCCGCCGTCGGCTTTGAGCCCCAAGGCCGAGACCACTAGCAGTTTCAGGGTCGAAACGGCGTCGGCGTACGTGGGCGAGGACGTGGCTAAGGAAATCTCGGAGGGGAGAGCTCGTGGGTCGGTGAGCTTTGTGCTCAGGTTGTTGGGTTCGTTTAAGTTTTCCTCGTACTGGACAGATCCCAGAAAGTTTGAGGCCTCTTGCGACCGGGTCGAGTTCGGGTTTTCCCCGGGTAACTCGACCGGGGCACTGACACTGGGTCAGTCAAGGGCATGCGGGACTGATCTGAGAAGTGGTAAGTTTTGTCTTTTCGATTGATTGGTTTGACATTTTCTTGGTAATTTGGTTTGGTTGGTAACTCTTGTAGTAGTCGCAGTTTATTAACTCTTTGAAATCTGATTTTTTTTGTTAATTCATTGTATAATATATTGTAAAATAATTGTAATATTGTTGAAGTTTTTTTCCCCCCTCTCTCTTTTGGGTAAAAATTCCAGAAAATAAGCACTGATAAACCCTAAACTATATTACCACAGTTTTATGCCAATCTGCTGCACTGATGTTGCACATTGGGGTGAGGATGGGTGGAAAGGATATAGTTCATATAAAGCAGTTTAGGGTTTAAAATTTTCAGCTCAATAGAGTGCAGAAACTTCAATCCACATCTACAAAATCATGCATTCTCTCTCACCGAGGCTGAAAGAAATCAACAAATATTTTTTTTTTCAACCAAAAACGGGAATATATACATATAAATCACAGCATGTAATTTAACAATTGGAATTTGAGACGTCTTCTAATTTTGGTAATTCAACCAACTTATAGATCAAGTTACCATATGAGAAGAGGGGCTAGTGGGAGAAGAATATAGGAGGATTTTGTTTATCTTTTTTTTCTTCTTATATAATTTGTAATTGCTATCTGCCCTTTCCATGTCAACTTTAAATTTTGAGTTTTTAACTCAAATGGTCCTCAAACTTATACACGAGTTGCATTTTGATCCCTTAATGAATGGTTCATCAACTCGTTATTTTTTGGTGCATTGGTCCTACCGTCTATAATATTAAAAATGTCTCTCTCAATATATGCAACAAAGCAATCATTTATCCATAAATTGAAAGACCTATTAAAATTAATAAAAAAATTAAAATTAAAATTTCACAAACTAAAAAAAAAAACCACAAGTAAAGAGAAAATAATAAAAATAAGAGAACTACTAACAAACTTTAATGAAATGAATTAACCTAATTAAAACTTTTGATAGCTTAATATGGAGTTTGAGAGAGACTCACAAGCTGCGCAATGAGAAAGCCTGCTTTGCTGCTTGTCTATGCTCCAAAGAAAAGAGAGTTTTTATCGATTTGTGTAAAAGGGTCCAAATCTCACGCTTAATTACTACGGTGCCCTAACGATAAGAGCTATAAACCGATTAGAAATGGAAAGGAAAGTGGCATAAGCTGGGAGGAAGGGCTCACGTGATAAAATAAACATATTATTTAATATAGATTATTCAATAACAGCAATACATAGTACATTTTAAAAGAAAAAAAATTTGAGTGAGGGCCTGGGACTGCATTGGTCCTCACGTGCCTTCAACTCTACTTCCCTTTAGGTTTCATTTTCCTTTCCTATGGGGAACTTTGGGAAAATGAGCCACATTTTTTATGATCATTTTGTCCCCATTAACAATTTAGAATTATAATATATATATATATATATAAAGGGAATTGGGGCTTTTCAAATAAACCTCATTAACTGTGTCTATTTTACCAAAGAAATTTTCATTTGAGTATTTTAATATGCAACTTACCATCCAAATTATAGCTCCTCGATTGTAAGGGCAATGCTTACGAATTTCCAGACTTGCTACAGTGAGACAAGTTTTGCATGGTGTGAAATGCTTGTCATTCAAAAAAGAATACGAATACCAACATTGCGCTAGCTCATATATAGAAATATTTTGTTCTATTATAGATTTAGATGTAACCCTGAATTTGGAGTTTCTTTAGATAATACTTGTGTCAGTAACAGATTCAAGTTTTCTGCATAAGGCCCATTATGTAGAAATTCTAGCGGATTGAAACATTTATAGCCCAAAATAATAGGTCTATGAGTAGCTCTGGTATCTTGGGGCAAAAGCAAGAAAGACTAAAAAAGATAAATAGTTTCGAGTAAAACATGTTTTGTAAATTGAAATATGATACGAATTCTCTAAAACAAGCGTGTATTTATATACATTCTTTTTCTTATGTTTAGATGATTTGTGTACTAAATTTTAAGGCTTGTCTAATGTAGGTCCCTACATTTTCTATTTTCTAGACATACACTCATCACTCTATAAATCTATGTGTAAAATCCAATTTCAAATTTAAATAACCACTAAGATATAAGAGGTCATAGTATTCTTATGTTTTTACATCGTTGCCACCAGACTTCATATTTATAATTTATTTCAAGCATTTCATTAACTGCCATAATTGTAATTAATACTCCCAACTAATATATATATATATATATATATCAATCATCCCATTTCTTTTGGTTTCCATTCCCTCTAACATATCAGCTCTAAAATTGCAAACCAAAAAAAAAATGTGAATTACATATCCAATAATGTACCTATGAAAAATATAAATATAAATATATACGTATAAAAATATAGGTATATTATTTAAATAAAATATAGGTATATTATCTAGGCTTAATTGTAAGGTAAGTTAAGTTGAATTTGGAGGGTGTAAGCCAAATTTACTAAAAAATTTATTGCAGTAGTTGTTGCATATATATGTTAAAATATAGACTCAGTTGTAGCAATTGTCTCTAAACTATGCTCCGTTTTTCATTTTCGTCCCCGAATTCCAATAACAGTTGTTGTAGCCCTCAAATTTATTCTTGGGTTGCATTACTGGTCATTCTCATCAACTTTGTCAATTTTTCTATTAAATGCAGGATAAATAAGGAAAACTAAACTAAATTAAATGAAAAACTACAAGGAAAAAAAAAAGAGGGCGCTTCACTTGAGGAGTGCGCACCAAATATATAATTACCGCATAATTAGGGAAAAATGAAATTGAGAAGAAATAAACATAATATGCCTTTTACCTGAGTTTTGTGGCTTTTGAGGAGTGCGCTTCACTTGCACTACAAAAAAAGTCAACAATAGTTACCATTTTATTGGTGACTGTTGACATCATCAGTCACCTTTTTTGGTGAGTAAAAGCAATAGTCACCATGTAGTTACAATTGTGGGCTTCGTTACATATGAAGCCGTTACTAAAGGCTATTGTCACCAATATAATAACATTCGTGACATTGTAGAAATTGACTCTTAACAGCATGTGGGGCCCATCATCTTTCCAATCAACTTTAATTTACAATATTTAATTACTTATTTGACTATCCAATCAACTATTTGATTGTTAATAGTATTTAAGTACAATGGGGCCCATCAAATTGAACAAATTGACAATACATTTTTGTTACTTAAATGGCATAATAACAGTATTCCTTTTTTTTCTGATAAGATAATAATAATTCCTTGGTAATGCACTTCATGTGTTAAAAAAGCCTCTAATATTATTATTAATTATTCATAAATATTCAATTGATACATGATGGTGATTAAGTAGTACAATATGTTCCTAATGAATAAAAAATTTGCACTATCCTCTACTAACAATAATACATACACGCCTAGGAAGATATATTGCTAGTACTTTCTATCCAAGCACTCCTCCAATCTCAACATACAAACGAACCAACGAACCAACGATGCAACTGAAGCATCCTCCATCCCTGCAATTGAAGTGTCCACCATCCCTATAAGTAAATCAAAATGACAAAGAAAGAATGAGAACAGTCCCAAATGCTAGAATAGAAAGAAAGACCATCACTGACATTAAAAAAAAAACCGAAGAATAATTCAAACGCACAAGGACCCGTGGGATAAAACAAATGCACAAGATATAAGAAGCCAAACTCAGAAAATCAGCAAAGAGATGATGGGATATCCACTCTTGGAGCCCAGCACAAGTTATTAAGATAGGAAAGAAAAAAAGATGCAATCCTGTAAGACAAAAAGGAAGAAAAGGCAATACATCAAAGAAGTTCTACCTGTAATTAAGTGATGTCCCATCCAAAAAAGTAATTCAAGCCTGCAATTGGAGATGTACAAAAACATTAAACAGAACTTCATTCATGGCCATAAACACTAAAGAGAAGGGAAAAAAGAGAAAAAACAGATCTGAAAATTTCCATTAATGGCAATAACCTACAAGGCAATGCAAATTTAGAAAGAATTACTAAAACCCCTAATTCTCAGTCTAACCTCAGCACTTGATATCACCGTAAGTTTACAACTAATACACTAAGCTCAGATTTAACAGATCTGAAGATAAAGATTCCAACTTTATGAAATCTAAAGCAAATCCATTTGGCATTCATGAAAAACGAGCAGACCCACATCCACAACGAAAAGATTAGCTAAAAGTAGCAAGAGAAAGTGCATAATCTAGAGACATAATGCAGCTATAGAAGTAGAAAGAGAGAGATATAAGAACTAAGAGGAACATACCTGTTGAGGGACACCCAGAGGAGAAGCAATGATGTAAGAGACCTCAAACTGGTGGTAAATATTTGGATCCAAGCCAAGTCAAAATAGGTGGGCAGCTTTCTGCCAGCAGCTCTTCCCTATGTCACAAAAACAAATTTTGTTACTTTAAAAAGGTGACTATTGCTTCTTTTTTTTTTTTTTGGTAGTGAACTAATAGTAGTTCACAGGTCATAGTTCAAGAAGAAGTTAAGAGGTAGAACACGGGCATAGTTCAAATAGGGAAAGAGAGAGAAAAGGGCAGATCAAAATAAAATAAAATGTAAGAAAATAGAAATCTTGTACTCATCTAAATGAATAACCCCAACCCACCAATGTTCAAGGGAAGAGAAACCCAGATAAAACAACTTCTTTAGAACTCAGAAATAGAAAAAGGCGAATTACAGAGAGTATATTAATAAAATTAAAAATAAATTTAAAAACCTGGGAATAGAGGCGCCTCTAGCAATTCCACCGGCCCTGCAGAACTTGATCGTCCTACATCACAGAATATCAAAGAATATATTAATATATAAAAAAAGTAGGAAAAAAAGCTTATACAGAAAACAAAATATAAGGAAAGCCATGACTGAAGCAAGCCCTAGATCTCAGATCTTAGATTTGATCTAAAAGGACCGCCCACAGCCAAAGAAACGAGCTAGAAAAACTAGGGAGATAACAATCCACAGAAAATAAGGAGATAGCCAAACAAATGGAGGGATCCGGGTGAAAACCACCGGATCTAAAAAGAAAAAAGGGGTTGCTGGGTTGTTTTGAGAGAGGAGCTTACAAAAGAAAAGGGGTTGCTGGGTTGTTTTGGGTTGTCAAAAGCAAGCCCTTTAGAAATTCAACCGCCGCTGTGGAGTAGGAGTAAGAAGATAGTCCTTGAAGAAACCACTTGGGCAAGAACAAACTGTGTAAAATATTCGCAGGGAAGGATGGATGAGACAAGAAGTTGTACGCTTTTACCAATTAGAAGCAATTGTGAATTGTAATTTTATTGGAGTGTTTTTCTGTTTTGCTGGAAGTATTGAAAAGTTAATTTAAATTGTAATAAATTGTTTTCTTTGAATCTGGATAAATTTGTAATACTTGAATGGTTAACCATTGTAATATTTAATTATTATTTTTATATGTATTTTCTTTTTACTGTGTTCTATACATATTTAATTGGATTACTAAGATTATCTTCAAATATTATATTTAATAAATTACTGTTCATGTGTCAGTTGGTTTACATTTATTATATTTAAATCAATACTCACCAATTCTTTAAAGTGTGAGATAATTAGTCACAAATAATAGTGACTAGTAACCAAAGTCATTGACCACCCATTCAAATGTCACCAAAACTATTTTGTTGCTATAAAAATGTGACTAATGCTTTCTTTTTTTGTAGTGTTGGTCTAAGAAAAAAAGAAAAAAGAAAGAAAGAACGAATGGAAGAGAAGGAGAAGAGTGAGTTCTGTGAAGAGATGACGTGAAGAAGCAAAGCAATGGGAAGGAAAAGATGTATGGAGAGAATAGAGCGTGAATAGGTTAGGGTATTTTCGGAAGTTTGTAAATTTCATTAAAACCCGACATCTCCTCTAATGTAATTACCGCATAATCAAAAATTGAAAGTAACTCATTAGTTAGTTTCCCAAAATTAATTGTTTTCTCTTATAACAATTATTCACAATATTTAATTTTTTCTTTCCTAATCTTACCAAGCGGGCTAGGCTTTCAAAAATTTTAAAATAATTACTTATGCCCTCAATGAGCAATGCCAAATGGGCAAGCGAGTTTCCTTACCAAACTTACTGTATGAGATTATGTATGTTTCAAATCCCTAAAATACACTATTTTATTATAGTTCAGTTAAGTTTCTTAACAAGCCTAGTATTTAACTTTCTTTTCCTTGTGATACAAGTAAATATAGGCCAAGAACCTATTGGGACAAGAACTTATTGTCCCGCATAGAATTCCCATTAGGGCCAACCAAATATATAATCTAAGCTAATAAATCCAACACTGCTCTCTTATTTTCAGGAGCTTTCTTTATTTCCTTTTTACTCACGGTGTAATTAAGATTCCTTGTATTGGTAGGTTTATTTGTAAAACACTCTTGTGAATTCTATAAATTGCCTCCAAAGTGGAGAGAAATAATAATCTGAAAATTCCCCAAATATTGTTTGACTTCTTACCCTCTCTCTCTCTCTCTCTAGTCATCGTAAATTAACACTAATCAAGACTAATTATGGAAGCTGCTCCTGCAGCTGAAGACAACAACCCTCGTCGGGTCCATTGGGAGAAGGTTGTAGACCAGGGCATGCTCTGCTGCTTCTTCCTGATACTTCTAGGAGGGTTCATCTACTTCGCCGTCAGCGACCTCAGAATCCATCTTGTAGCACCCGCGTTCCGCCTCTACTCCGCCACCATGTCCCTTCCCGATGCGTCCGCCTCCGAATTCACTGCCACATGGGACGTGACCGTCGTCGCGTTCAACCCCAACCACAAGCTTAACATCTCCTTCAACAGCCTGCAGGCCGCAGTCTCATACGCAACAAAGGTCTCCTATGCAACAGATCCCAGCGGGAGTGCAGCAGTCTTGCTCGCGACAAAGCTGGTGCCGCCGCCCCCGTTTCTAACCACAAGGGCCCGGACCACTCACCGTTTCACAGTCGAAACGGTGTCGGCGAACGTAGGTGATGATGTGGCCAGAAAAATCTCCGAAGGGAGAGCCCATGGTGGAGGCGTGAGGTTTGAGATCAATCTGTTGGGTCAGTATAGGTATGCCTCTTATGACAAAAGTCCCAGAATATTTAAGGCTTGCTACCAGGTCGAGTTTGAGTTTTCCCCGGGTAATTCGACCGGGGCACTGACACGAACGCGCCAGCCAATTGAATGCGAGCATTATGCGAGAAGTCATACATAGGTGTTTTTGTTTTTTTAAATTTTTTTTTTAATATAAATTTTGTGGTGGAGACGGTGGATTTTGTTGGTAACTATAGTACTTGCAGTTCATTGATTCTTTAGAATCTGATTTATTAGTTCACTAATGTGATTTGATTTAACACTTATTATGTATTGTGGTTCAGTCCAAAAAAATGTGATTTAATTTTAATTTTAATTTGATTTAACACTCATATATTTGGATACTTTTCGACAAATCTTTTGTGTTAAATCCAATAGCTAGCTATGGTTGGAGCGCATTGCTTATATAGAAAATAAAATAAATAAAAAAGATGAAGAGGTGAATCAAGTTGAATTTTCAACAGTTTTTGATTGATGATGAATAAACTATAATCATGTTGTTTTCTTTCCAAACATTTGTTTTAGAAACAGATGAACTAAAAATTTATAATTCCGATAGAAGAATGTTATATAGTGAATTTTCTTTTGCATATTTTAATAGGGTTTTGCTTAATTTCTTATACCAATGACTTTAATATTATGAACTAATAAACGTTCCTATTTGCTTGCTGTCAAAGTGGTTTGTTTATTTTCAAATTTAATCATATCAATTTTTGTATACATAATTTATAATGCGCTTTTGTAAAGCATTATGGCTAGGAAAAAGCAACCTTTCATATTTATGATGGTAATTTGGGATTCAGATGCTCTATTTTGGTGTTCTACGCTAGTTAGAATATGTTTGATGTTTGCTCTCCATACGCCACCTTATTGAAATTTAATCTAAGGAATTGAAAATTGACACATCATCCTTAAAACAAAAAACCTAATTTACTTCTAATTAAAAAAAAGAAAGAAAAAAAAAGCCCTAACTCTGCTAACAGATATAGAGGAGAAAATTGTGGTTACAAAAGTTTCAATTTTGGTCACTAAATACGACCACTGAGAATTTGCAGCCTATTTTTGTTGTAGTTCTTCTATCCAACCTCATCACACAGAGCCCTCATCGAGAAAGAAAGAAAAAAAATAATTACTCCTCTTGGTTCGATTTGTCGATCGATGATTGAAAGTTAAATTTAGATTCTTCATCGATGAAACGTCTTGTGTTTAGATTCAATCATGAATTGGATCTCATGGGTGTGGACAAAATCGAAATTGGAGTGACCATCGCTTCTTTTTCCTTCCGTTTTCTTATATCTCAATCTTCCAAGTTCATCCAAAAATAAGGGAATTGTGCAAGAGCCGTCAACATTTTAGAGGCCTGGACTAAAGATAAAAAACTGAGGAGGACTTCTCGCATTATGCTCGCATGCAATTGACTGACCCCGATCGTGTCAGTTCCCCAGTCCAATTACCCGGAGAACACCCAAACTCGACCTGGTAGCAAGCCTCAAACATTCTGGGACTTGTGTTACACGAGGTATGCCTATACCAACCCAACATCTTGAGCTCAAACGTCACCCCTCCACGAGCTCTCCCTTCCGAGATTTCTCTGGCCACTTCATCACCTACGTACGCCAACACTGTTCCGACTCTGAAACGGTGAGTGGTTTGGGCCTTTGTGGTCCGAAACGAGGGCTGTGGCACCGGCCTTGTCGCAAGCAAGACTGCGGGGCTTCCGCTGGGGTCTGTTGCGTATAAGACCGTGTTGACCTTGTGATTGGGATTGAACTCGACGACGGTCACGTCACACGTAATATTTATAATATACGAATTAATGCAATTACGAGGGTCCTTTTTAATTTTTTATAAAATCGTATAGCCGCGCGGCTATACTTATTTTTGACATGTGACACTAAATATAAAGGATCTTTTCTTTTTTTAACAAAAATAGTACGGCCGCCCGGCTATACTCAGTGTGTTTTTTTTTACTTGGACTTGTGTTGACACGTGGTGCCTAATCGATGGGGTCATCTGATTTGATATTTAAAAATAGTACAGCCGCACGGCTATACACAGTTTTTCTTTTCAAAACAGTATAGCCGCACGGCTAGACTGTAACAGCTAAGTAAATAGTATAGCCGCGCGGCTATACTGTTTTACACGGGGCTGCACAGCTGCTCTGTTTTTGCTGAGTGAATAGTATAGCCGCGCGGCTATACTCGATTTTTTTAATTTGTTTTTAAAAATAGTATAGCCGGTCGGCCGTACTGGTTTTTTATAAAATAAATAAATAAATTTTCTTTAATAAATAGTATAGAGGAGCGACTATCGTCTTTTACATATATATACATATCCAAAAAATACTTTATACATTATTAAATTAATATATATTATATTTTGGTCGATCTTCCAATCGAACCATAGGATCTAAAACAGATCACTCAAAATTGGCACATTCGTCATATAACTACCTAAAAATGTAAAAGGGGATTTTATTAATAAAATTGGGTTAAAGAGTTTATATAGTGATAATAATTTAGAAAAATAATATATATATGTACGTACATATTTTTCAATAATACATACGTGTTCTATACATGTCTCATGTTTTTTGAAAAGCAAACATACAATAGTCGTATTGTACATGTACATACGTATTTCTAATATTTTATTCACGTAATTTTTACAAAATTTTCAGTAAGACACAAAATTCACGTATTATACAAATAATTCTCATATATTATTGAATAAGAATAACATATGTTATAAAAATTATATTAAAATATCATATAGTGGAAGATTAATATCTACATTGGATATGTTGAAACTAGCTTACGGTGAATTCAGAGGCAGACGCATTGGGAAGGGACATGGTGGCGGAGTGGAGGCGGAACTTCGGGGAATTGATTCTGAGGTCGCTGGCGGCGTTGCTGATTAACACGATCATAATTATTATGTACAAGCAGAAGAGGATAGCTCCTATTATGAACTCGTAATAACGGACCCGCCGATGAGGGTTGTTGTCTTCGGCCACAGAAGCAGCTTCCATAATTAGTCTTGGTCAGTGTTAATTTATGATTAGAGAGAGAGAGAGAGAGAGAGAGAGAGAGAGAGAGAGAGAGAGTAAGACTATATAGAGATCAGTGTTGGATTTATTAGTTTTACATTACATATACGGAATTTTGGTTTAAAGTCGATAGGAAGTTTACTATTGTGGTAGATAAGAACTCAATTTCAATTAATCTAGATGAGGTGAATAACTAAAAACTAACATCTAATTTTACAATAATATGATTACAAAATCTCATAATTACACTCATTCCATACAAATTCATTTAAAATCAATCACTTTTATATCACTACTTCCTTCCAACAACAACAGCATCAAGTTTCGAATAATGATTCTACTAAAACGGATAGTTATCTACATAATGCTAAAGAGCTTCACATGTTTGTTTGGAGCTCCAGTGCTTCCCCAGTTTTGGAAGGCAGTGGGATCCTGTTTTGGTTTCTGATCACCGCCAAAATGGAGAAAACAAAGGCAACGTTCGAACTTATTTTTCCTTAGAGAAAGGCATTACTTCAAAATATAATTAATTTTTCCATATTTCTATAATATAATTTATTTTTTGTTGTTGATAATGAATGTAACCTCATGAGAGTGCAAAAACAGAAACTGTAACAAAAAGTGTTTAATTGAAAGAAAAGAAATGGAAAAAAAATATTAAATTGGTCATGCTGCAACTACTACTCTCTAACAAAACAAGCTTAAAAGTACAAATAAAACAAAAGAGTTTAATCATTGAGGTAAACAAAACATAAAATGCAATAAAATATGTAAACTGGAAGTAAGTTGGGGGAAGGGCTTTCGTCGTTCAGCCTGGTGGTTGCTGCATAATTTTCCTTCGTCATATTTTTTATTTTTTAAAATTTTATTTTTAAGGATAAAAATAAATGGTAAATCCAGCTGTAATAAATTATACACATGATAATTTTTGAGTGGGAATATCACCAACTGACATGACATGGTGATATGATACCTTTGTATAATTTCTCTAGCATGGACTTAGTATAAGTTGTTGGAATTTGAATCCAGGAAAAACTCTGGATTCTGCATAGCATAGGACTCGCATGAGGCAAACCAAATATATTATATAATGTAAGCTAATCAAATCCAATCATTAATTATATAATGTAAGCTTACCCCATCTCTCTCTCTCTCTCTCTCTCTCTCTCTCTCATCACTAATTTACACTAATAAAAACTGATTATGGATGCTGCTTATGCTTATGGAGACAACGACGACAAGCCTCGGTTCAATTGTGCGTTGGTATTATTCATCGCCATCTTCTTCCTTATCGCCGTCGGCATTGTAGCCACCGTCGTCTGCGGCGTCGCCAAGGAGCTTGCACTCAATCCTGTAGACCCCACGTTCCATTTCCAATATGCCACCGTGTCCCTCCTCAACGTGTCCGCCTCGGAATTCACCACCACGTGGGACGTTACGCTCGTTGCGTCCAACCCCAACCACAAGCTCAACATTTCCTACGACAGCCTGCAGGCCACCGTCTTCTACGGAACGGACAACAACGAAAGAGGCAGAGTCTTGCTCGCGACAAAGCCGGTGCCGCATCCGCTAGAGTGTTTAACCACAAAGGCCAATACCACTCTCCGTTTCAAAATCGAAACGGTGTCCGCGTACGTCGGTGATGTCGTGGCCAGGGAAATCTCGGACGGGAGAGCTCGTGGAATGGTGAGGTTTGAGCTCAACATGTTGGGCTGGTATAAATATACCTCGTACATGACAAATGCCAGAATGTTTCAGGCCTCGTTCAAACTGTTCAGGTTTGGATTTTTGCCGGGTAATTGGACCGGGTCACTGGCACGAACGGGTCTGTCAAGTGAGCCTTATCGGATAATTCCTAAGTATTGTATTATATAGTGGACCATTGGATAGGATAAGCATGGTTGAGGAACATTGAAGTTGCTTCCAATTGGACCTCTTGTACCAGGAACAATCCTATTTAGAATTGGATTCCATTTTCTTAAAATAACTTCTTTCATCCCCAACTTCAATTCTAATATTATTTTTTTGTGTGAGGATTTATGCTATATTTTGGATTTCTTCGAATGTGGATTCAGATTTTTTAAAATTTATTCTTATTTTGATATTAAAATTGTGTTATCACTCTATTTTTTTTATTTATTTTTGGTTGAAAGATGTGTTATCAATAAATTAGAAATTTTGGGACAATAACCTCTTCTTCGCATATGACTCACATTAAGAGCATCCACAACCACAATGGATTCCCTAAACCACTCTTTAAATAATAAAAACTCACCTCCAACCATGCTCCATATCCAACTCCTAAAACATGGAGACCTCTAGGAGTTCCTAAATCTGAGGATAAAGAAAGAACTCTTAGTGGCTCTCTATAATTAAATTATTCTTTACTGTAATGCTATTTTAAGTATTTATTTCATGCTAATTAATTATTATTATTTTATATGAAGAGGCTGCATAGGATGATCCGAGACTTCATAGGTTGGATGATGCAAGCAGGAGGTCAAGGAGATTTGCGGTATGGGTCTGCTCTTGTAGCTGAAATAGATGCTATCCGTACAGTGTTGATTACTTGCCATCAAGGAGGTTTTGTTTGTGTCATAGTGGAATCCGACTCTCTAACTGCCGTCCAAATGGTGAACGGAGAAAGGCTAGTGGAAGCAGAGGTCGACGGTTTGATTTTCGATATACATGCTATGACTAGAGAACTCCAAGAGGCAATTTTTATTCATGCCCCTCGCAACTGTAATAAAGCTGCTCATGAGGTTGCATCTTTTGTACGTAAGAATAGTGGTATCTATTATTGGGATTTTGTTCCTCCCGAATGGCTGTTTAATACCTTGTCAGTTGATGCCAAAATCAGCGTTTAGTTATAATAATATTAGCTCTTTTCCCTGGAAAAAAAAAAATAATATTCCCCTTCTCCCTCACTCCTCTCCCCGACAGCCCCCTCCTCCCCCACCCTAAAACTCCTCTCTCTCTCTCTCACTCGAGGCCAAACTCCGCAAATCAATAACAAATTGAGCAATATTTAATTGATTCCTTTATGAACGTTAATTGCCAAGTGGGATTTTACCAGCATAAAGAAAAAAGGAAAACGACATGATTGCTAGGTTTTAATGTTTAACATTCTGAGCATAGAGAAAAAAGGAGAAAGATATTGGGGGAGGCGAGAGATTATAAGCTTGATTTTATCTTTATTTATTTAAATTAGTTAATTTTTTTAATTATAGAGACTTGACTTAACGGAAATTTGAATGGAATTACGCATAGATGGTAAATTATTACTCTTTATAAAATTTAGGTGGTTAATAATGAAAATTAAAAGTTCAGGTGGTAATCTCGCACATGTCTAAAAGTTTAGATGGTATTTATGCAAATTTCTTTTTTTTTTTTAAGTGATTAAAAATCGATTTTTGTAAATTTTGTATATTCGTTTTCTACAAGCTAACTTGGTTTCCTACCAAAGATATCACACACGTGCGAAGTTAAAGAACCCCTAGCCGCACGTGTGCTGCACGCTATATTCATCCTTTTGACTTGAAGCCGACAAACCCCAAAATACAAAATCGCAGAGCAAGAGCAACACAACTAGGGTTTTAGGTTTCTCAACGTCAGGCTCTGTTTCGCATAAATTTTGTAGGACGAGAAAGAGCTTCAGAGAAATCAAAATGTTTCCGGGAATGTTCATGAAGAAGCCAGACAAGGCAGAGGCTCTGAAGCAGCTGCGTAGCCATGTGGCCATGTTTGGGGCTTGGGTCGTTGCGATCCGGGCCGCCCCCTACGTTCTTCACTTCCTCTGCGGTGAAAAGGATGAGCTCAAGCTTGAATTTTGATACCCATCTCATTATATGAGGTAGTTTTGGATACCATCTTGCTTTTATTTTCCGGGTTTTGTTAATTGATTTTGTTGGTGGGTTTTCAATATATGCAATTTGTTGCTAAATTTTAGAAATTTCTGAATTGAATATTGGTGTGAGATTCAGAACTCATAACAAGGTTTTAATTTAGAAGTAGTATCTTTTTTTGTGGGGAAATTGGGTTGACAGATTTTTTTTTTTTTTTTTTTGGGGTGTGATCTGGTTTGTGTATAAGTGATTCCATTCATTGGCATTATGTTTGAAACAGAAGAGAAAGAAAATCAAGAATGATGAGTGATTGCTTTATGTAATTGATGTATTTGTAGTTGGCTTTGAGATGTCTGATAGCGGTGATTGTTGATTGGAATTGCTAGTATCATCTGGAAACCTATACACTATTACAAACAATATAATCTTCTCTTTTTTGCTTGTTTTAATTTTGACGCCACTGATCGCTACTATACCATGCTATAAGTGGCATGTGCTGATCTAGTTATAAAGAAACTCTATTAGGAGAGAGATTTATGGCATAGTGAAGTTAGTGATCAATGGCGTCAACAATGTCCCCTAGGTGAAGAGCAGGTTGTATGAACAAGAAAAGTTACTTTTGGATCAATATTGTTTAAAAATAGTGTTCTTCTGTAAGTAGCAACTTGACACATGCATTGCATTGCATGACTTACAACATAGTAAACTTGAGACTTGCTGAATGGTTCGCCCCTATGTGTGAACTGCATCTTAAACAAAGAAACTCATGAATCCTTTTTTATCCAGATCGGTTTATGGCTTTCTATTACTTAGCTTTTGTGAGTTTTTTTAGTTGTCTTTGTTTTGCTTTGGTTTTTTGAGTATGCTGTCTTTGTTTTGCTTTGGTTTTTTGAGTATGCATTAATATTTATCAAGTCCATGATTTAATAAGAAGAGTAGGAAGCCAAATTTTGCAGCTTGCATTGGCACTAAAAGATTATATACAGATTCCAATGGAAAGGATTGAAGTAAGTTAGGTAACCCGGGGATTTTAGAATTTGAGTTTTGTTGGGAGGACAATGTGTGATTGTATAATGAATTAGGCAGTTTTCATTGCATTAGATTCTTTTGGGACATGAGTATTTTGAATCACTTACATAGACAATAGCTGTATATCTTAGATTCTAGCATCTCTTGATCCACTTTGACTTCTATCGCTCTACCTTTTCTCGATGTTGGAAGTTGCATTTTATGGCTGAAGATTGAATGCCATTCTGGTGATGCCCGTTTCTAGACTAGTTCTCCATAAATATAAGGTTATGTTTGAGTTAAGCGTGGTGGTTATGTGAGTATCTACTTAAAAGCTATTATCTCACTAGCTTCTGATTATTCATGGTTTAACGATGATACCATTTGAATCTTGTGGTTTCCTGGATGACAAAGTAACTGATATGATTTGAATATTCAACATTCTAATAATAATCAATATCTGCAATTGATCCCTCATATTTTCTTTGATTGTGCAGCAAGGCTCTGGGAGCAGAGGAGTTCACTTCAGATGAAGAAGAGTTATTTAGAGCTTCTATTTAGTTTATTTTTGACTTTCTTGGAAAAATGTATGACCTTGCATTAGGGTGTTATGATGCTATAGGCCTTCATATTATTGGATAAGAGATGACTTCTGTTCATTTTAATGAGTTCATTATGGTTTGGTAGGCAATAGCGTCTCATTAAATGCACTTGTGTCTTGGTATTGGTACCATAAGACACTCGATTTTAATGCAAGGGTGACATACCCTACCATTATAATTTATGTATGCATCACACTTGGAAGTTCAAATCTGCTCAGCATCTGTGTAGACTCTGTGTGTGTGTGTGTGTTTTTTTTTTAACCGGGGGATATATGAATGATTTTATTATCCAAAAAAGGGGCTGAAAAGGCCCATCGATGGACACAGCAAAGCAGAAAAAAGGGTTAAGCCCAAATCTGCTCATTATCTGTGGTATTATTAATATTTTTTGGGTATATGAATTATTTTTATGAAGGCAGAGGCCAAACAAGCCAGAAGGCCAGCTAACAAAAAGTATTATAAATCATCAAC
This sequence comes from Prunus salicina, assembly GCA_020226455.1. Lineage (NCBI taxonomy): Eukaryota > Viridiplantae > Streptophyta > Magnoliopsida > Rosales > Rosaceae > Prunus > Prunus salicina. The sequence goes on along the minus strand of CM035347.1, from coordinate 14,723,611 downwards.
AGCAAGAACCAATTCTAGTGACCATGCACAATCATGGAGCTGACATGAGCAATTCTTGGCAGGCCAGATGTTTGAATGATTCTAGGATGCCATTTCAGTGTAATGGAAGTTGGGTTCCAGTTGCAATACCAAAGAGATGTGGTTCCTCCATCCCTACCCTAGTTCATAGCTTAATAGGTGATTCTTCGGAAAGAGAAAAAAAGACTATAAATATCAAATACTTTTGGTTATCTGAAAATGCTTTTATTTATTCTAAAATTACCGTCAAAGAAGCTCTTAATTATTTATAATGTTATTTTCTTATTCTGATTTTAGGCAACTAACCATGTCGATTTCCATCACTATCTAACCACATAAAATATTCACGTTACAAGTTAACTACAAATTGTGTCAAATATGAATGCAACATTAGCATCAAAATCAGAGAATAAACAACTTTGCATCTTTGAACATCATTCCCACAAGTCACAATGCAAGAAATTCACCTCCCAAACCATGGTGGGAAATTGCCAAGTTTCACCACCTGAAATTCCCACTATAATCTTTGGGCCAACTGAGGTTATGACACGTGGTAAATCCATAACCCCTCCTAAAGCAATGGTTCACCTTGCTCTTCTGGTCATCTAGGGTATTATTTAGCTTGTTGACCAACATTTTCAATTGTTTCATGTCTAATCCGCAGAGTGCTTGGCCCCAGAGAAAGCCGACCCAAAAGCCCCACCGTCACGTTGCCCCCACCTCTTTTGACAAAAAGATCAACAAAAAAACGAAACATATTAATGAAGCAGCATATTGAGTGGGGCTTTAGTGAAAAATACATTATATGGTGAATCGTGAATGTGAATCCCACATAGTAGGTAAAAGTTGTTTTTGTCCACATCCATCCTCCTATATTCCTTTCCTTTTTGCTACTCACCCTCTTTAGTCTTTAATATTCTTTTCTCTACTTACACCCTCTCTTACTTTTTAATATTTTTTCATTAATTTTGTTCTTTTTTATTCTTTTTCTTTCCTATTCAAACCTTATCCTATATTAATTTCCTTTTTACTTCACTTTTATATTATTTCTTTTTCTTTATACTTAAATTTTCAATTTACACTCCATTTTCTTTATATTTATACTTTTATATTATTTATTTTTCTTTATGCCGTTAAATGAACATGAAAATATTTTTTTTTATGGAGAAAACCTATAATGCTTTATGAAGTTAATAAAAAGTCAAATTAAACATTAGAAAAAAAGAAAAGAATGGCATAGTTATGGAGGGGAGGAGCTGCAACGATTGTAGAAGTGGAAACAACTTAGCAACCCTGTCAATCTCTACCCCGAGCCACTTTCCCCACTGACACCCAAAGGCCCCAACTCACCAAGCCACACTTACCTCCCCAACTCCAATCCACCCACTTATAATATATAATAATAAAAAAAATACAAATTTATAAATAAACCCAATCCTAGACATGTATTTATAAAAGAACCCAAGCACTATTTAAACATAGAAACACACCCAAAATCAAACTCAAAGTCAACTTTTTGGGTGTGTTTATAAATGGGTTTTGAGTGTGTGTAATGATGAGTTTTGGGTGTGTTTATATATTTAAATAGTGATTGGGTTTTTTTATAATTTCAACACCCATTTTGGGTGTTTTAGTGAAACTCCCTAAAAAAAACCCTGCAGTCTTACCATTCCACAATGGTCCTTCCCACTCCTCCAGCAGCCACAAATCTAGGCGATTTGGTCTGGTCTTATCCTCTGATGCCCCTTATCCCAACGGTCCTTGCCTGCACAAGCAAGCAGATTAGCTCCCTCATTCTCTTATTGTGTCGGCAGGCCTAAGCGAACGGGGCGAGGTAGGGTTAGATTAGAGTACTCTAGTGGAGGGCTTTAGCCCACCTATGTTCAGGTTGTGCACCAAGCTGAAAGGTCTCAAGCCTGAATTGAAGATCTTTAATTCCAAACAAATCCATATTTTCTATCTTACTTTTATCAATGAAGGTGCTAATTATAAATGGCGACATGGGTATCTTCTTTGTGATTTCCAAGAAGTTACGAAGAAACAATGGAAGAAGGGAGTGTTGGATTGATATCGGTTACGCGGGGGCTGCCCTAGCTCGGCAATTCATTCGGTGGAGCAGCTCCTTCCCTTCCCAACTAGACTACGCCCTACTTTTATTTTTATTTTCAAGTTTTTTTCTTTTTTCTTATGATATATTTTTAGTTTAATTGAACTTTTAATATATATTTAAATTAATTCAACTTTTTATTAACTTAAAAAAACTTTATAGATTTTCAAAATAAAATGAAAAAAGATTATCATGTTCATTTAACGGCAACTTTAACGGAATGGACCAAATTGATTAAAAGTCTTAAATACAGGGATCAAATTGGCTGAATTGAAAACACATGGAAATTGGCCAACGTGATAAAACACAAGGACCATTTTGATATTTAAACCAATATAATAATATAAAAGAAATATAAAAAGAAATTAATGTATGGCAATGATAGAATAAAAAGAGAAAGAATAGAAAAGAACAAAATTGTTTAAAAAATATTAAAAAACAAAAGGGATTGTAAGTTAAAAAAAAAGGAAAATGAGAAAATCAGTTCTCTAAAATTATGCTAGCACGTGTATGCGCTTGTAAATGATTATAAGTCTTTAATTATTGAAAAACTCATACACGCTAATGACTCACAATCATCATGATACACATGTCGACGGTTGATTCTAACACTGCTATTTGTGGCAGCTGGTTTTCTTGACAAAAGTATTAGATGGCAGCCAGTTTTGACTATCGAAATATCATGAACAGCTTTTAGGAAACAAAGAATTTTGATGGCTTTCTCTTTCTCAGCACCACATTCAAGCATCTACTAAACTGTTTCAAAATCTCATAGTGTATATCTTGAGTAAGAATTTCTATTTAATGGGAAAATAATTCAATTAATAGCATGTTTATTAATTCGTAATTGGATTAAGAGGAATTGAATTGAGGAGGAGTTGGATTAAGAAGAATTAGATTTCGGATACCTATTGAAGTTGTTTACTAAACGATATGGAATTGGGGTATAAGTGGTGCTAATTACTAAAATATCCTTGGGTTGAAGTAGTTGGCAAATTTGAAATTTTAAAAATTATGTGAGAATATAATGGATAAAAAATATGAATTCCTAATGGATTAGTTCTCCTTGAATTAAAATATCACTTCCCACCCAATTCCTAATTTTGTGAGGGCTACTTACTTTTTAATTTCTTGATATAAAGTAAACACAAGAATCCTCCATATGTGAAATTCAATTCCTGATAAGAATTCTAATTCCTGATTAATAAACACCCCATAATTGTAATTAGTTTATACACTTCATACATGATAGTAAAGTCATCTGGCTTACAGATGCCTTCATATAAACGCAATTTTTTTAAAAAGATATTTTTTATTAAGATAAACAATAATATACTAAACTCACATACACTATATAAATACTAAGATTCGAATCCAAAACCTTTCATACAAACACTTACTAGAATCAGCTTCTCCTCCCCACCTCGTGAACCTCCGAGTAAAAAAGCAGCTTACAGCTGACTCTACAATTGTAGCCCCAACTGTCTCTCCAACCGACTATGCCCTGCCACCAGAGAAAAAGTGAGGCCAAGTGTCAAAGTCCAACATAATTATATTCAATCACCATTTAATAACAAATCCAAACTCTCCTGAAAATTTGCCCATATACTGTACACTACTGTGTGCGCCCAATGGAGATCAAGGCCAACATTTTCTAAAGCTTTGAGTTTTTTTTTCCCTTTTTTATTTTCCTGTTTTTTTCTATTTCGAGAATTTAGATATTCACATAGAGAAAAGAGAAAAGGGGGCCTAGAGAAATTGTTGGGTTTGATCTGTCACAGATCATATAGCTGTTCTCATCATTATTCAAAGAAATTGATCTTGATAACAAGTTTGTGGTTGGAATGGTTGAGAATTGAAGGGCTAAGATGAACCTTCACAAGGTCGACATGCAACAAGTCCATGGATGAGGTACCTGGCTCTGTAGGGACCAGTGCCAGCTTCTCTTTGAGATTGGGTCAGGCCATCTTTTCCTCTGCTTCCCTTCTCTTCATGTCTCTGGGGGTTGAATTCTACAGCTACACTGCTTTCTGGTAAGCTTTTAATTGTTTCATGTTTACTTGTTTTAGGGTCTCTCCTCCTTGGACTTTTAGATTCAGAATTTGGTTGGAATTGGTGGAACCAAAAATAGTTGCATTATTTGATTGATTGATTGATTTTGTTTGATATATGTAAAATGGAAGTTGCTTATAGATTGGTTACCTTCTGACTCAATTTTAAGATCCCTTATCTTTCCTGATCCTGATTCTGAAATTGAACAATCTTTGGTTACACTTTAGCCAACTCTGTAGGGAAATGCATTCATTGGAATTTGGAATCACTGCTATGATATCAAGCAGCTCTGTGTCCATATACAAATAATTTTGTTTGGTGAATATTAAATTCTGTCTGATGGGCAAATGTTTTACAATCCAGAAAAATAGAAACCCAGTAAATCAATGAATAGTTGCCCTCTTATAATCCTGTGTTTTCTCTCAATCTTGAATAATTCAGTGCACAACATTTAATCTTCTTCCATTTTTATATTGCAGCTACCTGGTAACAATCATGGGTCTGGTTATACCATGGAGTTTCACATTGGCAATGGTGGATGGCTACTCTGTTCTTGTTAAATGTCCTCTTCGACAGCCCGGAATTCTGCTGATCATTGTTGTTGGAGATTGGGTAAGCAATAAGCACAATTCTGATAGAGGTACACTCACTCATGCCAACAACTATGTGTGATAGATTCAACATTTTTCTTCTCAACAGGTATTATCAATTCTCACTCTAGCTGCAGCATGCTCAACAGCGAGCGTCGTGGACGTCCTGCTCCATGCGAACGGTTCGTATTGCCCTCCAAAGTTTTGCAACCGGTATAAAATATCTGCTGCTATGGCTTTCATGTCATGGTTTCTGTCTTTGGCCTCATCTCTGTTCAATCTTTGGTTACTTCCGTCCTTATGATTCTCATCTGAATATAAGCTCATCATCGACTTCTGCGGAAATTTGTGATACATATGAAGGTATTCAATATTATTCAAAATCATAGGCTTGTACATCAGCAATTGTAAATCATGAATGAAGTTTTATTCCTTGATGAAAGTTCCGCCCTTTGATGATCAATCATTTTCACTGCAAAAGCAAAGCCTTGAACATTTCTGACAACTTGGAAACATAAAATAACTAATGGATTTATGATAATGAGAGGTGGTCATTGTATAAAGCTTGTTAAAAGCTGAATACATGCCATAGAGATTGATAGTTTACAATTCAATAGTGCTTTACTTCATCGCGTGTGCCCAGTACATGTTATATGCTTCTGTTCTGGCACGAAAAAAGGTTTATATTGCTTCAAATCATAGATTACTAGTATACAAAGGAGCTCAAGTGTAGTTGATATTGTTAACTGAACCAAACTCCACACACTCACAATTGAACCCATCTGCATCTGCGTATGAGCAACAGATGTAGCGCAATAGGGATCCAATCCAACTGACCTGCCTTTGCTTTTCCACTAACTTTAAGTTTTGCTGTATCTATGGCAATCCTTCTTGTCTTTGGGTGTTGAGTTCATGTCTTAGGATCTTCTCTTCATGTCTTTGGGTGTTGTGTTCTACATCTACACTGCTGTATCTATGGCAATCCTTAGGATCTTGATCGACTAGATATAACTTTAGCAACTCTTTATCTAATAAGATAGTTTGGAGGATTCATTAGGATCCTGGTTTCACTGTCAATACTTCCCATTATCACTCTAGCAAACTACAAGACATCTAATGTGGCCATTCTTAGGTTCTTGACAAGAGGCAGGGTGCCTCCCACACATAGCATAAAGTTGCGACCCATGCTCTTGAGGGGAGAGAATCTGTGGAAACCCTTCAAGGCGAGATCCATTGCCTCTAGGCAATATCTTGTCCTTCATTGAAATCTTCTGCTGTTGGTCCATCGTCCGAACACAGATTCACTGCAAACCTCCCCTTATTTGTCTCACTCCACATCCATCTTGCTGGGTACAACTTCGGCAGTGTACTTTCTATATGTTTTGAACTGTGCCTGTATAAAAAGTGGTTTGCTTGCACTTGGACATTGGACAAACCACCTTACTTTAACTACATATGAAACATAAATCTAAGATGCCACATTCAGGTCGTCTGCACAAGTTCAAAAGAACAAACTTCAAGTTTCAATGAAGTTCTGAACCACGCTGTTAAACGGTGCAGCAACTCAGATATCAGAAGGGACAATGGCAAGTCTTCTAATTTCCAGAGTGGGGCTCATTCACTTGACAAACAAAAATAAGCTAATTCCCATTCCGAGTATCCAACATTTCATTCCCTAACCTTTCTGCTACTTCCTTGTTTCCTTGTTTCATATAGCCACTGATAAATGCACTATAGATCTCAGAATTGGGCTTAAACCCTTTTCCCACCATCTCAGCCTGAAGCTTAAGTGCTTCTTCCAACTTCCCCTCCTCACACAACCCTCTTATCAGAAACTCATAACTCTTCTCTGTTGGACAAAAACCAAAATGTACCACTGCACCTCTCATAACCTCGAAAGCTTCTAAAACCCGACTTTCATCACACAGCCCTCGAATCAACGAATCCATTGTTGAACCGTCAGGCCTAAAATCTGTCCTAAGCATATCCTTATACAAGAGCATTGCTGCATCAAGGTTTCCCATTTTACAGTACCCAGTAATAAGATGCTCATAAGTGGCATCGGTACTCTCTATTCCACTCAACCCCATGTCTTTGGAAAACTCTTCAGCCATTTCAATCTCTCCAACTCTGCAAAACCCACCAATCATAGTGTTGTAAGCAACAACATCAGGTTCCAGGCCCTTAGCTTTCATTTCTTCCCACACCTCCTCTGCTTCATTCATTTTCTCTTGCTCACAATAAGCTGCCATCAAAATACTATAACTATAACAATTAGGACAGCAATCCAAATCCGCCATTTGGTCCCAAATCTCCTTCACCTTCTCCACCAGACCATCCTGATAAAAACCTAACATCAATGCATTGAAAGTTTCCACACTGGGGCTAATCCTAGCAACCCTTTTCACATTATGCTCTAAAACTTCACAATCCAATCCAAATATCTCCCTATATATCTCATAACCAGCATACGCACCTCGACGCTGCGAAAGAAGCCGAATCAAAGCATTGCAGGTGCTCAATCCGGGGCTAATCCCGCGAGATAACAACATTCTCACTATCTGGATTGCGGGGTCGATTTTCTTTGACTCCAAACAAGCTTTGATCAGCAAATCAAACACAAAAGGTGCCGACTCACATTGCCTGTAGGTCTTCACGAGACTCTCAAACACTTTCAAAGGCTCAGATTCATGGCTTCCAATACTCTCAGACTCAGAGACCCGAATGGCGGTTCGAATAAGGTTGTAAGCTTGGGACCTCAGGCGGCCCCGAGCGAGGATGTGGATGATGGTGGAGTGGGATTGGAGGTTGTGGTTGCAGAGGGACTTGTGCTGGGTCCAGAGGAAGAAGCGGAGGGCAAGACGAGGATTGTTTTTTATGTGGAGGGCAATCTGGGAAAACTCATTCGAGTCGAAGCCGTTGGGGTAGAGGGAACGGAGGTAGCTCCAGCGAGTCTTGGAGCGGAGGTTGGTTAGGATGGAGACGACGTCTGAGATTAGGGGGTTGGTCTGAGATGGAGTTTGATCGGACGGTGGGGAGGAGGAGAAGTGGGAGACGGAAAGGGGCCTGGGTTTTGTTGCTGGGAACAGATTGCGTTTGAGGATTTGAAAAGCCATAAAAACCAGAGAGGAGAGAGAGAGTGGTGGAGAAGAAGAAGTAGAGGATATATGTGGGCAGTGTCAAAGGCCCATCATAGATATTGCACAAAGAGGCCCATTGAACAATTGAACAATGGCATGGGCTTCCAGGTGGGTTTTGTTGAAGAAAAGATTTTTCAGATTAGAAAACATATGTTAAAAAAATTTTAAAAAATTGTGTCCATCATTTACATGTTTACTTATTGGGGATGAAGGAAGTCATGAATCGGATAACCTAGGAATAGGAGAATTAAGGAATTGAATTGACTACGAATTTTAACACAGAGACCGAATGATGCTTTGATTTCTTATGTGTTAGTAAATGCACGGGAAGTTAAAAATCAAAAGAATTCAGTAATAGTAAATACACCACAAGCAAGATTTGAAATAATTCCGATACTCATTTCTGATAAGTAAGCATGTTATTAGTGTACCAAAAGAGGGGAGATGGACGTATCAAGACATGGACGTTAAAGATGAGAAGAACTCAAGAAAGAATCACATTCATATTCATTGTTCCCTTGCAAGTACAACACTTCAAGCCACTGGATATATATGTATATGGCTAAACAATTACGACATGGACTACTGCAGCCGCACTTATATATATGGAATATTCCAGATGTTTCAATCCTACCAAAATAAATAAAAACAAAAGTACAATAAGAAAAGAAGAAGAAAAAGCTAACTATAGCATCAAATTATTGGTTAACCAGAATTATTTGATTCCAATTCTTGATCATGTTAGTCAATTTTCAGTGCTATGACTGGATGGGTGCAGTCAACCCACCCACACCAACCAATCACATTTTCACACCATGAAATTCTTGGGCTCTTTGGTCATTGAACTCATTTGGTGCATGCAATTGTCAGTATATGATGATGGTGCTGATGATGGCTTGCAAAATATATCCTAAAAATTCCTTTTTAATTTTATTTGATGGGTTGATTGAGAACCAGTTCTTTATGGACAATCATGGGGTCATAGCCACCTTGCTTGCCCTAGGTACAGGTGGGTAGTTGAAGATACAAATGGATAACATGCATGCCAAGCAATTCTCAATTACAAGCAATTGAGACTTGTCAGGTTAAAAGTAAAGATATCTAAGAGAGGGAATTGGTTCCTCTACGTCATGCAATCTTTCTTGGAAGAAAAATATACCAAGTAATTTTAAATTTTTTTTTTTAAAGGCAGAGTCATTAATTATTTAATTTCTTTGTTATCTTTTGCGATGTGTGGGATCGATCTTTTAAGCTTTAGAACAATCCATTAAAATCTCAATTGGATACACCCTCCTAGAATTCTATAAATTATCCATTGCTAAGGATTTGATGATTTTGTTGATACGAAAGAACTTTATGGAGTAAACGTTTAATAGGGTTTAGAATATATAATGGTTGTGCTTTGAATATAATTCTAGCAAGATTGAAAGAAGAACAAAAAAATTATAAAAAGTTTTGGCTTACGATATCATCACCTGGATTTAGATATGGTAATCACGAACTGCTTTTAGATGCCAAATTCGTTCTATTTTATAAAATTCTAAAGTTTATGAGAAGTTCTTGATTCTTAATCTTTCCTTAATCCTTTCTAACACACCTAAAATATTCTTAACACATATTCGAGCTAAAAATAGTTGTAAATTCCAGAACCATTGAAAATTAAACTAATTTGGTCTTCTGGGAATTTAAAATCCGAGTTTAAGAATCACTTTCAGCAAAATTTTCAAGTTAATATCCAAAATTTCAATAACAATCAAAGTATAAAAATGTTCGTTTGAAATTTATTGCATGTTTCTTTGCATGTGGTCATGTTACCGTGGTATTCTATAATTTGCATTCTTCTATGTAAGGAATTCAGAGTCACTAATTGTCAAATAATATATAAAAGACGATAATTAACTGAATAATATATTTATTTTCCTTTCATTTTACACTTTTCACTTTTCACTTTTCACTTTTAGGCACTTCCCTTTAGAATTTTGTATACGTAATTTACTAGAGGAGAGGACAAAAAGATATCATATAAAGTGAAAAATTCGTATATATTCTCATTTGACAAGACCTAAAACATGTTCCTTATGTCTGTCCTTTGGCCTCTAGACTCGGTGATTCTCATGCACACTCAAAAACTCCCACCATCCCAAAGCATAATTCCCCCCAATTGCTTCAATTACAAGCTAACATAAGTATTAATTTACACACAATTACAATTGAACACCCTCTCCCTTTATATATTTCCCGTAACGGCTTAATTTCTTTACTACAAGTCACAAAAAATTTCAGCTTATAGCTGTCCAAAAGCCATGAAATACAATGAGATATCCCACTTCAGCCACCCCCAACACAAGCTCAAGTTTGAGTACACAGAAATCCCATTCAAGTGTGATGGATGCAAGGAGGTAGGCATAGGCTCGCGCTACAGGTGCGCCATGTGCGATTTCGATCTCCACATGCATTGTGCCATGCCTTCCCCTTCCATCTTCCACCCTTTTTACACCAAGTGCTCTTTCCAGTTCTTCTCAAGGCCACCGGGGAACAACCCTCGCTATTGCAATGCATGTGAGAAGGATATTACCGGATTCATGTACCACTGCACATCCTGTGGGTTCGACCTTCACCCGTGTTGCGCCAAGCTCCCCATGGTGCTCGACGACGGGGAGGTCAAGCTCTATCTGTACCGGAAAGTGAGCAGCTCTTGTCATAGGTGTGGGCGTAAAGGGCGTAGTTGGAGTTATAGATCAAAATGTAAGAAGTATAATTTGCATGTGGCATGTGTTAAGGAAATGCTTGTGGAAACTTGGCATGAGTTTTTGGGGTCACATGGGAATAAAAATACCACTAGGAGATTGGAGATGACTAGAATTCCTAGCCTTAAAAATACGCTCCAAACTCATCATCATAAGAGCAAAGGTAAAGTGAAGAAGTGCTGTGAGATAGCTGGATTGGCTGTGCAATTTGTGATATCAGCTGTGTTGGGTGATCCAACGACTCTGATTGCTGGGGTGATTGGGTCGTTAATGTCGCGAGCCTGATGAGTGGGGTATGTGGGTCTAGTGTAGTTTGATGGAACTGTAGATTTCAGAAGATGTTGGATAAAAGGTACTCCATGATCCTGTAATGTTAATAAATTGTAGCACACTTTACTTGCAACTTTATGTTTGTAAAAATTGGAAACGTAGGGATAAAGGTTCCTTTTGTACATACTGAACTTGATTAACCGATGATAAATTGTGATCTCTATTGTAGATATAGGGTACAGCTAGTTGATGAGGGTAGTATGCTCGCCCATTTGCTTCCAAATTCGAATTTTTCTCCCCGCGTAAATTAGACTAATTTAAAAAATTCGTCTTGTAAAATGAAAAAACATGATCTCAATTTGAAGAGTCAGAATATATCAGATAGTTACACAAATATTTCCAACATACAATAAAGTTAGTTTTATTTTATTTATTTTTTTGATACAAAGACTTTCTTTAATGAGATTTGAACTTATGACCTCCTCCAAACCTTTGCATAGTTAAAAACTGTTTCAGAAAACCAAAACCAAAAACGCTTTCGACAATAGTTAATAGAATTTTTTTTTAAAATGCTTTTTGAATTATGCTTGAGGGAGAGAGGAAGCACTTCCAAATTTTATTTTATTTTATTTTTTTCGAGAAAGACACATTTGGACCTCTTGATACCCCAAGCTTTTGAAAGAAACATTATGTCCTTGGGCTTATTCCTTGGACAATATGTCCGCCTCACTCTCGCATTTACATTTACACGGTTTGGGCACACCACCCACCCACCACCCCCAAATAGTATTATGGCAGAATTGTCTATTTTTGAACAGTCCAATGTCATTTAAGTAAAAGTTAGTCAAATTTGAAATTGTTTAACCATTGATTTGATGTTCATATTCATTTTTTATATTCAAATTCATTTCTGTATTTATGAAATGACAATTGTATACCTAATATCTTTTAAACTTTTACCACAAAGGATCCCTTTTAAGAGAAAGTTGAAACCTAAGTGATTCGGATCTTATCGTAAAAGGAATGTTGTCCTTACTTTTTCTCTTTCAAAAACAGAAATTGGAGTTTCTATTTTCAGGTTTCTGATTATAGAATATTAGAGTAGTACTGGCACGTGGTACATCTTATTCACATGTTATAATATAAATAGATATTTATTGATATTATTTCCAAAAATGGGAAAAAATAAAATCTATCATTCACCCATATTATAACACGTATACAAGATATACCACATAACTATACTATCGTAGTATTCTATAATTTCTCATAGCAGTGCATGTCTTGCAGTTGTAGCTAAAATTCCAATTATTAGACACTTCTAGTGTGCTACAAATAATTCATATCACTCATCAATTTTCTTAAGTCACTTCTCTGAACCAATTGCAACATGTTTTAGTTATGCTCACAATTAAATTACACCAAAATGCCAAATCCAAACAAGAAAACGGCGACCGATTCCAAGTTGTAACAAAAGTTAAGAAAAATACATTAAAATACATGTTCCCTCACTTCATCGTTAATTAAGCAATTAATTATTCGATTAAATCAACAACAAAAAAACGCGTAAATCTTCCTTTAATTAACCCCTCCAAAGTCCTCTGCCAAAATGAAACCATTAACTAATGGGCATTTGCAGTTCATGCGACTCAGCCTCTGTGTCTGTTGTCACAGCCAAGGTGATTCTCCAGGACGGGCAGCTTCAAGAATTCTCAAACCCAGTTAAGGTCTCGCACGTGCTTCAAAAGAGTCCCACGTGCTTCATATGCGACTCCGACGACATGGATTTTGGAGGCTTTGTTAGGGCCGTGAATGGGGACGAAGAGCTTCAGCTCGGTCAGCTTTACTTTTTGTTGCCGTTGAGCTGGCTGAGCAGGCCTCTTCGAGCCGAGCAGATGGCTGCTTTAGCTGTTAGGGCAAGCTTGGCGCTTGGAAATACGAGGCGGAGGAAGCGATGTTTTGGGTGTGGACGTAAAAGAGTCAATCAAGTTGTGTTTACTATTAAGAAGAAGGATGAGCCTAGCCGGATGGTGGCCATGGGCAGTTATGGTGGCGGTCCGAGCGTCACTGGACGTCGAGAAGTTGTGAGGAAAAGGAGAGGGAGAGACCGCGGGCGGCGCGGTCATGGCGGTGGTAATGGAGGAGGTGGTGGCTTTGTGACAAGGTTGAGTGTGATTTTAGAGGATGAGGATATGATGGAGGGTGGATGATATGATTGTGTTGTATATTGGAAATTTACATTACATATTAATCAGTTCCTTGGTTATGTTCGTTTTCACATGGACATAGAGGATTTGATTTTGATTGAATCAAATTAAATTTTAATCAGAATTTGATCACCTTTTTTTTGGGTTGATTGATCACATTTTTGTTTTCAAGGGATTAAGTTTTTGTTCTTGTTGTAATGGCTGGCATTGACAGTAACGTTCTAGGATAGATTTCCAAAGCGTAAAGTACTCATGGCGTAATAGAAGTGCTGAAGGCAGCTAAGAAACTTAAAATAGAAACTTCAAAATTTGTTGGATCTGTATAATGACCCCAAATCAAAAGATCTAATGAGAAAAACATTACAAGTTTATAACATGTAATCGAAGTTTTGAAGATATAAAATCCGTATTTAATAGATAAAGAATAGATTACAAAGCAATCACTGCATGCTCTATGATATCACACGGGTCTTGAAATTAAGAGGATGCATTATCAAGAATTAAGGCAAAACGAGTTAGTCTATGAACCACATCATTAGTTTTCCGAAAAACATGACTAAAAGGAGTACCCAAAAATTGAGACAATAGGCTCTAGTACTATTTGATGTTTTTATTTTATTTTATTTTAGGATTGGAGGGTTTGAAATGTGAAACATGCTGGAAAAATGTGTCAAATAGAGTTTTTATTGTAGCATTGTTCTCAAATAAGTTTATTATATCGATATTATCTCGATACAGAGTGTCGATAATATCTTATTATATAATCTTAATATGACATAAATAAAGTATTAATATTTGATCGATACTATTGATTTGCTACGCTAATATAACCCTATTTGACAACAATATCCTAGACTAATAATCCTATTTGAAAGCTTTTCCCAAACATCTTCCACTGGTCCAATAGCTACTCGGTAATTAACCTGTAAATCTTTGTGCCTCAAAAGGTGGGACATATGATATGCATGGGACTCATATTGTAAGACTATTACCCATCGATGTGAGAGAGTTGAAAAAACATTATAAAAAAATAATAATTTGTTCTCTAATAAGGTCATTAAATAAGAGTAGTAATTATTACCTATCTTAGTCATTTGATCATATAAATTGACAACTAAACACTGTGTTGATAAAAGTAAGAGAGACATGTCAATCGTGGATATTTTTTTTCTAATTTATTGTATGAGAGATATCCTCACACAATTTAACTTACAGCTACACTTCGTTGAAATATTTGAAGAACTAAATTTTATGAAGAGATATATATCTGTGTTTTGAATTGCAAAGAACCATTAGTATAGTGGTTTGAAGCAATTGTTCCTCCAGAAAAGGTTATGAGATTCGAGTCCTAATATCTGTGTAGTATGTGTAAACTTAGTATGTTATCGCCCATTTTAAATTATTAATATCAGTCAAGATGAAACCAAAACAAATAATAATAATTTGAAGATGAATCCAAAGGCTAGCTTTGGCAAGTTGGGTGGTTTGAGACACGCTTTTGGTAGCTCTAGAATTCTAGTCGTGGTTGCAATGAAAAGAATTAGGAATAAATGGCACATCGATCGATGAGTTGCAGAAGAATGAGAGAAGCAGCCAAAGGAGAAAAGGACATTAGCATGAAGCTCCCAAATAATTCTACATCTTTTGGGTTCCAAAAATAAAAAGAACGTGAAAGAATCATTTGAAAAATCAAAAACACGCACACAATCAATCGAGAAGGCCAAACAAAGACTAGTTATTTGTTATAGTCTCCGTTTTGACCTTGACGCTTCCTGGGAAAAGAAACCGTACACCTACGGTCTACCAACGGCAACGCAAAAATACCGTGTCAACGATTACGACTGCACGACAATATGAATTTCAATCGAAATTAATTAATTAATTAATTATATGTTTATACAAATTAATTAATGAAATATGGGCATTTGCTTTATCCTAATCTGAAGCCTTGTAGATGCCAACCTGGCTCTTTTTAAAAATAAATTTTCTTGTACCCTAAACAACACTCACGTTTTTCATCATACAATTTCCTAAATTCATTGTAATATGGTAGCCTACAAATACTCTTTTTATGTTGAGAATAATTTCTTTTTTTGTGTAAACATGGTCAGTATTGCAACATAACATGTTGGATATTTGACAAAATATACCGCACTTTTGCAACTTTATAAATATTTTTAGATACGCCGATCTTTCTTAGTATGATTTTGGTTGCTATAAGGATCTAATTTTCTGTCACATCCGCTTTTAATATGATTATGGTTATGAAAGCAATAGGAGCTCTCAGGTTTAATTAATCTGTTAAACATCAGAATATTTATGGTTGATCCTGTTATCAAACATAGAATATCAACATCAATGACAATTGCCGCCATTAAGGTTGAGTTAGACATTGACAGATCTGGTAATTAGCCTTGCCCCAGATAGCGGCCTAGTATTACTAGCTAGTCATACAAACTAGTGGTACACAATAGTGATAACTATTCTAGAAGATTTTTCTATTGGATTTGCTGGTTCTAAAATTATTAGGATATATGCCCCCCCGACACTAGTACTGTTTCATTATAGATTATGTATATAGAGAAAAATTATTTGTAATAAAAGACGAGTTGTAAATTCAAATGTTCTAAATTCAAACATGTACATTATAGATGCAAAATACATAGCCGATGACTTAATGTATATAACTTACGAGTAATTACACGTATTGAAACTTAATTAGTACTCTTTTTTTTTATTCATAATAATTTATCTATAAGAGACTCGTACTTGACTCGATGAGATAATATAAAGCATAAAGTAACAATGTCAGGCTGAACCCTATATATTTTCAAACACATCCCACTCTCTTCCCCATCCCCTACGCGGTTTAACTAATTATAGCATTGATGTTGGGTCAACCATGGCTCCACATCTATATGCTTCTATCTCCCTCTATAAATAACAGCCCTCTCTTCCACCCAACACTATGTCTTTAATTTCCTTTAAATTCCATGCTTTTCAATCACCCTCTATAAAAATAAGCACAACCCTTCTTCCCCATATTTAGTTCCCAACACAAACAAAACAATCTCTCTCTCTCTCATGGGTAACATTTGTGCATCTTCTCAATTCATAAGTGAGGGTGCAAAGCTCATAAGGCCATCCACAACCAAGATCGTTCAATTGGATGGGGGGCTGCAAGAGCTTAGGCGCCCAGTTGTATCAAGCCACATCCTCTCCCAAAACCCCAACTGCTTCCTCTGCACCTCAGAGTCCATGTACGTAGGCTCATGTGCTCCTCAAGTTCCTAAAGATGAAGAGCTCCAGCTGGGTCAAATCTACTTCCTCATGCCACTTTCTCAGTCAAAGTCGCCTTTGTCTCTCCAAGACTTGTGTTCTCTGGCCATCAAGGCCGGCGCAGCCCTAGCCAACCATTCAGAGGCAACACATCTTGTTTCATCAAAGAGGTCACCGACTGGCGTTGACATGGTTGGCATGATGAGCTCCAAGGAGGGGCGAGGCAACCAAAGAATTGAGCTCTAATTTTAATTTGCAGCCAATAGAAGTGCATATATTGCCACATAGTAGATAGCTAGGCATGTATCTTTGGACTTTTAGCCGTTGTTTTTAGAGAATGATGGGAAAACAGGAGAGTCTATAAAGCCCAAGAATATTACAAGAGATTATTATATTTTGTAACAAAACAAAATGTAGAAAGCGACTTCTTATTCTTTGCACTTTTCTTGTTCTGTTTATACTTTGACAGTGCTATATGTAGCTCCTTGCTATTACTTATTTATGAAAGACCCCTTTCTCTAGATAACAACTATACTGTGATATTCACATAAAAGAAACTATACTGTGATATTGCGCATTTGATTTCAATTATGAGTGTCGTATTTCTAGATGAGACTTGTAAAATACAATATGCTGAACTATTATCCAATTAAATAGGCTAACAATATGAACTGTTGTCTGATTAAATAAGCCAACAATCCCAATATTTATGAGTTCACCAAACGCTGGCCGAGACATTTGTCCAATTTAATTGAAATATATCAGTCGTCCAATCCAAGTGACCAACTGTGAATGTCTGGAAGTTGACATTAACTGTTTTTTTTTTCTTCGTATTTATTGAAAGATATAAAGACCACCCTTTACATACTAGAATACGTAGTAATCCTATTAAGTGAATTACTTTTATGTATTCCCTAAACTAATGTACTAGTTACAAAGTATGGGAAAACTTCAGTGCTAATTAAGGTATTACTCTTTATCTTCATAACTCAATTTTTGTTCTGCTCATTCTCTGAACCAAAGAAAATAATTTATACAAAATGTATAGAGGCCAAACAAGCAAATACTCAATTAAATTCAAGAAAAAATTTGGAGAAAAACAAGCACCTACAATTTTGAGTAATGTGGAGGCCAAGTAACCAAGGGCGGAACTACGTTTGGGCTAGGATGGGCTCCAACCCAGTACTGTGTTTAGAGAACAAGCTTAAGGGGCTTCATTATACAAGCCAAATCTATGTAAATAAAAAATTAGCACACCATCTATGAAGAAATGAGCCTACCTGCATGTGTTAATCAAGAGTCATTCTATAGTGAGGGCCTTATATATGGCCCTTAGGTAAAGTCTTGTCTCTTAACTGTTGTATCAAATTAGTTAACAATTAGATCAAGTTGTTTAGCCTGATTCAACGATTAAAAGATAGGGCCTCACTTAAGGGACATATATAAAGCCCCCACTATAGAATTCTTGAAGTAATCAAGCATCCTCCCTTCCCAACCATTGGATTGACTTTGGAATCCCTGTTTCGAGAACCATCAAATGGACCAAACTCCAGTCTTTTGACACAATTATCCAAGTGATGCTTTCTTGTTTTTCTAGCTTACCTATAAAAAATTCCTGATTCCGCCATAAGTAACTATATATCTTTCTGTGGTAAAGAGAAATTTTTTTTACATGTATATATGATTTATAATATATGATATTTCAACATATAATATATTACTATTTGTATGACGAAATGTGATTTAGGTAAGCTACGTTCTTCGAAAGCAAATAATATGGACGTGACAAGCCATATAATGTTATAGCCCTTTCTGTGAGTGATATTATGAGCCCCTCCATCTACTTTTTATAATATGATGGAATATAAATTTTTTGTCTTTGACTTTGAAAAAATCAAATCGCCCATTAATGTTGATGTAATATATCACTTCAGATATGTTCTTTCTGATTAAATATAAGTTTATTTCTTCTGTAGGTGACAGATACAATTGCATGTGTGCATGTGCTCTATTATTGACTTTGATTTGATATCATACAAGCAGTGAACATGTTATACTTTTGTAAAACATGTGCCAGTTCAAAATATTTTCATTCTTTTAGTTTTCATTCGAAATGTTTTGATTTTTTTTTTTTTTTAAAACTTTCCTCTAGAATTGACGTCAGCAAACACACAAAGAAAGCAGAAATGGGTAAGTTCCAGTCCTGTACTAATTTCTGAAACCAGGGTATGCCAACGTCAACTTCAAACCAGCACTTCAGAGCACAAGGGACTTGATGATTTGGTATGGTTTTTGTTTATACCATATCTGATCGAGCAATTAGAGGTAATGTTAAAACTCTTACATTGAAATATTACAAGAAGTGAAGACTCCGCCTCACCTTTATCTTTAGGTCATATCCCTTGTACAATGTAAACACATATTATTATGGTGAGAATATATTTCTCCGTGAACGTAGCCCATTTATTAAGGTGAATGAAGGCTAAAGCCTTCACACACTTATTGAAGACCCTAGCCTTCACTCACCTCACATCTCTAAGTTGGGCTCAATCTTAACCGTCCATTTTTTAACATCAACAATTTTGATTCAAATTGAGTTTACAATTTGTATAGATGTGGAACACATGTGATTGATAGATATTTTGATGAACTCGCTTTCATTGATGCTCCCATCACTGTTGATGCTTTAGTCATCCATATACTCAATGGCGGGGCCCCAAGTTTAAAGAACTTGATCTAAAGTCACTAACTTATTGGATGTAGTCAAAATTTGCTTTAGAATGTTGTCAAAATTTGCTAGTGTTCGGCAAGCAGCAAAGTTTATTCTCAGATTTATAAAGATTTTGGTCCAACCTTCTGCAGTCAAATTAGTGGGTTGAGAAAGGCCGGATTCAAATTATCTCGAGCCCAATCTAGCTCAAGTTAGCCCATCACAGATAAACTTAAAAAATGCTTGGGTCATAGTCGTAATCTGAATATTGTTGGGTTCATCCAGAAAAAAAAAAAAAAAAAAATTATATTGGTCTGATATTAATTACAAATAATTTTTTATAGAGGGATGAAAATATGAGCTTACAACCCAGTGAATCTTATTTAAAAGATCAAACTCACAAAAGTTCATTTAAAAGAAAAGGTAAAGAAAATAACAAACAATCAAACAAAATTAACAGAGGCACATGCCGCTGTTGTAAAATTTCAAACGAAGCAAGAGCTGGGATTGTATTGAAGAAGTGTCTAATTTAAGGGGAGGGCTTCATTTCTGCTTTTATAGCAGCAACCAACTGATCATAAGCTTCTCCCCATGCGTTCTTCATCTCTGGTGACCACATTTCTGGCACTGCTTCTTTTATGGTTTCCAACAATGCGAACTTAGTGACCTGAAAATTGTTCAACGAGGCGTCGGCCCAATTAGTTACTTGCTAGTAATTTATTTGCATTTTCATGACAATTTTTTTCCAAACGTAAGAATAATATATGTATACCTCATAATGTTCATCGACCACTCCAGATTTGAAGTGTACTCCACCTAATCTTTTCAAGGTTGATTCTCTCACTGTGACTTTGCCTGATTTCCGGAGTTGAACGGCTGATTCACAGGTCTGCCACACAAATTGAAGAATATATGATTGAAAGTTGTCATTAGTGTAGGACTAATTTGGGACTGTTCTTAGAAGTGCTTCTACTATAAAATATTTTTACTAAATATTGAAGTTCTTTTTAAAAAGCACTTAAAAAGTGATTCCTTAATAAGCACTTAAAAATCATTTAATCATAAATATTTTGAAGTTTTTCTACCAAACAAACACTATCAAAAGCACTTCTCATAAAAACGTTTTTAGACTTTCTAAGCAGAAGCAATACTAAACATACCCTTACATTAGCTAGATTGTCATGAAAATTCATGGTTAACTACCTACCAACCGTTGGATCAAAATCTAACGATTAGCAACATATCATTCTACTTTATTGGGAATAATTGAATGAGGTGGACATGGGTGGCTTATACTTACCATAACAAAGACAGACATAGCATGGGGCTTGAGCTTTGGGTTCTTCTCCAGAGGAATATCAGAGTCCTTCAAGAAAGAGAACAGCTTCTGCGCTGATGGTGCAATTTCAAATATCCTGCAATTGTTTCATACATATAGGATTTAGAAACATTTAAAATGTAAATGGGGAAAGAAAAAAAAAAAACCTGCAAGACTGACTTACTTTAGGAAGAATTTAAGACCCAATTCAGCAGAATTCTTCTTCATCACACCCCATGACTTGGCCACCAATGCTTCCTGCTCTTCTGTGAAAACTTTCCCTTCCATGTTATGAAATTCTTGAAAATGGTATTGAGGATGTCGAGTTCAGATCAATATTCTTCGAAAGAGATTATATATAATATATATAGTAAACCCAGTGAAGATTAGATTTAACCCTTCGGGGCACTGGAGAGCCATTCTTTGATCTTTCAATTTTTATTTTCTTTTGCACAAAATTTGATAGGCAACTTAGCGCCACACAAGTCCCAAAACTAGGGGCTGCTTGAGGCCAAATTGGGGAACATGGTTTTGGGCTTTGAGGTTGTTGGCTGAAGTGACGCAAGCCATAACATCATATTTTTGCCAAGAGTGGCCAAAGTTTGGAAGGGGATTGGGAGGTGTCGTTGAGATTTTAACATGAGACTGTTTATAGACAAATATTCGGACCATTGAGCTATGAATTCGTTGGCTTTGCCCAATATCTCTCAGGAGCCGAAGAAATTTGTCACCAATGACAAATAATATCATATTTTTAGACTTTACAAACGTGGTATAAGGTAGTCTTATTGGCTTTTGCTTTGGCATAAGTGGGGGTGGGTTTGACGCATTATTTTTACACAAAAAGACAGGAATATAATATTGTAGCCTTTCAAATTATGGTAGAGCCAAAAACTTTCGATTAGCAAATACAACTTGGCCTCCTAGGTGAAGGTACAATCCAGTGATCCACCATAAAAAATGATCACCAGTTTCAAGGGTCCATCTAGGGAGGCCACAATTGTCCTAGCTTTGCAGGATGTCCATTTTCTGATAATTATTTGAGCTAGTTCTGCAGCAGGATGTCCATTTTAGGATTTCTTGAACAGGGGCGGAGGAAGAAAATTTGTTCAAGGGGGCATAACTTTAGTAAAACCAAGAATCATGTACGCCATTGTTGAAAGGTTTACTTCGGAAGCCAATATTGTGACAATGGGTCATATGAACTTCCATCAGCCTTTTTGATAATGGAAAATGGAATGTTTGAACTTAAGATATCTTTCAATTCCAACATTGAAAAGAGAAGTACCACTAGATTAATAGTTAGTTGGTGGTCGTACATATACTAGGAACATCATCCTTTAAAAATTTATAGTTTAATCTTACATATTAAAAAAACTAAATTCCATAATTTGTGAGATTTAAATCTCTCAACGAGGTTAGGGGAAATTTTGAAATGTAGAAATTGCTGTGGTAGGGTGTTCTTATAAATGTGTAGTTAAATTAAAAAATATATATAAACACACAAATGTTCAATAATGAAATAGAAATAGAGAAAGTGTGAGGGATTGAAATTAAGATTTTCAAACTTTTATGGGTTAAATATTTTAATTAACAAAAAAAAAAAAAAAGTTTGAAAAAACGTGAGCTACATTATGTGGTTTAAAATTAAGGAAATTGTAGTACGGAAGTGGTCTTCCTGTGTAGATGAGAAATTGAAAAGTCAACAATAGAAGGAGAGCGTGTGTTACGGCGGCCCGTCTTTTACGTAAATATACCTCTCCCGGTCTGGTCTCTCTTTAAATTCTCCAGCCTCAAAGTCATGCATATCTCAAAAATTTCCAGTTTAAATCTTCCTTCCTCCCTCCTCTCTTGCATGAGGGAGGGACATAGGAAAGGACTGAAATGATGTGCTGGTTATTGGCCATGTTCATGGCGACGTCTTGTGACGGAAGATATTAACGAAATGGAATATGGTGTAGTGGTATCTTCTGTTCCAAACTTCGGCCGTCAATATTTTCCGACTACGATGAGGATGTTGATGACTTACTTTGCGCCACCGTTATTTTGCAACGGCAACAACAATGAAAATCGTGGTTGGCCTAATAAAGTGAGTTCTTTTGCTTTGTTCTCCTACCATGATTACGAGTGGCCGCGGACATTAGGATATGCAATTATTTGTTTATTTCTCTTATTATGTGTTTACATAATATAAAAAATAGACATATAGTTGTATGTCAGAAGAATATCTACGAGTTACTCATACAAAAAAGGTGCTCTATTTTAGCCTGTTAAAAAAAGTCTTATTTTTGTTTGTCTGTTAATTTTATTACTATTGTACTTTATTTTATTGTTAGTATGCCATCATCCTAATTTAATTCTGTTTTTATGGTTGTTCGTTTTGATTGCTTCAGAGAAATTTAAACTTATAAATTAAGAAATGAACTTGTAGCTCAAGAATATTTACTTTGTATATGGGGTCTTCTATTTAATTCTCGTTGTTCCAATATCACTAGCAAACTTACTTTAAAAGCTACTTGGGCTACAGCCAGCCGAGACGGTCTTTTCGGATAGAGAAACGATTATAAACTAAGTAGCCCAACCAAACCAAAAAAAAACCTAATGGAGTTTGTAAGCCCAATCCCACTAGCCAAAACTTAGCTAAGCATGCTCTTTGAAATGCCTTTGCCTCCTTCATGCATTTTCTAGGAAGAAAGCCAAGACTTAGGTTGGCTAATCCCTCCTCCTCTTTGAAATGCCTTTGCCTCCGTCATACATTTTCTAGAAAGAAAGGGCAAGACTTGGCTAAGCTCTCTTTGCCATGCATCTTCTTGGAAGAAAGCCAATAGACTTAGCTAAGCCCTCCTCTTTGAAACTTCTTGGCCTCCAACGTGCATCTAGAAAGAAAGCCAAGACATGGCTAAGCCTCCCCTTTGAAATTTCTTTGCCTCCGAGTCTCCGATGTCATGCATTTCTAGAAAGCCACGACTTAGCTTAGGACCCTCCTCTTTGAAAATTTCCTTGCCTCCGCCATGCATCTTCTAGGAAGAAGGCCGTACGCGTTTGGAGCTGCGGAATTGTTGACAAGTTATTTTGAAATTATAAGGGTGCGGTAACTTCTGCGCTAAGTTATCTGGGTCTATAAAAAAAAACTGTTCATTTTTAAATTTTTTCCATTATGAGTTCTTAGTTTTGAAAGAGTACTCTTATTCTCTGCACTTACAATATTCCAAGGAGATCAGGTAAAGTTTTTCAAATATGAAATCTGTTTGGGCTCGCCTGGTGTTTAGGATTGGATTGAATTGAATAACTTTTAGATTTAAGTTAAGTTAAGGAGGAAATGGTGGTAGAAGTGAAATATTTTTCATTTTTAGGATTAGAAGGGATATAAGTTATAAGGTGTTAAGATCCTACCATGTTGTAGGAATTAGATTAGATAAGTTTTCTTCATAAGTAATTCATCTTCTACCTTCAACTCGGACAAAATTTCTTCATTTTTTTCCTTCAACATGCCTTAATGAGTTATCCAATCCAATCCAATATTAGGCATCAGACGAGTCCTTTGTGTTTCTATGCAATACTTAACTCGAAGTTAAAGTTTGTGTTTTGTGTTTGTGTTTTTTTTCCCTTTTTCACATGATCAATTTACTTTTTTTTTTCTTCAATCAAAATATACTTTTACAGACGTAGGTCTACAGCAGCCGCCATGACGAAATTCGATGAGATACCGCACCCGAGCCACCCAGAACACAAGCTGGAGCAGAGTTGGACAGGGAAGCTGTTCATGTGCAACGGGTGCAATGAGCCAGGCATAGGTTCACACTACACGTGTCCCCAATCCTCATGCAGCTTTGATCTGCACATGCACTGTGCCATCCCTTTGGGCCTTTTCCAACACCGCTTCCAACGCGGTTGCAGCTTCCAACTCCTCCCAAGCCCACCGGAGAACGCTCGCAGCTGCAATGCATGCGGGGAGAAAGGAACGGGGTTCGTGTACCATTGCAAAGGCTGCAAGTCCAACCTCCACCCCTGCTGTGCTAAGCTGCCCATGAAGCTCGAGGCTGGAGATGTCAACCTCTATTTGTATGAAAAAGTGAAAAAATCGTGCCAAGAATGTGGATATAAAGGGAAGGGCTGGAGTTACAGGTCCGTGGACAAGAAATGTTATCTGCATGTGGCATGTGCGAAGAAATTGATAGCAGAAAAATGGCTACATGGCTCGGGACATGGTGATGATTTGCAGACCACAATTCCAAACCTTAACAACATGATTCAAAAGTACCATCAACCTAAAGGGAAGCTGAAGAGGTTCGCTGAGATTGTCCGGTTGGTTTTGCGGACGGTGATATCAACTCTGCTAGGTGATCCAACGGCTTTGATTGCTGGAACTGTCAAGTTGCTATTGACAGATGATTGACTTGGTCAAACCTAGTTGAATGATTTTGTTTTGTTTTATTTATTTGTTTATTTTTGTAAGAGATGAAACTTTAGAACTAGGGGATAATTGTGTGTGATTGTGTAAGAAGTCCCCTTCCCTCGTAATTCGACTATTAGCTTGTATTAGTGACTTTAGAACTAGGGGATAATTGTGTGTGATTGTGTAAGAAATCCCCGACTATTTGCTTGTACTAAAACTAGGGGAATATTGCGAAAAATCCTTCTATTACAGTTATTGAATAAAAACCGTTTTAATTTATTACTTCGTTTTTCCGACTATTTGCCCTTGATGATAAATAATGAAAACAAATTAAAAGTGCTTTATTTGATGCATTTGTTACCCCCCCAATGAAGAAGAATGAAATTGCTCCTAAACAAATTAGATAGAAAGCTACAGAAAACAGAGTTCGTAACAGAGTTGAGAAGGTTGAGAATTCAAACCAGAAGCAAGCACTGAGACAGATAGTAGAGTTGTTAAAAATGAAAAGGATTGTGTAAGCAGGAGACCTAGAAAGAAGTTGTAAAGGAAAGGCTTTTCAGAAAGAGAACATAGCAGGAGAACGGCAAAAACTTGACATTCAAACCTTCGGTTCATGAAGCAAAGGGTTTTCGAAACAAATGGGACTTCAAATTCCGTGCGCAGTGTACTTAGTCCAATTCTTCAGGATTTTAACTCAAACATTTTGAAATAGCATGACATCCAAGGAGGAAATGTTATTTTAAGACAATTCATCACACAGTTCAGGATTTACAGTTAACACCATTAAAACTATAACATTCCAAACTTTATCCAGCAAAAGGTCTATGAAGAAGCATTAGAATTTAATGGCGATAGATATCTGGACCAGAAAAGAACATTAAAAGATACTCATATAACATAACAAGCCAATTCATGCAAAGCAACAGCATTCTGATAACATTTTCGATAACCAAAAACCTTAATAAAAATATCAAACATAAACTCCAACAGAAATTTGCCCAAAATTTAAAATCTTAATTCCTAATGGAAGTTGGATTACTTGAAATCAGTTCACAGCAGCGTCTATGAATGCTCCTCCAGGACGGCGCAACGCCAAAGATCCATGGCATCCCAAAAGCTACAAGAACAACATATGGATCGTTAATTATTGGCATTGGCTCATGAAATCAAGCTTAAGGAACTAATATAATAAATTAACACTAATCTGTTAGGGATGAACAAACCTTGGCATTGACACCATCAGGAACAATACGATTCTCTGCCTTCAACCTGACATAGTCAGCTCGGCTGAACTTGGTAAAGCCCCTGAAAAATAACAGACACAGTTTCAGCATAATAATGATCAATTGTAATTATAGTTATGACAAAAATTAAACAATTAACAGAACCCATGATATACCAACAACAACAAAAAGCAATCAAAATAAAAAATTGGATTTTGGGTTTTGAGTTACAGATTGCAAAATCCAAAACCCATAAACTCAAAAGAAAAAACATACCATTTCCTGCTCTCAATGATCTTTTGACGCCCAGGGAACTTGAACTTGGAGCGGCGCAGAGCCTCATGAGCGTGGTGCTTGTTGCTGTCTTTGCAGCGAACGGAGAGAAGCACCTGACCAATAGCAACCCTAGCACAAGTACCGAGAGGCTTCCCAAAAGCACCTCGCATACCAGTCTGAAGCCTATCGGCTCCGGCGCAAGAAAGCATTTTGTTGATCCTGAGAACATGGAAAGGATGAACCCTAACTCGCAAATGAAACGTGTCCTTTCCGGCGAACTTAGTCATGTACTTGTTGCAGGCAATACGGGCGGCCTCAAGGGCTTCGCTCGAAACGTTTTCTTTCTCCCAAGAAACGAGGTGGATGCAGAAAGGAAACTCATCCACGCCCTTCTTCTTCATGCCCACATCGTAGATTCGGATCTTCGGATCCGGAACACCACGGCAAAAACGTGATTTCGGGTAGGGTTTGTTCTTGATCTGGCGGTAGCACCTGGCTGGTCTTCGTCCCATGGCGACTGGTTTCGGCTGCCCAAACCCTAAATCTCGAAATGAATTGGGTTGAAAAGGCGATTGAGGTTTGTATTTATAGTATGATTTCTGAAGCCCAAATCAATATTTTGGGTTGTTTCTTGGACTCGACACATGTTAGCCCGGTCGTAAATTTAACCCAATAACAATGCATGGCTTTGGTTCGGGTCAAACTTTACCATCTTCTGATTCTCCATGGTGGGCCATACCGTTTATGCACCAAACAAATAATATCACGGGCCTTTAAATTTGTTTTGATTTATTATTTTGTGTAATTATGGAAAGAATTTTGAAGCCCTCACAATAAAATTAAGAAATATATATAATTAAAAAATTTGAGCAACATCCCTTTCTCACGAAGAAAAATATTATGAGAGACTAATAGCAAGCTAATTCATATGAACTTTATGAATATCTTTATTTTATTTTATATTTTTTAAATACAAACGATAACTTAAACTACAAAGGGGAATAATAATTCACACATACAAAGGTGAATGATGATTCACACATACACACTACCAAGGTGCCATGAGCTTGAATTTGAGACTGCTGGTATACAAGTTAAGATCCTTTTCCACTAGTGCAACACTCCCGTTGACTTAAGTGTCATTCTTTATCTTCAAGCAATGTTTGGCACAACTTTTCATTAGCATGGGAATCATTATGTAGCAAAATTTCCAAAACTAGGGGATTTTTAAGGCTAAAGGGGGAACTTGGTTTTAGGCTTTTAGCTATTGGCTCAAGTGACGCAAGCTAAAATAAATTTGTCACTTATAATCACTAATCATATCCCTAACCAGAAGTCACTAAACATCCCCCAACAAAACCCGAACTGCTACTATTCTTAAGAATCGCTACTCCTGAAAGATTAAGACAGCCCTTGGATCATTAGAGATGCAATTTCCATAACAGCATATCACAACGAAGCAGAGGTATACAAAACGATGGAAGGAAGAAACATTTAACCGCAACCATAGTTTACATCTGGCCTTGCAACAGCTGAAGAGAACGGAACTTCAACTCTCTCTTTCACAACGCATCGAGCTTTCCCGTCTTCCACAACAAGGACTCTCCCAGGGGGGCATTCAATTGTCGATCTCTTTTCTTTACTCGGTGGTTGCTGAGAAAGGCCTGATATTTTGAAAGTGGTATTACTTCTCACAAATCTAGGACCAAAACC
This sequence comes from Prunus salicina, assembly GCA_020226455.1. Classification (NCBI taxonomy): domain Eukaryota; kingdom Viridiplantae; phylum Streptophyta; class Magnoliopsida; order Rosales; family Rosaceae; genus Prunus; species Prunus salicina. The sequence goes on along the minus strand of CM035347.1, from coordinate 14,695,565 downwards.
AGACAAGCTTAACACAGATGCCATGCCAACAATAGTAAGCACGGTCTTGGCTGCTGTGCTGAGGACAAATCCCAACCCTCTTGAGTTTTTGGATCCAGTTTTCACCTCATCTCTGTCTGTCTCGCTCAATTTCTTCTTTGCTTCATTTGTTGGATCACTATTGGTTATCCCATTTCGTAGAGACTTGTGTGTAGGTGGCAAATAGCCATTTTCTAGGCAAAAAGTGTGTGGAGAGCGGCTTGGATATGGAGGAAGCAAGAGATCGTTATTGTGCTCAACTGTTTCACCAGCAAAAGCAGAAGCTTCATGTATCACTTCCAAATCATTCCCCTTGTACTCCTTAAGCTTGTTGAGTAGCATCTTTCGGCTGCTTTCAATCTCAAAAAGGGCAACTTCCCTTTCATACCTTTGCTGCTGTTGCAAAGCCTGATCATTAAAAAAAAAAAAACAAAAAAATGTTACAAATCTTATAAAGTTATCTTACCTATACATGTTAAATTTGTTCTTGATATAATTTCAAATTAAAAATGATTGGTAAACCACACATGTCACTTTTCCAAGACAAAAAACCGTTTCATTGTGACTATAACATACTTCTTACAATAAATCAAACACATGGCCACATTTAATGAACATGTATGCTTTCCATGGAAAGCACAACCGGTCACTAATTATTAATAATAAATATGCTAACACTTCGAGATCTAGCTAGTACCTCAAAAAGAATGTTTCAATTTGAGGACATCAAGCATGGGTCAAACGAACAAAAGGGAGTTCATCCAACCTCATGAAAGAATGTATAATGCTCAACACAAGTCTAATGCCTCCCTCCATGGTTAAAATTGAGTACTCTAGAATTTCATGTGTGCAGGAAGCTGACATGCATATATTTGCATGTAGGTTCAATGAATTGCAACTCCAGCCTTTCTAGCCAAGTGAAACACTTATCCTCTTAAAGAGGACGTCTTGGGTTCATCTCATGGAGGAGAAAGAACTCAAGAAGCGAAGCCAACTCCTATTTGTTGCTTGTGGTCACTATATGATGCAAAAATTTGCTTTCCAATTACTTCAGTAATTAAAAACTTTGTGAAATGGAACTACTTCAAGCAGATGTGATATCTAAAACTTGTCTCTATTGCCTCTGAAAAGAACTATAAAATGTAATATCAAATATTAAATACTTCGTAAACAACATATATTAGAATTTTCACTGTGCAGCATTGGCTTGCGGTGACATGGTACAGGTGTTATCTGGAATAGGTAAAATAGATTGAAAGTCAAGATGTTGGAAGATATCAAACCAGAATAACTAATTTTTTGTTGATAGAACAAGTTTTTCTTTCTTTCTACGAGTGAAAAGAAAAAAAAAAAACAGCACGTATGTCTTCCCTTAACTTATAGCACTTCTATACAAAAAACTGAAATTTTAGTAGTTCCCACAAACTCATCCACCAATTCTCAAATAGGAAGGGGAAGGCTGCACAATCAAACGAGTTCTGAGAAATAAACATAATTCCAATTTGGGGGTTCAACTCATATATTTTTTTATATTTAAACATTAATCCGAGGTCTCCCCTTATTCCTCCCCACACAACCACCATCTAAAACAAGTCCAAAATCAACACTGTTTCATCTTCAAAGCAGAAAGGAAGCCTAATATCTCTTGATACTGAATTCTGTACCTTATCAAGTTATCAGTCATTCTGATTGTATACGTGGTAATAACGTTGGTTCAACTCTGTATTTTAAATAACACCTAGCAATAAATCACTCCTTTTTCTGTATTTTTTTGCTTAAGCAAGCTGAAAGAAGTGCAATTTGCCATTCATAAAAAGAGGAAGACTAATCAAGAAGCTAATAAACAACGCCCAAGTAATATAGTCCATGTATAAACCAACACGAAAGAAGTTAAACCCGAAGTCAAGTATAAACCAACCCTTTAACACAGCACAGTCGCATAAGCACATACACACTCACATACATCAAACTGCAAGTTTCAAACTTTAAGCACCCAATTGCAATAGACAAACTACTTCAGCAAAATTAGGGTTTTTAACAAAACCAACATAAACGAAATTGGGTTTTGGGGAAAACAAACCTGTAAGGAGGAGAGCTGGTTCTCAAGGGATTCAAGGGCATCGCAAATGTTGAAAAGCTTATGCGCCTCATCATCTTCTTCTTCTTCTTCTTCTCTGTCTTCATCTCCTGCTTCACCATCAGCTTGGATTCCATTTTCCCTTTTGGGTGGTGGGTCATTTGCTTTGTGGATGCAGTTGCTGATCTTCAACCTTAGCTCTGTAGCTCTTGCCAGAACCAACCCTATACCTTCTTCTTCCATTTCTCTTCTTTTCTTCTTTTCCGTTTCTAAGCAAAAAATAAAATAAAGAGAGAGAGAACGGGAAATTTATTAATAAAAGTAGGTTGTGAATAGTTTTGTTTTGAAGGGTTTTGAAATTGAAATTGAATAGATGTTGCATTCAATTGGGGGAAGAAGGAAGGTTTATGAGTAGCGCCAAAATAGAACTGCACTACAGCTAAGGCTTTTGGGGTTTAAGTGACTCTGGTGGCTCTCTCTCTCTCTCTCTCTCTCTCTCTCTCTCTCATACTAGTAGTAGTAGATAGACTCCTTTTGTTATTATTTGATGCCCTTCACTCTTTTTTATTGTTTGTTTTGCCAAATGCCAAAGCTCCCCACCAAAGAAAACAAAATGGTTCATTTTTAATTTTAATTTTAATTTTATATATTCCTTTTTGTTTACCCAACATTTAAAAAATACAAATTTTCATATTTAAAAATAAAAAAATAAATTAATGAATTAATAAATTAATGTTTATGGCTCAGTCAGTTCAGGAGAAATCTATGGTTGCAATAGTGCACATGTGACCTGAACTTTATACATTTTGGTTTCATCATTGGTGTGATCTTTTTGGGATTTGGTCATATATTAATATATTTGTGGGTGGAATGGATACTATACCCTCGTATCAGACAAGAAGAAAACAAAAATTGTACAACAATTAAGTTTTTGTTGTAAATGCATGAGTTGGTGGATGATCAGTATACTTCTTAGTATTCCATCATTGGATTTTATGTAATATATGCATTAAGCATTTGTAATTAGTGTTTGTAACCTATAGGTATATTGTAAATGATGGTATTCAATCTCCTATCTTGTAAGCCTATAAATAGGTGGTTCTACCAAAGATTAAGGGAGGAAAAAACATGGTGAAACTTTATCTTTAGCATATCACTTATCTCTACATTCTCTCCCTCTAGTTTTATAACAGTTTTCAATTAACTTTGTATCTGGTCAAATTAATTCAGTTTTCAATTAAGTTTTATAATAGTTTTCTTTCATTTTTAATTATTTATTAATATTTTAATTCATATGGATAGTTTTACCTTTCAATTTAACAATGATATTAACATTCTTTAATGGTAGGACTGTTTTGATATCAAATAAAGAGTTAAAGGACTATTGAAATGAAAATTTTAATTGGTGGACCAAAATGATACTGGGGTAAAAATTGGGAACAATTTCGGTCAAAAATCCAAATTTCAAATATAGCAAATAAACTCACTTGAATAGACCTTAATGCCATCAAAATTAAAACCCAATTATACTTAAAAAGCCAAATGCCCTTTAGATCTCCAAATAAAGTAGAGTAAAATAAAGGTTTTCTTCATCCAAGCTAAAGATAGCAGGATAAAACACTAAACAATTGATGAAAACGACAATGATTTTAGACAAAAAAGAAGAAAAGGAGACCAGATGCCAATGCTTTCAACAGGCAATCGAATTCATCTCTGCGGATATAGCTTGAATCGGTGGCTTCACATAATAATTAAAGGTAGGTTCTTCACATAATAAATTTAATTAGAAAAATAAAATACAAAAGAAACTATAGATATTTTGCAGAGGGATAACGACGATGTAATAGATAGTGTTGATATTTTACAAAATTAAGAACCAGCTTTTGATACTCACTTCTCAACAATCACACTACATAGGTTTTCTTTAAATTTCCTACTCTTGTTTTAGCAACGGTATGATCTATAAACAAAATGGTATAAAAGGGATTTCGCTATAATTGGGTTTTAATTTTGAGGGCATTTGAGTCTATTCAAGTGAGTTTTTTGTTATATTTGAAATTTTTTATAAAATTGATATTTATGAAAGTAGGGTGTTGTTGAGGCCCAAAAAAGTCACGGGAAGCCCAAAGACATTTAAAGCCCAATATAACATATAATGTTAGTCATGCGTTAATTCAAACTGTATTTTGGGAATTAATTTATTAAATAAATATATAAATAGTGTACATGCCATGCCAAATCAATAATACATTTTTCTTATGCCAATCACCTACCAAGCTCACATGAACCCAAGTCATGTGGTTTACGGGGCTTGCATGAGGGATTGTGGTGTGGAAGGTTACGGAGGTTTACAAGGCCCACGGAAGCTCTTGGATAATGGAGACTTTGGGTTAGCTACTTGTGAGCACCAAAGTCCAAGCCCATTACTTAGAGTTCTCCAATGTGGGTGAGTAAATGAGATATTTTTTCAAGCACTTCCTTTTACCCATAGGAAATAATCATTTTCCAAAAGCCTAGCTTTACCCGTTGGAAACAAGCCTTTTCCAGTACTTCCTATTACCCACTGGAAACAAGCCACTTCCAACACTACCTTTTACCCATAGGAAAATGTCATTTTCCAATACCTAGCTTTATCTGCTGGAAAATAGCATGCCCTAGTGCTTCCTTTTAACCATTGGAAATAGGCTGGTTCCATCATTTCTTTTTACCTACTGGAAATAAAGGAGAGCCTTCACCTTCTATAAATTGGGAGGCATTACTCAGCCAAAAAAACCCACCTTGGTTGTTGCAAGCTTCTCAACAACCATGAAAACTCACCTTTCTTCAGCTACTGCAAGCATTCCAGCAGCTTCTAATTTTTCTTCAGCCAACACTCTCTCACTCGGCTGCTGCAAGCATCCCAGCAGCCATCAACTCCCATAAAGCATCTCTTAGCTCCAAGCTTTTCCTTTCTTCCAAGCTTTAAACACCATAGCCTTCAAACCTCAAGCTTTTCCTTCCATCCTCCTTCTCTTGAAACTCTTAAATCCATAAAGCATCACCTAGCTCCAAGCTTTTCCTTCCTTCCAAACTTTAAACACCATAGCCTTCAAACCTCAAGCTTTTCCTTTCATCCTCCTTCTTTTGAAACTTTTCAATCCCTATAGCCATAGCCACAAACAACAAATTATCAACATTAAACTCAAACATATCCAACACCAAGCCAAGCACATGCATTCTCATTTACTAAACTTGTGGGTCTTTAGCTCCCACACTCCAAGCTCTCATGCCAAGCTCATATAATCTCATATCAATATCAGCAAGTCATCTTCATCTATTTGTCGAGCTGCCGGAAACGTCAACACAAAACACACAGCCGCTGGAAGAAGAACAAAGTACTCCTCGGGGACTTGCTTCTCCTTCGGGATACTTTGGGCCTAGTTCTTGCTAACTCAGATAAAGGGGCAACGAAGTCTTCATTCATCACTCTATGGCGATCCAAGAATCAACAAAGCCCAGATGAGCCTTCGGAGGAAAAAGACCCCAACATGTGTAAATTTTAGTTATTTTTAATAAACTTGAGACGGGTGAGTGAGTGAGTGAGGGTATTAGAATTTCTTTTTATTTAAGTGATGGTACTGATACAGTGCAAGCAGAATGACTATAAACTTTTCTTTGGGCCAATTAGACAACGACACATGCAAAATGCATATATAATTAAATAATAGGCGATTCGGGTCAAGGCCACCGGTTTTATGCCCACCCCTAGTCAAGAGAAGAACCCTACCATAATGAAACTTGCTCTTCTTCAACATGCAATGGTAATTTTGAAATGTGCATGAGAATAGTTCTAGGTTGAGTTGAGCCCCAGATGATCAAGATTTTCTCCCCACTCCCCTCCCCTTCTCTCTATCTCTCTTGCTTGAGGTATAAGTTCAGGTGATCGGGTTTGAATTTTGGACATATTGAAAAATCCTGTGGGCTGTTTGTCTTGAGCTTTTGGGCTAAGTTCAGTAGCAAAAACAAAGCGCATTTAATGGTTGAAATCATGAACTAAAATGCTCTATAGATGGAATTGAGATTATTTTTCATGTTGTTTTTTATACAACAATTGTCGTCCTTAAGATTTGAATTTAAACTCATTTCACAAAGTGGAGGATGCTTTTGAAGGAAGTTGAGGTTTTACCCCTAAAATCAATTGACAATGCAGAAGGTAGCCCAATTACTTTCTAATATATTTTTTGAATTCAACATTTTAAATTGGCAATGACTTTTTAGCTAGTCCAGCCACTTTTTCAATTGAAATAAGATGCTGAATAGTTCTCTCTCAATATCAGGAGCTCTAGAGATTGAGCTATTTTTGGAGCAAGATATAGTTTGAGCACTTTTTCTTTAACATTTTTCTAAATTTGTGCTAAAGACCATAGTTTGGCTACTGGTCGTGATGTCTTCTTTTTAAATGTTAATATTTGAAGAGAAAGTAACGTGAAAATAAAATAATGTACGAGGGGTAAAATTAATCTTATTAAAAATTGAGAAAATCAACGAGCTCATCATCTAGTGGTACTTCTCTTCCCAATGTTGATATGGTTAATATGGGTCATTCTGTTATCTCGCGGCACATTTGGATGGATCAGCTTCCTTCCCCTGCAACATAACTGCTAATTGGGATTCTTTTGGTTCTGGATGCCCTTGTGGCTTTTCTCGTAGTTTTTATTTTCCCTATCAAAAACCAAAAAAACAAAAAACAAAAATCATCTGGAAAATTGGTATTACCTATATGTGTTGCACATATATGAATACAGGTACATTGATATGATATGATACGATTTGTCGATACAGTAAATCTCCAAAAACTAGAATACGGGTACAACACCGGTACGGTGATTAAAATAATATAAATAGAAAAATTGTAAATATATTAACATATATTACATACATAAGTATATATATGTAAAATTATAAATATAGTATAGCATTTTTGGGCTTTTTCTCTAGTTCCTTATGTTTTTATAGGCCATATATGACTAGTTTCAGTTAGTGGGCTTGGGCCCATATGAATGTATCAAATAAAAAAAAGGATTAACATCATTTTAGTTCTTGGAGGTTTAAGGTCAGTATCGAAATGAGCCCTGATGTTTCAATTTCATCAATTTCATACTTGATATTTCAAAAAATAACCAATTTACACAAGCCATTACATTGACCATCAAGTCAGACGTTAAATGTTGACGTGGCAGTCGTGGGACCCACCATAAAACCTATTTCTCTCCCTTCCTCATTGCATAGTGACTGTTCGTCTTCCCGGCTACACAATGCTACCTTTCGATCACCTCCTATATCAACACAATCAGACTAATCAGGGGAGCAAGTTTTGTTCTAGGACCCCAGCCAAAAACTGACCGAAATTGAGTAAATCATGGCTAAAACAGTCGGCCATTTTGGGGGTTTTAATTTGAACTCTCAAATCATGAAATCGATCCAAACTACATATACCAACAACAAGAACACGTGGATGGGATGAAAAATCATACCTTAATTGACGTCAACAGCCGCCGGAATCGACGTCGGAAGGCTAAACCCTCATTCTCCCTTCTCGAGCTCACTTCGGCGTCATGAGGAACTGGGGAGGTTGGGCCTTGGCCCCAGACATGGTCGCCGGAAGTAGTTGGTCATTTTTCGATCGATCCTGTAGTTGGAGGTGGCCGGATGGCGGTGTTGTGTCGTCAGGAAGATGAACAGTCACTATTTGCACAATGACTGTGTCGAAGGGAAGAGAGAGACGTGAGGAAGATAGAGAAATATATTTTGTGGTGAGTCCCATGATTGCCACGTCAGCATTTAACGTCTGACCTAAAGATCAATGTAACGACTAGTGTAAATTGGTCATATTTTGAAATGTCATGTATGAAATTGATGAAATTGAAACATCGAGGCCCATTTCGATACTGATCCTAAATCTCCAGGGACTAAAATGACGTTGGTCCTTAAAAAAAGTATAAAACACTTAACATGCAACCAAAACGCTGCGTATTGTAATTAGTGAACCTAACATCATCTTCTTCACGAGTTAGCCACCTCTTCTTGGCAGATTGCAACTGGAGATTAGCAGAAGCTGCAAGCGCAAGTAAGTTCTTTTCTTCTTCCTTCTTCTTCTTTCTTCTCTGCCGCTGAAACCAGTAAAAACCTAGCCTTTCTCGAATCTAGAAGAAGAGGTTGTGTAATGCGAAATAACCCCCGCCGTATCCTTGACCGTATCAGGATCATATCGCTCGTGTGTCCATGGCGTATCGAAGACGTATCGGATGGTCAACATAACAGAAAATACACGATACGCCATTTGCCGTATCCGATACGTATCGGAGGAGTATCCGATACGAGCATACCCTTCATGACCGGCGTATCGGTGCAAATATAGGCTATATTTCATTCCATTCCTTTCCTCCATCCAAACGCACTGTAAATATAGAATTTGATGTAGTCTATCTGGAGATGGTTATATATATTTGTTGCACCTGCAATTTCATAGCTTAATAAATAGTGAACGTTTGCACACTGACAAACTAAAACTCAGTCTTTTTGCTACCTTGGCAGTTGGTTGTCGTGATTGCTTCAAATCATTCAGCATGTCGCCCTTAAGGAATGCTATTAGCAGGCGGGCTCACAACGAACGAGCTCAACCGTGAGCAACCACATTCCCTTTGCTGTTAGACTTTCAGATAATGTTGTTTTGCATCAATCAGATCATGGGAATTATGTAATTTATTGTTCAAATTTTTGTTAGGGAATCGAGGAAAAAATTTGGACTTCTTCAAAAGCACAAGGACTATGTTGAGCGTGCAAAAGCATATCACAAGAAGGAGGAGACTTTTACGGGTAAAATTGTGGTGACTTTGTTGCTTGTCTCCTTGGATTTCATCATTTGTCTATAGTAGTGTAAATAACTTCCAATTATGGTATGTGCCTTAGGCTATGTCTTATCTGCCTTTTCACTCAACAGAGACTGAAGGAGAAAGCGGCCTTTAGAAACCCAGATGAGTTCTACTTCAAGATGATCAAGACTCGAACTGTTGATGGAGTCCATAAATTAGAGTAAAGTAGAACTCTTGTATAATGCTTCTTTATCATTTTTCTTTGGCACTTGCTCCTCAAATGACATAGCTTGTTGCTACAGGAATCAGGCAAACAAGTACACTCCAGAAGAGCTCTTGCTTATGAAGACCCAAGATATTGGATACATACTTCAGAAAGTTCAGAGTGAGAAAAAGGTTATTAATACTGTTACCAAGAAGCTATGGTTTATCAAGTGGTTTTTTTAGTTTACCCTGTTGGTTATAATTATGCTGTTATCCAATGCAGAAAATTGAAAAGTTGACTGCGACACTCCACTCTCTTCATAATCGTCCTTCAAGTAGACACGTTTACTTTGCTGAAGACAGGTTTGATCTTCATCCGCTTTTTCTGTCTTTGGAAAATCAAAATTATATCTGATTAAGTGGATTGCTTTTTAATGTTTTAGATTTTCTTATTGTTGTTGTTATTTGTAACCAGACTTAGATATGTTGGAGAGACCATTTTCTGTTTCTTGTTTTTTTTAGGGAGGCTTTCAATTACACCCCTTGAGGTTTGGCCTTATTACAGTCAGACTCCACATGTTTTTGAACGTTTTTTCAAATACATCTTATCTTGTTTTTTCCTTTTATTTGTAGGGAGTAGGCTAAAGAAATTCAATCAAAGTGGAACTATGCCTGCTTCTGAGGACATTCCTGATCATATAAAAAGGTACAAACAAAGCTTTCAGTGTTAGGGGATAGATTGATGAGTTATGTTTATTATTGAAGGTGGTCTGTTGATTTTTATCAGTTTAAGAATCTATTATGAATGTCTGTGCATTACAGTATCGTATAAACAAATGCCTTTTGATTTGGTTGATAGACTTTTTGGCATATTTTTCTATCAAGGGGTAACTGTGCACTGATTGGTTCGTACTTTTTTTTTTTTGAAACGCCATAAGATTACTTTGTGAGACAAATCCATTAATCCCTCAGAATATGAATAGGACTTTTTATAGTTGTTTTGATTTGTCAGTACGTTAATTGACCGGAAAGAGGATAAGCGAATCTTATTGGTCACAAGTATATTGCTGAAGTTTTCTGTATTTTTAACAAATGGTGGGATGAACTGCCTTTTGCTGTTATATGTCAACCACAATCCAATTCCTATGCATCTCCGACCGCATTACATGGAAAAGACCTGATTATAGGCTGGAGTCTGGCTTAGAGATTTTGCAAGTTTGATTTTAAAAAGTTAAACTACAAGTTGGTTCGAGGCCCTACTATCAGGTGCTAGTTGGAGTTGAGAAATTTGGTAGTGTAATAATCTCTCTCTTAAATTTTTTTTGTTATCATGATATCTTAAGTTTTCTCTTTTCTTCTATGCCATTTTATCTCCTGAATTCTAGGTAGCTGACTCATGCTTTAAGAAATTCTTGTTATCCTTCAATTTCTTAAATGTCATAGTAATCTACCTTTCAATGGTGAAGTGATGCATACTTCTTCCTTCCTGTTTCCATTTTCGTCCTGATTCCTAGGTAGCTCACTCATGCTTTAAGAAATTCTTATTATCCTTAAAAAACAATATCATGATATGCTACCTTTCAATTGGTGGAGTGATGCACACTTCTTCCTTCCTGTTTCCATTGTCGCACTGAATTCTTGTAGAATGATATTAGTCTTTTGGTTAAGTCTTATATTCTTTTGTCTTCAATGTGCAGGAAAACAACTGCTTCCTACAGAGAGCTAGAAGCAAGGAGGAATAGAGTCAATGAGTTGGAGAAAATCTATACGGATATGGCAATGCAGAAGGAATTACAGGTATTGACATCCAAATTTCTTTTTCGTAGATCTGGTTCTTTTGTTGTGCATGGAAAATGTTGAAAAAAAAGTCCATCTAAATTAACAGAAAAAGGGTAGAAAACGCAAACTACGGGAAGATGAGGTTGTCTGCCCAACATCCAAACCTGTATTCAAGTGGCAGGCTGAGCGTAAGCGTTGAATAGGTAGGTGTTGCTCAATGATTAGCTTCTTTTTGTGTCTAGGTCTGTTTGCTTATTTCTCAGCTTAAAAGTGTGTATTTCTTGGTGCTATGACAATACTAACAAGCAGTCTACAGTCATTTTTGAGATTTTTCTGATTGATGTAATCAGCCATAGTAACTTGAATTTCAATTCAAAATAATCCATTTCAATATCATTTATTAATTTTTCAAATTGTGAATCCAGTTGGAGTAGGATATTAAACTGATATCATCAGATAAGCACGGCAACTCTATCTACTCTACCAGGCTTTGCTTAAGTGGAGTTTCAGCTCATTCAGCCCTTCAATATGTTCAATTTGGTAGACATAATTCTGGCTTTCCATAGTTTTTATTTTTATTTTTGTCAAGGATACAGTAGCTTAACTGGAAGACGTAGGACCAAACAATATATTTGGGTCTACATCTAGCCCATTTAGTTGCCATATTCTCCCAAATTCAGTGTTTTTTGGTATTGAGTACAAGTGATTGGGGGAGGGAAGTTTACTCAAATATTCATTGGGTGTCAAGGGATTTTGAACCTCAGTCCACACGAGACAATGAACGACGGCAGCAATTCTTATAATTGGCACAACCTGAGTTTGATAGTGAAGTTTGTTGTACTAATGTAATAGATGAAGCAATTATATTTCGTTTTTCAAAATAAATGAAGTTAAAGGTGACGTCTGTGGATGAGGAATAAACAACATCAGATCAGGTATAGTTTTCTTACCCAAATAAAGGTTACCGTAAAATGAAAACATTTTTTTAAGCATGTAGTGGGGGAACAAGTATCTGCCTCTTGCTCTTTGAACCTCTCACAATTTGCATAATGTCGTTTTGTTTCCTTCAATTCAATAGTTTAAAAGCAACAAATTCCCCATTTCTCCAACACATGATGAAGGAGTGAAAGATCAGAAAACAATATACAGCAGAAGAATCATCTGCTGCTCAAATATTGAAGCACTGTCATTAAGTATTTAAACCCACAAAGAACACACGTTCAAAAAATAAAGGCCCAAAAATAGAAAAAAGGAAGCAAAAGAAGTTCACACAATCTCTTCTATTAAGAAGCTAGTAGAAGATGATTATGTTCACAAACACTACTACCTACAACCCTAACTCTAACCCCATGAACTTACTAGAGGTAACTAAATCTGAATCAAACACATTGACCCCATGACGATTGGCATTTTCTCTTCGAATTTAAGAGTCATCATCACCGCCTACGTTCTTGGATGAGGTCCCGACCTTCTTTGGGAGCAGAAGGTTATGAATGTTGGGCATGACACCATCATCAGCAATTGTAACATCACCAAGAAGCTTGCTGAGCTCCTCAACATTATATATATCCAACTCCTTTGTTCATATAATCTCCATGGCAGCTACACTACCCTCAATTCTCTCTCAAAAGCCTCTTCCTTAATTCCAATTTTCTTGTGTTTCTTACTTAAGTGCATGTAGCACCATAGTGTTCCCTTTGGTTAGCATTCACGCTCTAGAGGATGTGCCACTCCCTTTTCCCTAGAGTGGCATTGAGTTGAAAGTTAACCAAAGAAGGGCTATTCCAGCCCAAACCCAAGCCCATTCTGACAGCACTCAAATTCGCTGTTTCCATTATTCACACAATTTTTAGTGTTCACAAGCTCATCATTTTTAACATTGTGAAATGTATATGGCATGTCAGTTTGATAGTCACACTCGCCTGGTGGTTGTAAATAAAAATGGTACGTAATTACGTACTTTATATAAGGTAGTACAACATGCAAGTAATTTTTTCAAATGATTCGTTTGTTGTGATGGAGAAATTTAAAAAAAAAAAAAATGTTAGTTGTAATGGCTTCTCCCTCGGTAATGGTTCTATTGACACGATGACAAGAAATGTTGGAGGACACCAAAAATTATGCTGAATATAATGGAGTTACATAACTAGTAATAGGTGGAGGATAGGAGGGAAAGCAAAACGCATGCAATAACAATTTTGTGATAGTGTAGTTTAGCTACCTGTCACTATGAGAGTTAGCCACATGTTGTTTAGTGATAGACTAAGTCTGTAATATTGTTAGAACAATAGTTTGAGAGCTGTTAAGAGTTTGTTAATACAGCTGGAAGTTGGTTAGGTTGATTCAGTACACAAAATCAGAAATCTTTAATATTCTTCTGGCTTGTTTTCTCTCAAATTCATAACTGCTGCCATGGTATCTAGAGCCCGTAGGCTAAGGCCATAACTCGATCTTCTACCGCTGCTGCTCATTGTCTTCTACCTTCGTCATTTCTCTGGTTCTAATTTCTGAAACTCTAACTCTCACTTTCTGAAATTTTCTCCAACATTTTGAGAATTTCTTCAATTCTTCTCGAATTCTTGCTCTCTTTCCCTTCTCAAAATGGTAACTGCTTCTCAATTAGCTCTTCCTCAATCTCTGAAATTTTTTTCTCATTTCGACACTATTAGAAAAATGCTCTATAGGGACCCTTTATTAGAGACTGACATAAAAATAGTCCCTATAGAATGCTATTAGAGACTGATAATAGAAACAGTCCCTATAAAATGTTATTGGATACGGATTAATAATTTTCATGACTAATTATTTGAATAAAGTAGAGAATAAAGCACGAAAAAACTGAAAACCGTGCCTAAAACCCTCCATCATTTCCACTAAGGCACGAACCAACACAAAGACAGTGCCAACTAAAGACTTTACACATATACATTACATTGACTACACCATTCTTTCTTTTTGTACCCCTCTTTTGCCATCTAAAATTTTGACAGCTGTATACCCTCTCGGATTTTGGTTTTCAATTTTCTTTTCTTTCTTCAGACAAGCAAGTCATTGCTCTCGCGAGTGTTGAAAACACGGTTACTGTAAAGCTTGATGATTCGAACTATGTTACATGGAATTTTCAAATTGAATTTTTGCTTAATGGTATTTTGGGTTTTGTTGATGGATCGTTGCCATGTCCTCCTCAATTCACCGGTGATGACTCTCTTCAACCTGTTGTTAGCTGATGCTACTAGTCACACATGTCCTTGGTGAGGTGGCAAATCTGTTAGCCCTTCACGTGCTTAGTAATATGAGTAGTTAGTCTGTTAATATGATTAGTTAGTCTGTTAAGCAGGTTAGCACAGCTATATAAGCTGAGTATGTAGTTCACTTAATCAGAATGTAAAAACACAACTTCAGAGAATATACAGAGCTTTACTTTTATCTCTTCATTACTTCTTCTTCTCCATAGTTATCATGGTATCAGAGCTTCGGCTCTTGGTCTCCAGCTTCCGCTCCGCTTGAAAAGCTTGATTCCGTACCTTCCATGGCGAGTTTCGTGGAAATTTCGTGCTGCACAATCTTGCGATTCTTTGCTTGTGTTTGAGCTTCTTCTTCGTTCAATAAATTCAGCTCTGGTATGAATTCTAAACTTGTTCTCTACATCGACATTGAATTTAGGTCAAATGATTCAGTGAATTGAGGCATAAAGCTCCTATTACGGCTCGAAGCCTATATTGAAGCACGAAGCTGTTTAATTTCTGTTTTGGAAGCACGAAGCTGTTTAATTTCTGATATTCTCTTTTTCTGAGGCACAACGCCATTGTTAAAGCACGAAGCTTATAGTATTGAGGAACGAAGCCCTGTTTTCTTGAAGCACATAGGTTCTTTTGCTTATATTTCATATCATCAGTTGGTTATCAATCATGCCTTTTACGATGCCTAAAATTGAGGGTTTATTAGGAGTCTTAACCATTAAGCTGTCAGAAGATAATTTTGTCAAGTGGCAGTATCAATTGCAATCTGTGCTACAGGGATATGATTTGTATGGGCATTTTGATGGCACTACTGTGTGTCCACCAAAATTTACAATCTCTGAGTCAGAAGGAGTCACAACAGTGATTACTGAAGATTATAAGTCTTGGATTCAAGCTGATAAGGCACTTTTAAGTCTTCTTATTGCCACATTATCCGATGATGCTATTGAATATGTCATAGGTTGTAAAACGGCAAGGGATGCTTGGTTGAATTTAATTGACAGATATGCCTCAGTTTCTAGAGCAAGAGTTAATCAACTCAAGACTGAATTGCATACTATACATAAGGGCAGTGATTCTATTGAAAAGTTCTTGCTTAAGTTGAAACACATTAGAGATCAATTGTCTGTAGCAGGAGTTCACTTAACTGATGATGACATTATCATTGCTGCACTTAATGGTTTACCTCCTGAATTTGACATGATTAAAACGGTGTTAGTAGCAAGGGAAACACCAATAAATCTCAAGGAATTCAGAGCTCATCTGTTGTCTGCAGAACGTAATATTGAAGCCAGAATTGTAGCAATGTCTCACTCTATGCATGGTATGATGGGTGTAACCTCCTTTGAATTGGGATCTTCATCTACTGCTAATAATGTGCATAGTTCTTCAGCCAATTCATCTGCTACAGTGGGAACCATAACTGGTCCTTCTCAGTCACATACTTCACCAACTATGGGGTTTAATGCCAGGTTTCAGTCTTCATCTGTGCCTCATTCTCAACCACCAATGCATTATTCTCAAGCAAGTCAGCCTACTAATTCACACTACAATAATAGAGGTCGAGGCTTTCACGGCAATAATAGTGGCCGTTTCAATTCTCAACCAAGGTCTTTTGTTCCCACAGGCAATAATAGTGGTAGTTTCAAGTTTTCTTCTGGTCCAAAAACACAAGCAATTCCTGAATGTCAGATCTGTAATAAGCGAGGTCACACAGCTACAAATTGCTTTTATCGAATCCCTGAAAATTCTGCTCCTCCTCCTATTGTGGAATGTCAAATATGTGGGAAACGTGGACATATTGCTTTAAATTGTTATCACAGAGCGAATTTTGCTTATCAGGGAGCCACTCCACCTCCTTCCCTACATGCTATGACAGCACACGTGCCTTCTGTGTATACTCCTGATGATCTGTGGATAGCAGATAGTGGCGCTTCACATCATATGACTCCACATGTCTCCAACCTTATGACTGCTACTCCATACTCTTCTGAGAATAGAGTGACAGTAGGCAGTGGAGAAGGTTTGGTTATTTCTAATATTGGTACTTCTATGTTGACTGATCTCCCTAGGTCTTTACATTTAAATAATGTGTTCCATGTTCCTCATCTTGCTGCCAATCTCTTATCTGTTTATCAGTTATGTCGGGACAATCACTGCAGGGTTATCTTTGATGAACACTACATCTATGTGCAGGACAAGCACACCAAACAGATTCTGTACCAAGGGCAGAGTAAACAGGGCCTCTATCCCATCCCTCAGTTTGAGAACAAGGTTTCCTCTCCTTCCCTCGTTCAATCTAATAAATCTACCACAGCATCTCAGCCTTCACCAAAGGCTTTTCTAGGACAACAAGTGACGTCAAAGCTATGGCATCTTCGGTTGGGACATGTCTCCAATGAAGTGCTGCATCATATGCTTAAGACCTCTCAGATTCCTTGTCATGCAGATACTAGTTCTGAAGTTTGTGTTGCTTGTATTCAAGGCAAAATGGATAGATTACCATTTTCTCATTCTCAATCTACCACTGTAGTACCTTTTCATAAGCTTCACAGTGATGTTTGGGGGCCTTCAGCATGTATAGCAGTGGGAGGTTTCCGGTATTATCTTACCATCATTGATGATTGTACAAGATACATGTGGATTTTCCCACTTATTAATAAATCTGATGTTTTGCCAACATTTATCAAGTTTCATGCCTATGTGGTTAATCAATATCAAGCTCATATCAACATTTTTCAATCCGATGGAGGGGGTGAGTATACTAGTAAAGCTTTTCAGGAGTTCTTGTCATCTAAGGGTATTAGTCATCACCTATCATGCCCTTACACTCCTCAGCAAAATGGAGTTGCTGAGAGAAAGAATAGACATGTGATAGAGACAGCTATTACTCTCCTACAGACAGCTGAATTGCCTACTAATCTATGGTATTATGCAACAACTCATGCGGTTTTTCTTATCAATAGAATGCCTTGCAAAGGATTGAACATGACTTCTCCATATTATAAGTTCTTTGGTCATCATCCAGATTTAAATTCCATGAAGGTGTTTGGTTCAGCTGTATATCCTTTGCTCAAACAGTATAATACGCATAAATTGGAATCTCGATCATCCCAGTGTGTGTTTCTAGGATATTCATTGAGCCATAAAGGAGTTTATTGCTATAATATGCTCAATCAGAAACTTCACATTTCTAGACATGTGATTCATGATGAGAGTCTCTTTCCCTTTAAGGTGTTAAAGTCGCCTCAAATGTCTACTACAGTTGCTTCATCTAATCCAAGGCCAGTCAATATCTCAGTTACTTTGCCTCATACATCTTTCCAACAATCTACCTCTTCTGCTCAGTCTCCTATGGCAACTCATTCAGATCTTCCAATGTCCAATAATACTGAGTCCTTGGAGTTCTCATCCGGTTCTATATTACCTGTTACTTCAACCAATCAATTGGAGGAAGTGTTACCTATTTCACCTAACTCAAATATTCATGCGCCTTCAGTTGCCTGTGAAATGCCTCAGTCTACTAATTGTCATCCTATGCAAACCAGGCTCAAGTCTGGGGTTGTTCAGAAAAGACAATTTCCAGAATTCTCATTCTTTGCAACTATGCTTACTTCTGTCATAGAACCTGATGCTCCAAGTTATTTTAAGGCAGCAGTAGCTCAACCAGAATGGCAACAGGCTATGGCAGAGGAAATCCAAGCTCTCCAATTACAAGGTACATGGAATCTTGTTCCTCCTCCTCCTGACAAGAATATTGTGGGCTGTAGGTGGATATATAAAATAAAAAGAAATTCAGATGGAACAATTTCTCGATACAAAGCTAGGCTGGTAGCTCAAGGATTCAGTCAAGAGCATGGTTTGGATTATGACGAAACATTTAGTCCTGTAGTGAGACACACCACAGTCAGATTAGTACTCAGTTTAGCTGCTATGTTTAAATGGGATTTACGGCAATTGGATGTCAAAAATGCTTTCCTTCATGGGGAATTACAAGAAGAGGTTTATATGAGGCAACCTCAAGGTTTTACTGTCTCTACATATCCTGATTATGTGTGCAAATTACAGAAATCTCTATATGGTTTAAAACAGGCTCCGCGTGCATGGAATGCCAAGTTTACAGGTTATCTGCCTTCTTTGGGATTTCAGTCATCTCACTCAGATCCTAGTCTGTTTGTCATACAAAATTCTACCTCTATTGTTATTCTATTATTGTATGTTGATGATATAATCATCACTGGATCAGATACACAAGTGGTACAATCTGTTATTGATTCTTTGGGAGAGGTATTTGATATGAAAGACATACGTCGTCTTACCTATTTTCTGGGATTGGAGGTTCATTATCAGGACAATGGTGATATCTTTGTTAATCAAGCTAAGTATGCTCGAGATTTGTTTAAGAAGGCAGGCATGGACACTTGTAAACCATGTTTGACTCCAATTAAACCTCATCAGTCTGTATTGAAAGATGAAGGTACTCTTCTTTCTGATCCAACATTGTATCGAAGTCTTGTTGGAGCATTACAATATCTGACCTTTACACGACCAGATATTTCCTTTGCAGTAAACACAGTGTGTCAGTTCATGAATGCTCCCACTGATACACATTTTGCTTTGGTCAAACGTAACTTGCGATATCTGCAAGGTACTCTTCAGTATGGGATCACATTCTCTCTTGGCTCTATGCTTTTATCTGTCTATTGTGACTCTGATTGGGCAGGTGATCCTAACACCAGACGTTCTACCACAGGTTATGTTGTATTTCTTGGTGATAATCCAATCTCATGGTCATCGAAGAAACAAGCCGCAGTCTCTCGTAGTTCCACTGAAGTCGAATACCGTGCTCTAGCCAATTGTGCAGCAGACATTGCTTGGATTAGACAGATAATGTGTGATTTACATATGACACTGCCAGAGGCACTTATTATTCATAGTGATAATATGTCAGCATTGGCTCTTAGTGTCAATCCAGTTTTTCACTCGCGTATTAAACATTTGGAGATCGATTATCACTTTGTTAGAGAAAGAGTTCAATGTCGAGATCTGGTTGTGCAATATATTCCCACAGATGGTCAGGTTGCGGATATTCTTACCAAGGGCCTTCATAGTCCAGTGTTCATTCTACATCGTTCCAATCTCAGGCTAGGTAACAACCCAGCTGAGATTGAGGGGGAATGTTAGCTGATGCTACTAGTGACACATGTCCTTGGTGAGGTGGCAAGTTTGTTAGCCCTTCACGTGCTTAGTAATATGAGTAGTTAGTATGTTAATATGATTAGTTAGTCTGTTAAGCAGGTTAGCACAGCTATATAAGATGAGTCTGTAGTTCACTTAATCAGAATGTAAAAACACAACTTCAGAGAATATACAGAGCTTTACTTTTCTCTCTTCATTACTTCTTCTTCTCCATAGTTATCACCTCTATATGAGGCATATTAGATTTGGAAGATTCATGATCAAGTTCTCATGATCTTAATCACTATTACTCTGTCTTCTTCTGCTATTCCTTGTGTGATTGGCAGTCAAACTTCTCGTGACGTGTGGCTTCATCTCTTTGCATGTGTTACACGAACCAGTATCTTTCAGATGAAAACATTTCTTCGAAACATTAAAAAAAGGACCTGAAACAATTGATCAGTATTTACAAAAGATTAGAACTTCTCGTGATCAACTTTCTATAGCTAGGGTTGATATTACAGATGATGATCCTATCATTCTTGCACTGAAAGGCTTACCATCTGAATAATAATATAGTAGAGAATTTAGAGAAGAATGAAGAAGAAAACAGAAGAATGAAGAAGAAAGCAGAGAGTAGAAAACTCCAAATTGTGTATTGAGATTTTCTTGATTCGTGACTACAACGTAACAGTACAGCTTATATATATATATATTTAATAATAGTCTTAGAGACTAAGTAGAACATGTGCCATCCATGTGCTCTTCTAACAATCTCAAAAGCTGATCTGGATAATATGATTATCATTCTCCCTCAAACCCAGTTGAGCTGCTAAGTTGCAAATTTCTGCAATTTCTCAGAAAAATAGGACCATGCAATCCCATTATGAAGATGTCTGCTACTTGTTTTTCAGTGGGAATATACTGCATAATCAAGTCTTTATTCTGTACTCTTTCTCTTACAAAATGAAAGTCAATATCTAAATGTTTGATCTGAGAATGATATATTGGATTGGAACTTAAAGTAAGGGCTGAAAGATTGTTACAATGTATTGTAGGAGGCTGTGGTAAGAATACCTTCAAATCAAGTAAAACCTGTCTAACCCAAGCTAAATCAGCTGTTGTATTAGCCAATGCCCTGTACTCAGCCTCAGTTGAACTTCTAGAAACAGAATTTTGCTTCTTAGATTGCCAGGAAACTGGATTGTTACCAAGAAATACCACAAAATCAGTAGTTGACCTGTGAGTATTCACATCAGAGGCTTAATCTGCATCACTGTAAGCATGAAGATTCCAAGATCCACTTATAAAAGTCAGACCATGATCCAAAGTACCATGAATATATCTCAAGATGCGCTTAACCAACTAAAAATGTAAATCTGAAGGCTGAGTCGTATACTGACATACAGTATTAACAGCATAACAAAGATCAAGTCGAGTGAATGTAAAATACTGCAGTGCTCCAACAATACTTCTATAGATGGTTGGATCAGATAAGGAATCACCCTCAGAAGCCAAAAGCTAACAATGTGGCTTACATGGAGTAGTACAAGGTCAACATGTATCCATACCAGCCTTTGCAAGCAAATCTTTAGCATATTTTGTTTGACGGACAAAGATATCTCCATTATCATTATAAGAAATTTGCAATCCTAAGCAGTAGGTTAACCGCTCCATGTCTTTCATTTCAAACACATCACTTAATTTATCAATAATCTCTTGTACTAAACTATCTTTAGAACCAGTCAAGATGATATCATCAACATAGAGTAGAAGAATGACACTATATGAACCAACATGCTTAACAAAGAGACTTGGATCAGAATGAGAAACAATAATAGCTAGAAGATGACTTGTGAATTTTGCATTCCAAGCCCTTGGTGCTTGCTTTAGCCCATAGAGAGATTTTCTCAATCGACAAACATGGGTTGGATATGCAGAGTCTTCAAACCTTGAGGTTGTCGCATAAACACTTCTTCTTCAAGGTCGTCGTGAAGAAAAGCATTCTTCACATCAAGTTGTCTAAGAGACCACTTGTTCATTGCTACAATACTCAAAATTAGTCTAACTGTTGTATGCCTTATAACAGGACTAAAAGTCTCACTAAAATCTACACCAGGAGCTTGACTGAAACCTTGGGCAACCAGGTGAGCCTTATGTCTTGCTACAGACCCATCTGAGTTATTCTTTACTCTATAAACCCATCGGCTACCAACAATATTTTTATCCACAAACAGAGGAACTAAATCCCATGTGCATTGTGTGTGTAAAGCCTCAATTTCTTCTCTCATAGCCTTTATCCAAACATATTACTAAGAAGCAGCCTTATAAGTAGCTGGTTCAGCAGCTTCATAAAGTGGTGGAATAGTTGTAAGATAACAGTGATAATCCTCAAATGGCTTAGTATTGTCAATACCACTCTTAGACCTTGTCTGCATAGGGTGCATATAAGGACTCATAGATGGTGAAGAAGAGTCATAAAGAGGCAAAAGAACCTGTAACTATTGAGCACTAAGAACTTGTAAATTCTCTGTAGAGTCTACACTCGAAGCAACTACAACTGGATCACCACCAAAAGATGCAAAAGCATGAGAAGGTACAACAGAGGATTGTGAAGATGTTAGACTAGAATCTATATTAGAAGCCGATGAAGGTATATGGTTTGAAACTGAAACTACAATTGGTGGAGCCTTGAAAGAAGATGGATAGTAGGAAGACAAAATGCTAGATTAAACTAAAGGCTCAGAGTGCTTAAAAGGAAAGACGCTCTCATCATGAACCATATGTCTAGAAAGAAGGAATTTTTGAGTAGTAGTGTTATAGCATATAACACCTTTATAGCCCTGAGAATATCCCATGAAAACACACTGTACAGTCCTAGGTTAAAGTTTATGTTCATTAAAGGGTCTAAGATATGGATAAACAGCTGTACCAAAGAATCTTGGATGTTGAAGAGGTGGAGGCTTGTCAAACAACTTCTGAAAAGGAAACTGATTCCTAATAGCAACACTAGGCATGAAATTGATTAAGCAAGCAACATGATACCAGAATTGACCAGGAAGTTTGGCAGTAACTAACAGAGTTAATGCAGTTTCTATAACATGCCTATTCTTTCCCTAAGCTAAACCATTTTGCTGAGGAGTGGAAGGACAAAACAACTGGTGAATTATGCCTTTAGAGTCAAGAAAGGAGGCAAACTGTGAACTATTAAACTCACCACCTCCATCACTTTGAAAATATTGAAGATCGGAACTAAATTGAGTACTAATAAAGGCATATAACTTAAGAAAGATCTCAAAAACTCCAGATTTATGGAACAGTGGATAAAGCCACAGGAAACCAGTACATTCATCAACAAATGAAACATATAGCGATATACATCTATGGATTTATTTCTAGAGGTACCCCACACATCACTATGGATCCTCTGCAAAGCTATACTAGACTTAATATGCTCACTAGGAAAAGGCAACTTATGCATTTTGCCTTGCAAACAAGCAAAACACAGTTCAGAAACAAAATTAGCAAAATCAGACATAGCAGAGGCTTGAAGCATTATTTTCACAACATCATTTGTTGGATGACCTAACCTTTGATGCCAAAGAAAGGACTTTATTTGCTGGCCAAGATAGGCAACTGGAGTAGAAGAAAAACAAGAGGCATGATTCAAGACAGAAGAAGCAGCTAAAGGAATTTGATAGAGGCCTTGATTATGCTTGCCCTGAAAAACAATTTGCTTGGTGAGCTTGTCCTGTATGCAAAAACTAAAGGCATCAATGCTGATAAGACAATTGTTATCTTTACACAATTGATGAACCGATAATAGATTGGCTTTAAGTTTGGGAACATGAAACACAGATGGCAGAGATAAAGATCTGGTATTGGCACAAGAAATAAAGGTAATGCCAAGATTAAGAATTTCCAAACCTTCCCCATTGCCAATAGTAAAATTCTCAGTCACATCACAAGAAGTGACATTACGCAGGTGAGAGGCATTGCTAACCATATGATGAGAAGCGCATGTGTCAACAATCCAGACTTGCTCTGGAGAATAAGAAGATTGAGCCATCATAGCAGTTAAAGAAGATAGCGGTGTTTGCCCTTGAAATGAATAGTTAGCGTGGTGATAACAATCCAAAACAGCATGCCCTCGTTTGCCACATATTTGGCACTCAACAATAGGCGAAAGAGCATCCGAAGAAGAAGCATTGCGATAATAACAATTCGCTGTTGTACTGTAGATTTGACATTTTGGCACAACCTTGTACGAACCAGAACCACCATAATTGGAAGAGGGAGCACCATGAAAACCAGACTATCGAAACTGAGATTGCTGATTCTGACCGCCATTAAACTTTCCATGGCTAGAAGAAAAGCCACAAGAAGAATGCACAAGAGGCAAAGATTGAGAGGGAGTCGGCAATAAGCCTTGACTAGAAGCGCCAGAAGAGGGCTGAACACTAGAAGATGAATTTGCAGCATACATACTCGAGTGATGAACAATACGAGCCTTAGCAATTTGCTCTGCAGCTAGGAGTTGAACGCGAAAAATCTTTAAGAGTGATTAGAGAATCACGAGCAATCAAAACAGTTTTGATCATGGCATATTCTGGTGGTAAACCATTCAACTCAGCAATAACAAAATCATCCTTGGAAATTAGCACATCAGCCGCACACAATTGGTCACGAATGTGTTTAAGACGAAGCAAGAATTGCTCAATGGAGTCTCCACCTTTTTAAGCAGTCTGCAGTTCTGTATTCAGATGATTAATTCTTGCTCAAGAAACAGAGGCGTAGTTATTGCATAGATGAAGCCAGACGTCTCTAGTTGTTTGACTCCCGATGACATACTCAAGAGCTTCATTTGACAAAGATGTAATAAGAATGATCAATATTGCCATGTCTGTGTGAATCCAGTCTTTACAGGCAGGAGTGAGTTCGGAAGTAGCTCATTCTCCACCGACAATGGTGAATTTGGGAGGAGAAATAGATGAACCATCGAAGTGGCCAAACAAATCGTGGCCCTGGAGTACAGACCCCAATTGATAACTCCACTTCAAGAAGCTGTCATCGTTAAGCCGAATGGTAAGCAAGCCCAGAAGGTCGTCAATTTTGGGAGAGGAAGCCATGAAAGCAAAATTAGGGTTTCACATAAAGAAAAATTTGGAGGAAGTTGCAGAGAAATTGAGAGATCGAGATTTGAGATTGACAGAAAAAAGAAGCAGAGGAATAAGGGAGTATAGAATGCGAAAGCGAATAGAACTCAGAATCGAACCTAAGCTCGTGATACCATGATAACAGTAGATAATTTAGAGAAGAATGAAGAAGAAAACAAAAGAATGAAGAAGAAAGCAGAAAAATCAGAATTGTGTTTGATTTTCTTGATTCGTGATTACAATGTAACAGTATTTATGTACATGCCTTGTGCTTTCAAATTCGTCTCAGATTATCACCTGGGCTTTGAAAGATCTCAAAATACCTCCCCACATTTTTAAAAACGGTCTCACGTTACCCATTCTGTTAGTATTATAGACGTTCCATTACGTTCTTTAGGCCCCACTTCGTTTTAATCCTCAACATTAGAGAATAAGGGTTTTTTCAGCTTCAGAAAATGAGAAAGGGGGTATTTGGGTGAGAATGGGAAATTTGGATGGGAAACCAAAAGAAGATGAGAGCAAAGAGAAAGAGGATGACTCGGTAGAAATTGAATATAAGATGTGGGAGAGCTGCAAGATTGAAAACAAGAAATTCTCGCCGAAGAGGGAACAAGAGCAGGAATCCTTTGAAGAGGAAGTGGACTCAAAGGTTGGGGGTGATGAGAAGGGGTTGGATCAGATTAATGGAGTTACTTCAACTGAAAGCATTAATGATTGCAGAATCTCTCCATCAAAGCAGCAGCAGCAACAGAAGAAGAAGAAGCCTTTACTCTGCAAGTTTGGAAGTCTACTCAAGAATAATAGCACAAGCAACCAGAAGTAAAGAGACCAGTTTTGCCCGACTTGTGCCCAACTAGCAGGTAGGCAGGCAGGCAGGTTTATTGGATATTGTCTTGCGCCTAAATGTGTTTGATTTTCTATTTTTTGGAGTCTGGCTTTCAGAATAGGTTAAAAATGAAGAGGTTTATATTATGGTTGTGGTTTTTATTTTTATTTTTTAAATTGTGATTTCCTATCTGGGCAGTATCTTGTATGTGATGGAGATTTTTATTTTCCCCTTCATTTCTCCATTCCTTTCCCCATCCAATCTAGATCTTATGAAAGGGAGTGGTGACATGAGCTTGTATCTTTATGTGCTTTCATCTATTTCAAATGGGATATATAAATATATCATCGTTCTTTGTAGTTTGTATCTTCAAGGCGAAGGATTAGGAATTGGGTATAGATTACAAGCTGCAGCAGCAGCAACCCAGCCCAAATAGTGATTTCTTCTCCAGATTCTCTCAAAATTCGAACCCCACCTCAGATTTTGATAAGACCTAGCCTTCTTCTCCAAATTTCCCCTTCTCACCCAAATACCCCTTTTCCCCTTTTCTGAAGTTGAAAAAGCCCTTATTCTCCAATGTTAAGGATTAAAACGAAGTAAGGCCCAAAGCACGTAACGAAACGTCTATAATACTGAAGGAATGGGTAACGTGAGATCGTTAAGTGTGGGGGGTATTTTGAGACGTTTCAAAGCCCATGTGGTAACTGAGACAAGTTTGAAAGCACATGGGGCATGTACATTAATAAGCCTATATCTAATAACAGACTTAGAGACTAAGTAACCAAAGCTTTAACAAACTAACAGACTCCTCTAACAACTCTAACTAGAACACGTGTCATCCATGTGCTCTTCTAACAATCTCAAAAGCTGATCTGGACAATATGGTTATCACTAAATACAGCACTATTAAGGTTGTTATTTGAGGCAGAGAAAATGGGATTTTCTTGAGAATTTCGTTCACAACTCAAAGCCGAGGAAGCAACTATCGAAGAATCTACTATGTTGGCCTTTTCACTCTGCTTCTTACTCTCCATATCCTCCCAACCTCATATGTCATATGTCATATGTAGAAACTGGTAAAATAAAGTATTTCTAATGAACGCCCAACTAACAAGCTCAAGCTCACAAGAACACTATAATAGTCCACATACCCATCTTGAAAACACATATTAGGGTTTTCTAACGTGCAAAAGGCTAGAGAGAGAAACCTATTTCCTCTACACTGATGGCTGGCCTAGGGATCGCTCAAGACAAATATCTTAATATTGTGGAGACTAATCATCAAGGCATGTATGTAATTTAAGTCTAATTGAATTTTTGCCTAATGCTACTGTGAAAATCATGACGTTCAAGATCTTGGATCATGTATTGGGTCTTATAGTTTTACCCAATATTAAGTTTACACCGAGGTCCTAAGTTTGATTCCCCCATTTCCATCACTTGAATAAAAAAGTATCAAAAAAATGTATTACCACACGGGGTCATATTATGTATTTATCAGTGATCTCCAAGGACTTAATATACTTAACAAGTTTGATGCTTCTCACTTGGGAATTGAAACCCTGGGAGTTATGTGTCCTCCTTTAACTTCTAGCCATCTTCCAAGATGTCAAAGTATATCACTTTTATTTGTGACATTTTCTGTGCATGGTTACTAATGCATATCCAAAACCAAGGAAGCAAATATCCCAAGGGCACACTTGTGGCTGCCTCTCTGAATGCTATTAAGATACTTAAACATTAGAAAATGCAGATGAATAAAGATCACACACATCACACTAACAGTCAGCTGCATGCAAAACTGTCTCATGCTTCTTTTCTTTTTCTTTTTACATACAAGCCTACTGTAATATGCTGGATAGTACAACACCTAATGACAGCAGACCACCGCCACGACACTCAAACAAGATTGGTGATCAAACAAGCTCAAGCTCACAAGAGCACAAGACTTCCTAGTTATGAAACCAGAGCACACCTAATGTTCTTCTCGATTAAAGCCCTTTCATGTCCGGCATTCTTTTGAATAACCCAAGCTCAATCTTGAGCGCATTTGATCATCATTCTGCTCAGAAGGAGCGCATTTCTTGAGGATGCATAGTTGTGAATAATTTTCGTTCAGAACTCTTTATGTTGTCCATGGTGAAACACATCAAAGGAACAAACTAGCCATAAAGTCAACTCATATGCTTTATCAGTGTAAAGAGATCACCAAGCTACTTCTTTGGATAGCAGATAACGGAAAGTAAAGTTGTAAGGAATCCACTCAATTCCTTTCCAGGTTCTTTTGTGTTGAAACGGTTGATTGCTTTTTCTTTGAAAATCAGGCATAAAATGCTCAATCATCTCCATCAAATCAGCTGAGCACAATCCTGTATCCTTTACAAATGACTCCACAATCTTTGGAAGAAGGATTTTCTGTTCCTTGTGCACAAGGAAGGTCGATTGGATGTATTCGTGTTTTGCAGTTTCCAGCTCCTCAAACACTCTCTTGGATGTGTATACGCGAACCTGAACAGTAACAGTAAATGAGTTGGATCCTGGAGAACTACTTAAAACCTATAACTGACGTGTTCTACTAGTTCAAAGAACATGTTACTCAAACTAATAGCAAAACTTTGATATGATTCTGTAATTCATTTAGTCACATGGAAATTTGTATCATGGCTGCAAACCTAATCTTATGCGGTATAAAATTATTTAGAGAAGCTTCAGTGAGTCAGACTTATGGCCAGAGCCCCAGGCTATTAGTGAGCACGATTTGCAAATCATGATCTTCAAAGAAGGTTGCATTTAAAAATTAAGTCAAAATTTTCATTTAATTAATATTCTCATCATGTTGGTACATTTCAGCTTGTCAGGATTTTGATTCGTGAGTGAAATTTTGCCAGAAAAAACAATTATATACTTTGGTTAACCCTCTATAACATTGTTTTGTATCTAGCAGAAGCTTATGCTTTAGTAAAGGGAGATCATGTACAAACAACAGATACGGTAAGGGCATAGGTGTGTACCGCAGGATCAGAATGACTTCCTGAACAGAGTGCAAAATGCAAAAGAGGTTCAGGATGCTCAATTGCATACGCTTTCCGTGCATCTCCAACCTTGAATTTTGTTTTCATGGAAAACAACAGCCGCAGCCACTGTACGGAAATAAAGCTCATTGCTCAGTAAGTATAAATGAGTAGATTCTTCAAAATCATAAATTAGTAGAAAACATGTACTGACAAATTAACTTTTCTATATGGTGTGTACCAGAAGGTAAATGGGTCGTAATATGAACTAGTTGTTACAGAAAGAGAGATTACTTGTCCAGGACGAGGCAATCTGCATCCGAGAATGGATCTTTGTATCATGTCTACGCTTATGGCGTGACCTCCCACATTATAAGCAGCCTGAAGAATGCAGAAGCTTGTAATGAAAATTGTGCACCATGCTTATTACAAAAATTGTAAAAAAACAATTCTGATTACCTTGAGTAGCAGTGAAACTCTTTTTAGATTATTCTGTGGAATGCCATAGACCAAAAATGCCTGAAGACAACAGATAAGATAAATTGGAAATGCTCAAAGACTAAAAGAAAAACCGCAAAAGAAAAATAAGAATATCAAGCCATCAGGTTTTGTACTCTTTCTTGGCTGTAGAATCATACATGCATCACGAGTGCATTATGCACATTAATCCAAAAAGCCAACTTCTCCTCATGCTTCATCGTTCTGAGATCAACTTCTTCCAATCGAAAGATAAGTGACCTACAATAAGAAAGTTTTAAGTTTTAAAAATTTAGAAGAACATATTTATGAGGCCTAAAGTAATTTTCACTATTACAATTCATGCATGTTCGAGCGGAAACCCTTCTCCAATTACCTTTAGCAAAAGGTTATCCATGGCGGAGGTCAAACTAAAAGCAATTATTCAAAACCATGCACAAAAATGAATTGCCTTTTAATGTGGCATGTACAACTTCATCACAAATCTCACAACAGAGGCACCAAAGTTGAAATTCCATCTCCCAAAAGCTTTTACTGCACTCCTAGATAATATATATGAACTAAAGATAGACATCTAACCACAGTGGACTTTGTAATGTCATTCTGTTACTAAGGACAGCATTGGTTACCAGTTCTTTTTCTCGATATGTTGATCTCTCAGTCACCAGATACAGCAGACAGGAAAGCAAATTTATAACATATTGACAAATAGCATGATGCAAAATAATTAAGGATTCGGCATCTTTATCTCAGAATTGACATACCTAAATTTCTTTAGTGCATGTTCAACATCTCCTAACTTCTCTGCGTCCCTACAGATCAAATGTACCTTTAGCATTCTGCAATAAGGTCCACTCATTTCATCTGGCCCTTCAATGTGGAAAGGCTTATCGAAATGTGAATTGAAAAATGGAACTTTTGTGCGTTTTGAGCTCCACTTTTCACCTTGACTGTGAGAAGATAAGTTATACGTTGATGATGATGTGATTGGAGAGCCAGAGTAATCATGACTGATAACAGGTGGATCTGCAAGTTCACAAAATATGGTTGCAATGCACTTAATCATCTCCTCCGAAATGCAGTTTGGTGTGTCTGGAACTTGATCAGAGAAATAGGTTTCAAGCTGTTCTGTCGGATATACATTTGTAGTTGCACTCTGAGCTTGCTGCAGAAGCAACATATAAACCACACATTAGAGAAACACATAATTTCCAAAGCAACTATAATATTAATAAGAGGAACACTGAAGAGACAAACAAAATGAAATAAATAACTGCTGTTTGGTAGATTTTCTCTTATTCAGTTACCTCTAGCATCGAGAAAGGTAAGGAGTGGTATGAATCTACAGCTTTAGCTCGAGATTTCGTTCGAGGAGAAGTTCTAGTTGAACAAGTTGAACGCTGAGACAGTGATGAGTAGGTACGATGAATGCTTGAATCTAACAGTTTTTGTTGTTCTACTATGTCATTGCATTCCTTTAGTGGTTTGACAATCGAATTCCGAGGTAACATAAGATCATCAGAGTAGGTGACTGTATTGCTATTTTCTGGTGTAACATCTTGTCCAGGAGCCACACTCAATTCAGATGATATTTGTTGATCAAAGGTTTTCCGATACAGGGAAAGAAGATAGCGCTCCAAATACACAACTTCTAGTTCCAACACAGCTATTTCCTTAATGACTTCCTTGGTAGACTGGAGTCAAGGAAAAGGAATATAAGATCTTGGAAAATGGAAAAACAATTAAGCTAATGATGTGTGAAGAAA
Organism: Prunus salicina; assembly: GCA_020226455.1. Taxonomy (NCBI): domain Eukaryota; kingdom Viridiplantae; phylum Streptophyta; class Magnoliopsida; order Rosales; family Rosaceae; genus Prunus; species Prunus salicina. The sequence goes on along the minus strand of CM035347.1, from coordinate 14,664,983 downwards.
AGAAGCATTGAACTACACTGAAAGTTCCAAACCACTAGTGTCTGAGATCAATTATTTTAAAAATGGCACTCAAATTGTTTCTTTATCTTAATTTCTTGAAGATTTGCCTAGATGTCAGTTTAATGTACCTTTCAGCTTTACATTTCCATATCCTTTAAATAAAAGAAATAGAACTAATATGATAGTGGAATCCCATACAAAGGAGTGAAAACAGAGGAAACACATCTGAACTGATAAATTGCACCTAAAGCACATAACAGTACCTTTGGTAGAGAGGTTTCAATTGTAGAATCTGGTGATAATGGACGATAACTTAACGCCTTCTGTAAAGCATGCCGTACCAAAAATTGGTCCGCCAGTTGTTTTTGAAGCTGTAGAATCTACAAAAGGAAGAAATTGTAAATTATCAGATGCATTGGTCTGAAGAACATCTGATTTGGATAAGCTTAATTAACTAGTCCAGCAATAACTACTTGGATAAGCTGAGATTTGTACCTCCTGATTTAAAGAACTTTGAACATCGGAATCTGTAGATTGCCTCTTCATCATAGCTTCAACATAGCAGTTCAGTCTTCCCATTTCCTTCTACGAAACAAAACAAAGGCTACTTAAATAAAATTGGTCAAACAGTTGGACTGTACTGGACCAGAGCAATGAACAGGAATGCATGTGATTCCCAGAAATAAGAGAGCTTAAAATTGACCTATATATCTGACATTCTGACCTACTGGGCTAGTCTAGTAAAACTTGTCTAGATCATAGCAATTATGTACAGAACAACTCTTACCATTTTAAGACTGTAAGGAGCTTCAAGGATGCTATTCAGTTTATCTTTCTCAAATTTTCTGCTTACTGGTTCACTGTCAGTAAAGGAGAACAAAACTTGTTAAAATCTGAAATGAAGCATATACCTCATAGAGTTTTCTGTACTGCCAAGGTGGTCAGTTCCTCACTCCTGGCTGGCAAACCCAGTTCAGCTGTTAAGACTAGTTAAATGGGTAATTGATAAAATTATCTAATAACTCATTGAATCTTCTGCCATTGAAAAATCAAATTAGAAGATTTCAGAAATTAAACACACCTGGCCTGTTTAGATCCAGTAAATGCATTAAATTATTTTTTCCGATTCTCAAAAATCATTTTGTAGTTCAAGCTAAGCATCATTAGGGTTACAGAAGAAGCAAATGGAAAATTGAATGTGGAATTTTTATATATAAAAAAAGGGGTATAAAATGAAGATCACAAAGCTACCTGTTGGAACGCTTGTGCTTTGAAATTCCCTCCATGAGCTTGAATGGCATCAAACTATTACCCTGCCACTTGATTTCATGCATAATAAGATCAAAACTTGGCTTTGTCCACTTCCAAAACTCACTGAAACAACATTAATTGCAGAATGAACCGCCCTTCAGAAATGGACAAGTGCCTGAACAGAACAAAACACCCAGCATGAAAGAAACATCCAAAAAACCCATTAAATGCAAACAGCACAAAAATCTGATTGAAGGAAATTGAAAGCACACTGAGCTATAGACTGAGACCACTCACAGAAATTAGCCTTATTTGAAAGCTGAACCAAAAACTAGTTTCAGGAATGACCAAATATATGTCTCCAGCTATATTTATTTCATATCACAGAAAATCTTATTTATTGGCTTTTTGCTATGAATTTGAACTATAAATAGTTCTGCAAGGATAAGTGTGAAGTATCTGCGCTATTATATATACAACTATAGAAGATAGTGCTTTAAAGGGTCACTAGCTAGTCTATTGTCTTAGAAAGCTATGTCACCTTTCAAGAGCTTTGGCAATGGTGAGCTTTTTGCATTGCATTAAAAGAAGTAAATCTGTGGCTTTTGATTTAAGATAATATTTATTTCCAAAAAGTTCAACAACTTCACCATTTGAAAAAGAACGAAGGGATAAAGAAATTGACAGTTGCTCTAGAATCTGTATATACATAGAAATGTAAATCAGAAAGTAACGGCTCCGCCAATTTTTTTTTTTTTGCCACAAGCTATTGTTGAGTGTACTAAGAAATTTAGCATTCACTTATAAAGAGTTGGGTTACTCCCTATTATCAATTAATTTTGAATGAAACTTTAACTTCCTTCAACGACGTCAAGATATCGATGAATCAAATATACAATTACAAAAATAACTATTTTTAACCATTTGACCTCACAAGAGTAGTTCAATTTGACTTTCTTGGAACAGAAAATCTTATGCCAACTGTGAAAAGTTCTCGATAAACTGAAAGAGAGTTAGAAACTACATGAAAACGACTAGAGCCAAAATTTGGTGGGATACTGCTGCTCTATGTCAGTTGGAGGCACGTGTACTTGAAAAGATTAACCAATTTCTTTGACTGGACATACTGGTGCCCAGAAATTGCAACCATGTGACCTTGAGGTTTTGTGAAGATTAGATTACAACCAAAAATTGACTAGGCCATCCAAAGTCTCCATAAAACCTCTCCATGTATAGAACTTAAATTATAACTCCAGTTAGTTATTGGGCACTTACGTTTGTTCATGATAAAAGTTTGACTCTCATTCTCGTGATCGATACTCCAGAATTTAGGCCTTCTTTACACACAACAAAATAAATTCAAGTATACAAGTCTTGATACAATGACATGAACATTTGTTATAAGCTTAAAGCTGTGCAAAAAAAAGTCTTGAAATGCAGACGTCAGACAGGTACAAATAAGCATTTGTTAAAGCTGTGCCCCATACAAAAAGTGAGCTGTCCGGCCAAATTGAAGAGGTCAGAGAGACTCAAAGTATAAATGGTTGGTTGGTCCATAAAAGCTTAAGCTAAAAGGGGGCAGCAGCACTTAGAAAAACAAAAACCAAAAGCCAGCAACCTCAAAAGGGCTGAAAGGTGAAGGTCAAAGCTAAAACAATTTGTATGATTGACATGAAATGACTGGTTATTTTCGTGGGCTTTCCATTGTCTAATTCCTTGGAGGAATTACTGTACAACCAAATTGTCCAGTCAAAGGCTTTGCATGCTGCTAAAAGCTTCGTGCCTTTCTTTTCATTTTTTTGGGGAAGGGTGCTAGGGTAAAAATAGAGAAGAAAATAAAATATGACAAATTAATTAACAATGCCTATTTGATCAAAAAAAATTAATTAACAATGCCTAAGTTTTGGCTTTTAATAATTGCCCTGAGCCTAAATTGAAGTTGGGGTGGAATGAAATCCAATGAAAAATATATTGCATTTGGATCTAAATTCAAGGCTCTTATCAAAGAAATTTATTAAAATAAGAGGTGATATATGTTTATTAGCTCTTAGAGAAACTTAGAGCTATAACCAAGACTTCCAACCAAAAAGATAATAATAACAAAATTTGTATGGGAAAGCGGTCTTTGAGACGTTAATCTCATTTGAGAATTTGGTAAAAGGGGTTTTAGGGGATTGAGCACATTGTCATTGTGTCTCTAGTTCTACATGTTCAAAAAGTGCTCCATCAATTTACATTATTTTATTTCAGTCTCTTTGCGTCAACAACATTGTTAATGTGGAGAATCAGAGTGGTATTTTTACCATGAGTTTTATTAAAGATTAGTCGTTTGTTAGTCGTTCACGTGCATGTAGTTTTAGATCTAGATACATATCAAATCATTTCGAGAAAGAGAGCACAATCTATTCACCGTATCAAAGTTTCGAAAAATCCTACTATACTTCCTATGAAAAGTCCCATTCATTTCGACCAAAAAAAAAAAAAGTCCCATTCATTTGTCATATGCAATGTAACCCGCAAATTTTATTCATAAGATTCACTTGCGACATGTAGGTACTTTAATGCTAGAAATAGGACCTAAAATGTAGTCCAACCTTATAATCTAATTCAAGAAGTTTCTAATACGTGAAGACCTAGAAATTAAAATATACTTTAATCATTGTATTAAGATCCAAACAAATTAGAAGTCTCACAACGATGCTTGGATTTCATATAACAATGAGGAAACAAATTGTTAAATAAAATAAAATAAACATTTTCAATCTTGAGCAAACCAAATAGCCATTACCAAAGAAACTGACAGACATGCTTACATTTCTCTTAAAATTAAAGCTTCGGATTACGTTTATCACATTGTTTAATTGGAAGCTAAACAAAAATTCTCCAAAAACCAAAGTCATATTGAAATTAGTGCAATAAAAAGCTAAAATTTTGAAAGATGCATTTGTCTTATGTATAGTCGTGAACTTGAATAAAATATTTGTTGCCTTTCTTTAATATTTAGAAGGTCAAACAACAGAAAACTATAGAAAGTTGCTTCAATTTTTAATACTTGATAGATAATTTATTTTACATTCAAAAGCAAAAACCATATTGATGCTTGTTTGTTACCAATAAATTTTTGTACAAAACAATAATACTAGTGAAAGCAAACCTTTTGTCCTTACAATTTAGCTGTGTAAAACATAACAACAAAAACTAGTTTTTTTAGTTTAGAGTATTATAAGTTTGGGTTTTTGACCAAAATGGTCTCTCAATTATTGCTTGAGTTTCATTTCGGTCTATGAACTAAAATTTTCATTTCAACAGTCCTTCAACGATCCATTTAGTGTGAAAACAGTCCTACTATCAAAGTCTATCAATTGTTTCGTGAAATGAATTAGGCAAAATTGTCTTTTTCAGGCAAAACCATTTAAAAAAGAAAGAAATTTAAAAGAAACTAAAGAAAAAAATAAAAAGAAACTGCACCCAGATATCGCCCCATCCCCATCACCCTCTTCACCCCCCCTCCGGGCGGCCCCCCACCTTTCTATTCTCTATGATTCCTTTGCTCTCATTTAAAATAAAATAAAAAGTTTTATATGGTGGGAATGGGATTTGGTTGTTGGGGTGGAGTTTGTGCAGCCCACCTCTTTGTCCCCTCTTTCTTCGTCTTCTTGGAGTTAGTCGTGGAAGATTAATCCTAGTAATCCTAGCAATCCCAGTAATCTGAAGCTTTGGGGTACCCAGGCCTAGAAGAGAGATATGAGGCAAGGCCATTTAAAACTATAATGGATATCAAAATCAATTATGTGGATCCCTGTTGCTTTCTCAGCTACATTCATTATCGTCTCATTTGAGAAGAAATTTGATAGCTTCTTAAATGCACATGTGGCAAGATAAAGATGATTAGCCTTCTCTCATTTTCAAAATCAAGATTTGCAACTATGTGGGTTGGCTCGGGGAGGGAATAGAGAGCAGAGAGAAGAGAGAGGGAAAGAGAGACAGTTTTGCCTCTCGATTTCACAGAACAATTGACAGACTTTGACGGTAGGATCATTTTGATACTAAATGAAGAGTTCGCGGAATATTGAAATGAAAAATTTAGTTAGTGAATCAAAATGAAATTCAAGCAATAATTGAGGGACCATTTCGGTCAATAACCGCATAAGTTTTCTTTCTATGAAAAATGAGCATACAGTAAAAATTAAAATAGTGTCATAACATTATCTTTTCAATCAAATATATACTGAACTTAGATAGAAAATTAAAGACAAGATATATGTCGAGAGTTGAGACTTATACAAAATTTGGTGTCATCTCGAACACACACAAAGAGACACATGCGAGGTTAGGTTCCCAAAGGGACCAAGGCAAGTTACTCAAGCCAATGAAAGGAGTAAAGGCATCATCCACTTCTGGTTTAGGCTCTTCTTTCCTTCTTATCATGCCTGTTATTTACATATAATATATTAGTTAACTTAATTAATCCCATTTTAAAATGTTGCGGCTACGTACAAAACAAATCCTAAACACACACTATTTACTATAGTAATGTAATAACAATAATCATTGGCCCGATATACATATTAGTCTTAATACAAAAAACTTCGTTTCATTGATAATCATGATAATAATCTACAAATTTCTTAATTGTGTATGACAACTTGTATACAAATTTCTTCATTCCATTTTCATATTATGAGTTTCTTTATGTGTAATGTAAATGGGGCAGCAGGTTTTCTATAAATAAACGTAAGTCTACTTCAAAAGCTTTACCTTTACAGCGCATTATATTAAAAAATAATAATAATAAGTAAACGATCCACCTCATATATGGTTCACAAGAGAATAAGCAAAAAGGGTTGTAAAGCATTACTTGTGCTATATGCATTACTTGTGTTGCAAGGATATTTATGTGAACTTATGAATTGTAAGGTCTAATGGAAAATGACCTTAACTTGCAGACCAGTAGTCTCAGGTTCAAACGTGTGTGTGTAAGAAATCTCCCTCCCTTTCCTAACTTCAGCAATTTTTTTTTTTTTTGCATGCTATAAAAAATTAAAATAAATTAAATAACAGTCACTAATTTCATTAATTGACATGACAAATAAAATATCATCTCCACTCTCTCACTTACTTTCTATAAAATATAATAGTAAATGTAAAAGATAAAAATGAGTAATATAATAATAGTTTGTAGACTTGTATTGCATACTCCCTTGGAGTGACCAACTTTTTTCATGAAGCAAATGGGTAGGCAACATGCCACCTAGGTTGTTATAGTACAATTTTGCCTACTTCATTTGCATAATCCCTTGAAGATGCTAAGAACAATCATAAGTACTCAAGCCGAACATATTTGCCTTATAATTGAAACACATAATTTATCGTCTATCGTGTGTATTTCCGAATATTTCTAAGGAAAACTCACACTTCAGATCCTTCACATTTATGCTTCAGTTTGTCTTGAAATGTTTTAATAAAACTTTTGTAGACTATAATAGCATTTCCATGATCTTGGACCCTCAGATGTTTGACATCAAATACCATCCCTTAGACCATAATTTTAGTTGGACTAGCACTGAGTCAGAGTCTTAACTAAAGCAAAGGTAAAGAAGGAGAAGCATATCAAACAAAATTACCTCAAAACAACTCTTTGAGGTAAAAGGATGCTGCGTTTATGATATTTTTGTCCCTCTCATATGGCACCCCACCAAAGAGTAAACAAAATCAGGCTTAGGCTTTACGCCATAGGCCCTAGAGCATGTGCAGCGCTAGGCCGTTGCCATGGCAACAGGCCCCTCTAGGCCCCTATTCCTCCTCCAGTGCAGAAAGGTCAGTTTGGGCAAGCCATGGACCCCACCAACCCGGGTAAGCCCACAGGCAAAAATGGATTGGGTTGTTGCCTTTAGGCTTCTGGTGTCAACGTGACGTCATGCTGATGTCGGTGTCTAAAAAAAATAAAAAAATTATGGAAATTTTTTTTTCTATAAATACCTACCAATATTATTCACTTTCCACACCAAATCTTCATACAAATTCATCTCCTTCCAATATTTTTCACTTTCCATACCAAATTTTCTACTACAAAATTCCATTTGAAAATTTTAATTTAATAAATATGGACACATGGCAACCAAAAATCTTATCCGAAAATTTAATTTGAAAATTTTATCCGAAAATGTTATTTGAAATTTTATGTAAGAATTTTATAATAAATAGTGACACATGGCAACCAAAAATATTATCTGAAAAGCTATCAAAATTAATAGTTAAGTATAAAAAAAAATAGAAAATAAAGTAAAGTGAATAGCATTTGCCCTTACCCTTACCTTTGGGGTGAAACCAAAAAAAGTAAAGTTGATACTATTCACATAAATAGTGTCAAACCTTCCATTGCCTTTGCCTTGCCCTTACTTTTTGGGGTGGAGGTACTCTTAGAGAGGAGCAGAAAGTTTTCCACAGGGATTAAAATTACTTTTCTTTGCCTTTAGGGACATCAAATCGTTCGTATTGTTCTGGTGCATTGCATTCATGGTGCTCGCTTGGCTTCATTATCTCTCTCTCTCTGGGACTGAGTGTCATTCGGGTTACAGAAGAAGCATATAGAAAATTGAATCTTAATTAATTAACTTGCACTAAACTTAATTAAACAAATGATTGATTGATTTAATTAAACTATAAAATAAACAAAAACTCAAGAACCAAAACAAACAAAGCACGCGAAAATGAAAGGGGTTGAAAATCAATTTGTAAAAGTAGTAGGATACCGAATCCACCTCTAATAATTAATCCAATCTAGGCTCTTATTTACCTATCTGTTATTTAATCCAATTGATGTTGTTGATTAGTTTGCCTTTTGCATGAACTACCTGTTGTAATTAGACTAACTCGTATACTTATGCAATTTGTCTATGGTATTTAGTACAAATATGAACACATAAAAACTCTTTAAGTTTTGAGAAAATCTTTGATAGCCATGTAAACTATAGAAATATGGTATTTACCCTAGACGAATACAATTCTCAACCACAAGAAGCAATAATGTATCAATCAAAAGATAGAGAAAATAAGAAATCTAGATCATCATATTAGGGTTTCCTCATGCCTTTAAGTCATGACAAAAGATAGAACCTCAAGAACAATGGGAATTGTAGCTCTATCTCTTAACTTTCTAGGGATATATCATACATCACTTGGAAAAATTGGGAAAGTCTCCAAATCTTCAATGTTCCACAGCAGCGCAATTCTGACAGGGTTACAACGTAGGCTGTTTTGACTGAAAATTCTGGAACAATTGGTTTCATGGAAAATTCTGAAAAATTCACACAATAATCTTCTATACCTAGTAGATAGTACATATACATGGACATGGAAATATAAATCAGAAAATAAAACAACACCTTCTTTATTTTTTTTGCCACAAGCGTTGTTGAAAGTATTGTCACATATTTAAAAGTTACGGGTGACCTAGTGTGAGCTTATAAGAGTTAGTTGACTCCTCTTATTGTCAATTAATTTTGAGGTAGAACCTCCACTTTTTCCAATTGTATCAAAATATTGATAAATCAAATATTTGGTACAAAGATAAATATTCTTAACCATTTAATCTCCTAAGATTAATTCAATTTGACTCTTTAGGAACAGAAAATCTTCTGCATGCCAACTGTGAAAAGTACTCACTAAAACCAAAAAGAAAGAAAGAAAAAAGTTAGAAACTATAATATGAAAAGGATTGGAGACAAAATTTGGTGGGATGGGATATACAATGTGAGTTGAATGCACGTGTTAACTCAATTTGAAAAGATTAACCAATTGCTTTGACTGGACATACTGGTGCCTAGAAATTGCATCCCACCTTTAGGTTTTGGGAAAATTAGATTACAACCAAAAGTTCACTAGGACATCCAAAGTCTCCATAACTTCATAGAGGTTATAACTCACGGTAAGAATTTGACTCTCGTCCTCGCGTGATCGATAGTTCATTATCAAGCCTTCTTTATGAACAATAAAATAAATTCAAGTATACAAGTCTTGATACAAAGACAGAACATTTGTTATAAACTTAAAGTTAAAGCTGTGCAAAAAGTCTTGAAATGCAGACATCAGACAAGTACAAATAAACATATATATAGTTATTAGGTTAAAGTTGTGCCCCATACAAAACGTGAGCTGTCCAGCCAAATTGAAGAGGTCAGAGAGAATCAAAGCAGATATGGTTAATCGATACGAGCGAAACTAAAAGGGGGCAGTAGCACTTAGAAAAACACTTCAGGAGACATCACATCATTAAAATTCACACAAGTACTTTGATTCCATGTTTACAAAAGGCAATAATCGATATCAGTACAAATTTGCATACCAACAAACAACAATTATCTGACATCTCTTGTCAAAATATGCCTCCTTACAATTCTTTGAATGCCTATTAGTACTCCACTGAATGCTTTGCCACCTCAGCCTGCAAACGGGAATTTAAAGATGTAAGAACGCTCATCATAACATAAGTATTCCTAAGTCAAGTCGTAACACATTTGCCTTACAAATTGAAACACATAATTTCTTGTCAATCGTTTGTATTTTCAAAATATTTCAAAAGAAAACCCACACTTCATAACACTCCTCACATTTACACCTCAGTTTGTATTCAAATGTTTTAAAACTTTTGTAGAATATGATAGCATTTCTATGATCTTGTACCCTCAGATGTTTGATATCAAACACCATCCCTCAGACCTATGATGTTTAGAAATACTACATTGATATTATCAAGTTATTTAAAACAAACTATAATTTGAGTTGAATTTTCACTATTTATTACAAGAGGGTCACAGTAGCACAATATTAAAAGTATTAAAATGCTTTAAATGAAAGTAAAGGTCATGGTGCAATCTGGAAAGCATTCCCAACACCTTAATTTACTTGGACTAACACTGAGTATGAGACTTACTAAAGCAAGGGTTAAGAAGAAGAAGCATCAAACAGCATTACCTCAAAACAACTCTTTAAATGGTCAAGTTCCTTGTCAAGATCATTAATAGCCTGGTTATATGCCTGCATTGGTGAAGACTGGCTGGTGGTGTGAATCTACAAAAAGACCAATGTACCACCAAAACACCAGTTAAGGTAAAAACGACAATATCATAAGAGTACTTGTGCTTCTAACTTAAGGGTTTGCTCTTCACTCTAGGTCATTTGAAAAATAGAATAGAAAATTAAATTTGGAGAACTAACCCTGACAATAATCTTGTACTGAAGGGGGTGAGGAAGCTTGTAACCGGCAAATAGAACATTCTCATCCCTGTGCAACTGCCTGATTGCCACAATATTTCAATCAATTATGGTTTGATTAGGCTTATACAAGCAATCTCGGAATGACAAAAAGTTAAGACAGAACATAAAACTTGAATTAAAGGAGAATGACATGCATACATGCGGAGGATGTTTCCAATGGTGTGGTCCTCTCTCTCAATTGTAAAGGATGCTGCGTTTATGATCTTTGTGTCCCTCTCATATGACACCCTGCAAAAGAGTAAACAAAATCAGGCTTAGCCTTTAGACCTTAGAGAGGAGCAGAAAGTCTTCCCACATGGATTAAAATTACTTTTTGGTGCCTTCAGGGACAACAAATCTTTCGTATCGATCTGGGGCATTCATGGTGCTGGCTTCCTTATCTCTCTCTCACGGACTGAGGAAAATGCTCCTTCTCTTTTGTGGGGCGTAAATCACTGAATACAGTACCCCAGCAATGTAAACCCTCCTTCGTGGGGATCTGAAAGTGGACACCAAACAAGAGTTAGTTGAGATAGTTGTATACGGTATAGACAACACACGAGATTACAGTGTTCTATACAACAAAATGGGGGAAACATTATAATCTGATAGTGAAAAAAAAAATTGTATACAAAGGAAAGGACCAACACAGAAATCAGCATACAAAAGACAAAAGCCAGATGAAAAAAAGTGATAATCGCCGAGAAGCAAAACTTCTGCACACCCAGACCAAGGGCTTGGCAGAATATAATGTATCGAGTATTACAGATTTGCTTATAACCAGAAAGCCCCACTCAAATTCAGTTAAAAATCGGAAATTTGTTGAAATTACGCAGGAAAACCCACAGCTTGACTCGCAGACATCAGAGAGAGAGAGAGTTCACTTATAACCAGAAAGCCCCAATCAAATTCAGTTAAAAATCGGAAATTTGTTGAAATTATGCAGGAAAACCCACAGCTTGACTCACAGAAATCACAGAGAGAGAGAGAGAGAGAGAGAGAGAGCACTTACAGGGACAACGGCGTATACGGACTTGTCCTGTGCTTGCTACGGTGACCAGTGACGAAGAAGACGGGAGGGAGAGAGGGAAAGAGGGAGAGAGATATAATAGGTTTGTGTATAGGCTAAATGTCATTTGGTAATGTAGTTAGGCATTTTAATCACTTTTCACAATGTAGTTTCAATTTCGTCAATTTTGATCATGTAGTTTCGTATTTGTAGCAATTCAAAGATAAGTTAATATTTACGTCAATTTCTTTGACGGTACAAGGGGCAATTTCATCAACCTAAAATCCTTGAGCATAAAAGCTCGTTTGAAACTCCCCTAATTTCATATTAGGGCTTCAAATCGGTTATTTGGGTTTAGGGTTCTTCAAAAATTAGGATTAGTGGTTGAATTTCCCTAATATGAAATGAGGAGAATTTCAAACAAGCTTTTATGCTAGAGGGTTTTAGGTTGATGAAATTGCCCCTTGCATCATTAAAGAAATTGATAATAATATTAATATGTCCTTGAATTGCTACAAATATGAAACTACAATGGCAAAATTGACAGAACTGAAACAACAAGGTCAAAAGTGATTGAAATGCTAAATTACAGAGACCAAAAGTAACTTTTGGCCTTGTATATATATTATTAGTAGAAAGATGTGTCTGTTAATCTAACTAAAATAGGAAATAAATTTAAATTATAATAAAAAAAACAAATTTTAAATTACAATATAATTAAATAAATAGATAAATAACTAAAATTCTAACTAAATAAGAAATTACAATATCCTAATTAAATAATGACTCGCTAATAGATTTGGGCCTTGAGGTAACATTGCAGTCTGGTTGCCTTCATCTTGTATCAGACTTGGCCCATTTGGTTCGAAATTCAGATATAATTTTTTGGATTTGTTTTTTCATTACAAAACAAAATGAGGCAAACAAAGAGAGGTGGTTGTCTATTTTCTTATGTGTTTATGTGATATGTGGGATGTTCTGGTGGTTGGTTGGATCTATGGATTGTGCATACTTTGCTTTGTGTTCCTGTTCCTGGGTGGTGGCAGCTTCTCTCATCATCATTGGTCACAGTGATGTTATCTCCGGTGTCACGGTAGAGATCATGTCGACAATCAGTGGCGACGAACTCAGACTTTTGTTCATCGGGGCTTCAAAAAAATCCAATCGATATAGAGCCAAACAAAAAATATTTTAAACTTAGAATATCAATTATCAGTATAAATTGAATGCATATAAATAAGAATATAATGAAATTAGTTTGTAAAAAATAACTTAGTACTAACATGTAAAATCAATTGAAGTAGCGAGTTTGATTTTGTTGGGCTGCAGACTTTTGTGAAATAAAGAGTTTGGCGGTTGAATTCTCCACAAAATTACAGAATGAGTGAATTTGGTGGGATCTCTATTCTTCTTTTATAACATAGGGTTTTCTTTTTTAATATAAGTTTTGGGCTTAAAGTATATACAAATTTATAAAAAAACTCAATTCTAGGCATGTATTTATAAAAAAACCCAAACACTATTTAAACATAGAAACACACCCAAAATCAACCTCAAAGTCAACTTTTTGGGTGTGTTTATAAATGGGTTTTGAGTGTGTATAATGATGGATTTTGGGTGTGTTTCTATGTTTAAATAGTGTTTGGGTTTTTTTTTTATAATTTCAACCCCCATTTTGGGTGTTTTAGTGAAACTCCCGTAAGTATATGTATTGAATGGGCCATGTGGGGGCTCCACCTAAGAATGACCCTAAATTTTTTTTAAAATATGAGTTTGGCTTGGATTTTAGGGCTGCAACTTTTTTGTAAGTGTGGGCACTTGCCCACAGTAGTCCTTCATTGGGTCTGCCAACGTCGGCAACTCTGATGAGTTTTGGTTATGATTTTATGTAAAAGTTATAATGAGGAGTTTAAAGTGAGGAGACTATTTGAGGAGGTCAATCTCACCATCAACAAATGTAAAGAAATCATGGGACTTAAACATATTAAATGTTGTAATGGTGGGATTGGCCTCCTCAAATACACTCCTCACTTTAAACTCCTCATTATAGTCTTCTCGAAATTTATGCACGTTGTGGGCCTTTTGCTTGTAGTAGGTTTATGTTCAATTAGCTTTTGTTTGGGCCTGTGGCCTTTTTGTATTATTGCTAAGATCATTTTTCTTTGTTTCACTTTTGTATTTCTTCATAAAACTGGTTTATAACAACAACAAAAAAAAAAAACCTATATATTGTACAATGTTTCTGAAAAAAAAAAAGATACTAATTTTTCGAATACAATCATGAAAAACAAAAGATTTTGTACACAATCCATAAGCATTCGACCCAATCTCAAATTTGAACCCTTAGTCCAACCTGGAGACATGCACCATAGATCACTCTAATCTATACATACAATTTGATAAATGGGGATTATAACTCAAGTGATTAAGAGTATAAAATTGAATGCCGAATGCCTTCTCTCTAATTATCATTTGACAAATAAAGAAAAAAAACACACTCCAATTTTTAACGTGTCACGTCTTCATAGTTTTCTAAATTCGAAAAGAATGCGTTGTGTTCTACTTGAGTGTAATCTGAAATGCTACTTGGGTTTGTAGATTTTCTGAGTAACTCAAAACTCTAGCTTCTTTTCTCCTTTACAATCCATTGATTTTCTTTTCTCCTTTACAATCCATTGATTTTCTTTTCGCTCTCATTTTGGAGCTTCTACACACAATTTTGGTGCCATTTGGGTACGCACTAATTCTTGTCCACGTCATGCAGATATAAACGCCTGCGGTTTGTCAAAATTTCTACATATTTAACCTGTGAAGCCGCATAAAACTCATCCATGCTTGTCCATATTAGTTCTTCAAGTTTCTTGGATTGCCCAGATTATAGCATCTAAAATGGGTACGAGTTTAAAGAAGAATTGAGAATTAAAATCCGAAAACTTACTACACAACATATAAGCAAATCCAATATAAGCTTGAACTACACCCAAGTAATGGTTACACATTGGTAACTGAATCTTGTCTAATCTTGCGTTTGCCGGACCTTTAAAAGTGCTTATCCAAGTTAATCCAAAGTGCAAATTGGGTTTGAGTTGGTTGGTTTGTCCAACACAAATGTCTCACCACTGGCACAAAGGATAGTAGAGCAACTCCAAGAGATTATGCCAAACCCAGCCTACCATAATAGGCCTGAAGTCCAACAACTTGAATTAGCAATTGGTTGCCACTAACTACAAATATGTGTGTGCTTTCAGTTCAGTTACATAATGTAGAATTCATTCCAGAAATAAAACTGATTGAATTGTGATTATTTGGACAGCACAAAAAGGCAAACGAAGAAAAACAAGAAACCAACTTCCTAGGAGAGGCACAAAACGATAAAGTCAGCTTATTTCCAGTCTCCAAAATTTTTGAATATATCCCAAAATACTATTTAAGAATAGCTCAAGTTTCAGTCGGACAATTTACAAATTTAGCTCCCCCAAAAAGACCCCAATAAACGTTTATCTACAAAGTAAGTATTTTCCAAGAGAGAACTCCAAATTTCTCTTCACATAGAGACCAATGGCAACAAAAAGGATAAGAATGGGGAAGACGCAAAATACTCGTGAGCTAGAAACGTTAAACACTTGGGAGTTTAATAATGACGATACCGTCATAGAAAAATAGAGTCTTACGTTAGAGACTGTACACCTTTTCTGCACGAAGCCTGCAGCTTTCATGAATCAGATTTGTCAATAACCTCTGCTGGCAAGTTCAGATCAAAAAAACCACCTCCAAGAGCCCCCTTCCTAGCACGCTTTCGAGAAGAGCATCCGCTCTCATCTGAACTTCCAGAACCTGAAGGTTGTTCTGGTTCCGTTGATCCTCCTACATTAGAAGCATATTAGCAAAACCTTACACATGTTAGCCTGAGTTATCTTCTATCTTGCATCCATCATATTCTATACAAGAGAGAATATACTAAGAAATTCTTTTTTCAACTTAAAAGTGGAAGAAAAAAGAACTTTGATGGTTTGCAACCCCAAGAAATTTCTTTCAGCAAGTAATTTGCACCCCAGGAAAACATAATATTAACTACATTACATTGCTTTTATTCATTTAAAGAAAAACTCACGGTGACTACTATGGATCAAGGTTTTATAAGTAAAGAAATTTTTTTGGGTCATAAAAGTAAAGAAGTTAATCCAAAAGAAAATTACCAAATTTCAATGTCAAGAAGATGTGATGCAATGTTGGAAGTGCTACCAGAACAAGAACAAAGTCAAGGGGATACATGATGGGATGGATAAAAGACAGGAAAAATGTAATAACCACTGTGAGTGGGTCCTGCGGAGCCCGTACGAATTAAAAGATAAAAAATGTCCAATTATCTTATCTTTCTACTGGATTCCAATCAGATATCAGTTCCACGATAATCTATTCAACTAAAAGAAAAGGCGGAAGAAGCTGACCACAATGGAAGCAAAAAAGCCTTCAATTTTCGATATCAACTGGTCAGATTAAAACATTCCCTAAGCAGCAAAAATACTGAACATAAGCTAACATATAATCACTGTAAATAAGGGGAGACCATTATGTTTAAGCTATGGCTACATATACTAAAGCTTTTATTGGCTAACGGAGATGCATGCTAAACTTGAATTGTAATAACTATAAGCCAGAAGAGGCATATTCAAGTATATAATATAAGATTGCTTGAAGACCATAAAAACTATAACAGAATTTAAGTGGGTACGCAATCAGGCTCCGTGGTATACCATCATAGCGACTTATAAAAAGTGAACTGGTTCAACTACTACTCTTAAGAATGCTTATACGTATATGCCCTATTTCTTTCACAATTGACGCCATACTTGAATTCTTTTCTGTTAATTCAGAGGATAAGGGAGGTAGAAGAATTCATGGAATCAACTTTACCACTCGTGCCACAATGCAATCGTAGATCTTTATCAGCATTATTAGCTTTATTGACCCAACAAACAGTAAGTTCTGATGCCTTCTCAATGCCCTTTGACTTGTAAGGAGCTATATTGTGGATACCAAGTTGTAGAGAACCCAATAGATCACTCTCAATGCAGTCATACCTGCATGCAGTTTAAAAATTATAAAAAAAAAAAAAAAAAAAATCAAGTTTTGATGAGAATCACATACGTACGCAGATACATTTATAACAGCAAGTTCAATTAAGATATTTTTCTGACTGCCATACTCACATTTTCTGACAGAGGGTATCAGTGATTGCTGAGAGATTGATCACTTGCATCCTTATGTCCATAACTTCATTCTCCTTATAATCATCAAAAGGTGCCTCCAAGAACTTGGATAATTTCTCAACATTTTCCTCAAGTTGCTGCTGCTGGTCCTCAAACAAATGCTGTTTTATTTCCCTTTCCTCCTTTGTCATCTCATCCTTAAACAGCTCTTCTCCAAACATGTAAAAAGCAAATGGGTATGAATATGAAAGAACTCTCCTTGACCTGAAAAGTCTGGAGAGTCCATTATTTACCCAGCTGAAATCTCTGAGCCTCGAGTCCTTCTCCTCTGAAACTGCCACCTTCTTTTGTATACTCTCCTTTAAGTTACTTTCAAGCTTAAAGGAATCAGTATGAGCTTTGTAACGGTTATGATAGTGCATATATCGGTAAAGATCCCGCTTCGCACGCTCAGCGTTTTGCTCTTTATCTTCTTTGTACCGACCACAACTATGACCTGCAATACTTGACCATGTATGGTCTCGACCAGTGGCTCCACCACACAGCCAACTGCACCAAGATGAAAGAAAGTATAAATCAGTTTTGACCCCCAAAAAAGAAACAGTCAATAAATATCAAAACCATAATGCAAGTCTTCGTTTATTTTTTAAGTTTGTCAAGCACAGATGACAAGAACATACATGCATCAAGTTATAAAGAAAGTTAAAAACCAAGAAAAATAACATAATAAAATTGCAATAACAGTAGGGAGGAATGAGAGGAAAAAAGAAAGAAAGAACCTCACCAAAATGCTTGTCCACAGATACAGCTTACAAGGTTGCAGCCACCATTCTTCTCCACAGGTTTGTGACACTTGGGACAGGGTTTTGTATGGACAGTGATCCAATTAACTGTCTCCGATTCATCTCGGCACTTCTTGGCCCAAAGCTCCCACATCAAACATGAACAAGGTGAATGAGCTTGTGATAAACAACTGAAACAAAACTGCAGACCACAAGTACATTCTATCTCGCAAAACTCATCATCCTCCACGCGTATTGCATTCCCACAATGAGGAGTACTTGGGCACCACTTGACCCTTTTATTGTCCTCAATGTATGACTCAAGAAGAAAACGATCAAATTTCTCAGCAAGATGAGGATGCCTCTTACTGACTAGATTTCTGACCACAGATTCGTCACAAATGGCATTGCATTTGTGAGCCATGCACCTAATGCGCTTACTTTGACCCTCATTTATCTTTACAACAAAATGTTCTGTCCAACCTTTATATGATAGAGAATACACAGTAGTTACTAAACGATAAAAAAGATGGAACGCAGGAAAAAGGGACTTCACATATATATGCATAAATACACAATGAAAGATAAATCTAAAAATACCATTTGATGAGATAAAAGCACATAGTAATAATCGTATGAGTCCACCAAATGAATAAAGCGAAAGTGCAAAAAATGGGTGGGGTACTTACAACTGTTGCAAAAGCAATGTCCACAGTCCATTTTTGTCGTGTCAACACTAGGTACATCTTCTATACAAATAGCACACATTACTGGAGAATTAGGCAGTGGTGGGTCAAGATCTTCATGCTCAACAAGAGTTACACCTGCTTCAGAAAACAAGCAGGGTTTTCCTTTCTCTACAAGGACTGCAAAAAGCTTCTCAACATCCCAGCGGTAATGAATAAGCAAAGTCCTGGCATGGTGCTCCCTCAGGAAAAGTAAGTCCATCACCCTACGCAAATCCTCCTTCTGCAAAATATATATATATATATGCAACCCAATTGAAACATTAACCTTAATGTTTTGATGACAAATTGGTGAGGATTAAAACAGAGTAGTAAGGACAATTATTCCTACCTGTGCCGACAACAGAGATTCTTTGGTAATTACCTGGAAAGGTAAAAAAACATAGTCAATTTCGAACGAAGTATTGAAGTGGGAAAATAATAAAGCACCTTAATCCAAATATACTCCAGCGATATACACATTTACATTATGTTAGAAAAAATACTACGATCATCTTTGCTTCTGATGGATTGTGCCCAAATACAACTCTGTGTTCTCTCTTACCACCCATTAAAGTTCATAACTTTACCGTACACATACAGAGCTAGAACTTAAATAAAAGAAATACCCAACAATAAAGATTATCTTTGATAAAATGAAAGTAACCCTAATTCCAATGCACCCCACATAAAATTTAGTCTATTCAAATTGAAACGAACAACTTAGAATGACCATCAACCCTTTCATGAAAATAAAATTATCCCAATATATTCATGGATAATGTACTAAAATCAAACAAACAAAACACACACATATTGCCATGCAGACCCATCAAAACTCATGATAAAATAATTGAAATTCAACTCTTATTGATTGCTGGACGAGCTGAAAATCCAGGAAAAAAATAAAATCGAAGACCTTAGTTGTGGTGCCCTTCGGCGGAATCCACTGAGGATCAGAGTCTTCGTTCTCGATGCCATCAAGAGAGTCCTGATCGGAGTAGTAGTACTCATCGTCGCTGCCCAAACAATCCTCCATCGATTATCAACCCCCCAAAAAGATCGAAAATTTATTAAAAAAATTCAGGAAAACGAAAACTTTTGATCAAAATAGAAACAAAAAGGTGCTATACACATGCATGATATGTGTGTATAGGCGAATTGGGGATTATTCTCAATTGGGTTTTCAGCCGAGAGAGAGAGAGAGAGAGAGAGAAAGAGAGATGAAAAGATTGAATTGGGTAGGTTTTGGAAGCTAAGGGCTTCGCGTGGATTATGTAGGAGGAGTTGGACAACGGCGTTTTAGCTGGCAGGGAAGCGGAGAGATCGATCTAGTTGTAATTGTGGATTTGGGGTCTGAGTCTGGGGAGAGGTTGGGAAGAAACTGAACTGGAAAGTCTGAATGGGAGATTATGGGACGAGGCCTTTGCTTTATGCTACTCTCTCTCTCTCTCTCTCTCTCTCTCAGCTGAGTTTGTGTCACAAATTAAAAACCATTTGAAATACTACTAGCAAACAATTACCACACAAAAAAAGCACTAAAAAATAATATTTTATTTTATTTTTTTATTTTCACTAGTCTATTTACACGCACTTTTGCAATTACGAGAGGCTTTTTTATTTAAAAAATTAAATTTATTTTAGAATTAAAAAAGATAATAGGTAATTGTATTCCATAAAAATATGATTTATTATCTTATTATTCTTTTAATTTTAATTTTTTTAATATAAAAAATGTGAATTTACCATATTATACTCATTTAATTAATTATTTTAATTCTTAATGTTTGGATTAACCAAGAGCAATTTTTGGTATTTTGAATGTTCCCCATTATCTACCTTTTACTTTATATATATAGATTAAAAAAAGATTTATTTATGTATTTTTATTTTACCAAGTTTCCTTGAAGAAAAAATTTATAATGCTAAGTGGGTATGGACCGTAATTACATGTGGTTATTATTATCCCCTTTACTTTTAGTTTAACGGATTAAATTGGTCATTAATATGAGTATCAACGCGTTACTAATTCATTTGTTATAATATTTACAATACATAGATTAGATGTCATGTTATTATGGCCCTATAGTTTAGGGTCACACAAAAAAATTTATTGTAATTGGCCCTATGTTTTTATTGTAAAAAAAATGTTGTTGTTAAAGATTTTAAGCCTTACTATAAGTACATAAAGATAAACACAAGTGAATAGATTCTCAGTGATCGTGTTCTAGTAAGATGAAATAAAACAAGGGGCTTTTATAAAAAAACTCAAAATGGGTGTTGAAATTATAAAAAAACTCAAGTACTATTTAAATTTAGAAACACACCCAAAAAGTACTATTACACACATTCAAAACCCCCAAAAAGTACACCAAACAAATACTATTTTAATACACTTTTTGGGTGTGTTTCTAAGTTTAAATAGTACTTGAGTTTTTTTATAATTTCAACACCTATTTTGGATTTTTTTATAAATTTGTAATAAAACAAATGGCAACATTAAATTGAAGAATTATAATATAACTATTTAAATTTAAAAATAACATGGGTAAGGTAAAAAGGGTATATTAGGGTCGGGAAAATAGGTGTGTTACACTTGTTCGTTCCCGCCCTATTAGGGTCGGGGCTCCGAATTGGCGGGCATACTTACCGTTTATAATTATGGAAGGAGAAAAACAATTACAAATTAGGAATATGAGGGAGAAAAAGTACATTGAATAAAAAAAGATTATTTGGTTCTGACAATCAACAGCTGGAGTAGCTCAGTTGGTTAGAGCGTGTGGCTGTTAACCACAAGGTCGAAGGTTCGAACCCTTCTTCTAGCGTGCTCTTTCTTTTTCTTCCAATTTTTGTTTTTGACTTTTTGTGAAAGTCAAGGAAACCCTCATTGAGTCATTGTTCTTCATTACTGAGTTTGCACGTTGACGGCTTCTGATTTAAAAAACAAGAACCTAACTTGTATGAAAGAAGAAATTGATGCCTTTCTTACAATCCCAGACTCCATCTTGTTTGGTTCTCTGGAAAATTCATCTTGCAAAAGCTTATTAGCGGATTTTCTGCTCTTAAACATATCATATTGTAGCAGAATGTAAACCATCATTTAACTTGTTTCTTCGGCCGCCTCCCCAGGAGGGACTCCTCCGCTCTAGTTCTTCTTTTCGGTTCTACCGACGCATCAGCACAATCCAAGAGTGAAGCAAGAGGGGGTGTTGCTTGGCACGCACTCTGTTGGGAGAATGCTTTAAATGGTCTTAAGAGTAGAGAGTCATACTAGTATTCCCCAAGCTACCAATCATGGAACCACGGCCAATTTACAAAATGTGTTTGTTTTTAGTCAATGCAATTTGCAACGAAAAGAAATACAACTTTCATTCAAACATTTCTGGGTATTACAGGTTAAAAATGTTAAATAAAAATGTTTGAACTCTGCTTCAATACAACCAAATGAACATTACACCAGGAAAATGATGAATACAAGGTACAATCAGTTCTAAGTTCTAACAATTGAGCTCATCAATGTTGGTTCGAAAAAGATAATCCTCACCCTCTAATTCATCTTGAAAAAGGCAAATAGATGGGATCTCTAACTTCTCTTTACTAGATCCTTTATCATCCAACGATCTTCTTCCCTGAAACATTAGTGATACCATTAATCACACAACATAGGATTTGGCGGGGCAAATGTCGATATATAAGCCTCAACAAGTACGCCAACAATTATCTGCACTAACCTTCTTCAATGTATAGAAAAAATAGTGAAATCCATCACCAAAGGTACTCCATTCCACAGACCAGGTAAATTGCGGAGCCTCAAACAAAGGGCGCCTGAAATGCGGCTGTGGGATAACAATCCAAGTTAGAATACTAGCTTTCGTAATTAAGAAAAGATTTTGAACTTATTTGTATAACCTGGCCAAAGGAAATTGAGATGTAAATGCCATCTGGTTTTAAAACCCTATGAACACCCTCAAGCATCTTCATGACCTTGGTTACGGTTGCAGGCCGTGGATTCCATGGGTCACCACTATCAACGAACAGTACCTCCTTCATAATGAAAATTAGATTATATATACCCTTCTCATTTAAGGTTTAGGTGGTGAGAAAGTTACAACAATATTGACGATAGTAATAACTGATAACACGACTTGAAACTAGACCACATATAAGGAAAGCCATCTTAAATAGTATGTTTACCATGGTCCCTTTCTCAATAACAACATCAAAACACTCGTTGCTAAAAGGCAGGTCTAGCATGTCAGCTTCCAGAACTTTTATTTCTGATAATAAAGAATATTGGAAAACATAAATAAGATTTTCTATCTGTTGCAAATCAACTATGTTTCGACAATTTCGACCCAAAAAAAAGAAGCTATGTTCAGACAATCAGTTCAAACAGAAGAAAAAAAGAGTAAGGAAATTCCAGGGGCACAAGAAAAACTGTGATGGGATCCCAAAGAAGTCCATTGCTCATTTTGCTCTAGAATATAAAAGGTTTCTAATTTAGGAACAGGAACACCAAAACATTAAGCAGACGGCCTAGGTAGGTCCCAATAAGTCAAGTCCCTCCCAAGATTAGGCAGTTCAAAGTTAGCAGTGAACAACCCTGGATTCTGCTCTCTCCAGTTCCTCAAAAAACAAAACACACATAATTGACAGATTTCCACTTTTCTTTATAAGAAATGACTAGTGATTATTCTTATTATTCACCCCTTATCAATATGCATAAACATCATATATATCTATATACAAGGCAGATATGCATTCACTAGTGTAGACATTTAAAACCCAAATCGCTTTAGCACAAAGAACATGAAGGGAAAAGAAATAGGATCTTAGAATAAGTAGATAAGCAAATGCTCCTAGTGTAGACATTTTGCAGAATATCAAACAGCACACCTTTAAAACCTTTAGACAGTAACTTCTTCTGCATGTTCTCCACTGCAACAGCGGACAGATCAATGCATGTTATTTCAGTAACCCCATCTTTATACAACTCTTCACACAACTGTGAATTTCCACACCCCAGCTCCAAGACCTGTATCATAATCATTACTCATCACTACTGCGTTATCCAACCCTTCTAATTATTTCGTTAATGCAAAATCAATAAACTCGACACTAATTCTTATAAAAGCAAATAATAAATAAATTCGATGTGAATGAACCAACATCTCAGCATGTTGTTGCAGATAACAGAGTTGAAATTTTGCAAAGCAGGAGCTGGACGATCAAGGCAACAAAAAAGAGCGATAATTTGCTAATTGCTAGACATAGGAGACTTTGAAATTCTACATAAAGTGTTGAATTTCATTTATATCATGATTTTTACTCAACCAGTTTGCATAATTAATCAATCAATCAATCAAACCCATTAGTAAAATACCATTCTCTTTATGCATCTTCCTAGCACTGACTAATATACCCCAAACCCAGATATAATTTCTGGTTAGAAAGCTAGAAAACATACATTTCCTGTACATCACATACACACAACATAATATGCGTGTGATTGATGAAACCCAGAATAAATATATATAACCTGAATCTACATGATGTTTTGTAAGAATTATTACTAACAACTGAGAGAGAGAGAGAGAGAGAGAGAGAGAGTAGAGAGTAAAAATCTTTTACAGAAGAATTGGGAGTGATATGGGATTGAATGAGGTGCCGGAAATGAGAGTAGTCCTTGAGCCACTCGTAATGCTCCTCAGTAGAAAATCGTTCATCCCTGAAACAAGAAGAGTAACATTAATGGAATTATCCAATAAAGATAGGGGTAAATGTGGGAAGAGAAAAATACAATTACCAGTATTTAGGGTCGAGGTAAGCTAGAGCAGTGGATGGGCCACCGCCATTTTTGTGAGTTCCGTTAGGGTCCTGTCTTGTACACATTTCACTGTTTTCGGGTTTTCTTCGTCTCCTCTACTCTGGTTGTTGGCTTCACCAGCCAAAATCCTAAAATCCCTTTTCTTTCTTAACTTTTTGGGTTATTCGTTTATGAACTTTGACCCTATTTGTATTTAAGTCCCTTAATTTTTAAAATTGTTTATGTGGTCCTTTAACTTCAATTTTTTTGGGACAAATGCTCCTGCCGTCAATTTTGTTAACTTTTTCTATCAAATGCATAGGTAAAATATTATTCTAATATTATTTTTAGTTTCCAATTTCTGAATATTACTTTCACCCAAAAAATAAAAGTAAAATTAGAAACTAAAAATTTAAAAATCTTATTCCTAAAAACTTGAATTTTTTTTTTAATATTTTATTCATATTTTAATAAATTGAAAATTGAAAAATATAAATAAATAAAAAACTATTTTATCCCTATTTAACAGAAAAAGTTAACAAAATTGACGGCAGGACCATTCGTCCTAACGAAACTGAAAGTGAAGGACCACGGGAACGATTTTGAAAATTGAGGGACTCAAATACAAATTGGGTCTAAGTTCAGGGACTAATAAAACGAATAACCCAAACTTTTTTTTCTCTCTCTTTTCTGATGTTTCCAATTTTGGGCCGACACCTAAGCCCAACTGAACACTCAGGTACAAAGGGGTCAAGTTGAAAGCCCATAGTTTTTTTTTTTTTTTGGGGAAGATTTTTTTTTATAATACAAGCGTTAATGGGGAAGGGGAAATCAAATATAGGACCTTAAGTGAGAGGTAAATACTCTTAACCACCTGGCCTACAAGTCCCTTGTAAGAAAAAATTTTAAACCTAAAATCTTTACCCTATTCTTCTGTCTAAGGATGATAATAATCCTTGAGAAATGTTTGTGTGTAAAACCCCCCTCTCTTAATCGCTTATACTAAAAAATAGAGTATAATAGTATGGATATAGATTGTGTCTTATAAGATTTTGATTATTTCGCCTCTTAAACGCGCAAATACAACTAAAAAATGGCTAACATTTGGGACATTAATTTGACCAGAAAGGGGAGTAACATATTAACATAAAATTTAACTTTTGATCCCCTCTCCGTTTGATCAATTTTTTTCTTTATATAAAATGCACTGAATCTTAAATTTTTATATTGCATTTGTGTTTATTAAATTTGTTAAGCCAAATCACAAATGTTGTGCTGTGTCTCGAGTTCTTGGAAACTTAAGATAGGACTCATTTATTCGAGCCAAATTATGTTGCTGGGGGTTTGCATATCGAGTACATACTATGAAAGAAGAAGAAAATTTTGAAAGATAAAAACTGTATCATATACAACGTTGGTATTATATTAGAACATCCATGAATAATACTCCCGCAATTTCAGTTGCTTCCTCTTCATGAATATGTAAACTTGCCAACCCTTGCATGCGAAGTCCAAATTTACTCCAACGGCTCTGTTGCAGTGAAGAGCTTATGGTTATTCCTGCACAGAAAAAGGTTTAGGCTCAATGTAAAGAGAGAGACTGATTTGCATTCGGAGATGAAAAGTACGAAGAGCTTCGAATCATTACCTTGTAAAAATTGATGGGCATCGATACTTCTAGGATTTCTTTAGGGATGGTATTGGTGATGCTGGAGGCTTCAACTCCTCATACCTGTTCATTTATAATCCTCATATGTTCAATAGGTTTTCATAAACACAAAAACTGTCCTAATGCATCTGAGTGGAAAGTTAATTTACTTCATTAAATAAACTTCTTTGTGATGTGCATAATATAGTAAAAAGGATCTTACATGAAAAAAGGTGATAGTGGTCTTGGCTTCGGTTTGGTATGTTGCTCGCTGTTGCTTTGTGCATCTTCTGTTGGAGGTTGCACCGTGCTGTTCAAGGTATCAATCAGAGACCCATTATTTGCAACAGGTTCTGAGAGGACTGATAAGATTGGAGGAGTAGGAGTAGGAGTAGGAGATGATAGGATTGGAGGAGTAGGAGATGGTGATGAAGGGGGCTTGAAGTTGTCATATCTGAAAACATGCATGCCCACCATCTCCTATAACTATAGCAAAAGGCATGTAATATAACTATAGCAAAAGGCATGTAATATTGTAGAAAGCTAAGGGGCAAGGACAAATAACACTTATATTATGATAGAAGTGCTCACGCAAGGGACTTAAGTTGAGGGACAAGGGAGGGAGGACACATGTAATCGTTCGATTTGAGACAATTGTTGAAATCAATAATTCATTGAAGTGAACCCAGCCCTTGCCCTCAATTTAAGTCCCTTAGGTAAGCACTTCTCTATATTATGAAGGAAAACATCTGTATTACTAACATACTCCTGTAGTTATTTCCTAGAAAAAGCCATTGCATTACTGGTTGATTGTACATTTACTGAATTTAAGAGCACAAGTGAACAAAGTAACAAGAAGGAAACTATACTTTGTTTGAAGACACTCTACATTAGATCACAAAAAACTTACACATAGTAGGGTGAATGATAATGAGTTGAATTTTGTGGAGAAACCTCTTCAGCAACACTGCTTATCACAGCCTCTGTGGAATCGTTACCTCCACTTGATTGTGAGACAGCTTTTACCGGAGTTGAGGCATCCAAGGGTGTTTGCTTGGGACCACTTGGTATTGGGCTTGGAGAGCTCGGTGGCTTCAAATCCTCATAACTATCAAAATCATATCAGCTCATATAGAGATTGTCCCATATCTATGATGTGACAGGAAAACATTAGAAAAAGCTTACGCAACATAAGGCGAAAGAGGCCTTGTTATTAGCACTTCTTGTGAGGTTGGTTTTATCTCATCCACGGCAGTTGTTGTATCCACTGTGCTGGTTTCAGCATCTGAAATGGTCAGTGACACTGCATCAACAACATTATCTTTTTGAACACTAGGTGGACTGGGTGAAGGGGATGAAGGTGGTTTAAAATCCTCATATCTGCAAAATAGCCAGAACAATAAGAATCAAACATGATTGACATCAACAGAAGTAATGATATTTGAAGAAAAGTTCTTTTTGAATTTTGGCCCATTTTTCGTAGGCATTGCAATTTGTAACATGACTCATGACCTGACTCGACAGAACCAAACACAAATTACCACCCCTAAATTCTTTGGATTCTAGACCCTTAGGCTCATTATATACCTAAGTTTAACACCAGTGTCAATGATGTTCTTAATAAAAGAAAGTTAGATAATGTAATTTTCAATATCTAGTATACAACTTACGAAGCATAAGGTGAGAGCGGCCTTGTATCTTTCGCTTTTGTCTCAATGTCTTCTTTCTCTACAATGGTTTCTGAAGCTTCTTGAAGAGTGGTGGCTGCGGGTGCTGCAGGCCTAGCATCTGCATCACTTGCTTTGGTGGCAACATCAGTAGTGCTTGGGGATAGAGTAGGAGATGTTGGTGGTTTGGCACTCCTAGAAGGTTCTGGACTAGTAGCAGGTGCAGTACCTAATCCCTGATGACACCAAAAAGAAATTCAATTGGGCTCTCACAGTCTTTTCAATTTGCTTTAGTGATATTTCCTGACACCAACATTTCCCTTGCCATCAGTCATTGGTTAGAGGATGAAAGCCAGAACACAAACCCACCTATCCATATAGATGCCTGCCCACCCTCATGTATAGAATTAATTATTTTCTTAGAGGATAAGGGCTGCACAGAGGGAATCAATTTCTGCTTCAATACACCACATACTTTCCCTTGTAAAATTGAATAAGAAAAGTTTCATAAACAGGAAAGTTCAATAAAAGAACAGAGATGTTTATCTTCAGGCTCAATGGTAATTGATTTTAGAGAACTCATGAAGTGATAACAAGAAAGGTGAAAGCTAGATAACAAAAGAAGTAATAAGGGAGCTCCAGGATTCACTCAGCAGCTAAGGATAGCATATCAAATTTTCTTAAAGAGCTTGAACTCTTTTCTGCCCTATTAGGGAAAAAGGGACCAAAAGAACAAGCAAACCTTTGGTGGGTAAGTGTCAGCACGTTGAGATGGTATCTTCGCAAGAAGGTCCTCCAAGGGAGTCAATGGAGCAGTTGTTTCTGCAATTACTTCCACTACTTTGAAGTAAGAAACAGCACGATTTTTGGCTGCAGATGCCAGGAGCTCTGCCACCTGAATTGATTAATAAAACTTACTTTAACTGTTGATCAATAAATTCCAAGTTACTCTAACCAAATTCATATATAGAAGTCTATATATAGTTCCAAAGAACTTAAAGAGGAACAAAAAGTGGACAAGTCAGAGTGATCAAAGTAGAAAGGTATTGAAATGAACTTCCAGCAGAAACTATTGTTTTGCATAAAAACAATGAGGTGTCATTGTGAGGAAAAACCATATTATATAAAAGTCATCCAGACTAGACTAATGCCGGAAAATTTTATGCCTCTAGCATTTTATCTTTTCGTGTTTTATCATCTTCTTTCCCATGTGTGGATACATTATATATGACATGAGTCAATATTTTCATTTCCGAAAAGAGGAAAAACAGAAGCAACATGATCAGAACAATCTTTGACTCATCTCAACTAATGTAATAATTCAATAACAGAAAGATTGAGTTTTAACAGAATAACACAAAACACAATGCCTGTTCTACATAGGAATACAGTCATAAAATCACAAAGACACAACAGAATTGCAAGATAGATGTGCATTTTTGTAATTTCTAATGAATTAATCAAGTGATGTTTTTTCATTGGTACGAAAAAATATATATTTATGATGCAAATTTACTATTGTTAATGTTTACTAAGTCTCTCGTAAAAAAACTGTTGCATTTGACCTCAATTCTGGAAATTTTATATAGGTTGCCAAATTATTATTCTCATAACCCTAGAGAAGAAAGAAAAAGCAGGAGTTATCAAAAAATAAATATGCTCTGTAATATGTTGGATTCAGATAGAGGTGAAAAATAATAATGTTGTTAGCTAACAATCAAAAAGGGTTTCATTTTGCATAAGCAGACTATATGTTTGAAAATTTTATGTGCTACTTGTGGTTTCTGAAAAAAAAATGTTTTAACAGGTTAGTGCTGAAAAAAAGAAACATCACTGCATACTTAAGTAAACTTTACAGAAAGAATACCTGGAGGTTTGAAACTTGGCCACCAAATAAAGTATCTTCCTTTGAGAGGGTAGTATTATGAGTTTCCTTGTAAGCGTCAGTGGGCCGTTCCATTCCACCAGGTCTCACTATCTGAAGAAAACCACACATAAGTACTAAAAGCACCTACAAGTTACAACCTCTCTGTTTCATTAATTTATCTCCTGCTAATACTATGAATACTCACAGTGTAAGGAAGTCCACTGGCTATCAGTGCTTCTTCTGCCTTTCTTTTCCAAATCAGGACTCCCCAAAATAAACTTTGTAAAAGAAAAGAAAACACAGTAAATTCAGTAAAATAAGAAAAAAAGGAAGCTTAATTCTCTCAAGTTCTTAGGTCAGCTATAGCTGATTTATCTGAAATGTTTACCAAAAGTGTAAGTAGAGATAAAAGCTTGAAGACTTACTTTAGAATAGCTGCAGGAAATCCAATCTTGTTTGTTCCCAGAGAGGTAAGCAATATGAAGTGGTTAACTTTTGCAACCGTTGCTGTACATCATTGAATACTCAAGATTTTCACATTTTCAGCATACAAAAAAATACATAATTGGTTAGATTGAGTAAAATATTAATAAAATTATTATCAATAGGAATATCAGTTGCCATCAATGCATTACACTCCCTCTTATCTTCCCTAAGCAGAAAAAGAATATTGGGTTCTTGGTAGGTCACAACTTGAGGAATACTTTCCAAGTATAAGTACAAGGCAAACCAGAGCATGTGTGTGTTTATGATTGAACGGCAAAGTACACCAGAATATGGTTTCAGTGAAATTTAAAGTTTATACCAAAATGATTCAGGAGCCTGGCTAGTCCCCCCAAAATGGTATTTTTTTTAGGTCTTAGGTGTAAGAAGAGTTCTACCTAGAGGTAAGGAAACTAATAATATCAACAAAACTATCAAAAAGGGGGTGGACTGGAGGGTAGTGAAGTTAGTCATATTGTTTGCATTTAAACTTCTTCTAGGGCTGCAAAGAAAAGCACCATGAATAAGACCAAAGCCCCAATATGGTGACATCATGTAAAACTATCATTAGCATAGTACAGGCCGATTTGACAAAATGAAAAATAGTATAGGCCGCCAGTGAAAACCTTGCTTACCTGCCTCAATAAGGTTTTTGGTAGCCAGATAGTCAATTCGATATGGTCCAGTAACATCAAAAACTTCCTTCTCGCTCGCACCAATGCAGCACAACACAACTGAAGCATTGCCCAATGCTGGTCCAATCTGATCTGGTTTCTCTAAGTCACACTCCACAATTTTAAGCTTCTCTACAGCTGGGCTAAAGATCAAAAGCTACCTGTTATTTGCTATAAGCATATACTGTTAAAGATAACATCTCTTCTCCAAAACTACAGCACTTTTATTTTTCACTTTTCTTGTCTATTTTCCTCAAAGCTTTACAAAAACCAAATGCAAAGAAATTTACAGTTCTAAAGTTTTTAATCTTACGTTGAGTTCCTTCACCATCAAGCTTCATTTGTTTAACACTCTGCAGATGAGTTAATTTCTCATTATAAATCTGATTTAAGGAAAAGTAGTACAAAACTAATAACTTCACCAATCAAATTCGTACTTGCACAAGAGTTTCTGCTCTCTGAGCACTTCTGACACCAGCTCTGACCTGGAACCCAAGTTTCAAAAGCTCCCTGAATAGGACGTACGAATGCTTAGCAATTCTAATAAACGAAGTCTCATGTTGAAAAAGTATTTTCACCTAAAAGGGGAGTGAGAAGTAAAGTATAACCTTACAGTTCGTGAGCCAACTTTACCAGTAGCACCAGCAACAAATGCAAGATTCTCATCCTTTGGATCTACTTCTTTTGAAGTTGGCTCAACTATCTCTGAGCTGAACTTTGTGGTGCCTTGTAAAAACAACAAACATCAGTTACATATAGGTGAGGAAAGAAATACACTGATTACCAATTTACCGTTTTCAGCACAGCACAAACAAAACAAAAGCTCCTTAACTTTCTTTCACGTAATGGTAAGAAAATATTGTGACATGAAGTAGGAAGACTACATTTTAAGTCACTTCCTTATGCTTCCTACAAATTCTTTATGCCAAATCATTCCGGATAACGAGGCATTGCTCCATCAGGCATGTAGTCAGGTTATGCAGCTATAGCATATTTACTTACAAGCACTAATTCATAATTCACATCTTCAAGAGTACGTAATTTAACTAGGTCTCACTTCCTAAATGGGAAGCTAGTCTAATAGAGAAACTAGTTGACATCGGTGCCCAAAAGAGTTTGAGGCCTGTGCAAATATCTCTAAAGGTTAAAGATCTTGATATAATTGTGGAGTTTCTAGACCACTGACTCTGGAGAGTCAGTTTTGCAGCTCCGAAAATATTCATGTTACCTGAAGTATCTCTGGTAAATATTCCAAATTTTAGTGCAAACAGACATAACTATGTGAGGGTTCCTACATTGCAACCCATTCCAACCATTAACTAACGCAAACTAAATTGCCTTTATCCATTCTTTTAATGTAGCCTGATTATTCGTTCTAGAATGTTGTCTGGAGAACTTGGAAACAAGATGCAGCTGCTGAAGTAGGTAAAATCCTAGTACATTTTGAGGGTTGGATCATATCATTGCTAAATTTCTACAAATGCATAGGGAAATGCAAATAAAAACATAATGAAATCAGAAAGTCCAGAAAGAAAGAGCATCATATGGTAGAAAGAGAAAAAAAAAACCCACCATATTATGTATTAATCTTCAAACCACAAAAAACCCATTTCAGGAAACATTAAAAAAAATAATTACATACCTGAAGCTTGAGCTTTGATATGAAGAAATCCAAGCTTCCTGGC
The DNA here is from genome assembly GCA_020226455.1 of Prunus salicina. NCBI lineage: Eukaryota > Viridiplantae > Streptophyta > Magnoliopsida > Rosales > Rosaceae > Prunus > Prunus salicina. The sequence goes on along the minus strand of CM035347.1, from coordinate 14,632,921 downwards.
ATGTGGGTACCTCTTGGAATTGGAAAATTTGAGGACCTGACCGCGCAGAAGAGGTTTTTCTGTAAACCCACTTTGGGATAAAGAGGGTATTGTGGTTACAGTTGGTGAGTGCAAGGAGCAAGCCTCCATTGCAATGGAATTCAAGTGCTCAGTTCAGTGGTCACCAAAAGCCTAGAGCTTTAAACAATTGGAGACAAATAAACGGTTTTATTATCTTCTGATAGTTTTTTAAGTTTGGCAGATGTGGCACCCTCCACAGTTCATGGATATGATGGACCCCGCGCCAAATTTCCTCTATCAGATTGTGGCTTGGCGGCTGTAAATTGGCTACACTTCTCTTTTTCTTTTCTTTTTAAAGTAAATTTTTTCCACAACAAAAGGTGCGGAAAGACAAAAAAATTGAACCAAGCCGGTATTGAAAATAGGTGGATTAAAAAAGATATTTTTTAGTAATGGACAAAAATAAATCTATTTTTTATTTATGGTGAATTACAATTCTGATTTTTGTAATTTGGCATTTTCAGTATTAATTTTTTATATCTAAAAAAATTTAGGGGAAGCGCCAAGGCATACCAAGGCCTCTTTGATGACTTACAGAGAGGGTCTTAGCCTTTTTTTTCGGTTTTTACAAATTACTCACCAAGAATGATTATCAACAGCGCAACTCGAACCTAAGCCTGGATAGCGAAGAGAATGATCCTTACCAACTCAACCAGCCCTCGGTGGCTTTGGCATTTTCAAGTTAATTCTTGTAGTACTTGTTCTAACAAGTGAACTTGTCTTTCAATTTCACCAATGCATATCCCAGCAAGCTCGTCTTTCAATTTCACCATAACAGTTTAAGAAGAGAACAAAGTGTGAGGACATGATTGAAGGCTCTGAGAGCTTGACTGTCAATCTGTTTTCTTGGTCTCTCCAAGACATTCTTGATGAAAATCTTTAAGATAACAGTATTGACCATAGCACTTTCTTGAGCTTTTTGTTTTCATTTCTGCATGGCATGTTATATATCGATTGACTTATGATAACAGTATTGACCATGAAGTTATATCAGAAAGAAAAGAACAGCAACACCATAAGGCAGAAGAGGGATTCGACGGTGTTGAGAGCAATACATTCAGACATGTTAAGTCCGAATAATGAGGCTGAGGTGATTTCTGCTCTTTCAACTACTAATGTGACTGCTTTGCGCCAGCTTTTCATGACAGTCAATCCCGAACTCTGTTTTACTGTCAAGCAACGTGTTTCACAGTTGAAAAGGTGAGCGGATTATTCGAATAAAGATGTTTGCTCTCTTTTTTTTTATTTCTTTAAAACTAGTTTGTTTTCTTCTGAAATATTTTCATTTGACAGAAAACTTCCTTCTTACTTTTTCTGCTGAAAGGCTCTGTTATAAAGTAATGGCTTTCTTCTGGGAAGGGTGCTCTGCCTTCTTATTTTCTGGTTTTAAATTTCTTTTAGGTACAAATCAGAAAAATCAATATGGGCCTGTTTGGACGAGGGATTTGGACAAGGTATTTGGGCTTTCATGGGATTTACAATTCCCTATGGCCTAATTACCTTGCTTGACAAGCCAATTAAGAATAACTTCATAAATGACTTGGAATTTGAAGGAGGGACTTGTAAAGCCTAAATCCCCTTCTGAAATAACGCCTCCCCAGGCGTTACTTTGAAATTTTCTCAACGCTGGAACCGAACCATGACCAACAGAAAAATCAATAGGGATTACTAGAAATTAAGGTTCAGCAGTACCAAGAACAAAAACGACATTGACTTCAATAAGGAAGAGAGAAGAAGGGGTTTAAGGACCTCTGTATTTTCTTTGATGTACATCCAGTGGCGGTTCCAGCCTATGGCAGACTGGGCTCATGCCCGGCCGAAATTTGGGTTAAAAAAATAGTACCCACACTCTTCTCTCTCCTCTCTCCTCTTTTGCCCAGCCCAAATTTTTGTTAAAAAAAATATTACCTACACTCTCCTCTCTTCTCTCTCCTTTTTTATATTATTTTCCTTCTCTCCTCTCTCTCTCTTCGTTCTTTTCCTTCTCTCTTCTCTTTTTTCTTTCTTTTCCTTCTCTCTTCTCTCCCTCTCATTTTTTTTTCTTTCTTTTCCTTCTCTCATCCCTCCTCTCTTTTTCTTCTATCTTCTCTCCTCTCTCTCTTCTTCTCTCCCTTTCTTATTTCTTCCTTTTCCTTCTCTCTTTTTGTTAGAAAAATATTACATACATTACTTATGATTATTAAATTTTTTTGTCTCACACAAAGATAGCTATTTCAGAATTTACGGAATATGATTGATAGGGCTATGGAGTTCGAGTGGAAAGCCAAAAACATGTCATAATAGACATTTATAAAAGGAAACAAGGAGAAATGAGATCACAACTCGTTAAAAAAAAAAAATAGCTCTGCCAATTTTTTTCCTTCCCATTTCTTTGGCTTTTTAAAAAAATTAATGTAGTCCCCTATTTTATGCTTTCTTTTTAATGTGAAATAAATTTTTTTCTTTTAATTTTTCTTTTGGTTTTTATTTTAGTTTTTGTATTTGTAGATATAGATGCGTTTGAGGGTAAGGCTTATTACTTCTTCCCTCACTATGTAATTTTTTTTTTTATGTTTATTAATGAAATTCACTCTTTTCGTCAAGTTTATTATATAAGTTTTGCCCGGTCGGCTTTCGAATCCTGGAACCGCCACTGTGTACATCCAACAATGGTCTCCTCAGAATAGTGAAATGAACCTGCAATTTCTAATGGTAAATCCACTATTTTTCCCTTTTTCTTATTGTGATTACATCTGAAAAATTAAGCGTATAATTTAAATCAAGAGATAAAGAAGATAACTAGTAAGAATTAAAGTGAAGGTTAAATGACACGTGATCTTGATTTTCATATGCAACGGCTGAGTCAATGGTAGCTTTGAGCAACTTGATGGCATGGCACAAGAACCTGTTCTTGGCTTGAACCCAAGAAAAGCTGGGTGGAGGCTATGCTCTTTACCACTACACTAGTGGGCCACTCACAAGCATAACATATATATTGAAAAAGTAAATGTTGAAGTGAAAAAATGTTATACAAGCTAGTGAAAAATAATTGCTATGTGGTTGAGATTTGGAAGTATCATATGCTTCTTCCACTTCTACTTGTTCACGTATAAAGCAGATATGCTTTTTACTCATGCATTTACTTCACATAAAAGAATAAAAATGTAAGTGGAGTCCATATGAAATCAGGAATTGAACTCCTGATTTTGAAGGAATGAAACACTTGGGTTGGAGGATTGAAAATGTGCATCAACACTGAAGTTGAAGAAAAACTTGAGCAAGAAGTAGTGTCACATGTAAAGAACAAAAGAACAAAAGAAAAAGAAAAAGAACATTTCTATACTCCTTACCACTATGCTAATGAGCCATTGACAAGCATAACATATATATTGAAAAGGTAAGTGTTGATGTGACAAAACGTATACATGCTAGTGAACAAATAAATGCTATGTGGTTGAAATTTGGAAAATATCATATGCTTCTTCCACTTCTTCTCAACGTATAAAGTATAAAGCATACTAATCCGTAATCGGAATCCAACTCTTTATTTTAATTCCGATTACGGATTACTCATGCATTTACTTTACATAAAGGAATGAAATGTAAGTATAGTCCACACAAAATCAGGAATTGAACTCCGGATTTTGGACGAATGAGACTCTTGGATGGGAGGTGATATTCTAATTAATAGAGAACTAAGAGCATCTCAAGGGAGATGTCAAATGCAAAATGTTAAATTTGAATTTGATTGTTTATGTGGCAATTTGACAATTTGGAAAAAAATTAACTCCACCTGAAATGTTAAATAGCATATTATTTTATTATATTTTTAAAAGCAAATGAGGCCCATATGATGTATAAAGTTTTAAAAGAGAGTGAATGATAGTGGGGTCCATGACTAAAAATATATTAAAATAATATTTGACATCAAGCTTTTTGATATGTTATTTTTGACATATCTCTTCCCGCTTTCAAATCTATGTAGGACTTGACTACTGGGTTGGAGAAATTTTAACCTTCAATTTTTGTCATTTCATGTCCATATGGCAATTTGACACATCGGTTGGATCCCCCACATAATTTTTAAAATTCCAAATTTCTCATCCACTACCCAACAAAAATTTGCATATAAAATAATTTATTTAAAACAAGGGCATTTTAATAATAAAACTGATTTCAATTTTGATTCAAGGGAATTTAGTAAAGAATATAGGGAATCAATACCATTGTGAGAGTTTAGTAAACAACTTTAATGAGAATCCAAATTCTAATTTCTCATCAATTCAGTTCCTCCTCGCCCAATTACGAATTAGGGGGGTGTATCCAATTCATATTTATAAAGACTTTTTTTAAGTGAGTGACTTTCATAGAGATGACAAATTCTTAAATACTTTCATAGAGTTGATAAAAGTCACTAGTAAATTGACAAGACTTTTGCTCTTAACAATTAGCCTTAAAAGTATGGAAAAGTCATTCATTTAATAAGCTTTTTAAAAGTCATTAACTTTTTGGATACCACCAAATTTTTAAATACTCTTTAAAAGTCATAACTGAATACTACCAAACTTTTAAATACTTTTTAAAAGTCACAATTGAATACCACTAGACTTTTATATACTCTTTAAAAGTCTAAATTGAATACCTCCAAACTTTTAATGACTTTTATAAAGCAGAAAGCAAAGCAGAGAACATAAAGCAGAAAGCAGAAAGCAGAAAGCGTACAAAGCAGAAAGCAAAGCAGAGAACATAAAGCAGAAATATTTGGGACAGCAGTCGCATGACATGGCTAAGTAATCTCGTACCAAACCCAACCCCTTCACCTTCTCCACGTATATTTGCCTTTCCCACTACTTCACGTACTTCAACACTCAAGTCGAACAAAAACTCGAGCAAGAAGTAGTGTCACAGGCAATGAACAAAAGAACAAAGGAAAAAAAAAGAAGCTCCATAGCGTCGATCCATGTAAGAACATTTCTTTGATTTTTATCAGTACTCTTTCGGAACAAGTTTAAAAAGAAAAAAAAATTTGGTTAAGGTCTCTGTTTAATTACCATTTTGATTAGTGAAAATGGAATTGCCTTCTTAATCTTCTTAGATTAATGCATGCAGATATAATTGTGTTTCAACTTCACCATATCAGTTAAGAAGAGAACAAAGTGTGAGGACATGATGGAAGGCTCTGAGAGCTTGACGGACATTCTGTTTTCTTGGTCTCTCCAAGACATTCTTAATGAAAATCTTTACCAGCACAAGGTATTTAATTAGTTCTCATGTTTATCTTCCATTGTCATCTTTCTCTTTGTCTTTTTTTTTGGTTGCAATGGAAGCAAATCGAACCTTTGCCCTATCCTTATTGTAACCTGTTCTCTTGTCTTGTTTCTTAAAATTTGATGAGATTTTTATGCTTCGTGTTGTGTCACTATACTAGCTAGCTAGCCTTCTCAATTCCATTGTTCTGGCCATTATTCAGCATGGATTGATTAGAGCCTTTAGTTTGTACCAAGATAAGTACACTTTGTGAACTCCATTGATCAAACAAACTTAAGCTCTAACCATATTTGAATTTTAAATATATATCCATTGATTTATGATACAAGTGATGCTGATTGCCTTTTTTTTATCTTTAAAAAAGTAATGTTCATGGTTGATGACCTTGTAATCTTTAGGTGGAAAAGATTCCTGAATCATTTCAGTTGGTTCAAGATCATTTCGGGTCTTATTCATATCCTTTGTTGGACGACACTCGGACTCAACTGCGTTCGAGTATGGAAACTATGGACAGAGCGCCATATAGTAAGGTAATTTCTGTTGAAGAGTTGAATCCATATGGAACAAAGCTATATGATATCAAGGTTGATTGCTGGAGAAACCTGTCCACCGATTGCAGCAAAGGACCATACAAAATTCTGCCTGGAGATGTTTTTGTTTTAGCAGATACTAGACCCGAAACTGTTTCTGATTTACAGAAGTTAGGGAGCTCTTGGGCCTTTCTAGTAGTCACTGAGGTCTCCAAAAATAAGAACGAGGAAGATAGAACTGCTCTTCATTTTAAAGTCAAAGCGTCGAAAGAGTTTGAAGTCAACCATAGCATTCATACATCACTCTTTATGGTTTTCTTATTAAACATAGCTCCTTACATACGAATATGGAAGGCGATGCACATGTCTGGAAGTGCAACATGGAAGGTACAATTTTTGGTTTATCAGCTTGATAGTTTTTTCTTTCCCCCCTCTATTTCACTAAAAATTTTGAGCTGTTACACTTGTCAATATTTTTTCCCAAATTTTCTTAGGTGGTATTCAGTGATAACTTTTTGAAATCGTTCAAAGAACTGAAGTCATTCCAATTGAAGATGTCAGTACTGAGTCTTCTACTTAGGATTTCGAGTGGCTGGAGACCCAGGAGACAAAATGCGGAGATAGTTTGTAGAAGCTCTTCCATGATTTTAAGGAAATTTAAGGTTGAAGGGCTATACATTCTCAGCACAACAGACATAGTAAAAAATTCAAGATACGTTCAAGTGTTAAAAATCTGGGACATATTGCCTGATCTACAGGGTATTGAAAAATTGGTGGACCGATTAGACTCTATATTTAAAAGATATACAGATGGTTTTATCAATCTCTGCAGGAGAGATGTCTTGAGGGGTATGCTGTTTTGCCTCTACTATATATTTTTATGAATTGATGTTGCCAGAGCATTACACTACGCTTCCTTGGACTCATGTAACAAATGTTTGATCAGTTTTTTCAAATAAAAGAGTGCTGACTTTTACTGGTTTGTATTGTGAACAGCGGTGTGGAAGTTCCAGCAAGCTGGCCACCCTCTTTAGATGTTCCCCAATTCAAAGATGTTAGCATCACGGAAATCCAGAATGATTTTGTTGGTCACTCTTCTGGAAATACAAGTTATGTTGAGAATTCCAAGGTCCGCGACAGTTTGTGGCTGATGAAATTCTATTCCTTGTCATCTTCTGGGGCAATGAATGTCTTGCTTTCCGACCACGAGGGCAGAGAATTGGATCTCCCGTTTGAAGTTACTGACCAAGAAATGGAGACCATCCTTTACAATAGAAGTACATTTATTCTAGGACGGTCAGGCACTGGGAAGACGACAGTATTGACCATGAAGTTATATCAGAAAGAACTGAAGCACCTTAGGGCTGCAGAAGAAGGATTCTACGGTGTTGGGAGCAATACATTCAGACATCTTAGTCCAAATAATGAGGCTGAGCAGATTTCTTCTTCTTCATCTACTAATGTGACTGCTTTGCGCCAGCTTTTTGTGACTGTCAGTCCTAAACTCTGTTTTTCTGTCAAGCAACATATTTCACGATGGAAAAGGTGAGCGGATTTTCGAAGAATGATGTTTGCTACCTTTTTATTTCTTTAAAAATAGTTTGTTTTCTTCAGAAATCTATTTCTGCGACCCTTTAGTCAGAATGCACCATATTTATGTTCTTGATTAACTTGCTAGTTGTTTGAATACTTGTATAGTACCTGGGGACATGTACTTGAAATCGTAAATTTATGTGTATAAATCTAATTGTTAATTTATTGGTTCAAGTTCTGGTACATATAATTAAGAATGAATTTGATATATTTCAATTGTAAATGTCAACTTCATCAATTTTTTTATGTTCACAGTTTTGCTTGTGGTGGAAGCCATTCAGATGGATGCAGTTTGATTGATATGGATGATTTTGATGATGAGGAAGCACAATTCAGGGGTATCCCTGATTCTTTTCTTAATATTCCCCACAAATGCTATCCTCTTTGCTTAACATTTCGTAAATTCTTGATGATGCTTGATGGAAGTTTGGGTAATTCTTACTTTGAAAGATTCCTTGACATCACTGAACTTCCTCACAACGGACTCCAAAGTTCAAGATCAGTTTTGCTGCAGAACTTTCTAAGCACGAAAGAGGTCAATTATGAGAGATTTAGTACATCATATTGGCCTCATTTTAATATCCAGTTAACAAAGAAGCTTGATGCTTCAAGAGTCTTTACTGAGATTATTTCTCAAATAAAATGTGGTCTGGGTGCTATGGAAGCATGTGATGGAAAACTCAGCCGGCAGGATTATGCGCAAATGTCAGAGGGAAAGGCTTCCGACCTAGACAAAGAGAAGAGAGATATAATATATGATATATTTCAGGTTTATGAAAAAATGAAGAGAAGGAATGGTGAATTTGATATTGCTGATTTTGTAAATGATATTCATCGCCGGTTTAAACGTGAAAAATATGAGGGTGATGAGATTGATTTTGTGTACATTGATGAGGTTCAGGATCTTGCCATGAGCCAAATTGCACTGTTCAAATATATCTGCAGTAATGTTGAAGAGGGCTTTGTTTTTTCTGGTGATACAGCGCAAACCATTGCAAGGGGGATTCATTTTAGATTCCAAGATATACGACATCTGTTCTACAACAAGTTTGTATTGGATTCAAGAAGAAAGAAGCATAAAGAACAAATGGACAATGAGAAAATCTCAGAAATTTTTCATTTGACAGAAAACTTCCGAAGCCATGATGGTATACTGAAGCTATTGCAGAGCATTGTTGAACTACTTTATCATTTTTTTCCCCACTCAATTGATAAGTTGAAACCAGAAACAATTCCAGTATATGGGGAAGCTCCAACTTTAATTTACTCTGGAGAAAATGAAAATGTATTTGAAACAATTTTTGGAAGTAATGTATTTGTTACTGGGAACACAATTGGTTTCGGGGCAGAGCAGGTTATTTTGGTACGTGATGCTAGTGCACGGAAGGAAGTCTCCAACTCCATACGGAAGCAAGCACTTGTTCTTACTATAATGGACTGCAAGGGCCTAGAGTTTCAGGTCACTACAGTGTTTGTTTCTTTGATTTGTTTAATAATCTTACATAAGTTATTATCACTGAAAATTTTCATTTAATATATTTTGATGTGTTTGATCCTCAGTTACTTCTGCCAGGTAAACGTTCTTCTGTTTTTGTTTTTTTCGTTCAAATTTTTTGTCTTGCTACATCTACCACCAGCTATATCTTCATATAAGACAGTGGTTGATATTTGAATTCTATAATAAATTTGCTGCAAATTTAATATTTTTATTCCAGTTGAAATTGTCATGTTTGAAATCAATGTTCGGTACATTCTTAGCATTTGCCCTTTTTGCAGGATGTACTCTTGTACAATTTTTTTGGATCATCACCCCTGAAAAATCAATGGAGGGTGATATATGATTTCATGGAGGAACAAGATTCACTCAATTCCGCATTACCTGAGCGTTTTCCAAGCTTTGATGATGCAAAACACAGCATGTTATGCTACGAATTAAAGCAGTTATATGTTGCAGTCTCTCGTACGAGACAGAGGTTGTGGATTTATGAGAATGTTGAAGAGCTCTCCAATCCCATGTTTGACTACTGGAAAAAGAAATGTCTTGTACAAGTTAGACAACTTGATGATTCATTTGCACATTCCATGCAAGTTGCAAGCAGTCCACAAGAGTGGAAAGCACGTGGAATTAAGGTTTGGTTAATCATGACAAGAGTAATAGCACTGTCAATTGATATTCTTATCATTGTTAGAATAGTAATCATGATCATTATGATTATATAGTAACTTTTCTTACGATCATAATAACTATTGTCATGATCATCATCATAACCATTAGTTTCAATAATATTAATGTATCCCCTTTTTATTTTGTTTCTGCAGCTATATCAAGATCATAACTACAAAATGGCCAGAATGTGCTTTGAAAAAGCTGGTGATACATTCTGGAAAAGGCGTTCTGAAGCTGCTGAACTTAGAGCTAAGGCTCACCATATGCGCACTTCAAATCCTGAAATGGCTAATACCATGCTTAGGAGGGCTGCTTTAATATTTGAAGCTATCGGCCTGTCTGTTTCTGCTGCCAGATGCTTTTACGATTTGGGAGAGTATAAACGAGCCGGTATGATCTTAACATCTATTGTCTTTGTCTTGCCAGAATTCATGTTACAGTGAAAAGGCTATTGTGTTGTGTGACTTGTGACAGCTTTCAGGGTATCCTTTGTTGCACTTAAAATCTTAAAATTGTGGCTTTTATCACTTAAACCTTTTGGTGGTGCAGGCTATATATATATTTGGATAAATGCAATGAACCTGAACTGGAAAGAGCTGGGGAATGCTTTTCTCTAGCTGGATGCTATGCGCCTGCAGCAGATGCGTATGCAAGGGGGAACTATTTCTCTGAGTGTATTTCTATGTGTTCCAAAGGAAAACTATTTGACAGAGGTCTGGAATACATCAAAGATTGGAAACAACATGCAACGGCAGAGTATGGTAAACGAGGAAATGAGACTGCTAAAACTGAATTGGATTTTCTAGAGATTTGTGCATTTCACTATTCTGTTGTGAAAGATGAGAGATCCAGGATGGAAACTGTCAGAGATGAAATGTTTTCAGCTCAGAAAACTTTGAATGGTCTTCTTTCTTCAAGCACCTCTAAGTTTTTGTGGGAAGACAAATTGATGGATAATCGTAAACAGCAGTCAGAAGGCAAAAAATATAAGACACAGGTTTCTGCTGATTCACTGCTGTACTTTTGGAATTCTTGGAAGGATAAAGGTATTTACTTGATTGAATATCTAGGGAACTTCAAATTGATAGACGCCGATGAATACAGAAATTATGAAGACTTCTTTCTAAATTACTTAGGAGTATGGAGGCTGTTTCATGAAGATCTGAATCCGATTTATCTTTCAGTCATCTCTGATGTGGATTGGATTAGAGGTGTGGAGAAAAGATTTTTTCGAAGTAACGGGGAGTTAGTCTCAATTGATGTCCACAAGTATGTTTCAGCTGCTCAGAATTATTGGAGTTCTGAAATGCTATCTCTTGGCATTAAGGTTTTGGGCAAACTTGAAGCTCTTTACAGGTTCCTGAGCACTCAATCTCATTCAAAATTCTTCAGAAGCAAGTCTCTTATCCAGATATATGAGGTTGTGACATATCTTCTTAACTCTAAATTTCTGAAGCGGAGCCTGATAGATCGTGACACACTGCAGAAATTTGTTAAGTTGTCGGGTGATAATTTTGTTTCCTACATATTTCCTTTAGATTGGAGGAAATCATCAAGAGAGAATATGATATCTCTTCGACGGTCTGATGCTTGTAAGAATTTACTGAAACAAGTGATAGTTGAATACATGAACTCATCCAAAGAGCTGTCTTCAGGGAAAATTGGGTACCTTGCTTCAATAATTCTTGCGTCTGGTAAGCTGAATGATGAACTGTGTGTGACGCTTGTGAAAAATATTGAGTACAATCCACTATGGAAGGCGTTCATTGAGAATCTATGTGGCAACATCCAACAACCAAGAGTGGAGTCTCTTTTATCGACGTTCTGTGATGCGTTGTTCAAAACTTATAACGAAACTAGGAGTGCACATTACTACATATCACCTAGTTGCTTCTTGTATCTTGTTGATCGCCTTCTGATTTGGGTATCTCTGTGTCAAGGTTATGTGATCACTGAAAGATCTTGCTTTATTGAATGGTTGATATACCATGAGAAAGATACCAGATTTACTTCCTGTAAAGTTTTTGATGTGCGAATGTCTTTTGAAGGCATCCTTCAGTTTTTGACTGATGTTGTTCGGGAGTGTCTCTTTGATGAGGCGACCATGATTGAGTGGATTGGAAATTTTACCACATATTCGAAGAAGTATTATTCGCTGCTAATGCAAAGATTGGTTATGACATTGTGTTTGCTTTATTTGAATTTTGGGATATGTTTTGATATACTCTTAGATCTGATGAATTGGGAATATGTCACTGAGAATGTACTACCAATGGAGATCTCTGCTGCCCTTAGAAGAATTATTTCTGTGCAGAAGTCTCTTGGTATAAATGTCAATGTGCTTCCACTGAAAAAAAATGTCAATGTTCTAGCTAAAGCATTTAAGAAGACCGGCAGTGCTTTGGTAATTGCAACTTCTGGGGTTGATTGTTCAAGGTTCGTCTGTTCAGATGCCCTTTTTGTTGACATGAAGGGCAACCTGGGCATGGTTGATATATTGAGACATTTGTTTCCAGAACAATAGATGGTTGAAGCTTCACAAGGTCAAACTGGATCCATGGAAGACACTCACATTGTGACAGAAGTAACCTCCCAAAGGATTCCCATTGCTTCTTGGAAATATTTGAGGGTTTCGTTTTGGTTAGAAAAGTATTTGAAGGTTTAACATTAGTAATTACCGTCTGTTTTAGTTTTCTATGTTTATAAAAATTATGGTTTCAGTACCTAATATGAGCAACTGTATTGAATTTGTCTTGTTTCTTGACATTAGTTTCAGTTGGATGTGGAGAAACTTATGACTGATGTATGGTCTACGCTTTCTGAACTCCGTTAGTCGAGAAGAAAAAAATATTATATAGACAATTGCTGGGCATGCTTGATCAATTGATGAACTTAAATTTATGCTGCATTTGATGGAAGGTGGGTCTTATCTGTAACATACACTACATTATTTTTCTGTTTCTAACAGATTAGCTTTAGAATAGCTTTACTTACTCCTGATTAGACATCAGTGTTAGACTACCTTTGTCCAAAATCTTAAGCTGTGAAGGAATAGGCCAACAATCTCACGTGCCGGCACATCATGCACGTGGAGAGGCAGATAAACAGCGGTAGAGAGGCAAACATATACGTGCACCCCACCGTGCGTGCACCCTGCAAACCAACAAAAAAGTGGGAAACGAGGATCGAACTCAAGAGCACTTCCAAAGAAGGATCTAAGACCATGTTAGCCAACAACATTAACTCCAAAGGCTTAACAAATGAGACAATAATGCATAGCAACTTATTACAGTCATGGTGTATGATTGAGAATCTATATTTTACCAACTGTCTGAAATTTTTGCTGGTACTTGGCAACAAAGTTTCTACAATTAAAGAACTTTCCAGGAGGTTTCAATTGAGGATAACGAGAATGCAGGACATCTTGGGTAAGCTATTTTTGGAGCACTGCAAGACCAAACATTTTGGGAAAGCATTTGAGACTATAGTCAAACCTGGAAATAAGCATGACGCTGAAGATGGTGGTGGTAAAGCTGAGGAAAATAGCACATCCAGTGATGTCCAATTCAGTTTCTCCGGAAGCTGCTGATGCTCTGCTTCTCGAGTCGAGTCCAAAGAAATCAGTTATAAGCCAAATAAACTTGCTCTTATTTGGGATTTGTCTGAGTTTTAAATATGAATCAAACAGCTTATATTTGAGTAATGGTCTACCAAGTAAGCTTTTGTAAATGTATTTAGTAAAAGGGAGAAGGATGAACCTTAAACTTTCACCCTGCTTCTTTTTTCAATATTTTTTATTTTATTTCACCCACTTATTATTTACAGTAACCACAAAAGTTGAGAAAATTTTAATGATTTCCAACACTAATTTGTTAATGATTTTGTTTAGGGTTTAACAAATTTGAAATGCTCTGATTTTCTCTTTTCCTCATTTCCTTAAACCCAAGTAAAGAATTTCTTTGAGAGTAGTAGGTTAAGTCAGCAATTATTATTAGTTAGGTTAATGAAAAATGCAAAATCATGCCCAGCAAGTTCCATTCTCAATTTAGAAGAAAGCAACAAGTACAACATACAAGTGAAGAAAATTAGAACAGCTAGGGTAGCTTAGATATCCCAATGACCGGCACACATCGGTTGTTGTGGTTTTTACTCCTCACTTTGTATCACAGGAGTCTGAGGGATTGGGGTGGGGGATGGGGGTTTAATCTCCACATCTTACTTTCTTCTGAAAATTGATCCATTTTTTTTTTATAATTATATATTTATAAAATTGATATGAAACATATGTAAGCTTTGCTTAACCATTACAAATAGCAAATTAAAACAACTAATTTGAGTAGCTTAATACCCTAATATTGCCTTGTGATCCAAGGCATCTTAAAACGGCAAATAGGGCAACTATGGTGACTCCCTTTCAGCCATCGTCCTGTGCAGTTGCCATGAAACACATGTGAGCAAGGCATGGAAGCAACATCTTCTGATCCCACAACAAACTCTTCCAAACAAATAGGGCAAACCTCACTTTCTTGCACTACACGTCTTTTTCTTTTCCCACCCTCCTCCTCTTCCTCCTCGTCTTCATCTTCATCTTCATCTTCATCTTCATCAGCAGCCACCACTCTAACCCTCTTTAGGGTTTTCTTGATCAACGCTTCCATCTCAAGTTCTCTTTCTTTCGGAACCCTCTCGGAGCGAATCCAGTTATGCTCTTTTTTTATATGAGCACTGAATCGCAGTATTTTAGCCCCCTTGTTCGAATCCAAGTCGCGAATTTTGCAACCGAATTCTATAATCATTTCCACCAATTGATCCTGCGGGTCCTCGTCGACTCCAAGCAAGGACAAACGCTCTAAAAGAAAACGCTTGACGTCGTTTCGGGTTTCTAAACCGCACACATCTTCTATCGTGGCTTTTGCTATTGTCACTTGAGGTTCATATTGGTGTATAAGGATTAGGCCGGTTATGGTTCCGTCTTCGGATAGATCGCCGTCGAAAACCTTGTGGTTTATGGAGTATTTGAAATCAATCTCAATTGGAACGCTGGTTGAAGATTGCTCGTGACGATCAGGGTGGTCTAATTGTGTGCCACGCAACTCCGCCAAATGCAGCTCGTGATAGGCCGCTTCCATTGCGTGTCGCTCTAAGACGCAAGAGTAACGCTAATATATACATACATATATATATATATATATATATATATATATAGGTTTCCACACCGACTCGGTTTTCCCAATTGAAAAAGGAAATGTTTTCCTTATTGTAATGGGAGTCCAACTTTATTATTATTATTTTCTATCGAAAATAAAAAGGATAAAATGTGAAAAAACAAATGTGGAAAACTTGAGGGGGAGCACATATACAGCTAAACTAAAAAAAATATTTATGATGGTTCATCAATTATATGGTACCTCTCTCATTGGATTCGAGAAATTTTTCGTCCGATTATAACAATGTCACGTGGTGTTATCAAATTACCTATACCATAATATGTACATGTGCTTCTATATTAATAATATAATATATCCTAAAGTTTAAGCACGTTATCCATTCATGTGTACGTATGCAAAAGTGGAGGTGTTGGGCCAAATGAACTGCGTAATGGTCTTGTGTTCACTCAAAGTTTTGTCCATTCTATTGGGCCAAATGAACCAAGTCCGTAATTGACAATAGGTTTAAATAGTTTTTCTAGCGAGGATTAAAATTTTGATTTCTATAGTTTTCTTTGGTTATAACAGTCATGTTGACGTAACTATTAGGATATATAATACATTAGAAAATAAGGCTTTCTAGTTTGGCTTTTAAAAAAAATTAAAATTAAAATTTGTTTAACTTTTCCCCTTTTTGTTTTTGGCTAAAGTTAAAAATGAGACTGATACTAGGAAGACTTGAATCCAAGATCACTTTAGAGCACACAAAAAACCAAAGCCAATACACCTCATTGGTGTTTAATTTTTTCACTAGCTAATTCATTACACCCAATAGCAATAGTATTCATCATATAACATATTATTATTATTATTATTATTATTATATGATATATCCCAACATCTCTAGGGCTCCACGAACGTCCTTAGGAGTCAGGTGGATCTATCTACATTCTTCCCAGCATTTCTTCCAACTGATCTGTTAGAGGAACTCCCCGCAGCACCCTCAGCCACAGCAGGAACTACATCATCCGACTCATCATCCTAGATAACAATTGGAAAAAGGCAACACAATCAGTCAGCAAATTCAGAAGTAGGGAAATATATAAAAGAGAAGGGAGACGGGCAAGTGCTTAAAAGCAGTTATCCCTGCACCTAAGGTCATCCCCTTTCCTCAATATCTCTTGTTAAAGAAAATAAAATAAAAACCTCATTTCTGCCATGATGTTATTTTAAATAAAAAGGGGTAATTCCACTTACTCCTGTATCAGAAACTACTTGATTTTGATGAGTAGAACCAGTGGAGCTGAAGTAAGATGAAGAAAATGATGTCAGTCTGATATGTATAATGTAACCTAACCTGAACATGTCTATGAAACTAAATGTTTATTTGGTTATTTTTATTTGACAGTAAACTTTCCAGAATAACCTCCTTCACCTACTTCTTATTCTTATGTACATAATCCTTTTCTTATTCTCTCACATCCAGACATTCACACCTTATTACCGTGTGAATACCATCGTAAGCAGGGACCAAATGAGAGGGGTAATAGAAAATACATTGTGTCCGCATGGTAATAATGTCCGGATGTCCGCGTAGGAGAATTTCTGTATATATATACAAAGTCAATAAATTGACTTTGAAATGAGATGAGGTTTACCTGGATGGTTTTGAGGAGTTACTTCTTTCTTCAATAGATATAGCCATAGCTAGCAGCATGTCCAAATCATCCTCAGAATATTCACCCTCTAATTAAAAAGTAATACATTTGGCAAATATTAATTTTTTGAAGTACTAAAAAAGCAATTAACTAAAAATAATTGTTATCAGTAGAGGGATATTTTGTTTTAGGATATAAAGGGATATTAGCCAGCCTCACCGTTTACAATATCTTTGCCTTTTCTTTGTGAATCTAACAGAGAAAGTTGGGCGGCAAACTCCTTATCAATTTGTTCTTGCGACAATGGAGCCTGTATTTGGAAGGATAAATAAATAAACTCGAAATTTAGACAAAACTCAAAATTTCCGAAACAGATCAAATGACAAGAAGAAAATGGGGGAAAAAGGATTACCATTCCCGTAGACAAACAAATACTTCGGCTAAGCCAATTGGTAAATGAAAAATCTTGCTACGATTTGAGTCTCACCTCTTTGTATTGAACAAATCGAACACTTGCCCAAGGCATATATATATAGGTTTGATCACGGGAAGGAAGCATGGTGGATTGTATTCATGGAGAATTAAAGAGACCAGAGAGAGCAAATCTTTATTCTATGCGCAAAATCTGTTTGCATGCTCATTATTTAAACACTAGTTATTTGCACATAATGCTTTGAATTTTTTCTTTTTTTAGTTATCAATGGGAATGAAAATCAACTAATTGTTGTGATTGTGAAGGTAAAAATATATATGAGATCTCTTGCAAAACTTATTCATATAGGATGCAAATAAAAATCCAAATTCATTCATTTCTCATGATTAGAAGAAATTAACCAATGATATGTAAACTAACATACAAAAATACAAATTAGCTAGCGGAACTAAAACAGCTAATTGAAGTTAACCTCCATTAATGTTATTTTATTGTGAGATCCATATGTTCAATAGGCATCTCTCAATTAATGGGACTCCAGCCATGCTCTCGTATGCAATTGCAATGAAGCACATATGAGTAAGGCATGCTCCTAATTTTTTATAAAGATGATTCATGAATGAACAGACTTGAAAATTAGACGGTTTGGGTCGTTAAAGTAAAATTCACAGTGGACGTCACAATGTGTCCATAAAATTAGATTATTTGAGCATTCCCTCAATAGAAAAGGATTATGTACATAATCAGGTCATTGCATGGAGCCTATGTGAAACTCTTCTCTTAGGAATATGCTCATAATCAAAAGAATAAATATTATGCACCGCATATAGAAACAAGTTGAAATGACATCGAAACTTATTTACAAGATACTTAAAATTGTCCAGAAAATTATTTATTCTCATTCTCATGATCAGAAGAAATCAACCAATTAGGACATTCATCAACCACAACTTTTCCTTGTGATCCATGTTCAATAGGTAACTTGAAGCGGCAAACTGGGCAATTGTGTTGATTCTCTCTAATCCATCCTCCTATGCATTTCTCATGAAACGGATGCGAGCAAGGCATGCAAGTGACCTCATCCCATCCCGCAATAAACTCTTCCATGCAAATAGGGCAAAGCTCATTTTCACGCACAACACGGCGTCGTTTTCTTTCTCGACCCTCCTCCTTCTTCTCCTCCTCATCATCATCATCATCATCATGTTGTTCATCATCAGCCACCACTTTTGTCCTCTTTAGCATCTTCTTGAGCAATGCATCCCTCGCG
Organism: Prunus salicina; assembly: GCA_020226455.1. Lineage (NCBI taxonomy): Eukaryota > Viridiplantae > Streptophyta > Magnoliopsida > Rosales > Rosaceae > Prunus > Prunus salicina. Next base: position 14,614,816 of record CM035347.1, on the reverse strand, counting down.
AGCACTGTTTTATCCGAACATATATCACACAGCTCCAAGATATGGGTTATATTCATGTCAACCCTCAAACGCAGTATTTTGGGCCCCTTTTTTGAATCCGACTTGCCAATTTCACGACCGCCCTTTATAATATCCTCCACGACTGAATCGTGCCACTCGTCGTCCTCGATTTTCAGTTGGTACAGTTGCTCGGAGAGAAAAAGCTTGACGACGTCGAGTTCAGTGTCTAACGAGCGCACATCATCAATTGTATGTGTTGCTGTTATGGCGGGCTCTTCATGCTGGCAGATAGCGATGCTCTGGGTTTCGTCTTCTTCGGAGAGGTTGACGTAGTACTTGTTGTATACGAAGAGGGTGAAGTTGATTTCAAGTTTAGCCCTGTCATGTGGAGATGAAGATTTCTCATTTTGATGATCATGATCATGATCAGGGTGGTTGTCTACTAATTGTGTGGTGATTAGGGGCTTGACATCACAGAAGAATCCTTGATCGCTCTCGTGATAGATTTCCATTCACGAGTATGTATTGAAGCATAGAGAACCAAGAGTAGTGGCATGATTATATATATATATATAGGTTTTAAATCCATGTAAAATGTGGAAACTGACTTCTTCCCGAAACAGTGTTTTCCTTTTGTTAAAACGGAGTTTGAATTCTTTCAAGTCAAGGACTGGGATATTGTTGCTTTTCTTTTCTTGTTTGAACGGGAAAACCAAACGTCCAAAACATATGAAACTCTAATGCAGCTGAATCCCAGAAAGAATGGGAAAAAACAAAAACAGATATACACAAAGGCAGACACCACAAACAGAGCGACACCTGTAATCCCACAAACTAAGCTGGCCAGCAACAACACGTCCCTCACGTGATCTCTACCCCCGCCGCCACGTGCCCGACGAAGAACGACTTCACTTCCGTCCGCGACGTCTCGCTCGCCACAGGAGACCGTGATCCGACGGCCTCAGCTTTCGACCCTCTGATTCCATCGCCACCGCCATAAAAAACACCACGATCGCTACGCGGATTTCCATGGGAAGCGCCATTCTATATCTCTCTCTCTGCCTCTGTCTTTGTCTCTGTCTCTAGAGAGTTGAGGTATGAGCACCAAACACTCTACACTCTGTGTGTCTCTCCCTCTCTCCTCCCTCCCTCGTCTCTCTCTCCGATGAGATAGAGCAGAGCAATCGTTTTGATTTGATTTTATTCATTCATTCATTCAGTTGGAGTGGGGATCCGACTCCGACTGCGTTCAAACAAAGCAAACGGGTCCACTCCAAGAAACAACTGGACGTTGCCGTACTATGGAATAAAAGAGGAGGGGAAGGAGGGGCGTGACGCTTCTTCCTCCTACCCTTTCTTTGGGACTCACACAGGAATAAAGGGCTAGGGTTTTATGCAAAGGATTATACGAATGATCTAAAGTAAACTACATGAAGGGGAATTTGAACTCGGGTGTTGAATGGAGAGCATCCACTATAGCTAATTTGGAGGAAATGGAGCCGAAAAAATTGATTAATTATTTAGCAAAATCGAGAGATATCACACTGGCAATTATCTACTTTAGTCATGACTCATGAGGTTCTAAATTTCTGAAATTGTTAAGTTTATTATCTTCTTCTTCTTTAGCTCCTTAAGGAACCTATATTAGCTACACAAAATTAATAAAACCACAATTTTTCATCGTGATCAATTCAACAACAGGCATCTCAAAGCAACAAACAGGGGAATTAGGTTTATCCTCATCTAGCCATACTCTTATGCATGTTTCATGAAACACGTGTGAGCAAGGCATGCAAGTAACATCTTCTGATCCCACAACAAACTCTTCCATATAAATAGGGCAAACCTCACTTTCTTGCACTACACATCTTCTTTTTCTTTCTCGACCCTCCCCCTCATCACCAATATCACATTCTTTTCCATTATCATCAGCCACTACCTTAACCCTCTTCATCATCTTCCTGATCAAAAACTCCTTTGTGCACCTCTCACATCGCGTCAAGATACGGTCTCTTCTCATAACAACCCTCAAACCTAGCTAGCATTCTATTGGAACCCTTTTTTGAACCTGAGTTGCCAATTATGTTGCTCACGTACGGCGTCTATAATCTCTTCCACTATTGCATCTTGCCAACCCTCTTCTATTCTACATTCAGAACGAAGCGTGTGATAAAGAACAAATTTGACGTTGCTGTGCATAGTTTCTACGCAACTGACGTTAAGTTTGCGTGTTGCTTTTTTCACAGGTTCATAGAACAAATTTGACGTTGCTGTGCATAGAACAAATAACAAGAAAATTAGAATTATTAGACGTTGAAATCAAAGATCTAAAGAGAGGAAAAGGACCAGCTGATTCAGCAGCAGCTCCTAATTTAGATCCAAAGTTAGACGAGATATTAAACCAATTTAATAAGTTGAAAATAGACGACTCAGGTAACAAAGTAGAATAAGCATGTTAGGAAGAGGACGAACAACAGGAAGAGGTTTTAACTTTTAATATAGAGACTATACAAAGACCTTGGATAGACGCTGATGGAAACATCAGAGAAAGAGGAGGAGCTTCCAGCTCAAATAACTCTAGGGCCCCGTTTGATTCATGGGAAAGGAGACTTGAGAATAGGAAATCAATTGTTTTCTCATGTTTGATAAGTCTAGGAATGAGAAATCGTTGTTTGGCTCATGGGAAAGTAGAGGGGAAAGTGAAGTCATCCTCCCAACTTGGGTTTTGTTTTCCCTCTCATGGGAAAGTTTAGGAAAATGAGCTAACATTAAATACATATTTTTTATGACCATTTTATCCCCATTAGCAATTTAGAATTACAATATATTATTAAATGCATTTTTTTTATTTGATTTAATATAGGTTAATTGAAAATTTATACAAACTTTGTTTTCCATTCCTACTCAAAACTAACATGGAAAATGAAATAAAGTGATATTTCCAGGTTACTTTCCCAGCATTACTAAACGTGAGAAAGAAATCTTCCATTCCTATTCCTTGGGGAATGACATGGAAATAATTTCCCCTCAAATTCATTCCATAAACCAAACAGGGCCTAAAACTTTTGTTAATAGACTTTTTAGTAGACCCCAACAAACAGAACTTCAATTAGATGAATTAATAGATCCAGACCAAGACTATCAAGCTTTTGCCCAGAATGGTTTAAGAGCAGCAAATCCAAGAACTTTATATAATAAAGGTTTCCAGCTAAGTAATAGAACTACTTTCTTTAGCACCCGGACTTGAAAAACGAATCTTTCTTTTCTTTAATTTTCTTTGAAGTCCGTAGTAGCGTCAAGACTTGGGCTATATATATAGACTTCTAAGAGTTAGTTTGCAGCAATCGAGAATTCTTGGAGCACTCACAACCTCCAGCACTTGGTATAAACACTTTCAGGATATCCCGAAAGAGAAAACCCTTCCCCCTTTTAATTCGGTATGTCTTAATATATAATTTGTAGAGAATTTATTAGAATTGCGGTTTTTCAATATATAATTTGTAGACAAGTGTTAGAAGGAAATTTAGATCTAAGTTGGTATATTATTAGAAATCTTAGGTAGAAATACGCTAAGATAAAGACCTTTTAGGCCAGTAAATCCGACAGAGACCTCTAGTAAAGACAACATAGCTATGGAAAAAGAGCGCAATTATTTAGAATATCTTTGTTTAGAACTTTCTAATCCTCAGAGACAATTTAGAAAATCCATAGCAAAAGAGTTTTCCATTCAGTGTAATTTTTCTGGCGATTTAAGGGGGCACACTCTTCATACTGAACAAGATAGTGAGACTAATAGACAGTTAAACGCTGTTATAGATTTGTTAATTAATCTTGGTTATAAGATAGAGCAAAAACAAGGTGAATTAATAGAAAAATTTGAGACAATAGAAAAATCTTATTCTGACAGAATTTCTAAATTAGAAAAACAAGTTAATAGATTAACTACCAATCTAGATTTAGAATATCTTTGTGAGAATTGTGACAAGACCAGACACATTGAGAGAGAGACCGATCAGGGAGAAGCTTTAGAGAGAAGAAACCATCCGAGACAAAATGCCTTTCTTGAGCAACAGCTGTCAGACCACAAAAATAAGATTCTTTTCTTAGAAGAACAAAATAGACAAACTCAGCTTCAATTACACCTTGCACTGACTCAAGCAAGGTTTATTCCACTTCCGCTTCAAAGTGGTCAGATGGGTGGTAACTTTCCGGTAAGTTTCAATAGGGTCAGTGAAACGGCCAAAACAGTTTCACCTAGCCCGTCTCAAACGGTGGACGGTAAAGGCTCATCAAATCCGTTGATGGCTGGGGCTTTGCCCAAAAGCCTAGAACAGGTACAGATTAGTTCAAAGACAGACGAGGGCAAAAACATTGCCCTCTCACTAGATCAGACTGCCCAACTTCTGGCTCCGAACTACTATTCACCCCCTTGCCAACAGTCAACCAGTCAGCAGTTAGAAGATCTAATTTCCTTTCAGACAGCTCAGACTTCTCCAAGAAGCAACCCGTCATCATCAAGATCGATGAAGACAAAGAAAAAGAAGACTGTAGCAAAAAAAGAGATTGAACAGACAGTAGCCAAGGTGTTTCAAGATTTTTTGAAGAACATGATGCCTGCTACACAGATGCAGACAGACCAGAAAAAGGATATTCATCGTCAACAAGACCAAGAAGAAACAGCCACGCAAAAGGAGCTAAGACAGCTTGGAGAAGAATTGACAAGACTCCAACAAAGACAGCAAGACGCCGAACCGGAGCCGCTAGACGACGAAGGCAATAATACTGACGTGTCTTTTGAGGGGTCGTTTGTTACTGCAGACTATCATGAACTAGATTAAATTTTGGAACTGTCTTGAATTAGTTCAGATTGGTCTAAGTTGAATTAAGTATTGATTTATGTTTGGTGTTACATCGGACTAAGAAGTTGGATTGTAAAAATAGTGAATACTTATATTTGGTGATATGTCGGACTAAAAATTAGAAATTTTAACCTAAAAATTAATATATAAAATATATAAATATATATATAACTTTAAATAAAAAAATTGGAAATTATAAATATAGTGTAGCATTTTGGGCTTTCATTTTTTATTCATTATATTTTTGGGCATTTATAAGGTTTAAAGAATAGGTTGGGCCAGAGGCGGACGCACGTTGGGACAAGAGGGGTCTAACGACACCTTGGAATGCCTGAAATGTGGCTGTGGACTCCATGGATGACCCCTTGGACAGCTGCAGAGCGACCCCTTTTGTGCACACCAGGTGCTCGACGAAAGGCCCAGCCTGTCTGTGTCTTGTGTTGGTCTGTAATGGAATCAATAGACTATTTGTTTTTAAATTGTGCACTGATGCAAAAGCCAAACCAACGCAAGGAGCAATTAAATTTTTTTCCTTTTCTAATTTCGTGCTGCTCTTATTTGTGAAACAATGGAAGAAAGCCTCTTCATTTAGTTAGCAGCGGGGGAGTGCGAAGGAGGCTGGGAAGAAAGAAACAGAGAGAGAAAGAAAGAATAAAAAAAAGAGAGGGGGAGGATGGAAGAAGAAGGAAAATAATAAAGAAAGAGAGGAAGAAATATTAAATAAAAAGAAAGAAAGAGAGAATAGAAAATATAATCTATATATATAAAGCAAAAGGCAGAGAATGGTGAAACATTCAAAATACCAAAAAATGCCCTTGGTTAATGCAAACATAAAGAATTGAAATTATTAATTAAATGAGGATAATATGGTAAATTCATACTTTTTCGTATTTAAAAAAATTACAATTAAAAGAAAAATCAGATAATAGATCCTATTTTTATGGAACACAACTACCAATTATCTTTTTTAATTCTAAAATAAATTTAAAATTTTCTTAAAAAATACCTCTCGCAGGCGCGGAAGCGAGTGCGGAGAGGCTAGTAATAATAAAGAAGATGGATCTATCTTCTACTCACTCTCTTTTTTTTTACTTTTTTTTTTCTACCCACTTTTATAGTTATATTTATTTTGTTGTTGGCAATGGCATATGTGATTAAAATCAACTTATCTTTCATTATGTCATATCACAATTGGAATAAAAAAATTGAAGAATTTGAAAGAGAAAAAATAGATAAGAAAAAGGGAAAATTCTCTAATTTTTTTTTTTGGAAACATTTATACTATGACCCCTTGGGTTACGGATCCTGGATCCGCTACTGGGTTGGGCCAAGGGTTTGATAAACAGTATCAACAATTAATTTTGAGAGCAAAGGTATTTTCTTTTCTTGAATTTATGGTTTCTGACTCAAAGTTTTCAAATGGGGTTCGAGACCAAGCTGCTGTTGCTGTTCTTGGTCTGGTTAAATTCAATAAGGATGTTTTTGTAGGATTGGTGCTGATGGGTCCGATTGTTAGAGCTTTAATTCAAATGGGTTCATCTTGTTCGATTCAAGTCCTCATTGGACTAGTCAAAATCATCAGAACCCCTCTGGTTGAGTGTGGAGAAATTGTGGAGAAATTTCCATTTTCAAGGTGTGTGGCAAGTTTTGCAGTGCAAGTGGAAGTTGGGGAAGGATTGGAGCGGAGTGAGAAAAGAGCTTTCAAATTGGAAATATTGAAGAGAGTAAGAGAGGCCTCTGTTTCTTATGCAGAGGCAACTACTGTTGTTGAGAGGTGTTGTGGGGTTCTTCACCCAAATAAGAAATTTGGGGGGAGTGCTGGGCATTGGGTTCTGCCACAGTTCGTCGATTGTCTGTCGTGTGTGGTTTTGATTCAAGCCATAACGAAATTCATCGGATTCGCGTGTTCAAAATAACACTCGCTATTTTGTGAACCCAATTTCAAGATCTCTATATTAGACATACGAGTTCAGATTTTTTTTTTTTTTTTTTTTCTGTTTGACTATAGAATCTCATTTAAGTTAATCTTCTTCCTTAATCCCCTCTCTTGCCAAATATGAGTTTCAAGTGTTATTTAACACAGTCCAGTGAGGCACAATAAGGCATACCAAACATAGTATTGCTAGACACAACTTGGATACCTAATTCTACAACGAGGCGGTATCATTTTGTCGTGTTGTGTTTAGAGTCTTTAGGCCTAGTTTGTGATTGCTGTCACTTTTAAAAAAAGTTGCTTCCACTGTGCTTTGAAAATAATTAGATGTAAAGTAAAGCAGCTCTATGTTTGGTAAATAATATTTTTAAAGTGATGTTAGTACAAAAAAATAATGTTAAAACTATTTGGTAAATTTTAATATAAAATTGTTGTAACTGTAAATAATGACTAAAATAAACATGTTGTTGAAAGTGTTATGTACTAATCATGTGGTGGCAGTAGTAGTGATGGAGTGGAGGTGGTGGTGGTGATGAAGGTGGGTTGGTGGTGGTGGGGATGGCGATTGTGGTGGTGGTGGCAATGACAACATGGAGGTGGTGGTGGATGTTGAGGTTTTGGAGGAGGTGGTGGTGGTGGTGGTTGTGGAGGTAGTGAATGTGGTAGTGCAAATGGTGGAGTTGGATGTGAAAGTAGAGGTGATGTTATTTTTCAAAATGAATGATGGTATTTTGGGAATTAAAAAAATTCATCAAATGTTCATCTCTGCTTCTTTTGAAAGCATCTTTGAAAAGCAACCAAGAGTCTGCTTTTAAAAGCTACTGTAAGCCACTGCTTTTAAAATAATCAGGATATTTTATTTTTACCAAACACCTTAAACTACTTAACTTTAAAATAAAATAGATTTTTGACGAAAAAAAGCAATCCGAAACGAGCTTTAGTAAAGTGAATTATTCTCTACCGCTTTAGTAACTATCCGACTTTAATCAATGGGAAAAAACTGTGGTGGGAAAATAATGCGTGTGTGAACACTTGTTTTTCTTTTCTAATTTTTTAAGAAAATAATCTCTTTTTTGAAATTGTCGATGGGGCCCAATGAGCACCCGGACTTGAAAAACGAATCTTTCTTTTCTTTAATTGTCTTTGAAGTCCGTAGTAGCATCAGGACTTAGGCTATATATCGTCGTATATTCCTCAGGATATACGATGATAAACTATTCCTAAAGAACTTCAGGAGACCATGATCCGACGGCCTCAGCTCTCGACCGTCCGATTCCATCGCCACCGCCATAAAAAACACCGCGATCGCTACGCCGATTTCCATGGGAAGCGCCATTCTATCTCTCTCTCTCTCTCTAATGAGATAGAGCAGAGCAATCGTTTTGATTTGATTTTATTCATTCATTCATTCAGTTGGAGTGGGGATCCGACTCCGATTGCGTTCAAACAAAGCAAACGGGTCCACTCCAAGAAACAAGCAAACGGGTCCACTCCAAGAAACAATTGGACGTCGCCGTACTATGGAATCAAAGAGGAGGGGAAGGAGGGGCGTGACGCTTCTTCCTCCTACCCTTCCTTTGGGACTCACACAGGAATAAAGGGCTAGGGTTTTATGCAAAGGATTATCCAAACGATTTATAATAAACTATGTGGAGGAGATTCAAACTTGGGTGCTGAATAGGTTCTCAATTTCTGAAATTGTTAAGTTTATGTATCTTCTTCTTTTTTAGTTCTTTAAGGAACCTATTAGCTACACTACTATTGCATCTTGCGAACCCTCTTCTATTCTAAATGCAGAACGAAGCGTGTGATAAAGAACAAATTTGACGTTGCTGTGCGTAGTTTCTACACAACTCACGTTAAGTTTGCTTGTTGCTTCTTTCACAGATTCTACATCTTCACATTGGTATACAGGAGTACTTTTGGTATTTCCGCCTTTCGAGACATCGATCACGTAGTATTTGTTGCGCACGAATAATGCGAAGTCAATATGGATTAATAACCTTTGTGATGAAATCGAAGATTTATCATCAATCAAAACAATATGTAGTCATTTTCAAAGACTGTTTGGTCATTTAAAATGTGAAAAAGGAACAAAAAAACAACGTACAGTTTGTTGGATTGACCAAAACGAAAATAGGAATAATGAAATCAAATTGCTAAACAATTTATGATTTAAGATACCTTTAACATCCTTACAAGAAAGCCCAAAAGTAAACCCTTATGATCATTAGATTATATCTCTCTCTTATCTTTCTTTAGTAAGGACATCCTTACCGTAGAAAGCCATACATTTTTTGAGACTGAAAGGTGTGATTTTTCTCTCTTCCTTTTACAGGAGCGACAAGATGCAATGTACAAGCTGGTTAAGGAAAAGATAGATCTTTTCTTATAGTGGTTGGTGGATGGAACTCAAGAAACACGTCTCACCTACAACAGATTGCAGAAAGTCATGGGATTCCCTCCTATTATGTTGGCATTGAGAAGAGAACTTTCTGTCTCAAGCTCCTCTAACTATTGGTGTCACAGTTGGGTGCCTCTACTCCAGATAAGGTAATTTCCATATTTTCCATTTGGGTTTTGGCCGGGTCATTGAAGACATTCTTATTAGGGTGTTCCACATCAAGCGTCAAGAATGCCTGCAACTAGCATAGAAGCTGAATTGAAGCCAAAATTTCAAATGAATGCAATGTATAAAGTGTAAAATATCAATGTTGTTAAATATTATGAATAACAAATTATCATGTGCTTATCGATAGTTTATTGATATTTCCAAATTTTTGAACTATCCATATTTTTGAAATCAACGATATTTAAGATCCTGGTTATATCCATGGCTACTCGAAGCTCTTTCATCTGTAACATGGTTTAACATGTTCATGTGTGTTGAGTTGACAACATTAATGATATTTCCCACTACAATTACTTACAAAAAAACAAATGAGTATTTTAGCATGTGGGTTGAGCTAGTTGGTCATGGTATTGTGCCTATTCCTTTGCATTCGAGTTCGATCTCCCTCCCCGTACATTAAAATAGTTTAAAATAACGCTTTATAAGAAAAACAAAATAGTATTTTGGGGAAAAAACGGAGAGAAACATTTAAAAACCAAAATAGACCTTATTCAACTTGGAAAGAAAAAAAAAAAAAGAAAAGTGTGCCGATAAAAGTTACAAAACCCACCTAAAAGTTCAGTAAGCCGTTTTGGCCTATCGAAAGTTCGATAGAATTAAAGTGCTGAACTCTCTCCTAAACGAGAAAGACTTTCATGAAACAAGAATAACACTATTTTACTATTATCTACCAATATCGTTGTGACATGCTAATAACAAGATGCCAAACTTTCCAGAAATTTGATTCTCTACATTTTAGGCCAAACTTCCCAGAAAATATTAAACAAATAAAAGGACCAATTAACACCACCACAGCCAATCCCGCACCAGTACCTCGCCACGCGCTCCGCCATAACACACGCGACTCTCCCTCTCTCTTGCTCTGCAATGGCGATCACTCTCCACCTCTGCCGCCGCAAAACTCGACCTGATCTCTTCTTCTCCGATAGCGTCGCCGGAAAAGCCTCTATACATCGCCAGAAACTTCTCTCCGTCTGATGCTAGCCCGAATTCGACGCCAAGGTGTTTCGCAAGAACTACAATCGCAGAGGCTTCGGCCACAAAGAAGCGACCCTCGAGCTCGTGAACCGCGATTATACTGGTAAGCTCCTTAGAATTAGGAACTAATCACTTAATTAATGGATTAATTTAATCAATTTTTATTTTTTTAGGTGATATTTTAAAGACGTTGAAAGAGAACGGCTTGGAATACACGTGGGGAAACATGACGGTGAAACTCGCAGAGGCGCACGGGTTCTGCTGGGGCGTCGAGAGAGTCGTCGAGATTGCTTACGAGGCAAGAAAGCGGTTTCCTGGCGAAAAGATTTGGATCACCAAGGAGATCATCCATAATCCAACGGTCAATATGGTCCTTGTTATTATTATTTTTTTCATTTATTAGGTAATTAATTAGTTATTTAGTTAATTAAATTATTAATTTGAATACAGGCAGCGATTGGAGGAAAGGTAGAGAGAATTCCGAGAGAGGAAGGGCGGCGGAGGCAATTTGAGATGGTGCAGAAGGGCGATGTGGTCAATTTGCCTGCTTTTGGAGCTGGAGTGGATGACATGCTCACCTTGAGTAACAAAGATGTTCAAATTGTTGACACTACTTGCCCCTGGGTTTCCAAGGTTGTTTTTTTATTTTTTTTATTTTTAAAATTTTAAATTTAAAAAGTTTAAATTTTAAATTATTTTATTTCATTCAATTTTTGAAGAAAAATTAAAATATGTGTCTGTTTGTGAACACTGGAGAAGCACAAGAAAGGAGACTGCACTTCAATCATTCATGGTGTATATGGTCATGAGGAAACTGTAGCCATTGCTTCTTTTGCTGGGAAGCACGTTGGTGCAAAATGTGGACGAGGTATACAAGTGTTTTCCTCGTCATGATATCGATTATATAAAGAAAATAATCGAATACTGTTTGGAAGTAACTCAACTCAACCCACCTGACAACATATGGCAGACTTGTCATTTGGCTTGTCCAAATCTTTTGTAAACTTAATAGAATTTTATGAATCTTATACGGTTACAAACTTTCTTGAAGTATCATATAATTAATTTTAAAAACAATTAAAATTGTTTGGTAATTCAAATTTTGTAAAGAAAACAAAATTCCGTTGAACAATTTAAAACAAATCTTGGTATATATAGTTAATAAATTAGAAGTGCATCCATGACCATGAGTGTTTTTTATTATTATTATAATCATAACATTTATTTTTATTCAAAATTATATTAAGATCATCAAACAATATTACCTTCTATTTTGATATGTGATTAATGATATAATCATGCTATAATCACTGCTTTGACCAACTGACCTAACCTACGTCTGCTGCTTTATTACTCTTTGATTACCAATATAGTTAAGGAAGTTTTCTATGTTAATAATGTTTTTATTAAATAAAAAAAAAAGTGCACACATCCTTGGTTGGACACTCACAATACAAGTCAACAATCAAAACAATATGTAGTCATTTTCAAAGACTGTTTGGTCATTTAAAATGTGAAAAACGAACAAAAAAACAACGTATAGTTTGTTGGATTGACCAAAACGAAAATAGGAATAATGAATCAAATTGCTAAACAATTAGAAGAAAACCCAAAAGTAAACCCTGATGATCATTAGATTACATCTCTCTCTTAATAACTTTCTTAAATAAGGACATCCTTAAACCGTAGAAAGCCATACATTTTTTGAGAGTGAAAGGTGTGATTTGTCTGTCTTCCTTTTACACGAGCGACAAGATGCAAATGTACAAGCTGGTTAAGGAAAAGATAGATCTTTTCTTAGTGGTTGGTGGATGGAACTCAAGAAACACGTCTCTCCTACAACAGATTGCAGAAAGTCATGGAATTCCCTCCTATTATGTTGGCATTGAGAAGAGAACTTTCTGCCTCAGGGTCCTCTTACTATTGGTGTCACAGTGCCTCTACTCCAAATAAGGTAATTTTCATCCGCCTAAATTGTTTATCATCTTAATTAGCTTTATCTTTCATATTTTCCATTTGGGTTTTGGCCAGGTCATTGAAGAGATTCTTATTAGGGTGTTCCACATCAAGCGTCAAGAATGCCTGCAACTAGCATAGATGTTGAATTGAAGCCAGAATTTCAAATGAATGCAATATAAAGTGTAAAATATTAATATTGTTAAGTATTATGAATAACAGATTATCATGTGCTTATCGACAGTTTGTTGATATTTCCAGATTTTTGAACTATCGATATTTCTGAAATTAACAATATTTAAGATCTTGATTATATCCATGACTACTCGAAGCTCTTTCGTCTATAACATGAATTAACATGTTCACGTATGTTGAGTTAACAACATAGATGATATTTCCCACTACAATTACTTATAAAAAAAGCGACCCGAGCTCATGATACACCACGTGGTCATACTTCAATACACACTACAATTACTTCAAAAGATTACTTAATTCCTCTGAAAATTGTAATTGTGCAACTTTTTACATGACCTTTTTGAAAATTGTAATTGGCTTCCTTTTTGAAAATAATAAATTATATCGTTTCTTCCATAAAAGACCTAACCAAATACTTCTACATCTTTTCCTTTTTTGTCTTGGAGCGAACGAATTGTTAGACAAATTTCTAAATCCACAAATTTTTTTCTGTCCCATTTTGTTTAAATGGTAAGAGCCATTAATTGTGTATACAAATTTGATAGTAAATTCCAAAAGCAAGGTGCTCATCACCTGGCCTTTTCAGTAATTTGACATGTAAGCCAATGCCGTTCAGAATCGAAACGACGACCCATAAATCCGATCCTCTCCATAAAACGACAAGCTTCCAAAATAGAAAAAAACACATAATAAACAATAATTATATAAAAACACGAAATATTCATGGAGCACAAGCACATTGTTGGTCTGTAGATAAAACGAACACCACGAGTGCCAATCCCACCAATCTCTCTCTCTCCACGCGCCTTTCCTTCTCTCTCCCTCTCTCTGCCATGGCGATCACTCTCCATCTCTGCCGCCTTCCGTATCGCACCGATCTCTTCTTCTCCGAAAGCCTCGCCGGAAAGGTCTCTCTGAGTCGCCGGAAAGTCATCTCCGTCCGATGCTCCGGCGACTCGTCCTCTTCGGCTGCCGTCGAGTCCGATTTCGACGCCAAGGTCTTCCGGAAGAACCTCACTCGAAGCAAGAACTACAATCGCCGAGGCTTCGGCCACAAAGAAGCGACCCTCGAGCTCATGAATCGCGAGTACACCAGTAAGCTATAGTTAGCTTTTAGCTATATCTCCTCGGAATTTTTTTTTTGGTCTGAATTAATTGAGTTTTTGAATTTTTTATTTTTCAGGTGATATTATAAAGACGTTGAAGGAGAACGGGTTCGAGTACACGTGGGGAAATGTGACGGTGAAGCTCGCCGAGGCGTACGGCTTCTGTTGGGGCGTTGAGAGAGCCGTCCAGATTGCTTACGAGGCCAGAAAGCAGTTTCCTGATGAAAAGATTTGGATTACAAACGAGATCATCCACAATCCAACGGTCAATAAGGTCTCTTTTTATTTTTATTTTTTTTCATATTCAGTTTGTTTACTTTGTTTACAGTAGCTAATTAAGTTAAGATGAATCTGGGCAGCGATTGGAAGAGATGAAGGTGGAGAACATCCCAATAGAGGAAGGGCAGAAGCAATTTGAGGTGGTGAACAAGGGTGATGTGGTCATTTTGCCTGCTTTTGGAGCTGGAGTGGATGAGATGCTCAACTTGAGTAGCAGAAATGTTCAAATTGTTGACACTACTTGCCCATGGGTTTCCAAGGTTTGGTGTTTTATTTTATTTTAAGTTTTCCCAGAAATTGAAAAAAATAAAAATTGGGTCTGATTCGTAGTGTGGGTCTTTTGGTGTGAAGGTTTGGAATACTGTGGAGAAGCACAAGAAAGGAGACTACACATCAATAATTCATGGTAAATATGCTCATGAGGAAACTGTAGCCACTGCTTCTTTTGCTGGGAAGTACGTTATAGTGAAAAACATGGATGAGGTATACAAGTTTTGTACTTTGTCATTTGTTGGCATTCTTCAAGTTTTCAGCTTCAAGTTTTGTGTAGTGATGCTATTGGTTTAAATATTTTTTCAGGCAACATATGTGTGTGACTTTATTCTTGGTGGTGAACTGAATGGGTCTAGCTCAACTAGAGAGGCGTTTCTAGAGGTGAATTTTTTTTTTGTTGCTTATATGAATTCAAATGGGTCTGTTAATATTTTGTGCATCATGCAGTGTTAAAGTGTTTTTGATTTGCTTTGAATGCAGAAATTTAAAAAGGCACTTTCTCCGGGGTTCGATCCGGACAGAGACCTAGTAAAAGTTGGCATTGCGAATCAGACTACGATGCTTAAGGGGGAGACAGAAGAGATTGGTTAGTTTTTTCTGTTATGCTATGTTGGTCCATCGTTTGGCAAATAGATTAGTAGGTGTAGATTATTGACTGCATAGATCAATCTAACAGGAAAATTAGTTGAGAAGACCATGATGCGTAAGCACGGAGTGGAAAATATCAATGACCACTTTGTCAGCTTCAACACAATATGTGATGCGACTCAAGTAAGTTGTTTCCTCAGTTCAAGGTTTTTCTTGCTAGAGTTGTAGAGTATTGTGTACCATATCTTGCCTTTCATCCTTTTGTAAGATTGTGTTTATAAAAATAACCAAGAAAGAAAAAGAAATGCTTATTCTAATACTCCATAGCAGCAGCCATGTGCACACCCTTGTGAAGCTAGTTCACCAATGAGCATGAACGCAGAGTTACTTTATTACACTTGCTGACCGGTATAGTCATGTGTACATTTTTGTGAATATTTAGTGAGACTTAAAGGTGATCTGTCTGTTCCTTTTACAGGAGCGACAAGATGCAATGTACAAGCTTGTTGAGGAAAAGCTAGATCTTTTGTTAGTCATTGGTGGGTGGAACTCGAGTAACACCTCTCACCTACAAGAGATTGCAGAAGAGCGTGGAATTCCCTCATATTGGGTTGACAGCGAGAAGAGAATAGGCCCTGGAAACAGAATAGCTTATAAACTCAATGTGAGTCTGTAAAGACAGAATTCCAATTTAGATTGTTGTGCTTTACAAGATTATTTTACATTCAGTTGTTTTTATTTTGGTATGGCTTTTGTACCTATCATAACTGTCTATCATGTATTTTGTATAGCACGGCGAGTTGGTTGAGAAAGAGAATTGGCTTCCTCAAGGTCCTATCACTATTGGTGTGACATCTGGTGCGTCTACTCCAGATAAGGTATTTCTCATCTTTGTGAATGTTATTTGAACCATTGAACAGCTTTTGTTGAAAGCTATGTGAATTCATATTATCTGCCAATGTTTTTACTTCTTAGCTTGATAGTTGATAATTTCCGTTCGGGTTTTTCCCAGGTTGTTGAAGACACTCTTATCAGGGTTTTCGACCTCAAGCGTGAAGAAGCCCTTCAACTAGCATAATCTAAGTTAGGCATCATCACTACACAGAGCCCAGTTCATCACAGCTTTATAATTGTATAATCAAGATGAAAGTCCTTACTGTATCTTTATGTTGTAAGGCTCCAGGACCCTAGAAATGTAATTGCTTAACTTATATGATATAGAGGTCAAGGTTTTATTTCTGGAACGTCTTCCTGATATGCAGAGCAACTATTTGTCATTTGGTGAGAAGTTCGTGTGGAGCATATCAAGTCCTTACCAATAATTTGTCAGAGAAAACCCGAATTCGATTAGTGACGCATGTCATCTTGGTAAGAAAAGGAAAAAAAAGTGAACTAACCAACCTCCTCTTCAAAATTAGGCCTAATTTGCAACTAAAAAGCGAATTCTGTGAGAGGAAATGTACAATCATCTTGACAAACAAAAGCAATATATTTGCAACACTTGGTCTCACTAACGAAAGGATGAAAGAGCTGAAAAACAAAACGAAAGGATGGAAGCCAAGTCTGTGTAAAGAATGGTACCCTTTTTGAATCCGACAAATGCGGAACTGTTACAATATGTATACTAAGTTCAATACTTGTAGGAGAAGCAACTATACAACATATAAATACATACAATTTTAAAACTTGGACTTTGCCTGGGAACCACAATACGAATCATGTATAGTGCTGGTATGTATACATTCAAAAGCAAATTCAACTGGTCACTCTATGTGTTGAATTGTGCCTCGAAAAATAATTTTTGGATGAATAAAGTATATGAACTGCTCCACCGATCTGTCAAATTGTGCTTCATAAATGAGTAATGAATTCTCTCTCTTTTCGTTTGAACTGGAAAATCATTTTAGATGGGAGCAATATCTGGATTTTTACTTCAGTAGCCAGAAGAGCAGCATCTAATCCTGCTCTTCCATTCCATCTAGATGCCCCAGAAACTAGCCAAGAATGCTATCTGATTGCCTGGAAAGAGACGAGTTAACTAATTCTGGAACCCGATCGAGTAAGCGGTTCATCTCCTCTGGAAATTCACCCTTTGCTCGGTTAGTTTTTCCTCCTACGATCACTGCTGTTCCATCTTGTATGGCCCATATCTTTTGTTTGAGCAGAGGAGAAAACAAAGAACATAGCATATAAGAATAATCTGGGGGAACACTTTCAATAATGGTAACAATAAGCAATATCAATGTAACATATAGGCACCCAAACCAACTATGATAGGTCTTCACCAATCATAGTAGGTATCGACCACAATGTAAAGTCCATAAGATTCTATAAGATCCAACAATAAAAAAATTCCACTATAATAGACAGAGTGCACACTTGATGACACCAAATTACATGTAACCTGCTTGATGAAGACAAATATAAAGCATTTGTATCGTCATGAAAAGAGGGCTACATGTTTTCTGGTTTATAAACACACAACACTGACCTGTGAATGAGACAGAAAACTGATGCAAGTAGTGAGCATTAGCGCACCAAATCCAGCATATACCACCGGCACTCCTGGGTCAGTCTGATAAGAACAAGGTTTAGTTTCAACGCTGAATGGATGCAGTGAAGAAATTTGCACATTTCTTTTCGTATTTAAAAATGTTTAGTTGTCACCTTTAAGTCAAGACCGCTACTCCCAATTGCATCTACAATTACAACTTTGGTGCCATCAATTTCAATTGGAAGCTTGGAACTTGGCCGTCGAATTCCAGCAAATTTCCCTTCTTGATCATACAGGACAATTGATTGTAGATCACGGGCAAGCATTGATCTGAAATTACAGAAAAGAGTGTAGATAAGCAACAGCCAGAAACAATAATCTGCCGGAATGAAGGGGCACTATTCCTTCTCCCCTCACCCTCAACCCCCCTCCTTTCTATAAGAATGAAGGGGCAGGGGAAATAAATCAATCTGTAGAAAGAGTTTTAAAGGCTCTCCATCCCAATTCAGCCTTGGGTAATTTTCAAAACACCAATAAGAAAACAATTTGGAGTTAAGCTATCTACATTGGTACAAGAAGACATAGCTGTAAGACAATCACATACATTCCCTTAACATCAGGAGAATTAACATCTCCAACGGGTAAGAAGGTTCCATAAAGCTTCTTGTCTCCATTGATCTTAAGAGGTGCCACCGCCAAATTAAAAGGTCCTTCATTATCCTTAAGTACTTGTAGCGCTGAAATACTCCAATCTGTCTGGTATATGGTGATCCCTCCATACCTTAAAGGGTTATTTACACTGATTGTTTTCCTTAGCACCTCCTTACCCTCAAGGTCCAGTAGCGAAAGATCAGTGTAAAATTGTGATACCTGTGACATGAACAAGGGCGTGAGAAGGTAAACCACCTAAGCATTTAGCAGTACCGAGCAAGCACAGCTGGGAGGTGATTATGTCATTATGAAGATCATCATAAGAACATGCCAGAGTTAAGATGGCACAAAGGAAATAAAACGGAGCACATCTTCAAGAAGCCTCTTGATCAATTTCCTAAACAGAAAATACATTTGTAGCGAAAGGTTTCCACTCTATATATATATATTTCCGCTAACAAACATAGACATAAACATAAACATTCACCTCGCCACTGTCGTAGTAGGTCATGTAGAATCTGTTGACATGAACCTCTGTATTGAAAGCCTCAGTTGGCTTAGAGAGAAACCCGATTGGGCCCATCACATCTCCTATAACAAAATTTAAACCCTGTGGAACTGTGACTGTTCCTTTGAAGCTCCCAGTTGCGCTAAGAGTTCCACCTACCATTATTAGCAGCATTGCTAAATGTACTCCAATAGGGGCAAACCGACCAGCCAACCCCCTGAAAGCATATAAAGAAGGCCCCTTCAAGAATACCTGAAAGGATGAAGCCATCCACAATGAACAGGTAGCAATAAATAATAAATATAAGGAACTAAAATTCAGAAGGGAGTATTAACATATGCAAGGTGATATCTAATGCCAATTTAGATTAAACTATTATCAGTAAATGAGAAACACAAAACACATAGGGATACACTTATAATCCATTTTGCTTAGAATAGACAGAAAAGAGTCAATTTGTCCAGCTACCAGTAAAGTTAAAAAGAACATCTTCAAGACATGTTACTTCATTCATACAGGACCATATTGCCTGTAACCTTGTCTGTCACATTGTTTTCAGATTATAATATTTCCTAGTTAAGTATGTGTAAACTAATCGTAGAAACTAGAAAGTTAAAGATGTTAAAAATCCATAAGAATAAAAATAAAAATAAAAGGAACTTAAAAAAAAGAGAAAGAAAGAAAGAGAAAAGAAAAAGGAAGAAATAGATGAAGAATATGAAAGCATATAACCTCATATCCAGCTCCCATAAGAACAACACCCAAATCTTGAATTGATGCTCTTGGCAAAGACTCTGAAAATTCCTGCTTATTGATGGCCTCAGAAGATTGCAAAAAGTTCCATCTGTTTTTACCAATTAAATCATTGGTTAATAGGGTGGTGCCCACCTCATTTTCACTATGGGGTTATGAAGTAAACTAAAAAAAGAAATCAAACCTTCTTGCAACCTTGACAAGGGGTATTTGTGTAGTGTAAGTGCAGGCCATTAGTGATGCACCGAGGAGAGCCAATAGTGCAAGGAAAATGGGGGATGTGAACATGTGGTCAAACCCAAGGGTGAGAATCCATCTCCAAGTGAAAATTCCCAACACCGGATTACTTTCAGGGTACTTA
This sequence comes from Prunus salicina, assembly GCA_020226455.1. Classification (NCBI taxonomy): domain Eukaryota; kingdom Viridiplantae; phylum Streptophyta; class Magnoliopsida; order Rosales; family Rosaceae; genus Prunus; species Prunus salicina. The sequence goes on along the minus strand of CM035347.1, from coordinate 14,595,247 downwards.
TCGAAATAGAAATCCGGGGCCTCACCTTGGTCAATGAAAGTTCCTGCAGAAGCATTGCATTGCCAGAACGCCTACTTACAATTTTGTCCGAAGATAAAAAAAATCTATCTTTATAACAACTCATCAACAAGACATAATGTCATGAAAACATGATAAATTATTCTCTTGAACATGAGTATCATTAGGCGCATTAAGAAACAAAAGCATTTGTTTAAGCTATATTTGTTATGAAAATATAAAGTAATGAGCCTAGGAAACAAGCTACCTTGAAGAAACTCTTAACGGTCATTTACTTAAGCAAATTAAAAGCAACTACTAAAAAGCATTATGCATCAGCAAGTAATCCCGATTAAAAAAAAAATAACAACAAATAATTAAATGCTTATGTAAATAAAGATAGCAAACCCAAAACTCAAAACATACCCAGAGCCATAAGACCAGCAATGGCGAACATTTCTCCAATAGCCAAAGGCAGATAAGACAAAACTGACAAAACCCTTCTGGGCAACCTCTTCACCAAACCCATTACTCCACTCCCACTTCCTAACTTCGCCGGAGCTTCCTCGCTTCCGCCGGCGCCGCCACTCTCCTCCGCCAACGGAGGCGGCTCTCCTTCAGAGAGTATAATCTGCTTGGCAATTTTGTTGCTTTTGGTGTTGTTCTTCTTGTTATCTCGAGGGGTCTTCAGCTTACAAGCGGTGGTGAATGAGAAAGGTGTCTTCTTGAATGAATGTCTGTGAATTTGACAATTGTGGGGAGAAAATGTGGGTTTGAAGGTGCAGGGGAGTAGAGGGGCTTTGAGGAAATAGGTTTTGGGTACACATGATTTGGGGGTTGTGGTGGGGTTTAGATTTAGAGCCTCCATTGTTGGAGACTTGTGAGAGCTGGAGTGTTATCAGCTCCAAAGCAACTGTGTCAGTTGAGGGACGGTGAGGCGTAACGACCCGTAGTTTTGGTAGTTTATCCGGAAAGGAGATATTTTTATTATTTTATTGTAACATTATTCCAAATCCCCTATACTCAAATTTTTTTTTTTGGTCATAATCCCCTATACTCAATTGATTTATTTAATAACGAAAAAAATATATTTTTTAAAAAAGAAAAAGAAAACCGTGCGTACTTGGCCAAAAATGAAAAATAAAATAGGAGCATAGAGCACTTATGCGTACTACTAAGCAAGGTCTTAAATATCGAGGGTTTCGGAAATATCGGTGGTTCAAAAATATGGAAATATCAATGGAAATATCGGGAAAATATCGATATCGATAAAAATTGGATAAAAACCACGGAAATTGTGATAAATACATAGAAATTTTTAATGAAATTTTGTAAAAAGTTTTATTTAGTCAATCATCTATTATTTTAACGCAAAAGATTGAAAGGAAATGCATTGCATAACATGTTTGAGTGATTTAAGTTGATTATATTGCGAGCTGACAAACTCTGTGACTTAGAAAATCTAGAGTAATTAATGAAAGAAAATTAAACACCCTCTAGTAATTTATTTATCATTTTTACTACAATATTTTACACTTTATAAGTTGTATGGTAAGATACATGAGTAACTTTATTTCACGTTATTCACTGGACATCATGACATGGTACATGTTCTTATATTTACTATTTATCAAAAATTGAAATAATAAAATATGTAAACCAACTTGATTTGTCATGAAAATTAAGCACTTTACCATGCTTAAAAAATAATAGTGAAGATTGAAAATTAAAGAAGAAAATAAATAAAGTTATCCAAAGAAGAATTAAATAGGAAATAAAGAAAATGATTATAGAGATTTAAGTAATTAAGCAACAATTTGAAGGGGAATTTAGTAATGTAAGTACTTATAATGAATAATAAAATAAGCAATAACATTAAATGGATTAAATAGGAAAGAAAAAAATTATATTAAGTAATTAAATATTTGATCAACAATATAGAACAATAAGTAATTATTTTATATTTTGAGAAACCTTGGAAGAGTTATAAATACCAAATTCGATAGATAGTAATCACAAAGTGGGGACGGGTTCGAACCCCTGTGTGCAATGTTCAAGCGAATTACTTCATTTTTGTTCACTGGAAGCAACTACCTCAATAACTATCCTACAGTGTCAAAATCGTAATTAATCACCAAAACCCAGGGCATTGCAGAATGGGCATTTTCGGGACAATTAGATTATGGTATATAAGGGCCCCACCTTTGTCCATTTCATTTGCACACTGTTTTTAATATTTTCATTATCTGTCCTGTGGTAGCTTCCATTCAGTGGCGGATGCAGGAATTGCCACTCGTGGGGTCACAAAAATAGTGGCGGCGACGGAGACGGCTGGTGGTGAACGTCAGCTAGCACCCTTGGAGGCGGTGTCAAGGGATGAGATAGTGGTGGTGGACAGGGACGGACCCAGGAATTGCAAATCGGGCGGGCTAAATTTACCTCAAGTACAAATGTATTAAGAAAATTTGGTGAGTTTTTGTGGATTTTGGTTGGTTTTTGTAGATTTTTAGGCTTGAACAATAGATTGTATGAACTAAAAACTAGAGATAACTCACAGGACTGACTAATTTTTTTGTGTGGATAAATTATAAGCCCTTGTTGTTATATTTTTATTTTATATAAGCAATCTTTTTTCAGTATATTTTCTTCATCATATTTAGAACTTTTTGTTATTATACGACATTTGAAATAGAGAAAATGATGGAATTATTGATAATATTGTTGAAATATTTGAAAGGGATTGAAATGAAACAAAGGAAAAAAAAAGGAAAAGATATTTATTATATTTCCCCTCTCTCTTTTTTATTATATTTTCCTCTCTCTCTCTCTCTTTTTAATCACTCCCTCTCTTTTTTATTCTTTTTTTCTCTATCTCTCTCTCTCCTCCCGTCTCCCTCTTTCTTTATTCCTTTTCCTTCTTCCTTTTTCCCCTCTCTTTTTTTATTCTTTTTCCTTCTTCCTCTTTTCTCTCTCCGTCTGCTCCATCTCTCTGCCCTTTCTCTCTTTCTTCTTGCTCCAGCTGCCACCACCAAAGCTTCTTCTTTTTCTGCATGGGGTCACTCTCTCACTCTCAGAGATTGCACCGAGGAAGACACAGACTACGGCACTCACTCCCTTAGATCTAAAACCCACAAACCCCAAAAACCCTGAGCTCCGAGGACGATCTGGTGAGCATTTTCTCTGCTACACTCTGCTTTTCTGTTTCTTTCATTTTGTATGGATATGGGGGTTGTTTTAGTTCTTGAGGCATCTGAGTGTTCTGAAATTTCCCCGAAATATCCTCGAAATTATCGACGAAAATATCGAAAAAATCACGATATATAATTGGAATTATGATAAAATTTCGGAACCCCAAAAAAACGATAATTTCGCCGATATTTCGGCGAAATTATCGAATTTTTGGACCGTGCTACTAAGTACATTATTGCATTCAAAACACAATTATATTATCATAATAAAGATTTTTGGGTATGACGATCACACTATTACATAACGTTATGAATTCAAGTACTATGATATAGGTGGATGTCTCGGTTGTATATTATGAACCTAATGTAGAGTATTAATTAACATATATACGTGTTAGCTATAATATGACTAAATTGGTGACATCATGTGAATGTTTGATTATCACACTGAAATATTAAAAATCCAATGGTGAATCTGGAGCAACTATGTCTTTACCTAATTTCATTTAACACCATTAGAAAAACAAATGTCTGTACGTAATTTCATTTAACAACTAAGCAAAGACATGAATCCAAGTCATCTTGGAGATAAGGCTCCAACAAAAGAGGAATAACCTCCATCCATACAATAAGATCTCATACAGCTCACTACGAATTGTGCAACCGAATAATCAACTCCAGCACATAATGATCTAAGAACATACTTGAGATAATAGATATATCCTTCAAATCTTCGGTAATGCTAGGCTTGCTGCATTTTTATACCACATTGTGTATCACCTCTTTAATAGAGGTGGAGACCACCAATATTAGAGAGGTGGTACACAATGTGATATAAAAATATGATAAGCTTAGTATTTTCCATATATCAAACACTGAATTATTTTGAGATCATTATTTTTCTTGATATAGTATCAAGAGGCAGACACATGATGTACGAATGCAAATCCCAATTCCAAAGCTAGGGTTTAATGTACCAGTTTTTGATGTCGTTTAATGTTCCCATTTAGGACATCCCAAATGACCAGAGTGACCCAAGAGCACAAACTGAAAACCAAAACCTTCTCCACCAAGTCATTTTTTCTCTCCCTTGGCAAAGAGGGATGTAACATCACAAGAATTGCAATAACTGGCAAAACCCTTGTCATGAAAATCTCCATGGTTCGTCTACCAAACCAAAACAAAGCTCCAATGGAAGCAAACACAAGTTGAACAAAGCGGCTCACTCTGAGACTCAAAGAAGTGCCAGAAATACCCGCAGGTACCGACCAAGGTCCGGGACCCGAAACATTGTGTGATTTGGTCCCTTTTCCATAAAGGGGCACCACCTTGTTCTCCTCTATAACATCCTTGCAAACCCAACACGTGGAATTTGAGTTCCATTTGTGAAGCCATTTGTTCAAACAAGTCCAGCAGTAAAGGTGGCCACAAAGAGTGACAATTGGGTCTTGAGCTAGCTGAGAGCAAATGTTGCATTCAAACCCAGATCTTGAATCTGAAGGTGATTTCAGTTTTGCATTGGAGAAGATCAATTGGCTGAGCTCTATTTCAGCTCTGCAAACTGGGCACTCATTATTGGAATGTGACTTGAAAAGCCATTTCATCAAACAAGACCAGCAGTATAGGTGGCCACAGGGTGTTATGACTGGGTCTTGAGCTAAGGCCAGGCAGATGTTGCATTCAAAACCACAAGTATCATCACCTCCCTCCATGAGAGCTTCAAAATAATCCTAAAACATTATAAATCAACAAAATTAAAAAGCTTATAATACCAATCTTATACATAGAAAATGAAGTGTGTTCAAGGCAGTCATAGACATGCAATGATTAGAGTAGAACAAATTAAACTTTGTAATATATAGCAAGAGAGACATATAAATGCAACTACACCAAATTAATTTATAGGAAAAGGAGAAAAAAAAAGTGCAACAAATTATCAGAGAAGAACCATGTAGAGTTTTAAGCCAAGGCCAAGCAATTGACTTCTTAACCCTATATGAGAGAGAACAACATTATTGAAATGAATTAATTAGGATTTTCTATAGGATAATAAGAGTGTTAAACTCACCTCAATTTTCAAGGCGGCTAGGACTGGTTCTGATTCCTGAGATATCCCGACTCGTGTCCCTCGACTATTCTGGTGGTGTTGGCAATGTGTGTGTGTGAGAGAGAGAGAGAGAGAGAGAGAGAGAGAGAGAGAGAGAGAGAGAGAGAGAGGTAGGATGTTCAGGTGTTGCAGGAGATTCATGTTCTTAAGACCCCTTCGGTAACATTTTCAGGTTTCAACAAAAAACAAAAACAGTTTATAGTTTTTGTTTCAAAAACAGAAGTCTAGTTTGGTACACCATCCCTTTTCCTGATGATCAGAGAAACTAAAAAACAGCAACCATTTAGTAACTGTTTTTAACAGAAACTGTTTTTTTTTTAAGGAAAAAAACACTCATAAACCTTTTTGCTTCTTTTAAACACATAAGCCTATTAAGTGTTATAATAATTTTTTTTTTTGGGGTAAATAACCGTTTTTGTTTCTTTTATAAAAGGCAAGTATGATAAAACCTAAACCCTATGTCCTCCATCTTTCTTGGCTGGGATTCGGTGTAACTCAAGATGAGAATGGTGACTAGGGTTGCTGAGGGGGTTGACCGTTGGCGGTAGAGAATATAGGGCCTCATGGTGTGGGTTGGGAAGGGGCAAGAGAAGGAGGGAGAGTTTTTTTTTTTTTTTTTTAAAAATGTTATTTTATTATCATTTTACTTTATTTGTTTGATTTAAATATTTTAAAAGAATTCAAAACAAAGAGTTAAGTGACATGTGTTAAATTTTAAAATAGGTGACATGTGTTAAATTTTAAAATAGGTGGTGAGGATACATATTGGGTGAGCAAAATTGCTCCCACTTTAATGCAAGGTGTATCATCACCACCCTTCTCAACACTTGACACGTATCCATGAGCATAATCATAGTTCCACAAATATAAAACAAATAGTTAACTATGGTTAGGCTCATAAACACGTGTTAAGTGTTAAGAAGGGTGTTCGCCTTGGGTTAAAGTGGTAAGCAAAAATATTTCCTTATTAGCTATTGTCACTTCTTTTTTCGGTAAATAATTACTTTTGCTACTTGCGTAATAAGCAATGTATAGCATTCCTTAACTTAGGAAGGAAAAAATTGCTAAAATATGAATATGGTTTGAATACTTTAGGTTAATTGTATTCTTCTCTATAAGGAGTTTACAAGGGTGCTTTACAAGGAAATAGATACAGTAATTATTTAGGAGAATATCTCCTAATTATACAAGGATTGTGAACTATATGAAAACAAGGAAGTAAATCACCTAATTAACTTAGGAAATAAATCTCCTTGATTTGTTAGGTTAACTCACGTCAACAAAAATTGTTTGATAAATTGCATCAAGGAAGCAATGCTTAAGGTGAAGGGAAAAAGAAAAGGACCCACTAATGTACTGGTTTGGAATAATTACTCTCTCAGACAAAGTTTTGCTTTCGAGTCCTAGCATCTGTGTAGTGTGTGTGAGTTTAGTACACTATCGCCCCTTTCAATAAGAAAAGTCCTAAAAAAAGGATAAGGGGAAGAAATTCATAAGCAATTAAAGTTAATCAAAATATAAATAAGATGTTTGATTTCATCAAGAAAATATAGTTTTATACAAACACAACCATATAAATTAGTATTGGTCATTTTGTGTGTGGCCGAAGTAAGGAAATGAGAGGTTGTTTGGCACGGCGGACTGTCATGGACTAGACTAAAGCATGGAACTGTCTCGGATTAGCTCGGATTGGCTTAAGCTGGATTAAGTACTGACCTACGTTTGGTGCTGCATCGAACTAAGAAGCTGGATTGTAAAAAGAATAAAGACCTATATTTGGTGCTGTGTCGGACTAAAAAATAATTTTTATAATATTTAAATTTAATTGAGATTTTTGACCTAAAAGATAAATAAATGTTACAAAGAAACCCCCAATTCAAAGATTTATAACAATATCGGGCAAAAATATTTGGTCAATAATTATTACAGGCAGAAAACTATGCTTAGAGATGACTTACTTCCTTGCAGGCAGAAAACTCTTGGCCAGCATACACATTGCTGCAAATGTGACTTGGTCCAAAGGCAGTTATGTGGAGATTGCATATACACGAGGTAAGTTCTTTCTTAAGTTACCTGTTCAAAGTAACCTTTTTTTGTTATTATTTTAATGCTTCAATTCTTACCAAAAACATGCAATGAATGAAAGGTTGTACATGTACCTTGAGAACAACTGACAAGACCTCATAAGCATGTCAATAGCTTAATGTTTATTCAAAGAACTAGTGTTGCAATTTTATATAAGAGCTATGGCGGTTTTGGGTTTGCTGGATCACTAGACGTTAATCATAGCAATGGGACAAAAGGGATGAATAATGATTTTGAAAAATATGCTGGTAACTCAGGTGAGACCACATCTGATCAGTCTATTGCTCTACGACAATAAGCAAGTCAAGATTTTGATAGCAATACAGGTCATTCCAGTTATCATGGAAGGAATGAATTTCAGTTCAAAGAACATAATATATCTTTGATGGATTCTGTAAGTAACTCTGGTTCTTCTCGTCCTTCTATTATAAAAATCTCACCTTAGAACTCCGTCAGCGCATTGCCATCTAGAATTGGTGGGGTTTTCAAACATGGAAACACTATGTACTGAAGCTTAGGGCACTTACTTTGGGTTGATTCATTTTTTCACTTCATCTAGCTCACTTCATCTAGCTCAATTGAAGAGTTGTGGGGTGTGTGTATAGATATACTAGGGTTAAGTATTAAATTGGATGACCTTTTTTGTCTTTTTACACAATAATAAAACTTACAGCTTAATTATTTAAGTATTGGGGTGAACTAAGGGAAGTGTGGGGTTTAAATAGAAAATTTCTACAATTTTACTCTTCTGGTTGCATAAATTGATTCGCAAAGTTATAAATCGACCCCATAATTCTTCCTTTTTTTTTTTTTTTTGTTTTTTTGTTTTATTGTTCTCTTTTCTTATTTTTATGTTCGCTCATTTTCATTCTGAAATCTCTTCAGAACTCTAGACCGTATTTTTTTGTTCACCAAGAAATATTTCTTTGTTTACATATTTATCGAGAGGACTATATTTTTTTATAAGTAAATGAAGTCAAGAGTGAGTCATGCACAAGTATGTGAAACATGAGATTTGTTAGACATACAATGGCTCTGCGGATAATTCAATATCCCTAATATTTTGGGTTTCGGTTGACTTCTCAATAATCTTGCTCAAGTTGAAGAGTGAATGTCAAAAAACTCCCAACTTTCACACATAATCACAAAACATTTGTTTTATGCTAAAGCTTAGGGGATATTAGCATTTAGTCTTGCACTCGAGGTCCTAGGTTCAATTTCCCCTCACCAATATTGCGTATAAAAAAATATTGGAAATTAGTCTATGAAATTAAGAACGATCGTGATTTATATGATTTAATGTTTACTTTTATTTCTAGAAAGACTGTAGAAATTGTAAGTACCAATAAAAAAAGATTTTTAGATTTTTAAGCAAATAACTTTAGCTAGCCCACCTGGTTCTTCCCTTGTTCCTAAGGCATTAGTCAAGATGCCTGCTACTTGCCATGAAGATGATACATATCTTGTAATGATTGAACCATCTAAATTTTTATCTCTGATCAAATGACAATTAATTTCATTGTGATCTAGTTCTTTCATGGAACACTCTGGATTAGCTCTAATCCAGAGGGTGTATGGAGACAATTAATTTCGTTGTGATTAGTTCTTTCATGGAACACTCCGGATTAGCATATATATATGTGCAAGGCAGTTAGTTATGCTGCAACTTATCCCGAAGGCCACAGATCAAGCTGAATGGATCGGTCCATGAGGACCAACCAACCCCATGTGCTCCCAAAATGAGATCAGTTAATATATCCAAGTGTTGTTTTTTTTTTTGGGATCAAGAATTAATATATCCATGTCCAACGAAGGAAAAGTTGGCCCTTTTTGTTATTTTCTTCCATTTTTGGGTCATTATTGTTTTTCTCACTAAAAGAAACCTGTCATGACCTTTAATCCATTTGTGTCTTCATGCTTCTCTGTTGTTCGGATGTCAAGCAGTCAATCCCATTTGATTGGCGCCGCTAATAGAAACCAGAATTTATTTCCAAAAATAAAACCAACTCAGGCACCAGCGCAAAACAACAGCAGCTCCAGCAAACGGATAGAAACCGTACAACTTCTATAGGTTAAGAGTCAGCTTATATATTCTCTTCCTCTCTCTCTCTCTCTCCCTCATCGCTTATTGATAAGTGATCACTCCTTCTCTCTCTCTCTCTCCATCCAACTATCAAAATGGCTGACCGAAGAGTAGAAGACAATGCTGTCTCCAGCCAACTCCAGAACGACCATCGTATTGCAGACTTTGATCCCCCACAGAAACCCAAGACAAACAAGTTCGCTATAGCCTGCGCCATTTTGGCTTGCACGACTTCAATCTTATTGGGTTATGGTAATTATCCTTTACACCCTCAGTTCTTCAAAATTCATGAGCCAAATAAAATTTATTTTTTCTTTCCTAATTGTTGTTAGCCCCCGAAAATAGTCAGCATGAATTGTACTGAAGTGTGGTTTAATTATATTAATTTTGTGTACACAGATATTGGTGTAATGAGTGGGGCGAATATCTTCATCCAAAATGACCTCAAACTCAGCGACACCGAAATTTCAGTCCTTGCGGGCACTCTAAATATCTACTCCCTCATCGGCTCCGCCTTGGCCGGCCGAACCTCTGATTGGATCGGCCGCCGGTACACCGTTGTCCTCTCTGGAGTCATCTTCTTTGTCGGAGCTCTCCTCATGGGTCTCGCTCCCGGTTACGCCTTCCTCATGTTTGGCCGATTCGTCGCTGGAATCGGCGTCGGCTACGGTCTCATGATCGCCCCAGTCTACACCGTCGAGATCTCTCCGACGTTGTCTCGTGGCTTCCTCACATCTTTCCCAGAGGTTTGTTTTGTTTCATTATTTGTCTCTTTACTTTATATATTTTTTTCTTTTTTGGTAATTAGATTCCACAAGTACCTCATGCTTTATATTTTGCTTCAATTTTTTTCCACCCATTTTTTACAAGTAATATTGATGAGGGCGATATGAACACGAGATCTCAGCTGCAGTTGTAACTACTTTAACCACTTGAGTTACAATGGATTATGTATATTTTATTTCAGATTAATCAAACCCAAAAACAAAATTAATTAAGAAAAAAGAGTTGTGATTAATTGTGTTTATTTTCGGACAGTAGGTGTGGAATTTTTACTAATTGATTAATTTGTTTATTTGAAAATATATATATGTCTAGGTGTTTGTCAATCTTGGCATATTATTGGGGTACGTATCCAATTATGCCTTCTCCAAGCTCCCAACCAACTTGGGCTGGAGGTACATGCTCGGCGTCGGTGCAGTTCCAGCGGTGGTTCTTGCCGTCGGCGTTTTAGCCATGCCCGAGTCACCTCGTTGGCTCGTCATGCAGGGACGACTCAGGGATGCCAAGCGAGTTCTCGACAAAACCTCAACTTCCAAAGAAGAGGCTCAACTCAGGCTAGATGACATCAAAGAAGCTGCAGGCATCCCCATGCACTTAAACGACGACGTTGTTTCGGTCCCGAAACAAAGCCACGGCGAAGGTGTATGGAGACAACTGATCCTTCATCCCACACCGGCCGTTCTTCACATTTTAATCGCAGCCCTTGGTATCCATTTCTTTCAACAAATCACGGGCATAGACTCTGTCGTTTTGTACAGCCCAAGGATCTTTGCGAAGGCCGGGATCACCTCTTACGAGCACACGCTACTGGCAACCGTGGCCGTTGGATTCATCAAGACCATTTTCATCTTCATCGCCACATTTCTCCTTGATCGGGTTGGACGACGCCCATTGCTTTTGACCAGCATGGGTGGAATGATATTTTCCCTTGCGTGTCTCGGTGCGGCGCTTACGATCGTCGATCATCACGACAGCACAATCCCGTGGGCCGTCGCATTGTGCATCACCATGGTGCTATTCAACGTTGCATTTTTCTCTATCGGGCTGGGGCCCATCACATGGGTCTATAGCTCTGAGATCTTCCCGCTAAAGCTGCGAGCGCAGGGAGTCAGTTTGGGAGTGGCCGTTAACAGGGTGATAAGTGGCATCGTCTCCATGACTTTTCTTTCCTTGTACAAGGCCATCACGATTGGCGGGGCCTTCTTTCTTTACGCGGGAATTGGAGTGTTGGCTTGGGTCTTCTTCTATACAATGCTTCCGGAAACACAGGGCAGAACCCTCGAAGAAATGGAGGTCTTGTTTGGTAAATACCATAAGTGGAGACAAGCCAACGCCATGCTCAAGACCAAGAAAGTTGATCATGGTGATGGCGATGAAAACAAGGGTCAAGTCAACTAAGAATAAAAATCAAGTCTACTGTAGGTATTGTATTGAAGTCTCACAGCTACCACAAGTGTATCGACATTTGCATTTCATTTGTCTTCCACAAAGAATTCTTACTGTAACCAATTCATTCCCTCAAGCCACTACATAATTTAAGATCAAAATATCAAAAAGCAGGGATCCACACATCCAAGTGCACTAACATGAGATTTACTCCCATGATCAAGCTCAGCCTTGTTCAATCTTAGTTGTCCAACCAAAACTAACAAGTCAAGAAATGTTTATGATAAACGTGTCCTTTAAATACTCAAAAAATGGGTCGAGTGGACTGAAATACTCAACAGATTTTGGAGGAATTTGATAGAAATTGAAATTACATGGACGAAAGGTGTAAAACCGGCAAACTACAGAGACTAAAAGTGAAGTTTTGCCTTTGTTTTATATTACGGCCCTCCTTGCTTCAAATTCTAGTGTCGCTCATGTTGTCAATATAATTTTCAAATAGATATTGAAAAAGAAGTTATTTGTTTTAATTCAAAAAAGTGGACCTTTAGCTAATGAGGATTGGTTAAGTTGGTAAGGATCGTTCTCTTTGCTATCAAAGCCTAGGTTCGAGTTTCGCTGCCAATAATCCCTCTCGGTGGGTAATCTGTAAAAACCTAAAAAGGGTTGACGATCCCCTCTGTAAGGGCCCTTCCAGCCAAGGTCTAAAATATCGAGAGTTTCGGAAATATCGATGGTCCAAAAACACGGATATATCGATGGAAATATAAAAAAAAAATATCGATATCGATAAAAATTGAATAAAAATCACGGAAATTGTGAGAAAAACTTGAAAATTTTTATTGAAGTCTCATAGCTACCACTAGTGAATCGACATTTGTATTTCATTTGTTTTCCACAAAGAATTCTTACTGTAAACAATTCATTCCCTCAAGCCACTACATAATTTAAGATCAAAATATCAAAAAGCAGGGATCCATATCCAAGTGCACTAACATGAGATTTACTCCCATGATCAAGCTCAGCCTTGTTCATTCTTAGTTGTCCAACCAAAACTAACAAGTCAAGAAATGTTTATGATAAACGTGTCCTTTAAATACTCAAAAAATGGGTTGAGTGGACTGAAATACTCAACATATTTTGGAGGAATTTGGCAGAAATTGAAATGTATCCTTGCTATGAATTGAACTACGAGGATAAAATTGACAAAATTAAAACTACGGGGATAAAATTGACAAAATTGAAACTACATTGAACAAAGTGGTAAAACTGGAAAACTACAGAGACTGAAAATGAAGTTTTGCCTTTGTTTAATATTACAGCACTTCCAACTTCAAATCCTGGGTTGCTTCTGTTGTCAATATAATTTTCAAAGAGATACTAAGAAAAAGGCATTTGTTTTAATTCCAAAAATTGGATGTTTAGCACTTTGAAACACGGCTTGATAATGATATATATATATTATTTCAAAAATGGTATAGGTTGCCCATTTTTTTGAGAGAAAATTGTATTTCATTCATCTCAAGCAAAATATTACATGGTAAAAACTAGCATATTAAAACGGTAACCTCGTTAAAAACTTCTCGAAGAAAAGCATATGGGATAAAACTCCGAGTAGGAAAGAGTACGCTCAGGAAGACTAAAGACATCGCCTCAAGAAGACCCTGAATCTCTTTCACAAGCACTCCCAGGAGCTAAACACTCTTCTTCCTTCGAAAGTAACTGTGTGCAGTCAGATTCAACTGCTAGAGGCAGAAGTGATGTGTCTAAAGGCAAAAGAGAGACCAACTTTGAGAGCATACAACTTGGTTGCCAGCACAGACAAGAGACTAGGGGCATGCATAGCAATTGAGCCCACTATGTCACCATGTGAGTCACGTATGATCAAACCCACACCCCAAATTCCATCCCTCGAATCCAAAGCACCGTCCACTTTAAGTTTAAAATAACCGTCCTGAGAGGGGCGTCAATGTTGGTTACGATCTAACAGAAAAAAACTACTATGATATAGTAATTGAGATTTAGAGCAATTAGAGAATGGTTAAACCTAACAACACTATCACTTCCATTTAGCTTTCAATAAGGACTTTTTTTAGGCTTATAACATAGAAAGGGCTTTTCCCAACCAACCTAGGTTATGGGCTAGCACGCCCCTATTAGTCAATCTTTGATTTGACGCCAGTTGAAAAACGGAGGAGTGCTACTAGTGAGGCTTGCTTCACATGAAAATTTTTACTAAAATCAAGGTTTTCCATTCTGATTCTTGGGTATATCTCCGCTACCTTCTGAACTCTGCTTGCTTCAACTCACTTCACTTACAAAGTGCTTCTCCAACGATCCTGCCCACACACTCAGCAAAATGGGGTTGCCGAGTAGAAACAACCATTTTTGTTCGTGCTAGTGCCTGTTGAATATTGGCTCAAAGTTAGTCAAAGGTGATTGGCACCAAAGATTTCTTTCCGTGGGTTTGTCAAAGAATGTGGCTTTGACATTATTTTATTTGGTGGAGGGCAGCCATCTTGGTAAGAAGAAATCATATTGATATTTTGGATAGAGCACGTAGCCGAAAGCAAGGCTTTTGGAGCATGTGAAAGAAACTTTGTTTATTGTTTCCAAATGGACAGCTTTCTTTTAAAAGGCAATTGGAAGGTGCGGTTGTTTTTAAAGCTAGTGGGCATTTTAGTGCAGCACCATTTGGCAGATAAAGAAAAATGGGATGCTTTTGGCTGTGGGAGACAAAGGGAATAATTAGCTGGCCTTTTGACCTTTGCATTTTCCTTTGGCTCTTGGTTTGTATGAAGATCCAATATTTAACTATAAAACAAGAACCATGCAGAGCATCAAATGTGTGCTTGTGTCGCACCAAGGAGCCAGAGAGAGAGAGAGCACGGCAGAGAAGAAATTAATATTCTTCCTCCCTTTTGTTTGTGCCATGCATTGCTTGTCTGATCAGTGAGAGAAAAAATCCATTTCTCTACTGATCTTTGGGTGTGGCACTATTTGCTCTCCTTTTGGTATATGTGTGTGAGTGACTTGGGTGTATTTAGGATTTGGGTTGTGAGAGTTAAACTCTGTAATTCCTAGGATAGGTGAGAGGGTTAATCTCCTTTGTTTGTAATCTCCTTTGGGATACTAGTGGAAGTTTCTTGCCATCTTCGAACTGGACGTAGGCTACACACGGGCCGAACCAGTATAAATCCTTGTGTTGTTTGGATTCCAGTATTTTCATATTTTGCTCTTGTTGTTTCAACAGTTTCATATCCACCGTCCGTGTGCAATCCGCTTCCGCTGCGCACAACAGTGCCCTCTTGCAATATGAGATTTAATGCCATAACTCTTATTTGTATTTTACTTTTTAGTGGTGCTGTTGGGAAATCGGCACTTCAGACAGAGTTGGCAAATATCATTCCCCACAGCATCCCAATGCTGGTAGAATAAAGCATGCATCCCATCAAGACCAAGAGATTTCATTGGAGCCATAGAATGTAATTCCAACCCCAGATCTTCTCTTGTAAAAGGCAATTTGAGCCCATGTTAAGTCATTTAGGAGACATAGTTCTTTACATAAGCAAAAATTTCATCAGCCATATTTCCACCATCAGAAGAAAAATAAACAATTCTAGAATTCTAGAAGAAGGTCTCCCACTTTTTGGCAATCATACTGCAACCGGTTTTTGGCATCTGAAGTGTCCTAAAGTGTCCAACCTTGCCAAATTGCTGGCTTGACCCACTCTACAACTCTCAATATCCACTCGACTGTGAAGAATCTTGAAATGTACTGCAACTGATTATTGATCTGAGTTCTGACTCCAAGTTAGCATGGGTCCAGATTTTTCATTTCCAGAACCTGATCCGAATCCCCCTGACCAAACACTACCTCAAGAACCAGAAAAACGATCTCTCTTTAGTGGACCTGGACTTTTCTGCCACAGCTCGTCTTATCCCGTCGTCGTCTCACCACACCAGGTGGACTAAGTGTCTTCGCCACTCGATTGGCTGCTTGGGCCAAGGCTCTTATCGAAGGGTAAGTAATTGCAGTCACAACTATCTGAATCTCTTTCCATAATCCTCATCCGAACCATTTGTACTTCTTTTCATTAAACTTGTGCTCATACTCCAACATAGTCATTGAGTCTTGATTCAACCTTAGAAATTCGGATTGCTTAGTATCCTGGTAAGAATGCAAGTAGAACTGATTATATAAGATCTGCTCAAACTCTACCCAAAGAATGGCAGTAAGATCAAGGTAATCTTGTTGAGCAGTTTCCCACCAATAAAAAGCATTCAGCTTCAAGAGGAAAGTAGCCAATCGAACTCGATCCACAGTGGGGCACCCTATAACCTCAAAACTCTCTTTCCAACTTAATGAACTAATATTCATCCTCTGCCAGTTTCGCACTTCCTGAATAGGTAGGAGCTCCTAATTTCTTGGCTTTTTGGATGTTAGAAGTCTCACTCTGGCCCCTACCTTGTGACACTATGTAACGACCCGATCCTAAAATAAATTTTTATTTATTAATTTATGCAGATAAAAGACCATTTCGCCCTTAGAATATTTTATTAGGTTTAAAGTTGACTTTTTGACCGCGAAAGAATTTGGGAATTTCAATAATACTGTTGCGTAGAGCACGATGAGATGAGTCCGTAGACATGTAGTGAGCTCGAATCGGAGTTGTAACGAAAAAGATACGATCAAAATACCCTTAGTGGCATAACTGTAATTTTGGCAAAAAATAAAAATCTGATTTCTCTCTCTCTTTTTCTCCGCACTGTCTCTCTCCCCCTCGCGACGACAGCTACATCTGGCCACGTTTTGGCAAGCGGTTCTCTCATCCGGGCACCAAAGCTGATGGGGCTAGTACCAAAATGACCGGGCCACCGTCCTCTTCCAACCCCAGCCAAGCCCCACCACCTGCCGCCGTGATTTTGCCGCAAAATCAAAGAGAAATGGCTGGTTTTTGCTCAAATATCTCGGACTTTGTTCTTTGTCATCCGGCCACCGATTCCAGCAAATGAGGTATGCTTTCTCACCTATTTTTCATGATCTAGCTGATGGTTGGGTAGGATTGCATCAACTTTGGGCGTAGGTAGCTTGATTTTCGAATTGGATTTCGGCCGATTTTGGGATCGCATTTCCGGCTACTTCCGGTCACTTTTTGGGGTAGGTCCAAGACCAAAAGTGGTTCCAAATAGGGTGTTACACCTAGGGTAGGAGTCTTGAGTTGGGCGATGAGATATCGCTTTGGACACCCACGCGTTGCCGGCCCCTGTGGCGGTGTGTGGGCCTTGTAGAAAAAGGGCATTGTGTCCCGACGTAATGTCCTGCTCCTCACGAGTGCGTAGGTGTGCTCAGATTTCAATTTGGATACCATTTGAGTCTTGAACGGATATTGCCTATTGCGCGTTATCCGAGTTCAATAGGTTTGAACTGTTGGATAGTCTTAAATTTAATATATGTAATTCTAGACATTCCTAGGATCGTGTAGGAATTCACGGATCGTGGATCGGAGCCCCATATGTTCCGATTTGATAACTTGAAGTTTGTGTTTTATAATAACCGTCCGATTGTGCGATTGCGGGCGATCCAACCGTTCGATCGGGACCAAAGTTGCATGACTTGTATCCTAAACCTTGTGGGACCCATAGGAACTTTCGGATCAGAAATCGGAGATCGTGGGCCCTGTGGGCCCATTTGACCAAGTTTGGGTAGTTTGACCCTTCGGTTGACCGTGAGTCTTCCGAAGTAGTTTTATCCTTCGAAAGGTATTAGGATAACCTTTTTATCGAGTCTTAATTGTTATTTGAGGTTAAATTGGAAATTTATTCGATTTGGGATTTTCTTTAAAGGTTGTTTCTTATCATTAATTAATATTATTTGATTATAAATTAAGTATAATGTTCTAATTGTGTGGGACAGTATTTTATGGAATTTGTGTGAAAGCAAGCGTTGAATAATATTTAAATTATTCTAGGATCTTTATGAAATTTATGTGTATGTTCATAATCGTTGGTTTAAAAATAATATTATTTCCACTGATTAAATTACGTTGCAGTCTACTATAGACTGGTATCGCTAAATGGGAAATTATATGATACACATGACGTTGGATTTTCCTGCGTGAGATAGACCCCATACGCGGCGTTGGATTTTCCAGCATATGGGGTGATTGTGTGATTATTAGGTCTCACGTGGCGTTGGATTTTCTGGCGTATGAGGAGATTATGTGATTTGTAGGTCGCACGTGGCGTTTGATTTTCCGGCGTGAGACAGACCCCATACGCGGTGTTGGATTTTCCAGCATATGGGGAGACTATGTGATTTTTAGGTCTCACACGTGATGCGGGATTCTTCCAGCGTGTGAGGCGGACCCCATACGTGGCATTGGATTTTCCGGCATATGGGGAGATTATGTAAAATAACAGAGAGATGAATAAAGGATTGTTATACTGTATTGGGAAAGTTAGATGTTTGAAAAAGATTATGTTTGGTAGGATGTGATTTATAGAAAAAGGAAAGGGATAATTTCTAGAGTCTACCATTTTGTATTGATGTGATTGATTTCATGTTGTTGGAACCGGGATTCTTGTAGAAAGAATTACGTGTGACTTGATCCCTTAGTAAGGGTACGTAGGCAACCTAGGGCAGTGTGTTGCGTCGATTCAGCTGCACCAAAATAGATTCAGCTGCATCCTCAACTTGTGATACTCGCAAGTGCACTAACCGTTGGTAGTTTAGCATATGTAAGTGCGAGGTCGATCCCACGAGGATTGATGATAGATTGATTTAATTCAATTCCCTGTACAAAACAGAAATGAAAAAAAAGAAAGAAAATAAATCAAACAAGAAAGAAAGAAAAGAAATTAACTCAAGCGAATAAGTTCCCAAGTTCAATTTAGATTAACGGATTGATTCTAGCTAAAGTATGATTAAGCCATGGTGTCTGGTCCTAACCTTGTGTTCCTAATTCCCTAACTTGATCATTTGTTGTCTAACCTAAATTAAGCATTAGGAACCCATTAAGCATAGAAGAACATTTTAAACAACCAAGCATGTATCTAATCCCTGTTGTCGAATGTCCATACATACTCTTCCTATTCATAGTTCAATTCGAATTAAAGCATGGTGTCTACTCTTAATTCAAACCAAGATAGCTAACATGCAAGCCTTAATGGTGATCAATCATTCAAACTAGCATATTTACTTATAAGCATAATGAATAAGAACAAAAACCATAATTGAAACTTGGAAACTACTCAAACTTGAATACTTAAAGAAAAGAATTTACATAGCAATGAAAAGTTTAAGAAGAACTTAGAACAACTCAAAGAAAGGATTTTATTACAACAATTGAGAACTAGAAAGGAAAACTAAGAGAATTTGAGGGAGAGGGGGGGAGCTCTAGGAAATGTTTGAGAGCTCCCCCCCTTGGGGTGTGTTTACAAGCTTGGGAAACCTCACTATTTATAGGCCTAAGGAAGTTGAAAATCTAAATTAAATATTGCTTTCCACTCACTTCATCAACTTCACCTAACACACCATTACATTTGAAAACAATTTTTCTTTCTTTAAACTTAGTGTTGCAACTCCCACTTCAATTATAAGACTTGAATATGCTTCATCTAACCTTCCCACAAGATAGTGCACTTCACCAACAATTCCCACTAGATAGTGCATTTCATCATGCATATGTCATGCATGACAATGCATTGCACTCTTCTTTTGGGTTCGTTTTGGGCTTGTTAATACATTCATAAAATTCTGGAACAATATGGATCTTCAAGCCCTTTCTCTTATCTTTCCAAGCATATGCAGCCCAACTCAAGGAAAAATCGGAAAGACCTTCAAATGTCATTTATGGCCCAGTAACGCAGATGCTGCCGAATTTTGACCTTGATCTACTAAATCATGTATAACTTCCTCTAGAAGACTCCGAATCATGAACCGTAAAATGCTACGGAAACTAGACTTCCGTATCTTTCCAATGATGTATGGCTCATTATCTGATTCTTCTTGAGCAAGTACAGGTTAATCCGTGAAATTGAATGATCTGCAGACACTGTTTTAAGCTAAATTGTCTTCAAAATGTATGTAATGAGTCTCAACCTTATTACACTGAAACATACACAAACTTTATTAAAAGCACAAGTTTAACTCAAAAACATAACCAAATCATAAGTTAGAAGGGTATAAAAAGATATGTAATTATGCACCGATCAAATACCCCCAAACCTAGATTTTACTAGTCCTCGAGTAAAACAAAAGGAAAACAAAGATAAAAACAAAACGAGAGATTTATTAGACCACTTTCGTAGGTAACTCGATTGCATTGAGCGCATGCAACAAGCCTTTAAACCTCTAGGCATCCCTAGTAGGAGGAGTTGTGTCTCCTGAGGGTTTAACAGAAACGATACCCACAAACGCTTTACTGACTCTACAAAACAAAAGGTTAGAAAACTAACTTTGAAAACAACTAAAAAAAAGAAAATTTTAATCATACCTCCAACACCATAGAATTGCCAAGATAGATGATCAATAAGTGTGTAAAGTGGAAGCTATAGCTCAAAGGCACACGGCTTCAAAGTACACATACTCAAATCTTGAAGAAAGAACATGCTTCAACTCTAATTCTCACATATAGCACTCAATCACTCAGAACCTATGACTTTATTCTCTCAAACAAGCATAATGAGTATATGAAATAGAAGCACAATATTTGGTTAGATCTCAAGAAGGGAATCAAATACTAAGAATACAGATACACACATACATACCAGCACCCATGAATACATCCTCAAAGATCAGCTAGGTCTTTCACAAGGTTGTAATGAAAGGCTAAGGTTAGGGAAAATGGAAAAATTGGAAGGAACACGATTAACTTAAGAACATACCAAGGTTGCATTCTTCGTTGATCTGCAAGGTATCATTGATTTAGAATGGTATGGCTGCAACTTCATATCATCATCTGGCATAGACCTTATATTTCACAGTTAGATCAAATCGAAACACTTTCTCTTTATCTTTCTTTTTTTTTTTTTTTTTTGACTTGATCTACTTCTTCTTTAACTGTATTGCACATATTCACAACAATTTACATTTAGGCATGGGGCAGCACCTTCCTTGCTCAAACTTTATCTTGGCATACCTTGGTATATTTCTAAGCTATAGGGTATGGCTATAATAGGTTTAAATATCTCAGATTGAGATACAAAGTTAGGGGAATCATGAGGGTGATAGAAGAAAATGGCCTGAAGTGTTTGGCTACAAGAGAGCTGATGGAACACACGAATGGGTAGGGTGAAAAGAAAGCACAGAGAATGGTTATACACACATAGCCTAGCATCACTTCAATGAGTTCATTCATGAGTGAGAGCATGCACCTGATATCTGCAAATAGAATCATCCTTAGTATTCAATCAAAAATGGAACAATGAGATCATTTAGAGTGAATTGAAGAAAATAAGTAGAGATGAGGAATAGAAACACTTTAAACCCTCTCAAGAAGGCAATTAGGCTCGAAATAACTCACTAGGGTAGTCTCCACTATTCTCCTTCAAGAATCTGAGCATGGTACTTTAGCCACCAGAATTCTAAGAGCAAAAGCTTTATGAAGTGTAAAATGTTTTATATGAAAATCTCAATGGCAGCTCCATAGCATTGGTTGTATGAAAAAATAAAAAATTAGTGACAATTGAACGAAAATTGGAAACACAAATGAACAAAAATTGAAACACAAATTAAATGAACAAAAATTTAAAATTGAAAACACAAATTAACAAAAAAAAAAAAAGAAAAAAAAAAAGAAATACAAGTGAACAAAACTTGAAAACACAAATCAAATAACAAAAATTGAAAATTGAAAACACAAATGAAAAAAAAAAAAAATGAAAACCTCCATTAATACCCCCAGACCTGAATTGGACATTATCCACAATGTGAAAGCATATAAGAAAACAGAAAACAGGGGTTAAGGGTAACCTGGCACTGCATAGTTCATCCTTCAAACATAGCATTTCTCAAAATGCTATCGATGGCTGAGCTCACCCATGGCTCTTCTTCTGACTCACTTTCCGAAGGGTCTGAAACAGACGAATCATATATGGCTTCATCTATCATCAACTCATCCATATGCTCCACGAAGTCTCGGAGCCTTGTGGTCATATACCCTAACTGGAAGTCAAACTCGTTAAGCACACTTAAGTAAATATCAAACTTAACTCGGATGTTACCTGTACAATACATATGACTGCTCAACACAACAGTTCTTGCCACAAACCTCCTATCTAGCAGATATACCCTCCAAGCATCTAGACAATGTGCCAGCGCCGCAAGTTGCATCTATTCTAATCCACAATCCAGATCCCAATTTGGAATCATGTCTTCAATTTTCTCTATCACCCTACCTCTATGAAACAGAAAGGCATCTATGGTAACTTCTGAGGGATCCATGGCAAACACAACCACGAGCACCTCAATTACCTCAAACACCCATTGCACAATGGTATCCTTTCCCTTAGGATCTTCTGGTGGGATAGCTGGCAGTGAGCTCAACAAAACCATTGGGCTAGGCACCTTCACCATGCTCAATTCGGACTCCTCCTCCTTAAGCTTTCCACCGACGGCCTCCTGGATTTTCTCCATTGACGAGCCCTACAATAAGCAACAATTTGGAGAAGGCTTGGAAAGAGAAGGTTTGGTTTCAGGGGAAGAGATAGTTGAGATGTTCAGGGGTTAGCGGCGGCTATATCAAATGAAAGATGGAGAGTTAATTTTAGGGTTAATGTGGGTAGTGTTTCAGTGTTTGGCAGTCCACAATAACTTAAAATCCAGCCACTAATAAACATTTACAAAAATTAGTATTTAAATATAAAAAAAACACTAATATAAAAATAAAAAATAAATAAAAAAATAAAAAATAAATAAATTTCAAATAATAAGAAAAAGAAAGAGAAGGTTTTTTTTTATATTTTTTATATTTTTATTTATTTTTTTAATTTTTTAAATTATTATATATATATATATATATATATTTTGAATAAAACACACGAATATATAAGTGACTCATGGATTACCAATTAAGAACTTCAGAAAACACAGCCAGGGGATCCGGGAAGTTTGGAGAGGTCACAATGGTCCCGCTTAAAACCCAAACTTCTTAGACACCGAAGGTGTCGCCTATAGAACTCCTAGACACTGTATTAACAGAGATGCTCATTGGAGTTACCATAAGTCAACTCATATGAAAAATCTTTTTTATTTATTTATTTATAAATTTTGTATAAAAAGAAACATAAACTTTAAAATAATAAGAAAATAAATTAAGAGAAAGGATTAGAATGCTCCCTCTTGAAGCAATTAGGTCGAGCATAGATGTATTTGGAGGTCGCGACTTCTCCTACTACTCCACACTTCTCATCATGATTGGAGTTGCATTTTCTCTCCTTTTTTATTTTGCTATCTAAATTGCTAAAACAAACACAAACAAAAACTTGAAAGAGAATTAAAAGTATTAGGACATAAAAAATAAAATGAAAAGGAAAAAAAAAAAACAACACACATCTAATTCCATGCTTCAAAGTATTTTTTTTTTTTTGGTGTTGTGTAAGCCGGGACTTAAACCCAGTTCTCTTGCTTGTTAGGCAATTGTCCTGTTCCGTTGGACTACAAACACAACTTGTCAATTAAGATCATTAATTTTAAAACATGAAAGTGCCTAGGAAGACATGAAAATGAGAAAATAAAATAAAATAAAATAAAACAAGTAGGGAAAAGAAATAGAACCAAACTATGTTGCCAATCCCCGGCAACGGCGCCAAAAACTTGTTGCGTCGATTCAGCTGCACCAAAATAGATTCAGCTGCATCCTCAACTTGTGATACTCACAAGTGCACGAACCGTTGGTAGTTTAGCATATGTAAGTGCGAGGTCGATCCCACGAGGATTGATGATAGATTGATTTAATTCAATTCCCTGTACAAAACAGAAATGAAAAAAAAGAAAGAAAATAAATCAAACAAGAAAGAAAGAAAAGAAATTAACTCAAGCGAATAAGTTCCCAAGTTCAATTTAGATTAACGGATTGATTCTAGCTAAAGTATGATTAAGCCATGGTGTCTGGTCCTAACCTTGTGTTCCTAATTCCCTAACTTGATCATTTGTTGTCTAACCTAAATTAAGCATTAGGAACCCATTAAGCATAGAAGAACATTTTAAACAACCAAGCATGTATCTAATCCCTGTTGTCGAATGTCCATACATACTCTTCCTATTCATAGTTCAATTCGAATTAAAGCATGGTGTCTACTCTTAATTCAAACCAAGATAGCTAACATGCAAGCCTTAATGGTGATCAATCATTCAAACTAGCATATTTACTTATAAGCATAATGAATAAGAACAAAAACCATAATTGAAACTTGGAAACTACTCAAACTTGAATACTTAAAGAAAAGAATTTACATAGCAATGAAAAGTTTAAGAAGAACTTAGAACAACTCAAAGAAAGGATTTTATTACAACAATTGAGAATTAGAAAGGAAAACTAAGAGAATTTGAGGGAGAGAAGGGAGGGGAGCTCTAGAGAAATGTTTGAGAGCTCCCCCCCTTGGGGTGTGTTTACAAGCTTGGGAAACCTCACTATTTATAGGCTTAAGGAAGTTGAAAATATAAATTAAATATTGCTTTCCACTCACTTCATCAACTTCACCTAACACACCATTACATTTGAAAACAATTTTTCTTTCTTTAAACTTAGTGTTGCAACTCCCACTTCAATTATAAGACTTGAATATGCTTCATCTAACCTTCCCACAAGATAGTGCACTTCACCAACAATTCCCACTAGATAGTGCATTTCATCATGCATATGTCATGCATGACAATGCATTGCACTCTTCTTTTGGGTTCGTTTTGGGCTTGTTAATACATTCATAAAATTTTGGAACAATATGGATCTTCAAGCCCTTTCTCTTATCTTTCCAAGCATATGCAGCCCAACTCAAGGAAAAATTGGAAAGACCTTCAAATGTCATTTATGGCCCAGTAACGCAGATGCTGCCGAATTTTGACCTTGATCTACTAAATCATGTATAACTTCCTCTAGAAAACTCCGAATCATGAACCGTAAAATGCTACGGAAACTAGACTTCCGTATCTTTCCAATGATGTATGGCTCATTATCTGGTTCTTCTTGAGCAAGTACAGGTTAATCCGTGAAATTGAATGATCTGCAAACACTGTTTTAAGCTAAATTGTCTTCAAAATGTATGTAATGAGTCTCAACCTTATTACATTGAAACATACACAAACTTTATTAAAAGCACAAGTTTAACTCAAAAACATAACCAAATCATAAGTTAGAAGGGTATAAAAAGATATGTAATTATGCACCGATCACAGTGCCTAGGCGCAGCCGCTGACTAAATGTTATTTATGTTGTTCTATTCAGATTGGTTCTGACCTTGTTGTTAGTCCTGAAATTCAGTTGAAAACGAGATGCGAGTAAATAATTGTTCATACTCCCATTTGGTTGAGGGAGAATTGTGTAATTGTGTTTTGGTCAAGACAAGTATAAAACTCATTTTGGATTGATGCACGGCTTGGGATGAGGCCTTAAACTACTTGTGGAGGAGTTAGGAGGTTAAAACCTCGCATATTGGATAGTTGGGAAAGTTAGACAATGTAAGTTGCATTTGGCATTCATAAGTGTGTTTGAGTTTATTATTTGCCTTATTTGAGGTATTATTTGGCTTAAGGACTTTGTTGGTAGTCTGGTTTCGAATTATTTGAAGGCTGAAGGCCGAGTTGTGAATTGCATGAAATTATCTTGTGCATGCTGTCGGTTGGTGATATTAAATATGTCTTATGCAGGTTGAAATTTTTGGGAAATGTTCAATTTATAAGGGAGACTCTGCCAAAATTTTGGTAGAAAGTCTTAGTCTTTAGTAAGTGGGATCGGTATCAGTGTGATGCCGAAATTTCTACAGGATTCGTCTTATGTTCTGATGAATTCGGGGTGGTTCCTGTCACACTGTAACAGTTGTTCGTGTCAACTGATCAAGAACCTCAAGTAGTTTAGGCTTTTGCCTCAGTAGTGGTGCTCTAAGCTCATTCTCAGATGCGCCTTCAACAACAAGTGGAAGTGGTGGTTAAGATGGCATTGTGGGTTGTGGCTGAGGTGGTGGTGGTGGATTGGGCTCCTTAACCCTTTGGCTATGAGTCCTCGGTTTACCACATCTATGACGCATGACGTTAGAAGGAAAGATAGAAAGTCTTCAGATTCAAGTAGGCACACAAGGTGCGAAGATGAGAAGTTAACCTAATGCTTTGATACTAAGTTGACAGTACTCGAATTCCTCGTAAGAACCTATGCCGAACCTTGTGTTTGTCGGACACCTGGCAGCTGCTGGCCCATTTTCCTAGACTGCCTTTCTTTCCCAAGAAAGACAAAGACTTCTACTGAAAAATTGGTAGAGTCTCACTACTACAAAAAGTGTAAAAGATGACTAGGAAAAAACGACGGTCTAAGTAAAAATCGTCGTGGTTTTTCAAAAGATGACGGTTCTAAAAAAATCGCCGTGTAATACCACCTTAGATACCTAAAAAATGGAGATTCAAATGGCTGTTCAAAAACAACGACGTACCTAATTAAACAACCGACGTCTATTTGAAACAGGATTTCCGCAGTGTAAAATCAAAGCCAACAAAGAACGGCAGAAGTTATGAATCGACCAACGTAGAAAGTAAAGACGACGATTTCAAAAAAAGCCGCCGTATTTACTCAGAAAATAACACGACCATGTTTTCGTATAAGACGCCGTATAATTATAAATAAATCCACGGCGGTAAAATACAAAGTATCGCCGTATTAAATTAATGTACAACGACGTCAAAGATAAATATATCGACTTCATTATCCTATAGTTCTACGATGTTATCTTTAAAGAATACCATGTTGGGTTTTTAATTTAACGACGTATTATAAAATTTAACGTCGTATTTATTCACTTTATACGTCGTACCTTTAATTTAAATCGTCATCTTTACAAATAATAGACGACCTTTTTAAAAAAAAACCGTCGTCTTTACTTCATAAAAACAGTGGAAGCAGAAGGGACGTAGCGGGAATTTGCAATTTTGTCGTCCGAGCCAGGAATCAGACTCAGTGCTTTGCGCTGATGTATGGTGGTTTTTGGCCATTTGAGGTCGTTTAGCCTTCCAAAACCGCATTTAAAAAAAACGTCGTCTATTATAGGTAAAGACGGTTTTTTAAAAAAAGCGTCGAACAAAATAATTTACAAAGTTGTTCATGTACTTAGTCCGCAAGTTTGAAATAATTGATGCTTACTATCTACTTTTTGAGCTTGTTGGCATAGGGAAAGAAAAATACAGGACAAATCTTTAAGGAACAAGGATTTCCACATGAAAATTTATCTGTATATAACAACATATACACGACAATAATGTCGGTCAGTGATCCTATATACAAGAAGTTAGCCTAGTTACAGAGTTTTAGGCTATCTTATTTAAAAAGAGAGAAGGGGTCCATAATTTTAGGCTCATATGTGGTTCAACTCAAATCAAGGGCGTGCACAGAAATTTGCTATTATGAAGAGTTTTATGGGTGACCTGATGAGAATTTCAAAAAGACTAAAACAGTAATAAAATATATTATCTTCTTATAAGAAAAAAAATTTATGGGAAACGAAACTAACGAGTTTTATGCAATCTTATAATTATGCGACTGGACCAACCAAATTGACAACTTGAAGCAATGGGGTCACGAAGGTGATGTGGAAACTCAAATGTTAGATTTATAACTCGAAACCTAAAAAATATATTACAATATGGCATTGAAAAAATTTATTCAGACGAGGCGGCGACCATTGTGGCTCCGACGACATGCCGTTGTAGCTCGGGATCTGGTTCTGACTACCGTTGTTCCTCCTTTGGCTAAATTGGGTTTTGATGTTCCGCCGCCGAGCCGACGCCAAGAGAGAGAGAGAGGGATGGGGGCTGGGGTTGGTTGGTTCGGGGTCAGAGGGGGTGAACAGGGGGCGTTGGGTTTATTCGGATAGGATTTTTTAAGTTTACTTTTTCAAAATTTATGTTATTTTATCATTTTATACAAATTTTGTTAGGAACTGGTTGGTTAGGAATTTTAAGAAAAAGGAATTGATGCAGGAGCATCTATTAGACTTCCTAATCTAAATAGGCTCATCAGCCAATAAAGCTAAGTTTTAGTTATAATAAATTAATAGGTTATTCTATTATTTGTTTTCTTATTCTTACTAGGATTTGGTTCAATTTCCTGTTTTGGTTTTAATTTTCTTTGTCAATTAGGGTTTCTTATTAAACTGGGAATGGGAATACTTGGCTGGTGTATTCTAGTATAAATAGTCTATAGAGGGTTTGAATATTCAGCACACGACCTTTTTCATAAAAATTAATCAGACGAAACAACCTGTTAAGCATACAAGTCTGCAGTAACAATATTAATGGATACCAGTATAGTGGATGAAGCCTCCTCTCCACCCTCGATATTGTATGATGTGTTCTTGAGCTGCGGCCAAGACACACGCAGATCCTTCACAAACCACCTCTACTTGGCATTAGAACGCGCCGCAATCCACGTCTTTCCTGCTGATGTGACTAAACAACCAGAACAACGGATGAAAGCAATTGAAGATTCCAGAATCGCTGTCATCATCTTCTCAAGGGAGTATGCATTTTCCGTAGGGTGTCTTCGGGAGCTGGAGAAGATCATGGAGTGTAGAAGAACACAAGGGCAAATGGTTTTGCCAATTTTCTGCGATGTTGGTCCTAAAGACGTTAGGGAACACATTGTTAAAGATTGGGAAGAAATGATGCAGTCTTGGAGAAAGTCTCTAATTGAAGCTGCAAATTTGGCCAAGCTTGGGGTTGAAGGAAGGGAAGAAATGATGCAGTCTTGGAGAAAGCTGTCCGGCCTTGGAGTTAAAGAAAGGGAAGAAATGATGCAGTCTTGGAGAGAGTCTCTAATTGAAGCTGCAAATTTGTCCAGCCTTAATTCTACGGAGTGTGATGGGTAACTACTTACTTATTTCCATCCCTTTGTTTCTTCTGTTCTTCTTATTCTTAATGTTTTTTCCCGACCTATTTTTTGCATACCACCACCATGCAATGTTTCAATGATTCATTTTTACAATATTTAAGTGCCAAAATCATCTTTAGTTTTTATCAGTTTAATACAGAGCTTAGGATCACTGATACGAGAATTTATAGACACTTTCTTTCTATCACATGTGTGGTCAGATATTATTTACATTTAAATATATTTCTTTTAGTGTTTTCAGAAGTTTACAACATCTTAATGGGATTATGAGATTTTGATTCAGCAATTTTGGATAAATGTTGAACTAATACATTCAAATCTTATTCAATCCCAAGCTCTGTAGTCATAATGAATAAGATAGTAGTTCAATTTAATCTTGCAGTGGCATAATAAATCTTACTTTTGCTCAATTTTGAATTTTAACTAACAGGTACCTTGGACGGTTTGTCAGAAAAATTGTTGACGAAATCACCATAAAACTGGAGCAAATGTTTGGACGTAGTCGCCGAACAAGTATAGTTATATTCAAGCATGCAAGAAATCAGTAATGATTTAAAGGTTCAAGTTGGAAAAGATTCTCGCTTGCAAGAAATTAGCACTCATTTAGATGTTGGAGGCCCAAAAGATGCTCACATTCAACTCCAAGGCCCACGGCCCTCCACTCTCAAAGTCAACAAAGAGTCGGTCAAGACTCAAGACAAAGAAGTGAGAGTTCAAGTCCTTTCAACGCTACTCTCCATGTAACTTTTATCGCGTAGTTCATAGTTTTTAATGCTTTTTTTAGGATTTCATGCAACTTCCGTAAACAAAACTCAAAAAACTGTTTTGAGTTCTTGGGCATTCCCCATTTCGATCATCTATTTCATACATCAATAAGATTTTCTTTGTTTGTCATTTACAAAGTCAATCTAAACCGGACATATTGATTGTATAAACTTTTATATTATTTTATTTTATACTTTTAGGCAGACGAAACTTACCTTAAAAACTCGACGGTACGAGTGAATTTCATTCATAAAAATAAAAAGATACACTTAGTCGAGGAGAACGTAATGAGATTTACCCTCAGATATGCATCTCTAGACATAAATAAAAACTTAACACAAAAAAAAAATTTTAAAAAAAATAATGCAATGCAACACAAAACTAAACTATTTAAATCTAAAACTAAATTAAACTATTAAAAAACTTAAGATGCATACATTTATTAGCCAATAGAAGAATACTTGTTGGCCTTAGATATGAGAATATATGCTACCAAGAGAGAATGTCCAGACTCAAGAAGAAGCTGCAAAGGATAATGATTTGGGACTGTCGACTATTGTACAGCCGCAAGGGAATTGGTTGTTTACTTATATTGCTTCCCCCTCTTTTCTTTTTTTAAGTTTGACTGAGCCATATAACACATGTGGGTTGCTTTTAAGTTTGGGTAGGCATGGGTTCACACCATTACATGGATGGGTAGGAATAGCTTTGCTTACATATAGGTTTTTTTTTTTTGATGAAAAAATTTGGGTAGGCAGCTGCCTACCCTGCCCTTGCTGTAGGACCGCCAGTGCTTGTGAGTCTCTTATTGACTAATAACTAGATAAAGATGCTAATAATGATGTTTGATTGAAGTTATTAATCTTTAGGTTATAACTATTAATTTGCCGCATAAAAAAACCTATTAATTTGATAGCACATTGAATTTTGATGACATTTCATGAAAATTAAAAACAAATGTATGTTATCGAATTATTGTTTTGTTGTAATTTGACTAATAAAGTTGGAAAAAATGCAAAAGAAAAAAGGATTAGCCGTTTGTTTGGGCCTAAATTTGGCACGCCCAGCCCAACAAAATAAAAGCCCATGCCTAGATTGGGCAGCCATCAGCATTTCTTAGAACTTGGGCCAAGAAACACTCGGCCCATCATTGAAGGCTCGGGAAGAAAAGACAGAAATCAAGCCCAGGAATTTCCGGACCCAACCCACGAGTCAAAAAGCCCAAAATCCGAGAAGCCTATTGACGTCGCAAATCTCGCGGCCTGGTACACCGGGCCGAGGGGATGTGCGCGAACACGTGACATCCTTCTTTTGGATACGGTGCGTTTTGTGCGCGGGTGTGCCAGCACGGTCTACTGTGCGTCGAGATAGTGATGGGGTTTGGGTAGAAGATGTTTAAATGATGCGCTATTTGGGATTGGACTTCTAATAAAATGATTGTGGCCGAGAGAGGAACTTATCTCGGCCGTTAGGTTAAAGGCCTGAGCTACAAGGCCGTTTAGTGGTGGTGTAGGTGGTGGATTTTGGGCGGTGCTCCGGTGCGTTGCTCGAGGAGTGATGGTCGTATGATATATAGGGTGAGTAAGGCGATAACAGGGATGGTGCTCCGACGCCTTGAGAAATCAAGGGTCGTATGATATATTGATGAATGGATTTTTCTTACAATCTACCACTACTCCTAGGAAAGCATGTAAAGGTATTGAAAGTGCATTACAGAAAAATAAGTTGCTCCGTAGGAGGCTTATGGTTTTGGTGTTGGACCTCTTGAACGTGGTCTTGAGCTTGGTATTTATAGGAAGAGTCCTGGAGAGCCATTTGAGGCTGAAAAAGATCTTCCTGAGGGCCTAAAAATATCTGCATGGTGGCGTCTGAATGGGGCAAGTGGGTAGTCCAATCGGCATTTGGGATCGTGAAGCATGGTGGTGTGACCCCCATAAATCTCGGCAAATCTCGGTCACCACCCTGATCGAGGGTTCTGCGCCTCCTGGCCGTGGGAATGCATTTAATGCTCTGGTCCAGTGGTTGGTGATTTGACCCTAGGTTGTGAGAGTGCTTTGTGAGAATGTTTGTGCCTAACCACTCTGATCTCTGTTTACCAAATCCTGACTTCAATCACTTCCCTTCTGCCATCGTGCATTAAATGTTTCTTGCCCTAGTGGATTTGTTGTGGTGGTCAGAGGCACTACTTCATTAAATGGGGCGTGGGACCCTGAAGCCACGTGGCGCTTTGACCATAGTATCTTCGGTCGTGTCTCTTGCGGCCTTCGGCCTCGGCCCATAAAGCTATGGTCGAGAGGCCGAGGAGATCCTGCCTTTGTATTTGCCTTTATGTTTTTTAGGAAGGCAAGATGCTTGACAAAACGCAGCCGTTTCCGCCTATAAATAGGTGTCATGGCCGAGAAGAGGTCCTCTCTGGCGACCGTGTTTTATTAGGCATAAACATTGACCCCACGTCCCTGGATTCTTCGGTCGCGGCCTGGGCAGAGGCCGAATGGATCCCAAGGGACAGACCCTTTGCATTCTTCCTTTCGAAGTGAATTGACAGACAGCTGGTGCTTTAAGCCATCATTGCCTTGATTCGCTCGAGGCGTCGCTTCGTCTCACCAACTGAAGCGACGGTCTCTGGGCTTTCGACACGTCATCGCATACTTGAGCACACTGTCAGACCGTTACGTCTCTCGAGAGAGTCACGCCTTTTCGTTTCAGATTCGAGCACCAGCTAAAAGCTCATCCCTCTTCATTCTTTCCTTATGCTTTAAGAATTTTCAGACGCCCAAACTCTGTTGAAACTTCTCTCAATTTCTCAACCCTTCCGAACTCATCCTTTAGCGCTCCACTTCTGTTTAGTCACCCTAGTGTTCTTTGTGCATCCCCTTTCCGACTTCTTTATCAAAAACAACTATAATCCGTCCTAATGGCCTCCAGCACTTCTGCCTCCGTTGAAGCTCTGTCCCAAGTCTTTCAGACCCAATTTGAAGACATCTGCCGAGACATCCAGGGCCAGGTCCTTCCTGACGTTATTGCGCCCTGGACTGATGATGACAGCGCTGTCTCTGAGTCCTGTGTCCTCGGCCTCTTCATAGAAGGAGGAATGCCAGAGAGGCTAGCTGTCCACCTGAGGGACAACCTGGTGAATTTCTCGGCCTTTGATGGAGGAGACTTCCGGGATTGGAATGTCGCCAGGCCGCAGCCCCAATGGCCAACCTCAACCCCAGACTGGGAAAAGTGGCTGCCGAGGATGGAACACTTCTTCGGCCAGCAATGGAAGGATCAAGGCATCTACCACTTGATCAAGCTGTTCGATCGGCCGCTCATTATGGACCGGTCGCTTTTGGCCGCGGCCTTATGCTTCTGGTCGTCGGCCACAAATACCATGAACTTTTGGTTTGGCATGATGACGCCGACTGTTTTAGACATGGCCGCCCTATTCGGCCTATCCCCTCTTGGCGTGGAGGTGAACGCCGCTCTGACCGCCCCCGAGAAGGATAGCGCCGATGATGATTCTACCCTTGGGCGAGGTCGAGGATGCAGCGTTCTTGCTGTACTGGCTATGCAAGTTCGTATTCTGCATCCAGGCGAATAAAGTTACCCTGAAGTTCGCCCACTTGGCCGACTACCTTGCGCAGGGCGGAAGGCTGGCGCTCGGCCCGTTCTTCCTCGGTCACATCTACCGCACCCTCTACGATGTGGTCACATATGGGATTGATAAACCGTCAAGATTAGCACATATTATGTATGCTCAATTGGGAGGATGGTTAGTCTTAAACCATTTGTGTAGTTGACACTAATACAAATATGTGGGTGCTCATTAGAAAATGAGTTCACTGAACGCGATCAATCGTAGTTCTCGTATGGTGTATTTATCTATATGTCAAACGAGAACTCATAGTTGCAATAATGCAAATTAGTCCTTAGACCTGAGGCATCATGGTTGTCCTGTAATGCGTTATTGATATTTGATAGCTCTTAAAGGCAAGTCGTAAAAGATTTGTCTAAAGTGTTGTTGGGATCTCTTAATTCATCATAGGGGCCTGTGAATGTACAATAAAACAATCATAGGGGCCATTTTTAGCGTGTTTTAAAAGACGACGTTTTTTTTAAAAAACCGTCGTCTATTACTTTCAACTCTTTAAATGCATTTTTGGAAGGCTAAACGACCTCAAATGGCCAAAAACCACCATATGTCAGTGCAAAGCACTGAGTCTGATTCCTGGCTTCATTCCCTTTTCAGAAAGGTATCATGGACCTTAATCAGAGCTCGGACGAAAAAATTACAAATTCCCGCTACGTCCCTTCTGCTTCCACTGTTTTTATGAAGTGAAGACGACGGTTTTTTTTTTAAAAAAAGCGTCGTCTTTTAAAACACGCTAAAAATGGCCGCTTAAGTGATTTCCCGCTCGATAAATTTTCAAATTTTCACCCATATTTGAAAACCTTATCTCTCATTAACAAGCGTCGTCTTTTAAAACACGCTAAAAAAAGGCTACTTAAGTGAATTCGCGCTCGACAAATTTTCAGATTTTCCCCTCTCTCTGAAACCCTTATCTCTCCCTCCTCCTGCACTCTCTAAAACACCCCCATGAAACTCTTTAAAATACCCTTCTATATCTTGCTAGTGAATTCTGGATTAGTCTCTTTGCATTTCTGGTATGTTCTTTGTCTCTCTTGATTTGTCTTATTTGTTTACATATTTTTTTTATATTTCTGGTTCCTTTTGCAGGTTCTTGATGGTCTTTTTTATGCTCATTTTACAAGTTTTCTATGGAAATATGGACCAATGGTAAAATTTCTCTTCCACCTAATTTTTTATGTTTATAATCTTAGCTTTTTTTCTCTCTTTGTCATTTTGATTTATTTACAGGGATGATGGAGGAGACTTCAGTTGTGCATCATTTGTATGTTTGGATGAGGAATGCTTGGATTAGGAGTACTTCGCTCTTGTTTGGAATTATGTTTGTTGTAGAATAAAGATTTGTTAACTATGTAATAACTATTGAATCTTCAAGTTTTATGAAAGAAACTATTTGTGTATATATTCATTAATAAAGCATTATGGTTGGTTTTCTAGTTAAAATCGTTGTATAGCATCATAGGAAATCAAAAAGAACTAAAATGTAGCAGTCACTACAAAAAAAAGTGGCAATAGTCACCATTTTAGTCACCAAAAAAAGCAAAAAAGGTTACTTTTGTGGGGGTTACTAAAGGCTTTTAGTCACTAAAAAAGCAAAAAATGTGACTAAAAGCCTTTTTAGTCACCAAAAAAGTCAAAAATGGTAACTGTTACCTTTAGTAACCCCCACAACAGTCACCAATTGTTGGTGACTGTTGCCACTTTTTTTTGTAGTGAGTTTGGAAACTTATTAGACGACGGTTTTTATAATAAATCATGGTCTTTACAGATAATTAACGACGGTTTTTATAAAAAAGTGTCGTCTATTATAGGTAAAGATGACCTTCTTTTAGAAAAGGGTAAAAAAACCGTCGTCTTTATAAATAATCCACGACAGTTTTTATAATAAAATCGTCATCTTTACATACAATACACGACGGTTTTATTAAAAAATCGTCATCTTTACAAACAATACACGACGGTTTCTTTAAAAAAAAGTCGTATTTCCTCCTATAATGAACGATCTTTACCTCTAAACAACGATGATTTTGTTTAAAAACCGTCGTCTTTATTGATAAACAACGACGGTGAAAAGCCGTCGTGGTTTGTTAGGGAAAAGATGACGATGGATTCCACGACCATTGAAAAATCGAATACATGACGGTGATTTACCGTCGTCTTTTTGCTCTTTTGTAGTAGTGTCTTCCCTGTAAAATAACATTTCCCAAAGAGTCACCACGTGTAAAACCAAGTAATAACAAAAAATCCCAACTTCATGTAGGCGCAAGTTAAGTCATACAAGTTTACACTGTTCAAGAGGCCTTAGGCTAGAAATCCAACTCTAACAAAGGTAATAATAGGGCATACTTAGTAAGTAGTTTTAAGTTACAACAAAAGGTAGTTCCACAAACTTCAATCAAGAAGTCCTACAGAAGGAAATAGAGTGCACTAGAAGGAAAACTCAACATGAAATTATGGATCTTGTCATGCTATAGCCTGGGGGGAGCAAAATACAAAAGTTTGAGTGGACAAAAACAAAGTTTTGAACATAAGTTATAATGAACATACTAACCGCCTCTGTTTTAAAAAATAATGCCAACCATGCAATTAAATCCTTTATGCATAAATATATTATAATACTTGAAGTATTACAATTGGAAATCTATATTATATCCAAATCCAAGAAAGGCACATTTCAAATACTTTCTCCTGCAAACACGCCATTCCCAATGTGTATGCTTGCAAAACATCGTATGCATCATATGATCAAAAAGATATCCATCCCAATATAAAACCACATAAATCATCATACTTATGCAGAGTACCCTCCATGCACATGCCTAAGAAATCTCAAATATGGAATACTTTTATTTCTACATACATACATATACACAATATCCATAGGCGTCAAACATAAACAAGTACCAAGGAAAAACAAGTCCAACACATGAACTGTTTTACGAGACACATGCTGGAATAGAATCGAACATATGATTAGGGACAAGAAGTTCAATCAATGGACTCTTGCTCCCAAAACACATGTCAAAATCGCATCGCACATGTGGCTGAATATTCGTCATATGCGCTCAGACAGCCTTACCAAGGGATCTACAGTCCACCCCGCCAATGGTGACTGGGTCGGACAAACCCCCCAAGGAGCCTTTCGTGTGTCTTGTGGACGCACCCCCCTGGGAGCCTTCCATGAGTCACCCTCCAAGGAGCCTTCTGTGTGTCTTGCGGACACACCCCTTTGGGAGCCTTCCGTGTGTCCCAAGTATCCAAGCATCTATATTGAACTAGGGGAGGCACATACAATGGTGCCAGCTATATATATATATATATATATATATATTCCTTTATGAAAACCATAATAAAATATGATAAAGAGTTTACCAAATCTCATAATTATACATGCAAGTTGTAATTTGAAAGATCATGCTCATTTGAAAACAAATGTCCATTCACGAAAAGTCCAACACAGATCAACCTTGAAAAAGGTCGTTCCTATGGGGTATGTGTAGCCTAAGTACCTATTTGAGAGAACACAATGATTAGATTACCAAACTGTCCCAAAACTGAACTTTAAAATAGATCACTGACACTCGGCGCTGTCGTCGATAGTGGTTTCTTGAGTAAAATTCCGGTAATTGGAAAACTCCAAACCGCCAGTCAATACTTATGTCAAAAGAACAAGCATGACAAGGGGAATAACTTTATAACTTTGCTAAAAGTCTAATTCGACCATTAACAACCTCGAACAGTGAGTTTTCTTGCCTGAAAAATCTAGGACTTTGTCGTCGTCGATTGGAGCTCTATGGCAACGGATTGTGTCGGGTCTTGGAGCGAAACCACATATGAGAGGAAGGAGAACAATTTTCAGGAAGAGATCTCAAACGTTGGTGGCCGGAAACCGCCGGTCTAGCCCTCAAAAATTCCGGTGAAAGTGGACAAAGGGCTAGGAATTTCAGAGGTAACATTCGGCTTAATCTTGGGGTTTCAAGTTTGAATCTTTAGTGCGTTTTGAAGAGGAGGATGAGACAAACAAGTTTTGTTAAGACAACGTGAAAAATTCTGAACGCAAAGTGGTCAAAAGCAGCTAACAACTGTTCTTGTTGATTCTTGCTCGGAGATGAGTGTCCAATCCACAGATTTACGTACTCTTAGATTAAGGCGTGATTCACACCTTAATTATAGAATTTAATAAAAACTATAACTAAAATGTGAAGAACATTAAAATAAATAAATAAATAAATATTTTACGTAGAATTTTAAACGGAAACAACATTTGAAATCTTACACCATTACATTATTTTACAAGTTAGGACCACTCAAGAGTTCACTAAAAGAGTAGCTCATTAGTCAACCATAGGCTATGTACATAATATACTATATAGACATGCCAAAATAATCCCAAGTCCTAGATTTTCAGGTTCAGTACCTGCAAAATATGTTAAGAGGTAAGCGAAACCACATCTCAGTAGGGACACGACTTAGTGTGAACCGTCGTAACAAAGGTAAGGAGTAGTAGTAGGTGAATTAGGTGAGACAATAGAGTCATTGATGTCAGACATGATGATAGGCGACAGCAGCGGCAAAGGAGATGAATGCGGCAATGACTGCGATGGTGGATTAAGGGGTGGCTAGACGTGTTAGTGGTGGAAATAGGATTAGAGCGGCTAGGAATACAGTGAAACGGAAAAATAAGTAGCGTTTAGGGTTAGGTTTTTTGATGTTGTAAAGACCATTCGAAAACCGCTTTAATTCCAACTCAAAAGTAATTAGGGTTTAAATTGATATGTTTATTCTTCTATCAAGGAGGGATATATATACTATATACGGAGTGGGTACAAATAGGAAATATGTACAAAATCTCCTAATTTCTACTCAAATTAGATAATTACAATAAAATATAAATTATAATCCTTATAGGAACAGTCACTTTGACTCACACCAACATTTGTTTTATGCTAAAGCTTAGTGGATATTAGCATTTAGTCTTGCACTCGAGGTCTTAGGTTCGATTTTCCCTCACAAATATTGCGTATAAAAAAAAATGGAAATTGGTCAATGAAATTAAGAACGATCGTGGTTTATATGATTTAATGTTTACTTTTATTTCTAGAAAGACTGTAGAAATTGTAAGTACCAATAAAAAAAGATTTTTAGATTTTTAAGCTAATAACTTTAACTAGCCCACTTGGTTCTTCCCTTGTTCCTAAGGCATTAGTCAAGATGCCTGCTACTTGCCATGAAGATGATACATATCTTGTAATGATTGAACCATCTAAAATTTTATCTCTGATAAAATGACAATTAATTTCGTTGTGACTAGTTCTTTCATGGAACACTCCGGATTAGCATATATATATGTGCAAGGCAGTTAGTTATGCTGCAACTTATCCCGAAGGCCACAGATCAAGCTGAATGGATCGGTCCATGAGGACCAACCAACCCCATGTGCTCCCAAAATGAGATCAGTTAATATATCCAAGTGTTGTTTTTTTTTTTGGGATCAAGAATTAATATATCCATGTCCAACGAAGGAAAAGTTGGCCCTTTTTGTTATTTTCTTCCATTTTTGGGTCATTATTGTTTTTCTCACTAAAAGAAACCTGTCATGACCTTTAATCCATTTGTGTCTTCATGCTTCTCTGTTGTTCGGATGTCAAGCAGTCAATCCCATTTGATTGGCGCCGCTAATAGAAACCAGAATTTGTTTCCAAAAATAAAACCAACTCAGGCACCAGCGCAAAACAACAGCAGCTCCAGCAAACGGATAGAAACCGTACAACTTCTATAGGTTAAGAGTCAGCTTATATATTCTCTTCCTCTCTCTCTCTCTCCCTCATCGCTTATTGATAAGTGATCACTCCTTCTCTCTCTCTCTCTCCATCCAACTATCAAAATGGCTGACCGAAGAGTAGAAGACAATGCTGTCTCCAGCCAACTCCAGAACGACCATCGTATTGCAGACTTTGATCCCCCACAGAAACCCAAGACAAACAAGTTCGCTATAGCCTGCGCCATTTTGGCTTGCACGACTTCAATCTTATTGGGTTATGGTAATTATCCTTTACACCCTCAGTTCTTCAAAATTCATGAGCCAAATAAAATTTATTTTTTCTTTCCTAATTGTTGTTAGCCCCCGAAAATAGTCAGCATGAATTATACTGAAGTGTGGTTTAATTATATTAATTTTGTGTACACAGATATTGGTGTAATGAGTGGGGCGAATATCTTCATCCAAAATGACCTCAAACTCAGCGACACCGAAATTTCAGTCCTTGCGGGCACTCTAAATATCTACTCCCTCATCGGCTCCGCCTTGGCCGGCCGAACCTCTGATTGGATCGGCCGCCGGTACACCGTTGTCCTCTCTGGAGTCATCTTCTTTGTCGGAGCTCTCCTCATGGGTCTCGCTCCCGGTTACGCCTTCCTCATGTTTGGCCGATTCGTCGCTGGAATCGGCGTCGGCTACGGTCTCATGATCGCCCCAGTCTACACCGTCGAGATCTCTCCGACGTTGTCTCGTGGCTTCCTCACATCTTTCCCAGAGGTTTGTTTTGTTTCATTATTTGTCTCTTTACTTTATATATTTTTTTTTTTTTTGGTAATTAGATTCCACAAGTACCTCATGCTTTATATTTTGCTTCAATTTTTTTCCACCCATTTTTTACAAGTAATATTGATGAGGGCGATATGAACACGAGATCTCAGCTGCAGTTGTAACTACTTTAACCACTTGAGTTACAATGGATTATGTATATTTTATTTCAGATTAATCAAACCCAAAAACAAAATTAATTAAGAAAAAAGAGTTGTGATTAATTGTGTATGTATATTTATTTTCGGACAGTAGGTGTGGAATTTTTACTAATTGATTAATTTGTTTATTTGAAAATATATATATGTCTAGGTGTTTGTCAATCTTGGCATATTATTGGGGTACGTATCCAATTATGCCTTCTCCAAGCTCCCAACCAACTTGGGCTGGAGGTACATGCTCGGCGTCGGTGCAGTTCCAGCGGTGGTTCTTGCCGTCGGCGTTTTAGCCATGCCCGAGTCACCTCGTTGGCTCGTCATGCAGGGACGACTCAGGGATGCCAAGCGAGTTCTCGACAAAACCTCAACTTCCAAAGAAGAGGCTCAACTCAGGCTAGATGACATCAAAGAAGCTGCAGGCATCCCCATGCACTTAAACGACGACGTTGTTTCGGTCCCGAAACAAAGCCACGGCGAAGGTGTATGGAGACAACTGATCCTTCATCCCACACCGGCCGTTCTTCACATTTTAATCGCAGCCCTTGGTATCCATTTCTTTCAACAAATCACGGGCATAGACTCTGTCGTTTTGTACAGCCCAAGGATCTTTGCGAAGGCCGGGATCACCTCTTACGAGCACACGCTACTGGCAACCGTGGCCGTTGGATTCATCAAGACCATTTTCATCTTCATCGCCACATTTCTCCTTGATCGGGTTGGACGACGCCCATTGCTTTTGACCAGCATGGGTGGAATGATATTTTCCCTTGCGTGTCTCGGTGCGGCGCTTACGATCGTCGATCATCACGACAGCACAATCCCGTGGGCCGTCGCATTGTGCATCACCATGGTGCTATTCAACGTTGCATTTTTCTCTATCGGGCTGGGGCCCATCACATGGGTCTATAGCTCTGAGATCTTCCCGCTAAAGCTGCGAGCGCAGGGAGTCAGTTTGGGAGTGGCCGTTAACAGGGTGATAAGTGGCATCGTCTCCATGACTTTTCTTTCCTTGTACAAGGCCATCACGATTGGCGGGGCCTTCTTTCTTTACGCGGGAATTGGAGTGTTGGCTTGGGTCTTCTTCTATACAATGCTTCCGGAAACACAGGGCAGAACCCTCGAAGAAATGGAGGTCTTGTTTGGTAAATACCATAAGTGGAGACAAGCCAACGCCATGCTCAAGACCAAGAAAGTTGATCATGGTGATGGCGATGAAAACAAGGGTCAAGTCAACTAAGAATAAAAATCAAGTCTACTGTAGGTATTGTATTGAAGTCTCACAGCTACCACAAGTGTATCGACATTTGCATTTCATTTGTCTTCCACAAAGAATTCTTACTGTAACCAATTCATTCCCTCAAGCCACTACATAATTTAAGATCAAAATATCAAAAAGCAGGGATCCACATCCAGGGGCGGAGCCACCTTTAGGCCAGAGGTGGCCCTTGTCAGGACCCACCCCGAATTTTTCCGAAATTCGAGACGAATCCTGCGGAGACCCCGGCATCACACCCATGCCGGGTCACTCCTAAAAAACGTAGCCTCCTTTTTCAAAAGGAGCCGGGGCACGAGACTTTCTGCCGAAAATTCGGCAGAGTCTCCCCTGTAAATTGATCATTTCCCCAAATTCTTCCACCTGCATAAAAACACATTTTATATCCCAAACGGCAGCACGCACAATGTAATAGCATGCAATTCACATAAATGGCCTCCGGCCTTCAAATGATTCGAAACGAAGACAAACTTCCAACAAAGCCCTTAAACCAAAATAAATGCATTAGAAATGCATATTACAAACTCAACTTTATTTATGCATGCCTACTGCAATCGAAATAACTAACTTCCCCAAGGCCAGCACATGAGGATTTAACCTCTTAACACAAATCATAAAATAGCTTAAGGCCTCAGCCTAAATCACACAACCACCCAATCAGGATCTCACACCTGACCCAAACCACAATCAATCTCACTCAGCCCCACCAAACGAGCCTCAATTCAATCAAGTCTCGGGACCAACCACGAGATCCGAAACAAACTCAACAAAGTACCTAACTAAACCTAATTCGCGGCTGCGCCTAGTAGCTTCAGGCCGCCTACGTACCCTTCCTCAGGGATCAAGCCACACGTAGTT
Source organism: Prunus salicina (assembly GCA_020226455.1). Classification (NCBI taxonomy): domain Eukaryota; kingdom Viridiplantae; phylum Streptophyta; class Magnoliopsida; order Rosales; family Rosaceae; genus Prunus; species Prunus salicina. The sequence goes on along the minus strand of CM035347.1, from coordinate 14,553,260 downwards.
CTTTCCTGACCCGCGGCTGCGCCTAACAGGCTGCCTACGTACCCTCCCCGAGGGATCAAGCCACACGTAGTTCTTCCTTTATATCAAAACAAACGGCAACCATACCCTATCAAAGGCGTATGCTGCCAAACCACACCTCCCAAACCGAGGCGTAAACTGTTATACATTTACCAGGTCCTCTCAAAGGACATTCCCACAAATCTCAAACCCAAGTCAAAAACCACATATACATATATAATATATAATCACACCCACCTCTCACCATCATCATGTACTAGGGAAACAATCCAACTGGGGATTGTTGACTGGTCCACATGGTCGAGCCAACACCTCTATTCACCATGTGGCCAGGGACGAGCCGTTCCAACCGGGGGACCGACTCTCAGCCAGCACGTACAGCTGATGAAATCAAAGCTTGTACGTCTGTGAACAGTCCTACGCGCGCAGACTACCATCATAACCACAGTTTCCAAATCATAACCACGGTTTCCATAACATAACCACTGTTTCCGTATCATAACCACGGTTTCCATATCATAACCACGATTTCCGTACCATAACCACAGTTTCCATACCATAACCACGGTTTCCATACCATAACCACGGTTATCATAACCACGGTTTCCGTATCATAACCACGGTTTCCGTATCATAACCACGATTTCCGTACCATAATCACGGTTTCCATACCATAACCACGGTTTCCATACCATAACTACGGTTTCCATATCATAACCACGGTTTCCTTGTATCAGCATCCAAGGGAGGTACATATGATGTTGCACATCATGTACTGGGGAAACAATCCAACTGGGGATTGTTTACTGGTCCACATGGTCGAGCCACCCCTCCATTCACCATGTGGCCAGGGATGAGCCGTCCAACCAGGGGACTAACTCTCAGCCAGCACGTACGGACGAAGAATCAAGACCCGTACGCCTGTAAGTCCTACGCGCGCAGACTACCCAGTTAAGGGTCTACGGTAACGCCCCGTTAAGGTACGCCCGGGTATCATCACATCCACATGTCCATCTCACAATTTCCGACATCCCCCACTTTCCGGGATCCGTTCTCATATCACACAATCCGGCATCCCCCACTTTCCGGGGTCCGTTCTCATATCACACAATCCGGCATCCCCCACTTTCCGGGGTCCGTTCTCATATCACACAATCCGGCATCCCCCTTTCCGGGGTCCGTTCTCATATCACACAATCCAACATCCCCCACTTAAATAATATAATGATATCCTACACCCACACTAACCAATAGTCTAGGCCCGTCACACCGGCCGTTTTCATCTTCCTAAGAAGATAACACTAGCTCGAACATCTCATAGTCAAACCCGGGGTCCAACTACCCAACCTCTGTCAACGGGCCCCCAGGGTCCGCGACCTCCAAATTCCGATCCGACAGTTCCTATAGGTCCTACAAGGTCTAGGACACATGTCCTGAAAGTTTGATCCAGATCGAACGGTCGGATCGCTCACGATCGCACGATCGGATGGTTACTTAAACCCTAACCTAGGGTTCGCATTTCCGGAGTATCCGGGACCCCGTTTTACGATCCGTCGGATCCTACACGATCCTAGAAATACCTAGATCAACATATTAAGAACTTAGGACCATCCAACGGTCCAAACCTAACGAATCCGGATAACGCGCAATATGCGATATCCGTTCGGAATCCTAACGGTATCTAAAATGGAATCCGAGCACACCTACGCGCTCGTGACATCGAAAGGAATACATTGGGACAAAAATGCCCCTCAGCTACAGTGCCCACGCGCCACCCACGCGCCGGCAGCGCGTGGGTGTCCAAAGCGATAATCCATCGCCGGAAAATCTCCAAATCGAGAGCCAAGACTCCTACCCTAGGTAATACCCCTAATTTGGAGTCACTTTTGTTCTTGGGCATACCCCAAAAACTGACCGGAAGTGGCCGGAATCGCGATCGCAAAACCGGCCGAACTTCCCTCTCTAAATCGATCTCCAAAACGCAGAAATTTCTAAAATCTAACACAACAGGCAGCAAGAACAGCTTGAGAGGTTCAAGATCCATACCTGGATCGTCGGAAATAGTGGCCGGACGACGACGAACGGAGCCGGCGAAAATCGAGCGAGAACCGGCCTGAAAATCATCTTTTTTCCGGCGGCTGGAGCGGCGGCCGTTGTCGCAGAAGGGCCGGGTCGTGACGCCGGGGCTGAGCCGGTCCTTTTGGCTCCGGTCCCGTCCTCATCCGTGGCCGGTGGCCGGAGTTGCAAGGGAAGAGGGCGACGGCTGTCGCGGGGAGGAGAGAGACGCGGGTGGGTGAGAAAAATGGGGGCAATTCTGACTTTTAACCAAAAATCCTTTTTCGCCAAAATTACGGTTATGCCACTGGGGGTATTTTGATCGTATCTCTCTCGTTACAACTCCGATTCGAGCCCACTACGTGTCTACGGACTCATCTCGTCGTGCTCTACGCAACGGTACCGTCAAAATCTCCAAATTCCTCCATGGTCAAAAGTCAACTTTAAACCTAATAAAATAGTATGGGGGCAAAACAATCCTTTTATTCGAATAAATTAATATTCACTAATTATTTAGGACCGGGTCGTTACAGACTACCCCCCTTATAAAAATTTCGTCCTCGAAATTTCATACCTGTCTCTCCAACAGGTGTGAGTACTGGGCCCGTATCTACTGCTCGGGTTCCCATGCTTCATCCTCCACAACCAGGTTGGCAGCCAAGCCAATAGCTCTATCTACACAAGCCGAGGAAGAGGAGTCCCCTTCTTCCCCTAAGAGTATCATTTACCCTCGTAGACAAACATTTTCCTACTTTCCAAGCAATTTTCAACTTACTCTTATGTTTTCAAATGAAAACCTCAACAAATTTTTCAATCCTTCCTAATACTTCTCACTTCACTTCGTCACGATCCTCCCTAGTCGGACTCACAACTCCTTCATTCTCATGTAACTTGTCAATCAACTTTCTTTGACAAGTTTATCCCGTCTCAGCAGATTCACTACTTTCAGCTCTTCAGCTTTTCTCCCCGTTCATAATGAACTTCTCTTGGAACATAATTCCACTCTTACTGACTACTTGTCAGCGCACCACCATGTTCCTTCATAAAGTCTACAACCTCCAACACCCCATCGTACTAGCCGTCACAACGGAAGTTTAGTAGTAGGTAAGGACAACTTCCTCCACTTACTACTATATTTCCACTCTCCATCTTCCCTTTTTAACTAAGGGCAAACGATTCTTATAGCACTTGATTCTCAAATCCTTCTAAAAGCGAAGCACTTCCATCACACTTCATCGGTATCCGCATACACTTTACTCTTAACACCCAACATACCATTTCTTCTTGCTCAGGTTTTGCTACCACTCACCACCGTTCTCTTGCACCATCGAACATAAAGTTCATGATGTTTTTTCCAAGGACACCAACTTCGCAACATCCTTCCGTTGAAGGTATTGAAACCAAAATTTAAATCTACCACCCTAGGTGTACCCATTTTATCTACATCCGTTCTTAGTAAACCGTCCCTTTTCTCTTTTTCTCGTCAAAACTCGTTTTCCTTTTAGCAATGGTAGTCTTCTTTTCTTTAACATCAGGAAATTTTACGTGATCCCTTATTGGAGTCCCAATTCTTCCCACTATCTCATCCTTGGACTTGACCACAGCATTTTCACCATACACGAGCCTCCTTCTGTCAGAGAAGTACGGCTAACTTAATCCTTTCCACACTTATGATTTCGATTCTACTACGCCGTCTTTCAGGCCATGAATCCTATGATCCAACTTCAGGAAGTTACTCCCCCTCCAAAGAAAAGTTGAGCTACTTCACATCCTCCCGCCTAAACGAACCCAGCAAACGACTTATCATAGGAATATTCAACTGTACAATAGGTACAGGTGTTGCCTTATGCAAAACTTCCGATTCCTATTCACCGTCTTCTAGACTTCTGAAATAACCACTGTCTGTGGTAAAGCTCCAGCTCTACTCCTGCCTCAACGGCCTATGTATCTTCCTCTTCAACTTGATACGACGGAAGCTTAGCTTCCCATTCTTTCCCGAACCTCGTCACACTCTCCGACGAGATTATTCCAAAAATACCCACTTAACAACTGCCACCTCACATTCCTTGGACCAAAAGTCCACATAACACTTCTATTGATCACTGAGCACACTCCTTTCTCCAAATTTCTTTCACTAACCTCACTTGTACCGTATGAGCCACACCATGACTTATGTACAAAACCTCATTCTCGGTACACGGAATCACGTTCCTAACGCCCGTTTAACAAGCCTAGCTCTCCCAAACCTAGAAGACCCCTAGTTCAATCACCCTAGTAGATTATACCCAATCTACCCTTATTTCCACTTATGAAGATTCAACATTAATTCTTCCTTTAGACGTATCTGAAACGTCTAAAGAAGTCATCCTCGTCAGGGATGTCTCAATCCTTGACAGAACTCACTACACCACCCACAATTTATGGATGCACACAAGGTGCGGGGTCCACAAGAAAGTGAGCCTAAGCTCTGATACCAATTGTCAGGACCCACCCCGAATTTTTCCGAAATTCGAGACGAATCCTGCGGAGACCCCGGCATCACACCCATGCCGGGTCACTCCTCAAAAACGTAGCCTCCTTTTTCAAAAGGAGCCGGGGCACGAGACTTTCTGCCGAAAATTCGGCAGAGTCTCCCCTGTAAATTGATCATTTCCCCAAATTCTTCCACCTGCATAAAAACACATTTTATATCCCAAACGGCAGCACGCACAATGTAATAGCATGCAATTCACATAAATGGCCTCCGGCCTTCAAATGATTCGAAACGAAGACAAACTTCCAACAAAGCCCTTAAACCAAAATAAATGCATTAGAAATGCATATTACAAACTCAACTTTATTTATGCATGCCTACTGCAATCGAAATAACTAACTTCCCCAAGGCCAGCACATGAGGATTTAACCTCTTAACACAAATCATAAAATAGCTTAAGGCCTCAGCCTAAATCACACAACCACCCAATCAGGATCTCACACCTGACCCAAACCACAATCAATCTCACTCAGCCCCACCAAACGAGCCTCAATTCAATCAAGTCTCGGGACCAACCACGAGATCCGAAACAAACTCAACAAAGTACCTAACTAAACCTAATTCGCGGCTGCGCCTAGTAGCTTCAGGCCGCCTACGTACCCTTCCTCAGGGATCAAGCCACACGTAGTTCTTTCCTGACCCGCGGCTGCGCCTAACAGGCTGCCTACGTACCCTCCCCGAGGGATCAAGCCACACGTAGTTCTTCCTTTATATCAAAACAAACGGCAACCATACCCTATCAAAGGCGTATGCTGCCAAACCACACCTCCCAAACCGAGGCGTAAACTGTTATACATTTACCAGGTCCTCTCAAAGGACATTCCCACAAATCTCAAACCCAAGTCAAAAACCACATATACATATATAATATATAATCACACCCACCTCTCACCATCATCATGTACTAGGGAAACAATCCAACTGGGGATTGTTGACTGGTCCACATGGTCGAGCCAACACCTCTATTCACCATGTGGCCAGGGACGAGCCGTTCCAACCGGGGGACCGACTCTCAGCCAGCACGTACAGCTGATGAAATCAAAGCTTGTACGTCTGTGAACAGTCCTACGCGCGCAGACTACCATCATAACCACAGTTTCCAAATCATAACCACGGTTTCCATAACATAACCACTGTTTCCGTATCATAACCACGGTTTCCATATCATAACCACGATTTCCGTACCATAACCACAGTTTCCATACCATAACCACGGTTTCCATACCATAACCACGGTTATCATAACCACGGTTTCCGTATCATAACCACGGTTTCCGTATCATAACCACGATTTCCGTACCATAATCACGGTTTCCATACCATAACCACGGTTTCCATACCATAACTACGGTTTCCATATCATAACCACGGTTTCCTTGTATCAGCATCCAAGGGAGGTACATATGATGTTGCACATCATGTACTGGGGAAACAATCCAACTGGGGATTGTTTACTGGTCCACATGGTCGAGCCACCCCTCCATTCACCATGTGGCCAGGGATGAGCCGTCCAACCAGGGGACTAACTCTCAGCCAGCACGTACGGACGAAGAATCAAGACCCGTACGCCTGTAAGTCCTACGCGCGCAGACTACCCAGTTAAGGGTCTACGGTAACGCCCCGTTAAGGTACGCCCGGGTATCATCACATCCACATGTCCATCTCACAATTTCCGACATCCCCCACTTTCCGGGATCCGTTCTCATATCACACAATCCGGCATCCCCCACTTTCCGGGGTCCGTTCTCATATCACACAATCCGGCATCCCCCACTTTCCGGGGTCCGTTCTCATATCACACAATCCGGCATCCCCCACTTTCCGGGGTCCGTTCTCATATCACACAATCCAACATCCCCCACTTAAATAATATAATGATATCCTACACCCACACTAACCAATAGTCTAGGCCCGTCACACCGGCCGTTTTCATCTTCCTAAGAAGATAACACTAGCTCGAACATCTCATAGTCAAACCCGGGGTCCAACTACCCAACCTCTGTCAACGGGCCCCCAGGGTCCGCGACCTCCAAATTCCGATCCGACAGTTCCTATAGGTCCTACAAGGTCTAGGACACATGTCCTGAAAGTTTGATCCAGATCGAACGGTCGGATCGCTCACGATCGCACGATCGGATGGTTACTTAAACCCTAACCTAGGGTTCGCATTTCCGGAGTATCCGGGACCCCGTTTTACGATCCGTCGGATCCTACACGATCCTAGAAATACCTAGATCAACATATTAAGAACTTAGGACCATCCAACGGTCCAAACCTAACGAATCCGGATAACGCGCAATATGCGATATCCGTTCGGAATCCTAACGGTATCTAAAATGGAATCCGAGCACACCTACGCGCTCGTGACATCGAAAGGAATACATTGGGACAAAAATGCCCCTCAGCTACAGTGCCCACGCGCCACCCACGCGCCGGCAGCGCGTGGGTGTCCAAAGCGATAATCCATCGCCGGAAAATCTCCAAATCGAGAGCCAAGACTCCTACCCTAGGTAATACCCCTAATTTGGAGTCACTTTTGTTCTTGGGCATACCCCAAAAACTGACCGGAAGTGGCCGGAATCGCGATCGCAAAACCGGCCGAACTTCCCTCTCTAAATCGATCTCCAAAACGCAGAAATTTCTAAAATCTAACACAACAGGCAGCAAGAACAGCTTGAGAGGTTCAAGATCCATACCTGGATCGTCGGAAATAGTGGCCGGACGACGACGAACGGAGCCGGCGAAAATCGAGCGAGAACCGGCCTGAAAATCATCTTTTTTCCGGCGGCTGGAGCGGCGGCCGTTGTCGCAGAAGGGCCGGGTCGTGACGCCGGGGCTGAGCCGGTCCTTTTGGCTCCGGTCCCGTCCTCATCCGTGGCCGGTGGCCGGAGTTGCAAGGGAAGAGGGCGACGGCTGTCGCGGGGAGGAGAGAGACGCGGGTGGGTGAGAAAAATGGGGGCAATTCTGACTTTTAACCAAAAATCCTTTTTCGCCAAAATTACGGTTATGCCACTGGGGGTATTTTGATCGTATCTCTCTCGTTACAACTCCGATTCGAGCCCACTACGTGTCTACGGACTCATCTCGTCGTGCTCTACGCAACGGTACCGTCAAAATCTCCAAATTCCTCCATGGTCAAAAGTCAACTTTAAACCTAATAAAATAGTATGGGGGCAAAACAATCCTTTTATTCGAATAAATTAATATTCACTAATTATTTAGGACCGGGTCGTTACAGCCCTGGCCCCTCCAATGTTTTCTAAGTTTTCACCACAAGGCAATGTATTGTAAAATATTAAAAGGATTTTGCATGTCTGAAGTTAATGGCCACCCTAATAAATTCATTTTGAGTAATAATGTGAAGTTATATTGGCTATTCTTTGCTGATTTTTATATATTTCTCTTTTGGGTTTTAGTAAATACTAATTTCTTTAGTATAAAAAATAAAAGTAAATAGCTATACTTGGATAGATTTAGTTGACAAATCTTAATTTTCATCATAACTAACCAAATAGGTTAAAAAAAAGTTGATATAACAATAATTAAAATGGCTATAGAGCTTAACGTATTTCAAAATAAGTTTAATACATGAAGTCCAACCCCAAGCCTCTGCAATTTATATTTTTTCTCTTCTTGCTCTAGATGTTTGGTACATGTTAATTTTTTGGCCCCCCGAAAATTTGAATCCTGGCTCCGTCCCTGTCCACATCCAAGGCACTAACATGAGATTTACTCCCATGATCGAGCTCAGCCTTGTTCAATCTTAGTTGTCCAACCAAAACTAACAAGTCAAGAAATGTTTATGATAAACGTGTCCTTTAAATACTCAAAAAATGGGTCGAGTGGACTGAAATACTCAACAGATTTTGGAGGAATTTGATAGAAATTGAAATTACATGGACGAAAGTGGTAAAACCGGCAAACTACAGAGACTAAAAGTGAAGTTTTGCCTTTGTTTTATATTACGACTCTCTCTGCTTTAAATTCTAGTGTCGCTCATGTTGTCAATATAATTTTCAAATAGATATTGAAAAAGAAGTTATTTGTTTTAATTCAAAAAAGTGGACCTTTAGCCAATGAAGATTGGTTAAGTTGGTAAGGATCGTTCTCTTTACTATCAAAGCCTAGGTTCGAGTTTCGCTGCCAATAATCCCTCTTGGTGGGTAATCTGTAAAAACCTAAAAAGGGGCGACGATCCCCTCTGTAAGGGCCCTTCCAGCGATGCCCTCTAGCCCAGTCAACAGGGGGCCCAAGCCCCAATCTATAGTTCCAGCAGGCTTCTACAGCCCTGGCAGCACATGGGTCCCACCAAACCAGGCCAGCCCAAAGGCAAGAATAGCCTGGGTTTGTTGACGTCAACAAAAAAAATAAAAAATTTAATCCAAAAAAGCACTATTCAGAATTTTTTAAAATAAATACTTAGTCGTATTCTTCACTTCCCACACCAAAATTCTATACAAATTCCTCTCATCATATCTCATGTGAATAGTGGTTGCCCTTGGGTTGCCATGGCAATGGATGGAAACACCACAAGCCTTTTACAAGGGTTGCCACTATTCACGTAGTAACAGCCGTTGCCCTTTACTATGGCAAATGGGTAGAAGTGCTCTAAGTTCTCAAAGAGGCCTTGGTATGCCCTGACCTTGGGATGGGGCCTGTCGAAAAAAGAAAAAAGGAAAAAAAAGTGGACCTTTAGCACTCTAAAACATTGCTTGATAATGATATATTATTTCAAAATTGGTATAGGTTGCCCGTTACTATCAAAGACAATATACAAGATACAAAGACATGAATAACACAACTCCAAAAGTAAGCGTCCTTACTAGCAATAGATATAGAAAATTTATCTATATATTAAAGCAAAAGGCAGAAAATGGTAAAACATTCAAAATACTAGAAAATGTCATTGGTTAATGCAAACATTAAGAATTGAAATTATTAATTAGATGAGGATAATATGGTAAATTCACACTTTTTCATATTAAAAAAATTAAAATTAAAAGAAAAATCAGATAATTAATCCAATTTTTATGGAACACAAAAACCCATTATCTTTTTAAATCTAAAATAAATTTAAATTTTTTTTAAACAAGCATCTCTCTAGCACGGAAACGTGTGCTGAGAGGCTAGTATATATAAAAACAAAAGGCAGATAATGGTAAAAGATTCAAAATACCAGAAAATACCCTTAGTTAATGCAAACATTAAGAGCTGAAGCAACGGCTTCTGGGGTTTGAGGAAATTCTCGTCCAATTGAAGATGAAGAAAATGGAGCATTGAAAGCTGAAGCTATGGCGTTTAGGGTTTGACAAACTGCTCGTCCAATTAAAGATGAAGAAAATGAAGATGGCCTGTTTGGAAATTTAATACCGCGCCGTAGAGAAGGACATCTTCGATCTGATTCTATTCCATAGAGATAGAGATCATCTTCTTCTCCTTCATGACAGCCCGTACAGGCCGGGCAGCGGGGCTTATTTGATTGGGATAAGCAAACACGAAGCCATCTATATAGACAGGGCCAGCAGTAAAGGTGGCCACAAAAATAACTACATAAAAATAACTACATACACCAAATTTGATGTAAAGAAAAAACAACTGCAAAGAGAGTAATATGAAGAGAAACCATATAATTTTGAATCAATTTACATTGACTGAACCCCATTTAAGAACAAGAATATTCGAAAGAAGAATCCAAAACCAAATTATGGAGAACAAGAAGAACATCAATTATGGAGAACACCTAACTGATAACAATTGAGATTAAGACTTCGTTCAAATCAGACAATAGACAACACGTAACCCTAATGAACACATTGCTTTTACCTTTTTCCAACCATTATGTGTTGCTTTAATACAATCACACACAGGTTTCACAGCCTCACATATTCTTTCCACAGAATCATACACTTGTTTGGTACTATCACACAATTGTTGGGCAGAATCCAACAGTTGTTTGACGGAATCCAACACTTGACTGGTACGATCACACAGTTCCCAAACACACCAAATGTATCCCCCAACGAGAACAACAACTCCGATTCCACCTAGCACAATTGGCATGAATTCGAACACCTTCGAAAAATGGCTTGCAGTGAGAGGTGAACCAATGCCATTTAGGGTTTGACGAACTGCTCGTCCAATTGAAGATGAAGAAAATGGAGCACTGAAAGCTGAAGCTATGGCGTTTAGGGTTTGACAAACTGCTCGTCCAATTAAAGATGAAGAAAATGGAGATGGCCTATTTGGAAATTTAATACCGCGCCGTACAGAAGGACATCTTCGATCTGATTCTATTCCATAGATAGGGATCAGCTTCTTCTCCTTAATGACAGTCGTACAAGCAGGGCACTGGAGCTTATTTGACTGTGATGAGCAAACACGAAGCCATCTACATAGACAGGGCCAGCAGTAAAGGTGGCCGCAAGGTGTTACAATTGGGTCCTGATAAGCTAATTCAAGGCATATGTTGCATTTAAAACCACAAGTATGATCATCCCGGGCATCGTCACTTGATGAAAAAGAGTTTTCACCAACCGTATTGATCTCCATATCCACCTCCATGGCCTTTGCTAGGTTTAGGGGCACCTAGCTAAGAGAACAAGACTTGTAGAAAGAAAGCACTCCATCTAATACTCCAATTTGTTAAATTAAAGCTACTATATAGACGTATCAGAATTTCCAAGTCTTCTTGTTTCTTTTTGGTCAAGAAAATTTATTTCTAGCATATATTATTTTATTGATTCTATATAATCATATCAGTTAATACAATCAGGAAACACAATCATTTTCTGATTCTTTCCACTTGCTCAAGATTCAATTGGAGGTCAGCGTAAAAAAGAAGAGTGTAAACGCTTCGATATCAAATCATGAAAACGTTTTATTATCATTTCATAAAATAAATAAATAAAAAAAATTTATTATCAGAGATTTCTGACTCACAAGAAATCAATTTGCACTGTGTCTCATATCATGCCATAACAATTTTACAAAATAAAATAAAATAAATAACTATAAAATTAAATTTTATATAAAGAATACAAATAGATTATTCTGAACCCAATTATATTTGTGAGTGAAAAATAAGTATGAGCGAGGTAAGCTAATAGTGTATTTGCCGTGGAATTAATCTAAAGGATCTTATTAGAAAGTTGTTTACAGTCACCCCTATTTTTTATCTTGAGAAAAATACATATTGCATGTCTTAAACAAGTTTTTTTCCTTTAAATACAAGCGATATTCTACTTTAATCAAATCTAAATTACAGGAAGAATGATTCAAACTCAGGCGCTCTAACCAACTTGGCTAAGCCCATGTCTACAACTACAATCAATTTTTGGATACGAGAAACTAAGTCATAGATTTAAATCCTATATTTCTTGGGTTGCAGAAAATGGTCATCAAGACAAAAAGTGTGAAATATATGTCATTTGCTCTCTCTCTCTTGCTAACTTTTGCAATGAAATTATCTGCCTCATCTATGCACTCATGAAATTTTAGGGTTGGTCTAATATAGGCCCCTACAATTTCTATTTCCTAGACATCAACTCATTAATTTTGAAATCTATGTATAAAACCCAAATTCAAACTAAAATGCCCCGTAAGATATAAAAGGTCATATGCATTGGCCACCAGAGTTCAGATAAGTCAACATGATGATTTTCAAGCATGTCATTAAGTCCTTATTTCTAATTAATACTTCCTCATTTATAGCATATCAATGACTCCAGTTTTTTTTTTTTTTTTTTTTTTTTTGGGCATTCCCGCTAATATCTTAAATTTTGACCAATAAAAAAGTCCATAAATTTTTTACCAATTAAAAATCACTCAAATTTTGTTATAATAAAATATAAAGGTAAATTAGTATCAATACAATATAATGTACCTACAAATTTACCTATATATCGTGTATATATACAACGGTAGGTAAATATACCTATAAATGTGTTGGCTTTAATATACCTACAATTAGATACTGCTTGCCTCCTTACCTGTAAGGAGATACTCCTCCTTCCTGTGAATCACAATTTGACACATATGCAAAATAATTCATCAAAAACACAAAAATAAAAACTTATGCACACATGTCACACTGCTATTGACAAGAATGTAGGAGCTACTACTTTTACATGTTAAGAAGGGAAGTATTTTCCCCTACAATATACCCATAATAGGTAAGTTACAAGTTATATTATTGCATAATAGGACATTATTAGGTAAATTATATCCAAAATGTGTTTATAAAAGTTGGGTATATTATTTGAATGATAAGTAAATTCATACTAGGTACACTATTATATTTATAAAACAATAATATAATAGATAATTAATCACGTATACTTTATAAATAAATAAATATTTTTTTATTAAATAAACCGATTAGGTATGTTAAATATGAATTTATTGTTAAATTTAAAAAAGGAAAGAAAACTGATTTGCATGTATGTTAAGTGTTTATACCTTCATATGCTCTTTGCACATCTAAGCTATCAGTCGCAAAGAGCATAGTTAAAGGAAGAGAAGTACCAAGAAATTGAGAAACATAGGAAATTCTTTTTCGCGCTGGGCAAGGCTATAGGTCAATCAACAAGGAATTTTTTGTGTAAGCTTCACATATGACCTCCTGGAGTTCAACTTTAAGGTCTTGGGGGGCTCTGGTCCTTTCTTGGGGTATCGCGTGTCCCTCTCCTTTGACTGCGAGGTCCTCTACCCTATTTGAGCCGAAACCTAAACAAGTATTGAAAGAAAAAGAAAAACCTCAAGAGAGTTCAAATACTTACATTACAAAGAAAACATGATTCATGAAACTAGAGATTAAAATGGGGCAGAGGACCCGCGCCATCCCACCCACATCATTGCGTTAGACAGGGAATCTGGGTTCCTCACCAGCCCGCTGGAAAGAGACTCATCAACTCCACCCACCATTAGTTTTTGGTTTCACCCTTTTTTATTTTTTATCTATAAAAGAAAGGATAATACTTCCCTCCTTACCTTCTATTGTGGCTCAACCACAAGTGACATGCGTCTTCTTTTGTTTAATTGTCAAAGCAGTTTTTTAACATTTTAAATTGAAAATTAAAAAAAAGAGGACACGTGTCATTTTGTGGTTAAGTCACAATAGAAAATAGGAAGAGTTCCTTCTTATCGGGAGGAAGGAAGAAAAGTAAAAGACAGAAGAAACCAATATCGGTGGAGAGAAAGATAAACTACGATTGAAGAATAACTAGTTGATACACAAATATATTCGCAACATAAAAAAAGGGAAGTGATGAAGGTCCTACGTTTAAACCAAACAAAAAATTTAGAAATTATGAACAACAAAAAAAACATATTTACAGATGGAACCTACAAGAAATCCTGAACTCTCGGGAAGTGGTTCAATAAAAGACACGAGTGAAAACAACATTCTCGCAAAGTGCCTTTTCAGCTTGTCAGTCTTGATTATACCATCTTGGTTGCAAGCCTTAATCTTGGGATTGGTAAATTTTCTATGTTCTTGTGAATTCGAACCGGTTGAAAATAAAGTCAAACTCTTTGGTAAATTAATTTAATGGGAATTTCAAAGGATTGGAAGTGAAGTTAAACTCTACCTGTTGGAGGAGGATGCAGAAATCGAGCTACAATATCTTAAGGTCCCCCAAGAAGTAATTATCCACAACACTCATGGCCAAAAGAAAATAATATCTGCAACTTCGTATTAGATTCTTCTTTTGGTGGGTGGTGGTGTGAGATTCAGACTGCGGTTGTTCTGACATGATGGTCCATAATGATTATTAGAACGTTCTTAACGTTCGCGTTTCGCGGTTAACGCGAATGATTAGAACATTCGCGTCAACGCTAATGATTAAACATGAATACAAAAATAATGCGACATAATATAACTTGGTTATTACCCCTAATACTATTCTATACCTTTTTTTTTTCTTTTTTTTTTTCTTTCCTTTTTTGAGATAAAGGAAATGAGTTGCATTTATAATATAGGCACAAAGAAAGTTAGCCACAAGAGCTTATACAAATACACAGTCATAAAGGATTACTACAAATATTGAAGTACAGTAACCACAAAGAATTACTCCAAATATGACCACGCAAGAATCTGAAGTAGATCTAACCAATCAAACAAAAGAACCAAGTACATCCAACAAACTAGACAAAATGGCCAAAAAAAAAAAAGCAACCAAAGGGGAAGCAAGAGAATGGGGGAAGTAGAGAGAGGGGAAGGGCTGAGAGAGAAAGAGGGAAGGGAGGGAAGCCACCCACCCCCCAAAGTGGGTGGCGGCTGAGGATGTTTTTGCTAGAGTTTTCTTTCGCTCAAGGGTTTTCTTTTCAACTCGTGATTAATAATATGCAATTGCATAATTTGCATTGACTATTCTATACTAGTCTTTGCATATGTAAAATTCTCATGGCACTTTGGTAGTCCCTGTGTGAAAACTCCTTCCCTCTTCCTAACTTTGGCAAAAAGAGAAGTGTACAATAATCCAAATCTTTTTTTTTTTGGTTCTACCAGTCATACTATTTCAAGTCATGCGCAGGACTTCTCCTATTTTTCTTAGCTAGTACCATAAATTTGTTTTATCTTAATGTGGACATAAACAACTAATGATTATAAAGCGTCATTATGAATTTCTCTACGTGCAATTTCTCTTTACGTACAATCCAACTTTCATTCATCCATGCATTATGAGTCTCATATATATATATATATATATATATATATATATATATACAGCGGCGGATTCATGAATTTTTCAGGGGAGGTGCAAGATTTAAAAGGTTAAAAAATCGCAAAGGACTCAAGCAAGGTCCAAAGTTCAAGTCTAATATCCATGTAGTGTGTTAAAAAAAAGTCTAAAAATTCAAAAATTAATTTAGACAACCAAATGCCCTTGGAATTTTAACAATACTACTGTTATTATTCATAGTTAAAATAAATAAGAATTTTACGTGTATTACTAATTGATTATAGTCTGTATGGAATATCAATTAATATGAACAAAATCCATGTCAGTGACATAATTAGTTTACCAAAATTTATATCAAATATGAACAAAATCCATGTCAATTACATAATTAATCTAACAAATGTTAATACCAATTAATCTAACCAAAATTAATACCAATTAATCTAACCAAAAGCACATGTGATTTGGAGGTCAGAGATAAAAGTACACGTGATTAAAAGTTCAGGGTAATTTTTGGTGAATTTTTTGGCACACATATGAGTTTTTAATGAATTTTTAAGTTAGGCCAATTAGAAATGGACATGTGTCAGCTTGCTATTGGACCATTTAAAAAAAAATCAAAAGTGAGAAGCGCGCAGTCTTTCTTCTTCCTCGAAGAGCCTCTGCAACTGCAACTGAACTTTAATTCTAGAAAAACTTCGAAAATTCATAACTTTGGTTGTGGAGCTCCGATTGATGAACCGTTTTCTCCTACATGCTCGTGAGATCGAGCCCAACAATCTAAGGCAAATATTCAGAGTCTCACATGGCAGCAAACAAAACAACGTCTTTGAAGCATTTAATCGAACAATTGGTGGGCAATAGCGAAGGGGCAAATTCTGACATCCCCAAGGAAGTTTCCGGCGAGGAGAGGTGCAGCTGCACCTCTTTGCGCCTCTGTGGATCCGCCAGTGTATATATATATATATATATATATTAAAAGTTAAAAATCAATCATTTAAAATTCCTAATAATCACGTCATCATGAGTCTCATATGCAACTTTTACAAGAGAAACATGCAAAATGACTTTTTGGAATGTTAATAACGGTTCCCTTATAAATCAAATATATATATATATATATATATATATCACTATCATGCGGCCCTATTATTAATCACTGGATTCTGACAAAAAAAAATGACTTTCTTTTCATGTAATGACTGGATTCTGACAAAAAAATAATCTCACAATTATTTTATGATGAAATTGTTGGCGAGATCTTAATTCTATTAGGAAATTTATTTCCTGTTCTATCAGGATTTTATTTCTTAGGAGATTTTGGAAAAGGCCAAAGGTCAAGGAAATAATTTAACAGAAGCCAAAATATTTTATATTTGGACAAGAATGCCCTCATGTAGTTTTGGATTACCTAAGGAATCCTTTTGCTTTTGCTAGCCATATGGAACCAAAATAAATGTTGCTTCTTGCTAGTCATATGGAGCCAAATAGTTTGGCGACTATTCTTCTTTTCTTCAGGCTGCAAGCTATATACATTAGTTCACCAACTCCATTCTTGAGAAAGGCTAGGGATGAGAAGATATATATTTCTTCTACCGACTCTATTCTTTCTGCTGAAGAGATATTTTTCTTCTCTGAACACACTTTCTCCTATACAACTTTACACTTCACATGACTTCACATGGCTTTATGAAAATAGACAAAAGGTTTCACATGTACAATAAACGGACAAGGTACTTGGTTGCATGGCTTGTTTGATGGCACTTCTTTGCATAGCTTAGAGCATCCATAGTGGGAGGGTGTATAATGAGGTATATGTTAAATATACATCCTTTGTGATTGGAATCACCCGCAATGGAGAGGTGTAAACGAGTGTAGTGTAAATTTGCATCACCACCATGAGATGCAAATTTAGATGCACATGTACATCTTTTTTTTATTTTTTATATCTCTTGTAGGTGGGACCTACATGAGAAAAGGTGAGAAAAAGTGGACAAAAGTGGAACCTACAGCAGAAAAGGTGAAAGAAATCAATTATACATCTTTAGATTTACATCTTCCCCACTGAAGCAAAAATCACATTTACAACTCCCGGAGGTGTGAAGAGGATGTAAAAGTGACTTTACACCCTCGAAAATACATCATTCCACTATAGATGCTCTTAGCTGATGGTAGAATGGCTTTTGTGCTAGCAGAGATTCCTTCACATGCTGTCTTTTGGCTTTTTAGTTGAAAAGGGACCTACATGTCTTTAGTTCTAAAGATAAAAAGTTTTTGTATCTTTTTGATTTTGTTTGTGGTCTTTTACAAAGGCTAAAATTTTCTTTGGCTGAAAATGAATTCTGTTATTTCGTTCTTTTTTGTAAAATCTTGTGTAATTAGGAGTTTATTTATTTCCTTGGATAACCATACTAGGGTTTACACATTTGCATTATAAATACCTCTTTTTGGAGAATGAAAAAAATATTCTACCCAATATTGTTTGACTTGGCATCAGAGTCAACTTTCTGGTGACCTATGTGTTGTGCCCACTTGTGTTCCATTTTTTTTCTACATGTGTCGTGTGTGCCCTCTTGGGTTTGTGTATTGTGTTGTAGTGTTCATGTCTTTACTGTGTTTGTGTCATTTTTGTCTTCATGCATCTGCCCTATTTGTGTCTTTGCAGTGTTCCGATGTGTACTCTAACGTGATCTATTGAGTTTCTGTTACAATCATAAATGATAACTCCATTGTTGGCATTATCGCTACTGCTTCTGCAAATTTGTGTGCTTCTAATTCTATCCAGGTATTGGCTCCCATACTTGAATAATTGACATTGGTCTAATCATATGACTTATGATGCTAATTTTTTTGATGAATTGTCTGGTAACACCCATGACTCATACATAACTAGTGTTAATGGAGGCCTCCAGGAGACCCCATCTGACTGATCTTCATAGGCATAATAGCACAACTGTGGATGAAACCAACAAAGCGATCAGCGACATCAGAGGACCCAATGACCACACCAGCGCGTTCGAGTGGAGTAAGGACTAGTCGACTGCCAAACGAGCGTTCGATCTCATCGATAATGTCATCGGGGATAATAGCTGGAGAAGACATGGCAGCGGCGCAAACTCCGAGAATGAATAGACCACAAACCTTAGAATCCACCACCCAATATGTAGAGAAAGAGAGGGATGGAGCTGGCGACATTGACAACGCCGCCGAACGATATGGGTGCGAAGAGGTGGTTGCAAAGATGAGGGTGTGAGCAGGTGATCGTGCGACCAGAGAGCAACCCCGGATTGGTAAACTTTTATTATAAATTCATTTGATTTCTAAGATGATTGTTGTGAGTTTAAAGATATAATATGATGCCCTCAGTTTTGTTTTATCTCTTCTTTATCATTTATCATCCATTGTTACTATTGTGATGTATTTTAAGGTTCCCAAGAAAACAAATGATTTCTAAAATGACAGTGTTGTGTCAATGTGTCTCCTTTCCATCTTCTTAAAGATTTAGAGGTAAAGTTTTTTGTGTGTGAAAATGTGGCAACATGTGAGTGGGGAATTGGTGCACCACTTGTGCACGCCGTCTTGCAGCAGCCTAATTTGGTGCACCTGTCTCACTCTTCAATCTGTCACATTATTTTTCACTTTTTTTGTTTATTTCATCTATCTTTGCTGCCACTTTTCTCAACTCTCTGCACATTTTTATTGGGCTGGTGGGGTTTGCACATAGGTTGGTTTGGTGGATATTATTAATAACAAATGTTTGGAGAAATTGCACGTGAATGAGCGATTTTTAACTATTAATATATCTGAAATTCACAATTCATGAATGACTGAAAGTTGTCCAATCACATGTGAGTGACTTTCCCTAACAAAATCCCACATACCTCCACCCATTGATTCACAAATCAACTATACTTAAAACTTTGAATTGGAAAGCAAAGATTAGAAAGATGTGATGGTAGGAATTTCTTGCATCTCTTTCTCTACCGCTTATGGACAAAAGGGACGCAAGGCAAAGTTTGACTCGTACCCATACCATACCTACCTACCTTCCCATATGCTTCATCACATTGCGTTTAGCTGCCTGCCTCTCTCTCATCTGTCTGACTCAAACATCAGTGAGTTTTGTATTGTACCACCAACCAAGCAGGCTAGGCAAGTCCACATGTACCTCTGTCGGTGAAGAACCATATTATTACATAAATTATCAGCGTAAAAACCAAAACAAATTATAAAAAAATTTGTATTGAATTTGATGATCAATAATCAAATCAAATATGCAAAATTGGAGCACTTGTGTAAAAGATGCTTTCACGTCTGTCTTTCTTAAAATGAGTGTACTGTGTGTGTATCTGTGCCTCGACCTCATTATTTTGGTGCTATTGCATAGTGCGTGTGACCGCTAGAAAACTTTATTGAACGTTTGCTGATTTTGGGGTGCGATGGGTGGGTCCGTCTATCTCTGAAATCAACTCCGTTTGGGTCCGTCTATCTCTGAAATCATAAGAAAGTTCACTTTGTTTGGATCCGTTTATTCTCCAAAATCATAAGAAAGTCTATGCAAGTACAAATAATAAGAACCAAAATGCTCGTTTGGTTTTGTCTATCTTTAAAATCATAAGACAGTTCTTGCAAGTACAAATAATAAAAACCATCTATGAAATCATAGGAAAATCCATGAAAATACAAATAATAAGAACCAAAACATTCATTTAGGTCTATCTATCTTCGAAATCATAAGAAAGTTTGTGCAAATACAAACAATAAGAACCAAAACACTCAAGAAGTTAAACAAGGAAACATGCCAAAGATGCTAAGAGGATATACTAAATAATGTAAGCCGAAGAGGGAAAATTGTTGGAGAGCATAGAATTTCAGTCTTAAAGCTCTATTGTTGGAATGCATGTGCACCACATAATTCAATAGTACTATTTCGCTCATTACTAATTGGTTTTGGGTGAGAAGCACGGACTTCTACATGTTCAAACCACATTGTTGGACCACACGTACTCTACATCACTCAATAGTAATAGGCCTAGCCCATAAGGTGTCAGGAGCTGGACAACCGCACAAGCCTCCTAGAAAATGGGGCCTCTTATAAAACGTATTAGGTGTATGATTTATGCTTTTTGGGCTTTATCTTGAAACTTTTAAGCCTTTTTTTTTAGTAGTGATTTCCCCACTCCAATTTTATTCACTTACACTCTATTTTATAACTAAAAAATGAGTGGATAAAATTGGAGTGGGGAAATCATTACCCTTTTTTTTTCCTTCATATAATGGGCTTCTTTTATTTAAACTAACCAACTTAGCACTTATACGTGCAATCTACAAAAGGAGCTAAATGTTGAACATAAAAGGCCTCACCTTTTATTTCTGCTCAGGATCTCAAAAATCAATGAACCAGCCTTGAATAGTAGCCGTCCACGTGTTTAGCTCAAAGTTCTGCCACATGGAATATGAGCTTATTGTGAGTATAGTATCTCACCTTACCTATCACAAGAACCATGAGCTATATAACAAGAACCATAATATTTACAAATTAAATGTGCAGGCATTTTGTCAAAAGATACACAATTTTTTTTTCTTCCTGAAATAACTCTAACAGTCGGGAATAAAGTGCATTTCAAAGTACAAACAAGAAAGCGTGAGGTCCACTGCAACTAAACTTGATGATGCGTTTACAAAAGTCCAGAGTCTGGTAGCTTAATAAACATAAGCCAGTATTCTCCATGGGACAAGCCTGCGGTATTCTGCCCAGATTTCTTTGTACTTCTCTGCACAATGAGCTTCATCTCTTCTTTCTCTCCATATGAGCAGAATGAGAAGATAAATTGGATAGAAGTATGGAACTGGGGAACTGCAAAACGAGCGACTTTTAAAAATGGAAAATCTATTTTTCTACGAAAACTATTTCAACATTTGTAAAGGAATAGGGAAAGTACCTTATTCCACAGGGTAAACTAAAAGACAGTGCAAGTAACAAGTCCCCAAGGTAATTACAGTGCCTTGCGATTCCCCTTCACCAAAATAATCAGAGTATGAGAAAATGTTTGTGATGAAGCATAATGGAAAATCTACTTTGCTTGTAAGTAGCATTGTCAATGTAAGCAACAGAAAGGCCGGGATTATAGTTAGTTTTATGAAATAATATGAAATATAATGCATGTAGCTTCCCCACAGAAAGAGAGAGAGTGAGTGAATGAATAGTCAATACATCATCTAATTCATTTTTCAATTACTTGGACCTTTTGTGAAGTTTAGATTTCATCAACCGCCAGTCTAGTTAGGTGTTCCTCCTACCAGACCAGATTGTATCTGAGCCCAATTAAATGGGTTACTTGGTTCACCTCATAGTTTCAAACATTGTTGGGTGATTGACAATAATGATGAGCAGAAGAAAAGAACAAGATGATATAGAAGGCGGTTGATGTAAATCTTACCAATAACCAGACGCAAGCAACTTTCCCCCAATGACCCTTGCAGGCCTACCCCATATAGGTGCTTTAGGATTCTTCTTAAAGACATGCTTTTGCTTGTTGGCTCCTCTGAATACCATGTACCTGACCAGTATGGATTTTAAAAGTTCAATGTCAGCACACAAAGAGAAATTATGTTATAATGCTCCGAATGCCAACTACAAGTTGATGGAAAGGTTACCCGATCAGAAAAGTCAAACAATTTGCTACAACAGCGGCTGTTCCTAACTCCACCTTGTTACTCAGAAGCCACCATCCCTTTAACAAAGGAAATAACAAGGCAGAAATTTAGAACAATGAAGAACACAATGGCTAAGGGTTTCAATGTTACTTTAAATCACTCTTCTGTTTCACAGAATCTATAACAAATATGTTTTATCTTTTACAGTTCTACGGCCAGTCTGAGTTCTCAAATAGAAGTGTATGGAAACACACCAAATCAACTATTACAGTGTGATCGTATGGGTGGGGGAAAGTAGGAAAGAAAAAACCAGTTGAGTTATTTAAGCTGTAGTTTAGGTGACATGCCTGGATGCTAAAAGTGAAAGGAATCCACACTAGATCTCCAAATACAAGCATGAAACCCAGTCTCTCTGCAATTATGTCCCATCTGTAAAAGGCAAACCATGTAAAAATAAATCAAATATGCAAAGATAAATGTAACAACCCAAATTGGCATCTTATTCAATCATCACAAAGACAGTGAAGAGAATGCGTGAGGAAATGTAGCAGACCAAACTTATTGAATTCTTTCCTCAATATCCAAAAACACAAATGAAAATGGATAAACGACTAGAAGACACAGGAAAAACATTAAAAAAAAATGGCTATAGCAATAAAAAAAAATGACTAAAGATAAAATCAGAATCGTGTGTTCAGCATATTTCAGAAAAATGTGTGTGGCAGATTCTGTCTGGGGAGGGAATGAGAACCCTAGGATGTACAGGTGCGAAAAGATTCTTGAGAATGTAAAAGCAAAGAGTGACATGGGATAAAACTAAGTTGAATGATTCAGCTAGACGTCATGGTAATGCACTTACATGGAGGTCATGTACTCCTCATTAAAAAAGTAGTCCAGGATGTATAACTGGAAAAAAGGAAAAGGACAGAACTTTCAGCAATCACTTACAAGAAGTAAACTAAAGAGTATATATTATATATAGACAATTTTGATAGACATAGAGAAACAAATATTATACACATATGAAATGAGGTCAGATTACCACACAGAACAACTGGAAGAGGATCATTGATTGACTCAAGGTGCCATCTTGGATGCTTCTCACAAGAACCGAAAGGTTGATAAAAAGCCAGCCCATCATTCCAGCTCTAACAAAGAAAAATCTACAGAAGAGAATATCATCTTTATAAGCTTCATATAAAGATAATACAAGAAAGATAAAATAAGGTCTGAAATTAAAAGTAATTACTACTAATTCTATTGGTGTATGTTAGAGTGGCTATATGGAAAGCATGCCACAAATATTGAAGACTGGATTACATACTTGAGGTCGATGCCCATAAACTGAGGATTAAGCTGTATCCCAAACCACCTATTAAACAAATTAAGAGTGTCCGTATTAATATAACTGTAAGATGCATTCGACAAGGGATTGAAGCAAATACAGAGTTAGGATAGGTTGGTAACTCAAGGTTTAAAAGTATAAGTCCTAAAATCCCTCTATAACATCTGTTCCTACCATTTTTTTTCTTTCTACCATTTGTCTAATTGAGAAAATGCAAATGTTATAAGGCAGGTAAAGAAAAGTGTGGGCAGGGTACTATATACATGCTCATCTGAATTTATATAAATTTTTTTTAACTATTCACTATATCATATACAAATATAAACCATTTCACCAAATGGAGATGGCTCGGAATAAGTTAGACAAGTTGTTTAAACTACCAGTCATGTAGAAGGTTCCCTGTCACATGAGGCTTTAGGGAAGAACCTCGGTTGCTCGACTTGCAGCCAGCAGCATAAAGTACCAGTGTGACCTAACATTGTATGAAATTAAAGGAAACAATTATATATCAATTTTGACAAAAGAAGACAACTTAATAACGATGATCCAATACTCATTGACAGAAGATGGAATATACGGTCTCATAGGGTTAATCCATTTATGAAAAACTATTTGGAAGCTGGTATTTTTGTATCCCTATATATTTGCAAGACAGAATGATTGAATCATTTTCCCCATTATATTAGTTTCATACTGAAGTTGTGGCTTTTCTTTGTTAATTTCAGAGTGAATTGTTTAAATTATTGTGAGGTTGTGGAGGTGCCCATATGGAGGCTCTTCCACATGAGACCAAACCAAAACACTGAGAAACTCAACTTTTAAGTCACAAATTGTCAGTCTGAGTTGAAAACAGAGAAGAAAATAGAGTTTCATCTTAAACAAGGATGCCAGCACTGCTGAACCTCGTTAAATCTCTTGTGCACTATTTTTATTCCTTGTTTACATTATTTGTTCTACTGTGATTGTGTTGTGGAGTGTGTATTTCTGAATTTCAGTTTATCCAAGGTGAAAAGTCCAACAAGTGGTATCAGAGCTCTTTGGTTCGTGTGAGATTCAGATTTGTCCACCATGAGCACTGCAAGCAATTTGCAATTTTCAGTTGAGCAGTTTAATGGGAAAGGCAGCTTTACTCTTTGGCAGAGAAGAGTAAAGGACCTCCTGGTCCAACAAGGTTTGGCTAGACCTTTGAAGGGAGCAGATGGAAGGCCTGAAGGAATAAAAGATGATAAGTGGGAAGAGTTGGAGTCGAGGTGTGTGAGTACAATACGACATTGTATTGCTGATAATATCATAAATAATTTTATGGATGAGGATTCTCCTCCTGCTTTGTGGGAGAAGTTGGAGAAGCTCTATATCGCTAAGAGCTTAACCAACAAGTTACATCTGAAGCGGCAATTGTACAAGCTGAAGATGGAGGAAGGCGGGAATCTCATGGACCACATGAACGTGTTCAATGGATGCATAGATCAACTGCGGAAAGTTGATGTTAAAATTGAGGAAGAAGATAAGGCCCTCATACTTCTTACCTCACTTCCTGATTCCTATGAAAATCTTGTTACAACTTTATTGTATGGTAAAGATACAGTGAGCTTGGAACAGGTGCAGACATCATTGGTGTCCCATGATATACAGAAGAAAAGGACCAGAGATGACGGGCATAAGACTGCATTAGCTGTTCAAGGTGGGAATCACGGAAGGAAATTTGATGGTAAATCTGAGAAGGAGAACAGGCTCAGATCTATTACCCGAGAGAGGGGTGTGCAGTGCTACCATTGCAAAGAATTTGGTCACATCAAACGATTTTGTCCTTTGAGGAAGAAAAAGGATGATGCTGGTTCAAGTGGAAATTCTTATGTAGCAGAAGAAGATTTCGGATTTGTCCTCACGGTATCCGAAGGTGAAAATACTTCTCCTTGTGATGTTTGGATTTTAGATTCTGGTTGTACTATGCATGTTTGCTCCAAGAAAAATTATTTTGACACATTCCATGCATGTAAGGGTGGTGACCTGTTTATGGGTGATGGACACCCTTGTAAAATTAAGGGATTTGGAACTGTCAAAATAAATATGTATGATGGAGTGGTGCGCACAATAGGCGATGTGGCATATGTACCAAAGGTGAAAAAGAATCTAATATCTCTTGGAAGATTGGACTCTTTGGGATGCAAATATTTTGTTGCAGGAGGAGCCATGGAAATGATCACGAGTGGTGGAATGGTCCTAATGAAAGGGAGAAAGTGTGATGGTTTATATTGTCTGGATGGTATTACCATGATGAACTCGATGGATTGTTGCTGGAAACGAGAAGCGTTGATTTGTTTTCAGGGTAGAGACAAGGGTGAGGGAATAAAACCTGTTGATAAAGATGGGGGTGCATCGAGACCCTCCTCTGAAGCTATGTAGAAAAGTAGCTTGGTGCAGCTACACATGTTTATTGGCCGTATAACATGAATGGAGATGGGACCATGTTTGTTGATTCATGTGTTGTGTAGCTGGTGTGTTTTGTAAAGGCCAATAGTATAATATGGTATTAGTTTGTATAGTATTTTCACCAAGGTGGAAATTGTTAAAAGTTGGTGAAAATATTATAGTATTAAACTAGTGCAGCATGTTTTTTTTAGTGCAGTAGGCATGTTCAAAAAGAATTCAAAGGACATGGGATAGTGGGCTGCCTACTTTGTTCTCACTCAGCTAGTGGAGAATTAACGTGCATCCAGCACCATTGCTTTTATGGGTTATTAAAAGGGCAGCAGCTGTGCCATTTTGATAAGTGGAATGCAAAGGTTGATACACGGGTGTGAGAGGAAAAACAGAGAGTGATCTTTGTGGGAGAGAGAGAAAGGTTCTTGGGAAATACTGTGAGTTGTGTACAAGGGTAGTTGGATTTTGGGTTATGTTGATTTAACTAGCACAAGGTTTGTTCATGTACTTCACCAACCACAACACCAATGTCTATTTCAAATGCTACAACTGAAACATGGACTACTAAATGTCAATTGCTTACTGACTTACCAGAACATTAAACAGAAAAGTTGTTGACAACAGCTCAAATCCTCTGTCTGATATTGCCTTAAAACATTCTTTTGATGTTAATATTATTCAATTTTTGGAGCACACAAACACAATAAACTGATGGCAACATTTTAACACTATAATCTCCATTAATTTATTTATACAACTTTAGGACGGAGAGAGAGATAGAGATATGTATCCCTTGGGAACAGCTAAACTACATATCATGATGTATCAATCTAGTTCTGTTGCATGGAGCTGGACCCACATTCAGGAAAGTGAAATAACCCCTCTCACGGCAAAAAAAAGGAGAATGATATATAGCTGGTGGATTGGAAGTTTAGAGATAGGATGCACTCAGATGCATATGGAACAGCCTTCATCTTTCCACTATGCCTTTTTCAAATTGGTGCTAAACGCTGGATATGAAAAGTGAAAGCATTCAAATTGTCTTTCCAAGGAAAACCATCAATCCTATTTTGGGTTACTAAAGTGATTTTTCTGTATGACAGTTGACACTTATTCAAATTTTAACCAAAATGTAGATACAATTATATCATCTCCAATTTCCACAGCATGATCAATTGCATGTGATATTATATAAGATGTAAATGAAAATTGCAAGCTGGCTATTAGCACTCTCAAGAACCATCAACCCAAATATAATCACTACAAGGAAATTAAAAATCCAAAAAACACAATGAAGTTATGACCACATACAGTAAGTGATACGAAATCCATCTTAGCACCAAACCCAAGAAGCCCAATCAGCAACAGAAGTGATAACAGACCCTACAAGGACAATAAAAAAAATGATTTTAGCCAAAAATACACCACACTCTCTAAACCACAGCTATTCAAGCAATTAAACAAACAGATAGCGTGTGCAAGTATGAATGCAATTAAAAAGAAGCAAATCATTGCAGCGATAATGAAGACGAGAGCCATCTGGTAAGGTGGCTCCGGGAACTGTTGTGCGGAAGCGACAACCAATTGCGAGTGAAAAATAAACAACAACTGGCAGGAGAAAAATTAAACAAAATAATCAACAAGAACAACACCAAGATTTATACTGGTTCGGCAATTGCCTACATCCAGTTTGGAGACGACGGAGTATTCCACTATAATCAATGGGAACAATAAAATAGTGTTTAACACTCAATTTCCCAAAGACCCAAATAACCCAAGCTCACACATTTACAATAGGAAGAGAAAATTGAAAATACAAAGCAAAGACAACTTGAGAGAATTTTCTTCTCTCTGCCGAATGGCTCCTTGCTGTTTCTCTCCCTCTCTCAGTGTATCTTCAATTGCTGCATGCATCTCCTTTTATAGCCAAGGAAGTTGGCCCTTCAAACAAACCAAAGGCCAAAGTTCAACCATGAACGATTGTCTCCCACATACAAATGCTTCCCATTTTACTTTGTCTGCCAATGCCAAAAGTGAGCTGCCAATTAACAACTAAAAGAAGCCATTAAGCTTGTCTGCCAACATAGCCGAAAGTGAGCTGCCAATTAACAACTAAAAGAAGTCATTAAGCTTGTCTGCCAACATAGCCGAAAGTGAGCTGTTTTCTTTTGAGCATTGCTTAGACTTAATTGGCATTTGTAAAGTTTGTTGATTGCCCCATGGGGGATTGGGAGACGACTATTGGGAGTGTTACTTCGAGGTTTTGAGCCAAGGTGGAGATTGTTGAATATTGGCTCAAAAGAAAACAGCTCACTTTCGGCTATGTTGGCAGACAAGCTTAATGGCTTCTTTTAGTTGTTAATTGGCAGCTCACTTTCGGCTATGTTGGCAGACAAGCTTAATGACTTCTTTTAGTTGTTAATTGGCAGCTCACTTTTGGCATTGGCAGACAAAGTAAAATGGGAAGCATTTGTATGTGGGACACAATCGTTCATGGTTGAACTTTGGCCTTTGGTTTGTCTGAAGGGCCAACTTCCTTGGCTATAAAAGGAGATGCATGCAGCAATTGAAAATACAAAGCAAAGACAACTTGAGAGAATTTTCTTCTCTCTGCCGAATGGCTCTTTGCTGTTTCTCTCCCTCTCTCAGTGTATCTTCAATTGCTGCATGCATCTCCTTTTATAGCCAAGGAAGTTGGCCCTTCAGACAAACCAAAGGCCAAAGTTCAACCATGAACGATTGTCTCCCACATACAAATGCTTCCCATTTTACTTTGTCTGCCAATGCCAAAAGTGAGCTGCCAATTAACAACTAAAAGAAGCCATTAAGCTTGTCTGCCAACATAGCCGAAAGTGAGCTGTTTTCTTTTGAGCCAATATTCAACAGGAACAACTTTGCCGGGCAGTATAGATCCGGCAATGGCCAAGTAAGCAAAGAACAATGCGAGTATAACAACCTGAATATTAAGGATCAATTAATTGATTAACTATAACAAAATTGGGGATGAAAGAAAAGGTGGTGATGGGTTTAGAGAAGCATACTTACAGAGTTGCATGAGGGAATTAGGAGGTGGAGAAGGAGGTGGAGAAGATGACCCAGATCCATAGTTGCGGAGAATAAGAGCTACACAGGTAGGCACTTGCTATACTCTGCTTCTTTCTTTCTTTTATGACGCGACTGTTTGACAGCAATGATTCTCCCGCCTCAGTTCTTCCCATTTTTAAATGCTTGGTTTCGCACTTCGGCTTTTTTATTTAATTAGGATGATAAATTGTTATTTTTTAGTTTTCTCCAATATCTTACAATTTTTTTGAAAGAAAAACAAATAAATGAATCATTTCATCAACTCAAATTTCGAGGCACAATTTTAGTGCACAAAATTATATTTGGTTGTCAAACGTTAGAAAAGTTTGATCCAATTGAAACTACAGTGACTTTAGTGCTAAATTACTAGGACAAAAATGATTTTTTTTACCAAATTTATTATTAAATAATGCACTTTTGATTTTTTTATTTATTTAAGAAAAGCTGTTATTGTATCATATATTAGGTTAATACAAAGATGAAAGTATAGTAACCATGCAAGGTTCTAGATACATAGAAACACACCTGCAACATCAAACGCACAAGGTGTATCTCCACTAAAAACCATATGAGGCCAAAGGAATTTCGGCATAAAAGCCACAATCCTGACAAGCCAGAAATGAACCGTATCAATACAACTAAAACTTTTAAACACTCACAAATAGGTATAAGTAGAGATTAGACTACATACAAACACCCAACTCATAAAAGAGTTTATGTAATTATTACAACTCAAGAAACTATACTCACACAAGTGAGTAAAGGCCACTCAGCCACCTCTTTTGTCTCCAAATTCACCAATGAAACCACCAGCACACTGCTACTTAGTCGTCACCGAAGATTCCAAAGATAACAAAATCACAAGAGCTGCCAACGAAATCACCAGCGCAGCCAAGCGAAAAAAATCAGCCAAATAACCCATGAACAACCCCAAGAGAAGAGGACAGGGTGGGGAGGAGGGAGAAAAGGAAGGGGTGGAGAGGGTAGGGGAGGGGAGGAGAGGGGTGGGGTGGGGTTGTGGCGACTGGAGCTAAGTTCTGAGGAATTTTTTTTTAGAAAGAGTTCTTTAGGATTTTTGAAGGAAAATTTTGTGTTCCAATTGTTTGATGAGAAATTATTGTCTTCTAATTGTTTTGTCAAACAAAAGGTATCTAGAAAAAAAAAACGAATTAGTTTGATTGAACAAATTATATTTTATAATTTTCAAAAATTTCATCAAATCTTCTAAAGCATTGCTAAATGGCTCTCGTCTGGCATTTTACAATTTTATATTATTCGCGAGTGTGGCTATATCGACCCCCATATTCTATTTTTCCACATATCTTATTCCCACTCACCATGTAAATTTGAAAAAACACAATCCTATCATTTCATCCACCATTCTTCCTAAAATACCCCTTAATTATTAATGCAAGCAAATTTTCTTTGATAAAAAAATAAAAAATAAAATATAAAATATAAACTACGATTTCCTCACCTTTTTGTTGGAATTGTTCTTTTCAACATCCATTTGTTTTCTTCTTCATAAACAATTTGATTGAATGAATAGAAGAGAGAAGAATTTTTTTTGAGAATTGAGTTCAAAGCACTCAAGAGTCATAAGAGCAATTGAGAAGTTGCATGCTTTCTTCTTTATTTTTTTTCTTTTCTTTTTGTCAAAGGGTAGAATAGGTGGATTACGTGAGTTGAAGTTTTTTTTCCTTAGTCCTTAACAGTCAATTTACTGAAAAATAAATTTATCTTTAAAATTTAAATTTTAAAGATAAAATAGATGTACATAGGACAGGGTGAAAATAATAAAACTCTTATTTACCATTTTGCGCTAGGAGCATTGTCCTATTGTTTTGATACGAGCACTAGGTGCATTAAATAGTATTTTATTTCTATTAATTTTATGTCACAAGTCAAACAAATTTTGACTTCTTAGAAAGCCAAACTCAGTAATCTAATTTCCTTTTCTTTTTTCTTTTTTTTTGTGTCAAAATTCTAATTTCCATTTTGATACAATACAAAAGTGATGTACATTTCCTAACATTTTCGGTTGCTTTAAAATTTATTTTCTAATTTAACTTCTCAATTTTTAAAATGACGATTTGGTTGATTCTTAGGGTCAGTTTGGCATTGCTGTGCTGTGAAAATTATCGTTGTCATATTTGCTATGAGAGAAATCAGCTGTGAGATAAAATAGTTTGGCATTTGGTAAACTTTTTGTTAAAAGTGTTGTTGGTACTAATTCCCGCATAATCAGAAAATGATCCTCGCATAATCAATATTAAACCTATCGCCTCTTCGAAACTGATTTATGCATAATCAGAAAATGAAAGCACCTTATTAGCTGTCTCTCACAGCAAATTTTAACAAGAAGTGATTTTCTCATCATTTGTCAAACGTGTTGGGTTTTCCAACATTTTTAAAAAATTACTTATCATCCCAAATTAGCAATGCCAACAAAAATATTTTTTGACATAATTAAATAGTTCAATAACTTGACAAAATATTGGAAATTCAATTATGGGCCAAGTCCCATTGGTTTCAAGATTTATCATATATCACATATCCATCCATCCCCTTATCCCCTTATCCACATAACACAACTGCCTCTCTCTCTCTCTCTCTCTCTAAAACAGTTGCTTACAATGCTTCGCACGCTCTGCCTCATCCCAACTCCCTCCTCCTCCTCCTCTCTCACCACCTCAAATCCCCATCCTCCTTCACACTTCATCAAGTTCCGTACATCCTACCGCGAAAACCTCCGCTATCTCAAAACGTTGCGTATCATCTCCCCCCAAACCAACCCCAAAAAGCTCCCCCTCCCCGACGCCACAGACCAAATCCTCTCCACCGTAAATTTCCTCAAGTCCAAGGGCTTTTCGGAACCTGACTTCCCGAGGCTCGCCTTCCTCTCCCCCAAGCTCTTCTCCCCAACCCTCGACCCCACCGACATCGCCCCCGTCTTCGACTTCCTCGCCGCCGAGCTCCCCGCCGACGCCTCGTCCTCCTGCGGCCTCATCCTCCGCTGCCCGGACCTCCTCTTCTCCGACGTCGAGTTCTGCCTCCGCCCCACGCTGCATTATCTCAAACAGTTGGGGCTCGAGAAGCTCGGGGCTCCGACGAATTTGAATGCACATTTGTTGAACACGAGGGTGGAGAAGCTCAAGAGGAAGATGAGGTTCCTGAGGAGTTTGACACTTTCGTATGAGGAGGCAGCGAATGTGTGTGTGAGGCTCCCTGCGATTTTCGGGTACAGCGTGGAGGATAACTTGCGGCCCAAGTATGAGTATTTAGTGAAGGAGATGGGGAGGAGTGTGGATGAGTTGAAGAAGTTTCCTCAGTATTTTGGGTTTAGCTTGGAGAAGAGAATAGTGCCGAGGCATTTGCATTTGAAAGAGAGGAATGTTGAGATTCCGTTGAACAGGATGTTGCTGTGGAGTGACCAAAAGTTCTATGCCAAGTGGAAATAATACTCAAACAATCAAAATGTTAGGAGACCACACCACCGTATAAATGTGATCTCCTTAGCATAGTGTATCTAAAAAGGTGCAAAAGAGTCCACACTCATGTTAGATTAATTTAGTTGAATTTAGATTATCGTTTGTATAAAATAAATAACAAATACAAAAACAAAATATTTGAGTTTTTTTTTTCTCTTAAAATTTTTATGAGAGAGAATTCGAACTTCAGAAGTGAGGAACACCAACGGACAAATAACTAACAGTTGCAATAAGGTTAGATTTGAAAACATTTGAGCATCCGTGTGTGTGAGTTGAGGGTTTTCTTATTCTTCAATTCGGTTCATCTAGAACTGAAAATCAGATCTTTTATCATTGTTGTATAAGCATGGATCACAAAATAGAAACTGAAATCACATGCTCAGAGAATGAAATAGAAATATTCTAAGGGGATTTGTAGCAAGAAGAATATCGAAACTACAACTTAATAGAACTTGGGCAGCACATAGGCCTTTAAAAACGTTCAATTCCTTTCAACTGCTTTCCATCATCAACCACCTTTAATGGTACAATTGACACCCCAGTAACACATTTTCTCATTCAAATTTTCCACTAAACTCAGTTTCAAATGAAAGATGTTGATGCCTTCTCATAGTCACAACCAACCAGGGTGTTCCTAAAACGTTGGATCCCTTTTTTGGCCAAAATCATTGAATGTTTATGTCATAGTGATGTATATATTCAGAATCATGTGGATGGATGATGTGATGCAGTCAAACCATATCAGTTGCTTAATCCTACTTGAATCACTTTGACCTGTTAATGAACGTTTCCCCATTCTCCTGTGAAGAGTAATCAAAATTATTAGAGACATAGAAAGGAGAAGAACAAGAACAAGAAGAATTAATATCCTACAAGATCAATCCAGCACAAGAAGGCCTTCAAATTAATTCAGCAGAACCAAGGCTTTACATCCTGAACAAAATGCCATTTTGCAAATATAGAGCCACATGTGGGTTTGTTCTGCTGAATTAATTTTAAAGCCATACATGTGGGTTCCCACAATAAATGCATAAGAGAGAGAGAGCTCTCTCGCACACACAAGACAGAGAGAAGAGGGAGGGGGGCAGGAGTTCAGTGCAAAGCTTCCATGCAAACAAGAGAGAGAGGCAGGGCAGGGCTGGGTGAGAGTTTCATAGGCAGGGATTGCCATTTACCAGATATTCAGAAAGTCAGCCTTGTCTTGTTAAAAGTTCAATGTCCACTCCAACTTCAGCAATCTTGGTTTCTTTCGAAGCCTTTGCTATTTTAGCAATGTTTTCAACATCAAAGTCGATAGCTATCTTTTTCACAAGGCCCTCGAGCATCTGTTTTAGACAAAAAAGCAAGATCATCATAGATTCAAGGTAGTAACCAAGACTGCTATATGACACTGACATGTCAATTATTCTAGCACAAGTAAGTTCCCTAAACTCCATAACATATAAGTATTCAAAACATACCAGCGATCCGATGGCAACTAAAGCTCGAAATTTTGCATCAACTTCTAGATTTTCCTCTTCTGCAATCTGCAAAAGTCCAAACATTACTTTCATGATTCTGACATCTGACTATTGTATTAGAAAGATACTGTAGTCCACCTCAAAAAGAGCAAGGGCCCTCTTTATCTATGTTCACCTTTTGAGGGCATTAAATTT
The DNA here is from genome assembly GCA_020226455.1 of Prunus salicina. Taxonomy (NCBI): domain Eukaryota; kingdom Viridiplantae; phylum Streptophyta; class Magnoliopsida; order Rosales; family Rosaceae; genus Prunus; species Prunus salicina. The sequence goes on along the minus strand of CM035347.1, from coordinate 14,519,319 downwards.
AAAAAACACGAACTGCCAATGAAGGGGCAATCAGAACAGTAAACTGGTAAGTTGATGTATTATACCTGAAGTGCTGCTGAAAGAACCTGCGATTGACCTTCCTGATCCTTCTTTTCGATCAACAGAACAGCATAACTGTCAAGCTCAAAGGAAAAGGCCAAAAGGTTAATATCTAAACTCAATCAGTTACAGAACAGTAGTACAATTATATACCAAGTTGAGCACATTATGTCAACAAACATATCCCTTTCCAACATTAGTTGCCATTGCAGTCTTCGTTTTTCCTATAACTTCGAATTATCACAAAATTGGAGAAAGAAAGAAGGGGATGGAAGAACAAGTTGAATCATGTAACAGAACATGTGCAGTCAATAGAAAACTTACTTGAGAATCAAGGTTGCGTATGATAACTGCAAATTCTTATTCGGAGATGAAGAACAACTTGAATACACATCTAGAATCTGCAAAGCCATTCAACAAATCAAGTTACTAAATCATGATATATAGAATTCAAGATGCACTAACCATGACAAACTGTGTACCGCCCCACAAATAAGTCATTATTTAAGTACAAAGAAGCAAACACACATTTTGTTAGTACTTCTATAAAGTTTCCTACAAAGTTACCGCTAGATAATCTAGTTTAATGATTTATTCAGGAAACTGTTCACATCAAACTCAATTAATGATTCCTGAAACAATTGCAAGATGTTCTAAACAAAAAATTATTCATCGAATAAATAAATAAATAAATACAACACACATTTAATTTACATGTTGGAAGCAGTACAAAATTGATAAATGTACTGTGGTTTTTAATTAGGTTAGCATGCAATCATTAAAAAATAAATAAAAATCTGAAATTCATATTGCAGCAAGCAGCAAGCAGCAAGTAATGCCTCACCAAACCTTGAATTGCAAAAAGAAATACATCAAACTATTTATCAAAAGTACTGGACGGGCAAAAAACACACAATCATTATAAGAAGGTACCAAAATGTAATAGAGACCCTTATATACAAACCAATACCAAAACATGGAACTTACTAAAGGTGAAATTTGAAAAGATCTGTGAGCACTTTACAGACAACGATATCATGCCCAGTATTGAATTTTTAATTGAGTCAACTAAAAAGCTGATAGATATCCACAGATCATTAACCCTACCATCAACAAAGAATATGAATGTTTGTAAGCAAAGAACATGTAAGGCGCAAACCAGATATGTGACTGGGAAAGAGCCCATTAGCCTCTTAAACCACTAAGAAACCCCAAAAGCAATGTTATGTCAGAAACCAATTGCAAAGGAAGGCTAACCTCACTGCGATGCTTTTGTAACCAATTGTAGTAGCACGAATTCTTGAAAAGATTGGTCACAACACGAACACTAGTTAAGAGATTAGCAGGAAGTGACGGATTTGTTGCGACTCTTTTGATCATTTCCAATAGTAAATCTGGTTATAGTACACAACGTAAGAAATAGAGACCTTGAAATAAGAACAGCATCAACAGAAAGTAAGAAGGTTGCAAATGTTTGACTTGTATCATATGCATACATCTGGAGAAATCAACTTAAGAATGTTCGTGGGTCATCTGGCCTCATCATCTAGTCCCATTTTCTTTTGTACAAGTGTCTATTGATATGTATTTTTACAATTCATAGAAAATAAATGAAAGTGAAACAATTATCTATTTCAAATAAGAACTATCTGATTACTGTGAACCAAATATCAAGATAAAACCATAGGATGGAATATGTCTAATATCATTACCATTCTGAGCTTCAGCATGCTGGAGAAGTACAGTTGCCCCATCAGGGTGCAGGACAATCATCCTCAAAGTATCAATAACTGAAGATGAAAAAAAATATCCACTGAGTAAGCAAAGAAAGTTTCTGAAAAGTGTCACACGAGGTGTGAACAGAATGGATACAATACAATTCACAACAGTAAAACTACACACCAACAATCATAAGCATTCCACAATCTACATAAAAAGCCATAGCTTATTGATATTCTCTTAAGAAATTGCTAAGTGTATAATGACTCTTATTAACAGATCTCCTCTGAAAAAGGAGATGTTATGAGTAGTCACATCACTTGTATGACATCACATGCAGGACTACCACATTGACTTTTTAAAAATGAAAATTTCACTACTATACACACTTACACTGAGACCATTCATGTAACTTTCTCTTTTTCTCTATTGTTTTTTAGTGTTTCTTTTAACCTGTAGCTTTCAATCATAAAGCTAAGAATTCACTTAAGCTTCATACCAGTAGTGCAGAGAAAATGTGGTAACTTGCCATTACAGTATTACGCCCAAGACACAACCAGACACAAGCCAGCTCAACCAGTTTCTATCAATTTGAGATTGGATAGTCATTACATTAGATAACCAGAACTGTCCTGTTTTTAACTTCAGTTCATTCTTGGACAATGGTTTCTATGATTGTTAAATTGTAATCTCTTTTTTCTTAAAGATTGTTCAATTGTAATCTTAACGGATGGAGTATATGCTATGCACTCCTAGACCAAAAAAGATATGAAGAACAGAGCTCTATAAAAAATTCATCAGAAGTCCGCACACTAACCTGGAAATAACATTGCAACTGGCCATGATTTTAGCAACCTAAGCAACATAGCAATGTCAACTTCGGCAAATTTACTAGAATGATAATGTGATGTGTCCTTCAATATTTTAACAATAGCAACCAGCCTGGAAACCTCCACTTCATTTAAAGACAAGTTCTTCTTTTCCTTCAAGATATTACCAAAGGCCATTATTCAGGAAATCATATTTTGCATAATATAAAGAAACACAGTTCTAAAACAGAAAAACAAAAAATACTAGCACCAAGCTGCTCCTCAAGTTAGGCTAAACAGATTGGAAATTCAAAAACAAAATAAATAAATTAAAGGAAAAAATTAAAAATTAAAATAAATACTCAACACCCTATCATGCATAATGAAAGGAATAAGAAAAACAAAAGATGACTACAGAAAATTAATATCAGAAAACAGTGAAAATAATATTAGGCACCTCAATAGTTTCAACAAAATCCATGACCAATAGTATCATCCAGATCCAAAAACTATTTCATTCCCTTCTACCACTTAAGGAAAAAAATCAGTTACATATAATGATGCTTACTGTTGGTCTAAAAATTAGATTGTCACAAGCAAGTGATTTGGACACAGTGGACTCAAACAAACCAGTTACATATAAATGGGTGGTAAGACCCAAAGAAAAATACAAATTTTAGGAATGCAGCAAGCCTGCCAACTTAACAATGCTTCATCTACAAAGCTTATGATTCAGTGCTTGCTTGAGAGCAAAAACTATGAGGTAACTTTTTATATGTATCACCGTCCAATTACAAATTATCAAAGTTGTCAATTGTTCATGATATTCAGAAAGAGGATTGAGGTAGCTTAAAATATATGTTGAAGATGAGGACGGCAAATAGGAAGTTTCAAAAATGCAAAAGAATAATTGAAAGGTTGGTGAAAGCTTATTAAAAGAGAACTTTCAAAGAGTTATAAAGAAGGCACAGTCTGTTACAAAGGAAATTTGTACAAAAGACTAAAGCTATTCCATTCCGATTGAGTGGTAACAAGTTATAACGCTGGCATCTAAAGCAAAATTTCAATTTGTAAGAAATACATATAATTTCAAAAACAAAGCAAACTTGCAAAAGAACCAACCTGGTCAGAGAGTAGATTATTATTGAATTCTGTAATCTTCTTGAGGATTCCATCAAACTGAGCCACGTCAAAAACAAGCATTCCTTTCTGGAAACAAAATCATTCAAAGGAAAAGATGCTATAAGTATGACATTAATATAACAAATGCTCAAATTTCTTGAGGGACATGAAGAACGAAACCAAAACCACCAGAACAAGTAAAAAGCCTAATTTACAAACCCATCCACGAGAAGAATTGATCTTGAAATAATGAGTTCAAGGTAGAACTATGACTACAGTAATAGCCTTTAAGAATAAAGCATTCACAATGCTGACTAAACTCCAGTAATCTTCAACCACAACTACTCGGCATCAGCTACAGAATCATTAATGGTATCAGAAAATTAGATGATAGTGCACAACATCTGATCTCGTAGCTTCGAGTTCAGTGCCGTACCGTGGCCGGAGGATATCCATAAAATTTCAAATGGATCAACACTGCTCATTTCTAGAAGCTAGACCGAAGTCGTTTTACACTGCTTTACCTTCTCCAATATGCTTAGCTTCTAAAACCCATTTATTTAGTTGGATTTCCAGATGATACAATATAATCGAATTACAGCATGTACGTTTATACACAGAACACTTGTTATAGTAAATTATTTATCATTAAGTTAGTCTCAGCCACATGGGTATGCCAAGCAATCTCGAATCAAACTGGGTCTTTATCTAGAACCCTATTTTAGAAGTACTGAAGCGAAAAGCCTTCATTAGTATGAGAAGTGTACAGAGCACAGATAAAACACAGAACATAAATATGACCAGCCGATACATTGTTATCAACTTAACCTGTGCATGGAAATTGATGCATTCCAAACCTTAAGAACAAGAGCTGCAAAAGCCTACCTTAGGAACATGTTTGAAGGTAGGTTTTGCAGAAGCTGTAACCAGAGGAAAAATAAAATAAAATAAATAGAAATCAGGTATTGACATAGTTTATAGTTCAATATATATAAAAATTAAAAAAAAGGCATCCCGAATTCAATTAAAGAGAAAGAAATTTAAAAGGATACATACCAGACTTGTTTGAAGATTGTCCAGGTACATAAGCACTAGCTGAAATAAAGGGGGAAACAAGGACACAATATAACACATGAATCACCACCATATCAAGATTAGATGGTCACAACTCAAAACAGAATACTTACACCCAGTATAGGGATCACGAAATGATGGATCAAGTGTGAAGTCTTTCTGTCCAGTATTTTGGAGAATGAAAGCTACAACCTGTTCCCGGTAGGAAAGAGGAAGATTCTCCTTCAGAAGCCAGTTGTCAGCAGCATCATATGGATTATCTGAAGATAAACAACTCAATGCATGACTCATATTCTTGAAATAATGTTGTTCACTTGCACCAACTACAACTAAGGGCTAGAACTGTTGAGAAAGGTAAGTGTTCTTTATTCATAAAGTTCTTAATGTATGATCAATAAAATCATAAACTTACAAGATTCCAAGATCACAAACTAATCATCATTGATTACTATAGAAATTAGATTCCTTGTGAGCAAAAATTATATATTCAAATAAAAAAAATTACAACAGCCATTAAAAAATTTTGTTTTTAGATTTTCCTATATCTCATCTTCTCAACAGATTAGAAGATGGCATGGTTAGGAAAACAAAGGATGAAAGATGTCCAAAACAGAGTGATTTAAATAAAATAAAATAAAATACCACTAAATGAGTGGAAAATAACTGAATAACAAGAAAGAAATAGAAGGCAGGTCTACAAGAGGACAGATACAATACCTGATCGATTGTAAGGCAGCTTACGAATAGGTTCGCCATCTCCAATGTCGACATCAAATACTGAAGAACAAGAATATATATGTACGGATTTTCAAAATATATATGTAGAAAAAGAAAAGACTACAAGTTGACACATAGAGTAAGATTCTGACCATGGTCATATTCATTTCCATCAAGAACAGGACGCTTCATGCCACCATCTGGCCCATCAACAACTTCGCCAATCTGAATTGAAAGAAGTCAAACATGAAGGTTCCCAACTTTTGAAAGCAGTATAGACTAACATCACCAGCATGGAAACATCTAGTTAGCTCTTGTTTCATTTCTTTATTTAGGAAGCAATCCTTATGACTTAAGGTACTGTAAGCCCAAAGTTTTTTGCATATAAGTCATTTGATTTTTCTCACAACAAAAACTGTTTCATGAAAAATTTAACTTTTCTCTCACCCATAAATCTCAAAAACACAGTGGTCTATTTCTCGATACAGACTACAATAAGACCTATGCAAAAAGAGGTTCAAAACTACTCGTGTCCTTTATGCTGCAAACAATTATGCAGCCATTACCTACTTCAACTGCTCAAGATATTTGCATTGGTTTCCAAGCATCAAAATTCAAGGCCATTGAGTCCTCAATAGCATATTGGAAAAGTGGCCAAACTACAAACACACCCAAGAACCAGTGACCAAACTAAACGCGACTGATACAACGGCTTATACCAATACAACTACTATAAGTCATACATCCTCAGACGGAAAACACAAGTACTAGTCTGAAAATGTAAATTACCTTATCCCACTTCTGTTCTCTTATATTCCATGCATATGCCACACCATTGTCCCCTTCTCTGACAACTTTTGTCTGGCCATCACTGGTTCCTGATGACAATACGACCAGACAACATTACTTGATGTGTGGTTTTACTAGTCAAAAGAATACAACATTTACATATTGTTGGCAACTTAACAGAGGCTCTCACTTGGCAGCTGCGATGGAAACCACATACTACAGTAGAAAATGTATACTTTACTATCAAAAGAATGCTAAGCCAAAAAGACTTGTCTTCCTAAAATTGAATAATTGTTCAGAAATTGAAAATACAAATCTGTAAAATTTAAAACAATAAAAATGTGTGACAAACGAAAATGACGAGCAAAAACCAAAAAGTCACTAGAGAAGAGTAAAATTGAAATTGCACCTGGAATCTGTAAGGCCTCTAGCCCAGGTAATTCTTCCAATTTCAACCCTCCAACCCTCTTCCTAAAAGAAACAAGTCATTACATAAATACAAGTAATAAAGGTGAAGAAGATGAAACAGTCAACAGCCAAAAATAATGTATGAAATCAGAAAAAACCAATCAATTCAAGTATATATTTTTGGTCCAATTCAAGTATGTATTTGTATATACAGATAAGTGAAGTTTGGAATCCAAACAAAGAAATGGGCACTTCCATAAAGGAAAGGGGAAAACATTAATTGAATACTAGAGAGAGAGGAAAGAGATCACTAGAAGACAACATCTGACTATTAGGTAACCCTTAAAGAAGGTACTTTTAATATTATACGAGATTATAGTCAGAATAATCATGAAGCATTGGGAAGAAAATTGGGTCAAGCACATGTTATTAGGCATAGCAGATTCATAGCTGTTACATCACATACACAAAACAAGAAGATGGAAATACCTGCTAATTTTGTGTTGAGCAATCTGGGAGAAATATAACTCCACTTCTAGGGCATCAGCAATTTTATCCTGATTTACTGTCCAGATACGTACAACTCCATCAGAACATGCTGTCGCAATATCCCCATTTTCTAAGAATTTTGCATCCCAAACACAGCCAGGATGCTCTATGCTCTGCACGCAAACTCCATCTGAAAAGGACATTATTTCCCACTTAATATAAAGTGCTAATTAACATTTCTGGTGCTTTCTACAAAGAAATTTTCAGTGGCAAACATAAAAGAATGAATCTCGATGTGCAAGAATCCCTGGAGTAAGTGTGTGAATCTTTCTTTTTACTACCCACAAAGCAGGAATTGCTTAAATCATTACCAGGTTTAAAAAATTATCACATTCACATCTCTCATGTATTTTTAGAAACAAGAAGCATTAAGCAGTCACCTTTCCATATCTTAGCAAAACAATCTTCGCTGCTACTGACTATTAATCCAGACACATGTGAATCAACTGAATATACAATTGAAGTATGACCAACCATCTCCATTAAAACTTCACCGCTTAGAGCCCATAACCTTATGGAACTGAAGATGCCAACAAAAAATAAAGTTATGGAGAGCTTACCCAAGTAGAAATGATAGAGCATTTATTATTTAGTAAGTTTACAAACAAGACATTTGCTAGCAACACATGTAAACTTTAAAACATAAATCTCAACTAATATTTTAACCACAAGAGAAAGCAGCAAAGACTCAAGGAAATCAAACAATGTGGTTGAACTTTTCTTAATAAGTGACGCATGTAAGAAATATAAGCCAAATCATTCAACTTTTTCCAAACATTTAATTATTGTCAAAATTTTCCAAAAAATAATAGGTACATACATACCCTCTGTTTATTCATGCATGCATCTTTCCATATATGAACATATCTTCATACAACTATATGACCATGTTGAGACTCTAAGCAGTAGTTAGGATACATTGTACAATAAGCAACCTTTTTAACAGGTCCAAATTCATATCAGAACCAAAATTCAATCGTTCATTTTCTGAATGCTTCAGTTCAGTAGACAAGCTCCTAGTTATACGTCTAACAATCAAGATTTATCAATATGATTTCTGTATGTTATCTCAATAAACAAAGCTATCAAATATTCTATTTGCAACCTTTTTTTTATATATGTTTGCTTTTCTTTAGGATGTTTTAATTTTATTTTGACAACATACTAAACCAAACATTACTCATGCCCTACCAACAAAGATATGCTTCAGGATTGTGTTCATTTAAACAATATCCTCAAAGCAGAACCAGCAATTCAATATAAAAAGATACAAATGCAACAACAAGCTCACCCATCATGTGAAACAGAAAGAATTCCCAATCCAGACATCACTGCCAGACCTCTAACAGTATCTGCGCAATGCATTAGTATGTATAGATCATAAGTAACTGCAAAACATTATGTGCAAGTCATTTTTTCTAAATAGAGCTATGCTTTTGATTTATTAAAACATTCACAATTTTAAAAATATAAATATTATATTTATATTTTAATTTATAATTTTAAAAAATTCATTTTATAAAAAAGAGAGAGATATCCTATGCAAGTCAGAAGAGCATGTTATCTTCAAGTCAAATAGTCTTTGTAGCAACTTGTAATCCAAATGTTATCTTTCTAGCTCTAGTTTAGTATACTATTAATATAGCAATCAGAATTTGGGATTTAGCATAGTAAAGCAGTCTCTTTATGGTAAGCCACAACGTCGAAAATGCCCAGACACTTTCGCATTTATTCAGGACCTACAAGATGGCCTAAAAGTAACATACAAAATAAAATTACCTGTATGCCCAACAAAAGTGCGAGTGCATGTACTTCCTCTCCAAAGTTTTAAAGTAGTATCACTTGAACCTACATAGAGAAAACCGATTCAGCATCATTGTAAAGAAAAAGCGGGATCAAGCATTTGAATCTGATGTAGCAATGTGATTAATTTGGCCAGCTCAAAACGACAAGATGAAACAGGAATGGATAAGCCACCTTGCTACATTGAGGGCACGAGAGTAAACCTCATGCCATTTTTTGTTTTCAGAAAAGCAGTCTCACGTAACAGATACTGAAGTAGACACGTAAGCAGGGCATACAAAACAAAACAGTTTTTGGGAAGCTTACCATGGCATAGTTGAGTCTTATATTTTTTCCGTTATAGTGTCCATTCTAGAATTCACAAAACTAAAATTGTTCCCATTGATATTATGACCAACTTGAAGTCTCGAATGAACTACAGTGCCACTAGGGCACATGATTAGCTGCAGCCAACTTTCAAAGTTCTCACAGCCAAGAAGCCAGGAACTCCTGTCCAAACAATGAGAGCTTACAAAGGCAGGTTGCATTGTGATCTATTTCTTAGAAAAGCATGGAGCATTTTGATCCTAACAAATTGTATCACATAGCATACATATCAGCTACACAGAGAGTGCCTAAAATGTGCAAAGTGCCACTTTACAATCCCCAAAGCTACACAGCCTCCATGCATCACATGCCATGCAAAGGTTTAAACCTATCCAACTCAAGCCAATCGCTCATGAGAAGCAAGCATAACAACTGTGTTCAGCTAATCCCTGGATGGCTTAGCAAACTCCCTCAACCACAATATTACCCATCCTACCACTGCTGCAGTCTTAGATCACGAGTCCAACAGCATTCTTCAATGGCCGGATATCAATTGCTCACTGGCTCAGCTAGGCCTAAGAGTTGACAGTTGACTAGTGGGCTTCTACAGTTCTACTAACTTTTAACAAAAATTCATGCATACAAAATGAATCAAATCATTACAATTACAAGCCAGAAAAAAGGTTGTTAAAAAGGAGGTCCATAAATTTAGTGAAACCAACACCTCAATAATTTTTGGGGGAAAAAGAAAAGAAAGATCGCAAAAATTGAATAACTATACCCGTGACAAGCTCGCCCGAAGGAAGCTTTACAACTGCTTGGATCGGTGCCTTATGAGCCTCCCATGATTCTAATGACTGGCCTTTCCTCCACCGTCTTAAAGTACTGTAGAAAAGACACAAAAAGAAAATTAGTACCTAGTGTCACCATAGCTTAACATATTAGGAGTAAAACCAGCACAGTATGCCTAGGAGATGGTCCAGGAAAAAATTATATATAAATGTATAATTATAACTAAATACAAATGTAAAACTAATCTATTTTAGCAAAACAGGCAACAAGATTAGATAGACATATTTACTAATTTCAGATGGAGTCTCCAAACCAAATTTTCTTATTCACAAAATCAAGATAGCACAAAGATCAATTCTTGAACACAACATGTTTCCACAAACCCAACGAAGTTTACAACATGTAAAAGTTAATCCAGCCCATCCTACAGCAAACTTGGAATAACATAAAAGGTGAAAACTCACCAGTCCACAGAAGATGAGACAATGTCTCCATTATCCAAAGCGAGGCCGGTGACCTGCAACTGATGGCCCCTGAGAGTTTGCACCTTCTCCCCAGTCTTCAAGTCCCACACCAACACCATCGTGTCCATGCCGCCGGACACAATTCCGCCATCTGGGTATTCCTCATTGGGTGAAATCCACACCAATGGACCCACAAAACTGGTGTGCCCCAGCAGAATCTTCGACTCCGAGTACCGCCTTTCATCGGAAGGGTCCAAGGACCACAGCCTCACAGTTCGATCACGTGACGAGGTGGCTATACCCGCATTTCCGCAAACACAAATTCCACGAACCTAATTCATTGTTCATCATTTTTTTCAGTAAACAAATTCATTGCTAAACACTAAACACTAATTAATAAATTTCAAATCTCTGTGGGTCTAAAACAATACAGAATTGATCATTCATGAGCAGGATTGTAGATTCAAACAAATTTTGCGCAAAAAATGAAAAAGGGTTTTGTGGGTGAGAGATCTTACGTCGTCTTCGTGGCCTCGGAGTTGGCAGCGCAATTGGTACTCTTTGAAATCGATGTCCATCGGGGAGAGAGAGAGAGAGAGAGAGAGGTTTAGGTAGTGATCAGAAAGGGGTTTTACTTGAAGTGAAGTTTAGAAGTGGAAGAGCAAAATCACATAACCTTTCGGTTGCAAGAGCATCAGAAAATAGCTTGTTCTCCAAGTTCTTGTAGAGCTAAAATTGTCCGACCTGTAATTTTCCTTTGTCTTCTTCTTTTTTAATTTGAATTCCGACCTGTCGTTTTACTTATCTTATATGAGTTTAGGTTTTACTTTTCTTTATTAACCAATCCAATATGGAATTGAAGTTCAATCTCTTTCAAGTCTCAACATTGAACAAAAATCATTTGCAATAGTTCGACCCCAAAAAAAAAATTGGATTGAAACTATGTTGGCAGGCATTGAGTTCAAGTCCAACTTGTCCTATTGCATGCAATAGGTGATTAAGTATCTTATTTAGCTGAAGAGTCGCTTGATGATTTGAATGTTTTGTTGATGTCTTAGTTGTTCATTGAAAGTTATCGATTGAAGTTGTTATTTGATTAACAAAAGAAGTTCTCAATTCATCCTTACTATTAGCAGTTAAACTATTCATTATATTTTGTATTTTATTTTATAAATTTTCCGAAATTTAACTTTACATTTTGGTATTAAGTCTTGCAACTCTATCCTACTATGCACATAGAAAATGTTAAAATTCAATCCTTCTTTGTCGATTCGAATAGAATCCTCGGACTTATCTTATCTAATGGATGTCATTCTCCATGTATGCTATAACAATAGCAAATAATCTAGTGTTCCACAGCAGACAAAGCATATCCCTATCAAGCATCACTTCTTACGAGAAGTCTCAACAAACAAAGAAGTTGAGCTCAAGTACTGCAAGACGAGGAGCAAATCGTAGACATCTTCACTAAGGCACTTCCAAAACTAAGATTCGAAATGCTATGAAACATGCTCGAAATCACACGAATGCACATTAAGGAGGGGTGTTAAACATTAATGCACATTTGGTGGGGATTTTTACAAGTTAGCAGAATTTTCTAGAATAATTTAGAATGCAAAGTCTGTGGTTGTATTCCCTAAACACTAGTAAATTGTAGCTAGTAGAGAGCTCTAGTAGAAACTACAATATGTGGCTGAATGTACAGTATTCAAAATCCTTTGCTTTGCCAACTACTCCTTGGAATCATCTCACTAGGATTTTTTTGTTTTTGGTCAACAATACCAGTATACCCACGCCACAGTCTTTGAATCCTCTCATGTCCTTTCCCCAGCAAATTGATTGATTGATTTATTTTTTTGGTTTTCTCTGGCTGAGTTCTCAACTATATCTGCTCCATCCTCCATTGATGTTTAAGGCATCTATCTTAAAAATATAAACCCTACTAGGGTTGTTCCCATAACAGCAAACGGCTTTATCTCAAAGACTAAATCTAACAGGCCTCTCCGGCTAAGTGTGCCACCTTGGAATGAAGTTTTCCAAAGGCTGGGCTGCGTAACCTAAGCTAAGGTCCAAGTAGTAACCGAAGCAATCAACAGGCCTCTCCGGATTGGCCCATGGCTATGGTAGATGCTACAGACCTAGGAGACCTAGCTGGGAAGTGCAATTTGGGAATTTCCTATATGCAAGGTTTGATTTTCCCTGTTTATTTTTTCAGTGAATTTATTATTGATCATAATCATAGGATTGAAATTGGAGGCTTTGAGCAGAGAGTGATAGAAGTTTCGAATTGTATTGCTTGTACGCATTTGGAAATTCTACGTTTGCCAGTCCATTTATGTAAATTCTTGAATGTTATACCTTTATGAGTCTTTTGCTTCCTAGTGTTCTGGTAGAACGGCAAAGTAGGATCAATGTAGTTCCCCCAACTAGTTGCGATTAAATAAATTTTTAGGTGAGATTCTAGGAGTTGCCCTGTTGATGCTGAGAATAGTTTAACGTAATTATAACGAACAAGAGTCCCCCCTATCTCTATGTACATAACTTTGATCAGATTATTTTGAAAACGGTAGAGGGATAAATAAATATAAATAGATTGAAAACAGTAGAGGATTTCTACCACCAATACATATACGAGCATGTTGCATATGGACTTCTCTTCATATGCTTTCCTTTCATTAAGTTTGTTTGTTTGCATTGAGAATGCTCAACCTCATTTTTCATTGTAAAGTCATGTGTTGTGATTATGAAAATTATTTTCTAGAAGTAATACTGTTGACGAAATATTGGTTGTAGTTGAGCATACTTTTTTTTTAAAAAAAAATTAGGACCTTTCTTTCAAGAGAAGCGATAATATACTAAGCTCACATACACTACACAGACTATGACTTAAACCCAGGACCTTAACTAAAGGAGCAAATACTCCAAACACTATACCAGTGAGTTCTTTGCATTGAGCATACTTATTAGTGCTATTTCACAGAAAATTTGCAATGCTAAATTAGGAAGAGTGAGTTAGTAATCATGTCAAAAGAGTGTCAAAAGGGAATTACGTGATGTGACAATGTTTATAATAAACATCCTACTGAAAAATTGTACTAAAGCCATTATCGGATATCTTTTATGTAATTAGGGCATGTGTTGGAAACCCTGCTAGTTGAGGACCGTATTGATTTTGGAGTTCCAGGTGGCAAACTTGAGATTTTTGTTTGTATGAGAAAACTCAATTGTATTTAAAACATTCTTTGTAAATAATTTACTAAACGAGTTTGCTCCAAAGATAAAGCCATTATCGTGTGCAAGTCAAAGAATTATTATAAATATTTTTCTTCGATGATGTGAGAAGTCTGGTAGATTTTTCAAAGTGAAACGACGTCGCCTCCACATGAAGATAATTGAGGGGCCTCTAAACAAAGTAGGGTAGGCAACCAACTCTACATCTGCAAAAGATTGATCGATTCACATACAGCTGATTGAAGGTTAGATGGGCCCAATGTTCTTGATAACCAACTCTAATAATCCTGCAATCATATACGAGAGAACAGAGATATTGATCCATCCATTCACACATATCAGCAATCATAGAAATGCAATTGCCACAAAATAAGGCTGAGAAAATAGAACCTTACGAGAAAGGATGCGACTGAACTGAGGATAGAGTATTCTTTTCATATAAACAAGTCATCTCTGTTTTTTTCTCAAGAACAATTAATTCTGAACTTTGGCATTTATCTTATAAATCAACTATGCTTGTATGAGCCCTGTTTCCTTCCCTTTCAAAAGTATCAAACTGATCCTTCTACTGCTGCACAGCACACTGATATTCCTGCAACAAACTTCAGTCCTCTTGCCCGCTGAACTTGTTTTCAAGGCACGTATGTCAGCCTTTGAGAATGACCTCCAGTGTGGTACAGATTGAGGTGATATATTGCCTTCGCCACCAATTCTCTCAACTCGGGATGTTGAGGCAGCGCACTACGGTCTGCCCCTTCAAGAGCAGTCAACACCCTAGTCGGTTCCAAATCGTCGGTATTGCGAGAGTGTAATGCAAGGTAGCATAGGAGAATCAGTCCATGCAACCGTGAGTTTTCATTGCCTCTTAGCAGTTTCATCAGAGGTGGGATCAATGTTTTCAAAGGCGAGGCATATAGGCGAGGCGTTTTTAGTAGCGCTATGCGAGGCGTAAGCCTTGAGGCATTGATGCGTAAGCCTTTTGAACATTAAGTTATTTTAATAAGAAAAATTTATGAATAATACAATACGATTAAATTGTTTTTATTCCAACAGCTTGACGAACGAGCTTGGGCTGCTGAAAAGAGAAACAGGAAATTACCCCCTAAGTCTAAGTTCAGAAATCAAGCCCCAAGGATGCTTCGAAAGGACAGTAGGGCCTTAGAAAACACCTTGGTTACCTTCATCAACAAAAATAATGGCTGCTTACAGATAGATTCTTAGTGCTTACAGATGAATTCTTAGCTTGGCATGAGAAGCTTGTGGCATGGGAGCAAAACCATCATGAGTTTAGCATAAACACAGAGAGCTGTGAGTTCTTATGAAAAACAGGGGTCCTAAAGAAATGGGGAAGAGATTCTAAAAGGGTTTGTTGAGTGGGAGAGAGATGAGAAATAATGGGTGTGTTGAGTAGTTTCCGGCAACTTGATGAAAAATCTGTCAAGCTCTGGAGTGTTTTAACAGAACCTTCAATCGATGACAATTGATACCAAGGAGGCTTGGCAGAGCAATAGACAATAAACCGACCTTGAAGAAGGAATTAGGGTTTTGTGTTGAGTTTGTTGTTGAAAAGTTGTGCCTCTTTCTTCTTATCTTGATCCTCTTATATAGTAGTTGGCTTCCTTGGTGAGCAATACTACTTGCTCACTAAGTTGGAGAATTATTTCCTGATGGAAGCATATCTCTTGATAATATCATCTTCTTAATTCACCAATAATTGTCTCCACGTTTTTTGTATCTTGCTCGAACTTTGTTCCCTAAACATAAGCCATAAAGTTGGCTAATTCAACTCCCTCAAATTTCTTTGCCTTATGGTGCATTTGGATGAGGAAATTTAAAAGTAATAAGGAATTCATAAACGATGGAATTTAAAATGATTTAAATTAATGTTCTAGAATTTGTAAAGTTTCTTATTTAGCTAATGGATTTAACAATCCTGATCTCTTGGACCACAGGAGTCCAAGAGATTGTGGTCACCCACCATTGGATATTAATTCAATGGTTCAAAAAAGTTTCTTAAAATGAGTGCAAGAGTGAGTGAACCGTTGAATTTACATCCAACGGTGAGTGACCACAAATCTCTTGGACCCCTGTAGTCCAAGAGATCGGACTGATGGATTTAAACATGAAATTTAATATTTTAAAATTTCCACTCACTTGGAATTTTAGAAATGATAACTTTTAGATAGAATTTAAAGTTGGGATTCATGACCTCCAAATTCCATATTTTTTTCATGTGGAATTTCTAAATTTATATTTTCTTTTATCCAAACATGGAAATTTGTGTATGTCAATATAGAAATTTTGACTTTTGTCCAAATCCCAAGTTTATTTCCTTCATCCAAACACACCACTAAGTGATATGCCAACTTCCCTTGTATTTGAAGTAATACAAATACATATTTAGGCAAGATTTGGGATTTGATAATATCTCCAAGTAAATCAAAGATAATTTCTATACGAATTATCTCATAAGATCAACATAATATCTTCAAGAATTCCTTCCAAATAAGCCATATTTTGGCAATATTAGCATTATCTCATAAAATCAAGATAATATTTCAATAATTCCTTCCAAATAAGCCATATTTTGGCCATATTAGGTTTCTCTCATAAAATCAAGATAATATTTTCGAGAATATCTTCGAGTTTTTCTGTATTTGGCCTGCATCACGTATTTTGGCCATAATTGGGAAAAATTGCAAAATTTGTCACAAACAATTAAAGGGTATTTTAGGAATAATGGTGGGTGGAAAGATATGACTGTGTTTATTCAAAATTACATGGTAGGGAGGAGAAATATGAGAGGGGTGGAAATAGTAGCACTTTATTTGTTGTAGTATATGATTATGGTGGGCTTTAAACTAGTACTATATAAATAGAAGATCGAGGTCCCCTAAATTCTCAAAAAATCATCCACATATCAATCACAACACAACAAACCGCAACCATGGTTGGCTCTAGCTCAACCCCAATCATCTTTTTCTCCTTCCTCACAATCATCACTTCTTTTCTCACAGTCGCAGTTTTACCTGCAACAGTCTCAGCTACTCTCTCCACCAACTCACGGTGGATCGTTGACTATAAAGGGCAACGTGTGAAGCTGGCCTGCGTGAATTGGGTGTCGCATCTCGAAGTTGTCATTGCCGAAGGCTTGAGCAAACAGCCGGTGGACACCATCTCGAAGCGCATTGCGTCGTTGGGCTTCAACTGCGTCAAGCTGACGTGGCCAACCTTCTTGGCCACCAATGATACTCTGGCATCTATCACTGTTCGACAATCTTTTCAGAGCCTCAATCTCAGTGAATCCATTGCCGGTCTCCAGTCCAACAACCCCTCTGTCATCAATCTCACCCTCTTACAAGCTTACCAGGTACATACGCGGCCCTAATTTTCTCGATAAACAAACATAAAAAAAGGAAGAGATACATGGTACGTCATGATCATCATTTTCAAGGGCAGAGCTAGAATTGTAAAGTTGGGGAGGAGAGAGAGGGGGGGGGGGCTGAAGTAGAAAATACAAGTATATAAAACACCTAAGTATTCAATAATAACATGTTTAAAGCTAAATATTTTTAGCCATGTCCAATTTATTTTAGAAGGAATTTTAACTTAAATTATAAATTTTAATTGTAAGTTGTTTATTACAAATTCTAAATGTTATATATAATATGATAAGGGAGATATAAAAATCTGGGGGGGCAGGGCAACTTTAGGCTTAGGAGTGGCTCAGCCACTCATCATTTTTATTATTTTTATTTTCCTACAAGAGCAACGGCTTACACTATTTACACAACAATCTATTTCCAAATGTCAAAACATAAGCCATCAATTTCAAATTTAACATTTTGCATTTGATCTCCTACCATTTCACACACCAATATCATTTTAGTGGGATCCACCTAATAATTACACAACAACTATTGGGCTTGCTACCCTACCATTCGTCGACCATGCAAAAAAAAAAAAAAGATTTCAAACTTAATTTTTTTCCTTTTATTTATTATATTTTTATATATACAAATATGAGATTCGAAAACAAAATCTCAAGTGCAGGAGTAACTGCTCTGAGCCACTTAAGCTACAAGTCCTTTTTGAAAATTTTAAATTTTTTAGGAGCTTCATATCAGCTAAGAAATGATTAATAGGTGGCTTAAGAATGATATTATATTGCTACATGAATAAAGAAAAATATTTTGTTCTTGCGGGTTTATTAAGTTAAGGCAAAAGATAATGAGTGATAATTATTTATTTATTTTCACTTGTAGGCAGTGGTATATAGCCTTGGGAAGAACAATGTGATGGTTATACTGGACAATCACGTAAGCAAGCCTGGTTGGTGCTGCAGCAGTTCCGATGGCAATGGTTTCTTTGGCGACCAGTACTTCAATCCCGACGTTTGGATCAAGGGCCTTACTCGGATGGCCACATTGTTCAACGGCGTAGGCAATGTGGTGGGCATGAGCTTGAGGAACGAGCTGCGAGGCCCCAAACAGAATGTTGACGATTGGTACAAGTATGAAAATGAACCCAACCCAATAAAAAGCGTAGAGGGCTTGATGAGCTCAGAGAAGTGCTTATGGGTCACAAAAGCACTCATTTCCAAGGGCTTTTTAATTTAACATTCTCCTAATAGAAACACTTCTAAAAAAACACTTATAAGCAAAAGTATTTCCTTTAAAAGTATTCCTAAAAGAGTCCTACAAAGAATTAATGGTAAGTACTTAAAATTTTCTTTGTGTATTGGTAGGTACATGCAAAGAGGAGCCGAGGCAGTGCACTCAGCAAACCCAGATGTGCTTGTGATTCTCTCTGGCCTGAGTGATGACAAAGACTTGTCTTTCCTTGCCAATCGGCCATTGGGCCTCACATTTTCTGGGAAAACAGTATTTGAGGTGCATTGGTATGGATTTTCAGATGGGCAGGCATGGAAGAGTGGCAACCCCAACCATGTGTGCGGGTCAGTGATAAATAACATGAAGAGACAGTCAGGATTTTTGCTGGAAAAAGGGTTCCCATTGCTTGTGAGCGAGTTTGGGGTGGACCAGAGGGGCACAAATGTGAATGACAATAGGTACCTAAGCTGCTTTATGGCTGCTGCAGCTGAACTTGATTTGGATTTTGCTCTCTGGACTTTGGTTGGGAGTTATTATTTGAGAGATGGGGTCCTCGGAATGAATGAGTATTATGGAGTCTTGAACTCGGATTGGAGTGATATCAGAAATTCAAGCTTATCTCAGAGACTTTCAGTTCTGCAATCTCCTTTCCGAGGTATAGTATGTTTTAATTTCTTTGTTGTAAATTCAAACGGTTGATGAAACGTGAGTCTCACATGCATCAATGTTCAGAGATTCCCGCATGCGCACATATAGAACAACTCTTTCTTTGTTTAATTGAAGAGATTCAAATGATTTACTTCATATTTTTTTCAGCCTGTAAGATTAGTAAAGTGTTCGTGTTGTTTGCAGGTCCAGACATATCTCAATCCTCGTGGCATAAAATTATTTTCCATCCAGCCACAGGCCTCTGCCTCGTACAAGTTGGACAGCTTGCGCCATTGAAGTTAGGTCCATGCTCTCAATCTGGACCCTGGATCTATTCATCCCCAACCCAGAAGTTCCTAACTCTTGCAGGATCATATTTGTGCTTACAAGTTGATGAACTGGAGAAGCCAGCAAAACTTGGGATCATTTGCACGCCCCCTAATTCACAATGGGATACCATTTCAGATTATGGGTTGCACCTTTCATCTAAGACATTGAATGGTACTAATGTTTGCCTAGATGTAGACTCCAGCAACACCATTGTCACAAATTCCTGCAAATGCTTAAGCAGAGATAGTTCGTGCAACCCCGAAAGCCAGTGGTTCAAACTTGTCGATAGCACGAGATATAACAAGAAAGTAATGTAGTAATTCTAAAGTCATGTCTACAAATCATGTCACCAATTGTGTAATGTGTTTCCTAGGATGAGAAATTAATGAATAAAAGCTTAATAAGTTATTAATTAAGCCAGTCTGCCAGTGGTTGCATTATTAATTTCTGAGTTTAGTACAGCTAGGATATTAAACAGAACAAAGAAACCTTGTGGTATAGAAATGAGGTATTAAAAGAGATGAGTTGGATAGAAAGGAAGGCGATGGTTAATCCTCTACTTTACCAACTACTCCTTGGAATCATCTCAACAGGATTTTTTTATTTTTGGTCAATAATAGTATTTACTATTTACCCACGCAACAGTCTTTGTTTGAATCCTCTCATGTTCTTTCCCTAGCCAATTGATAATCTTTTTTGTTTTTTCTCAACCATCTGCTCCAGCCTCCACTGATTTTTAAGGCATTAATAACCTTTAAAATATAAACCCTATTGTTATTCTCAATAGAAGATATAAGGGGCTTTTATAAAAAAACCCAAAATGGGTGTTGAAATTATAAAAAAACCCAAGTACTATTTAAACTTAGAAACACACCCAAAAAGTACTATTACACACATTCAAAACCTCCAAAAACTACACCCAAAAAATACTATTTTAATACACTTTTTGGGTGTGTTTCTAAGTTTAAATAGTACTTGGGTTTTTTTATAATTTCAACACCCATTTTGGGTTTTTTTATAAATTTGTAAAGATATAATGCAAAAAGCACCACACAGTTTCTCAAAGACTCAATCTAACAAAGGTAGATAAGCTTTTTTTATTGAGTACTGCTAAACGAACTCTAAAATTAACTGAGTACACCCTATAATCTAAGTACACCATAATATTTAAATCAAAATGTAAAATTAACTAAGTACACCCTAATTAACTACCAAACTACCCTTACTACACACGAATACTTTTTGATCATTTTTATATTAGAGTAAATTAGTATCACTGAAACAATGTCGCCACTCTCTCTTTCTTTGACAATCTGCAATGGCCACAATAAGTACCCAAAACCCAAAAAAATTCTTTTGATAGTTCTCCTTTGAAATTTAAGGAAACGAATTCAAATTGGCCAATATTTTGTGCAAAAAATCTCAAATTTATTTTAGCTAAGGCAATAACAATGTAAAATATTGGGTTGTTTTTCATCCAGGATGGAAACTCGTACTCCAAAACGCATTTTGTATTTAGTTGTTGACAATAGGGCCTCACCATTGATGGACTCACGTAGCGAATTGATGTATGAGTTTACAGTACTATGTAGACCAAGCATAGGAGACAACAAAAAATCTACTTTTGACTTGTCAAAAACCAACCATTTTCAAATTTCCACAATTACTTATTTGAGGTTTGGTTGAGGATGGATACAATCCTATTAATTTTGAACAACAACCATCTTTTCTTTTTAATTATATCTTTAACTCGCAGGAAACCATTAGGCCGAGGACATCAAGGAAAAAAATAGCTAAACAAATCTTAAAATTAACTGAATACACACTACTAAAAAAAAAAAGGCAAAAGACGACGGGAATTCACCGTCGTGTATTCGGTTTTCAAACCGTCGTGAAATCGACCGACATCTATTTGGATGTCAAACTACGACGGCTTTTCACCGTTGTTGTTTATCTGTAACGACGACGGTTTTTAAAGAAAATTGTCGTCATTTAGAGGTAAAGATCGTTAATTATAGGAGAAAAGACGACTGTTTTTAATAAAACTGTAGTGTATTGTATGTAAAGAGGACAATTTTTTATGAAAACAGTCGTGGATTGTTTATAAAGACGACGGTTGTTTTATAAAAACCGTCATCTTTACATTCAATAGACGACCTTTTAAAAAAAAAGGTCATCTTTACTTCACAATAGACGACCATTTTTATAAAAAAAAACCGTCATCTTTACATATAATAGACGACCCTTTTATAAAAAAAACGTCATCTTTACTTCATAATAGACGACAATTTTTTTATATAAAAAAGTCATCTTTACATATAATAGATGACGGTTTTTTTATTACATAGTTAACCAATCTTTATTCTACAACAAACATAATTCCTAACAAGACCTACGTACTCCTAATCCAAGGATTCCTCATCCAAACATACAAATGATGCACAACTGAAGTCTCCTCCATTATCCTTGTAAATAAATCAAAATGACAAAGAGAGAAGAAAAAAAAAAGCTAAGATTATAAACATAAAAAATTAGGTGGAAGAGAAATTTTACTATTGGTCCATATTTCCATAGAAAACTTGTAAAATGAGCATAAAAAAGACCATCGAGAACCTGCAAATTTTCAACAACAAAAAAACATACGACTCACATAGAAAACCTGCAAAAGAAAAAGTTATAAATCTGCAAGCTCCCTTCTCATCTCCTGATAACCAAATCAGAAAATCTAAAAAGATACCAAAAATATTTATAAAAAAATATGTAAACAAACCAGACAAATCAAGAGAGACAAAATCTGAAATTAGGGAGACAAAGAACATACCACAAACGCAAAGAGACTAATCCAGAATTCACTAGCAAGATATAGAAGGGTATTAAGAGAATATGTGACTTTCAAATCAAACCTTTCAACCAGCTTTGATTCTCAAATACAGAACATCCCTCTACATCTTATGGATCTGCGAAGACCTCAATCTCTCAACTCCTTCATTGATATCGATTTTTTGATGATTTTGTAGAGAGTTTCATGAGGGTGTTTTAGAGGGTGCAGGAGGGTTTCAAGGAGGGAGAGATAAGGTTTTCAGAGATGGGGGAAAATATGAAAATTTGTCGAGCGCGAATTCACTTAAGTAGCATTTTTTTAGCGTGTTTTAAAAGATGATGCTTGTTAATGAGAGATAAGGTTTTCAAAGACGGGTGAAAATTTGAAAATTTGTCGAGCGCGAATTCACTTAAGCGGCCATTTTTTAGCGTGTTTTAAAAGACGAGCTTTTAAAAAAAAAAATTTGTCATCTTTACATATAATAGACGACAATTTTTTTTTATAAAAAACGTCATCTTTACATATAATAGACGACGGTTTTTTTATAAACAACGTCATCTTTACATATAATAGACGACGGTTGTTTTATAAAAAGCGTCATCTTTACAGATAATAGACGACAGTTTTTTTTATAAAAAGCATCATCTTTACTTCATAATAGACGACCCTTTTTTAAACAAACCATCATCTTTACATATAATAGACGACACTAGTGGATACCACAAAATCTTATGTTACGAAAGTATAAATAAACTCTTAATTGTTAGTGAATATATTGTTTTGATGGCATACGCATTCTAAGAAACTAGTTTCAATGATCCAACCGTCAAACTTGTTTGTTTATACTTCGAGATCATATACGCCAAAAATCGGAAAAAATAAACATTCAGAGATCAAGTAACGGGACAAAAAATTTCGACGGTTATAAATGAAAAATCATGATTTAACAGTTATTTTAACTCTGATTTTGATGATTTTTTACCGCTACACTCCTTGACCCTATATGAATACAATAACTGAATTTGATCTTCAATTTAAAATATTTACACTAGTGGATACCACAAAATCTTATTTTATATTTAACGAAAGTATAAATAAACTTTTAATTGTTAGTGAATATATTATTTTGATGGCATACGCATTCTAAGAAACTAGTTTCAATGATCCAACCGTCAAACTTGTTTTTTTATACTTCGAGATCATATACGCCAAAAATCGGAAAAAATAAACATTCAGAGATCAAGTAACGGGACAAAAAATTTTGACGGTTATAAATGAAAAATCATGATTTAACAGTTATTTTAACTCCGATTTTGATGATTTTTTTACCGCTACACTCCTTGACCCTATATGAATACAATGACTGAATTTGATCTTCAATTTAAAATATTTATACTAGTGGATACCACAAAATCTTATGTTATATTTAACGAAAGTATAAATAAACTCTTAATTGTTAGTGAATATATTGTTTTGATGGCATACGTATTCTAAGAAACTAGTTTCAATGATCCAACCGTCAAACTTGTTTGTTTATATTTCGAGATCATATACACCAAAAATCGAAAAAAAATAAACATTCAGAGATCAAGTAACGGGACAAAAAATTTCAACGGCTATAAATGAAAATTCATGATTTAACGGTTATTTTAACAAACCATCATCTTTACATATAATAGACGACCATTTTTTTATAAAAATCGTCATCTTTATATATAATAGACTACCCTTTTTTAAATAAAAAAAATCGTCATCTTTACATATAATAGACGACAGTTTTTATAAAAATGGTAATCTTTACATATAATAGACGATGGTAAGCGTCATCTTTATATATAATAGACGACTGTTTTTATAAAATCATCATCTAAATTTACATATAATAGACGACGATTTTTATAAAAAGCGTCATCTTTACATATAATAGACGACAGTTTGTAAAAAATCGTCATCATTACATATAATAGACGACGGTTTTTATAAAAAGCGTCATCTTTACATATAATAGATGACGGTTTGTATAAAAATCGTCATCTTTACATATAATAGACGACCTATTAGTAAAAAAAAACCTTCATCTTTACATAATAATAGACGACAGTTCTTTCAAAACAACCATGCCTTTACCAAAAAAAGGACACTTGATTTTTAAAAGACGACGCTTGTCATACCTACTATCGTTGTTTTTTGGTCAGATTTTAACTTTGAAGAAAACCTTTTTAATAAGACGACGCTTTTTTATTTGTGTGCGTCGTTATAAAAAAAAAATAACAGTACCTCCATTTTTTAATTGTTTAAGTCACTTATCCACGACGGTTTTTTTGATTACTGTCGTCTTTTTAAATATGATGACTGTTTTTTCTTCTACCGTCGTCTTTTTCTGGTCGTCTTTTCACTTTTTGTAGTAGTGACACCTTAAATTTGTTTTTTGTCATTTTATGCTATGGTAAATTAGTAATTCAATAAGTAGTTTGGCAGTAGGGTGTACTCAGTTAATATTAGGGTTCGTTTAGCAGCACTTTTTTTTTTAAAAAATTGAAATCAGTGACTGCTGTTTTTTCAAAGCAGGGAGAAGGCAGATTTCAAAAGATGCTTAAAAAAAAAATTAACCGGTGGTTTAAATCTCTTGACCCACAAGCTTTTTGCGACTAGATATGAACAAAAAATTTATGTCCCTATACGGAGTCGTGACTTCAAGTTCGACCTGAGGATGGCATATCATTATAGTTGACGACAAATAAAATGTGCTAATTAAATATAAAGATGAGAACAACCCTGCTCTCGATTTCGATTTATATGGAACTTAATTGGGATCAATGTTAGTGTCAAATATATTTATTGTTTTTTTTTTCCAAAACACATTTGTTGTTGATTGAGTCGCAAATAATTACACAATTGGCATATTTGTGTTGCAGCATATATATATATATATGCTAAAATATGAAAACTATGAGAGAATATTTGTTTGTGGGAATTGTCTGTGTATTCTTCTCCTTGTAGGAGGTCATATTTATAATACAACGAAACCTGAATGGGCAAGTAAATAATAAATTCCTAAATCTATTTACAGTAGGAAATCAGGAATTAAAGTAAATCAATTACAATTATAATAGGAATTCTTGGTGTGTAAGGAGAGTAAGTCAATATCCACAAGTCACGCCAACACTCCCCCTCACGTTGGTGCATAGATGTCGCCAATGCCCAACTGATCCAGTGAATTGTGGAATGCTTTACTAGAAATCGCCTTTGTCAAAATATCCGCCAATTGATCCTCGGATTTCACAAAAGGAAATTGAAACACTTTAGCCTCAAGCTTCTGTTTGATGAAGTGTCGATCCACCTCAACATGTTTAGTACGATCATGCTGAACTGGATTCTGTGCAATGGCTATAGCAGCTTTGTTGTCACAAAAGAGATTCATTGTGGATGTAGGTTTATACCCAAGTTCAGTAAGCAACTTTCTTAACCAAAGAAGTTCACAAATCCCTTTAGTCATGCCTCTGAACTCGGCTTCTGCACTAAATAAAGCTACTACATTTTGTTTCTTGCTCCTCCATGTCACCAAATTACCTCCCACGAATGTGAAGTAACCCGATGTGGATTTTCTATCTGTTACATTACCTGCCCAATTTGCATCTGAATAACCATCAATATTTAGATGACCATGTTTTGAGAACATAAATCCTTTTCCAGGTGCAGACTTCAAATATCTAAGTATCCGAAGAACTGCATTCATGTGGTCTTCACTTGGAGAGTGCATAAATTGACTGACAACGCTCACCGCATAAGCAATGTCTGGTCGAGTATGTGACAAATAGATCAATCTTCCCACTAACCTTTGGTATTTTTCTTTATTAGTTGGAACTTGATCCGGATATTCTCCAAGATGATGATTTTGAACAATAGGAGTGTCCGCAGGTTTGCAATCTAGCATTCCTGTGTCTGTCAACAAGTCCAAGACATATTTCCTTTGAGAGAGAAATATGCCTTGTTGTGATCGAGCCACCTCAATTCCCAAGAAATACTTGAGTCCACCTAGATCCTTCATCTCAAACTCAGTAGCCAAATAGTCTTGTAGTTGTGATATTTCCTGTTTATCATTCCCAGTAATAATCATATCATCAACATAGATTATTAATGCTGTTACCTTCCCTTTCCGATGTTTCAAGAACAGAGTATGATCTGAGTTGCACTGTTTGAAACCATTGTTCTTCATTGCCATGGTGAATCGTCCAAACCATGCACGTGGTGACTGTTTCAATCCGTACAATGCTTTTCATAACTTGCAAACGGTTCCAGTCTGAGTAGTATTATACCCAGGAGGAATGTCCATGTACACCTCCTCCGTGAGTTCGCCATGTAGAAAAGCATTCTTTACATCAAACTGGTGTAGTGGCCAATCCAAATTAGCTGCAAAGGACAATAAGACTCTGACAGTGTTTAACTTTGCAACTGGAGCAAAGGTTTCTTCATAGTGTATACCATAGGTCTGTGTGTACCCTTTTGCCACAAGTCTTGCCTTGTATCTCTCGATAGATCCATCTGCATTATGTTTTATAGTAAACACCCATCTACATCCGATAGTCTTTTTTCCTTGTGGTATAGTCTCCAATGTCCAAGTTTGATTTTTCTTAAGAGCTTTCATCTCCTCTTTTATAGCTTGGACCCACTTAGGATCTTTCAATGCTTCAAAGACCTTGGTTGGAATATGGATAGCAGACAACTGATGCACAAAAGCCTTAAATGGTTCAGACAGCTTCTTAGTGGATACATGATTTGCAATTGGATACTTGGATGTCTTGCCCATATCAGGTGAATAACGGTTTGGTGCCTTCCCACGATTTTGCCTGAAAGGTAATTGATATCCAATAGTTTTATTCTCTAAATGCACAAGTCTAGTAGGAGTAGTTACCTCAAGGATATTCTCAGGAGATTGGTCTGTTGGTACTGTTGAGTTAGAGAGGGGGTTTTCATCTTGTTGTTATGTATTGTCTATTGGTGTGAGACTCGGATCAGAAATATCTTCGCATGGATCAGGTGGGTCAGGCAATTGATCGTTATGAATGAGCGATTGATCGAATGTCGGCAGAGAGTAATCTCGTGCTCCAGACTCGGGACGATTGATCATTTCTGTACAAATGAGAATTTCTTCATTTTCTAAGTTGCTCCAATTCTGCTCTTCACTTCGTATCTCCCCCTGAAGCGTAGAATTGGATGATGGGTCATGGAAGAACAACTCAGATTCTAGAAAGGTGACATCCAAAGTGACATAGGTACGTCGGGTAGGAGGGTGATAACAGCGGTAGCCTTTCTGATGAGTGGCATAACCCACAAAAACACAACGAAGCGCACAGGGATCAAGTTTGCTACGTTGATTTTTGTGGAGATGAACGAAAGCCACACATCCAAAGATTCGGGGTGTGAGTACCAAAACAGAGGGCATAGGTTTATGTTGTGCAAGCACCTGTAAGGGAGTTTTAAAGGTCAATACACCAGAAGGCATGCGGTTGATCAGGTGAACTGCGGTGACAATAGCATCATCCCAGTGATGGCGAGGAACATGAGCGCCAATCAGAAGTGCTCGGGCAGTTTCAAGAAGATGTCGATTCTTTCGTTCAGCAACACCATTTTGTTACGGTGTCTGAGGACAAGTCGTCTCATGGATAATTCCATGTTGTTGGAAGTAAGTCTGAAAGTCATGATTGACAAATTCTCCACCATTGTCTGAGCGAAGAATCTGGATTTGAGCATTAAACTGAGTCTTCATCTGTTTGTGGAAGGACTGAATACGGGAAAACACTTCATTTTTATTCTTCAGCAAATAAAGCCATGTCATCCGTGTACAATCATCTATGAACGTGACAAACCATCGAACACCAGAAGGAGCAGTAATAGGTGAAGGTCCCCAGACATCAGAGTGAATTAAAGTAAATGGAGTAGGACACTTGTTCGTACTCAACGGGTAGGGCACACGGTGACTCTTGGCCAAAATACAAGTATCACATGTGAAGTCGGAGTCCTTGAAACCTGAGAATAAATCTGGTATAAGATGCTTCATATAACTAAAAGACGGATGTCCCAATCGACGGTGCCACAACCAGATTTGTTGTTGTTTGCTATCAAAGGGATGCGTCACATTGTTAGCCACGCCGAGACTGAAGTCATCTACATAATATAGCCCCCCTCTCTTAGTACCACGACCAAGAATCTCCTTAGTGTGAATATCCTGAAGCAAACAAAAACTCGGGTAAATGAGTACACAACAATTCAATTGTTCAGTAAGCTGACTAACTGACAACAATTTATTGGATAAATATGGAACAAGTAAAGTATTAGACAGTGAGAGAGAGGATGAGAGTTCAACAGTGCTAGCCCCTGTCACAGGATAAGTAACTCCATTGGCATTTGCAATACAAGTTCGTCGAGGTTGTGTAGTATTAAGAAAATCATCAGGATCAAACGTCATATGATCAGTTGCACCGGAATCAATTATCCAGCCCTTGGAATCAATCTTAGCGGAAGTATGAAATCCATAACCAATACCATTACTGGT
Source organism: Prunus salicina (assembly GCA_020226455.1). Taxonomy (NCBI): domain Eukaryota; kingdom Viridiplantae; phylum Streptophyta; class Magnoliopsida; order Rosales; family Rosaceae; genus Prunus; species Prunus salicina. The sequence goes on along the minus strand of CM035347.1, from coordinate 14,490,511 downwards.
CGTATTGCGTTGTCCTCGAGTAGCCCACCAATCGGGATAGCCATGCAATTTAAAACAAGTCTCACGAGTGTGTCGCAGATCACCACAATAGTCGCAATCTGGTCCATGTGTCGGGGTCGTTAGTCGAGAAGTCATAATCTGTGCAGCGGAAGATGTATAAGATACAAGTTTAGTAGGAATTCGGATCGGGATCTGAGCCTGAGTCATTGCCGGAGTCGGAGTCGAAGTCGGGATTGGGGTCTGAATCAAAGACAAATTCGGGGTCTGGGTCGGGGTCGGAGTCATCATCAGAGTCGGAGTCGGGGTCGTTGTTGTCGTCATAGTCGGGGTCGGGGTCGGGGTCGTCAAAAGAGGATCCTGACTCAGGATCAGATTCGGGGCCAAAGTCTGCATCTGTAGGAGCGGAGCCATCTGGGCACTCAACTCGGCTATGGTTGGTTGAGAAAGAGAGAAGGAGTCGGTGGTGCGACCTCCATGAAGGATGAAAAAATCATCAACCCCCATAGCGGTGGCGGGGGTGTGAAACTAGAGTCAGCAATTCCAAGATCGCCGCTCTGATACCATGCTAAAATATGAAAACTATGAGAGAATATTTGTTTGTGGGAATTTTCTGTGTATTCTTCTCCATGTAGGAGGTCATATTTATAATACAACGAAACCTGAATGGGCAAGTAAATAATAAATTCCTAAATCTATTTACAATAGGAAATCAGGAAATAAAGTAAATCAATTACAATTATAATAGGAATTCTTGGTGTGTAAGGAGAGTAAGTCAATATCCACAAGTCACGCCAACAATAAATATATATATATATATAGCAATTATGCCACATCTAGGCTCTTCTTCTGAACATATATATATAGTAGTAATGGCTATTGCATTAAGCTTCCGTGTAAGAATGCAATTTCCTTACTCTTTCTTTTTTAGCAACCAATAATATCATACAAATCAAATATGACCAATGTTGTCTGTGTCAAATATCTTTCTTCTTTGTTTACGAATAATTTACATATACTTGGTATGTTTGTGGTTCTTCTTCCAAACATTGTAATGGCTATTGATTGCACTTCTTCTTCTTTTTCCGTTTCTTTACTGCACTTCTTCTCCAACGTCCTTTTTTTTTTGTTGTATTTATTTATCTTATCTGCTCTTCTCCTTTTTTCAAAAATTACAAAAAGCTGCTATTATTTCTCTTTGTTCTTCTTCAAGCTTGTTTTTCTTTTTAAAATTTTTTTTGTTTACTATTATTTTTTTTAACAATTAATATTGAGAAATGTCTATTTGTGTAAACAGGGGGAAAGAAAATAAGACCACGAGAGCATGTATCCGCTCTTCATAAATACATAAAAAAACAAACATGAAATTTAAACACACTGAACATATATATATATGTTCTATTCAGAAAAGGGTAATGCTATGCTTACCACATAAATCTACCACATTTTAATATCATCTTATATGGCAGCTGATGTGGACAACCACCTCATTAAAATTATATTAGTTTTTTTTTTAAAGGAGATAATATTTTCTATATTTATCTTTAGTTAAATTAAAAAATAAAATAAAAAACTAAACCCTACTGAATTATTTCACACGTCTCTGCAACCAATAATATCAGAAAAACAAACATCCGTCCCCCAATACGTACACAAGCAGGAAGCAGCAGCAGGGTTACGTTTTTGTTGGTCAGACCCCCTAGGGTTACGTTACGTGGATCTCTGCAGCCATCATGATTACTACTTAATTACTGCTTAATAAGTTAATAACTACTTAATTAAATCATCATCATGATTTAATTTAGGTGGTATTAATAAGCTCAATGCTGAAGCCACCAATGGTGATTGTCCCCTTCCCAACTTTCGGCACCAAAGTCACCACCACGCTACTGTCCGTTTCAGCATCCAATTCCTCCAACAGCTGCGTTATGCTCAACATCAGGTTCTTCTTTATATCCTTCTTCTCCTTATGAGGCAAGTCGATGAAACTCCCCACAAACTCTGACTTGTCCTTCCCGGCCAGCGACTCAGCATCATCATTCACATACACGTCGAACTTCACCGTCTCGTTCCCGGCAAACTCTATCCCTTTGATCACCAGCACCTCATCCTGCGCCGCCTTCTCCGCCATTGTCCGCTTCGTCCTCGACGGCCTCTTCACCTCAACGCTAATCGTGTCGGTCAACGAGAACTTCGTCGTCAGATCAGCAGAGGAAACCGTCGGCTTTCTCTTGTTTGAAGATTTGCGGGCGGTCGGCTTCGACGTCAGCCACGGAATCTCGACTTTGTCATCGTAGACGTAACCGAGCTTCGTGGTGTCGAGGGAGTCTCGAACCTTGACGCGCACCAGATTCTTCTTCTGGTCGTAGAACAAGAACTCAGTGTCCAACCAGTCAGTTTTCTCTATATCCGTACCACCCAGTTTTGATTTAGCCTTGGACACCATCTGCTGGTACATGGTGGTCAGATTCTCCTTGATTCGGGTGGCGTCGTCAACCTCATCGTCTGTCCCACTGTAATTGAGATCTAGGAGCTTCGGGGGCTGATGCTTTGCGTTTCGGTACTGATCGTAGAGGGAGGAAGTGGGGTCGGTGAAAATCTCCGGAATGCACATGCCAGCTGGTGCGTCCCAGTTCCAAAAGGGGAGAGCGAAGGTGGGGTCCCCGATGAGCTCCCCCATGATCTTCTCGTAGAAGTAGAGGTACCAGCGGTGGAACGGAAAGAAAAGCCAACATGAATGAACTTGCATCTTCATATACGGATAGCCGACTTGCGGGTACCCGTTATTGCAATATGAGCAGTGAACCTCGGCCTGTTGAGCCAGGCTGCGGGGATCATCGTGGGGTAGAGCCCGCATGAGCTCGATCGCCTTTTTGTACTTGGCCAAGTAAATAGGGTCTTTCGCGAGATCTTGGGCGGCAAGCCTGGTTCGGAGTGGGCCCGGGTCGGGCAATTTGAAATCGAGAATGGATGTGGTGGTGGGTGGGCAGCATTCACTGGTGGATCCGTCGGGCTTCTCAGATGGGCCGCACGTGGTCAAGTCCGGGCCTACGGGCAAGGCAAAAGCAAAGGGGTTGGTTAAACCCACCGCGCCGTATAGAACTCCGGCTCCTAGAGGAACCAGCATGTTCCTCCTGTTGAGACCGTGATCATCGTCAGTTGCTTTGCACCGCACTATGCCGGTATGGTATTGCTTGAGGTTTCTGGGCAGTGAACATTTTTGGGGCTGGTTTGGTGGGAAGGAAGAGGTAGGGAAGAGGAAGCCAGCGATGGTGGAGGAAGCCATGGCTGAAAGGTTAATTGTGCAGAAATGATACTCTTTTTCGGTTTTTTTTTTTGGTCGAATGGAGAAATGATACTCAACTCAAGTCAAGTGTGCTTGTTTTATAGTGGCGCTGAGGGGCCCACATACTGTACTTGCATTTCTGAAATTAAAAAATAAGAAATTAAGCATTTCTAGTTTCTTATAATATTCGAGTTTTCTTAAGCAATGTTTGCAGGATAATAGTCGAGGTTTGTTGAGCTTTAAAATTCTCTTATATTATCAAACATTTATAGTTTCTTGGATATATATATATATAGCTTTTCAGACCTTATATATTTAATATAAAATGCAAAGGATATTCCTGGGGCTGTTTGTTAATAATTAACATCTCCTATGCTAGGTATGTAATATTATAAATTTAAACATCTCGTAGAAGGAATTGTGTGATTATTAATGTGTTAACTTATAATGGATGTGTTTGTTTATCCACAACTGGACCACTAAGCTCGTTTGGCAGGCAATGTGTAGAGTGGTCCTGCTTTGTAATACTATGATGGCCATGCATATCTTGTTTTACTAAGATCATTTGACAGACAATTTAAACAATTAATAACTTGTGTATTCCATTGTTTGACTCTTTATATATTAAGAGAAAATGTCATCATCAGTCGCACATTTGGATGCGTAAAAAATTTCAGACACGATACATGCGAACTATATTTAGGATGACTAGTTATTTCTCTCGCAATTTCGTTGCTGTTTGATATTTATTCAACATAGAAAAGGAGAACCTTGAACAAAGAAAATAGCAATGTCCATCATAGTATTACAAAGGAGGACCTCTCTACACACAGATACGTTACGTACTACATAATATATAAGGCCATTGCCATTGAATAGCTAATACATTAATAATCACACAACCTTGTACGAGATGTTTAAATTTAAAATACTACACACCTGCATATGTTAATTATTAACAAGGATACAAACTAAACATCCCTAGGATCCTTTGCATTTTATATTAATAAGGTCTTATAGTCCATCTTATTAATTTATATAAGTTTTACTAATTAAGAGTGCTAAGGGAAGGAAAAAAGAATATTTAATACCTTATTTAGGGAAGTAAAGACGCAAAGTTAAAGCGCATGTGATATGTAATAGTGTCACGTGAAGGACCAGAATCCACAAAACTTTTTTGTGTTTTTAAGGAATTATGTGTAGATAGAAGGAAAAGATCATCCCACAGAAAAAGAGCCAACGACTAATTCTATCCATCTTCCTCACTCAAATTGGAGGAAATGGAGCGCATGCAACAAAAAACAAACCCCAAAAAGGAAAAAGAAAGAGGGGAGAGAGAGGGGCAAAGATTGTCATAAATGGAATGCCATTCTTTTGATCCCATCATTTCCATGTCTTTCATCCAAAAAATTATTTCCATGTCTACATCCACCCACTTGCTTGCATATGAGAACGAACCATGCCATTTTAGGATGAGACTTTTTGAACAAGTGTTCGTATAATAGAATTGTAGGAACCACAACTAGGAAATTAGGAAACAAGATTACTATCTTTGCAGCCTTACCTTTCACCACATCAATATCAAAAATTGTTTTTCCCTCTTATTTTCAAGAAAACCAAAAAACAACAAGGAGAGGTTCTATGGAATGATCAGTAGTACGATGGCTTTGTGGCTGGCTAACCATGAAATGAAGTTTTCCAATGACTGGGCTGCGTAACCCCAGTGGCAAAGTTGAGGAGGACTATATTGATTTTGGAGTTCCAGGTGGCAAAGTTGAGATTTTTGTTTGTATGACAAAACTCAATTGTATTTCAAACGTTCTTTGTAAATAGTTCACCATTTAGGAAAGTAAAGACGCAAAATCAAAGTGCATGTGATATGTAGTAGTGTCACGTGAAGGACCAGAATCCATAAAACCTTTTGTTCAGTCACATGCATCCTATCATTTCCATGTCTACACTACATCGACCTACTCTTGCTTTTTTTTTTTTTTTTTCTCGCCGGTCAATTACAACACATGCTCTGTAAGTATATTCTGCTGCTTGCATATATGCGAACCATGCCATTTTAGGATCCGAATTTTGAACAAGTTTTGGTATAATAGAGTTGTAGGGACCACAACTATGAAATTAGGAAACAAGATTACTTTCTTTGCAAGCCTTACCTTTCACCAGATCAATTTCAAAAATTGATTTTCCCTTTATTTTCAAGAAAACCAAAAACAAGAAGGAGAGGTTCCATCTAGAATAGTGGACTCTCTTGTTGAAACAAATCGGGTTAACCAAAAATCGGACCGGAACTTTAAAAAAAAAAAAAAAAAAAATCAATTACAAAGTAGTAGGATGGCTTTGTGGAGCTTGTCTCTCTTGAGAAACCTTAATTGAGGAACTTAAATGAGGATATATCGCAACCGTTGGATAAAATTGGATGACTGGATTAAAAAAGAAACTTAAGTTGTAGTCGGGTTCTCTTCAACCCAAAGCTTGACAAATGCCAATGAAACACATATTCACACCTATCACTTTCAAAATGGAAGAATCACGGTTTTACTCTAAGGAATACGGCACGGCTTCTCCCCTTCCACTCAAACTAACTAATTTTTCAGGGTTTAGGGAACAAAGTTACCTTCAACTGTCCTTAAGCCGAATTCCAAACCAGTTTAGTTATGTTTCTTAGCACTATGGGTTTTTGTGTTCAAACTTCAACCTCGTGGGTGTTTTGCTGGGTATTAATTTTGGGTTTGGGTTTCATCGACTCTATTGTAAGTTAAGGGGGAAATTTGATCTCAACAGTCTGTATGGATCTAACGGCTAAATTTTGTGTCCTCATTTATTGCACTAAAATAAAGTTCCTCAAGAGAGAAATTTTTTGGCTTGGTGGCTGGCTAAGTGGGCCACCTTGGAATTAAGTTTTCCAAACACTGGGCTGCGTAACCTAAGCTAAAGCCCAAGAAGTAACCGAAGCAATCAACAGGCCACTCAGGATTGGCCCATGGCTATGGTGGACGCTACAGACCTAGGAGACCTAGCTGGGAAGTGCAATTTGGGAATTTCCTATCTACAAGGTTTGATTTTCCCTGTTTATTTTTTGAGATATTTAGTGATATACACATTCTTAGCACTAATATTATAGATAAACCATACACCATTGAATTTCTATAAACAAGCCCAAAAAAAACCCAAAAAATGACATGTGGCATTATTGAATTTAATATTGATTATTAAATTATTTTAATGCCCTATTGAGTATTTTGGGTATTTTTATGAGATTTTGAGGGTTGGGCTTGTTTTAAGAAATTTATGATAGTTTTGTAATTTATAAGAAGTTAAAGCATCTTTGTTATGTTGTAAATGAGCTTTGGGTATGTTTATAAAGTCCATTTCATATGGAGTATTTTTATAATTTGAGTCCCCATATTGGGTATAATAGTGAATCTCCCTTATTTTTTTAGTGAATTTAGTGTTGATCATAATCGTAGGATTGAAATTGGAGGCATTGTTAGTGTTGATCATAATCCTCGGACTTATCTTATCTAATGGATGTCATTCCCCATGCTGCACAAAGACACAACAGAATTATGTATTCTCACTCATGCAAAATTAAATGGAGATGTACATATATAAAAGTAATTTCAGAAAAAACTCATATGCCTAATCATACACATATGCTGTAATCAACAAGACTAGGAATTTGCTTTGAAGTGCTTGTACGCCCTTTTCCACGAGGCATCTTCTTTGAAGTTGAGTAATCCTCCTCAACGACGCCGTTCAACTGGTAATAATGTGGAGCTATTTCAACCAACCATTCCGGCTTTATCTCTGTGACCTGTCTCATATATTCCTTGGTAGTCAGTACCAGTTCATGGTACAAAACACATCTAGGAAGCACATGATGTTCCAATGCCATAATCCCTGAGCTGGGGTGTATATGGGCAGTGTGCGGATGTTTGATTGTTCTATAAGACCCATTCTTCTGCAGCCTAGCACAATGAGGGAAGAATCCTGATGTAACGGCCTTCTTTATGGCCTCTAAATCATTTGAGCTACTGAGCTTGATCTCAACCCTCTCCAAGAGGCGCTCGAGTTGATCACGGATGTCTCTTGCTCTTTTCATGCTCCTAACTTGTATATAGTTCTCGTAACACCATTGCGTCGAGTAATTTGCCTCTTTCCATGCATTGTAAACCTTAAGCAATGCAATGTGATCTCCCACATTCCCACTGTGAAACCTCAACCTTGCAGTGTCAGCATGTACTTGTTTGTCTTTTGGACGATAGAAGATTGAACTACCGGTGGAAAGCATGGCAGCAATGGAGATTACCTCATCTGAGCACTTGTACTTGTCCGAGGCAACGATCATTTTAGATAGCATTGGATCAACAGGGAACTCCGCCATCCGTCTACCAACTTTAGTTAGCTCCCCAACTTTGTTTAATGCACCGAGTGCAAACAACAATTCCAGGGCTTTTAGTAAAGCTTCACAAGGTGGAGGATCCATGAACTCGAAATTCACCAAGTCATGAATGCCGAGGCTCTTGAGCGTGAGAACAACATTGGCGAGGTTAGTCCGCTGCACTTCCGGAACTGTGGTATCATCTAAATCACTGTCATAGTTGTAACTAGTGTATAACCGGAAGCACTTCCCGTGGCCTGTTCGACCAGCCCGACCTGCCCTTTGCATGGAGGATGCCTTTGAGATCGGGGTGACTTGCAGTGACTCCATCCCACTCCTCGGATTATAAGATTTCATCTTGCTGAAGCCGGGGTCAATGACATATTTGATCCCATCAATAGTCAGAGAGGTCTCTGCAATATTTGTAGCGAGGACAACTTTTCTAGCCCCTTCCCGTGTGGGCTCAAAGATTTTAGCCTGCAGCTCCGTGGGCAGGTTTGCATATATGGGACAGATTATAAGCTCACTAATTTTCGTCCCTAACCCCCTTGTCCTGTGTTTTAATATCTCCTCCGCTGTTTCGATTTCTTCCTGACCAGTGAGAAAAACCAATATGTCCCCAGGCGGTTGTGTCACGTGTACTTGAAGTGCAGCCACAACTGCTGCATCTAGGTAATCAGCCTGCGGTGCTTCCATGTAGTGTATATCAACCGGATACCGTCTCCCAGGGATTCTTAAAATCTTGGCGGAATAAAAGAAGTCACTGAACTTCTCAGCATTGAGAGTAGCACTTGAAATGATCAGTTTAAGATCAGGTCTGTAACGTGCAATGTCCTTGAGCAATCCTAACAAAACATCCGTTGACAGTGTTCTCTCGTGAGCCTCGTCCACCATCACCACACTGTAGCTTGCCAAATCTGGCTCAACAAGGAATTCTCGCAGCAGCATTCCATCTGTCATGTATTTCAAAACAGTCTTCTCCGAGGTGCAATCCTCGAAACGGATGGAATAACCGACGTCATGCCCAAGCTTGACACCCATCTCACGAGAAACCCTGGCAGCAACACTCATAGCAGCAATTCGCCGTGGTTGCGTGCACCCGATCTTCTTTCCTCCCTTAGTGTACCCGGCCTCATGTAGATATTGAGGTATCTGTGTAGTTTTTCCAGATCCAGTTTCGCCAACAATAATAAGAACCTGATTTTTTTCAACATCTTGGAGCAACCTCTCACGAAATGAGTAGATAGGTAATGTTTTCCTCTCCTCCCGCAGCTTATCCAACTGATGGGATGGTTGTACTTTCCCTACATCAACATTACCGTTAGCAATCATCTGATCACCCTCCAGTAGTACTGACGCCTTGACAAATTCAATCTGGTCTTCAAATACAAAATCATACTCCTCATCACATTTTCGCCTTTTGTTTTTCGAACCAAACTTCAATGTTGCCTTCCCAATTTGCTGATCCTCCCAAGCTTTCTGTTCTGCATAAGGGTTCGATTTTTTATCCCTAGCATTCAGGTCATCATCCCAGCAACGTTGTAAAGCCACCGAGAATCGCTTCTCCTGATTAACACCCCCTCATGATCATCATAGGGTTCCGGAATCCTGTAGTACTGATCATGATCATGATGAGTAGCAGCCTCATGCTTCGTTGCAAGCTCATATATTTTCTTCTCGTAACTTAATCGATTGTATTCCGCTTCAGTAAGCTTAACGCCTTTATACAAGTACTCCCCATCTTCTATAGATTCTCCAAGTTCCTTTAATTTATTTGCCTCCCTTTTCTTTAAATATTCTTGTCTTGAAACTTTTCTTAAAGTTTCAACGTCGCCAACAATATTGCTTCTCCGAGTAGCAAAAGCCTGCCTTTGCTCTGATAGCTTTCGCGTTGCTGCTGCGTCCCGCTCCCTTATATTACGGTCCAATTGCTCCCTCTCTCTTTGATCACGCAATCTCTCTTGTTCAGACTCTGAACCATCATCATCATCATTTTCTTCATCATGTGGGGAAGTTGGTTGTCGTTTAATCCCTCTCTCTTTCTCTCTTCTGTTTTGTGCAGTCTCATCTTCATCATCTTCTCGACTCAACACCTTCTTCCTGAACTGTTTCCCATCTCCAATCCGATTGAAGTTAACCACCGATGGGATTAGTGTTTAGGTTTCTGGAAACCTGTTCTGGCAGAACTAGCTAGTGAAGTTTTTATTGGAATATGCACGCCAAAAAACCACACGTTTAAGTATGGCCAGCCAAAACTGTATGCTTCACACATTTTCTTGTAGGACGTTATAATATTTATATAGGCAACTGACTGACAAAGAGGATTTCCTAAACCAAGTAGGATTTCCTAATCCTAAACCAAGTAGGATTTCAAACAGGCGTATTAACTGAAACCCTTTTCGACATGGGCTAGGATTTCCTACACCAAGTAGGATTTCAAAAAGGCTTTTCAGGGTTCATTCTTTCTACTAGCTTTAAATATTGTTAGTCTATAGTTTGTGACCTAAACTCGTGGCACGTTTGTCCCAATTGCAACTACCTTAGGTTGCAGAGAAGTTACTACTTTTGGTCACATGATAAATGTTTTCAATAAATTACGTGTTGGGATGAAAATTTTCCAGTACATCTCCCACGGTACCAAAAATAATAATAATAACAATAAACGAAAATCCCAATATCCTTATAATCAAATCTGGAGGAAACATAAAGAATACTATAACGTTTGGTAAATTTTTGGTCGGTTTATATACATATTTTGTCATGTAATTTTAGAGCGCATGTGGGAGGTTCAGTTGTTTATCGCCAATAATTACATCCTCCTGACCATTGCTGCAAAAATAAAAATAAAAATAAAAAGTTCAAAGGGTGAGAAAGCTAACCATAAAAACTGCTAAAAAATCAACGGAAAAGATAAATACCTAAGATAGCTCAGAGCCGACATTCTGTAGAGACAGGTGAACACCAGTATATGCAACCCGATAGTGTAGAAAAATGCGAAAGTCCGAGCATACCTGCACAATAATTCTCCTCGGTAAATTAACTTGAAATATGTTTGTATTTAGAGACGAAAAACACTTTGAACAGTTATTTTATTAGCACCCAAAAATGGTTTGAACACCCCCCCTTTTCCAATATAAAAAAAAAATAATATATATATATATATATATATTATGAGGCACATTCCGAGTAGTTGAGAATAAGATCATGTGATCTTACTTGTTGCCAAGAAGAAAACGTCCGCTGCTAAGTGTAATTCTATCCCTGAAACCCAACTCCTTGTACCTCTGATCCCTTTCCTGTTACGAGCAAATTAAGTTTAACATACGATATCTAACGAATAAAGGAAAGTAAAAAAGAATAAATTCCAGGATGAAAGCATCTTTGATAACAAACGTATAATTTCACCAGAAAGTAAAAATTAGCAACCTTTTTCGAGAAGGCTGCAAAAGGATTTATGTCATCCTCATATATCTTCTTGTATTTGGATTCAACATCCGAGGAGAAACCACTTTCAAGATCCTCTGCAGGCTGAAATTACCACAAAAAGGAACATAACATATTAAGCAACTAAAAGCACTCTGACCAAAAAAGTGAAAAAGGTACTAAAAGCACATAATAGGATGAAAATAGCAACGTAGGTACAATACCTTTTTTGACCCTCTAGAAACTACTTTTTCAAGACTGTAATCCTGAACATAACGAATCTTTCCATAGAGTTTAACATTATCAGCTTTTGTCTTTTCCAGTTCTGCTGTTAACGCTCCTATCCTTTCCTTCAACTGCCTTATTTCCTAATACAACAAAATCAGTCAGCACAGTCGAATGATTGGACCAGTAATCTATCCATATGATATGGCAGATTAAAAAATTAAGGCAATTATGGATGTTTGAAAATAAACAATGTACTTCTTCTGTCTCTCTCAAGCGTGTCCTGAATCGATCTCGCTGGTTACAGATAACCTTAAGCATTGAGCTTTGGTCTTGGTCCGAGGAAACGTGCTTTTGATCTGCATTCTGATTCAGAAAGGCTATTAGATTCAGAACAAGATAAATTAACGTGAAACCAAATGATTGCTTAACCAAAGAGAGTAATATGGAATTTATAGTACATGTCAAGATCTGTCACTTTAAGTATAAATTAGCAATTAGCAAAGAAAGTTCACGAGTATATTAATAAAAAAAATATGTTACATATTTTGACGATTAGATTGTCAAAAGGCTCAAAACCAAATAGGCCAGGCGCCAGTGATATAATCATTGTGAACAATTTGGCAATCATCACCAATGTTGTTAACTGAATATACCAAAGCACTAGCATGCAATCTAAAACCTGCCAAAACCTACTGGTCAGGTTGCTGAAGTGATTCACAGGCATCAGCATGCATTGGACAAACTCTCAAATTTGCAAAAACCATAAAGACAAAACTTAATGTATGTTGCTAAGAACGCATGACATGGTTCAATGAGGACTACCCAATAACAATACGATTAACTAGGTGATTACAAACTTTCTTACACCTTAATGTCATGATATCCCCCAAGAATAAAAATCTTTGATTGAGGACTAATACTAGCAAAGCAGCCAGGAAGGAAAGAGATTGCATTCTTGCAGCAAAGAAATATATTTTCGGAATTATTGACTAGACTTTTATGTGGAGAAAAATATTTGTCAAATATTCAGAAATTTGTTGTGCCAAAAATTAGAGAAACGGAGATATGTAGAGGGAGGCAGGGAGAGAGATGAGGGGTACCTCAGACACCTCAGTGCTCCTAGCCTCTGAAAGATCCCAGTCATCAAATAGGATTCCTTTCTTATCCTTGGAACTATAACCCTGCATTAGAAAGGGAAAAGTAAAATTTAGAAAAATCGTGGGGGCAACTAGCAGGTACATAGTTATGCATCATATGATGGTTGCACATATGTGCATGAGAGTTTGAACGTGTTTATATCAATAGTTAGCTCATTATATATTTATAAAATCTGAAGTAACTCCATTTGTCAAAATTGTAACTGGAAAAAAAAAAGTTGAATATATCCATATACTTTATATAGTTCATATCATGGAAGCCAAAAGTAACACACTCATTCAGGCCCATGATGAGCCAATGATCCCCACCTTCAGTATGTCATCCTCCAACTTTTGGATTAACTTTTGTTGTTCATTAACCTTTACTGTAAGTTCTGCTGTCTTGCCATCAGCTTTTTCCAGCAACGATGCTTTCTCCGAAAGTTTGACCTGAAAGCAGCACAATAAAAAATACGTCAGACAAATGACAGATTAGTAATAGAATAGGTACTAATCCCTGAAAAGAGCTAGACAGTAATCCAATCAAATGCATCAGCACGTGCATGCATGTCTTCATACTTTCAACTGTGTGAGTTCATGCTCCATTTTCCGGTTTTTATCAAGAAGAAGAGACTCCATTTTGCTCATCTCTTCCCCGCTTGTGGCTACTTCCCAATCTTCAGCCTCAATTGAATTATAACCCACTGCCTACAAATATAATAATGTCAAGTTAAAGGGAGATTAACAGAACACTGTTGGGGTACCAGGAAAATGAGAACAATGCTTCAAAATAACAAGGAGTTCTATGGAAGAAAAGAAGATAAATGAGAACAAATAAACAATACAAAGCCAGCGATAAATTTCTCCAAAAAGAAAAGAAAACAAGTCCAAGAAAAAAAACTAAACAATAAAAGAACTGCAAAAAAAAAAATTAAAAACTTTCAATAACACTCATAAAACTGAAGCTAAATTGATAACAGCCAACTTCTGAGCTAAAGAATGTAGAGAAAGATGGCATTACCTGCAAAATTTTCACCTTTTTACGCAAATCATCAACCAGTTTTGTTGTTGGCCTTGCCTGAAGCTCTTTCTTCATCTCCTCGAGAGCAGCTTCCTTAATTAAAAGGCAGAAAATAAAATGATTAGAGGAAAAGAGAAGAAATGAAAGAAAACTTTGGTACAGAAAAGGAGCTGGGAGCTCAATTATATAACAAAGGCCATAGAGCTACAAAGCAAGACTACCTATGTAGAACTGAAGCAATAAAATTAGTTTACCTTTTCAATGAGCAATGTGTTCAACTTCTTGATCTCGTTCAGGTGTTCCTCTCTTTCATTTGATATTGTTGTTTCAATATTGTGCAGTTCCATGTTGAGTTCGGCGATGATCTTCTCTTTGGCAATTAAAGAATTCTCAAGGATGCTATTTGAATCCAAAGTATCACTGTAGCACAGCAATAAACTTAAGATATAAAAAGATAACCCAACAATAGAACCAATCTATATAAGTGGAACAGAACACTATGATGCATCAAATATCTATAATCCCACTTAGAGAGCAGGGTAAAAACCCAAAATCTGACACTACGGCAATAGGTTGCCAAAAAGTCACGAAACATGTTTCTAGAATATAAGTCCATCCTAACTGGTACCAAGGGCTGTTCTAATAAAGCTATCCAAGATGACACCCTCTCATGAAACTTTAACATCTGACAAGCTCAAGGATGAAGGAGGAGCACCCAATTATAGAACTGGTGCAGATCTTGAAATTTGATGAATCACAAGAAAGGGGGGGAAACAATAAAAATTGAAGATCACAAACATTCATCTAAACTTTTCCTATAGAGAGGGCTGATAAGTTTCTCTTCTAAAATTTTCAAGTACATACTGTCCACTGATCTAGTGGATTGCAATTTGCGACTAATGTATTTGTGGTAAAGGATTGATGCATACGAAGAATGAACGAGAGAAGATAGCAGAGACTCATTCAACCAGTTACTTCCATCACTAGAATATTGGAAGAAGTTCTTTTCTATTTGTATTTTTTTCTTTTAATAAGTTCATTCTACGAATACTATGCTTAGTTTCTTAGAGCAGCAATATATTTGACATTGAATAGAATTCATAGAATCTTTGCAATAAAATTTACTTAACAAACAATATGTATTTTAAAGAACAAAAATTCCAAATTTCTAAGGAAGGGCCTTTGTATTTTCGTTGTTCATGGAATAAAATAACTATCATCTGAAAGAAACGAAAATAAATTAAAACCATAGTCTCCGGGGGCATAGAAGCACAAGACTCTGAAGTACCTCACCTGTTCTTATTTTCAGTGTCTTCATTTGCTGTGTCTAATTTGGAGCGCAGAAGTCCCTGCAAAATGTTCAATGAAAAATGGGGCTTCAACAATGAAGAACCATTTACTGCAAGAAGCAAAATCGAGAAATTGAATAAACAAAGATTGCGGCAGCCTGGACCTTAACAAACAATGAAAATTTACAATGTATGATCCATTTGCACAAAAGAGCATGAAACTACAATGCAACAGCTACAAATAAAGAATGTACAATGAATGTTGAAAGTGGATTATGAACAACTCATCTTGTAACATAAAAACGTTAGGGTTTCGCACACACCTTCTCTCTCTCAAGACTAAGAAGCCGTGTCTGGGCCCGTTCAACTTCATCCATCAGAAGATTGACCTCAGATTGCTTCGTTGCCCTCTCTTCATCTGAAATCAATAGACAAAACATGAGATGCTCAGGAAAATTTATCATATTTGCTTGAGAGATAGATGACCTATAAAATATTGCGAATGTATTAAAGATGTTCTAGAGATGAAATCAGGAAATTTGGCACTCACCAGATTGAGCACGAAGCTCGAACAATTGACTTTGAGCAAGCTCATGTAATTTCTGCATATTGAAAACACTGTCTTTAGCTTGTCGTAATTGATCTTGCAACAATTGCTCTCTGTATAAAGTGAAGTTCCAATAAGACATCAAAAGACACAAAACAAAACCATTCAGAGATCTCATGTAGAATTTCCCTGACATCAGTCAAATAAATCTGGCTATATGACAGGAATTGTTACCTTTCTTTTAGGACCTCAAGCATTTTCTGGTTCTCTTCCGCAAAACTGCGTTGCTTGATCTCCACAATTTCTTTTACTTTATCCTCCATCTGACAGCACATGAGAAAGTTCACTCATTAAAAAGAGATATCACCACTGATTAAAAAGTGTATATTTGTTCTCCTCTAAATTTCCAACATGGTCAAATACTCCAACAATTACATTTTAATTATTATAACAAAGTAACATAATGAAATCAATAAAACAGAAATGATTTGGAAAGAACAAACTACACGAGCACATGGCATGATAAAGGAAGGTAATGATCATTTGCATTTTAAAAAACTGTTTTCATGATTACAATTTACATCTACCTTTAACTAAGAGATACCTCACCAAAGAGAGAAAGCCTGGGAAGAAACCATTTATCAACCCAATTCATTTGTCTAACTTGAGATGCAATGATGCTATTAGCAAATACTTTGCATTACCAATAAAAAATTTCAGTTGCCATATTGAGAAACTGAAAATTTCATACCACCTCAAAATATATAGTGGTGTTTTTTTAATTTAGAAAATAAATATTAAACATAGCCAACCTGTTGCTCTAACTGACGGTTGCGGTCTTCAAGTCTTCTTATTGTTGCCTGTTGATTCTTTAAATGAGTTGCTTCTGTCCTGAATTCTTCAAGTTCAACTTTCATTTTCCTATTCTCAGATTCTAATTCAGACAATTTCAGATCTTGCTCCTGCAGGAGATGAATACAAGTTTACTAATGAAACATAGAGACACAGCACACAGCTAAAGAGCAGACAGTGCATAGGAGTACACACAAGGGATACAACATGGAGTCAACAAATGAAGCAGGATTTTTGATCATAGAACTGTTCCAGTTCATTTATATGAACAAGCAACCACTGAAAGTTTTCCTCAAACAAAACTAATGAATCAATGATATTTCAATTGGATTCACAACTGTAATCATCCACTTGCATTTGAGAGTTATGGGATTCTATTTAAAGCCAAAATCTTGCTCTTTTAATCCCCAAATCTTTTGTTGATGAAATTACACTCATATCCATCATCAATTTTTTAACTTTCAATCAAGTTTAAATAGAAAAACAACCCACCACCATGTCCTGCAACAGCCATAGACTGAAATATCCTGCGGTAGGGGAAGGTTTTTTTCCCCTCTATTGTTTGGAGGGAAAAATTGGATTTCAAAATTTACCAAAGACATAAGTGTAAAGAACAAATTTTGTGGTTCAACGAGAATCGCCTGAGTTATTTAAACCCTTTTCATACATATATATGCTTAACATCATTGAAGTTCATTCACGTTAATGTATAAGGATCATTCACGTTAATGTATAAGGATCATTCATGTTAATGTATAAGGATCATTTACGTAAATGTATAAGGATCAGAGGATGCACCAAATCAAGGTTGATATTTCAAGAAAATATTAAAAACTAGCTGCCATGGAAAGCTGAATGAAGTATTGTGGTACTTACAGCACTTGAAGCAAGAGCCAGATAAGGATCAGGAGCCTCGTAAAGTTTTTGATAGATGTTAAGAAAAGCATTCTCCCCAAACTTTGCTCTCTTGGTAAGATTATCAACTTCTTCTTGGTAACCTCTAAGTAAAGAGTTAAAAAGATTTAGCTTTTCCTCTGGTGAAGCTTTCTTGAAATCTGTCAGCAAAACAATTTGTAAATTTAAAAATATGTTTTTTATCATGCCAAATGAGATGGAACATTTAAATCACAGAAAAAGGCCTCTGCAAGGTACCCAATATCTCCACTTCCAATATGTAATTCAGGCTGGCCCGGGGAGAGGTGGTTCTCTTCCCTCACTAGACCAACTACTAAACAAACTACATTTAGTCTGATCATGAGAATTTAAAACGGCATACCTCTAGTGCTCTCTGCAAGCTTCCGCCTATTCTTCTGGCTGTTTTCTTGATTTTCAGCTATCCTGAGCCCTTGCTCATCCAGTACACTTTTTTCCTTCTCCAAATCAAATTCTGTCAATAAAAAACAAAATCAGCCATTAATAAATAGTTTTTAGAATGATGTTCCTGTTTCATTCGTTACACAACCCAAATACCTTGGTCACCACAGTGGACAGTCCACGAGGCATAATTCCGATCTTAAAAAATGCTATACTAAACTGAATGGTTTTCGAACTATGAGGCATCATCAATGAATACTTTGTATTCCCATTATGCAAATTTCAAGCCCTTCTGCAATTTCTTATGGATAAACCCATTCCACTGTCACTACTATTATGTGATTTATTTTTTACTCCAATACTTAATAATTGTACACAAAACACGATAAAGCCCAATAAAATTAGTTAATTGCATCATTGCTGTAATTATGAACAAACTATGTGCGAGCACTTACATTCACACGCACATACTTATTTATATGAGATCCAAATCAAAGCTAGTTTTTACTTCTATAGCTAGTAACATAGAATCCAATCAATAACATTTAGACGTGACGCTACAAAACCAAATTGCAGAGCTACGTGAAGAAAAGAAGTTGCTGATCCTTATAGAGCTACCATTCTCAGATTCTTCAAACAAAACCGCAACTCTAGGCTTCAACTGAAAGGTTCAACTAAATTGATCAACAAATTGAAAGATACCTTTCCAGAAATTGGAGACGACGGAGATGGGAGAAGAAGAGGAGCTCGATTTGTCTCTGTCGGATCCGCCTTGCGGAGCCTCCATTTGCACGGACTGGGATCTTTACGGCCTGAAACGGCCCGTCCTTCTCTGAGCTCGCAATTCAGTGAGGTACAATAGCGGAATGAGATATGGATCTGAGAAAAACAGAGCTTTAGATTTTGGTTATTGTTGCTCACGACTTGAATGTGAAGCAAATGCCTATCATTAATTAAGAAGAAAAAAAAAAAAACAAGAAAGTGAACCATTGAAAGTGAACCGAATGGAATGGCTTTTGGGTTGGGCTGGTAAAGAAATAATGAATGGGCCTAGAGTTGGGTCAATAGAAAAGTGGCCGACTTATTCTGGCCCATATAAATAAAATGTAGTTGCCAACGGGGTCTAACCCAATCAAAAAGGACCTTAACTTACAGACAATGTCTTTGGTTCGAACTCCTATAGCATTTTAGTAGTGTGTGTAAGAAACCCATAGGCCCCGTTTGGTTCATGGGAAAGGAGACTTAAGGATGAGAAATCAATTACTTTCCTATGTTTTGTAAGTCCAGGCATGGGAAATCATTGACTGGCCTATGGGAAAGTAGGAGGGAAAGTGAAGTCATCATTTCAACTTGGGTTTTGTTTTCTTTCCTCATAGGAAAGTTCGGGAAAATGATCAAATATTAAATAAACATTTTTCACGATCATTTTGTCCTCATTAACAATTTAGAATTATAATATATCATTAAATGCATTCTTTTTTTATTTGATTTAATATGGGTATAATTGAAAATTTATACAAATTTTGTTTTCCATTTCTACTCAAAACAAACATGGGAAAGGAAATAAAGTGATATCTCCCGGTTACTTTCCCAATATTACCAAACGTGTGAAAGAAATCTTTCATTTCCATCCCTTGATAAATGACATGGGAAATGATTTCCCCTCAAATTTGTTTCGTGAACCAAATGGGGCCCTATAGTTTAGACTATCACTTGATTGCATCTTTATTGTGGATTTAACTATTCAGTTGGAGATGATCTTACATTTGATCTTCATCTGTCTCCTCTTTATCTCTCCTCTCTTCTAGCTCAAGTCGCTGCTAGTCTTCTTCTTCCTCTCCCTTGATGCTGACCAAATCTCATTTATGACTGGTATCTTTCGGAGGCTAAGTCTCTATGGTGCCCCAATCAATATGATTATGATAATCATAAAGTTTAAGAAAGTTTGAAAATCAATTAGCTTATCTAATTGCAATTGGTAGTCCTCATTGAAGCATGTCATGCATTCTGATGCTTGTGAATCACTTGGCTTGAGTGCTCGGATAAAAAGATCTCGGGATGCCGCTTCGAGGTGGGGTCACTATAGTGGCTAGGGTGAGTCTTCCTACGCAACGCCTGGCTTTCTTCCTTGTGCACACCTTTGTTTGCATAAAGGGAGAGCATACGGAGCAACCTAACCAATAGGTTTTGGCTATTTTTAGACTGCATGCTAGTGCTTTGGTATATTCAATCAACAACATTATTGATGATTGTCAAATTTGTTCAGTTGTTTCACTGGGGTCTGGTCTATTTGGTTTCGAACCTTTTGATCATTTTTCTAATACAAGTGATATCTAACTTATAAGGGGAAATAAAGAACGGGGTTTCTCACACGCCATTCTATATATGCTTATAGATAAAAGTACCCTAAATTAAATGTCACGATTTAATTTTTGGTCCATAGTTATGTTCAGAACAAATAAATTCTAGGGATAGATTTGTTGGTGATTTGGCCCATAGTGTCTTCCTTGTATCCTTCACAATTATTCATTGGACTAAAAAATTGTCTAAAATCGTAATCAAGAATAATTATAATTCCATAGTTGTTAGAAACCCCATCTCTCAGTTTTTGAAACCTTATCCTAGGACCTTATGTACAACTTATGAAATGTTTGAAGGAGATTACATCAAATACTTTGCTTTTATGACATTTCTAACCAAAAAAAACCACATGAACCTAACCTTATCGCCACCATTTGAAGAAGCTTCACCATCAAACCCACCAACGCTTCAAGTAAATGCAAAACTTCTAATTGATTTGGGGAAAACAAGGTTTCCAATAATCCAACTGCGCATAACAGTGAACAAATATGCTAATCGAACAAATATTGCAAAGGACTAGAAAGAACAATGAGATACATAAAGCACCTAAGCTAGGCTTTAAAGTTGATGGATTGGAGAGTGATAAGGTCAGGGGAGTGAAAATTTTCTAACTGTGTCGTGGATAACCATACAGTAATTTCAATTATTTACAGGACATCAATGTTTTAAGAGAAAAGGCACCACTACGAAAATACTAGAAGAAGAATGTTCGAAGTTGTCATATTAATCAATCTTTGAAAGATATTAACTACAAGGTGTGGTGCGGTTGGCAAACTGCCACCTCCACCTGGCGAGCTACCATGGTGTCTCAATGGCAATGGTTCGAAACCCATTTGAAGCACTTTGTGGCTAGGGGTAAGCCGAACCTCGAGCGGAGATTAATCCCACCCTTCAGATGTTGGGACACCTCGTGGTATTTACCAAAAAGATATCAACAACTAGGCCTTACATGAGCCATGATTTTTATGAAGATTGTACACAATGGACAAGATTCTAGGCATCCACTATTAATGCCTCTAAAAATTATATCCCAAACAAACTACCCTGACCATTTAGAACTCATTCAGAACCAACAACTGAAATATCTCATAGCTACCTAATGTATAGAAGATTTCTTTGCAGATTAATGTACGCCTTTCATGGTTTTGGTTTTTTTTTTTTTTTGAAGCAAGAACTCTTCTATTTCTACTCCAATTTTAACTAGTAATATTGCTCTATCATCCTTGGACTTGCACAAAGGCATGAATGAGGATGTGAAAGAAAACTATGTTGCTTGCTTAATAATGGAAAATGTTTCCCAAACTCCCTCATCATTGAATTGTTACAATATCACTTCATTTTCAACAGGATTGAAGAGACAAGTGCATACATGGTTTCTCAGTATCCCAAGAGTAAAACTTCTGAAACCTTTGTTTCTGGATATTGTAACTAATTAAAGCATCTATTTTTTTTTTCCACACTAACAAGCTCCCAACAATTACCTTACCAGTATAGCTTTCCATCTACAAACCTCCCCCATTCATAAGCAAAAATTTCCCACGTCCAGTTTGAGAACTGAATTATGGTCCAAGATTTCAACTTCAGTTTCACTACTTCAGCACATCAGGGTTTAATCATAACATTTTAAAAGATAAATAAAAATCCTCCTTTGTCTACCCAAATCCATAAGAACTTGATGGGTGTGTCCTTAATGGTTATGGAGGTATTGTTACATGATTCCGCAACACTAGCTCGCGATAGTTGCCCAAGCACATGATGCCATTGTAGGAACCAAGAAACATTGGCAGTACTATAAAAAGATAGGGGAGATGGACCGCAACCTCACTAGGATTACCTACCCAAGTGCAATATAGAATGACGAGTGCCGCCATATGAAATAAAGATCATGTCTTGTGCTTCTTCCCATTTGTGTTCTTGAGATGAAGCAACCTCTTTCCTTGGAACCCTTACATTTGTTTGAGCTTGAAGTGTTCATCCTATAAGGGGGTATGGATACTTTCGAATTTTCTAAATTTTCTGACTTTTCAAATTTCTTTGGGTAAAATTTGCTTAGCAGCAGGGGTGTTTCTATTAAATTTAAAGGGGTGGTGATGATTTATCACCATTAAGGGGTGGTTACAGTTGGTATATAGGTTGGGTTTCAAATTATTTTTATTTTAATTTCTTCCAATCTCTTAAATATGAAAAAAAAAAAAAAGGAATCATTTCATCCGCACAAAATTTCTTTATATCGCAGTGTTTTTAAACCATTAGCTCTCACACTTAAAAGTTAAAAAAATAAGTTTACAATGACCACCTTATCATGTAAAAGTAATTGATGGACATCATTCACATCTTGTTGGTCAGTTTCATACAATCCAAGTGTGGAAAAATTATACTTACTTCAACGACACTAGTAGATTACACCCAATCTACCACTGCTTCCACTTTATAAAGATCCATCAGTAATCCTTCATTTGAACACACACCCCAAGAAATCGACTTCAAACACATATTGTTTCTGGGTACGACAACCTATATGAGCTCCCATTGGTCCATCCCGAAAGACACATAACTTGTTTAGCTATTTTCGTTCCTCAACTTTCTTTGCCGGCTTTAGCCAGCTTTAAGACTGCCTGGGTTCTCGGACTTGAGATATCCATGACCACATTATTTCTCCGAGGATGCTACATAGGGGTAACATCCTAAACCCATTGAGCTATGCAGACTTTCGTTTTCTCTGATTCTTTTTCTTTATCCCTTTTTGAATTTCCCAAAAAACATCCTTAATCGAGAATTGAGTCAACTACGACTCATACCAATTCAAGCAACCTTAGAACCCAGAAGTCAAAGTTCACTGGAAAACAAAGCAAACACTTTGCACGGCGTACTTGAAATGTCTAATGAGGTCATCCACATCGAGGATGTCTCATTCCGTGATGAAACACACTAAACTACCCACATACTAAGGATGCACATAAGGTACGGAGTCCATAGGAAATTGAACATAATGCTCTGATACCAAGTTGACAGGACCTGCCCCGACTTCCTCGGAATTTGGTACGATTGCTGTGGTATTTCCGACATCATACTGATGTCGGGCCCACTTGCTAAAGAAACGAGCCTTTCTGCTGAAATTTTGGCAGTCACCTCTGAAAAATGGGCATTTCCAAAATTTTCAACATGTTAAGAACACATTTCAAAATCTCAACTGGCAATATGCACAAGGTAATGACATGCAATTAACATCAATGGCCTCTAGCCTCATAACCAAACATTTTCTAAAATGTTCTAGCTTTTGAACTCATTGTAAGTCCACACACTCGTAACACTTAACGAAACAGTAATCAGAGAAGACTTTTCTTTTTCCAAAATTCATTTCCCTACATAGAACAATTACAAACATAGTTCAAATAATTTATTTTGCTGCTGCACCTAAGTTAAACCCCAGGCTACCTATGTAACTCTTGTAAGGGATCAAGCCATACGTAGTTCTTAAATCAACACTCAACATTCAGATAATATATGATTATTTAAAGTAAACAAACGATTAAATTTAGATTCAAATATCAACATCAAGTTCAACAAGGCATCCACTAAACACTTTATAAGTTCTTTTCCTTTTATCAATCCATTCCCGCAAACCATACCCTATCCAAGGCGTATGTTGCCGTGCAACTCTTTCCAAACTATAAATCAAACGTTCATTCCCGCATAGTACTCACGAAGCACCCGTTCAAGAATCACGACCTGAAAATATATCCATATAGATATATATATATATATATATCAATACAAACACCTCACACCATCATCATGTACCAGGGGAAGAACAATCCACTCCGAGGATCGTTTGACTAGACCACATGGAGGAATCCTCAACAACCATATAACCAAGGACGAGCCGTGCAACTATGGGACTGGGCTCACCAGCACACACAGCAGAATCTTCAATACTTGTGCGCCTATGACAAGTCCTACATGCGTAGACTACCCTGCTAAGGGTCTACGGTAACACCCCATCAAGGGTGCCCGGTTCCGACATACCCAAACCATATCCACAGTTTTCCAAGTATCCATCCATTCCAGATTCAGTGACCAAGGAAGCTCACAATCCGAAAAATCCAATGCCACGTGTGGGTATCGTGACCAGGGAAAGTACATATGATGGTGAAGTTTATAACCCTTATATAAATATTATAAAAATAATATTCCCTTCCTTAATTCAATTTTCCCCAAATATTTATTCATGGTATAAAAAATAAACTCTCAAGCATATATTCCATAAAGACCCAAAAATAATTCAACTAGTAATCAAAACTTATTTACACTTAATTTCCATAAAATACTGTATTCCACAATTAAAACAATAGATTTTCGTAGATAACCCGATATCTCCCAATCCATATACTTTAATAATAATCATAATAATATTAATTAATGATAAATAATAACCTTTAGAGATCCCATATCCTCATTAACCCATATTGAATCGATTTTCAATCATAACTCATTATGCAAGAAATTTCATATTAAAAGAACGAAGTACACTTAAAAGCAAACGTCCACTTATTTACTAATAATCATAGCCAAGACCTAAGACTCACTTTCACAACCCATCGATTAAGTATCCCATGTTCATCCATTCCATAACTTCAATTATCAAACTAGTATCCAAGAACTCCATACGATACTATAAAACAATATCATAATCCCAACGTAATAACATAACTCAAATTGTGATAACCCAATTCTAAATTAGTATTTAATTATTAAAATATTCAAGTAAAAGACAATTTTACCCCTAGAAATATTTCATTGGTTTAAAGTTGACTTTTTTACTCAGGAAAGAATTTGGAGATTTGAGTAGTACTGTTGCATAGAGCACGACTATATAAGTTTGGAGACACGTAGTGGGCTCAAATCAAAGTTATAACGAAGAAGTTATGATCGATGGAAGTGTAGTGGCACAACTATAAATAATGGCAAAACAGCCCTCTCCCCCAATAGTACAGCCACTCGGATTTTTGCTTGCCATCGCTTCATCTGGCCACTAAATCTCTTGAGACCGGTGCCAAAATGACCACCTCAACCTCCTCTTCCTACCCCACCCCACCTCCGACGGAACTACAACCTCTAGTCGCTGAAAAAAGCAAAATCCAGTTGATTTTTACGTAAAGTTTACTCTGCTCGTTCCGGTGATTCTGACCACCAATTTCTTCGATATAGGTATACATTTTCATCCTCTCAATGTGTTCTAGCCGATGGTTGGTTTGTTTAGGATTAATTTTTACGTTTTGTTACTCGTTTTATCGCTTAAAGTTTCAACCGATTTTTGGCTCGTGTTTCTTGCAAGTTCCGGTCACTTTTTGGCCGTGGTCCAAGAACAAAAGTTGCACCACTCATTGTCTTGATCATGTAGGTATAGGTCAGATCGACGGTTTGGAGATTTTCCGATCGCCGTAATTACTTTGGGCACCCATGCACTGCCGGCGTGTTTGGCGGCGCATGGGCCACTTTGTGGTGGGCCATTGGGTCCTAACATGATCCCCATGTCATCCTGAGCACGATGGTATGCTCGGATTTGATTTTGGTTATCGTTTGACTGTCGATCAGATATCACATATTAGGCGTTATCCGAGTTTGATATGTTCAGACCGTTGGATCGACTCCATTTTCAAATATGTTGATCTATGCATCTCTAGGATTGTGTAGGAATTCACGGATCGTGAATCGGAGTCCCGGATGCTCCGATTCAATATTTCAAAGATTATATAAACGGTGACCGTCCAATTGTGCAATCTTGAAAGATCCCACCACTCGATTTGGACCAAACTTGCAGGACGTGTTTAGTAAATTTTTTTGAAACCGTATGAACTTTTGGATTATTAATCGGAGTTTGGGGACCCCACAGGGTACCGGGTTGACCAATATAAGAATTTAATCGTATATTTAATCTCGGCTCTTTTCAGACCATTCCAACCATCAGAATTATTGAAAATGGGCTCAGGAACTTTCTTAAGTTACGCACACACACTTTTAAGGCCGGGGGTCAGGGTTTTGATTAAATATTTTTGGTTGAGCTATTTTATTAATTAAATGTTTACAAGTTATTATATAATCACTTTTACTTTTGAGTAGTTTATATTATGTTTAGTTGTGTAAAGTTGGGAATGATTTGTTAATCGGATTTTAACGTGAATTTGTCTAGCTTTTTTGTTAGGATGTCTCTCTTTCTTTAGCTGATATTTGTTTTCGTTTGTTGTTTCTTCTTTTCCTTATGCTCGAATTTGAGACCTCATTCAATTAAGTGGGGACAAATATCACTAAATTAAAAAGCTAATTATAATAGCAATTAGGTCTATTTAATATTAGGGAATTTTTCGGTATCTTATGTCTTTAGGGTTTTTTCTTTAGAGCTTAAAGCATTGTATTTTCTGTGTTAAATAGACCTGTGCTAGAATTAGCATTTTCACCATGTAGCATCTTGGAAATATATAGTTTATTTTGTTTCTTTTCAAAAACAATATAGATTACGAATCCGTATTTTGCATATGTGGGTTAGGACAGTTAGGACAGTTGGACAGGGCAGTGATCTCACCCCTTGCACCCAAGTTCGAATCCTCTCCTCCACGTAAATTAGATTAATTTAGAGTAATTTAGCCCATCGCTTGTATATATAAGAAAAACAAACTATGAACATGCAATTAGTTTATTTTTCTCTTTAATTTGTTAACAAATATTATCCGTACAGTTTTCTTGCATTCAAAGCAAACTACATTATAATTTATATCTGTCAAAGATAAACACTGATGGAGCCCTCTATGTTTGTCTCAACTCTCAACCATCCGGCAAATATGCTCAACTTGTGATCTTAAGTTAATAAGTTACCACTCTTTTTCTTGAGGCCGAATAAAAAAAGTTACCACCACCAATTATGAGGTGGCTTGGCAAATCGGAAAGCCAAGCTTGTCTCGTAGACATGGTTTTTATCTAACTACAATAAAAAACCAATTTCTTATGTTAAACTCTTCACTTTAATGTTAATAGGCCTACCTTCCAATGAATTACGTTCAGACATTGTTAATTTCGCCTTCCTTTTTTAATTAAACTTTTTGTCGTCTGTCTGATTTAGTTGACTTTTACTTCAATGATTTAGTTGATCCAAATGAAGCATAAATCAAAGCTAGTTTTTACTTGTATAGCTGGTAACATATAATCCAATCAATAACATTTAGACGTGACTGTACAGAAGCAAATTGCAGAGCAACATGAAGAAAAAAATTGTGGATCCTTAGAGAGCTAACATTCTCATATTCTTCAAGCAAAACCGCAACTCTAGGCTTCAACTGAAAGCTTAAACTAAAACTATCACCAAATTGAAAGATACCTTTCCAGAAATTGAAGACGACGGAGATGGGAGAAGAGGAGGAGCTCGATTTGTCTCGGTTGGATTCGCCTTCCGGCACATCGTTCTCTGAGCTCGCAATTCAGTGAGGTACAATTAATGGCTTCTCATCTAGCAATGCTTATTGTTGCCCGCTACTTGGAACTTGGAAGCGAAGCAAATGCCTATTCATTAATTAAGAGAAAAGAAAAAGAAAAAAGAAATGAACCAAATGGGTTTTGGGTTGGGTCAATAGAGAAATTATTGTTGGGCCTGATGTTGGGTCAATAGAGAAGTGACCGGCTTATTCTGGCCTACTTAT
This sequence comes from Prunus salicina, assembly GCA_020226455.1. NCBI lineage: Eukaryota > Viridiplantae > Streptophyta > Magnoliopsida > Rosales > Rosaceae > Prunus > Prunus salicina. Next base: position 14,462,976 of record CM035347.1, on the reverse strand, counting down.
CGTGAAAATTTATATTTCTCATGTCGTTATTCTTTTCTTTTTTCTTTTTTCAATACATACTTTATTTTTGGATCACTTCAAAATAAAAAAAATATTTGTTGGTCGTTTTTTTTGGGAAAACTTACACCGTGTATAATTTCAGATTATGTTTCTTCTCGGCATGGAGGTATCTCTCTCCACCTCATGCAAGCCCAAATTCCAAACCATACCAATTAATAAATTAGAAAATGTAAGTAATTTATGGAACAAATTAATTTCACATAAAAAGAACGATCTAAGCAATATTAATTTGAAAGTTAAAAGAATAGTCAAATTGGAAAAAATTCCACCCTTACCAAAGAGAATATCTCAAAACATATGGAAATTTCGATAGAAATATCTATATCGGTAAAAATTAAATAAAAATCATGAATTTTTTTAGAAAAATGCGGAAATTCAAGGAAACCTTGAGACATGTTTATTTGTTCAATTATCTACTTATTTAACAAAATAAATATTTTTAAACTTAGTTTCATAATTGACTTGTGTGATTGAGATTACATATATAATGCCCGTTGACAAATTTTGTTACTCAGAGAATATACTCACTAATTGCTTTTATTTATTTATTTATTTATTGTATAGACACCAATTTCATTAATAATTAAGTTTAGATTTTTTTTTTCATGCATGAACAAGAGAAAATTTGAAATTTTTGTGAGAAAATAATAAGACATTAAGTATTTAAAATTTTGATAAGAAAAATCTATTTTTATATGATTAAGAGAAATAGGGAAATTGTGAGAAAATATGAAATTTGAGGACCATCTTAAATTTTGATTGTATAAACAAAAATTTCATTTATAATTAAGTTTAGTTTTATTAAAGAATGCGACTGAGATCTACTTGTTAGTTGGGTTTCATAGTTTAAGATCCATTGTCTCATCTCTGCTCTCTCAAACCTTCACAGGCGAGTCCCATGCTAGGTTATGGGCTAACCATGTATAGATGACAAACTCTAACTCTGTGATTATACTACTCTTTGATAAATATTCGCAATATGTAGTTTATTTTGTTTCCTTTCAATAAAATAGAATATGAATCCGAATTTTGCATATGTAGGTTTAGGACAGTTAGATAGGGCAGTGATCTCGCCCCATTGCACTCAAGTTTGAACTCTCTTCCACGTAAATTAGATTAATTTAGAGTAACCATCGCTTGTATATATATATATATATATATAAACTGTGAATTTGCAACTAGTTTACTTTTCTCTTTAATTTGTTAACAAATATTATCTGTACAGTTTTCTTGCATTCAAAGCAAACTACATTATATATCTGTCAAAGATAAACACTGATAGCGCCCTCTATGTTTGTCTCAACTCTCAACCATCCGGCAAATATATATGCTCAACTTGTGATCTTAAATTAAGAAGTTACCACTCTTTTTCTTGAGGCCGAATAAAAAAAGTTACCACCACCAATTGGGAGGTGGCTTGGCAAATATTATAAGAGCAATCCAGTTGGAGTGAAAGATCATTTTAACAACTTTTTCTTTGGGAAAAGACAATCGGAAAGCCAAGCTTGTCTCGTAGACATGGTTTTTATCTAACTACAATAAAAAAAAAACCAGTTTCTTATGCTAAAGTTTGAACTCTTCACATTATTGTTAAGAGGCCTACCTTCTAAGGAATTACATTCAGACATTGTTAATTTCGCCTTCCTTTTTTAATTAAACTTTTTATCGTCTGTCAATTTTCAGAACAAGAAGAACCACACTATAAAATTGTACGAAACCACAAGATATCCTTCATCCCCTTCATCACTCACAGCCTCAAGTAGTTTCAGAGTGTAGAGAAACTGCCTTGGCAAAAATGGGAAGCCATGAAACATCAACTCTCTGCACAATGGCTTTGAGGCTATCCAATGCCAAGATTGATGGGCAGTTGATGTCATCATATCAGGAAGATCTCCAGGGTGATGCAGACTTGCAATGTTTTGAAAACACCCTCAAAACCCACATCAAGGCGGTCATCAACGCCTTCAGAAACGGAGGCCCTTCAACTGGTTTCTTCAAACAAGTCACAAAATATTTACGCTATTTGAGCGAGCAGAGCGTCCATGCACTCTTGAGATGCAGAGTGATTGGGAGCAAGAAGCTTAATAAGGCCAGTGAGGAAAGATTTAAGCATCTCGTCGACGAGTACATGAACAACAGCTCGCAGATGTTGGATTTCTGTTCTGAATTATATAGGTTCCTAAATTCGGCTCGTAGCACCCATTTATATATCGAATACGTGACTCAAAAGTGCCTTCCAATGGATCTTGCCAAGGGAAAACGCCACTACGAGAGGACTTCGGAGAGGTTGAAGAGTCTCAGTGCCTCTGGTGATGTCTTTGGCAACTATTCTTCTGCTGAAAGGTTGCTCAAAAAGGTTGAGTGTTTGCGCAAGCAGCAGGAACAGATGCTTGAGAAGTTGAGAGTTCAAAACGAGAAGCTTGAGAAGAAGGAGAGCTCTGCTCATACTTGGCGCAAGGTCACGATCATACTGTTCGTTGTTGCTGTGGCCGGGTTGCTTATTTCCATGATTGTGACGGCAGCTCTAGCTATTCCAGCTGTTGCTCCGGTTCTTGGGGCCGCTTTCGTCCCAATGCTAGCAAGCGCAGATTGGATTACCAAATTGTTTGGAACCTTTGAAATTGCTTATAAGGATCAGCAAGGTGAAAATGTGTGCATGCAAACCGGAAATAGGGTTTCCATTAAGGAGTTGGGGGACATAAAGTTTCTGATTGATAGGGTTGTGAATGAGATTGATTCACTCTTGTGCGCTCCAAGCTCCAGCTCCACAATTAAGGAGCAAATAGATTTCACAATGAAGGATATTAAGCTTAAGCTGGAAACGTTTATGAGGGAAATTGAGGCTTTGCAGGAGGAAACAAACAAATGCACCTCTGAAATACTTCAGGCAAGGGATCAGGTTGTCAAGACCATCAAATTTCTCAACAACAAATAAATTGAAGGTATTTTTTTTTTTTAATCAAGACTAGCAAGGAGATCTACCCCTCTTTCCAAGAAAAAAAAAGAAGCAATTTCTATAGAATAAAACTTTCCAAAAAAATTGAGGTGTGTAGTGCCATCATCTTTGGTTGCTTTTGTTTGTACTAATGCTAGTACTGTTCCCCGTAAATTTTAGGGTCACATTAATATAAGCCTTTGCAATTCAAAAACTCTATACCGTAACCCACCAATATTGTTGCTGACCGATTGGCTAATTGGAGTTATCAAGTGGATCTTGGGTTGTGCGTGTTTGAGCAAGCCCCTAGTTGGTTAAGTGATTATCTTGTTGATGATCTGCTTGGAATTGTTCATTCTAGATTGGTCTGTTTAGACCAGTTGGTGTAGTCTGTTTTTTTTTTTGGGGCTTTGCCCCCATACTTAATAATAAATAAATAAAACCTTTAAGTAAAATTCAATTTTAAAAGGGTTAACTGATGATTTGCTCCATGAACTTGTACCTAGCTTTCGATTAACCCCTTATCTTTTTTTCTTTTAGAAAATTAAGGATATGAACTTTTTTTTCTTTCTCCAATTGCCCCCTTACCGTCTAAATCATCAATATTTCATCCAATTTTCAGTTAAATCATTTTAAAAAATTATTTTAATTTCATTTTAATTTCTGTTTTTAATAAATATTTTTTTAAAAAGGGAGAAAGAAAAATAAAATCTACATGTGAATATTCATTAATTGACATGGCATGACCACATCAACTGCCACATAAGGTGGTCAACAAATGTAGTCAAATCTTGTGTGTCTAAATAGCATTACTCAATTGGGAAACATTCTAAAGAGTACCAACGTATATTTGATTTATTTTTTTTTTTAAGAGAGGAAAAATTGACTTAAAGTCCCTAAATCTATGCAAAATTGTACCATTAATGTGCACATTAGTAAACACTAATTAGGGGTATTTTTGGAATCTGAAAAAGTACAATAAATAAGGTAATCAAACGTAAAATCTGAGGTTAAAAGTAAACAGAGGTCACCAAAAGTTTGGGGGGTTCCACTGGTTCCTTGGGTGACATCCTTCTCAATTGAAACATTTTTCTTATAAGAATCTGCATCGTGGTAATGCTTATTTACTATGTCTTCTTCGGTCTACATGCAACTTATGATATATATGACCCATAAACAGACAAGCCAGCATCCCTGAAAGTCGATGACAGCAACATCAGAGAGAAGGCAGAGCCTTTGAAATCACAGTACCGTCTGAAAGGAATGCTTCTTCAGTTTCATTTTATGTTATGAATAAGCAACTAGTTTTGAGAGCAAATTATTCTTAATGTGACATAATCATGATTCCATAAATATAAAATAAAGAGTGAAATATAGTTATGTCAATGGACACGTGTCAAGTGTTGAGAAGGATGGTGAGAGTACACCTTGGGTTAAAATGATAAGCAAAAATATAGTACTAAGCACTCAAGCAGCATATATCTATCATAAAGTATTGTTAATGATATTGTGAGATTAGGAAACTTAACAGCAGTTAAAGTTACGATTACTCAAGTACTGTGAAGTCAAGTTTGAATAAGACCACACAACGATGAATGAGAGGAAAAATCACACTGTGAAGTCAAGTTTGAATGCTCTCCCTTCTCAGTAATCTATAAGCCTGTTTTTTTTTTTTTTTTGAGAAATTCTAGGATTGCATTCATAATTCAGCCAAAAAAGCCATTAGCCACAAGGGGCCAAAACAAACTAGCCACAAAGGGCGATTACAATAACGGAACGGTCGAACAACAAAATTAAGACAATCTGGTGCGCCTCCACTAACGATCACGCAGGATCGAATAAACTCTGGCATAGGCATCCCAACTAAGATTGCAAACTTAGAATAATCAAAATTAGACAAAGCTTGAAAAAACCAAGCCATAACAATACAAATAAAACTCTCACAAAGGAGAGATAAAAAGCTCTCACAAAGGAGAGGTGAAAAGCTCTCACAAAAGGAGAGGTGAAAACTCACAGGGAACCTACAGAGTCTCTGTGACTTATTCCGAATATAAAGTAACCGCAAAAAAGATGGTGGCAGAGATCCGACGTCAAAGCGCAGGTAGAGATCCAACGCTGAGACGCAATCGCCTATGATGGTTGGAGGAAAATCATAACAAATCGCAATCGCCTATGAGAGAAAAACCATTTGTCTCTGGAGAAGAGAGGGAGGAAGAGAAAGAGGGGAGAGGAGAGGAAGAATAAGGGCCTCCTCCCCCCTCAAAGTGAAAACGGCTCTAGGAGGGTTTTTTGAGAGAGATGGTTTTTTTTCTCTGCTAGGGTTTATCTATAAGCCTGTTAAGAGGATCTCTCCATTGATAAGGATTATCTACCGCACGTTGATAAGGGAATGAATACAAACCCAACCCCATGTATTTGAATTGATGAATTGCGGCCCAATTTGTATTTATTATTTATTTTTCATGACTATTTTGCTCTTGAAGATAAATAATAGAAACAAATTAAAAGTCATTGATTTGAAGCATTGTCACTCTTAAATTTTAAATTTGAATTTTAAGCATTTATGGCTTTAAAAAAAAAAGGGTTGGTGTTCTAAGTATAATGCACATAAGATACATTAATTAATCTACCTTGTCAAAAGGTCAAAATGAAGAACATGTCACATGAAGAAAATATGCATGAGCAGAAATATAAAATTGGGTTACCTTTATAGGAAGACAAAAAATTATATACCCTACATATACAAAAAATTCGAAAAATCGTATCCCTCTTTGTTAGGTAGACTACCTCACACTTGAACCTATTTGGCAGGTAGTTAACTCAGTATATATTTGGGGACGTTTGCATCACCTACACAACATGTATCAAAACCACCATGTATTACCTATACACCCAATATCATACCCCCAAAAAAAAAAATCAACCTCCCCAAACATGTAGACAAATGAAGACAACAACATGTTGTTCCAAATGAAAAACCCACCTTTGAACACACCAACGCCAAGTTTAAGTCTTCACACCATATTAAATCACAATTGACCCAAGAAATTCTCTGTCACCATGCCATGAATACTAGTACTATGAACACATGAGTTGGGATGATTTTCTATCTCGTCCCCCACCCACACCGCCCCCCTCCCCCCTTATAAGAAAAAAGAAAAAAGACCAAAGTTTTGCTCCCTATAGTTTGGCACTTAAACTATTTTTGACCCTGTAGTTTCAATTCCGTCAATTTTGCCATTGTAGTTTCATATTTGTAGCAATTCAAGGACATATTAGTATTCTTGTCAATTTCTTTAATGATGCAAGGGACAATTTCATCAACCCAAAACCCTTGAGCGTAAAAGCTTGTCTAAAATTCTCCCTATTTCATATTAAGGCTCAAAATTCAACCACTAATCCCAATTTTTGAAGAACTCTAAACCCAAATGACCAATTTCAAGCCCTAATATGAAATTATGGGAGTTTCCGACGAGCTTTTATGCTCCAGAATTTTGGGTTGACAAAATTGCCCCTTGCACCGTGAAAGAAATTGATAAGAATACTAACTTGTCCTTGAATTGCTACAAATACGAAACTACAAGGTCAAAATTAATGGAATTGAAACTACATGGTCAAAAGTGATTAAAAGATACAAACTTGAAATATGGCTAGCACTCATCCTATACAAACTCTTCGTTTTAAAATGACAATTATTTAAAAAGTCAAGTAATAATTATTGATCTAAATATTAGTTTCTTCCCCTTTTTATTCCTATAAATAGCCTTAAATCATACATGAAATGTAGTTGGAATCATAATAGGGTAACAAAATTTAAAAAACTGTATAGGGACTAATTGAATCATAAATAGTAGTTGACTCATCCATGGTAAGTTTACTAGGGTTAATAAATAGAAAATGAGTTTATATTGAAATATTATAACCCGTGGGTTATTCCTAATGAACCCTATAAGACTTTTGGGTTTACATCTAATTTTCTATCTATTTAATTTGCTGACAAATAGTAACACTGTTTCCAGTTTTCTTGACTTAAAAGAAAACTATAAACACCTGGTAGCCCTTGTTGCATTATATGTTTGTCTCAATTCTCAACCATCCGGCAAAATATGCTCTCTTTTCTTTGGCCGGATGATAAAACCTAGCAATTGGGTTGGGAGGTGGCTGGGTAAGATATATGATAAGAGCAATGCAGTTGGAGTCAAAGATCATTGTTTCAAATTTTTATTTGGGAAAAGACAATCGGAAGCCAAGCTTGTCGTATACATGGTTTTTATCTCACTACAAGCCCCACTTTCTTATGCATATAAAATGTTACGAGGCCTGCCATAATGATTTTACATTCAGAAATTATTACCTTCGCCTGCCTTTTTGTCTGTTCTCTTAACAAGAAGTGAAAACAAGATTCAAGAAGAATTAGAGCAACCAAAGATGATATAAAAGCAGCAACCAGTTGAACTTTCCAAATGTTCATTAAAGGAGTCGATGTTCTTCGGTGTTCTCATCAGCGACCAAACAAGGTTCTGTTTGTACCAAAATTTGAAAAAACGGGTGAACAGCTTCAAAACTTTTGATGGCGCACACGAATTTTCATTTCTCTCACGAACTATGCATGCATATATGCTTAGAATTCTATATGCAGAAAATTAGATCATAATTCTTGAACAAGTTCTGTTATTTTGTATTCATTATGGATTTCGGACTTCTGTGTTCGTTTCCTTCTTAATTTCATCAAGCATGTTTTTATTGATTACTTAAATTTGTGTTCATTTCCTTTCTTAGCATCCATATTGCATGAAGGAGGAAAGCGGTGTCCTTTTAATGCACCTATTTGTTCGTTTATAATTTACATTGATGTGACAATATTTTGCTGATAAATGCTTTTGGGGATTTCAGTGAAAGAATAAATGCCTCTAGCAAAAATGGGAAGCCTTGAAACATTCTGTGCTAATAAGACTGCAATCTGCACAACTTCTTTGAGGCCATGCACTAAGAACAACAGCAAGCGTGCTGCGCAGTTGATGAAATCATATCAGGAAGCTCGCAAAGCTGATGCAGACTTGCAATCTTTGGACAACGCCCTCAAAACCCGCACCACAGCAGTCATCAACGCCCTTGCAGACGACGGCCTTTCAACTCGTTTTCTGAAACAAGTCACAGATTATGTGCGCTATCTGAGCCAGGAGAGCTTGGGAGCAGTCTTGGGACGACGCAATGCGTTTTGGAGCATGAATCCTAACAGTAGCAATGAGGAAAGCTTTAAGCTTCTCGTGGACGAGTACATGAACAACAGTTTGCAAATGCTCAATTTCTGTTCTGAATTAGATAGATTCCTAAAGGCAGCTCGTAACACGCATTCGTATATCGAATCTGTGACTCAAGAGTGCTTTGAGAAGAAGAGTGAAATGGGGACAAGCCAGTACGAGATGATTTCAAAGAACTTGAAGAATCTCAGAGCCTCTGAGGATGTCTCTGGCCAGTATTCTTCTGCTGGGAGGCTGCTTGAAAAGGTTGTGTGTCTGCGCAAGCAGCAGGAACAGATGCTTGAAAAGTTGAAAGTTCAAAACGAGAAGCTTGGGAAGAAGGAGACCCGTGCTCGCGCTTGGCGCAAGCTCACGATGATGCTGTTCATCATGGCCGTAGTTGGTTTGCTTATTTCCATTATTGTGACGGCGGCTCTGGCTATTCCATCTGTTGCGCCAGCTCTTGGAGCCGCTATCGTCCCGATGCTAGCGGGCGGAGATTGGATCACCAATTGGTTTGGTAAATATGAAACTGCCTTTAAGGATCAACAGGAGGAAAATGTGGCCATGCAAGCCGGAGCTAGGGTTTCCATTAAGGAGTTGGGGGACATAGAGTTTCTGATTGATAGGGTTGTGAATGAGATTGATTCACTCTTGTTTGCTCCAAACTCCACAATTGAGAAACAAATAGATTTTTTAATGAAGGATATTAAGCTTAAGCTGGAAACGTTTATGAGGGAAATTGAGACTTTGCAGGAGGAAGCGAACAAATGCACCTCTGAAATACGTCAGGCAAGGGACAAGGTGGTGAACAACATCAAGTTTCTCAACAAAAAATAAATTGAAGCTACTTTTTTTTTATCAAGACAAGCAAGGAGATCTACCCCTCTTTCAATAAATAAATAAATAAATAAACAATTTGTATAGAATAAAGTTTTCCAAAATTTTGAGGTGTGTGGTGCCATCATCTTTGGTTACTTTTGTTTGTACTAGTGCCATACTGCTCCCCAGTAAATTTTACTTTTTCAAGTGAATTTCCATTTGAGAATTAATCTTTCCATCGTTGCTGCTTCATTGACTTTCCTCTTTCCATGGTAATAAATAAAAGTTGGCAATTGGTGGAATTAGCAGAAGAAGAAAAAACATGGTATTTTCCTAAAGCACTCAAGCAGCTAGGATATATCTATCATAAAGTATTGTTAATGATTTTGTGACAGTAGTAAACCAGGTAAAAGAGACGTCAAACCACTTCTAAGGGAAAGGGTATGCCATCTTATATACCAAAGTGGGAGTCTGATTCTTGTTGGCGTGACTTGTGGATATTAACTTACTCTCCTTACACACCAAGAATTCCTATTATAATTGTAATTGATTTACTTTAATTCCTGATTTCCTACTGTAAATAGATTTAGGAATTTATTATTTACTTGCCCATTCAGGTTTCGTTGTATTATAAATATGACCTCCTACAAGGAGAAGAATACACAGAAAATTCTCACAAACAAATATTCTCTCATAGTTTTCATATTTTAGCATGGTATCAGAGCGGCGATCTTGGAATTGCTGACTCTAGTTTCACACCCCCACCACCGCTATGGGGGTTGATGATTTTTTCATCCTTCATGGAGGTCGCACCACCGACTCCTTCTCTCTTTCTCAACCAACCATAGCCGAGTTGAGTGCCCAGATGGCTCCGCTCCTACAGATGCAGACTTTGGCCCCGAATCTGATCCTGAATCAGGATCCTCTTTTGACGACCCCGACCCCGACCCCGACTATGACGACAACAACGACCCCGACTCCGACTCCGATGATGACTCCGACCCCGACCCAGACCCCGAATTTGTCTTTGATTCAGACCCCGATCCCGACTTCGACTCCGACTCCAGCATCGACTCAGGCTCAGATCCCGATCCGAATTCCTACTAAACCTGTATCCTCTACATCTTCCGCTGCACATATTATGACTTCTCGACTAACGACCCCGACACATGGACCAGATTGCGAATATTGTGGTGATCCGCAACACACTCGTGAGACTTGTTTTAAATTGCATGGCTATCCCGATTGGTGGGCTACTCGAGGACAACGCAATACGACCAGTAATGGTATTGGTTATGGATTTCATACTTCCGCTAAGATTGATTCCAAGGGATGGATAATTGATTCCAGTGCAACTGATCATATGACGTTTGATCTTGATGATTTTCTTAATACTACACAACCTCGACGAACTTGTATTGCAAATGCCAATGGAGTTACTTATCCTGTGACAGGGGCTGGCACTGTTGAACTCTCATCCTCTCTCTCACTGTCTAATACTTTACTTGTTCCATCTTTATCCAATAAATTGTTGTCAGTTAGTCAGCTTACTGAACAATTGAATTGTTGTGTACTCATTTACCCGAGTTTTTGTTTGCTTCAGGATATTCACACTAAGGAGATTCTTGGTCGTGGTACTAAGAGAGGGGGGCTATATTATGTAGATGACTTCAGTCTCGGCGTGGCTAACAATGTGACGCATCCCTTTGATAGCAAACAACAACAAATCTGGTTGTGGCACCGTCGATTGGGACATCCGTCTTTTAGTTATATAAAGCATCTTATACTAGATTTATTCTCAGGTTTCAAGGACTCCGACTTCACATGTGATACTTGTATTTTGGCCAAGAGTCACCGTGTGCCCTACCCGTTGAGTACGAACAAGTGTCCTACTCCATTTACTTTAATTCACTCTGATGTCTGGGGACCTTCACCTATTACTGCTCCTTCTGGTGTTCGATGGTTTGTCACGTTCATAGATGATTGTACACGGATGACATGGCTTTATTTGCTGAAGAATAAAAATGAAGTGTTTTCCCGTTTTCAGTCCTTCCACAAACAGATGAAGACTCAGTTTAATGCTCAAATCCAGATTCTTCGCTCAGACAATGGTGGAGAATTTGTCAATCATGACTTTCAGACTTACTTCCAACAACATGGAATTATCCATGAGACGACTTGTCCTCAGACATCGCAACAAAATGGTGTTGCTGAACGAAAGAATCGACATCTTCTTGAAACTGCCCGAGCACTTCTGATTGGCGCTCATGTTCCTCGCCATCACTGGGATGATGCTATTGTCACCGCAGTTCACCTGATCAACCGCATGCCTTCTGGTGTATTGACCTTTAAAACTCCCTTACAGGTGCTTGCACAACATAAACCTCTGCCCTCTGTTTTGGTACTCACACCCCGAATCTTTGGATGTGTGGCTTTCGTTCATCTCCACAAAAATCAACGTAGCAAACTTGATCCCTGTGCGCTTCGTTGTGTTTTTGTGGGTTATGCCACTCATCAGAAAGGCTACCGCTGTTATCACCCTCCTACCCGACGTACCTATGTCACTTTGGATGTGACCTTTCTGGAATCTGAGTTGTTCTTCCATGACCCATCATCCAATTCTACGCTTCAGGGGGAGATACGAAGTGAAGAGCAGAATTGGAGCAACTTAGAAAACGAAGAAATTCTCATTTGTACAGAAATGATCGATCGTCCCGAGTCTGGAGCACGAGATTACTCTCTACCGACATGCGATCAATCGCCCATTCATAACGATCAATTGCCTGACCCACCTGATCCATGCGAAGATATTTCTGATCCGAGTCTCACACCAACAGACAATACAGAACAACAAGATGAAAACCCCCTCTCTAACTCAACAGTACCAACAGACCAATCTCCTGAGAATATCCTTGAGGTAACTACTCCTACTAGACTTGTGCATTTAGAGAATAAAACTATTGGATATCAATTACCTTTCAGGCAAAATCGTGGGAAGGCACCAAACCGTTATTCACCTGACATGGGCAAGACATCCAAGTATCCAATTGCAAATCATGTATCCACTAAGAAGCTGTCTGAACCATTTAAGGCTTTTGTGCATCAGTTGTCTGCTATCCATATTCCAACCAAGGTCTCTGAAGCATTGAAAGATCCTAAGTGGGTCCAAGCTATAAAAGAGGAGATGAAAGCTCTTGAGAAAAATCAGACTTGGACATTGGAGACTATACCACGAGGAAAAAAGGCTATCGGATGTAGATGGGTGTTTACTATAAAACACAATGCAGATGGATCTATCGAGAGATACAAGGCAAGACTTGTGGCAAAAGGGTACACACAGACCTACGGTATAGACTATGAAGAAACCTTTGCTCCAGTTGCAAAGTTAAACACTGTCAGAGTCTTATTGTCCCTTGCAGCTAATTTGGATTGGCCACTACACCAGTTTGATGTAAAGAATGCTTTTCTACATGGCGAACTCACGGAGGAGGTGTACATGGACATTCCTCCTGGGTATAATACTACTCAGACTGGAACCGTTTGCAAGTTACGAAAAGCATTGTACGGATTGAAACAGTTACCACGTGCATGGTTTGGACGATTCACCATGGCAATGAAGAACAATGGTTTCAAACAGTGCAACTCAGATCATACTCTGTTCTTGAAACATCGGAAAGGGAAGGTAACAACATTAATAATCTATGTTGATGATATGATTATTACTGGGAATGATAAACAGGAAATATCACAACTACAAGACTATTTGGCTACTGAGTTTGAGATGAAGGATCTAGGTGGACTCAAGTATTTCTTGGGAATTGAGGTGGCTCGATCACAACAAGGCATATTTCTCTCTCAAAGGAAATATGTCTTGGACTTGTTGACAGACACAGGAATGCTAGATTGCAAACCTGCGGACACTCCTATTGTTCAAAATCATCATCTTGGAGAATATCCGGATCAAGTTCCAACTAATAAAGAAAGATACCAAAGGTTAGTGGGAAGATTGATCTATTTGTCACATACTCGACCAGACATTGCTTATGCGGTGAGCGTTGTCAGTCAATTTATGCACTCTCCAAGTGAAGACCACATGAATGCAGTTCTTCGGATACTTAGATATTTGAAGTCTGCACCTGGAAAAGGACTTATGTTCTCAAAACATGGTCATCTAAATATTGATGGTTATTCAGATGCAGATTGGGCAGGTAATGTAACAGATAGAAAATCCACATCGGGTTACTTCACATTCGTGGGAGGTAATTTGGTGACATGGAGGAGCAAGAAACAGAATGTAGTAGCTTTATCTAGTGCAGAAGCTGAGTTCAGAGGCATGACTAAAGGGATTTGTGAACTTCTTTGGTTAAGAAAGTTGCTTACTGAACTTGGGTATAAACCTACATCCACAATGAATCTCTTTTGTGACAACAAAGCTGTTATAGCCATTGCACAGAATCCAGTTCAGCATGATCGTACTAAACATGTTGAGGTGGATCGACACTTCATCAAACAGAAGCTGGAGGCTAAAGTGTTTCAATTTCCTTTTGTGAAATCCGAGGATCAATTGGCGGATATTTTGACAAAGGCGATTTCTAGTAAAGCATTCCACAATTCACTGGATCAGTTGGGCATTGGCGACATCTATGCACCAACGTGAGGGGGAGTGTTGGCGTGACTTGTGGATATTGACTTACTCTCCTTACACACCAAGAATTCCTATTATAATTGTAATTGATTTACTTTAATTCCTGATTTCCTACTGTAAATAGATTTAGGAATTTATTATTTACTTGCCCACTCAGGTTTCGTTGTATTATAAATATGACCTCCTACAAGGAGAAGAATACACAGAAAATTCCCACAAACAAATATTCTCTCATAGTTTTCATATTTTAGCAATTCTTTCACAGCCAGGCGACCGACCGACCTACCCTTTGGCTAACCTGCGCTATAGCCCAGGGGACTTTGTCTTTTTTCAGCCTAAACTAATATACCCAAAAGCACAGCCAATGGACAACCATGCACTGCACTCCACTGTTATGAGCCTATGACTTTCTGTTTTGATAGGATATATAATATTTCCTTACCTGATTTGAATTTGTATTTTGCTTGTAAAATATTCTTCCATGTGAGAAGAAATATTCGCATTGAACTCCTTATCCACTAAGATTTGTAATTGCTAAATTCAAGTGTGTTTTATAAAAACATATATAGCTTTTCTCCTCTGGAAGGCACTAATCGCTGGAGGACCCTATTATATAAATCAAGATATATGTACAGATAGCATAAACTTCATATTTATTGATCATTTTGTTAACTGCATTTATTGATCACTTTCTTCACCACTTCTCTAATAGAGGTGGACCCCACTAATATATGTGTGGATTCACTTGTATTTGAAATCGATATTTAGGTGAGATGGGTAAATTTAAACTCAACTAAACGGATATGTGAAAGTAATAATCAAACGAACCTAACAAAAGTACGGAGTTAGGTGGAGATACTAAAAGGATCCCGAGCCTTTGCATTTAGGCTCACACGACATGTCATAAAACTTTTAAATCAAATTTTATTTATATTTCCAAAACTGATGTAAACAACAACCTTAATGTCGTTAAGGGTTAGTTTTAACATGAGGGCACTTTTTATGTTTCCTCTCTCGCGAGAGCTTTTTCTTCAACTTCTTTCTTCTTGGTAATTGGGAGTGTGCTCTATTCCTGGTTGGGAGTTCGGTTTATGCTGGTTGCGTTGCCAATGGCAGAACTAGGAATTTTTCAACGGGTGGGTTAGGTAAAATTTCTAACTAAAATAAAAATGTACATTAAATTATATAAACCACGCTAATTCATAGTTTCATTGACTAATTTCCAATAAGTTTTAACATAAAACAAATTCATATTAAATGCAACAACAAAAAATTACATATTATCAAAATGAATATATGTTCAATAACATACTTGAAAGTGTACTTATTGAAATTGTGCCCTGTGAACCTTGAGATAATTGAAATCTTTTGTTATTCCATATAAATCGATATTGTCAATAAGTTATTTTCAAGGTAGACAATCATAAAATATGCTAGAAATTCATTTTCCATCTTGAACTGTTAAAATTTCTTAGCAACAACTGAATAAGATTCACAAATACAATGTGGAAAAATATAAATAATTAGGTTTCACATATATATTAGTTGTAAACACAAGAACAGTGGAGACAAATTAATGAAAAAGATTAAAATTGGAGAGTTAGGGGGCTTACCCTTACGCCATCTCCAACCCAAGGGATGGAAACTCAAATTTTGAGTTTTGAGCCCAAAACTCATCTACAACCCATGTATTTTGAGGGGTGAAAATTTGAGATGGGTGGAATTTGGGGGGGAATACCAATCCAAGTTTTGCCTGGATAGATAATTGTGTATAGCCCAAATCCTTACTCTACAGCCCACGTGAAAGAGGAAAAATATGGGGCAGTATTTGGCCCCAAATTCCAATCTATGAGGAATTTTTGTGGGGCCCAATTCGCAGCAAACAAGAGCCACGTGGGGCTAAAAACCCAAAAGTGGGCAACAACCTATCATTTGCTTCGAATGAGGCCCCACGTGGCTCTTGTTTGCTGCGAATTGGGCCCCACAAAAATTCCTCATAGATTGGAATTTGGGGCCAAATATTGCCCACTAACGCAAGTTGCTGGCTGCGTGTCAAAGCCTAGGCAACTTAAAAATTGCACTTCAATGGCTGCATTTCAAAAGGGCTGCTTTCAAAAAAAAATTTCAAACCTAAATGTTAGAAATCAACGGCTGATATTAAAATTTGGCTCGATCAACGGGGAAAAGAATAATCCAATAGCTGAAATTTAAATCAAAAGGTAAAAATAAGTAAATATATTATTCTAAGTTGGATGCATCCTCAAAACATATCCTAAACTCTATAAATACCCATCAATTTGTTAATAAAATTATGATTGTGAAATTTCAAAAAATTTACGTCAAAATGTTTGAAAAAATAAATCACGGAGTAATATGCAAAAATTAACCACAAAAGCAAAATAGGATTATATCATTCTTTAACAATTTAACAAAGTTGTGGACTCAAATTATGAGTCTGCAAGGTTGAAGGAAAAAACAGTTTGAGTCCTAAAAGTACATGAATAGTTGTATTTTGGAGGGTGAAATTTTGGGATTGAGTCCTCTAGGTTGGAGATGGCCTTATAATTGAGGTCATATTAGAATACTTTTGTCACACCCCAAATTTTATATATATATATATTCGGGAGTGTGAGGTAAAAGAAAAACTAAAACTAAAAATTTAAATATCAAGAAACATGAGAACTGAACATAAACTTCTATTTAAACCAAAGTAATTTTACATTGTAATTTTATAAGCAAAATAATAGGAAAGCAACATACTTTTAACTTCTTTTTTTTTTTTTAACAACAAAATATCCAAAACTATCCACAACTTGTTCTTCTTGTTTCCACGTCACAAACTAAACTTCAGATTCAAACCTGCAATGGATTTAATAAGGGGTAAGCACTACATGCTCAGTAGGGGTCCTATGTCTTATGTGATTGGTGAGATTTATAATGTACAATTTATGTAATGCATGCATGAATGAATTTCAATTCTACCCAACCCATTAATCTATATAATAGGGCAAGCAAATCTGCATGTCCCATACCATGCATTTTATCACTGTGATTATGAATGCCCCGTTATATAAACTAACACCCATTTCAATTATCTCATAATTCCCCTTTTGCTAGTCATCTTGTCTAAACCATTGATCTCCAAGCCCAAATCACCCAATCGACAATTATACCGCCGATTTCCTAATCTACTGTGCACACGGGCTCACTTGAACTTGGTCCCTGCAATGGTCAGACTCAACTACACAAAAGATCCTTCCCATTACCCTCTTTTCCATCATTTCTTTATCAACCCAAAAATTCCAACCACCACCGATAACATATGAACATGTCAACATTAATCAACTTATAATGATAATTGACAACATGTAAACACCCAATATCAAGGATAATAATCAAATAATATTACCAAGCATAATATAGTGTTCACAATATTTAATTAAATCAATTTATGTAAAGCCTCCCCAAGAAAAACCCCTACCTCAAATCCAAAGCTATTGTAAAACTCCCGCTCCCAAGTCCAAACACTTTGAGCTTCTCCAAAATCTCACCACACTTTAGCTCGCACTTTTTTTTTCTTCTATGAATTTTAGGAAGCTAAAGCAATTTAAGTGAAAAACTTATGATACAAGAAGTATAAGGGAGTGCTATTTATAGGAAGCTAAAGTCGGCAAAGTCCAAGTAATAGATATAGATGAAAGCTAAGATTGTGCCACACAACTAGTCTATAGTTTCCTAGAATACTTGGGTGGCTTGAAAGTAGTCTGCCACACCAAATATAGCCCTATGCGTTGGCTTTGTAGAGTGCTTAGTGAGCACTCTCAAATTAAGGCTATAACTAAGAATACATACAATGCTTACACCTCCTATTTAAATATTCCACCTCATGCTTTAACAAGATTTGAGAACTATAGGCTTGCAACACGTCAATTTTGAACAGAATGCTTAGTAAGCATAAGAGCCTTTCTAAATGCTTTTGTAAATTGTAAAAATATATAATAAATATTACATAGGGCTGATATGAGTTAACATAGTGAAAGCTATCAATAAAATTTGATAAAGTAGGCTATACTAGTTTATAGCCAAACTGATATCACGTGACTTGCCATGAAATATATATATATATATATATATTTAAATACAGGGTTTCACAACTTTATTATATAGGAACCTAAAGCCATGCCAATTCAATGTAAATTGTTACCTTTTCTCACTCTTACTCCACTCCAAAAAATTAAGAAATACAAATTGTAAAAAGTAAACGATGGAATTAAAATAAGACTTTATTCATAGAAGACTTTATTACATTAGAATACTTTATTCATCTATATATATAAAGTAAAAGACAGAGAATGATGAAACATTCAAAATACCATAAAATGCCCTTCATTAATTCAAATATTAAGAATTGAGATTACTAATTAAATGAGGATAATATGATAAATTCATATTTTTCATATATATAAAAATTAAAATTAAAAACAAAATCAGATAATAAATCATACTTTTATGAAACATAACTACCCATGTTATCTTTTCTTAATTCTAAAAATAAAATAAAAAATAAAAAAATAAAATCAATTGGCACGTGCGTGAGCATGTGCCAAGAGGCTAGCATATGGAATTCAACCAGACATTGTAAAAAAAAGCCAACAAGACCACAAAATGGATGAGGGCCCAGGCACAAGTGGGGTGTGAGAGTGGCGAGTGATGGGCTATAGGTTTAATTCCTTTTTCTTTTTTAAGCTACTTGGGCTACTGTTAGGTTTAATTCCTTTTTTTTTCAAAGCTACCTGGGCTGCAGCCCACTATAGTAGGTAGCTCCGCTAGTGTGCGTTGCAACAGTATTGATGTTAGTTTCAAGTTTCAACATGATTCCTCCTCCTTCTGTCGTGAATGTGCTTTTTTTTTCTCTTTTTTTTTTATGTTTATTTAATTTTGCTTTGGAATTGTGTTTCTTCCTGATTTCGGGAGTTCTTTGCGGTTCTATATCTAGCTTAGTCTGATGGTCGTCTTGCAATACGCGAAGTTCAACCCCAATGTACGATTTAAATAGACAAAAAATTTGTGGTTATTGTTTAAATGGCTCATGATTTATTTCTGCTCATAAGATGTTTGATAAAATGTCTGGCTCAAAAGTTATGCATTTAAAAGAATTGCTTTCTTCATTTCTGTTTGAGAAGAGTCATAACATATTTGGTAGAAGAAGTCAGTTTTGGATCTATTGATTTTTGTTTATGAGGTTTTGAAGTCATGCTTATGCTCAGAGTTAAAAAATAATAATTTGATGTAAATGGTAAGCTAGTATATATATAATTAGGATCGAGTAGGGATGGTAATGGGTCGGGTAGGGGTTGGGTATGACAATACTATCCTCATGCCCGCTCTCCATCCCCACCCCGTTTCCCGAACCCATCCCCGTTTAATAGGGTTTCGGGGAATCTTTGTCCCCGTTTCTGTTGGGGGACTATCCTCCATACCCGTCCTGAATTCCTTTTTCTTTTTCTTTTTTTGTATAAAAAATATTTGTCACACATTTTAACATTAAGTTTCATATTAAATTATCATTTAACAAATCCAAATTAACTATCAAGTTCAACTCAACTCTTCAAAATCACATCAATATAAAATTCCAGAGAATATTATGAAAATTAGGAGAAAGAGGTTAACTTAGGGTTAAACATAAATATAATCCCCTACCCGTCGCGGATGTTTCAAGTTCGAGGATCTCCATACTCAATACCCGTTTGGTCACGAAATCTCCTCCCATTAGGGTCGGGGACCCGTCCCCGCGGGTATTTTTGCCATTCCTAGGATCGAGGGGCATAAAAAAACCACATAATTTGACACACTTTTATAAATACATTTTTATTTATTAAATGATTTTATTCAAAAGTTTTTTTTTGGGGTAAACATTTTATTCAAAAGTTGAAAAAGAAAAAAGACACCCTTTCCTTCTTCATCGTCTTCCTTCACCCTGTGCCATGGCAGGTTAGCCATGGTTTCTTCATCCCCACCATTCCCTTCCTCTACCGTCACCACCCGCATCTCCCCTTTCTCGACATTATTTCTCTTAAAACACGTTAGAACCTAGAAAAAAAGGAAAAGAAAAAGAAAAACTAAGCCCAGCAACTGCACACCCGTCTCCCCTCACTGTTCTCTCTCTTTTTTTGTTGTTCATCGCTCCTTCTGTTCTTCACGGTTCGTCTTCAAACAACCCAGACAACCGGAGTCATCCAAGATTGACTCAACCCAATCCGAAGAAAACTATACACTTTTGGATGGGTATATAGCTTTCTGCATCATTGAAGAGGAAGCTTCCCAAATTAATTGAATTTCCCAGGAAATTTATCCCCAAATTATTCCAACTTTGGACTATATAGTGGCGGGAGACAGAGAGAGATAGGAGGAGGAGGAGGAGGCGGCAGAGGAGGGGGAGTCTTGGCTGATTGACTCACTGCTCGAACTCTTCCTTTTCTAATTTTCTGTTTTTTTTTTTAATTATAAATTTTATTTTTTAACAGTGTTAAGTTAGAGTTAAAAGTGTCCGGGTGTTAGCTAGGAGACAGGGAAACTACAGAGAAATTGGGGCCAGAGGATCTGAAGTCGGCAGCACGAGGCCCGTGGCAGATTCCGTAATTTAAGAAACTTATGAGCCTCTTTTCCTATCCCCTTCGACACAGTCTCAACTAGTCTCCTCCCTCTCGTAGCTCTCACAAGATATCTACGAAACCGGATTCCAGGAGCTGTGGCCTACCGCAACCAGGTACAACAATCACCCCTAGTCTCTGATTTTTACATTGTTTTATGTTTATAGAGTGCCGTTTGGTTGCCTAGAAACTCCGAGAAAGTTTTAAATAGTCTCGGAAAACTGCTCGATCTCATTTCCTAGTTGCTCTGAAACGCTAAGCTGTCTGCGCTTGAGGTTTTTCATCTCACTTCATTTTGGAAATCTAATCAACAGTGAAATGATATTCATTGGATTTTCCTCGGTTTTCTCTGCAACCAAACGAGTTACGGTACGGTAGTTTTGGCGAAACTCTCATTTTCATTTCTGTTTGAGAAGAGTCAGAACAGATTTGGTAGAAGAAGTCAGTTTTGGATCTATTGATATTTGTTTATGAGGTTTTGAAGTCATGCTTATACTCAGCGTTGAGTGTTCACTTGATTTTTGGCATAGATTTAGACTTGAGTTACTTGGAAAGTAATTAGATCAACAAATTAGGTTCGTATGATGAATGATGAGCTCTGCTCACTCACTTGGAAGCAATGATTTTCCATCTGAGTTAATTAATTTTTCTCTTATGACCTGATCCGGATTATAATTTAGCAAATAGCAGAACTAATGAGCAAAAAATCAGAGGTGTGCGGTTGTACTTAGTTTTATCTTTATGTCTGCATGAGTGGTTGAACTGCAAATAGAAGTTTGCCCCGAAAGTTAAACTGTGAATAGCCTACCCGCTTTCAAGACCTGACTCGACAGTTTCGACCTATTTTCCGAGGCATGCTTTATTCCAATCATGTTGGATGCTTTATGCAGGAATTAGCTATTTGTTCAGCTTTTACCTGGTAGTGAAATATTGATTTTACCAATTATAACTGTTGCGCTATCTTGTAAACTGTCTTTTCCTCTCTGCTATTATATGCAATTGAAACTTTTTTTTTCCCTGCCAACTGTTACCTTTGCATACTGCATTTAACAATGTTTCATCCCTCACTACACTAATTTTTTGTTGCATGAAACATGACATTGCTGAGTACCTTCCTGACTTTCCTTGTGCAGCCTATCTGAAGGTAGTTGCTAATGGTCAGCATGGCTACTAGATTCTGTAGGAGTCATTTCTTGAAGCCAAGAACATAATGCCTTCAATATTCTTCTAGAAGCCTAGGAGCTTCTTCTCATCCGCTTAATTTATTGCAATAGTGACCTTTTGGGGTTGGGACCTCATCATCCCATTAAGATCACTGTAAGTGGGTACATAAGGAAGTAGTGCAA
The DNA here is from genome assembly GCA_020226455.1 of Prunus salicina. Lineage (NCBI taxonomy): Eukaryota > Viridiplantae > Streptophyta > Magnoliopsida > Rosales > Rosaceae > Prunus > Prunus salicina. The sequence continues at coordinate 14,441,278 of CM035347.1, read as the reverse complement.
CTCTCATTTAAGAGTTGTGATTGGATTTGACTTTTTGAGTACACATGGAAGTTCAAAAACCTTCGAATGATGCAATGAAGCACCTTCCTTTAACTCCACTTAGAGCAATTAGAGGTGTTGTGTGCTTACTTGTACTTGTTTCGACTGCATTTATGATGTTAGTGTATTTTGGCTTTTTGGGTGCTGTTATAATTAGACTTTTCAGCATACATTACAGTAGAAGAGTAACATCCTTCTTCTTTGGTGCTTGGTTAGCTTTGTGGCCTTTTCTTTTTGAAAAGATAAACAAGACAAAAGTTATATTTTCTGGAGAAACTGTTCCTGATGGTGAACGCATTTTACTTATTTCAAACCATAGAACTGAGGTTGACTGGATGTACTTGTGGGACTTGGCATTGCGAAAGGGACGCCAGGGATACATAAAGTATATCCTTAAAAGCAGTTTAATGAAACTGCCTTTATTTGGTTGGTCATTTCACATATTGGAGTTCATCTCCGTGGAGAGGAAGTGGGAGGTCGATGAATTAAACATGCGCCGAATGCTTTCAAGTCTGAAGGATCCCCAAGATTCCCTCTGGCTTGCACTTTTCCCAGAAGGAACAGATTTCACGTAATTTCTTGAACTGTTGTTGCTTTCAATTTTTATTGTAGAGTTGGTATAATCTAAGGGTATGCAATATCACCTTCATTTTGTATATATTGGTTCTCGTCCAACACTTTTTATCCTAATAATGTATTGAATCATTTCTTCCCCCGACTATTTTATGCAGTGAGCAGAAGTGCATACGTAGTCAGAAATATGCTGTTGAAAATGGCTTACCAGTTCTAAAGCATGTCTTGCTTCCAAAAACAAAGGGTTTCAGTGCCTGTTTAGAAGAATTGAGGGGATCTATGGATGCAGGTTGCCTTATTTACCTGTTATTTTGGAGGTTTACTCTTTATTTGAACGAGTTCTGCTTTTTTCTTTACAGTTTGAAATGCAAAACATCCTTTCTTGCATGGTGACTGAATTGTCTTGAATTGGCTCTACCTTTGCAAATTGGCTGATCTTCATCTAACGATATTAATTATTTGACTTATGGGCAATAGTTCCCAATGAGGATTTTTAAATTTTTTGAATATCAAAGTTTTTGGTTCAGTTTTATCCGACTTATAATCTGCCTCTGTTTCTGATTTTTTTTTTTCTGGTTTCCGTTGCTAATGTATTCAAAGAATGAGCCTTCGACTTTCAGGATGAAACCAAACCTTGTATTGCTTGCATAAGCTTGTAGGCTCAAATGGATTTTGACTATTTGTAGAAATTCTGAACTTGGCACTTCAAATGTCAGTACTTCGTTATTCATTTAGGGCCTTTCTTTCTTATTAATGTAAAGACCTAAGCAAGTTTTAAAAAATATTTTGTTGTCGGTCTGTGCAGAGAAAGAATTTGAAACTCTTACCAGTGCTGTAGAATATCTGAACGATGCCAATTTTGTTGATTACAATTTGTTGGATTTATTAACAAGAATTTGATAATATATGGACTAGCTTGTCTTCTTTCCAAATGAGTTCAACTTTTAGCTTTGAATGTTTCTTCGTATAGGGGCCTTATACAAATCCAATCTGTTTGTAGGAAGATTATTTGTATAAATTGTGACACCACCACACATTCTTATTGTTAGCACTTGTTTCAAGGCGATGGCTTTGTTGGATTAAACCTTTGGATTAGATAGCGTTGAGCGTCCTTATTGTGCTACAGCGGCCAATGTATCTAAGTTGTCCCTTTTACTTTTTCCATCACGTTTACTTCTGATCAAATTTATTGAATATTGTGCTCATCTTTTGCAATGATTTCATAGTTTTGTGTTTGAATATTATTTGTAATTGAATTAGGGAGCAACATCTGTGCTTGGAATGCTTGAGTTGCTGGATTTGCTGCTTCATTGCTCTGTGTTTGCCTTTGATTACACAAAAATTTATATGTCAACCATTTCGGTTTCCCTTTCATTTTGTTTATTTATGGTCAAGTAAGAAGTAGTTTAACATATTCACTTGAAAATGAAAGGTTATAGGACCATATAGAATTGAGCTTGTTTGATATTCTAACCACGTCTTTCAGATGATTGTGTTATTTTTTACTCGTCATCTTACAGTGTATTTGGTCTTTCTGTTTACTTCAGTTTATGATGTGACTATTGGCTACAAGCCTAGCTGCCCAACTTTCTTTGACAATGCCTCTGGTGTGAACCCTTCTGAAGTTCATGTGCATGTCCAGCGTATCCCCCTAGACAATATTCCAACATCTGAAGACGAGGTTACAACTTGGTTAATGAACAGATTTCATCTCAAGGACCAGTTGCTTTCCGATTTTGATTCTGAAGGCCATTTTCCCCGTGAAGGATCAGAAGGTGACCTTTCTACTTGAGGTGCCTTGTAAATCTTGTAGCAGTAATTGTCTTGACCGGAACATGCGCTTACTTAACCATTTTCTCGTCCATCTGGTTTAAAATATATGTATCTTTGGTATGTGCGTATCTCACAGCCGCAACCATTTTCAATATTCGACCGTTGCCACTTGTTAGCCTTGTGAAAGCTTTGTTTAAGTGCAAATCATCTTAGTACTCAGGGAGTGTCAACCGGTTCTAGGTTTGAGCTTTAATGATTGTAATTCTTAAGTGGGTCTCAATCCCATACATACACAACAAAATTTCATAATTGAGGAGAGTCTATGATACAGATAATTCTACAGTTTTAGAATGCCAGAAGTAATTTCCTTCACTTTTCATACTGGATGCATTACCGTTAAATTCCACCACGGTGGCGCTCGATTCGATTCAAAAATTGTATATAAAAGGGTGATTTACTCTGCAAGTATATTGTCCCATTATAAATTATAATCATGAAATTATGAAGGATTATAGCTTTTGAAAACCGAACAAAAAGGAAATTAATTAAATGTCCACACTCTTGGCTTAATGAGTAGCAAATTTCTATTTTAAATAAGTATCACGCAAACCTGAAAGTGTGAATATTTGTGCATGATTGGGAATTTTGCCTCTTTATGACGTGGATTTTCGATGTGGATTTTCACTCTTTGTTTTCTTAACTCTTCATGAATAATTCAACATGCTTATTTTCCCAAATCTAACCTACATATACATATACGCCTTATCAACTATCTATTTGTCTAATGATATTTCCTTTTCTAATATTGAAAGATGTCTGAAGTTCGAACCACATTCCTACATTGATTTTTAAAAAACACCTACGTGTACGCCTCTGCATGAGTATTCTATAAATATCTTTTCCTTTACTTCCTTCTCGTGATTTTATATATTTTATGTGTCTCTATTAACATTTTATATTGGAGAACATACAGGATACAATGTCTCAACATGAAATTGATGATATAGAGCGTGCCATGCGGCTTTCTCTCTTGGATCTATGTGGAAAAGGGAAAAATAAAAACGGTGAGTCTGCCTAATATCCCTTACCCGACAAACAATTTTTTTCCCGAAGCAACGATTAACAGTTGATGTTTTTCAATTGATCAATTGGTATACAAAATAGGTTACCTCTATGTGGGTCTTTCGCTCAAATGATTAAATATTTTAACCTCTATGATCTGGCAAGCATTTTACCCATTTTTTTCACCCCATTTTCATGGTAAAAGTTTGATGCTTGCCCTCCCCTCCTTTGAATAATTGTAGTAAAATAATTAAAGTCTTTTACAAGGCCAAGAGTTTAGTCCAGTGAAAAATGATTTTGATTTGCAAATTAGTGGTCTCAAAGTCGAACTTCCTTGACATCGTAATTGTTTGTGTATGAGAAACCCCCTTCTTCCGTAGTTTTGACTATCACTTATATAAAAAAAGGTCTTTAAAAAGTTGAATTGGATTAATTTTGGGCTCAACTCCTGCACCAAACCTACAGAGTTGGTTCAAGAAAGAAAAAATTTGAGTCCAAAACTAGATATGTAAGTTCAAAAGTTGGCTCAACCCAACCCAAACCCATTTTCTAGGTTGAATTGGTCAAGCTAATGATCAGTTTGTGATTAGACCCAAATTAAATTACCTAAGCCAACAAAAAGACTTTAACCTTTCAAATCAACGAGAAAAAATAATAATAATCCCAGTGAAAAGGGATATTTTAATGTTTGTATGATTTTAGTGAAACACTTCTTAAGTTGTTAGTAGTTAAATATAAAACTTACAAATGTATTATTATTATTTTTTATTCAGAGAATGAACCGTCTTACGATGAGGACAGAGACCTTGCTGAAGCTATTAAGGCAAGCCTTAGATCTCCAGTAGCCAGCAGGTAAATGCAGCCATGAAACTGGAGATGTTAATTACTCACAAACATATCTTATTTGTATATTACAAATTCTAAACCGTCCTTAATTTTCCTTAATTTAAAATAGACTCTTAGACTTGAATTAAGAGAGCTTTAGATCTTCACATAAGATTGACATATTTTCTTTATCTTGTTCCAGCTCTAGTCGTCAGAAGCAAAGGGTTTGTGACGTTTGTGATGCAATAGTAAGTAACTAAAATGACCCTTTTCTTAAAAAATTAAGGCGGAATTAATCTATGAAACGATAATCTTCTCTTGTCACACTGAATCTCAGCCATAAATTTTGGGCAAAATCAACTTGATCAATGGTCCATATTCATACTCTAATTGCATAAACATCTTACGTTGTCAGACAGTAACAAAAAGAAACAATTGAAATAGCCGTTACGTGTAATTTTAACTTATCAGTTATATGATTTATAGCTGAAAGTTGAATTGGGAATCCATAAATTGAGAAGAGGATTAAATCTTATTACATTTAATTAATAATCCAGGCTGAATTAACAAGCAAATGAATTTAAGAAATGTAAACCATTCTTTACATTTAATTACCTTAATTAGCGATTGTTCTATGTCTTTCATCTAAAAGATAGTTTCAACAGATCAAGAGCACTCATCCACCTGATCAAATTCCGGTATGCTCTGAAATATGGAACCAAAAAGTTTGTCCTACTCATCTACAAGATGGGACTCCGGAATGCTGTAGCTGCAAGAGGCTCAAGGTTTGCCAAATTATCACCTTTTATTCTAAATGCAAATTAAGTGACTAATTAATATAAGTTTTGGTACAGCATAAACCAAATCAAAGATTCCATAATACCAACATTTTCAATTTAAAATGTTGATTATATGACCAAAACTTCATAGACTTTTAACATCTTTTTCTCAATATTTAGAAATATACTCATTTGAGGCTTCTCAAGTACCGCTCGAGCCCTCTGAGAAGACCCTCTCAAACAGTAATCGAGGCCCTTCGAGTGGTCGAAATTCTAAAAGTACGAAAAAAATGGGCTGAAAATCTTTATCAAGTCCAAATTTGACTGCTATTTAAAATTTTCTGTCATTTTTTGTAAGTAGAATTCTCAATTTAATGTGAGAATAAGCCAACAAAAATACCAAATATTCTCGATTTAATGTGAGAGTAAACTACTCAAAGGAAAAAAATATTTTTGATAAGTCGTTTACATTTTGAACCCACTTTTTGACAAAAATTCAATTATACCATTATTAAATTAATTTAAAAAAAATCATATTGGATAAGAAATTAATTCATTTGTTTAGTGCAGACAAAATATGTAACATATATAAACCTTGGTGATGGTCGGCTTATTTGCGATGAATGCTATTCCACGGCAATCTTTACTACCCAACAATGTGAGCCTCTTGTGGACATATGCCTTGAATTCTTCAACAATGGACTACAAATTCAAATTGGCAAGCACGACTTTCATGTTTCCATGGTGGATGAATTTGAGATGGCAAGACTTTCTGGGAGAGGAGGAGCTGGTTTGCAAACCCTAATTGACCACCCTCCTCATCCAGATTCCCTCGTTTTTGGGAAAACTATGAGCTATGGACCTCCTCTCATCAGTGTAAGAAATTTTATCACCACATTTTATTTTTATTTTGCTTTTATTTTGGCTTTTTAATATAAAACGATAGTCTAAACTAATGAAAGAGGGACTTGAACTTGGTTGCAAGGGGACAGACTTAATGCCATGACCAATTGACCTAACCCACGCTTGCTTTTTTGTTTTGTCACAAAAATATAAAAGAAACGTATATATGTGCAGGTCACAAGTTTTTCAAGGAGAGGGAATAGTATTATAACAGCAAAACAGCAGCATCTTACCTATGGCAGCCCTTTAAGAATAGCAATTGCGTTCGGTTTGCCTAAGTACTTCTCAACCTTCCTTTCTTTCTTAATTGCGACTGTTAATGAATTACAAAAATCCTTATTTTCACCTCAAGTTTCTTGTGCGTTTCATTAAACTTCTATAAACTCGAATTTTGTTTACGAGTTTGAATCCAAATCAACATGCAGGGTTATGACCGGTGCAATCTTGGCTCATGAGATGATGCATGCATGGTTTCGACTAAGAGGTGATTATCTCCACTTTACTTTGACAAATTTTAAAAAGGTGAGACCATTATATCGTTACGTGATGTTACTAATTTATGTATTATAATATGAGTGGATAATATTGTTCTATGTATTGGACCTTAGAGTATAGTATTAATATAGATACACGTGTATAATGGTAACGCCATATGACGGTGTGACCATGACACCGAAGACTTTGTCATACAAATCCAAAAGTTATCCTAAACCCTAAATCATATATGAGGAATTAATATTCTTGGTTTTTTTTTAATATATATAAAGACTCGAATTAAAGCAATATGACTGGGTCTTTTTCCTTGCCATGTCTTTGTAAATAGGTATTAGAACAGGCCAACTGGAACTAAAAGTGGAAGAAGGAATGTGCCAAGTGATAGGTCGAAAATGGTTGGAGTGGTTGGACAGTTTGGAGAGTTTGGAGGCCAAGGATCGCAAGACCTCATCAGCGATTACAGAGCATGCTCAGTTTCAGAGAAACCTAATTGAAACGTACAAGTATGTGGTGGATATGCATTCCTCTTACGAGTATGGCCATGGATTTCGAGAGGCTAAATGGGCAGTTGAAAAATATAAACTTCACAGAACAATCGATCATATTTTAACCTACAGAAAACTTCCAGGATAATGATGGCTTTGCTGTATGAAAGTACGCATTAATAAAGTTATGGAAAGAGGTTTTTGAACATTCATCAAAATGTAAATATTTTTTCTTTCTTACTTTTTTTTTTTTTGGGATCAAAGCACTTCAATTTCATTCAACCTAAAAAATAGAGGAACAAAACACACAACTGAAAAAACACAAACAAAACTCCCAAACAACCTCGAACTAGAGTGGACCATCCGAATTGAGAACATGCATGAGAGCTAGTGGAGCCCTGTTGGGCCAGCATCGTGCTATTTTTTCTTTCTTGCTCGCGTTAAAAGGGAGAGACACTAAGTCCTTTTTGTCCCACATCGACAATTTGGAGAACAACAAAGCGCTTTATATAGCTTGAGCGCGGTTGAGAGGTCACGACCTTACTTGGACAGGATCTGTTCTATAGTAATCGTACCTCTGTATCCTTGATTTCTAAGGAGACAGGAATCCCAACCTGGTGGATGAATCATGACCGTGTGATCAGAGCGTGATTAACAATCTGGTGCTCCTTGTGATCATCATGACCGTAGAGGATCGTTCTCAGTCAGTCTTCTCTGTCTGGGGTGGTCACACGGTTGTCTGACAGGTTCCCCCTCTTTTTTTCTTTTCTTTTCTTTTTTTATCACTGCTCCTTAATGGCAACATAAGTACCTACGTGCATCATAATTTTTCAAGAGTCAATCCACTTCCCCATTGAGGCTACAGGGATAGAGCTAGCAGCAGCCGGAGCAGCTGCAACAGGTGGACCTGCCATGGCTGCTGCAACAGCTGAACAAATCCACACAGAAGCAGATATAGCCACAAATATCATACTAAAGACCTTTCTCCAAGCATGGATGCCTTTGAGCTTCTTATCAAGCTTGTTCTCCGGAAGTTGCCTTCTGAGCTCAATTGATAAGTTGTGTCCTGTAAATTGGTACCGAGAATGATAGCAGAAGATTATGTTTCAAGGCTCTTCTTGCTCATATGGCCTTCCATAGCTTCAATATATATCTAAGCCAGCGAAAACAGGACCGTGTGGTCAGGCCATGATTAATAATCTAATGGTCCTTGGATCTTCCAGTTAGTAGAGGATCGTTCTCAGCCACTTTTCCGGGGCCCAACTATTAAAAAATTGAACAGAAGACCAGATTGATCAAAGGGACAGAAGTCTCGTTATTAGTCCCACATCGGCATTTTACGAAAATCCGAAGCGCTTCATATACCCAGAAGACCGCTGAGAGGTCACGACCTTACTTGGACAGGATCTGTTCTATAGTAATCGTACCTCTGTATCCTTGATTTCTAAGGAGACAGGAATCCTAACCTGGTGGATGAATAATGACCGTGTGATCAGAGCGTGATTAACAATCTGGTGCTCCTTGTGAGCATCACGACCGTAGAGGATCGTTCTCAGTCAGTCTTCTCTGTCTGGGGTGGTCACACGGTTGTCTGACAGGTTTTCCCCTCTTCTTTTGTTTTGTTAAATGTTGAGGCAACTTCTTTTTAATCTCCTCTATTGTAACCTACACTGCTTCTTCCTCAATGGCAACATAAGTACCTACGTGCATCGAGCTAATCACTTCGTTTTGACCTTTCACAGCATTTTCTTAGTTTTTCCAAAACGAGTCAATCCACTTCCCCATTGAGGCTACAGGGATAGACTGCAGCCAGAGCAGCTGCAACAGCTGAACAAATCCACACAGCAGCAATTATAGCCACAAATATCATAGTAGAGACCTTTCTCCAAGCATGGATGCTTTTGTGCTTCTTATCAAGCTTGTTCTTTTGAAGTTTCAACTTCTCAAGCATTAGTGTTTGTTGCATGTAAACAGATTGAAAAATTTGGAAGTACTCTTTAGTAAAAGGATCACCTATTTCCTTGAACTTGTTCAATTCCTCCAAAGTCCTCGAGTATCGATTGCCTCCTATTTCAGTTTCCTCCTCAAATTGTTGAAGAGAAACAAGAATGAACGATTGAGGGAGCTTCAACCTCCTGCAGTAGCTATGATGACATTTTATTCATCCTGCTTCATCTCTAATAGACATTTTATGGCTTCCTTCAAGGAACGAAGTGAGGGAGCTTCAACCTCCTGCAGCAGCTATGATGACTTGATTGGTATCAAAGGAATGCAAGCCTGAATCAACCTTGAAAGCTGCCTCACCTGAGCTCAATTGATCAGTTATGTCTTGTAAATTGGTACCGAGATTGATAGCAGAAGATGTTTCAGGGCTCTTCTTGCTCATATGGCCTTCCATAGCTTCAATATAGATCTAAGCCAGCAAAAACAGAACCGTGTGATCAGGGCATGATCAACAATCTAATGGTCCTTGGATCATCCAGTTAGTAGAGGATCTTTCTCAGCCACTCTTCTCTTGCTGGGATGGTCACACGGTTGTCTGACAGGTTCCCCTCTTTTATTTTCATTTTTGTTCTAGATTACTACATCATATGTTCAGAAGTCAGGAATACGCAATTCTAAAATATATGCACTTCACATGTGCAAGTTTCTCATATGTTCATTAATGGTTTTCTGGTAAACTTATTTCCGAATTACAGATTAATTATAATTATTGGCTGAGGTTAAGTAGTCACCATCATGATTTGGACATGAGAATTCTTTATAGCAGGGATTGTTGTTAAACTGATTTCTTACTTACAGATTATAACTATTTGCTGAGGTAAGAGTAGTTAACTATCAATTAAGATCAGGACAAGAGAATTCTATAGAGCACTCATTGTGGTTATATGTATAGAAAAGTATGCAGGGAAAAGAAAATAACATAATAACTTAGTAGCTTAGAGAGCATACAAACCCATACAAGTAGCTTAGAGAGGTGAGCATTGGACCGTAAACTCAAACAGATTATATTGGCCTTGAACTTGACCATGTAAAAATACTTAAATTTACCTGATACATGTGATTTTCAAGTTTTTGGGCGGGAATGAATGAGTCGTGAGGGTTTCCCTCATTACCTGAAAAAAGTCATGGATACAAAAGAACTACATACAGTTAGTTTAGTTATACAGGCACTTGGAAAACCAACCATAAAAGGAGAAAGCATAACCTGACTGCTCACGTGACTCAGAAAAGCCCCATATTGGAACTTGGAAGAGGAAGTTTCAAGTCTCAACTTGTAACAATTAAGCATGATTTAAGCAGAAGAAAGATGGCTATATGAGCAATCAACATGAAAAGAGGCCTCTGAGTGGCAATTTCTTCTAATCTTCCTGGCACCACATTCTGAAATACATGAGGTCACACTGGTATGGAAGTTTATGGAACAATAGACCAGAGAAACTCCAATGGTTGTTTGGAACAAAATACCAGACCAGATAAACTTCATCAGATCAAGTAAATAATGATTAAATTGAAGACAAAATCATAATGGGGAACTACTTCAAGTCAGTTCTTGCCTAAACATTGATAAAGTGTGAAATGCTATATAATCTTACATTATTTCTTTTATAAATCAATCCAATCGTCTGCGATTCCAAGGTACAATCTAAGAATGAAAAAAATATGATAATTAAAAAAAAACAGAAAGTTACACAAATTCAAATGTCATCTAGCATCAAAACAGCAACAGGTTAAATATTGAGGATCATCGGACTTCTAGTTGTTGGAATGTTTTATGATCCTCTGCAGAACCACAGTCCTTGCTCTTCGAACGTCACGGCTGCAGATATCAGCTTGAGCTCCCAAATCCTCTACATTCTTCATAAACACTCCCAACTTCTTTTTAATCTCCTCAATTGCAACTGTAACTGCATCCTCCTCAATGGCAAAGCTTGCATTATGCAAGAGGGACTCAATTTCAACTTCCAATCGATCGATAAGAACCCGAATGTTGTCCAAGTCCTTTATGGCAACATAAGTCCCTACTTGCATTGAGCTAATTACTTCCTTTTGACCCCTCAAAGCATTTTCATAGTTTTTCCACAAAGAGTCAATCCACTTCCCCATTGAGCCTACAGGGATAGAAGTAGCAGCAGCCCAGAGCTGCTGCAACAGGTGGAGCAGCCATGGCTGCTGCCACAACAGAACAAATCAACACAGCAGCAAATGTAGCAACAAATATAATACTCGAAACCTTCCTCCAGGCGTGGATGTATTTGAGCTTCTTATCGAGCTTGGTCTTTCTTAGTTGCAACTTCTCAAGCATTTGTATTTGTTGCCTGTAAACAGATTGAAAAATTTGGAAGAACTCTTCGGTAAAAGGATCACCTATAGCCTTGAAATTCTTCAATTCGCCCAAAGTCCTCGTGTATCGACTGCCTCCCATTTCGGTTTCCTCCTCAAACTGTTGAAGAGCAACAAGAATGAGCAATTGGCTATCACGAGCTCGCTTCAAACACTTCTCCAATGCAGTACAGAAATCTAAAGTCTGCAAGCTGTTTTCGAAGTACTCCTCTACAAGCTCAAACAATTCTTGATTTTTCCATATATCTTTCTTGCACTCCAAGATAACTTTCACAACCTCCTGGTTCATCTCCAACAGGCATTCTGTGATTTCCTTCAATGAATCAAATGAGAGAGCTCGAACTTCAACTCCTGCTGCAATTGTGTTGATGACTTGATTGGTTCTGGTTTGGAGATTGGTATCAAAGGATTGCAATTCTGCATCAACCTTGCAAGCTGCCTCATATGAGCTTAATTGATCAGTTGTGTATTGTAAATTGGTGTTGAGATTGATAGCAGAGGATGATGTTTCAGAGCTCTTCTTGCTCATATGGCTTCCCATAGCTTCAATTCAGATCTAAACAAGAGAAAACAGAAAAACCCACAAATCAAAGTTCAGAGCTTGGCCAAATTGCTTTCCCTGGTAATTACGATTCTCAAAGACAAGAAATGGGCTTTTTGTCAAGCAGGAGCTAATTTCCAAACAAAGACCATTAATTGCACCCCAAAATGGAATCTTCAATCCCAGATTTGCTGCCAAACTAATTAATGAAGTTGCAGATTTGAACCAAACCCACTTGACCAAAACCAATGAATTCCAACTTTTTATACAAGAAAATCAACTTCTAAGACTTCACCATCACAAATCATGATGTAAAAGCATCGAAAGCACCAAACTTTATTGCTAAGCTTTTTCCAAACCGACCTAGCTGGCCAGAATGAACAAGAACACCAGAACAAGATAAAGAGAAAGTTCGAACCTTTGAGAGCAAATAGAGAAGAGAAACAAATAAAATCGCTAAAATAGATGATGGGTCTTGATTAAATAAAGGAACTGAAGCAAATCAAGGAGAGAGAGAGAGAGAGAGAGATGAGGTGAAATGTGAATGAGGAATGAAGAAAAGTTTAAAGAGAATTAAAAGTTTTAATGGCCAAGAAAATAAGATGGGTTGGGTTTTAGATTTTAGATTTTAGGAATAACTTGCACGCATAAGAGAAATGAGAGAAATGGGTGAAATAGGCATGGAAAACGCGGGAAGCAATGTCCCTTCTCTCTCCCTCTCTCTCTCTCTGTGCCTTCCCGAAAACCCTTTAGGCCTTATCTTTCTCTCTGTGTCTCTGTGTTTTGTGGCTCTCTTCCTCAGTTTTAACGCGCAAAGCAACAGTCACCAAGGTGAAGGAACCACCTTTGATTTTGTTTCGACAAAACAAAACCAATAAATGAATGAAATTATTAAAAAGGGTGGCAGAGTCTTGATACCGAAGTCTTGTTTTGGTAGTAATAATGGCAAGCAAACGCAGTGCAACACAAGTCAAGTGTTTCAAATGGGAAAACAACCAAAAGGTGTTTACTTCTTTGAAGATTTTGACATGCTTTGCAGCACTGTTACAGAGGGTAAAAGCTGTTTGAGGGCCTACCCACTTGGTGAAATTACCAAAATACCCTCTCTGTCTCACAACACAAAAGATATTCCATTCCCCACCAAATTCAAATGTCATAATTATCCACTTTTCTTTTTGTGGGTTCTGAATGATTCTGAATATATGAGACAAGAATTGTAATCCAAAAGAGAGCTTCATAAACTTTCCCAAAAATATTTCCGAATCTTATTTGAAATTTATTCATTAAGAAAAGGGTTGCAAGATACTATTTTTGACATGATATATGAGTTTTTTAATTCTCAATTTTCATTGTGTGTACTAATTATAAGGAATAAAAGCTTATCATGTTCTACATAAAATTCGTAATCTAATGCTTAAAAAATCAGTAATTAGATTGATTAGAGGGAGTAGTTGATCCCATTCTCATTCATCCCATCCTATTCCTACAACTTATGCGATTCACGACTTCATTCCTATTCATCAGTTGAGCTAAAAATTCATTTCAATGAGTGGAACTTTTAACCACAAAAGAAATACTAATGTGAAAAAAAACAAATTATGTCCAATGGCTACATAATTCTCATATATATCCTAAATTTCATATAAATTGTTTTAATATTTAAGAGACAGAAGTACCTGTTTTTTGTTCTTCAAATTGGTAAGTAATGCAAGCAACTACAATTGGTAGGGAAGAGAACTCCAAACTTGAAGAGAATGTTGGTTTAAATTGCTAAATAGTTAGCAGCACTCTCTTAGCATCTATTTATAAACTAAAAAACTCAAATAGTAACTTGGGTACCAAAATGTATCACGTCATGCTCATCTTGTAATTTATGTAAGAAGCTAGTTAGTTAGAAATTTAACAGATTTTGAAACTAAATGGCAGTTTCGTAATTACTGTTGAAATGAAGGGGTGTTTTGTGTAGTGAGACTCCTTGTACGAGTAGGAAAGCAACAAGAGAGCACCGCGTGCTCCGACCCGCCCGCTTTCCCGTGTGTGGTCAGGGCATGGCTTCAGGAACTGACACGTAAGGCTTAGCAACACGTGTTGCCAAGTTACTGGTTGCCGCCCTTCGGAGATTTCAAAACGATTCCACGCTACGCCATGTGCCTCGTAACGATCTCCCGCCTCTTTTTGTTTTTATTTTGTGATTTTTGCTTTTTGTTTTGAAAAACTTGTGTTGTGTTGCTTTTCTTAGCAGAGAATTATTCAAACTCTCATCATCTTCTCTCACTTGGCGTTCACACCCATTTTCCAGAACACACTACAGTGAAATTACAAGTTAAATAAATGAAATTATGCTTTCATTTTTGGTTCGATTAAATTTTCTTTTTTAAAATAAAATAAATTCTCAAACTCTAAACTTAAACTCCTTTTTTTATTATATACTAACGATATTCTACTTTAATCTAATATAAACTACGAGAAACGGGATCCGAATTCTAGTGCAGAGTGGAGAGTACATCCACTCTAGCGATCTTGACTAAGCTCATATCTGCACTTTAAACTTAAACACTTGTTAAACTTCAACAATTTTGAATAAACTTAAAAAAAAAAAATACAAGTATAAGATCTAATATTTTTACTTCAAAAGACAAAATCGCTTGAGTTTTAGTGCTAGTTTGGCATTGCTTATTTGGGGTAATAAGTGATTTTTAAAAAAATTTGAGAAGCTCAACCCGTTTGGTAAACTGTGAGAAAATCACTTATTGTTAAAAATTGCTGTGAGAGAAAGCTATAAGGGAAAGCAGCTAATGAGTGCTTTCATTTTCTGATTATTTAGGAATCAGTTTCGAAGAGGCGCTGGGTTTAATGATTATGCGGCAATCATTTTCTGATTATGCGTAAAATTAATACCAACAACACTTTTAACAAAAATTTTACCAAACGCCAAACTGTTTTCTCTCACAGCTGATTTCTCTCACAGCAAATCTGACAGCGATTATTTTCACAGCACAGCAATGCCAAACTGGATGATTAGCTTCTTTTTTATGGGGATGCAGAATTCGAATTTGGGGCCTTTTCAAATAAAGTGCTAAACCAATACCAATTGATAACTTCTCTAGAGGTTTACAAACTCTAACACAAGTTTTATTAGGAAATAACAAAAAAAAGTGGTAGATCCTACACTTAAGTTCAGTTAAATGAAAAAAAAAAAATGAAAAAAAAAAAGGAATTTATATTGGTAGAATTTTGCTTTTATAATTCTTCCTAGAAGATAGAAGATTGAGAGTTGATATTAATCAGCCTAAGGTTGGTTGGTCATGCTTTAATACGGCAAATACGTGGTCAGGTTTTGTCCACATCAAATGGGAACCCACATAATGGCAATGTGAACAATATGACCGACTATCTTGCTTTTGAGGTACAAATCTTCTCTAGAATCTCTATATACTTATATCTTCTTTCTTTTTCTTTTAAGTAAAACGGCAATGAGAAGCAATAAATAGCGAGCTCATCTACATATAAAGATTTGGCTCTTCGCACTATTAGCAATGAGAAGCAATAAGTAGCGTACCTTGTTTTCTTCATTTTAAGAAAGGAGAATGTCTAATATATCATCATTATCATGTTATCCTCTCTCAAACTAGATTGATCATTATTAATGCTTTATTAAATATATAGCACCCACCTAAAATCACTCAAATGTCTTCTGCTGTGGCTTAAACTAATAATAATTACTCGTTTCCATTGATTGTGGCTTGCAGATTGTGTCATTAGTGGCAAGTCATGTTGTGCTATGAAAGCGTGATGTGATGATCTTGGCCTTTTTCAAGGAATGAGCGGCGGATTGGTCAGTATCGATTTGTATTGCAGGTCCCCCAATTTTAAGGCGCAGAATAAAGTGATTCAACTGAGAATGAAAAACATTACAATTCAGATCACAGACATTAACAAATTAACGACAAAAATTACTTAAGTCTAGCAAACCATGGATGATTTATTTATTTATTTATAGATTCATAGATAGATATATATATATTCTTAATTACCCATTTGAGAATGGTTTTTAAAGAATCACTTCTGCTTATAAGCGCTTGTAATAAAATTATTTTTTATTATAAAGTTGGTTTGGCAATGGTTACTAATGCGTTGAGTGATGATATTCAACCCAATTTTTCACCGAGTTTATTTGTTATGATCTAGTTTTGTGAAAATACAAAACGATAATTTATATTCCTTACCAAATCAAACCATTAGTCCGATAAAGACGTTTTTTTTTTCGGACACTTGTTTTCCTTCGTGTTAGGTTTTTTCGGGCACAAATGTCATCTATATATACTAGCTATTTTTGGTCTATCTAGTCGTCTTAATTAATGACTTTTCAACCTAGTTCCCCATCAAGTATGAACGAATCAAAATGAAAGTGACAGTGAGAAATGGATATGAAGGGTCACATGTCACTTATTCAATATGATGAGTCGATTTTATATTATATATTTAACCCCATTCTTAATATATTTTGGTTAATATTTTGGAAGAATTTTGATACTTTGAATTATATTTTCAATATAGGGCTTTCGACTTCCTCTGGAGCAAAACATAATCAAATGGACGAATTTTGGAGTAATTCCAGTTGGAGGACGTTCGTGAGTCACTTAGCTTGATTGTATCAAAATATCAGATTTTTCCACCAAGCGATGATTTCCTGGCGAATAAATGAAGGAGCGATGTGCAGTGCTGGAATAGTGACGTTTTGGGCTTGTATTGCGTTTTTGGAGCCCAAGATGACCTCGGATGGGTTCGTGGCCTTCTGGAGAAGTGTTCGGAATATTTTTATCTTTAAAACGAGCTATCTTGGGCCAGATTTGGAGGATATTTGAGACCAAAACGTGGCTGGGCAGATTTGGGCAGATTCTCCTAATCCCATTTGGACTTTATTTCCTAGTATTATTTTATTTTAACTTAGCTTCCTTGTGGGGATTGGGCAGCTAGGTTTTAGGAGGTATTTAAGTTATTTTTCACAGCAATTTAGAGGACTCCCTTTTTTACTTCTTTTTGGTTTTTGGAGCAATTGCTAGGTTTTTGGATTTTCGCGACTTTCAGGTGTTTTCATTCTTATCCTTCTTAATGATATTTTCTTGGATTTCAATTGTGAACATGCGTAACTAACTCTCTTTTGCTAGGGTGAGGCCACGAGCCTTAGCAAGAATATGTAGTTTCTGTCCAATTTGCTTATGATTATATGCATGCAGGTTTTCGAATTATTCATCACTGGGTTAAACTATCTAAGTGTCTTGATGCTTGATCACCATTAGGATGTTTAGAAAAGTAATTTGATGCAGTTTTGGTCGGAGGTCGGTCCCTGAAATTGACGAAGGCTTCTTGTGATTAATATGTGCAAGTTCACTTAGGATGAATACCACGTCTTAAGGGTTGCATGGTTTTTCAAAAGGTTTCACAAAACTTAATGAGTCATGTATGTTTAGATTTGATCTGAATACCACAGACGGATTGCATGTGTGATATACGCTCTATGTTGGGGGTCCAAGTAGGCATATATTAGGAATACCTAACCTTCGAAATATGCATGTATAGGTCATAAGTAATTGGGGGAACTATATAGAATTGTTAAGGTGACGGCGGATCCCTAGTGCTTTCTTAATCTGATTTCTAAAAACACAACTGTTTCTCTTGCTCTTAGCTTTAATTTTGCATATTGCCTTATTTTTGTTAGTTAAATTCCTTTTAATTTAAAGTCTTCACATCAAACATCTCAACTTCCTCTTTTGCTAACTAATTAGAATTTGGTTGCTACGAGTTATTTAATAATCCCTGCGGAGAACGACCTTGCGAGAATCATTTATACTACAATAACCTTGTCATTCTTGCAAGTTTTGTAGGAGTTTTAACCCTGTTTGCGCAGGTACTAAAAAGCCTATCACAATACAAGTTGTACATTCCTTTAAACTATAACGTAGGAAACAATTGATTGATTTGGATAATGCTTGCTTCCCACAAAACACCAATCTCTTGTCACCACCAATGTGCTTCCGTGATTTTACAGCCCACAGTAACGCCAATACGCCAAGTCTATGTCACGAGAGTTCTAATTAACGATGTAGAATATGCCCCCATCCCCATTTCCCACGTATTCCAAAAATAGCGAAACATAATGAAATATGATCACTAATTATATTTTCTTTATTGGTATAAAAGTTAAGTCCAAAATGATTTCAGTTTTATATTTAATGTTTTGTTTTAACATGCATGCGACAAAGATAATTGAAGTAAAATATGAAACGATGATGTACACTGTCGGATTGATAATGTTTTTCTTGTTAGAGTTATATTATCATAAATATTTATTTTGTCAGACTGTAAATCTGGGCCGCACATTCACACAAGAACCAACTTACTCAATGGTCCGGATTTACAAATGTAATTATCTTATGTTGCAAGAGTAAGGCCATGCCCATGGCCACAAGGGGGCAAGAGTAAGACAAGCCACCAACCTCTACGTTCGCTTGCTATATAAGGCCATGGCCACAAACCATCTTTCGCACACCAAGAAACTAAAGAGTAGACATGGCAGCATACAAAAAGCTTGTGGTTATTGTGGCGTTGTTTTTGGCACTGGCCATTGGGTCTAAGGCCAATGAGCAGGTCCAGGTAACTTTTGCCGTCTGACAAAAGAGGGTTTGAATGCATGTGCTCCATCAGTGAGCGGCCTAAACCCTCTGCCTCCCTCAGCTCTGTGTTGCTCAGCTCTTTCCATCGCTGACCTCCAGTGCCTTTGCTTCTTCAAGAACTACTCAAACCTTTTGACTTCCTATGGCATCGACCCCAACCTTGCCATGCAGCTTCCTGCCAAATGCAATCTTCGCCAGACAGTCCATTGTTAAGAATATTATTGTGTAAGAACGTAAAAGTGATTGCATGGAATATTCATGCATGAAATCGATCTGTTTCAGTTTTTCTGCAACTTGAAGCTTTCTTGGGTTTTTGCGTTTTGCTTTAGTTTGTTGTGGCTAAGGTTGTGCTGTTCTTTTGAGCTATTTGTTGTTTGTTTTGTGTAGCTCGATCTGGTTTTTATTTTATTTTTAAGGTTATTATGTAATGTTGATTGTCCTTGTAAAACTATATTGGTTTTCTCTTCTGTCTTGTTTAGTTCATGTAACTTCATGGGGATATTGATGTGATTCAAAATTCAAATTAGTATATCACAAAATGGAGGGATTTATGAATGAAAACCCTCACACCAATTTCTATTGTTGAATTCAATTGGAAGTATCATGCATGATCTTTGTCTTTCCTTCAATTGTTGAATTCAATTACTAGTCTTTCCTTGATTAAGAGA
The DNA here is from genome assembly GCA_020226455.1 of Prunus salicina. Classification (NCBI taxonomy): domain Eukaryota; kingdom Viridiplantae; phylum Streptophyta; class Magnoliopsida; order Rosales; family Rosaceae; genus Prunus; species Prunus salicina. The sequence continues at coordinate 14,422,117 of CM035347.1, read as the reverse complement.
ACAAATACCACTTAATAGAAGAGAGAGAGAGAGAGAGAGAGAGAGAGAGAGAGAGAGAGAGAGAGAGTAATAAACTAACAGCAACAATCTATGGGGCCGGAAACAAATAATAAAATTATTATCACCAAATAATTAAGCAATATAATTTAGTAGAAGGTATTGTTATATCCGTGCTGTTTCATAACGCAACATTTTGATTTCCTTATTCACAAGAATTGAGGTACTTAAATACTAGTTAAACAAACAAATACAAACTCTTCTTTGCCTCCTGTCAAATGTCAATGCAATATTTGATGCTTGTGCTTACGACTGTATGACTTTGGATCATCACCAAATTTTATTTCTCCATGCTGCAGCTAGCAAAAAGGATACAGACAGGTTATTGTATGAATCTTTCATAACTTCCAGTCGGGTACTGCAGGTGTTCACGGCGAGGGCCTGATTTCTGCTACCTCTCAAGGGTCGTTGACTTTACAGCTTTGCAATCTAACCAAACCTAACCAATCTGCTACAGCCAAATCATTATAGTAACCAACGAGGATATCTGGGCCGCGTAAAATGCACTGGATGATTGTCTGAACAAACCCTTCTAAATCTTTCTGGTACAGAACACGAAAGCCATGCATTTTAAGCTCCACACCAAGACACCGCACAAAAGTAGTGCGGATGCGACTTGAATGAGTAAACTGTTCGGGGAACTGTGCTCGCGGTATGTAAATAACCCAAAGTTGACTTTCATAAGATTCAGACGAGCTTAAATCAATGTTCAGCTCTGTATCAATGTCTTCCATTCGGAATCGACAAGTAAAATGATAACACGCCTCCCTTAATTTATTTCTGTCCACTGCAAGTGAAACACATAGAGCAAATCCCATCCACTTCTTACACTTGTGTAGATTCGGAGGTAGCTCAATTGACACGGAGGACCCAAACCACTCTGGGGAACCACTTAGGAAAAACTGATAGGGTTTACATGCATGCTTTAGTCCCTGCAGGAAAATGTCGGTCAAATAATGTTTAACTTTTGAGAGAGAGAGAGAGAGAGAGAGAGAGAGAGAGAGAGAGAGAGACCTGAAGGTATCTTCGAAGAAGGGACTCAAGGTTCCTTATCAGCAGAATTATGGAGCCTTCTTCATAAGTTTCCCATTTTGTCATTGCCTCAAGATAGACACTAATAGGACTTTGCAATGCCAAATTTAACCTATGTTTTACCACATAACGATCATAAATTTCAAAGGGGGTATCCGAGGTGCATGACATGCAGTGGGTAACTGTCTCGACAAACCCTTGTAAATCTTGCTGGTACAAAATACGGAATCCACAGATTTGAACCTCTATACAAGGGGCATCTGTTCTAAACAAAGTCCAGATCATGCTAGTTGGACTTGCTCCCATAAAATAGTGTTCTGGAAACTGTGTCCATGGAATGTAAGCGACCACAAGTCCATCTTTATAATCAGATATTCCGTTAGAGAGACCTGTTCTGTTAACAAATGTAGCTACTTCTACAAAAAAATTATTGATTTGGAGATGACAGGAAAAACTAAAGGGCTGTTTTAGTTTACGCCGGTCTACTGCAAGTGACGCGCATAGAGCAAATCCCATCCACTTCTTGTTCTTGTGTAGATTCTCAGGAAGCTTGATTGACGGAGAGGACCCCACTTCAGGATGGAACCACGCTGGGATCCCACTTAGGTAAAAATAGTATAATTGACACTTATGGGTCTCCTGCAGGAAATTGAAGATGAAATAATGAGTCTAATTTCACACACAGAGAGACAGAGACAGAGACAGAGACAGACCTCAATAAGTGTTTGAACATTTTTCTTTCTCAGCAGAATTACAGAGCTTTCTTCAGAAGTTGGAACTGATCTCCCCCTGCAATCAAATATACAAGAGAAAAATTCAAAGCACGAAGTCATAGAATGAATACTATGTCACATCAATGATGAACAAGTTTAAATTAAGAAGTAATGTACTTCTCAGAAAATTAAATTCTACCATCTCCAAAATTTGTCCACTAGTTTAAACCATCCAGATTCCAATGTAGCTTCATAATCTTTGTTTAGATTGCACTTTGAACCATCAAAATACTGCATGAATGTTTCGATAAACCCTGGAACATCTTGCTTGTATAGTAGACGAATCCCACACTTATGGACCTTTACGTATGGTGTAGCGCTTCTAAATGAAGCCCACAACACCCCTGATTTATTTAACATATCTGAAATGCGCAGACAAGGTACATAAACCACACAAAAAAGCCGAGGTTTAAATGTAATGAACTTGCGAAACAATTGGGCAGAGGCAAGGAGGTCTGGTTCCATTGAAAATTCCTCAGTCCCCAATGTGCAATGATATAAGTAAAAAGTTTCTGAATTTGAATCAATCTGATTCATTAGTTCTAGTTCCACTTCAGATTCATGAGTCCTCTTGACTGAAAAAGCAACACATAGGGCAACCCCCATCCAGTTCCTATCATCCTTCAAATCTTGAGATAGCTGGAGTTCGATGTAATTCCCGCTAGCTATATGGTTGAACCATTCTGGAATAATACCTTCAAGATTACAAACAGCCTGTATGGGACGTGACCTATAATCTAATAACTGTGAAGATAAAAGAAAAGATGATTATCAGTTATGAAAAGCACAGAGGCTCAGTGATTTTTTTTATATCTTTGTGCATGTGTGTGCGAATCAGAGAGAGAGAGAGAGAGAGAGAGAGACTTCAAAGTCTTTTCGAAGAATTTCAGTTGGCATTTGAAAATGGTCAATCAGACTCTGTTCTTCATGCTCATCTGATATGAGGAGACTGAAGTCAGCACTTCCCAGGACAGATGATGATGGAGTCCACAGTTTTTTATAATTCAAGGTAGAAAGTTCTTGATTCTGGGAAGAATTGAAGCAATTGAAAGTAGTTGTTCCTGAGACAGGTGAAGCCCATATTTTGAACTCATTTGGGGAGTCTATTAATGATGTGCAATCCTGGGCACTCACATGTTGAAGACTTGATGGAAGTTCCTTAGGCATCAATTGAAGCCTACCACAATTGCTCACGTCCAGATGTTTAAGCTTTGAGAGTTGAGAGAAGCTTTGAGGTAGCTGAACAAACTTATTACCACTTAAATTTAATATTTCTAAGGAGTATAAGCTTGCAAGACCATTAAGAAGTGCTCCCTCTATCAAATTGCAGTCACTTAAGTTTAGATTTTTCAAACAACTTAAACCTGAGAATAAAGTAGGCACATTATTAGGCAAGCAATAAATTTATGGGAACATACATGAATGATCCCTTCCACCCCACCACAAAAAATTAAAGGCTAATGTCGAACAATCGACAATGACTGTTTATACCTGCAAAGGATGATGTTTGGCTTAAAGCAGTTCCACTTAGATCAAGCATCTCCAGAAATTCAAACCAATTAAGATTCTCAGGTATGCCATCAAGTTTTGAGCAACCTGCTAGAATGAGACTTTTCAGAGATCTCAAATATTGAATGCTACTAGGAAGACACAAAAGGTCTTTGCAGTCGCCTAAATTCAAACAAGTAAGACCAGTCAAAAGTCCAAATGATTGAGGTAATTCTTCTATGGCAGTCCCATCTAGATTAAGCTCCAATAAGCTTTCCATATTTCCTTCAATGTCGGGAAACTTCTTGAGGCTTGAACAGGCGGACAGAGTGAGACTTCTAAGAGATTCCAAGCTAATGAAAGGCGGAAGGCTCTCAACAGATTTGCAGTATCTCATATTCAGCAAAGTAAGTTTTTTAAGAAGTCCAATGGACGGATGAACTGCAACCAATCTTGTACAACCTTGAAGCACCAGTGTCTCAAGATTTGGAACCTCTTTGAAGTTTGGGGTCATGATCAAATATTGCGAATCACTTAGATCAATGAATTGAAGCATGCTCCAGCACTGATATAATTTGAAAAACAAAAGTGATTGAGAAATTAATAAAATAAGCCTTGAGGTTTCCAGTCAAGCGTTTTTTCCTATTGGGTTATTATAGTGTTATTTTCTGTACTTTTGGTCAGAGGAAAAGAACTAACAAACCACAGAGAAACACAGACATAGGCAAGGGTAAAGAAGTCCAAACCCGCAATACAACCGATGCGAAACCAAAACAGATCCTGATAGTCATTTCTTGTACATTAAGCTATTATGAAATAAAAGACTGCCAAATATAATACATTTACATTTGTTTAAATTTCTTTCAATAAAATGAGTTTAAAATACATAATTGGAAAGCATAGCTCTGCATCTGCTTCTAGTTTATAACATATATTTAATAATATAAACATGCATACGATTAATATTAATGATCTGACCTTTTCTCCCTCCCATAGTTGTTCAATGCGGCTCGAATACAAGTTGAGTTCAACAAGCTTATCTGATTCAAAGTCTGATGGCAAAGAACTTGAAGGACACTCATGCCATTCCAGAAATTGTAACTCATTAGAAAGATATTCGATGTTTCCATGAAAGTTCCCATTCCAAATCTTGAGCAATCTTAAATTGTCCATCTTTGAGAAGGCATTCACATTTAAGTTCACCTCTTTTTTATTTTTTGGTGCAAGAACCTCCTCTTTTTTTGGAAATTTGAGGGATATGCTTTCTATTGCGCTGGTTCCCTAATAAAGAAGAACCAAGAATAAGTTGATGCACAAGTTATAGCAAAATACAAAGGAGATTTAATAAATACATTTTAACAATCTTAGAGTCTATGTGTGTACTCATTTGACTTCTTACCTTATTATTTGCAAGTACAGGGATGATATCCTTGGAAAGCCACAACCTGCTACGTTCTCCGGGCCTCTCACGACATTCTCGACGAACAATTTCCCAACCCAATTCTTGTATCAAATCATGCATCCACAAATTTCTTCCAAATAGAGTTACTAGAGATTTTTCCACGAGAACGTCTATATCAATTTCCGGACGGTAGCCACAACTAGTTTCTAATATTCTTATTACACGATCTTTGTTCTCACCCTTAAAGAAGCAGGCAATGTCCAAAAAAACTTTTTTTTCTGTTTCCAATGATAATCCATCATAACTCACTTTAAGGACATCAACGATTTTTTTCTCAGGATTTTCTTTTAGTCTATCCAATGCACTTGACCATGAGCTTTGTGGCCTATTACAAAGGAATGAACCCAAAACTTTAATAGCTAATGGAAGGCCCTTAGCATATGTTAAAAAGTCCTTGGATAGCTTGAGAAAACTTTCCTCAACCTGATGTTTTTGAAAGGATTTCCAACTAAAGAGCTGAAGAGCTTCATCATTAGTTAACAGCTTAACCTGATATATTTTGTCTGCATATCTGTGTAGCACATGTTCATCTGTTGATGTTATGATGATTCTACTCCCTGGACCAAACCAAGTCCGATCACATAGTGCTTCCACTTGCTCAACCTCATCCACATCATCAACAATAATAAGAGCCTTTTTATTACGTAGTCTATGCCCTATTACATCTTCCATATCAATATTTTGTATCTTTACATTGCTTTTCAGCAAGTCTGAAAGAAGTTGCTCTTGTAAATGTTCTAGACCTTGCTTTTCAGTTGCCTCTCTAACATTGGCTAGATAGCTGTAACCTTCAAACCGAGCACGTATTCTTTTAGCAACTACTCGTGCAAGAGTCGTCTTGCCAATTCCCTTCATCCCCCAAATCCCTATGATACGAACATCAAGCAACCCTATCTCTAAGAAAGAAAGCAGTTCTTCTATACGAGAATCCATCGCAACTAAATCCTTGGATTCACTTAAAATTGTTTGGTTTAATCTAGTGAAACTCATTCCTACAATATCTTCAACAACTTCCGATTCAGGTCTGCAAATAAATAAATGAAACATTTATGTAGAAAGTAAAGCAAAACAGTTATATATATATAATGGAAAATTAAAAATGGATCATAGGTTTTATCTTTTTATTAGTTTGAGTACAACTACTAGTATTTAATTACGAAGAGCTATTTCTTTCCATGGTTATAGAACTTTTCTCATAAAGGTAGCTATTAGATAACTTTGGTCCAAGGAAGTCATGAGCTAAGATGGTTAATGAGGGTTGCTCCACAGGATTTGAGGCAATGCTTTCCCTGGTTGATTGATTATTAAATGCCTTCTGGAGATGAGAAATAGAAAGCTTGAAGGCCTACCGACAATTGAGGGAAATCATAAATGTTCCGTGGAATCTCAAGTCCAAAAGTTGGGAGGTTAAGATAGTGATTGTCAAAGAGACCTTGTGACATTGGATCGATCAGGAAAAAGGTTTGTTCTAGCACTATGAATGGCTGAGATTTGTGGTTGAACCCTAAAACACTCTTTTCATTATTATACAACCAAGCACTCTATCAACTTGCATATATTCTCAAATTTAGCTCTCGTTAGGATCGATTAGGTGATCTCCATCGCTTGTTTGATTACACAATCTTAATCCTAGGCTTGCCATCTTTAAGTTTACTTAAAGTCTCAGTTCTTCTTTGACATCTCAAGTTGTTTACAATTGACTTTCATTGATCAAGTCCTTTATATCATTCCAGGAATAACAAAAGGCTTGGGAAGTTTAATTTGTTCTCTATACTTCTGTTGCAATATTTAGTAGTTAGACTTGTACGCATTCTTTACAGTCAAATAAATAAATAAAATTGGAGGTCAGAATACACATCCAATTTTTTTTATAATCAATTTTGGGAACAAGGGGGTGTGGGATGGTTCGATGACTTAGAACCTCTACCAACATTGAGGAGAGAAATACCACTAGAACAAGACCAAGATTGTCAATACACAGTTAATTTTTGGCGTTCTACATTTGCTCCCTAAACAAACTCATTTGGATCTCTGAATGCTTTTGATAACAAAAGATAGCTAGGTACTCAAGATACAATTATTTTAAAAAAAATTGTCTTACATTAGGTAGCTGTGTATTAAAAAGTGAAAACAAAAAAGAAATTATACATCATCAAAGTAACTTAGTACAACCACTAAACGAGTAATTAATAGTGAATAATATGTTTTCATAAAAAATAAAAAAACAAAGACCAAAACATGATCAATAATATGGCCATATATATGTTCACTCACTACTTCCATCCACATATATGTACACTCCAGATTATTGTTTCTGAAATTCTGGTTGATCATATATCTGGTCGTCGTGTGTAGTATAAAGAATTCCATGCATGTGTTATTGATGTGTGTGTATGGAAGAGTCTGCAGTTATTTTTCTTTTTCTTTTTTATTTTCAATTTATTTTTTAGAACAAGAAAAAGCAAAAAAGCTTTCAGGTATACAAACAGGAAAAATTAATTAATAGAAGAATAGTTTACATACCCATCTTTCAAATGCCATCCAGCAAGATTGGCTACCGCAATAAGTGCATCTCTCCAGCTTTGCACCTTCTCTTTCTTGTCTTTGAAGGTTTCTTCATGCTTCAAGAAGGCTTTTCCGAAACTACCAGTTTGTTTCCGTACCTCAGATGGATCCACATAATGGAAAACTGGGAGTATTGTTTGTCCCATTTTCATGCATTCAACAGCCTTTGCAAGCTCATCCAAGCACCATGTTGAATTGGCATAGTTTGTAGAAAGAATGACAATCACAAATCTTGATTCTTCAATTGCTTTCAAGAGTTTTGGTGATATGGGTTGTCCTCTTTCAAGTTCTTCATTATCTCTAAATGTGAATATGCCTTTCCGATTCAAAGCAGCATATAGATGATCTGTAAATCTTTGGCGAGTGTCTTCACCTCTGAAACTGAGGAAGACGTCGTATGTCCAATATTGAGTTGTCGGCGAGTCAGAAGAAGAAGAATAAGGAAAATATGTTTCATGATGAGGTGTGGGATAGTACCTTTGGGTGCTCATCGAATTAAGGTGACAATGGGTGGAAGGTTACTGCTTTGTTTATGGCAGAAGGAAAAGTTTTAGACAATCTTGTTCATTCTCCTAGTTTCTATATATTGGTTCTCAAGGTCAACTCTGATTCTAAATCTTAGCTACCCCGATATACTTGTAATATAAAAATTACCTCCTTGCAAGAAGAATATATTCTGCGACATTTTGCCGTCCAATTTAGAAACTAATATTCTGAGAAAGGAAATACAACAAACATCTTTAGAAACTAGGAAATTGCAGAATTAATGTAATCATGCATTCTTTTTATCTTTTCATATGCAAGTCACTCAAATGGAACGAGTCCAACAATCAATCTGTTTTTCTAGACTATGTTAATGTGAGCAGACAGTGAATCATTAATACAAACTTATCCAAACGAGGGGCAAACAGTTGACGAAACAAAAGCGGATAATGGTATTTGTTTTAAGCAATTTGGTAAGTATTTTAAATCAAGTATGTTATAAATTAATACCATATGGGAGCCAGAAAAAGACATGCTGATGCTTGTTCGATCAAGGCTTCACAACTTACATGATGACTTTCAATTTTTTAATGCATGATCATGCTCATACATTAGATATTTAGTATTAGTAGTCCAATCAAACTCCCAAGATAAATTTATATTATTATTATTATTATTAGGTCTTGAAATTCAAACTAGTACAGCCTCTCCTTCCCTTCGACTTTCCCAAATTCTAAAACCTAAAATCAAATTAGCCAAATAATAGTATCAACAATAGCTTCACTCAGAGAAAAGGGCAGATTCTATTGTTGATGCTGTTATTTGGCTAATTTGATTTAGGGTTTTAGAATTTGGGAAAGTCGATGGGAAGGAGAGGCTGTAGTAGTTTGAATTTCAAGACCTAATAATAGTAATATAAATATATCGAGTTTGATTGGACTACTAAATATCTAATGTATGAGCATGATCATGCATTAAAAACTTGAAAGTCATCATGTAAGTTGTGAAGCCTTGATCAAACAAGCATCAGCATGTCTTTTTCTGGCTCCCATATGGTATTAATTTATAACATACTTGATTTAAATATTCTAATGTGAACATAGAGTTAATCATCTAAAACTCATCCAAACGCGTAGGGTACAGTTGACGAAATAAAAGCATGGTATAATGGTCCGATTTTTCAAATTGAATCTATATTTTTTTAAAGTAATAATGGTAAGTATTTTGAATCATGTTTTTTTCTTAAAACAATTTATACAAGCGGTATTTGGGGAAGATAAAACCGAACATATGCAACTCATACATACTTGTTATAAATTATTGCCATATCCGAGCCAGAAAAAGATGCTGAAGTACTTGTTTGATCTAGTCTTCATAACTTATACAATCGATGACTTAATTTTTAATGTATGAGAAAAAGACATGTTGATCTACTTGTTTGATCTAATCTTCTTAACCTACATGATGACTTTTAACTTTTATGGTATGCATGAAAAAAGAACTAGTGTTCATAATTAACTAACTAATTACATGATGATGACTTTTAGTTTGTAATGTGTGAGAAAAAAAAGATGCTGATGTACTTGTTTGATCTAGTCTTACATGTGTATTGTATGATGGTGCTCATTGCTCATATGTTAGATTACATGTATAATGTATGATGATGCTCATATGTTAGTACTCCAATCAAACTCCCACGACATCATTATTCTATTACTATTATTAGGTCTTCAAATCCAAAGTAGTTCAACCTCTCCTTCCCTCAACTTTCCCAAATTCTTAAACCCCAAATTTAAATTAGCCAAATGACAGCATCAGCTAGCAATAGCATCATTCAGAGAAAAGCACATATTCTAAAGTTATAAAAATGGGGAAATTACCATAACTGTAAATACCAAAGAAGAAGAAAACGTGTTAATCCTTCTACTCTACGTTTTATTTTCCAACGTGTCATTACAAATAGTTTTTTTGTTTTGTTTTTTGTTTTGTTTCTTATACAATCAACGCGAGGATAGGAGATTTGAACACATGATCTCGGGTACATAAATAAATAACTACTCGAGCTATAAACCCCTTGCAGTAGTTGAATCGCTTGGTTCCCACATGGCTCCCGATCTTATTGACTATTATCCTTTATATTAATGAAGTATCATGATATTTTATTTCTGGATGAGAAACAAAACAACAAGAAGCAACTACAAAACGCGTGAGAGTCATAGCGTTATTGACTGAGATAACAACATAGTGCTACTCTCGTTTCTTGGAAGTCTTTCTCACCTTGACCATGGTCAAGCTCGGAACTTAATCAATTGCAACATACTTTCATTGCAAAATTGGAAGGTAATTCTATTGATTTTCATTTCAGAACATATTTTACTATCAAAATCAGAAGTATGTTGAATTAAGAAATAAGGTAGAAGATTGATTAGTCATGAAGAAAACTTTTTTTTCTTCTCATTCCCACAAATATGTTACAATATCAACATTTTATATTGATATCCACAAAAGGGATTTATATTAATATTGGCATCTAAAAAAAGTTCGTATTGGCACTTCTAGTGCCCAATAACTAAATTGGGCACCAAAAACAAACCTCTTTTGCAGACACCAATATCATGTGCATTGATTTTTTTTTGTTTTGCTAGTGGTGTCATTTTAAAAATGGACACTACACATCCCTCATTTCTTAAAAATCACAATTTGACAATGCAAAAATATTTCGTAAAAATACAACAACAAAATATGTACATATGTGTCAAACTGTGAATGACAAGACAATAGAAGTTCCTACTTCCATGGAAATGAGGCAAGTATTTTTCTTGAAATTCCATGACACTGCAACTACTAGTTTTTCTGAAAAATCTTCGCCCATCTCCACCACTACAACCAATGGCGGATCCATGAATTCTTCAAAGAAAGGGAAATTTTAAAATGCTAAAAGCTCAGCAACAACAAAATTCATAAAGGTTTTAGATCTATGACTAATTGACTATAGTGAATATAGTATATCAATTAATATGAACAAAATTCATGTTAATTACACAATTACTCTACTAAAATTCATATCAAACTAACAAAAATCAATATCAATTAATCTACAAAAATAAATATCAATTAACCTAATCAAAATGCATATCAAATTATCAATTAAACAAACATATTATAATTGATCATATCTCGAGTCGTGTGCTGCTCAGGCTCTTCCTTCTCGAGTTTGCTACTGATTATACGAATACAGAGAAAGCCCAAAAAAAAATTATAAAAAAAAAATTATAAAAAAAAAATAAGAAGAAGGAAAAAAAAAAACTAGAAGAGAAAAAAATAAGAAGAAAACAATAACATAAGCAAAAAAGTCCCAGACCTTGCGAAGGATTGGGTCTGAATCTGATAGCTGCAAGCGCAACTTCAACAACGGAGTTTATTCTTCAATTTTGAATTGAATTGAATTGCTTGGAAGTTGGAGTGACTTCAACTTGGGCCGGGCTCCCCTCCGCTCTTTATTAATAGGATTTCTACAGATTCGTGTTGGGTAAGGCTTCGTGCAGGTTTACACCTTTTTTTTTTTTTTGGTCTGGTCCGAAACCACGTTGTTTTGAGCTAGGACTTTAAAAAAAGAGAGCACGCATTGCGCTCGCAGTGCAGGAACGCAACAAACACAAACACCCAGCAGCGCATCAAATACAAAAAAGTTTCACTCAGGTAAAAACTCAAACAATTAGAGCACTTCCACCAGTTAGCCCCTTGCCATGGCAAGGGGAGCCCTAGGGCAGCTACTATTCACGTGAATAGTGGCTACCTTAGCTCCCCTCAGCAAATGTGTGTTTCCAGCAGTTAGCCCCTTGCCATGGAAATACTATTCATTTTTTTGTTTTTTTCACAACTTTGTTTATTTAAATAATTAATTTGGATAATATTTTCTGATAAGATTTTTGGGTTCCTACGTATCAATACTATTCATTAACAATTATTAGAAATGCAAAACAAAATATAAATATTGCAAGAAACATTCATATTAATATTGGAAATACAAGAAATATTAACAAAATATATCAATTGCAAGAAACATTTAAATAAAAATTAATATGACATAGAAATTAATAAAACGAAAATTACAAATAATTTACCTCACAGCTTTGTTTACTTAAACAATTAATTTGGATAATATTTTCGGATAAAATTTTTGGGTTCCTACGTATGAAAAATCATTTTCTCAAGATTTTTAGCGGAGGTGCAATATTGACTAAGTATGAAAAATGGTTTTTCGAAATAATCATTTTCTCAAGAAAATTTTTGGCGGCTTTTATTCCTTACACATCAAATAAGAAAACTTGATTTTATGGGATTTTAATATGAAGTATATATTGACTTAATGAGCCATCATTTTTAGCCTAAATCGTATTTGCACTAAAACCGATTTTTCATATTTTGATTTGGTGGGAATTTGATTTTCTAGTATTTTTATTTGAATCCAAATGGGAGGTACTTCCTTATTTACATTGTAAACTTAAGTAAATGGAGTAATATAAAAATAAATAAAAGTAAAAGGACAAAGACATTTACTTAAATGTTGAAAATGGAAATAAGGTATAGAGAGAAAGAAAAAAAAGTAATTTTTTGGTTTTTTTCAAATTTTTATTACAAAAATATTGGTTGTTGGTGTTAAAAGTGAAGAGTATTGGTTGGTATTTATAGAAAATAATTTCAGTATTTTTTTTGGTATTTTTTTTAAATTTTTTCCGATTTTTTTTCATTTTTTTATTGGGCAAAAAATTCCTTGCCGTTGGATGGCTGGAAAAAAAAAATCGGAAAGCCCAGAAGCTTCCACGTGGCAGAGAGCCGTTGGGGCTTGCTTTTTCCGATTTTTTTATTCGTGAAAAAATGGTCGCCATTGGATATGTTTAAAAAGCTGATCGAATAGCCCAGCAGACGACACGTTGAAGAGAGCCATTGGGCGGGCACTGTAGCGGCGCGTCAAATTTTTTTTAATGTTGGAGCGTGCATTGCACGCGCCAAAATTAAAAAAATTTAAACAGCAGCGCTGACGTCGTCATGACGTCAACACGCTGACGTCGTCATGACGTCAACACGCTGACGTCAGCCAAAACTAGTTTTTCAACTCGGGCTGGCCCTTGGGGGTCCAGCCCAGGCAAATTTTTTTTGCTGGGGCCCACACCTTGCCCCCCCCCCCCCCCCAGCTCTCCCCCCAAGGCCCCTTGCTGGAAATGCTCAGTGGGCAGACCAAAGGGGCAAAGTCTGCCACCTCCACAGTATCATCCGACGAGGGAAAGTGCCATTACACCTCCTTGCGCCTCTCCTCCATCACTATACATTGCTATTACTATATCCACTGCACCCCACCACAACTACTTTATTTGCTTTTTCAATCCCACCGTCACTTATTTATAAGAGCTAGTTACACTTAAGAACGAGAGTATGGACCAATTATTTGAATTTGGATGGATGTTGGGCTTCAAATATTCCATGTATTTTCAAAAGCCTTCTTGTTTATCAATGAGTCTAGCCAAATGGAAAATAACTTTGATTTGCAGATTAGAGGTCTCATGTCCGAACCCCCATAGCAACTTGGTGCGTGTGTGTGAAAATCTCTTCCCATGTAATTTAGACTATCACTTATACTCAATAAAAGCCTTCTTGTCCTATCCAATCATGTTAATTAATGACTTTTCGACCTACTTCCCCATCAAGTATAAAATAATCAAAATGAAAATAATGACAAATGGATATGAAGGGTCACATGTGCTTGTCATCATACGATACAAAGCTGCACATTAATGCATTAATCTCCAGAAAAGACCAATATCTTGTCACCACCTATGCACCTCCGTGACCTTTACAGCCCACAGTAATGTAATACGCCAACTCTCTGTCACGAGTTCTAACAGTGTAATCCGAATGGGCTGCTGGTTTTAAGCTTAATTATATATGCACATTTTTTATTTTCATTCTTTTTCCATATAAAACTATTAATTTTTCATGATCGACTCAGCCATTCATGTATGGTGCGTATTATTAGACTCACCAACACATTTAATGGATGACTAAGATTAGAAGTTGTTATCCGATATTTCTTAAAATCCTTAAAGAAACTCCCATAATATAATAGGATGCCCCCATTTCCCATTTTCCATACATTAATGATATCTATTCACTTACATGTATATTTTCTGGGTTAGTCTACAATGAAAGTCTGAAATGATGCATGTAGTATAGTGCCGGATACAACTCCATGCTAATACTCTCTTTTCATACGACGTTACATTGATAGACATATACTTATCTTTTAAAGTTTTGAATTTGAATCACACATTTATATAATCAAGGTAATTAATCAATGGTCCAGATTCATCTTAATTATGTTGTCTAACCTAACAAGATCTAACATAGGAAATTTAATTAAGTGGAGACCAAAAATGACCAATCCAAGCACACCACAAAATAGTAACAAGTGGCCATGGGCAAGAGTAAGACAACTCACCAGCCCCATGTGTTTGGTTTGCTATATAAAGCCAAACCCACAACCCATCTCTCACACACTTCACTACACAGCAGTGATATATATATCATAGAGAGTGAGAGATATATTTTTAGACATGGAAGCATACAAAAAGCTTGTTGTGATTGTGGCATTAGTGCTTTTGGCACTAGTCGTTGAATCTGAGGCCATGTTGGTGAACAATGAGCAGAGTTTTTGCCGCATGACAAAAGAGGGTTTGAATGCATGTGCCCCAGCAGTGAGTGGGCAAAACCCTCTGCCTCCCTCAGCTCTTTGTTGCTCAGCTCTTAAAACGGCTGACTTCCAATGCCTTTGCCTTTTCAAGAAGTACTCAAACCTTCTGTCTGCCTATGGCATCGACCCAAACCTTGCCATGCAGCTTCCTGCCAAATGCAACCTTGGCCAGCCCATCCGTTGCTAGTAATTTGTTAACGCATATATGATCATCAAGTGTTGCGTAAGAGATAGATCTGTATTTGTTTTTCTGCAGCTTAATTTATTTTGTTTTTGTTTGTTGTGGTAACTTTTTACTTAAGTTTTTTGGTTCATTGTTGTTTGTTTTCTCAAGCTTATTTTAACTTGTTTGCTTCCGTTTTGCAAGGGTGTATTTTGATTTCAATGATGTAATGTTGATTGTCCTATTGTAAAGTTCTATTTGGATGTTTATATATTGTTTAAATCATGAACTTCTTAGCCTCAACATTTAGCATTATCATTTCGTAATGCATCTCACATGATGAATACCGATCATGCAGGGTTTTTTTTTTTTTTTTGGGTCAAAATAAACAACGACGGTCGTGTTTTTATTTTATTATTTATATATTTGAACAATCAATTATTCTCTTATGCGGATGTGCCAACATCATTGTAAACGGGAAGAAAAGCATGGAGGGGTAGTAAAAAATACATGATGTCCACACAATAATAACGTTTGGACGTTCAGAGAAAATTTATCCAAACAATAGTCTAAATTACTTTAAACTATTTTAGTTTAAGGAAAAATGATTGCAAACTTCAGTGTAAGAAAATAAATACTAAACCATCAAATTAGTATCAAAACTCCAACTCTGGACTTTAAACATGAAACCTTCTTTAATGAAAGAGGGATTAATAAAAAATAATAATTTGTATCCTGCTCATTATTTTAATTGCTCAAGAGATGATGTATAAGTTCAAGGTTTCTAAAGGTAAGAAAGGTTTCTTTGCGTGGAAGATTGATCTCTCTAAGGCTTATGATCGTTTAAACTGGAAGTTTATTGAGTATGTTCTAGAGGAATTGGAGTTACCTGCTCATTATATCAAGCTAATTATGTCTTGTGTTAATTCGGTGAGATACCAAGTTTGTGTTAATGGGGAGCTTACTGAAGCTTTTTTGCCTAGTAATGGTATTCGGCAAGGAGATCCTCTCTCCCCTTACTTGTTTGTGTTATGCATTGAGAAATTATCCCACATCATTTTTGATTCCGTGAATAGAAAGTGTTGGAAGCCTGTGAAGACCTCCCAATCAGGGCCTGCAGTCTCTCATTTATTCTTTGCTGATGATTTGGTGTTGTTTGCGGAAGCTAGTTGTAAACAAGCTAGAGTTATGAAGAGCTGTCTTGATTTGTTTTGTCAAGCTTCCGGGCAATTGGTTAATTTTGAGAAATCGGCTATCTTTTGCTCTCCCAACACTAGTATGGAGTTAGCTAGAGAAATAAGTGGTATTTGTGGTTCTCCTCTGACTGATAATTTGGGGAGGTATTTAGGGATGCCCATGTTACACTCTAGAGTTACGAAAGGTACTTTTATGGGTATTGTGGACAAGGTGCATAAGAGATTGGCCTTGTGGAAGAGTAAATTACTCTCTTTTGCTGGTCGAACTACTTTGATTCAAGCTGTCATGTCTGCTATGCCTGTGTACGCTATGCAAACTGCTAAGTTGCCTATGAGTACTTGTGAGGAGTTGGATAAGCTTAATAGGAATTTCTTTTGGGGTGGAACTGATGCAAAGCACAAGGTTCATCTCTGTCAGTGGGATTTGGTCTGCAGGCCTAAGAATAAGGGTGGTTTAGGCCTCAAGAGTTCAGCCAATCTGAATCAAGCTCTGCTTGCTAAGATTGGTTGGAGAATTCATAACAATGATCAGGGTTTATGGGTCAAGATGTTTAATGATAAGTATTTAAAAGGCCAGTCCATTCTTAATCCTTCCCTTCCGTGTAGGAAGGATGGCTCCTCAACTTGGAAAGGTATTATGTATGGAGCCCAGCTTCTTAGACAAGGTATGAGTTGGAGGCTTGGTCGGGGTGATATTGCTTTGTTTTGGAAGGATCACTGGCTCCATGAGGGTCCTTTGCTACACCAAGGAGGTGTGCTTAATGTTGTTGAGCAGGATTGTACAGTGGATAGCTTTTTTAAAAAAAGATGGTGGGATATTGATAAATTGAGAGGTGTTGTGGCTGAAGAAATTGTACAAAAGATTATTAATTTTCCTATTGGAGCTGGGAGTAATTTGCAGGATACTCAGATATGGAGTGCCACCTCTGATGGGAAGTTCTCAGTTAAATCTGCCTATGGTCTTTTATTCAGGAATTATGGGAGGTCTGATCCTGGTCTAGACATCCTTTGGAAACTTCGGGTTCCTCCAAAGCTTAAAATTTTCTTTTGGCTAGTCTTGCAAGGGAGAATTTTGACAAATGAACAACGTGCAAGAAGGCAGTTAACTAGTGACCCACCTTGCAGTGCTTGTGATGGTTTTTCGGAATCTATTGTGCATCTTTTGAGAGATTGTCCTAGAGCTAATGAGGTTTGGAGGGCTGTTGGCTTGCCAAGCAAAGTTTCTGCTCTTTCTCATGCTGATGTTAAGCCTTGGCTCATAGGTAATCTTGGTGCTAAGGCTTTTTGGGGGGCAGGTATCTCGTGGCACACTGTGTTTATTTTTACTTGCTGGTTTATCTGGAAGTGGAGGAACCAGATGATTTTTGCTTATCAGAAGGAGTTGCCTAATTGTCCTCAGAAGATCATTCAATTTGCTGTGAATGATTGGCTTCATGCTATTAATTGTGTTAAGGCCAATTCTGCTAAAATACAGGTTGAGCTTGCTTGGGTGCATCCTAGGATTGGAGCTTTTAAATTAAATGTGGATGGTACTTGTAAGCCTTGTTCTGGGGCTATTGGTGCCGGGGGTGTGATCCGTGATTCCGTGGGAGATTGGGTTGGTGGTTTTTCTGTGAATTTGGGGACAGGTCAGATTTTGGACGCTGAGCTATGGGGGCTGTTTTTTGGTTTGCAGCTGGCTGTAGCTCGTGGGATCTCTAATCTTGTGATTGAAATGGATTCAGCTCTTGTTGTGCATCTCATGATGAATCCTGATACTATTGGTGGTCATCCCCTTGCTGGTCTGTTAGCTAGCTGCTGGGATTTTATGAATATGCTCCGTGTTTGTGATCTTCAGCATGTTTATCGTGAGCGGAACTGCTTGGCTGATTGTCTGGCTAATGGTAGCTATAATCTGGACTTAGGTGTGTGTTGGTTTGACTCAGTGCCTCTTTGGGCTGAAGATGTTTTGATTAATGATAGGATTGGGGTCTCTAGACCCCGTTTAGTTCCTGTTGTTTAGGTTCTGTTTGGGGTTTTTCCCCCCTATGTCATCAAAAAAAAAAAAATAATTTGTAGAAAAATTTGTACGATGTTTTTTTGCCTACTAGGTTTCTTGTTGAGAATTTGAAACCTTGATAATTTATCAAGAACTTGGAGAATGACAAACCAAAAAAAAAAAGTTACGATATTTTTTCAATGAGACTGTTGAAAATAGCTTCGTATTGATTTGATTTGTGCTCCCATGGTAAAGAACATTTGCCTGTACATATCGCTTTCCTTTGTAGTATAAAATTAAATTAAATTAAAAACAATATATGAGCCAAAACAAAATTGTCAAGAGTGGTAGGCCTCCTCTTCATATGCGTCATAAATTTGACCCAAACTGGCCACTATCAGGCCAAGTTTTTCCATTTCAACCTCGGTGCAGTAGATGGGTTATTAGCATCTAGTCCACGTCCAAATCTCTTTGGGCTAAGAAGCCCCCACCTATTACCATGAGAGAAACTTATATACACCTGTGTATATACTCTTGTATTCCTGTAACACTCATCTAGCAACCTGAGTGCTACAGAAACACAGGAGTATACACATCGAATTTCTCCCATATATAATTTTGCAGACTTCATATATCAAATCAATAAACGAGCCTCTCATGGTATATGACCCAACACATCATAAGCTCATGCCTTGAAACCCATGAGTGCAATAGGGAATTGTAATTTTAAACCTCTTCCAATATTGGGAAGAAAACTAAAATATGAGCTACTTGGATTGTGGACACAATTCGGTCATAGAGCTCCTAGAATGTGCAAGGGACTTGTAGAGTAGTTAAGAGTCTTAAGACCATTTACCCATGTACCCTAAATCCCAAGTTAGATTCTATTCCCCTTTCTCCAATCCAATATCACTTTGATAAAAATAATAATAATAATAAAAGAGGTCATGGAAATGTATTGGGCTCTCATTTGGTTAGGCGATCTCAGTCACACTTGGTTAAGGCCGGTTGTAAATGTGAGCCCACGTCTGAACTTTCAATTTTTCAGAATAATTAGGCGCAAAATGAAATATAAAAAAGTTGAAGGACGAAATAGTAACAAAATGGATTAGGGTTTTCTTCTCATGAGTATAAATATATGGAGCAGCCAAGAAAAACAGAAGATCAAAAACCCAACAAAACCCTGAGGTCCAAACTCTGCCCCTTTCAAAAGAAGACGTTTTTGTGCAGGTTTTCATTGCGTTTTTGTGTTATTGAATTTGTATGGCTGTGTGTGTGTGTGTGAGTGTTATTTTGAATGGTGGGAAAAAGGGGAGGAGGTGCCTTCATTAATCCCAGATAAGCTGAGAATTGGTGCTTATCTGATTCATAGGAGGCCAAAATCAACTCTGGAGGTTTCGCTGATAAATGCCTGTTTTTTTCATCATCGCAAGGCGTTTACTAGTAACTTTCCATACATATAAATCAGGCTTCTTTTTCTTTTTGGCCCTTTTTTTTTTTTTTTTCAAATGCTGGTCTGGTAGAGTTGTCAAATTTTAGGCTCACAGAAAAACGTTTATTTTCAGCATAGCTTTTAAACATTGTCCTGTCCCGATGGGTTGTTTGCGTCGGTTTTGTGGGGATTTAGATTCACTACTTGGTCATAGAGATACCCTTTTATTTTTTTTGGTTGATCAAACAATGGAATGGATATTCCAGTTCAATTGACCAACACGTAAGATGTGATGTGAGAAGAGAAAATGTTTCAATTATAATTATATAATTTTCATATAAAAGAAAATTTTACCTCATTAGCATTATTTTGAATGCTGCAAAATGCTAGTTCGTTCCCGTAAAATTGGAGGTTCATTTTCAATTGTAATAGTCCATGAATTTGTACCCGAATGTCATTTGATCCTGTATGAATTGAAGTTTTAGGTCATTTGATCCTATATGAATTGAAGTTGAAGGTCATATCGACGGAAGGACCAAATTGCCGCGTATCGCAAGTGAAGCATGACAAAATTTAAACCAAAATGAATGTGAACTATTGCAGTTAAAAACCCTAAAGCTGAAATATAGAGGGATGGTATACAAAGAAAAGGAAAACACAAACAAAAACTAATCCAGTTGGAAATTACAAGTTACCGGAGCTTCTTTTTTTCTTGTAAGGGGCAGAATCAAAGTGCTGCTTTACCGCATTTGCTGACCACGTTTTATATGCACTGCAAACCTCCAATTACGATTGCAATTACTTTGAAACAAAGCAAACGGTAAGCGATTTTCTTACTGCTTAGATGTTTGAAAAGGGCATATTTTTCAGTAAATCGCTTGACCCATCTAATGTCACATTGTACCATCTAAAATAACACAATCATAAAATAGAATTTTCTGATATTAACCATCTTTCAGAACACTTTTACAGCCTCCATAAATCAACCAGTTTTCTCATTTCTCTCTGATGGGCATTTTGGCATGAGAGTGGCTTTTAAATGTATAAACGCCTGTGGCGGCCTAGGAGATAATGGTGTCTATTAACTGGATGAATAAAAAGGATTTGGCATAATTAGCAGTTCCTCAACGACATAATTTGTCCTATAATATAGAAAAGTCTGCGTAGTGCTATTGCCTATCAAAATCTCCATTCCTAAGCTCTTAGTCCCCACGGTACATCTTCCCTGACAAATTGTTCTAAAGCTACTTGCTGTATAAGTGGACAACCGTGAAGACGAAGAAGCCTGCCATCTGCATCACAAACAAAAATATTTTTTTATCAGAATATTTCCAAGTAATTTTCGGTAAAGCTAAGATCATACTCATTGAATTATGACACTAAAAGGTGAGAATCTTGGGCTTCTTTCCTATGTCATGGAACATACACTAATGACTGGGCCAAGAAAGCTGAGATCGTCTTCAGACCATTAAAAGAGAGTTGGGAAACAGTAAAAGAGAGAGTCGGGCAGAAGTTTCACAGAAAAAATGTTAAATAACAAAAAACATGGAGTGCCGTTTGAACGGCAAAGGAGCCTACAAACTGGGATCCCATCTAAGCAGCTCGTTATATACATGTATAATATATTAATGACCAATTACAGAGAGCAAAAGAGAGTTACCATAGAAAATGCTGCTCCATAATAGGGATAAGCTGCTGGTATAAATCTTTCATATTCATTGTGTCTAAATGGCCGAACAGGAATCTGCAATTCGATATCCATGGTTTTCATTCAGGTTGTGGATAAAGGAACAGTACAAGAAAACAAAAAAGCCCGACATACACATACAAAGCATGATACAAAATAAAAGGTAGCACAATTAGTCAGAGTAAAAAGTTTTGGGTGCGGGATTATAATGCTTTATGTGCTACACAAAATGTCTTAACTCAGCCATCTTCCATACTAAATATAAAACATAGGTGGGTGGCTCGTTGTTGCATGTTAAACTATACAATCATTATTTTCTTTCTTTTTTCTCACCATTCAAATTAATGCAAGAAGGTTCAACCTTGATAAATAGACTGCTGTATTTCTGTTTAAGGGTAAACACAGATAAACCTTTTTTAATAGCAACATCTTCTCTTAACAAGTTATAGATACATCTCCACCATGAATAGGTACATTTCTTACCTGCTTTGATAGGGATAAACTTGTGTAGCCAAGCCTCTGGTACTCGACCTTGAACTGGAACACCCCGTAAACATCTGGAACTTTAAACGCTGTAAAATAACTGCCCTGCAATACCA
Organism: Prunus salicina; assembly: GCA_020226455.1. Classification (NCBI taxonomy): domain Eukaryota; kingdom Viridiplantae; phylum Streptophyta; class Magnoliopsida; order Rosales; family Rosaceae; genus Prunus; species Prunus salicina. The sequence goes on along the minus strand of CM035347.1, from coordinate 14,400,454 downwards.
AAAATAAAAAAAAAAATCAGAAAGGGTATCAACAGAAAATCTACAGGAAATACAGAAAGTCTGGAGGGAATAACGTGCATTACCTTCTGATCAGTCGATAAGGTTTTCAGAACATAGGGACTCATCATATAAAACTGCACTTGAACATCATCAGCAACATATGGCTCCCAACTTTTTCCATGCCATTCATAAATCTCCACCGAATATTCCTTCAATTGTGATTTCAGTGTCAGGTGCCAAGAACTTTAGTTTTTTGCTCTTTTTTGGGAGTCTTATTAACACCACAAATAAATAAAAATTACCAAGTCATCGTTGATCCTGTAAATTGCAGGTTCATCTGCTTCCCCAACTTTGTGGTGTCTTACATTCACAGCCTACAGAACAAAATGGTCTAATAAGGTGAGTATTAGATGAGTTAACCTGGCCACCATCTCTTATTTCTCTTTTTTTTTTCTTTTCCCTTTTTTTACTTTTGTGCAAGCCTAATTAATAAACATTATAATATCAGGACGACAAGATAATAACTTTTGCCTCACCTTGAGATGACCTCTTTCATGGAAAACCCATTTGCTAAGTTCAGTCAGAAACTGCTCATTAGCTGATTTCTCATGTCTGTTATCACAAAATAAGTTTCTCATTAATTTCTTCTTTCAAACAGGAAAGTCTTCTATAGTATTAAGAGGTATGCACAGTAAACGCACCCAAAAATGCATATTTTATTCATCAGTCATTTTGTGCAGCTGCATTAGGAAAAAATATATCTTATAAACTGCTTGTGAGCCCTTATTTCTCCAGCATCCATATTTCTATTGATGTCTAAATGTCTAGCCTAATCTCTGCATGAATCATAGCTCATCAATAAGTTGTAAAGGCCATCCCTACTTCAAAATAGGCGCCACAGCCTACAAGCTTTTATTAGTTTATAACCAATCAACAATTGAATTTTCATCATACCCAATATACCAGTTAACTTGGGATCTTCTTTTCAAAGATGTGTGACTACCAACTAAACTACATCATGACCATTTCAACATATCAGATATATAGCTATTAGTTAACTGACAACAGGCAAGCTGTAACTCCATTCTCCACTAAAAGGTTCTTTTTCCTCTTTGATTATATAAGTTAATACATTATGTGGCAGTTAGAACAGGAAATGTCCTAATATCAATTGAAACATGTATAGAAAAGAAATTAAATTAGAATTCATAGCATCACTCACTTCTTTGGGCTCCCAGCCTTCTGAACCTTAGATCTGAAAAACCTGAAAAGAGAACCAAATCTTGTCTGAGGAAACAATCAAAAAATTAGAGAACTTCATTTGACAGGAAATCATCACATACCTATCGCTAAACAAACTTAATGAACCAGAGATCAAAACCCGAGCATTGTTTCTTGCCTACAAAATAGACAAGAAAAACACAGGAAAACTGTTACAGAATACATATATATATATATATATACACACACACACATCATTTACAGATCTCTCCACTCAAAGAACTCACTGATTTAGTAATGTTTATGAATGTAAACATTTAGAACCAGACAATAAGGAGCTAAATCCTGATACTGAAGACCAAACATCCATTTCCAATAGCTAGGGCAGGATTTAGAGAAAAGTCACTGGCCTCATAGGCAAAAGAGGAAGCAGAACATAATACTAAGTGGTAATGAGGAAAAGTAGGATGCTCTATAATAGTTTTCTAGAGTAATTATGTTATAGCAATTAGTCCTATGTTTCCCTCCAAGAAAAAAATAGAGACAGAAAGAAAGGGAGAGGTAAAAAATTAACACTATCTTCAAGAAAACATTATGAAACAAATAGTAAGTTGTAAATAATTAACAATATCTTCAATATCATTTACATATCACAGAGAACCATGAGTTTGAATTTTCTAAACAAAGCATAGACAAACACATAAACAAAGGAAAGCATCTATGTATCACAAAAATAATATACACAGTAATGCAGTAAAAGAGGAGAGGAAAACAGGCAGTGAAGAGTTAACACACCTGCACAACTGAAACTAAAGATATAGCAGATCCAGTGAGAGAAGGAGGATTTGACAGCTTGCTTTTGGGGTTAGCAGAATATGCTGAAGGTGAAGCTGAGAGAACTTTCAAAACCTAAAATGATGCACATATTTACATGAAAAAGTGAGGGTTAAATTTTTTTAAATAAAAACTGAAAAACAATAACAGTTGAATAACTTTAATTAGCACAAAGGTTCATTCTCTTGTTTTGCAATGCACTGAAGATGGAAAATTGAAAAATCTTACCAGGCTATTTTCAGAATTCACCGTATGGCCAATCCCCTGGAAAAGTACAGGAGCCTGTGGCAGAAGCACCAACATAAACAATATCAGTGACAAAGACTATAATTACCACTACCATTTACTAAAAGTGTGCATTGAATTGTCTCTGAGTGCAACTGTTACAAATTCTCAAAACACTTTGCTTAAGCTATTATTGGATAGGACAAAAATGATGAATGGCTTGAGGAAAAATGTCATGACCTGTAGCCAGGCCAGTACCCATATAAGTTGATGGAAGAGCAAAAGTAGAAGAAACAAAAGGCAAATTAGGAAATGAGAACGAGAAATTACAAATTCAGAACACTTCATACACGAAATTAATTGAGTTGGAAACAATATTCTGCAAATACTACCAATTGAAATACACATGAGCAAGATTTAACATAATTCAACTGGACAACAAATATTAACATTGTTAAGAATAGATACCTCAATTTTCTTGCTTCCTAAAATTACATCAGACTTAATGAAATCATCACTAGCAATAACTGTATGATCTCCTTCAGTGTCGGAAACTGCATAGCTTGTGTGATCTATGACCATAGCCGCTGGATCCTGTACCCATTATAAATAACATACTCAAAAACATCAGTTCTTTAATCAAGCTCAAAATGCTGGAAGAAAAGCTATGACCTAGAGAACACGTATGAATTCTAGGGAAGGATATGAATATTGAGTGTCATTAAACCTTGTAGAATACTATGAGATAAGAGGAGTAGAAAAACATATGTAAAGAACAGCTATTTCAACAAAAATGATTTTGCTAACCTCACTGTCATATCAGTGCAGTGTATAACAGTGGTCTGTGAGCATTATTGTGTACTTAATGACAGGAGCTAGCAATTGACAATATGCTCATTTTAGTGAAGTCATTCTTGCTGTCATTAAGGAAGCAGCAGAAAGTACACCTCTAGAAAGATCAGAAGTTATTCATAAAGAGCTCACATCTAGCAACAGTTCATGACACGATATGATGATAATTCTGCAATTGTTAATAAAGCATTATAATTTCATCCAAACCCTTCTGAATTAAATTGCATTAGAATTGGCTTTGTTGTAACAAAGACATGAGTGTGATATATTGATATGGATACGCACTTTAGTGATTATGGCTGTTTCTGTTATTCCCAAATGATCAATTCTTCAAAGAAATGTCCTTTTTTTTTCTTGATAGTAGAAGATTTAAAGAAGCAATGCATGCATACTGGACAGAAACCAACTTCAAGGAAATTCTGAATATTAAAAAGGAGACTGAAAACAGATAATTGATATAGTAATCAGTGAAATGCTTCAATGCTTAAACCAACCTCATCAAAATCAACTCCGCACTCGACTGCGATTTGTCGGATCAAATCAGATGCATTGGTATCAGCTGCAATGATCAAATCATGACCGCTATCCACAAAATCAAGTATAGCAGCCAGGTCAATGGACCCTCCAAACCCTATATCACATGATAAAACAGAAATCATAAATAAATAGTCAATCTGAATTCCCAAAACCATTTCAGTTCACCAAAGTTTTCGTTTTCCGCAACACAACATTTCGAAAAGAGAGAGACTTACGATCGACCGAAGGAGAAAAGAGAATCAAGGCGTCATAGCTATACAGGCCGTAACGCTGCAAGGAGATCTTGGGATCATCGGCGAGCTTGAAATCGAGCTCGAAGCCTCGAGATTGCAGGGACTTGAAGAACAAGGAGTGCGAGGATTTGAGGGCGAGGTCGTCGAGCAAGACGAGGATCCGGCGATCGGTTGGGTGGTCCGGCGAGAAAGAGTGGGTGAGAAATGGGAGGGTTAGGGTTAGGAAGGTGAGGACACTGAGGAGCTTCAGCATGGTTTCGGTTTGGGAGGGACTGAGGAGAAATGCGCCTGTGAGAAAGTGCTGCTTCGTCTTTCTTCCTTCAGATCGCAAAACTAGAGTGGACTCTGCACTGTGGAGGGGTTGGCTGACTTTTCGTAATTTCTTCTCTTTTTCTTTTCTATCCTTATATTTGCCTTCTTTATTTTATATTTCTTTGAGACATATTTTCCCAAACGATAGTCGTGACTTAGGAATGTGAGAAGTTATGAATCAAGAAATTTTTTAAGGGCCGTTTACTTATCAAAAATTGAGGAAGTAAGGAATCGGGGGATTTAGAAATTGGGAAAGTAATGAATCAATATGGAAAGAATCATTCCAATTAAGTTGTTTACTAACTACATGGAATTAGCACAGGAATAAAGTTGAATCACATTGTTATTGTTTACTAATTCTCATGAATCAAAACTTAAACTAATTTGATTATTAAAATGTCTTACACGTATAAATATATATTTTTCACCTAAAGTAACTTATAAAAAAGAAAATATTCAAAACTTTATTTTATAACTAATGTATAATATATATGGCGAGTGATGAAAAAACTAGTATATAATAATATACATATATAATTGAAAAAAAAAAAAAACCAAATATGACATAATGATAAGAATCATAACAAGACAAATAGAGGCTAGCAACTAAGGTGAAAAGATAAAAACTTTGCTTTTTCCAACAGTGATTAATAAATAGCCATTGAATTTTTTTTAGGCTTTAGGGTGTTTTGGAATTATTGTAAAGCGGTAAGGGTATTTTTGAAAGGTAGTGAGTTGATCCGATTATTGGTTTTGAGGGGATGTGATTACGGATTTTGAGGTGTGACCCATGTATTTTTTTTCATTCCTGATTGCAAATTAAAGCAGAGGAGGTCAAAAATGGAAATCATTCATTTTCTTTCGGGATATTCATTGAAATGTCACCTGAACTTATACCTTAGTTTCAATTTGTCACCTGAAAAAAAAATTTAAGAGAAATGTCACCTGAATTTTTCAAAATCCATGATTTGTCACCTGACTTTAACATCATCCAATTTTCCAACTATTTTCAAGGGTATTTTAGTCTTTTTATTTTAAAGAGTATTTTAAGAATGGAAAAATCATTATAAAAAAATTATGAAAAGACCCTTGCAAATTATAAAAATTATATATCTTTTCACATTTAACCCCCAACCATTTTTACATTTAAGCTTTATTTTTTCAATAATAATTTTTTCCATTTTTAAAATATCCTTGAAAATGAAAAGACTAAAATACCCTTGAAAATATATGGAAAATTGGATGATGTTAAACTCAGGTGACAAATTATGGATTTTGAAAAATTCAAGTGACATTTCACTTAAATTTTTTTTTCAGGTGACAAATTGAAACTAATGTATAAATTCAGGTGACATTTCAATAAATATCCCTTTTCTTTCCATACCCATGTTACTGATACAAAAACATGCCTTACATAAGGAATCAAGTAATGGGAATCGTATCAACTACTCCCCTAGTTGATCCCATTCCTAATTTTAAGGGTATTCGATTACGAATTTTAACATGGAACCCGCATAATTTTTTTTATATTCCTCATAGGCCCTGTTTGGTTTGCAGAAACAATTTGATGGGAAATAATTTCCCATGTCGTTCCCAATGGATGGGAAACGGAAGATTTCCCATGTTTGGTAATCCTCAGAAAGTAACAAGGAAATGCCACTTTATTTCCTTTCACATGTTTGGTTTGTATAGGACTATAAAACAAAATTTGTTTAATTTTCCAACTATACCCATATGAAATCAAATAAAAAAGAGAATAGATTTAATGTTTTATTGTAATTCTAAATTGTTAATGAGGTACAAAATGGTCATGAAAAATGTGCATTTACTGTTGGCTCATTTTTCCAAACCTTCCCATGAGGAGGAAAACAAAACTCAAGGGGGGATGAGGGGTTCACTTTCCCCCCTTACTTTATCATATGCCACGCAACCATTTCTCATGCATAAACTTACCAAATATGGAAAAGCAATTGATTTCTCATACCCAAGCCTCATTTCCCATGAACCAAACAGAGCCATATAGTAGTAAATACATGTGAAGTCATGAATTAAGGGTGTGTTTCTGTAATCAAAATAAGGAGCTGGATTCCGATTACAAATTACTCATGTGTTTACTTCACATAAAAGAGTAAAAATGCAGGTGAGATCCATACAAAACCAGGAATTCAACTTTTGATTTTGGAAGAATTAGACTCTTCGATGTGAGGTGATATTCTAATTCATAAAGAACCAACCCATCAAGAGTTCATCGTTTTTATCCATTATATCATCACACAATAAAAAAGAAATTCAAATTTGTCATTCACTTTAACCTAACAAAAAGGGCATTTAGTAATTAAACTGGTTTCAATTCTAATTTTAGTGAATTTACTAAATAACTTATATAAAATCAATACCATTTTCCTACCCCGATCCCAAATAGTATAGTAAAAAAATTCAATGGGAATCCATATTCTAATTCCTCCTCAATCCAATTCCTCCTATAACATGTTTACTCATTTGTAATCGGATTAAGATAAATTGAATTAAAGAGGTTGGATTGAGGAAAATTAGATTTCGGATTCCTATTGAAGTTATTTACTAAACCATATGAATTGAGGAGAATTAGATTTCGAATTCTTATTGAAGTTGGTTACTAAACCATATAGAATTGGAGTAGGAGTGGTACTAATTACTAAAATGTCCTCGGTGTTGGGTTAAAGTAGATGACAAATTTGGAATTGTAAAAATTGTGTGACAATATAATGGATAAAAAAGATGGATTCATAATGGGTTAGTTCTCCATGAATTAAAATACCACTTCCCACTCAAGAATTGAATTCCTTCAAAATTAGGAATTCAATTCCTGATTTTGTGTAAGCTCCACTTACTTTTTAATTCTTTGATGTGAAGTAAACGCATGAATTCTCCATAATTGGAATTCACTTCCTGATTCAAATTCGAATTCCTGATTAGTAAACACACCCGATTATGGATTAGTAAGCATGCCATAAAATCATTCTAATACTCATCTGTGAGTAAACACAAGAGAAACATGAATTGAAATCATTTCAATATGCATCCTTAATAAGTAAACATGCCATACAATTATTACTCACTTTTTACAGTCATACATGAATTGTTGATAATTTAAAATTTTATACACAAACTTCTAAAGTCGGTAAATTGATCCATTAGTACATATGTTAATTACCGACTTGGCAAGTATAAATCTCTATTTTTTTTTTTTTAAGTGAAGTGGACTCCTCATAGACTAAATTTTTATAACAAAAAATGGAAATATCAAAACTAAATTTATAAAACAAAAATAACATAAAAACATAAACACAAAAATGAAAAGAAAAAAAAAATCCTTCCAAAGCGAGGAACTTGCAATTCAAGTAGTTAAGAGTATCATTTACCTTACATATGATAACTAGTTAAAAACATTTACCCTTACATATGATTTCCTAAATTCAATTCCCCATTCCTCAATATCACTTGTATAAAAAAAATCCTTCCAAACAACCGTCCTACTCCTCCCCTAACCAACCGATAGACCCAATCACCACCTTCCACCACCAACCACAAACACATAACCTCGGATGCAGAAGTGAAGGACAATTTGGAATTATGAGCATTTTTACCGTTTTGCCCTTGACTGAATTCACCTTCATATATTGTCGCGGGCTCGTGGCACTAAGCGATTAGTTCGCTCGCTTGTAATAATAAGCCCATCTGCATTCGAACAGATCACAAAGCCGTGTCCTTATCGGAAAGCAGTGATGACGATAATTGACGCAGGGCGGTAGAGAGAGTCCAAACAAAGTAAGGAAAGTAAAATTAAATTATAAAAACAAAGAAAGCGAGGCTACCAGGGCCCCCCCGTTTGTATAAACAAGAACACTCTCTGAATCTCACACGCTTTTGCCCTTTCAGATTCCTTTTCAGCTTTGCTCTGCTCGCTCTCTCTCTCTGCAAAGACCTTCACTGTGCTTCAGCAGGTAAGTTTCGTTTCAACGATCGCGAAGCCCATGGCTTCTTATCGACTATATATAAGAATAGTAATCTGATCCTGGGTTTAAGCTTAGCGCACCCATATTTGTTTTATTATGGGTATAAATTATTGGTTTTTGACTTCTTGTTTGATTGATTTTGAGCCCTTTTGATTGATCGGGTGTTTTGGGTTGATAAACGCGCGGTTGGAGAGCTATTTGAGTCTAAAGTTAATTTGATTTAAGAATTTGAATTTTGTGTTTTGAGCTTCTGGGTTTTGTTTTTAGGTAAAATCCTCAATCGTTTTCGCTGGTTTGGTGAATCCAACAGTTGAACCCAAGCTTTCAATCGAGGAGAGCCTTTAGACTCAGCGGTATGGTCTTATTTGTTGTTGTTTTGAATTGTATTGTTTTAGAAAAAGAATGTTTTTTTAGTCTCAAGAAGTAATATTTGTAGAAACCTCTGACCCCTTGATGATTATTGGTATGTATTTTGTTGTTGTTACATAAAAAAGGTTAAGACTTGGGCTTCGTTATAATGGGTTTTTAGTTCCATATATATTGCTTCAGATCACTGGCTGTTCTGGCTTATGCACATGCGTTTATTATCTGTTTGTTGGTTACTTTAATAGTAGGATCTGGTTTATTACTCTAGGATTGCTGAACCTAATCAAGCAACGATCTTTTGGTTGTTGTGAAGTTCATGCCTGTGAGTGTGCTTATTGATGCGAGCATATCTATGGATGTAAATAGGTTGAAAAGAAGCTGAATATCACATAGTAATCCACACCAAAGTCAAGAAAGCAACAAGTTTAGCTTGGTCAATGGCAGAGCTATAATACTTCGCATGTTATTTCAATCGTGATGTATATAAAATATAGACGAGTCTTCAACACATGTCATTATGTATTTCAATTATACACCTACCATGCTTGAAATCCTTGGATAAAAATCCAACCTGTAAAGTCACAGAGGCTTAAAGCATTTAAATAAATAGTACATTTTATTAATCGTTGGATTTTAATCTGACAATTTGAACCATGGTATTATCTTAGTAAAATATTTAACATTATATGTCTGAAACACCCTGAAATATATACCTATATATTAATTAAGACGCCAAATCTCAAATCTGGAACTTCTCTGTGAGGTGCATGTATATTTATCTTGATGTTGTGTTGTAGGAAACATGATTAAGCTATTTAAAGTGAAGGAAAGGCAGAGGGAGATTGCAGCAAATGCCAATGGAAAACCACCTGTTAAGAAGCAAAGTGCAGGAGAATTACGTCTTCACAGAGGTATTCCATCACAAATTTTGAAATAAAAAAAGGTTCTATAGGACGTAGTATCTCATTGTTCAAATTTGGTTAACACATAATAAATTTTTTCATTTTTAACTTCGTTGGCATTCTAGCTATTCGTTACTTAATACTTTTGGATTATAATATGCAACATGCTCATGTTAAGTTTTTGGCAACTCACATACTATGCATGAATGAAACTTGCTGAGGCATGCTTCTTCAGCTTTTAGTTTTGTATTCTTTACTTTTCGATGCAAAATTGCAGAGGCTTGGATGGGTAACTTTCTTATTGGAATTGATGTCAGAACTCGAAAGCACTCTTTCCAGACAAATGAACATAATTCTCCAAGAAACTAAAATATATAAGACTTCTGGAAAAAAAAAAAGTTATAGATATAGCCTTATGTTCTTACTTTTTCTACTGTTCTCATCTTGTAGATATCAGTGAGCTGAACCTACAAAAAACATGTACCATATCATTTCCCAATGGCAAAGACGACTTGATGAACTTTGAGGTTACTGTTCGCCCTGATGAAGGATATTATTTGTAAGTATCTATGTTCTGCAAAACGCATGCCCCGTAGTTGGTATGCCATTAAGTAAGATATGCACCTTAATGGTTATTTCCATTCAAAAATATTTTGAGCATAAAAGTTTCAACTTCTCGGAGCATCTTGTGTCTTCTAAGCATGTATCAAGTAAGAAAGTCTTCTAAGATATGAAAATTACATGGTGCTAGTATAGGGATCTGCATTCTTAAATTAGATAGGTGTTAACTTCTTATCCTTTCATTTTCTTGTTTTGATCACTTAGTTTTATTATGATTACTTATACTTTTTTCGGGGAGGAGTGCAGTAAGTTTTGGTTTGAGAGTTTTAAGTGCTTAACTCAGTATCTTTGATCACAGAGGTGGCACATTTATGTTCACGTTTCAAGTTTCACCTGTCTACCCTCATGAGGCGCCAAAGGTCAAGTGCAAGACAAAGGTAGACTAGCATGCCCTATTTGCTAAACATGGTGCTTTTCTAGTTGAAGTTCCTACTTGTTCTCTTGTATGTATAAAAGTCATCTTAACGGTATTTTCAACTTACAGGTCTACCATCCTAATATTGACTTGGAAGGAAATGTCTGCCTCAACATTCTAAGAGAAGACTGGAAACCTGTTTTGAATATCAACACTATAATTTATGGACTATTTCATCTTTTTACGGTATTGATTATTCTTTCACAAGTTGATTCTCACAACTTGGCAAGTCTCTTTAATCACACAACTTATTCTTCTGCTTGCAGCAACCCAATTATGAAGATCCCCTTAATCATGATGCAGCAGCCGTTCTAAGGGATAACCCAAAGATGTTTGAGTCCAACGTGAGAAGGGCGATGGCTGGTGGGTATGTGGGGCAAACCTTATTCCCACGCTGCATGTAGAGCTGCTTGTATTTAAACACCAAATTCATCCTTAAATGGTTGGTCAAGGGCTGTACATTTGGTCGTTAAAGGTTCTATTCTAGTGTGCTGCTGGGACGCAAATTCTTCGGATCGGGCAAGGGTAAGAGAGAGCTTATACCTGTTGTAACTTTGTGAAATGTTTGTGATATTGGCTGGAAACATTATATATTTTCATAAGTGTGATGATGATCATTGGGGAATTCTAGAATTGAGGTTCAATCATGTATTTATTAAATTTGTTTTCTAAATTAAAATGGGAAAGAAGATGCTTTTTCCCACCTTATTGCCCTAATTGTTTCCAGTTGCAAACCATATTGAATGCATGATGATAAGGAAGTTGCCTCAAGAAATCAAACTTAAGTTTCTCAAAGGATGGATGAATCTTGCTGATCCCAATTTCTAGATATAAATTATAATAGTGAAGTGTTTTAACTTGAAGCGTTTAACTTTGAGAAGCACAAAAGTTAAAAGGACTTCCTAAAAAGAACGGAAAACTTCACGAACTTGAAACCTTGGACATCAGCAATTTCAACATGAGGTTCTTTCAATTGGAATTGTGAAGTTACCACATCAGCAATTCCAACAAAATCGCCGAAGTTAAGAGCAAACACAATCTGCAAGTAGTTAAGAGCAGTTATTCTTGCATCTGAGGTTATGTGTTCAAATCTCCTTACTATTGTATTTGAGATCTTGTGTTCAAATCTCCTTGCCGCCATCGTTTGTGTCAAAAAAGCCAACCCAATAAGCTTTTATACTTAATAGACATGCCAAGAAATAATAATTGTGGATAAGCCAAAACTTTACAAGGTGTGCATTTTTCCCTGCTCTTGTAATACTTCTGTAACACTGTGCAAGGTAATTGAGATTGAGAGGATGAGGCCGTTCATTTTAGATTGTGTTACTATCGCTCTTTCATTCAAGATGGTGTATTTCTATGGAAGTTGGAAGACATAATATAAGAAATATGTAGTACGAACATGTCACAAGGGTTTTTTTAATTTTCTGGAAAAGAGAAATATCATAAGCACTTGCCCAAGTGAACAACACGGTTCAGAAGCCACATACAATTAAAAGTCGAGAACAAATTACAATTAAGCTTCTAATTTTTTAGTGTGATTGTCACACTATTACATGATGTTATTAATTTGCTCATACTTTATGTAATAATAATAATAATATATCATAAGTTCATAACATATCAACCTTTAATATTAATTTTCTCATATTTTATGTAAAAATAATAACTCTTAATTTTTCAGTTTGATCGTCACGCTACTGCAAGATGTTATCAACCTGCTCATGTTTTATTTGTTAACAATACACCTAAGTCGATCAACCTCATGTAAACAGGGAACGTAGCCCATTATCTTTTATTTTTCAGAACACTCTTCAAAACAATTAAAGAAAATTAAAGAATTTTAATATGTACTTAACTAAAATGCCAGCGAAGTTCTTGGAGTCAGAGGCTAGAGTCTAGTCTGTCCAGACAGCTCGGGATTAAAGTCAAACGAACTCCAACTTCATTTCCACTAACTCCAAATCTTCACCAAGCTTCATTTCTCTTGGTCTTCTTGTTTATATTACTAAGCAAGCTACAATTCAGAATCTGAACACAGATTGCTTATCCATTTCCTTTTACAATAAGCTATCCCACTGGCCATTATTATTTTATCAAAATCTTCAGCGAGAGCACAAAGTCCTGACATTACTCAACTTCTGAACTGTCCTACTGCACCATAATCACAAACCCATTTTTTGAATTTTATGGGTAAAGGAGGTGGTTGTGTGCCAAGTAAGAACAGGCCACCCAAAGGTGTTTCTGATCAAGATCTTCGAAACCCAGAAAGCGATGGTCTTGTTTCAGACCAAAACCAAACCCAAACCACACAAACAAACCCAATTGACCATGCGATTGCACAAAGACAGCTGAGGGTTTTCATAGTGTTTTACTCAATGTATGGGCATGTGGAGGTCTTGGCCAGGAGGATAAAGAAAGGGGTTGATTCCATTGATGGGGTTGAAGGGTTTCTGTACCGGGTTCCGGAGACGCTGTCCTCTGAAGTATTGGAGCAGATGAAGGTGCCCAAGAAAGATGGTAATGCAGATGAAGTGCCTGTGATATTGGCCGAGAGGTTGGTGGAGGCTGATGGGCTCTTATTCGGGTTTCCGACCCGGTATGGATCCATGGCTGCTCAGATGAAAGCCTTTTTTGACTCCACAGGGCACTTGTGGAGTGAGCAGAGGCTTGCAGGTGTACCTGCTGGGTTCTTTGTGAGTACTGGCACACAGGGTGGGGGGCAAGAGACCACTGCGTAAGTAAGACACCCTTGCTTTTTGTTTTTTAGTACATTGTTTCAAGAGTTGTGCTTTATTTTCTTCATGTTGGTTTTGGTGAATTTTGATTTGTTGGTATGCTGATATGAGTATTGTGCACTTTTTGATTTGTCAGTAGCGTAAGATGAATTGGAAGTTGATATGTCAGAAAAAATATATTATTTCTTTTTGTTATGTGTAATTAGCACGAGCATTGGAGTTTGTATCTGAGCATTACTTTGTATTATATGTAGATATCATATAGTGGTTGGTAGCTTTCCAATTTTAGATGTGGTTCCAATTTGTTTTCAGAGAACAGAGAAGTGAAAGTATCACATGAAGTGTGCTTTCCTGAGTAGTAATTGGTCTTTTGAATTGCTTTGAAATGAGTGAGAGTTGGTAGCTTTCCAATTTGATTTCAGAGAACAGAGAAGTGAAAGTATCACATTAAGTGTGCTTTCCTGAGTAGGGTAATTGGTCTTTTGAATTGCTTTGAAATGAGTGAGAGAAGGGGGTTGGATGTCAAGGTTCTCATATAGTTCATCCATGGGAGAAAGGATGTGAAATGAAGGAACTTTCAACCCCTTTTCAAGACATCTCCTTTGGGTATAAATTATAAGGTGCTTGAATAAGAAACTTGTTTATTTAATTAGGTTACCAAATATTACAAAACTCGTTTTGTATTTCATGAGGTTATCTGAAAACTGTTGGAGATATTACAAAAGGTGCCCAAGACTTACATCCCGAATGAGGAGCTCTTTGCAAACTTCATCATTGTTGGACCAGACGTAAATCAGCCACGAATGTTCCGTTTTTGTCAACTTTATTCATCCAGTATATTTTATTTCCTATTTAGTAAAGATTGACATCGATGCATTAGATCATAGTGCCTGTTAGAAGCACCAGCACCAGCTTAATTGGTATTAAATTTTTGCCTTACTGTAGGTCTGTGATTGAGTCTGATCTTTATCAGAAAAGACTGAAATGAGCTTATGGAAAGGAGAGGGTACCTCCACAAATATATCCCATAGGTCCCGGCTAGTTTAAAGTCTCTGTTGATTATATGCATTATTGGCTTGTCAAATTATGTTACACTGGAAATTTGAGGAAGTAAATAAATAATGGATTCTGAATTTCTAAATCATGTTAACTTTTCTTTTGTGTTTTCCTATTTAGTTTGTCTATGTAAAACTCAAAAATATATATTCACAATAGATAAATCTGTATGCTTGGTTTGTTTCCGGCTCCTCTCATTGTCATGTAGCTGTTACCACATTGATTAATATCTTTATGCGATCAATCTCATCCACCTATAAATATGCTAATATTATATGTATTTCCTGCAGTTGGACAGCAATTACTCAGTTAGCACACCATGGAATGCTCTATGTTCCTATTGGTTACACATTTGGTGCCGGAATGTTTGAAATGGACTCTCTTAGAGGAGGGTCTCCATATGGTGCTGGTGTCCTTTCTGGTGATGGCACAAGGAAACCAAGTGAAACAGAGCTGGCTCTCGCAGAGCATCAAGGGAAATACATGGCTGGAATAGTCAAGAGGTTTGCACAGCCTTCTTTTCGTGCGCCAGGTCTTGGACTGGACTAGTTTTGACTTTTGATAGACCAACATTCTTGTGCATTTCCATTGTTTTGTGATGGTCTTCTGATATCGTGTGTTAATAGAAATTGGTTTTTTTGGTAAATGGTGTTGATAAATTTTAGATAGCTGAGAGTCCTATGGTTTTGAACAATTGTATACTATAGCAGTTTCTCATTGTTACTGGTTTCGACCATTGCTCATTAATATTGTTTCAGTTGTATATGATGTTTTATGTTGATTGAAACGTTATTATTCTCAATAAAATTGCAGTTGGTGTTCATTTATAACAATTTTTCCCAGTATTTCTTAGTTGAAACGCTATCTCCTCTGCAATGAGGCTGCTCTCCGAATTCTGACCCCATTCCAGAATTGGTGAGGCCTCATCCTCTCAATTACCTATAGCCCGTATGGTAGGCTGAATTATATAGCTGGATAGGATCCATTATCCTAGTCAAATGTGACCAACCAACTTTTGGTTTGTAGTAAAGGTTGATGTTGGAAGCTTTGAGACCTTCAGACAATTTAGTCCAATGGTTCATCAAGAGATTCCTTAAATTTGCCAACTTCACAATCCCAAGTGGAAGCAACCTAATGCGGGAATTACTAATATCAAATGTTTCTAGGTCATAATAAAAATTCAGTACCTTCTCAAAGCATATGCAACATATTAGGTTTTCCATAAAAGTATATATTTATTGATAATAAGTCATCAAAACTGTACGAAATGATATTTTACACCCTAATCTTGAACCTGCACACAACATAACCCCCACCCCACCTTTGTGGAACAAGAAGATATCAGATATGAAAAAATTGGAAGTAAAGCCACAGAAATGACACTTTTTGCCAATGAGAGTGCCAGAAGAACATGAAGCTCAATATACTTCGATAGCGATGAAGCAAGGCATTGCTCTCTCCTATAATTATATGACTGCACATGAGTAACTCTAACATCAGAGATTTTAAAATACAATCGTACAAATACAACAAGCAAACTTCACAAACACTGGTTAGCCGGAAATCACAGTAACCCAGTGGTTTTACACTCCAATCTCAAAACAACAACATGTTTGCCCTCTTACGACTCTTGAATAATGAAATTGACCTTCCCCACTAGCTCAGCATTGCAGACAGATGGTTGGTCGGGATTCTTTGAACCGAAGGAAATGTTGCAGGATTTTCTCAACCTTCCTTCAATGAGTCATTTCTAGACCTTTTAAACTCCCATGGTGGTAAGCAGCCTTTATAGTGAGAATGTAGAAACAATGACGACATTGATACTTCCCTCTGAGGCATTGACATTGATGACAAGCAAGTGAAAGCACTTCTTAGTCTCTTTCTTTCACTTTCACATCTTTGGAAATTGGGGTCATGTGGAACAGTGGTCGTCTTAAGGGTGTCCGGGAGTATACAGTTGCACAGTGAACCTAAAAGGAAGAAGAAAAGATGAATAAAGTATGAATTGATCTCACCAACACAATAATTCCTTAAGAACATGAAGGTAAAGTATGTTCCAAAATTAAATACTCTTCAAGCTTGACACTGAACATTTCTAGAAAAGGAGGCACTTTTTGCGTTACTTAATCTTTTATCTGACAATAAATTACTAAATATATTTTTCACTATGATGCAATATTTATACAAATGGTGAGCCTCATGGCATATTTGAGTGACTCATGAAAGCCTAGTGCTCTAAGGAGTTGCATGTGGCAGGGTAAATCTACACGGAATTAAACCACAAAGATTCTCCACGGTCAATTAATAGAAGTGTTTGGTCCTCATCATGATATTTGAGAAGAATACAATTATTGCAAGTCAAACATCAAATAAACAGTGGTTGTGAAAGACATGCCATATACCTATTCTTGCGAGTCGGTTGACCCATTTTGGTATTGGTTTTCCGGTGAGCTTATAACATATATCCTCACAGAAATGGTTGCAGTTCCTTACAATCAAGTGATACGAGTCACCATTGTAAATTGCAGATTGACGCTCCATGAACTCTCTAACCTGGAATGGATCCAAGCATGTCATGCCAATGAAAATTGACCTTCTAAACTTGAAGCCAGGGCATTGTCGAGGTTCAACCTCAAAGACACCACTTGATGAGTACTCATGCGCTCCAAAGGCATATTCTACACCATGAACTGTAAGAAAGCAAAAATGATCAATAAACATTGCATCACCTTCATAAACCTGGGACTCGGTAAAATTGGACACCAGTTTAAATTCATTAATCAGAAATTGCTTTTACAATCAAGAATTCTATTTGACCACATAATCTTCAGGGAGTGTAGGACTAGTATTTTCACAAAGCAACCACTAATATTGGATTTATCAGGAACTATGTACTGACTAAAGTATGCTAACCTTCTACCCCGGAGTGAAAGATACCAAGGCCTGCCCAATAGACATAGCCATTTGCTGGTGTCAAGTCATAGACATTCAGATAGACAGGTGCGCTCCCTGGAATGTAGCCTGCTGTCTTCACCTTTGGAAACATGCAAAAACGTGAGGCTGCTTTGCCTCTCAAACAAAGAGGCATAATAGAGTGCCAGCCATCCTTTGGTCCTGATTTCATGCTGAAGGGTGAAACCAGGAATCAATAAATACCTTGTCAAGACCTGGAAAAATCAACGTAAAGTAAATTATGACAAGATACACCATTTTCTTGAAAATATTAAGGTCAAATAACATGTCTAGTTTATAATTTCTTTTTGTATCTATAATAACCTAAAAGATCAAGATTGGGACTCATACGTATCACACCACTATTTATATTGAAATAAAAGAACATCTTTTTACAAGAGAAATAGCAATATTTTTCTTCCTCTCTCTCTCTCTCTCTCATGCGCGAGAGAAATCACAGTATTATTCTCTCATCTCCCTACATAATTGGTCTTATTGCAGCAAAACGCCTCATGATATTGGAGCAAAGAATATTTCCTCTGTCCTTTGAAATTCTCAATTAGTTTGGCGTATAACAAGTCACATATCTTAATATCTAGTTATGTTATACTGTCTACAAGTACCATATACTTTCAGAGTTTGCAATATGTAACTTGAGATGAGAAACTTTGACTACCTCACCCAGTTCAGTTTTAAGATAGCTTTTTTGCACCAAAACTGTGGTAATACTGGTTTCATTCATGTTAATTGCATAATGCAAATGGATATATATCTTGCCATAGTTCTATCTTATCAATAATACAAT
Organism: Prunus salicina; assembly: GCA_020226455.1. Classification (NCBI taxonomy): domain Eukaryota; kingdom Viridiplantae; phylum Streptophyta; class Magnoliopsida; order Rosales; family Rosaceae; genus Prunus; species Prunus salicina. Next base: position 14,382,390 of record CM035347.1, on the reverse strand, counting down.
AGTATTCCATAGCCAAGTAGTGATATTCTGTACAACATGTCAAACAAACCTAAGACGTACCAATCTCTCAGCTTTAGGAGTTTCAAAAGTTTTTTAAGTAGGAGGTTACCGGCAGTCAGAAGTGTTTTAACTGTAGCATACATCCCATGGTGCATGGGTATCAAGAACTTTCGTGATGGAGATCCCCATTGAAATTTGGAGTGGATCTCAAGTCTAATCAGATAGTACCAACGTCAATAGAAATTTTGAACAGTTAACATGATGTAGGATATGGGTGAATTATAGATTTAGGTAGTTTAGCGGAAGCGAAAACAATGAAAAAACATAAAATCGATGGATAAAGATGCCTTGGCTAGCTTCACACCAAGAATTCTCCAATCTCTGGAAAATAAACTTTACTCAATAACTCAAATCTCAAATCCCCATAATGAATTACATAGAAGGGGTAGTTACAGCAAAACTAAAACCTAGAGACAAAAGGATAAAAATCCCTTGCTAAAACAGAAATCCCAATCCAAATATAAGTAAACCATGTCCTAGTCAAACAAGAAATCAAGAAAGTAGAAAACTTAGGAAACAAGTTAGAAACACAGGAATCATCTACTGCTCCAAAATTGCAGGATTTGAAGACCGAATTAAATAATTTCCTTTTCCATCTCTTTCATTTGTAAGCCCTAATGGGTTTGACAAAGATGTCCTCATCAAAACGTATTGTCTGTAAAACCTTACAGGATATCGACTGTAAAACCTTACAGGATATCGACTGTAAAACCTTTACTAATTTAGCATTCTTTTTTTGTTCTTAAAAAAATACTGAAAATTTACAGCGGATTCCATCTGGGAAAATTAACTGAAATTCAATAAGTGCAACCCAAAAAGACAAATCTTTGAAAGAAGCAGATCAGATTCAATGGGAAACCCACGAAGCAAACATTTAGAGAAAGAAAATCAAGAATGTGCCAACTAAACTTCACCAAAACTACAATGACAGAGACATAGGTATGGTGAAATGCCACAAGCAAATCAAGAAAGGCAAAAACTTGACAAAATGATCCAAACCCAATGGAGAAAATTGAAAAACCAGTGAAACCCACTAACCTCTTTGAAGACTGACACTCATCACCAAGTGAAGCCAATGCATCCACCGCCAAGACGCAAAGGAGCCATTTTCAAAATTCAAAGAGCACAAGAGAGCACCTGAGAGTGGAGTGTGTGTGGCTGAAACCTACACATTATTTTTGTTCTTCCTGGCAGAAATGAAAGCTGGCGGAGCACAGAAACTACTGTCCTTTGTGAAGCCCAATAAGGAAAGAGAGAGAATAACTGACCTGATAAAGAAAAAAAATTGAAATGCTAAAATTTGAGCAATTGTGGCTAAAGGTAAAAATTGTGAAAGAAACTTGTCTCTTTCACTTTGGGAAACTTTGACTGGCTTGCTTTATTTTTGTCTCTGCTTCTATTTTAGCAAACTGTTGGGTCCGCTGCCATAACCCATCTTTTATAAAGATGCGCTTTTTTCTTCTCCTTTTTTGGTGTTCTTGTGGTCTGAAAATCAAAATTAAAAATTGGGTTCTAATTCTTTTTATTTTCTGACATAACTAAATATTGAGAAGTGGGAATCAAACTTAGGACTTCATATGTTCGAACAAATGCTCTTAATCGCTTAAACTCCAAACTCCTTGCGTTCTATAATTCTTTTTATGTGTATGCACTTCAAAATAAACCTTTTGATATCATTACAATTAGGTTATAATGTTTTCATATAATTAAAAGTGGGTGCAAATAACACTCTCCAAAAGTAGTACTGTTTTTATCCCAATGATCAGTGCTTGAATGAGGTAGAGTGGGCCCACTCAAGCTGTCTACAATTGTGAGTCCCACAAATGGATCTTGTGTCAATATCTACAGTTCAAAATACCTGCAAGATGCTGTACAGATTTCTCATACATTGCATGAACCCATCATCTATCTGTGCACTGTACACCAAGGCTCTAGATGATGAATGATTATAATTATAAACTATCAATTGTCTGAATATTTTTTGTGGGCATATATAACACAGAAAGTTTGTCTTGACAGGCACACCTTTGAGAGAAGAAGTATTTTGTTATTATTCTATTGGTTCATTTGTGATCTACTATGCTAGAGAATGGTCAGCCATGGAATGTGAATAGGGATCACTGATCTGTCATGTATTTATTGGTCACGCGTGTCTGGCATACTGAGTGACAAAAGAGGAAGCAAGTTGAATTGGTAACAGATTGATGAATGGTATTATTGTTGCTTCATCTTATTATAGAAATGTTGTAAGGGTGATAACAGAGAAAATCTTTGGTTGAATCTAATTGATATGGAAAAATTCTATGTGGCAGATGAAAGTGGGATGAAAGTGGTCAGTTGAGGGGGAAGGGCACATGCTTACAATTATAGGATTTTTCCGCAATTTATGCCTCAACTATATATAGTTAAAGAGGTAAGATGATGGAGGGGACCAAGATCACTTCATGCATGTGAATAACTCCGTCTCTGAAAGTGATGGCAACAACCATGCCATTGATGTAGAGTTGGAGGTCACTTGCAAGTTGCATATGATATGGAATCAGTGTAAACTGGTTTGGGAGCACATTGATGTTTATTATTTGCATGCTAATCATCGTATTTATGCCTAATTATGACTTAGTGGTTTCATATTCTAAATTATCTTGCATGTATGGATCTTTAAGTGATGGAAAACATATATATATATTATGTTTTGGATGGAGTTTGTTGAATCGTATTGTGTGACATAATATAATAAAGGGAATCAAGTGATAATCTTAGTGTTGAAGAATATGAGTCCCACATCGGAAACTTGACTAAATAAAATACAAAATATAATGAATGGTTCTACTACTAATAATACCGAGGCCTTTTGTGATAAAACTCCACACTTATGGACTTTATAGGTGGTTAAGTTGGGGACAATATTGGTGTTGTTAGTAGTGGACCACTGGCCCATCTCTCTGAAATTTGACTGACATGAAAGCTTGGAATCCACCAGAAAGTTGAGAGAGACCTCAAAGTTATTGAGACTATAATAATATGAATAACAATCCTAATCACATAACTAAAGTTACTATTAGTACTACCTCAAACCCTAGAATCACTAGGAAGTTTTTTTATTTTTTGATACAAGCGATATTCTACTTTAATCTAACCTAAACTACGAGGAGAGAGATTCGAACTCGAGTGATGAGTGAAAAGCACATCTACTCTAACCAACTTGGCTAAACCCATGTATGCACTAAGAAGCTTAGTTGCAAGCAAAATACAAATAAATTTTATGCACTAGGAAGTAGGGCTGTGCGGTTGGACCGCAAATACCGGAAACCGGCGGTTTCCGACCGATATTTCCGGTCAGTAAACCGTTGAATTTTCTGGTCAATGACCGGTTGTGGTTGGACGACCGAGCCGAAATGCTGCGGATGCAGATGCGGTTGCAGGATACCAAAGCCGTCGGCAACCGCAACCGACCGATATATATATATATATATATATTAATACACATGCTGAAGACACTAGAGGTTGAGATCGACTCTCCCTCATTTCATTTCATTCTCTTCGAATTAGAACCCTAGGAGCTCTGAATTTCCTCTTCTCCTCTTCTTCCCCTTGAATCTGAGAAACAGAGAGGCCAAAAACCCCACAAAGCCAAGCCAAAAAAAGGAAAAGAAGAGAAACAGAAAGAGGAGAGAAGGAACGAAAGAGGAAGAAAAATAAAAAAAGAAAGAAAAGAGAGATGCAGAACAAAAAGAAAATGAGAAACAGAGAGAAGACAGAAGGAAAGAAAAGGGAAGAAGAAGGAAAAAATAAAAAGGAGAGAAATGTTTCTTTCTGCCGTTACGTTTTCTTCTCCTGTCTTGATATTCTATACAATATTTTAATATTCTAGTGGGGAAATGGGGAAATGGGTTGATCTAATTAATTTTAAATTATAAATATTAACAACTTTTAGCTTTCACTGCCCAAGGAAACAAAAAACCACGAGCCGATATTAACTAAAAGGATGTTAATAAATGCCCAAGGTTTCCTTTCAGCTTTCACTGCCCAAGGAAACAAAAAACCACGAGCCTTCTTCCTTATCTTCTTCTTCCCCTCTCTCTTTAACTCATCTATCTCTCTCCCCTCCCTTTTCTCTATTTCCTCTCTGGTTCTTAGGTTAATAACTAAGTCTGGTTTTATTTTTTAAATTTCTCTCTCCCTCATTCTCTGTGTTTGTGATGAATCAAGGTTATCTCTCTCTCTCTCTCTCTCTCTCTCTCTCTCTCTCTCTCTCTTATTTTTTTGCAGGTTTGTTATTCCAGTTTTTGGTAACCGACCGATACCGCAGCTAATCACGGTAACCGGCATCTCCGGTAACCGTCTTTGTGCGGTGCGGCGTTGGTTTAGATTTTGGCTAAACCGCAGGTGGTCGGCCGGTAAACGGTTTCTTTGTTTCAGTGCGGTTACCGCACCGAAAACACCCCTACTAGGAAGCTTCGTTGCAAGCAAAATACAAATAAATTTTCAGAAGTACCCTTGAAACTTAAAATGTTATTTTAACCTAATAAAGAATGTTACTTGGCCTAAAAAGTAGTGAATTTGACTTGTCTCGTTGTTCTCCTTGAAATGTTTGATTATGGGCCCAAATCAAAATTCGAGTGCCAAACAGGGTTAGTCCATTGATTTTGGAGGCCTTGGGCAAAAATGAAAAATGAGGCCTTTTTTGTTTAACACTTACCTCATTTTGAACAAAAATTATAATAAAACTTTAAACTTAGATGGTAAGTAGGTTAGTTTAAGTAAAAAAAAAACATTAGTTCAAAAGTTCAAAATATAAAGAAAAATAAAAACTTTAAATTATATGAAAGATAAAGAAAAAGTTCAAAATAAAGCCCATAAAACATTAGTTTCATATATATATATCTAAGAGGCCCTAATTTTTTGGGACCTTATGCCTTCCCACAGCACGCACACCCTGTGGGTCGGGCCTAGTGCCAAACATGCAAATTTGAGAATGAATGGCCCAAATCAAATAGTAGTTGAGTTTGGACCAAACGAGACAAGTCGAACTGAACCAATTGGTACAATTTGACTTGGCTTGTTTTGAAGTTTGGTGAATAAGCCGAATCGAATCGGATGATCTAGTTTGGCGGTCGGTTCTTAGAATAAAATATCATCGGCTAACCGAACCGAGGGGCCAATATGTAAGAAATTATTAATAATGAATGCGTTGCCGATATTGATTGGTACTGTTCTATACAACCGTGCAACCTAGCGCACCGTATACCAACCCACCAAAAAGCCTCCTACGCTCGATCGAACCTTCATCATTCTATCGCCACCTCCTCTAAGCTCTGTCTCCGTCTCTCTCCTCTCCGTCGCCACCTAGCGCACTGTATTCCCTAATCTTCATTTCCTCAGCCCCAAATCTCTCTGCAGCCTGCAACTGACGAGGTAGTCTTTTAACTTAGTTTTTTTATTTTTATTTTTTATATTCTTAATTTGCTGCTGTTGTGATGAATTATGTGGTAATGGTTGTGTATGTTGTGTAATTTGTTTTTTTCTTTTCTTGTTTCTGTTTCCTGACATTTGTGTTCATAGATCATAGATCTGCATACGTTATCTGGGTTTTCTGGAGTTTCGGGGTTTCTGGATTTTGGGGTTTTTGGATTGACGTTTGTTTATTCATGTTTAGGAAGGAAGAAATGTAATGGGTTTGTGTTTTCCTGTTCAATTTAATTTTTTTGTAGGATTTTTGTTATCTGAGACATGGATAAGGACCTCCCCAATATAAAGAGATGGGTTGTGATATATCCTGTTTATATTAATTCAAAGAAAACCGTAGCTGAAGGGAGACGAATAAGTGTCGAGAAAGCGTGTGAGAGTCCTACTTGCGCTGAAATCGGTGATTGCTGCAGCCATTTCAAGCTCCCATTTGCAATTGAGGTTTGCAATCATTACATATGCACCATCTGTATCTTAGAATTTATGCATACAGAGTCCCAGCAGTGGGTGTGAGTGGTACTAATATATGCATTTTGTGTGTTTGAATGATGTAGATAGATAAGGCTTATCCGCGGGATTTTATGCAAATAGGGAGAGTGAGGGTCTTGCTGAAAAGGGAAGATGGAACTCCATTTAATCCAGCCATTGCAACCAGTAAGTATTGCTTAACAACTACTGCACGCACCTTTAACTTTATGAACTTCTCTAATTATCAATTGCTTCTTTGAATGTGCAACATACTTGTTTAATCTGATCATTTAATACTGGTTAGAATAAATGTGGTTTTTTGAGCATCCCTCACATAATGTTTTTGATACTGGGCAAGTAGAGAATTGTTGTTTTGACAGAGATATATGGGTTAAGGAAATTATTGAATGGCACCCACTCATTTATGGCAGCATTATGGTCTCAATACTGCTTGCAAAGAGCTCCATTACAAATGTTTTAATCAGATATCCTGGTTTCAAATCTGAGTATGACAGTACATTGATTATATCAGCTCCCAAAAAGAAATAAACCTCTTTTCCTCTAGTTCACGTTTAGCTGGCCATTTCTTCCTGAAAGTTTTGGAATTTTTGCCTGTGACCAAATAATTGTAACCTGGTGTAACAAAAGCATTAGCATTGATACATGATAAGTTTTACACGCATTAAGTGGTTCACTGTGATGTGTGGCACTACTATTCCGTTTTCAGGAGAAGAAAAAGCAGAATTAGTTATCTATTTTTCTATCAAGGTTAGGAGCATCAGTTAGTAATGATTTTCTGGTAAAATGTTGTGCAACAGTAATGCATTAATTTATGAAAGATTTTCGGAGGGGACAGTGAAATAAGTCCCCTTAATTATAGCTAGTCCATTTTTCTTTCCCTGACTGCGTACGATTAATAGTGAGGGGGAATATTGCAGGGAGAAAATCTCAATTACTATTTTTTTTAATCCTTGGTTTGGGGTATACCTCATCTTGTTAGCAGTTGTAGCCAGATACAGTCATTATGTATATTGCTACAAAAAACTTTTGTGATATTTGGCAGTTCGTAGCTGTTCTCTACTCTTTTTTGTATAAATATTTTCTGGAGTTCCATCTAGTTACCGTCAGTTTACTATCACCTTATACATAGGCTTTGACTAATCCGTGACTCAAGCTGTGTTATGCTCCCTTGTTGTCCATTCTATCATTTCTAGTCACCCCTTTCGAGTTTTCATGCTTTGGATTGTCACGCTTTGGGCAGGCTGGGTAATGGGAATGACATGTAGGGCAATAGAGATCCTTGTCTCTAGCGTTGGGGCATAATAAGTCCATGATCATCTCTGAACAACTGGTTCTTAGTAGTGTCAGCATCTACAAAGAGAGTTCAGGTCGGAACAATTTGGTTTTGGGATATCAGGAATAAATAGGGTTATGTTTAGATAAATGGACTTTGTTTTTTAAGTTGTTCAGTGAACGTTTGAAATTGATTGCTTTGTCGGGTTGTCTCATTAATCCCGGGAAGGATGTCTTCGCATTCATGCATAGTTTTGCTAAAACAGAATAGAGATATCTGTTCTTGCGCCTTTCGATTTATAATTATATTCATTATTCTTTTTTTTGGGTGACTATTTGCAGGGAAACAGCTGATGCTCAAAGTTGCCGAGTTGGTTCCTAGACATCCTGGCAGGACTAAGAAGCAGGAGCCTGCTGCATCCGCATCAACTGCTGGACCGTCCAAATCTGGGAAACATGGAAAGAAAAAGAGATAGCTCCAGAGTCTCACAAATCACTCATAACTTTCCCTTTGACATTGAACTCTACTGGAATGCAAAGGCTCCCATTTAACAGGATCCTAATTTTCAATCAGTCGAAACTCATTGCCAGTTTAGACATTATACCTTGGTTATGGTTGAAATTACATACACAACATAAACCAACATATGTGTAGAGGATGATTATTTTGGTTTGGTTAGAACATTTCCTTCTTTTGGGAAAGTTGGAGATAGTTTTGTTATATTTAATTTGGATTTTAAATTTTTTTAATAGCTAAATTTACTAAATAGTCCATGTCATATCAACAAGTTATCGGTTTTACTAACCAAATTCCACATGGAATGAGGTACCGTGGAATACGGAATGAAGCCCCATGGATGCATAGAAGTTTAGAGGGGACAGTGAGATTTGACACAAAACACATAAGAGCATCTCCAAGGGAGATGACAAATACCAAACATCAAATTTAAATTTGATGGTTGATGTGGCAATTTGACATTTACACAGTTTTTTATTCCACCCGATATGTCAAATAAATAATTATTGTAACAGTCAAATCATTTAAGATAAATAAGAAAAAAAATAAATGAAAGTTACAACTAGTTGTCTTTAAAAAATAATAAAATATTCATTTGACATCTTGCTTTTGGGATGTCAAAAATAACAGTTGAACTTCTAGCTTTCATTTCACATCAGTTTTGACAATTTGGTTGAAGTGATGTGATATGTTATTTTTAACCGTTAAATGTCAATGTGACACTTTTGATATATCGGGTGGGGATGCTCTAAGCAATCCATGGATACATGGAAGTTTAGAGGGGACAATGAGATTTGACACAAAGCACATTAGCAAAACAATTGATAAGCTTTCCCACCATGGTGGTGGTGGACTCCCCCTTCTCCCTGCGGTGCTCATGGCACGCAGGATTGAACTTAATGGGCTAAGGGCTTTCTTTTCTCCAATGTAAGTGAAAAAAAGAAGTTTCATTTTAATTTTTTATGGGAAGAGACCAAATCTATAACCAAATACAGAATAATAAAAAAACAAAAAACAAAAAAGCAAGAAAAGATCGGGACCGCTTTTTAATTTTTAATTTTCTGTAAAAAAAGAAGAAAGACGTGTATTTCCTAATCGTAGCGGGACAGAGTAGAAACGAAAGGTAGAAATAGCACGGCTGGAAGGTAATGCTTGTGGATCGTTGGATATCCTCCACAAACGATCCTAACCGTTCGTTTTTTTAACCTCTTATAGGAAAGATCCCATACTCATGTAGTATTATGGGCTCAAACTGTAGACTGTAAAACCAAACCCACTCAGCATCAATACTCTCTCTCTCTCTCTCTCTCTCTCTCGTTTGGCGCCACAAACCAGCCACAGGTCTTGCTCTCTCTTAATTGGGTTTGTGGTATTTGATTTTTTCGTTTTTCTTGTTAACTTGTTTAAAAATCAATAATTTGTTTCAGGTTCTTGTTCCGCTCTACTTTTTGTTGTTATGATTTTTGTAAGCAGTATAGATATTGATTTTGCCTTGTTTTATATATAGATATATTTCTGTGAGAATTTTAGCATTGAAAAGTTGATATTGATTGTTTTCATTGTTCTATACTTCCAATAATTTCTGATGGGTTGTCTGAGAAAATTTATGTCAATATGTTTAGTTTTGGCTGCCTATTCAATTTGAAACTGCGAAGTAAATGCTATGAAATTTATCTGTTGTTAATCTCAGCTCAGAGTGGAAGGGCTTTGATATTCTTATCCTAAAAAAATAAAGATTGGAAATTTAAACTCAGAACTGTGTGTTCAATTAAGAACCACTTTGTTTGCCTTTCTTTTTTTGTTTAATGGACCTGTAATGCATGCTTTGTCTGATTTAAGTTCTTTTGTTTATCTTAGTCTTTTAGTTATTGGAGTTCATAAACAGTAGGATTGCAATACCTTCCACACTAATGGGGACTAGGGAAAGCAGTGAACCTTCAATTCAGGTGCGGCTCTCTCTCTCTCTCTCCAGATTATTATGCATATCCTAATGTAATTTTATAATATCTTCCCTGCCTTAGTTTCTGTGTCTTGGCCATTCATCATACCAAACTTTAGTAGGGTTTACCAAAATCCCATACAAATATATATTGTGAATGAAGGGTTATGATTTTGAGTTTTTGGTGGTAAAATTAAAAATAAAAGGCTGATACTTGCATTCCCCAAGGAAATTTTTTTCTATATCATGATTAAGCCAAGTTACTTGCGCATTGATGACTGAATACATTTTTGCAACCAATTAAACTAAATCGGCAGGGTGCGCCCTTTGAAATTCAGAAGAAAGAGGAAACGTTTTTTGATGAGTACACAGAATCATTGACAATATACAAGGAAGGCTCAGTAGGTACGGAGTTTGTAGGTAATGGATTGGTGGAAAATGAGAAGACAATTTCTTTTTCTGGAAATAATGGTGATGGTGCTTCACAAAGGTATTGTTAATTCCTCTCCATGATTAATCCCTTCCTTAACATGTATTTGTATATATTCATGCAAAAGTTTTCTTTCAACAGTGCTGCAAGCAGAGGTGAGGACTCATCAGATGGGAGTGGTGACGCTAATCGAGTATGTCATTCTAATTAATCTCATGTTCAATAGATTTAAATTTAAAATTTTTCCTGGGTTACTGGTATGGTCTAGCAGACCAGATTAAATACTGTTCCTCTGAAGAGGTTGTGTGACCGACAGATAGAACACATGATGAGTATACTAATATGGTTCAAACCTTGTCTTTTTCTTTCCAGGATTTTTCAGCAACTCAAAATCAAATGCTTGATGTGATGCATCAAGATGGTATGCTTTGAAGATCAATGCTTTCATTATTTAAACCCATTTAATTGATGATTTCTGGTGCTTGAACTTGAACAGGGGATGCTGAGAATAATTCTACAGACCAGTATAGTGGTACAAATACAGATTTGGCATTTCAGGATTTTGGGGTAAACGTGCCTGAGATCCATTTGGATTTGGGAATGGGCCTCAATGTCTCCAGCGGTCAAGCCATATGTACCAAGGTGAGGCAAAATCTATCTGGTTCCTCAGCTGTAGTGGCTTCAGCAATGATGCTTGTATGAGAAATCATGCACGTGAACTGGATTAATAACTGGATTCATTTTTATTTTGAAAGTTTGATTTCATGTTTTCATCAATTGTTTTTGGGTTTTTTTTTTCTTTTCTGCTATGATCTAGAGTCTAGCATGCTGTGCTTCTCCGGTACGATAATAACTTTAGAATTGTTCATGCATACTGTGGTTGGAGACTAGCAGCGTACTCATCAATGATTTTCCTTTCTATTTTTATTTTTTGGATAGAGCATCAATGTTTGAAAATAGCTATCATTTTGACCTTTTAAAGTTATTTTTTATATTGGTAAATCTTGATGATTGTTTTATCAGCAATTGCAGTTCCACCATAGATGTGCACTATAGAACCTTCTATGTAGACTGCTTGTATAATCCCATGTTTAAATTTTCACTCATGACAGATTCACAGGTTTTGAATTTGGCACACATGATTCATAGAATTACAAACTTGTCTGCTTATAAGAAAAGAGAGAATATTTTACAGGAACATATGCAATGAAAAATGCTCTTATCATCTTTATTTGTATAGTCTGAGTCCTTTGTGATATGGACTTATGATCCTTTGGATTAGCTATCATTCTCGTAAACTTTAACAGTTCTATTCACTTCTATCAACTGGCATAAGCCTATGCAACTCTTGTTCTTTTGTTGACCCCTTTTGTTGCTTTGACAGGAAGATTATGAACAGAGAACAGAAAAGAGAAAGCAGTCTAATAGGGAGTCAGCTAAGAGGTCAAGATTACGCAGACAGGTAACGTACTTATGCAGTCTTTCGGATGACAACATGTGTGTTTGTGTATAATTTATAGAGGTTCCATTTATCGTGTGTGTATGTGTGTGTGCACATGTATATATAGAGGTTTCATTTATCAGTCATCTTTCTTTCCTTGTATTATAGGGTGAGAGATTTTAGGATCAGTTTTGTTTGTTACCTTTGTGAATGTTTAGAATGCACACTTTTATTAACCAAACTAAATTCGGACAAATAGAGGGAAATCACTGCATAATAAAAGGCTAAACTTTCAGTATGAAGCAAACATGACCTAATTGGGAAAATGCATGATATCGAAGTTTTTAAAAAAATTTCTAGAACAAAAAGTACAGCTTTTAACACTACTTGGATCCTAAGGTTCAATATTGCCACTCTAGGAAAACAGTGTCTTGGTTTCTATGCAAGGATTTGCTTATGTCTCTCATGGATTTGGAGAGGGGTGTTAAAAAGTACAAGGATGTTTGAACTTTCAAACCAGCATGAACTCAACCTTTCTTAGCTTTGAACTCTTGACGGTCGATATAAGCACTCTCTGGAATGGGGATTTAAAATTTCATGGAAATACGAGATGTACCTCAACCTTTTTCTAATTTTGAACTTTTGAGTGCTTATATAAATGGTCAGAATGAGTGAACTTTCAGATATCAGCTAACTGTATAGATATTAGTTGATGTGCGTAGGTACCACCCTTAGGCAATAGTAAACATATTTTGGATATTCCATCATGGGCAGTCTGAACTTTTGTTTTTCATATTACTGGTATCATAATTAAGAAAGCTAATGTGGAATTCATCGAGTAAAAATTGAAATTTCCTCCACCTAATTCTGTGTTAGCCTTCCTCGAAAATATTCTGGTATTAGTAGATTGGAGATGTATCATTTACATCAGCTGCAGAAGTTCATACTACAGCAAAAAGATGTTTTAAACATGATAAATTAGAAAGGTCATCTAAGCTCTGTCAATCTGCGTTCCTCATTCATTGCTTGTATGTATCTCTTTGTCTGAGACATAAAGCATCAAAGAGGAACAGAATAGAACAACCAATTGTGTACCCCATATAGGCCCAAACACCAATAACACTCTGATTACAAAACAATGGAATCAGAAGTGATGCAAACGATTCTGCCTATGCAAAAGGAAAAAAAACATATTTGGCCTGGATATTGAAGTATTGGCTTAGCTTGAAAAGCAGTCTTTCCTGTAATAGTAGAGCTACTTAGGGGCATCTTGTGGTTGCATATTCTAGAACTTATAGAGTAACCTTTGCTGGAGCCTTGTGACTATTAGTTTCATTCTGGTATCATCCTGTAGAATTGTGATTGAAAAGGGATAAGAAAAAGATTTGGTACAGTATATTTCAAGAGTAGGCAAGGATTGTCTCTTTGTTTTTAGTTGATTTTGACTTCTTAGTTGACTGGTCTCATTTGTTACAAAAGTTTACTTATTTCACCCTTAGGCAATAGCTGTGCCTGTGCTTCATATGATATTTTGGTTTTGTATTTCTTCCCAGCAGGAATGTGAGAAACTACGAGCAACTGCGGAGACACTGCAGAGTGAAATTTCTGAGATCCCACAAAAGTTATGGAGGCTTTCTGAGAAATGTGAGGAACTCAATGAAGAAAACAATGACATAATTGTTCGTCATCTAAACTCTACTTATTCATTATCGTTTGCCCTTATTCACTTTCAATATGATATTCATTATTTCCCTTTTATTTACTTTCTAATGCTGGAAGAAAGAAACAATTCATGAAATTGATTTGCCAATGGAACAGGATGAACTAGAGAAGACGTATGGTCCAGATGCCGTTTCTGATCTCAAAGCTGCGAAATTTGAGTCTTTTGATGGCAAAAGCAGCAGCCCTGAACCTTTTGATGGCGAAAGCAACAGCGCTGAACCGAAAACTCCAAGCAGAGACAACTCAAGTCCTGATCCTCTAATGCTTAGTTTGGGGCTATAACCACTCTGCTGATTTTTTTTTTATTGTAGTTGAAAGCTCCAGAATGAAAAGAAGAAAGGAAGAAAAATATTCCCATCTCATCATTTTCGCCTGTTTTGTGCCAACTGATGGTTTTCTACTAAATGTTGTGAGACTTGGATTGGAGAATGGAACTGTAAAGATTTTTCTAATTATAAATAGAAATGGCCATAGTTGAAACAAAAATAAGTCTCTTGTTTTTTTTTTTTGGGTGTATATATACAAGTAAATCACACACATATTTTCGTGCAAGAGCACAGAATTTTTATGTAAATAGAATGGCCTCTGCAGTGTTGAAACAAAAGTAAGTCTGTTTGTGCATGCAAGTAAAATGCACAATTTTATTCATGCAATTTTGATGTAAATAAACGCGTGCTTAGTAAAGGAGTACTAAGCTAACGAAATCCGCATATGGATATTTTTTTTTCCTTTTCTTAAATGGCAGAGGATTGACATTCCTAAAATAATTCAAAAATTCAAAAATAAGTCTTTAAGCCTACAACGCTTAGATATTGTTTTGAACACAAGTATGCTACGGAAAATTTACGTTACAATTCTTTTGAACACAAAGTATCAAAATGTCCCAAGCGTGTATATATGATTAGCGGGAAAATCTCTTTACCAATCTGAACCATCAGGAAAAGGTTTCAGAGCATCCTGCTTCCCGTTGACATAAAATTGCACAATTGCTAACATTCTAGGAAGCTTATCAGGATGGTAATTAACATGAACGATTACCGGCTTCAACTTGCTCAGATTAGCATCTTTCCTCACAGTCTTGAAGAGGACCTTGCTATTCATGAAAAGATAGAAATCCATAGTTCTCCTGGAAGCATGAAGCCCCTCGTACCCAGGATGAGAAGGGAAGAAGAGTTCTTCATTGAAAACTGCCTGGTCCCAAGCCTGCTCCCTGGACAGTCGATTGGCCACACGATCCAACAGCTCAATTGAAGGAATTGTCGGTCTAATGTAGAAGAAACCAGAGTTATAAACCCACATACGCATTGTATGCGCATATCGAGCCCAGCCCATTCCTGGCTCATCAAAGACGTCGTTATACCCATAAGCAGTCCTATTGTCATGACCATCAGTCATCGACTCTACATCTGAATCACGGTATAGATAAAAAAAAGGGTTTTGCAAGTACACAATATCAACATCCGACAGAAGAACACTATATCCCAGCTGCAAAAACTCCCTCAAAATACGAAATTTCAACCCAGAGACAGCATGGTTCCCTCCAGTCCTCGCAACTGAATCAATGACTTTATCGGGGTCTCTCTTATAAACTGGAACATCTTTTGATTCACAGTACTTTGCAACTTCTTCATCCAAAGCAACAACCAGATAATTGGATATGCCCACTCTCTTAATATTAGTGAACCATACCTCCAACATTTGCTTCACATTTGAATTTGCAAGTGCAACTATAAGCTCTCGATTAACAGCTATTTTCTCCAAAATCTTTGCTAATCTTGGATTCACAGATTCATCAGGAAGAACACTAGGGTTGGTTCTTAAGCCTTTGACAGTACCAGAAGGCCCAGCTTTCTTCTGATCACCTAACACAAGAACCTGTTTTTCTGCCTGATCTTTCCTTTGTTCTGCCAACCGAATCTTTTCAGTCAATTCCCTAACCTGCTTCTTCAACTCGGCATTTTTCTCAGAAGCCGCCACAAACTCTGATTTCAACAGGTTGATCCGTTCAGATGGTTCACACAGGGTAGAACCAACCTAGTACACAAATGACCAAAAATATAAATATCATCATGTTGACCCTCAAAATTACACATTAAACTATGTTGATCTGTTCTAAGATTAGCTATTGCAATTCAGAACTCCAGAGAAGCTATATGTATGGCAATTAAAGGATCACAAGAAGCCCACAATCATGTTAACTGAGTATGCATAAATGATAGTCGTCTCATGTCAAAGGTTCACAAAAATGCCCAAATGGGGAATGAAAGCGCTTGAAAGCATACATCAAAATTCAAATCAAACAAACTTCTCAGCATGCCTAGCACATAATCTGATTTGACCAAAAAAAAGGATAGCATATAATCTGAATTCCATCATTGGGACAGAGTATACACACAAATTAATTGCATTTACTGGGTTTCAATCAAAAGTCAATCCACCAAAATCTCATGTCAACGGGCTTCATTTGTCATCAAATTGAAAAATCCCAATCACCAATCATCCATTCATTGAAAATGCTCAAACTTTCAAGCACTCAGCAATCACTCAAACAGATAACTAGAAAAATAAGAAAAGTAAGTAAACAAAGAACAACCCAAATGTTAAAAAAGATTAAGAACAACCTGAGCAATGGATTTGACGAAGCGGTGATTAAGAATAGGGGCCGGATTGGAAATTGAAACAAAGCCATTGGGGAAGCACAAGGCAAAGACACAGCCGAGAAGGACTCCGATTGCTATGGCAACGCCGACCCTCGATTTGCAGAAAGACTGCGCTTTCTCTCGGCGACCCACCATGCCTTTCTCCTTCTCAGCAATGCTTGAGTCTTCAGTGAGAGAGAGAGAGAGAGAGAGAGAGAGAAGCAGAGAGGGGAAGCTGGTACTTGCCAACTTCAGACAATGGTTGACTAGAGCAATGAAGAAGGCATATGGGTTTTAAAATATTAATTAATTTTGGTTTATTATTCTAATTTATCCTGATTATGGTTAAATTTCAAGGGGCGGGTAAATGCAACAGTGTCCTTGTATTTACATTTACATTTAGAAAATAATAATAATAATAATAATAATAATAATGGCATGAAATTTAAATTTATTTATTTATTTTCTAATAAAATAGACTATTGTAACTAAAATAAATTATCATTAGCATCACAAAATGCTCATTAGGTTTTTAATTTTTTAATTTTTTAATTTTTAAAACTTAGCAGCACTTGCAGTCATCGAACAATTTGATTCTTTTAATCCGAGGGTTCAAATTTTGACATTCAATATTTTCTTTATGTCATCCTCAAACTCTGTTGGTCATTTTTGGTCAATGGTTTTCCCATAAACCTTTGTGAAATCAAATTGGATGTTAAACGAGGTGAAGAGTAAAATTCATGTCAAGAATAATAGTCAAAGATCACTTCTTGAATAAGAACTTGGGTTCCACAAGCAACTAGAAACATAAAATATTTGTGTATTATGTACAAGATCTATTGAGACCCAAAAAGAAAAAAGTTTCAACACTTTAACTACCAGATCTATGAAACATGTATTTCTGGTCACGGAAACTGGTGAATGCTCTACTCATCTTTTTCTGATTCAGAGTCCTGAGTTTGTTTCGCAGGGTCTTCGATCGCCGGACTTGCTTGCCTTTGCCCATGGGGCACAACACCCTTAACTACCCCACTTGCTGATTCAAGAGAAAAGGGATGAAAACAAAATATAAGTAGGTAATCTTATCAAATAATTTGTGAAATTTTCTTGTTAACAATACCACATGTATCATATTAGATATACAACACTAACATACGTAAATAGTCCAAATCGTTCCCATCCATACCTGCTGCCAAAACCTTCATGAAAAGCACCCTCGCAAACTGTAAATCTCCTTGGTGTGAACTGATGAATTTACTCTGCAAGTTCAGAATCTATTAGCCCTCAAGAATGTGCAAGCATATACAAGCCTCAGTATCTCAGCACTCAGAAGTGGACAAGAAAAGTCAATGTAAACATGAGGTCTCAATAGCTACGGAGTGGCATGATGATGCAGAATACCATTCGACAATAAATTTTACCATATCTACAATAATTTCAGCAAATAGCAAGGCTGGTTAAACAAACACTTATGTCATAAGAATATCAAAGAAGTAATTACCATTTGACCATATATAAAATCCACAGCTTGATCAAGTCGGGCTTGATGCCTCAGAAAGAACGGACGCAGAAGGCTTGTATACAGATGCTTTGCCCCCTGTTAAACAGCAAGCAGTTAGTCAAGCTCTTTAAGAGCTCACTTAAGTGTACTTTTTGGAGTATTTTTTAAAATTTCATAATATCAGAAAAACTGAACATACATGATGCACTTAGTTTTTGGAGTGCAACAGGAAAAAAAGAAAAGAAAAGAAGCACTGGTAAAGAATGGAAGTTTTCTCAAAGTAAAATCAATACCACTAACAAAGAAATCAATTGCAAGCAGGAATTAACAAGAAGCACTACATGGTAAAAGCAACTTAGCCGTGCTTACATTTGAGGATGGAAGTTGTAACCAAACAAGAAATGCAAACTTCACATGGTAGTAGAGCGGAAACCTGATGAAATGACGCAAAGAGCCTTCATCAGATTACAATAACTCATTCAGGGAAGCAGTAAAACAAAATTTTAAACTTGAAACTACCACTTACTAAATTAGCAACACTTGTGATATTGTTAAACACAACTATAAATCCAGAAATATGAAGACAAATGCAACAAAAACTGTGCTTATTTAGGATTGTAAATGAGAATGCAACAGTCTAATCTAATCTATTCAAACAAATCATACGTAATGTTTCCATAGATGTGATTATTCAAACCAACCTTCCATCAAGAGTTGGACCAACTCCTTCAAAGTCATCTAGCAAGAAGAAGAATATTGACAAACACTAATGCAACCCAGAGAGGAAAAAGAATGGGGGACAAAGAAAGAGAGGGAGAAGAGGAGGAAGCAGAGAAGAGAAGAAGGAAAAACAAAGCGGGTGGTAATCTGATTTAAATTTCAAATTAAGGTCTGTCAATAGAGTTATGCCATAGTCTAATTTATTGAGGTCAACAGAAATCAACTCAAATCACATTCCCTGATCACATCAATTCCCATTGAATACCTCCATATCTCCATCAAATACTTAGAACAAGGGAAATATCTAACCTCTAAAGAGAGATCACAACTTTCCATTAAATGAAAGACCTTAAGGTTAGGCTTCAAACTCTATTTTCTCAAAGGCTATGGTTCCCATGGTCTGTTTTGTATATGAATACTTTTATATTCATAAATGAAAATTGAAGAAGAATCATGTTATATAGAAAACTTTACCAGGACAGAATCTTGTCTGAAAATACTTCTGCAATACTGAAAGATCCATAAGCTGCAAGTAGCAAAAAAAGAGTCAACATTAAAAAAGAACAAGAAAACCCTGGACAATGCAATTATAATGTGGAATTCTACAATGGGTTGCCGCCAGCAACTACAACTGAGGAAAGACCCAAATACCAAAACAAGGAACTCACTGATCTGCACCAGTTTAACACATACATGCATTAATAAAATCCTCTCTAGTAGTCCTGCATTTTTCTGCCAATCTTGTACCTTAAGTGTCCCAAAGTTAGGTATCTAATGGAATGTGGCGTTCTTCGCCACAACATTTCTTGCTTTGTACTTTTTCTCCTCCATATATTGTCTAATAAGAAGATGGCTATGTGGGTTTTCCCTAAAATTTCTTTCTACAGGCTGTCTTAGGAGGGTAGAAAAAGAATGCAATTTAAGGGAATAAACCAGCTACCTAGAAATTCTTTGTGTATGCGATATTAATCTCATAAAGGAACAATTAAAAACATGCCTCTAGTCAATTCATTGAAAACACAATAACAATCCATTAGAGAGTATCTAAATTTCTCAAGAATATCCCAATATTGATCTCATAGTAGTCTTACAAAGGAAGTAACAATAGTGGTAAGGATCAAAGATAGTGTATTTGGAAGAACACAAAATTAGAAACGGGATTTCTGACCTGCCCAATAAAGGAGCCACCTTTGTTGCTCTGCTTGATCCTTATTCTCAATAGCTTTAAACGTTGAGTAAACGGGTAAAGCAATCCCCACAGAGCAGCTGCACAAACCATTATTCAACATTTGCTTATCTCAACAAAAAACACTACTTAATTTGCTAACCAAGTATAGAAACAGTGAAAGAACTATAAACTCTGAAACCTAAAAAGGAATAAAGAAAGCAATAAAAACCCAAAAAAAAGAAAAAGAAAAAAGTTTACCAGGCAGTCCGGACAAGCACGTTGGAACCAAGAGGAGAAAGCAGCACGCGCAACCCGACCTGCACGAAGCAACGACGCTTTACAATTTAACAAGTAAAACATTTTATGGCGGAAAAATATGGTTCGTTGTTGAAAGGAACAAGATCAAATACACTAGAGAGAGAGAGAGATCGCTGACCTCGCTTGGGAGAGCCATGAAACAGAGTGATACAGAAAATAAAAATAAAAACAACACTATTTGTAAGAGGGTTCTTTGAATATTAATAACAAGAGAATTTGTTCGTTGGCCTTCTTTTTCAGTTTTTCATGATTTTTATTATTTTTATTTTTACGTTGGAGCGGATTTTTCTTTTTTCTTTTTTTCTTAGGGGATGTGGGAGCGGATAGTTAATTGGATAAACCGTAATTATATTCCATTTATGCACGGAAAATACTTTTCTCCCTTCCCTAGTAAGTTAGTAACATTTTTGCTAATGGCAATATGATATGTTTGTAGAAATTTTTCTTTTGGATTTTTAATGAATTATTTTTACATATGTGTCAAATTGTAATTGACAGGAAGAAAGTAAGATCTTTTGTACACATCCTTCTTCCCTATTTTTTTCTAATTATTTTCGCGCCGAAATGGAGTATAACTATGGTTTATATCAAGAACCTTTTGTGCATTAGAGAGAGAGCATTTTGGCTCACCCTACTTAATTGCCTAGAATTATCACTGCATTAATTGACATTAGTGATTGTGGTAGATATCTTGTTGTGCGAAAACACTCCAAGACCTTGTCACTGATAAACTACACAATCAACACACACAAAACCACTTGAGAATAAACCGGCTGTGTTGAGATGATGAAATTCAAATTATGACCCTCAATGGATGCTCAAGATATCTGATATAATTCTTCAGCCAATAAGGCTAAGGTAAAATTTATAGCCTCTGTTCTTGGGTGAGTTTTGTCACCAGAAATAAATATATGAACTCCATTTTCCACGTATAACCAACTGCAACCAGCAGCCTTCTTGGCCTCCTTTCCTTTCATCTTCTTCCTTATTCTGCAAACCTCATCCCAATTTCCTTCTGCAGCATATAAATTAGCCAACTGTACATACCGATCACCAATGTCTCCTTCAAGTTTTAATAGCCTCTCCTCTGCCTCTCTAGCAAGTATGGTATTTCCATTTACCCTACAAGCATTCAAGAATGCCCCCCATATAATGGTGTCTGATTCTATAGGAATCTTTCTCATCAATTCTTTTGCCTTGTCAAGTTGGTTAGCCCTCCCGTACAAATCAATCATACAAGCATAGTGCTCAATTTCGGGCAATACATTGTAATCCTTTTTCATGGAGTAGAAGAACTGCTCACCCAATTCCACCAAACAAGAGTGTCGACAAGCTGATAGAATTGCTAAAAAGGTGACTACGTCAGGTTTAATACCTCGCTCCAACATTTCATTGAAGATCTGGATAGCTTTATTTTCATGCCCATGGTGAGCATAACCAGCTAACATCACATTGTAAAGGATTATATCCCTGTCAGAGCCTCTCTTGAAAAGTTTTTCTGCGTAGGTAATACTCCCAGATTTTGAGTACATATCAACCAAAGCACTAAACAACTTCTTATCCGCTTCGATCCTGCTCCTTAAGATGTACGCATGAATCTGCTTTCCAGGATCCAGGGCAGCTTTTATTGCGCAGGCACTAAGAACACTGATGAGAATTACAGCATCAGGAACTATTGATTCCTTCGCCCTGAACTCACTTAAAAGTTCAAATACAGCTTCACATTTCTGTGATTTGAGATATCCAGAAAACAAAGCTGTCCATACAACAGTGCTCTTTTCAGCCAATGAATCAAAAAGTCTCCGTGCTTCTACTAGGTTACCATGAAAGGCATGGCCCATAATCATTGACGTGACCGAGAAGGAATTTTCAAACCCCATTGCTGCGTGAACTGACTTTGCATACTTCATATTGCCACACTTACAGTAGACATCAACAATTCCACTGAGTATAAATGAATTCGAAGTCATCCCATTCTTCAACACCCAAGCATGGACTTCCTTTCCATGTTTGCAGCTCCTCAGGCCAGAGCAAGCACTTAAAACACTAGCAAAAGTGTGCTCATTCGGCCTAAATCCATTCTCCGCCATACGGACAAACAGATTGAGTGCTTCTTCTTCAAAACCATTCTGGGCATACCCTGCAATCAATGTGTTCCAAGACACATTATCATTCAGCTCCGGTTCTGTCCAAAATAGATTAACTGCCTCTTCCAATTTTCCTTCTCTGCAACAAGCCGCCACCATTGCATTCTTCGAAACCAAGTCAACCACCCCTCTATGTCCACTAAAAACCTGCCACGCTTCTTGAAAATATCCACACTTAGAATACATATCAATAAGTGAGCTCACCGCGAACCCACTTGAATCATTGGCAGTTTTCACCATAAACGAATGCAACTCCCTTCCATAAGACACCACTTCTAACTTTGCAGTCAAGTTCAGCATAGTTGTGAGACTAATCTCATCAATTCTAATCCCACAATCCAGTGATTTCATTTCACCGAATAGCTCAAGCGCACAATCCTCATACCCGTCTGCGCTGACGTAACCAGATAACAGTGAATTATAAGTGACCAAATCCTTGTACGAAGCAGAGTCAAATAACTGGCGGGCTCGCTTCAAGTTTTGTGCTTTTATGTGAGCGGATATAATGGCATTCCAAGAGAAAACGTTTCGTTGGGGCATTTCGTCGAACAGTTTCTGGGCTTCTCGAAAAAGGCCATTTCTGGAATACAAGTGTATGAGTTGATTGGAAGTGAAAATGGTTAGCGGAAAACCGGCTTTTATGGCTTGAACGTGATATATAAGACCATCTTTTAGAAATTGCATTTATATACAAGTTGCTTATCCCTGTCCCTCTGCTTTGATGGCGTTTTCTGAACCAGAAAATATTATAAAGAAAAGTTTAACTGCGTATTTTGAATTGAAGGTGCCAAACCAATCGACTCAAACGACATTAACAATGACGTCGTTAGGAGAGTGCATGAGTGCTGTCTGCTATGAACCAAAACGAGGTCGTCTGTTTCTTTTTCCTTTTTTCATTATTTAAATTTTTTATTCAATAATATTTGTATGAAAAATAGAAGAATATGCATGTACATGTATAGTATGTGTATGAAAAATAGAAGTATTAGAAAGAAAAAAAAAAAGTACATACGTATGTGCATAATATGCAAATTTACTAACCAGAGCAAAGATTTATATTATTTTCATACTTATATGGAATTTTTGTAGAAATGTCCCCTGAACTTATACATCATTTTCAATTTGTCACCTTAAAGAAAAATTTAAGACAAATGTCACCTTAATTTTTCAAAATCCATGATTTGTCATCTAACTTTAACACCATCCAATTTTCCATCCATTTTTATGGATATTTTAATCTTTCCATTTTCAAGGAAAAAAAAGAGAGAAAAAAGAGATCTCTCTCTCCTTTTCTCCCCCACCCCAACCCAACTCGCCCCCAAAGCACATCGCACATAACCCCCCATCACCCCTCTCTTCTCTCTCTCTCTCTCTCTCTCTCTCTCTCTCTCTCTCTGAGTATGTATAAAAAATTTATGGTGTTCATTGAGCATGTCTGAAATTTGCAGATACCTGATTTAAAACTACTTAAGCTTCCCACCAAAAATCCAATCCCTTTCTTGTCTTCATGGTTTCATTAACTTACGCCACTGTGTTTATGTTGAAGAATCTAAAGTTTACTTGGTCACCATTTGTTATGTAAGCTAGCGAATTGTTGGTTTGGTAGTTGTCCTTCCACAAATTTTCAATATTCAAATGGAAAAATACCAAAAAGAAAAAATAAGAAGAAAAAGGTGGGCTGAGGGAATTTGTGTGTGGAGGGTTGGTGTTCCATGGTAGAGAGAGGAGGAAGGTGAAGAGGGAAGGGGGAAGAGGGAATGGAGGAAGGGGCAATGAAGAGGGAAGGAGGAATGGATTTCAAGGCGGGCGAGGTTGGTTGGAGCCGCCGGTAGGGCATAGGGGATGGGGGAAGGTGAGATTTTTATTATTATTATTTTTTTTCCAATTTTAATTGTTTAAACGATATACAATTTTTTTTTGTAATGATTTTTCCATTTTTCAAAATACGACTAAAATACCCTTAAAAATAGATGGAAAACTGGTTGGTGTTAAAGTTAGATGACAAATCATGGATTTTGAAAAATTAAGGTGACATTTTTCTTAAATTTTTCTTTAAATTGACAAATTGAAACTAAGGTATAAGTTCATATAACATTTCTACAAAAATCCCTTTTCATATTTCCGTAGATAACAAATAAAGAAATATCTAAAAATGGAAATTGGTACCATGGTAAGATTGTTATACAGTTCATTGAAATTTCATGTTGGTATAATGGTAAGATTGTTATACAGTTAAAATTTTAAGTATATTCTTGTTGTGCAGTGAAATTTCATGTACAGTTTCCAATTACTCAGACGAGCATAAGCCTTGCTCCTTCATCCAACTCTGACAATAGCCAACAACTTCACAATATGTTGAATCAGATCAGATAATGAAATGATGTCTCCTTGACAACATTAATGTATGAAGAACATTAGCAGAAAACAAATATTGGCATGGTTCCTCAAGTGAAAGTTTCCCTCTGATTTACAACAATCTAACTGATTCAGCAACAACAATCTAACCGACTCAGCTTGATTTGCAGTTCCATGGTTTTACGGCATTGATTGATGGAACACAACTTTGGCGGCTGAGTATACCGATCTTGCGTCATCTGCAAGGAAAATAATTGCACAACAATCAACATATAGAGCCTTGCATCAAATAATGGAATCTCTTTCATTCATGTAAAACCACCAGAAGTTACAATATTTTTGCCTACACAGAAAGACGATAATATTCATGAAAATGAATTAGACAGGATGCCCCTCAGAAATGGGTTCACAAATATTTTATTTTTCAACTTGTTAACATGAGACGAATAAAGCTATGTGTGTGTGTGTGTGTGTGTGTGTGGTAACTAGGTTTACTAATTACCTTTCTGTGTCATCTCAAGCATCACATTTTGGAGTACAGGATATTTCAGTGATTTAATAATAACTTGAAATTCTGCCATTAGACCATCTTAGTTGTCTAATGCTCTGCAGTAATCACATACACCAAATGGTATGGGGAAAATATGAACACTCATGCAATTTCATACACACTTTATTTCCTTTTTACGCAAAATATACTACTAGATGGGGTTAAATAGGATACCTAGCTATATGCAAAATACACGTTTGAACTCGTACCTGCAATTGCAGCCAAATTAAATACAGAAGGCACATTGGTCTCTGCCTCAACTGCAGCTTTGGAAGCTGCAATACCAACTGCCAGACTTTGCATGACATCTAAACCTGCACAAATAGAAGCAATAGTTCCCCCAACCAAGCAATCACCAGCCCCTGTAAGCCTCACCACTGATGCAGGAAGTGCAGGAAAATGCAAAGCAAAGAGAAAAGAGCTTCTCTCAGAATCCGGAGGACTCGAGAACAGATTTGAAGGACAACTTGCAGTCACGGTATTAAATAATTCTCCATTGGAAGCATACTGTTTGATTCCCTCACAACCAATCCTCATGAAGCTTGGCCCTCCTCTAGAGCATAAGAACACACCATCTGAACCAACTGTCACAACAACTATTTTAATACCATTCTCTAGCAAAACCCAGACTGCAGATTTTAGCATATGGAACAAGGTTTCTGTTGAACATTTCTTTCTGCTATTGTTCCTTTCAATTGGATGATACACATTTCCACCAGACAAATTATTTGCCATGGCAACAAGTTCATCTTCATTGGGTGAAGCAAAAGTTACCTGTACATAGTAACCAGCACGTTAGTTGCAAATGAGGATAAAAAAGAAACCCTGGAAATATAAAGACTACAGCAGGGTCAAGCATATAATTGTTTTTATTAGTTACCCTTAAATAGTTTTTTCTTTAAATAGTAATGCAATTTTTTTATTAAAGATGGCAAGGGGTTGAACCCAAGTAACTTACAAACAACAACATGATTATACAATGAGATCCATCTCTGTAAAATTTTATTATATATTAGTTCCCGTACATGTAAAGGGAGGCCGTAAGGTAACCAGTTCTTTTTTTTCCACACCCCCTCATCCCCAGGCAGAAAAAGATACCAAAAAAAGGATAAGCACTCATAGATACTCATCAACTAAAACTATAATCATAAAAAGGGCGTAACCCATTCTACGAGTGACCTGGATCTAACATTTAAGAAGAATTAATAGCAATGTGGACATAAGAGCAAAAGGATAACACTCACATACTTGACAACTGAACTGATTCTTCTAGATTTTGCTACTGATACAGGTTCAAACCACACCGGAATTTTGCATTCTGCTGCCACTGAAATAAACCCAAAATAAGAGAAAATAAAATTGAGAATTGAGTAAAAGATACTGAGAGAGGGAGAGAGGGAGAGAGAGAGAGGGAGATCTAAAGTAAAATGTAATAAATACACTGGCAAGAAGCTTTTAGAGCAGAAAGATTCAGGTTTGCATCAATCATCAACACTGGAGCAGAGCGTATATTATATTTGAACTGCTGGATCCACTCAGGTGTTAGAAATTTTTCCTGTTCCAGGGTCATCATGTAAGCATTAAATGTTCTGAACATGCCATTCTTAACTTAAGCTTTGTTTATGTTTTCAATTTAACCACTCTCATAAATAAACAAATTTCTCTTATTGAACTTGAACATACGATAGCTTCTACACTTGCAACAGCAGCAGCCAACTCCCCACTAACATCAAGTACATTGCATACAACAGGAGTCTCAATGTTTTGGTGCTTCCAAATCCCTAATCCAAAACCATCATAACATATTAATACACGAGCACGAATTGTGCTGAGATGCTTTAATAATTTCAAGATAAAGGAAAAAGGACTCAATTTTGATTGTAAATTATCCCTGACAGACACACTGAAAGATAAGTCAAACTGACTAAATTTTTGTTGTAAATAGAATATCTAAAACCTTATTGCAATCTGGAGTTATAACTATAATCAAAAGTCAACGTAGGTGAAAGGTAAATTGCAAACATAATAGATGACCTTCAGTAGATAGCCCAGAAGACTTCCAGTGCTCCAACAATAAGTTTCCTAATGAAAAAGAAAATAACTTGTCAGTTTCACAAGTCATATGTGCTGTACAAAAAAATGTGATTATGTTGCAAACACAATTCAGATAAAAATATATTAGAAAAACAGTCAAAGCCTAGTGAATAAGCCTGAGCATGTGTTAAGATTCAAATAAATTAATTTTGGATATATGGTTATGAATCGTAACATCAGATTTGGACTACGGAGTGATTACAATGAGCACTCCAATTTGGAGTATGTTCATATTGCTACTTAAATCACTGGAAGCCTGGCATCCCAACATTACGATATATCAAAAAAATTATATAAAAAAGTATCCCAGCCCTAAAAGCATTACTTGATATTTTCCAACTAAGCATCCAAACAATTCTTATCAATTTCACAAAGTACTATTGATGATGAAACCTGCATGGCTCTTGTGGTTGTGGAGGTTGGAAAGCAGTAATTGTAATAATAAACAAAAAAAGGTCAGAAGACCACCTGGCATGTCAAGCCCCAAGGCACTAATCATGAATGGCTTTGCTCCTAGCTTTGATATGCACTCAGCAACATTCCTTGCTACCCCTCCTAGCACATAGCTGACCTGAGCAGATGATTCCCATGGATAAGCACACGCAAATAAATATCTAATATCTTTTCCAATATATACCCCTGCTGAAAGATTCTTTCTGTGTAGCAGTGAAAACCAATTTTTCATCATTTCAAACATAAACTTCAAGGTACAATTACTTAAACTTAGCCCTTGGTGGTGACAGAACTTGAAACGTCAAAATACAGCAAATCAATATCCAATAAAAGAAGAAGAAAAATAATCCCAACTTGCAGCAAAGCTGAAGACTCTCTGTATTAGCAGTGAGAACCAAATCTTCATCACCTCAAAGCATGAACTTCAAGGTACAATTCTGAAAACTAGGCAATTTGGGGTACTACAATTTGAAGTTTCAAAATACTCAATCAAACTCACATGAAAATTACCATTTTATTCTAAACCAAGGGAATTGGAGCAGAAGAACTTTTCCAGAAGCTTGAAATTGTTTAGCAAAGTGGAATCTAAAATACCAAATTGAATTAACTCACCAGACACAAAGAGTACATTAACAATGTTGGACTACAATTCCAATTCACCTAAAAGAAAATTTTTATATGAAAAGTTTCATTAAAAAAAAAATTTTGTGGGGGAAGAAAACTAAACTTACCTTACCTGGAGTAGTGGTTCTGGGATTTGCAGGGATAGAAGGTGTGGCATGAATGTCCAACACCATTCCGCCTATCACCACAGGCTCTGCCTCCTCACTCTTCACTTGCCCATTACTTAATAACAGCACCTTGCAGTAGTTAAAAACTCAAAATTTATCAAATACAACATCTTTTCTTTTTCCACCAAGCTTCTCAGTACATAGTGCAAAAGATAACCCAACAAAAAATAAAAGAAGAAAAATGGAAAAAGATTGTGGATGAATCAATCTCACCTGCTGCAGACCATTATTAGCTTGAGGTGGTAATACAAGGTGACGAGAAATACAATCCAATCGCCTCCGTGCACTCTTCTCCATTGTCGTCGTCTGGTTTACAAATACAGCTTCTGAATCCTGCTCTCAGTTGGACTTGACGGAGACGTAATTGTTCTTGGGCTCTTGCTCTGATCAAAATCCTACTGGATAGTTTTAGTTGAAGCCCATAAGGTTGATAATGGCCTTGACGAGATTGGGCTGAACTGAGTTTATATGTATGGGCTAAGTTTGCTGTTGTTCGAGTCTTGAGCGTGGGTCATCTCACACACACAAATTTGATCACTACACAGCATCTGAAATTTTCCCAACTTTTCAATTTTGACCCTTTCATTGATGTTTCTGAAAACTTCATAAGTAGTAACAAAAAATTTCAAAAATGTCAAAAATAATATTGTCATTGTTGGCCTCATCTCATACATCTTCGTCGAGTATAGTGAGTAAATTTTTTAACGTGAATGGCAAAACTCTTTATTCTTTGACAACATGTTTTAGAGCATCTCCAGGGGAGTCAAATACCAAACATCAAATTTAAATTTGATGGTTGATGTGGCAATTTGATATTTACACAGTTTTATACTCCACCCGATATGTCAAATAAATAATTATTGTAACAGTCAAATCATTTAAGATAAAGAAGAAAAAAAATTAAAAAGGAAAATAATAAATGACAGTTACAACCAGCTGTCTTTAAAAAATAATAAAATATTCATTTGACATCTTGCTTTTGGGATGTCAAAAATAACAACTGAACCTCCAGCCTTCATTCCACATCAGCTTTGACAATTCGGTTGGAGTGATGTGAGATGTTATTTCTAACCGTTAAA
Source organism: Prunus salicina (assembly GCA_020226455.1). NCBI lineage: Eukaryota > Viridiplantae > Streptophyta > Magnoliopsida > Rosales > Rosaceae > Prunus > Prunus salicina. The sequence goes on along the minus strand of CM035347.1, from coordinate 14,353,239 downwards.
TGTCTATGTGTCACTTTTGACATATCGGTTGGAGATGCTCTTAGGATTTGTTTGGAACTGTTGTTTTAGGAAGTACTTTTGCTCATAAGCACCTTTATTATTAGAACATTAATTTTTTTTATTTATAAAAAATCCAATTGCTTTTTAGAGAAACACATTTTATGTGAAGCAAGTCCTATGACCAAGAAGCACTTTTAAATATTTATGTCAAACTTTATCAAAAACGTTTTTGACTGTCATAAAGCGTTTTTAAGAGTTTCATAATTACTCCTAAACAGGAAATTAGATATATAGTTAGTTAGGCCACGTATTGTAAGAAATGTGCTTATCATGAAAGTTAGAGGACCCAAATTGGAATCACATGTCCTCCTATACTCAAAAGAATAATGAAAAAAAAGAGCTCGTGAGTCATCGGCCTCAAGTCAAGGTTAGGATGAGGTAAAATCTGAAGTCATAATATTAGGCACATGTGTTGTGAGAAGAAGTAAAGTAACATAAACAAAAGGGAAAAAAAGTCGGTCGTTAATCCCTTTTTGAAATTGTCCAGATACACAATCCACGTTAATCCCATTCGAGAAAATAACGGTAGTAAACACTTATCAGTTCGCCAGTTATCCACATTGACCGCTATGAACATAAATTGCCTGCCCAGTGCTTATCCAACCGCCCACTTTAGCCTATCCTTCTTTTTTGGCCACCTTGTAAACAGTAAATGCATGCATTTCCACTTGGTTCACTTCTTTGTATTCTTACCCCATTTTCACCCATCAATCCTATCTTCCCACCCTCCTTATCTTTACATCCACCATATAAATTTTAAAAAACACAATTCTATTTTTCCACCCACCAATATTCCTAAACTACCCTTCTGATTATTACCTCATTTCATCTCTCCTTTTATTCTCTATGCTCGTGTCTTCCCTCTCCCTCTCTCTCTCTCTCTCTCTCTCTCTCTCTCTCTCTCTCTCTCTCTCTCTCTCATTTTTGCTGTATCTTATTTTCCATCTCTCACGCTTCATCTCTCTCTCATGTTTACTATACAAACTAAAATTGTTTTTTGCTGTATCTTCTTTTTTGTTGTTGTTGTAAATATGGATTTTATGAATGTAATGATATTTATGCTTTTAACTTCCTAGTATTGTAAATAAACTCTTTCTCCGAAGTTATCCAAATGCCATAAATCTAATGAACTTTGCAATAAAAAATTATAAAACACCCATGCAAAACACATGGGAATGTCAAAGAGTACAAAGCCAAACAGATAAGGGAAAAACAACAGTACTCACCCAATTCACATGTCTCACCCTCAAATTTGTTAAAAGTCCAAGTTCAATCATCATCAGATGCTACTGTTTCTGTAGTTATGACAGTAGACCTTGTTTCTCTTTCTTTTTCCTTAAGTCCGTTTAAGTCATTTTATAATAGGGTTAAATTTGTCTTTAAAAGTTTAAAGATAAGGTGGGTGGAAAAATAGAATAAGTGGGTGGAAATAGAGCACTCTTAAGAAAATTTGAGAAGATCTTCTTCATGCCCCTATTTAGGACTGTCTTCCACTTATCTTGATAAGTACGTGGGGATTAGACACTAATCTTTCTTAATACAATTACTAATTGTATACTAACCATGCTACATCAACCTAAAAAAAGCCCGAATCATGAGCAGGGACGATCCTATGTCCACCCGAGCAACTTGATATTTTATAGTCCAATATTAATACTCAGTCCACCAAAGCACACCTCCACACACCCCATCATGTGATCCCACCCACAGAATTTTTTTTTTCTTTAGTTAATTAATATTTATTACTAATCCTTTTTCAGAAAACACACATTCCTAGAGAACATCCTTTACTTCTTTTGTCTCAAAAAAACAATTTTTTTTTTTTTTACCTTTTCTAGTGTACATAAAATGCCAATTCATTTTTTTTTTCTTATGAATTTTGGCTACTTCTCATTTTTATTTTCCAAGTTGGCTTGGATGGATTAAAATGGTTCAGTTTTGTTTTTCTTCTTCTTTTGTAATGGATAATAAATGCTTTCAATTCTTTTCCTTTCATGGAGAAGTTTATCATGTAATTGCTAATTGACCTTAAAATTCATATTTCACTTAAATTCATTCGCACCATCAAGTTTTCTAAGTTTGTATATAAGATAAATTTAGCCCACCATATTTTCAAATCCTTAGTCCGTCCCTGATCATGAGATCAAAGATAAATAAACCTCGAAACTCTTAACTTCTCACCCATCAAATTATTTTGATTACATTCACTTAACAAAATAAAAGAATCAAAGTACCAAGGCACCAACCCAACCCATGAAGTCCATCTACTCAAGTGGAATACCATCTTTGATGAATTTTGGCATTTTGAATTTTGAAATGATAAAGTGGGGTTCTGCCGAATTTTTTTGTAAACTTCAGTATGATGCTACTGAAAACCATTAACATTTTCAGTTTGGGTAGCGGTATCGTGTAACTTGGTTAGCAAACTTAAATGTATTCTCCAATGTTCTGTTTTGGTGTATCAAACGAAAGCACAAACAACCAAATTTATAAATCGTAAAAACTTCAACAAAACTGAAGAATTTTGAATTTGTATACTTCATTTGGAGGCTCAAAGATAGGATTTAAAGTCCCATTCATCAAAAATAACATTTACTCTCATCAACTTGTGAGAGTGTGAGAGAGCTAATGGGCAGGCTATGGCTCATCAAAAGTGGGATTGTCAACAAATAAGTTTGGATTTAAAAACAACTTGGTCTTCAATAGTAGTCATTTTATGTTATATTAATATTTTAGGGGTCAACCTGCCAACCCACTAAAATACCTGTTTATTAAATGGGTTGTGTTAACCTATATAATACCTGCCAACCTGCTAAAACATGAAAGGAAATGGAGACTTTAGCACACACATAAGGGGTTTCTAACCCTTGCCACTTTCATTCCTCTCCAACACCTTATCCACCATACTACAGACAACTTCGTGATTATATGCTACACTATTTGATATTTATAATGTTTCTACAAGCTGTTTTTTAAAGAACTAGAATTTCACATGTCTTTAATTTTTCTTTTTGTTCTTTTATAGAAAACATTGGTGTGTAGCTTGAGGTGGGAATAATGGGAGAAAAACAAATAAAAAACGGGTGTCATAATAATGGACGTCTATAAAAGGAAACAAGGGGAGAAAAAAAATCACAACTCAAAAAACAAAAAACCTATCTTGGCCAATTTTCTTCCTTCCCATTTCTCTCGATCTAAACCTATCTCCTCAAACTCAGAAATAAAATGGCCTCTTCATTCCCATTTTCTCTCGATCTAAACCTAGCTCCGCCAACACAAACATAGGGGCAAGGGGTTGCACCAATGTGGATTGCCTACTTTGCTTCCTCACGAAGACCAGTTACCCTAAACGACTCATTACTCATTGACAATGATGTTGCCATTGTAGATGTGGTTTGGTGGCTCTCAGGGATGTGCGTGTGCTGGGAACAAGGGATGATAACAAGGTGGTGAGTGATTCCATGACACTGAGCGTGCAAAGTGCGGTGTTAGTCGCAAGTGTGGGTCATCGCCTCATAGTGAAATCCCATGAGGTGCAAGTGCTAAGAGCTCAGTCGATTGTAGAGTGGAATTTGGTTGAAGATTGTGAGCGTGTTATAAAGAGTTTGAAGAGGGAAAAGGCAAAGACGGCAGAGAAGAATCGACATCAGCTTGAAATATTGCAGGAAGAGAATCAAAAGCTGTCAAAGATGGTAGATTATTACTCTCAAGACATGCAAAAGCAGCTGGAGGCCCTGGATCGACCGGGTAAATGCAAGCAACAAGATCATGACACAAGTTATGCTCAAGCTAAATGTGTGATCTTTGGGAGCTCAAGTGATGAGCCCCAAGAAGCTATGCGTGAAAACCCAAGAGAAGAGGTCCATAGGGCAAAACTAAAGGCTCCTATTAGGGATCAGGAAGCGTGCCATGATGTTGTTGTTTTTTTTAAAATTATTTAAATAATTGTTTTTAAATTAATGTAGTCCCCTGTTTCCTCTTTTTTTATTTTATTTATTTAATATAATGTGAAATAAATAATTTTTTAATTTTTTAATTTTTTAATTTTAATTTTAATTTTAACGACACAAATTAATGTGCTAATCATCCAACTATAAATACTCACAAGTGTACAAATCTATTGGAAACTAGGAATGAGTAAACATGTTATTAATTAGGTAACTATAAATACCTGACACGACACGGCCCATTGCCACGCCTAGTCCCAAGTTTGAGTCCTAGCATTCGTGTAATGTGTATGAGTTCAGTATATTATCGCCTTTCTTAATATGAAAAGTCTTTAAAAAAATTATATATATACAGAGAGTTTCCATATTGAGGGTTTATTTGAGGGATACCCTTATAGGGTCGACTCTGCATTGTATTTCACTAATTCAAACATCTATTTTTTAGATAATCATTCAAAGATCGTCTCTACAAAAAAAAAATCACTTAAATCTGATATAATTTGACCACTTGAGTTATTGAAATTTTAGTACTTTCTTGAAGCACCGTATTCATTGATTTTGTAGAACACAGTTGGATGTCGAAATGATTTCCGATTTGTCTAAATTATTGAAAAAAAATTCGTAAGGGACCCTAAAGGGTGTCCCTCAATAGAAGGGAACTATATATATATTTTAGGGGGATGCCTTCAATAAATTTAGGGGTGACAATAAATTTTTTCAAATTCTTCTTCCTCTTCTTCTTGTTACTATATCATTACGACTAGTACATCATATATCAATCCTTTTATCATAGTCAAGCCCTGTGATTTTAAAGAAGACCAAGCCCATTAATTTCAACTAAGAACTAAATGCAAAAGGTACGTACTTCCATGATGCTGATGGTGATCCCAATTTGATTATGGTATATGTACAAAATTAAATTCAACATTGACAGGCATTACAATAAAGGTTGGAAAGGATTGGTGGCTTGTTCAGTAGCTAGATATGATGAAGCATCTCAAAAAAGTACTGATTTTTCTTTGGTGGTAGACCAAGCATGCTGGTGAATTATGATGAAGACATGTCCTTGCTCCCTTTAAAATTAGTCCCACGCCACATGAATGTAATCCCTTGGAAATTATAAAATGGACAACACAAAGATTGTGGCTACAATCTTCTAATTAATTCATCCTAAATTCCAAGTAATTAAGTCAAATTGACTTGGAATGTCAGTAGAGTCTTTGAACGCATATTGCGCTGAGGGCACCCTTGCCTGAGCGTCACACGCTGTTGCCCAAGAAATAAATGTCAGTATATGTTTTTCCAATCTGTAGTTTGGTTAAAGTATAATGTGAATACAATTTTAGATATGGTTGTATTGGTGGACTTGACTTTTCAGAGGTTAATTAATCCTTATCCAAAATAATAGTAAGTTGGTAACCCAGAAATCAGATTAAGCTGGTTATTATCGGGAAGAGTTATGATTTGGCCAAATTCATGCCCCTACTCAACATAGTGATAAGGTAGATTTGAAAAAAGCTACCAAAAAAGAAACTCCAAACAAATGAACTTTGTAAGATTCCAATGCTTCAAGATATGTAAAAGAAGAAGGCAGCCAAGGAGGAGGAGAAGTTCTTGCAGGTTCCCTGGTCAAGATCTTTCATCACATGCATTATTTGGTGCAATATGGTCCGCAGAGAGAATGAGAGAGTTCAAGTGGTGAACCACTAGGAGTTGAAAAATATTAGAGCATGCTGCACTGTGTGTATCCACAACGTTCTAATTTGGAATTTAGTTTGGAAGGGCACATCAAGGTGAGATTATAAATTGAAAAAGGAACAAATGTGAGGTGGTGAGATTTGCAGCTATCAGTTTCAAGCAAATTGCTATCAACTCATTGTAGTGATTTGGCCTTTGGGCGGCACATACTGGTTATTAGCCAGTTTCCTAATTGTGGAGGAGAGTGAGTTTGAAATTTCTTTTACTCTTAAACAACTAGCTAGGGAAACTCAATTGCAAAACCTACATGAGTGAATGAGACATACCATTTCTTGGAATTGCGGATATGTTCTCGTTATATTGTTGGCATGTTCTCACTGTGTTGTCGTATGTATGGATGTCGATCTACTCTGCTTGTAAGAGAAATCTCTCACTTCACCGTAGCTGAAATTGGGTACTCGACAACATATATGAACATTCCAACAAGATAATCCAAGCATATTGACAATGCTCACCATTCATATGAAGATCATGTCAGCATCCATATATATATATATATTTATGTTTGAGAATCTCATATATATCAAACTCTAAGGCCTGTATTGCATGATTTGTGCAGTGAGACGAGAATTGATTTAACAAAAATTCATTGAGCTGAATAAAAACTCTGGAGGGATTTCAATAGGCAACACTAAGATGCAACTGAAAATTGGTGAACTAAACAGACACCACACATATACGTACGTAATTAGGATGCAATTAGATTACGTAACCCAAAAGCACTTATCAAATGCGGAAAACCTTAATTCTGAAATACGATAAATTAGTGCCTCACTTATTGCTAATGAGTGGAGACAGTCAACAATTTTAAAGTCCTAAAAGTAATGCTTCCTATTTCAAATGCGAGATAAACTCTCAACAAAATATTAGCGTCACTCACTGACGCGCATATTAAGTGAATGTACGACTCTTTGTTTAAGTATTGTTATTATCGTTATTATTGATATTCCATTTTTACTTTTTGCAAGACCATTAATCCGTCGCGAAAAATTTCAACCTTTTATTGACTCAGGCTGAAAGATGTCCTGATAAGAAAATAACAGCTCCATATATACGCCAAAAATTCCTAAACAAATTAATATGAAAAGCAGAATAGTGGTTCATTCTCAAAGGACACCCCATTGAAGGTCACTAATTAAGTTTTCTCATGTTTGTGTAAGAGTTATGCATTGCACATTGTCCCATCCCATCTCATCCATGATAATTATTATTTTATATATATGTTTCTTACGAGCAATTTTCGTGCGTGTATCTGACGTTAATATATATGACCTAAAATTCATTAAATTTTAATTATTTGAATGATCATCTAACTCTTTGTGTCGTCGTATATGTTGTTTTTCAAATGCATGCTAGAATATAACATAACAAATTTTGTTTTTTTAAGGTATATTGCTTTGATGTTGCTCTGTCTTTCGTGTATTTTGAAGTATTAATTTATGAACTTTAAAAAGATTGAGGGACTAACATTTTCCCTCTGAATTAAAGGGCAGTCCAAATCAATGATCCCAAAATACAGGCAAGTCGGCAATTATGAAATGAAAGCAAGTGGTTCTTTATTTCTCTTCCACAAAGTTCCCAAAGTAAAATTTAAGGCCGAGATTAAGAATTCAATGCACGTGTGTTGGACCGACCTACACGTGGACCCAAACCCTAATAAAATTAAAGAGCAAAAGAAAAAGCACGTGGTCCCATGTTTGGAAAAGATGCTTAGCTCTTTCTCAAACGCGTCTAAGCAGAGCACCAGGAGTAGCCAAGTACACGTCTCCAATCACTACCTTTCCTAATTTCCTTGACCATATTGCCCCTGGATTTTGGTGATTGGTAGGCGTTAACTGCCAAAAACTGCTAGAATTCAAATGATTTTAATTTATTATGGTCACTTAATTTGACAAAGGAGTTCCTTTCCCGGAAGGTTGTTTAAGACATAAAGCAAAAGGAGATAGGGACTTGCATTTGGTAAACATTAATTTATCTATTTCTGACAGCTAAGTTTTTTTTTTTTTTTTTTTGGTTTTTTGGGAGCTCCTTATTCATTGTTATAACTCTTGTGTTGTTCCTGTATGTTTTACTGTTATTGAAGGGGAATGAGATGAGTTAATTAACTTATGCTTGAAGACAGAAAATTTAGATGTGGGCTACATTTCTGACAGCTGAGTTTTGTTATTATAAGCTGTTAATTTTTACGTTGTTCGACTGTTTTATAATACCAACTAACCTGTAGTTTAGTGGTATCTGTCTTCACTTGGTTGGAGGAGATTTCATTTTCAACTCACATGAATGACGAGATTGATATATATTTGTGATGAGTTCGATATATAGTTAATGGTAGTAATAGTCTTGTTGTGGATGCATTAGCTCGTTGTAAATTGTTGTAGGTGTATTAACCTGATGTAAAAGTATCTTCTAATTCTCCCATTGTTTATTTTTTTTTTTATAAAAGTTTTCTAATAATGCTATTGGTAGGATCTCTTGTTTGGAGAGAGAGTATTTTTTTACATATCCACTTAAAATTAATTAAGACCAAGTTGTAATGCAAGACAAACCTACTAACCAACCATGCACTCTGGTAAAATAAAAATTCACTTTATTCAAATGCTATAGAAAACCAAATGGAAAACCCACTAACTCAATAAAGATATTCATGGTAAACTAAAACACGAAATGGAAGAAAAGATATGCAACTAGAGATATTTAAATTCCTACTTGAAGATATAGATATGGCACAGCCATGCATATGATTTTATTTCCGACTTTAACTGCAAACACTTGTCTGTCTGAGATTAGGCAAAAAAAAAGGTTATACAAAGCTTTGAGATATTTTAGTTGCTTTAGCTTCAAATACCTGTCTGGAAGGAACACCAGTTGGAAACACAAGGATTTGATTTGAATATAGATGTGATGATCATATGCGACCTTGTCCTAGATTCAGTTGTAGCAAAAAGATATGCAAATTGTTGCTTTATAAATTTGGATTGGAACACCAGCTGGAAAACAAGGATTTTGATTTGAACACAGAGATGTGATGGTTATATGCTGCCTTTTACGAGATTTAGTAGTAATAAAAATATATGCAGGTTTCCGCAAACTATCAACTGCAAAAAGGATCAACTTTACATGTTAATATATAGGCGACTTGCCTTGCCCACTTCATTTTTCTTTCATCATTTCAGTTCTGGTATTGTAAAACCAAGTTGCATGCACATGTTGGTAAAGATACATACAAGTTGAGCCACCGAGAGTTCTGCTTCGTTGAATCAAATTTAACATTGATAATTTTCTAATGATTTCTGGTGGTGATGCAACTTTATCTTAGATAAACTAGTTTATTGGTTGGTTTTGTTGTAACCCATTAATTCAACAGATTCAACCTGCTATTCAAATCTTGCGGGTCAATGTGGAATCTCCCTTGAAGAATTAAATGGATCGTTCATATTAATAATAAGATTTTACAGATGTATATATATTGAGAATCTCACCAATACCAATATTTATTAATATCATAGAAAAACCCTAGCCGCTAAAAGAGAGAGAGAGATATATATATATATATATATATATGAGAGAAAGCTTTAGATTGGGCCCCCCCGATCTCTTTAGATTTTCAGTGTTATTTGGTTTTTGGTGAACTTATGTCGATCTACTTCTTCTTTGGTAGATCTATTATTTCAGATCTGTGTTCTGGTTGTGCCTCATCTTGCGAGGCTGCTATTTGAGGTGTTGCGGCTTGGTCATGGTAGATCCACTGCTCATTAGTGCGTTGAGGCCCTAGAGTAACTAGGTGGCGTTGTCTATGTCATGTCCCGAAGGAAGATTAGTGGCAGTCGGTTTTCCTTTTGTCGACATTGTTTTGGTTTTTTATTTTAATTTAGTTTGTTCAATAAAGTCCATAAACTCTATGAGTTTTCTGTTTTTTTTTTCTTTTATGATTCCAGAAACTTAGTTGCATTTGCTAGGTGTTCTTAGTCTCTCTAAGAGAGTCATGTCAGTTAGCGGCTAGTTTTTGTCTTTAATATCATTGGATTAGATTCGGGAAAATTATGACAGTTAAGAGGGGTTATAGAAAAGTTATTTTCAAGAGTAATTCTCATATCGTTTCAACTTTTCAATTGGCTCAGGTCACAGGGGAAGTTTACCCATGTTTGCCATATTGTTATTAGAATGGCTCCCTTTATAGTATGTGTCTCTTGTATTATTATTCCTATTGATCTAATAAAATTTTAATTCCTTTTTATCAAAAAATTTATTATCGTAGTATACGTTGCTATTTGGGTCCCAAATTAACTCAATTACCACTCTCAAGTTTTTAAAATATGAAATTTCTGATGGGTTCTTTATTCCAAAATTAATATAAGTAATTATAAAAGAAAACCCTAAAGTGGTCGCGATCATCAACATCTCTTAATAGAGGCATGATTTTCTTTTAGTTTTTTTCTATCAAATTTTTTAAGGTATACTGTTTGGATTATATAAAATCCTTATTTAAGAAAAAAAAAAATTAGAGAGGTTAAGTAAATTAATCAACCATAATGTATAATAATCGGAAAACAAAATAATTTATTAATTGGGTAACAATAATGATGATGATGAGAATCACAATAAGTTCAAAAGTATTATTAATTGGGTAATGAATTGGAAATAAAATAAGGATCATGGTGGACCAAGAAAGCATATATATAAAATGCGGGAAACTTGTATGCTGTCAAGATTTGAGCCACATAAAACCCTAGTTCATGTGTGATTCACATGCAGCTAGCTGTTGTCGTATCCCTATCTGTACTAAGATTATTTCTTGCAATGATGAATTTGTTGAAAATTGACAAGTTAGAGAGAGAGAGAGAGAGAGAGAGAGAGAGAGAGAGAGAGAGAGAATCAAATGTTTCCCAAACGTTTGTGTTCTAAATGATTTTCTCTCCAAGTTGTGAAATGGAATTTTGGATGCATGGATGGCACGTAGCTGCAGATGTGTGGAGAGCAGAGAGATTGATCAGGAAGGTATATGATTTTTTCAATTGTCCCTTTCCTTTGCCGGCCGCAACCATATATGTTTTGTCATTATGGTTTCCATGGAATTTTACCTGTTGTGCTCAAATTTGTGCGAAGAAATTTAAAAAGAAGAAAGGACTGATGTTCGTTTACCTCATCTTCCACGTTCTGTTTTAGAGCACTACAAGGCGGACATTTTGGTTTCTTTTTTAACCATTTGGACACCATAATTATTCATTGAATTATGTAATGTGGCTCACTTTTTGACTCACTTATTCTCTCTAGGTGATATATTGACACATACATTAATATTGTCACATCATTTTACAGACAAATTATTGCCTCTAGCTTTATTGTTTATGGCTATGTTGGCAATGTTGATTCTTTCCAAAAAAAATCAAATTAATCATTTTTTTATATTATTCGTGAGGAATATGGAGAGGCAAAAGAAAAGGAACTTATTATATGGGTTCAATCAAAGATTTCTCATCTATTGGAATCGGAATTTAGAAAATTAAATTGTCGATTTGTATAACCTAACTATATTCTCGACTAACATGATGATTAGGTCGAGAAATCAAGAACAATCACTTCCATTCGAATGTGTGCATTGCAAGGCATTTCATTTCGCGGGTGAATGCCAAATGTAAACTTATATCGATTGTGGCTGAGGAATGAATATTTATTGATCGTTGGCTTTTTTACCTTGAAAATAAGGACTTGATACTAATCTTCAATATAGTTTGGATCTACGAATTTTAGTTCGTCCATGGTCACCTGATTTGCGAACTCAAATGATGGAGTTATCAAGATCAACTATTCTACGGTGATGGAAGGTGAAGCGATGCAAAGTGGGCTCCGATGCGGTTACATGCATCATATGGTAAATTCTTAGGTTGGTTGTAGGCACATTGTATGTATGTGGATAATAATAATAATAATAATAATGTACATAATCCACGGAAACCTAATCTAACACCTAGGGTTAGTCAGAAAACCCATTTTATCCAAGGATGGACATCTAAATGGCCCAAATTTCTTTGTGACATTTGAAAGATTAAATAAAATTAAATAATTAACAAATAACAATAGAAATAAAGGCTAACAAAGGTTAGGATAGTAACTTAAATAGGAGAGCAAAAATGCTAACATGCACAAAAACAATTGATTAAAAAGGGATAGAGTTTGAGAGAAAGTCGAAGGGTATTTATACATTTTTTGGGTCAATACAATTTAAGTAATTTTAAATTCAATAAAAAGAATTGTATTAATGTTGTGTACTAGTGAACGTTGCAGTGCAATGGTCACTAGCATGTGATCGTCGACCGTTGCATTGATAATTGTTTGTATCATATTCAATCAAGGGCTCCACGAGGAAGAAGAATGTATGGGGCCGAAGGAAACACATTAAAGTTTGTTTGGAATTGCTTTAAAAGCAATTTTTGGTACTTTCAGAGAAGTACCCACCATGTATTTGAATTTTTAATATTAAAAAAAATTATGCTTCTAACATAATCGCTTATAAGTAGAAGCGCTTTCTACAACATCATTCGCAAAGTGATGAATTTTTTTGACTACATAGTATTGATTTCAATCAAGACAATATAAGAGAGTTTGTCTAGTACCGAGCTTGCAATAATACTAGAGAGACACCAACTATTCTCTCAAGTTTTGACTATTAATTAATACAAGAATACATGACATGATAGTTTCTTACTTATTATGCATAAATGCGCTACATTTGAAGTGAGATATTGGTTTACGACTGTACGTATGGAGATTAAGAAGTGAATCTAAGCAGAGATAGCGTTTGTGGTGGCGATAGTCAGTGGTGGATTCAGGATTCGTAATCCAAGCGGTCATAGTGTAAATGTTCTAAAAAAAAATTTAGGGAGTTTTCCCTTTTTCTTATATATTTTTTCTCTTTCAAATTCTCAATTTTCTTGGGGTTCCAATTGTGATATGACATAATAAAAGATAACTTATGATTATAAATGATTGCCAACAACAAAATCAATAAAACTACAAAAGTGGTACCCTACAAGTCTTTCAAAGCATTAAATTCATCAATAAAACTATAACCTACGAGTCTTTACACGTGTTTGTAAAACTTGCACCAGTTTAGCAAAGTCTTGATTTTTTGGGTTTGATTGTTTGAGGAGCTTATGCAATTCTGCAACTTCAACCTTCAAGGATGCGCCTTGTGCAGTCAATGAAGCACATTCTTGGTTCCTTTCTAGCAGATGCAATTCTAAATTTGCCACTGAAGCAGCACTGCGAGCATTGAAGAATTGGGTCTCTTCCTCCTTGCCATTTCATTATGCAAGTGCATACTTGATAGCATTTCATTACGCATGCATGTTTACAGCTTGCACAGAAGTAGAACCGGTATGGAAATTGGAATGTTGAAACACAACATTTTCATGTGATGTTTCATGGGTTGAAGGAGGAGCAAGAGATAAATTCAAATATGAGAAGCTTTTAGGAATCAAAGGGAATTCCATTTTGTTTTCAAATTGAAGGAAGTCCTAGTAAGTAAATTGACGAAGCTAGGTTTTATTTTTCTGAGATGTGTTTTTTTTTCTCTCCCTATTTCCTTTTATAGACATCCATTGTGACACCTGTTTCTCAAGCTACACACTCGTAATTTCTGGCTTTCCACCTCAAGTTATATAACTGTATTTTCTAGATTTCCACCTCGACCCACTTAATTAGAAAAAGAAAAAAAAAAGTATGGGTAGAGAAGATAGATCTATCTTCTTTATTTTTTTGATTATTTTTTCTATTCTCTCTTTCTTTCCTTTTATTTAATATTTCCCCCTCTCTTTTTTTATTTATTCTCTCTCTCTCTCTCTTTATTATTTTCCTTCTTTTTCCAACCTCCCCCTCTCTTTTTTTATTCTTTCTTTCTATCTCTGTTTCTTTCTTCCCAGCCTCCCCTGCTACTAACTAAACGAAGAAGCTTTCTTTCTTCAATTGTTTCACAAGAATAAATAAACAAGAGCAGCACGAAATTAAAAAGGAAAAAAAAAAAAATTGTTCCTTGCGGTTGGTTTGGCTTTTGCATTAGTGCACAATCGAAAAACAAGTGGTCTATTGATTCCATGGCAGACCAACACAAGTCAGAGATAGGTTGGGACTTTCATCCAGCACCTAGTGTGCACACAAGGGGTCGCTCCACAGTTGTCCAAGGGTCGTTCACGGAGTCCATAGCCAAATTTCAGGCATCCCAAGTGGTCATTAGACCCCTCTTGTCCCAACATGTGTCTACCTCTGACGATGGCAACAACAGTGGTATTGGCTCTATTGATTTTTAGTTGTTCATTTGTAGTTTTCTTATTTTGTAATAATTGCATCAACTCCTTGTGAGTTGGGTGTAGGATTGTTTTCTAGTCTCTACTTGTATTTTGTACTTGTGAGAGTTAAAAGTTGTAGTTGTATTGGTAGATTTGGGCAAAGTGATTCATGTCTGGCTTGTTCACGCATGTGGCTTTTATGCCAAAAAAATTCTGGCCTTTTGTGGCATGTATCTGGATTAACCCTATGTGATTATTATGTTTTCATATTTGTATTATCCTTCGTGGGTATTTGTATTTGCCCTTATGACTGATGGTCTTTGTGCCTAATTTATAAATACAATTATCGCTTTTTTCTATAAAAAAAGAAAAAGAAAAAGAAAAAAAAAAGAAGTGAATCTAAGCAAATCGTCTACTTAAATATATAATTAATAAAAAACAAATCGTCTACTTAAATTTATAAGTCTCCATTTTTCAATCAACAAAAAACAAAAAGAAGCGGTCGAATAGTAATTTTCTTGATTAAACTGGGAATCTAGTTTATGATTCGACAAATTAATCAAAGCATATGATGGTTGACCAAAACAAAATCAAAGTTGATGACTACGGAGAAAAGAACAATAAAAACAAAAGGAAGACTAATCAAAGTTGCACGTTTAGGGGCATCGTGGCCAATAATGATCTATCCAATTTCCAACTTCCCTGCCATTTTTTTCTTTATACTCTTTCTCTCTCTTACGCTAGCCGTTCCAAATTATTGACACAAATGAGTCAAATATGTCAGTAATTTAATATATCCTTGGACCCGAAAATTCAACTCTTCTTGTGGCGATCGATGCCTGCTGAACTTAGCTTGTAGCTCAGTTCTCTTAGTCAATGCATACAATTCTTCCAGCATGACGATGCATGTCTTCTAAACTTAGTTAATGGATACGTGCCTTGATTCAATTGCTGTGGGTTTTGAGTGTCTTGATTCAATTGCTGCAGGTTTTGAGAGAGAGAACTTTAATAATCTAAGGGATAAGTTAAATCAAGATGGAGAAATCTCAAACACCCGACAATGCAAGAATGATATTTGTAATGAGTTCAATACTTAATTATAACTAAGTCATCATATTATGGTACGACAAATATACATAGCTTTATTGTGTACGTATTATCCTATTATAAAGACCGAAATTACGGCATCTTATGTTTCCTATAGAGAAGTTGACCTGTGACCTAAGTAAGATCTAGTTTTTGTTCTTGCTGCCCAAATTATTGATACGAGTTCAATGCCTTACAAGATTAAAAGAACAGGAACTCTGACCTAACATGTCTCATTATCAGTCTCTTTTGTACCCCATGAGCTGCCAGTTGTTTATCCTTCTCGTCTTGCCACTGAATTCATTAAACAAAACAAAATAAAATTCAACTTGGCAAATGCAAACAAAAAAAATTTATTAATGAAAAGTAAAACTGAATGGGGAGGAATTGCGAAACAGGCAGGGTGTCCCTCAACTTGATATAAAAAAAAAGATTCTTGGATTTTGAAAGATCACACCGTCTTTGTTGACCCAAGAAAATAGAGAAGGCAAATACAAGAAAATTAATCCAAGAAGTTCCCATCCGCTTTTGTTATTTTTCTTTCTTCTTGACTTGCTTGACTGATATATTAATATAAAAATAAAAATTAATTAAATTCATGATGAACAAATTCGCTCTGGATTATGTCACACTGTACACATGGAATATGGATAAGCAGTTATTTGACGACTAGCATAGAGAAAAAGAAAAGAAAAGAAAAAAAAAAACAATTTAGTTTAGTTTGGTTTGAATGATTAATTTTGAAAATTTTGGTGGAATATACTTATCACCGAGAATTAAGAAAAACAATATTTGTGTGAAGATTTTTTTAACAAGTATGTAACAAATTACCATGGCGTCTAAAATAGCATGCACATTGCGTTGTCCTATTCCTATTTGTGTGGGGATTCTCGAAATTATCACTAGTGGTCCTCAAAATTAATCTCTATACTCAAAATTGGTCCTTATCAGATTTTGTCATTAACGACTTACGTTTTTCTATATTATGTCTCATAAGGTATAGTTTGGGTTTAAAATTAGACATTATTGAGACCCAATATTAAAAGGATGTTAAAGTTCCATCATATTGATCAATTTTATGTTTTTTTTTTCGTTTCTTTTTAGGAGTCTGGGTAATTTTTTTTTTCATTTAAACAACATATTTCAGGGTTGATGGGAGACAAAATATTATTATTTATTGCTCTTTTAAATGCAAAGACAAAAGGGTGCGAGGTCTGTTGTGCCAGAAAACAGTGCCAAGTTTGGTCACTATGACGGAGCCACACACACACAAAGCCAAATTGCATCAATTATCTTTGGCTTCTTTCAGACTAAGGATAAGGGCTAAGCTCCGGCAACTGTAAAAATTAACAAAAACAGATAAATAAAACCTATTTGGATGCATTTACCAAAACAAAAACAAACAAAAAAAAACCTATTTCGATGCATGTAAATTATAATTTTCAGAACACACATTAACTAATACTTAGCAGCCCACGCTCTCCCAGATTATAATGTTGTTTATAATCCATCAATCAATCAGTAACATAAAACAATTGTCTAGGAATGAACATTCAGTTGTTTATAAAATCCATCTTTGACTCATATGCTCAGGAGTTACAATGTTGTTGTTCACAAGCTTGTACGCTTTGCTTAGATCATGATTCGTTTGGTTTGAGGACCCTCCTGATTTTATATATGATTTATTAATTCGAAATTGTGCTGATTCATAGTTTTCGATAAAATTATGCTTTCTAAAATAATAATAAAAAATTTGTATGTTGGTAGCTAATATCACATCGAATACGTAGAGAGACATTAGTTTATCTCATGTACAAATAAAACAACTATAAATCCTTTGTATAAAAAATGTATAAAATGAATTAGGTTAAAGAAAAAATATTTTTACAACATATTTACCGAAACGATGTCTAAGCGGAAGACATTTGGTAAAATTAATTTTAAAAGGATTAATATGCATGTGGCACATTTTTAATGGTTCTCTCGTGACTTCACAGGAAGTCACCATCAGAAAAACCAATTGTAAATTTACCTTCGTACATAAGCAATTTGATAGCCTTGTCTCTTTCAAAAGATGACATCATATAGTTCTAAAGGAATCATAATTAATATATATCACATTAATTAATGAACTCCAATATTAGGCGACAACCTGTGACGACAGTTAATATAACCAGTGCACCTCACTTGTCCCATAATGGAGTTTAGAAATATAATCTCTTTAGCAGTACTCGTGTATGAAAATGCAAATTTTCTCTCACTCGATATCTAACATGTTATATTGTTACACTCGGATTGTCAATCATGAATAATATCACTTAAAAAGAAAAAAACCATATGCTCACGAGCGAAGATTGAAATTGTGATATACATGTCAAATTTTTGACAAGAGTCTTAGGGCCAGTTTGGCATTGTTGTGTTGTGAAAATAATCACTGCCAGATTTGCTGTGAGAGAAAGTAGTTTGGCGTTTGGTAAATTTTTTGTTAAAAATGTTGTTGGTATTGATTCCCGCATAATTAGAAAATGATTCTCGTATAATCATTAAACCTAGCACCTCTTCGAAACTGATTCCAGCATAATCAGAAAATGAAAGCACCTCATTAGCTGCTTTACCAAATAGGCTGGGCTTTCCAAATTTTTAAAAAAATCACTTATTACTCAAAATAAGTATTTCCAAATTGGCACTTAAACAAATGAAAATTATTTGATTGGGTGTGAGAATCTTGGAGTACAATTAGTAGATGATTTATTATTTGGTGAAATATAAACAAAATAAAAATGTAAACAATTAGTTTGTTATTGGTTCAATATATATAATGTTTCTACATTATTGATCATTTTATTATAAATATACTATAATATTATTGATTATTTTATTATAACTTAGTGATACAGTCGGCGAGCGAATTTAGCTACAGCTGTTATACGTTGCACATCACGCATCTAGTTTCAAATTTTACCACGCCTGAGAGTGAAAATGAATCCTCCGGTCCACAAGAATGATGCAATGGTTATTAAAGTGATGTAAGCTTTTCGGGTCTATTTAAACAACACTCTCCACAGCTCAAACCCAACTCTGCATATCCACTATTATTTCTGCTTCCTTTCATGTCCACATAAATCTCTCTCTCTCTCTAGATTTCACTTCTCTAATTTAAGGCCATTTTTCTAGGAAACTCTCCAGTCTCTGTCTCTGTCTCTAAGAAGATGGCTGACCGGAGAGCTGAAGATAATGCCGTCGTCTCCGGCCAACCCCAGAAAACCATAGCAGACTTTGACCCCCCAGGGAAGCCAAAGAGAAACAAGTACGCCTTTGCTTGTGCCATCTTGGCTTCCATGACTTCCATCTTGCTTGGTTATGGTAAATATGCTTAAAACTTCAGCTTCTAATTTTTATTTTTTTGGGTTCAGGAAACGTTACCTTGTACCTGGATAATTACTCTTAACCACTAAGTCTGATACCTCAATTATTAAAGCAATCTTGATTTTGATGTGTTTTTTTTTCTTCTTCTTTCTCTATGTTCTTATGTGTTAAAAAATTAATGGAGACCAATTAATGTTATTTCCAAAAAAAATGGGAAACATTGTTGGAAGCTTTTATGTTTGTTTTGGTTTTTAGAAAGTTTCTAAACAAAGCTGCCTCCATGCATGTGTTGTTGCTGGTTTTCTGTACAGATATTGGTGTGATGAGTGGAGCTGCAATCTACATAAAAAAGGACCTCAAAGTCAGCGACGTAGAAATTGAGGTTCTTGTCGGTATTCTGAACCTTTACTCCCTCATCGGCTCGGCCGCAGCCGGCAGAACTTCCGACTGGATCGGCCGTCGGTACACCATAGTCCTCGCTGGAGCCATCTTCTTCGCCGGAGCTCTCCTCATGGGATTTGCCCCCAACTATGCCTTTCTCATGTTCGGCAGGTTTATCGCCGGAATTGGCGTCGGCTACGCCCTCATGATCGCTCCGGTCTACACCGCCGAGGTCTCTCCGGCGTCGTCTCGTGGGTTCCTCACATCTTTCCCAGAGGTTTGTTTTCTTCCTACTTTGTTTAACCATAATCTTGGATATTATCTTCAAGAAAGCTTAGAATATACTTTTTGATTTTACCCAAGTATCCAATTATTTCTTTGCTTTTAAATTTGGAGTTGGTTGGGAATTTTGCTTTTTGGGTTTTGGGTTGAAGGTTCGAGAAGTTTGGTTGGAAACTTTTTAGACTATTTTACAAGTATTTTCATATCATAACAAAAATAAAAGATTTTTCTTGTTTGGTTTATAAAAGTGCTTATGAGCTTATAAAAGCACTTTTCATTTGCTATGGATAAAATCAAATATGAAATCATATTTAATAGAGTAACGTTTGTTTGTTAAATAGGTGTAAATTAATTTTAATAAAATATTTTTGGCCGGTGCATATTTAATTGATTAGTTTCTCCTTTTTTTTTAATAGGTGTTTATCAATGCTGGGATATTGTTCGGCTACGTGTCCAATTATGGCTTCTCGAAGCTCCCACTTCACTTGGGATGGCGGCTCATGCTCGGTGTGGGAGCCCTCCCCGCTATTTTCCTAGCCATCGGCGTCTTAGCCATGCCGGAGTCGCCTCGCTGGCTCGTCATGCAGGGTCGGCTCGGGGACGCCAGGAAAGTCCTCGACAAAACCTCAGACTCCCTAGAAGAGTCCAAGCTTCGGCTAGGCGACATCAAAGAAGCCGCCGGCATCCCCGAACACTGCAACGACGACGTCGTTGAGGTGAAGAAGCGCAGCCAAGGCCAAGACGTGTGGAAAGAGTTGCTCCTTCATCCAACACCAGCCGTCCGTCATATTTTAATGTGTGCCGTTGGTTTACACTTCTTTCAGCAAGCGTCGGGTATAGACGCCGTCGTTTTGTACAGCCCAAGGATCTTTGAGAAGGCTGGGATCACCAACCCCGACAAAATTTTACTCTGCACTGTGGCCGTTGGATTCGTCAAGACCGTTTTCATCTTGGTCGCCACGTTTATGCTCGATCGGCTCGGACGACGTCCGTTGCTTCTAACTAGTGTGGCCGGCATGGTAGTCACGCTTGCAAGTCTCGGTTTGGGCCTTACGATTATCGATCACCACCAAGGGAGGATCATGTGGGCTGTTGTTTTGTGCTTGACCATGGTATTAGCATACGTCGCGTTCTTCTCGATCGGGATGGGCCCCATCACGTGGGTCTACAGCTCTGAGATCTTCCCGTTGCAGCTACGTGCTCAAGGTTGCAGTATAGGAGTGGCCGTGAACAGGGTGGTGAGTGGGGTCCTCTCGATGACTTTTATTTCGCTGTACAAGGCCATTTCAATTGGCGGGGCCTTCTTTCTTTTTGCGGCAATTGCAGCGGTTGGCTGGACCTTCTTTTTCACAATGCTCCCAGAAACACAGGGTAGAACCCTTGAGGATATGGAGGTCTTGTTTGGAAAATTCTACAGGTGGAGAAAAGCCAATGCACTCCTCAAACAGAAGAAGCAAGGTGAACACGGTGATGGCAACAATAATCCCAACAACCCTCAAATCCAATTAGGAACAAAAGGGGTAGCTAATTAGATTAGTCAATCCACTCGATGGTAGTATATTGTAGTAGATATAGACTCTTTTGTATGCTTCAGTTATATGTAATTCACAACTACAAGTATTTCTTCTCTAAATCTGCTATAAAAGATGAAAGGGTTTTCCAAAGCAATGAGATAGAATGATATAGGCTTGTGATTTCGACACCCAAACCACCAAAAACATGTTAGTTGAGACTAGTAACATTTCCTATTCACAACTGTTATTTGCAACTTTTGCTTTTCTTATATATGCATGTGATTATTTGCGGGTGTGATAAGAATTTTCGTGGCCGATGTAAAAATTAGAAACAGAAAAGAAAACAATATAAGACCAAGTTTTTAAAATACATTCTTGGAAAAGGGAAAGGACAAAACTCCAATAATTGGGGCGGGAAGGCAGTGAAAAAATAAAGGCTATGTGAGCTGCATTTTGATTTTGATGTATATATGATAGTTCCTTTTGATTTTGAGGGTGGTTTAACTTTTTCTCTGTTTGTGTCTTCTTTTTCTTTTTTGGTATAATTTTCCACTTTAAATAGGTGGTCCAGTATGATTTTTAGGTGCATACACTGTGTAAATTTATGTGGTTGATGTGATTAATTGCAAGTGGACAATATCGTTTAAATTAGTATAGTAATAAATAGAGTATCGTTAAGTTAACGGGTGACAAATACTAAAACCAAACACGACTTGTTACAATTCGCGAATATCAGACATGACTCGTTAAGAATAAACAAAAAAAAAAAAAAAAAAACTATAACCGTCACCGATTCCGAGCCCAGCTAACAACCCCTAACTCTGTCCTCTCACTCAATTTCCATCTCATAAACAACCACCACTCAAAAGTCAAAAACCCAACCCACGTGGAGGGACAATGAAGAAGTTCTTCACTGGTTCTCACCTTTTACATCCGTAGAAAAGAAATTTGGATTCTGAAAAAAAAAAAAATGAGAGAAGGAAATGTACTCATGAGAAGGAAACATAGAGAGAAGAGAGAAGGAAATAAAAAATATATATAAAGAAGAAGAAAAATGGGGAAACAGCAAGAAGAAGAAAAAAAAAAATATAGAGGAAGAAGAAACTGTGCCAGGGAAGAAGATGAAAAAAAGAAGAGGAAAAAGAAAGAGAGAGAAGGAGAGAGAAGATTAAAAAACAAAGTGAAGTTAGGTTGGTGTTTTTGTTTTAATATGAATTGTTACACAAAATTACAAAACTACCTTGCTTAACGGATGGATAATGAATATTCGTGAATGGACTCGACATGACCCGTTAACTTAACTGGTGGCTAACGGATTCACCAGTCTTCAACTCGACCCGTTAAGCTCAACCCAAATATTGATAATTTCGAGCGAATTCGTGAAGTGTGCAACATTGCCAGATCTACCATCAACCCACTCTACTCCTAGTTATGGGTTTAAATGGCTAAGACCCATTAAGATTTGTGGAAAACATTAAAGACTACACAAACTATAACATAATCTTCCGAGTAGGCTATGTAATTTATGGTACTTGTTACAAGAAGCTTTTTATTGGGAATCTCCTTCCGGTCTCAACCCAATTCTTCCAATCATGCAATTAGTGGCCAATTAATTGAAAGAATTAAGAACGATAACAAGCACTCAACATGTATAGATAAATAAAATTAACAATATCAAAGAATTTGAGTATTCGTAGCCTTAGTAAAAGAAATTAGTTCATGAAGGACTTATTGAGAATCATGATGGTTGAAGATAGGAGTGGTTATGGTTCGGTAATCGCGAATTTTTGAAACCGCAAACCAACCGACTATTTGCGATATGGTGATTTTTGAAATCGCAAACCGATCGACTATTTGCGGTATGGTGATTTTTGAAACCGCAAAAAGCAGTCGGTTACTGCGAATTAGCGGTTTAAAACCGCAAGTTCTCAAGCATTCATAAAAATATAAATTCACAACCTAAATAAATAAATACACAACCTCAACTTCTCAAACATATATAAATTCACAATCTCCTCAACTTCTCAAGCATTCACAACCTAAAGAAAATTAAAGTTACAATTCCAAGCATTCCAATTAAAGTTAAACTTCTCAAGCATTCTAATTCCAAATCCTTTAAAGTTACAAACCAAAAGGAAAATGCAAAGCAAAACGAATTAAAGTTACAACTAAAAAGAAAAATCCAATTCAAAGTTAATTAAAGTTACAAACTAAAAGAAAAATGCAATACACCAATGTTACAAACTAAAGTTACAAACTCAAGTGTTGGTGGTGAGTGGATTTGAAGAACCCTGTTGTGTTGTTTGAGCACCAATGCTATCTACAAATAAAACAACATAGTTTAGTACATTTTATTATAAGAAGATCAAATAAAACAACATAGATTGGCTATACTTTGCGGTTTGCGGTAACCGCAAGTTTTGAAAATCAAATACCGCAATCGCAATCGCAACCGCAAATGCGGTTCGGTTCTTCATACCGCAAATGTGGTTCGGTTTACCGCGATTGCGGTTTCATTGCGGTAAATAGTCGGTTGATTTTTGTGGTTTTTCGATTTTTCGGTCTAAAATGCCACCCCTAGTTGAAGACATGGAAGGCATTGAATTCTCCAAGTAAAACACCAAGGTTGCGCAAGCTCTCTTCGTATTCTCCTTTGATTGTTTTGGCTATGAATATGAATGTGTGGAATTTGATGATGGATGAGGCTTTGATTAATGACTTAAACTTCCTATCTATAATACTCCAATAAATCCTACCTATCTAAGGTATATTTACAAGTATTATAAAAGTAGGATTTCTTTTAATATAGGGTCTTCTTTATTTCTCCTTATTTAACTTGGTAAGACTTGAACAAATCTTAAACTAGGAAATTTGACAACACTCTTAGCAACAAAAAGAATGACTTGGCTTCTTTTTAATTAATCTTCAATCTTCATCTTCTTGCCCCTTTTTACCTTAATTTCTCATATTTCACAATTCCTTCACAAATCTCACATAACCAATTAAAACAACCAATTTAATCCATGGAAATTAACAAATAAATAAGTAAGGGAGGCATAACATATATATAAAATATAGGCTTATTAGTGGTAAATATAGCATTACTCGTTGCTTTAATTTATCAATTAGTTGTGTTTTTTTGTGGCTGTTCTCATTTACGTTCTTGAGTCACATTATAGCTTTTATAGACTTTATTATCTTGTGTTTCACAAGAAATAGAGTTTGTGCAAATCGCAATCAGTCGTGATTGTGATTTTGAAATGATTGAATGTGAAAAGGGCCAAATTTCTTTTACTGTATTCAATTTCATTCTTTGAAAGGACCAACTGATCAAGCATTGCAACACTCGATTTTCTTAAATTGTGGTCATCAAAAAATGTGAAAAGTGGCTTGAATTGTCATATTCCTTGGAAAATAGGTTAAGAATAAGCTGAGAGTTTTTTTTTGTTTTTTTTGTTTTGAGAAGATGATGGATTTCATTAGAAAATCAGAGCATTACAAGGATAAAGTATGTATAGAGTGGCCTCGTTAAAACCTCTATGAGGAAAATCCAATGGAATAAAACCTCATAAGAGGAAAGAGTACCACACACACCGAGACTACAAGAGAGTCAAGCAACAGTACACTCAGGAGAGTCCTCATTTAGGTAATCCTGTAACCAAAGAGGTAGGTCAGAAAACCAAAAAGCTAAGACCTCTTGACCAAGACTGAAGCGTGCAAGATGCTCTGCCACTCCGCTAGCTGTATGGGGAACAAAGCGAGCCAAGTAAGAGGGGAGTGAGGCAATGAGCCGTCTGATATCTTCGATGAGAGCCCATTATGCCACATAACAGGGATCTTCCTGAAAGATTAGATGGATGGCGGTCGAAGAGTTAGACTCATTAATGAGAGGCGTGAAAGAGGCATCCACCGCAAAAGAAATACAAATTTTGAGAGCATACAACTCCGTAGCCAGGACTAACAACAAGCTAGGAGCACGCATCGCTATCGCCCCACAACGACGACTGTAGGAATCTTTGACTGCTACAGTGACCCCACGTAAACCAAAACTCAAGCTAAGTGCACCATCAACATTGAGTTTAAAATGACCAAGAGGAGGAGATTGCCAGTTTTTATCAAGAATTGGCAAAGAAGACCACCTACGATGAATTAATAAAACCTTTTGATACTCAGCATCATAGTATGAGCTTCCCAACTCTTCTTGTGTAGAAAAGCTTATGTCTAATGAAGATGTTATGAAAATGTGTGAATGTGTGCCAAGAGTAAGGGAGATAGATATATTTTTGACACAGTTGGCTGATGACCCTTATACCTTTTTAAACAAACACAAACAGATCGAGCTGCAAAGGGTGGAAGGTTCCGGGGTACAAAAACATAGGTCAGTAGTGATTGAGGATATAGGATGTGCTTATTGTATTCCTCTTGTTCCTTATAATACAAAGAGCAATGTTGAGCAGCCAACTAAATATCCTGAGCCACATAAGGTGAAGTTAGTGGAGCAAGAACCAGTGGAGGATGTTAGGGATTTTTCAGAACGTGAGGCACCAAGGAATGCAAAGGGTAAAATAGTGGCTGAGGCAGCAAAGAAGGGAAAGGGTAAAATAGTTGCTTGGGCACCAAAGAAGGGAAAGGCTGCAAGGTCTTCAAAGGGTAAAGAAATGACTGAACCCGAGGCATCAAAGAGGGTAAGGGCTACAAGGTCTTCAAAGGGTAAAGGTGTGGTAATGGCAAGTGCAACAGAAGGGGAAGATAATGATGCATCCTTATCAAATGCATATAGTTTTGTTGACAGTGAGTATGTGGGGTATAACATTGAAGAGATAGCTGAGGAAACCAATTTTTTGCAATAGTGGATTACATACCATGCCCTAGTTGAAAATACTTTTCAGCCTCTTGAAGGTGGTGTTGTTAATGAGCGTGAAGGTCCAAGTGGGGACCACCCTTCACAGACCTTGCAGTGGATGATGAGTTTAAAAGTGTTCATTCAGATGAAGATGTTGAAACAGTTGCAAGGGGGAAAAAATTCAAACACTATAATCATGAAACAGACAAACAAAACCCTGTATTTGATATTGGAATGATAGTCAGTGACTGCAAGGTTTTCAGAGAAGTTGTTCATGAACATTGCTTGTTGAGTTGGAAAGAGGTCACTTTCACCAGGAATGAAAAGTATAAGTTGAAGGCAGTTTGTAAAGCAGTGAGTTGTCCATATCAGATTTATGTGGCTTGGAAAAACCCTACAGATCAAAGCTTGGTGGTGAAATACTATAATCTCAATCCCAATTGTGTCAGAGTATTTGAAAACACACAAGCCTCAAGTAAATGGTTTAGAGATAAGTTCTTGCCTAGGATTCAGTTAAATCCCACGATGCCTCCACAGTCTATAGTGAATGCGGCCTCTTCTGAGTTTAAAGTTGGTATATCTTGGATGAAAGCTTACAGGGCAGAAACACTTCGAATAATTGAAGGATCAATTGCTGAGTAATATGCCATGCTTTGGGATTATTGCCATGAGCTAGAAGACAAACACTCTGACTCTACAACAAAGATGCAGTGTGAGTTTGTTGATTGTGAAACTATTTTTAAGCGTTTGTACATTTGTTTAGAACCATTAAAGAAAGGGTTTAAGATGAATTGTAGGCCTTTTATTGGGTTATATGCTTGCCATTTAAAAGGGGTTTATGGTGGACAGTTGCTTACTGCAGTTGGGATTGATCCTAATAACGAGATTTGGGTGCTAGCATATGTTGTGATTGAGATGGAAACAAAGGAGTCATGGACATGGTTCATTAATCTGTTGGCCAAGGATGTGGACATTATTAATTCCCAAGGATGGGCATTTATATCTGACAAGCAAAAAGGATTGCCTGGTGCATTTGAAGACATTGTGCCTAATACTGAGACAAGATTATGTGTGAGGCACCTTTGGGATAACTTCAACAAAATGTATAAAGGTAAAGTTTTGAAGGATCAGTTATGGACCTGTGCTAGAGCTACCAATGTGCCTTGTTTTAATTATCAAATGGAAGTAATGAAGATATTAGATAACAATAAATGGGAGTGGCTTGTTGAGAAGCCACCAACACAATGGACTAAGGCTCATTTCTGAACACATATTAAGTGTGATATACTGCAAAATAACTTGTGTGAAAGTTTCAACAATAGTATCAAGATGGCAAGGGACATGCCAATTATCACAATGCTATAGATGATCAGGTGCTTGTTGATGAGAATGATCCAGTGGAGGAGGGACAAGATGAGCAGTTGGCCTCATCAAATATGCAAGATTATTTTTCACCATGTCTAACACAAAAAGTTAGAAGCATGAAATTGTATTGTGCAGTGGTCTGGTGGTCCTAAATATCAGGTCAATGCAGGAAGAGGTGACCAATATGTGGTGGATTTGGATAATCACACTTGTTCTTGCAGAAAGTGGGACTTGTCAAGCATTCCTTGTGCTCATGAAATTGCTGCCATATATTAGAAATGAGGTAAAGCTATGTAGGATTATGTGCATTCATACTACAACAAGGACAATTACATGGCCCTCTATAACAATCTCATTATGCCAATTAATGGATCACAACTATGAGAGAAGACCAACCAGATAGCAATAAAGCCACCAGCCTACACTAGACAACCTAGAAGACCTAGAAAGGTGAGGATAAAAAGAGCTGAAGAGAGAATAGATAAGACTAGGAAAAAATGGTTAGGAAGACAAGGAATGCAAATGAGGTGTAGTATTTATGGCTCAACTGGCCATAACAAAACCACTCACCATCGGAATCTACCTCAAAAGGAAAAACCCTTATCAAGGGTTAAAGCAAGACCAAGAAAAATACCTAACCAATAGCCTGCAGCTGCTGCTGTGAATGCCTATTTTTATTGCTAGCCTATATCTGAAATGTTCTGTTGTTTCTTCCTTGAAATGGAAAAGCTATTTATTGTTTGAAGCTGAAAGTGGTTTTTCTTTGTAGGATGAAGCAAAAGTAGCTGCAAGAGTTAGGAGAAAGCTTGCATATGCAAGGGCAAAGGCTGCTGCTGCTACAAAGAAGGCTGCACTAAATGCTTCCTAGCCAAATGCAGCTGAAACTGCTGGAATAGGATTGAGAGCATCCAAGAGACAGAGAACATAGGCTCTTAGTTCTTAGTTATTGGTTTATGCAAATTCCATTTTATTTTGAACTAGTACAACTTCTGGTTTTGTGATGTGGCATGATAAGTTTACTTTTGGTAGCTGTTTTATTGTATTGCAGATTAGGTGCTCATGTTCATTTTGTAAATTTGAGCTGCAAAGGTTGGAACAGTATGTATGTATTTGGAACTCAAAATATAATGGAATTTGCCTTCAAGCAATTGTTCATTTGGAAATTGCCTAACAATTGTGCTTACATAAACAGTCTATGCATTTCGAAATTGCCGCGTTCATACATAAACATCTTTCATACAACTTGACATGGAAAATTACAAGAAACAGACCTTTTATACACATAAAGCACTTTGCTTTTCCAAAATGTCCCACAAATGGCCACAAAAAACATCTTCCAAGTCTTCTAAGTTCTAGACCCTAAAATGTAAGTGCTAATTTCACATTCTTAGAAGATCCAGAGTCTTTCCATTCCAGTACTAGCATTCCCAACAACACAATAAAAAAAATCCAAGAACCCAGAACACTTGCTCGTAGAAATTTTTGTGCTTTCAAGGCAACTCCAACCTCTTTTTTCAATTTTTGGTTTTCCTCTTCTTCCTTACATAATCGTTTCAATAGTCCACATATCACAATCTTGAACATTTCGCATACCTGTGGATCATACCATTCAAAGAATGCACAACCTTTTCTTACCCCCATAATCGGCGTAGCCCCAAAATCTTATCCCAGGGTTGTTGTCAGTCCACGACGTCGTTAGATGACATTGATTGCCACAGTGACAAATGGGCTGGCCCACTTCGCATCTTCGATTTGCAGACATCATCGACCTCGTCGACATCGTCGTCTTTGTCCTCTTCGAATTGGAACTTGGGCAACCACTTCAGTCGATTTGGGCCTTAGGTATGAGTGGGAGCTTAGATATGGAACTCGATTTGGGTTTGTTTTTTTTTTTTTGAATTACAGAAAGCCACGTGTTGTTTGGGGCGCGAAACTTAGAGACATGAGATGCCGAAAATGCCCTTAAAAAATCGTCCAGGTAGACGCCACGTAGGCAGATAATAGATTTCCTGACGGTCTCGCTAACGGAGGGGGCAATTTGTAGGTTTTCTGTGACGTTGTGTATGTACTCGTAAATATCCCCAAAATCGGGTATGAAATCATAAATGACCCTATAGGTTAAGAGGTTTACTGTAGTTTACCCTAAATTTAATTGTTTTGTTTATGAAGTTCGACACGAATATTAATAATAATATAGAATCAATTGCAAGTTGGTTAGAGCGAATGTGTTCCTCACTCTGCATCTGAGTTCGAATTTCCCTCTCCGTAGTTTAGATTAGATTAAATTATAATATCGTTTTTATTAAAAATAAAAAATCAGTTAGTTCAAATCTCTCATCAATTGATGAGAAAAGGACTAAAAAAGAAAATGATAGAGCTGTATATGTGTTTTGGTTTATTTATTTATTCATTATTTTTGGGCTAAGGCCTGCCAATTTACAAATAAAAGAATAAATAAAATAAAATGGGCTAAGTGCGCATTATTTTGGTATATGTATGTTGGTTTATTTATTTATTCATTATTTATTCATTATCAGCTCATCAGACATGGGCTAAGTGCGCATTATTTTGGGCTTGGTGGGTGGGTATTAATTTGACCCAAAAAAGACATGGGCTTGGTGGGCATTATTTTGGTGTTTTTTTTTTTTTTTTTTCCATCTTTCTGAAGATGTTTTGATGGGCTTGGTCATATATAGTCCAATATATATCCCGGACTGCAATTTTAGGTGATAAATAGCAGTATTGCAAAACCGTAGTTGCAAAAAATATATATATATATTTGTTCTCATCTTTTAAATAAATAAATAAATAATATCAAAAGAGAAAAGCTTTTATTCAGCAAAGGACAAGAAAAACTTATATATCATGGAAATAGTACTATTTTGTTATTTCCAATCAATTATGTTTTACTGCGAGCGATAACTTTTTTACAATAAAACGTGATTGTTTGAGAATAGAAAAATACTGTTATCTCGTGACATGCAAGTTCTCCTCACGAAGGGCACAACTGCCAAAACATTACAAAAACCAGAATGCAACATTGGCCAATTTAAAACCTTACCTTCATTAATAAGAATAAAATTAACGATCCAAATTTGCTTCAATCAACACTTCATTTGTTTCTTTATTCTATGATTTAAGTTTGGATAATGTCGATTTCAGAGACGAATTGAAAATGACAAGGTTTGAAACAAGACAAAAATAAATGACAAGGGGCAATCGGCAAGTTCCAAGGAACATTATTCTCTTTGTGGATTTAGTTTAACATTAAAACAAATGATAATGAAACTTATCTTCTCCGACATTTATATTTTAGACGACAGAATGGTGGATGTCTTTCCGTCTTCAAATTCCCTTCTAATCCACAACATAACTACGATAAGAAGAAGAGATGGATGCGTTTGAGCTTTCAAATGTCATTCCTTCCAAGCTCAGAAAAATAACTATTTCATAGAGAACTAGTGAAGATTGCGCCAAATTCACTCTTTGATCGTTTGAAAAGGAAGGGACTTTGAATTGAGCTACGTACCAATGGTGAGATCATAACTTGTACCATGAGTGGTTAGTCTTATCTACTTATTTTTTATTTTAATTTTTTTTTAAAATTTAAGTACTATAAGATTTTTTTTATTTTAAAAAAGCGTAATTACTGTTTTACCCTTGGAACGGACGCTCGTCTTACTTTAGCTCCTCAAATTGAAATCTTCATACTGAACCTCTAGAATCTCTAAACATTGATGAAATTTTCTCACTTTATCATTTCCGTCCATTTTTTGTCCACTAAACCATTAAGTGTGCTAACGTAGCATGGGTATTTTAGTAATTTTAGCTATTAATTTTTTATTTTCTAAATCAAATATAAAAGTTGATTGTAATTTTTAATTTTTTTTTAGGGTTAAACAACCCCCTCTTCCCTTTCTTCCCCTCCTCATCATCTTACCAATCGTTACCTCCATCTTTCCTGGGTCACCCCTATCCCAAAAGCACACAGCCCAACCCTGCCACCCCACTCCTCTTTTCTCCCTCTCGCCTCCCCACTTCCTGATGGGTTTCCCTCATTAGTGGAGGAGAGAAAAAGAATGAAATATTTATTAAAATAAATAAAAGAAAGGACGGGAAAATTTGAAGAAAACGAACGGAAGAGAAAATGAGAAAACCTCTCTCTCATGCAAAGCCACCAATTTGTTAGGAACGTTGGCTATAAAAGCAGCTGCCTTCTTTCAGTTCATATCATCCCTTAGAAAACCAAAACATATAGAGTTTTGAGAGATAAGAAAACCTCACTTGTGTGAGAGAGAAAATCCTCTTGAGAGAAAAACCAAGAGATAGTTTAGCCACCAGTGTTTGGTGAGATTATTATTGTATTCCCATTATTTTTCTTAGTGGAAGATAGAGTGTTAATTTTGTCCATTTTATTTACACAAGGCTGGGAGAAGTCAGATCCTGAGAGTAGCGTGAGAAATAACTTACGCACAAATTAAACCCTATAAATCACGCAATCGTAGTACGAGTAAGTAGGGATCGTTCTATTCCGGGGATTAGGAGGGATGCTAATCAACACAAATTAAATTTATTAAACTAGAACTAAGTTAAGGGAACAATGATTGGGGGGAGTTGGATGATTTAGACCAAAGTAAAATTGACAGCAGTAAATAACTAAGTTGTGAATGAAATATGGATTAAAGGATAGCTAGAGGATTCTTCTCCACACATGGAACATATGCATACAAATTGATCTCCAGTTACTCTTTTAATAAAGTACGAATGACAAAGCCCCAAATTAATTGTGAACTGCACTAATTAACTCTCAGATTTTCCTAAGTTCATTGAATTGGACTCAGCGACTCAATCAAATTATTCTTATCAAGTTCCCTATATGAACAGCATGATAGAGATACATATCAAAGATCATTAAGTTCTATGAAAATCATAAGCTTTGACAAAGCAATTGTAACTATGGAAAGCATGATACTCCTGCCAGGAATTTACTTAACACAATCATGACTAGTGACTTTTACTACTTGTGAATATAAGTTCATAACAATTAGGTGAAATTCCCTTATATTCTAGCATCAAATCCCTGCATGCTAAGTATGCATCCTTAATAAACATGCAAGAATAAGTCCTGAATAAAACAGAAAAGTAAATCACATTCATACTTTACGAAATCATAACTGGAAGTGATCAATTCATATAAAACATATGTCCATGGCTTCGAATTCACCTCTAACTAAGAAGAAATTCAGTTACTCATATTTAATAATTGAAAAACAATATAGAATGGAAATACATAAGATAGGATAAAGAGAAGAAAAGAACTAGATGATGGCAGCAAGGAATTCCCAAGACAGCTCCAAGCTTTGCTCCTTTTGCAACTAGCTCTCTCTCTCTCTCTCTCTCTCTCTCTCTCTCTCTCTCTCTCTCTCTCTCTATTTGAATGTGTATGAGTAATGGATGAAGTGAAGTGATGGATTGTTGAATGCATTGTGTTTAGAATTGGAGTGCTATTCATAGGGAGAATGGAAGGGGAATATTTGAATTGAATATGGTTTATGCTAATAGCACTTGTAATTTAGAAACTCATTCTTTTGGCTAGTGCACTTCACCAACAAATCCCATTGTAATTAGAAACTCATTCTTTTGGCTAGTGGACTTCACCAACAAATCCCACTAGATAGTCATGCATGACATAGTCAGTTTGTGGGCCGATTTTGGGCTTGTTATTCACTCCAAAAAATTCTGGAAAAATATGGATCTTCAAGCCCTTTGTCTTATCTTTCCAAGCATATGCAGCCCAACTCAAGGAAAAATAGGAAAGACCTTCAAATGTCATTTTTGGCCCAGTAACGCAGATGCTGCCGAATTTTGACCTTGAGCTGCTAAATCATGGATAACTTCCTCTAGAAGACTCCAAATCATGAACCGTAAAATGCTACGGAAACTAGACTTCCGTATCTTTCCAATGATGTATGGCTCATTATCTGGTTCTTCTTGAGCAAGTACAGGTTAATCCGTGAATGTGACTGATCTGCAGACACTGTTTTGAGCTAACTTGTCTTCAAAATGCATGTAATGAGTCTCATCCTTATTACACTGAAACATACACAAACTTTATTAAAAGCACAAGTTTAACTCAAAAACATAACCAAATCATAAGTTAGAAGGGTACAAAAAGATATGTAATTATGCACTGATCAGAGAGTGCCATATTTATTTATTGGCTCTTTGATTTTTCGTCATCTTTCCCAACAAGTGGTATCAGAGCTTCGGCTCAAAATTATATTCTTGTGTAATTTAAGATGGAGGAGTCATCGTCATCATCATCAGCAACAATGTTAAAATTGACTGCATCCAATTACTCCATTTGGAAGCCAAGAATGGAGGACATCCTTTACTGCAAGGATTTGTATGAGCCCCTTCAATTGCTAGGACAAAAACCAAAAGGGAAGTCAGACGATGCATGGAGCATTATGAATAGAAAAGTTGTCGGACAAATCCGACAATGGGTGGATCAAAGTGTGTTCCACCATGTGGCACAAGAGACGGATGCATACAAATTATGGACAAAATTGTCGTCCATGTACGAGCGGAAGACCGCTCAAAATAAAGCATCGGTTATCCGACGGTTGGTAAACCTTAAGTACAGAGATGGTCGAAGTGTTACCGAGCATCTCAGTGACTTCCAAGGTTTGATCAACCTATTGACGAATATGAAAATGGTGCTTGATGATGAGTTACAAGCACTAGTGTTACTCAGCTCTTTGCCTGATAGCTGGGATACACTAGTAGTATCCTTAAGCAATTCAACTCCTCAAGGTGTTCTTACATTGGACATAGTTAAAGATAGCATGTTCAATGAAGAAGCAAGGAGGAAAGAACAAGGTGTAGTAGCCGAGTCAGAAGCCCTCGTCTCAGAGTATCGTGGAAGAACTAATAATAGAAAATTCCACAGGCGAGACAAGTCAAAGGGCAGGTCAAGAGATGGCTCGAAAGGAAGGTCCAAGACAAGAAAGGACATAGAATGTTACCATTGTGGCGGGATAGGCCACATGAAGAGAGAGTGCAGGTTGTTTAAACGAGAGCAAGATAGAGGTAATGAAAAGAGTGATGCCAGGCACACGACCGCAACTACCTCTGGTGGAAATGAGGTAATTATTCTATGTGATGATGGCTTCGTTAATTTTTCCTCTCAAGATACATGCTGGATAGTGGATTCTGGTGCATCATTTCATGTCACCTCACGGAGGGACTTCTTTACATCTTACACCAATGGAGATTTTGGTAATGTGCGGATGGGAAATGACAAATTGTCCAAGATCGTGGGAAGAGGAGATATTTCCCTTGAAACCAACACAAGTTGTCACTTGGTCCTCAAGGATGTGAGACATGTTCCAGACATGCGTCTCAATCTAATCTCCACTGGATTACTTGACGATGAAGGATACACCAATGTCTTTGCTGAAGGGAAATGGAAACTCAGCAAGAATTCTCTTGTCCTAGCACGAGGGAAGAAGGAAAACACCCTATACATGACACGTGCAAAAGTCAGTAATGGGTATGTAAATGCTCTCGCAGAAGACTCAATCGAGCTATGGCATAAACGGCTCGGTCACATGAGTGAGAAAGGGCTACAAATTCTAGCTAAAAGAGAGGCACTGACTGGGATGAACAAATGCATGCCTCTAAAATCATGCACGCATTGCTTGGTTGGAAAGCAGCATAGAGCTTCATTTCAACATGGTCATGCACAAAGAAAACCCAATGTATTGGATGTTGTGTACTCTGATGTTTGTGGTCCTATGACTACTAGTACTCTTGGTGGTGCAAGATATTTTGTTACCTTAATTGACGATCATTCCAGGAAGGTATGGGCTTACACACTTAGAACAAAAGATCAAGTGTATGAAGTTTTCAAGCAGTTTCATGCTAGTGTTGAACGAGAGACTAGTAGAAGCTTGAAATGTATTCGCACCGATAACAGAGGAGAATATATGGGGGCGTTTAGAAACTACTGTAGAAGTAATGGAATCAGGCATGAACGATCTGTTCCGAAGACTCCTCGGCATAATGGCATAGCTGAGAGAATGAACAGAATAATTGTTGAAAGAATAAGAACAATGTTATCTCATGTCAAGCTGCCCAAAAGCTTTTGGGGTGAAGCCCTGATGACTGCCGTTGATCTAATCAACCTTTCTCCTTCAGCACCTTTGAATGGTGATGTCCCAAACAAGTTCTGGTCAGGAAAAGACGTTTCCTACAATCATTTGAAAGTTTTTGGTTGTAGAGCTTTTGTTCATATTCCTAAAGACGAGAGATCCAAGCTCGACGCGAAGTCGAAAGAATGTATCTTCTTAGGATATGGGAATGAAGAATTCGGTTACAGGTTATGGGATCTTGTAGCTAGAAAGATTATTAGAAGTAGAGATGTTGTCTTCTTTGAAGATCAGAACATTGAAGACATTCGAAGAGGTGATAAACCTCATAATCCTAGAGAATATCCAGCTAACTTGGATCCAGTTCCTCCTCCATTGGAGCACAATGACGAGCGAGATGAATCCAATGATACTGATGATCCTGCTAGTGATCCTATTATAAATGAACCAGTTGATGATGACATGAGTAATGTTCATACAACTGATGGTATAGTAGATGATGTAGCTGATGAGGGGCTAGAAGCACAAGCCCATGAAGAGCCAGTGGCCGAATTCCAACCAAGAAGATCGACCAGGGTACGGAGACCTCTGAGTAGGTATTCTCCAGATGATTACGTTCTCCTAACAGACGGGGGAGAACCAGAATGCTATAAAGAAGCATTGACTCATGATCAACAAGATGAGTGGTTGAAAGCCATGCATGAAGAGGTACAATCTCTGCATGAGAACCACACATATGATCTTGTGAACCTACCAAAAGGTAGAAGAGCACTCAAGAACAAATGGGTGTATCGACTGAAAACGGAAGAAAACAACTCTAAGCCTAGATTTAAGGCAAGGCTAGTTGTAAAAGGTTTCGGTCAGAAGAAAGGAATTGACTTTGAAGAGATTTTCTCACCCGTAGTGAAGATGTCATCCATACGGGTTGTACTCGGTTTGGCTGCAAGCCTGAATCTCGAGATCGAACAGCTAGATGTGAAGACAGCTTTTCTTCACGGAGATCTTGAAGAAGAAATCTACATGGAGCAGCCAGAAGGATTCAAAGTCAAAGGAAAAGAAGATTTGGTATGTCGGCTGAAGAAGGGTTTATATGGACTCAAGCAGGCACCTCGACAATGGTACAAGAAGTTTGATTCCTTCATGATTGAACACAGATATCAGAGGACTACTTCAGACCATTGTGTATTTGTGAAAAGATTTGATGATGGTGAATTCATCATACTTCTTCTCTATGTTGATGACATGTTGATCGTAGGACAAAACAGTGACAAGATTAGCAAGCTGAAGAAAGAGTTGAGCAAGTCTTTTGCTATGAAAGACTTAGGACCCGCAAAACGAATCCTCGGTATGAGTATATCCCGTGATAGAAAAAATCGGAAGTTGAGGTTATCACAAGAAAGTTATATCGGGAGGGTACTAAAGCGGTTTAACATGGATAAAGCAAAACCAGTTTCTACTCCATTTCCTAGTCACTTCAAGCTTAGTTCAAAGCAAAGTCCTACATGTGAGAAAGAAAAAGAAAACATGGCTATGGTGCCATATTCCTCAGCTGTTGGTAGTCTGATGTATGCAATGATTTGCACGAGGCCAGACATAACACACGCAGTTGGCGTTGTAAGCAGATTCCTGTCTAAACCAGGCAGAGAGCATTGGAATGCTGTGAAGTGGATTCTCAGATATCTCAGGGGTACTTCCAAAATGAGTTTGTGCTTTGGAGGTGGAAAACCTGAATTGATTGGCTACACAGATGCAGACATGGCAGGAGATCTTGATTCTAGAAAATCTACTTCAGGATACCTGATTACATTTTCAGGGGGAGCAGTTTCGTGGCAATCAAAGTTACAGAAATGTGTTCCTCTATCAACTACAGAGGCAGAGTTTATTGCAGCTACTGAAGCATGCAAAGAAATGCTCTGGATGAAGCGATTCCTACAAGAATTAGGGCAAGAGCAGCACAAATACATTTTGCATTGCGATAGTCAGAGTGCGATCCACTTGAGCAAGAATCCGAGTTTTCACTCGAGGTCGAAACACATTGATGTACGATATCACTAGATACGTGATGTATTGGAGTCTAAGCAATTACAGCTTGAGAAAATCCATACTGATGACAATAGTTCAGATATGATGACCAAGTCCTTACCTAAGGACAAGTACAAATTTTGCAGAAGAGCAGCTGGACTGCTGGAGCCCTCCACCTAAGTCGGGAGGAGGAGATTGATGGGTTTCCCTCGTTAGTGGAGGAGAGAAAAAGAATGAAATATTTATTAAAATAAATAAAAGAAAGGACGGGAAAATTTGAAGAAAACGAACGGAAGAGAAAATGAGAAAAACTCTCTCTCATGCAAAGCCACCAATTTGTTAGGAACGTTGGCTATAAAAGCAGCTGCCTTCTTTCAGTTCATATCATCCCTTAGAAAACCAAAACATATAGAGTTTTGAGAGATAAGAAAACCTCACTTGTGTGAGAGAGAAAATCCTCTTGAGAGAAAAACCAAGAGAGAGTTTAGCCACCAGTGTTTGGTGAGATTATTATTGTATTCCCATTATTTTTCTTAGTGGAAGATAGAGTGTTAATTTTGTCCATTTTATTTACACAAGGCTGGGAGAAGTCAGATCCTGAGAGTGCCATATTTATTTATTGGCTCTTTGATTTTTCGTCATCTTTCCCAACACTTCCCTCTTCCTTTTCCTTTAATTCATTAAAAAAAAACCCCACTTGAATCCAGTGGATTGAGGCCATCAAACAAAAATAGGGTCGGGGGTTGTGTATGATGATGATGATGGAGTTGGCTGGAGTTGGCTAGAGTGCATTGCTTCAAGGGGATAAGGGTAGTGGTTTGGGTTGCTGTGTAAGTTGGTTCTGTTGAGTAATATCAGGAAGGGTTGGGTCAGGGAAGAGAGAGAGAGAGAGAGAGAGAGAGAGAGAGAGAAGATAAATGAGCTAAAATTATAAAACTATCCTTGCCACATCAGCACACTTAATGATTTTATGGACGAAAATGGACGAAAGTGGTAAAGTGAAAAAGTTTCAGCATTTTTTACAGATTCTGGGAGTTAAGTGAGAAAATTTCAATTTCATAGGATAAAGTGAGATCGAGTGTTCATTCCAAAGTTTATTATGTGGCCCGATCAGCTATGAGAAAAAAGATGTTGTTGAGTCCATTCCATGTTGAAGATAGGGCCACAATAGATTTCACAATAGTAAGTAAAACTTGTTACTTTATTACTTTGGATTCGCAATGTCCTTAGTTTCGTAATGATTTGGATCCTCTACTTGAATTTTTCCTTATGATCCATCTTGTTTGTTTTATGACGTGGAAGCAGCCGTCGTGAAACTCTATAATTGCCATGATATAGTCATAGTCTTTTGGTCCACGTACACAAGGATTTGGCTTAAGTTGCCAGCCTTTGACATAATTGCAAAGAGAGGAAGATGTCAGGTTGCGTTGGGTTCGTGTTTAGCCAGTGCGACACTACGATTTAGTTAGTATGACGTTATGGCTCTCTTCGAGTTGCCTGGGAAGATGTGGAGTGGTGGTACTGCTTCTGAGTTTGTATTAGTCTAATAATTTTCATAAACTCTTTAGGAGTTTATTGTGGTTTGTTTTATATTAAGGAAGTTTAATTTCTTTTTAGTTTTCGGCTTTCAATATTAATTCGCCATTTCTTCCGTTGTATGGTGGATCTGTATTGCAAGACCGTGTACATGTGCTTATGGTTGCTGAATCATGGATTTTTGTCATTTTTTGGGTGATGCGTGGCCCGATTAATTCAACATGTTATTGTATTTGGTCACTAGAGAAGATTTATCCATATTCAACACCATATTTGTTTTGTACTTTTGTTTATTCATCAATAATAACTATATCTCATTATTTTTTAAAAAAAATTCCCAAAAGACATAGTGAAATTCTCTGCCCTATCCTATATCCCCACACACCCTATAGTCCACCCACCATGAAATTAAAAATGATTGATAGTATCATCCCACACACCATTGTTCCTACAATACCATTAACAATCAATTGAACCACTTTACTAATAAACACTTTCTTCACACACCCTCGCCGCTAGGACTATAATCCTACCCCATATTTTTTTTTTCTTTTATAGAGAAAATGGTATTGCATTCAATCCAAAGAGAACATTACATGGTAAGAACGAGCATGTTAACAGTAGCCTCACTAAAACCTTCCCAGGAAAAACCACAAAGGATAAAACCCTGGGGTAGGAAAGAGCATCACCTATGCTAATGATTAAACAGAATAGTCAACACCCCTATTACAAAGTCAGACAAAATGAGACCAATCCTCCCTAACGCCATCTAGGAGTCAGGGAGGTCCATCACCCAACCAATAACAAAGCTCCTCCACACGAAGA
Organism: Prunus salicina; assembly: GCA_020226455.1. Classification (NCBI taxonomy): domain Eukaryota; kingdom Viridiplantae; phylum Streptophyta; class Magnoliopsida; order Rosales; family Rosaceae; genus Prunus; species Prunus salicina. The sequence continues at coordinate 14,313,819 of CM035347.1, read as the reverse complement.
CTATAACGTGCAATACGATGAGCCACACTGTTGGTAGTACTGGGGACAAAATGAACACAGGAGGATAACTCCAAAAGAAGATGCCGAATTTTTGTCACAAGCACTCCCTCAGGAGCTAAACATTTTTCCTCTTTTGATAGCAATTGCATTGTAGCCAAGTAGTCAGATTCAACTAACACGGGCAGAAGTGATGCATCTAAGGCAAAAAAGAGACCCACTTTGAGAGCGTAAAGCTTGGTAGTCAACACAGACAGAAGACTAGGTGTCCTTATTGCCATCACCCCTATAAGAACGCCATGTGAGTCTTGAACAATCAGACATACCCCCCAAGAGACCATCCCGCAAATTCAAAATACCAGCAACATTGAGCTTAAAATAACCAACCTGAGGAGGACGTTAATGTTGGTCCGAAATGGGCAAAGAAATGCACATTTGAAGTAGTAACTTAGATTGATGATATTCCACAACATAGTTCTTCGCACAGAAAAGGAGATGCTCCACATACATAGGATCAAAATAAAAAAGGGCAGCATTTCGATCATTCCACAGTAGCCACAACACAGTAACAAAAAAAGGTTGTTGGGTAGTTGGGGTTAAATCCCATGCCACCAACAGCCAAGTAGTAGCATCATCTAGAGTCAAACCAAGAAAAAATGTCGGTAGTTCTAAAGACTCCCATACGAGACGAATAGTTGGGCAATCTCGTAAGGAATGAACTGTTATTTCGCAGCCAGTGGAACAACGAAAACAGGTTACGTCCGTGGTGATCTTACAGTGAAAAAGGACAGCTTTTGTCTGGATGCCATTCTGAGCGAATCTCCAAAGGACAACGAAAAGTCCTAATTATTAGCTATTACCCATTATGGGGTAGAGATAAATGTGCTATATTTTTGTCAGCACTTTCATTTCCCAAAGATGCTTCCATAATTTTTGTGATGGAGAAGAACTAGTACCAGTGCTAGTATGACTAAGAGAAAAATTCTAATATTCTAAGGCAACCTAATATCCACTCTTCACAATATATCGCTAATGTGTAGTAAAGTGCCAAATTCTATGATCGAAGTTATCACAGACCAAAGGTATAGACAAGATAGTCTCCACTTCCGTGAAAGTAAATAAACTATAAATCTTGGGAACATCCCACCGCCCACTTGCCGAAATCAGGGTGCTAACCTTAGTATCCATATGGACGTGTGGAGTAGTTTGAACCGTGAATATGCAGCGGTGGGGAATCTAGGCATTACCATAAATTTGTACCAGCTGATCGTCACCAATCCGCCATTGCAAACCACAGAGTAAGAGCTCTCAACCCCATAGAATAGATTGCCAAGTATAGGAAGGAGACGAACCCTACTGTACACTTAGGAAATCAGTAGTAGGGACCTAGATTTCAGCATTTAGGCTACAAAGGAATTAGGAGATTAGAGCAAACACCAACCTTGTTTTGTTAATAGAGCCTTGTTAAAACTGACTAACTCCTGGAAACCCAACCCTCTTTCCGATTTATGTTGACATAGTGCTTTCCAGTTTTTCCAATGAATCCCTCGCGCAGCACCCTTAGACCACCCAAACCGAGCAATAATACTTTCAACCTCATTATAGATCGCAATGGGGAGCATGAAGACGCTCATTGAGTAAGTAGACATAGCTTGGCAAACTGCCTTAATCAAAACTTCCTTCACAGCTTTCGAGACTAACCAACTTTCCAATCTAGTGATCTTCTTCTAGATGGTATCTTTAAGAGAGTGAAACAACAGTTTTTTATTTTTTCCAACTGCTGTAGTAAGTCCCAAAATATTTTATGTCTTCCATAAACCTTAACTCCATTCTCTCACAAAAAAAGTTAGCGATTGGTGTGAAATTAAATCTCATCTTGTCAGAATCTTGGATTTTGTGCAAGTCAAAGGTACAAATTTGACAGATGAGACTGAACGTACTTTATTCGATCCAATGAGTGATATGAAAGGAAATCTTATTTTTATTATGCAACTTAAGGGCAAATAGTAGAGAGAAGTAAGAAGTAAAGAAAAACAATAGAATTTTGATCAGTGCATAATTACATATCTTTTTGTACCCTTCTAACTTATGATTTGGTTATATTTTTGAGTTAAACTTGTGCTTTTAATAAAGTTTGTGTATGTTTCAGTGTAATAAGGATGAGACTCATTACATGTATTTTGAAGACAAGTTAGCTCAAAACAGTGTCTGCAGATCAGTCACATTCACGGATTAACCTGCACTTACTCAAGAAGAACCAGATAATGAGCCATACATCATTGGAAAGATACGGAAGTCTAGTTTCCGTAGCATTTTACAGTTCATGATTTGGAGTCTTCTAGAGGAAGTTATCCACGATTTAGCAGCTCAAGGTCAAAATTCGGCAGCATCTGCGTTACTGGGCCAAAAATAACATTTGAAGGTCTTTCCTATTTTTCCTTGAGTTGGGCTGCATATGCTTGGAAAGATAAGACAAAGGGCTTGAAGATCCATATTTTTCCAGAATTTGTTGGAGTGAATAACAAGCCCAAAATCGGCCCACAAGCTGACTATGTCATGCATGACTATCTAGTGGGATTTGTTGGTGAAGTGCACTAGCCAAAAGAATGAGTTTCTAATTACAATGGGATTTGTTGGTGAAGTGCACTAGCCAAAAGAATGAGTTTCTAATTACAATGGGATTTGTTGGTGAAATGCACTAGCCAAAAGAATGAGTTTCTAATTACAAGTGTTATTGGCTTAAACCATATTCAATTCAAATATTCCCCTTCCATTCTCCCTATAAATAGCACTCCAATTCTAAACACAATTCATTCAACAATCCATCAACTCACTTCATCCATTACTCATACACATTCAAATAGAGAGAGAGAGAGAGAGAGAGAGAGAGAGAGAGAGAGCTAGTTGCAAAAGGAGCAAAGTGTTGCGTCGATTCAGCTGCACCAAAATAGATTCAGCTGCATCCTCAACTTGTGATACTCGCAAGTGCACGAGCCGTTGGTAGTTTAGCATATGTAAGTACGAGGTCGATCCCACGAGGATTGATGATAGATTGATTTAATTCAATTCCCTGTACAAAACAGAAATAAAAAAAAGAAAGAAAATAAATCAAAAAAGAAAGAAAGAAAAGAAATTAACTCAAGCGAATAAGTTCCCAAGTTCAATTTAGATTAACGGATTGATTCTAGCTAAAGTATGATTAAGCCATGGTGTCTGGTCCTAACCTTGTGTTCCTAATTCCCTAACTTGATCATTTGTTGTCTAACCTAAATTAAGCATTAGGAACCCATTAAGCATAGAAGAACATTTTAAACAACCAAGCATGTATCTAATCCCTGTTGTCGAATGTCCATACATACTCTTCCTATTCATAGTTCAATTCGAATTAAAGCATGGTGTCTACTCTTAATTCAAACCAAGATAGCTAACATGCAAGCCTTAATGGTGATCAATCATTCAAACTAGCATATTAACTTATAAGCATAATGAATAAGAACAAAAACCATAATTGAAACTTGGAAACTACTCAAACTTGAATTGCTAAAGAAAAGAATTTACATTACAATGGAAAATTAAGAAGAACTTAGAAAAACTTAGCAAAAGGAATTTATTACAACAATTGAGAACTAGAAAGGAAAACTAAGAGAATTTGAGGGAGAGAAGGGAGGGGAGCTCTAGAGAAATGTTTGAGAGCTCCCCCCCTTGGGGTGTGTTTACAAGCTTGGGAAACCTCACTATTTATAGGCCTAAGGAAGTTGAAAATCTAAATTAAATATTGCTTTCCACTCACTTCATCAACTTCACCTAACACACCATTACATTTGAAAACAACTTTTCTTTCTTTAAACTTAGTGTTGCAACTCCCACTTCAATTATAAGACTTGAATATGCTTCATCTAACCTTCCCACAAGATAGTGCACTTCACCAACAATTCCCACTAGATAGTGCATTTCATCATGCATATGTCATTAATGACAATGCATTGCACTCTTCTTTTGGGTTCGTTTTGGGCTTGTTAATACATTCATAAAATTCTGGAAAAATATGGATTTTCAAGCCCTTTGTCTTATCTTTCCAAGCATATGCAGCCCAACTCAAGGAAAAATCGGAAAGACCTTCAAATGTCATTTATAGCCCAGTAACGCAGATGTTGCCGAATTTTGACCTTGATCTACTAAATCATGTATAACTTCCTCTAGAAGACTCCGAATCATGAACCGTAAAATGCTACGGAAACTAGACTTCCGTATCTTTCCAATGATGTATGGCTCATTATCTGGTTCTTCTTGAGCAAGTACAGGTTAATCCGTGAAATTGAATGATCTGCAGACACTGTTTTAAGCTAAATTGTCTTCAAAATGCATGTAATGACTCTCAACCTTATTACACTGAAACATACACAAACTTTATTAAAAGCACAAGTTTAACTCAAAAACATAACCAAATCATAAATTAGAAGGGTATAAAAAGATATGTAATTATGCACCGATCACAAAGCTTGGAGCTGTCTTGGGAATTCCTTGCTGCCATCACCTAGTTCTTTTCTTATCTTTATCCTATCTTATGTATTTCCATTCTATATTGTTTTTCAATTATTAAATATGAGTAACTGAATTTCTTCTTAGTTAGAGGTGAATTCGAAGCCATGGACATATGTTTTATATGAATTGATCACTTCCAGTTATGATTTCGTAAAGTATGAATGTGATTTACTTTTCTGTTTGATTCAGGACTTATTCTTGCATGTTTATTAAGGATGCATACTTAGTTTGCATGCAGGGATTTGATGCTAGAATATGAGGGAATTTCACCTAATCGTTATGAACTTATATTCACAAGTAGTAAAAGTCACTAGTCATGATTGTGTTAAGTAAATTCCTAGCTGAAGTATCATGCTTTTCATAGTTACAAATGCTTTGTCAAAGCTTATGATTTTCATAGAACTTAATGATCTTTGATATGTATCTCTATCATGCTGTTCATATAGGGAACTTGATAAGAATAATTTGATTGAGTCGCTGAGTCCAATTCAATGAACTTAGGAAAATCTGAGAGTTAATTAGTGCAGTTCACAATTAATTTGGGGCTTTGTCATTCGTACTTTATTAAAAGAGTAACTGGAGATCGATTTGTATGCATATGTTCCATGTGTGGAGAAGAATCCTCTAGCTATCCCTTAATCCATATTTCATTCACATCTTAGTTATTTGCTGCTGTCAATTTTACTTTGGTCTAAATCATCCAACCCCCCCCAATCATTGTTCCCTTAACTTAGTTCTAGTTTAATAAATTTAATTTGTGTTGATTAGCATCCCTCCTAATCCCCGGAATAGAACGATCCCTACTTACTCGTACTACGATTGCATGATTTATAGGGTTTAATTTGTGTGTTAGTTATTTCTCACGCCAAATTTCCTCTAAAAACTTGTATCTTTCGTATTTAGTAAGTACTTATTTATAGACTTAAGATGGTAGGAGTCTAATATACAAATTGTAGGTTACAAGCTACAAATTACACTAATAAGGGCATAAATTAAGAATCATTAAAATGGTGGAGGTTATAGATGTTATGATGCCCATCCACATTCCATATATTTACAATAAGATTTTGAGTTTTTTTTGGATTGGAATGTCTATAAAATCCCATTAAGGTGCAACATAATATAGAGCATTGGAGAAAAGATACATTTAAAACCCTAAAGATTTCAGTTGGTTCTAAAATATATTTTTGAATGGAGGTGTCAAATCAAGAGATATACAACAGTATTGGCTTATTTATTATTATTTTTAAGTTGAAAATATATATATATAATAATTTGGGCCCCCCTTAATTGGAGGCCTATGGCCATGGCCCTTCCTGCTCACCCCCAAGGCCGGTCCTGCTTGTTATATAAGTGAGAAGTAGAGAAATACAATTGAAATGACTTTAAAAACTTGTATCTTTCATCTTGGATAAACACCTAGTTATATGCTTATAACAATTGAACTTTAACCACCAAATTGTTAGAAGTTACTAATTACACTAATAAGTGGTCATCCACATTTCATATATTTACAAAAACTTGGTCTTTAGGGCTCTTTCACCTCCACTCATGTGCGCAAAGGTTCAAAACCCCTAGACACCCAATGAATATTTTTATAAACCCCTCCTCCCCCCATCACTGGCTGACCTACAGAGGCACAAGGAGGTGCACCTCTTCTTGCTGGAGAAAAGGTTGCAAGTGACATAAAGTTGCCCCTTTGCTCAGTCTGGTTGTGCACTGTACCTGTTCGACAAAAGGTATGCTTTCCTTGTGCCCTTTGTTGCACGCTTGTATTTTTTTTTTCAAAAATCTCTGGCCAAAATGACGTGTTTTTGACAAGAAAAGAGAAAAAGAAAAAAAAAAAAAAAGGAAACTCCCATGTGCTGTAGATTGAAAAGTAGGGAATCTCCTTAAAGAGATTATTTATTTTTATTTTAATGAAGCCTTCTTAAGGAGATTTTGTTTTTTTAAAATAAATTCCCGTTTTGATTATGTGCCCACCCACCAATCCAATCCAAGTCCTTATAAAAAGATCATAAAATTCATAAATTTTATTTACATCTCCACCACCAAGTCTTTTTTTTTTTTTTTCTTTATCTTGTTTTCTTCTTTGTTTTTTGTTTTGAGAAAACTTCAATCTTCTATAAAAACGGATTCATTGATCAAGTCTTGTGCCAGTAACGAAAATATTGTATCGATCGAGCTTCCAAAGTAAGTTCATCAAACAAGCTGCGGTTTTTTTTTCTTCTTCGGCAACCATCGCCTCAATTTCGTTTTTCTTATAATAATATTTGGCCTTTCAAATATGTGACTGTCTTGCACCCTGCTGAAAAAGTTCATGGATCCATCCTCAATCGCTTGTACCGAAACAAAAAAAAACCGTCGGAATTTGAAACCTTTTTGGATTGAAATCTCCATCAATAGAAACATTAGGATTTCACCTGGCCATTTGTAGTTGATCTGAGCCTCAATTGGGCCCAGCCTTTGCGTGTCAAGATAAGCCACAATAGATATTTGTCGTAATTGTGAAGCAAGTTGGTGGTGGATCAAGGGAATTGTGCTAATAAGAGACGCTTCTTATAAAGTGATTACTTTCTTTCTGTCCCATGCCCAAATGACTCACCAAAAATATGTCTCAAAAAAATTCTTACCAAGCAAAAAAATAAATCACACCCACTAGTATTTCTGATATGAAAGCGACGTGAGCTTTTGTTTTTTTTTCCTTTGGTGTTTATTTAACCCCAACCCCTCTGCAGCCCAAAACCCAAGCGTGGCCAAATTTCCTTCTTTCTAAGTCACACTGTTCTGCAACCAAACACCACAGAGCTCAAGATGACTGACCATAGAGATGAAGGCAACGCCGTTTCCGGCCAGCCCCTTCTCAAGAAGAAGCCCAAAAGAAACCTGTACGCCATCGGTTGCGCCATTTTGGCTTCCATGACTTCAATCTTGCTGGGCTACGGTAAATCATCCATCGATTCCTCAAGTTTCAATTTTGTTTTTGTTTGTTTTTATTTCATCGCCTAATAATTTTAATTTCTACTGATTTCTGTAGATATTGGTGTGATGAGTGGAGCTTCAATCTACATACAGGAGGACCTGAAAATCTCGGATGTGGAAGTTGAGATCCTCATCGGGATTCTGAACCTTTACTCGCTCATCGGCTCCGCCGCCGCCGGCAGAACTTCCGACTGGATTGGCCGCCGGTACACTATCGTCTTCGCCGGAGCCATATTCTTCACCGGAGCTATCCTCATGGGCTTTGCCACCAACTTCGCCTTCCTCATGGTCGGTCGATTCGTCGCCGGAATCGGCGTCGGCTACGCCCTCATGATCGCTCCGGTCTACAACGCCGAGGTCTCTCCGGCGTCGTCTCGCGGCGCTCTCACGTCTTTCCCGGAGGTTGGTGGGTCTTCTCCTTGCTTAATTTACAATTTTGGACATGTGCTGAAATTACTATTTTGGACATTTGCTCAAATTACTATTTTAGACATTTGCTTAAATTACCATTTTGGGCATTTGGCTTAAAGACAGCTGGGCTTCAACCCAATCATCCAATTGGATGGGGATGAGGACGTGGCTGTGGCTGTGGTCGGAAACGTTTTTTAAATTGATTTAAAAATTTGGTTCAATAAAATGTATCGACCAAAAATTTGGGTCAATAGAAAAGCCGCCCACGCCACGTTTCTACTCTTCAATCAAACTTTGGGTCAATAAAAATGGTATAAAAATGACAGAAGGTTGGCCCATTACTGAAAAGAATTCATTAAATAAAAGAGTAAAGAGTACTTTTTATCAAACCAAAAGACACAGTTTATATCCTTTTCTCTGCAGAGTTTCAGCCACTGCTAAGAATTTGTAGAATTCATCTTCTTAATCCTTACCATTTTGCTTACTTGTCAAGGTAAGAACTTGCTCTTCCTTTGCTTTGCTTTGCTTTATTTATTTCATGTATCTCTGTTTCATTAGAATTTTAAAGTAATGTGGAGATGAGATGATGGTTTTGATTTGGGTTGTGAACTTTGGACATTGTACTATTTGGTACTTAGACTTATTGTACTGTAAATTGGTACCCAATTCATACCTACCACTCTTGTTTTGGAGAAACATTACCAACAGGAATAGAAATAATCCACCCAAATAACCTTTTTTCCCATAACTCTTGAAAGTATTTATGTTTGGTGTTAGAAAAAATATATTAGCATTCAAATGTGGTGAGGTGAGTTACCAACTAGCTCATTGTCTAGTGACAAGTTCAAATAACTCTTTCCCAATGTGAACGAAAAGGTCGCGAGTATTTTTCTTGCAGTAATTACATAACAATGTGTACTAAGAATATGTTTTATGCATCAGATTAATTGTTAGTTAAACAAAGAAGTTGTGAAATGCATATATAAACTGATTAATCGATTTTTCCTGACAAGGTGATTTGTTTGAATATGTATTTATACAGGTCTTTGTCAATATTGGCATATTATTGGGGTACGTTGCCAACTATGCCTTCTCCGGGCTCCCGATTAATTTGGGCTGGCGGCTTATGCTCGGAGTCGGCGTATTTCCCTCCGTTATTCTCGCCGTCGGTGTCTTAACAATGCCCGAGTCGCCTCGATGGCTTGTCATGCAGGGTCGGCTCGGCGATGCCAAGCACGTCCTCGACAGAACCTCAGACTCCATGGAAGAAGCTCAGCTTCGGCTAGCCGACATCAAAGAAGCCGCTGGCATCCCCGAGCATTGCACCGAAGACGTTGTTCAGGTCCCCAAGCACAGCCACGGCGAGGAGGTGTGGAAGGAATTGCTCCTCCATCCAACGCCCCCTGTTCGTCACATTTTAATTGCAGCCGTTGGTTTCCACTTCTTTCAACAGATGTCAGGCATCGACGCCCTCGTTTTGTACAGCCCAAGGATCTTTAGAGCGTCTGGGATCACTGACTCTAGCACGTTGCTGCTCGCAACAGTGGCAGTTGGATTTTCCAAGACCATTTTCACCCTGATTGCCATAGGTTTCCTCGATCGGGTCGGACGACGCCCATTGCTTCTAACTAGCGTGGCCGGGATGATAGCCTCGCTTTTCTGCCTCGGTACGAGCCTCACAATTGTCGATCATGAAAGCGAGAAGATGATGTGGGCGTCTGTTGTGTGCTTGACCATGGTATTAGCCTACGTCGGGTTCTTCTCGATCGGGATGGGGCCCATTGCGTGGGTCTACAGCTCTGAGATCTTCCCGTTGAAGCTACGTGCTCAAGGTTGCAGCATGGGAACAGCCGTGAATAGGATTATGAGTGGAGTCCTCACAATGACTTTTATCACGCTGTATAAGGCGATCACGATGGGTGGGACCTTCTTTCTTTATGGAGCAATTGCTACGGTTGGTTGGGTGTTCTTTTATACAATGCTCCCGGAAACACAGGGTAGAACCCTTGAAGACATGGAGGTCTTGTTTGGCAAATTCTGGAGGTGGAGAGAAGGCTATGCGCTGCTCAGAAACAAAAGGGCCGTCGTATGTTAGCGAGTTTACATGGGTGATGTAGTATTTGAAAGCACTTGAACTCTAGAGTAGGTGTTTGATTGAAACATTGTTGTATGCTTCCGTTATATATTTGTCGCTACAAATGCTCCTATTAGAGAAGACTGTAGCGCTCGGCCTGGTCCTATTTTTGGAGGTCCGATGGTTGGGGAAGAAGCCAAGTCAATCATGGAGCGTGCATGAAATTTCTTTTATGAAGATTTTAGTACAAGTTAAGATGAAGAAAACCGAGTCAAGATGAAATGTGTCATATATGTATTGTGCAAGTTTGTTCGCCAAATTGGTTTTCCATTTGTTGCTTTTGTTTTATCTGTTTGTCAAAACAGTGAGTTATTGTAGCTTACAATCGACCTGTAATATAGTAATTCTTAATGAGCAAGTCCAAGTGCCAGACGAATTGCTGTTGAGAGTAAGAACTTTTCTTTTCCAATTGAAAGCCATCTTCTTATTTACGCTTTTGCACTTTCACAGATGCACGTGATTTAACGAGTCTCAGAATAATTTTCAAAGCATTTTTTAGGTCATTAAGTATATGTTACATTTTCATGACTAAAATATGAAAAGTGGATATAACATTGGCCACAATAAGAAATCAAAAGGGTTTTACTTTACTTTATTACTTTGGATTAGTAGAAATTAAAAGCGAAAAAAGACGTACGCAAGATACACACACACACATCACAACTTTTATGTGAGTGATCATGTGCTTTTGCCATATGAGCTCTTTTCATTTTGGTGATGAGCATTATCATTATATTAAATTATATTAAATATTTAACGGCGATTAATGCGATGATGCATTTAGTGGTGAGATCTGTAGGTGTCTTTTTTCTTTGTGATAAAGATCAACATATTTATCTTGTAGAATGGTGGTCCATTCTGATTTTGGTTCGCATAAATTGCTTTCAACTTCATTGCAATTTGCAGAGGTATAAATAGATAGACCCCACAAATCTTCATATTTTCCTCTTATTTCTTTTCCCCCCTTTTTCTTTTCTTATTTGTATCTTTTAAGAGAAGCTCCCAAAAACCGTGACACAAAGTAGCAAATCATCAAATGCACACTTGCATGATGACAGTAAAACACATAATATTGCTGGAAAAATGAAGTCACATTTATCCCAAGAAGATGTGAAAATAATGGGAAAGCAGGTGGTAGGTTGGAAAGGCAGAAAAGCAAGCACATGTTACTCGTTTTGTGCCTAGAACCACCCTACCAAAAAAATATGGTAAGGGGGACCCATTTTAAATTATTAATATAGGACCAAGTGGTCGAGGGTGAAGTCAATTAGGGTAGGTTTTTTTCCATCTTTCAGCATGTTCCTCACGATTCATGAAAATGATTGCAAACCCTCCATTTGAGAAGGCACTGTGCCTTTTTTGTGTGGGTATGTTTTCATCAAACTTTGTGGGGACTGAGGACTGAGGAGAGATGGGGGCTGTGTTTTTTTGTTTTTGTTTTTTTGGTACAATTGGTAGTCTAAACTAAAGAGGAGGGGAGTTTCTGACACATACGCACACAATTAAGATGTCATGAGGGTTCGAATCTAAGATCTCTTGTCTGTAAGTCAAGACCCTTCTCAACTGAGCTAGACTCTGTTGGCAGGTGAGGGTTCTTTTAGTGTCATTTTATCATGCATTTTTCAGTTTTTGGGAAAATTTATTATATGTTTTACTTCTATCTTCGTTTGGTAGCTAAAAAAAAAGAGTGCTGCTAAACGAACCCTAAAATTAACTGAGTACACCCTACTACCAAACTATTTATTGAATTACTAATTTATCCTAATATAAAATGACCAAAATGGATATATTGAATTGTAAAACAAATTATTTTAATAAGTACACCCTATTCACCATATTTAACCCTAATCAAACACAAGGGAATGCCATGAAGTTGTTTGTTTGATACAGATCTTGGTCACTGGTGGTAGATAACACTCTACCGGATACATGCTCCAGGGAGTCCACTTCTATAGGTTCTTTAAGGGGTTGTGGATGATTCATACGAGGAGGAAAAATAAATAAATAATTTATTGGATGAAAGTTGAGTCCTTCAAACTTAGAACATTCTCTTGGTTTCTTTTTTCTTTTTTTGTATTTATTATTTGGTTCTGGAACTACAAAAAGGAAGAAGGAAGAGTAATTAAAAATAGGGACCAACGGAACAGATTTAGACAACCAGTATGAGCATTGGCTGGCTATGTAGAAATTTCAAAGGGTAGTAGGTTAATTTTAAATCCATCCAGTAATAACTAGAGATTGGAAAACAAATCCAAAACAACTTACAATGGTTGTAATATCTTTAACAAAATCATCTCCAGCTATAGAGGAGGCATTAGGTTTGGTGTTGTGTTATAGAGTGTATAGGGGTATTTTTGATAATTAAATGGGGTGTGCTTAGTTAATTTTATATTTAAATTTAAATATTAGGGTGTACTTAGATTATAGGGTGTACTCAGTTAATTTTAGGGTTCGTTTAGCAACACTCAAAAAAAAAACCACCATGCTTATGCCCAATATGAACAATATACAATATACCTAGAGGAGGAAACATTCTAAAAGCCTCTACAAACTTTTCATTAACAAACACATCAGAAATACAATTGCACCCAAAAAAAAAAAAAAACATTTAACCCAAAATCTCATTGTGTTCAACACTTTAGAACTCGTTGTAACAAATCAAAAGAAATATAATTGAAACATTCCAAGATTACAGAAGCATAAATCCAATTGAATGGATTGTTTGGTCCATGAGGAACTAAGGCCCATGAGCTCCCAAAATGTGATCAATCCATATATCCAAGTCTAAGAAAGGAACAGTTGGCCCAACCCTTTTTGTTATTTTCTTCTATTTTCATCATTGCAACAAACTTGGCCTTTGATCCATTTGTGTCTTCGTCCTTCTCTGTTGATCAGATTTCAAGAAGTACATCATCCCATTAAATTGTCGCCACTAATGGAAACCAGAACACCAACCCCGGCACCAGAATTGGTTGCCCTAAACAACACAAACTTACCGTCTCTGGCCAACCCCGCGATCGCTCCGACATTGTCTCATGGCTTCCTCACATCTTTCCCAGAGGTTTGTTTTGTTTTATTATTTGTCTCTTTACATTTTTTTCCTTTTTTTGTTTAACTCAGGGAGAGCCCAAAACAAAACCAAACGAAGATCATGAGAAAAAAAAACTTAAAATTGTTTGTTTCTTTACTTGGTTATATCGTATTGTAAAATCTTGGAAGAGCTCATGTGAAACTGTAAGATAGTTTATTATTCTAATCATTATCGGATTGCAAGACTTAGGATTAATCAAGGATTCAAACTAATCTCATCCAGCAGCCTATGTATTAGTGTTTTAATTGGATTACAAGGCTAAAGGGGTTTCTAGTTCTATTAGGATTAGGATTCACTGTTCTATTGCAATAAGGATACCTCAAAGAGTTTCTTGATGGGCAAGACTCCTTGAGTGATGCATATAAATAGAAGAGCTCTCTCTAAGAGTCGATACACTCAGCTCATCAAGATATTCACCCATATAGAATACCGAGATAAAGGCATCAGCAATCTTACAGAAGATCTCTCTCTCACACTCTGTTTGATATCTATGGCAGAACAAGATTAGTGTTCAAAATTCAATAGCTTAAGAAGTTTACATGTGGTATCAAAGCATGAGTTATTTATCTTCTACCTAACCCATTTTGTCGCAAGCATTAACAACTTGAAAACTGAAGATTAATTTAAGTTTTTCAAGATTAAAGAAACTTGGCACAACAACTGTTTAAGTTTAACACCTTGCTGTAACAAGAAGGAATTGATCAATTAGTTTGTATAGTTCTTGCCGTGTTCTAAGTAAGCCAAAGCAACTCAGACACTACAAGATCTGTACACTCAAAAGTTTAATGATCAAACTTGTGCTGCAAATAAAGGCATAATGAATGACTCTTTGTCCAAAGATGTGAGTGATTCATAATGCAATTATTTGCAGTAGAACATGGGAGATGAAACACATAAACTAACAAGATTATTTCTTATGTCCAAAGATGTAGAAATTTTCTTGTGCAAGAAGTTTGTGTGGTTTTCATGTCGTGTTGATGAACATGTTTTGTTTCTCTACCTAAAGGTAAGATTCAATCATGTTTTAAAGTTTTGGGGATTTTAGTTTTTAAACAAACATATACTATGTGTTTTTCAGTTAATCACAACTCGATTGAAACTCTCATTGGCTCCAACCACACCAAATGGAGGGAAGATGTAGAAATTGCTCCTAGGTTTGTTAGACTATGAGATGGCTATTGAAGAAGAAACTCCTGATGTACCTGCTGCTGATGCATCTGCTGAAGTAAAAGCAAAATATGCAAAATGGGTTAAGGCAAACAAAATGACTATTCTGATCATGAGAAGGTCGATTTCACCATATGTCAAGGGAAGCATTACACCATCTGATAATGCTAAGAAGTTTATTGATTGGAGAGAAATTCCAGGAATTGAAGAAGGCTGAGATTGGAACTCTAATGGGCAATTCACTAATGCAAAATACAATGGTGAAAAGTGTACGAGAACACACATACTGAACATGCTGGAAATTGGGAACAAACTAAAGGCACTCAATGTCAACGTGGATGAAACCATGATGGTGCATTTTGCTATAAATTCTCTGCCTAGTACTTTCAAGCATTTGAGAAGCATATTGATATATTCATATTTTGCATATATAATCTATCTTTATTTGCATTGTTTTCATGTGAAATTGGTTAGTTTAATGTGCATGGTGAAGATTTTGTAGGAAATCATACTTAGCAAGGCTTTGGAGCAAAAACTGTAATTTTGGAAGCTTAAGGATCAAAATGGGTGGAATTATCATCTCAACAAAATCTCAAGAAGTCACTCTGTCATTTCATCAAACACCTGAAGTGCATTTCTGCAAGTGTCAATTTATATCCACAACTGGTCTCAGTGACCAGCGCCAGAGAGATAGAGTTAGAGAAGTTTACCATCACTGTTGGAGCTGAAATCGTGCAAAGCTAACATGGGCTACGTTGTCTATTGCTGATGTTAGAGAAGACATGCTGTGCATAAATGGTTGTTGTAGAGTTGGTGCGAATCTGCTGAAAATAAATATCAAGGCAAGTGAAAATGAAAGCATCTAGAATGGAATATGTTGAAGATTGAGTAACATACCAAGGGAGACGTGTAGACATTGGCTGATGTTGGGGACTTATTGCAAATGTGTGCAAATTTGATTGCATGGGTTAAGGCATCACGTGGTTGCAGATGAATGACTATTACTTGGGCTTGATTACTCTTGCCAAGAGTCCTCTCCACTGAAGCCGCTTAGCAGCATGATGTTTTCCTCTTTTGAGTTGGAGAACATTAATTCCTTTCAGCAACAACACTTTGTTTTATCCTTGTCGAATTGGGTTTTTGATTTTCCATTATCTCCTATTCACTTTACCCCAAAACCAATTCCCACTTTTTATCTCAAGTGCCATGCCTTTCTTTTTCCTTTTTTAGTCTTGAGATCCTTTATTCCTATTTTCTTCTATTTTGTTTCTACTACTCAAATCCTTCCTAAATAAATATTATTTTCCTTATTTTTGGAGGAGTCCCTTGGCCTATAAATACAAAGCTTTAACCTAATAGTCAGATCATTTTTTTCCACCATCATCTTCTCTACCATATTTTTCCACCAACTTTCATACAACCAGAGAAATATCAGAGAGAGCCAAGAATTTGTTGCTGCATTATTTGAGGAGCTTTCGAAGGTGTTCCTGTGGAGATTCTGCAGATCAAGTCCATCGGCCAAATTGGTTTTATGACAATAATTCTTTTGTTTATATTTTCTTCTGTCATGAACTAATTTCCCTTGCTAGGGCTACTATGTAGCCTAACCATGAATACTTAATTTTTATAGTTATATTAATTTCTGATTATTATCCCATGTCGAGTATTTGTTATTGTTCTTAATGATTTAAATATCTAGCTAATATTTAATTGATGATCCAAGCGGAGACCGAGAGGAGATGTTTGGTGTTTGCTTCTTGTAACAAATACCATGATTTGAATGAGTGCCCGAGAGGGACTAACATGACTCATGCAATTTTCTTGTAGGTTCTCATAGAACTTAATGGGTTCTTGGTTTTCTAAATCCGTTGCTCGAGAGAGAATGGGTTGTTAATTGAGAATCCTTTTGGGTGAGCCCCGAGAGGGGATATCGAATAAATTAGGAGAAACCAACTGTCAACATGGATAGTAATTAGGGTTAATTGGCTGTAGGAATTAAGTAGAATTGGTTATGGTGAAATCGGATGCTCTAGTATCTCATCAACTTGATTTTCCATCATTAATTAAATTGCTATTTTTCATAATTATTTTAGTTTATCAAATGTTCAAATAAACTTTTGAATTAACCGTAATTGGTAATTAATAGGAAATTACAGTCTTTGTGGGAACGACACTTTACTTACTTCTATATTACTTGTACGAATTGTGCGCTTGCAATAATTTCACAACAAGTTTTTGGCGCCGTTGCTGGGGACTGTTTTATTTTCTATTAATATTAATATATTTTAATTATGAGTTTAATTTGAATTTCTTCTTTTTGTTTCAGGTACTTTAATCCGTGTATGCACCGTTCTCGTACCCTAGAACTCATACCACTGGACCCAGAAATTGAACGTACATTTCATAAAGCGGAACAAAGGAAACAAAAGCACACTTTGATGGAACCACCATCCACACCTATGGCAGAGGAAGCAGAAAGAGCAGTGAGGGAATTTGGCCCCCCAATGGCAACTCCCCCAGCAATTCGACGTCCTGCTATTGTAGCCAACAATTTTGAGATCAAACCAGCCATGATCACCATGCCGCAGAATTCATCCGTATTTTGTGGTTTGCCGAATAATGATCCCAACATACATCTTGCGATATTTTTGGAGATTTGTGATACGTCCAAGTTCAATGGGGTAATTGATGATGCGATTCGTTTAAGGCTAATCCCCTTTTCCTTGAAGGATAAAGCCAAGCTTTGGTTACTGTCACAGCCACAAGACTCCATCCGTACTTGGGATGATTTATCTAAGAAATTCCTTGCTAAATTTTTCCCCCCAGCCAAAATTGCAAAATTCAGACAAGATATTATTTCATACGCTTAATATGATAAGGAGCCCCTATATGAATCCAACTAACAGAAGAGTGCAGTGCCATACTACAACGGAAGCTTCCACCAAAACAAAAAGATAAAGGGAGTTTTAAAATTCCATGCACTATTGGAAATAATTTCTTTGAAAGAGCGTTATGTGATTTGGGTTCTAGCATTAACTTACTACCTTTATCTATTGCTAAAAAGATTGGTATTGGTGAAATTAAACCCACTATTGTTTCTTTGAAGATGGCGGACAGGTCAATCACATTGATAAGGTCATAATTTCACACATTTGCATGCCTTCTTTGCTTAGTAATTTTGTTTAGCTTCTCTTTATTTTGAGTCTCTTACCTATGTTTGTGTGTTTTGTAGGTTAAGACAGCAAGAGATCACATTTGATGCAATCCATGCTTGATAAGGGCTGATTGGGATAAGAGGAATATGAGCTTAAGGACAAACCCAATTTGGGCCACACTCCTTGTCAGTCCAGTTTCGTGGGTCATCTTGCAGTCCTCATTTCAGCAACTTACACAGGTCGGATGAGGAGACATCCTTGATAGAAGTTGTTCCAATGGGTGTCTATTATAACATATCCAAATTTCAGCCCAATGGGATAAATCTGGAGCCCTCAGCACGTCAAAGACTGAACCAAGTTCACAGAAATGTCATGATTGGCTGCCATCACATCTACATCCCTAGAGCCATGTGCTAAGCATGGGCAACCATACATGGAAGTCAAATCAGCTCAGGAACTCAGAAAGATGAACAAAAGTCAAGCTTTCCATAAGGAAACCATACCAAAGCATGTATTTGGCAGCTGGAGCAGTTGACAAGTATGGGCAACTGGAGCAAGTGGCATGTATGGGCAGAAGGGAGCAGTTGGGAGCAGCTAAGAGAGGTGTGCTTCACCAGCCAAAGGGGAGGACAAAATTTCTCTCTATAAATAGAGAGCTGCTCACTCATTCAAAGAGAGATAGGCAGACACACACATTCACTTCATCCATTACTCTCAAACACACATTCAGATTCACCACAAAGAGAGAAAAGAGCTGGAGCTGTCCTGGGAATTCCTTGCTGCCATCATCTAGTTCTTCTCCTCTCTTTATCCTATCTATGTATTTCTTATTTTCTGTACTCATAGTTATGTCTAACTAATCCATTTAGTTAGGGCTTAGGATGAAGCCCTAGTCATGAATATTCAATGTTATGGATGATTTTATAATTAATTGATTTCCTTGATTTCATTATCAAGTTGTTAATCTCTAGTTTATTATGTGCTTGATGTATGTTTTCTTGGAGTAGCTAACTAAGATTTTATGCATCTAGCACAGGTTGGGAAGGGGTTTAGATTCACCAATTCTACTCTCCTTTCACAAGCAACACATGAATGGCTTAAGAATCATTCTAGGGGTTAATAACCATAGGTTGACTAGGACAGATACCATGTTCTAGGACTTGTGTGATTATCATATTCCCAAGGAGCTTAATGACTCTTGTATGCTTTATTCTAAGTAGATACCATGCTTAGGTTGCTTATTAGAGATCACGTGTTGTGTGTAGATACCATGCATAATCACATGCCTTAGGAGAATCATGCATCCTGCACCTAGATACCATAGGCTTGTATGCGATAATCTATTGTTGATAAAGCTTGAGTCAATTTCTATGCATTCATAACTTGGATAGGAAGACTAGTGGTAGATTCCAAGGCTCTAACACCTCTCAATCTTTGTTTCACAACTTGTTGATTGCTGCCAGTGTTTACTTTCAAGCACTTTCATTTCACGTTCTTCTTTTCATTTCAACAACAAAACCGCCCCCCCATTTCGAGTGCGTGTGTGGTGCTAGGATTCTGTCCTAGACCTTGAGTAATTAGCAAGAGGCATTGTTGAATTCGACCTTGCCTTTAGCTAGTTAGTCAGTTACTTTGTTTTATGTTTTTCTAGCATTCTAAGTAATTTAACTTGGAACCAAGTTACCATTCTCCGTGGGATCGACCTCGTATTTACATAAGCTATACTATAAACGGTTCGTGCACTTGCGAGAATTAAAGTTGCTGTTTTTAATAACTCATTTTAGTTGTTAAGAATAGGCTCAACACACATACCCTGACGGAATTATAGAAGATGTTCAGCATAAGGAATTATGGCTCAATATACCAACCCAGGAACATCACCACAAAATGGTGTTGCTGAGAAACGAAATAGAACACTGATTGAAATGGTAAGAAGTCTGATGTGCTGCTCCAAACTGCCAAACTTTCTATGGGGAGAAGCCTTAAAGACATCAAATTATTTGTTGAACAGAATTCCTACCAAAAGTGTGCACAAAATTCCTTATGAGCTATGGTGTAACAGAAAACCAAGTCTCTCACATCTAAGAGTATGAGGAAGTAACGCAGAAGCTAAGTTTTATAACCCAATGGAAAAGAAGCTAGACTCTAAGACAATAAGTTGTTATTTCATGGGATATCCAGATAGGACAAAATGATATAGGTGAACAAAGCACTAAAGAAAATTTCGATTTTGATGAAGTCTTGGAAAATAAGGAATCTGCAGAAAAAGAAAATCAGATAAGAGAAGTAGTAGTCTTGCCATTCAATGATTTGAGTGACAAGCAAGCTCCACCAACTCATGAAGAAAGAAACAATGGTTTAAATCCAGTAGCTGAACCTCAACAAACGATAGTCAATAATATGCAGATAGATTAACAAGAACAACAACCTCACAACTTAGAACTGAGAAGATGACAAAGACCTAAGAGACCAACTCTATCCAATGACTATTATATCTACTTACAAGAGTTTGAACATCAATACCACAGAAGACCCTGTGACTTTTAATTAGGCTATGTAGACTGAAAGATGTGAAAAATGGATAGAAGCAATGGAATTTGAGCTTAAATCAATGAGCAAGAATGGAGCATGGAAGCTTGTAGCATTGCCTCAAGAATGTAAACTAATAAGATGCTAATGGGTTTACAAGACCAAAAGAAACTCAAAAGGGACAAATAGACAGATATAAGGCACGGTTGGTAGCAAAGGGATTCACACAACAAGAAGGAGTGGATTATAATGAAATGTTATCGCCCGTGTCAACCAAAGATTCTTTAAGAGTCATAATGGGATTGGTGATACACTTTGATTTGCATCTTCATCAAATGGATGTTAAAACTACATTTTTGAATGGAAACCTTATTGAGGAAATCTACATGAGGCAACTAGATGGTTTCATTCAAAAAGAGGAAGAAGATTTGGTTTGTAGGTTACAGAAATTAATATATGGATTAAAACAAGCTTCAAGGCAGTAGTATTTGAAGTTTGATGACGTTTTCAAGTCTCAAGGTTTCATTGATAATCCCTTAGACGAATGCATTTATCTAAAATTTCATGGAAGACATTACATTTTCATGCTCCTTTATGTTGATGATATTCTCTTTGCAAGCAGTAATCTGTCATTACTACATGACACTAAGAGAATGTTGTCAAACTATTTTGAGATGAGTGATTTAGGTGAAGCAAACTATGTATTGGGAATTGAAATAAGTAGAGATAGAGAAAAGGGATTACTTGGTCTATCACATAAAGGATATATAGAAAGGGTACTTAAAAGATTCAATATGGAGAACTGCATAGGTTGTGATGTTCCATTCTTGAAGGGTGACAAACTGAGTAATGAAAAATCTCCTAAAACTGAGCAAGAGAAGTTGGAAATGCAGGACAAGCCCTATGCTTCACTTGTAGGAAGCTTGATGTATGCGCAAGTTTGCACAAGACCAGACTTTGCTTTATGCATAAGTGTCCTTGGAAGATTTCAATCTAATCCAGGCCAAGCACATTGGGTAGTAGGTAAGAAGGTACTGAGGTATTTACAAAGAACTTTTATTGAAAAGTTGAAGAATTAAAACTAGAAGGATATGCATATGCTAATTTTGCTGGTTGTTTGGATACTCATAAATGTACATCTTGTATTCTTATTCGTAGGAGGAGGAGTGGCATGGAGAAGTGTCAAACAACAATATGTATCAACCTCAACTACGCAAGATGAATTCTTAGCAATTTATGAAGCTACTTCAATAGCAACGTGGCTTAAAATATTTATGTCAATGTTGAGAGTTGTGGAATCTATATAGAGACCAATCCAGTTGTGGAATGAAAGCAGTGTTGCAATTTATTTTGGGAAATTCACAATTAAAACTCACCAAAAGACAGTCACATTAAATAAAAGTCCTCCAATAAAAAATTAATGAATTCTCTTGGATCAATAACTATACTATCAAAATTTAAACTATAATATTACATTCTTAATTATCTCAATTTGTCTTGGTTATATGAGGATGGAGTTGTTAATTTGGGGATTTTCTTCAATTATGATTTAGAAAAAGGGAGCAAAATCTCTGAGAATTTAAGAGAGAGAATTGATTTGTGAAACTTGCAAAAGAAGGCTACATGGCTTATGATAGTTGGGGAAAAAGAAAAATAAACTTGTATATGCTATTGGCTATGTTATATATTACATTAATATATTATGTATGCAAAGTTTTTGTTTTTCCATGTGTTATGGAAATTTTTTTTTGGGTCTGCAAAGTTAATGGGAAATTTTATGTAGTATATGTTATATTATTAATATTATATTAGTATATTAAACTAACCTCAATCTGATTATTAAAAAACAAAACTATAACCTCAATAAAATAACATTTAATACAGTAATATAATATTTTTGTGGCCCTCTTGGAAGTGGGGCCTTGTGCTTGTGCTCACCTTGCAAGCCCCAAGAACCGCCTCTGATGATAAGGACTTATAACGAACCACAATTGTGTTGAACTCTCTCGTAACTCACTTATGAGATACTACAAAGATCTCTACTAATGCACTATGTAGATGAATGTTATTTATGTGTCAAAGTTACTTATAACATGTGTAGGTTTTGCCTATTTGAAGATGTTGAAGGGCAATTTCACAAAGTACGTATGTGACTTTATTTGAAGAGGAACATATGCATTATTACAAACTTCAGAAGTCTTTCTTTTTTTTTTTTTTTTCCAATTTAAATTTACATTTAATTACAGAAAATTTTAATAAATTATACAACAAGCATTACCCTTCAAATATTTCAATATCGATCCATAAGATATACCCAAAATTCCCAATATTTCAATATCAATACTCTAGAATTCGTTGTAATAAATCAAATGAAATACTGTTTCAAACATTCAAAGACAACACAAGCCTTTGTAAACTTATTACATGAATCTGAGCCTAGTATTAGTTATTTTGCATGCAACTTATCCTCTAGGCCACAAATCATGTTGAACGGATCCTTTGCGCCATGAGGACCTAGTACCCTGAGCTCCCAAAGCGTGGTCAAGTAGTATAAATCCAGGTCTGAGGAAGGAAGAAGGAACAATCATCCCTTTGGTTATTTGCTTCGGTTGTTGACGAAATTCTTTTGTCTTTCTCATTGCAAGAAACTTGCCACGGCCTTCTAATCCATTTGTGTCTTCATCCTTCTCCATTGGAAAACCATATACAATACTATAATTAAGTGTTAGCTTATATATATTCTGTCCCTCTCTCTCTCTCTGATAAGTCATCTACACCTCTCACTTGCTCGCAATCTATCTCTCTCTCTCTAGCACAATGACCGAGATGACAGACCAGAAAGTCGAAGACAATGCTGTCTCCGGCGAACCCCAGAACAAGCGTATTGAAGATTTTGATCCCCCAGAGAAACCCAATGCAAACAAGTTTGCTATTGCCTGCGCCACTTTGGCTTGCATGACTTCAATCTTATTGGGTTATGGTAATCATCCTTACACTTCAACAGTTTCTCAAATTTCATCTGCCAAACACTTTTTTTTTCTTTCCGAATTATTTTGGAGTGTGGTTGATTAATTTTACTTTTGTGTACAGATATTGGTGTAATGAGTGGGGCGAATATCTTCATCAAAGATGACCTCAAAATAACCGACGTCCAAGTTGAAATCCTTGCGGGCACTCTAAACATCTACTCCCTCATCGGCTCCGGCTTGGCTGGCGTAACCTCTGATTGGATCGGCCGTCGGTACACCATTGTCCTATCCGGAACCATCTTCTTTGTCGGAGCTATCCTCATGGGCGTCGCCCCTGGCTACGGCTTGCTCATGTTCGGTCGATTCGTCGCTGGAGTCGGCGTTGGATATGGTCTCATGATCGCCCCGGTTTACACCGTCGAGATCTCTCCAGCGTTGTCTCGTGGCTTCCTCACATCTTTTCCAGAGGTTTGTTTTGTTTCATTGTTTATCTATTTTCTTTTTGTTTTTCTTTTTATGATAAATTTAGGGAGAGATGCCCCTAGACCAAAAGCACCTTTCCATGCATTATATTTTTCTTCGGATTAGTTACTGATTATCTGCCAAAAAATAATGATCAATGATTAATTAAAGAGAAACGCTATGATGAATTGTATATTATATTTATATCATTTATATATAATACTTTTGGACTAATTCATTAATTGGTTTATTTGAAAATATATATGTCCAGGTGTTTGTCAATCTTGGCATATTATTGGGGTACGTATCCAACTACGCCTTCTCCAAGCTCCCAGTTCACATGGGGTGGAGGTTCATGCTTGGCCTTGGCGCAGTTCCCTCCATTGTTCTCGTCGTTGGCGTTTTAGCCATGCCTGAGTCGCCTCGCTGGCTCGTCATGAAGGGGCGACTCGGGGACGCTAAGCGAGTCCTCAACAAAACCTCAGCTTCTAAGGAAGAGGCTCAGCTCAGGCTAGACGACATCAAAGAAGCCGCAGGCATCCCCATGCACTTAAACGACGACTTCGTTGAGGTGCCGAAACAAAGCCACGGCGAAAGCGTATGGAAACAACTTATCCTTCATCCCACACCAGCCGTTCGCCACATTTTAATCGCAGCACTAGGTATCCACTTCTTTGAACAAGCCTCGGGCATAGACTCTGTCGTTTTGTACAGCCCAAGGATCTTTGAGAAGGCTGGGATCCAATCCTACAACCACAAGCTACTCGCAACCATAGCCGTTGGAGTTGTCAAGACCCTTTTCATCTTGGTCGCCACATTTTTACTTGATCGGATTGGCGACGCCCGTTGCTTTTGATCAGCATGGGTGGAATGGTATTTTCTCTTGGGTTTCTCGGTGCAAGCCTTACGGTCATCGATCAGAGCCAAGGGACGGTCCCATGGGCCATCGGATTGTGCATCACCATGGTGTTATTCAATGTTGCGTTTTTCTCTATTGGGTTGGGGCCCGTCACATGGGTCTATACTTCTGAGATCTTCCCGCTGAAGTTGCGGGCACAAGGGTGCAGTTTAGGAGTGGCCATCAACAGGGTGACAAGTGGAATCATCTCCATGACTTTTATTTCGTTGTACAAGGCCATCACGATTGGCGGGGCCTTCTTTCTTTACGCCGGAGTTGGAGTAGTGGGTTGGATCTTCTTTTACACAATGCTTCCGGAAACACACGGTAGAACGCTTGAGGAAATGGAGGTCTTGTTTGGTAAATACCACAAATGGAAAGAAGCCAACGCCATGCTCAAGAAGGGCAAGCAAGGTGATCGGGTTGATGGTGACGAAATCAAAAGTCAAGTCAACTAGGACTAAAAGCGAGGCCGGCACTAAATTGGTCTATATTCCTATTTCAAGTGATTTGTTGAGAGTTCAAAAATACAGAGGGCCCAAATAAAACCTACTTCAAATCTTTAACAGTACAATGGTCCATGTTATTGAACAATAAAAGTTGTTAATTTTCTTCGGAACAACAAACATTCAATTGAAAATGCTTAGTCCTTCTATTTTGATGGCTTTTTTGTTGTGATTTTTTCCGGTTTTATGATTTTATGTACTTTTCTTACTTTAATTTGATGGGATTATTATATTGAAGGCAAAAAGAGAGACGTGCATAATTTGTTTTTCTTGTTAAACTATTTACTATAAAAGAAAAATAAGGGTTGTTGCTATTTGAATTACATTTATTTAGACTACATTGCTAACCACTTCTCTAATATAAGCAGGTCTAATAAACATTGGTAGAGCTCATCTCTATTAGAAAGATGGTTAGCAATATGGTTAATAAATATGATATATAGCATATTATTGAAAACAAAATATGCCTAGCATGGATCCAAACGATCCGGATGCCAGAATTATCACATTACATCATCCATTCTACTTCTTCTTGGGCTTCATGTTCTCGTTGTCGAAGTTCTTCGAGAAGGTGTTTTGTGTCATGGAGCGTGCCCCAAGCCAATGTTGACAGGACCTACGAAAATTTAAACTGATAGACAATTCGACTTCTACCGAAATTTCAGCAGAGTCTCCCATGTAATTGGAACAATTCCCAATTTACAGTACTTGTAAACAAACTCCAGAATAATCCCAACTTCCAACATGCACAAGGTAAAGGCACACACAACAGTTAAGATTATTTAAATGGGCATCAGGCCCTCTACCCAAACTTAAACGAGCTAGCAGAGTGACTAAAGAAACTTTTGTAAAAAATACATGTATTAAACATGAAAAATACGTACGTACATGTACGATACAAGTATTGTATATTTCAATATAATTTTGATAATGTATGTTATTCTTATTCAATAATATGTGAGAATTAATTGTATAATACGTGAATTTTGTGTGTCTTTCTAAAAATTTTGTAAAAATTACGTGTATAAAACATTAGATTTACGTACGTACATGTATGTTTACTTTTCAAAAAACGTGAGACATACATATATATATATATGTATGTATGTATGTATGTAAAAGACTATAGCAGCTCGTCTATACTATTTATTAAAGACAATTTATAATATAAAAAACAAGTACCGCCGCCCGACTATACTATTTTTTTTTTAAAATAGGAAAAAATCAAGTATAGCTGTACGGCTATACTATTTACTAAGAAAAAAAAACCGGAGTAGCTGCACATCGCCTATGTGTAAAATATGATAGCCTTGCGGCTATACATTTTTTAAAAGACTAAGTATAGTCGTACGGCTATACTATTTTTAAATATAAAAACAGAGGACCCCTATCGATTTGGTGCCACGTGTGAAAAATAAGTAAAGATGCCCGGCGATACTATTTTTTTCTGAAAAATCGTAGTATAGCTGTACGGCAATACTATTTAATACAAAAAAATAAAAAAATTTAAAGGACCCTCCTAGTTGCATTAGTTTGTACCTTATAAATATTAATTTGCTAGTTTCAACATATCCGAAGTAGATATTAATCTTCCACTATATGATATTTTAATATAATTTTTGTAACATATGTTATTCTTATTCAATAATATGTGAGAATTATTTGTATAATATTTGAATTTTGTGTCTTACTGAAAATTTTGTAAAAATTACGTGTATAAAACATTAGAAACACGTACGTACATGTACAGTACGACTATTGTATGTTTGCTTTTCAAAAAACGCGAGACATCGTGTATAGAGCACGAATCTATTATTGAAAAATACATACGTATATATATGTGTGTGTGTGTGTGTGTGTGTGTGTGTGCGTGCAAGACTATAGCCGCTCGTCTATACTATTTATTAAAGACAATTTATAAATAAAAAAAAGTACCACCGCCCGGCTATACTATTTTTTGAAACAAAAATCGAGTATAGCCGCACGGCTGTACGATTTACTTAAAAAACAGAATAGCTGCACAGCGCCTGGGTGCCCACGTGTGAAAGAGTATAGCTGCCCGGCTATACTGTCTTAAAAGAAAAACTGGCCATACTATTTTTAAATAAAAATAAAAAAAAACCTAGGGAGACCGTTAACACGTTGATAGTTTGGGTGTGGCCGTTAACAGGGTGACAAGTGGCATCATCTCCATGACTTTTCTTTCACTGTACAAGGCCATCACGATTGGTGGGGCGTTCTTTCTTTACTCGGGAATTGGAGCATTGAGTTGAGTCTTTTTCTGTACAATGCTCCCCGAAACACAGGGCAAAACCCTAGAAGAAATGGAGCTCTTTTTTCGGTCAATACCATAGGTGGAGACAAGCCAACACGATGCTCAAGCAGGGCACTTGTGGTTGTGGAGGTTGGAAAGCAGTAATAACAGCACCAAATGGCTCTGCCTCCTCACTCTTCACTTGCCCATTACTTAATAACAGCGCCTTTCAGTAGTTAAAAACTCAAACTTTATCAAATACATCTTTTCCTTTTCCACCAAGCTTCTCAGTACATAGTGCAAAAGATAACCCAACAAAAAATAAAAGAAGAAAAATGGAAAAAGATTGTGGATGAATCAATCTCACCTGCTGCAGACCATTATTAGCTTGAGGTGGTAATACAAGGTGACGAGAAATACAATCCAATCGCCTCCGTGCACTCTTCTCCGTTGTCGTCGTCTTGTTCACATGTACATCTTCTGAATCCTGCCCTCAGTAAGACTTCACGGAGACATATTTGTTCTTGGACTTTTGCTCTGATCAAAATCCGAATGGGTAGTTTTGGTTGAAGCCCATAAGGTTGATGATGGCCTTGACGAGATTGGGCTGAACTGTATTTATATGTATGGGATAAGTTTGCTCTTCCAGTCTTCAGCGGGACAAATTTGATCACTACACCCTGGCATAGCATCTGAAAATTTTCCCAGCTTTTCAATTTTGACCCTTTCATTGATGTTTCTGAAAACTTCACAGGTAGTATTAAAAAAATTTCAAAAATGTCAAAAATAAAATTGTCATTGTTGTCCTCATCTCATACATCTTCCTCGAGTATAGTGAGTAAATTTTTTAGCGTGAATGGCAAGGCTCTTCATTCTTTGACAACATGTCTTAGGATCCGTTTGGAACTACTATTTTAGGAAGCACTTCTGCTCATAATCACTTGTATTTTAAAAAATTTATAAGAAATCCAAGTACTTTTTAGAGAAACATCTGCTATGTGAAGTAGGTCTATGACCTATAGGTACTTTTAAATATTTCTATCAAATGTTATCAAAAGCGTTTTTTTATTGAAATAAAGGGCTTTAGGCATTCCAAAATCACTCCTAAACATGATACTAGATATATAGTTAGTTAGGCCTTTATTAGACGTATCATAAGAAATGAGCTTGTCATAAAATTTGGAGGACCCAAATTTGAACCACACGTCCTCCAATACTTAAAAGAACAAAGAAAAAAAAGAGCTCGTGAGTCATCTTAGAGAATATTGGCCCCAAGATTAGGATGAGGCAAAATCTGAAGTCATAATATTAGGCGCCGCACATGTGTTGTGAGAACAAGTAAAGTAATAGAAGCAACATCTGAAGTCATAATATTGGTCGTTAACCCCTTTTTGAAATTGTCCAAATACACAATCCAAAAGGCCCTCCTCTCTTTATCCTCCATTCGAGACAATAACAGTAGTAAACACTTATCCAGTTATCCACATTGACCACTATGAACATAAATTGCCTGCCCAGTGCTTATCCAACCGCCCACCTTAGTCTATCCTTCTTTTTTGGCCACCTTGTAAACAGTACATGCATGGATTTCCACTTGGTTCACTTCTTTATTTTCTCACCCTTTTAAGAAATTTTTGTTCATAATTAAGAAAATTGGAGAAGATCTTCTTCATGCCCCTATTTAGGATGGTCTTCCACTTATCTTGATAAGTACGTCGTGAGTTTTATTAGACACTCATCTTTCTTAACACAATTACTAATCATTTACTAAGAGCATCTCCAGTGGAGGGTTGTATAATGAGGTGTATGTTAAATATACACTATTTATGATGGGAATCACCTGCAATGGACAGGTGTAAATGATTGTAAATTTACATAACAACCATGAGATGCAAATTTAGATGCATATGTGCATCCTTTTTTACATCCCTTGCAGATGGAGCCTACATGAGAATATATAAGAAAAGATGGACAAAATGTGAGCAAAAAGGCTAAATACAAAGATACTTGCCCAAGATGCGTGGCTAGAGTAGTTGCTAGACAAAACTTCATACTTAATTTGTAGCCACATAAAATAAAATAATTCATTGTTGCTGATTATACTTCTACAGTGAAACTCATAATTAATCAATTAATTAATAGGTAATATATATAATTAGTAGCTTGTTCTTCTGATAGTTTTTCTATGGATGAAATCATATCTTCTCCAAATTTAAATATTTTTAGGTCTATTTGTTTGAAAAAATAAAATAAACCTAACACACACAAAATTATTTATAAAGTTAACACAAAAATGAATTAAGACAAAAAAATTAATTATACATATTTAGATTTACATCTTCCCCATTGGAGTGAAAACCACATTTACAACCCCAAGAGGTGTAAAGGGGATGTAAAAGTGGTTTTACACCCCCGAAAATACATCCCCCCAAACACTGTGGATGCTCTAACCACCAAAAAAAAATGCTACATCAACCTAAAAAAAAGCCCGAATCATGAGCAGGGATGGTCTTACGTCCACTTGGGCGACTTGATATTTTATAGTCCAATACTAACACTCAGCCATCAAAGCGTACCTCCACACACCTCATCCCAATGATCCCACCCATAGAAAATCTCTTTTTTTTTTTTTGGGGTTAGTTAATTAATACTTATTACTCAACCTTTTTCAGAAAACACACATTCCTAGAGAACATCCTTTACATTTTCTGTCCAATTTTTTTTTTTACCTTTTCTAGTGTACATAAAATGTCAATTCATTTTTTTCTTATAAATTTTGGCTACTTCTTCTCATTTTTATTTTCCAAGTTGGCTTGGATGGATTAAAATGGTTTAGTTTTTTTTTTCCTTCTTTTGTAATGGATAATAAATGTTTTCAATTCTTTTCCTTTCATGGAGAAGTTTATCATGTAATTGCTAATTGACCTTAAAATTCATACTTCAATGAAATTCACTAGTTCCATCAAGTGTTTTAGGTTTGTACGTAAGATAAATTTAGCCCACTCTATTTTCAAACCCTAAGTCCGTCCCTAATGATGAGATCGAAGATAGATAAACCTCAAAACTTTTAGCTTATAACTTCTCACCTGCCAAATTATTTTGATTACATTCATTTAACAAAATACAAAAATCAAAGTAGCAAGCCACTAACCCAACCCATAAAGTCCATCTATATTCAAGCGAAATACCATATTTGATGAATATTGACATTTGAATTTTGAAATGATAAAGTGGGGTTTGCCCCTTTTTTTTGTTTTTGTTTTTGTTGTTGTTGCAAACTTCAATATGATGCTACTAAAAACCATTAACATTTTTAGTTTGGGTAGCGGTGTGATGTTGTTGATGCCCTTTTTAGTTCCCCTCTCCTTCTTGGGAATGGAGTAGGAAAATAGAGGAGGCTGAGTTAACACCAATGCCCCAATTAGATCTTTGGCTTGTGAAAGGACTATTCAATTTTCGCCAAAATTGAAAGTTGGATCAAGTTGAAAATGGCAGGAGAGCACAAGCTGAGTCATGGTGACCTGCTTCTTCTGGCCCGATTCGTAGTTTGCATAGGTGTGCCACTATTAGTGATGAGACCAGCCCAATAAACCTGGTATATGTGATATAGAATGCTTTGTTCGATGGATTTGCGCTTGTTCTGGATCTCTGATCAAGCCATTGTGCTCCAAGGGGGTATTGGCTTAGATGAGTTCTTTTCTATGCCTCAATTAAGAGGACTTCAATATTTTTTCAATTGTGCGTCTATGGCTTGGGAGGTACGAACGATACCTAGCCAAACAAAAAAACCAATGTTGTGTCAATGTTCCCTTGATTGGGTTCAAAAACCTAATTCGGGCCTAAGATAACCATAAATTAGGTTAAGATTTAGTCAATTCGGACCCAATGGTATGATTCGGGCCTAAGTAAACCCTTATTTTTGGGCTAAGAAAGCCCTATTTGGACCTAAAAACCTTTGTTTTAGGCTTGTCCAGCAATGAACATTTATATTACTTTAAAAAGTAAAGATTAAAAATATAAATTGCAAGAAAGTAAGGTGCAAGAAAGATAAATGGCAAGAATGTAAAGTGAGATTAAGGTAAATTGAAGAGTAAGTAAAGTTCCAGAAACTGGAGATTTCTCTATCCAGCCCAGGCATGATAACAAGTTACGACAACAGCTAAAGATTTCTCCATTTAGCTGTTTTAAAGAAGAAGTTACAGTAATGAAGAGACTGGAGATTTCTCTATCCAATTGGTTATAAGTTTTAGTTGTTTAGAAGGAAGCTAGCCTAATTGTTTAACAAAGATCATACCAAGAAGATGTTAGAGCTATAAAAGATAAGCGCATAAGTTGTTAATTGGTTATCTGGGTAGCAAGTTGGCTATTTGAAAAGCTTGAAGTTTGGTCAAGTGTTTAAGAGACGTTGCATCTGATTTTAGAGAGAGAGAGTCCTCGAGTGTTGCCGTTGAGCCTCTATATTTATAGGCAAATATTCCAACGATGACGATGGTGGGTGGAGGATAAAACTTGAGTGTTGTCTAATGTCAACTGCAGACTTGCCCTCGTAAGTTGATTCACAAGTAAGAGAAAAAATATCTTAGATGAAGATACTGGTTTCAAGGGATGTTCTTTTGATTTGCTATCCTGTTGCAACTGGAAAACCAGTCGAAAGACGACTCCTCTTGGTTTTGGCGTCAGTCAGCCAGCTTGCTTCCTTGTTAAGAGAGACGACAATCAAGTCACTCTTAATGGTGAAAACCCATTATCAGCAGGTTACGTAGGTCAACTTGGTAAAGGTTACACACTCACTAATTTTAGTGCGGGTCAAGGCTGAGATATTTTGAGATATGAGCCTTTCAGTGAATTTAAACCAAGTAGTGGCCAAAACACAAAAACAAAAGCCCTTTTTGTTGGTTTTGAAAGAATGAAAGTGGTCTCGGGTCCAATGTAATTTTAATATTTAAAAAAAAAACAAACAAACTTTGGTCTGTTTTCCAAATATGGTTCAAACACGTGTAATTTGGTTAGAAAACTTAAATATATTCTCCAATATTCGGTTTTGGTATATCAAACGAAAGCACAAACAACTGGATTTATAAATTGTAAAAACTGCAACAAAACTGAAGAATTTTCAATTCATATACTTCATTTGGAGGCTCAAAGATAGGATTTAAAGCCCCATTCATAAAAAATAACATTTCTTTTTATCAACTTGTGAGCATGTGAGAGAGCTAATGGGTAGGCTATGGCTTAAAATTGGGATTTCGGGATGGATTGTCAACAAATAAGTTTGGATTTAAAAACAACTTGGTCTTCGATAGTAGTCATTTTATGTTATATTAATATTTTAGGGGATGCTCCTTCAAGCAAAGGACCCACTAGTATAGTGGTTTGGAGCAATTACTCCCTCAGATAAGGTCCTAAGTTTGAGTCCTAACATCCATGTAGTGTGTATGAGTTCAGTATATTATTATCGCCTATCTCAATAGAAAAAGTCTCTAAATATATATACATATATATGTAGGGGTGGCAATAAATTTTTTCAAATTCTTCTTCCACTTCTTGTTATTTTCATTACTACTAGTCATCATATATCAATCCTTTTATCGTCAAGCCATGTAATTTCTGTTTGGGCCAACAAATTACGCGCCCAGCCCAAAGCTAGAGGCCCAGAAGGACGAGGCAAAAACAGGACCCAGGCAATTTGGACTAGAAATGGAATCAAGGGCCCAAAGTCAAAGGCACAGACCCAAGTCAAATTTTTTACCAAAACCCAAAAATTGGAAGGAAGCTCAGTACATGCGAATTGCTCAGCCCACAATCCCAAAAAATCAAAACTGGGCTTGGGATGATTAAATGAGAAGAAAAGCCCAAAATTAAAGGCAAACCCATATGACTACCTAAACTTTGAAAAGTCAGCAATCTCAACTGAGTCGATGGGAATTAATGGAAACAGGTCTTAAAACAGGCAAAAGTCTCCAGCCTTTTCAGTCAAAAGAAGATCAAAATCCCTTTTCTATATTCAGAAATTTTTTGCTCCAGAGTAGGTACCATTTCCAGGGGATAAGCAGACTATATTTTCTAAAGAGATAAGTAGGAAGCAGGGAGTTGTTCATCTGGAAGATCAAACCAACCATCATAGTTTGAGCTCTTACAAAGAACAGTTAAATTTGAAAAAGGGTTAGGTTTTCTTTCAAGAAAAACAGGGAAGTGATTGCCTTAGAACTGACTATTGACGGTTTATCTGCCATAACAGATAACTTCCCTTTTTCTTTGCATTTAAAAGAAAAGATCTTTTTGAAAACTTTGCCGCCCATTATTAAAAGGATTAGAAGCCCCACTCCAAACATTTCCCATAAATATGAGAGAAGGTGAACAGATCATAAACAACCAAAAAAAATCAATCAAAGACAAAACTCAAAATGATCACTTGATCTCAAAAAGCCTTCAAACAAACTGAAGCAACCAAAAGCTCATTGAGCCATAAGAAAGAAGCCAGCTACAAATCAAAACCTTCAGTTTCAGTTCAGACTTAGAGAAATAAGTCATTCAAAACGAGATTTCTCTCGTTACAAATTTGGTTAAGCAAAACCAAATCAAGTAGAATTCGGGTTTTTACAAATATGAAAACCTCAACAAATTTATGAAGAGCCCTGATCAAGCAGAACAGGTACCATAGTGCAGTTCCATTTTAGTAATCAAGTCCAGCCACTTCTGCCCCTTCTAGACTGAAGGGGTCCCATTTCTGCACGTTTAAAAAGCCTTCCAGGGCTTAAAATAAATTAAAGCTCTGCCAAACTCGAACGTTGGCATCGATTTGCAGCTGAAACTTAGCAATTGAAGTTGTTGACAGTCCAGTCCAGCACAGGCATACCCAGCCCAGCTCGGATCAGAAGCATCTATCCAGGCAGAAATGGAAGTTCAGCCTTTTTTTGTCTTTCTAGAGTTGGTTTTTTCCCTTTTGAGGTTTGTAAAAGGCAATTCCGCCTGAAAACAGTTCACTTTCTTACTATTTATTCTCACCAGAACTACCAATCTTGTACTGTGAAAAATTGTGAAGTCCTCACCAGTCTGAGGCAAGAAAAGAACTTACTTGGGAGATATTCCTCCCATAAATTCACAATCGCTTGTTTAGAAATCAGTAACTTGGGGCACAAGTTATCTATTTTAAAGAAGTTTGCTAGGATTCTTCATCGCTAGCAGTGGCATGCTCGCACACTAAAGAAAGTTGACTTGTTGACTAATCAATGGTTCTCAAGGCAATGGGGAACTTTACTCTACCATCACAGGAACAAACATAAAACGAGTCAACAATTTCAAAGAAGACCGAGCCCATTCAATTCAACTAAGAACTAAATGCAATAGGGTACGTACTTTCCATGGTGAGCCCAATTTGACTATGATATATGTACAAAATTAAATTCAACATTGACAGGGATTACAATGGTAGGAAAGGATTGGTGGCTTGTTCTGTAGCTACGTATGATGAAGCATATGAAAAAAGCACTGATTTTTCTTTGGTGGTGGACCAAGCATGCCGGTTAATTATGATGAAGATATGTCCCTTGGCAATTATAAAATGTACAACACAAAGATTGTGGCCTACAATCTTCTAATTAATTCATCCTAAATTCCAAGTAATTAAGTCAATATTTGAAGCTTCTAGTTTTAAAGTCTTCGAGGAAAAATTTGGCATCCATGTCAGTACGGAGTCTTCGAATGCATGTTGCGTCTTTGAATGCATGTTGCGTCCAAAGCAATTAAGCCAAGGACACGACTGCCTGAGTGTTACACGCCGTTGCCCAAAAAAAAAAATTTAGTATATGTTTTTCCAATCTGTAGTTTGGTTAAAGTATAATGTGAATACAATATTAGATCCTTATCCATATACTGGGAAGTTGGTAACCCACAAATCAGATTTAGCTGCTTATTATCTGGAAGAGTTATGATTTGGCCAAATTCATGCCCTTACTCAACATAGTGATAAGGTAGATTTGAAAAAAGCTACCAAAAAAGAAACTCCAAACAAATGAACTTTGTAAGATTCCAATGCTTCAAAATACATAAAAGAAGAAGGCAGCCAAGGAGAAGGAAAAGTTCTTGCAGGTTCCCTAGTCAAGATCTTCCATCACATGCATCATTTGGTGCAATATGGTCCACAAAGAGAATGAGAGAGTCCAAGTTGTGAACCACTAGGAGTTGAAAAATATTAAGAGCATGCTGCATTGTGGGTACCCACAACTAATATGGAATTTAGTTTGGAAGGGCACATCAATTTGAGAATAGAATATTGAAAAAAGAATCTATTGCAAGACAAATGTGAGGTGGTGAGATTTGCTGCTATGAGTTTCAAGCAAATGAGAGTTTCCTAATGAGCCACTGCGGGTTCTGCTTCGTTGAATCAAATACTTGTTTAACATTGATAGTTTTGTAATGATTTCTGGTGGTGATCCATCTTTATCTTAGATAAACTAGTTTATTGGTTGGTTTTGTTGTAACCCATTAATTCAACAGATTCAACCTGCTATGCAAATCTTACGGGTCAATGTGGAATCTCCCATGAAGAATTAAATGGATCGTTCATATTAATAATAGGATTTTACAGATGGATGTAGAGAATCTCACCAATACCAATATTTATTAATATCATAGTGTGAAGAGAAACCCTAGCCGCTAAGAGAGAGAGATTTTCGGATTTTCGGTGTTCTTTGGCTTTTGGTGAACTTATGTCGATCCATTCTTTCTTTGGCAGATCTAGACTTTAGTTATGCCTCATCTTGCGAGGCTACTATTTGAGGTGTTGCGGCTTGGTCATGGTGGTTCATTAGTGCGTTATGGCCTTGAAATAACTAGGTGGCGCTGTCTATGTCATGTCCCGAAGGAAGATTAACAGTAGTTGGTTTTCCTTTTGCCGGCGTTGTTTTAGTTTTTTATTTTGATTTATTTTGTTCAATAAAGCCCATAAACTCTAAGTTTTCTGTTTTTATTTTTTCTCTTATGATTCTAGAAACTTAGTTGAGTTTACTAGGTATTCTTAGTCTCTCTAGGAGAGTCATGCCAATTAGCAGCTAGTTTTTGTTCTTAATACTAGCCCCTTGGCACACATGTGCCAATTGGTTTTCTTTTTTCTTATGAAAAAAATGTGAATTTACCATATTATCCTCATTTAATTAATAATTTCAATTCTTAATGTTTGAATTAACTAATGGCATTTTCTGGTATTTTGAATGTTTCACCATTCTCTGCCTTTTGCTTTATATATATAGATTATTGGACTAGATTCGGAAAAATTATGGCAGTTGAAAGGGGTTATAGAAAGGTTATTTTCGAGAGTAATTTTCTCCAGATCGTTTCAGCTTTCTAATTGACTCAGGTAATAATGTATAATAATTGGAAAACAAAATAATTTAATAAGAATAATGCAGATGATGAGAATCACAATAAGTTGAAAAGTATTATTAATTGGGTAATGAATTGAAAATAAAATAAGGATCATGGTGGACCAAGAAAGCATATATGTAAAACACTGGAAACTTGTATGCTGTCAAGATCTGAGCCACATAAAACCCTAGTTCATGTGTGATTCACATGCAACTAGCTGTTGTCGTATCCCTATCTGTACTAAGATTATTTCTAGCAATGATGAATTTTTTTGAAAATTGACAAGTTAGGGGGGGGGTTGGTGGAGAGAGAGAGAATCATTAACAAATAAAATTAAATAAAATTTTCTTTGTGACATTTGAAGATTAAATAAAATTAAATAATTAATAAATAACAATTGAAATAAAGGCTAACAAAGATTAGGATAGTAACTTAAATAGGAGAGCACAAATGCTAACATGCCCAAAAACAATTGATTAAAAAGGGATAGAGTTCGAGAGAAAGTTGAAGGGTATTTGTTCACCTGTTTTGATTTAGTTCCTGTTATGGTAGGGCTTGAAATCCCTTTGTGGTCAACAAGTCAACTTTCTTTGGTGTGCGAGCATGCCAATGTTAGCAATGAAGACCCTAACACACTTATGAAAAATAGATAATTTGCGCCTCAAGTTACTGACTTTAAACAAGTGATTGTGAATTTGGGTGATAAATATCTCTCAAGTAAGTTCTTTTCTTGCCTCAGGTTGGTGAGGACTTCACAATTTTGAAATTGGTACTTAGGTGACAGGGGGTAAATTTACTTACACAAACAAGACACAATAACACAGCACACTTCACACACTTTGAAACTTGACCAAACACACATGTGACTAGTCAACTACTAGTCAAGAACATAACCAGTCAAGAGAACACATAGAGCATATCACAATGTACCTGCAACCCTAGAAGATTACTAGTGACACCCTAGGCACTCAGAAGGACCCGTCAATCTAGGCATCCCCTGTGCTAGCAACAACTATAGTGAAAGTGTGTGAAATCATCATTATCATGAAAATATCACTCAGCAGATAAAGATGACTAGTCAACCAGCAAGAACACAAACCCAGAAAAATTACAGATATGCAAACCAGAGTTTGTTTACCCAGAAACCCACCATTGGGAAAAACTGGGAGTCATCAACCGACCAGGCAATCCACTAAGAGAAAACGATTCTTACAAAGGAAACACAACCAAGCTCAACAAACACCTAGGTCTATTTAGGAAGATGAGCTATACCTCCTTTGTGCAATCTTCTTCTCCAACTTAGCAAAGCTTGAAGCTCAATCCTTCATGGCAATGGCAGCTCCTTCCTCAGCTCGTTCATCCCATGGCACAAGCTTGCAAGCTCCAACACAAACCGAAACCAAAATTTGGATTCAAAGGAGAATGACCAATTTCTTCAAGAAACCATACTCTTGAAGAAATCAGTCTTGAATCTGATCTAGAAATGAATGAGGAAGTGTTTAACTAGCTAGATGCAGATTTTATATTTCAAATGCAGTTTTTCAAAGAAGAAATCATTGGGAAAAACTCATAGATGAAGAATGGGTTCTCTCGTGAGGAAGAAGGAATCAACGAAAGAAGAACGATCTTTCCCCCAAAATCACACACCAGAGACGGCTGCCAAAAGTGGAAATCGTAAGCCTATATCGGACAACAATTCCCCTAGGTCAGGAATGACACACGGCAGCACAGAAAACAATCAGAGAATAGGACAGAAAGTTTGTTAGCCAACTGGAGATCCTACAGAGCAGGGTTGACTAGGCAAGTGAAAAATAGATGACTAGTCATCATTTATGAAAACAGTTTAATGCAATGATATGCAATGCATGAATTTACCTTTGCCAAATTGCTTGAATCTCCATAGAATGGGTGATAGTTAAGAACACCTAATGAAGCTATTCTTAATCTAATCAAGAGCTTGGTAAATTACAATTCACATCCTATTACAAAGATGTCAAGGGAAGCCAAAAGAAAAATACAAAAAACCATAAATTAACAAATTTCTTACAGTAAAAACTAGTAGTTCTGGCCAAAATGAATATTGAAAATAAATCAAACTGTTTTAAAGAGAACAACCTATTACATAATTTAAAACAAAAGGGAACTGCCACGTCTGAAAGGACATCAAAACATTGGGCTTCGATTTCTGCTTGGATTGTTGCCTGTGATTCTGGCTGGACTGGATATATCTGTGCTGGATTCAAATGTCAGCACCTTCAACGGATAAGGTTTAGCTGGAAATCGATATACCAATGTTGAGATTGGCAGAACTTTAATCTATTTTAGCCATGGAGAGGCTTGCTGAATGGGCAGAATTGAGATCTCTTCAGTCTGAATAGGGCTGGAAGTGGTTGGATTGACGATTGCTGATCTGGGTTGTACTTCAATACATGTTCTGCTTGATTATGAATCATCTGAGAGCTATTCTGGCAATTCTGAGAGATCAAATAGCTTTATAAATTTGTTAAGATTTTCATATTATGAAAAACCTGAGTTCTGCTTGATTCTATCTGCACTAAGATGATTTCTAGCAATGATGAATTAGGTTGAAAATTGACACGAGAGAGAGAGAGAGAGAGAGAGAGAGAGAGAGAGAGAGAGAGAGAGAGAGAGAGAGAGAATCAAATGTTTTCCAAACGTTTGTGTTCTAAATGATTTTCTCTCCAATTTGTGAATTGGAATTTTGGATGCATGGATGGCACGTAGCTGCAGATGTGTGGAGAGCAGAAAGATTGATCAGGAAGGTATATGCTTTGTTCAATTGTTCCTTTCCCTTGCCGGAAGCAACCATATATGTTTTGTCATTATGGTTTCCATGGAATTTTACCTGTTCCGTGCTTTATGCAAAGAAATTTAAAAAGAAGAAAGGACTGATGTTCGTTTACCTCATCTTCCACATTCTGTTTTAGAGCACTACAAGGACAACATTTTGTTTTTCTTTTTAACCATTTGGACGCCATAATTGTTCACCCAATTATTTACGTCGCTCAATTTTTGACTCACTTATTCCCATTAGGTGATATATTGACACATACATTATTATTGTCACGTCATTTCACAAACAAATTATTGGCTCTGGCTTTATTGTTTATGGCTATGTTGGCTATGTTGATTCTTTCCGATAAAAATCAAATTAATCATTTTTTTATATTATTCATGAGGAATATAGAGAGGCAAAAGAAAAGGAACTTATTATACGGTTCTGTTGACGTGAGTCTCCTAATTAATCAAGGAGATTTACTTCCTTGATTAATTAAGGGATTTACTTTCCTATTTTTTATATAAGTGATAAGTCATTGTACAATTAGGAGATACTTTCCTAATTCTTTACTATATCTAATTCCTTGTAAAACCCTCATATGTAAACTCCTATATATACCTCCTTATGGAGAAGAATAAAAGACAACCTAATACATTCAAACCATATTCATATTTTAGCATGGTATCAGAGCCAGGTTCCTTGTGACCTGTGCTTGCGTTCTTCTTACAATTTAAGTGCTCTCCTCCCCCCCTCTTCAAGGGGGGAGGGGGAGTGAAAAAGATAATTTCTCATATTTATAGCTTCACATTCAGATCTACACATATCCCTCATACCTTTCAATTCCTAAACACATATTTTTTATCCTTCCGCTCAACACTGTTTCTTGTCGGGCTCGACCCTCAGTTTGATCAAGTCCGGGGGGAAATCTTGCGCAAAGAACCTAAATTAGACCTTGACCAAACCTTTGCATATGTCCGTCGCGAAGCTCAACAACGACTGACCATGACCAGTACTCCAGACACTACTATCCTAGCCTCCCAACGTCCACAGGGTCCTTCGACTTCTACCACTGGTGCTTCTCAGACTCAAGTCACAAACTCTCGTTCGGACCGCAAATGCACTCACTGTGGTGGAAGCAAACATACTCGTGCTGGCTGTTACGAATTGATTGGTTACCCGGATTGGTGGGACCACTTCAAAGCTCCGCGCAAGAATAGTGGAAAATCACTCAACACATCTTTTGACTCAGCTCTTGTTAAGCCAATTGGTTGTGGCACTAGGAGGGGCAAACTCCTCTCCAAAAAAAAAAAAAAAAAAAGTGAAAGGGCCTAAACCCTTATATCAAATTTTCTCATATTCAAAGGGCCTAAACCCTTATCTCAAATTTCTCATATTCAAAGGGCCTAAACCCTTATCTCAAATTTCTCATATTCAAAGGGTCTAAACCCTTATCTCAAATTTCTCATTCTCAAAGGGCCTAAACCCTTATCTCAAAGGGCCTAAACCCTTATCTCAAATTTCTCATTCTCAAAGGGCCTAAACCCTTATCTCAAATTTCTCATATTCAAAAGGCCTAAACCCTTATTTCAAATTTCTCATTCTCAAAGGGCCTAAACCCTTATCTCAAATTTCTCAAATTTCTTCAAATTTCTCATATTCAAATCCAAAATCCTAAATCAAATTCCTCATGTGAAAGGGCCTAAACCCTTATCTCAAATTTCCTCAAATTTCTCATATATTTTTTTTCCCCAAATCCAAATCCCTCAAATCCAAAGTCCTCAAATCCTCTTATCCAAATCCCTAAACACATACCATCAAATCCATATACACATACCTCTTAAATCCAATTCCTACATCAAATTTCTCACATCACCTTCCTCACCTTCTCATATCACATCTTCTTCCGCTGCGATGTCAGGAACCCATACGATTTACCATCTTATTGCAGATTCACAGAAGCATACGGTCAACTCAGACTCCTTCTTCTATCACCACCACCAAAGGTTCTACTCTTCATACGTCATCCAAGATCAGATATTGCATATGCTGTGAGTGTGGAAGAGTTTTTTCATGACTCACTTACCAAGTTGGGCATTTGTGACATATATGCACCAACTTGAGGAGGAGTGTTAACGTGAGTCTCCTAATTAATCAAGGAGATTTACTTCCTTGATTAATTAAGGGATTTACTTTCCTATTTTTTATATAAGTGATAAGTCATTGTACAATTAGGAGATACTTTCCTAATTCTTTACTATATCTAATTCCTTGTAAAACCCTCATATGTAAACTCCTATATATACCTCCTTATGGAGAAGAATAAAAGACAACCTAATACATTCAAACCATATTCATATTTTAGCAGGTTCAATCAAATAAGATTCTTCATCTATTGGAATTGGAATTTAGCAAATTAAATTGTCATTCGTTTAACCTAATTATATTATCGGCTGACATGATGATTATATTCATTGAAGGGCTCCACGAGGAAGAGCAATATATGGAGCCAAAGGAAATACATTAAAAGATTATTTGGAAATGCTTTAAAAGTAGTTTTTGGTACTTTCGAAGAAGTACCTACCATGTGTTCGGATTTTTAATATTTTTAAAAATTGTGCTTTTAACGTAAACGCTTATAGAAGTGCTTCTACAACATTATTCACAAAGCTGATGAATTTTTTTGACTATATAGTTGTCTAGTACCGAGCTTGCAATAATACTAGAGAGACACCAACTATTCTGTCAAGTTTTGATTATTAATTAATGCAAGAATACATGAGTGAGATATTAATTTATGACACTAGTACATATGAAGATTAAGAAGTGAATCTAAGCAGCAACGATACGGTGGCAATAACGGCGGTATTGACTTTGTTGGTTTTTGGTTGTTTGCTTGCGGTTTTCTTATTTTGTAATAATTGCATCTATCTTGTGAGTTGGGTGTTGGATAATTTTCTAATATCTACTTGTATTTTGTACTTGTGAGAGTTAAAATTTATAAGGCTTAATATCACAAAACGTCCCTATGGTTTACGAAACTATCAGACTGCATCCTTTTTTTTTTTTTTGGTCATTCGTGGTTCTCAAGGTTAGTATGTGCGCTCCTCACAAATGGTCCATGCCATTAGGTTTCGTAAAAAATTCCATTAGTTTGCTGACATGGTATATATATATATATATATATATATATATCACAAAACATTCTTGAGGTTCAGAAACCTATCATAAATGGTCCCTGCAATTTTTATTTTTTTTTTCCTTTAAAATTCATAAAATTTTGGTTTGCTTTTTTAAAAAACAATTTAACAAATTTCGCTGAACCATTTGTGATAGGTGAGTGAACTTTAGGGATGTTTTGTGATAAATATATATATGCCACGTCAGCGAACTGACGAAGTTTTTTATGGAACTTAACGGAAGGGATCATTTGTGAGCACACATACTAACCTTGAGAACCATGAATGACAAAAAAAAGCATTAAGGATGCAATCTGATAGTTTCGTAAACTTTAGGGACGTTCCGTGATATTAAGCCAAAATTATAATTGTATTGGTAGATTTGGGCACTGTGATTCATGTCTTGTTTATTCATGCATGTGGCTTTTATTCCTTCTCTGGCCTTTTGTGGCCTGTATCTGGATTAACCTTATGTGGTTACTATGTTTCCATATTTGTATTACCCCTTTGTGGGCATTTGTATTTGCCCTTGTGTTTGATGATCTTTGTGCCTAATTGATGAAAACAATTATCGCTTTTCTCTCAAAAAAAAAAAAAAAACAAAGTGAATCTAAGCAAATCGTCTACTTAAATATATAATTAATATGATTTTCTAATTACAAGAATGAAGAAGAGGATTCTCTAAGCATATTATTCAAGAAGATGTTGATTTAATCTTTTTAGCATCTATATTTAATTTATAAGTCTCCATTTTTTAATCAACTAAAAACAAAAAGAAAAGGTCGAAAGTAATTTTCTTGATTAAACTGGGAATCTAGTTTATGATTCGACAAATTAATCAAAGCATGACGGTTGACCAAAACAAAATCAAAGTTGATTAAAGTTGCACGTTTACTGGCATCGTGGCCAAAAATGATCCATCCAATTTCCAACTTCCCTGCCATTTGTTTCTTGAGATATTTAGTTATCAATAATGCTACTCTTACCACATTTTGTATACCACATCCTATACCATCTTATGTGGCAGCTGAGGTGGACAGCCACATCAATTAAAATTATTTCAATTTTTTTTAAATTTCTTTTAACCTTTATCAATTGGCACCAAAAAAAAAAAAAAACAGAAACAGAAAAACCCTAGCGAACATGAAAACTGGTTCTCCCTCCTCCTCTCCTTCGTTCCTCTCCTCTTCTACAGTCAACGTCTCCTCTCGCCTTCTTCATCTGCTATCCTCCTACACCATCAATTGGCACTCCAATGTCCCTCCTTTGGTTATTGGTGAGTATATATGATTTTTCTTTTCTATCAATTCTTTTTTCACTGATGACTTATGGTCATTCTCCATTGTTTCTTTTTATGCCTTT
This sequence comes from Prunus salicina, assembly GCA_020226455.1. Taxonomy (NCBI): domain Eukaryota; kingdom Viridiplantae; phylum Streptophyta; class Magnoliopsida; order Rosales; family Rosaceae; genus Prunus; species Prunus salicina. The sequence goes on along the minus strand of CM035347.1, from coordinate 14,270,021 downwards.
TTTAATAATTTTAACCTTTTTTTGTTGTTCTGAATCAGTAGAACCTGCAAGCATGAAAACATAAGTCAGAAGCTTTTACTCTTTATGATCTACGGATAAATTATCAAATTTGAGTCATAAGATTGATTCATGATCCATAAAAGAAATTTCAAATCCTGATTTGTTTATATTGCTAGGATAATCAATGAGGGTGCCAATTGAATGGAGATATCCATATTTCCTCTATATACCTATCCAAAACAATCCTCTGTATTTTATTTGTATATTTTGTGTATGTCATATTTTTAGGGACCTGATTTCTGTACGTGATGAAAACATTGTATGTGTGAAATCTTAAGTTTCATCTTTGCATAAAATGTTTGTTGGGAATTTTACATTATATATTGATACTCTGCTACCATGACTTGTCAAACTGGGGAATGTTGTGTTTGTCTTCCTTGATTTTTCTTTTTCCGAGAGAGGGAATTTTTCTATCATGTTACAGTCTTCTAGGTTTGTCAAAATTGATTGGCTCTAGAACATGTTTGGAATTCCCTGGTAAACATTACTAAAGTTTTCTTATAATTTGATTGAATACTTGGGCTCTCTTTTTTTTCCTCTTTGTCATAGTTTCTCTCATGGGTTTGCTTTACTTCATATTTGTATGCAGGGACAAAGATTCGAAGGTTGGTGATCCACCTGGAAGCTTTCAAGCTTGAGGTCATTTTTGAAATTTGAAATTGAAGATTGAAATTCCAATCGACCAATGTACCCACATTTTGATACAAAGGAATACTGTTAAAAGAAAGAGAAATGAAACAGGAACCAATTGCATACTTTGTGGATGTGTCGTTTCCCCTGGTTACATATTTGGTTCCTATGAGAAGTATTGTACAAAATTGAATTCATAAGACAAAGTTCATGTTGTTGCACTCAAGCTTTTTGTGTGCAAGTATGTCAATAATTTGTATGTCAAATTTTGAAGAAGTCCTAATGTATGAAGTGAAGTCACCTATCATTGCTTTATAATGGTTCACTGTGTTTTCCTTGTAAATAATTTTCATTTTTAAAGTATATGTCATGCATTATGTATGTGTTCGATCTATATAAAATAACAAAATATTATTGGTGCTAAATAGACTAATAAATCACTTTATCAACACGAAATTCCACAAGATATTCCTTTAATTTTTGTTCTATTTTCATTTGAGTTCTTGGTGATCATTTCCTCTTGAACTAGAGCTAGGTTGTACAAACCAGAACCTCCATTCCAATTTTGATATTGGTCACCCTACATATGACAAAGGATAAATGAGACATGATAATGATAAATACAACATTATGTTAAAATGTGTTAATGAAGATAAGTTACCTGAAGATAATTTTCATGGACTGTAGGATATGTTATATTTCCTGTCAATGGTCGTTTGTACAACTGATCTGGTTGACCACCATGAGTGAGCCCTAGTAACAAAGCCATATTGTCCTGCATTACACAATAACAATTATTAGAATTAATTACAATAAAATAATTATCAAACAATAATATAGTTATGTCATACCATTACAGCATTATTATTGCTCTCGTGTTCCAACCAAGTTATCACTTTCACAAATTGGTGGAGCATCAGTATGACAAAAGACATCACTTTGTGCAGGTATCTACAAAATTTCAAGTAAAATATGGAAGACATCTTGACAAAAGACATCACTTATATATATAAACAAATAAGTTGTAGCTCTTTTATTTGCTAGCCTCTGCTCTTCCGTCGGTATTGTCTTGACGATATTTAGTTTTTTTCCCCATTCGTTGTCTCTTTTTAATAACTTGCTCAGTCTTAGATTGTCTCCTTTTAAATGGTGGGCGGCCTTTACTTCTAACTGGCAATGGAGTAAGTATATGTTGACTTGCATTCAGAAGGCCATTAACACCACGCTCAAAGCTCTTATCAATGGGCGACTGTGGTGTTAGCTCAGTTCTTTTACAAGTTCCATCATGTTTGCATATTTCCTTCTTTAGGTTATGCATCCAGTTCATGACAACCATGCACTTATCATCAGAATCATTTGCTAATTCCTTAATGTCATCAAAATTCTTCTGCATCTTAGTAGATCGTTGTGCTTCAGGTGTGGCAACCCAATCAGTATAATTTATTTTAACCCTTGTGTGACATCTTGTCACATCCTTCCTCCATCTTCGCATGATATATCTATCTGGAATAAAGTCGATGTCATGATGAATTAAAACATAGAGCGCATGCCTGCATAAAATGCCTCTAAACTCAAACTTGTAACAGCTACAATTCACTTCCTTATTATGTTCATTGAACCAAACATTGAAAATAACATGGCTTTTTTTTTCCCCGATCTTGATACGCTCAGATATTTGGTACTCCAGAATTTCACTATCACTTTTAAGTGAGACCCTATCACAATACATTATACATGTTAATTCAGTTCAGAACTCCCTAAATTTGAAAGTGATGTAGACATCTTGAGCTTGCTTTTATATGTCATATCGGTTGCACAGTTAAAACTTTCAATGAAAGCCTTTCAATCTTCATGTTTCTCTTTTTCCACCTTAGTCCTCAATGCATTCTCATATTGCTCCACAAATTGTTTTAAAGTAGTCTTAGAGTTTACATAGCCATCAAAAAATGCGTTCATACTCTCACTACGTTGTGTGGTAGACATTCCCGCCCAAAAATTATTTTTTACAAATATTGACACCCAATGATGTCTCTCTTCATATATGCTGTTTAACCAATCATTATTATGCAACCCATATTTGGCAATCATCTCAACCCAATGCTCTTCAAATTCATAACGAGTCAATGAGTCATACACAATGTTATCCAAGGAAAGTCTAATGGACTCATATTTCTTGTAACTTTTCAACTTTTCAGGAACTTTCTTCATTAAATGCCACAAGCACAATCGATGCCTAGTCTTAGGAAAGACTTTTGCAATTGCATTTTTCATGGCTTTGTCTTGATCTGTAATTATTCCATTCTATTTTTCATGGTTTTTTCATGGCATACGGATAAATCCCTTTACAAAAATTAATAGGGGTTCTTAGATCTAAGTCCAAAACGATTAGCTGTCATTGAGTTTAGTCCCCGCATTTTTTGTTTTAGATGTAGGTCCTTTGACTTTTATTACTTTTTTTATTGTGTCGATTTTACCCTTTGAGATACATAAGGAAAACATTGAAAATCTGAATTTAATGAATTATTTACTTGTAATTAAATTTCAGAATTTAAATTTGGAATTCTTTCATTGATAATATTTACCTAATATATGGGTAAAATACAAATTAATCAATTGAAGTAAAGGCCCATACTAATAAATTAGACAAGCACCCACATTAAATTATGTACCTAACATACAAGTAAATAGTGTTCTTATTAGCAACGAAAAAAACTTAGTGATAAAGTGGAGCCCACATGTTAGAAGACTACCTATAAGTCAGATACAAAAATAGACAAATAAAATTGTATGTTACCTATAAAAAAATGTACATAAAATATTCTTATTCATTGTCTAAAATATGAAGAAAAAAAAAAACAAATATATACCTATGCAATAGGCAATATGACAATATACCTACACCATAGGATAATTTATTTACAAGAGTATATACTATACCTCTACCATAGGGTGAACAAAAATAAAAATAATGGCATATAAATTCTCATCTTACTCATTTTAGACAATAGGGATATAATAGGAACAAAAAAATTTAAATACAAATCAGTTAAATACAAAAATTTGAATCATGATCGGTGCATAATTACATATCTTTTTGTACCCTTCTAACTTATGATTTGGTTATGTTTTTGAGTTAAACTTGTGCTTTTAATAAGTTTTGTGTTTGTTTCAGTGTAATAAGCTTGAGACTCATTAAATGCATTTTGGAGACAAATTAGCTCAAAACAGTGTCTGCAGATCATTCAATTTCACGGATTAACTGTACTTGCTCAAGAAGAACCAGATAATGAGCCATACATCATTGGAAAGATACGGAAGTCTAGTTTCCGTAGCATTTTACGGTTCATGATTCTGAGTCTTCTAGAGGAAGTTATACATAATTTAGTAGCTCAAGGTCAAAATTCGGCAGCATCTGCGTTACTGGGCCACAAATGACATTTGAAGGTCTTTCCGATTTTTCTTGAGTTGGGCTGCATATGCTTGGAAAGATAAGACAAAGGGCTTGAAGATCCATATTTTTCCAGAATTTTATGAATGTATTAACAAGCCCAAAACGAACCCAAAAGAAGAGTGCAATGCATTGTCATGCATGACATATGCATGATGAAATGCACTATCTAGTGAGAATTGTTGGTGAAGTGCAATATCTTGTGGGAAGGTTGGGTGAAGCATATTCAAGTCTTATAATTGAAGTGGGAGTTGCAACACTAAGTTTAAAGAAAGAAAAATTGTTTTCAAATGTAATGGTGTGTTAGGTGAAGTTGATGAAGTGAGTGGAAAGTAATATTTAATTTAGATTTTCAACTTCCTTAGGCCTATAAATAGTGAGATTTCCCAAGCTTGTAAACACACCTCAAGGGGGGGAGCTCTCAAACATTTCTCTAGAGCTCCCCTCCCTTCTCTCCCTCAAATATCTTAGTTTTCCTTTCTAGTTCTCAATTCTCGTTTTCCTTTTGCTTCTTAGTTGTAATTTATTTTTTTTGTAATGTAAATTCTTTTCTTTAGAATTCAAGCTTGAGTGGTTTCCAAGTTTCAATTATGGTTTTTGTTCTTATTCATTATGCTTATAAGTTAATATGCTAGTTTGAATGATTGATCACCATTAAGGCTTGCATGTTAGCTATCTTGGTTTGAATTAAGAGTAGACACCATGCTTTAATTCGAATTGAACTATGAATAGGAAGAGTATGTATGGACATTCGACAACAGGGATTAGATACATGCTTGGTTGTTTAAAATGTTCTTCTATGCTTAATGGGTTCCTAATGCTTAATTTAGGTTAGACAACAGATGATCAAATTAGGGAATTAGGAACACAAGGTTAGGACCAGACACCATGGCTTAATCATACTTTAGCTAGAATCAATCCGTTAATCTAAATTGAACTTGGGAACTTATTCGCTTGAGTTAATTTCTTTTCCTTCTTTCTTGTTTGATTTATTTTCTTTCTTTTTTTCATTTCTGTTTTGTACAGGGAATTGAATTAAATCAATCTATCATCAATCCTCGTGGGATCGACCTCGCACTTACATATGCTAAACTACCAACGGCTCGTGCACTTGCGAGTATCACAAGTTGAGGATGCAGCTGAATCTATTTTGGTGCAGCTGAATCTACGCAACAAGTTTTTGGCGCCGTTGCCGGGGATTGGCAACATAGTTTGGTTCTATTTCTTTTCCCTACTTGTTTTATTTTTTTATTTTATTTTCTCCTTTTCATGTCTTCCTAGGCACTTTCATGTTTTAAAATTAATGATGTTAATTGACAAGTTGTGGTTTGTAGTCCAACGGAACAGGACAATTGCCTAACAAGCAAGAGAACTGAGTTTAAGTCCCGGCTTACACAACACCAAAAAAAAAAAAAAAATACTTTGAAGCATGGAATTAGATGTGTGTTGTTTGTTTTTTTTCTTTTCATTTTAGTTTTTATGTCCTAATCCTTTTAATTCTCTTTCAAGTTTTTGTTTGTGTTTGTTTTAGCAATTTAGATAGCTAAATAAAAAAGGAGAGAAAACGCAACTCCAATCATGATGAGAAGTGTGGAGTAGTAGGAGAAGTCGCGACCTCCAAATACATCTATGCTCGACCTAATTGCTTCAAGGGGGAGCATTCTAATCCTTTCTCTTAATTTATTTTCTTATTATTTTAAAGTTTATGTTTCTTTTTATACAAAATTTATAATTAAAAAAAAAAAAAAAGATTTTTCATATGAGTTGACTTATGGTAACTCCAATGAGCATCTCTGTTAATACAGTGTCTAGGAGTTCTTTAGGAGACACCTTCGGTGTCTAAGAAGTTTGGTTTTTAAGAAGGACCATTGTGACCTCTCCAAACTTCCCGGATCCCCTGGCTGTGTTTTCTGAGGTTCTTAATTGGTAACCCGTGAGTCACTTGTATATTCGTATGTTTTTAAAATAAATTTTTCTCTTTCATTTTTCTTTTTGAATTAAAAAAATTAAAAAAATTAAATTAAAAAATTAAAAAAAAAAATTTATTTTATTTTATTTTATATTAGTGTTTCTTTTTTATTTTTATTTTTTTTAAAATACTAATATTTGTAAATGTTTATTAGTGGCTAGATATTAAGTTATTGTGGACTGCCAAACACTGAAACACTACCCACATTAACCCTAAAAATTAACTCTCCATCTTTCATTTTATCTAGCCGCCCGCTAACCCCTGAACATCTCAACTTCCTCTTCCTCCCGAATCAAACCTTCTCCAAATTGTTGCTTATTGTAGATCTTGTCAATGGAGAAACTCCAGGAGGCCGTCAGTGGAAAGCTCAAGGAGAAGAAGTCCGAATTAAGCATGGTGAATGTGCCTAGCCCAATGGTTTTGTTGAGCTCACTGCCAGCTATCCCACCAGAAGATCCTAAGGGAAAGGATACCATTATGCAACGGGTGTTTGAGGTGATTGAGGTGCTCGTGGTTGTGTTTGCCATGGATCCCTCAGAAGTTACCATAGATGCCTTTATGTTTCATAGAGGTAGGGTGATAGAGGAAATTAAAGACATGATTCCAAATTGGGATCTGGATTGTGGATTAGAAGAGATGCAACTTGCGGCGCTGGCACATTGTCTAAATGCTTGGAGGGTATATCTGCTAGATAGGAGGTTTGTGGCAAGAACTGTTGTGTTGAGCAGTCATATGTATTGTACAGGTAACATCCGAGTTGAGTTTGATATTTACTTAAGTGTGCTTAACGAGTTTGACTTCCAGTTAGGGTATATGACCACAAGGCTCCGAGACTTCGTGGAGCAGATGGATGAGTTGATGATAGATGGAGCCCTATATGATTCGTCTGTTTCAGACCCTTCGGAAAGTGAGTCAGAAGAAGAGCCATGGGTGAGCTCAGCCATCGATAGCATTTTGAGAAATGCTATGTTTGAAGAATGAACCATGCAGTGCCAGGTTACCCTTAACCCCTGTTTTCTGTTTTCTTATATGCTTTCACATTGTGGACAATGTCCAATTCAGGTCTGGGGGTATTAATGGAAGTTTTCAATTTTTTTTTTTTTTCATTTGTGTTTTCAATTTTCAATTTTTGTCATTTGATTTGTGTTTTCAATTTTTGTTCACTTGTGTTTTCAATTTTTTGTTCACTTGTGTTTGATTTTTTTTTGTTCATTTGATTTGTGTTTGCAATTTTTGTTCATTTGTGTTTCCAATTTTCGTTCACTTGTTACTAATTTTTTTTCGAATGTAATACAACCAATGCTATGGAGCTGTCATTGAGATTTTCATATCAAACACTTTACACTTCACAAAGCTTTTGCTCTTAGAATTCTGGTGGCTAAAGTACCATGCTCAGATTCTTGAAGGAGAATAGTGGAGACTACCCTAGTGAGCTATTTCGAGCCTAATTGCCTTCTTGAGAGGGTTTAAAGTGTTTCTATTTCTCATCTCTACTTATTTTCTTCAATTCACTCTAAATGATCTCATTGTTCCATTTTGATTGAGTACTAAGGATGATTCTCTTTGCAGATATCAGGTGCATGCTTTCACTCATGAATGAACTCATTGAAGTGATGCTAGGCTACGTGTGTATAACCATTCTTTGTGCTTTCTTTTCACCCTACCCATTTGTGTGTTCCATCAGCTCTGTTGCAGCCAAACACTTCAAGCCATTTTCTTCTATCACCCTTATAATTCCCCTAACTTTGTATCTCAATCTGAGGTATTTAAACCTATTATAGCCATACCCTATAGCTTAGAAATATACCAAGGTATGCCAAGATAAAGTTTGAGCAAGGAAGGTGCTGCCCCATGCCTAAATGTAAATTGTTGTGAATCTGTGCAATAAAGTTAAAGAAGAAGTAGATCAAGTCAAAAAAAAAAAAAAAAAGAGAAAGTGTTTCGATTTGATCTAACTGTGAAATATAAGGTCTATGCCAGATAATGCTATGAAGTTGCAGCCATACCATTCTAAATCAATGATACCTTGCAGATCAACGAAGAATGCAACCTTGGTATGTTCTTAAGTTAATTGTGTTCCTTCCAATTCTTCCACTTCCCTTAACCTTAGCCTTTCTTTACAACCTTGTGAAAGACCTAGCTGATCTTTGAGGATGTATTCATGGGTGCTGGTATGTATGAGTGTGTCTGTATTCTTAGTATTTGATTCCCTTCTTGAGATCTAACCAAATATTTTGCTTCTATTTCATATAGTCATTATGCTTGTTTGAGAGAATAAAGCCATAGGTTCTGAGTAATTGAGTGCTATATGTGAGAATTAGAGTTGAAGCATGTTCTTCCTTCAAGATTTGAGTATGTTTACTTTGAAGCCGTGTGCCTTTGAGCTATAGCTTCCACTTTACACAGTTATTGATCATCTATCTTGGCAACTCTATGGTGTTGGAGGTATGACTAAAGTTTTCTTTCATTTTCATTAGTTGTTTTCAAAGTTAGTTTTCTAACCTTTTGTTTTGTAGAGTCAGTAAAGCGTTTGTGGGTATCGTTTCTGTTAAACCCTTAGGAGACACAACTCCTCCTACTAGGGATGCCTAGAGGTTTAAAGGCTTGTTGCATGCGCTCAATGCAATCGAGTTACCTACGAAAGTGGTCTAATAAACTTCTCGTTTTGTTTTTATCTTTGTTTTCCTTTTGTTTTACTCGAGGACTAGTAAAATCTAGGTTTGGGGGTATTTGATCGGTGCATAATTACATATCTTTTTGTACCCTTCTAACTTATGATTTGGTTATGTTTTTGAGTTAAACTTGTGCTTTTAATAAGTTTTGTGTTTGTTTCAGTGTAATAAGCTTGAGACTCATTAAATGCATTTTGGAGACAAATTAGCTCAAAACAGTGTCTGCAGATCATTCAATTTCACGGATTAACCTGTACTTGCTCAAGAAGAACCAAATAATGAGCCATACATCATTGTAAAGATACGGAAGTCTAGTTTCCGTAGCATTTTACGGTTCATGATTCTGAGTCTTCTAGAGGAAGTTATACATAATTTAGTAGCTCAAGGTCAAAATTCGGCAGCATCTGCGTTACTGGGCCACAAATGACATTTGAAGGTCTTTCCGATTTTTTCTTGAGTTGGGCTGCATATGCTTGGAAAGATAAGACAAAGGGCTTGAAGATCCATATTTTTCCAGAATTTTATGAATGTATTAACAAGCCCAAAACGAACCCAAAAGAAGAGTGCAATGCATTGTCATGCATGACATATGCATGATGAAATGCACTATCTAGTGAGAATTGTTGGTGAAGTGCAATATCTTGTGGGAAGGTTGGGTGAAGCATATTCAAGTCTTATAATTGAAGTAGGAGTTGCAACACTAAGTTTAAAGAAAGAAAAATTGTTTTCAAATGTAATGGTGTGTTAGGTGAAGTTGATGAAGTGAGTGGAAAGCAATATTTAATTTAGATTTTCAACTTCCTTAGGCCTATAAATAGTGAGATTTCCCAAGCTTGTAAACACACCTCAAGGGGGGGAGCTCTCAAACATTTCTCTAGAGCTCCCCTCCCTTCTCTCCCTCAAATATCTTAGTTTTCCTTTCTAGTTCTCAATTCTCGTTTTCCTTTTGCTTCTTAGTTGTAATTTATTTTTTTTGTAATGTAAATTCTTTTCTTTAGAATTCAAGCTTGAGTGGTTTCCAAGTTTCAATTATGGTTTTTGTTCTTATTCATTATGCTTATAAGTTAATATGCTAATTTGAATGATTGATCATCATTAAGGCTTGCATGTTAGCTATCTTGGTTTGAATTAAGAGTAGACACCATGCTTTAATTCGAATTGAACTATGAATAGGAAGAGTATGTATGGACATTCGACAACAGGGATTAGATACATGCTTGGTTGTTTAAAATGTTCTTCTATGCTTAATGGGTTCCTAATGCTTAATTTAGGTTAGACAACAGATGATCAAATTAGGGAATTAGGAACACAAGGTTAGGACCAGACACCATGGCTTAATCATACTTTAGCTAGAATCAATCCGTTAATCTAAATTGAACTTGGGAACTTATTCGCTTGAGTTAATTTCTTTTCCTTCTTTCTTGTTTGATTTATTTTCTTTCTTTTTTTCATTTCTGTTTTGTACAGGGAATTGAATTAAATCAATCTATCATCAATCCTCGTGGGATCGACCTCGCACTTACATATGCTAAACTACCAACGGCTCGTGCACTTGCGAGTATCACAAGTTGAGGATGCAGCTGAATTTATTTTGGTGCAGCTGAATCTACGCAACAAATCAACATGTCAAAGATGGAATGTAATTTACGTAACAAACTAGTCAAGAAACTTGTATCAATAAACAATAATTCGAGGACTAGACCCAATATTGGTTGAATTTTTGGACCTCTATCAACTTTTCTATTTAAGAAAGAGTTTGCTTATATATTGAATGAATTATATTCTATTCCTCTCTCACTCTCTCCTTGTCGCTGCTCACTCTCTGATACTTCTCTCCTCTCTCTCTCTCTCTCTCTCTCTCTGTAGATCGAGATGGCTGACCCGATCGCTGAAGACTTTGATCCGCCACAGAAACCCAAGAGAAACAAATTCGCCATTGCCTGCTCCCTTATGGCTTGCACGACATCAATTTTACTGGGCTATGGTAATTATCCTATTAGCACTCGAAATCGTTTTCTCTTACTTTTTTTAATCTTAATTTTGCAAGAAAAAATTGTTGGTTTTGGAGTGTATGAACTGAGCGTGGTCACTTTTGTTTACAGATATTGGTGTGATGAGTGGGGTGAACCTCTTCATCAAAGATGACCTCAAAATCAACGACCTCCAGATTCAAATACTTACCGGCACATTGAACATCTACTCTGTCATCGGCTCCGCCATGGCCGGCAGAACCTCCGATTGGATTGGGCGCCGGTACACCGCCGTCCTCTCCGGAGCCATCTTCTTCGTCGGAGCTATCCTCATGGGCGTCGCCCCGGGCTACGCCTTCCTTATGTTCGGCCGGTTCGTTGCTGGAATCGGTGTTGGCTACGGTCTCATGATCGCTCCGGTCTACACCGCCGAGATCGCTCCGACTTTGTCCCGTGGCTTCCTCACATCTTTCCCTGAGGTTTGTTTTCTTTCCTTATTTGTTATTATTTTTTTTTTGAGCCCAAAACAAAACTAAGCATATTTATTTGATTTATTTGGATAAATATGTACAGTTGTTCGTCAATATTGGCATATTATTGGGGTTCGTCTCCAACTACGCCTTCTCCAAGCTCCCAGCTAAACTCTATTGGAGGTTCATGCTCGGCATCGGCACCCTTCCAGCCATTATTCTCGCCATCGGCGTCTTAGCCGTGCCAGAGTCGCCGCGTTGGCTCGTCATGCAGGGCCGACTTGGGGACGCCAAGCGCGTCCTCGACAAAACCTCAGCCTCCAAGGAAGAGGCTCAGTTGACGCTAGACGACATCAAAGAAGCCGCAGGCATCGCCAAAGAGCTAGACGACGACGTTGTTCCGGTCTCGAAGAAAAGCGATGGTGAAGGCGTATGGAAAGACTTGATCTTGCACCCAACGCCAGCCGTTCGCCATATTTTGATCGCAGCCCTCGGCATCCACTTCTTCGAACAAGCTTCGGGCATAGACTCTCTCGTCCTGTACAGCCCCAGGATCTTCGAGAAGGTGGGGATCAAATCTTACGACCACAAGCTCCTTGCAACCGTGGCCGTTGGATTTGTCAAGACCGTTGCCATCTTGGTCGCCACGTTTTTCCTTGATCGGTTCGGGCGGCGCCGGTTGCTTTTGTCCAGCGTTGCTGGGATGATATTTTCGCTCGTGTGCCTCGGGGTGGGTCTCACGATCATCGATCATCACCGCGACACGGTCCCCTGGGCCATCGCATTGTGCATCACCATGGTGTTATTGAACGTTGCGTTCTTCTCGATTGGGTTGGGGCCCATAACATGGGTTTATAGCTCTGAGATCTTCCCGCTGAAGCTACGCGCGCAAGGGGTTAGTATGGGAGTGGCCGTCAACAGGATAACAAGTGGCGTCATATCCATGACTTTTGTCTCACTATACAAGGCCATTACGTTTGGTGGGGCCTTCTTTCTCTACGCAGGGATTGCTGCGTTGAGTTGGGTCTTCTTTTATATGTTGCTCCCCGAAACTAGGGGAAGAACCCTTGAAGAGACGGAGGTGCTGTTTGGTAAATATCACAGGTTGGAGAAAGCGAATGCCATGCTCAGGGAGAGCAAGCAAGGCGATGGCGACGAAAACAAAAGTCAAGTCAACTAGGGTTTACTAGGGATTTTTATTATTACTAGTAGGATTTAAGTACTATTCTTTTTATTTTAGTATAAATGTTTTCTATGTAATGGAGAAAATAAATTTTATATATTTTTATTCGAAAGGATTTTCTAATGTGTTTTTCCCTTGTAATAATTTTTTTCTTGTTCTTTCAAGAGCAATAGAGGAATCACTCTCTTTCTCTATTGGAAAAGTGGACTTCTTCTCATTAATAGCTCAACAAGGACCTATAACAATAATTGATATTGACACCCAACCATCATTCATGTTATTGGGAAAAAAAAAATTACATATATATACCTTTTCTTTTGTTTTTTTTATGATAGGCGATAACATATTATTGACGTGAAACAACTAGTACAACAAGTTTGATTTCATATTAAGGGCCAAGGCAGTTTCTTAATCGTGAATTACAATCCTCATGCAATACATCAGAAATAAAATAAAATCAGGATTGTCAGTATGACGAATATGAGTAATACCTTACCAAGTGACCTAGAGAGCATCAGTTTCAAACCCGTTTCCATCGCCAATATTGTACATGCTATTGCAGTCAAAGCCTCCACTTATGACGCAGAGAATACATTATCCACTTTAACACCATAACCCGCCACAAACTTGTAGCGCAGAGAATGCATTATCCATTTTAATCCCACAACTGCCACAAATTTGCCGCTGGAGTCTTACAACCAGACCAACGCCACCCTCTCTGTGGTCCCTGGCTTCCAAGCACCAGCCACATTGATTTTGAGAGTGTTAGCATGAGGTGGCTGCCATGTAAAGATAAAATGTATTTACTTCTTATGATCCGCTTGGATAAGTTAATCCCTCGAGAACGTTTTACCATTTGAGTCCCTCATTTATTTGGATAAATCCATGTCCTCCATATCCAATCCTGGATTGGCCCTACTAATAGAAACCAGAATTTGTATCCCAAAAGAACACCAACCCCGGCGTACGGATAAATCCATTTACAATATAATTAAATAGTCTTCTTTTTATTTGAGTATAAATGTTTTCTATGCAATGGAGAAAATATATTTTATATATTTTTATTCCGAAGGATTTTATAATGTGCCTACCCTTTGTAATATTTTTGTTGTTGTTTCAAAAGCAATAATGAGAATATTCTCATTAATAGCTCACAAAGGACCTATAACAATAATTGATATTGACACCCAACCATCATTCATGTTATTGGGAAAGCAATTGCATATATATACCTTATCTCTTGTTTTTTTTTTATGATAAGCGATAAAATATTATTAATGCAAAACAACTAGTACAACAAGTTTGAGTTCATATCAAGGACAAAGGACAGTTCCTTGATTACGAATTACAGTCCTCATACAATACATCATAAAAAAATTGAGGAGTTGAGGAGGAGTTGGATTGAGGAGAATTAGATTCACGATTCCTATTGAAGTTGTTTACTAAACCATATGGATTGAGGAGAGTTAGATTCTGGATTCCCGTTGAAGTTGTTTACTACACCATATGGAATTGGGGTAGGAATGGTATTCATTACTAAAATGTCCTTGTTGTTGGGTTAAAGTAGATGGCAAATTTAAAATTTTAAAATTGTGTGAGGATATAATGGGTAAAAAAGATGAATTCATAAGGAAAATATTAGAGGCACCAACTTTGGGCACCAACTCTCTAATAGAGCGCGGGACCCGTTGTGCTGGCGGGCTCCACCTCTATTAGAGAGTTGGTGCCCAAAGTTGGTGCCTCTAGTACCACCCAATTCATAATAGGTTAGTTCTCCGTGAATTAGAATATCACCTCCCACCCAAGATTTGAATTACTTCAAAATTAGGAATTCAATTCCTAATTAATAAACACACCATTTAATTAGCCCCTATTTTTAATAACAAATTACACCATTTGCCGTTGAATTTAATGAACCAATACACTTTTCACCTAACAACGGATTCCCTTAACTATAGCACACTTAATAACCTATATATATATATATATATATATATATATATATATTACAGAAAGGCGATAGCTTTTTATTGATAAGGAAATATTAAATAATGAAACAAGTACAAAAACCAACTTATGTCCTATAGTATATCTACACCTATAATTTAATTACTAACAAATAAATAAGTAACACGAATATTCTCTCAAGTAACACTTGGCCAAGCTATCTTCCTCGAGGATGCGCTCTTTTGTCTGGGTTGACCAACCCCCATCCTCTCTGACAGGCATTCTAAACAAGGATGGCCTACCATGCCCACCGCCATAAAATGGTTAGACTGTTGCTGGTTGGTTTGTGACGACTTAAGGCTTTTTGAAGCAGCATCTCTTTCTTTCCAATCTATATCCACAAGCTATGTTCACTTTTGATGTTTTATTTGCCTGTTTGTTTTTGGTGCTTTGTTTGCGCCCTGGTTTTATTCAAGTACCAGTTTGTCCGCCCAAAAAAAAAAAAAAAAACTCTCAAAATTCAAGAACTGAATTAATTAGAGGATTATAGCTGCAATTTACTATTTAAAAATAATGAGAAATAACTATGAATAATTAATGAGAATTGACATAATGCTAGGTTGGCACCGATACCCAACTACCGTAAGAAATAATAAAAGCTGAAAATGAACATGTTCAGATTAACATGTTGTGACTTTTATTCATCTATGAAAATGAAATGTTGCCATTTAATTTCCTACTTTTGTTTTTTGGTTATCCTTGCCATTTAATTGAAAATCAATAAGAGATGTGCAGTTGGGTGAAGATTACTGGTTATAACTTATAACATAATGGATGTCTTGTACATGAGCAAGATTATTGTTTACATAATTAGGGTACAAGGAAGATGATAAGCGGGCTTGGACTTTGAGAACTCTTTGTATAAGCCATCATTTATCCAAGCTATGAACTTCCAATTGCTATGTCATTTACCTGTTGGAACAAGAACAATACATAATATTCAAACCAAATTCTACAAATCTTCAGTTTCTACGTACGGCTCGATGATGAAAATTAAAACCATACAACTATTTTAAATTGAAAAAAGTTACCAAGTTATACAAATAATACAATAAATTCAAATTTTAACCAATAAACAGTTTTAAGCACACCATTGCAAACTTGTTAGGGATCTTATGAAATCACTAATTCATTCTCAAACTGTTCTGCCGCACAGTGGTGAACCTGTAGATGGCTTTAATTAGGGAACCATATCTCATAGACTTCAAATGTCCCATATGTCTGTAAAGAAAAATATGGGACACAATCAGTTCAGAAACAAAATCAGTACAAACACAATACATCAAGGTGAAGCTTCTGTTCCACAAAAGTTCCCAGAAAATGTACTGCAGAAAAACAAATCTGCACGAGACAAAGGAGATAAATGTATACACACACAGACACATGTATATGTATGTATTATACACAAATCCGCTGGCTCAAAACTAATAATTTTTTTTTTCCGGTTCTGGCCTAATTTTATGGTTAGATTGGTTACTCCATCTTTCCCTGCACCATGGCTTTGTGGTTTAAGTTTCACTAGACATATAGGAATATATGCAGCTAACTGCATCACACATCTGTCGAAGAACACTCACATAATCTCAGTATATCGAATTCTCCATGCAGGAAACCAAGGTGGCATCTTGCAGTTGAATTGTGCAGGTAACCAATAAGAGGTCAGGGTCTAGCCCTCTACAACCTGAAAGCATATTACCATAAACACCCGTAAGGTCAAGTTGAATTGTGCAGGTAACCATTATTGTAGACAAATGAGCATCTGACAGCAAAACAAACTAATAGCTTTTAGTGCCTCATCCATGTTAGGTTCTGTCACTACAACAAAAACAGGTATTAGTGGCCACCCACTTGGTCACAGGAACTACCTTTTTTGGTCACTGAATGCAATCAGTATCCAAATATTGGTGGTCACTGGGTGGTCACTAGAAGCTCGTCACAAATTCTATTTAGTGGCCAGTGTCAACTATTGGTCACTACAACACAAAGAATTAGTGGCTATCCCTGTTTGGTCACTAATAAAAATGCTATTAGGGACCACATCTTTGGTCACTAAAGGGCTTACAATTTGGTCACCAAAACATGCATTTTGGTCACTGAAACTGGGTCACGTGCCCACATTAATGACCTACTTGCTTGGTCACTAATGTATTTCAAAAAATTGGTAACTAATTAGGTTTACCTCTCCATGTTCTTTATTTATTGTATTACAATATGAAATCACAATTAATTTATTTTAAACAGTGCTGTAGATAAAATTTATAGGATCAAATAATTCATTGCATCCAAAAGCAATCCATATATCTAACATTCTTCCAACAAATTCACAAGATGTCTCAAAAACAAAATGCTACATAATTAAGTTCAACCTAAATGTTAAGTGATTCCCAAAAACAAATAACATAAAATTCATCATTAGTAGATTGTCTTCTGCCCTTTATTCATCAGATCTGCAACAAACAAAGAATAATGTCAGTTCTTACTTGGGATGCACTAAACCGGCAATTAACTAAATGCAAGAATAACTAAATGCAAAAATTGTATTGTAGTAAGATGAGAGTTATAAGCTAACCTCATTGATGATGAAGTCGAGGATAATTGCTGCATCAATATTTTTAGTAGTTCATCAGTCTCATTTTGCCTTGCCTGTAAACCTGCTAACTGATACTTTTGTGCAGCAGAATTTTCCTTCATTTCCGTTAACTCATTTGCTCGAAGCATACATTGTTTCTCTGCATCATCAGCCCTTTTACTTGCCTCATCTGCCCTTCTTTTAGCCTCCTCAACTATTGCATGACTGTATTGTCCGGCTTTAAATGTTTTGGGTTTTGGACCTGCTCCTAAGCCACGTATATAACCCGACCTAGGTGGACCAACAACTTTAGAAAGAACTGAGTCATATATTTCATCATCAGACATCAATTCAACATATTCCTCATCCGTAAGAGGTCAGGGTCTAGCCCTCTACAACCTGAAAGCATATTACCATAAACACCCGTAAGGTCAAGTTGAATTGTGCAGGTAACCATTATTGTAGACAATTGAGCATCTGACAGCAAAACATACTAATAGCTTTTAGTGCCTCATCCATGTTAGGTTCTGTAAAGATTTTCTCTTCATGATCTCCAACTGATTTGGCCAACTTCAAATACTTCACCAAAAGTAAGTTAGCTGCTTTGGTTACAGCTTCTTTTCCATCAGAAAATGAAGAAAATTCCAGAGACATGCGGTTTTGATTGACTAAATCTTCATAAGCCTGCACAGCATGGATGTTAAGTTGGGTATACACTTTGGCATCATCAATAATGCATAACTGTCCATTGTGAAAGGCACAAATCATTTATCAGATCTATATAATTAAAGAAAAAAGTACTAGTTTGCATAAACTTAACCCTCACTCGCCCTATGTCAGTAATCTAGTGGTGGACTACCAATGTATGCTTTATATAGGAGTCATATTAAAAATATAAAACAAAAATTAATTGCTTGGTATTGGTATCAAAAGAAAACTCTGTTGGTCTCAACACAATCCAGAATTCTAGATACACCTAGAATGGAAGATTGATCGTGACAGCCTGAACTGCTTCCCAGTATGCTAATTAGTTAATTTACGGTGGAGAATTGTAGAACCAGAAAGTAACTTTACTGTAGGGACAGAAGACAACACCTTAAATTCTGTTGCGCTTTTCAGTTTATTCAAGATGGCTTCTTTTGATTTCTTCAACACTCTTGGACATCAGAAAAGTAAAATAATTACACAAGATTTAAATACATATGTTACATTGTTGCATACCAATGGTAGAAAGCGTCTGACATCAATCAGGATAGCAAACCACCATTACCTTCTGTATCGTAGAGGCACACACGCTTCACACCAATAGCTTCTAGCCACTGCAGCAGCTCAATTACTTTTGATGTTTGGTAAGCTTCTTCACTTTCTATCACAATTGACAGGTACCGTAGCTTGCCCAAATCAAGGGCTTTGTAGCTCTTGAGTACTCCACCAGAAATAAGATAGCTTTGAAGCACATAAGCTAAACCCAATAGAAAGTACCATATGCTGAAAAAAAGGTGTAGAATATGCCATAGGAGCAGAAGCCCGAGATTGCCAATCTGCAGCAGCCACGACGCAGGATCAACATTGACTTTAATATCAAAGTAAGTAGCATACGAAATGAATGAATATCGATCAGCCATAATCATCCAAATACATGGCTTTTCTGATATTGCAATAAATGACCCAATAATTCATAATCCATTACCCTCTCAAAAAGCTTGCAATCTTTTCAAGGTCATAATTTGCTAAAATATGAATATGGTTTGAATGTATTAGGTTGAGTTTTATTATTCTCCATAAGGTGGTATATATATGAGTTTACATGTGAGCTTTATAAGGAATTAGATACAGTAAAAAATTAGGAAAGTATCTCCTAATTGTACAATGATTTATCAATTATATAAAAAATAGGAACGTAAATCCCTTAATTAATCAAGGAAATAAATCTCTTTGATTAATTAGGAGACTCACGTCAACACTCCTCCTCAAGTTGGTGCATATATGTCACCAATGCCCAGCTTGGTAAGTGAGTCATAAAATACTCTGCCACAAACAACTTTTGTTAAGATATCTGCCAGTTGATCTTTTGATTTTACGAATGGTAGGCGGATGATCTTCTTCTCAATCTTCTCTTGATAAAATGTCTATCCACTTCAACATGTTTGGTTCGATCATGTTGAACTGGATTATGAGCAATATCGATAGCTAACTTGTTGTCACAATACAACTCCATTGGCTTTTTTTGCTTGAAGCCTAATTCTATCAAGAGTCTTCTGATCCACAATAATTCACAAACTTCGTGAGCCATTCCTCGATACTCTAATTCTGCACTAAACCTAGAGACCACATTTTGCTTTGTACTCCGCCAAGTGACTAGGTTACCTCCCACGAATGTAAAGTAACCTGAAGTAGAGTGTCTATCTATAATGGAACCAGCCCAATCAGCATCTGTGTATCCAACAAGTTCAAGATCTCCATTTTTTGAGAATATTAATCATTTCCCAAGAGCTGACTTTAAGTATCTTAAGATCCGATCAACTGCATTTCTGTCACATCCCGGGACTGGCTCCACCGTAGCACGATATTGTCCGCTTTGGGCCCCCCTCTTTGCCCTCACGGTTTTGTTTCTGGTAGCTCACGAGTAACTTCCCAGTGGGTCACCCATCCTGGGATTGCTCTAGCCTCCAACTCGCTTAACTTCGGAGTTCCCCCGACTCCGAAGCCAGTGAGCTCCCAAAAGGCCTCGTGCTAGATGGATGCGGGTGTGCACATATAAGGCACATCACCCCTCTCCGTTGGTTGATGTGGGATCTTACAATCCACCCCCCTTAAGGGCACGACGTCCTCGTCGGCACACTCACACCACACGGCAGAGTAGCTCTGATACCAAATTGTCACATCCCGGAACCGGCTCCACTATAGCACGATATTGTCCGCTTTGGGCCCCCTCTCTGCCCTCACGGTTTTGTTTCTGGGAGCTGACGAGCAACTTCCCAGTGGGTCACCCATCCTGGGATTGCTCTAGCCTCCAACTCGCTTAACTTCGGAGTTCCCCCGACTCCGAAGCTAGTGAGCTCCCAAAAGGCCTCGTGCTAGATGGATGCGGGTGTGCACATATAAGGCACATCACCCTTCTCCGTTGGTCGATGTGGGATTCAGAACCCGCCCCGAATTTTCCAAACCCCGAGACGAATCCTGCGGAGACCTCGGCATCACGCCCATGCCAGGTTCACTCCTTAAAACTATGTCCTCTTTTGCCAAAGAGGAATAAGGCACGAGATTTTCTGTCGAAATTTCGGCAGAGTCTTCCTTGTAAATTGAACATTTCCCAAAATTTCCAACCTACATAAAACTCATTTAATATCTCAAACGGCAGCACGCACAATGTAATAGCATGCAATTCACAATTATGGCCCTCGGCCTTCTAATAATTCAAGCAAACTATCAACCACGCAATCAATAAAGAAATGACCTCCCCAAGCATCTAACACGCGAGGTTTCAACCTCCTATCACAATCACAAATAGCTCGGGGCTTCGGCCTAACATACAACAATCCAAACAGGATCTCAAACCTAACTGAACCACACTTACACTCACTTAGCCCACCGAGCGAGCCTCAATTCAACCAAGTCTCGGGACCAACCACAAGGTCCGAATCAAACTCAACAAAGTACCAAACTAAATCTAATTCGAGGCTGCGCCTAGTAACTTCAGGTTGCCTACGTACCCTTTCTCAGGGCTCAAGTCACACGTAGTTTTTTCGTATCACACCTGGCTCCTAATATCAAACAAACCATTACAACCATACAAAATCATACATTCTAGGATTTACCCATCACAACTCATCAAACACAATCACGCTAGGCCTGGCTATATTCTCACCAGCCCACACACAATCACATATATCTCCCTTCATACGACGGGACGCACCCGGCCTCGTATGGGGTCTGTCAACACGCCGGCTACTCCTACGACACGTGCGACCTCAACGCAATCACAATATCACCCCTCATACGACGGGACGTAACCGGCCTCATATGAGGTCTGTCAACACGCCGGCTACTCCTACGACACGTGCGACCTCAACACAATCACTATATCACCCCTCATACGACGGGACGTACCCGGCCTCGTATGAGGTCTGTCAACACGCCGGCTACTCCTACGACACGTGCGACCTCAACACTGGGCCTGTCTACATTCTCACCAGCCCACACACTATCATATCTCCCCTCATACGACGGGACGTACCCGGCCTCGTATGAGGTCTGTCAACACGCCGGCTACTCCTACAACACGTGCGACCTCAACACAATATCACATTGGGCCTGGCTACATTCTCACCAGCCCACACGGGTTTAAAGGCCTCAACACAATCACAATATGGGGGGTACGTGGGGTAGTGCGTATAGCACTGTAAACTAACATTCAATACCTTTATATACATACACAATTACAAACATCACATAAAATCATCTATTTCGTAAATCTCAACCCTGGTATAGCATATGATAATTCCACAATTTAAATAATATAATAATATCCTAAATTCACATAATCTACATCCTCAAACAAGACCTGTCACCACGGTCATTTTAACCTTCCTAGGATGGTAATACTACCTAAGAAGTCTCACGGTCAAACCAGGGTCAAACTACCCAACTTTGGTCAAACCGGCCCGCGGGGCCCACAACCTCCAAATTTCGATCTGACAATTTCTATGAATGCTACATGGTTTAGGACACTCGTCCTGTAAGTTTGGTCTAGATCGGACGGTCGGATCGCTCCCGATCACACGATCGGACAGTTACTAAAACCCTAACCCTAGGGTTGGCATTTCCGGAGCATCCGGGACTCCGTTTTACAATCCGTCGAATCCTATACGATCCTGTTAATACCTAGATCAACATATTATAACCTCAAGACCATCCAACAGTCCAAACTTAGCAAACCCGGAAAACACGCAATATGCGATATTCGTTCGGGACTCTAACGATATCCGAATTGGAATCCGAGCACACCTACGCGGTCATTACATCGAGGGGATTGCATTGGGACAAAAATGCCCCTCACCTACAGTGCCCACGCGCCGGCAGCGCGTGGGTGTCCAAAGCGATAATCCATCGCCGGAAAATCTCCAAATCGAAAGCCAAGACTCCTACCCTAGGTAATACCCCTAATTTGGAGTCACTTTTGTTGTTGGACATACCCCAAAAACTGACCGAAAGTGGCCGGAATCGCAATCGCAAAACCGGCCGAATTTCAATTCGTAGATCGAGCTACCTAGCCTCAAAATTTATGAAATCCTACCCAACCATCAGCTAGATCATGCAAAAAGGATGAATTTCCATACCTTGATCGCCAAAATGGCGGTCGGACGGCGGAGAACGAAGTCGGTTTTCTGCATTTTCCGGTGACACCGCTGCCGGCTGACGTCGGGGAAGGGGTGGGAAATGACGGCGGAGTCGGGCCGGTTATTTTGGGACCGGTCCTGACCCGAGTGGTGGCCGAACGTGGTGGCGCCGGCCCAATCTCCGATCGGCTGGAGGGAGGCGTCGCACGCAGAGGAGAGAGGGAGAGAGAGAGAGAGAGAGAGAAGGGCATTTCTGACTTTTAACCAAAAATCCCTTTTCCAAATATTTACGATTGTGCCACTAAGCCTCATTCGATCGTAACTCTCTCGTTACAACTCCGATTCGAGCCCACTACGTGTCTACGGACTCATCTCGTCGTGCTCTATGCAAGGGTATAGTCGGAATTCCCAAATTCCTTTCGGATAAGAAATGACCAAATTACCCCTATCCCAAGGGTAAATTCGTAATATCACTTAAATAAATTAAAATGGGCAATAAATTTGGAGTCGGGGTGTTACATTTCTATGAGAAACACTAATTGAATGTATAAACTCACTAACCACCACTACTACATTTTACACTTTGCGCGACGAAGAGAATTTCGTCGCGCAAAATACATTATAGTCGCACAAATTTTAGCGCGACAAAAATTTCGTCACGCAGATTCCGTCGCACAAAGATCGTGAAGAAAGACTTTGCGCGACGAAGTTTTTCATTCGTCGCAAAAACCGACTTTGCGCGACGAAAAACACTGGTCGCGCAAAGCAACTTTGCGCGACGAAACATATTGGTCGCGCAAAGTGACTTGGCGCGACAAAAAAATATTGGTGCGCAAAGTTTTGCGCGACGAAATACATTGGTCGCGCAAAGTTTTGCGCGACGAAAAAATTTTAAAAAAATTTTAAAAAAAAATTCCCGCGTCCCATTTTTGCTACCCGCCCAAATTTTTAGAGTTTTGCGCGACAAATACTAATGTCGCGCAAGACTTTGCGCAACGAAATATTTTGGTTTTTGACTTTTTGTTTTATTATTTCTTTAATATTAATTTAATTATATTAATTATTTCAAATTTTTACTTTTTAAATTTAATTTAATTGTATGATTTTTTTCGTTACTTTAATTTAAATTGATATTAATTTAATTATATTAATTTATTCGAATTTTTACTTTTTAAATTTAATTTAATTACTTTAATTTAAATTGACCTATTCAAAATACAATTACATATGAAAAATAGTGATCAAATTATCCAATAAATATATATAATATTCAAAATGTACACATAAATTAACAAAGTACAATAAATAAAAAAAAAGGGATAATCTCCCCTAGAATTGTTATACCACAAATCCAACCCAAACTCCAATCCCTCCCCTTTACTCAACCCCAAATCCCACACAAACTCAAAACTAATTCCAAAAACACATATTAATGAAAAAAAAAAATTTAAATTTGGTGAGAATCTACCTTTTGGCAAGATTGAGAGTGAGTGAGTGAGAATGAGAGAGAGAAGTGAGTGTGAGAGAATTAGAGAAGATAGTGATAGAGAGATGAGAGAGTGACTGAGAGTGAGAGATAGTGAAAAGAGAGATGAGAGAGTGAGTGAGAGTGAGAGATAGTGAAGAGAGAGATGATGAGAGATTAAGTGAGAGGAGAGGTAAGAGTAGAGAAAGACATTGAGAAAATGGTGGAAGAGTTATTTTCATTTTATAAACCGTATCACTTTGCGCGATGAACTATATCGTTGGTCGCGCAAAGTTTTGCGCGACGAAACATATTGGAGTATTGGTCGCGCAAAGTCTAAAAAAATGAACTAATTTTTGGAACAAAAAAACATATTGGTCACGAAAAAAAAATCCCGCGTCCCATTTTTGATACCCGCCAAATTTTTGCGCGACGAATATTAGTATATTGGTCGCGCAAAGTAAAAAAAAAATAAAAAAATCCCGCGTCCCATTTTTGGTACCGGCCCAAATTTTGAAATTTTTGCGCGACGAAAAATACATATTGGTCGCGCAAAGTCTGAAAAAAATTATATAAAAAAATTCCCGCGTCCCATTTTTGATACCCGCCAAATTTTTGCGCGACGAAAAATATATATTGGTCGCACAAAGTCTAAAATTTTTTTTTAAAAAAATCCCGACCCTCCCAAATTTTTAGAGTTTTGCGCGACGAATTGTTGGTTGCGCAAACTTTTGAGAGACAAAAAATTGGTTCGTAGCACGATATTTATAAAAATAATTGTTATGAATAATAAAAAATAAATTTTTTTTTTACCCGATTTAAAATATAAATAAGTTTAAAGCTACTTAATAAATTTATATATCAATTTCTTCAGTGTTATACATACAAAATAAATAAATTTAAAGCTATTTAATGAGTAAATAAATATATACACACACACCATTCAACGATCCAACCGTCAGAATTTTTTGTATATACTTCAAGATCGTATACCCCAAAATCGCAAAAAACAAACATTCGGAGACCAAGTAACGGGACAAAAAATTTCAACGGATATAAATGAAAAATCACGATTTAACGGTTATTTTAACTCCGATTTTGATCATTTTTTACAGCAACACTCCTTGACCCTATATGAAAACAATGAACTAATTCGATCATCAATTTAAAATATTTACAGTAGTCGATACCACAAAATCTTATGTTATATTTAACAAAAGTATAAATAAACTCTTAATTGTTAGTGAATATATTGTTTTGATGGCACACACAGTCAACAAAACTAGTTTCAACGATCCAACCGTCAAACTTATTTGTTTATACTTTGAGATCATGTACGCCAAAAATCGGAAAAAATAAACATTCATAGATCAAGTAACGGGACAAAACTTTTCGACGGTTATTTTAACTCCGATTTTGATAATTTTTTTACAGCTACACTCATTGACCCTATATGAATACAATGAACTAATTCGACCATCAATTTAAAATATTTACACTAGTGGATACCACAAAATCTTATGTTATATTTAAGAAAAGTATCAATAAACTCTTAATTGTTAGTGAATATATTGTTTTGATGGCATTCGCATTCTACGAAACTAGTTTCAACGATCCAACCGTCAAACTTATTTGTTTATACTTCAAGATCATATACGCCAAAAATCGCAAAAAATAAACATTTAGATATCAAGTAACGGGACAAAAAATTTCGACGGTTATAAATGAAAAATCACGATTTAACGATTATTTTAACTCCGATTTTGATGATTTTTTTTACAGCTACACTCCTTGACCCTATATGAATACAATGAACTAATTCGATCGTCAATTTAAAATATTTACACTAGTGGATACCACAAAATCTTATGTTATATTTAACAAAAGTATAAATAAACTCTTAATTGTTAGTGAATATATTGTTTTGATGGCATACGCATTCTACGAAACTAGTTTGAACGATCCAACCGTCAAACTTGTTTGTTTATACTTCGAGATCATATACGCCAAAAATTGGAAAAAATAAACATTCAGAGATCAAGTAATGGGACAAAAAATTTCGACGGTTATAAATGAAAAATCACGGTTTAACGGTTATTTTAACTCCAATTTTGATGATTTTTTATAGCTACACTCTTTGACCCTATATGAATACAATGAACTAATTCGATCGTCAATTTAAAAAATATATTTTCTAACAAAAACCCAATCCAAACAACAATAATATATTTTTCTAACAAAGATTTGAAAAAATAATTTTATTTATTTATTTATTTTAATAAGGACTTTGCGCGACGAAGTTTATTGTTTCGTCGCGCAAAGTTACTTTGAGCGACGAATTTTTTTTTGTCGCGCAAAATTTGGTCGCGCAAAGTCCCTTTGAGCGACGAATTATTTTTTGTCGCTCAAAAGTTGGTCGCGCAAGGTTTTTAGCGACGAAGTTTTGAGTTTCGTCGCGCAAAGTGACTTTCTGCGACGAAAAATTTTTCGTCGCGCAAGGGTTATTTTATAGTAGTGCACACTCATAGCATATGCAATATCTGGTCTTAGAGGACGTATGAAAAGTAAAACCTTTGGTGGTGGTGATAGAAGCAAGAGTCTGGGTAACCAGGTCAGCAAGATTGACCGCATGCTTCTGTGAGTGTGTAATAAGATGGAGAATCGTATGGGTTCCTGACATCACAACGGAAGTAAGATGTGATATGAGAAGGTGAGGAAGGTGATGTGAGAAATTTGATGTATGAATTTGATGTAGGAATTAGATTTAAGAGGTATGTGTATAAGATTTGAGGGTCTGTGTTTAGGGATTTGGATAAGAGGATTTGAGGACTTTAGATTTGAGGGATTTGGATTTGGGGAAAAATATGAGGAATTTGATTTAGGGTTTTGGATTTGAATATGAGAAATTTGAGATAAGGGTTTAGAGACAAAACAACTTTTCTTCACCCCCCCCCCCCCCCCCCCCCCCCCCCCTCTCCTCCCCTGAAAAGAAGGGGTCGTTAGAGTAATGAGATATGTAGTATCTTCATGGGTATACGTCAAGATAATGGGGATACCGTCAATAAACATATCATTTTCACTCCCCCTCCCCCCTTGAAGAGGAGGGGAGGAGAGCACTTAAATTTCAAGAAGAGCGCAAGCACATGTCACAAGAAAACCAAGCTCTGATACCATGCTAAAATATGAATATGGTTTGAATGCATTAGGTAGAGTTTCATTATTCTCCATAAGGAGGTATATGTAACACCCCGACTCCAAATTTATTGCATGTTTTAATTTAATTAAGTGAAATTACGAAATTACCCTTGGGATAGGGGTAATTTGGTCATTTCGTATCCGAAAGGAATTTGGGAATTCCGGTTATACCGTTGTGTAGAGCACGACGAGATGAGTCCGTAGACACCTAGTGGACTCAAATCGGAGTTGTAACGAAGAAGTTACGATCAAAGGAAGTTCAGTGGCATAACCGTAAATATTTCGAAGTTTGGATTATATAAACCCAGAAATTTCTGGGTTTCGGGCAGCTCGACGAGCGATCTTCCGGGGGCGATTTCTCCCACCTCCGGTCACCGATTCAGGCAAGGCTGGTCATGTTAGAACCGCCACACTTCCCTCTTCCAGTCCTTATCCATCTCAGCCTCGATCTGCCGTCGTGGTTGCCGGAAACCGCCACGAAACAGGGCGATTTGGACAGCTTTTTCGTGAACTTCGCCGGCTTCGGTCTCCGTCGTCCGGCCACCCATTTCGACGAATGAGGTATGGTTTCTCATCTACTTTTCGAGGTCTATCTGATTGTTGGGTAGGATTTCATAAATTTTGAGCGTTGATGGTTCGATCTACGAATTGAAATTCTGACAGTTTTACTATCGCGATTGCGGCCATTTCTGGTCCGTTTTTGGGATATGTCCAAGAACAAAAGTGACTCCAAATTAGGGGTATTACCTAGGGTAGGAGTCTTGGTTTTCGATTTGGAGATTTTCCGGCGATGGATTATCGCTTTGGACACCCACGCGCTGCCGGAGCATGGGCACTGTAGCTGAGGGGCATTTTTGTCCCAATGCGATCCTCTCGATGTCACGAGCGCGTAGGTGTGCTCGGATTTTAATTTGGATGCCGTTAGGGTTCCGAACGGATATCGCATATTGCGTGTTATCCGGGTTCGCTAGGTTTGGACCGTTGGATGGTCATGAGATTTTGATGTGTTGATCTGGATATTACTAGGATTGTATAGGATTCGACGGATCGTAAAACAGAGTCCCGGATACTCCGGAAAAGCCAACCCTAGGGTTAGGGTTTTAGTAACCGTCCGATCGTCCGATCGTGAGCGATCCAACCGTCCGATCCGGACCAAACTTGCAGGACATGTGTCCTAGACCTTGTAGAACTCATAGAAACTGTCGGATCGGAATTTGGAGGTGGTGGGCCCAGCGGGCCCGCCTGACCCAGGGTTAGGTAGTTTGACCCTGGGTTGACCGTGAGACTTCCTAGGTAGTGCTACCTTCCTAGGAAGATTGTAATGACCTTAGTGACAGGTCTTGAGTTGAGGGTGGATTATGTGAGTTTCCCTATTTTTAATTGGGGGTTTATCGGATGCTTTATTGGTTGTGGTTGGTGCAATAGTAGATTATATTTAAGATTATTTTATTTTATTTTATAGAGATGCTTTAGGGCACTATAAGTGTCACCCCGTGAATTGTTGTTGAGGTGCTTATAATACTAGAATTTATTATACAATTGTATGTATTTATAAGGGTATGAAAAGGGTTTAGATTGTCAGTTTGAAGTGCTATACGCACTACCTTAATTACCCCCTCGGTTATGGGTTTTATGTTTGAGGTTTATTTTGCCCAGGCCCGTCGGAGTTTGTCCAGGCCCTTCGGAGATTTGAATTATTTTGCCCAGGCCTTTCGGAGTTTGTCCAGTGCCTTTCGGATGATTGTTTATTTTGCCCAGGGCCGTCGGAGTTTGTCCAGGCCCTTCGGAGATTTGAATTATTTTGCCCAGGCCTTTCGGAGTTTGTCCAGTGCCTTTCGGAGATTTATTTTGCCCAGGCCTTTCGGAGTTTGTCAAGTGCCTTTCGGATGTTTGTTTATTTTGCCCAGGCCTTTCGGAGTTTGTCCAGTGCCTTTCGGATGATTGTATATTTTGCCCAGGCCCGTCGGAGTTTGTCCTGGCCCTTCGGAGATTTGAATTATTTTGCCCAGGCCTTTCGGAGTTTGTCCTGTGCCTTTCGGATGATTGTTATTTTGCCCAGGCCCGTCGGAGTTTGTCCTGTGCCTTTCTTGATACGATGCTTTGAGAAGGAAGAGTTTGAGATTGTGTTCAGTGTGTTTAGTGGGAATTTGAGCGGTGTTTGGTTAGGAAAGAACTACGTGTGGTTTGATCCCTCAGAAAGGGTACGTAGGCAGCCTGAATTTACTAGGCGCAGCCGCGGATTAGATTTAGTCAGGTACTTTGTTGGGTTCGATTCAGACCTTGTTGTTGGTCCTAGAACTTGGTTGAATTGAGGCTCGTTCGGTGAGCCAAGTGGCACGACTTAGGCCGAAGCCTCAACTTTTTGGGATAGTGATGGGAGGTTAAAACGTCGCGTTTTGGATGCGTAGGAAGTAAATTTTATTTTGATTGTGTGGTTAGTAGTTTGCCTAGAATTATCAGAAGGCCGAAGGCCATAAATGTGAATCGCATGTTGTTACATTGTGCGTGCTGCCATTTGGGATATAAAAATGTGTTTTATGCAGGTGGAAATTTTGGGAAATGTTCAATTTACAGGGGGGACTCTGCCGAAATTTCGATAGAAAGTCTCTTGCCCTTGTTCCTCTGTGGTAAAAAAGGACATAGTTTTAAGGAGTGAACCCGGCATGGGTGTGATGCCGGGGTCTCCGCAGGATTCGTCTCGGGTTCTGTGAAATTCGGGGCGGGTCTTGACACTATATATAGGAGTTTACATGCAAGCTTTATAGGGAATTAGATACAGTAAAGAATTAGGAAAGTATCTCCTAATTATACAATGATTTATCAATTATATAAAAAAATAGGAAAGTAAATCCCTTAATTAATCAAGGAAATAAATCTCCTTGATTAATTAGGAGACTCTTGTCAACATAATTTATCTTAAAAGTTTATTACCTACATTAAAACTCATTTCCGATTACATGAACAAAGAAACAACATCAATTACAGAAAGCCATCATCCAAAGAATAAAGCTTCAAAGAAGCCTTCTTTGCACTACTTTATTCTTTTGTCAAATTATTTGGTGAGGTAGAAAACAAACTCAAGGTTTCCTACTTTCCGCATGCCAATTTTAAAGAACAACCTCGCTATAATGTACAGATCAAATTCAATCATATTCTTTTAGGGCTCGTTTGGTACGTTGGACTGTATTGACTAATTTCTGTCGGATAGTATTAATCGATTCCAGAGAGTACTGACTATTTATCCATAATATTATAAGGCGTTTGGTGTTGTTCCGGATAAATAGTCTAACTAAGTTATACTGTGTTTGGTGATGTTCCGGATAACATCAGATTAAACTATTTAAAATAAAAATAAAAATCTTTGATAATTTTAATGGAAATTGAGATTCAAATGACATGAAATTTTTTTTGGTAAGATTCATATGACAAGATTTGTTTTTCAATTTTTTTTGCCAAGATTTTTTTTTGGTAAGATGCATATGTCTGTATTGGACATCAAAATTTCCATGTACAATAAGAAGAAGGAGAAAGTAGCAGGAGAACAGAAGCATTGCAATCAAAAAAGCCAAGGCCACAAGCTTGGGAATCGTAAAAAGAGAAGGTAATGTGAAAATTTATCAATCATGAAAATGGTTCAAGAGGAAAATTTTGCTCTCCTAGTCGTCAGTTATGTATGTATTCAACTAAACTACCAACACTAGCACAGTTGTTTGTTTTTGGACTAAAACTAGCACTACTCTGTTTAATATGATTAACAAAAAAGAAAAATTCATAACCTAATTTCCCCAAAAATTTAATAAAAAATTAAAAAATATAAAGAATAGAGAGGAAGCATATGTATCAGTCCCTATGTTGCATCGATACGGATATAGGTACTCCAATACTATACAATACACCGATACAGCAAATCTCCAAAAAGTAGGATACAGGTACGACACCGATACCATAATTAAAATAATATAAATATATAAACATATATATGTAAAATTATATATATATATATATATATATATATATATGTAAAATTAGCATTTTGGGCCTTTTCTTTTGGTTCGTTATGTTTTTCTAGGCTATATATGACTTGTTTACTTTGCCCTAAATTGTATGAAGGTTCTTTTTTTCAAGTCAATCTTTAATCATTTGATTCCTGTTATGGCATTTTGTCATAAACTTTCGTTATAATATCTTACGTCTTACGATAAGCTTTAAAATGATATTTTTCATCAAAATATAACACATCCGCCTAAAATACAAATTAAAAACTCTCGTCCTTTCCTCAACAAGACTGAGTCAATGAAAAGCCTAAGAGCACCTTTAGAAACAAGCGAAATGTATATGTTAATTACTTATATTGTAGGTTTTAACTCAAGTTGTGGATTAGGTTAGTTGGCCAAAGCAATGTGCCCACCTCCTTACACCCAAGTTTGAGTCCCCTTCCCTTAGATTAGATTAATTTATAATAATTTAGATTATTAATTGTATTTTTAAAACGAGTTTTAACTCACATGCTTTATGCTATTTCAGAATTTGGAGTAGGAAACTCCAAACAGGGATTCTACACCCAACACAAACAAGACCACTATATAAAGAAATCTTTTATTCATGTTCTTGAATTGAGTCTGATATTTGATTGTTTTGTAAGTCTTAATAGGTTTATATGAACTAAACACATACCTTGATCAGACATGATGTTCACAGGAAATTGTCTTGCTTATTCTGCTGTAAAGAAGTCTTCTCTGCTATCCACACTACTACAAAAAAGGCAAAAGACGACGGGAATTCACCGTCGTGTATTCGTTTTTCAAACCATCGTGAAATCGACCGACATCTATTTGGGTGTCAAACTACAACGGCTTTTCACTGTCGTTGTTTATCTATAACGACGACAGTTTTTAAAGAAAATCATCATTGTTTAGAGGTAAAGATCGTTAATTATAGGAGAAAAGACGACTGTTTTTAA
The DNA here is from genome assembly GCA_020226455.1 of Prunus salicina. Taxonomy (NCBI): domain Eukaryota; kingdom Viridiplantae; phylum Streptophyta; class Magnoliopsida; order Rosales; family Rosaceae; genus Prunus; species Prunus salicina. Next base: position 14,238,084 of record CM035347.1, on the reverse strand, counting down.
TAAAACCATCGTGTATTGTATGTAAAGAGGACGATTTTTTATGAAAACCGTCATGGTTGTTTATAAAGACGACGGTTGTTTTATAAAAACCGTCATCTTTACATTCAATAGATGACCTTTTTAAAAAAGGTCATCTTTACTTAACAATAGACGACTCTTTTTAAAAAAAAACCGTCATCTTTACATATAATAGACGAAACTTTTTTTAAAAAAACCGTCATCTTTACTTCATAATAAACGACGATTTTTATAAAAAGCGCCATCTTTACATATAATAGACGACGGTTTTTATAAAAATTGTCATATTTACATATAATAGACGACGGTTTTTTTTATTTATAAAAAATGTCATCTTTACATATAATAGACGACCTTTTTTTATAAAAACCGTCGTTAATTATCTGTAAAGACCATGATTTATTATAAAAACCGTCGTCTAATAAGTTTCCAAACTGCTACATTTTAGTTCTTTTCGATTTCCTATGATGCTATACAACGATTTTAACTAGAAAACCAACCATAATGCTTTATTAATGAATATATACACTCAAGAATAGTTTATTTCATAAAACTTGAAGATTCAATAGTTATTACATAGTTAACCAATCTTTACTACAACAAACATAATTCCTAACAAGACCTACGTACTCCTAATCCAAGCATTCCTCATCCAAACATACAAATGATGCACAACTGAAGTCTCCTCCATCATCCCTGTAAATAAATCAAAATAACAAAGAGAGAAAAAAAAAAAAAAAAAAAAGCTAAGATTATAAGTATAAAAAATTAGGTGGAAGAGAAATTTTACCATTGGTCCATATTTCCATAGAAAACTTGTAAAATGAGCATAAAAAAGATCATCGAGAACCTGCAAATTTTCAACAACAAAAAAACATACGACTCACATAGAAAACCTGCAAAAGAAAAAGTTATAAATCTGCAAGCTTCCTCCTCATCTCCTGATAACCAAATCAGAAAATCTAAAAAGAAACCAGAAATATAAAAAAATATGTAAACAAACCAGACAAATCAAGAGAGACAAAATCTGAAATTATGGAGACAAAGAACATACCAGAAACGCAAAAAGACTAATCCAGAATTCACTAGCAAGATATAGAAGGGTATTAAGAGATTAGGTGACTTTCAAATCAAACCTTTCAACCAGCTTTGATTCTCAAATACAAAACATCCCTCTACATCTTATGGATCTGCGAAGACCTCAATCTCTCAACTCCTTCATTGATATCGATTTTTTGATGATTTTGTAGAGAGTTTCATGAGGGTGTTTTAGAGAGTGTAGGAGGGTTTCAAGGAGGGAGAGATAAGGTTTTCAGAGACGGGGGAAAATCTGAAAATTTGTCAAGCGCGAATTCACTTAAGTAGCCTTTTTTTTAGCGTGTTTTAAAAGACGACGCTTGTTAATGAGAGATAAGGTTTTCAAAGACGGGTGAAAATTTGAAAATTTGTTGAGCGCGAATTCACTTAAGCGGCCATTTTTTAGCGTGTTTTAAAAGACGACGCTTTTTTTATAAAAAAAATTGTCATCTTTACGTATAATAGACGACGGTTTTTATAAAAAGTGTCATCTTTATATATAATAGACGATGGTTTTTTTATAAACAACGTCATCTTTACATATAATAGCGACGGTTTGTATTATAAAAAGAGTCATCTTTACATATAATAGACGACGGTTTTGTTTTTATAAAAAAACGTCATCTTTACTTCATAATAGACGACCCTTTTTTAAACAAACCATCATCTTTACATATAATAGACGACACTAGTGGATACCACAAAATCTTATGTTATATTTAACGAAAGTATAAATAAACTCTTAATTGTTAGTGAATATATTGTTTTGATGGCATACGCATTTTAAGAAACTAGTTTTAACGATCCAACCGTCAAACTTGTTTGTTTATACTTCGAGATCATATATGCCAAAAATCGGAAAAAATAAACATTCAGAGATCAAGTAATGGGACAAAAAATTTCGACGGTTATAAATGAAAAATCATGATTTAACGGTTATTTTAACTCCGATTTTGATGATTTTTTACCGCTACACTCCTTGACCCTATATTAATACAATGACTGAATTTGATCTTCAATTTAAAATATTTACACTAGTGGATACCACAAAATCTTATGTTATATTTAACGAAAGTATAAATAAACTCTTAATTGTTAGTGAATATATTTTTTTGATGGCATACGCATTTTAAGAAACTAGTTTCAACGATCCAACTGTCAAACTTGTTTGTTTATACTTCGAGATCATATACGCCAAAAATCGGAAAAAATAAACATTCAAAGATCAAGTAATGGGACAAAAAATTTCGACGGTTATAAATGAAAAATCATGATTTAACGGTTATTTTAACTCCGATTTTGATGATTTTTTACCGCTACACTCTTTGACCCTATATGAATACAATGATTGAATTTGATCTTCAATTTAAAATATTTATACTAGTGGATACCACAAAATCTTATGTTATATTTAACGAAAGTATAAATAAACTCTTAATTGTTAGTGAATATATTGTTTTGATGGCATACGCATTCTAAGGAACCATCATCTTTACTTCATAATAGATGATCCTTTTTTAAAAAGAACCCTCATCTTTACATATAATAGACGACAGTTCTTCCAAAACAACCATGTCTTTACCAAAAAAAGGACACTTGATTTTTAAAAGACGACGCTTGTCATACATGCTGTCGTTGTTTTTTGGTCAGATTTTAACTCTGAAGAAAACCTTTTTAATAAGATGACGCTTTTTAATTTGTGTGCGTCGTTATAAAAAAATATTCAACAGTACCTCCGTTTTTTAGTTGTTTAAGTCACTTATCCACGACGGTTTTTTGTTACCGTCGTCTTTTTAAATACAGCGACAGTTTTTTCTTCTACCGTCATCTTTTTTTGGTCGTCTTTTTCACTTTTTGTAGTAATGCCAGCTCTTTATCTCTCTAGATGGGATGCGAATAATATTGAGTGTGTATTTAGCCGATAGCACAGGGACATCCTTTTATAGGCTTTACTTTAGACTCCTCCTCATCAAAGACGTCTTAAGTTTTCCTTAAGCCAGTAGAATTAGGTGTTTCAATCCACATAAAATTAGGAAATCTGAAGCACTTTGTATTTATCAAAATAGTCTCTTATACAAAGTCTAAAAGATAGATGAAATACGTACTCCTAATTGGTATAGAAGACCATCTCAATATTTGATTTAGAATGCAAATTCTTACATTCTCCCACTTGGTCAATTAATCACTAAAGAACTATGTCAATTACTGTAAGGCCTTGTGAAGTACACATTAATCTTGTTTCCTTACCAAGCCACTGTCAACAATGAATTATGATATTGAATCATCAAGACTGACCAAAGAAAATCTATGAAGTCTTTATAACCACAGTTATCACTCTTCAATGTCACATAATGCTGCTGTCAAGATTGAAACTACAGAATAGTCACAGTTAACTGAAAGTGAAATAAACACTATGACTATTCTTACAGTCCAACTTATAGGATTACTCAAGATCCTTTCTTTTGCTCTAAGCAAAAGATATCACTGTCATGAATGCATTGTTTCAACAGTTATCTTTAAGCTAGCAACAACCTTATTCACTGTTTACTGCATTCAAGTAACAAATAAACATAATATATATAGTAAATTGAATTAAAACTATACCAACATCCATCAAAACCAAAACCTTCAACTAGTTAAAGAAATAACCATACTATCTTTAAATAGAAAAACTTGAAATGACTAATGAAACTGCTCCCATTGTTTCTAAGCATCAAAACTAGCCAATAAACCCATACTAGTTACATGCCTCTTGAAAACACCATTTGGAAGCCCTTTGTTAAATGGATTTGCTATCATTAATTCTGTGCTTAGGTGATCTAGTGAAATACATCCTTCACTAACCTTTTCCTTCACATATAGGAATTTTAATGATAACGGCTTGCCTCCAATCAACCTCTTGTTTCTTTTTGCAAACAAAACAACCGAACTGTTATCATTCCATATTTGTATAGGTCTTTGTATTATTCCTAAAACTGTCAGGCTTGTTAGAAAATTCTTTAACCAGATTGCTTGACATGTAGCCTCATAGCAAGCAATGAATTCAACTTGCATAGTTGAAGTAGTTATAATAGGCTGCTTAACACTTCTCCAAGAAACTGCTACTCCTCCAAATAGAAAAACAAAACTTGAAGTGGATTTTAAGTCATCCATACATCCAGCAAAATTAGCGTATGCATAACCAACCATTTCTAAGTTGTCACTTCTTTTATAAATCAACTTAAAATCTTTGGTTCTCTACAAGTATCTCATTCCTTTCTTCCCTGCGACCCAATGAGCTTGTCCTAGATTTGACTGAAACCTTCCCAAAACACTTATAGGAAAAGCAATATCAGGCCTTGTGCAGACTTGAGCATACATAAGGCTGCCAACTAGAGAAGCATAGGGTTTATCTACCATTTCCAGTTTCTCTTGATTTGTCTTAGGTGCTTGTTCTCGACTAAGTTTATCTCCTTTGTTAATAGGCACATCTCCTCCAGCACAATCCATCATATTAAAACTTTTGAGTATTTTCTCAGTGTACCCTTTCTATGAAAGTCCTAGATAACCTCTTTTCCTATCTCGACTGATTTCTATTCCAAGAACATATGATGCTTCTCCCAAATCTATCATTTCGAAGTGCTTGGACAAAAAAACTTTGACATCATGTAATAAAGTGAGATTACTTCTTGCTAAAATAATATCATCCACATAGAGTATAAGTATAATGAAATGCCTCCCATTGACCTTGACATATATACATGAATCAAGAACATTTTCTGTAAAACCATATGTTTTGATAACCTTATCAAATCTCATGTACCACTGTCTCGAGGCTTGTTTCAAGCCATATATTGATTTGTTCAATTTGCAAACCATGCTTTCCTGTCCTTCTTGAACAAATCCCTCAGGCTGCTGCATGTAAATTTCTTCTTTCAAATATCCATTTAGGAATGCAGTTTTAACATCCATCTGGTGAAGATGTAAATCAAAATGTGCAACTAATGCCATGATCACTCTAAATGAATCTTTAGTAGATACTGGTGAGAAAGTTTCAGTGTAGTCAATGCCTTCTTGTTGTGTATATCCCTTGGCAACCAACCTAGCCTTGTATCTGTCTATTGCACCTTTTAAGTCTTTCTTGGTCTTATATACCCATTTGCAGCCTACAGGTTTACTTCCTTAAGGTAAATTCTGTAATTCCAAAACACCATTCTTTCTCATTGATTCTAACTCATATTTCATTGCAGCTAACCACTTCTCATTGTCTTCACTTGTTATAGCTTAAATAAAGTTCACAGGATCATCTTTTCCAAATATGTCATTTTCTGATTCTTGCAGATATACATAGTAATCTGGAAACGCATGCCTTCTTGCTCTTTGAGACCTTCTCAATTCCACATCCTGTATATTTTGATATGTGCCTTGAATGTCATTATCATTTTGTATAGGTGGATTCATAGTTTCTGTTTGAACTGTGTCTTCTTCCATATTGTCTGACTCCTTATAACTCAAGTCAACTGTAGGCATTATAACAATGCCTTCATTTGCATTTGATCCAGTAGTATTCTCTATTTCCATCATTTCTTCATCAAAGTTCAGATTTCTTTCTTCTATTGTGTCAGACTCAGTTTCCATGAAGACTACCCTTTGAGTCTCAACAAATCTTGTAGTGTTCTTTGGACAATAAAACCTATATCCTTTTGTTCCCTCAGGATAACCTACAAAGTAACAACTCACAATTCTTGAATCTCGCTTCTTTGCTACAGGGTTGTAAAGTCTTGAACCTTTAAGTGGTTTAAGCTAGGCTTCCTTTTATTCCATATTTCAAAAGGAATTTTGTCAACACTTTTTGTTGGAACTCTATTCAATATGTAGTTTGCAATCTTCAAGGCTTCTCCCCATAGATAAATAGGAAGATTGGTCCAACACATCATACTTCTAACCATATCTCTTAAGGTCCTATTCCTTCGCTCAGAAACTCCATTTTGCTGAGGTGTACCTGAATTTGTATATTGAGCTATTATGCCTTCTCATTGCAAATATTTTGCAAAGGGGCCTGGATTCCTACCAGCCTCATCAAATCTGCCATAGTATTCTCCACCTCTATCTGATTGCACCACCTTTATTTTTAATTCCAGTTGCCGTTCTACTTCTATTTTGTAAACTTTGAGCATATATAATGCTTCAAACTTTTCTTTTATTAAGTAGACATGTCCAAATCTCGAGTAATCTTCTATGAAAGTGATGAAGTACTTATAACCTTCATGTGTTGGATTTCGAAAACGACCACAGATATCTGTGTGAATTAATTCCAACAGATTTTCACTTCTTATTGCTCCTTTCTTTCTCAAGCTTGTCAATTTTCCTTTTATGCATTCAACACAATTTTCATCCATGTCGTTAAAGTCAATTGGTGACAGCACTGATTCTTTACACAGGGAGTTCATTCTTTTTTTTGAGATATGGCCAAGCCTTTTATGCCAAAGTTTTGATGATATCTGATTCTTTTGTTTTCTATTTGCAATGTTCATAACCATTTAAGGTGGTCTGCAGTTCAATTGAAACATGTTTCCAACAAGAGTTCCATTTCCAACTAATTCTTTATTATTGAAAATCGAAAAACCAAATTCATCAAATCTCAAAGTGAGTTTTGATTTAACAAGCCTAGCAATTGAGATAAGGTTCCTCATCATAGAAGGAACATAGACTACATCTACCAAATCTAAAACAAAACCAGAATCTAATTGAATCCTCACTACTCCAATGAACTCCACTTGTACTTTGACTCCATTGCCCACGAATACCTTCACCTCATCCTTGTTTGGTGGTCTCTTGGTTAGGAACCCTTGCAAAGAATTAGCAACATGTATTGAAGCACCACTATCCAACCACCAAGTGTCAACTGAAACCTCAACCATATTTGATTCAAAACAAACCAAAACATTTTCATTATTACCTTCATTATTACCTTTGTTCTTCTGTTTCTCTAACCACCTCTTGTACCTCTTACATTCCCTTTTCATGTGTCTAAATTTTCTACAAAAGAAGCATTTCAGTCCAGTTGGTTTTCCTTCTTTTGTTTTGGTACTGTCTTGGTCTTTCTTTTCCCCAAAAACTGTCATTTTATCCTTGTTCTGCTTGCCACGATAATCTTGAACCATGTTCATAGCTTTCTGACCTCTCTCCATTATGATGTTAAGCTCTTCTTGAACACTAATGGTTATAAGATCATCCAGCATCCAACTTTCCTTCTGAGCCACATATGAACTCTTGAGAGTTTTGAACTCCTTTTGCAGTGAGTTCAAGGCAAAATGCACAATCATGTCCTCATCTATAGTCATGTTCAGTTCCTTCAATTTCTGTGCAACGTCTGCCATGTTCAATATGTGAGCTCTCACACAACCTCACCCATCATACTTCATCTTAGTTAATTTGTTCAGCAAGGTACTTTTCTCTCCTTTCTCAGGTTCTTTGAATTTCAGACCAATAGCAGCGAGGAATTCTTTTGCATTTTTTGACCTTGGAATGCTACCTCTCAAGGAAGGTGTCATGGTTCTCAGCATAATCATTATAGCCATCTTGTTAGCCTTTTCCCATTTTTCATATCTCCTTTTGACATCTACAGTAGCATTGGCAGTAGGTTCCTCAAGTGTATCCCATTTTAGAGCTATGTCATAGTCCATTAGCCCTAGTGAAATTTCCAACTCTTCTTTCCACTTCAGATAGTTTGATCCATTCAAGATTTCGATGGAGTTGTAACTTGAAGCACTCACTGTAAGTTTAAAGAAAACATAAATAAACATCCCCAAAATCTTTAACTAAACATTATTGATTTGTACCTGTGAGTTACAAATCAAACATGTTCCATAGTACTCAAAACAACATATCTGTATAAGCAATCTTGAAACAAGAAACATTTCCACGCCTGTGGACAGAGGAATGTTCATTGTTTGTTCATACAATCTGTTTTTCATACTGTTCCATTATAAACAGCCCTTTCTTGCACGATTCACATATGTGGACAGAGAATTGTACAAGAGAGGTTGAATATAATGCAATTTTGATCAAGAACTTCGAATGAAGAATCTCTTGTACCAACACTACAAAAAAAGAGGGTCATTACTGACCAACATTTTCCGAGGGCCCCAAAATTCCCTCGGTAAAGTGTTTGTTCTGACCAAAAAATGTTGTCCGTTGGAAATATGTCACGGGCCTGAAATTTATTTCCGACAAAGGAAATACCCTCGGAAAAAGTCTCGATTGTCGTCAGAAAAGTAATTTATTTGGCGGGAAGACTTGGCGCCAACTTTATTAACGACCAAAAATACGTTTGACGGAAATAGGATGATTATTTCCGAGGGCTTTCTCATTTCGTCGGCACTGTTTGACTATTTCCGAGAGGCTTCTTATTTCGTCGGAATTGCTTGAATATTTTCCGAGGGGTTCTCCTTTCGTTTGAATTGTTTGACTATTTGCGAGGAGAAATATGTCCTCTCGGAAAAACATTTGAATGTCAATTTCCCATTAGAATAAGTTAAAAAAAATTTGATTGATAATATTATTAGCTTGGGAAGAAAACAGATTTTTTTAAAGAGAATTTGGTTATCATGTAGACCCAATTCACAAACACAAAGCCAATATATATGGTAGTTGGTGAGGGCTGTGTTCCATGGGGGGTAGGTATAGTTTCATTCGCTAGTCTCTACACCAAACAAAACAAAGGCATTATCTACATATGAAATGAAACCCAAATTAAAAATCAAAATGATATGGAAATTATAATTTGATGCACAAACCAAAGCTCTCCGTAGTGAAAGGCGCATGATATGCAGTTCTTATTTGAACCTATCAACTTTTTGGCCCCTCCCCCACAAAAAAGAAAAGTCTAGCTAGCTGTCAATTTCCCATTAGAATAAGTATAAAAAAAAAATTTTGATTGATAATAACCAATCACACTCCAAAATAAATAACTAAAAATAGTCAATCCAAAAAAAAATAGACAATCACAATTACATGACAACTCATCCCATAGTTGTAAGTTGAACACATCCCTTCTTCAATCAATTTCATTGTCTTCAACATCATTTTGGATGGCATGCATGCTTTGAATTTGAGTCTCTGCTTCTTGGTATGGCTCAATATCATCATTAGTCGTCTCATAAGCATTTCTTGGATTTGTTTCCACGGCAAAACTCCAAATTTTATTTTTAACCCCCTTCACATAAAAAACTTGGGTTGCTTGGCTTGCTAGTACGAATGGCTCTTGAGTATTTAGCTTGCGTGTTGTATTAACAGTGATTATTCCATAACGATCTATCTCGTAACCTGTTCCTTTTCTTGCCGTGTCATACCAATCACAATTGAACAATACAACTCTATTTCCTTCTGTGTAACGAAGCTCAACAATATCTACTAAGGTTCCATACCAAGGCACATTGTCAATCTGATTCTCCCCCTTAACCATAACACCACTATTTTGTGTTTTTTATAATCATCACGCTGCAATGTATGAAATCTAAAACCACAAATATAAGAACCAGGATAATAAGTTACTCGCCTTTCAGGACCTTGAGCCAAAGAAAGCATTTGCTTACTAACTTTACCATCGTTGTATAGTTCTGTGACCTGCATAGAAAGGAAAAAATATTTTTAAATAAACATCTATGACAGTTAATAATTTTTCCAATACAATATTATCCATACCTTTTTAGAAATTCAGTTTGAAAATTGAAGCCTATGTGACTCCTCCACATTATCAACACTAGACTGGATTAGAATATTCTTATGTTCTCTGCATACATAACAAATGATTATATTCAAATTAATACAGTGACATATTAAATCTAAATAAATAGTAACATATTAAATACACTTAGAAATTATAGTGTTTAAGAATTCTTACTGGACAAATGGCAAAGCTTCATCACAATTTTGCAGGACATAATGAGTGGCAGCCTTATGAAGTTCGATGCTCATCTCTTTAAGTACACCTTTCCCAAAAGCTCAACCAGGTGTTGAGAAAATAGATAACAGAGATGTATCATATGACGATTGACCTCCATCGTCGTTTCTATCTTTTTTATTAAACTTAGTTTATACTTTAAATAGATTACTAGTCGTAATTCATAGAAGGAAAACACCATTAATTCAAAAATAGATTTCTAATACTTTAATGTGGAATTTAATATTTAATTTCAAATAAGTTTCTAAATTAGTTCCTACATCCATTACAACTATTTGGAGATATTTCCAAATTCAACGGGTGTCATTAGTTACACCCCCAATAACACATTAACTTATAAATAGGGGTAGTTTTGGAATCCGAAAAATACAATAAATCAGATTTTAAGTTATATTAGGTAACTTGCTTAGTTGGATCCTAGTCATCGGGTATTATTTGAAAAAATTGGGTATTTTACATAAAAAACTAAAGGAAAGGATTTTAGGTGATTTAAAATGAATTTTATGGGTCTAAGCTCAATTTACTATTTTTTTAATGAAAATAAAGTTTGAACTGTTCACATGGCCACAACCCCCTCACCCTCCCCCCTCCCTAAAAAGAAAGATAATATACATAACAAAGCTTTTGTTATTCATTAAAAAAAATAAAAAAGGACCCTCCTAGTTGCATTAGATTGGAAAGCAGTAATAACAGCACCACAGGCTCTGCCTCCTCACTCTTCACTTGCCCATTACTTAATAACAGCACCTTGCAGTAGTTAAAAACTCAAACTTCATCAAATACAACATCTTTTCCTTTTCCACCTGCTGCAGACCATGATTAGCTTGAGGTGGTAATACAAGGTGACGAGAAATACAATCCAATCGCCTCCGTGCACTCTTCTCCATTGTCGTCGTCTTGTTTACATGTACAGCTTCTGAATCCTGCCCTCAGTAAGACTTCACGGAGACATATTTGTTCTTGGACTTTTGCTCTGATCAAAATCCTAATGGGTAGTTTTAGTTGAAGCCCATAATGTTGATGATGGCCTTTGAGAGATTGGGCTGATCTGTATTTATATGTATGGGATAAGTTCGCTGTTGTTCCAGCCTTCAGCGGGACAAATTTGATCACTACACCCTGGCATAGCATCTGAAAATTTTCCCAGCTTTTCAATTTTGACCCTTTCATTGATGTTTCTGAAAACTTCACAAGTAGTATTAAAAAAATTTCAAAAATGTCAAAAATAAAATTGTCATTGTTGTCCTCATCTCATACATCTTCATCGAGTATAGTGAGTAAATTTTTTAGCGTGAATGGCAAGGCTCTTCATTTTTTGACAACATGTCTTAGGATCCGTTTGGAACTCCTATTTTAAAAAGCACTTCTGCTCATAATCACTTGTATTTTAAAAAATTTATAAGAAATACAAGTACTTTCTAGAGAAACACCTGCTATGTGAAGTAGGTGCTATGACCTATAGGTACTTTTAAATATTTCTATCAAATGTTATCAAAAGCGTTTTTTATTGAAATAAAGGGCTTTAGGCATTCCAAAATCACTCCTAAACATGATACTAGATATATAGTTAGTTAGGCCTTTATTAGATGTATCATAAGAAATGAGCTTATCATAAAATTTAGAGGACCCAAATTTGAATCACACGTCCTCCAATACTTAAAAGAACAAAGAAAAAAAAAGAGCTCGTGAGTCATCTTAGAGAATATTGGCCCCAAGATTAGGATGAGGCAAAATCTGAACTCATAATATTAGGCGCCGCACAATGTTGTGAGAACAAGTAAAGTAATAGAGGCAACATCTGAAGTCATAATATTGGTCGTTAACCCCTTTTTGAAATTGTCCAAATACACAATCCAAAGGCCCTCCTCTCTTTATCCTCCATTCGAGACAATAACAGTAGTAAACACTTATCCAGTTATCCACATTGACCACTATGAACATAAATTGCCTGCCCAGTGCTTATCCAACCGCCCACCTTAGTCTATACTTCTTTTTTGGCCACCTTGTAAACAGTACATGCATGCATTTCCACTTGGTTCACTTCTTTATTTTCTCACCCTTTTAAGAAATTTTTGTTCATAATTAAGAAAATTGGAGAAGATCTTCATGCCCCTATTTAGGATGGTCTTCCACTTATCTTGATAAGTACCTGGTGAGTTTTATTAGATACTCATCTTTCTTAATACAATTACTAATCATTTACTAAGTGCATCTCTAGTGGGGGGTTGTATAATGAGGTGTATGTTAAATATACACCATTTATGATCGGAAGCACCTGCAATGGACAGGTGTAAATGATTGTAAATTTGCATAACAACCGTGAGATGCAAATTTAGATGCACATGTGCATCCTTTTTTACATCCCTTGCAGATGGAGCCTACATGAGAAAATATGAGAAAAGATGGACAAAAGTGAGCAAAAAGGCTGAATATAAAGATACTTGCCCAAGACGCGTGGCTAGGTAATTGTTGAGACCCAAAAAATTCATGGTTGGGCCCAAATAAATTATTAGCCCAAAACGACAGTCCAAGCGTAAAGCGGAGTACACAAAAACCCACCGCATGCACATGCCACGCTAAATAAATAAATTCGCTAGGGGTTGAGATAAAATATACCGAGTCTACAAGCCCATGCCAAAATTAAACATCGCAGCCCTTCTCATGAATGATAAATTAAAACATGCCAAGCGACATGTCATGCCAAGCACGAAATCGTTATCTCACACCCAACCACGCTACAAGCCTAAGTGGGCCCAAGCCACTCAAATGCCCGGGGCTTGCTTGAGTGGGTTGTGGCATGGATGGTAATAAATCAACATGAGGCCCATTGATGGGCCAAGAAATGGAAAGTCTCGGGTTGCTTGAGAGCCTTGAGACTCAAGCTCATTTCTTAGGCCCAAACATGTGAGTGAGCACAAGAGAGAAAAATAGCCCAATAGCCCAAGCAAAATAGCCTATGGACACAACCAAAAAGCCCAATATTTAACAAAAAGGCCCACTTGCTTAGGGAACCACCATAGCCCATATAAAACTCCAAAATAGCCACAAAGCCACAGCCCTTTGCTAAAAAAATAGAAATTACGTTTTACAGAATCATTGAACAAGGACTGCTAGAGGTTGCAGCACATGAGGGAGCAAGTTTCAAGCCAGAGACGCTCAAAGAACCAAGGAATACTAACATGCAGGCTGTCAGAAGCACCCTTTGGACCAGCGTATATTTTCACTTCCTTTCCTTCATCAGATTTAGCCAAAGAAGGGGGCAGGAAAGAAGAAAAAACAGTAGCCAAGAATGGAAGTTCCCACTGAACAGCTGCGGGAAAAGGGGCATTGAGCTCCCAAATTTCCTGAATTCGTGCAAATAGACAGAGGCAATTTTTACCAAGATAGGGAAGTCAAAGAAGAGGAGGAGGAAAAAGCTTAGCCAAAAAGGGGCATTTGCTAACTTGTCTTCAAAATGCATATAATGAGTCTCATCCTTATTACACTGAAACATACACAAACTTTATTAAAAGCACAAGTTTAACTAAAAAACATAACCAAATCATAAGTTAGAAGGGTACAAAAAGATATGTAATTATGCACTGATCAGGATGCTCTAACCATGCTACATCAACCTAAAAAAAGCCAGAATCATGAGCAGGGATGGTCGTACGTCCACTTGGTCGACTTGATATTTTATAGTCCAATACTAATACTCAGCCATCAAAGCACACCTCCACACATCTTATCCCAGTGATCCCACCCATAGAAAATCTCTTCCTTTTTTTTTTTTATAGTTAATTAATATTTATTACTCAGTCTTTTTCAGAAAACACACATTCTTAGAGAACATCTTTTACATTTTCTGTCCAAAATTTTGTTTTTACCTTTTCTAGTGTACATAAAACGTCAATTCATTTTTTTCTTATAAATTTTGGCTACTTTTTCTCATTTTTATTTTCCAAGTTGGCTTGGATGGATTAAAATGGTTCTGTTTTTTTTTTCTTCTTCTTTTGTAATGGACAATAAATGTTTTCAATTCTTTTCCTTTCATAAAGAAGTTTATCATGTAATTGCTAATTGACTGTAAAATTCATACTTCAATGAAATTCACTAGTTCCGTCAAGTGTTTTAGGTTTGTATGTAAGATAAATTTAGCCCACTCTATTTTCAAACCCTGAGTCCGTCCCTAATCATGAGATCGAAGATAGATAAACCTCGAAACTTTTAGCTTATAACTTCTCACCCGCCAAATTATTTTGATTATATTCACTTAACAAAATACAAAAATCAAAGTAGCAAGCCACTAACCCAACCCATAAAGTCCATCTATATTCAAGCGAAATACCATCTTTGATGAATATTGACATTTGAATTTTGAAATGATAAAGTGGGGTTCTGCCCCTATTTCTTTTTCTTTTTCTTTTTTCTTTTTTCTTTTTTTTGGCAAACTTCAGTATGATGCTACTTAAAATCATTAACATTTTTAGTTTGGGTAGCGGTGTCGTGTTGTTGATGCCATTTTTAATTCCCCTCTCCTTCTTGGGAATGGGGCAAGAAAAGAGAAGAGGCTGAGTTAACACCAATGCCCCAATTAGATCTTTGGCTCGTGAAAGGACTACTCAATTTTCGACAAAATTGAAAGTTGGATCAAGTTGAAAATGGCAGGAGAGCACGGGCTGAGTCATGGTGACCTGCTTCTTCTAGCCCAATTCGTAGTTTGCATAGGTGTGCCACTATTAGTGATGAGACCAGCCCAATAAACTTGGTATATGTGATGTAGAATGCTTTGTTCGATGGATTTGCGCTTGTTTTGGACCTCTGATCAAGTCCCAGATGAGTTCTTTTCTATGCCTCAATTAAGAGGACTTCAATACTCTTTCAATTATGCATATATGGCTTGGGAGGTACGAACGATACCTAGCCAAACAAAAAAACCAATGTTGTGTCAATGTTCCCTTGATTGGGTTCAAAAACCTAATTCGAGCCTAAGATAATCATAGATTAGGTTAAGACTTAGTTAATTTGGGCCCAATGGTACGATTCAGGCCTAAGTAAACCCTTATTTTCAGGCTAAGAAAGCCTTATTCGGACCTAAAAACCTTTATTTTGGGCATGTACGTCCAGCAATGAACAGTTATATTACTTTGAAAAGTAAAGATTAAAAATATAAATTGCAGGAAAGTAAGGTGCGAGAAAGATAAATGGCAAGAATGTAAAGTGTGATTAAGGTAAATTGCATAGTAAGTAAAGTTCCAGAAACTGGAGATTTCTCTATCCAGCCCAGGCATGATAACAAGTTAAGACAACAGCTAAAGATTTCTCCATTTAGTTGTTTTAAAGAAGAAGTTACAATAATGAAGAGATTGGAGATTTCTCTATCCAATTGGTTATAAGTTTTAGTTGTTTAGAAGGAAGCTAGCATAATTGTTTAACAAAGATCATACCAAAAAGATGTCATAGCTATAAAAGATAAGCGCATGAGTTGTTAATTGGTTATTTAGGTAGCTGGTTGGCTGTTTGAAAAGTTTGAAATTTGTTCAAGTGTTTAAGAAACGTTGCATCTGATTTTGGAAAGAGAGTCCTCAAGTGCTGTTGTTGAGCCTCTATATTTATAGGTAAAATATTCCAACGATGACGGTGGTGGGTGGAGGATAAAACTTGAGTGTTGGCCAATGTCAACTGCAGACTTGCCCTCGTAAGTTGATTCACAAGTAAGAGAAAAAATATCTTAGATGAAGATACTGGTTTCAAGGGATGTTCCTTTGATTTGCTATCCTATTACAGCTAGAAAACCAGTCGGAAGACGGCTCTTCTTGGTTTTGGCGTCAGCCAGCCAACTTGCTCCCTTGCTAAGAAAGATGACAATCAAGTCGCTCTTAATGGTGAAAACCCATTTTAAGCAGGTTACGTAGGTCAACTTGCTAAAGGTTACCCACTCACTGACTTTAGTGTGGGTCAAGGCTGAGATATTTTGAGATATGAGCCTTTGAGTGAATTTAAACCAAGTAGTGGCCTAAACACAAAAACAAAAGCCCTTTTTGTTGGTTTGGAAAGAATGAAAGTGGACACGGGTCCAATGTAATTTTAATATTTAAAAAATAAACAAACTTTGGTCCTTTTTTCAAATATGGTACAAACACGTGCAATTTGGTTAGCAAACTGAAATATATTCTCCAATATTCGGTTTTGGTATATCGAATGAAAGCACAAACAGCAGGATTTATAAATTGTAAAAACTTCAACAAAATTGAAGAATTTTCAATTCATATACCTCATTTGGAAGCTCAAAGATAGGATTTAAAGTCCCATTCATAAAAATGACATTTATTTTCATCAACTTGTGAGCGTGTGAGAGAGCTAATGGGCGGGCTATGGCTTATCGAAAGTCGGATTTGGGGATGGATTGTCAACAAATAAGTTTGGATTTAAAAACAACTTGTGAGCCGTGTGAGAGAGCTAATGGGCGGGCTATGGCTTATCAAAAGTGGGATTTGGGGATGGATTACAAATCAGTTGGGATTTAAAAACAACTTCGTCTTTGATAGTATAGTCATTTTATGTTATATTAATATTTTAGGGGATGCTCCTTCAGGCAAAGGACCCACTAGTGTAGTGGTTTAGAGCAATTACTCCCTCAGACAAGATCCTAAGTTTGAGTTCTAACATCTGTGTAATGTGTATGAGTTCAGTATATTATTGCTTCTCTCAATAGGAAAAGTCTTAATATATATATAGGGGTGGTAATAAAGTTTTTCAAATTCTTCTTCCACTTGTTATTATCATTACTACTAGTCATCATATATCAATCCTTTTATTGTCAAGCCATGTGATTTCAAAGAAGACCGAGCCCATTAATTTCAACTAAGAACTAAATGCAATAGGGTGCGTACTTCCATGGTGAGCCCAATTTGATTATGATATATGTACAAAATTACATTCAACAGTGACAGGCATTACAATGAAGGTAGGAAAGGATTGGTGGCTTGTTCTGTAGCTAGATATGATGAAGCATATGAAAAAAGTACTGATTTTTCTTTGGTGGTGGACCAAGCATGCCGGTTAATTATGATGAAGATATGTCCTTGCTCTCTTTAAAATTAGTCACACATCACATTAATGAATCCCTTGGCAATTATAAAATGGACAACACAAAGATTGTGGCCTACAATCTTCTAATTAATTCATCCTAAATTCCAAGTAGTTAAGTCAATATTTGGTGCTTCTGGTTGAAAAGTCTTCAAGGAAAAATTTGGCATCCATGTTAGTTGGAGTCTTTGAATGCATGTTGCGTCCAAATCAATTAAGCCAAGGGCACGACTGCCTGAGTGTTACACGCCGTTGCTAAAAAAAAAATTTCAGTATATGTTTTTCCAATCTGTAGTTTGGTTAAAGTATAATGTGAATACAATTTTAGATATGGTTGTATTGGTGGACTTGACTTTTCAGAGGTTAATTAATCCTTATCCATATACTGGTAAGTTGGTAACCCAGAAATCAGATTTAGCTGCTTATTATCTGGAAGAGTTACGATTTGGCCAAATTCATGCACCTACTCAACATAGTGATAAGGTAGATTTGAAAAAAGCTACCAAAAAAGAAACTCCAAACAAATGAACTTTGTAAGATTCCAATGCTTCAAGATACATAAAAGAAGAAGGCAGCCAAGGAGAAGGAAAAGTTCTTGCAGGTTCCCTAGTCAAGATCTTTCTTCACATGCATCATTTGGTGCAATATGGTCCACAGAGGAATGAGAGAGTCCAAGTTGTGAACCACTAGCAGTTGAAAAATATTAAGAGCATGCTGCACTGTGTGTACCCACAACGTTCTAATATGGAATTTAGTTTGGAAGGGCACATCAATTTGAGAATAGAATATTGAAAAAAGAATCTATTGCAAGACAAATGTGAGGTGGTGAGATTTGCAGCTATCAGTTTCAAGCAAATGAGAGTTTCCTAATTGTGGAGGAGAGTGAGTTTGACAAAAGGTTTATACAAAGCTTTGAGATATTTTAGATGCGATGATCATATGTGACCTTGTCCTCGATTTAGTTCTAGCAAAAAGATATGCAAATTTTTGCTTTATAAATTTGGATTGGAACACCAGCTGGAAAACAAGGATTTTGATTTGAACATAGAGATGTGATGGTTATATGCTTCCTTTTCCGAGATTTAGTAGTAATAAAAATATATGCAGTTTGCCTTACCCACTTCATTTTCTTTCACTTCAGTTCTGGTATTGTAAAACCAAGTTGCATGCACATGCGGGTAAAGATACATACGAGTTGAGCCACCGAGGGTTCTGCTTCGTTGAAATCAACTTGTTTAACATTGATAGTTTTCTAATGATTTCTGGTGGTGTGATCCATCTTTATCTTAGATAAACTAGTTTATTGGTTGGTTTTGTTGTAACCCATTAATTCAACAGATTCAACCTGCTATGCAAATCTTGCGGGTCAATGTGGAATCTCCCATGAAGAAATAAATGGATCGTTCATATTAATAATAGGATTTTACATATGTATGTAGAGAATCTCACCAATGCCAATATTTATTAATATCATAGTGTGAAGAGAAACCCTAACAGCTAAAAGAGAGAGATTTTCGGATCTCTTCTAAATTTTGGTGTTCTTCAGCTCTTGGTGAACTTACGTCGATCTACTCTTTCTTTGGCAGATCTATAGTCTCAAATCTAGACTTTGGTTGTGCCTCATCTTGCGAGGCTGCTATTTGAGGTGTTGGGCTTGGTCATAGTAGATCCACTACTCATTAATGCGCTGAAGCCCTAAAATAACTAGGTGGTGCTGTCTATGTCATGTCCCGAAGGAAGATTAGCAGCAGTTGGTTTTCCTTTTGCTGGCATTGTTTTAGTTTTTTATTTTGATTTATTTTGTTCAATAAAGCCCATAAACTCTATGAGTTTTCTGTTTTTTTTTTTCTCTTATGATTCCAGAAACTTAGTTGAGTTTGCTAAGTATTCTTAGTCTCTCTAGGAGAGTCATGCCAGTTAGTAGCTAGTTTTTGTTCTTAATATTATTGGACTTGATTCGGACAAATTGTGGCAGTTGAGAGGGGTTACAGAAAAGTTATTTTCGAGAGTAATTCTCTTCAAATCGTTTCAACTTTTTAGTTGACTCTGGTAATAATGTATAATAATCGGAAAACAAAATAATTTATTAAGAATAATGCAGATGATGAGAATCACAATAAGCTGAAAAGTATTATTAATTGGGTAATGAATTGAAAATAAAATAAGGATCATGGTGGACCAAGAAAGCATATATCTAAAACGCGGGAAACTTTTATGCTGTCAAGATCTGAGCCAAATAAAACCCTAGTTCATGTGTGATTCACATGCAGCTAGTTGTTGTCGTATCCCTATCTGTACAAAGATTATTTCTAGCAATGATGAATTTTTTTGAAAATTGACAAGTTAAGGGGGAAGAGAGAGAGAGAATCAAATGTTTCCCAAACGTTTGTGTTCTAAATGATTTTTTCTCCAATTTGTGAAATGGAATTTTGGATGCATGGATGGCACGTAGCTGCAGATGTATGGAGAGCAGAAAGATTGATCAGGAAGGTATATGCTTTGTTCAATTGTCCATTTCCTTGCCGGACGCAACTATATATGTTTTGTCATTATGGTTTCCATGGAATTTTACCTGTTCGGTGCTCAAATTTGTGCAAAGATATTTAAAAAGAAGAAAGGACTGATGTTCGTTTACCTCATCCACATTCTGTTTTAGAGCACTACAAGAACAACATTTTGTTTTTCTTTTTAACTATTTGGCTCACTTTTTGACTCACTTATTCCCATTAAGTGATATATTGGTACATACATTAATATTGTCACATCATTTGACAAATAAATTATTGGCTCTAGCTTCATTGTATATGGCTATGTTGGCTATGTTCATTCTTTCTGATAAAAATCAAATTAATCATTTTTTTATATTATTCATGAGGAATATGGAGAGGCAAAAGAAAAGGAACTTATATTACGGGTTCAATCAAGGATTTCTCATCTATTGAAATTGGAATTTAGAAAATTAAATTGTCGATTCGTTTAATCTAACTATATTCTTTGCTGACATGACGATTAGGTCGAGAAATCAAGAACAATCACTTCCATTCGAATGTGTGCATTGCAAGGCATTTCATTTCGCGGTCGAAGGCCAAACGTAAACTTATATTGATTGTGTTGGTTTTGACTTCTTCAAATGATTATGGCTGAGAGATGAACATTTATTGGCTGTTGGCTCTTTTACCTTGAAAATAAGGACTTGACACTAATCTTCGATATAGTTTGGATCTACGAATTTTAGTTCGTCCATGGTCACGTGATTTGTGAACTCAAATGACGGAGTGATCAAGATCAACTATTCTACGGTGATGGAAGGTGAAGCAATGCAAATAATCCACGGATGTATGTGGATAATAATAATAATAATGTACATAATCCACGGAAACCTAATCTAACACCTAGGGTTAGTCAGAAAACCCATTTTATCAAAGGATGGAAATGCAAATGCCCCAAGTTTCTTTGTGACATTTGAAAGATTAAATAAAATTAAATAATTAACAAATAACAATTGAAATAAAAGGTTAGGATAGTAACTTAAATAGGAGAGCAAAAATGCTAACATGCCCAAAAACAATTTATTAAAAAGGGATAGAGTTTGAGAGAAAGTCGAAGGGTATTTGTTCACATGTTTTGATTTAGTTCCTGTGATGGTAGGGTAAAATTTCTCATTGGCTTGAAAAGCCTTTGTGGTCAACAAGTTAACTTTCTTTAGTGTGCGAGCGTGCCATTGTTAGCAGTTAAAACCCCAACAGACTTATGAAAAATAGATAACTTGTGCCCCAAGTTACTGACTTTAAACAAGTGATTGTGAATTTGGGTGAGGAATATCTCCCAAGTAAGTTATTTTTTTGCCTCAAGCTGGTGAGAACTTCATAATTTCTCACAGTAAAAACTAGCAGTTCTGGCCAAAATGAATATTGAAAATAAATCAAACTGTTTTAAAGAGAACTGTCTATTGCACAATTCAAAACAAAAGGGAACTGCCACATCTGAAAGGACATTAGAACATTGGGCTTCGATTTCTTCTTGGATTGTTGCCTGTGATTCTGGCTGGACTGGATTCAAATGTTAGCACCTTCAACTAATGAGGTTCAACTGGAAATCAATACCAATATTGAGATTGGCAGAGTTTTAATCTATTTTAGCCATAGAGAGGCTTGTTGAATAGGCAGAATTGAGATCTCTCTTCAGTCTGGACGAGGCTGGAAGTGACTGGATTGATGATTGCTGATCTGGGGCTGTACTTCAATACCCGTTCTGCTTGATTATGAATCATCTGAGAGCTATTCTGACAATTTTGAGAGATCAAGGTAGCTCTGTAAATTTGTTGAAGTTTTCATATTATAAAAAATCTGAGATCTGCTTGATTCTATATGTACTAAGATTATTTCTAGCAATGATGAATTATGTTGAAAATTGACAAGTTAGAGAGAGAGAGAGAGAGAGAGAGAGAGAGAGAGAGAGAGAGAGAGTCAAATGTTTCCCAAACGTGTGTGTTCTAAATGATTTTCTCTCCAATTTGTGAAATGGAATTTTGGATGCATGGATGGCACGTAGCTGCAGATGTGTGGAGAGCAGAAAGATTGATCAGGAATGTATATGCTTTGTTCAATTGTTCCTTTCCCTTGCTAGACGCAACCATATATGTTTTGTCATTATGGTTTCCATGGAATTTTACCTGTTCGGCGCTCAAATTTGTGCAAAGAAATTTAAAAAGAAGAAAGGACTGATGTTCGCTTACCTCATCTTCCACAATCTGTTTCAGAGCACTACGAGGACAACATTTTGTTTTTGTTTTCAACCATTTGGACGCCATAATTATTCACCCAATTATTTACGTCACTCACTTTTTGACTCACTTATTCCCATTTGGTGATATATTGACACACATACATTAATATTGTCACATCATTAATTTCAAAAACAAATTATTGGCTCTAGCTTTATTGTTTATGGCTATGTTGGCTATGTTGATTCTTTCCGATAAAAAGTAAATCAATCATTTCTTTATATTATTCATGAGGAATATAGAGAGGCAAAAGAAAAGTAACTTATTACACAGGTTCAATCAAAAATAAGATTCCTCATCTATTGGAATCGGAATTTAGCAAATTAAATTGTCATTCGTTTAACCTAATTATATTCTCGACTGACATGATGATTATATTCATTAAAGGGCTCCACGAGGAAGAACAATGTATGGAGCCAAATGAAACACATTAAAAGTTTGCCTGGAAATGCTTTAAAAGTAGTTTTTGGTACATTCGAAGAAGTACCTACCATGTGTTTGGATTTTTAATATTTAAAAAAATTGTGCTTTTAACATAAACACTTATAGAAGTGCTTGCTACAACATCATTCACAATGCTGATGAATTTTTTTGACTACGTAGTGTTGATTTTAATCAAGAGACAATATATGAGAGTTGTCTAGTACCGAGCTTAATTGCAATAATACTAGAGAGACACCAACTATTCTCTCAAATTTTGATTATTAATTAATGCAAGAATACATGAGGGAGATATTAATTTACGACTCCAGTACATATGAAGATTAAGAAGTGAATTTAAGCAGTGACGGCGTCTGTGATGACGGTGGCACTAATGGCGGTATTGGTTTTGTTGGTTTTTGGTTGTTTGTTTGCAGTTTTCTTATTTTGTAATAATTGCATCTACCTTGTGAGTTGGGTGTTGGATAATTTTCTAGTCTCTACTTGTATTTTGTACATGTGAGAGTTAAAAGTTATAAGGCTTAATATCACAAAACGTCCCTAAGGTTTAGGAAACTATCAGATTGCATCCTTAGTGTTTTTTTTTCTTGTGTCATTTGTGGTCATCAAGGTTAGTATGTGTGCTCCTCACAAATGGTCTCTGCCATTAGATTCCGTAAAAAAACTCCATTAGTTTGCTGACGTGGCAAATATATATCACAAAATATCCCTAAGGTTCACACACCTATCACAAATGGTTCCTGCGAAATTTTTTTATTTTTTCCTTTAAAATTCATAAAATTTTGGTTTCCTTTTTTAAAAACAATTTAATAAATTTCGTAGGAACCATTTGTGATAGGTGTGTGAACTTTAGGGATATTTTGTGATAAATATATATACCACGTCAGCAAACTAACGGAGTTTTTGACGGAACCTACTAGCATGGACCATTTGTGAGCACGAATACTAACCTTGAGGACTATGAATGACAAAAAATAAATTAAGGATACAATCTGATAATTTCGTAAACCTTAGCGACGTTTTGTGATATTAAGCCAAAGTTATAATTGTATTGGTAAATGTCGGCGTTGTGATTCATGTCTTATTTATTCAGGCATGTGGCTTTTATGCCTTCTCTGGCCTTTTGTGGCTTGTATCTGGATTAACCTTATGTGGTTACTATGTTTCCATATTTGTATTACCCCTTTGTGGGCATTTGTATTTGCCCTTGTGACTGATGATCTTTGTGCCTAATTGATGAATACAATTATCACTTTTCTCTCCACAAAAAAAAAAAAAGTGAATCTAAGCAAATCGTCTACTTAAATATATAATTAATCTGATTTCCTAATTACAAGAATGAAGAAGAGGATTCTCTAAGCATATTATTCAAGAAGATGTTGATTTAATCTTGAGATATTTAGTGATATACCCATTCTTAGCACTAATATTATAGATAAACCCTACACCATTGAATTTCTATACACAAACCCAAAAAAAAAATCCAAAAAATGACAGCTGGCCTTAATGAATTTAATATTGATTATTAAATTATTTCGATGCCCTATTGAGTGTTTTGGGTATTTTTATGAGATTTTGGGGTTGAGCTTGTTTTAAGAAATTGATGTCAGTTTTGTAATTTATAAGAAGTTAAAAGCCTCTTTGTTCAGTTCTAAATGGGCTTTAGTGTGTTTCTAAAGTCCATTTCATATGGAGTATTTTTATAATTTGGGCCCCTATATTGATATAATAATTAATCTCCCTTTAATCTTTTTAGCATCTATGTTTAATTTATAAGTCTCCATTTTTTTAAAAACTAAAAACAAAAAAAAAGGTCGAATAGTAATTTTCTTGATTAAACTGGGAATCTAGTTTATGATTCGACAAAGTAATCAAAGCATGATGGTTGACCAAAACAAAATCAAAGTTGATGACTATAGGGCAAAGAATAATAAAAACAAAAGAAAGACTATCAAAGTTACACGTTTACAGGCATCGTGGCCAATAATGATCTATCCAATTTCCAACTTCCCTGCCATTTTTTTCTTTATAGTCTTTCTCTCTCCTACGCTAGCCTTTTCAAATTATTGACACAAATGAGTCAAATATATTAGGGGGTGTTTAGTATACTATTCAAATAGAGAACTTAAAAATTTTGATTTTTTTTTTAAAAAAAATGAGTTCTTAAATTTATTTTTAAGATTTAAAAACTTGTTTGGTATGCAACTTGAAAATTATTTTCAAACTTACAAATTTGAGAACTTGTGCATTGTTAGGGAAAAGAAAAATACTGAAAAACATATTTTTTTTGTTTTTAATAATTGGGGTGTTTTTTTAGTTGTTCTTGTATTTGAGTTTTTTAAAATAGGGCTACCAAACAAGTTTTCTTTGTTTTGAATTCAAATTCTGTTATTTAGTTTAAAAAGTTGGATTCAAATTGAATACCAAAACAAGCCCTTATTAATTTAATATATCCTTTGACCCGAAAATTCAACTCTTCTTGTGGCGATCGATGCCTTTTGAACTTAGCTAGTAGCTCATTTCTCCTAGTCAATACATAAAATCCTTCCTGCATGACGATGCATGTCTTCTAAACTTAAATAATGGATACGTGTCTTGATTCAATTGCTGCGGGATTTCAGAGAGATTAACTTCTATAATCTAAGGGATATTAATTCAAGGCGGAGAAATCCCAACACCGTACAATGCAAGAATGATATTTGTAATGAATTTGATATTTAATTATGACTAAGTCATCGAAGATGCTCACTCTAATAAGAAGGTGCAAGCCCGTGACAAAAGTAGTCACTAAATCCACACAACTTGTAGGATGTGGAGCCTTAGGTTGAGGAATATCAACCCCATGCTTCATGAAAATGATTGGAACCTACTCCACTGAAGATGAGAGTTTGGGTGGGCATTATGCTTCTTTGGTGTGGGCTCGATTCATCAAACTTTGTCGGAGGACTGAGGACAGGGTAGAGGTGGGGTTATTTTTTTTTAACGGAGAGGTGGTTGGTTTGTCATTTATCATGGGCTTTTTGGGGTACAATTTATAGTGCATTTCTTTGTTTTATTCATTGTAGTACGGATACTTTGGTTTGAGTGACAAAAGCCCTATATCATAGTTCTAGATGTTAAAGTTCTCCCCCATGGAATTTCACAATTAATTAAATTCAGTATATGTTTTTACTTCTATCTTCATATAGTAACTAAAAAAATATGAGAAATTAATTCGGTGCTCGAAAATATTTCAACTTATGCGCAACAATAACAGTATACAATTACAATATACCAAGACATGAGATAAAACCTATTAGAGATATTCTAAAATTAAAAAACATCGTCATTAAAATTAAAAAACAAAACAAAAAAAACCTTCAATGCATTTACTTAGTTGAACGTTTAAACATTTAAGCCTTATATCATCCTATAACATTTCCCCCTCCTCCTTCTATTGTAAGCCTCTTGGCAAATGATTCTGTTAGGCTTGTTCTAGTGTAGTTTTTTTTTTTTTTTTCCCTAATTTTTCTTGGGCTTTGGCCCTCCTTGTAACCCTCCCCCCCCCCCCCCCCCCCCCCCCCCCCCCCCCCCCCTCCCCCCCCCCCCCCCCCCCCCCCCCCCCCCCCCCCCCCCCCCCCCCCCCCCCCCCCCCCCCCCCCCCCCCCCCCCCCCCCCCCCCCCCCCCCCAACAAAAAAAAAGGCCTTGAATCAAGAGAATCTCATATTCACACATATCTTCTTTTATTTCTTCACATCACATGCATACAAAACTTGAAATAGTGTTGCTAAACGAATTATAAAATTAATTGAGTACACCATATGATCTAAGTACACCATAATATTTAAATCAAATTATAAAATTAACTCAGTACACCCTATTTAACTACCAAAAATAGCCATGGTACACCATAATACACTCTATCACACAACACCTAACCCATTCATGAGTCCAATTTTACTATTACCAAATGCCATGTGCCCAACATGTTCCCTTCTATTTTTTTGACATGTGGCAAACCACTTAACAACACTTAACCCTATTAAATCGACCTCCCATCATACTCCTCACCCAGCCAACCCCGTCCTTCCTCCTCCGACTTAAGCCCCTACCACCACCGCCCTTCTCTCTCTCTCTCTCTCTCTCTCTCTCTCTCTCTCTCTCTCTCTCTCTCTCTCTCTCTCTCTCTCTCTCTCTCTCACAGCCCAACTCCACCCTTCCCCTGCTTATCGCCAACCAACCCAGACCTGACGAGCATAAGATTCTAATAAGCGCGTAATATCATGTTGGAACCCATCTCCCTTCAACTAGTGGAAGAAGGAAAATTCCAAAGTGGGGTTTGTTTCTTAGACTGTTGAGGTTGCTATCAACCCCCAAGGTATCTAATTAAGAAGAAATAGGTTGCATTGGAGTTGTTGGAAGTTGGTGTTTATGGTGCAAACAGGAACATAATTGCCATTAGATTCATCAGAGGGTAAGGAGCTGGAGTTCTAGTGGGCAAGTTTAAGAGAAGTTTGGGAATATGCTCACTTGAAACCACCAACACCGTAGATGAATATCAAATGATTATTGTTTTGGGTGGGTTGAATGCATTAACCAAGTCTAATGGACGAACGCCACATACACATGGAAGACTCATTGCAAAAAATTTAGAGCAAATAAGATAATCTGGATGAAAGAGAGAGAGAGAGAGAGAGAGAGAGAGAGAGAGAGAGAGAGAGAGAGAGAGAGAGAGAGAGAGAGAGAGAGAGAGAGAGAGAGAGATGGTGGTGGTGGGGTTGGGTTGGATTCATAGCGTTCAATGTCCCCTCCATCGAATATTAGGGTTGAATATGATGAGTACGGTGTGTACTTATTAAAATTACATTTGCTTCACAATTCAATATATCATTTTAGGTCATTTTATATTAAGGTAAATTAGTAATTCAATAAATAGTTTGATAGTAGGGTGTTCTAAGTTAATTTTAGGATTCGTTTACCATCACTCTACTTAAAATCGTGTAGATTTCCATACCTTCACTAAATGGAGTCTAGAAACAATACAAACTTTGGCCATGTTTGGCATGCCTTAATATGCTTCACTGGATAGGATTTTGGGTTAAATAGTACTTGAAATCCATGTTTGGTAAGGGAGATGATTAGTTTAAATACAAATTTATAAATAAACCCAATCCTAGACATGTATTTATAAAAAAAACTCAAATACTATTTAAACATAGAAACACACCCAAAATCAACCCCAAAGTCAACAATTGTATATTTTTTGAGTGTGTTTATAAATGAGTTTTGAGTGTGTGTAATGATGGATTTTTGATGTGTTTATAAAGTGTTTTGGGTGTGGGGTTTTTTTTATAATTTCAGCTCCTATTTTGGGTGTTTTAGTGAAACTTCCTAGTTTAAATGGGATTGTATAGTCCAATGGGGAAAAAAGGACTTGCTTGTCTAATACAGCGAGCCCAAAACGTAGTTCGCAAAATAGCGAAGGTACTATTTTGAACACACGAGTCCTGCTGGATACCACCACCACTATGAAACACGCGAGCCCGACCACCTCGAGTCCACAACCGTCTGACCACCATCATCAAACTCATAACTAGCCACCATAGACCCACTTCTGGGTTGATGGTTCAATTGGATCTGCCCCCAGTCTAGTCGAGTGAGCAACCATCCTCATCCTGAGGGGCTCATGGCCTCCGCACTCCAACTTTTAAGAGAGCCAGATCCATTTATGGGTATGTGGTGGCTGTAAAAAAAAATTCCAAACGAAATCTTAAATAGTGTGGCATGAAGAGAGAGTGAAAAAGATGGAAGGAAGAGGAAAAGAGAAAGGAAAGAAAAAATAAAACAGGAAAGGCAGAAGAAAATAGGAATAAATAAATAAAGTTAAAAAAGAAGCGGGCCAGGGAAGGAAAGGAAGAAGAAAAGACAAAGGAGTGAAGAGGAATAAAGAAAAATAAAAAGAGATAAGTTTTAGCCTTTAAAAAATATTAGAATATTCTTTATTTTCTTTTTATTTATTTTTATGTCAAAATCTTTAATTAAAATTAAATATTAGAATTTTATTTGTTTTCTTTTTATTTATTTTTAGAGTAATGCTACACTTACCACATTATTATCCTACATTTCTATACCACATGATGTGGCATGTCTTTATCATATGCTACATCAATTAAATAAATGAAGTGTATTTTAATAAATAAAATTAGAAAAACAGAAACTAGTATTTTACATGATGTGGTATGTACACATCAGCTGCCACATCATGTGGTATAAAATTGTGGTATAAAAAATGTGGTAAGACTAGTATTATTCTTATTTTTATGTCAAAATTCTTAATTAAAATAATTATTTTTTAGTCCAACACAACACCAAATATAGGTTTTCACTATTTTTACAATCTAGTTTCTTAGGGCCAGTTTGGCATTGCTGTGCTGTGAAAATAATCGCTGTCAGATTTGCTGTGAGAGAAATCAGCTGTGAGAGAAAACAGTTTGAAGTTTGGTAAAATTTTTGTTAAAAGTGTTGTTGGTATTAATTTTACGCATAATCAGAAAATGATTGCCGCATAATCATTAAACCCAGCGCCTCTTCGAAACTGATTCCTAAATAATCAGAAAATGAAATCACCTCATTAGCTGCTTTCCCTTATAGCTTTCTCTCACAGTAATTTTTAACAATAAGTGATTTTCTCACAGTTTACCAAACGGGTTGAGCTTCTCAAAATTTTTTAAAAATCACTTATTACCTCAAATAAGTAATGCCAAACTAGCACTTAGTCCGACGCAATACCAAATGTAGGTCAGTACTTAATTCAGCTTAGGCCAATCCGAGCTAATCCAAAAGAGTCCAAGGATTTAGTCCAATCCATGATAGTCTGTCATACCAAACGACGCCCTTAAAAGATTAATGTCAATACATTACCACCATGCCACATACCCAAAATTTGAGATTTTCTCAATAATCATATCCATGTCCAATGCAAGTTTTTGCATCTCAAATAACTCAATATCAATCTATAAGATAAGCCCAAAATGGGGAATGCTAGCAACCTTCTCCTTTGGACCTTCTTCCTTTTACTCACGACATGTGTCACTTTCCATACACTTAAAATAATGTCATGAATGCATTACACAAGCTAAATTTTATTTTCCAAGTTTATCTATATATATAAAGCAAAAGGCAGAGAATGGTGAAACATTCAAAATACCAAAAAATGTCATTGGTTAATTCAAACATTAGAATTGAAATTATTAATTAAATTAGGATAATATGGTAAATTCACATATTTAAAAAATTAAAATTAAGAAAAAAAGATAAATGAATCTCTATTTTTACGGAATACCAACTACCCATTATCTTTTTAATTCTAAAAAAATTTAAATTCTTTTAAAAAATGCCTCTCGCAGGCGCGGAAGCGCATGCAGAGAGGCTAGTCTTTATTAAATGTATTGGGTTTTTTTTTTTTTTTACAACTTTCTTATCATCTTTTTTAAAATAAATAAAAAAGAAAAAATGTCAGTTTTTTTTTGTTGAAAAAAATGTGTTTTTCTTTTATTCAGTGAGAATTTTTTTTCTAAGTTACAAAAGAAGTCCATGCTATGCTAGGACAACAATTTATTATTACAGTATGTATTCTTTGGAAAAACTAAAAGCATACTTTTTTATATATAAAAAAAAAAACCTACGTTTTTTCTTATATAAAATAAGGGTTGATTTGGAAAAGAAAAATTAGCTTGTGTGATGATTGATTGATGACATTACAAGTCTATGAAGGGAACATATTATTTCTCTCAAAAGAACAATTTCTATTAGGTATTAGTCAAAGAAATTAATTAGGAGCGTAATAACTCTTACCATGTAAAGATAATGTATTTACTTCTTATGATCCGCTTGGATACCCCTCGAGAACGCTTTTCCATTTGAGTCCCGCATTTATTTGAATTTATTTTTGGATAAATCCTTATCGTCCATATCCAATCCAGAATTCGTATCCCAAATGAACACCAACCCTGGCATACGGATAAATCCCTTTACGATAATTAATACTACTTTAAGAA
The DNA here is from genome assembly GCA_020226455.1 of Prunus salicina. NCBI lineage: Eukaryota > Viridiplantae > Streptophyta > Magnoliopsida > Rosales > Rosaceae > Prunus > Prunus salicina. Next base: position 14,207,716 of record CM035347.1, on the reverse strand, counting down.
AGACTTTGCTTATATATACTGAATGAATTCTATTCTATTCCTCTCTCACTCTCTCCCTGTGGCTGCTCACTCTCCGAGACTTCTCTCTCTCTACCTACCTATCTCTCTCTACCTCTGTCTAGATCGAGATGGCTGACCCGGTAGCTGAAGACAAGGCCATCTCCGGCCAACCCAAGAACACAGTAATAGCAGACTTTGATCCGCCACAGAAACCCAAGAGAAACAAATTCGCCATTGCCTGCTCCATTTTGGCTTGCATGACATCAATTTTACTGGGCTACGGTAGTTATCCTATTAGCACTCGAAATCGTTTTCTCTTATTTTTTTTAATCTTATTTCTGCAAGAAAACAATTGTTGGTTTGCTTTTGTTTACAGATATTGGTGTGATGAGTGGGGCGAACCTCTTCATCCAAGATGACCTCAAAATCAACGACGTCCAGATTCAAATACTTACCGGCACATTGAACATCTACTCTCTCATCGGCTCCGGCTTGGCCGGCAGAACCTCCGATTGGATCGGGCGCCGGTACACCGTCGTCCTCTCCGGAGCCATCTTCTTCGTCGGAGCTATCCTCATGGGAGTCGCCCCGGGCTACGGCTTCCTTATGTTCGGCCGGTTCGTTGCTGGAATCGGTGTTGGCTACGGTCTCATGATCTCTCCGGTCTACACCGCCGAGATCGCTCCGACTTTGTCCCGTGGCTTCCTCACATCTTTCCCTGAGGTTTGTTTTCTTTCCTTATATGTTTATTCACCTTTTGTTTTTGTTTTTGAGCCCGAAACAAAACTAAGCTGGTTTCATGTGAAACAAAAGTAGGAAGTGTTTGTTTCCTCACTTGTGATATCATCACATTACACAATCTGGGAAGCACTTTTGGAGACATCATGTGAAACAGCTTTTGATACCTGTGATGATGTTTATCCAGTTCTCCCCACCATATACCCTTTGTTTGATTTTGATTTTCTACTTTTGGATGTGGATGTGGATGTGGATGTGGATGTGGTTGGAAACAACTTTTGACAACGTAAGATTTATTAAAGAGATTAGGTGAACGGGTTGTATGAGTTTTTTTGGCAAGTGTTTTATGACTTTCTGTAGTTTATAGGTGTGAATTCATACTAATTTATTTGATTTATTTGGATAAATATGTACAGGTGTTCGTCAATCTTGGCATATTATTGGGGTACGTCTCCAACTACGCCTTCTCCAAGCTCCCAGCTCACCTCGCTTGGAGGTTCATGCTCGGCATCGGCGCCGTTCCCGCCATTATTCTGGCCGTCGGCGTCTTAGCCATGCCAGAGTCGCCGCGTTGGCTCGTCATGCAGGGCCGACTTGGGGACGCCAAGCGCGTCCTCAACAAAACCTCAGCCTCCAAGGAAGAGGCTCAGTTGAGGCTAGACGACATCAAAGAAGCCGCAGGCATCGCCAAAGAGCTAGACGACGACGTTGTTCCCGTCGCGAAGAAAAGCCGTGGTGAAGGCGTATGGAAAGACTTGATCTTGCACCCAACGCCAGCCGTTCGCCATATTTTGATCGCAGCCCTCGGCATCCACTTCTTCGAACAAGCTTCGGGCATAGACTCTGTCGTCCTGTACAGCCCCAGGATCTTCCAGAAGGCGGGGATCAAATCTTACGACAAGAAGCTCCTTGCAACCGTGGCCGTTGGATTTGTCAAGACCATTGCCATCTTGGTCGCCACGTTTTTCCTTGATCGGTTCGGGCGGCGCCCGTTGCTTTTGTCCAGCGTGGCTGGGATGGTATTTTCGCTAGTGTGCCTCGGGGTGGGCCTCACGATCATCGATAATCACCACGACACGGTCCCGTGGGCCATCGCATTGTGCATCACCATGGTGTTATTGAACGTTGCGTTCTTCTCGATTGGGTTGGGGCCCATAACATGGGTTTATAGCTCTGAGATCTTCCCGCTGAAGCTACGCGCGCAAGGGGTCAGTATGGGAGTGGCCGTCAACAGGATAACCAGTGGCGTCATATCCATGACTTTTCTCTCACTATACAAGGCCATTACGATTGGTGGGTCCTTCTTTCTCTACGCAGGGATTGCTGCGGTGAGTTGGGTCTTCTTTTATATGTTGCTCCCCGAGACCAGGGGAAGAACCCTTGAAGACATAGAGGTGCTGTTTGGTAAATATCACAGGTGGAAGAAAGCGAATGCCGTGCTCAAGCAGAGCAAGCAAGGCGATGGTGACGAAAACAAAACTCAAGTCAACTAGGATTTAAAGTCCACCCCACTAGGGTTTACTAGGGATTTCTATCATTACTAGTAGGATTTAAGCACTTTTCTTTTTCTTTTAATATAAATGTTGTAATGGAGAAAATAAATTTTATATATTCTTATTTGAAAGGATTTTCTAATGTGTTTTTCCCTTGTAATAATTTTTTTTTGTTCTTTCAAAAGGAATAGACGAATCACTCTCTTTCTCTATTGGAAATATTCTCATTAATAGCTCAACAAGGACCTACGACAATAATTGATATTGACGCCCAACCATCATTCATGTTATTGGGAAAAAAATTACATATATATACCTTATCTGTTGTTTTTTTTTTGATAAAATATTATTGATGTGAAACAACTAGTGCAACAAGTTTGAATTCATATTAAGGGCCAAGGACAGTTCCTTAATCATGAATTTGTAGCGCAGAGAATACATTATCCGCTTTAGCACCCGCCACAAACTTGTAGCGCAGAGAATACATTATCCATTTTAATCCCACAACTGCCACAAATTTGCCGTTGGAGTCTTACAACCAGACCAACGCCACCCTCTCTGTGGTCCCTGGCTTCCAAGCACCATCCACATTGATTTTGAGAGTGTTAGCATGAGGTGGCTGCCATGTAAAGATAAAATGCATTTACTTCTTATGAGTCCCTCATTTATTTGGATAAATCCAAATCCTCCATATCCAATCCTGGATTGGCCCTACTAATAGAAACCAGAATGTGTATCCCAAAAGAACACCAACTCCGGCGTACGGATAAATCCAATTTTGTTCATTTTGGCTTCTTTTTAAAAATTTCTCTCTTCTTTGTCTTTTTCCAAAGTCTCCCTATAATTAAATAGTCTTCTTTTTATTTGAGTATAAATGTTTTCTATGCAATGGAGAAAATGTATTTTATATATCTTTATTCGAAAGGATTTTATAATGTGCCTACCCTTTGTAATATATTTTTTGTTGTTTCAAAAGCAATAATGAGAATATTCTCATTAATAGCTCACAAAGGACCTATAACAATAATTGATATTGACACCCAACCATCATTCATGTTATTGGGAAAACAATTACATATATATACCTTATCTCTTGTTTTTTTTATGCGATAAAATATTACTAATGTAAAACAACTAGTACAACAAGTCTGAGTTCATATCAAGTACAAAGGACAGTTACTTGATTATGAATTACAATTCTCATACTATACATCAGAAATAAAATAAAAATTGGATTGTCACTACAACGAATATGGGTAAAACTTTCTCTAGTGACCTTGTGACTATCATTTTCGAAGACTAACATTTTAAAAACCCCTTTCCATGAGAATACATTATCCATTTTAACCGCACAACCCGCCACAAATTTGCCGCTGGAGTCCCTCACAACCACCCCAACGCCACCCTCTCTGTGGTCCCTGGCTTCCAAGCACCATCCACATTGATTTTGGGAGTATTAACATGAGGTGGTGGCTGCCACTTTTGTTCTGCTTGACTATGCCCACTAATGAGACCCTAAGAAATCATTAACCCGCAAAAAGTCCAGTAGCCACAAAGATGCACTCAAACTGACTTGATTAGGCCTAATCCTCCTATGGCTCCATTACGTGTTTCCCATTCCCAAGTCATGATAACTGAGTGAATTTGCACATCGCAATACCCAATCCTTGGGTGAATGAGCATCATTGTCCCATTCCACCCGCGGTTGCTTGATATCGAACTACGCCAAGCAAGTCACGGTGGATATGGATTGTAGATTCGGTTGGGCCCCCACATAAAAGGCATTCCTCGTCTATGGGCCCCCTTACCATTGGTTGATCTTTTGTATTTGTTGAGGTAGTCACATCCTCTATTGAAAATTATGGGTGAACTACATAAAAGTATCCAAATTTTAAGGGTCGTGCTAAATTAGATAGAACGATGTAAGTAATGGATTAACTAATTTGTATGTTTTTCGTGAGTTAAAATACCTACATACAAAATTTTAAAGATTTGGTACTAATTTGAAACGATGCCCAAAAGTTGGTTAATTCAAATTATTAGTAATGCTACACTTATTATATTTTATCCCACATTTTCATATCATCTTATATGGCAAATGAGATGGATATCCACATTAATAAAAAGATGATAAGGTTTTCTTTTTTGGTTAGAAGATTGTGATGTTTAACTACCGTTCATGTTAATAGATAACCACGTAATAGCTTGTGAGAATGGTTTCTTTTTTGGTAGGAAGAAGATTGTGATAGGTAACTACCATTAATGTTATTTTAAGTAATATATCTTTTCTTTCTTGGGAAAAAAAATACACATGTATATGCCTTATAACATCTCTTTTTTAGTTTTAATATATATAACCATGTAAAAGATTGTGAAATTAATTTCTTTTTCCTTAATAATAAGGTGTTCCTTTTCTTGTAAAAATTTAAAAAAACAAAAAAGGGGGGGGGGGGGGGGGGGGGGGGGGGGCATTTACATTTAGTGCCTCCTATTCATATTTCTTAGACTCAAGATATATGTTTTTTAGAATTTTGATTCAACGCTCCCTTACAATTGTGTTGCTATATATACATTTTTGGCATGTTTACTAACCCGTAATTGGATTATGAAGAATTGAATTGATAATAAAATGAATTGAGGAGGAGTTGGATTGAGGATAATTAGATTCTGGATTCCTATTGAAGTTGTTTACTAAACCATATGAATTGAAGAGAGTTAGATTCTTAATTTCCATTGAAGTTGTTTACTACACCATATGGAATTGGGGTAGGAATGGTACTCATTACTAAAATATCCTTGTTGTTGGGTTAAAGTATATGGCAAATTTAGAATTTTAAAATTGTGTGAGGATATAATGGGTAAAAAAGATGAATTCATAATGGGTTAGTTCTCCATGAATTAGAATATCACCTCCCACCCAAAATTTGAATTCCTCCAAAATCATGAATTCAATTCCTAATTTTGTGTGGACCCCACTTACTTTTGAATTACTTGATGTGAAGTAAACACAGAAATCCTTCATAAGTGGAATTCAATTCCTAATTAATAAACACACCATTTAACTAGCCCCTATTTTTAATAACAAATTACACCATTTGCCGTTGAATTTAATGAACCAATACTCTTTTTAATAACATATATATATATATATATATATATTTACAGAAAGGCGATAGCTTTTTATTGATGAGGAAATATTAAATAATGAAACAAGTACAAAAATCAAGCTATGTCCTATAGTATATCTACACCTATAATTTAATTACTAACAAATAAATAAGTAACACGAATAATCTCTCAAGTAACACTTGGCCAAGCTATCTTCCTCAAGGATTCTCTCTGTTGCCTGGGTTGACCGACCCACATCGTCTCTGACAGGCATTCTAAACAAGGATGTCCTACCATGCCCACCGGCCTAAAATGGTTAGACTAATGCTGGTTGGTTGGTGACAATTTAAGGCTTTTGGAAGCAGCGTCTCTTTCTTTCCAATCTGTATCCACAAGCTATGTTCACTTTTGATGTTTTATTTGCCTGTAGTCCCGTCATTGGACTCCTGCCTGTTTGTTTTTGGTGCTTGTTTGCGCCCTGGTTTTATTCAACTACCAGTTTGTCGGCCAAAAAAAAAGAAAAAAAAGTCTCAAAATCTAGGTACCCTGCATTTGAAATTACCAATCAGTCCAAATATCCTCTTGGTTCACAGAATTCAAGAACTGGATTAATTAGAGGATTATAGCTGCAATTTACTCTACTTTTTTTATTATTTTATATTAAGAAAACCCTTTATTTAAATATTTTCAAAAATAATGAGAACTGACTATGAATAATTAATGAGAATTGACATGAATGCTATGCATATCATCGTAGATTTGTGGTTGGCACCGATACCCAACTACCGTAAGAAATAATAAAAGCTGAAAATGAACATGCTCAGATTGACTTTTATTCATCTATGAAAATGAAATGTTGCCATTTAATTTCCCACTTTTGTTTTTTTGGTTATCCTTGCCATTTAATTGAAAATCAATAAGAGATGTGCAGTTGGGTGAAGATTACTGGTTATAACTTATAACGTAATGGATGTCTTGTACATAAGCAAGATTATTGTTTACGTAATTAGGGTACAAGGAAGATGATAAGCAGAAGACTTGGACTTTGAGAACTCTTTGTATAAGCCATCATTTATCCAAGCTATGACTTTCCAACTGCTATATCATTTACCTGTTGGAACAAGAACAATACATAATATTCAAACCAAATTCTACAAATCTTCAGTTTCTACGTGCGGCTCGATGATGAAAATTAAAACCATACAACTATTTTAAATTGAAAATGGTTACCAAGTTATACAAATAATACAATAAATTCAAATTTTAACCAATAAACAGTTTTAAGCACTCCGTTGCAAACTTGTTAGGGATCTTATGAAATCACTAATTCATTCTCAAACTATTACAAGAGATGACAATTAGACAAATGAAGAGGAACATCACTTACCATGGTTCTGGCGCACAGTGGTGAACCTGTAGATGGCTTTAATTAGGGAACCATATCTCATAGACTTCAATTGTCCCATATGTCTGTAAAGCAAAATATGGGACACAATCAGTTCAGAAACAAAATCGGTACAAACACAATACATCAAGGAGAAGCTTCTGTTGCAAAAGTTCCAAGAAAATGTACTGCAGAAAAATAAATCTGCACGAGACAAAGGAGATAAATGTATACGCACACAAACACATGTATATGTATGTATTATACACAAATCAGCTGGCCCAAAACTAACAATTTTTTTTTTCCTGTTCTGGCCTATTTTTATGGTTAGATTGGTTACTCCATCTTTCCCTGCACCATGGCTTTGTGGTTTAAGTTTCACTAGACATCAAGTAGACATATATAGGAATTTATGCAGCTAACTGCATCACACATCTGTCGAAGAACACTCACACAATCTCAGTATATCGAATTCTCCATGCAGGGAAACCAAGGTGGCATCTTGCAGGTCCGTAAACCAATAGGAGGTCAGGGTCGGGCCCTCTACAACCTGAAAGCATATTACCATAAACACCTGTAAGGTCAAATTGAATTGTGCAGGTAACCATTATTGTAGACAATTGAGCATCTGACAGTAAAACATACTAATAGCTTTTAGTGCCTCATCCATGTCAGGTTCCGTAAAGATTTTCTCTTCATCACCTCCAACTGATTTGGCCAACTTCAAATACTTCACAAAAAGTAAGTTAGCTGCTTTGGTTACAGCTTCTTTTCCATCAGAAAATGAAGAAAATTCCAGAGACATGCGGTTTTGATCGACTAAATCTTCATAAGCCTGCACAGCATGGATGTTAAGTTAGGTATACACTTTGGCATCATCAATAATGCATAACTGTCCATGGTGAAAGGCACAAATCATTTATCAGATCTATATAATTAAAGAAAAAAGTACTAGTTTGCATTAACTTAACCCTCACTCGCCCTACGTCAGTAATCTAGTGGTGGACTACCAATGTATGCTTTATATAGGAGTCATATTAAAAATATAAAACAAAAATTAAAGGCAATTGCTTGGTATTGGTATCAAAAGAAAACTCTGTTGGTCTCAACACAATCCTGAATTCTAGATACACCTAGAATGGAAGATTGATCGTGACAGCCTGAACTGCTTCCCAGTATGCTAATTAGTTAATTTACGGTGGAGAATTGTAGAACCAGAAAGTAACTTTACTGTAGGGACAGAAGACAACACCTTAAATTCGCTTGCGTTTTTCAGTTTATTCAAGATGGCTTCTTTTGATTTCTTCAACACTCCTGGACATCAGAAAAGTCAAATAATTATACAAGATTTAAATACATATGTTACATTGTTGCATACCAATAGTAGAAAGCGTCTGACATCAATCAGGATAGCAAACCACCATTACCTTCTGTATCGTAGAGGCACACACGCTTCACACCAATAGCTTCTAGCCACTGCAGCAGCTCAATTACTTTTGATGTTTGGTAAGCTTCTTCACTTTCTATCACAATTGCCAGGTACCGTAGCTTGCCCAAATTAAGGGCTTTGTAGCTCTTGAATACTCCACCAGAAATAAGATAGCTTTGAAGCACATAAGCTAAACCCAATAGAAAGAACCATATGCTGACAAAAAGGTGTAGAATATGCCATAGGAGCAGAAGCCCGAGATTGCCAACCTGCAGCAGCCACAATGCAGGATCAACATTGACTTTAATATCAAAGTAAGTAGCATATGAAATGAATGAATATCTATCAGCCATAATCATCCAAATACATGGCTTTTCTGATATTGCAATAAATGGCCCAATAATTCACAATCCATTACCCTCTCAAAAAGCTTGCAATCTTTTCAGGCTCATAATTTATCTTAAAAGTTTATTACCTACATTAAAACTCATTTCCGGTTACATGAACAGAGAAACAACATCAATTACACAAAGCCATCATCCAAAGAATAAAGCTTCAAAGAAGCCTTCTTTGCACTACTTTATTCTTTTGTCAAATTATTTGGTGAGGTAGAAAACAAACTCAAGGTTTCCTACTTTCCCCATGCCAATTTTAAAGAACAACCTCGCTATAATGTACAGATCAAATTCAATCATATTCTTTTACTTCATTATGCCATATGAAGGTGCTTCAACTATGTAGAAGACAATAAGAAATAGGCCCTTTCTTATATGGACTACAACAAATATCTGAATTTAAAACAAAACACAAAGTTGAACTAATTAGTAGGTCAATAAGCACATTTAAAAGCTTGTCAATACCCTTTTTTATGATCACACCAATCTTTTACAGTGACTATCCTATTGTTTGCCTACATGACCATTTTAGTTAGATTGATTATGCTTCCAAAATAAATTGAAACATACAGACTAATTTCTCTTTTGTGGGCTAAAATCATCTAGACCAAAGCCTCAACCTCCAACCAGGAAACACCAAATGAACAACCATCCACCATTCTAATTACAATGTAAAAGGAGTAAACTTCTAACGGGTAATTTGCGCTGGAAATTAAAGAGCACAAGATATGTATCAGTCCCTATGTTGCACCGATACAGATACAGGTACTCCGATACGATACGATACGCCGATACAGCAAATCCCCAAAAAATACGATACAGGCATGGCACCGATACCGCAATTAAAATAATATAAATATATAAGTTGTAAAATTAGCATTTTGGGCCTTTTCTTTTGGTTCGTTATGTTTTTCTAGGCTATATATGACTTGTTTCAGTTATTGGGCTGGGCCCAAATGAATGCATCAGACTTAAAATTGTATAAAACAATTCTTTTTTAACATAGACCACCTAACATGCAACTAAAACGGTGCGTATTGTCATTAGGGCAGCTAACATCATCTTCTTCACTAATTAGCCGCCTCTTCTTCGCACAGCAACTGAAAAATCGCAGCAGCTGCAAGCGCAAGTAAGTTCTTTTCTTCTTCTTCTTCTTCTTTTTTGGTTGCAGTCAAAATTCTCCCTTGACGTATAGAGACCGTATCGCGAGCGTATCATGACCGTATCGATGGAGTATCGGAGCCGTATCGTAAAGTCAACATCCCCGTATCATATCGGGGCTGTATCTGATACGGGCATACCCCCAATTTTTGGCGTATCGGTGCAACAGAGGTTCAGTCCAAAGCAAAAGATACCCACTACGCAAACATCACAGAAGAAGAAACTTATGCACTTACTTGAGCAAAGGAAGCCCGCTGCATATCAATCCTCAAATCCATCATTCTGAAAAAAGAAATGAAAAATTCGATTGAAACCCAACAATTCAATAACCCAAATATTAAAAGGGTAGCAATAAATTCAATCAGAGAATCAAGAAATCATCAGAAACTAATCTCACTTACCAGAAAGAAATTGGCGAATATTGGAGTGAGAGAAACAGAGCAGCCAAGCCAAACCACCAGTCTCTCTGTGTATGAACTAACTCTTTCCCTGTTTTGCCCAAGCTTCATCCAATATATAAAAGCTGAAGTGAGCCTTAAACTAACCCTTGAACATAAATTGTGTACTGGATTCGAGCAACGATTTGTGGTTTCTGGGTTGTGATGTATACTTGCGATTTGTCTTCTTTCACACTTGTACTTGTGTTTCTGGTCGCTGCAATTGAGTTCACGTAAATTCCTGCTTTTTTTCGGTTCAGGTTAATTGTGCTTCAGAGCATTTCGAAAGAGAAAATTTTAAAATATCTGCTTGAGAAGAGACAGAGTGAGAGGGAATTCTCACTCCATCTGAGAGACAAAGAAGAACGCACACTATTTGCAGATGGAATGTCGAGACAAAAAAGAATGTACTGGAGTGTTTCCAACCAAAATGGAAAACGTGGAGAGCAACCCATACGACGACGTTTTGAGTACGAGCTAGGAAAAATGTAATAAAATGAAATAATCATTGTAAGTTAAAAAGAGAAAATATATATTGTTTAAAATTAAAAATATTGGAAGCACATGGAATGCTTAATGCGATACGGAAATCAGTAACCATGCTAATAGCTAGAAGATATAAAAAGTATTGTTGATTTATTTGAACAAGCTAGAAGTGCTTTATCTGATCTTGAATTGGAACATTTCTGCTTTATTAGTTGGATGTTATGGAAAATTAATAGTAGCCTTTGCAACGCACAACATTAGCAATGCTTCACTGCTAGATACACAACTTTTAGCTCTCAAATTGGGGCTGGATTAATGCTTGTTTTTTGCCATTGCATGTGAAAGTTGATTCACTAGAGGGATCAAATTTGGTTAATGCCAAGGAAGAAAGTTGGGCAACAATGAGCTTACTTTCCAGCATTTCTTATATAATACATCAGGCAAGAATAAATTACACACAGGAGTGAATCACAAAAGGAAAAACAACCGTAATCGACCATTAGTTTGTCTCATCGACAAAGCTCTTAGCTCTTGTCCAGCTGTTCAAAGTCTGCTAGAAAAACTCAACTCTAGTTCTACCAATACATTAGGGAAAGATTAAGTGAAATGCGAGGGTAAATTACAAACACAAGAGTGTCTCTTCCGCTAAAACTACAACTCTTTGCCCAACTGTGGCAGCTCTCCTAGAAAAACCATATCGACTGAATGGAAAGCAGACAAATCTGGTCGTGGAACCTTGTATGACCGCATTCTATGCATTCCATGTCACCCAAACACAGGGGTCTATCACCTTGCTTTCCTCTGTTTGATTTAATATCTAACAATCTTTTCATTGTTGTTGATAGGCCGCGCCCACAGACCTTAAGATCCTCTGCCACAACTTAAATATATCAGTTCTCCTGTACTCTAAATTGCCCAAAACCAAAAAACCACAATACAACACCTTCTTCTCTGGAGTAGAACTGAACTAAACGTGGTAGCACACATATGGGGCCAAATAATAGCAGGTAAAGATCATATCTTCCAGGAAAACCACTTAATTTTTTTAGCGAAATGTATGCTTGAATATACGCCTTCGCATTTACTTTTAACCGAGTTTTGGAAGTATTTGAATTCCCCAATCATTTTCGTATGTATATATGACAAAGAAAAGTGATTGAAAGAACAATTAAAGTATACATGAGGTTTGAACTGATTAAGTTCATGATTATTTTTTTGAAAATAATTAAGTTCATGATCATAAAAAATTTAAAACCAACACATATGTGAAAATGTTCAAATTCCTGTCCTAAAACGCACACACAACACATACCTTTGATGAAAGAAATTTAAAACACACATACAACAGATTATATATAGAAACATTAATTATAAGATTGTGTAAATATAGAAATAGATTGTCGTAGCAGCCAGCCATACATTAAAAAGTGTGGCATCTACTTGAAGTGAGCTCAAGGTTTGCACATCCGAGACACATATCTTTCAACAATCAATTTTTGTGTTTCCCCAACCTTTTCCATAAATAAGTTCATTATAAATGCCAAAGGGGACACAACCCAAGCTCACAACAATAAGGAAATCACAACTCCCTTAAGCTTGCATTCAAAATCATTTGGAAGGGGTATCAGATGTTTTCTTAGCAAAAAAATGCATTTACAAAATTCTCAATACGAGCTTAGAAGAACCTTCATACCTATTGAGCTGAATCTTCAGAGAATCTGCCATCAAAAGGAGTTGACAGATGAGAATGTGCTGAACCAGCAGCAGTTCCAGAACCATTTTGAAGTTCTATGACAAGCCATCGAACAGCTTTACTCATCTGTTCCAACCGAACTGCACTAATGGGTGGAAGACCAGTTGCGGTTTGCCCAGACTTCCCAGCCACCAAGCCAGTTGCCTCATCCACCAGGCACTCTGAGCCAATCCTTTGCTTCACAGACTCCACAAACTCCTCCGCTTGATCACAAGTGACTCTGAAAAGTTCCCACTTCTGCTTAAAATTCTCAAGAGCAGCATCTGTAGCTGCTGTTTTCTGGGCGCCAGAAGTTTCCTTGGCTTCGAGCACATTAGCTGCTGCAACAACGAACTCTTGGTATGCATTGTTTAGAGAATCTACAATGTTGTCCATTTTGCGGCTCGTATTGGCTAGTGAAAATTAGTGATGAAACGTTAGGAAACTCTGAACAATTGAGGGAAGGTAAAAAGTTGCATAAATGCATATAACTGAAATAAAAATCCAGGGTACCCATAGCTTTATATTCATTCAGTATGGTGAACCAACAACACAATGAACAAAAGATAATAGCTTTAATCTAATTTAATTTTTATTTATTTTCAATTTGAACCAGAATTTCGTACTAAATCATAATTCTCTGTTACTTTAAACCTGGGAATACATTACATACATTAAAATAATCAAATCCGCTCGATATAGAAATTAAATTCTAGGCAAAAACATTCCACAACGGTAACATAGAAATACCAATCAGAATTCACAAAATTTCAACAACAAAAATTATAAAGAGAAGCAAAATAAAGAAAAAGGGGGATTTTTTCAGATATTAAAACCCAGATCAATTTGGCATCGATGTGCTTATATGCTATGACAATAATTGATTCAAAGATCAAAAGAATCAAACACAAGGGCTGAAATTAAACTCATGAAATTGAAATTTACCTAAGTAAAAAGGAGCCGATTCAATTATTTAGAACTGAAGCTGATACTTTTTTGCAGCTGGTTTCCGCTGTGAGATGGTTCTCTCTTTTTCCCTTGCCCGTTTGTGGCTAATGAAAGCAATTGTGGACCAAAGAATAGGGTTAAGGTTTTTTTAGAAATTAGAATTGAAGAAGAAGAAGAGTAGAATTTAGAACGCAGAAGAAATTCAGAAAAGAAGAAGAGGGCTGGGCGGGCTGTTATGTTATGTCCAAGGCCTTCTTCCTTTTTTTAACCAACTTTTTTTTATACATTTTTTCTTTTCTTTTTTCCTTTGGCAATTAGGAGAATGTAAAACGAATTTCAATTGGGAGAACTCCTATGAAATAAAGTTCAAAGAACCTATAAATAAACTATAGGGTTTTTCTTGTACTTTGCCCTAAATTGTATGAAGGTTCTTTTTTTCAAGTCAATCTTTAATCATTTGGTTCCTGTTATGGCATTTTATCATAAACTTTCTTTATAATATCTTACGTATCATCATGCGATAAGCTTTAAAATGATATTTTTCATCAAAATATAACTTATCCGCCTAAAATACAAATTAAAAACTCTCGTCATTTCCTCAGCAATACTGAGTCAATGAAAAGTTTAAGCGCACCTTTAGAAACAAGCAAAATGTATATGTTAATTACTTATATTGTAAGTTTTAACTCAAGTTGTGGGTTAGGCCAGTTGGCCATACATGGATTAGGTCAGTTGGTCAGGACAATATGTCCACCCCCTTGCACCCAAGTTTGAGTCCCCTTCCCCTTACATTAGATTAATTTATAATAATTTAGATTATTAATTGTATTTTAAAAAAAGAGTTTTAACTCACTTGCTTTAGGCCATTTCAGAATTTGGAGTAGCAAGCTCCAAACAGGGATTCTACCCCGACACAAACAAGACCACTATATAAAAGAAATCTTTTATTCATGTTCTTGAATTGAGTCTGATATTTGATCGTTTTTCTCCAGGTATCCTAGAATCGCGTCCTCTGCCATTGCTCCTTCCTCGCTCTATCTCACATGAGCAGAGCCATGATTTAAATGTAAAATTAAACCAAAAAATCGGAAACTAAAAAGAAGTAACTAATAACTTAAAGTAACTAGAAATGCGTCCTTTTTCCTATTGTAGTAAGCTGGTTAAAGTGAGGTGGAGTTGCAGGTTCAATTCTGTTTGGTGCGCTTGGACTGAGGCAAGTTAGATAGACGGAAGACGTAAACCCTACTTGAGGAGAACTATGATCTGCCCATTGCAGGATCTCATTGAGTTTCCAAGGTGAGAGCATCACAACAGAAATTCAAATTCAACCAAGGCACAAGGTTTTGAAAGAGAATTGCTTTAATTTAAAAGAGGAAGAGACTTGATGCTGGAGAAATTCTAGTAAAGGCTGGTTCCATGCTAGTCATGCAAAAGATTCAATCTGAAAAATGAGTTGTATGCAAGATTTATCCTCCTTAACCTCCGGCAACAGTCAAAGCCTTGTTGAACCCAAGTTTTGAGCCAGGCAATCGCAGCACGAAGTACGTTAAGAAAAGCTCCTAAAGAGGGATTTATAGTACAACGAAACTGAAACCGGTAAAAAGGTGCAAACTAGAAACACAAAGACAATAAAGCCACAATCCAGGTAAAAGTGAGATGACCATTCCTTCATCTCCAATGCGGAGTTTCTAATTTACATGACAAAGCTTTTGTTATTCCTCCGTCTAAGGTAAAAGTGAGATACTTGCTTCAAGTAAAATTGTTAAACCATGTCAAAGCATCTGATGATCAAGTTCATTTTCTAGAGAACAAGAAAGTGCAGAAGTCTGAAATAGGCTGATCCTAAGCCTGAGGCAACTTGAAAAGCTTTACTCATTCCATTTATCCCTCCAGATCATTTTGCCTTGTAACAAAATTACTGTTTCTTATGAAAGAGAGCAGTTCGTCCAAAACAGGTGAAGGAACTCGTTGTAAAAGTACAAATATCCTAAAAAGAATCCCTTTTTGTCAAGTGGATGAACTGGAGGCCACCTCCTCTTCAGTAAAAAAAGGAATAGGTTTGGTTGGGGCAGGCAAGCGGCCGATGCTATCGACTTTGTCCTTCTGTTTTGGGGGAGGTCTCGCTGCCTTTGGCAATAACCTGCCTTTCTTTTCAAACCACTCAGGTTTCAGCAATGCTCGAAAGCCCAACTTGTTGTAATATACTCTTCTGACAGACCCACCTGCAGCTTCAACAGCTTCCTTTGCCCTCACAGTGACACGCGATACCTGCAAACCTCATTTGTAAGTCCATTTTTGAGTTGCATGCAAGGAAAAGAGGAAGCTCGCATGATTTGCATGTAAGTGGCAACAATGATATCAAGTGCACAAGGTTACACTCAAGTCAATGTCAATATCAAAGTCTTGGAGATTACCTGACAAACAAGCATACAAAAGAATTAAGGTGAAAAAAAACCAACAAAAGTCTGACCTACTCAAATTAAAATTTATCTGCAAACTAGTTTAAGAAATCTAAGACCAAAGTTACTTTAGTAACTTTCATCCAAAGATGTTTATATGAAATAAATTACTTAGTGAAAACATTTCAGGCCATCACAAAACTTGGTACTAATGAACATGATCAATCAACATTTTCCAGTCATAACATGGTTCTGCTTTATGAAAATAATGTTTGAACTGTTCCCATGGCCACAACACCCACCCACCCCAAAAGAAAGATAATATACAAGTCCATATCATGTAGAAAGCCTAGATGAACACGTACCTCAAAATGAATCGGCCACTGGATCTGTTCAGCACCACGTCCCATCAATCGGACTCCATCTTTAATCTGCTTCCCTATTGCCCCAGTATCCTATTGTAACAGTAATTTCCAGATTGAAACAAAGTTGATGCAGGAATTGGTTCAATAGTCTGAGAAGGAATTTACTGCACCTTGAGTGTTTTCATTGTAATCAACTCAGACGAATCAATCTTTCCTGCGTTTATAAGTTTGGCAATTTTTCCTAATCCTACTGGCTGCCACAAAGACATGTATAAAATATCAGAAAATGAATGGAAATAAAGGTGATACAATTAAATCCTCCAGAAACAGAAAAGGCTTTCAATAGATTCAAATTCAATTAAAAGGAAATGATAAATCTGATGGCCATAGCAGCAAACTTTATTTCAGTGCCGACTACCATTGCACCTTTGGAAGCTACTTCCCTTATTATCTATCAAAAGAGGCATATTCACACAGTTAACATAAAACCCTGGTGGTCATAGCTCAGGGCTTGCATAAATTCAGTATTTCATTATTTACTAAAGGCTTCTACCATTTACGATGTGTGTGTGTCAACACACGGAAACACAACCAGAGCACTTTGGCCATCTTACAGAGTACATGATTGATGATCCCAAACATATATCTGTTAAATATATCAACCTGAATTGACAAATAAAACAAATATAACAGGACTAAGTTAATTGATCAACCTCTTTGTGCATACACCAAGTCTAAGAGACATGAAACAAACTAACTATTCAATTATTCTAATAAAAAGGACCAATTGTGCTCATACTCATGCATAAAGCATATCTTCAGTGCCATACATCTAGCAGCAAAACACCATCAACAACATAACCGCTCCATTTTTCCATTTCCTTCATATCCCACCATTTTCAGAGCAACCAAACAAACAGCAATACATATTACACACAATGAAAATGAAAAAGAAAAGCAAGGGTACCTGAAAAGTGAGGCTAAAGGGGTTCTTAAACCCACGCTTGGGCAAACGACGTCGCAGTGGCGTCTGCCCACCTTCAAACCCCAACTTCCCGGAGCCTCTAGCCTTCTGACCCTTGTGGCCTCGACCAGCAGTCTTGCCTTTACCAGACCCAATCCCACGGCCTTTCCTCGTCTTCTGCTTCCTGGGCACCTTGCCTCTCAGATCGTTCAAGCTCAGCAGACTGTACGCTCTCATTCCCTGAGGCTGAAAGCCAAATCCTTTGGCATTGTTAATGCTAGGGTTAGGGTTTGCGCATTGGAGGAAATGGAGGGATTGGAATGAGATTGGTGAGGGTGAGAGAGTAGATTTAGTGCGAACTGAGGAGCTGCGAATGGTGGTGGAGAGAAGGGATGTGACTCTTCTTCTCAGCATATTTTTTTGCTTGATGTGACTGTGAATCAGCAGTTTCGATTTTCCCTCTTCGTTTGGAGAAAAAGTTAGTTGCAGGGGGGAATAGACTGTTCTGTTATTACATTATCATACCGTTGTTGATCGGAATAGCAAAATATCCCGTTTCATGAAAAATTTTAAGCCTGACCAAAAGTTTGCCCCCTTGGTTTGAGAAAAAATAGAAATAAGACAACCTATTGCAGTAGTTATGTATTTCAGAAATTCATGAACATACTTTTTGTACTAGTTTCAATGAAATATTGACAAATTTTATGTATGATATGATCCATCAATTCCATCTTCACACTTCCATTATTCCTCTTTCCTCTATATTCTAGCGCAAAAAAAAAAAAAAAAAACTAAAAACTAAAATTAAAATGGTCATCGGGCCTTAATTTTTTTTCCCCTTCAATGTTGCAGATCTCAAGGGTAGCAGCAAAAGCACGTTGCCAGTGAAGGTGTCTTGGGACGAAATGACGGTCTTCTTCTAGAGTACAACAGGACCAAAACTCAAGCCAATTTGCAGGCTGCATCTTTCATCATAGCAACTTTCTAGTCACTATGAATGCCCCTCATTACAAAATTCATTTCATCAAACCCCTTCAATGAACAACTGCAATTCATGCGAGAATCACATAACATAATGGTAAAACTGATACGAGAGAGAATACAAATATGTCGTAATAATAGTACACGAAAAATTCATCTCAAAAGCTTGATCCAACTAACCAACCAAGCAACAAGCAACCTCAGCCAAAAACTATATCATTAGGAAACTAAGTTGATGGTTGCCACCTCCTGACCCATTCTGCCAAAGTAGAAAGATTAGTCGAAATGTCTTGGATGCTATCACTCTTTAAGGGAAGCACGATTTCTTCTGGGTAGCTCTCTTTTGCCTCCTCAAGCAAAGTTTGAAATATTTCACATTCAATATTGTTGGAGAGCTTTGACTCCGAATATCCTCTGCCACAACCAAAAAAACCCACAAGGCCATAAACATAGGTTTTCCTTTCCAATTCCCACGGAAGCAACACTAGAAAAGAGGCAGTGATGAAGAAAATTACCTTCGAGTCAAGCGGTCATACAAGACAGTGTTGTCAGTTTGGAGCACAACCACAAGATCAAACCATCTCTCGGGGAAGAAATCGCAACCATGGTAGTCCACTATGTTCCCTCCTTCTTCCATGGTATCCTCAAGCTCGTCGCATACCAGGTCTTCATTGATGATGTAACAGTCTAGCTCATCGTCCCACCCATCATGGAGATTCTTGGCCTTCACCAAATCACCGACGTTGATGTGGCGGAGCTGTGTTGCCTCTGCTAAGGCGGACGACGTTGTTGTCTTCCCCGTTCCTGGTGTGCCCGTCACCAATATGTTTGGCCTCTTCCTCACCATGGCCCTCTAGTCTGCTTCAGGGCAGAGCCTGGATGAAATTTAACTAGAACTCAACAACAAACTCATTTGTGAATAACAATAAAAAACTAAATCAAAAGGTGCAACAGTAAGAACTTAAACCCTAAACAAAACAAAAACTATGACAAATTGGAAACTAAATTCGGAAGCTCTTAACACACTGGTCTTATATGCAGCTGGGCCTGTATTTGGGTGACCCAGAAGTGAACATTACCAAACCCAGAATAAGAAAAGATAAGTTAGCAGCATAGTTGCCTAATTCGCTCACCCCCATACGAATTTCGATCTGGATCGAGCGTACCCAATCGCGGTACGGTATCAATCTGAAACGAAAGATTCAACGACTCAGTTCCAGAGGCGAGAACAATACCTGATAGACGACGTCGCTGCTCCAAAACAGTACCTGACCGCCGACAGCAGACGAGCAATTGAGGGCACATGAGGGACTAGGGAAAGGAAGATATTGGGTTCGGAGAGAATTCTTTTGGATGAATGGATTCCAAGAGCCCAGCCCAGGCCTCCCCTGGTCTCCCAAAATCAGCTCCAGCGGTGACATCGAACCCGGGCAAGAGCTAGCAAGGCCCAAGACAAGATAGCCCAAGCTACTGTCTGAGGGGCACTGAAATCAGCGATTTTTTTTTTTAGTTCTTAAAAATTATTTAAAAAATTCAGAATTTTTTTTAAATACATACCTGGTAAATTTTTATTTATTAATCTCATACATAAAATCTCATGTGAATTGTAATTGCTATTGAGTTGTCATGGCAATAGATGGAAAAAAGCAAAAAAAAAAATGATATGACAGATACTATTCATGTGAACAGTAACTGTCCTTACTTACTCTTGTTTTTTGCCATAACAAATGGTTATTAAAATTTTTTTTAAAAGGAATTTAATATCAAAGATGAAAATACAATGTAGTTGCAGAAACCCAAGTCTGGGTTCATGAACCGGAAAATTTAAATAAATTAAAAAAAAAAGCCCAAAATTTGTTTATAAAAAATTGAAGTTTTCCAAACTTGGTTCATGGATCATTCAAATCTAACATTTATAAACAGAAAATTGATCACAAAGGCAGAGAACAATAGAAAAATGACTTCCTTGAAATCTAATCACGTTAAAGTGTGAAGGGATGGCTTAATGGCTCTAGATTTGGGTCAATAAATTTTCTTTTGTTTTTGAAAAAATTGAATATTTGAATCTAAATCAAGAGATGAAATATATAACAAATAAGAATTAGAGTGAATCTTAAACACCACATATTCTTGATTTTCGTCGCAACGCTGGAGTTGAAGGTAGTTGTGAGAGAGCGTCTTTTGGTTGGAGTGATTTTTTCTTTTACATTTTTTGTTTTTGTTTAAGTTAAATTAATATTTTGCACAGTAAAAATAATAAAATAATGACATATTGATATTTAAATAAGTTTTTTCTCAACCCTTAGATTAGATCCAAGGGTGAGTGATCAAAAGTTCCTATGGACCCTAGGGTCCAGGAGAACAAGATTGTTCAAGAATTGCTAAGGAAGAAGGAAAGCCACAGTTCTTTCAATACATTTAACAAATAAAATACATAACTTATTGAATAAATAAAAAACCACTTATTCATAAAATAAATAAGTTCATAATTAAAATTTGCATGCAGAAACAAAAATTAAAGTTTATTGTTGAAACTTCAAAACAAACAAAACAGAAATTGAAAATACTTAAAATTTAAAATAGCAACTTTAGCCAATTGGTCGTTTTCTTTTCGCTTTTGTACTAGTCCTTATGCTTATTCAAGAGAAAAGTGAGTGGGCATAGAGGACAGTGAGGAAGATGTTTGGCCGTGAACACCTGTATAATTATCGTCCAACCCTTTTCATCACATTTCCTCCAATTTCTGAGCAGAGTCATCTAAACAAAAGGATCCTATATCAATATCTCATTTCTCGAAAGACCCATCTTTGTGGCTTTTATTGAAACGTGATTGAAGACGGATATTGGAATGACTTATTTACACTAATGCCCCTTGAAATTACAGTCAAATCTCACATTGCTCTCCAAACTTAAAGTGGTCCATTTACCCTGTTTAACCGTGATTTGGTGACCCACTTTACCCATGTCGTCAACTCTGTCCAAAAGTCTGTTAACTATGATGATGTGGCTTTTTATAATTTCATACACATGGATCATTATCCACCAATTAAGGGGTGGTGTGGCAAGTGAAACCCACCTCCACATAGATAAAGATATAATTAAATATTCTAATAATTAAAACTAATAAAAAATTTGGTTAATTTTCTCTCTCTTACAATCAGCACTTCTCTTTTTCTCTATCACCATTTTGTTTTGCCTTTTCTTCTCTCTCTCTCTCTCTCTCTGAACAAACAAACTTGTTATTCTCTCTCTTTCTCTCTCCAAAGTAGGTTGGTGAATCAAAGGAATAAATGTAGATGGCACTAAGGTAAGAAGACTTGAAGTGGATCTTAAAAAGGAGTTACAACAGGAGGAGGAGTATTGGAAGCTCAAGTCTAGGGTCCAATGATTGCAGGAAGGGGATAAGAACACGAAATTCTTTCACTCAAAGGTTGTCGCTCGTAGACGAATTAATCAGTTAAAGGGGCTTGAGGATCACCTGGGTGTTTGGCATGGGGAGGCATCTGACATTAGGAGGATTGTTGAGTCCTACTTTCAGGAACTATTTACTTCTGGTGACCCAAGGGGTGCGGATGCAATTCTAGACTGTGTGCAGGCTACTGTGACTTCACAGGATAATATGGCTTTGAGCAGGCCTGTTTTGGAGGCTGAGGTGGTGGCTGCAGTCAAGCAGTTAGACCCTATTAAATCTCCTGGGCCGGATGGCTTTACTGGCAACTTCTATCAGAAATTCTGGGCTACCGTTGGTGGCGATATTCTTGGAATGGTGCAAAGTTTCTTTCATTCGGGGAGGATGTTTCGGAAGTTGAACCATACTCATATTGTATTGATTCCTAAAGTGCCTAGCCCTAGGAAAATGACGCAATGGCGGCCTATTTCGTTGTGTAACGTGGTGTATAAGATTATATCTAAGGTGTTAACTAATCACCTCAAGAAGGTCATCCCGCATGTTGTTAGTGTGAATCAGTCGGCTTTTGTAGCGGAGCGACAAATAACAGATAATATTTTGGTGGTACATGAAATTTTGCATTCTCTCAAAACAGCTCGGGGGGCGGATCAGCAGTTTATGGCTATGAAACTTGATATGGCTAAGGCGTATGATAGAGTGGAGTGGATTTTCCTTAAGGCAATGATGGAGAAGTTGGGGTTTGATAGTAGGTTTCGGAAATGGATTATGGAGTGTGTTACTACAGTGTCTTACAGTGTTCTAATTAATGGTGAACCATCAGGACAAATTCTTCCGAGTCGGGGACTACGACAAGGGAATCCTTTATCGCCCTTCTTGTTTCTTATCTGTGCTGAGGGACTTACGGCATTGATCCGGCGGCAAGAAGAGCGGAATCTGGTGCATGGCATTCACTTTCGGAGTGGGGGGGGTAACAATTTCACATTAATTTTTTGCTGATGATTCTGTTTTATTCTGTCGAGCGACGGAACAGGAGGCGAGCTGCTTGCGATCAGTTTTGGAGGCTTATGCGGCAGCGTCAGGTCAAAGTATTAATTTTGAGAAGAGTTCCTTGTTTTTTGATCATAGATGTCCTACCAGAATCCGTAGGCACATGGCTAAGCTAATGCATATCCAAGGTAATGATGGGTTTGGCAAATACCTGGGTCTTGCGGCAGATTTTGGTGCTTCAAAAAAACAGATTTTCGAGTCTGTACGCAGAAATATTAGTGCGCGACTTCAGGGTTGGGCTGAGCAATTCTTGTCCACTGCCGGGAAAGAGGTGCTTATTAAAACGGTGGCTATGGCAATGCCGAATTATGCTATGTCCTGTTTTAAATTACCGGTTAGTTTGTGCCGGGAAATTGAGAGTGTGATCGCGCGTTTTTGGTGGAAATCTGGGCTTGACCGTAAGCCTATTCATTGGGTGGGGTGGAAGCAATTAGCTATGCTTAAGAAGGATGGCGGGCTGGGGTTTAGAGATCTGGTATGCTTCAATCTGGCTATGCTGGCCAAGATTGGCTGGAGGATTTTGGGCCAACCTCAATCTCTTTTGGGGTAGGTATTACATGATAAATATCACTCAGGTGTGAACTTCTTGGAGGCCAGGCTTGGTACGAAAGTGTCCTGGGGATGGAGAGGGATTATGCAGGGTAGACGTCTACTGCTAGCTGGGTTACGCTGGCGGGTGGGGAATGGAGAGCGTATTCGGGTCATGGAGGACCCCTGGCTGCCAAAGCCTTATACTTTTAAGACGTGTTCACGACACCCCGATTTACCCCGTGTTGTGGCTGACTTGATTGATGCTGAGTCGAAGGTCTGGAAGTGTGACTTAATTACACAGCTATTTGAGCCAGAAGAAGCCCGGCTGATTACTAGCATGCCGGTCAGTCGCTGGGGTTGCTCGGACAGGCTACTGTGGCACTTTCAGAAACAAGGAAACTACACAGTCCGTTCTGGTTATGAGCTTGCGATGTATTTAAAGCGAAATGGGGAGTTAGGCGTGAAAAGGAATGGGGAAGGTAGCAGGCAGGGTACTCAGGCTGCTGTTTGGAAAGGAATTTGGCGGCTGCGCATCCCTCCAAAGCTTCGCACTTTCGTTTGGAAGGCTTGTCAGAATGCGTTGGCTGTACGACATAACCTGCAGAAGAGGCATGTACGAGTGGACAATGGTTGTGTTTTTTGTGAGCATGCAGATGAAACTCAAGAACACCTGTTCTTCCAATATGAGTTTGCCCGGGCAGTGTGGTTTGCGAGTCCTCTCCAATTAGATGTCAGGGCTCTAGGCGATGATGATTTTATGGGATACTGGATGGCTTTGCTGGGTATCTATAAAGCCAAGGGAAGGAAGGAGGATGCTCTGCAAATGATGGCTTTTGTTCTCTGGAGAATTTGGAAGTGTCGCAATGCGTTGGTATTTACTGGGGTGTTGTTAACACCCTGTGAGGCGGTGCCTTTACTGTTGCAACAGGTGGATGAATTCAATGAGGTGCAAGCGGCCAAACACCCACAGGTGTCGAAACAGGGAACCCCCCTGGGTCAAGTGATACGGCTGGTCCTGTATGGGCTAGCCCTCCCCCAGGTTTGGTTAAGCTGAACTGTGATGGGGCATGGGTGGCTCAAACTGGTATATGAGGGGTGGGGTGGGTGCTTCGAGATGGTATAGGTTGCTTCATAAGTGCGGGAGGTTCTGGGGATTTGCGGTGTGGCTCTGCGTTGATGGCAGAGGCGGAGGCGATACGGGAAGCCTTAACCCGGTGTCTGGAGGTTGGGTTTGAGAAGGTGGCGGTGGAATCTGACTCACTCAGTTTGATCAAAATGCTTAATCAGGAGGTGACGGTGGACTTAGAGATTGAGGGTATTTTATTTGATATTCATTGTCTGGTTCGATCTGCTAGTCGTGTGGAGTTTTTGTATGCTCCAAGGATTTGTAACCAAGCTGCTCATAAAGTGGCAGCTCATGCTTTTCGTAGTGGTGGCCGGCACAGCTGGGATCTTGTGTGTCCTGAATGGCTGTTTAATTGCCTAGCCCATGATGTGAACTGTTCTATTCGTCTTTAATATATCTTTCTATCTTGGAAAAAAAAAATTCGAAGGAATAAATGTGAAAAAAATAAAAATAATGCTACAAAATTGTTTCTTTTTTGTGTATGATCCCTCCATCTCTCTTTTCCAAACCACCCCCTCCTCTCTCTTCGAACAGCTTCACATCACAGCCCCATCAACACCATCGAAGGCTTCACAGCTTCAGGGAGATCTGATGACCTATATATGAATCCAAAAGCTGATGACCTATATATGAATCCAAACTGACCTTCTAAGAGGGTAGAAATGCAATAAAGATGGTCTAAATCATATGTGATACAAAAACCAAACTATCTAGAATATTCGTTCCAACCAAATCTATTTTTCGCATGAGCAAAATGACAAGTTCCAACCAAAACTATCTCGACCATCTTATGTTAATTAGTGTACTTCGGTTATTTTAAGTTGGTTTATGAGACCAAGACCCTTTGATATTTTACGGAAACAATTGTTATAAACCGAAGATGGATTTTTTGTATTACTTTTCCATGAATGGTTCTTCTTTTTCTGAGTTTGGAAGGAATGAGATTTGAAAGGTTAAATTAATGCATCCATCTTGATCTTCTTATTGTAGCTTAATTTTGTTTTGTTTTGTTTTAATAAACGATAAGATATTTACAATATACTTTACAACGTGTCAAAATACCAGATTATTTCGTCGAAATGTCATATTGGCTGACGTTCAATTTGTTGTGGGAACTTTTTATGCATGGTTTATTAGTCTTAACATCATATCTCACGAGAAAATTGAAGAAAAATTAGTCAAACTTAATCAATACGTTTTCATGTTCAAAATACACATAATACAAGTCTAAGCAGGATTGAAAACCAGGATGCATCTTTCGAACACTGTGTCATTAATGATCATGACCAATTAGGTCCACGATTAATAGGATTTGGAAAAGAATTAGGACTAAAATTTGGGCCGTCACTAGGACCAAGCTTGTCTACATACAAAAGCCACTACCTTATTTTAGACAAACTTTGGAACTCCACCACATCCTTAGGTCATCAAAATAAATGCTATTATTTTAGGAAATCTGCTTCCTGATTTGATTAATTTCAAATGTTTTATTAGAGTATCTACGATGATGAGGATCAATCCAATTTTATTTTAATAATTTGAATTTTTTATTTGCAGTGGTAAAGTTCAGTTCAATTCAGAGATCAATATTTCATTCCAAGTATCAATAGTTCATTTCAATAAGCTGGCCCACCATAATAACTATACAACCTCTCTCTTATTGATACATAGACAATATTACTTTGTACAATAACCCGAAAAATAGGTGTTTTGATGTGTTCTCATTTAATCTCGACTTCCAATTCTTCAGAAAAAAAATGTTAACATAATATTGTCACAAACCAAAGAAAGTTTTGTTATTAATTATATATATATATATATATATTCAAAATTGGTCTCTTTTTAAAGATCTATTTGAAACTATTTTAATTGTATAAATCTTATCGTAATTTATTTTATTTTATTCAATTATTTAAAAAGATATTTAAAAAATATAATTTTTAATTTGTAATCTATTGAATTACTCCACTGCAAGTCAAAAAACAATTCAGTTCATTAGCTGCAAAAAAAGTTCAATAAATTTAACTATTGAATTGAAATGAAATGAACTAAACTGTTGAACAATTATTGCGAATGCTCTTTAGAGAATTGCCTAATTTTGCAATAAAATTTTGACCTCTTCTAATAAATGAAGGCTATTATATAATATATTAGAGATAAGAGATAAGTTTAACCAACAAAATTAAGTGATTTCCTCCTCAAATAACTCAACCAAGGACAGTAACTTGGGCAAAAAAAAAAGAAAAAAAAAAAGAATGATGGCGGGATAATCTCTAGGGCTTTGATAGATGTACCAACAAAGAAAGACTCATGATATAATGCAGTACCCGAATGTCCTAATTGGCCTTGATGAAATTTTAACACGTATGTCTTAAACTGATGAATTAGGTTACATGTGTGCCCTAAGAAAGAGTTCCACGAGGCATCAAATTCTCACTGTTCTAGTGTTATATTGAGCAACGCGTGTAACATTATTGTAATACAACATTTGGGGCATGTAATGATTTTACAGCCAAAATGTTTTGTTGCATACTTGTTAAAATTGAAAACTCTTAACAATTTTAATTAGTTAGTTATTTATTTATTTGGGGTGATTTTGACAGTTTCTTGCAGTTTTGGGATGATGGTTGTTTTGAGAAGACTATCCTGATTAAGGTGTATTCAAAGAAAAATATAGGGTATTCGAAGATAAGTTAAAATATGTGAAAAATACATGCCTGTAGTGACCGTGGCCCCCTAAACTCTATGAAAAAATCAATAACTCTTAAACACCTGCTGCAATATCAGTTGAAATATAAGGCTATTGGCCCCCAAAGACAAACTACTTGCTTCGCTGCTATGTATAAGATACTTTTTTTTGGCCAGAATATACAAGATACTTTTACAATGTGTCAAGTACCATATAATTTTTTCTTAATCAATTGTCTCCTTATATGTCATATTGGCTGACATTCAATTTGTGGTGGGAACATTTTGGCTAACATCATATCTCACGAGAAAATTGACGAAAAATTAGTCAAACTTAATCAATAAGTTTTCATGTTCAAAATAGACATAATACAAGTCTAACACTGTGCCATTAATATGCTCATGACCAATTAGGTCCACGATTCATAGGGATTTGAAAAAGAATTAGGACTTAATTTTGGGTCGTCACTAAGACCAAGCTTGTCTACGTACAAATGCCACTACCTTATTTTAGACAAACTTTGGAACTCCACCATATCTTAGGTCATCAAAATAAAGGCTATTATTTTTGGAACTCTACCACATCTGATGTTTTATTAGAGGAATTAACTAGTTTTTGCAATAAAATTTTGACCTCTTCTAATAAATGAAAGGCTATTATCTAATATGTTAGAGATAAGAGATAAGTTTAGGGAACAAAACTAAGTGATTTTCGTCTAAAATAACTCTTCCAAGGACACACACTTGGTCCAAAAGACTACTTAAATTTAAAGCAAACATGAGATAACCTAAGTTGGTTAGAGGAGACTCAAGTTCGAAACCTCTCCCGATACTTTAGATTAGATTAAAGTAAAATATCGTTTGTATAAGCCTAACAAAATGCTAGTAAGAATTTGAATAGTCTTTTTCTTTCAAAATTTAAATTAAACTTCTAACCCAATCCCAATTCCTTCCTCCTATATATAAGAATCTGTTTCGTCTTATCTCTTATCTCCAAACCTCTAAATTTCAGCCTGTCTTTGTTCAAACCCCCATTTCACAGTTTTAGTTGTTTTTACTTTACCTTCTTGCTTTCAACTACTCTCTCTCTTCCCCATCAAACCCTAATTCAGATGAATAACAACGACCAAGAAATCAACAAGAAGAGAAAGAACAACCAAGATCTTTACCAACGAATGCTCTCTGAAGAAGACGAAGATGACATGCTCGTTCTCTCTCTCAATCTTTACCGTCCATCAAGGCCTCGACGAAGTCCGACCCCGGTAGATCCACCCCCACCACCGCCTTCGCGGATTCCGTCATTGTTCATGCAAACCCTCACGGCCCAACCTCCACCCCAACCTCTCCAACTCTCACCCTCACACCCTCTTTACATGACTACACAACAACCACCTTCCCTCATCCCCTCCTCCATGCCCTTGGTTTATTCCCAAGAGCCGGGCCGGGGGCCTTCTACATCTCGCCCAATTCATCGTACCCGACGAAACCCTACTCAGGTTCCTCGGGAGGGAAAGAGTAAGACTGTCCCGGCCCCTTTTCCATGGGCCACCACCAGGCGGGCCATGGTGCACACTCTTGAGTACTTGTTGTCAAGGGGTATCCGTACTATCACTGGTGACGTGCAGTGCAAGCGATGTGAAAAGTCATTCGTGGTGGAGTACGATCTGGAGGAGAAGTTTGCTGAGGTTGGGAGTTTTGTAGCTGGGAATAAGGACACGCTGCGTGATAGGGCACCGCGTTCATGGACGACGCCGGTTCTTCCTAGGTGCACGCATTGTCAAGAAGAGAGCAGCGGGAAACCGATCATTGCGGATAAGAAGAAGGCCATCAACTGGCTGTTTTTGCTGCTAGGGCAGATGCTTGGTTGCTGCACGCTTGAGCAGTTGAAGTATTTCTGTAAGCACACCAAAAATCATCGAACCGGCGCCAAGGATCGAGTTCTTTTCCTCACCTATCTTGAGCTGTGTAAACAACTCGTTCCCAATGGACCTTTCTACCGATCAAATGCGAAAGGGTGAGAGTTGAACTCTTGTTTCAATAGTAGTTCCGAGTGCTTGTTTTCTTTTGTTTTAAATCTTGGTCAAGGTTGCTAT
This sequence comes from Prunus salicina, assembly GCA_020226455.1. Classification (NCBI taxonomy): domain Eukaryota; kingdom Viridiplantae; phylum Streptophyta; class Magnoliopsida; order Rosales; family Rosaceae; genus Prunus; species Prunus salicina. The sequence continues at coordinate 14,178,802 of CM035347.1, read as the reverse complement.
CTTGTTACAAATTTGGTGATCTATGCAACTTATTAGTGCAATTTTGTTTCTTTTAAATTTAGTTCTTTCTCGGATTGAGTATTGAATACTATGTTGGATATCAATCTAGCACATTCAAAGACCTGCGTGTGAAAAAGCAATCAAACTTGATGATGAATTTATCCTGATCTTAGTTTTCTGAAAACATTTTTTTGGTTCCTAGAGGCCCGCACTCCAATCTTTGTGAAAGAACGCAACTGTTGTGAGAAGTCTCTAGAAAAGAATAAAAAGTTAGATCTTATTAATTGCTCGAGTTATATATGCAAAGCACTGATCATTTATTTAGGCATTGGAACGGCATTCAAGTCCATTTGCATTAATATTTTTCCCTGCGACAATTACTGTCAACATTCTACGACAGACGGATGAGGAGAGATATCAGAATTACGGATTGTCACCTCTATCACTCTTTATTTGGAAAAAAATTCGTAAAATACATGTGGGAGATGAGCAAGGATACTCGGAAAAACATGTTGGGAAATTAATTCCCTGATTGCTCCAAACAAAACCGAAGAAAATACCAAAAAAAGGGCTAAGACCCCCTCTGTAAGTCCTCAAAGAGACCTTGGTATGTCCTGGTAATGGGATGAGGTAGCTTCCCCTCCCCCTAAACTTTTGCCAATCTTCAAACCGATGAAAAGATAAAATTAAAAAAAGTGTAGTCAAGATGATGATTAAGTGAAACACAACAAATTTATGAGGTTTAGTAATATGCCTAGCTAAGTGTTCGGGAGACTGCCCACCTTCACTATAATATGGGGTAGTGTATTTGTGTTGTTGTTGCATTCATGGATTAACTGAGCTCCCTCCCTTTCTTTAAGGCTGGAGGCCTTGAAGATTATTGTCTCCAGGATGTTCTTACTCTTAAAGTAGTTTTCTTCCTTCTTTTCAAAAAACTAAATAATAAAAAGATTGAAATCGAGACCTCTTTTAATATTGGGATGAGAAGAGAAGTAAGTGACTTCCGTTCTTAAGAGATATATACGAAACAGTTGTTAATCTTTATTTGTTTCCATATTTGACTGTAGTCCACCTAGCTAAAACAATTTCTCTTTTAATTACTATTGCTTAGATCTTATTTTGTGTGCCCATGGATACCTATTTCATTACAATTTATTATGTTTCGATTAATTTAGTCAAATAAAGAAAAAGATAAAAACAGCTTTTATTAAATAAAGAAGTGACAGTGACAGATACAAAGAAGGAGACAAGATACGATATTTACAATATACGACATCACTTGTTACCTGCCTGCAGGCTTGAGCAGTTGAAGTGAATTAGAAGTGGGTTATTTGTTGACCAAAAAAAAAAAAAACACAAAATTGGGTCATTTGAGTTGAAAAAACCGAGTACCAGTCATTTCAACGATCTGGTTTGGTTTGAAAAAATATATATTTATTATACTTTGACAAAAATAATGATCTTATGACACCTCTCCTCCCTCCTTCCAAAATTTGACAAAAATAATGATCCTATTTGAATTGAAATTTTTGAAAATGCCCAATTTATAGGTAAATCGAACCGAATCCAATATCATGATTTAATACAAAATTATTGGTTTACTACACGTGTGACGTGACTCTCTTATCGGAATTTAGAACATTATTAGGTTGATTTGAATGAAGTAGAAATAGAAATATGAAAAGTAGTATTGAAAATTGGTATCTTATAAATTATAATCCAATAACCTGAGTGCTTTGGCTAATTAATTTTCGGCATGAAAACAATAATAAGAACCAAAATTTTGTGTGAGAAAAAAAGGGAAACCGACGAACCTAAACAGAAAATCTCAGAAAATCAAAACAAACTAAACGAATTGATACTTAGTTTAATTAACTATATATATTTATACCGAATCAAACCGGATTCCACTCGAACTATTCAAAGTTGGGCCCTTAGTTTTGCCGTTGATATATTATTGCGCATAGGTTAGGTATTCAAAAACAAAAAAATTATTGTGCATGGGTTGGAGCAGGTAACGCCTCAATTAACCCATTAAATACAATTTGAAGCAGTGGCCCATCATAAATCCATCGAGGTCTCTAAATCAAAAATCAAAGTCAACATAAGCAATGTCATCATGTAAGTAACCAAAACTGCCCTTCTCCTACCTTGGTTACATAACCAAGGGGTGGAGGAGGAAACCGTAAATTACTATGATATAATGTCAACGTCACGTGCCTTGCTGTGACTCACCGGGTCAACTCGCTTCTGTTGCAAAAGAAACCAAACACAGAATCAGAAAAAAGGAAAAAAAAAAAATCACAGAAAAAACAGAAAGCAAAAACACAGGAAGCGCAATTGCCCAAAAACGGAAACAAAAGCGGACATTGCCAGACCCAGACACTCTCCCTCTCGTCTTTTACAAAAAAATGAAAACAACCACCACCACCATATACAACAAGGGCACTACAAGAAATGTTGTTTGCTTCTGAAAAAACCCTAATTTCCTCATCCTCCCCCTCGCATTGTACGGACATGGAAGCTTCCAATCCAGCTCCGCGGCGGAAACCCTGAGGAGCTTTTTTTTTTTGGCATTTATGCGGAATTGGAATTCTGCGGTATTTTGAAATTCTTTTGGATTTTCGAATTTTTTTCTCTCGCAATGGAGGCTTTGACGGAGCTCTGCGACCTGATTGCGGAGCACCCGACCCAATTCGCCGAGAAGCTCTCGTGGATTTGTGGCCGGTGTCCACCTCCGGAGTTTCTTCTGTGTGGATCGCCTAGGGTTTCGCGGTCTCAGCTCAATGCCGTGCTCGCCGTGTCTCGCTTCATCTCCAAATGTCCCGATTCCGCCGATCCCCGCCCAAAATCGGTGGTTCTCGAGTTCCTTCGCTCGGTTCCCGCTTCGTTCAATCGGTCATTTTGGCCCCAATCGTTTGGAAATGACTCGATCGCTTCTTTCTTCTCCGATTTCTTGGGGTATGTCTGTAAAGCCACCAAATTGTCGTCGGATTTTGCTACAGAGATCACTGGGTTCACTGGGGAGGTTGTGGTTACAGCGATTAGCAATGGTGGCGAAGATTCAGGGATTTCCAGGGCTTTTCTCCTGGCTCTGTCAGAAAATTTCCCTCCAATTTTGCCATCGGATGCAGAGAAGTTGATTACAATGTTTATGGATCAGTTTGCGGCCTCCGGTCCCGTGGTTCAGTCCCCAGTTACACCGAGACGAATTGCCGCGAACTCAGAGACCTCGTCAGCGCAGAGCTCGCCGTTGAATGGCAATCATTACCAGGCCAATGAGAGTTCCAGCCCCAGAAACGAGGCGAGTAATGTGACGGGTTCATCAGGTAGTGTATCATCGAGGGGGTCGGTGATGGTGAATGGGAGCAGCATTGTGTGGAAGAGTGGTGTTGATCAATTGGGTCTGACTTTTGGTCTCAGTGAAGGAGGTGGAGCTGTGATGCTTAGGCAGCAAGTTTCTTCATTCGAGGAAGAGTCTGTGGAGAATTTGGAGAAGCAAGAGATTGCTTTTAAATTGGTTGCTCATATTTTAGATAAAGTCCGCATTGATTCTGCGCTTTTGGAGCAGGTCAGGTTTATTGCCAAGAGACAACTACAGTCTATGTCAGTGTTTCTAAAGGTAAGGTTTTTAATGTTACCATTTTGAATTTATTGTTGTTGCAAATGAATAGCTACTGCTTTAGAGTGTTGTCTATGTGAGAATCTAGAAATCGAGTTTATTTGAGCAAAATGGAGATGTAAGAAAGAGATTTTCGTGTCGTTGGTTACATGTGAGCAGATTAGAAAGCGGGATTGGAATGAACATGGGGCGCTTTTAAAAGCCAGAATCAATACGAAGCTGTCAGTTTATCAAGCTGCTGCCAAGTTGACTCTTAGTTGCCTTGCTTGCTATGAAACTGATGTGAAATCAGCCAAGAAGTTGGCACATGAGACTCTGGCATTGTTGATGGATGCTGCTGAAGCTTGTTTGCTCTCTGTGTGGAGGAAGATGAGAGTTTGTGAAGAGCTCTTTAGTTCTTTGCTATGTGGGCTCGCACAGATTGCAGTCAAGCGTGGTGGCCAGGCACTGCGTATTTTGCTCATCCGCCTCAAACCCGTTGTGTTAACTGTATGCGCACAGGTACATATTTTTTGTGGTGCTAAAACTTGCATATCAGTTCTAAAGTGTAGTAGGAAGTTTATTTTATTTACTTTTGCTTTTTCTACAATGTGATTTTAACAGGCTGATACTTGGGCAACCAGCCAGGGAGCGATGTTTGAGAGTGTGATGAAGACAAGTTGTGAGATAATTGAATCTTGTTGGACCAAGGAGCGAGCTCCAGTTGACACATTCATAATGGGATTAGCTACAAGTATTCGTGAACGAAATGACTATGAAGAACAGGTTGGTTGTTTTGTACCAGTTACTAACTAACAAATAACAGATTTACTTGTATAATGCACACTTGTACATATACATACATCTGAAGTTGTAGTGTTTGTCTTTGTTTTAACTTTTATCTGTATATACTATGTGCAAACGTGCTTTCGTGAGAATAACTGTAAGAATTTTTCTTATAATATATACTTTTGGATGAAATTATGGTTTCTCCCTTTCTTGTTTGTACTTTCTGTGAGGAAGAGTTTAGCTTATCACAAAACCTTCTGTTCTTCCGAAAGATTGACACACTGCATTTTCTTAATATGCCAAACCGTGATGCCCTTTCAGTAATGATTTCCCTCAACTTTTCCTGTGTATCTAGCTTGACTTAATCTCATTGCATTCTTTTATCATCTTGCTAATTTCAGGAAGATAAAGACAAAGAGGCAGTTCCTGTTGTGCAGCTTAATGTTATACGCTTGCTAGCCGATCTGAATGTTGCCGTTAAGAAGCCTGAAGTCGTAGACATGATATTACCTCTATTTATTGAAAGCTTAGAAGAGGGTGATGCTTCAAGTCCTAGTTTATTGCGACTCCGGGTATGGTAACTTTGCCTTTATGGCATGGATTTTCTTATTTAAGTTTTTCTTTAAACATCTTTACCAAGTAGGTTTGATTAACACTGATCAAGATCCAGTAAGAAGTTAGCTATTGATTAATTATATGGGTTCTCAATTATTTCTTCTACTTTACTACAGCTCCTTGATGCTGTATCACGCATGGCAAGTTTAGGTTTTGAGAAGTCCTATCGTGAGACTGTTGTTCTAATGACAAGGAGTTACTTAAGTAAACTTTCAAGTTTAGGATCTGCTGAAAGCAAAACTGTGCCACAGGAAGCCACAACAGAACGTGTTGAGGTCCGTATAATGTCTAGCATATGAATTACACATGATACTGTTGATTGCTTGACTTGATATCTATGAAATGGATTCTCACTGGTTCAATCACATTCTAGACTCTTCCTGCAGGATTCCTTCTGATAGCTAGTGGTCTTACGAATCCTAAATTGCGTTCAGACTATCGTCACCGTCTGCTGTCTTTATGCTCAGATGTAGGGCTGGCTGCTGAATCCAAAAGTGGAAGGTAGAATTCTTTCAAATAATATCTTCTGATTGCATGTCGTTGTGTTTTTCATATAACTTGCATTTAATTCATGAAAACTTATGCACCCTGGAGGTTTTGGTTTTCTGATACTTATCAACATTTCTCATTGCATTTTGTGTTTCAAATTTTTTATCTGATATCTAACTATTGCAGGAGTGGAGCAGATTTTTTGGGGCCACTACTTCCCGCTGTAGCTGAAATATGTTCTGATTTTGATCCTTCTGTAGATGTGGAGCCTTCACTTCTAAAGTTATTTCGCAACTTGTGGTTCTATGTTGCTCTTTTTGGCTTAGCACCTCCCATACAGAATACTCAACACCCTGCAAAACCATTTTCCACTACACTGAATAGTGTGGGAAGCATGGGCACAATTCCTCTTCAAGCTGTGGGTGGACCATACATGTGGAATGCACAGTGGTCTTCTGCTGTTCAGCGAATTGCTCAAGGAACTCCTCCACTTGTAAGATTTTTATTAAGTATTCTTGCCTTATTCTCTTTTACATGATGTTAATTCATACAGTCGTTAGGGTTCGCTTTGATTTTGTGCTGTGAAAATAATTATGGACTTGCTATCTGCACGTTCACATGTTAGATTTATTTTTGTATATTGTTGGGATGATAATAATCTCTGTCTGACTGTCTGTATATCTCTTTCTGTGTTTCCCTTGCACACACTGACAACATCCAGTATGGGAATTGGCTCTGGTTCTGTTGTAAACAGGAACTCATTTTGTGGGTAGATGCTTGTACTGTAATTTAAAATTGAGTATGCTCCTGTGGTCTCCTTAACATGGAAATTTTCTTTGGCAATTAAACTTGGTTTTTAAATTTTCTATACTGAATATAGTTGCTTCAAATGTTTTCTTTTCTTCCTTTGGTGAGGATATGTTCCCAAATTGAAGTTTTTCTTTTTAAATTATTATTCTGGGGTTACAAAAACCTACCAAGTGCACACTACATAATGTAAGATGGTGAATCTTCAATGTCATGTTGTTAGATGTTTGACGCTCCATAGCCATATGTATGAATCAATATTCTGAATGGTTCCAACTACACACAACACAACTGAAGCAAATGTATTTGGACAACCATTTTTTAGGTAAAAGAGAATCCACATAATAAAACTAAGTTTTTGTTGCTCTGAGAAGAACGATTACAATATTGGAGGCACAGACAACACACTATCTCAGAATTTGCTCACAAGGACATGACTCTTCATTCATAGGCCACTCTCTCTGTCGCGCAGTCTCTATCTATATCTATGTCTTCATCTCTAAATCAAGAAAATCTCTCCTTCAATATACCATTGAATCCACCTAAAATAAATAAAAAATTTCTTCTTGCAGCTTTCTCATGTTTGTTGTTCAATTTGAATGTATACTTTATGATGCTTAGACAGGTATAGCTTCAGGGGATTCTGTGTCAGGTGGGACTGATTATCCCCAGTGTTTACTACTTTTGTTTGCGCAGCTTTATTGAATTCAACTTCTTGCCAACTCAGGATGATTGCATATATTTATGCACTTGAAAGTGATTGTTTGTATCTGAAGTTTTAACATGATAATATCTCTCTTTCAGGTTGTTAGCTCAGTGAAATGGCTTGAAGATGAGTTGGAACTCAATGCTCTTCACAATCCTGACAGTCGTCGAGGAAGTGGGAATGAGAAAGTTGCTTTAACCCAAAGGGCTGCTCTTTCTACTGCTCTGGGTGGGAGAGTCGACGTTGCATCAATGAACACTATATCAGGTTATTTAATTATTCGTACTAGTGCTTACTGGTGAAGTAAAGACACATTCTCTGTATTCATTAATTGTCCACAAATCTCATCTTTGCTTTTGATATAAGAAAGAAAACGCTCCTTTGACTTTGCTAGAAGTCACTCTTTCTACAAGAATTAAAGCATTACTTTCCAATGCTTTGTAGGTGTGAAGGCTACCTATCTTCTTGCTGTAGCATTCTTGGAAATCATACGATTCAGCAGCAATGGTGGGATCCTCAATGGTGGCACTAGTTTAGCTACTTCTAGAAGTGCATTCAGTTGCGTATTTGAATACCTAAAAACTCCAAATCTTGTGCCTGCTGTCTTCCAATGTTTAATGGCAACTGTGCATAGGGCTTTTGAAACAGCAGTGTCATGGCTGGTATGGCTTTGTTCTTTCATAAAACTTCTGAAAATATGCCTTTTTTTTTTTTTGGGTCTTTTCATGTAGACGCCATTCATCATCCAGGGGATGTTATAGAGTCATCATGTTGCATTGAACGTGTTTATGAGATCAAGGTTTTAAATATCTTCGATATTACCAAAATATCCGTAACATGGAGAGAGGGGGGGGGGGGGGAGAGCAATATCTTTCCAGGATTTCTCCGAAATTGCAGAGATATTTTGGTAATATTGACAATTGTGGTATTTCGGTACAATATCTGATAAAATTGGGAGATTTTAGAGATCATTCAGTGGAAATTTCGATAAAATTTCGGTACAATTTCAATCCTAGGGTTCCTTGCATTTTCTAGTCAATATTCCATAATTGTGATTTGAAATTCAAATGTTGCAAAAACAGATGTTGCAGCTGCCATGTCTCTGCATGTTTTCATTAATAAAATTTATCTCGCATTCTCAAGGTTTCTTATATTGTTATAAAGCATACACAACATGGAATGGAACAGAGAAAATTTTACATATTGTATTTAAGATTCAGAGTTTTATTAGTGGAGCACTGAGCATAACGCCAACTTTTTCCCACCTTAAATGCAAATTTTGATTAAGAACAAAACTATTTTTCAAAGCTTATACGTAACATTGATGCAATTGGTTGGTTTTGAAGTTTGTAGAACTTTCAGTAATATATATGTTTTATATCACGTTTCCATCGTATATTTTTCTACTTTTGGAGTACTGATCGAAACTGAAGTCCTTGGTTGAGATAGCTTCAGTTTATATTTATTTCTTCTTGCCTGAATGTGAATTATTTAATATTGTTGGATACATTTTTCGTGCAAAATAAATAGCACCTTAAATAACAATGTAAATTATTAGAAGTGCAGTTTACAATTTTGTTCTAGTACAATGTTTGTTTTACTGCTCCTATTCCGTGTGCATGTGCCTGCCATGTCAACATCACTGCTGCTTTGATCTGGGTTCAGGAAGATCGGATATCTGAAACAGGAAACGAAGCTGAGGTTAGGGAGTCAACTCTTTCTGCCCATGCTTGCTTTCTCATCAAAAGTATGTCACATAGAGAGGAACACATTCGGGATGTTGCTGTGATCTTGCTGAGCCAGCTTAAAGATAGGTTTCCACAGGTAGTATTGTATTGGAAAAATTACTCATTTATCTCATTGTTTCCCAGTTCTCATTGTCATTGAACACCTAATACAGTTGAAAAAACTCAATTGGCATGAATGCAGGTCTTGTGGAATTCATCTTGTGTTGATTCCCTGCTATTTTCAATTCATAATGATTCGTCTTCTACTGTTGTCAATGATCCTGGTTGGGTGGTGACAGTTCGTTCTTTGTACCAAAAGATTGTTCGAGAGTGGATCATCAAATCACTTTCATATGCTCCTTGCTCTAGCCAGGGTCTCCTACAGGTTGACCACTATACTTTCTATGTATGAAGTCAGTATAAGTATATTCTGATTGTCAAATGCGTGAGCATTCATGTGGTATGCCAGTCCAATATTGCTAAATGATATCATTTTAATCAGTGTGAACCCCCTCTGAATGACAATTGTTTTGCTTTGAGGGTTGGAACATATGGGTAGTGAACAGTTTGCTATCTTATCCAACAGTCACTTCTTATCTCTTTTGATCAACAGTGACTTCAAATGGATCTTTAAGTACTTGCTTTAGAATATTCTGTTCTTAAGATGTTATGCCTTCTTTATTACTGTTGTATACAACTTGTACATGCGTAGTTCAGCAACATAAGTTAATGTATCTACAAATCCTTTTAGGTGCTGTTTGTTGAAACTAGAAATTAAGTACTGAAAACTGATCTTTGAATTTTACATACTGACTTTTGAGAGCTGAACACAAGTGCTGGATGTACTCAACCTGAAACTTATTGGTCCACTGAATTGTACTTTGTGCTTATTCTTAATACAAGTGTGCTTCTTCTAAAAATGGAAAAATAGAGAATATAGTCAACATAATTTTTTAAAGAAACGAACTAATATATTTTGGTGAATAAATAACTTCCTAATGTACAACCCAAGAAGCTTAAAGTGTAATCCTTTATGTGGAAAGGTATATATGATACTTGTACACAGATTGAGGATGGTAGCAAACAAACACCAGATTTTTCTTAATTAAATTATTATGTATTACAACCAGAAATATAATGAGTGATGGTCAGGATAACAATGGTAATGGTTATAGTGGTGGTTGTGGGTTGTGTTGCACTAATTGGAGTGAGTCCAAGACACCTCTTGGATTAATTCCAGGAAAGCTCTGGTGTGATGCCAAAGGATGGAAGGAGCTGGATATCACTCTTTTCAGCATTCAGCTATACTAAATATATTCAATAATTTTTGTCATGTGCTGAATTGTTAGACAGTATCAAACAAGCTAAAATTTACATGTTAAACATTGGAATGTTCTCAAATGAACATAAATCTGTTATGTGTCGAGTTTTTAAAATTCTGCTAATAATTTTGGGTTACCAAACATCTCCTAGACCTAATTTTTCATGTTAGTTGGTTTTTTTTTTGGGTCTGATTGCTCCTTTCTTCTATTTGCATACTGCAGGAAAAGCTTTGTAAAGCAAACACATGGCAAAGAGCACAGCATACAACTGATGTGGTTTCTCTTTTATCGGAGATACGGATTGGCACAGGTAAAACTGATTGCTGGAATGGCATACAAACAGCAAATATTCCCGCAGTAATGGCTGCTGCAGCTGCAGCATCAGGAGCAAACTTAAAATTAACAGAAGCATTCAATTTGGAGGTGCTCAGTACTGGTATAGTCAGTGCAACTGTGAAGTGCAACCATGCAGGAGAAATTGCTGGCATGAGAAGCTTGTATAACAGCATTGGTGGATTTCAATCTGGCACCACACCAACCGGATTTGGGCTTGGTGTTGGCCTTCAAAGGTTGATCTCTGGAGCATTTCCTCAACAGACACAAGCTGAGGATGATCAATTCAATGGGATATTGCTCACAAAGTTTGTGCGTTTACTACAGCAATTTGTTAATGCTGCAGAGAAAGGTGTGGAAGTGGACAAGTCTCAATTTCGCAAGACTTGTTCCCAGGCAACTGCTTTACTGCTGTCAAATCTGGTGAATATGTGTTATTTTTCTACATTATTGCATGCTCAATTCTTAACACGTCAAGTTATTTCTCGTCATTCTTGCATGCTTATTCCTAAGGCATCATGTTCCTTTCTCTGATTTGTTAGTTTTGTTTTTCGTTTTTGCTTTCCAGGGCTCTAATTCAAAATCAAATGTAGAGGGCTTCTCCCAACTTCTCCGTCTTCTCTGTTGGTGTCCTGCTTACATTTCCACGCCCGATGCAATGGAAACTGGTGTTTTTGTTTGGACTTGGTTAGTGTCTGCTGCGCCTGAATTGGGATCTCTAGTCCTTGCGGAGCTTGTTGATGCATGGTTATGGACCATTGATACAAAACGTGGCATCTTTGCTTCGGATGTGAAATATTCTGGGCCTGCTGCAAAATTAAGGCCTCACCTTTCTCCTGGAGAGCCAGAAGCAGAGCCTGAAATTGATCCTGTTGAGCAAATAATGGCTCATAGATTATGGCTTGGATTTTTCATTGACCGCTTTGAGGTTAGGAATTGTATTCATTGCATGCACGAGTAAATAATAACTATTTTGAAGTAACTATTTACCTCTTAAGTTAGTTTGTGTTACTGTGTTTGGGAATTAAATTTGCTCTTTATTGGCAACTTTAACAACGCTAAAAGACATTGATACTAGGAAACTATTTATAACTATGGTGTATGGGGGTGTATGTGTCATTCTAATTGTTTTTAACGTTTTGTTATTTATTTATTTTTGATTTTCCAACTGTTGGAGTATGCATCCTCAAAGAAAAGAAATTAATTTTAGGAAAATGGTTCTCATTTATTTTATGTTGCAACTTGTGGTTCTTAACTGGTTTATGTGTGCTGACCTATATATTCTTTTCATATTGATTGGCTGTATAGGTAGTTCGACACAACAGTGTTGAGCAACTCTTGCTCCTTGGACGAATGTTACAAGGGATGACAAAGCTTCCCTGGAATTTTTCACACCACCCTGCAGCTACTGGTACTTTTTTCACTGTCATGCTTCTTGGGCTCAAGTTCTGCTCATGCCAATCCCAGCGCAATTTGCAGAACTTTAAAACAGGGCTTCAGTTACTGGAAGACCGGATTTATAGGTTACTGCAATTCTGTCTTTTACTGTCAATTTTATTGGGCATTATTAGATTTATTTGCACTTCATCAACCATATGAGTGCACCTTGGCTTGCATGTTGTAATGTGTACTTGTTTTGTAGTGGAGTTACTTGCCTTTGCTTAATATGTCCTTGTTATGTAGCATGTTGTAATATGTTCTTGTTAAGTATCAGTAGGTATGCCAATATATTGAAGGTATTTCTTTATATGCTATGCTCACTGCTCTGCCACAGTCCTACATGACTGCAACTTTGTTCATTTTTATTCATTGCAGAATTTGTTGTCGCACTTGTTATTTTAGTTATATGTGGTTGATTTCTTGTTTTTATTTTTTATTTTTATAGTTTTGGAGCTTTATGACTGAATTTAGTCACTGAGTTTGTGAAATTTATATTGTTGGTCTTTATTAGGAAATTTGGCTGCAAGAATGGATGGGAAATACCCTATTTTATGGAGTTCGTAGTTTTAATACTTTAGTTTTTGGTATATTTTCTCTGCCAAATAATGATATGAAATTTCTCATATAAAAGGGTGTCAAGCCAGTAAGGTTTTGAATAATTTTTGTTCAAGTTGAATACATGTACAGTTCCCAATTTGGTTGAAAGTTTCTCTTGATGCATGCTACAGGACCTCTCTGGGTTGGTTTGCATACGAGCCTGAATGGTATGACACAAACTATATGAATTTTTCCCAGAGTGAAGCTCAATCTGTCTCTTTATTTGTCCACTACCTTTCGAATGAGCGAGTAGAGGCAGCAGTCCAATCTGATTCGAAAGGGAGGGGGCGAGAAAATGGGACCACTTTGGTTGATGCGGTAAGATAACCATGTTTGCAGTGTACATTCCAATGGTTTTTTTCTGCATGAAGATGATGTCTAATGCACATTCTTATTTTGTTTTTTGTTTTCCTATTACTGGCACTGTAAGGTTTGTTTTTTTGCAATATATCCATAAAGTCACTTACTACTTGCAGAACGATCAATATCACCCTGTCTGGGGTCAGATGGAGAACTATGCTGCGGGAAGAGAAAAACGGAAGCAGTTACTTTTGATGCTATGCCAGCATGAGGCTGACAGGCTTGAAGTTTGGTCGCAACCCACTAATACGAAGTAATTTTTATTTACATATATATTCATCACATTGTAAAGTTGTTAGAACCTTTTCTCAATACCCATGGTTCCATGTGAATTTTAACTTATTTCTTTTGAATTGTGTTTTACTCTTACTCTCAGGGAGAGTGCCTCTTCTAAGCAAAAAATTAGTTCAGAGAAATGGGTTGAGCATGCTAGGACTGCCTTTGCTGTGGATCCTCGAATTGCTTTATCCTTGGCCTCGCGGTTCCCAACAAACACATTCTTGAAGGCTGAAGTAACCCAGCTGGTTCAGGTATGTCTGTCTGTAATAGGGAGAGTACGAATTGTAAAGTTTGGGCAAGTAAAATTGTTTGAGTGTCTTAAACACTTGTGATATGTGAGAAGTTTGTTGTCATCTTGTTTATAAGTGGGATGTTAGACTTCTCTATGATTAGCATGCTTGCATCTTTTCAGATCGGCGGATGCCACAAATTGTCAAGAAAATACTGTTAATTAGCTGAGCAATTCGTAGTTTATGGTTTAAATTCAGTTTATGACCTAACGGTATCCTCCATGGCTATTGTTATAACTCTTAGTTACTTGTTAACATGTTTTGGTATTAATAATCTGTTGCTACGGGTGTATAAATGTGTTCTTAAGTTGTAGGAGGAAGGGGTACTTTGCAATATTTTAGCAGTGGTAATCTGTTGCTATGTTTATGCATATGTAATAATGTATATACATGTTTACAAGTTTCCTATTAGACAGACGTGTCTTCATGCCTGCATCGTGCCGTTCAAACAGCTTTGTAAAAAGGAGCAAAACACCCCCATTTAGTTGAAACCACTATTACCAGCCCAATGTTTTACAGTCCAGAAAATCTCTGTATTTTGAATTGAATGGTTAAATACAATCAGCAGGTTGGCCATATCCAGTTATAATAACTTTGCCTTTATTCCTCATTTTTAGCAAGCGTTCTTGTTTCTTTTCTAAAAGTATTGAAATGTAAATTTGTTATAAATTTTATGTTGATATCAACCTTATTACCATTTGTTACTCCTGGGATCTTTATACATTAATACATCTTGATCGAACTGGGTTATTTCGCAGTCACATATACTGGATATCCGATCCATTCCTGAAGCATTGCCATATTTTGTTACCCCAAAAGCAGTTGATGAAAACTCGGCGCTTTTGCAACAGTTGCCACACTGGGCTGCTTGCTCAATCACACAAGCTCTTGAGTTCCTTACTCCTGCATATAAGGGGCATCCTCGTGTCATGGCATATGTTCTTAGGGTTCTGGAGTCTTATCCTCCTGAACGAGTAACTTTCTTCATGCCACAGCTAGTGCAGGCTTTGCGATATGATGAAGAGGTGAGTTAATGGAACTGGTCAATCTTAATTCCTTTAGCTACATTTGTTTTCATTCAGTGTTATATTAGGAATGGGATTGAATTGCATTAGTTAAAGCTCAGTTTTTACTTTATTGTATCCCATTCTTCATTCTTGTTAAATTCCCAATCAAGTTTTTAGAATCCTTGAATTCTCAATCTCATACTATAAACTCCTACTAAAACTCCCAAGTATAGGATTTGTTTTGATTGTTTGAAGAATAATATCTATAACTTTCACTTCATATTGGGGTGAACTTCAGTGGTCCTCACTAGTCCCGATTGAGTTTTTTCTTTTTTAAGTTTGGTTTATTTTAAATAAACATATCACAATTTCTGAAAACTTTAATCTGGTTGCATATTTTATATTTTAGATTACAGAAAATGAATAAAACTGTCATTTCAAATACAATTTGGAGGAGTTTCTAATGGGTGAAATGAGTACGGGTCCAATAAAGTGTTGGCATCTCCCAACCACAAAGTTGAATATCTTGATATAAACTTATATTGCAGAAAAACTTTGTTATTAGTGATGGTATGTTGAACACATTGTCAAGAATGTGTGACCAAATTCTGGCCAGGATTCTGATGAAAAATCCTTTCAGTATGCACTTCTACTTAAATAAATAAAGAACCTCCTCATCCATCAATTTCATCTGTGAAAACGTGCATGTAATTTGTTTATTCATGCATACATATTTTCCAAAAATAATATATGCATTATTAAATACAAAACACAAATTAAATTATTTGAAAGTAGAAATTGAAATCAGAGTTGAGGTCATATCTATTACATTTTTATTTTTAATTATAGTTATAAGTTTCTTCATACTTATATATATGTAATTATATGCTTATGCTATTTATCTCTATTTAGTTTCTATATGAATATTTGGGGATAGTTGGTGCAACCGCAGTTCTGTAACCCAGATTGATTGTATATTTGAGGATAGTAGCACTCGTTTGAGGATCCTTAATTTGACCATATTTCTGGAGTTGCAAACCCGTTCAACATTGTTCCACGTACTCTGTCTTTTGCAAGTATTTCTTTATGTATCTGATTTCTACTTAAATTGTTTTGCAGAGGTTAGTAGAAGGATATCTGCTTAGAGCAACTCAAAGAAGTGATATATTTGCCCATATTTTAATATGGCACTTACAGGTGAAGCCTGATTCTCTCTCTCTCTCTCTCTCTCTCTCTCTCTCTCTCTCTCTCTCTCTCTCTCTCACACACACACACACGAAAGTATTTTTATCTTTGAGAGTTTGATTGTGTGTTAAAAAATGGCAGGGTGAGACGTTTGTTCCAGAATCAGGAAAAGATGCTGTCCCTGTGAAGGTCTGACTAGAATCTGGGAATTAGGACTGGCCTTGTTTCTTCAATTTTTTTTTTGGATGCCATACATTTTGATTTTATGTAGAAAGTTGATAACTAATATTTGCTTATTCCTTCATGTCTAACCTCGAGTCTGTTAGTTGGCATTGTGTTGAAAACGAATTTAGCATTGCATTGTTAAGTCTATACAATACATGATAAATAAAGTTATATTAGAAAGATATATAAAATAAGAGGCTAACCAGTATGCTGCATGCTGTTGTATACTACGTATCTGCAAGCGAATTTTTAAAAACATGTGCAATGATAATTTTATTGCTTATAGAAGCTGAAATTTTTCATTAAAAGGTTTGTATTATTTCTTTTAATAACTTTCTATGGTATTCAAATAGTGCAAGTGTTGTTGATTACATGTTGAGATGTGTTTTTGGGTAATGTCATGACTTAGATTAAACTTTTTCATTCTGGGCTTTAATCTAGTTGGAAGCCTCACCCAATAATTTTAAGTCAGGTTCAGTGTGCGTAGTTGTGGCGTAAGAAATTTGTGTACTAGTTTGCTTATGTGGTGTTATCATTTTTAACCGATAGAAAAGAAAACTGCCTAGTCCATTATCAAACACCTATTGCATCACCAGAAGATTGTACTTCCATTATCATATATGGGTAGAGCTAGATATGTTTGCATTATTGTTGTATCACTACTACAAAAGCTACTATATTAAAATAGATATATGCATGCATTCACATAGTCTGGGTTTCTCGATCATTCGTTGCTTAATAACTTGTATTTATTGATGCTGTCATTTCAGAATAGTTCCTTTCAAGAATTGTTGCCTCTCGTCAGACAGCATATTATTGATGGTTTCACTCCCAAGGCACTTGACGTGTTTCGAAGAGAATTTGATTTCTTTGACAAGGTTACATCTATTTCTGGTGTACTCTTTCCACTTCCAAAGGAAGAACGTCGAGCTGGTATCCAGAGGTATGCTTGTAATCTGTTGATGTTTCCTTAAAAAAAAAAGGCTTTTGATGCTTGCAAACATGGATAGTTTAAAAACATGCATACACATAAGCACATGCATGCATATATTTATGTCTCTATGTATGCATCTATGTGTATGCCGTTGAAGCTAATAGGCAATGTGCTTTACCAGAGAGTTGGAGAAAATTGAACTTGAGGGAGAGGATCTCTATTTGCCAACTGCTCCTAACAAGCTTGTCAGGGGTATTCGGGTAGATAGTGGAATACCCTTGCAATCTGCAGCAAAAGTTCCTATAATGATAACATTTAATGTTATTGATCGGAGTGGGGACCATAATGATGTAAAACCTCAAGCTTGTATTTTCAAGGTAAGCTTACCCTCTTACATTTCAAATTGATTAGACCCATAAAAGGTATTTTCAAAACCACCTATGGTCCACAGAAGATCCATTTTCATCACCCCTTGATGAAAATCAACCAACCTGCTCCCCAGCCCTTTCTCTAACCTTTTCTTTAACTTTTTTTTTTAATTATAATGGAATGAATAAGTTACATGGTGCAAACAACTTTAGTTTTCCTGATTTAGTCGTGATCTCTTATTTATTACTATGAAAATTTGACACCAGGAATTTTTTTCTTCATTCATGGCTTAACTGAGCTCCTTTTCTTCAAGGTTGGAGATGATTGTCGCCAGGATGTTCTTGCTCTTCAAGTGATTTCCCTTCTTAGAGACATATTTGAATCAGTTGGAATTAATCTTTATTTATTTCCATATGGTGTACTCCCAACTGGCCCGGAGAGAGGAATTATTGAGGTTTGAATCTCTTTCAACCCAATTACTAGGTTCATGCATGTGCACGTGTCTGCAAATGCGTGCATGCTTTGCATATGTGCTACTTTGCTGGTTCTTATGCTGAGATCTTATTCTTTAATCTCCAGGATACCATATAAGCAATAGATATTTAACATTTCTTCTCAGCACCTTACATGCTAGGCAAGCTTCAGGCTCCATTTTTTATTTTGATTGTGATGAGGACCACAGCTTTTAACAAATACAGGAGAGAAAACTACAATTCGGGGGACAAGGCATCCCCTGAATGGACAAATCTTTAATGTACATCTATGAAGCTTTGGGCGACATTTGACTTCTGTCTTTGTCTAATTCTTTGGCATAGTTTAAGACTCCGGTATTTGGAGAAAGCAATTCAAAATGAAAGGTTTTATGAGTCGTCAAAGTAAGATTTTCGGAACTACATTGATTATGTCCAAGGGCCCTTAGGGGTATGAGGGACTTGATGGGGTACAACATGTTTTTCTTATTTATTTTTAAAAATCTTTTGTAATCTACTTGGTGGAAAGAAATCCCTTGTTTTTTTTCTTTGTTTTTGTTTCTGACCATAGTAGTACGTGCATATTTGGTTGTTTTCTCAATATATTTTGTCTTGCAGGTTGTACCTAATACACGGAGCAGAAGTCAGATGGGTGAAACCACTGATGGTGGTTTGTATGAGATTTTTCAACAGGACTACGGCCCTGTTGGCTCTCCCAGCTTTGAAGCTGCACGTGAAAACTTCATCATTAGCAGTGCCGGTTATGCCGTTGCCAGCCTTTTACTTCAACCAAAGGATCGACACAATGGGAATCTTCTGTTTGACAAGTAGGAATCTGATCTATCCTTTCTTTTTCTTCCATAACGTTTTTCTTTTTGTCAATATATGAGTTAGTAAGCACTATGTGAATCAATATACAAGGCACACCACAACTATGACAACGTGGCAAACTCAAAACTAATCTTCTAACCCCTTATGCATGATAAGCCATCTCCAAATGCTAGTACTTGGATTGAAGCATATAAGATTATACAATACTTGATTTAAAACTGATGTCAACATGCCTGACAATGCAGCGTTGGAAGGCTTGTTCATATTGATTTTGGTTTCATCTTGGAAACTTCACCGGGTGGAAACATGCGCTTTGAAAGTGCACACTTTAAGCTTAGCCACGAGATGACACAATTGCTAGACCCTTCTGGGGTTATGAAGAGTGACACCTGGAACCAATTTGTGAGGTAGTAAGAGCCTCCTTCCTATGTTCCTGGGTAATCTTTTTACATTGAAATTTTTATTCCGCCAAAATTTTAAAATCATGTTCTGTTCTGTATAATATGTCCACAGCTTGTGCGTTAAGGGTTACCTTGCTGCCCGCCGATACATGGATGGGATCATCAACACAGTTTCGTTAATGCTAGACAGTGGACTGCCTTGCTTCAGTAGGGGAGATCCGATTGGAAATCTTCGTAAGAGATTTCATCCCGAGATGAGTGAGCGTGAGGCGGCCAATTTTATGATCCATGTATGCACAGATGCCTACAACAAATGGACAACTGCTGGCTACGACTTGATACAGTATCTGCAGCAGGGCATTGAGAAGTAAAAAAGGAGAGCTTTGGAGCTCGTCTACAAATGTACATGATTGCTTGTATTTTATAGTAATTATTGTTGTCTTATAGCTGCAATTTTTTTCCCGAGGGATCTCCACTTTATAGGTTTGAGAGTACTGTTAAAACGGCATGAGATTGAAATCATTGTATTCTAGGGATGGAATTCCTCGTGAGGTTTGTAAAAATACAGTTTGTAGTTATTTTATATATATGGAATTCAAAATTTATTGCTTCCGAGTGATTAATGGAACCAAGTTACAAGCACTCCTTGAATAAAATATGTAGATGACATTATAAGGTAAAATTGTGTGAATTATGACTATCCATGGATGTCAAGATTTCGATAAAAAAGAAAGGAAGAAAACGAAGGATTTTGCATAGAATTTTATGATTAGCTTAGCTCGTCTTTTGGTTTCATTGGAAATGTTTGAACCTCTGACCTAGTATAATCCTAATCCTAACCCATTTTCCCGGTATGCTTTGAATCAAAATCCAACAAAATATCTTATGTCAAGAGAATGAAAATGCAAAGGGAATAATACATGTCAAAGAATTCTAATGTGCAATAAAGAGTAAAATGGCATGTAATTTATCAACAAAGGAATTATGGTAGCCAAAGATTACTTGTCGCAAGTAGTATTCTGTTTAATGGAAAACACTTGTTAAAATGAGATACCATTTTCCTTCTCAACTACAGGTTTTCTTCTATACGCTATAGATTTTTATGTTCACTTTTTTTCTTTTGTTAACCAGTACATAATTTTTTATTCACTATTATTATACCCAATATAGGAGCCTAAATTATAAAAAAAAACTTACATGAAATGAACTTTAAAAACACACCCAAAGTCCATTTATAACATAACAAAAAGGCTTTTAATTTCTTTTAAATTATAGAACTGCCATTGATTTCTTAAAACAAACCCAACACTAAAACTTCATAAAAAAGCCCAAAACACTCAATAGGGCATTAAAGTAATTTAATAATCAAAATTAAATTCAATAGGGCCAGCTGTCATTTTTTGGATTTTTTTTTGTTTTTTTATAGAAATTAAATGATGTAGGGTTTGTTTATAGTTTTAGTGCTAAGAATGAGTATATGACTAAATATCTCTATTTTTTTTTTAATTATAAAGCTTGCCATGCAATTCTCCAAAAGATAAGAAAGTCATTGATATCAATGATATATCAAACAAATAGAAACCAATGGGGTGTTAGGCATTTGGTGTGCATTCAAGTGGTCCTAAGTTCAAGCCTCCATGGTACCCGTGTGTGTATGAGTTTCCCTCTCACCTTTCCTAACTTTGACAAAAGAGAAAAAAAGAAAGAAAATAAAAGACCAAAGAAAATAGAAATAGAACAAACTAGAATTAACCAAGAATCGGAGAGTAAGAGTAAGCAAAAACAATATTTTTTTTGGTCGAATAAGCGAAAACAGTTGAAGATACCACCAATATATTGATTCAAATTTCTTTGTATTTTGACACAATTTCTCAGTCGCCATACAATACAACATAAAACAAAAGAGAAAAAAGAAAAATATGAGAGAAAATGGAGACGGAAATCATTGGCTTAAGCTTGAGCTAGCATTGATATTATGTCAAGGCATGACCATCCAAAAGCATCACAACCCCAAATGCCTCAGGCCCGAGCCTCACTTCTCCTACTATTTTATACTAGATTTGGCCCTTCACGACGAGCCATTGAGGGGACTCCGGCATTACAAGGATCCCGAGGATGAGGAAGATGGAGGGGAATGCCACCGGTGCCAAGCATGAGGCGCCAGCCCGGTTGGGAGCCTGGAGAAGGCGTATGATGAGATGCAGCCTAGGAGGAGACCAACGTTCATGAAAATCTGTAACACAAGAACAATTAAATAAGATCCAACAAAACTCTACTTTTTTACGAAAGATTTCAACCTTAAATCTCCACTCCTCGTATTACACTCATTACATTTTACTTCAACGCAATATTGTTTATAATCTATAATTAATTATGTCATCAGTATATATGTGACATACATGTAACATATCAAGATTAGGCCGGGACTAGCTAGCACTTCTATATAAAGTTGAACTTATTTATCTTCTTTTTGCTTTAATTCTGAAACAAATTCTGCATGCACGCAAGACTAATAGACTATAGTACAGTAATAATATAAAGTTTTAAATTGTGCAATTAATTAATGAAATTAAGTGAAATGAATTGGGAATATATATATATATATATATATATATATATATATATGACCTCTGGGAAGGTGGCAAGGAGGCCTCGAAAGGAAGCAGGAGAGACCTCAGCAGTGCAGACAGGAGCAATCATGGAGGCCAAGCCAACACCAATGCTTGCTGCCAAGTTGCTTGCTGTGAGAAAAGCATAGCTATTGGCACAAGCCATGAGCACAGCCCCGATCAAGAACATAAACCCTGACAATAGAATTGTGTATCTGCGAGCAATCCCATCGCATATTTTGCCTCCAGCTAAGGAACCAATCAGAGAGTAGAAGTTGAAAATCGCGAGGAAGATTTCTACCTTCACATCTGAGATTTTTAGCTCTTTTGTGATGTATATAGTATTGCTCTACTCATTGAACCAAAATCTGCAAATCAAATAGGAGTCCATATGACTTAATAAGTAGTATACTCTACTCTAAGTAGTACTTATGTGTTAGGTATATTATGTTATATTTACCTAGCAATTAGGTACATTATTTTATATTTACTTAGTATTTAGGTATATTATCTTATATTTACCTAGTATTTAGGTACATTATGTTATATTTACCTAGTATTTAGGTACATTATGTTATATTTACCTAGTAGGTACATTATCTTATATATATTTACCTAAGAATTAGGTATATTATATCATATTTACCTACATTACTACAAAAACACTTTGTGCGACGAAATAAGTTTGTTGCGCAAAACCTACGCTACTATATTTTGGGCCCACATGATCCGTCGCGCAAATCTCGTGAAGATAGGGTTTGCTCGACGAAACCTAATCTTTGTCCTGTAGAGCTACTTTGCGCGACGAACCTTAAAGTCACGCAAATCTTCCTTGCGCGACGAATACTAACGTCGCGCAAATATTTGCGCAACGCAATATTTTTTGTATTTTAAAAATTTTTAATTAAAATAAACTAATTTAATAGTTTGCGCGATGAAATATTTTGTTGCGCAAGATTTTTGACTTTTTGTTTTATTATTTCTCTTATATTAATTTTTTTGAATTTTTAAATTTAATTTAATTGTATGTTTTTTTAATTACTTCAATTTAAATTGACATATTCAAAATAAAATTACATATTTAAAATAGTGATCAAATTATCCAATAAATATATATATATAATATTCAAAATGTACACATAAATTAACAAAGTACAATAATACAATCATAATACAAGCCTATTGTGGTGGTAGTGGTGGGTGATATGTTTCGATAGCGTCCTAATCCTTAACTTTAGCCGTCAAAGTGTCAACGATTCCCTACAAAAAAAAAAGGCATAATCTCCCCTAAAATTGTTATACCCCAAATCCAACCCAAACTCCAATCCTCTCCCTATACTCAACCCCAAACCCCACACAAACTCAAAACTAACTCCAAAAACACATATTAATAAAAAAAAAAATTAAAATTTGGAGAGAATATACCTTTTGGCAAGATTGAGAGTGAGTGAGAATGAGAGGGAGAAGTGACTGTGAGATAATTAGAGAAGATAGTGAGAGGGAGATGAGAGAGTGAGTGAGAGTGAGAGATAGTGAAAAGAGAGATGAGAGAGTGAATGAGAGTGAGAGATAGTGAAAAGAGAGATGAGAGAGTTAATGAGAGTGAGAGATAGTGAAGAGAGAGATGAGAGATTAAGTGAGAGGAGTGAGTGTGAGAGAAAGGATCGGATTTGGGGAGAGGGAAAGAGAGAGGAGAGGTAAGAGTAGAGAAAGACATTGAGAAAATGGTGGAGGATTTATTTTGGTTTTAAAAACCGTATCACTTTGCGCGACGAAATATTGGTCGCGCAAATTCTTAAAAAAATAAAATAAAATAAAATTCATGTGTCCCATTTTTGGTGCCTGCCCAAATTTTTAGAGTTTTGCATGATGAACTGTTGGTCGAGCAAACTTTTGAGAGACGAAAAATTGGTTCGTAGCCCAATATTTATAAAAATAATTGTTTTGAATAATAAAAAATAAAATAATTTTATTTTACGATTTGAAATATAAATAAGGTTAAGGCGACCAAATGTGTTTTCGTCTCGCAACGAAAATAATAAAAAATAAAGAAATAATTTAGTTTAACAATATAAAATATAAAAATAAGTAAATAAGGGTTAGGCCACGAAATATTGATATTCGTTGAGCAAAGTTTTCAAAAAAATAATAAAAACTTATGAAAACAACTATATCTTAAAATTTATAATCTATATATATAAAGTAAAAGGCAGAGAATGGTGAAACATTCAAAATACCAAAAAATGCCCTTGGTTAATGCAAACATCAAGAATTGAAATTATTAATTAAATGAGGATAATATGGTAAATTCATACTTTTTCGTATTTAAAAAAATTACAATTAAAAGAAAAATCAAATAATGGATCCTATTTTTATGGAACACAACTACCTATTATCTTTTTTAATTCTAAAATAAATTTAAAATTTTCTTCAAAAATGCCTCTCGCAGGCGCGAAAGCGCGTGCGGAGAGGCTAGTGTATAATTAAATAAAAAAAATTAATTGGTTTGCCCGACGCATGTTTACATTATGACGTCATGCTATTGGTTTTTGCACAACGACCCCATTGTTATATTTAAATTTTTTATTATTATTATAAAGTTTACTGAAAATGTGACTTTACTCCCTTCAAATTCAAAAAAATTTATGTTTACATAAAACCCACAATAATATATGTTTCTAACAAAAACCCAATCCTAACTACAATAATAAATTTAAAGCTACTAATAAATATATATACTATTCAATTTCTTAAGTGTTATACGTACAAAATAATTAAATTTAAAGCTACTTAATAAATAAATAAATAAATAAAACACACACACACACACACACACACCATTCAACGATCCAACCGTCAAACTTGTTTGTATATACTTCGAGATTGTATACCCCAAAATAGCAACAAAAAAAAAACATTCAGAGATCTAGTAACGGGACAAAACTTTTCGATGGTTATAAATGAAAAATCACGATTTAACGGTTATTTTAAGTTCGATTTTGATGATTTTTTTTACAGCTACACTCCTTGACCCTATATGTATACAATGACTGAATTTGATCTTCAATTTAAAATATTTACACTAGTGGAAACCACAAAATCTTATGTTATATTTAACGAAAGTATAAATAAACTCTTAATTGTTAGTGAATATATTGTTTTGATGGCATACGCATTCTACGAAACTAGTTTCAACGATCCAATCATCAAACTTGTTTGTTTATACTTCGAGATCATATACGCCAAAAATCGAAAAAAATAAACATTCAGAGATCAAGTAATGGGACAAAACTTTTCGACGGTTATAAATGAAAAATCACGATTTAATTTTTATTTTAACTCCGATTTTGATGATTTTTTTTTACAGCTACACTCCTTGACCCTATATGAATAAAATGACTGAATTTGATCTTCAATTTAAAATATTTACACTAGTTGATACCACAAAATCTTATGTTATATTTAACAAAAGTATAAATAAACTCTTAATTGTTAGTGAATATATTGTTTTGATGGCATATGCATTCTGCGAAACTAGTTTCAACAATTCAACTGTTAAACTTGTTTGTTTATACTTCGAGATCATATACACCAAAAATGGGAAAAAATAAACATTCAGAGATCAAGTAATGAGACAAAACATTTCAACTGTTATAAACGAAAAATCATGATTTAATAGTTATTTCAATTTTGATTTTGATGATTTTTTACAGCTACACTCCTTGACCCTACATGAATACAATGAACTAATTCGATCGTCAATTTAAAATATATATTTCCTAACAAAAACCCAATCCGAACTACAATAATATATTTTTCTAACAAAAATCCAATCCTAACTAAAATAATAAATTTAAAGCTACTTAATAAATATATATATACCGCTTAATTTCTTAAGTGTTATGCATACAAAAAAAAAAATAAATAAATTGGTTTAGGTGACGAAATATTTGGATTACGTCATGCAAAGATTTAAAAAAATAAATTTTTTATTTTATTTATTTTTGTAAAGAGTTTACGCGACGGAACACACTTCGTCGCTGAAGACTTTGTGCAATGAAGTTTATTGTTTTGTCGCGCAAAGTCACTTTGAGAGACGATGTTTTGTCGTCGTGCAAAGAGACTTTGTGTGGTGATGTGCGTTTTGTTGCGCAAAATTTAGTCACGTAGGACTTTGAGCTACAATGTTTTGAGTTTCGTCGCACAAAGTGACTTTGAGTGATGAATTATTTTTCATCACACAAGGTTTTTTTTTTTTTACTAGTTAGTAGTTAGGTAAATATTTGTTGGGAAGATATCATCAATAATTCTTCTACTTTTTTTTTGAGAGAAAGCGATATTGCATTCATAAATCAAGCACAAAGTCTAAAAGCCATCAAGGCCCGAACAAGAACGGTAACAGTTACAGATGCCCATATAGGGTTACAAGTGTGGGCTGTTAGAAATGTGCCTTAAGAGCCAATACATTTGATGTAATCTCCTTAGAATACATTTCGTAAATAAAGGACAAACTTATTTTGTTATCTATTACATCGTGTAAAGAAACAAATGTCCAGGGTATGCTATATAAGAGATAAAGTAATCTAAAGAAGTTTAGATTCATGAGACCTTTAATCTCTAACTGTAGTACCCCAAAATGTTCCTGATCATAGGTTATCAAATAAGCATTGATAAACCGTCAAGATTAGCACATATTATGTATGCTCAATTGGGAGGATGGTTAGTCACAAACCATTTGTGTAGTTGACACTAATACAAGTATGTGGGTGCTCATTAGTGAATGAGTTCACTGAACGCGATCAATCGTAGTTCTCGTATGGAGTATTTATCTATATGTCAAACGAGAACTCATAGTTGCAATAATGCAAATTAGTCCTTAGACCTGAGGCATCATGGTTGTCCTGTAATGCGTTATTGATCTTTGATAGCTCTTAAAGGCAAGTCGTAAAAGATTTGTCTAAAGTGTTATTGGGATCTCTTAATTCATCATAGGGGCATGTGAATGTACAATAAGGAATCTCTACTTTTGATAAAGAAAGAGAATGTTTCAAGATGTGATTCAGCAAATCTTCGGCCGAAGTATTTGAACATGATTTAGAAAGTGTTTTAGTCATGTTCTATTGAATCACATGAGGTTAATCATATTAGGGGTTTGACATTATCAATCCGTACCCTGTAAATATGATTGGAAACATTGTATAAGAGAAGGACCGTATTGCATTGCAATTCCAACTGAATAGGTTCTTTGTCTATTCTGATTAGCTTGGGTAGCCATGATATGTTGCTAGATGTCACTCTTGGCTTGTGGAAGTCCTAGGATAGATTGTGATCAATCCGAATAAAGGAAGAATTAAAAGGGGGTTTTAATTCCAGTTGGTTAGAAGGAGTTCTAATTGTTTTCCCACTGCCTTGCTAAATTAGAACCTAATGGATCGCACACCTTAAATGGTTAACTTTGAGTAATACAAATGAGAATGAGGAAATCAATTTGATTGATTTAATGTGGATGATTTACTACGTGTAAAATGGTATTTGGGCCTCCGTAATGGTTAATGAGAAGCCCAAATGGTTGGGTATCAAGCCCAAGGGCTTTATACACTTAAAGATTATGGTTTAAGTGTCATAAGGCCCAATTTTGGAAGCCCAATGGGGTTTGTCCGAAAATGCATATATAGATATGTATGAGAATTGTTTCAATGAGCAAGTGAATAAGCTAATTAACATACAAACACAATCCAACATCAACCAAAGGGGTTCGGGAGATTAAAGAGAGATAAAAGAGAGTTTTCAAGAGTGAAACACTTTCATCTTTCAAAGTGGTTTAGATTGAAACCAATCTTGAGATTCTTGAACTAGCATTCTTGTATTCTCAAGGTACTCCTTCTCATCTCAAGGTTCCATTGGTGTCGAGACTTAGAGGCCATATCCTTTTGTGGCTCACAAGGAGGAGAAAGATCAAAGAGGAGATCAACAAAGGGAAATCATCAAGAGAAGACCAAAACACAACTTGGTTCATATTATAGCATCAAGGGTAATTAAGACTTATCCTTTTCTCTTGTACTTTCCTTTATGAAATCATATCAATGTTCATGGCTTAAGATACTTGGAAGAAGTTTTGTTTTTGAATTTAAACAACCACCATATTCTTCCGCTGCGATTAATTTGATTAAATGCAAGTTTAATATTCAAATGAACTTCTTAAAAATGTTTTAATACCAACATGGGCAGCACAAGCCCAGAAGGAGAGAACACCGAGATCATTGGGAGCTCCTCCAGTCATGACCATAGAAGGCCAGAGAGAAAGCGGTAAAAGATCCGCTGGCCAGTTTAAATCCGGCATAGATCACTAAACGCCTAAAGCTAAAAGCCTAGGTACCCAAACTACAAATACAACAGAACTTTAACTCTCACAAGTAAAATACAAGTAGAGACTGTAACAAGCTACACACTCAAATGAGTAGAAGCATTGAAATACAACAAGAAAACAGCAAGGATAAAGATCTGCACAGCAAGCTCAACAACTCCAGGAAGAGCAGATCTCACCCAAAAATGACCAGGCCGATGGGCAGTCCCCAGGAACGACTAGATCTGAGTAGATCTGAACAGGAGCACCAAAAACCGAGCCTACCACTGTGCAGACCGCCGATAGAACAACCAGAAAATCACTAACCCACCAAGATCAGCCGCAGTTGCAGCATAAAAGAGGGTAAAGAGAGATTTGGGCAAACCAAACCAATAGGAAAGAGCTTGGAAAAAGAAGAAGAAAAATCGCAAGCAGGGGGAGAGAGGGACGGTAGAGAGCAGAGGAGGTTTGTGAGGAAGGAAAGGGAGGAGAAAGGTTGGAAAAATGAAGATGGCCACCAACCCCCAAAGGGGGCGGTGGCTGAGCTTTCAGAGAGAGTTTTTCTTCAGTCAGAGAGAGTTTTTTTTCCTGGATTTTGGTATTTAAAATGCCTTCATGACGTCAATAGAAGGATTCCAAATTTAAAATCCAAAATCTATTTAGAAGGAAAGAATCGATACATTAATTTGGATTTTCAATTACTGTTCTTTACTTATTTACCTTAAAGGGTAAAATTGACACATGAAAAAAATTAATGAAAGTTAATGGACCCAAATCTACAGCAAAAAAGGTGTGGACTAAACCCAACGACGGCTAGGAATTTTAGACTTAGATCGAAGAACCCCAAATCCGATGTTTTGTTGTTAGTAATATTTAGTGGGTTTAGGGTTAGGGTTTATTTATGATTATGTTAAGAAATGTGGTTCTATTGGTCCTGAATTTGCGTTGGGCGTGAAGTTGTATACCTCTTTGCTTTTGGAAATGAATATTTGCAGTTGATTATATATAAAATTGCTATGTGGTTTCAGGTTGCAACTGCAATTCTATGTTCTTCAAAAAAGAAAGATCTACAGAAACCCAATTTCATAGCAAATCAAATTGGGATTTGGCTAGACAAATACAATTGCAAATTTTCTTACGAAATCTTAGATACATATAAAAAGGCAAAAGGAACAAGATGAGAGATTTTCTCTGAAAATTCAGATGCAGAGAACACATGCAGTGATGGGGGAAAAGCTTGAAATGACCTTGATAGTTTTTGGGATACCTTTGGCTTTTGCTTTGGCTTTGATACAAAGATAAGAAAGCTGGTTTCAGGCTGAACTGGTGTATGAGGAAGGACATGGTGGAGCATGCACTTCCACTACTCCTTCAAGCATCTGCACAACCTTCCTCATAGTCGGCCGAAGAGACGGGTCTTCTTGGATACACCAAATAGCAACCATCACACTCTTTTCCAGATTCTTTTTATCATGCAAAGCCTCAGTTTCGTGATCTAGAACAGCATCTATTTTTCCTTCTTGGTAGCAATCATAAACCCAATTGGTTAAAATCGCTTTCTCTTCGCAGTTATTATTGACGCTTCTCCTACAGCAGATGATCTCAAGTAGTACAACACCAAAGCTATACACATCAACTTTGGTAGTGATTGGCATGTTCCTAAACCACTCGGGTGCGGCATACCCTTTTGTTCCTCGGACGCCAGTAGAAGTGTGGCTCTGATTCATCATCGAAAGCTTTGCCAATCCAAAATCAGCTATCCGGGCAGTGTAATAATCGTCAAGAAGTATGTTCTGAGGCTTTATATCGCAATGGATGATTGGGGTGCTGCACTCTTCATGTAAGTACTCAAGTCCTTTGGCAATTCCATAAGCAATTTCGATTCGTTGCCCCCAACTTGGTTTCACATCAGCAAAAAGGAAGCTTGCTAATGTGCCATTGCTCAAGAGTTCATATACTAGTAAACGTTGTTGTCCCTCGTCACAATATCCGAGCAGACGTACCAGATTCTTGTGATGTATCTTCCCAATTACATTCACTTCTGCCTTGAATTCCTTATCACCATCTTGTTTCACGCGGTGTAGCTTCTTCACTGCCACTTGGACTTGAGAACCATTTTGTATTATTCCTTTGTAAACTACCCCAAAAGAACCCCTTCCTAATTCTTCCGTGAATCCATTTGTAGCTTCCTGAAGCTCTTGGTAACTAAAAGGACGCAAATTTATGTTCAAACCACTTTGCATAATCCTGACCTGTTTCTTCTGAAAAGTGAAGAATAGTCCAAGAGAAAATGCAGCAGCAATTAACACAAGACAAACCAAGAGAGCGGTAACCAAAATCACCTGTCGTACACCCGTGAAAGTGGTCTGGTTATTCTTCTTATCATCTGGACTTGGCGATGGAGGGACTGGTAGAGTTGAATTGTCCTTCCTGAATTTGATGAAGGTCGTTGCATGAAGACTGCTATCCACTCTCCCATTTGAGAGGGGCAACTCCTTTTTCCAACAGGTTTGATTGCTGTAAATAGCAACACCACATAAACAATCTTGAATGCAGGACTCACTGCAATTGTCTGCAGTAAATTCCTCTGAACGCGCATACTCTGAGTTTAGCCAATCAGTATTTGTTAGCACCTGAACATCATATAGATGCTCTTCTTCTTCTTCTTCACAGTTTTTTATGAAATTGGGTTTGCAGCTTCCGTATAGGTCATTTGGATCAAGCAAAGAGAACCCTATTGGGCATTCACATTTTGGCCTCTTATCTGCTGCACTGAGTGTGCAGATACTATTGAACCCACAAACCCCAGGACCTGAATCAGCATCAATATCCAGGCAAATATTTTCTGGCTGTGACCAAAGAGGTTCCCAGCTTGCATTGCCAGAAAAAGTCTTTGGGTGAACATACTGAGCAAAAACCCCATCAAAGTTAAGAGTTGCTCTGGTATAATAGGCCATTGCAGAGACCCTATTTCCCCATGTGAGAGGGTATTTTCCACCATTCTCTCTCAGGACATACATGTAGCCTGAATCATTGAAAACCAACTGTTTACCTTCACTTCCTGGCACTGTCCCTGTGGTAGTGGCGCTTTGATAGTACGGTGTGTTAGTAGACCCTGTTGTGAAGTTTATGGAGTTGAGCACAAGGTTCCCGTCTTGCTGCAACCGTAGCTGGAACCGTCCTTTGGAATAGTTAGTCTTCGATTGTCGAGAAACAAGGTTTCCTCCTGTTTCAATTATCTGTCCAGGCAATATAGTATCAGCAGGATTCTTGAAAGACTCCCACAACTTCTTTGAACTGTCATCTTCAAGAACAAAGTTGCCGGTATCATTGAAAACCCCATTGGCAACAACACCAACTATGGTTTCAGATTTCCATAACTCTTCGCCTCGAGGACTTGTGAGCACTAGTCCACTGTGAGCAGTCAAATTCACAGTTGATCCCAGAGGTGCAGCAGGTGCAATTGCAGGCTTATTATTTGCATACCAAACTATGGTTCTGTCCGGTATTTTGGCATACCATATTGAAAGCAAGAAAAGATCATTGTTTCCAAGTGGCCAAAATCCAAAGGCAAAATGACCAGATGGAGAAAGCCATGATGAGGAGGATTTTCCTTCTGCAGTTGCAGTAAGATAAGCACCAACTGCTATGCTACCATTAGTTTGGGAAAGCACTAGAATTGGTTGTAGAAACAATGAGGACAGCAGAAGCAGCTGTGCAGTAAAAGCCATTTCGATTTTCTAGCACCAATTTGGCTAAGCAATCACTATTTAAAGAAGAAACAAACTAAGAACAATTAGATTAATAAGTCTAAGATGGACCTAAGTCTAAGGTTCAGAATCATGATCCATGGATATTCTGCAACTTTTCAAGTTCCAGTTTCCATGATTAACAGCTGGAGCGCTGTCTTTTTGTTTTTGGATTGTGTTGTGGGTTCAAAGTCCTTTTCAATGTTTTATAATGCAGGGTAATTTACTTGGAAGCTGCAATTTTCTTTGACTCCTTCAAGCATCAAATTATGTCCATTTTAGATCATTTTCATTTGAGTTTATTATTTCCAAGCTCTTTGAAGAAAAATAAAAAAAGAGCGGCAGCTGGTCGGTCATGGTTGAATATTATCCCATATTGAAAATTTAAAGGACATAGCATATAACTTCATAAGATTATTTGTCAAAACTTTACACTGGCAATTTCACAAACCTGTTGAAGAATATGAGTCCCACATCGGAAACGTGACTAAATAAAATACAAAATATAATGAATTGTTCTACTACTAATAGACCGAGGCCTTTTGTGATAAAACTCCACACCTATGGGCTTTATAGGTGGTTAAGTTGGGGGACAATATCGGTGTTGTTAGTAGTGGGCCACTGGCCCGTCTCTCTGAAATTTGACTTGGTATCAGAGCGGGTTGATTGACTGGGCCTGAATTGGGCCTCTACCCTTACCCAATATGTGGTGTTCACATGTTGGGCCTGAATGTTTACCCCTACCCTTTACCCAATACGTGGTGCTCACGTGTTGGGCTTGAATGATTAACTTCGATGTAGACTTGGCTTCACGTGTGGTCCACTATGTGGTGGTCCCACGTGAGGGGGCGTGTTGAAGAATATGAGTCCCACATCGGAAACGTGACTAAATAAAATACAAAATATAATGAATGGTTCTACTACTAATAGACCGAGACCTTTTGTGATAAAACTCCACACCTATGGGCTTTATAGGTGGTTAAGTTAGGAACAATATCGGTGTTGTTAGTAGTGGGCCACTGGCCCATCTCTTTGAAATTTGACTAAACCCACTTATACTAATGTAGTGTGTTTTTTTTTTTTTTGGGTCAAGAATATACTAATGTAGTCTGAGGATCAAATTTGGACATTTCAAAATGGAGAGACCACCAACTCAAACTAAATACATGATCATTGAATAATTGTGATTAATATTATATTTCTCGGAGAGGAGGATATATATATATATATTTTCTACTAACATTTTGGTTCTTGTTTTTATTGTTGTACCTTTATGAATATTTTTCTGTTCTGGTGGTAGAAAACAT
The DNA here is from genome assembly GCA_020226455.1 of Prunus salicina. NCBI lineage: Eukaryota > Viridiplantae > Streptophyta > Magnoliopsida > Rosales > Rosaceae > Prunus > Prunus salicina. Next base: position 14,146,017 of record CM035347.1, on the reverse strand, counting down.
TTACCTCTACTTCTTGTCTTTGTTGTAAATTTTCCTTCCTTCCTCCCTTTTAGCTAAAAATATGGAAAGTTGTATAGAAATTTAAAAAAAAAAGAAAGAAACAAGAAGAAGGACGGATACAGCTGGAAATGAGTCATAAAAGAGCTGCTGTCAAATTTGAGCTTAGAGTTGTGAGGGTAGGGTTTCGTAGGTAGCAGTAGGACAGAATTGGAAAAAGATGGAAGAAAGACCCCATCAAGTGAAGACTAGAAAGTCTTCAAGTGGATGAGACTTTGAATGCCAAATATTTCTCTTGTGAAAATTCAAAAATATCTTCTGCGTCCATGTATCCATATTTTCGTAGTCATCTGTTCTTTGCACTTGACAAACAAAGAACATGACCCGCTGACACGAATTTTTCACCATAGTTCCAACGGCACGACCAAGAACACGACCCGCTAATTTGCCACCCTAGCTCCAAGGACACGAAAAGAACACGACCCACTGACACGAATTTTCCATCCTTCCAAGTCAAAAGATGTAATAAATATGAGCTTATTAACCATTTAAGTGTAGCAGTCAAAATTCAATAGTAATAAATATAGAAAATTCAGTATAACTCCAAAATCGAAAACAGAAGTTGGATGCAATCCTTGTATTTGTTGTTGTTGATACAAGTACTTTGACTTTTGTGCCACGTATGATTATATTCTTTTTTATATTTACATATTATTGTTTTCATTTTTAAATTACTTTGTTATTCCCATCATGCCCCTAAAAATTAAATAAGGTAAGAAATTTATTTTTGTCATAATAATTAGCTATATTTTTTAAATAATTAAATAAGGCAACAAATCACGTCTTCTATAATTTTTGAAATAGCTATTATATTTCAATCATGCTCCTGTATAAATGTTGGCTTTCTTTTTGTTGTGGCTTTGTATTCATGCACTATTGCAACTTGTACACAAGGTACATAAATATTCTTTTACTCCTTGTCACAGCTTTTGTTATTCACTTATTTTGTTTGTTTGTTTTCTTATTTGAAAATACAATTCCTCACTAATATACTTTCATATTGGTTTACGTTTGATTTTGTTTAGCTCACTTTTTTTCTTCATATTTTTGTTGCTGTAAAGTTAATTCCCACCTAATATCTTTAATTAAGATGCAATTAACCATTAACACATGCGGATTTTGTGTTTTCCCCCAACATCATTTTCGATTCCTTTGTTTCTTGATAGTTGTAGGGGCTTTTTCGTTCCAGCAGCCTGACGAATGGGCCTGGGCTGCTGTAAGAAGAGAACAAGAGAAAAACCCCAAATGCTTGAGTTCTAAAACAAGCTCCTAAGAGAGTTTTTAAAAAACCTAGTGAGATTTTGAACGAACCCTCTTAGGGTCACTTCACTAATACCCACATAAGCATGATAATTTCGTTAATGACTTAACTTGAGGGGCATGTGGCATGGGAGCTAAGCTTTCATGAGTTCAGCAATTTGAGAGAGAGAAAATAGCATGAATTTCTTATGGAGGAGAGATTGGCATGATTCCTATCCTAAGAGAGAAGAAGAGAGGAGAACGAAGATGGGTTTGGGTGGCTTGAGTAATTTCCAGATTTCTTGACAAAGCTTGGTCAAGTTCTGGATCGTTGGGTTGTGGATGATGATTTTTGGGTGGCAAAGTCTCCTTTTATAGGCGTTTAGGAGCTTCGTTCTTGCTTGGTCTTCTTCTTCCTTTTTCTTGGGCAGCTCCTACTTAGCCCTATTTTGATGAATTTCTTCATCCCAGAGACCTTGGTAAGGAACCCTTTGTGGTTCCAATGGCTTGGCGCAGCTGGGCTTTCCCGTTGAGGGGAGAGCGCCACCTGCTTTTCCTATGGCTTTTCCAAGACAACAGTTACAGAGGAAAGGGAGGAGATGGAGTCCTTTTACCCGATGGGTTTTCCTCTTATTCCCATGGGTTTCCTCTGGTTTTACCGTGGTTCTCACGTGGCTACTGTTTGGAGGTTTGCAGGGATAGGATTTGACGCCAGATTTTTACAAGTTTGCTGGGCTTGGGCTTGTGCATGTGGTATTGGGTTCTATAGCTTAACAGGCTTTTGTCAAGCCGCTGGAAGAGGGTTTTTCTCTCAACTCTATTGCTGGGGACTGGTCTAGACATTTTGGTGGCTTTTGGTATTTTTCTTAGAGTATGGGGCAATTCTTCTCCTCTCTCTCGTGCTAGCCCATGTGTTTGGGCTCAAGAAATGGGCTTGAGTTTTTGGGCTCCCAAGTAGCCCGAAACTTCCATTTCTTGGCTCATCAACGGGCCCCATGAAAAGCTCGTTACCGTCCATACCACAACCCGCTCAAGCAAGCCCCGGTTAATTTCGTGGCTTGGGACCACTTAAGCTCGTAGTGTAGTTTGGTGCATGGTGTTTACGCATGCGCTCGTGATTTTTATTATATCGTGATAGGTTTTAATCGGGTCAAGTAGCCCCGAATAAGCATGTAAGCGTAATTTAGTAATTTTGGCATGTTCCCGGCGTCCTTCGCACGTGCTTGTTTGGCATGGTTTATGACTTGTAGCGATATTTATAAATTCTCCATTTTTCGCCCAAGTCTATTTTGCACCCGATCACCTATATTGGGCCAAGAGTCAACTTGGGCTTGGCCCCTTGGATTTTTGGGCCTCAACAATAGTTAATTATCTTCCAGTTAATCCTATTTTTCCCATGTTTTTGTTGTGGCGTTTTATGATTATTGGTTGTATCACTCAAATCCACACACATTTTATCTAAAATCTACATGTTTATCAAGTACAGTAGAGTATACTACTTATGTGTTAGGTATATTATGTTATATTTACCTAGTAATTAGGTACATTATTTTATATTTACCTAGTATTTAGGCACATTATCTTATATTTACCTAGTATTTAGGTACATTATGTTATATTTACCTAGTAGGTACATTGTCTTATATTTACCTAAGACTTAGGTATATTATATCATATTTACCTAGTAGTCAGGTAAATATTTGTTGGGAAGATATCATCAATAATTCTTCTACTTTCATTGTTTTATATGAACTTCTTTTACTTCATGACGTCAATAGAAGGATTCCAAATTTAAAATCCAAAATCTATTTAGAAGGAAAGAATCGATACATTAATTTGGATTTTCAATTATTGTTCTTTCCTTATTTACCTCAAAGGGTAAAATTGACACATGAAAAAAAAATTAATAAAAGTCAACGGACCCAAATCTACAGCAAAAAAGATGTGGACTAAACCCAATGACAGTTAGGAATTTTGGACTTAGATCGAAGAACCCCAACTTTTTTTGATCAACGGTAGAGGGGGAGATTCGAACATGAACTTTTATCAAGCTCCGTTAAAGCTATTTATTGTTGAGGAGCAAATAACCTACCTGAAATTAATCTACAAGCTAGCAACACTATGTAGCACAGTTTATCCGTAATGGATCATTGGCTTTACGTGTCTCTGAAGACAAGCTTGCACTGTTTTTGGGTTGCCAAATCCGACTTCAACATTCGAAATCGTAAATGGTCGTCTCAGAAATGTTGGGTTGCATTAAAATATGCATGCTCTTTTTTGTATGATATATTTACAATAAATTCCATGCCTCTGATTATTGCCTAAACCTTTGTGAAGTAAGTAGCTTTCAAATTTCAACTTGCAGCTGATATGTAAGGGGAAAACGACCAGAACATTGCGTTTATTAACAAATTCTTTGGACATTTACCAGTTGATTATTATGACCATTGAAAAGATATCAATGGTCCTAGTGCTGCCACATGTCAGCAGATTAAAGAATAAAGCTGTTGAGATATTGTTAGACCTGTTAGGCAGTTTAGGAAAACTGTTAGTATTGATAAGAGAATGTTAGAGAAGTTAGAGAGGTTAGGAAATACGTGAACAAGACTTGAACTCAGCTTATATAAAGTCTGTAATTGTGCTCAGTTGAGCTTAATAAGAAATACAACAAGTCTCTTCTCTATCTCTGAAATTTTCTCTGCTTTATTTCTTCTCTCTGCTCTATTTCTTTTCAGTCTTCCTATCTTAACATGGTATCATTCGCCATGGATCGATCTTGATATTCTGTTCTTCTGAGTCCACACTCTCTTCCTCTTTGTTCTCTTTCTCTAGCTTCTTTCTCTACTCAAACACAGCAATCAATTTCGTGTTCTTTGCTCTGCCTATTACCTGTTTGATCTTTTGTCTAACTGAAAATTCTTCTTCCATATTCCCTTTTTTGAAAATTTCTTTTTTCTCAAACTTAAATTCTTCTCTTTTCTTCTTGAATTCTCCACATGGTGACTACTACTCAGCTTCAAATTGTTCAATCTCCCATTACCATTTTGATTCCCACCATTTCTTCTTCTGTGACAGTCAAGCTTGATGATACAAATTATCTCACATAGAATTTTCTCCTTCTTGAGGGTCATGGCAACTTGGGTTTTATTGATGGATCACGGAAGTGTCTTGCTCGATTTGATGAGGATTCCAATGTTGAAGGTGTCAAAACTGATGCTTATCAAGTTTGGAAAATGCATGATCGTGCCTTGATGCAATTGCTTATTGCAACTCTTTCTTCCATTGCAATTTCTTATGTCATTGGGTGTACTAACTCTCATGATATATGGGTTCAATTGAAAGATCGATTTTCTATAGTTACGAAAGCTAGCATTTTTCAGATGAAAAGTGAGCTTTAAACTATCAAGAAGGGTTATGAAATTGTCTCCCAATATCTGCAAAGGATAAAAGATGCTCGAGATCATCTTTCTGCAGCAGGGGTTTCTTTTGAAGATGATGATATTGTGATCTTGGCTCTCAATGGTCTTCCTTCTGAATATAATACATTTCGGTGTGTGGTTCGAGGCAGAGAAACTGTGCTCTCTCTGAAAGATTTTCGGTCTCAGTTGCTTGCTGAAGAAGCCACTCTTGAACACATTAACTTTGCAACTCCCTTTGTCTCTGCAATGATGGCTAAAGATCAGACATTTACAGGCAAAACTCTCGTTCTTGATGAAGGTTCCTCTAATCCTGTTTCGTCTCATACTCAAAGTTATCATTCTAGTTCTGGTTCTGCTCAATCTTCTCATTTTCCCTCTGGTAACAATGGTGATTTCCACACTAGTGGTTATTTTACCAATAGGGGTTCTCATTTTAGGGGTGGAGGTAGAGGTCTCAATCATTATCCATCTGGTCCAAGAACTCATCAAGCTCCATCTAATTCTAACCCTGGCATTCTTGGTCCTAGCACTGACATTCCCACTTGTCAAATCTGCAACAAGAAAGGCCATGTAGCTACTGATTATTATTAAAGGCATAATCAACTCTCTACTCCTACCACATCAGTTCAATGCCAAATTTACTGGAAGTATGGACATTCTGCCATTCATTGTTACCACAAAGGCAATTTTTCCTATCAAGGCAGACCTTCTTCAACCAAGCTTACTGTAATGTATGCCAACTTCCTATCTTCTTCACCTTATGGCAATTTTGGGTAGCAGATACTGGAGCTACGACTCATATGACTTCATATATGTCTCAGATTAGTTTAGCTACTCCTTTCTCAAGGAATGATACTATCACTATTGCAGGGGGTTCAGGTTTGAGCATTTCTAATGTTGGTTCTTCTACTTTGGTTGCTCCACAATGTTCTTTACAATTAAAGCAAGTTTTACATGTGCCAAAACTTTCTCAGCATTTGCTATCCATTCATAAGTTATGTAAAGATAACAATGGCAGATTTATTTGTGATGCCTTTGGTTTTTGGATTCAGGACAAGATCACGGGGAGTGTTCTTCTCAAGGGACTGTGTAGAGCCGGCTTGTATTCTATTCCTTTCTTCACTTCTCCACCCAATCACAACACAAGCATCTTCTTTCCACAAGAATCATTTTTGCTACCTTGGACATCACGTCAACACAAGTCTCTGGCACAAACGATTAGGTCATCCCTCAAATAAAATCACTTCAGCTCTTTTACATCAATCAGAGGTTTCTTTTTCTTTCGACAATACCAAATCTATCTGTACTACTTGTTTAGAAGGCAAATTTAAGGTTTATATTTGGACCTTTATTGTATTTTGGCTCTTCTCTTAAACCAACAAAACCTTTGTAATATTAATTAGATTCTAGGTTAGAATCAGTGTGGGTTGAAAGGCTTCCAAGTCTCCTTGTTGCATGTCAAAAGGTAAAATCATTTGCATTGTTCACATGGATTAATCCATACTTCACTTGGATTGATCCAACGTACATTCTTGCATGCTGCAACACTTTTCTCGTCTGTTTTCAGTTGTATTAATACTTTCTATGAAAGTATTAATCCATTATGCGTAAGTTTTTACAGCTTTGTCAGATTCCTTTATTGCATTGATATTTCTTATCTGACCATAGGGTTTATTATATTTATTAATGACTATCTTTACAAAATATTAAATCCCTTCTTTCTAAAGACTTCTTGATTATTATTCCTTCTTGAAAAAGAATTTATTTCTAAAGTCTTTTGCACATACATCTCAACTATATTTTTGTGGAAAACATGTGCATGTGTTTCTGACAAAACACTTGAGAGTATTTTATTTACTCTCAAACGGCTCTTTGCTTTCTAGAAAGCATTTGTTTTCTAACCCATACCCATCTTGGCTTTACAAAATGTCTGCTTGTCTACCACCTTTTAAAGTGATGGGATTTATGTTATTAATGATTCTTCTTTTCAATAGCCACTTGCGGATACTCCTGGTTCCAAAAACACCCATGCTTACTTTTATTATTTTTTATAGTGTTTTGGTCCCCAAAAGAATCTAATAATTATTTATATCTCTCTTGGGTCCTTGTTTCCAAACTCATCAACATTGATGACTTATTTTATTAAAAGCATGTAAGATAAACTTTCTCTACTTCTAAGAAGCATGCGGCTCCTTGTCCCAAAACTCGTCAAAACAATAAGGTTTATCTTATTTCTTTTATTCTTCTTGAAACTGCCCACCTTGACATCACTTTTTGGTTATTCTATTTGAATCATGTCTTATTCAAATAGTCTATATATTCTGTCTCTATTGGGAGAAGTAAGGGGGGACTTGATTTTGAAACGGTACTGCATCTCATTTCTTATCCTTTGCAGAACCATTTCTAAGTTCCTCAAGAACCATTTATGCTAGTCATGTAAAAACAGAAAATCTGCATCTAAGATGCAGACCCGGTTCTATGTTTTTGAAATCATTTTGTATATGCTCTCGAGCATTCAAAAAATATTTTATTATTTCAGCCATTGTTAATTATCTGAGAGTATGAGTATGATTGCATACACATTAAATTCCTCCAAGTATATTCACATTGATTTCGGTTGAGTCTTTTGTTTCATTATTGTTATTTTGATTTAAACTATGTGCTTCAAGTTCATTACTTCTAGTTTAATCATCACAACACTTAGGTTTCAATTGTCTAGCTCAATCATATTTTGTGCTTGAGATAGATGAATATGTGAAACTACAACTCACTTCACACATCAAAATACATGCAACTTGAGCTTGGTGCTCTTGGGAGGATTTACTGCTAAAAGATAAAGAAAATGTGCTTGCTGAAAGGTTGGATTGTAGCTGCCTATAGGTGAGATGAGCTAAGTCTTCTTTCGTATTTCTTGTATTTCTTAATTGAGTAGATTGGATCTCTCCTGGCTTGGTGCCCCCAGTTTTTCACCCCGTTGAGTTTTCTAGGTCAACAATTCTCATGTGTTATTTACATTCCACTGTTACTAGTTTTAATTTATTAATCACGAAATTGTTTGTGTTTGTGCTTGTGTGCTTTTGAAGAAACTTAATTTAAAAAGGGTAGTCTTTTTCTTCTTGCCTACTTCACCCCCCTCCGCAGGCTTATAGAGCTTAGGGCTTGGTTTTACAGCAAACTTGCCAAGCTTTCTTTTCCTTATCCAGCTCTCAAATTTGTGCAACCTTCAGAAGTAATTCATAGTGATGTGTGGGGTCCTTCTTCCACATTCTCTGTTGAGGGTTTCAGATATTATGTTAGTTTCATAGATGAATGTACTCGATTTACTTGGATTTTTCCAATGATCAATAAAGGAGAAGTTTATTCTATTCTTGTCCATTTTAATGCCTTCTTGGTTACTCAATTCTCTGCAACTCTTAAAATCTTTCAAAGTAATGGGGGTGGTAAGTACCTTAGTACAAAATTCAAACTTTATCTTCTTGCTAAGGGTATAGTTCATAAAAAATCTTGCCCATATACACCTGAGCAAAATGGTTTTGCCAAAAGGAAACACAGACGCATTTCAGAGATTGCAATCACTTTGTTACAAACTGCACATTTACCTCCCAAATTTTGGTTTCATGCTTGTCCTACTTCAACCTACTTGATCAATCGAATGCCCTGTCAAATTCTTCATTTCAAATCTCCTTATCTTTTATTGTTTGGTTCCATACCAGTCATTACTCACTTGAAGGTTTTTGGTTGTGCTTGTTTTCCTCTGCTCAAGCACTCCAATTCTCACAAACTTTAGCCCAAAACTTCTACTTGTATTTTTCTAGGCTATGCAGGTCAATATAAGGGGTATATCTATTTTGTACCCCAAACAAACAAGTTGTTTGTGACTAGACATGTCATATTTGATGAAACTATGTTTCCTTACACATTTATTAATCAAGTGCAAGTTTCTCCATCTCAGTCTCCATCTACTTCTCTTCTTCCACCATCTATTTCCTTGCATAACATTGTTTTGTCACCTGTATCCCATCTCCATGTTCCTTCTCCCTCTCCCACAACCTCTAGAGCCATAGACTCTTTGAATACACTACCTCCTAGTGCTTCAGAATGTTTGATCTCCTCTTCACAAAATATGCCAGTTTTAACATCTGCTACACACTCTCATCTCCATGTGGACCCTTACTTTCAGCATGAGAATCTTTGTCTTGTATTACCACTTCCAGCCGTGAATCTTTACCCTATGAAAAACAAGTCCAAGAGTGGTATTTCCAAAAGAAAGGCTTATTTTTCTTCTATACAATTTGTTGATTTATATCATATTGAACCTAGTTCTTTCAAGGCTGCTTTTACAGTTCCAAAATGTCAGTCTGCAATAAGGGAGGAAATTGAGGCTCTTCATGCTCAAGATACTTGGGAATACAAGCAAACATATTTTCAATATAAACAAGTGAACTATCACTCAACCATTGATCTCCTATTCGATTGCGAAGTGGACCTTTCACAATATTCATAGCGGAAAATGCTATCAGTAAAGTTAAGGCTAATGTCACAAGCGAATATACATAATTAAATGTTCTATGCATTCATTTCTCTACCATTTTTCTTGCTAGGCTACTAATCCCTTTGCAATTAAGAAAAATCCCTTGCAAATGCATGGGATTAGCAGTTGGGGTTAAGGATTTAGGGTTTGAATGTGTAAATTGAGTTAAAACTTAATTGGGGGAGGAATATTATAAGGCACAAGTGGAGGAGTTGTTGTTGCCCTCGTTTTTGCCAGGTTTTTATTTATTTTTATTTAAATCTCTTAAATAGGATGTTGTTTTGGTGTGAAGAAAAAAAAAGAGGAAGCGATGTGCACGACGCGCTCTGAATGTATGTGTTGTGCTCTTTTGGGGCATTTCATCAAACATGTTGTGGGCGTTTGCAAAGGTCAATTTTTCTCCCTTAGGTGGCCGATTCTAGCGTTGCAGGAGTCAATTGATCACCCTTGCTCCTCTATGGATTCGCCACTAGGGATGATCTTTAAAGGAATACCTAAAACATAGATGGTTTGGATCATTGAAATACAATAAAGACTCGCTCCTCATTGTATTTGAATTATCCAAACTTTTTATCTTTTAGGTTATGTTTGACGTCGCAAATCTCGCGGCCTGGTACTCCGTGCCGAGGGGATGTGCGCGAACACGTGACGTCCTTCTTTTGGATGCGGTGTGTTTGTGCGCGGGCGTGCCAGCACGGTCTACCATGCGTCGAGATGGTGATGGGGTTTGGGTAGAAAATGTTCAAATGATGCGCCTGTTTGGAGTTTGGACTTCTAATCAAACGATTGTGGCCGAGAGACGAACTTATCTCGGCCGTTAGGTTCATGGCCTGAGCTACAAGGCCGTTTAGTGGTGGTGTTGGTGGTAGATTCAGGGCGGTGCTCCGGCGCGTTGCTCAGGGAGCGACGGTCGTATGATATATGGGGTGAATGAGGGGATAGCAAGGATGATGCTCCGGCGCCTTGAAAAATCAAGGGTCGTATGATATATTGATGAATGGATTTTCCTTACAATTTACCACTACTCCTAGGAAAACATGTAAAGGTATTGAAAGTGCATTACAGGAAAAATAAGCTGCTCCGTGGGAGGCTTTTGGTTTTGGTGTTGGACCTTTTGAACGTGGTCTTGAGCTTAGTATTTATAGGAGGGGTCCTGGAGGGCCAATCGAGGCTGAAAAAGATCTGCCTGATGGCTTGAAAATATATGCATGGTGGAGTCTGATTGGGGTAAGTGGGTAGTCAAATCGGCATTTGAGATCGTGAAGCATGGTGGTGTGACCCCCATAAATCTTTGCAAATCTCGGCCACCGCCCTAATCGTGGGTTCTGCGCTTCTTGGCCGTGGGAATGCATTTAATGCTCTGGTCCAGTGGTTGGTGATCTGACCTCAAGTTGTGAGAATGCTTCGTGAGAATGTTTGCGCCTAACCACTCTGATTTCTGTTTACCAAATCCTGACTTCAATCACTTCCCTTCTGCCCTCGTGCATTAAATGCTTCTTGCACCCAGTGGATTTGCTACGATGGTCAGAGGCACTACTTCATTAAATGGGGCGTGGGACCTTGAGGCCACGTGGCGATTTGTTCATAGTATCTTCGGTCGTGTCTCTTATGGACCTCAGCCTCGGCCCATAATGCCATGGTCGAGAGGCCGAGAAGATCCTGCCTTTGCATTTTCCTTATGTCTCTAGGAAGGCAAGATGCTTGACAAAACGCGGCCATTTCAGTTTATGAACAGGTGTCATGGCCGAGAAGAGGTCCCTTCTAACGACCGTGATTTACTAGGCACAAACAGGTTATCATTCAAAGATCAGCCTCACAAAAAATAACTTGAATCCAAAATCATTTGACCACTCAATTAACGATTGTGATTTTAGTGCTTTCTTGAAGCACAGTGTTTGTCTATTTTGTTGGTCTAAACCAGATGCCTTAATGATTTTCAATTTTTCAACTTTGTTGCAAGACGATCTACGAATAAATACTTGAAAAATAGATGCTTTGGATCTTGAAATAAAATTTGTATTGGACTCCAAAAGGTATTTGAGGGATTCCTCAATAGAAGGGAACTTACATTTGTAATCATATGTTAACATTAAATTAGGTTTTGAAAGGTAAAAAGATGCGTTTCAATATATCATAATACATATGTATTTGTTACATGTCAAATTGAGGTACATAATACCAAAATTTCTCTATTAAACACTGAAAGAGTTACAATTTCTAAACTAATGAAGGGATCTCTCTCTTGACGTCTTGATATCATCATAATACTCTAAATTTTCTATTTGACTAAATCAATCCTAACTTACTCATATTTGAAATTTGGTACATAATTTGAGAGAGAGAGAGAGAGAGAGAGATATATATATATATATAAATATTTTTGGTGTGTATGACATTGTTTTATTCAATATTCTCTATTTATATTCTATATAGCCAACTATACATGTTGAAAATCAAGGCTGCACTTGGATTTGTCGTTATATATCTTTTAGCTTAACTTTTGATGCATTAAAAAAAAATTATAATTCCACATATTTGGCAGTATAGACCAAGCCAAATAGATCTTGGATTTTTCATTGTTTTTGGAAGATGTTCGACTTCCTCCCCTTCGTTTCTGTGGGTTTTATGCAATTGATCTTCTTGACCCAAAAAAAAAAAAAAAAAACCAAGCCATAATGGAGAGTAAGAACAAAGAAGAGAGGGTAAAGAAAATTTGTATTATTTGCTCAGATAAATTTGTTTGTTATAGTAACAATCTCTAACTGTATCATAACAATGCACTAGCAGCTAATTTGAGGACACTTATCATCATACACTAACATCCTCCTGCTTGTTGGAATAACGTCTTGAATTAGTGATCAAAGGTAACGGGAGATTGGTCGGAGACTAGGCTCGACTGGCCGGCCCACAATGATATTAAAGTTTGGTCACTTTCGGTGCAAACTAACCGATAAGGCTTGATGGACGATGGTTAGCCTATCGCATGTTTCCTGTTTCGATTTAGGATGGTAATGGGACTACCAAAGAGGTTAGCTTAGCGTGGGACCTAGGTTACCAGGGTTACTTGATGTAACCTATAGAAAGTGTGAGTTTGTTAGTGTATGTGGAATATTTATTAAAAGAGATTGAGAGAAAGAGATTGCTTGAGGGTACGAAGGGCTGAAATAGGCTTACTTTCTCTGCCTTGTAATCTTATATTCTTTTGCAGTAGTAGATCGTCATCATTATCGTTGCTTAAGGATTCCTCATATTTCAAAATCATGAGGAAAAGATGCATGAAGTCATGAATACTCCATTTGTTTCCCTTTTAAGTAAAGCTAGGTGGTTCTTGGTGAAAAAAAAAAAAAAATCTAGGTTGTCCTTTCTTTTTTATTATTATTTTTTTTTTTTGTGCAAAAAACTAGTTAGTTCTTTTTTGGCATTACAAAAACAGTTGACTTCAAATTAACACAAATGAGTCATTTCTCTTTATAATTTGGAGTGTTTAGAGCTAGTAAAAGCCAAGATTAATGCTCAAAATATTGAAATCTTTTAGGAAAGAAGAATTAAAAAGCGAGAAGAGGTATGATATTGATTGCCAACATCTGAATTGTTAAAAGGAAATAGGTTTCTTAACAATGAATGTCACTTCTTTTAATTGATGACATGGCGTTCTCATTGCATCCCATCATATAGGTTGAAGAAAGGGAAAAAAAAAAAAAGAAATTAGGGAAATGAGTTGTGAATACAAGTTATAACTTGTTTAACATAAAGATCACATCTAGGCACTTGAGGTCTTCTTAACATGAAACTTGCTCTTACAAACAACAAACTAGAAAGCATATCAAGGATCAAAACATTACCATGAATGCTTGATCACAGTGCCAGATCTTGGCAACTGATCATTATTCTACACACATGACATGAAATATGATACAAACAACAAAGAGTCAAGAACATTGCTACCTACTCACATAGTAGCTTTAGTTGGTGATGGGATCCAAACAAGATGATTTTCAGGGAAGAAATGACACACTGGAGAAGAGGTACCAGCTTTGATTCCTAGCAGGGCAAACAAACTGTGGTTAGGGTCCCAATCAGATGTGTCCATGTGGCAAACAGCCATAGCTTCCACCTTATCTTCATTTTCACCTTCAAGTGAAACCTTGAAGAACTTGGTGTCTTTCTCAAAGTTGTGGCAGAAGAAAACTGCATAAGGATAAGCCATTGGATGGCAAAAAACCATTTTGGAAGCTAAAACTTCTTTGGGTTCTTCTAAAATGGTGTAGCTTTGTGTGATGGCAGTTGATGTTGTGGGGTGTGTGGTTGAGAGAATATTGAAGCTGACACCAGAACCAATGATCTTGGTAACAAATTCAATCATGGACTCTAGAGAAGTGGCACAAAACTTGGTCTCCCCAGTGATGGGTTTCATCTCACATTGTTCGAGTGCATATGCCATGTGTTTTGCATCTCGAGAACCTTGTGGGATTGAGAAGAGTTGGAGAAGGTGCGGAAGTTGTGGCATTGAGAATGGAATGGAATCAGCTACTTCTTTAGGCAAGAAACGAGAATGTTCTTGCTTGGGAAAGTTTAGGGGCATTATCTTACCTTTGTATAGATCATCGAACGTGAAAAAGCCTACCTTGAATGCTTCATTGTGATCCATAGGAGATGATGAATGTGTATGCATATGATGATGTTCATGTCCTTTCAATGACGGCTCTTGTGAGTTTTTGGTGTCAGATGAAGGTGGATTTACATGCTTGTGATGTTTACATTTGGTTATAGCATTTTCCTTTGCAGCTTGTGCAGAAATGTACCCTGTTATATAAGGCATTTCAACTTCTTTTGACTCCTTTTTTCCTTGTGCAGAAATATACCCGGTTATGTAAGGTGTTTCAAGTTCTTTTGACTCCTTTTTTCCTTGTGCAGAAATATACCCGGTTATGTAAGGCGTTTCAACTTCCATTGACTCCTTTTTGGCTTGTGGAGAAATATACCCAGTTATGTACGGCACTTCAACTTCTTTGGTTCCATAACTCGTTACATAAGGTGTCTCAACTTCTTTTGTGCCTGTCTTGGTTCCATAACTCATTATGTAAGGCATTTCAGCTTCTTTTGTGTCTTCTTTGGTTCCATAACTGGTTATGTATGACACTTCTGCTTCTTTTGAGTTGTGCCCTGAATTGTACTGTGTTATGTAAGGAGTCTCCGCTTCTTTTTTGCCTTCTTTGGTTCCATAACTAGTTATGTATGACACTTCTGTTTCCTTTGAGTTGTGTCCTGAATTGTACTGTGCTATGTAAGGAGTCTCAACTTCTTTTCTGCCTTCTTTGGTTCCATAACTGGTTATGTATGGCACTTCTGTTTCCTTTGAGTGGTGCCCTGAATTGTACTGTGTTATGTAAGGAGTCTCAGCTTCATTTCTGCCTTCTTTGGTTCCATAACTGGTTATGTATGGCACTTCTGCTTCCTTTGAGCTGTGCCCAGAATTGTACTGAGTTATGTAAGGAGTCTCAGCTTCTTTTCTGCCTTCTTTGGTTCCATAACTGGTTATGTATGGCACTTCTGCTTCTTTTGAGTTGTCCCTTGAATTGTACTGTGTTATGTAAGGAGTCTCAACTTCATTTCTGCCTTCTTTGGTTCCATAACTAGTTAGGTATGACACTTCTACTTCCTTTGAGCTGTGTCCAGAATTGTACTGAGTTATGTAAGGCCCATATGACGAATCCTGTAGTTGACACGCAAGTAGTTATGTAAGGATCATGTGATGCTTAACATTGTGTTGTGTAGTCTCATAACTAGTTATGTAATCACTTACTTCCGCTTCCTTCATGTTTTTTGTAGCTCCATATGCGGTTTTGTATTGTTGTACATCCCTTGCTCCATTGGCATGACCACACTACATTAGAATAACAAGAAATAGAAAGAAAAAAAAAAGATTAAATTTAGTCATTATACATAGTTACAATTAAAGTGGAGCTGTGTTTACTCATTCCCATCTTTCGTTCCACCTCATTCTTTAAAAATAATTACTTAAAAAGACATATCTAATTTCATCTTTTTTGGAAAAGAAGAACATGGCTAGAATTTTTTTAAATTTCTTTAAATAAAATAAAATAAAAGCTAGGGATCAGTCTCCATGGCTTACTCCAGATGAGATGCTGCCATAGATGGAGACTTTTTCACTCTTTCTTAATTTATGGAGAATTGGTGCACAAACAAGTAGAATTTGAAGATTGTCGATAAAATTGCAACCATAGATGATGTATATATAACCAACTATAGTATGTTGAATCTTTCTAGAAATGTAGGAACTAGCAGTAGTAGAGTACATTGTATATAAATATACATAACCATTACATTTTTTGCCCTGAGATTCAGATAGTATCTATACAATTTATAATGAGGTGCTTATTTAAATTTGAGTATATTGCTCTTATTCTATAACTACTAATTGTATTTCCAATTTAAATTACATGTATTTTTAGTTATATAATCAAGAAATTCAAGAAACTGTAGCAATTTTCTGGATCAATGCATCCTATTAAAGAAGTACATGGATCCTATCAAATTAAGAAGAGACATACATAACTTGATTAAAATAAACTAGTTCATGTCACAACAAGAAAAACAATATAAAATAGTTCCTTCTTAAGAATTTCTTATCAAGTACTTAATGGAGAAATCAGTTATTACAGAAACTTATAAAACAAGTTTCTTTCATTTTATGTTAGATTTGAATTAAATGAAGGAAGGTTAATTTTTTTTTTTTTTCAGTACAAACGATTGGGGGAGGGAGATTTACACAAATATTCATTGGTTGTCTGGGGTTTTTCAAACTTTTGCCACATGGGTAAAGGGTGAAGAGCTCAACTAACTGAGCTATATCCCACTAGCTAAGATGATTAATCTTATGCAAGCTATATAGCAATATCGTTTTATAATACTTAATGTTTAACCTGTGATCTTAAAGCAAAATAAGTAATGAATCAAAACATGCGTACATCAATTGTAAAATTTTAACACCAACTAGCTTATAGTGGTACTTTTCTTTTTAATATTAAAAGATGACACAAGTTTGAAATCCCCTCTCCATTTATTTAGAAACAATTATGAAATTTAACAATCGGTGAGTAGGCACCAAATTCAATTTGACATCTAACTTTAGTAACCAGGGCATACAATAATCATCTAATCATGTGATACGCAAAAAGGAAAATACTAAGAGAGACCATATTATTGTACAATACAAATTACAATTGTATATTACCTATCTAATATAGTTAGGATTTACTAGTGGGTTGTACCTTTATTAGGGAGGCGGCACATAATGTGGTATAATAATGTAATCTTCTTAGCATTACTCACACACAAAATAGTTATTGGTCTAGTGTCATTTCTTTTTTCAATATTTTAAAATGTCAAAAGATAGAATATTCCCTCCTTACTTAATTACAAAAGAAAAAACAAAGTGACACAGAAGCTCTAATAAGTAAATAGTTGTTACCACAAATATTAGAGAAAATAATAACTGAATTTCTTTTAGTGTGTCATTTCTTGTGCACAGTTAGTAAGTATACTGTTAGTGTATTGCGAGCAAGAACAGCAGACAGAAGATGAAAGAAATAATTACCACAAAGAAGAGCAGACTGAAGATTATGAATCTAGATGCCATCTTTCTTCTCTGCTTCAGGCTTTTCTCTGTGGCTCCTAGTGAGGGTGTGCAGGGGCCTTTTATAAGCACTGAGAGCTTTGATTAGTATTAATTTAACAGATAATCGTTGTTATCTAAAAGGATAAATATAATGCAACCATGCAAGACTTGGAGTTTTCCTTAATCCACGCGGTGGTTGATTTTAATAACTGATTAATGAATGACAACTAATCATACTTAATAGATTAATAAAAGACTACACACCTTACAAGTATAAGACATATAGTATACACTATTTTACCAACTTTTATCTCAATCATCTCACAGTTAGTGCCTTATAATATACTTTAAAAAAAATTTAGAAGTGCTTCTAGCAAAAGCACTTACAACGGGAAATGCTCTTTACAGGACAAATCATTGTTGCCTTAGTAAAAGACTTGACGACACAACTAATTAGTAGAATAAGACAATTGGCCAAGGGACCACAAGATCCAGAATGGTAGGAACTAGGAAGGTTGCTGGACCAAAAATTAGAATAGGCAATTGCTATCACACCTTGAGTTGATAGTTTTCCACAAATTAATATCTTTTTATTGTTTTAAAATACTCACGAAAAGAAGATAAAAAGACAAACTAGGAGTGAGAATAATATTTTGCTTGTGAATATTGACTATTCAACAAGATATTATTGTATATTGAATTGATGATCTTATTATCATGCACTAACTTCTCTTTCCGTGCGCTTTTGCGTGGAGAAATTATAGAATACTACATAAAATTTGTTGCTTATAGTCTTCTTTAAGGCTTTTGTGCATATTACTGGCTTATTGATGTATGCAATGAGAGGATTTGTAAATCTCAAAATGGTAAGGTTAATAACTTTTCATGTAATGCCAAGATTTGGACAGCAGCTTAAGACTCCCACAAGTAGGGGTGGGCATCAATCCGGCCGATCCGACCAAACCGGCCGAATCAAACCGTATTTTCCGGTTTGGTTTGGTTTTGACTTTAAAAAAGTCAACAGTTTTAAAATCCGAATCAAACCGGAGTAGTTTGGTTCAGCTGCAGTTTTAAGCTTTGGAAAACTGTGCTAATCCGAACCGAATCGTTTAACTATTAATTAATTATATATTTATGAACCTTTCAGTGTTAAAACGGCCATAACTGCTTCTAGAAAAATGATATGAATAATCCGCGAAATGCTCCAGAGAATAGACATCTGTAGCTTTCCAAGCATATATGGAACGTTCTCTAATTCATTCTGAGCTGTTCGCAACTTGCTTCCAAAGTCAGCTCATCTGCACAGGCAGTTTTGACGAATTTGTGACTTAAAATCCCACTTGTGCTATTTTTCTTTTCTTTGCTTGATAGATCCTGCAAAACACAAAAACAAAGTAAATAGCTTAAAAATATAAGGAACAAACTAGGAAAAGACAAGTGCTATTTCTCATTTTTGTTCTTTTGTAATTTCCATGAGTTTGGACTTACTGCAGAATAATTGTTGGGTGCAATCGGTCTGGATAGCTTTTGTTTAAATGGAAAGTATGAACTTGTATTTTGGGCTGCCTTTCATTTTGTAGTTCATCTTGTATTCATTTCTTATGAATTTTAGAATGTTTTGATGGAAATTGTGAACTTGATGCATGCTGAAAATTGGACAGCTTTTGATTAAATGGAATGTTGTTGTGTTAGCCTTTGATGGAATGGAATGATATAATGGCAACATGTTAGCATTATAATTTCTAATATAAGAGCGGGTTGAAAAATTCATGGTTTTGTGTTAGGCACAAACCGGCCGAACCAATCCGAACCAAACCGATTACAAGTGGTTTGGATTGGTTCGGTTTTCATTATGATTTTAGGCTAATCCGAACCAAACCGAACCGTTATTTTCTTATTGGTTCAGCTGTGGTTTGAGAGTAAAACCGAACCAATCCGGACCGTGCCCACCCCTACCCACAAGGGCCGGTACCCCACAGATTATGTGTTCCTCTCCCTAGGAAATTCATTTGCATTATTTGGCTTTAGGAATTGGGGAAAGAAAGAATATGTATGAGGTCAGCTACTCCCTTAATTAATCTAATTTTTGGTTAATGTGGAACTCACATATTGATTTCTTATGTGTTTGGAATAATTTTAATACCTATGCGTTAGTAAATAAAAAAAAAATAAAGAATCAGAATAATGTCAATATACCATAAAATAATTGCAAACTATACTTGGACAATTAAAAATCCTACACGTCACCCGGAAAATTGGCTCTATAGATATGCAA
The DNA here is from genome assembly GCA_020226455.1 of Prunus salicina. Taxonomy (NCBI): domain Eukaryota; kingdom Viridiplantae; phylum Streptophyta; class Magnoliopsida; order Rosales; family Rosaceae; genus Prunus; species Prunus salicina. The sequence continues at coordinate 14,126,857 of CM035347.1, read as the reverse complement.
TTGATGTAACTCATCTCGTGAACTTGTACACATCAGAGAGCTTTCATTGAGGGATCTTTGAAATAAGTTTATTTGAGGAACACTCTTATAGGGCTCACTCCGCATTGTATTTTACTAATCCAAACAATTTATTTTGTAGATATACATTCAAAGATCATCTCTACAAAAAGTCACTCGAATCCGATTTCATTTGACCGCTCAATTAAAATTTTGAAATTTAAGTACTTTCTTGTAACACCGTGTTTATTGATTTTGTTTGTCTCAATTAGATACTATAGTAATTTTCAATTTGCATAATTTTTTGCAAGGATGATCTCTGAATGAAGATGTGAAAAATGGATGGTTTAGAACGTTGAAAACAATTTCCTAGAGTACCCTAAAGGATATTCCTCAAATAAATTAAATTCCGTAGCATTTTATTAATTAAACACATCACATGCTGGTGGATCCCAAAAGAAATGTGTACTTTGTTTACATTTTTGCTACGTCACTAACCAGCTAATGAAGTTAACTGATTAACCAATTAACCTTTAATTTAGGGGCAATTGTATCCACTTGATTGGAGGAATTTTTGGGTTTGACTGATATGAATGCAGATGATTATATTTGTGAGTTATTTGATACCTAATTATGAAGAGCCTTACTGTAATGGTGTAATTTTGTTGAAAGTGCTTATCGGGCCCTTGTCAAAATATCTTTATAAATATGTTGTTAAAAAAAAAAAAAAAAAATTTTGATTTAATGATGAAAAATTGGTATTGAATACTAAAATGGAATTTCAATCATTTTTTAAGGTGGGGTGTTCTTTGTCGATTTCAATAATTCAAACGATGATTCTGTTTGTAACCATTGAATTATTCAATGATGTGTCCTTTTTTTCAGATACTCACATATATTTTTTTTAGAGTAAGTGATGAACGTTTGGCATGAAAGCTGCAAGTATGAACAAATCAGACATGGACCATAATGTCAAAAAATACTAACATAACTACACCTTTTAAATAAAAATACAAGTAGAGACTTGAATACAAACAAAACACCAAACTCACAAAGAGTTGATGTAATTATTACAACTCAAGAAAACTGCAAAACCAACCGAAATGACGGAAATTAGAGTCACCGTCGTCACAACTACGAAAACAAGAACACCACTGTCGAAGCTCAGGTTGAGAGGCAAACCGCAACCACACAAGAACCTACAACAACAACAACAACAAAAAAGAAAAAACAAAACAAAAGAAAAACGAAACCCACATATCTGCAAAATTAACCCAAACTATACCAAGACTAATCTGTAAAACAAGGGGCCAAAACAAAGCGGAGAGCACAACCAAACCCTCAAAGGGGTTAGAATGACTACAAGCTCAATCAAAAAACCCAAAGGAAGGCAAGAGGAAAAGGGTGAGGAAAGGGAGAAAAGAAGATGGTGAAGGAGAGGGGAGGAAATTTAGTGACTGACAACCCCACCCTGCACACGAGCACGATAAGAGCGGCGGCTAGAGTTTGAGAGGGAGAGAAGCAGATGCTGGTAAGAGTGCTGCGATTTCCACCCCTTGTCCTATTTCCCCACCCACCTTATTTTTAAATTTTTAAAAACAAATTTACCCCTTTATAAAATGACTTTTATGGACTTATGTTAAACCCAAGAACTAAGAACAGCTGAATCGGAAAACCCAATTTTATTTACCACCCAAATTTATTTATAAACTAGAAAAGGCACCGTAACACCTTATCTTTAATCTGCATGAAATGAAACCCACTTCATACCGGATTGCGATAAATAAAAACAAGAACAAAAACACCATAATTGATGAGCTTTTTCACCGGCAGATGAAAAAGTGGAAATCCTTTGCCTTGAGATGAATTGACAACAAAACTAGCAAATAATTAAAAGGGTAATTAGATTGCCCTGTATTGTTTGTTTGCACTAATCGAAATCTTAATCTCGTAGAATACAAAAACAGAAGTCCAGGAAATCTTAATCTTATATTTAAGGCTTCACCTTAGGATCTTTATTTTCTTCCAGTATTCCAGATTTGATATTGGTTGTAGTTTGAATCATTGCTGTGCTTAGGAGCTTTTGGCTTCTTTTCAATGAATATTTTGATTTTCGTCCAAAATAAATAAATTAATAAAATATGAGGAGAGAGAGAGAGTTCTGGATAAATGCTTGAATTAATAATTAAAGGGTATTTAAGGAATATCGATGGATGGAAAGATAGGATTGTGTTTTTTTTTTAAAATTTAAATGGTGGGAAAGAAGATTAGGTGGGTGGGGAAATAGAACAGGTGGGTGGAAATAGCAGCACTCGCTAGTAAACCTCACATATTATGTTTGGTTTAAACATAATAAGAGTTACTAACTCTTCATTTAATGAGTGTTTTTAAGAAGAGGTTACAAATTCGAACCTCCCCCACTTACCATTAAAAGAAGAAAAAAAACATGAAAAAGTGGCCATTATTTGGATGAGAGTAGTTGGTTTAATATTACAATTGTAAATAATAATCAAGATATTTGGATGAGAGTTACCAAAATGGCCATGCTTGCTATGTCACCTACCACCTTATTAAATCCATTGATTATCCAATCTAGTGGGAGTTGTCTTCACTTGACTCATATATGGTTGCGATCTTGTGATAGTTGCGTAATTAGTTGTGATTAGGCTCTTTGTGGTGGTAAAGATTTCTTGTGGGGGCATTATCCGGCCTTTTTTTTTAAATTTTAAATATTCTATCTTTATAATCAATAAATAAATAAAATTTTGATTTTAGGGCATTTTATGATGACAAATTGGGTATTGAGTATTTTAATCCGTTCGTAAGGTGGGGTGTTCTTGTCGATTTCAATAACTCAAAGGATGATTATATTGGTCACCATTAAATTATTCAATCATATGAGTCTAGTACTTTTTTTTCATGAATTCTTCCTTGTTTTTCTTAATACCTCACATGCTATTTTTTATTTGATCATGATACGAGTTACCATAACTCTTTGTGTTCACAATATTAGAAGATGTCAAATCTCCTGTGGTCACAGATGATCATTGTTTGGATGAGAGTAGTTGGTTTAGTATTACAATTGCAAATAATAATACAGATATTTGACACACTATTTTACCAACTTTTATCTCAATCATCTCACAGTTAGTGCCTCATAATATACTTAAATAGAAAAATTTAGAAGTGCTTCTAGCAAAAGCACTTACAACTGGAAAATGCTCTTTACAGAACAGGTTATTGTTGCCTTAGTAAAAGACTTGACGAGACGACTAATTAGTATAATAAGACAATTGGCCAAGGGACCACAAGATCCAGAATGGTAGAACTAGGAAGGTTGCTGGACCAAAAATTAGGATAGGCCATTGCTATCACACCTTCAGTTGATAGTTTTCCACAAATTAATATCTTATTATTGTTTTAAAATACTCACGAAAAGAAGATAAAATGACAAAGTAGGAGTGAGAATAATATTTTGCTTGTGAATATTGACAATTCAACAAGACATTATTGTATATTGAATTGATGATCTTATCTTTATCATGCACTAACTTCTTTTTGCATGAAGAAATTATAGAATACTAGATAAAACTTGCTGCTTATAGTTTAAGGCTTTTGTGCATATTACTGGCTTATTGAATTCTTAATTATTGATGTATTCAATGAGAGGATTTGTAAATCTCAAAATGGTAAGGTTATTAATAACTTTTCATGTAATGCCACAAGATTTGGACAGCAGCTCAAGACTCCCACAAGGGCCGGTACTCCACAGATTATATGTTCCTCTCCCTAGGAAATTCATTTGCATTATTTGGCTTTAGGAATTCGGGAAAGAAATACGTATGAGGTCAGCTACTCCCTTAATTAATCCAATTCTTGGTTAATGTGGAACTCACATATTGATTTCTTATGTGCTTGGAATAGTTTTAATACCTATGCGTTAGTAAACACATAAAAAATAAGGAATCAGAATAATGTCAATATACCATAAAATAATTGCAAACTACTAGGACAATTAAAAATCCCACACGTCACCCGCAAATTGGCTCTATAGATATGCAATCGATGTAACTCATCTCGTGAACTTGTACATATCAGAGAGCTTCCATTGAGGGATCCCTAAAATAAGTTTATTTGAGGAACACTCTAGTAGGTCCCACTCCGCATTGTATTTCACTAATTCAAACCATCTATTTTTTAGATATTCATTCAAAGATCATCTCTACAAAAAATCACTTGAATCCGATTTCATTCTGCTCAATTAAATTTTTGGAATTTAAGTACTTTGTTGAAGCACTGTGTTTATTGATTTTGTTGGTCTCAATTAGATGCCTTAGTGATTTTCAATTTGCATGATTTTTTGCAAGGATGATCTCTGAATGAAGATGTGAAAAATGAATAGTTTAGATCGTTGACAAAAATTTCATAGAGTACTCTAAAGAGTATCCCTCAAATAAAATTTCATAGTATTTTATTAATTAAGGATGATCTCTGAAATGTGTACTTTGTTTACATTTTTTAGATATTCACATGCTGGTGGATCAAACAAAGTACAAATAAAAATTATAATTAAGCCCATCACATGCTGGTGGATCCCAAAAGAAATGTGTACTTTGTTTACATTTTTGCTACGTCACTAACCAGCTAATGAAGTTAACTGATTAACCAATTATTAACCTTTAATTTATATCCACTTGATTGGAGGAAGTTTTGGGTTTGACTGATATGAATGCAGATGATTATATTTGTGATTTATTTGATACCTAATTATGAAGAGCCTTACTGTAATGGTGTAATTTTGTTGAAAGTGCTTATCGGGCCCCTTGTCAAAATATCTTTATAAATGTGTTGTTTAAAAAAAAAAAAAAGTTTTGATTTAATGATGAAAAATTGGTATTGAATGCTAAAATGGTATTTCAATCATTTTTTAAGGTGGGGTGTTCTTTGTCGATTTCAATAATTCAAACGATGATTCTGTTTGTAACCATTGAATTATTCAATGATGTGTCCTTTGTTTTTTAGATACTCCCATATATTTTTTTTAGAGTAAGCGGTGAAAGTTCGGCATGAAAGCTACAAGCAAAAATAAATTAGACATGGACCACAATGCCAAAAAATACTAATATAACTACATTTTTAAATTAAAAAAACAAGTAGAGACTTGAATACGAACAAAACACCAAAGCCACAAAGAGTTGATGTAATTATTACAACCCAAGAAAATTGCAAAATCAACCGAAATGATAGAAAGTAGAGTCTTCATCATCACAACCACGAAAACAAGAACACCACCGTCGAAGCCCAAGTTAAGAGGAAAACGGCAACCACACAAGAACCTATAATAAAAAATAAAAAATAAAAACTAAACCCACATATCTTCAAAATTAACCCAAACTACGCCAAGACAAATCTGTAAAACAAGGGGCCAACACAAAGCGGAGAGCACAACCAAACCCTCAAAGGGTTTAGAATGACCACAAGCTCAATCAAAAAATCAGAAGGAAGGCAAGAGGAAAAGGGTGAGGAATGGAAGGAAGATGGCGAAGGAGAGGGGAGGAAATGCAATGACTGACACCCCTCCCCCCCTCCGTGCTCGCACGATAATGGCGGCGGCTAGAGTTTAAGAGGGAGAGAAGTAGATGCTGGGTAGGCCTCACATATTATGTTTGTGCTTAAACATAATAGGAGTTACATAACTCTTCATTTAATGAGTTTTTTTTTTTTTTTGAAGAGGTTACACATTCGAATCTTCCCCATTTACCATTAAAAGAAAAAAAAAACATGAAGAGAGTTACCAAGGTGGCCGTTATTTGGATGAGAGTAGTTGGTTTAATATTACAATTGTAAATAATAATCAAGATATTTGGATGAGAGTTACCAAAGTGGCCATGCTTGCTATGTCACCTACCACCTTATTAAATCCATTGATTATCCAATCTAGTGGGAGTTATCTTCACTTGACTTATATATGGATGCGATGATGATATAACTTGTGATAGTTGCGTAATTAGTTCTGATTAGGCTCTTTGTGGCGGTAAAGATTTGTTGTGGGTGCATTATCTTGCCTGTTTTTAAAAAATTTAAATATTCTATTTTTGTAATAAATAAATAAATAAAATTTTGATTTTAGGGCATTTTGTGATGACAAATTGGGTATTGAATACTAAATTGGTATTTTAATCCGTTCGTAAGGTGGGGTGTTCTTGTTGATTTCAATAACTCAAAGGATGATTATATTGGTCACCATTAAATTATTTAATCATATGAATCTAGTAATTTTTGTTCATGAATTCTTCCTTGTTTTTCTTAATACACCTCACATACTATTTTTTGTTTGAACATGATACGAGTTACCATAACTCTTTGTCTTCTCAATATTAGAAGATGTCAAATCTCCCATGGTCACAAATGACCATTGTTTGGATGAGAGTAGTTGGTTTAGTATTACAATTGCAAATAATAATACAGATATTTGACACTTAAAAGTGTAATTGTTGACAATACGGGATCTCTCTCTCTCTCTCTCTCTCTCTCTCTCTCTCTCTCTCTCTCTCTCTCTCTCTCTCTCTCTCTCTCTCTCTCTCTCTCTCTTTTTAAATTTTTTTATATAAAAAAAAATGGAAATAAAAGACTTCATTCCACCAAAGAGACGAGTATAAATAGCACCTTGCATAATGCAAAAAGTGGCTTCGTTAAAATTTTTTCATAAAAAACCCCGAAGTAGGAAAATTCAGCAAAGGAAAAAATGTAATGTGTCATCCAAATGAAACAAAACAAATTATCCTCTTGATGTTGTCAGATTATATATAAAAGAGAAATATCACTAAACTAATAAATAGTTAGTAATTTGTCAAACTATTTTTATACATAACATTTTCTTTAGGCCAATAAGGTATAACCCGGTGGAAAATGATATTGACTTGCAGACCAACGGTCTCAGGTTCAAACTCATATGGCACCTTAATAGTGTGTGCGTGAGAAACCCTCTCTCTTATTTGTAGTTTAGATTATCGTTTATATTTTTTTTTTTTAAAAAAAACATTTTCTTTAGTAAAAGATTCTATCAAAGTCTTTAATAATGAAATTAACATCCCATGAGTGACGTAGCAAGGATGGCGTATGCATCTTCTAGCTAGCTGCACGTTCATTACGCACAGAAAACAACATCCCAGCTTCTGCTCAATTTCAACTCTTCAATAATGCAATTGCTTTCGTGAATAAGCAAAAAAAAAAAAAAAAAAAAGCTAAACAAAAAAAGCTTCTGCTCAATTTCAACTCTTCAATAATGCAATTCCTTTATTTTTTTCATTATTTTGATTCCTTTTGGAATATTTTAGTGTCTCCAAAAGTCGCCCCAGAGGGTAAAACGTCAATGTTTTATTGCATCAAAGTCCATAAAAAATGGCACAAAATGTTCCCCAAGTGTGCGTAACTTGAGCCTTCAGGCACTGATGCTGGCCCTCAAAAAACTAAAGTCTAAGCCGCAGTGCACTTCAGTCGATGGAAATGCCTCCCGATCTTTAGACACGTCTCCTCCATATTTGATGCTTCAGCAACGCACTCATGCTTTGAAAGCAATGCCTTCAACCACCTTTTGTCCTTTTCTTTTCTTTCGACAAAAGTGATTTCTTGTTTATGTAGTTTATCGATTTTACCATTTTAGTTCCCATAATTTTTATTTTATCGATTTTATTACTTTAATGTGTGAAGGATATCAAATTAGATGAATTAAATCGTCATAATTAAAATTATATGACCTAAAGTGGAAAATTCAGCGAACTACAAGAACCAAAAGTGATTATTTGCACTTTTTTTATTAGGAATTTCCGACATGTCAAATTTCCCACCACCAATGACCTACCCACAAGCTACCATCCTTGCTTATCTACATAAACTCAATGAAAATAGAATACTGATGGAAATGGTCCTGAATTTATGCTCAAGTTTCATTTTGGTCATTCTGGTCATTCAACTAAATTTTTTACTGAAATGGTCCTCTAACTCTCTCTTTCATGTCAAATTGGTCCTACCGTCAAATTCAGTCACTGCTGTCTTCAATTTGAGGGGTAAAACTGTCAATTTTGAATATTAAGTAATAAAGTTTTGACTGAAATGGTCCCTGAACTTATGGATGAGTTCCATTTCTCCAACTCATTTAAAATAAATAAATTTAAAAAAAAAAAAATCTCTCTCCCTCTGTTGCCTCCCAACTTAAAAATTCCCCACCTCCATCACCACTCCTATACTCGACGGTGATGTTGCTTCGACAAACTCCGTCACCGGTGTTGTCACTTCCAGCAAACTCCTCCCCATCACAACAATCTTCCCTATGGTGGCTGGATTTTTGGTGGAGGTCCAAAATGGAATTCGGGCATAAATTCATCACCATTTCGGTCAAAAAACCATTACTTAATTATTATCTTAGTAAAATTGACATTTTTAGCCCTCATACTGACGACAATATTAACGGTGGGACCAATTTGCCACGAACGAGAGAGTTGAAGGACCATTTTAGTAATAAAAAAATTAATTGGAGGACCAAAATGAAATTTGAGCATAAGTTCAGGGACCATTTCACTCAACAAAACATTTGTATTCTAAATGTAAAGACTCATTCTCTATAAATAAAAAAAATAAAAAAAATTAAATATATTTTTTTAGCAAAAATTAGGAATAAAAATGGGGAAAACTCACTCATACCGGTAGGTACCATTAACAATTTAAAGAATAAAGAGCTATTCTCACCCCGTATTATTTTTTAATCCACCTTAAAAACAGAATAATATTAATTTCTTATCTAAATTTATTCATAAACTACCCTTAATGCATATGTTCAATGAAACCGCACTTCAAATATTCTCCCACAAAAATTTTCATCCTACCAGCTCGTCCATTTTCTTAATTGTCAAATCATTGTTGTTAGAAATGTTAACTCGCAATTGTACGGGCCAATTAGTAGTATAGCAAGACAAGTACGAGGTCGTACCCACGAGGACTGAGAAGCTAATATTAGTTATGTACTTAGATTACCAAATTCAAGAAAGTAGGAAGTTAAGTCTAAAACAGAATTTAAAGCAAGAGTGATTGTAGTTGTTGAACAAATGAAGCAAAATGAAATTGTAAACAAAAGCAAAGTGAGCAAATGTAACAAAGAATGTTTTGTGGGCTGGAAAACAGATTGGGAGACTAGGGCATTCGATTTACCATAACAATTCAATTATGGGTTATAAGGCGTCAAGTGACAAGTCTAATTCGGATTCAAAGATTGATTCTAGCTAAAGTATGATTAAGCCATGGTGTCTGGTCCTAACATTGTGTTCCTAATTCCCTAACTTGATCATTTGTTGTCTAACCTAAATTAAGCATTAGGAACCCATTAAGCATAGAAGAACAATTTAAACAACCAAGCATGTATCTAATCCCTGTTGTCGAATGTCCATACATACTCTTCTTATTCATAGTTCAATTCAAATCAAAGCATGGTGTCTACTCTTGATTCAAACCAATATAGTTAATATGCAAGTTCTAATGGTGATTAATCATCCAAACAAGCAACATAACTGATAAGCATAATGAATAAGAACATGAATCATGAATCAAACTTGAAACTCAAATCTTCAACTTATAAACCTAGAATATTCATGTTAGGTTACATCGAAGCCCTAGTTATGAATTTAGCTACTCATAATGGAAATGAAACTTAAACAGAAATGAGAAAACATAATGAATGCAATAAGAGTGGAAAAACCCATTTATGAAGTTGCTTGTGGTGTCCAAGGCTTCTCCAAGTGTTTCTCCACGTCTAATGCTGCTCCAAGAGCTTCCTCACATCTAGAGTATGGCAGCTAAAGAAGTGATTTGGGATGAGTTTGGGTGAGTGGTGATGGCAGAGAAAGATGAAATTTGTAGAGAATTTGAAGGGAGGCTTGCTGGAGCTGTTTTGGTGATTTTGGACAGAATGGAGTGTTTGGGGAGGGATGGAAGTGTTAGAGGATGGCTGAATGGATTGTGATATGGTTGAATGAGTGTGAAGCTCTCTATTTATAGAGTGTGAAGCTCCCCTTTGGCTGATCAAGCACATGGCTCAAAAGAGGATCCAAGGCTCCTCCAATCTGATTTGTCTCCCATTTGAAGAGGATCCAAAGCTCCTCCAATCTGATTTGTCTTCCCTTTGAAGAGGATCCAAGGCTCCTCCAATCTGATTTGTCTTCCCTTTGAAGAGGATCCAAGGCTCCTCCAATCTGATTTGTCTCCCCTTTGAAGAGGATCCAAAGCTCCTCCAATCTGATTTGTCTCCCCTTTGAAGAGGATCCAAAGCTCCTCCAATCTGATTTGTCTCCCCTTTGAAGAGGATCCAAGGCTCATCCAATCTGATTTGTCTCCCCTTTGAAGAGGATCCAAAGCTCCTCCAAGTGGAAACTGCAATCAGCCTGGTGTGTATTTTGATGGGCTCACGGATTGGGCTAAACTTAATGAATTGCTGCATTTGAGTAGTCCATCTTGAAGTTCAGATTCTCATCTTTCCAACCACATATTATTTGGGCCAATCCAAATTCGAACAAAGAAGTTAAGGCCGAAGTGAATTGCTAACTCAGTCTGCACGTTTTTGCACCACTTTGCATATTTTCCTATCCAAAGCCACCATTGTAACCTAAGGCCCAATGAACTGAATAACAAACCAAAATAGATTAAAAGCACAAGTTTTTCTTTAACAACGTAAGCAAAACATAAACTATAAGGGTACAAAATGATATACAATTGTGAACTGATCAAATACCCCCAGACCTAGATTTTGCTAGTCCTCGAGCAAAATAAAAGAAAACAAAGTAAAAAAAACAAAACAAGAAGTTAATTAAACCACTTCTGTAGGTAACACAATTGCATTGAGCATATGCAACAAGCCTTTAAACCTCTAGGCATCCCTAGCAGGAGGAGTTGTGTCTCCTGAGGGTTTAACAGAAACGATACCCACAAACGCTTTACTGACTCTACAAAACAAAAGGTTAGAAAACTAACTTTGAAAACAACTAATGAAAATGAAAGAAAACTTTAGTCATACCTCCAACACCATAGAGTTGCCAAGATAGATGATCAATAAGTGTGTATAGTGGAAGCTATAGCTCAAAGGCACACGGCTTCAAAGTAAACATACTCAAATCTTGAAGGGAGAACATGCTTCAACTCTAATTCTCACATAAAGCACTCAATCACTCAGAACCTATGGTTTTATTCTCTCAAACAAGCAAAATGAGTATATGAAATAGAAGCACAATATTTGGTTAGATCTCATGAAGGGAATCAAATACTAAGAATAGAGATACACACATACATACCAGCACCCATGAATACATCCTCAAAGATCAGCTAGGTCTTTCACAAGGTTGTAATGAAAGGCTAGGGTTTAGGGGAAATGGAAGAATTGGAAGGAACACAATTAACTTAAGAACACACCAAGGTTGCATTCTTCATTGATCTGCAAGGTATCATTGATTTAGAATGGTATGGCTGCAACTTCATAGCATCATCTGGCATAGACCTTAAATTTCACAGTTAGATCAAATCGAAACATTTTCTCTTTATCTTTTTTTATTTGCTGACTTGATCGACTTCTTCTTTAACTTATTGCACAGATTCACACCAATTTACATTTAGGCATGGGGCAGCACCTTCCTTGCTCAAACTTTATCTTGGCACACCTTGGTGTATTTCTAAGCTACAGGGTATGGCTATAATAGGTTAAATATCTCAGATTGAGATACAAAGTTAGGGGAATCATGAGGGTGATAGAAGAAAATGGGTTAAAGTGTTTGGCTGCAAGAGGGCTGATGGAACACACAAATGGGTAGGGTGAAAAGAAAGCACAGAGAAATGTTATACACACATAGCCTAGCATCACTTCAATGAGTTCATTCATGAGTGAGAGCATGCACCTGATATCTGCAAAGAGAATCATCCTTAGTATTCAATCAAAATGGAACAATGAGATCATTTAGAGTGAATTGAAGAAAATAAGTAGAGATGAGGAATAGAAACACTTTAAACCCTCTCAAGAAAGCAATTAGGCTCGAAATAGCTCACTAGGGTAGTCTCCACTATTCTCCTTCAAGAATCTGAGCATGGTACTTTATCCACCAGAATTCTAAGAGCAACCCTTTGTGAAGTGTAATATGTCTCATATGAAAAAGAAATGGCCGCTCCATAGCATTGATTGTATGACATTCTTTAAATAAATAAAAAAATAGCGACACCGAACGAAAATTGGAAACACAAATCAAATGAACAAAAATTGAAAACACAAATCAAATGAAAAAATTGAAAACCTCCCCCCCAGACCTGAATTGAACATTGCCCCCAATGTGAAAGCATATAAGAAAACAGAAACAGGGATTAAGGGTAACCTGGCACTGCACGGTTCATCCTTCAAACATAGCATTTCTCAAAATGCTATCGATGGCTGAGCTCACCCATGGCTCTTCTTCTGACTCACTTTCCGAAGGGTCTGAAACAGAAGAATCATATTGGCCTCCATCTATTATCAACTCATCCATCTGCTCCACGAAGTCTCGGAGCCTTGTGGTCATGTACGCTAATTGGAAGTGAAACTCGTCAAGCATACTTAAGTAAATGCCAAACTCGTCTCGAATGTTACCTGTACAATACATGTGACTGCTCACCACAACAGTTCTTGCCACAAACCTCCTATCTAGCAGATATTCCCTCCAAGTATTTAGACAACGTGCCAGCGCTGCAAGCTGCATCTCTTCCAATCCACAATTCAGATCCCAATTTGGAATCATGTCTTCAATTTTCTCTATCACCCTACCTCTTTGAAACAGAAAGGCATCTATGGTAACTGCTGAGGGATCCATGGCAAACACTACCACGAGCACCTCAATCACCTCAAACACCCGTTGTACAATGGTATCCTTACCCAAAGGATCTTCTGGTGGGATAGCTGGCAGTGAGTTCAACAAAACCATTGGGCTAGGCACCTTCACCATGCTCAATTCGGACTCCTCCTCCTTGATCCTTCCATCGACGGCCTCCTGGAGTTTCTCCATTGACGAGATCTACAATAAGCAAAAATTTGGAGAAGGTTTGGTTCGGGAGGAAGAGGAAGTTGAGATGCTCAGGGGTTAGAGGAAGCAGCTAGGTAAACATTTACATATAAAAGAAACACAGCCAGGGGATATACACGGATATACACGAATAAGAAAAAGAAAGAAAAAAAAAATTTAAATTAAAAATACACGAATATACAAGTGACTCACGGATTACCAATTAAGAATCTCAGAAAACACAGCCAGGGGATCCGGGAAGTTTGGAGAGGTCACAATGGTCCTGCTTAAAACCCAAAACTTCTTAGACACCCAAGGTGTCGCCTATAGAACTCCTAGACACTGTATTAACAGAGATGCTCATTGGAGTTACCATAAGTCAACTCATATGAAAAATCTTTTTTTTTTTTTTTCAAAAGCTTGCAAGACATTGAACAAAATTATACTAAGTAAAATAAAGCTCACACAACTTAACTCTACCACAAAACCTAACAAAATTGTCAATCCCTACCCCCAAACTTAAATGAAGCATTGTCCTCAATGTGAAAGCCTATAACATGAGTGAGAACATGTAAATAATAAGGGGAAAGTTTAAGACAAATGATTAGAGAAACTCCCTCTTGATGCGATTAGGTCGACCGCTACCAAGCACCTTATTCTTCAACACATGGGTTGCCTCCCAAGAAGCGCTAAGTTTTATGTCCTCAGCCCGACAACCAAACTTGCTATATTGAATGAGGTGGTTTGGGCTCAATCGGCATCCCATGCAATGCAAGATTATTCACTAGGCTTGTTTTCCTTTTCCGTCGCTTCCTTGCTGCTTTCCTTTTCTTTCTTTTTTTATGAATAGAATCACAAAGAATTGGAGGAGTGATTAAAGAATCTCCAAATCTGGGCAACTCCTCCTTATGTGTAGGAAGTATAGCATTGAACATGTGGGCAGCCACATGCTCCTCCTTGTCTACTCCTTGCAACAAGCATGCTTCGATTGAATGTGGAAGACCATCAAACTTGTCCTTTCCTGAATTACCAAATACTTCAATTAGAAAACACTCTTGTACAACATTTGGCTTCAAGGCATCAAACACTTTAAAGGCAATAGTTTCCCCCAAAACAGTCATGGAGAGAGTGCCATCTTTCACGTTGATGATTGTGTTTGCAGTGGCCATAAATGGTCGCCCGAGGAGAATGGGATCAACACGGTCTTCATGTGGATTATCCTCCATATCCATCACTACAAAATCAGCCGGAAGAATGAGTGTATTAACTTGAACTAAAATATCTTCTACAATACCTTTTGGATATTTGATAGAATGATCAGCTAGTTCAAGGCGAATTGACGTTTTCTTCATCCCTTCTAAGCCAAGCTCCTGATAAACTGAATATGGCATTACATTGATGCTTGCTCCCAAGTCCAACATGGCTCTTCCAGCCTTCTTATCTCCAATGTTAATGGGAATGTCAAAGCTGCCAGGATCTTCTAGTTTTGGTGGGAGCTTCCTTTGCAACACAGCACTCACATTTTTGTTGAGCTTTACTTCTTCACTTGGAGCAAAATTGAGCTTGTGAGTTATCAAGTGCTTGATGAACTTTCCATATGCAGGGATCTGTTTAACAACATCAAGCAAGGGCAAATTGATATTAACTTTACTCAAAATATCATAAATCTCTTTAAAAGCCTTATCTTGATTTGCTTTCTTCAAACGGCCTGGAAATGGAATCGGTGGAATATATGGAGGAGGTGGAATGTATCTATCTTCACAAAGATGTGGTGGCACAAATTTGTCATCTCTTTTATGCAATTGAAATGGATTGGGTTCCTGAGAATCAGATTTGGCCTTAGGAGTTGAGTGGGATGTTTTGGGTTGTTCTCCTTCCACAGCTGTGGTTTCCTCTTCATCTTCATTTTCTACAACCACAACATCATTTGATAGATTAGAACCAACTTCGTTATCAACAATCTTACCTGATCTGAGCACATGAACGGCCTTGGCTTCATGGATTTTTGGATTAATCTCGGTTTGGCTTGGCCATTTCCCAGGCTCTCTTTGAGCTATTTCAGCAGCTATCTGGCCTAATTGGACTTCCAACTTGGAGAGGGCAGCTTGTGTAGTTTGCTGGAAATTGGATTGGTTGATTGCCATTTGCTTCACTATATCCTCCAACGATGATGATTGTTGTGGCCTATGGAGTGAAGGGGGATTCGCTTGATTCTGTGTATTCCTCCATGAAAAGTTTGGATGATTCCTCCAACCTGGATTATAACTTTGAGAATATGGATCATTTATTGGACCTTGGTTGTAAGAATTTACCAACTTAGCTTGCTCTTGCACAAATTCTGGATATGCAGCCCCAAAAGGACAAGAAATGGTAGGATGATCATGAGTTTCGCAAATGCTACACATTTCCTTTGAAGGGTTTCTTGAGCTTAATGCAAGGAGGGCATCTAGCTTTTGTTCCAATTTAGAAATCTGCACACTGGAAGAATCATTAGAACCACCAACAATACGTTTACCTCTTGTATCGGTGTGTTGGGTCTCCATTGCTATCGCCTCAAAGAGTTCATATGTTTCCTCTGGCGTCTTAGTCTTATAAGAACCACCTGCAAAATTAGTGACAATATTATGACTAGAGGGGGTAAGTCCTTTATAAAACATACGCATCTGAAGCTTCAATGGAATCCCATGATGAGGACATTGATTGAGCAGCCCATTGAATCTCTCCCATGCTTCACAAAACGACTCATCATCTTGTTGTGCAAATAGAAAGATCTTGTCCCTAAGCATGTCGGTTTTTTGCGTGGAGAAGTATTTCTCCAAGAACTTCTTTTGAATGGCTCCCCAAGTCGTGAGTGAACCAGGCTTCAAGGAATTCAACCAATATTTCGCCTTATCTTTCAAAGTGTAAGGAAACACTCTCATTCGAAGTTGATCTTCCGTCACACCTGTCAAGGGAAAAGAGCTCACAGCATTAAAAATATCCTTTATATGGGTTAATGGATCTTCATTAGGTAAACCATAAAAGGAAGGCAACATATTAAGATGAGAAGATTTAAGCTCATAGTTTCGAGCTGTGTTGGGCAGCAAGATGCTTGAAGGGGATGCTGGAATTGTTGGGATATCAAGGTCTCCCATGAACTCATTGGCAGCCATCTCTTCTTCTTCTTCTTGGTCTGAACTTGATTCTGAATTGGAAGGTGAAGAACCTGGAAGGTCAGTGTGGATAGCAAGACCTTCAAATGTGGCTATGGCTTGCTCTTTTGCAGTTGCCAACTCTCTTTCTAGACGATTCTGAATTTCAAAGATCACCCGGTTTGGTTGCAAAGATGGCCCTGCGTTCAAAGGTCTCAAACGTTGGAATGAAGACCTCACTTGATCAAGGAAAGGATTTCCAGACATAAACTACCTGAAACAGAAAATAACTTGAGTTAGTTAGTACTAAAAAGAATAGGGTAACCTTGGGCACATAACCAGGGAAGAACTTTCATTCAATCCCCGGCAACGGCGCCAAAATTTGTTGTTAGAAATGTTAACTCGCAATTGTACGGGCCAATTAGTAGTATAGCAAGACAAGTACGAGGTCGTACCCACGAGGACTGAGAAGCTAATATTAGTTATGTACTTAGATTACCAAATTCAAGAAAGTAGGAAGTTAAGTCTAAAACAGAATTTAAAGCAAGAGTGATTGTAGTTGTTGAACAAATGAAGCAAAACGAAATTGTAAACAAAAGCAAAGTGAGCAAATGTAACAAAGAATGTTTTGTGGGCTGGAAAACAGATTGGGAGACTAGGGCATTCGATTTACCATAACAATTCAATTATGGGTTATAAGGCGTCAAGTGACAAGTCTAATTCGGATTCAAAGATTGATTCTAGCTAAAGTATGATTAAGCCATGGTGTCTGGTCCTAACCTTGTGTTCCTAATTCCCTAACTTGATCATTTGTTGTCTAACCTAAATTAAGCATTAGGAACCCATTAAGCATAGAAGAACAATTTAAACAACCAAGCATGTATCTAATCCCTGTTGTCGAATGTCCATACATACTCTTCTTATTCATAGTTCAATTCAAATCAAAGCATGGTGTCTACTCTTGATTCAAACCAATATAGTTAATATGCAAGTTCTAATGGTGATTAATCATCCAAACAAGCAACATAACTGATAAGCATAATGAATAAGAACATGAATCATGAATCAAACTTGAAACTCAAATCTTCAACTTATAAACCCAGAATATTCATGTTAGGTTACATCGAAGCCCTAGTTATGAATTTAGCTACTCATAATGGAAATGAAACTTAAACAGAAATGAGAAAACATAATGAATGCAATAAGAGTGGAAAAACCCATTTACGAAGTTGCTTGTGGTGTCCAAGGCTTCTCCAAGTGTTTCTCCACGTCTAATGCTGCTCCAAGAGCTTCCTCACATCTAGAGTATGGCAGCTAAAGAAGTGATTTGGGATGAGTTTGGGTGAGTGGTGATGGCAGAGAAAGATGAAATTTGTAGAGAATTTGAAGGGAGGCTTGCTGGAGCTGTTTTGGTGATTTTGGACAGAATTGAGTGTTTGGGGAGGGATGGAAGTGTTAGAGGATGGCTGAATGGATTGTGATATGATTGAATGAGTGTGAAGCTCTCTATTTATAGAGTGTGAAGCTCCCCTTTGGCTGATCAAGCACATGGCTCAAAAGAGGATCCAAGGCTCCTCCAATCTGATTTGTCTCCCATTTGAAGAGGATCCAAAGCTCCTCCAATCTGATTTGTCTTCCCTTTGAAGAGGATCCAAGGCTCCTCCAATCTGATTTGTCTTCCCTTTGAAGAGGATCCAAGGCTCCTCCAATCTGATTTGTCTCCCCTTTGAAGAGGATCCAAAGCTCCTCCAATCTGATTTGTCTCCCCTTTGAAGAGGATCCAAGGCTCATCCAATCTGATTTGTCTCCCCTTTGAAGAGGATCCAAAGCTCCTCCAAGTGGAAACTGCAATCAGCCTGGTGTGTATTTTGATGGGCTCACGGATTGGGCTAAACTTAATGAATTGCTGCATTTGAGTAGTCCATCTTGAAGTTCAGATTCTCATCTTTCCAACCACATATTATTTGGGCCAATCCAAATTCGGACAAAGAAGTTAAGGCCGAAGTGAATTGCTAACTCAGTCTGCACGTTTTTGCACCACTTTGCATATTTTCCTATCCAAAGCCACCATTGTAACCTAAGGCCCAATGAACTGAATAACAAACCAAAATAGATTAAAAGCACAAGTTTTTCTTTAACAACGTAAGCAAAACATAAACTATAAGGGTACAAAATGATATACAATTGTGAACTGATCAATCATCCATTTTATATGTAAGTTTTAATTTTTGGGATTTTTACCACAAAACTTCATTCTTATTTCAAAGTTTTTTTTTCTTTCTGTTCGTTAGAGTTTGGGTCTTAATGTGCAGAATAGAAGATACATATAGAAAGTTTGTTCAATTTGTCATTGTCCAGAAACTGATTGATACCAAAAAAAAAGAAAAAAAAAAGAAAAGGCAAAAGTAACACACCTTGGTTCAAAGTGACTGCCATATCTAATTTGGCTATTCTAATAAATCCAAATAGGTTTAGGTCTATATCTAATTTTCTACCAATATGGAAATGGTTCAAGCTCTTTGGGATTCAAGAAAGAATGTAAAGCATATCAATGGCTCTGAGTCCTCATATGCTATTTTATAAAAGGTTAAACTTGCCATCAAATTTTTCATTAAAATAGGGGTGGAGAAATAAGACTAGGGGTGGGAATAGCAGCACTTGGGATTATAAAAAAATTAAGGTCGTCAGTGGGATATAGCTCAGTTGGTTTAGTTCTTTTACCTCAATCCATGTTGATAATGGTTCAAATGAATATTCTGAGTCATAATGAATATTTGTGTAAAGCCTTCTCCCCCAATCACTTGTACTAAATAAATAAATAAAAAGTGTAGTCCAGTAGGACCAAATGCCAATGTTAATGGGCCATACTAAATTAAGTCAAGTAGGATCAGACTAACTCCAAAGATATGACCAAGGCCCAAATCAAGTCAATCATGAGTTTTTTTCTTAACTAATGGAGAGGGAAGACTTCAACTTGCGACCTCTTTCAATATTGAGAAAAAAGATATAACTAGGTAAATAGTTAGTTGATCAATTATAAGCTTTTAAAACTCTAAAATACAGTAAAAGACCCACTAGTGTTGTGGTTTGGAGCAATTGCTACCCTATGAAAGGTCCTGAGTTCGAGTCCTAGCATCTGTGTAGTGTGTGTTGAGTTTGATATATTATCGATTCTCTCAATAAGAAAGGTCTTTTAAAAATAAGGGAGCTTCACTAATATACCCAAAATAGGGGCTGAAATAAAAAATAAAATAAAAACCCCACATGGAATGCACTTTAGAAATATACCCAAAACTTATTTACTACATAAGAAATTGGTGTTAAAGTTCCTATAAATTATGTGATTGCCATTGATCAACTTAAAAGAAGCCTAACACAAAAAAAATTAAAAAGCACCCAAAACAAGCCCAGCCCAATTTTATAAAAAAACCCAAACATTCATTACAAACAAAACGTCTTGAAAACCGTAGCTTCATTAACGCGTCATGTTGATTAATGACTGTAACGTTCCACACCTTTACTGTTATGTTGATTAATGGCTGTTGTTGAGACCTAAAAAATCCAAGGTTGGGCCCAAACATATTTTTGTCCCAATACAACACTTAACCGGGAAAGAAGCCTGACTTGGGTATGCAAGAATTTGTCGTATGCGTTTACGCAAGTTATGGTCCACATGCCACGCCAAGCAAACACGCAACCCGCCATGCAGAGAGGTCGTAACGAGCCTGTAAAATGACTGGTTCTATGAACCCACGCTTACTGTCCCGTCAAGCACCGTTTAGCTCGACTATAGCCCACTGCAATACGGGAAAGCTCAAGCACAAACATGCCAAGCAAAAAATATTTATTTTGGCACCAAGCCACGCTACAAGCTTAAGTGGGCCTAAGCCACGCGAATGCCTGGGACTTGCTGAGCGATTTGTGGTATGGATGGTTACGAGTATTCATGAGGCCCATTGAAGGTTGAAGGAACTAAAGTTTTGGGATGCTTGGGAGCACCAAAACTCAAGTCCATTTCTTGAGCCCAAACATATGAGTAAGTATGAGAGAGAGAAAAATGACCCAATGCCTTAGGAGAATATCCAATGGTCTGCAACACTTAGAAAAATCTTACATCAGCTAAGACATCTAACACCTTGTTAAAAACAAAGCAAATAAGCTACTTCCAGCAGCTTGACGAAACCAAACTCACAGGCCGCTAGAAATAGAATGCCAATGACCTAATACCTTATAAAAAAGCCCAGCCCAACACCTTGTAAAATATCTAGCATCGTATCTAGCGTTGTCAAAAGCCTCAGAACCAAGTCAAATAGTAAGCCACTGCAAAAAACAAAGGAAATTCATATGCGTAGGACGAATACCCATTAGACTAAAGCCCCTACCCATGTTTCTTTATTTTGCAAGCTCAAATAGGAAAAGGGATATTTGTTGAAATGTCACTTGAACTTATACCTTAATTTCAATTTGTCACCTGAAAAAAAAAAAAATTTAAGTGAAATGTCACCTGAATTTTTCAAAATCCATGATTTGTCACCTGAGTTTAACATCATCCAATTTTCCATCTATTTTCAAGGGTATTTTAGTCTTTTCATTTTCAAGGATATTTTAAAAATGGAAAAAATTTATTATTAAAAAAATAAAGCTTAAATGTAAAAATGGATGGGGGTTAAATGTGAAAAGATATATAATTTTTATAATTTTTAAGGGTCTTTTCATAATTTTTTTATAATGATTTTTCCATTTTTAAAATACTCTTGAAAATAAAAGGACTAAATACCCTTGAAAATAGTTGGAAAATTGGATGATGTTAAAGTCAGGTGACAAATCATGGATTTTGAAAAATTTAGGTGACATTTCACTTAAATTTTTTTTTTCAGGTGACAAATTGAAACTAAGGTATAAGTTCATGTGACATTTCAATGAATAACCAGAGAGAAAAGTGGGTGGCACCTCACCCACATGAAGAAGTTCAGTTACGTGAAGACCTTGGAACCCCAAAAAGCTTCATGCCTATGCGCTCAGGCTGGGGAACTTTTGCCAAATAAGATTGAGTGGAAGAAAGTGAAGGAAAAAGAAGAGCGTGGCTTGATAAAATTGAGGGTTCCAACGCCTACAAAAGGAGGCACCTTCTACCCAGCAAACACATGATGATCCAAAGCGCGACCAAGCTTTGTCAAGCAGCTGGAAATTTACTCAAGACACCCCATTCTCTATTTCCATCTCTCCCTTTCTTCCTAAGTCAAAATCCCCCCAAATTTCTCTCTCCCCTTGCTCTGAACCTTTGTTTCCATAGGAAATCCAAGCTCTCTCTCTCTCTCTCTCTCTCTCTCTCTCTCTCTCTCTCTCTCTCTCTCTCTCTCTCTCTCTCTCTCTCTCTAATGCTAAACTCATGAAGGCTCAGCTCCCATACCATAAGCTTCTCATGCCAAGCCATAATATTGATTTGTAACAATTGTCTATCTTGTTGATGAGAGGAACCAAAGTGCTTCCTAAGGCTCCACGAGCTTTCGAAGCAATCTTGGGGTCTAGTTCTTGAACTCAAGCAGAGGGGCAAGTATACTCTCCCACTACTGGAAGCACTAGATTCAAATCTAGTTCTTCCATCTTCACATTATATATATACATCTCTCTCTCTCTCTCTCTCTCTCTCTCTCTCTCTCTCTCTCTCTCCAAAAACCCTATTCCAGATCTGAAACACTTATCTTCTGAAGCCAAGTTGAAATCATGAGCATCACCTTTTTGGTGAGAAATCCAAAGGCGCAACCAAGCATTCGTCAAGTTGCTGAAAGCCCAATCAAACAAGCTGCTGGAACACCTGTTCTACTGTGTTTCAAGCAAACCCCTTCTAGTGTCTGCTCCACCTCTATCATCAAGCAATAGCTTCAAAGTAGCTGATGTATCCTTCTCATCAAAACTTTCAATGTACTGAAGAGCCATTGAAGAAGACTAAAGCACTCCCTAAGATCTTGTAGGGGCATTTTTCTTCTGGCAGCTACAAATGGGCTAGGCCGCCGTAAGAAGTAAACTGAAGAAAATATCCCCTGTGTCTGAGTTCAAAAATTAAGCCTCAAAATACCTCGAAAAGGCAATAGAGCCCTAGGAAGTATTTTGGTTACCTTCACCAACCAAAATAATGGCAGCTTACAGATAATTTATGCATGCTTACAGATAAAATTTTAAGCTTGGCATGAGAGGCATGTGGCATGGGAGCAAAATCAACATGAGTTTAGCACTAAGAGGAAATTTAGGCTTTCTTAGGGGGGAAAAAGTGTTAAGGTGAGAAAGGAGAGATTTTGTAGGAGATTTGGCTAGGAAGAGAGAAATGAAGAACAATGTTCTTCTGGCAGCTTGACAGATACTCTTTTTGCCAGAAGAGAAGAATGGAGAAGATGGTGAACAGTGCACGAAACTGCTGGGTTTTTGCAAGTTAGAGAGAAAGCTTGCTCTCCAAGCGTGGGTTGTTTTTGTTGGGTAGAAGAAGCCTCATTTTATAGGCGTTGGAAATCATTCTTTTTCCAAGAAACCTTAATGGCTTCCATCTCATTTTGCCAAGTCTTTTCCTTTCTTTTCTCCCATTATCCCTTCAATCATCCTATTTTGGTAAAGTCTACTCTGCTCCTTTGCACAAAAACAGGGGTTTTGGGGGCTCAAGGCCCCATTTTCCCGCAGCTGTCTCAGTGACAGATTTCCATTCCCATCCATTTCTTTTATTGCTTTCTTCTCTCTTTTCCATGGCCAAGTCTGATGGGAAAAGGAGTTTGGGAAATATATGCTGGTTCGAAGGGTGTTTCTGGCAGCTTGTAGGCTAATATTCTTTGGTTCCTTGAATGTTTCTTGCTTGGAACCTGTTCCCCCCATGTCTGGAACCTCCAATGGCTTTGTTTAATGGACCTGCAGACCTTCTCTACATGGCTTCTATTTTTCCAGCAAAGGGCTGAGGCTTTTGTGGGCTTATTGTGAAGCTTTGTATGGGCCAAGGTGGTTCATTAAATAAGTGGGCTATTTTGTTAAATATTGGGCTTTTGAGTCAATAGGCTATTTGGGCTATTTGGGTTATTTGGGCTATTTGGGCTATTTATTTTCTTCTTGTGCTTACCCACATGTTTGGGCCTAAGAAATGGGCTTGAGTCCCGAGGCTCCCAAGCAACCCGAGACTTTCCATTTCACGGCCCATCAATGGGCCTCATGTTGATTTATTACCATCCATACCACAACCCACTCAAGCAAGCCCTGGACATTCGAGTGGCTTGGGCCCACTTAGGCTTGTACCGTGGTTGGGTGTGTAATAATGATTTCCCAGATACCAACTTCCTCCTTTTTCATTTACTATTTCTTCATTCTCCTCCATCCTCCTTATGCGCACCAGAGTAACTCTCTCTCCATCACCTTCATCTTCTTTTTCCTTTTCTTCCTCCAACGAACTCAGAGCAAGAGAAAGAGTGGCTGAGATCAAGAAGAATCGCATGTCTACAGCCGTTGGAATGGAGTTCGAGCCAAACCCGACTCCGTCATTCCCCTGTCTGAAGAAATTTGCTTGCCATTGCTGGAAGAGATTGTCTCTGTGCAGAATTTTCTTCCAAAATCCCTAATTCCTTCCTTCTTGGTGCATCTGAGGTTATCCTTTGAGAGATTAACAAGGTATGCTCTTTTCTCCTGCAATTTCTTGCATCTATTGAGGGGTTTGTTGGGTTCTTCATACACATGGGTTTTGCTCTTTGTTTTGGTAGCCAAACATCCACTCCTTTTGACCCATCCATTTTTTGTTGGAGTAATCGTTAGCAAGGAAGAGTTTGCATCAGTTTTTGGGGTTACTCCCCTTTTGATTTTATTTCGGCAAGCTGCTGGAAGAGTGCAAACGTTGTGAGAAGAAATCATTGGTGTAGACTGCATCCTTCTATTTTCTCCATTTTTCTTCCCCCTTTTCATCATGTGGTGGCCCTTTTTTGTGCTGGTGAAAAGGTTGAACTTTGCATGATGCGTTTTTTCTATGTAGGTGCATACGTCTTTGGCACAAGTAGGGGAAGGTGGCGGAAGCCTGCATCATATTCCTTGCCTCTGGAAGCTTCGAGTGTACCGATTTCGCAACTTGGCAATTTGGATTTCTATCTCGATTTCTCAGTAAATAGTTCTGTTCCTTCACTGGAATCGTGAGTCTTTCTTTTGGCTTTGTAGGAATAGACATAGACTGGTGCTTGGCCTAGGCTTGTTTTTCTTGTGAACACATGCTTGATTAAATCTGGACTTGTCTCCGATCTTGTGGAAATAGAAATTGACAGAATGCATGCCCTGCAATGCTTGAATCGAGAGAATTTGCTTGTCATGGGAAAGCTTGAGAATTTTGCTTGCCATGGATAAATTGCCTGCTGCTTTGATATTTGCTTAAGCATTTTCTTTGGCGTGAGCTTGACTTGCCATGTTTGGCGTATATTTTGTGTGTGCTACATTCTTGACCACCTTTCTAATTGTCGTTGAACTATATGCATCACTAGCGTATGCTTGTAACCGCATGATTAATACATAGGATTAGAGGCTGTTGAAAGCTTGAGGAAAGCACCATTGGTTTCTTTTTACGTGCTTAGAGCTTGGACATGGATAACTATTTATTTTTTTTTTGGCTTTATAGGGATAGATATAAACATGTGTATGATGGGTCTGCAAGAATGCAGTGTAACTCATAGGGATTTTTTTTGTTTTTGTGAAAAATGTTACTAGGAGGTAAGTGGTGTTAAGTTTGTAACACTTGCTTTGTGAAAGGGTCTGCTAGAATGATTGATTGAGCATGGAATGAGAACTTTGCTTGTCATAAGCTCGAGTAATAGATTGCATGATGCTTCAAAAATTTTTTGTTTATGCATTTCGCTTGGCATGAGATAGCTTGCTTTACTTGGCTTGTGAAGTTCATATTGCTTGCATGCTAGTGTGGAGATTGCTTGGCTTTAACACACAGAACTTACTCTGCCCTTTTACAGCATATTCTTTGTTGGCAATTCTTGCAGGGTTTCATGTTATAAGTCATATTAACCTCTATGATGAGTGACGGCCTATTTCCCCTTACACGATGAGCTGCAGAAGAGACGACTACCTTCATCGCTTAGAAACACTTGCCAAGACTTGATCATAGGCACTGGGTATGCTTTGGAGGCTAATCTCATTTCCAGGTGCTGTATAGAAAAAATGCATGTTTCCGGCGACCCCTTGATTTTTTCAATACCCTTGCAACATCACTAAGGGCTTGCCAAAGTGGTTTGATCGCGAGTTGACAGACCCAACTACCAAAGATGTTCTGCGAATGATTGAAGCTTGAAAAGGAAACATTGTTCTTGACCTTACAGCAGCATGCTGAAAGGGCTTAAGCGTGTGTCTTATTAGGATTTTGCGTGGACTTCCCGCTGAATACTTAGAAGAAGTTATAGCACACACTATTTTTAGAGCACGAGCTGCTTATAGCATGAAGATGTATGCACGATCCCCTTAAGCAAGAGTTATCGTTAATGCGTTAAGCCTTCAGGAACACGAATTGGAGAGCCAGTGCCGTAAGCTACGAGACCTTCTTCTTGACAAATGAGCGACTGAGCATGGCACTTGGCGCGTGGTGGAAACATCGAAAGGATCATCTTTCCGCACTTCTTCTGTTCTTCCAGCACCATCCTTCTATAACATATGTCCTTACTTCGCCTTTTAGGTCACATTTTTTTGTTGTAAGGGGCTAGCTAGCTGGGTGCGTAGTAGCTTTTCCTTTTGAAACCGTATGATGTATTGATTAGCAGCATAGTTGGCTGTATTTGAGCTTGAGTTATACCCTTCGTTTTTTTTTTGGAGAGCCTAAAACTTATGCTCTTGGAAACTTGAAACACAACATTGTTGCATATTTTATGTCAGAACTTTTGATGCAGAATGCTTGAGATATTAAGCTTCGGCTTGTTTTGTATGCTTTGCTTGATTGGAAGTAATGAAATGCATGAATTGTTGAAGTTGATTGCATTGAGATAATGATTTCCAGCTTGTTTTGTACACTTTGCTTGGTTGGAAATAATGAAATGCATGAATTGTTAAGGTTGATTGCATTGAGATAATGATTCCCAGCTTATTTTGTACACTTTGCTTGGTTGGAAATAATGAACTGCATGAGTTGCTTGAGATTTGGAATGCATTGAGATAATGATTTTCAGCTTGTTCTGTACACTTTACTTGGTTGAAATGCATGAGTTGCTTGAGAGTTTAACAGGTTGGGTTGTGGTAGGCGCAAGGTACATGCTGCCAATCTTTTTACAGGATCACAAAAGTATTCGTCCCCATTGCTTCAACGTTGTTTTTCTTTTCACCGCATCCCAACACATACACTCTCCTCAACTATTGCAAGGGTTGGGATGGTTTTCCTTCATAGCATGACCTTCCTTTTTTTTTTAGGTTGAGAGCATCTCACAAGTTGCGGAGGATACACTTCCTGCTCCTATTGGGATGTCCGCCGTAGCTGCCGACACTGCCCTGCGCCTTCCAGCAGCGCAGCCTCCTGCTCCTCCTTTCCTAAGCACATTCGACACAACTGCCGGCACCTCTCCACAACTTCCAGCAGTGCTGCCTCCTAGTCCTCCTTTCCTAAGCACATCCGACAT
The DNA here is from genome assembly GCA_020226455.1 of Prunus salicina. NCBI lineage: Eukaryota > Viridiplantae > Streptophyta > Magnoliopsida > Rosales > Rosaceae > Prunus > Prunus salicina. The sequence goes on along the minus strand of CM035347.1, from coordinate 14,100,058 downwards.
AACTGCCGGCACCTCTCCACAGCTTCCAGCAGTGCCGCCTCGTGGTGAGATTATTGATGATAGCCATAAGGACGATGATGTTTCCACCTTGGTGGGGCATTTATCGGAGAAAAGCATGTCTTGGCAAGATTGAGGAAATTCCTTTATGGCTTTCAAAGCCTTCTTTAATTGTGGTGCTAAGATCCTCCGATCTATTGATGAGCTTCTTCCGTTCTTTTTGGGCATTCTTCATAGCTTCAAGGTATATAATTCCTCTTTTTTCTTTTTCTTTTTTTTTTTTTTTTTTCACGCTACTTCTTCCAACATCAACCAGTCTTGACATACATTCTCCTTTCTTCTTGCAGGTTGTCTTTTCTTGGCTTGGTGATCAATTATCTTGGCGCGTGGTTTTGTTCCCTTGGAGACCATAGGATGCATGGGTCTTTAGCATGTGTAGTTTTGCTTTGACTGTATTTTTTTTCTTTCTCTTTTGGACACTCTAACGGCCATGTCGTTATGACTTTGTAATGTAGTGTTGAATCACTGGAGCTTGTATTAATTTCTAAATGCTTAAGGCATGTTGTAATCTGCATGTCTTATATATATATATATATATATATATTGCTTGGTTGGCCAAATTTGTTTTTATGAATTGTTGGAGATTCTCTGACAGGTTGGATATCCTTAAAAACAAGGTATATGCTGCCAAAATTTTGTCTGACCACTAGGCCTGAAAAACACCCTCTTGTCATACCCTAAAAGGGGCAGACTAGTATATGCATGGTCTTTATAAAATTCCCAGATGTTTTGCTTGTTCCGATTGCTGATAAAAAAGGGGACAATGGTTTCGTTGTTTCAGCAGCTCAAGAATGCATGCCCCATATTATTTTGCTTAGGCATGCTGCTTGTTGATGGCCTCGGACCCCATCCAAGTGACTTTGCTTGGCATGTCTTACTGCTGAGTGGCGTGCTTTTGTAAAGAAAAGTTTGCTTGTCTATTTTTTTTAATTTTTAAAACATGATTTGCAAAACAGAAGAAGATAACAGCAAGGAAAGAATTCTAGACGCTTTTTTTTTCTTTCTCCAAAATACTCCATTCTCATTGTAAATATCATCTTACACCTTGGCATGCCATAATGGTGGTGCATTCTACAAAAGTTGTGAAAGTATATGGTGAAAACACAAAAGGAGTTCATCTTTGAAATAAATTTGAAAAGCCAAAGACAAAAGGATAAGTGCAAAAGCAACTCAGTAGTAAGGCTTTAAGCCATTTTGCATTGATAAATATCCCCATCAAATTAAGCCCCAAAGTATGAAAAGGCCAATGAGTGTGCATGACTTGCAATAGCATGAAAGCTTGTGGCTTAGGTTGGCATGTATTTGGCATGTGTTGTACTAGGCTGCCTTGCTCTGAAGAAATATTTAACATAGCTACAGCTGCTGCTTTACTTTCACGCGGCTCATAACCGAATTAATCAGAGAGTGATTTGCGGCTCTTGTGAGAGGTTACAGCAGCTGTCTTTTGATAATCTTGCTGACCAAATGAAGCCCCCAAGTGGCGCTCTTCTTCCTCACTCCTCCAAGCTTCCTGCTCAGTTAGCTTAACTGAAATACTTGTTTTCCTCACTGCTTCCAGCAGCTGAGAAAATTGGCTGATGCCAATATTCTCCAAATAAACTCTATAATCAGCCACAATATTGCTGATGCAAATGTCGACAAACGCCTCCTCATCTTTCTCATCGTAGCAATCCAACGCTAGGTCCCGGAACCTGTGCACAAAGTCCACGGGATCCTCTCCATATTTTTGGCGAGTGTTGTTGAGTTGAATGATAGTAACTCTTTCTTCATGCTGGAAATACTTCTTACAAAACATGTTTGCTAAATCTTCCAAAGAACAAACAGTGCCTGGTGCCAACGTCGTATACCATGTGTAAGCATGATCGGTAAGGCTTTTCGAAAATTCTCTAAGTCGGAGATTACAATCACCAGCATGTGGTCCCAAAGCATCAATGAAGCGGTTGACATGCTCCTTCGGGCTTCCCTTCCTTCCGTCGAAGAGAATAAAGTTTGGTGCTTTGTAACTTTTAGGATATGGCTGCTGGAGTAGGCTTGATGGATATGGTGGCTGAGGGAAATACTTCCAATCCCCCTAGCTTCGGCTTAGTTTCTTCTCCAGCATGGCAATGACATCTTTGTGAGTGACAAAAGATGGCTCCTTTTGTTCAGACCTTCCTCTGGCAACGGCAGACTCCTCTTGGGGAGGTCTTTCATTTTCTTCGCTTAGCTTGGAGACTGAGCTTTTTAGTTCTTTGATTATGTCTGCCATCTCCCTCTGGGTTTTCCCCATAGCATGGATGGCTGCAACAAGGTCTGAGAGGGTAAAAGCTCCCTCACTTGCACGTTCTTCTTCTCTAAATGAGGCATTCTGCCTTGATTCCGAATCACCATGGCTTGGCCCATCTTGGGAAGTCATGTTGTTGCTTATGGTATTCTTCTTTAGAGGCATCGATGAAGATAATGGACTAATCCCCAGTGAAGTCGCCAATTTATGTAGGGGCATTTTTCTTCTGGCAGCTACAAATGGGCTGGGCCGCCGTAAGAAGTAAACTTAAGAAAATATCCCCTGTGTCTGAGTTCGAAAATTAAGCCTCAAAATACCTCGAAAGGGCAGTAGAGCCTTAGGAAGTATTTTGGTTACCTTCACCAACCAAAATAATAGCAGCTTACAGATAATTTATGCATGCTTACAGATAAAATTTTAAGCTTGGCATGAGAGGCATGTGGCATGGGAGCAAAATCAACATGAGTTTAGCACTAAGAGGAAATTTAGGCTTTCTTAGGGGGGAAAAAGTGTTAAGGTGAGAAAGGAGAGATTTTGTAGGAGATTTGGCTAGGAAGAGAGAAATGAAGAACAATGCTCTTCTGGCAGCTTGACAGATACTCTTTTTGCCAGAAGAGAAGAATGGAGAAGATGGTGAATAGTGCACGAAACTGCTGGGTTTTTGCAAGTTAGAGAGAAAGCTTGCTCTCCAGGCGTGGGTTGTTTTTGTTGGGTAGAAGAGGCCTCATTTTATAGGCGTTGGAAATCATTCTTTTTCCAAGAAACCTTAATGGCTTCCATCTCATTTTGCCAAGTCTTTTCCTTTCTTTTCTCCCCTTATCCCTTCAATCATCCTATTTTGGTAAAGTCTACTCTGCTCCTTTGCACAAAAACAGGGGTTTTGGGGGCTCAAGGCCCCATTTTCCCGCAGCTGTCTCAGTGACAGATTTCCATTCCCAGCCATTTCTTTTATTGCTTTCTTCTCTCTTTTCCATGGCCAAGTCTGATGGGAAAAGGAGTTTGGGAAATATATGCTGGTTCGAAGGGTGTTTCTGGCAGCTCGTAGGCTAATATTCTTTGGTTCCTTGAATGTTTCTTGCTTGGAACCTGTTCCCCCCATGTCTGGAACCTCCAATGGCTTTGTTTAATGGACCTGCAGACCTTCTCTATGTGGCTTCTATTTTTCCAGCAAAGGGCTGAGGCTTTTGTGGGCTTATTGTGAAGCTTTGTATGGGCCAAGGTGGTTCATTAAATAAGTGGGCTATTTTGTTAAATATTGGGCTTTTGAGTCAATAGGCTATTTGGGGCTATTTGGGCTATTTATTTTCTTCTTGTGCTTACCCACATGTTTGGGCCTAAGAAATGGGCTTGAGTCCCGAGGCTCCCAAGCAACCCGAGACTTTCCATTTCTCGGCCCTTCAATGGGCCTCATGTTGATTTATTACCATCCATACCACAACCCACTCAAGCAAGCCCCGGACATTCGAGTGGCTTGGGCCCACTTAGGCTTGTAGCGTGGCTGGGTGTGTAATAATGATTTCCTGCTGGGCATGGCATGGCATGTCGCTTGGCATGGCACATCGCTTGACATGCTTTTTATTATGCTTTATGGGATAATTAGCATGAATTTGCAGGGCCGATATATTCTAGCATGACGAATTATTTATTTAGCATGGCATGTGGATTGCAACTCGCATGAGGCGGGTTTTTGTGTACTCCGCTCTACGCCTTTCCTTGATATAGTGTCATTTTGGGTCGATAATTTATTCGGGCCCGACCGTGGATTTTTTGGGCCTCAACAGATCTCAACTCTTTCGGGGTGTTTTGGGGCTTGATGTCGCAAACTTAGACAAGGGCGCAAGAGAGCTCGACCTACTTCGCAGTAGCCTAACAAGCCCATTGTTGCTCCCAACAAAAAGACCCCAACAGCTGTAATGTTCTAATCTAGAATAATAACACTGCTAGTTTACTGTCATATTGATTAATGGTTGTAATGTTCCAGTCTAGGGTAATAACACTACTAGTTTCCTATGACATCCTATTTCTAATGCATGTATATCCCCTGTAATGTTCCAGTCTAGGATAATAACATTGCTAGTTTCCTATGACATCCTATTTCTAATGCATGTCTACCCCTATAGTGTTCCAGTCTAGGGTAATAACATTGCTAGTTTACTGTCATATTGATTAATGGCTATAATGTTCTAGTCTAGGGTAATAACACTGCTAGTTTACTGGCATATTGATTAATGGTTGAAATGTTCCAGTCTAGGATAATAATACTACTAGTTTCCTATGACATCATATTTCTAATGCATGTCTACCCCCTGTAATGTTCCAGTCTAGGGTAATAACTGATCGGTGCATAATTACATATCTTTTTATACCCTTCTAATTTATGATTTGGTTATGTTTTTGAGTTAAACTTGTGCTTTTAATAAAGTTTGTGTATGTTTCAGTGTAATAAGGTTGAGACTCATTACATGCATTTTGAAGACAATTTAGCTTAAAACAGTGTCTGCAGATCATTCAATTTCACGGATTAACCTGTACTTGCTCAAGAAGAACCAGATAATGAGCCATACATCATTGGAAAGATACGGAAGTCTAGTTTCCGTAGCATTTTACGGTTCATGATTCGGAGTCTTCTAGAGGAAGTTATACATGATTTAGTAGATCAAGGTCAAAATTCGGCAGCATCTGCGTTACTAGGCCATAAATGACATTTGAAGGTCTTTCCGATTTTTCCTTGAGTTGGGCTGCATATGCTTGGAAAGATAAGACAAAGGGCTTGAAGATCCATATTTTTCCAGAATTTTATGAATGTATTAACAAGCCCAAAACGAACCCAAAAGAAGAGTGCAATGCATTGTCATGCATGACATATGCATGATGAAATGCACTATCTAGTGGGAATTGTTGGTGAAGTGCACTATCTTGTGGGAATGTTAGATGAAGCATATTCAAGTCTTATAATTGAAGTGGGAGTTGCAACACTAAGTTTAAAGAAAGAAAAATTGTTTTCAAATGTAATGGTGTGTTAGGTGAAGTTGATGAAGTGAGTGGAAAGCAATATTTAATTTAGATTTTCAACTTCCTTAGGCCTATAAATAGTGAGGTTTCCCAAGCTTGTAAACACACCCCAAGGGGGGGAGCTCTCAAACATTTCTCTAGAGCTCCCCTCCCTTCTCTCCCTCAATTTCTCTTAGTTTTCCTTTCTAGTTCTCAATTGTTGTAATAAATTCCTTTTGCTAAGTTTTTCTAAGTTCTTCTTAATTTTCCATTGTAATGTAAATTCTTTTCTTTAGCAATTCAAGTTTGAGTAGTTTCCAAGTTTCAATTATGGTTTTTGTTCTTATTCATTATGCTTATAAGTTAATATGCTAGTTTGAATGATTGATCACCATTAAGGCTTGCATGTTAGCTATCTTGGTTTGAATTAAGAGTAGACACCATGCTTTAATTCGAATTGAACTACGAATAGGAAGAGTATGTATGGACATTCGACAACAGGGATTAGATACATGTTTGGTTGTTTAAAATGTTCTTCTATGCTTAATGGGTTCCTAATGCTTAATTTAGGTTAGACAACAAATGATCAAGTTAGGGAATTAGAAACACAAGGTTAGGACCAGACACTATGGCTTAATCATACTTTAGCTAGAATCAATCCGTTAATCTAAATTGAACTTGGGAACTTATTCACTTGAGTTAATTTCTTTTCTTTCTTCCTTGTTTGATTTATTTTCTTTCTTTTTTTCATTTCTGTTTTGTACAGGGAATTTAATTAAATCAATCTATCATCAATCCTCGTGGGATCGACCTCGCACTTACATATGCTAAACTACTAACGGCTCGTGCACTTGCGAGTATCACAAGTTGAGGATGCAGCTGAATCTATTTTGGTGCAGCTGAATCGACGCAACAATAACACTGCTAGTTTCCTATGACATCCTATTTCTAATGCATGTCTACCCTTGTAATGTTCCAGTCTAGGGTAATAACACTGCTAGTTTACAGTCATGTTGATTAATGCTTGTCATGTTGCTATTTCTAATACATGTCTACCAAAGAAAAGATGAAGGAAAGAACAAACTAGACCAACTCAAAACAAGCCGTCCAGATTGTTAATACTATTATGTCATAGAAGTACATTACTAATACCCTGTCATAGAAGTACATTGTTAAACAAAAATGAGATCCATATATGAAATAGTAACAAAAGATAAATCGATCATCAAAGCTTAAAATACATTCCGAAAATCAACTCAAATCCAAAGAGAAACACATAATTGAAGCAAAAGATCAAAAATCTCAAGCCCAAACCAAACAACGATGACAACGACGTGGCAAAAGAGGAGTAGAGTTTGAAGATGAGGAGTAGAGCTAAGAGCATCTTATTGAGGTTCGTTCGAGGTTCCGAAAAATCCAAAAAAAATATAAGAATAGAAGCACGATTTTAGGACAAGAAATCAAAGGTGAAATATTGAAAATTGTAAATCAGAGATAAAGAATATATTTATACCTGAGACTTAGCTTCAATGGAAGTTCCTCTTGCTCCAACACCGAGAAAGCACCAACGAGAAAGGAGAAAATGAATCTTATTTTGTTTTTTGGCAGATCTGATTTTTCTCTCTCAAATTCATAGTACAAGGGTAATATAGGTATTTTACACACAAATAAACTGAAAAATAGCTATTAAATTGAAAAAAAAATTGATAGCTGTAGATTTTTCGTTTTTTTTTTGGGTGTGTTTATAGTTTTTAAATTTTATTTTTTTAAATTTTTTTTATATAATAAGACTATGTCTAAGATTGGGTATATAATTAAATTTGTATAATAAAAAATCTCTAAAATTCAAATATTAGAAAATGGTTTTTACCACCAATTGTACTAGACGTTTTCGTAAGACATTATTTTGGACGTCGACATTTTTTTATTTTGTTGGAAGAAATGCTTTTATTAAAAAAAATAATAAGCACCATAAGAGTGTACAAAGATAGCACTAAAATAACCAATACTATCCAAAACCCAAGCATGAGAAACATGAATAAATGCGTGATCTTTTAGAAAAAGACTCAATATCGTATGTCCTCCACATTTTGCTCCACATATCAATATAATCCATGCCGTCCAATTCTTTAATTTTTCTTTTAAGTTTCATCACATGCCCCTCATGTGACCCTTTTATGGGGGCATTTTTGTCAAAGCAATGCCACTGTAGCCTCTTTACTCACCGTTTGGTTCACGGAACGGATTTGAGGGGAAATCACTTCCCATGTCATGGAGATTCCTTTATCATGTTTGGTAATCCTAAGAAAATAATCAAGAAATACCACTTTATTTCCTTTCACATGTTTGGTTTGTGTAGGAATGTAAAAAAAAGTTTATTTAATTTTCCAATTATACCAATATGAAATCAAATAAAAAAAGAATGCATTTAATGCTATATTGTAATTCTAAATTGTTAATGGGGAAAATATGGTCATGAAAAATGTGTATTTATTATTAGCTCATTTTCCCAAACTTTACCATGAGGAGGAAAACAAAACCCAAGGAAGGAGGAGGGTTTCACTTTCCCCTTACTTTCTCATATGCAAGGCAACAATTTTCCATACCTGAATTTACCAAATATAAAAAATCAATTATTTTCTCATCCCCAAATCTCCTTTCCCATTACCTGCATCTCCATTTTTATGTGATGGATTTTTTATTGTCATGACTTGGCGATCCCACTTCTCACTATTTTCCATTCCAAATGCTACATTATACTAACTTGTCCAGCCCACTAATTTACCACGAAAAGCCAATTAAGGCCCGAAACACAGTCTCCTCCATTATCAACTTCAAAGCAGATGAGACCATTTGGGTCATGTGCTGAAACCAATAATTAGATTTGAAATTTTTATAAACCCCACGTATGGAAACGCCCACTCTGATAAGAAAAAAATACCCAGGAAGAACAAACAAGTTTACACCAAACTTACAAATCTGCTTATGGCTTATGGGTACTAACATAACATCGACCTGAAGGAGACAAATTTTTCGATATAAACATAACATCGCTATGTGATACTATCAATTCACCTATATATATATACATAGTTGGATTAGTATTAGTAACACCCTTTTTCTTTTTCTTTTTCTTTTTCCCAAATGAGCACCATTATAAACTTGTACTACATATTACATATCATGTGTTGATGGTAATTTAAGGGTTGTTTTCTTTGTTCTAATCGAACATCCAAGTAAATAATAATAATAATAATAATAATTTACATATATATGACGCAGGTCAGCAAACATCCAATTGTATATGTTTATCTACTCACTATACACAGTCATATACGCTTCTGCACAAACACAGCCATGGCTATATAGCGTCAGAAAGTAAACAAAGGGAATTGCTAGCTTGTCCAAATTAAAGCATAATTAAAAGTAAACGACGCACTAGGTTCTTAAGTGTTAGGGAAAAGATTGTTTAGTACCGAGCATAAATTTATAGTACGTATCTGGTACATTGTCGATATAATTTACATTTATATTATTGATTCATATAATCTAGAATTTACATCGATGGATCATATATATATATATATATATATATATTGATAATGTATCAATTATTTAAAATTTCGTAGTCGGTACCATACAATCACTCCTTTAAGCATAACACTGTGGGTGACCTATGCTATTGAAAAGATTATTTAGCACCATGCATGCATTTACAAATTGAAAACCACAGTGCTATACTATTAAGCTGGCAATGGCACGCAAACAAGATTATCAGCAGGAAAGAAATGGCAGACAGGGCAGCTCCCAGGTTGAACACCAAGCACACTGAATGTCATATGGCTAGGGTCCCACTGAGAAGTATCAAAGTGGCAAACAGCAGCAGCGTCAACTCTCTCTCCATTCTCACCACCAAGCAAAACTTGATATAGCCTATTCTCACTTTCTTGGCTATGGCAATAGAAAACTGCATAAGGGTAAGGCATGGTGTGGCATCCAATCATTTTAGGAGCCAAGATCTCCTTGGGAGCTTCCAAAACGGTGTAGTTTTGCAAAAGGGTAGTTGATTTTTTGAGTTGGGTTGTGGTTAAGACCTTGAACTTGGTGCTTGATCCAAAGAGTGCACCTACAAGATCTGTTGAAATTGGTATGTTTATTTTTTATTTTTAAAAATATATATTCAATAATTCATTAATTGCCTTAAATTATCTTTATTAATATGAGTTATTTTCTATTAATATTAATTTGGGCTGAATCAATTGTCTTTATTAATAAGAGTTATTTTCTATTAATATTAATTTAGGCTGAATTCGTTTTCAACTATTGCATAACGTCTCTTTGTGATAATATTCTATTAATATGGGCTGAATCTTTTTTCAACTGATGCATTGATGCCCACAACGTATCTTTGTGATAAATCTTGTATATATATTTGATATAGCTAGGAGAGAAAAGAGATAGACAATAGCTGCTGCCTTCCTTCTCTTCATATCTTTTTCTTATTTTCTAAACTAAGGTTTCTGAGCAACATAGAAAGGTGTTTGTATTCGGGTCCTTCCTCAGTGCAAGGAAGAACCTAGACAGAGGAGATTCTGGGGCTGTTTTATCCTGGGGACGTAATGGCCTTTTCTGAACTGCTTGCACAGATTGGGCAAAGCCGCGAAACGTCTTAAAGAGAGCGACTTAGTCCGCGACTCATCCCAAGAATCGTTCATAGCTACATATTGTATTTTCCGGGTAATATTGTTCTTTTAATTTTCTCTGCTTCAACAATTTTAAGACGTTCTATCTGCCGTAGATGTTGGGAACCAATTTTAAAAGTAGATTTTGGATGCTACTCAAATTATTTACATAATCATTCATGTATTTTCCGGCGGGTAACTAATTCCTGCATATTGAAGGACACCGTGGTAGCAAGACTAAATATTTATCTAATCCCGTTGGCTAATGGTTCGATTTTGGCAATTTTGGCTTTGACAATACCCATGGTTGGTATGAACATGAGATAAGTGATTTCTACCTTGGTAACTCCTAATAAGCTTATTGGTTTGTTATATTTGATTTACTACTTCTAGTTGCTGGCTTTTCTTTTGAGCTTTTGGAATTGAATTTTATGACAATTATAAAAACGGGAGTTTTCTTTTTATGTTGGCTATTGAATATCTTGGGGGTTAATATATATTCTGGAGAGTTATATGTTTGTATTGCAGGCTATTAAAAGTCAATTTATGTCATATACAGTATGATGTTGAGAGCTCTTCAATTCTTCATATCATTTAGTTTGGTTTAACCTACTAACATTTGGCAATGGACTCGCTTTGATAAAAAGGGACTTTGAGAGCAAGCACTTGAGTTAATTGCCGTGGAGGGTATATGGAGAATACTAAAAAAAATGATAAATTATATCAGTGCAAGTGGTATTTAACTTTGAGTTTTGGTGTAAGGGTTTCGACCCTAACTTTGAGTTTTGGTGTAAGGGTTTCGACCCTTACATCCTTTGAAGCATAATTAGCCTATCAAGTGTGTGAGTCACACTACTTTTCCTTTTTGTGAAGCATTTGATGATTTCATTATTATATTTGTTATGGTTATCTATGACTTCTGATTACTTCGGGAGTTTTCTTATTTTGTAAAGGTTGAGAATTTCCACAACTAGTGGGGGTTGAGAATTCTAGTAAGCCTAACATTTTCTATTTGAAAATGTGGGGATTCGTTATATTCATTTATTGACCTATCTAATTAATAATTGGCGTGACTAATGACATCCTTTGTATTAAATTTTGGTGGAGACATTTTATTGTCTTAAAGAGTTTCTATTGAGAATTGAGAAGGTGCAGTGACAATTTGAATATGCCATGTAGCCACTTAAAGTGCATAATAAAGAAAGCTTCAGCAGGTGCACTTAAAGAATTGATATATTTGAGAGGTATTTTTAATTATATGAATTGATATATAGTGAATTTATGTTATACTTTCATGTATAGTAATGCACATGTGATCTCTAATGATATTAAGATGAAATCTACTAATCATTTGCGTGCAATGTTCTAGCAAATATTCCTGATAGATATACAGGTTTACAAGTGAACCTAGTCTGGAGCATTGGTATGCTATTGAGAGGGTCATGTGGTACCTTAAAAGGACGATGAACCTTGGATTACACTATGAGAAGTTTCCCGCTGTCCTAGAAGGATATAGCGATGCTGATTGGAATACCCTGTCAAATGATTCAAAGGCTATTAGTGGATATATATTTAATATTACTGGTGGTGCAGTTTCATGGAAGTCTAAGAAACAGACTATTCTGGCTCAGTCCACAATGGAGTCAGAGATAATAGCTCTATCAATGGCTAGTGAAAGCAAGTTGGTTGAGAAACTTACTGTTAGATACCTCCTTGTAGGAGAGATCGATACCAGCTGTTCTTATCCACTGTAATAGTGGATAATGTATGGTCTGATGAGAATTTAGCTGATCCTTTGACGAAAGACTAGCACGAGAAAAGGTTTGGAAAACCTCAAAAGGAATGGGACTAAAACCCTAGAAGGTTAAGTCACTTGTGATGGTAACCCAACCTATAGATTGGAAATCCCAAGAAATAGGTTCAATGGGTAATAACAAGTCATTTAGTGATATGAGTGGAGTCATGCTAGTGTTCCATATCCATCCTTAGAAGCATGAAATCCTGAAGCGATGTAAGTTGAGTTGTTTATAACTCTTAATGAGATCTATACTCTATATTGAGTGGGATATCTAGCTACAGGAATATCTCTGATAGTCTCATCTATGTGAATGTGAAAGTAAGGCCGCTTTCTATGAAAATTTTGGGGGAAATTTTCTAGAGCATTCACTATACTGGGATACAAGCACATGGCCATAAAGTGCTGGCTTTTGAACTTCACCTTAGTAGGGCTATGTGTGTGGTGCTGTCAAAGATAGAGTTCAAAACTATATGTTACTCTTGTATATTCTGAAGCTCCGTCACTATGTAAAGGTTCAAGTTGAAAAACACCTTTACTTATGCATAGTCTTATGATATGTTACTTAATGAATTTTTTTTCTAAAATAAACAGGGGGGATTGTTGAAATTGGTATGTTTATTTTTTATTTTTAAAAATATATATTCAATAATTCATTAATTGCCTTAAATTGTCTTTATTAATAGGAGTTATTTTCTATTAATATTAATTTGGGCTGAATCCGTTTTCAACTATTGCATAAAGTCTCTTTGTGATAATATTCTATTAATATGGGTTGAATCTTTTTTCAGCTCATGCATTGATGCCCACAACGTATCTTTGTGATAAATCTTGTATATATATTTGATATAGCTAAGAGAGAAAAGAGATAGACAATAGCTACTGCCTTCCTTCTCTTCATATCTTTTTCTTATTTTCTAAACTAAGGTTTCTGAGCAACATAGAAAGGTGTTTGTATTCAGGTCCTTCCTCAATGCAAGGAAGAACCTAGACAGAGGAGATTCTGGGGCTGTTTTATCCTGGGGACGTAGTGGCCTTTTCTGAACTGCTTACACAAATTGGGTAGAGCCGCGAAACGTCAAGAGCAACTTAGTCCGCGACTCATCCCAAGAATCGTTCATAGCTACATATTGTATTTTCCGGGTAATATTGTTCTTTTAATTTTCTCTGCTTCAACAAGTTCAAGCATGGATTCTATGGAGGCAGCATAAAACTTGGCCTCTCCTTTGATGGGTTCAAGCTCACATTGGGTCAATGTGTATTCACTGGCCTTGGCTTGGGGAGAGTCTTGCGTGAAGGAGAAAAATTCAAGTCGGTAGGGGAGTTTTGAGATTGAGAAAGGAATGGAAGCAGCTTCTTCTCTAGGCAATATTCTAGGAGATGTAGAAGGGTCATTTTTGGAGAAGTATCTGGGCATGGTTTTCCCTAGCTTCAGATCTTTTGGGGTGAAGAAAACATTTAGTGCAGGGTCCATGTGATGCATGTGGGATGATGTTGAATGATCATGATCATGCTCATTGCCTTCATACAAATCAATCAAGTCTTCATTGTTGTCTTTCCCATTTCCAAGAGAAATAATCTTCCTGGCATTATTTCCTTGTGCAGTCTGAAATTATATGTTCAAACTTCAAGCAATTAGGATGAAACGAAAAATAAATAAATCAAAGCAAAAAACTTCTAGACACACTGCAACAAATGCTGTTGAACTAAGAACACAATCAAAGAAATTATTACATCAAATTCAAGAGAACTTTGATGAACTGGTGAAAATTCAGTGAGGTGGAAATTAATGCTTACCAATAAAACAAGTAGTGCGTATAAGATGAGGCTCCAAGAAGAACGCATTTCCTCTCTTCAAATTGTCTCGATTTTCTTTTCTTTCTGATCTGCTTTGCAAGTAAGGAAGCAATAATATTATGATTTATCAGTTGGGAACTTAAATTTAATGCAAGTAGAGTTCTTTAATTCCTCAACTAAATTAATGCGCACATTATGCTAGCAGCACCTACGCAATTTCCCTCTTCTTCTTTTTTTTTTTTTGTTCTTTTTGGTAAGTTTTAATTTTTTCTTTCTAATAGTATAAATATAGATTAAAATTTATATTTTCACTTGCTTCGGATCTTCATTGCTTAAAAAGGTGTTCCAAGGGTAAAATTTCAATAGGGCATTTGATAATTGCATTTACAAAACTTGTTTTTTTATTCAATAAATATCATTCATAATATTTGAACTTATTAACTCTTTCAATAAATACAAGAGATATTTATTCATATATCCATTCTTAGCACTAAAACTATAAATAAACCCTACACGATTTAATTTCTATAAACAAACCCAAAAAATGACAACTGGCTATATTGAATTTAATTTTGATTATTAAATTACTTTGATGCCCTATTGAGTGTTTTGGGCTTTTTTTATGAGGTTTTTGGGATGAGTTTATTTTAAGAAATCAATGGCAATTTTGTAATTTAAAAGAAGTTAAAAGCCTTTTTGTTATGTTGTAAATGGGCTTTGGATGTATTTCTAAAGTCCATTTCATGTAGGTTTTTTTATAATTTGGGCTCCTATATTTGGTATAATAGTGAATCTCCCTAAATACAACTAGACCGAATGCTTGATGAATTTATAGAACTTGTTGAGTATAAAGTAGCCGTATCTAATCAACCTATAATACTGTCAACTAAATAATATCAATACGTAGTGTGAAGTTTTCTTGTAGTGATTTTAATCGTGTTCCAAGAGATTAAAAAATGCATACTATTAGAGCATCTCCAAGGGAGATGTCAAATGCCAAACATCAAATTTAAATTTGATGGCTGATGTGGCAATTTGACATATTGTAAAACTCTTTATCCAACTAAGATGTCAAATATACATTTTATTTTATTAGTTTTAAAGGCAGGTGGGCTCAGTATTTAAGAGTAAAATATTAAATAGAGTTAAGAACTGTACATGGAAGATGAGAGAAGAAAGTGGGCTCAGCATTAAAATAATAATAAAAAACAAAAAGACGTCTCAACATGTTGGCGTCAATTTTGACAGCAAAAGTGAAGGACGTCAATCCAACTAGGATTTGGCATCACGGTTGGAAGGCTTAAAATGTCTTTTTTTTGAGCTAAAACTTACCACGTTAGAATTGGCATTTCAGTTGGAGATACTCTTAGCATAGCATCTCATGGCTATTAATTACGTACGATAGATCTGGTTAGTGAAGTACTATCTCGTTGACATTCACAATAAGATGATAAAAAGGAAGCCAAAACGAGGGACATGTGGTGAGTGTCAGGTAAAAACGAAAAGGGATTCGAGTGCCTACTTTATATCATGAATGGCTCTCCTTACTTGGACTTTTGGTGAAAGAATGGTACTTCAATTTTGGTACTCATGAAAGAACTCAATTTCGGCTAATTTCCTTAACTAATTTCTTCAACGCTTTTATACCTGCCTACTCCCACTAACTTTAGTTAAAGCTTGTGGAGGGAAATGGAAGATTCTTTTTCATCATAGAGGCTATTTAAAGTACTTGTATACAGTCCAATATCATTTCATTTTATAAACAATTTTGATTGATAATGTAACAAAAATAACATGTTAAACTGCGTTAACGAGATAAAACTTACTACAACAATAAAACTATATGATTTTACAACTATTTTAACTTCTTTTTATCTTTTGTCTTCTCCATTTTGAGCTTAAGAATCCCAATAAGCATATGGATGAACCATAGATGTGTCCTGGTTCAATGTATAGACACCCAACAACACCAATAAATAGTTAGCTTTTCCAATTTCAAACCCCCACTAAAAATATACGTTAAAAAGAGAGAGAGAAGATTCTGCAAGATAGGAATTATGTGGTTTCGCTCGACAAATTTATACACAAGTCAATGAACAATGAAATCTCTCTTACAAAAAAAAGAGAGAGAGAAAAGATTCTGCTTTTCTAGATCTCATAAATCTACTCGTTGAAAGTATCGCCAGTGTACAAAGTCTTTTGATTATCCTCACCGCCCCAATGCATGCATCAAATTTGGTCATCATCATAACCAAAATGAACCTTTCAATGGCTAAGAATTTCTTCACAGAAAGTGATAACCATTAGAAAAGCACAGAACATTCCAACCAATCGTGAGCTTACATGCACATCCACCTCTCTGACCATTTTGAGCCACCCTTTTACCAGAAGTTGATCGTGGAAAGATCATAGCCAATAGACAAATAGGCAACGACCTCCAAAAAGACCTATTTTACTTTATTCATCACATTGTTTTGTTCCTTTTTTTTTTTAATAATGCAAGTTGACATCATTGTGTTTTGTCTCTTTTTGCACCTGATCAGCTAAACTTAACGTGATCTCTAATGAATAAAATATATATTGGAAGAAAACCAGAAAAGTACAACTAGAAACTTCTTTATACATGATACAGAACTCAAGTTGACTTTTGTAAACAAACATGTTGCATTACTATATTCTCGAATCTGAATTATTAGATTACAAGAATTCTTATTTGAATATCTAAAAAGAGAACAATATTGACAAAGTACAAAAAATTATTTTGGTTAATTGACACGTATGGCTGGTTGTTAGTTGTTGATACATAGCGATCTACACCTATTTGGTATCCACCTTATATCTATAAGATAACTTTATTACTAAAAAAACAAATTTTTAAGCAAAATAGAATACGTTTTTATGGATGAAACAAAATAAACAAATAAGAAAACCCTAGTTTTTTATTTTTTTTATATTTTTTATAATAAAAAAAAGTAATGCTATGTAAGTGAACAAATAAGAAACAAAAAGTACAACTAGACATTTCTCACAAGACAAGCACAAGTACACAATTTATAATATATTGCGGTGCACATTATAAGTTGACTTTAGCGAGGAGCCAACTCACATTTTTGGTGGGCATGCACTGTAGAACCTAATCGAACCGCCTTTGAGTTTGTCCCCTTGCTATCTTCGGAGAGTCTTTAGCCAATCCCAATTAGATCATATTCTCTTGTCTTTCTCAATTTGTAAGTCAGCTGATAATCAACATGAGAATCCTGCATGGAATAATACTAGATCCAATCTGTATATTACAATGATTATTAATATTTTGCAAAGTTTTGATTATGACTGCTTAAATAATTATAGCTTCATAGAAAACTAATATATCAAATGGTGATGTCAACTGTACGTGTAGATAAGTTTGTGACATGTATTTTTAGTGGAGATACGTGTATTAATATCTGTATTTTGTTATGGAAAAATTGGAAGTAAACAAATCATTTCTTTGATGATATAATATGAAGGTCAACTTGTTATTCAAAAGTTGAACGTTTGAGTCTATTTGGTGGATATGTCAGGATGACTCCATCTTCCATCACAAGGAAGGGAAGGCAAAGTCGAACTCTCTATCTTTTTTGTTGTGGAAGTCTCTCTCTTATGAATGTGGAGATAAACACTCTTTATTTTAGTTATAATCTCAGCTGTCACATGGGTATTTATGTATTATATACAAGCGATACTGAAAGAGGGAGGAATCGGACTTAGGATCAGTGGTCATGTTCGTGACACCTCATCTTAAACAACACCATGGAAAGCGGTGATGAGATAGCCTCATCTTGCTTGCCGTTCGAATATAGCTTTCATTTCTAATGATCGCAGACGACACAATGCAGCTCTCCTTTGCTCTTAGGGTTGAGGAGAGACTAAACGTAATAACTTGACTCAATCGGAGCCAAATGTACAGTCGTCGTAGAAGTAATTAGTGCTTGAGTTGGCCAATCTAAATTGTAGAGAGAGAGAGAGATCAGTACTCGACGTTTGTAGATGGAGGCATTGTTTTTTTTCTTTTTTAAATTTTTTTGTGAGGGATTGGAACTTAAATTAACCAAAAAATTTGTTGGTTTTGAAGAGAAGGATTGTGCCTCCCAATAAAATTTCCCTTATCTTTGCTCATAAGGGCCAAGAAGTTGCTACTACACTACCTGCAACCATGGTGCAATAACAGTTTTTGTGATTGTAACTATACGACATAATATCCGAGCTCCCTATGTAATTATTTACCTGTAATTTTAATAGGAAAAATTAAAACATAAATTAATCCTCGGCCTTTGATTAATTCTCAATGGTTCATTTGAAATATATGACCAATAATTTTTTTTTGATATCGAAGAGACAGTCAAATCCATTAAAAAAGAAATACAAATAAGAAATCAATAATATGACTTTCTCTCTTTTGTCACATGTACATTGGACTCATTACGTCTGATTTTAATAAAATTATTTGTGAGATCATCAAATACATAATGTACTTACAAAATAAAACTTATTAGTCCCGGTCCTAATTTTTCCTCTGTATATAATAAAACACACTGGCGGACCTACATTGAGCTTAGTGCGGGCAACTGCCTACAGTTAATTTTTTCTTCAACTATTTTGGCTACCATAAATAAGACATTTGGTCAACAAATAAATAAAACCTTCGAGATTTTAACCCAAATTTCTCATATTCAAAATATCATGGCCTCAAAATTGACAAAATATCAAGGCCCAGTTCAAGAAATGACTTAGTTTGTCCTCTCTCACACATGCATTTTGTGTTTATAAAATAAATAGTTATATAAATATATAATATTGCTACATAAATAAATATTATTATATAATATTTATGCCCACACTTTGACAAGATGCTGAATCCGCCACTGATAAAACGTGCTTTATTTTGACCTTTTATAAGGTGGATTTTTGAAGATCAATTTCCAACCCTCCCTCTCGAGTGAAGCCAATAGCTAATAGCGCTAATTCATTACTTAAAACTTAAAAATTAAAACTCTAAATATACAAAAGCATGACCTATAGCCTAATAGCATGTTGTGTAATTAGCCATATAGATTAATTTGCTTGCTTGTTTTGCCGTCCCTAGCTAGCTACATGTAGTTTTCTTATACAAGGAACTGTATTTAGGTCAACTTTGGATATTTTGTTAGCTCTAATAGTTTTCGTGGATCAGTATTTTGCTTGGGGAGTTTTGATTGTTAACATATTTGCACGAAACATATACAAATTAGTATTTTGCATGTCAGAATGGAGCGCTGCTTGTATATCTTTGTTTATCATATGTGCATGTGCATCTAGAATATATGAATGGCAACCCTCCTCTCTTTTGTCTCTCTTCTGCTTTTCTTCTAGAACTTGTTTAGTCTCTCTCTCTTTTTTTTTTAATAGGTTTAGTCTCTCTTGTTAGGTAAAACGAAGAAAAGACAACGAGTATACTAAGCGAGCAAAATAAGTTTTAAATAAGCAATGCGCATCGTATTTACTGACAACACTACTCATCATATCTCTCGTATGGAAATTTAATTTATATGAAACTCAACTTCTGATATATATCTTTTATTGTAATCATCCACTTCTTGTGACGTACAATTTCCTCCTACCTATTGTGAAGCCAAGCCAATATTGTTGCAGATGATGAATTGGCTAAACTCAAATCTTTTCATTCTCAACTTTGCATTTACTTTTCTAATTTTCCTTTTTATGTAAAATTACAAGATTACAAGAGTTGTGCTTTGTGTTTGTATAGCAGAAGAAGTATTATTTGTTTACAAAAGTTTGTTGTGTATATTCATAGTAAAAGCAGGTCAGTATTCATAGCAAAAGCAGGTCAGCATTGATCACGCACATAGTTTATAAGCCACTAGTGATAAACAAAATTGTACTGCAAAGTCCACTTTCTCTTTTTTAGACACTGCTTCTCTCCTTCCCAGAAAAGAACCATTCCTACTTTCTACAAATTAGAAAAGAACCATTCCTACTTCCTACAAATTACAGTTTGACATATATAAAAAATAATTCAATCAGAAACATAAAAAAATATTAATATATATGCACACATGTCAAACTGTGATTGATAGGAAAATAGAAATTCCTATTTCCAGAGAAGGAATGCACAAGTATTTTTCTTATTTTTTTATTCTATATTTTTATACAACTTTTGAGAGCATAGGACTTGGCTACCAAGTACACCCTGTCATACAAAATCTAGAACCTGTTATGTCACCCAATTAACAACCCAAAAATTAAAATAATCTTTGCAGTAATCTAAAGGGGGAAGTTGCGTGCTCTGACCTTTAATTGAACTTTGATCAACATTTTGTAATAAGATAAGATGGAATGAGTGCTATCAATTCCATTTGCTCTCAAAATTTGATCAACATGTAATTGTCAAATTCAACTCGAGAGGAATATTCCATGAAACCCACCTGGATTTTGTTTCACAAGTCAAACTTTTTTTTTTGGTAATTAAGTCCCCTCCAACCTAAGCTAAATTGTCATCTCTATTTGGTCTAAAGTGTTGGACACTTTTTATTTTTTACTTTTTATTTTGGTTAGTCATAAGTGTTTTAATCTTGTAAGCTTCATTGATATATGTGGGATTCACACTTGAAATGAAAGCTCACATCATCAAAGTTCGAAAACGGTCAGGTAACGTTTCGGTATTTATCTCTTTTATTATATATCAAACATTAATCATGTGACGAGATAGATAGACATAAATACATATATATGGAAGTTTTTCACTACCTTAGATCAACAGCTGACAACCGTGTCTAGAAGGCTCACACCCGCAATTGTGGCACCAGTTGCAATTTAACCCCATATGACAAATTTGGAACAGTCCAAACCCCATGCCAGCATTACTTAAAGGGGTTTTTTTCATTGCAGGGTCACAAGTTCTGCTAAATTGCATAAATGTGTTTGACAGACAGCATGCATAGCTGCCTATAAAGAGACTCAGAGCAGAGAGAGAGCTGATCATTTAGAGTAGGTGTGTTCTCTTGAGCTAGCCAAGATATGAAGTTCTCTATCTCTTGCCTTCTTCTAATTCTTTCCTCCGTTCTCTTGGTAAGCATTTCTCAAACAGCTTTTAGTCACATAGTTTTTCATATTTAATTGAATTCCTTTTATCAAAATTTAAGAAATTATTGTAACTTTGATTCAATTTTCATCATCTAACCCTTTTTCGTGGAACATATATAGCTTTCCCAGCAGAGCAATGCAAGAAAAGACTTGGGAGGCTACTGGAAGAGTGTGATGAATGACCAGCCAATTCCAGAAGCCATCAGAGACCTTTATTTCCATCAAGATCATGAAGATCATTTGCCATCTCTCCCTGGTTCAAGAGAAAAAGACCATTTTGTTAGGGACTTTGACATTAGGCCTAATGCTATAATATACCATGGAGCTCATCATCATCATCAGCAGCAGCAGCCTGCAGAAGACAAGCCCATGCATAATATGGAGCCCAAAGAAGAAACTTCTTATATTGAAACAGTCACCCATGGCTGAAGAATCAGATATTCAGGAAGATCAGGAATATATTCCATGTGTTTTTTTTTCTGTTAGAACAAGTTTGAAACAGAGGAGCTAGCTCTTATGTTTGTACTATATTTAGTAGTGTTTTGTGCTTGGGTGTTGGGATTTCTCAGTTTTTAATTATGGTTATGTTTCCATGTTGCCAAGGAGTGATAATTGAATGTTTATATACATTAAGTGTGTGAAACATGCATAATTAATGGTGGAATTACTGGATTGATTTCTAATGAATATTTTGGATATTTTCAGAGTAAAATCTTTAGTTCTTTTTTTAGTTTTGAAATAAGTCAACCACCACTAGATCATCCATATGAGAGGGGATCAAGAACAGAGAAGCAGAAGTGACTTTGCAGATGGAAATTTTATTTGTTCTTTCTGCAGATGAAATTCCAATTATAAACATCTAATGACAACCTCTGGTTTACAGATTTCTTGGTGGATAAAGTGAACAAAGCCATGTAAAGTTCAACATTTAATCTCTTGAGAAAGCTTGAGTCAAATACCAAGAAGCAAAGCATGATGAGCGCCGGAATTGACAGAAATATTTTTGTTCAACATAACAAGTGAGAGGAAGTAAGGCGGGTTTGGAATTTGGAAGTGCTAGGTTTTTAGTGCTCTGCCCTGCACCTTTGAGACTTGGTCAACAAAAGCTGCTCCATTTTCAATGTTAAATCAATTCAAATGCATGCTTCCAAATACACAGAACCATTTCTGCAGTGTCACAAGGAAAATAAGCAATTCTTTTGTACATGGTTGCCATTTGTTCAAACAATTCAAATGCATGCTTCCAAAAGGTACAGAAACATTTCTGCAGTGTCACAAGGAAAATAAGCAATTCTTTTGTGCATGGTTGCCATTTGTTCAATCAATTCAAATGCATGCTTCCAAATTTAAGCAGATTCAGAGAGTAAAGAAGCAGTTCTTCTATGAATGGTTGCCATTTGCTCACACCAGGGCACAGCCTAAAATGTTGAAAACCTGTGCATGGTTGCCTTTTTTCAGTTTTTGACTGCATTGCATAGTAAATTGCTGATCACTAAGTTTAACAAGCATAGGTAATTGAGCTGTCACGTTTTATTTTGATTTGGAGAAGAATTTACATGTAATGGACTATGTCACGGTATCTCAAATCTATGTAATGGACTATAGTGGTATCTCAAATCTGTCACGCTTTCCATCATTTTAATAGAATGGCAACATGACTTTTTCTGCACTTGATAAACATTGTACAGCAGTACAGTACAGAACAGAACAGGCCTAGTACAGTATATTGTACCACCACACTGACATCACACAAGCTATTTGTTTTCTTTTTTTATCATCCAAACGATATTAGGAAAAGGGTGAATGCGATCATTATAAAAAGAGAGGAATCAAATAGATAATTGTAAGAGTAAATGTTCATAATCACTTGAGTTATCAAAGCTTTTCTTCAAAGCTTTTTTTATTGAAGAACAAATCGAACTTAAGACTAAATATGATCTTAATTATTCGGACCATAAGAGTAAATATGATGTTAATCACTTGAGGTACAAGCACAGTACACTGATACAGAACAGATAGGACTCGACTCAGATTGCTCACCAAGGTTTCTGATGCCTCATGCATAGAAATTTAGATCTCAAATTATTCACCAAGGTTTCTGTTGCTTCATGCATAGAAATTTTTTAAGTCGTTTCATATTTCATTAAGGAATCTTTTTCTATTTTCAAAATTGTACTTTTTCATTGTAAACATAAGAATTTATAGCCTAATCAGACAGCTAATTTGCACCCTTTTGTAAACCTGTTTGGTTGATTAATATTTCTTTTATGATAGTATTTTTTCTTCAAGAATCAACAATCTGGTCATTAAAACTTCAGTTCCAGGAATTTCAGTGGGAAAATCAAAAGCTTCCGAAGAAGCTTGACCTTTTATATTATGTTCAAACACTGGCCCTGCATTAAAATTACTACATTGAAGTGGATGCTGGAACCCACACAAGATTATCAGCAGGAAAGAAATGACACACAGCAGAAGCCCCTGGCTTAGTCCTAAGCACACTGAAAGATGCATGATTAGGGCTCCATTGAGAGGTGTCCAAGTGACAAACAGCAACAGCTTCTACCCTATCTCCATCCTCACCACCCAACAAAACCTTGAAAACCTTGTTCGCACTTTGCTGGCTGTGGCAGTAGAAAATTGCGTATGGGTACGGCATAGTGTGGCAAGCCACCATCTTGGGAGCCAAAATCTCCTTAGGCTCTTCCAAAATAGTGTAGTTCTGGAAATTGGTAGTTGAATTTGTGAGATGGGTTGTGGCTACAACACTGAAAGGGGATTCCAATCCGAAGACGCCACGTGTGAAGTCAAGCATGGATTCTAGGGAAGTAGCACAGGACTTGATCTCTCCCTTGATGGGTTCAATCTCACACTCCCTGAGAGTGTCTTCCATGGCCTTGGCTTGGGGAGAGTCTTGAGAGAAGGAGAAGAAGTGAAGGAGGTGGAGTAGTTCTTTTGATGAGAAAGGAATTTGATCAGCTTCTTCTCTTGGTAACAAGTGGGGGGATTTTGAAGGGTTTCTTTTGGGAAAATAGATGGCCATGGTTTTGCCCTCCTTTAGATCCTCCAAGGTGAAGAAAATCATAACTGAAGGGTCCATGTGATGATGCATGTGGGATGATGGATGATGAGCATGAGCATGCTCTGTATGTGTTGTTTCATGGCCATCACCATCTTGTGTTTCACTCATCTTCCTGCCTCCAGTTCCTTGAACACACTGCACAATATTTAAACAGAAACCAAAAGAAAAAACTAAAAGTTATTAGAACTAGAGATTCCTATGCTGCAGCATCATCAAATTTCTCTCAATTACATGATAAGAATATGAAGAGTGGGAATAAATTGAAGTTACCATAACAAGAACAAGTAGATGAAGTAAGGGGCTCCAAAGAGCAAGTCCAGAAGGCATTTTTCTTCCCTTGTTAAAAGTCCTTGCCATTTTGTTCATCTGGTAATTTTGAAAGAGCCACAAAGATATATAAAGTTCTAATCTTTGACTATCTAGACATAGAAAAGCTATTTCTCAAATAAATTATTTCCCTAGGAAAAACTAAAATTTAAACCAATGAACTAAAAACTCATTTATTGACCAAAGGTGAGCAGCTGTAGCTCTATAATGCATCTTTTGACTTGCAGGTGTTGGGCCTATTGGCCATCCACTTGTTCTTGTCTCTTTAGTTTGTCTTGCTGTCATTATTATTGTTATTATTATTATTCTTATTCTTATTCTAAGTGTAAATTCTGAAGATCCATGCTTTTCATGTGTGGGGTCTTTGGGCCTTTGGGTCTTTTGGGCCTTTTGGGCTTTCCTTAATGACGTAGCATTTCACTCCAAAGCCTAAGGCTCCGTTTGGTTCCGTTTGGTTCACTGAACGGATTTAAGAGAAAATTAGGCCATCTCCAGCCATAGGCTATATCCCAAATATAGCCTTAAATTAATGCAAAACTCATCTCCAGCCATGGGCTAAATAAAATTTTGGCCAAATTTGGAGGGCCACATTTGGCCTTTTAGCCCTCCAACCGGGCCAAATGTAGCCAAGCTTTGGCCTAGGCCAAATTCATAATGCACCCCACCATGTGCTTTTCAATCATCAAATATTAAAGCACTCTCCTACTTGCCTTATTTAAAGCATTCTCAAAATAATAAAATATGAAAGATCCTAAAATATAGCCCTGCATGGCTGGAGATGGAAAAATTTAGCCCTACATTATTCTTTAAAAAATTAATATTTTGGGGGGCTAAATTTTTAACCATGGACTACATTTAGCCCTATGACTGGAGATGGCCTAACTTCACATGTTATTTCCCAATAGATGGGAAATGGAAGATTCATTTCTCACGTTTGGTAATGCCGGGAAAGGAACCGGAATATTTCACTTTGTTTCATTTCCTATGTTTGTTTTGAGTAAGAATGGAAAATAAAGTTTGTATAATTTTCCAATTATACCCATATTCAATCAAATAAAAAAAAGAATGCATTTAATGATACATTGTAATTCTAATTGTTAATGGGGACAAAATGGTCATAAAAAATGTGCATTGAATGTTGACTCATTTTTCCAAACTTTTCCATGAGGAGGGAAAACAAAACTCAAGTTGAGAGGAGGGCTTCACTTTCCCCCCTTACTTTCTCATGTACTAGGCAATCATTTTTCATGTCTGGACTTATCAAATATGAGTAAGCAATTAATTTCTCATCCCCAAACCACATTTCCCATGAACCAAACAGGCAATAAAGAGACAAGCAGAGTCAGCATTTATCTACACACAAACAAAATGTCGGCAGCCTTCAAGATTTGATTCTTCTCTGCTATAGAATAAGCTAAATAATAATAGAACCCACCTGAATAATTCAATAATTTTTAGGATTTTAATTTTACCTTCTTATTTTTCCAATATGGAATGAGTGATTCAAATTTTTTACATTGCAATTGATTTGCTAATCTTGAACTTATAGATTCAAAATTGTAACAAATTATAGGACGGTCCAACCATTATATATATATATATATATATATATATTTCCATTTGTGATTTTTTTTGGGTCAAAATGTATCATTTTCTTATAATGAAGAATACATATATAAAAAAATTATAAAAAAGAAAATCTATATAAGCAGCCATTGATGAAGTATAGGATTGGTGTAAAAAAATTTGAAGTACACAATTCTGTTAAAAAGAAAAAGAAAGAAAATAAGCTCTAGTTATAGTATCTCCACAATTATTTCTTTAATTAAATTAATTTTCTAAATCATCATTCAACAATCATTCCTACAAAATAAAAAAATAAAAAAATTCAACCAAACTAGATATCGGTTAGTCATTTAATTAAAGCATGATAATTCATTGTTTAATCAAAACATTAAATTTGTCTATTTATTTAATAACAATTAAATAACTAAGCAATTTCTACTTTCGTTTATATTTTTGGAGTTTAAATGGTGGCCCAAAAGATAGAAGATTCTGATTATCAAACTACAATGGTACAACATATGAGTTATGATGGGATAAACTGACCAAATATCCTTTGTCAACAATGACCCTCAAAGGATCTTGCCCATACTTGTCAAATATAGAATGCTTATTTTATTGCATTATTGGAGGTCCCAAAAGAAACAAGAAATTATTTACAAGTAGAGCCCCATGCGAGTGTGAAACATATGAACATTTTTGTTGGTATATGTGGACATTGAAGTGGACAGTTTTGGATTATTGCCATTAACTCATCTTCCTAATTATTATCAGAAAATTATTGGAGCCCAAGAACATATGTGGAATCATATCACATAGATTTATTAATAGAAAAAAAATCATATCTATTTTAGAAATCTTCCAAAAATATAGGGCCCATATTTAGATAAGCCCTTGATCTCTTCTAAATATAATAATCAAACTGTGAATTATTGGTGGACGATCTTTACTTGAGCTCATAGATATAAAATTGTAGTTGTATTTGTAATTTTGGGCGATGTATTCTATGTTTGATTTGTTAAGGTGTGTGATTGTTACGTTAAAATGTATTTGGTCTTTAGGGCTATTAGTGGAGATATAGACCATGCAATGTCGCTGATGTATCCTCCTATATAAAGATTAACCCTTTGTGGTTACTGTGCATCCATCTTTGTATTCATCTTTTATGGATATTTGGTCTTTATGCCCAAATATTAAATACAATTATTGCTAATTTTAAATAATAATAAAAACTGTAACAAATTTTAGAATGGTCCAACCATCATATTTTCATTTGAGGTTTTTTTCCGTTATAATTTCTCATTTGCTTAAAATTTAGGAAGCAATAAATTAGACAACACATATAAGTTGACGGGTTGGGGGTCATTCATAACTGAATTTTTTTGTATTATGGTTGGACCGTCCTAAAATTTGTTACAGTTTTAGTAGAAAAAGATATTTCCTCCCAAAATTTCAGTTGTGAATATCTTCTTTCATTGATCCTGATTTCAATTTTAAAAAGCGATCTAAAAAATAGGTGTTTCTAATTATCAAATTACATTGTAGAATAAGAACGACATAAAAGAAAATTAAAGAAAAAGATAATTACCTCATAAAATATTATAATATGAGTAATTGTACAACGTAAGAGTTATTTATGATTGGATTAGTAGACCAAATCCTTTATCAACAACGACCCGCAGAGGATCTTGTCCGATATTAGTCATAATGAATATATGTCCATAATCATGCAACTTAGTTTTCACTTGTCACATATAAAATGCTTATTGCATTATTGGACGTCCAAAAAGAACAAGAAATTATTTAAATGTAGAACTCCATGCATGCATGCGTGAAACATGTTTACATTTTTTATGGTAAAACTATGTGGACATTGAAGTGGATGTTTTGGATTAATGCCATTAAGAATCAGTCGAGAATAATATATTCCTAGTTATCTGGTAAAGCCTCGTTGATCAAATTATTGGAGCCCAAGAAGAACATATGTCGAGTGATATCAATGCACAAATTTAAGCGTGCAACTTATCTTCAAGTGGTTAAGAGCAGTGACGGAATTACTTTTAGGCTTGAAGTAGTCCTAGTCTCCATAGATTTTGATCTCTCCTCTATTATATTATATATAACATATAGAATTTTTAATAAACAATTTATAATTAAAAAAACTTATAATTTAAGTTAAAATTTCGTCTAAAATAAATTAGACATGACTAAATTAGAAACTTTAGCTCTAAACATATATGAGTCATCTCACATGCACAATACGTGTGAGATTTATTAATAGAAAAAATCATATCTGTTTTATTCCAAAAATCTAGGGCCCATATTTAGATACACCCCTGATTTCTTCTAAGTATGATAATCAAACTGTGAAATATTAGTGGACGATCTTTACTTGAGCTCATAGATATAAAATTGTAGTTATATTTATAATTTTGGGGCGATGTACTCCACGTTTGATTTGTTAAGGTGTGTGATTGTTACGCTAAAATGTATTTGGTCTTTAGGACTATTAGTGCAGATACAAGTCATGCGATGTCGTCGGTGTATCCTCTTATATCTAGATTAACCCTTTGTGGTTACTGTACATCTATTTTTGTATTAATCCTTTACAGGTATTTGTTCTTTGTACCCAAATATTGAATACAATGATCACTTATTTTAAATAATAATAAAAATTGTAACAAATTTTAGGATGGTCCAACCATCATATTTTCATTTGAGGATGTTATAATTTCTCATTTGCTTAAAATTTAGGAAATAAATCAGACAGCACATATAAGTTGACGGGTTGGGGGTCATTCATAACTGAAATTTTTTGTATTATGGTTGGACTGTCCTAAATTTTTTATTTATTTATTTACAGTTTTAGTAGAAAAAGACATTTCATCCTAAAATTTCAATTGTGAATATCTTCTTTCATTGATCAAGATTTCATATTTAAAGAACGGTCTAGAAAATAGGCGTTTCGATATCAAATTACATTGAATAATAAGAACGATATAAAACAAATGAAAGAAAAAGATAATTACCTCATAAAATATTATAATATGAGTAATCGTACAAAGTAAGAGTTATTTATGATTGGATTAGAAGACCAAATCCTTTGTCAACAACGACCCCAAGAGGATCTTGTCCGATATTAGTCATAATGAATATATGTCCATAATCATGTCACATATAAAATGCTTATTGCATTATTGGACGTCCAAAAAGAACAAGAAATTATTTACAAGTAGAACTCCATGCATGCATGTGTTAAACGTGTTTACATTTTTTATGGTAAAGCTATGTGGACATTGAAATGGATGTTTTGGATTAATGCCATTAAGAATCGGTCGAGAATAATAATCCTAAAAAGCCTCGTGTATATAAGCTCAAGTGATTAAGAATATTTACTTCTACATTTGAGGTCCTAAGTTTAATTCTCACCTATCCTAATATGGTTGTATCATAAATGTGTTGCTATTTCCACCCACTTGTTCTATTTTCCCACCCACCTAATTTTCTCACCTACCATTTAAATTTTAAAAAACACAATCCTATCTTTCCACCCATCAATATTCCTTAAATACCCTTTAATTATTAAGTCAAGCATTTATCCAAAACTCTCTCCTCATATATTATTAATTTATTTATTTTGGACGAAAATCAAAATATTCATTGAAAAGGAGGCAAAAGCTCCAAAGCACAGCAAGGAATCAAACTACAACCAATAGCAAATCTGGAATACTGGAAGAAAATAAAGATCCTAAGGTGAAGCCTTAAACACAAGATTAAGATTTCTTGGACTTCTGATTTTATGTTCTACGAGATTAAGATTTTGATTAGTGCAAACAAACAATACATGGCAATCTAATTGCCCTTTTAATTATTTGCTAGTTTTGTTGTCAATTCATCTCAAGGCAGAGGATTTCCACTTTTTCATCTGCCGATGAAAAAGCTCAACAATTCTAGTGTTTTTGTTTTTATTTATCGCAATCCGGTATGAAGTGGGTTTCATTTCATGCAGATTAAAGACAAGGTGTTACGGTGCCTTTTCTAGTTTATAAATAAATTTCGGTGGTAAATAAAATTGGGTTTTCCGATTCTGCTGTTCTTAGTTCTTGAGTTCAACATAAGTCCTTAAAAGTCATTTTATAAACAGGTAAATTTGTTTTAAATTTTTTAAAAATAAGATAAGTGGGGAAATAGGACAAGGGGGTGGAAATAGCAGCACAGCACTCATAAAAAAATAACACACAAGCATGGGCTACATAGAAAAACATATCTATTTAGAAACCTTCCAAAGATCTAGGGCCCATAATTAGATCCGCCCCAGATTTGTTCCAAGTTTTATTATCAAAATTTCACAACAAAAAAAATAAAATATAAAGGGCCCATAATTGGGTCCTGCCTGCCTTGATGCTTTCGTTGTAGTAAATTATCTATAAGTAGTGAGGTTACATATCCTTCAAAAATACAACTACAAAGAACTCTTTTGTATAGTATTTGTAGACATGAAGTCCCCTTGTGCTATCTTAGCTCTTTTCTCTCTTATTTTGGTAAGTATTTGTATAAATACCCTTTCTTCCTATTGTTGCTTATGAAGTCACCAATTTTTAAAGCCAAGAAGTTGCTAGATATATAGGACTGACAAGACAAATACAACCAAAAATCTTATATTATGCTTGCGTGAAAATATTCTCTTATCAGACTCTAACTTATGTTGGCATACTATAAACTTAGACCGCACATTTTAGAAATAATCAACTTGATTAATTGTTTGTATTCACATTCTAGCAACATAAACATCTTAATATTGCCACACAGGGTAAGAGAACATTTCTCTTCGTATGTCATATTATATTGTCAAATTGTCAATTTGAAGTGAATTTTTGTCAAATATGTGATCTGAATTGGCAGTATAGATTTCAACATGATCATTTAAAATGCCTTAGAAATTTCTTTTTATTTCTTTTTATTTTCTTTGTCTTGTGGAACAGTTTGCCAAAACTATAGAGTCAAGAAGAGATGTCGGGAAATACTGGAAAAATGTCATGAAAGAGCAACCTATGCCACAGGCAATTGAAGGCATCCTTGTTGATATTTCTGATTCAACACCAAAAGAGAAAGCCGACTGCCATGAAAAAGTGAAAAAACCTTTTGTTGAGGTTGAGGTTGAGGTTGAGGAATTTGAACCCAGACCCAATGTCTCATCCTACAATGATCATGAAACTAAAGCAGAGCTCTCTTCCGAAGATAATGCTGGTCCCAAAGCTAAGCAGTCATTTGCAGCCAAAGAAGATAAGCAGCCTTTTGAGGAAGATTTTGAGCCAAGGCCAAATGTTTCGGTTTACAATGACTAAGAGGTTGAATTATTGCAATTCTGGTGGTGTTATTGTAAAATATAATAAGCTTGCCAGGCTTGTACGTAGCTTCTAAGCTTCTATGTACTAAAAAAAAGCCATTGGCTCTAAGAGAAAGTCTCTATTTTATGTATGTTTTATGTACGTAGCTAGGTCATGAATGTAATTTTCAATTCTAAGTTAATAAAAGGAATGCTTTGGCCACCATGAATTTGGTTTTGGCAATAGTCTCTACTTTTGTTGTCATGTATTTGTAGCAATTAGATGACTAAACAATTTCCGCTTTCGTTTATATTTTTAGAGTTTTAATGGTGATCTAAAAGATTGAAAATTCTGGTTATCAAACTACAATGGTACAACGTAAGAGTTATGATTGGATAAACAGACCAAATCCTTTGTCAACAATGACCCTCAAAGGATCTTGCCCGATGCTAATCACAATGAAAATATGTCCATAATCATGCAAGTCACTTGTCAAATATGGAATGCTTATTTTATTGCATTATTGGAGGTCCCAAAAGAAACAAGAAATTATTTACAAGTAAAGCCCCATGCATGTGTGAAACATATGAACATTTTTGTTTGTATATGTGGACATTGAAGTGGATAGTTTTGGATTATTGCCATTAAGAATAAATAGAGGGTCATCTTCCTAATTATTATCAGAAAATTATTGGAGCCCAAGAACATATATAGAGTCATATCACATGCACAATACGTGTGAGATTTGTTAATAGAAAAAATCATATCTATTTTAGAAATCTTCCAAAAATCTAAGGCCCATATTTAGATACACCCCTGATTTCTTCTAAGTATAATAATCAAACTATGAAATATTAGTGGAAGATCTTTACTTGAGCTGATAGATATAAAATTGTAGTTGTATTTATAATTTTGGGTGATGTATTCCATGTTTAGGGCTATTAGTGCAGATACAAGTCATGCAATATCGTCGGTGTATCCTCTTATATCTAAATTAACCCTTTTGTAGTAACTATACATCCATTTTTGTATTAACCATTTAAGGGTATTTGGTCTTTGTGCCCAAATATTGAATACAGTTGTCGCTTATTTTAAATAATAATAAAATTGTAACAAATTTTAGGATGGTCCAACCATCATATTTTCATTTGAGGTTTTTTTGGTTATAATTTCTCATTTGCTTAAAATTTAGGAAGTAAATCAGCACATATAAGTTGACGGGTTGGGGTCATTCATAACTGAAATTTTTTGTATTATGGTTGGACTGTCCTATATATATATTTTTTACAGTTTTAGTAGAAAAAGATATTTCGTCCTAAAATTTCAATTGTGAATATCTTCTTTCATTGATCAAGATTATTTCATTTTTAAAGAACGGTTTAAAAAGAGTGCTGCTATTTTCACCCACCTATCCTATTTTCCCACCCACCTTATCTTAAAAAATTTAAAGACAAATTTATTCCTCTATAAAATGACTTCTAAAACCCTAACAATAAAACAAATTTTAAAAAGAAAATAATTTTTTTCTTTTAACTCTCCGTATTCTTTCCATCTTCTTGACCTCAACAAATCCAGCGAGCATTGATCTACCCATCCCTATCCTTTGAAAAGTTGAAAAAATAAGAAAAATCAAATTCTCAACTCCACCTTTAATATTGTGTCAGGGTTGGTGGGTGTTGATAATAGAGGCCAAATTGTCCTTCAATTTTATTCCATTTTAAAGATTTTTCAGTCTGATTAACCCACATGCGGGTCCTTATTCCATATAACATCACTTCAATTGAAATCCATGGCAGTCTTGTTGGTCGTTGCTGTGTTGTTATGCTGATGAGAATATTGATATGGTAGGGTAAGGTCGTGAAGTTGAAAAGACATGAAGAAGATGAAGAGTGTTTTTTTTTGGGTTAAAATTTTTATGTTTTTAACTTGGAGTTGATGGTGTTTGGTTGAAATAATAATAATTAAAGGGTATAGGAATAATGGTGGGTGGAAAGGTAGGATTTTATTTTTTCAAATTTACATAGTGGGTGAGAAGATAAAGTGGGTGGAAAAATAGGACAGGTTGGTGGAAATAGTAGCACTCGTCTAAAAAATAGGTGTTTCCAATTATCAAATTACATTGTAGAATAAGAACGATATAAAAGAAATAAAAGAAAAAGATAATTACCTCATAAAATATTATAATATGAGTAATCGTACAAAGTAAGAGTTATTTATGATTGGATTAGTCGACCAAATCCTTTGTCAACAACAACCCGCAGAGTATCTTGTCCGATATTAGTCATAATGAATATATGTCCATAATGGATGCATGTGTTAAACATGTTTACATTTTTTATGGTAAAGCTATGTGGACATTGAAATAGATGTTTTGGATTAATGCCATTAAGAATCGGTCAAGAATAATAATCCTAAAAAGCCTCGTGGATCTAATTATTGGACCCCAAGAACATATGTTGAGTCATATCGTATACACAAATTTATGTGTGAGATTTATCATTACTTGTAGCTCAAGTGATTAAGAATATTTACTTCTACATTTGAGATCCTAAGTTTAATTCTCTCCTATCCTAATATCGTTGAATCATAAATAAAAAAAATAACACACAAACATGGGCTACATAGAAAAACATATCTATTTAGAAACCTTCCAAACATCTAGGGCCCATAATTAGATCCTCCCCAGATTTGTTCCAAGTATTATTATCAAAATTTCACCCAAAATAATAATAATAATAAAGAGTCCATAATTGGGTCCTGCCTGCCTTGATGCCTTCGTTGTAGTAAATTATCTATAAGTAGTGAAGTCCCTCAAAAGTACAACTACAAAGAACTCTTTCGTATAGTACAACTACAAAGAACTCTTTCGTATAGTATTTGTAGACATGAAGTCCCTTTGTGCTATCTTAGCAATTTTCTCTCTTATTTTGGTAAGTATTTGTATAATACCCTTTCTTCCTATTGTTGCTTATGAAGTCACCAATTTTTAAAGCCAAGAAGTTGCTAGATATATAGGACTGACAAGACAAATACAACCAAAAATCTTATATATTATGCTTGCATGAAAATTTTCTCTTATCAAACTCTAACTTATGTTGGCATACTGTAAACTTAGACTGCACATTCTAGAAATAATCAACTTGATTAATTGTTTATATTCACATTCTAGCAACATAAACATCTTATATTGCCACAAAGGGTAAGAGAACATTTCTCTTCGTATGTCATATTATATTGTCAAATAGTCAATTTGAATTGAATTTTTGTCAAATATATGTGATCTAAATTAACAATATATATTTCAATATGATCATTTAGAATACCTTAGAAATTTCTTTTTATTTTCTTTGTCTTGTGGAACAGTTTGCCAAAACTATAGAGTCAAGAAGAGATGTCGGGAAATACTGGAAAAATGTCATGAAAGAGCAACCTATGCCACATGCAATTGAAGGCCTCCTTGTTGAGATTTCTGATTCAACACCAAAAGAGAAAGCCGACTGCCATGAAAAAGTGAAAAAACCTTTTGTTGAGGTTGAGGAATTTGAACCCAGACCCAGTGCCACATCCTACAATGATGATGAAACTAAAGCAAAGCTCTCTTCCAAAGACAATGCTGGTCCTAAAGCGAAGCAATCATTTGCAGCAAAAGAAGATAAGCAGCCATTTGAGGAAGATTTTGAGCCAAGGCCAAATGTTTCGGTTTACAATGACTAAGAGGTTGAATCATTGCAATTCTGGTGGTGTTATTGTAAAACATAATAAGCTTGCCGGGCTTGTACGTAGCTTCTAAGCTTCTATGTACTAAAAAAAAGTCATTGGCTCTAAGAGAAAGTCTGTTTTAAGTCTGTTTTATGTACGTAGCTAGGTTATGAATGTAATTTTCAATTCTAAGTTAATAAAAGGAATGCTTTGGCCACCATTAATGTGGTTTTGGCAATAGTCTATACTTTTGTTGTCATGTATTTGTAGCAATTGGATGACTAAATAATTTCCGTTTTCGTTTATAGTTTTAGAGTTTTAGAGTTTTAATGATGGCCTAAAAGATAGAAGATTCTGGTTATCAAACTACAATGGTACAACTTAAGAGTTACGATTGGATAAACAGACCAAATCCTTTGTCAACAATGACCCTCAAAGGATCTTGCCCGATGCTAATCACTATGAAAATATGTCCATAATCATGCAAGTCACTTGTCAAATATGGAATGCTTATTTTATTGCATTATTGGAGGTCCCAAAAGAAACAAGAAATTATTTACAAGTAGAGCCCCATGCATGTGTGAAACATATGAACATTTTTGTTTGTATATGTGGGGACATTGAA
The DNA here is from genome assembly GCA_020226455.1 of Prunus salicina. NCBI lineage: Eukaryota > Viridiplantae > Streptophyta > Magnoliopsida > Rosales > Rosaceae > Prunus > Prunus salicina. Next base: position 14,064,734 of record CM035347.1, on the reverse strand, counting down.
GTGGATAGTTTTGGCTTATTGCCATTAGGAATAAATAGAGGGTCATCTTCTTAATTCTTATCAGAAAATTATTGGAGCCCAAGAACATATATTGAGTCACATCACATGCACAATACGTGTGAGATTTATTAATAGAAAAAATCATATCTATTTTAGAAATCTTCCAAAAATCTAAGGCCCATATTTTGATACCCCCCTGATTTCTTCCAAGTATAATAATCAAACTGTGAAATATTAGTAGACGATCTTTACTTGAGCTCTAGATATAAAATTGTAGTTGTATTTATAATTTCGGGTGATGCATTTCATGTTTGATTTGTTAAGGCGTGTGATTGTTATGTTAAAATGTATTTGGTTTTTAGGGTTATTAGTGGACATACAAACCGTGCAATATTGTCGGTGTATTCTCCTATATCTGAATTAACCCTTTGCAGTTACTATATATACATCCATCTTTGTATTAACCTTTTATAGGTATTTGGTCTTTGTGCCCAAATATTAATAGAATTATTGCTAATTTTCTGAAAAAGCAAAAAACAGTAACAAATTTTAGGATGATCCAACCATCATATTTTCAGTTGAGGTTTTTTGGGTTATAATTTCTCATTTGCTTATAATTTAGGAAATAAATCAAACAGCACATATAATGACGGGTTGGGGTTATTCATAACTGATTTTTTTGTATTATGGTTGAACCGTCCTAAAATTTTGTTACAGTTTTAGTAGAAAAAGAGATTCCTTCCTAAAATTTCAATTGTGATTTTTTCATTGATTCTAATTTTAGTTTTAAAGAACGATCTAAAAGATAGGCATTTCCGATTATCAAATTACATTGGATTAGTAGACCAAATCCTTTGTCAACAATGACCCCCACAAAGGATCTGGTCCGATATTAGTCATAACTCATAAAGAATATGTGTCCAAGATCATGCAACTTAGTTTTCACTTGTCACATATAAAAATGTTAATTGGATTATTGGACGTCCAAAAAGAACAAGAAATTATTTACAAGTAGAACTCCATGCATGCATGCGTGAAACATGTTTACATTTTTTATGGTAAAACTATGTGGACATTGAAGTGGATGTTTTGGATTAATGCCATTAAGAATCAGTCGAGAATAATATATTCCTAGTTATCTGGTAAAGCCTCGTTGATCAAATTATTGGAGCCCAAGAACATGTGTCGAGTGATATAGTGGTTAAGAACTGTGGCGGAGTTATTTTTAGGTGATATAGTGATTAAGAACTGTGGCGGAGTTATTTTTAGGCATGAAGTGGTCCTGGCCGCCCTAGATTTTGATATCTCCTCTATTATATTATATATAACATATAGAATTTGTAATAAGCAATTTATAATTAAAAAAAACTTATAATTTAAGTTAAAATTTCATCTAAAATAAATTAGACATGACTAAATTAGAAACTTTAACTCTAAACATGTAATTATTGAATACTTAGGTGTTTTATATACTTGTATCTTTTTACTTTGCCACCCCTAACTTTACAATTCTAACTCCACCCTTGATTAAGAGTATTTACTCCTACATTTAAGATCGTAAGTTGAATTCCCTCCTATCCTAATATCAGTTTGTATTATAAATAAATAAAATAACACACAAACATGGAAACATCATACATAGAAAAACATATCTATTTAGAAACCTTCCAAAGATCTAGGGCCCATAATTAAATCCCGCCCAGATTTGTTCCAAGTATGATTATCAAAATTTCAAAATATATATATGGGGCCCATAATTAGGTCCTGCCTGCCTTGATGCTTTCGTTGTAGTAAATTATCTATAAGTAGTGAGGTTACATATCCTTCAAAAAGACAACTACAAAGAACTCTTTTGCATAGCATTTGTAGACATGAAGTCCCTTTGTGCTATCTTAGCTCTTTTCTCTCTTCTTTTGGTAAGTATTTGTATAACACACTCCTTCCTATTGTTGCTTATGAAGTCACCAGTTTTTAAAGCCAAGAAGTTGCTAGAAATGTAGGACTGATAAGACAAATGCAACCAAAAATCTTATATTATGCTTGCAGGAAAATATTCTCTTATTAGACTCTAACTTATGTTGTCATATTAGAAACTAGACCGTATATTCTAGCAATAATTAACATGATTAATGGTTTATATTCACATTCTAACAACATAAAGAAAACAACTCTCATTATATTGTCAAATTGTCAATTTGAAGTGAATTTTTTGTCAAATATGTGGTCTAAATTGACACAATATAGATTTCAACATGATATATATATATATATGATCATTTAGAATGCCTTAGAAATTTCTATAACTTTTTATTCGCTTTTCTTTTCTTTGTCTTGTGGAACAGTTTGCCAAAACTATAGATTCAAGAAGAGATGTCGGGAAATACTGGAAAAATGTCATGAAAGAGCAACCTATGCCACATGCAATTGAAGGCCTCCTTGTTGATATTTCTGATTCAACACCAAAAGAGAAAGCCGACTGCCATCAAAAAGTGAAAAAACCTTTTGTTGAAGTTGAGGTTGAGGTTGAGGAATTTGAACCCAGACCCAATGTCTCATCCTACAATGATGATGAAACTAAAGCAGAGCTCTCTTCCAAAGACAATGCTGGTCCCAAAGCTAAGCAGTCATTTGCAGCCAAAGAAGATAAGCAGCCATTTGAGGAAGATTTTGAGCCAAGGCCAAATCTTTCGGTTTACAAAGACTAAGAGGTTGAATTATTGCAATTCTAGTGGTGTTATTGTAAAATATAATAAGCTTGCCAGGCTTGTACGTAGCTTCTAAGCTTCTATGTATTAAAAAAAAGCCATTGGCTCTAAGAGAAAGTCTCTGTTTTATGTCTGTTTTATGTACGTAGCTAGGTCATGAATGTAATTTTCAATTCTAAGTTAATAAAAGGAATGCTTTGGCCACCATGAATGTGGTTTTGGCAATAGTCTCTACTTCTGTTGTCATGTATTTGTAGTGTTAAACTTTAAGAATAATAAATAGGAAACTATAAAGAAATTTATATATGTTCATAGTCGTCATACTAAAAGATGCAATTATTTATTTATTTAACTGTAGCTAGTGGAAGAACGTCGAATTTTTTGTTAAAAATTCAAATTTTTTATTGTACTTCAAAAAGTGCTTGCTAGATCTGCCATTGATTTCCTGTAACAATCCAAACAAATACCCTAATTTTACCTGATTGCGATGTTTTATTATATTCATCATCATTGTCCTTCTTGTGCAGAAGCGTCAATCAAACACGTGCTTGCGTTTGATTATTCTGATGTACTCGTTGCTTTGGTTTCGTCATTCTTCGTGAAAGACAATTATATATGAATTATAAACCACATAAATGATAGTCCCATAAGACAAAGCAAAACATAAAAACGAGAAGCCGATTGATATAGTTATGTATGTAATACAAGGGTTAATTTTAATCTAGTACCCTGAACTCTTATTTTTAAGACACATTTGTCCCTGCACTTTTAATTTTAAAGATTACATACTTTAAGCTTTTTAATTTTGTGCAATCCGATTTCAACATTCACTTCATTGTCAAAATTTTCGTTAATTACTTGTGTGATAAGCCTGGGTCCCACCTATTTACTTTTTTCAATGTCAATTGAAGAGTATTTTGTTAAAAAAATGGTTTGGTATTAATGCGTGTAATGTGCTCTTCATGGGCCGAAAGACACCAATCACCCAAAAATACTGTTCATGGGCCTCGTTTGGTTCATGGGAAATGAATCATGGGGATGAGAAAGCAATTACTTTCCCATGTTTGGTAAGTCAGGCATGGGAAATCGTTTCCTGGGACATGGGAAAGTAGGAGGGAAAGTGATTCCATCCTTCCTCCTTGGGTTTTACTTTCCCTTCCCATGGGAAAGTAAGGCAAGCATTAAATGCATTTTTTTTTCTAACTTAAAGTGATATTTCCGGGTTACTTTCCCGGCATTACCAAACATGGGAAAGGAATCACCATTTCCCATTCCTTGGGAAATCACATGGGAAATGATTTCCCATCAAATCCATTCCGTGAACCAAACGGGGCCTGAAAATTTTGATGTCGAAGTTAACGCCTGAACCAGATGCAAAAAATTTGAAAAGTTTAAGGTATGTAATCATTAAAATTGAGAATGCATGGGTAAACATGCCTAAAAGGTAAGAGTTCGGGGTACTAAATCGAAATTAACCCTAATACAAATGCATGTCTTAATTTCTTGGCTTGGTTTAATTAAACATTTCTTGATTTTTTTTTTCGCAAAAATGATGCTTCTTTTTTTGTTTTTTTTTTGTTGCAAAAATGATGCTTCTAGAGTGGTCTAAAAGACAGATGTTCCCGGATATCAAGTTACATTGTAGAATGCGATAACACCATAGAAGAAGGTAGAAGAGAAATGTTATTTAGCATACCGCATAAAAACATTATTATATGAGTAATCCTACAACGTAGGAGTTATTTATGACAGGATAAATAGACCAAATTGTCAACAATGACCCGCAAAGGATGTTGGCCGATATTAGTCATAATGAATATATGTACACAATCATGCATTGCAAGTAAGCTTTCCTGGTCACATATAGAATGCTTGTTGGCAGGAGTTAAGTTTCACAATGTTAAGTTCAATTTGGGCTTTTTTTTTTTTTTTCTACTTTTAATTATGAGAAAATTGTAATTTGTTGGATTAAATTTTAATGAGGTGGCATATAGAGAGAAGAAGTCAATGAAGAAATCAAGCAGATTATTGCACAAAGAATCCAAACAGAGGATCCAGAATTATTAGAGCCCAAGAACATATGTGGAGTCATATCACATGCACAAATTACGCGTGATACTTATAATTGCTTGTAATTCAAGTGCTTAAGAGTATTTACCGTTGCATTTGAGGTCCTAAGTTTAATTCCCCTTTCTCTAATATTGCTTCCTTAATACTGCTTGTATAAAAAAGAAGGGTGGTGATTTTCTCACTCCTCTTTTATCCACTTACACTCCCTTTTGTTTTTTAATACCTTTTACTATAAGATATTAGGGAGTGTAAGTGAACAAAAGAGGAGTGAGGACATACAATTTTATAATATAAAAAATGGAGTGTAAATGGATAAAAAAGGAATTGTAAAATCAGTTCCCAAAAAGAATTACTAAAAAAAAAACACAAACACAAACATGTGCGACTAGACTACATAGAAAAGCATGGCATGCCCACTTTAGAAACCTTTCAAAAATCTAGGGCCCATAATTAGAGCCGCCCCAGATTTGTTCCAAAATATGATTATCAAAATTATAGGGACCATTCTTCAAAAACAAATCTAAGGCCCACAAAAACAAGCAAGGGTTGCCACTATTTTCGTTAATAGTGTCAGTCTTGTCATTTGTGGTTCCACCCATGAGGGCTAAGTCTAAGGGCAAATACAATCATTTTTACTTTATTTTGTCAATTTTTTTTATACTTAAACATTAATTTTGATAAGCTTTTTAGTATTGAATTTTTGGTTGTCACGGGTCCACTATTTATTATAAATTTCACTTAAAATTTAAGATAAAATTTTCAAATAAAATTTTCGGATAAAATTTTTGGTTGTCACGTTCCATATTATTATAAAATTCACATCTCACTCATCATACAATTGAAATACCTACTCACTCCTCATACAATTGAAATATTCTTCCCATTGTCCGACACAATGAAATACAAGGACAACTCCAACATTGGCGGAGGCGGTTCCACTCGGATCACGAGGTTTTTGTGGGAGCGTGGGGGATTATTTTTCAGAGGATGTAATAGTGCCATTATTTCTGACAATGAACGCACCACTGGAATTGACTGCGGGCATTGTTCACTTGAGGAGCCATGTGTAATGGTTTTCCTCTTTTTTGTTTTCCCTTGAATAATCTATTAAAAAAAAGGAAATTAAAAATGCAAAAAAAAAATAATATATATATAATGACATTAAATTGAATAAAACAAAAAAAAAAAAATTTACCTCATTGCCAAGATTTTGACCTCTTCGAATGTTTGTCCACGACCCTCCGGCTTCGATGGAAGAGGCCATTTGTATTTTTGCACAAATGGAATTTTGTAGTAGATAATTTGGTGTGGAAAGTGAAATTATTGGAATGAGATGAATTTGTATGAAGATTTGGTGTGAAAAGTGAATAATATTGGTAGGTATTTATAGGGAAAAAATCCAAAAAAATTTGGTATTTAAAAAAAAAAACCGATCGAAGCATTCGAGTTGCGACACGTGGCGCATGCCCGTTGGATTCTGTCATGGATGATGTCAACGCTAACGTCATCGAGTGAATGGTAAAAAAAACTTGAATTACCATGTGCTGACGTCACAGCCCTGGGGCTGAAGCCCAGGCGAAACCTGCCCTTGGGCTTGCCCTGGCTGGTGGGACCCAGGGCTTGCCTGGGCCTCTTCTCTAGCGCTAGAGCTGCATTGGGCTTGCCAGGAGGGCATATTGCCTGGTTTGATAGCAGCGCTGGAGCTGCTCTTAGCCTTTATAGGTGGAGATGCTCTAAGTAGTGAGGTTACATATCCTTCAAAAATACAACTACAAAGAACTCTTTTGCATAGCATTTGTAGACATGAAGTCCCTTTGTGCTATCTTAGCTCTTTTCTCTCTTCTTTTGGTAAGTATTTGTATAATACCCTTCTTCCTATTGTTGCTTATGAAGTCACCAATTTTTAAAGCCAAGAAGTTGCTAGATATATAGGACTGACAAGACAAATGCAACCAAAAATCTTGTATTATGCTTGCATGAAAATATTCTCTTATCAGACTCTAATTTATGTTGTCATACTGTAAACTTAGACCACACATTCTAGAAATAATCAACTTGATTAATGGTTTATATTCACGTTTTAGCAACGTAAACATCTTATATTGCCACACAGGGTAAGAGAACATTTCTCTTCGTATGTCATATTATATTGTCAAATGGTCAATTTGGAGTGAATTTTTGTCAAATATGTGATCCAAATTGACAGTATATATTTCAACATGTCATTTAGAATGCCTTAGAAATTTCTTTTTATTTCTTTTTATTTTCTTTGTCTTGTGGAACAGTTTGCCAAAACTATAGATTCAAGAAGAGATGTCGGGAAATACTAGAAAAATGTCGTGAAAGAGCAACCTATGCCACAGGCAATTGAAGGCCTTCATGTTGATATTTCTGATTCAACACCAAAAGAGAAAGCCGACTGCCATGAAAAAGTGAAAAAAAACCTTTTGTTGAGGTTGAGGTTGAGGAATTTGAACCCAGACCCAATACCACATCCTACAATGATCATGAAACTAAAGCAAAGCTCTCTTCCAAAGACAATGATGGTCCTAAAGCTAAGTAGTCATTTGCAGCAAAAGAAGATAAGCTGCCATTTGTGGAAGATTTTGAGCCAAGGCCAAATCCTCAAGTTTACAATGACTAAGGGTTGAATTATTGCAATTCTGGTGGTGTTATTGTAATATGATAAGCTTGTCGGGCTTGTACGTAGCTTCTAAGCTTCTATGTACTGAAAAAAAGCCATTGGCTCTGAGAGAAGTCTATGTTTTATGTCTGTTTTATGTTGTACGTAGCTAGGTCATGAATATAATTTTCAATCCTAAGTTAATAAAAGGAATGCTTTGGCCACCATGAATGTGGTAAAAGGCAATAGTCTCTACTTTCTTGTCAAATATTTGTAGCGTTAAAGTTTAAGATAATAAATGGGAAACTACAAAGAAATTTATTTATTTATAGTCATCATAATGCAATTTATTTATTTATTTAAATGTAGCTAGTTAGGGCCCGTTTTCAGCTCATAAGCGCTTTTATTTGAAGAACGTCCAAATTTTTGTTAAAAATCCAAATTTTTGTTTGTACTTCTTCAAAAAACGCTTGCTAGATCCTCCATTGATTTCTTCTAATAATCAAAACAAATACCCTAGTTTTACCTGATTGCGATTAGTACCATAGGATTTATTATAATCATCATCGTTGTCCTTGCATACGTCTTGAATCTTATTCATCGCCAAACCCAACATGACTCTAGTGTCCTGCCTAGATGGTTTTGAAGACAAATATTCTCCTGGTAGATTATCTATAAGTATAATATGAGGTTATTACATATCCTTAAACGCACAACTACAAGGAACTCTTTTGCATTGCATTTTAGACATGAAGTTCCTTTGTGCCACCTTAGCTCTCTTCTCTCTTCTTTTGGTAAGCATTTGTATCCTCCTTTTCCTCTTGTTGCTTATAATCTGTGATAAATTTCAAGTCAACAACTTGATGATGACAAAACGGCACTAAAATCTTATAATTCCACGAAAATGTTCTCTTACTAGAAAATCTGATATATTATATTGTTAACTAAGTTATCAATTTTAACTATTTATTTTGTTTAGAAGTATGGTCGAAATTAACAATCTGACAACTTAACAATACCTACAATATGATTTGAAATGTACACCTTGGAAATTTCGGTAAAGTTGACGTTTGTTGCTTTTCTGTCTTGTGGAGCAGTTTGCTAAAACTATAGAATCAAGAGGAGGTGCAGGAATTGACTGGGAATATATCAGGAAAGAGCAACCCCTTATGCCAGGCCTCCTTGTTGAACATTCTGATTCAACACCAAAAAAAGAAGCCAACTGCCATGAAAATACAGAAAAACCTGTTGTTGAGACTATGGAATTTGAACCCAGACCATTTATCTCAGCTTACAATGATGAAGAAGGCAAAGCAGAGTTCTCTGCCAAAGACTCTGAGCCAAAGTCCCAGGCTTACCCTGACGAGCAGCCACTTGAGTCAAAAGAAAATAAGCAGCCATTTGATGAAGACTTTGATCCAAGGAAATATATATTTCTTTTTACAATGACTAATAGAACATCAAGTGTGAGTTGGTGTTATTTAATAATAAAATAAGCTTGTACTAAGCTCTAGTGTTAGAGAGCATTTACCCATCTAAATGTGGAGTTGAAACCTTGGCCCCTTTGTTCTATCATATGTAACAAAAATAAATAAATTGGCTCTGAAGAAGCCTATGTTTTATGAACGTAAGATATATAGGGTGTGTTTATGTGTCTAAGCTAGGTCAGGAATGTAATTTAGAATCCTGAATTAATAAATAGCTTTGGCTATGAATGTGATTTTGGTTACTTTTTGTAGCCAGTTAGTCTTTGAGAAAAATTAATAAATGGGGGACTCCAAAAGAAAAATTAATGTGTACATCAAACACATGGCACCGAAGATATACAAACTTGGCCAATAGGTTCTTACAACAGTGGGGGTGGATTCTCCTTTCCCTTCATGGCATCCAAGATCGAACCCTAGTGGGATTTCTTTCCTCCAATGTAATTAAAAAAAAAAATTAAAAACAAACAAACAAACTTGATTTTTATTAAGGGTTTTGTTTGGATGCTCCATCTATGAAAATTACAAATACAACTTGTCCTCCGAAAGGGGATTTAACTCAAAAATGAAAAGTGAACTCATCTTCACAAATGTGATATTTCGGTGTCTCAATAATGATTTCTTTTCTACCTCTTGCCTTGGTCTGAGAACTCAAACTTGTAGTTGTTTCTGACTCTCAACTCAAACTTTGGTTCGAGGCATCGATTGGTTTGGGGCTTTTGGGGCTGGCCTCAACACGCAGAACTCGAAGTTTGACATTCTAGTCCAAAATGGTCTTTTGATTTATTCTCTAGAAAGTGAAAAAAAAAAGACTCTTTTTTGTATTGTTTTGCTTTTTCTTTTTTTAAAAAGAAAAACACTGTGCATATTCCACGTAAATGTCAATTCCTTTATAATTATACAAATTTATAAATAAACCCAATCCTAGACATGTATTTATAAAAAAAATCCAATCACTATTTAAACATAGAAACACACCCAAAATCAACCCCAAAGTCAACTTTTTGGGTGTGTTTATAAATGAGTTTTGAGTGTGTGTAATGATGGGTTTTGGGTGTGTTTATATGTTTAAATAGTGCTTGGTTTTTTTTTATAATTTCAGCCCCCATTTTGGGTGTTTTAGTGAAACTCCCTTATAATTAATTTGGCCCTACTGCTAAACTTAAAGTTATCATCACTCATATGCTTTTCAGGTATCACAAACAAAAACTTTATTGCATAAGGTGAAGGTCCGTTTGATAATTATTTTAGTTTTCAATTTTAAGAAATTGAAAACATACAACTTGTATGGTAACCAATTTTAGTTTTAAAAAAAATTAAAAATTAGTTAAAAGTTGTTTGGTATCTAATTTCACTTTTTAGTTTTATGTGAAACTTGGAAATGAAATTTTTTTCGAGATCAAATTGTGAAATTAAGATCATAGAATGAAAGTGCATGTCACAAAGAGTTTGTAGTACTTTTCGGTAAATTTTTTGGAATTATGATGATTTTTTTTTTGTTGAATTTTGGATTTGGAGATCCGAGACTTGGTCTGGGTCCACAGTTGAACGCAACAGTCATGCGGCTGGGTCTAAGTTGAAAGGTTCCAAATACGAGTTTCGATAACTGGAGTGTAATGCATGTATAGTGATGTAAAATTTGTGAATGAGAATGGAGAGCAAAAAAAATGAAAATGAAAACTGAAAACACTTTCAAGTTGTTTTAAAAAAAAAAGGGTGATTTTGAAAACTAGATCTCACACTTTTGAGAATTGAAAAAAAATCTATTACCAAACTTTTTTTTTTAAGAAAATGAAATCAATTACCAAACATTTTTTTTTGTGTGAATTGTAAGTCGGATTCTTTTTTAAAAAAAATTATTTCATGTTCAAATTTTAAATTTTCATAATTTTCTCTGGAAACCCAAACAAATGTTGAAAACATCCCAAAACTAACCCTGTAAAATCATTTTTTATTTAATTTTAACTGAGAAGTAAAAACTAGCAACAACAAGACAAAAGTTTGAAGTTCATCAAAGAAGAAAGAGAAAAATAAAGAAAGAAAATAAAGACAATGATAAGAAAAGAGCTTGAATTCCACGTCAAGGAAAAAAAGAAAAAAGAAAAAAGAAAAAGGGAAGGAAAATGAAAGAAAATGCTCTTTATATTTGAAAAAAAAATTTTAATTTAACTCTAAAATAGAAATTGTTTAGATAGTGGGTAGAGAGAGCATTTTGGGGGGTGGCAATAGAATCACCCCACAGCAATAATTGAGAAAATAATTATTACTAATAGCACTATCATTTTCGCTAATTCCAAACTTGTTCGCACCCCAAATTCCAACAAATAGTAATAGCGTTTGCTCGCTAGCGTGGAAGCAAGAAAATTAAGAGTGGCAGTAACAATTAACAGCAATAGTGCTCAACTGTGTATATCTGCGAGTGCAGAGCCAAAAAAAAACCCAGATTCGCGAACCAAACCCTCCCAGAAAAACACAAACATCATCAATCCATGGAAGAGAAGCGCCGTGACGCCGTCGGAGCTCAGCCGCCGTCAAATGCAGAATCTCCGGCCGCCGAGCCATCTTCTGCTCGGCGCCGCGGCGGAGCCCAGAAGAGAAAGGCCAGCAGCCTCGGCGGCTCCACTTCTTCATCAACGCCGTCCAAACGCTTCACTCGCGAGAAGGCTATGCTCTCTCACCCTCCGATCCACAATGGTCCGTTGACCCGGGCCCGCCAGGGCCCAAGCAGCCTCGGTTCGGCTACTGCGTCTGGGTCTGCCGTGAAGCCGACTGTAGCCAAGCGGCCCGACCCGGTGGGAGAGGCGGTGGCAGAGCTGGTGAAGAGGGAGAGCGAGTTGGAGGCTCTGGAGGCTTCTATGGAGGCTGAGTTTGAAGCCATTAGATCTCGCAATGCGAATGCTCATGTTGTTCCAAGTCATTGTGGTGAGTATTTTTGGCTCTTGCGAAAACCCTCGTCTTTTTGTGCACATTTTTATTAAAATTGGGTGAAAGTTTTGATCTTTTTGGCTGTTTGGGTTGTGATTGCTTGTAATGTGTAGTTATTGGTTAGTAAAACTTAGAGGCTGAGCTAAATTTCCTGTGCTGAACTTGTTCCAGCTCTTAAATTCAGAAACTTTACTTTGAAATGTTGCTTTATGAAGCTACCCTGGAAAAGAAACACCGGGCGAAAGTTATTATGGTGAATTAATTTCTTAGGCATTATTTAAATGGAGCTAAGGGAACACTAATGTTGAGCTTTGTGTTTTAAGATCATTGTTTTGATTATGAGGGGTGGAAAGCCTTGCGGTGGTTTTACCTTGCATTTTGATTGAACCATTGTTTTGGCTTCCAGGTTGGTTTTCATGGACAAAGGTTCACCCCATTGAGGAGCAAATGTTGCCATCTTTCTTTAATGGGAAGTCTGAGACAAGAACTCCTGATGCATACTTGGAGATACGTAATTGTATTATGAAGATATTCCATGCGAATCCAGGCGTATTTATTGAATTGAAGGATTTGTTGGAGCTTGAAGTTGGCGACTTTGATGCTAGACAAGAAGTAATGGAATTTTTGGACCATTGGGGTTTAATTAATTTCGACCCATCCCCACCAACAGGTTCTGCTGTGGCCAGTGCCGAGGGTGATGGGTTAGCAGAAAAGGATTCTTTGGTTGATAAGTTGTATCACTTTGAAGCATTACAATCACGCTCATCAGTTGTTCCAAAGACTAATATAACAAGCCCAACTGTGCCATCTGGGTTGTTTCCTGAGTCTGCAATTGCTGAAGAGTTGGTGAGGCCTGAGGGACCAGCTGTTGAGTACCATTGTAACTCTTGTTCAGCTGATTGCTCACGCAAGCGCTACCATTGCCAGAAGCAGGTTTGTTCTTTTATAGGAGTTATTGATTTTATATTGAACTTTGTAGCTGTGCTTGCTAATGGAAGGATACACTTTTCTGACCTTCATTTCGATCTGACTGTGGCTTTCTTTAATTCTTAAGTGTAGAATATTCCTATTGGTGCTAAAGTAATTTTACCAAACTTTTCCATTGTTTCATATTTCTGCCATGTCTGAAGGGTGTGATCAAACTATCCAAATCAAATCTGTCGGATACATGATTGTTTTCATCTCTGGGATGTTGGCAGCTATCATCTGCTGATATTAAATTGTTAATTCTGCCTGGTGAATTCACTTTGCTACTGTCTTAAAGGCATCCCACCTTGAGAACTTTATCTAGAATGATTTTCATGTCAGGCTGATGAAAATTTATGTTTGATGAAGTGGATGTTATGATTACATATTAATTATCTGCTTCATGTTTCAGTTCCCTATTAACATTTATTCTGTTTACTGATTGCATTCATTTTAACAGGCAGATTTTGATCTATGTACTGATTGTTTTAGTAATGGGAAATTCGACTCTGGTATGTCTTCATCAGATTTCATTCTTATGGAGCCAGCTGAAGCTCCTGGGGTGAGTGGTGGGAAGTGGACGGATCAGGAGACTCTCCTTCTCCTTGAAGCACTAGAACTTTATAAAGAAAACTGGAATGAGATTGCTGAACATGTTGCAACAAAAACAAAAGCTCAATGTATATTGCACTTTGTTCAAATGCCAATTGAGGACACCTTTCTTGATTATGAGGATGATATTGATGCTAGTGCAAAAGAAACTGCAGATCCTACTTCAACTGACAATGAATCATTGGCCCCCAAGGATGCCCCCGAAACAACAGAGAATAAGACTGGTGCTAGTGAGAGTGACCCCCAAACTTCCCCAGTGGAAACTTCAAAAGAAGTGACTGAAGTAAATGTTGGACAAGATACTTCAAAGCCAGAGGATGTAAATGAAGTCAAAGTGGGTGAGGAAACTTCAAAATTGGAAGATACTGGGGAATTGAAAGTTGATCAGGAGACAGATGAGAGTTTTGCACTGAATGCTCTTAAAGAAGCGTTTGAAGTTGTTGGTTATCCTCCAACATCTGAAGGTCAACTTTCATTTGCAGAAGTGGGTAACCCTGCCATGGCATTGGTAAGTTGAATGCTTATGTGTGGATGTTTGGTGCATCTGTTGGTGGTTTGGTGACACATGACTGTAAAGTAAATCTGTTGGACCTGTTGTTCCACAGAAATGCATAGATTAATAACTAACTTAAAGATTAAGTTATGAACTCACATATGAGCGTTTAAGTGCTTCTGAAATAAACTGAAATGATGCAGCATTGGGTTACCCAGGATAGCTTACACTTCATATGGTTAGCCGAATGTCAGTTTAGCTTAACAGTAAATAACTGGTAGTGATATTTAATCAAGGTACCCATTTTTTTTTACAAATTTCAACAACTTACAGTAATTTTATAGCTTTAATCTGCCTACGTTTCAAGTTATCAACTTCAGGCGCATTCAGAAATTTCCTGCTTATTGCCAAAATCTGAGATAACTATATGTCCGAATTTGATACCTTTCACTGTTTTCCTTTAGAAGCATTTGAGTTGATCTCCCGATTCTATTGCATAATACATTATTCATGCATGCCTGTTTAATTGTATGCATGATGTATGTCTATGAGTGCATGCATGCATCAATAGATTTCTGATGCATATTTGCAATGTATTTCATGGGACCTGCTCTTAACCCTGGGGCTTAAGCATCACCTTGCAATAAGCAAAACATATAAATGATACTTTGGCCTTCAATCACTATTAATGTGTCACTACTTATAGATTGCACTCTTTTACAGGCAGCATTCCTTGCACGTTTGGTGGGACCTGATGTTGCTATTGCTTCAGCGCATAATTCTTTGAAATCCATATCTGCCAGTTCTCCTGGCACTGAGCTTGCTACAAGGCATTGCTTTCTGTTGGAAGATCCACCAAGTGACAATAAGGAACAAGCTGGTCCTGATAGGTATGTGATTTTGTTGTGGAGCATTTATCCTCTATTGGTTTGTGTATATTCTATCTGATGTCAGTGATGGATTGCAGTGTTGCTGCTGAAGTGCTGAAAGGCAAAGTCCAGGAAGACATAGTTGATGAAGACAAAAGCCAGAAAGAGGATAATGCCACCTCAGGTTTGGAAGATAAAGATTTATCAAATGATAAAGGTGACAAGAAACTTGAAAAACCTTCTCCCGAAGAAAAGTCACAATCTGCAGAAGAACAGGATGGCATAGTTTCTCATGAAGAAGTAGAAGCTGATAATTTGAACAAATCAGACAATTTAGAGTTACCGAAGGACCAATCACCAACTACTGGGGGGAAGTTGGATGATTCAAAACTCGAGGCAGAGAATCCACCAAGTTCTGAGAAGGAGTCAGGAGAGGGAATTTCAGTAGGAAAGCCTTCTGAACCTACAGACACACCTAAGGATGTGGATATGTGTGATTCACTTCCCTCAACAACGGATGAGCCTCAGCAGCCAGTTACATCAAATTCAGTTGAGGAACCTCCCCGTTCTACAGAGGCATCAAAAGATCTGGATGTGTCCAATTCTCCGGCTTCACAAATAAATGAGCCTCAGCAGCCGGTTACTGCCAAATCAGAAGAACCTCCTCAACCTACAGAGGAATCAAGGGATGTAGACATGGTGTCTGACCCTCAGCCCCCAGAACAGGATGATTCTCAGCAACCAGTTGCATCAAATTCAATGGTTGAAACTGGAGCAAGTACACCTTCCTCTCTCCCTCTCTTCTCACACCCACACACACGCAGACACAGGGGTATTTACATCATATTGGAGTTCTTCTGGCCGAATACAAATAAAAATAAGGGAAATGGGTCTTGTGCATGCTAGTTAGCTTGGATCAAAAAATCAAGTTGAAAGAGGAAAACGTTTGTTCAACTAGTTGAGTTTCACAAAATTCAAGTTGAATGCCTTGGATTTACTGATGTCTCATTTGTTTGTACTTCGCAGGTGAGGATCAAACTAACGATGGTAAAAGTGAAAAACATGACACTGCAGAGACAAAAGTGGATCAGAAAATTGATAAACTAAAGCACGCTGCAGTTTCTGCAATCTCAGCAGCTGCAGTGAAGGCAAAACTTCTAGCAGAACAGGAAGAAGATCAAATCCGACAACTTGCAGCAATGTTGATAGAGAAGCAGGTCATCCCAATTCCAAATTGCCTCTTTATTGTTTGTTATTAGTAATATAGTTTTTTATTTTCGGAGGTTTGTGTTTAACTGCAGTTGCATAAGTTGGAAGCGAAATTAGGTTTCTTTAGCGAGATGGAAAATGTTGTAATGAGGGTGAGGGAGCAATTGGACAGGTCAAGACAGAAGCTCTACCATGAGCGGGCACAGATAATTGCAGCCCGCCTTGGCTTACCAGGTTCCTCATCTAGACCAATGCCATCGTCAATGCCTGCCAATAGAATGGCCATGAATGTTGCAAACTCAGTTCCAAGACCCCCACTAAACATGACTTCCCTAAGGCCACCTATGTCAAGACCCATGGGGCCAACGGCTCCAACCTCAAACCAATTTTCACCCACAGCCTTGGCAGGAAGTTCAATAAGGCCTCCCAGCCAGGACAAACTTTCTTCAGTCGGGTCGAAGTAAAACACCTGAGCACATGTGAATATAATTAATCCATTCCTGTGCAGCGGGGTGATCACATATCTTTTGTACCAAATGAGTTCGAGAACGGCAGATTCAGGAATGCTCTTTAAGAAGTTGGATATTGTGCTACAACTGAAACAGCCTGTGCCCATGTGGCAATTGCCATTGATAAACAAGACAGAGGGCTTTCTGGAGAGATTTTCAGCAATCCACTATGCTCTGTTTTGTAACATTATTTTTATGCTCTGTAAAAATTGTAGGGTGAAATGCTAAGCAAAGGAAAAAGGAGGGAAAGTTGGGAGGGAAAAGGATCTCTTTTTTATTTTTTGTTTTTAATTTATGTCCACTGACCACCCCGAAATCCCATATTTAAAATGCTATTTATGAGTCTTGTGTAATTAGGGGGGTGTATTCAATTGGAGTCTTGTGAGTTTCTAACGATCTGAGAATGTGCTCCAATGACTTTCTCATCTATCAATGAAATATTCGATGGTTCTCAAAACCACCTATCAACCTTTCTGTAATTTGGGGACCAAAAATACGCATATGCAAGGTCAAATTTTTTCCTTTGTAAGCATCCATTGAAGTCAAATTTCTGCTTGAAATTTTTGGAAGCCAGGTGAACTTAAAAGAGGATGAAAAAATTTTGTTCCTGCAATTGGCTTTACCTCGTTGAGAGTGACCCAATACATGTTCACATATTAGTTTGAAAGCTCACATGTGCAAGAGCATATTGAAGATGTCCCACATTGAAAAGTTAAAAAATCTAATATGGATTTATAGAGTTGGGCTATTTTCCCAATTGCCAATTGATTTTGGAATGAAACTTCAACCTCCTTTAAAAATAAAAATAAAATCAATAGGGAAGTGAAATTTAACGTTGAATAGAAAAATACCACTATACCAAGAGCCAATTAGTGTGTCATATATACCATGTATAATTTTCGTGAAACACTATATTGTTAAATTGAATCCATGTAGCAGGCTTCATGTGTTTTATTCATTTTAATTCGACCTTAGTTTTCTTCCTGATATATTCATTTGTTTCTGTTTATTGATGGAAGTTGTGCTTTCGTTTTTCATGTGTCTACAGCTACTACATAAAGAATGTTTGCCAACATCTCTATAGGAAAAGCGGACATAGCACCACGAAAAGCCATGCACAAAAGCATCAACAAAAACATGATCAGATATAGCTATTGCCGGCTCAGAGCCATGGAAGACTCATCGACTAGATAAGTTTCTAAGGATTGAACTAGAAATGTGTGATCAATCCATAAACAAACTCAACATGATTAAATGAAAACTACATAATTTTGGTGAAAATATAAGTTCCAAGATCTTTTCCATACAAACAATAAGTGGATATCAATGGGATGAAATCCAATGTAACCTGGTCAGAACAAACAGAACTCAGAACGAAAGGCACCATCCAACCTATCTTTAAAAAGCATTGATGAGGAGACCAATTTGTTTCCCACACAAACACTAATGTACAGTGTCACTGCATACGTACCAACAAATATACTTCCAAAGATGACTTATTTTTTACTGGAAAAGAATTCCGGTAGAATATTTAACACTCGCATCCAGTTGATCTTGGCTGATTGCTGCTTCCAACGTCAATGGTATCCGGCAAGTATCTTCATGAAGCAGAAAACAAAATAAAAAAGATATCAACAGGTGACCACTGGAAAAGACAACTGTCAACTGTAGCATTTATGTAATACTCAGGATCAGAACTGCTAGAGTTTTACTAGAGTTCTATAAGGGGTAAAAAAAAATCAAAACTGCTACTATATACTATAGTGAGGTTTATATGCTAACTATATAATTCCTATAATAAAGGACATACACAACTCTAAAATGGAACTAAAGGACATTTTGCAACACCAATTTTGATTATGTGAATGGTTTTAACTTCTAGGTATTAGTGGCACTGCTGTTCGTGGGAATGATAAATGAAAGGGTTGGTTTAAGAAAACCACTAAATCATTAAATAATGAACAGGTGATCTGTAAAAACTAACTGGGGTATTGTGGATGCTTAATTCCCGAAAGGAAATAATTGGCTAGTACTAGATGATTCATTTTGTTAATGCAAGTAAATGAAATGAATTGTCAAAACTCAAGAGGACGTGTGCATTAGCATATCGGTCTCTAGTTAAACTTACATCTCCTCTTCTTCCCCACTCTTCAGAGCATCCTTTGCTATGCACTGGAAAGCTTCTTCCACATTAATGCCTTCCTTGGCAGAGGTTTCATAGTATGGAATATTTCCTTTTGATGCACACCAAGCTCGAGCCTTTTTCTCTGAAACCTGGAGAATTAATAAAAAGTGGTATGTCAATATGAAACATATAGGATAACAAACTCATGTGTGCATGTGCATATGTATGTAAGAGAAAGAGAAGATGACAATTTTCTTCCAAAAAGAGGTGCATACCACTCTACTATTTCCACCATCTACATCAACCTTGTTTCCTATGACAACAAATGGAAAATTTTCTGGATCTGAAGGACTTGCCTGCAGAAGTTGTCATCATACTGTAAGTTCAATTTTCTTTTGTAATTGAAAAAAAAATGGAAGTTGATGCAGAAAGAGAAATGACAACTGGAAGAGTTTGCAAGTGACCCAATACTTAAGAAAATAGCCACATGCCAAAAAAACAAACAAACAAACAAAAAACCCCAAAAACATACCTGAATAAGAAATTCTTCCCTCCAGTTGTTAAGGTTATCAAATGATTTCATTGAATTAACATCATAAACAAGAACACAGCAATCAGCACCACGGTAAAAAGCTACACCAAGGCTTTGGAATCGTTCCTGGCCAGCTGTATCCCAGATCTGACAAAACAATAGAATGTGTGTTGACTGTTTGGAAACAATAGAATGTGTGTTGACTGTTTGGAAACACACTTAGGCACCAACTTATCCAAGAATTTTAAAACATAAAAAGACTACTGCAGAACCTAATGGTAGAAGTGGTGAGCTAAAACATATAATTCCATAGAATACATGACAGGTTTTTTCACAGTGAGTAATTGCGATAACAATAAATTAGCAATCAATTATCAAACTCTAATAATCTGATATCCATAAATTAACAGCTTGAAAATGAAATTCTTTTCATGCTGTTCATATCAGTATACTAACGAGATAGAGAGAGCGAGGGCCCACATTACAAGCTTCTTTGGTTGATAGATACAAGTCAAAACCTGATTTTGTTTGTTCTTATCAAATGAAATATTTTGAAACCAAAACTGAAGCCAGGTTATGCCAACATACCCAACACATAATAATGAAAAGGCATAATTGGATAACATATACCAGTCAACAATTATCAGTAAGGATAACAACAGTCAAGAGGGTAGATAATGAAGGTAATGCAGATTCATCAATAATGTCATCGTGAGTCTTTAGGGACAGAAACAAAGCAATTTATATGAATCCTTCTCCATAGTGACAGTAGAGAAAGTTGTGACAAAAAGCAGGGGAGGAAATGCAAGCCTACACATGCAAAATTAGCAATTTATATTTTATGTGTACTTCCTATAAGACATCATCTGCAAATATTTCAGAGTGAACAATCATCCAATTTCTGCCACTGCTTGCGCATAGTGACCAAATAGAGGTCTACTCATGTATGATTCTCAGAAACATGAAATAAGGGTCCTTGAGCAATTCTAACACACACATGGAAACTTTCATCAGTATAGGGACCACCAGAACATACACCATGACTTAGCAGGGACCATCCCGAAATCATTGTGAAATAAATTATTCCCACCATAGGACCATTTAACTAACTAAAAGAAATTGTTAATGAGAAGTCCCAGAGGAACTTCCAATCATTAAGAACATCGCAAATTCTGATTTAGTGCAAGAATACCAAAAAGAAAATTGATAGGTTGGAAGAACTTGGTGATTTGTGTGTTTCTTCTTTTTCCCCTGTTTAACCAACTGGTGCAGGCTGTACCGACATAGGTTCCATAAATATAAGGCCAACGACTGGATAAAGACAATGCAAACCCAATCAACATAGACAAATCCCAAGACATGCATCCAAATATTAACAACCAAACATGCTCAGTTCTAATGCGCACATATTTTCCTCTTATGAAAACTAAAAAGCTGGGACCTTTGAATCAATTAGATAACAATTAGAACTAAAGAAACCTGCAAGGTGAAGAGCCTGTCTTCAAACTGAACTTCCTTTGTCAAAAAATCAGCTCCAATCGTCGCTTTGTATTGATTGCTGAACTTCTTATTTACATATCTATAAGAATCATGTTAAAGGCAAACCCACCATCTAAACAAACAAACAGCTGAAACTTAACAGCAAAAGCTTCATATTCAAAATTAAATAACTAAACACACAAATCAACATTCTAGCTGCACAGGATACTGATTCATCAAAGAAGTCTTCCCCACCCTGCAAATCACAAATTAAACAAACCTTTTTTAGTCTTCTACCAAAAACAGCAAAAAAAAAACACAATCTTCTTCCTAAATAAGTATAACAATTTTAAATTTTACTACTCTTAAATTTCGTGAGAACCCAATTCGTAAACTGGTACTAAGAGACGAAAAATAGGGTATCAGATCATTATTTATAAAGTAAGATCTAGAAAGATCTACCCAATCTCAAGCGCAAAACCCTAGAACACAACTATTACGAGCAAAACAGAGAGAAAGATGGAGAGACACAGACCCGCTGTCGCCGAGGATGATGACCTTCAGGAGCGTTCTTCTTCGAGACGGCATCGTTTTGAGACAGAACTGGGAACGGTCTGAGGAGTTGGAGAGGGAGCTGTCAGAGACAGTAGAGCGAGAGAAGCTGGTCGGAGGATCGTTCTTCAAGTCTCGTTAGACTTCCCTGGTCATCCAAAGCTGGAGCTGACCTGTACTGGTTTATAAATTTTTTAAAAATACAAATATAAAAAAATTATTTATTTATTTTTTCAGATTTGTTCCTATTTGGAGCAAAAATTATTAGGCGATAAGTTTGAAGTGGGAAAAAGTATCAGAGTTACGATAGGTTTAGGGTTTAGGATAGCAAAAGTATTGACTCTTTATATTTCAATCCAATTTGGTGTTACAGTCTTGATCGATTTACTTCGTGTTATGGGAGAATAGGTTGTATTTTGACAACAAAAAAATCTTTTAATGTCGGTCATGTGCCACCATATGATCAACTTTAACAAATATGTTGACTGAATACGATAAGAGGGATAAAACTGAAGTATAGGCAAAAATATTGAATATCACATTGATTTATTTGAAAGTTTAAAGACTTATATTATGAATTTTTTAACAGTTAAGGGACCATTCTTGATAAAAATTCAAAAATTAAATATGAACATGCATAAATATACATAAAAACAGTTGGTTGTTACAATGTATAAGGTCGTAAAATCATTCGTGTTGGGTTTTGCATGTTTACGTATCAGTAATGGAAAAAGTAAGGAATTGGAGAATTTAGGAATCGGGGAACTACTGAATTGGTATGGGAAGAATCATTCTCATTAAGCTGTTTACTAAACATATGAAATTAGCAAAGGAATGGGATTGATTCCCATTGTTATTGTTTACTAATTTGCATGAATCAGAATCCAAATTAATTTTAGAATTATGGTAAAGTGGTAAGGGTATTTTTGGAAGTTATTAAGAGAAAACAGGAATGGGAATCGTATCGAATACTCCCCCCTAGTTGATCTGATACCTAGTTATGAGGGAATGTGATTACGGATTTTGACGTGGGGCCCACTTATTTTTTCATTACTGATTGCAAGTAAACGCAGGGGAAGTTATGAATGGAAATCATTCCCTTTTCTCCCATACCCATTACTAATAGGTAAACATGTCAATGTCTTATGTTGTCAAAAAGGAAATGACCTCAGTAATATCAATGTATTAATATGTCAAATAATGGAGATAAACAAGTATGAAAATTAGATCTAAAGACTAAAGTACCAAAAGAAATACATCTAGTCATTTTTCTTTTTGGGTACCAACTTCAAGTCGCAAGTTCCAGATTTGAAGCACAAGCCCAAGCATGAATTTATCAGTATCTCGGTTTCAACTTTAGTTTTTGCCAAGGTATGAATTTACCAATCTCTTGGTTTTCAACTTCAGTTTTTTCCCCCCCTTTTTGATAAATAGATATAGTTATAGATCTGTTTCTTGGTAAAATAGATGAATAGTTGTTCCTTCGGAAACCCAATCCAAATCGATCAAACTGACCAAACTAGGCAAATTCAATCTAATTCTAATTGGATTTGGATTGTATTGGACAAATACCCTCTACTAATTAAAATGTCAGCAAAAAAGACTAACAAAAAATAGTAAAATAGTAAAACAAACATGTGTTTAAATTAAAAATAGAAAACACATCCATATCATATCGTCAATTTCTTAATCCTTAAGGAAAATAAAATAAATATTTGGCACACGATACCTCCAGAGAAGCTAGTAACAGTAAACCCCTCCGTTTACTTGTATCTAGCATAAAAGAAACACCATTGCACCCTAGCAAGAGGAAAAGCTCATGGCCAAGTTACATTCTTGGTCTATGTAGTTTGATATAGTTTTCGCTTTAGTCTCCATCATTTTAATTTTGACGATTTTACGCATGTAGTTTTGTTCACATAACAATTGAGGCCTAGGCTCAGGTAACAATTGAGTCATCAAAATTTTACCAAAAATTTAATAACCAATTAATTATGTGACATATGATAGTGTTTTACTTATTAGATTTTTCTTTTTGCTGAGAATTTTACTTGTTAGAAATTATACGAGGGAAAGTGAGCAATATCTAAGAAAGATTTGGGACATAAGAAAATATTGCGACTCATAGGTGAAACTTCTTTTTTTTTTTTTGGGTATATAAAAGGTGAGAAACTTTCTATGTTATCATCTTAACGAAGGATTTGGTCCTGCTTGCTATAAGTTTTGTTTTTCCCTCTTGTTACTAGAAACTATTTTATTAAAGCTTGTATTTTATTTTTTATTTTTGTCAAGCTACTCACTGGCCAGGAATATCATAGATATATGGGATATATATTACTTTTTGTATTAATAGAAAATACAAAAGAAAAGAAAAGAAAATTAGGTCAACTTTCTGTATACTATGAAAAAAATGAGAAAAATCATATCAATTTTCTATGCACGTGGGTGATCTGGAGTGCAAAGGGTTCATAGCTAGATTGCTTTCTATATGTGGTTGGGGAACGATGCATTTGAGAGAGGATGGGGGAGTGAGACAAGAGAAAGAGGAAAGAGGACGCGGGTGGAATCGTACGAACTCTACATTTGAACTTGTACATGATGCTCACGTGACTTGTTATTGTTTGAGACGCGAAGTTTATAATTTTACAAAAAAAGACATAATCTTGCCACCTAACAATCTTTGTTTTTTCTAAGTACTATTTTTGGACAAGGATTAAGTGTGTTAATTGCGTCTGTTAATTTATACATATGTGTTTAAAATAGACAAGAGGTAGAGAGGAGAGGACAGGGTCAACGAGGACTACAATTTGAACTCCTTAGGTCTGTTTTGTACCAAAGAATTAAAAGTGCAACCCAAAAATAGCAAAAAACAAGAAAGGTTTGCCTGAAAATAGAAGTTGGGTGGAGAAAATCCTCCTGCTTTGTCGGAGGGTGATCTGTTCCATGGCTTCCTCCTTTCCTTAGATGGAATTATTACCATGCAACCTTGTTTTCTGTCCCTCCTTTGAGAATCCTCCCCTGTTGCATGCCCTTCTGCTTTAGGTACAAACTCCTCTCTCTATCTCTATCTATGTCTCTATCTCTCTCTAGCACACAACCACATGTACCTAGCTTGCTAGGTACGTCGGTACACCCAACAATGCATGCATGATTTACACATTCTTAATTAATTTGTTCTTTGCATGCATGCATGCGGTTATGTTTGATCTAAGCTCTCATTTTGATTTTGTTGGGTTTGTTTTTGAAATTACTGGTGAATAAGTTTTGTTTACTTGTTTATTAATTGTTTAACTAATTTTGTGGTTAGGGGTCATCAACAGGCTCACCTTTCAAAGGAGCGGTGGGGTTTCTCCGGCACAGACCCACGATTATTCTGGTCGGAAACTCCTAAAAATGGGGTCCTCTGACGATCAGAATTCGCCATCGGATACCCCACCATCTGATTCTTCATCATCATCTCCAACTCCTCCATCTTCGTCGTCCTCATCCTCATCCTCATCCTCATCAACATCCTCATCACCCTCTCCACCATCATCGAATTCAGGTTCGGGTTCAAGCTCAGGTTCGAGTGGGGGTTCAGGTTCGAGTGGAGGTTCAAGTTCAAGTGGAGGTTCACCGCCCTCATCATCATCCCCACCTCCAAAGGACTCATCACCTCCTCCAAGCGACTCATCCTCCTCAAACAACTCAAACGGCAGCTCGTCATCTTCAGGAAACTCAAACAGCTCATCCCCGCCTTCCAACAACTCATCCCCGCCTTCCGACAAGTCCTCCGGGGCAACTCTTCCAATAACTCTAACAACTCCGGTGGCTCCTCCTCCTCCTCCAACAATTCGAATAACTCAAACAACAACTCGAACAATTCGAATAACTCATCGCCTCCTAGCAACAACAACTCGAACAACTCACCGCCTTCCAACGACAACAACTCCGACAATTCCAACAACAACAACTCCAACAATTCAAACAACAACTCAAATGACTCAAACAACCAAAACCAAAAGTCCCCTCCACAGTCCAATTCTCAAAAGAGTCCTCCATCGTCCTCCTCTAACAGTAACAATAATGGAGGGAATCAGAACAATAATAACAATAATGGAGGGAATCAGAACAACAACAACAACAACGACAACGGCAACGGCAACGGCAACGGCAACAACCAACAAAACAACCAAAACAACCAAAACAACCAAAACAATCAAAACAACAACAACAACAACCATAATAATAACAACAATAACTCTCAGTCGCCACCCAAATCATCCAATGGGAACAATTGGTCACCAAAATCGTCCAATAATTGGTCACCCCCAGCCATATCAGGCAAGTCCCATCCATCACCTGATAATGATGGGTCGCCGCCGCCTTCGCACTCGAGTTCGAGCTCCACGCCCATCATCATAGGAGTTGTAGCTGCGGCAGGGGTTTTGTTGCTTGTCATGGTGTTCTTCTTCATGGCGTGCTCTAAGAGGAGGAAGAAGAGACAAACTTCTTCTCACCTTATGGAGAACCCTGAGCCATATCATCCAAATGGTAATGTCTAAACTCCAACTCTTCAAACTCTTAATTTCTTCTTCTAAACCTAATGATATAGCTTTTATACTTTTCTTTTTTTTATTTGCACGGACATTCTTATTGATCATCTTGGCTTAGTTTGTGGCCCCATGGATATCTTATGTATAAAATTGTCATTTTAAAATCTTATCCTACCCGATGGCACTTGATTATTTCTTGGAGATAAATAACAGTAATGTTGATGGAAATTAATATTTTGTACTTAATTTTTTCAACCTTAATGACTAATTTATATTTTATATAATTTGGGTAATGTGCATGAGCAGGAAGTAACTATTGGCAAAGCACTGGACCTAAAAGTACCGAGCACATTATGAACATGCCTCCTTCTGGCCGCGCACCCAATGGAGGTTGGACTACATCCACAGCTCCACCGCCACCCATGATGAGCAGCGAAATGAGTTCCTCCAACTTCTCCGGTCCACACGGTCCCCCCTTGCCGCCACCACACCCTAATGTGGCTCTCGGCTTCAACAAGAGCACTTTCACCTATGAAGAGATGGCTGCTGCAACATCAGGGTTTGCTCCAGCTAAGCTAATAGGCCAAGGTGGTTTCGGGTACGTGCACAAAGGGGTGTTGCCAAACGGCAAGGAAATCGCTGTGAAGAGCCTCAAAGCGGGTAGCGGACAAGGCGACCGTGAATTTGCAGCCGAGGTTGAGATCATTAGTCGTGTTCATCATCGCCACCTTGTGTCGCTTGTGGGGTACTGCCTTGAAGGAGAACGAAAGCTGTTGGTGTATGAATTTGTTCCTAACAACAACCTCGAATTCCACCTCCACGGTACGCAACTAAACTATTATTCCAACTCTTTAAATCTCGACTTCTCAACTAATGTGACAATATTTCATTTGTTTATATTTAGACTCGCCTATAACTTTAAAATGAAATCCTTCATTAGTTAGTAATTAAAAGTTGGTAATTTAACAAGTCTTAATTAATATCACTATTTTACAGGACCAAATCGGCCACCCTTGGAATGGGGCCACAGGGCCAAAATTGCGTTGGGATCGGCTAAAGGGCTTGCTTACTTGCACGAAGACTGTAAGTAATTTGTGAAACTGCAGCTATCTTTTCTTTTGATCTATTGCTCTCTGGTACCTTAGTTATAGTGTATTTTGATACTTGCAGGTCACCCCAAGATTATCCACCGCGACATTAAGGCTGCAAATATTCTGATTGACTTTAGCTTCGAAGCTAAGGTAGGGTTAATTTATGTTGTTACATATAGCTTTAGCCTAGAAAAAGTTTAAGACATTTTAGGATATAATTAATGTTTTTATTGGCTGATAGCTAATTGATTTAAGTATATACTAATTACTAGTCTGCATGATTTGTTCAGGTGGCAGATTTTGGGCTGGCAAAGCTGAACCAGGAAAATGTCACCCATGTATCTACCCGTGTCATGGGAACATTTGGGTAATTTCTTGACTCATATAGTACTTTAAATTACAAACTAACCACAGAAGATGAAAGGTAATGTGATGGAAACAAACTGATCAAACTTATCATGCAGGTACTTGGCTCCTGAGTACGCATCGAGTGGAAAGCTAACCGAGAAGTCCGACGTTTTCTCTTTCGGTATTATGCTCTTGGAGCTCATCTGTGGACGCCGCCCTGTGGACTTGTCTGGGGAATATGAGGAGGATACCTTAGTAGACTGGGTTCGTATTCTCCCTCCCTAATAAACATATAAATTATGTTATCTTGTTAAACAGAACAATATGTTATGTTATTAGACTGTCAATTTGGTACCAAACCATTAGTGCCAGATTGACAGTTTGTATCCTGCCATGCATTTAAACTGCTTATTTTCAACAAATTTAGAATCGATTTGCATCTTGACATGGAAAATATGAGTAATTCTTTGCACTATACATTATCAACACAGGCTAGGCCTCGCTGCCTGAAAGCAATAGATACTGGGGACTATTCTGAAGTGTTGGATCCACGGCTGGAGAACAATTATAACCATGAAGAGGTGGCACGAATGGTGGCATGTGCTGCTGCGAGCGTTCGACACTCTGCGAAGAAGCGACCAAAAATGAGCCAGGTATAAAATAAAGGACCATTACTATTGACTGATCTTTGTGTTTTTGGTGCTGATCTTGTGCTATGTATAGAGTCTTATGTAACCAAATATTTTTTATTTATGAACAGATTGTTCGTGCATTGGAAGGCGATGTCTCAATGGAAGACTTGCACGAGGGGATCAAAGGGCAGTTTGGCTCTGGCTCTACCAGCATTGCTTCATCTGAGTTTGATGCTGACTCGTACAATGCGAAAATGAAGCCGTTCAGAAAGCCGGCACTGATTGACAGCACAGACTATCCAAGCAGTGAATACGGGCCCACAAGCGAGTACGGCCACAACTCCACCTCTCCAAGCAGCAATCACTCCCAAGAGATGGACAACAAGAAAGGGATGAACCGGCCACAAGGTCCAGTTTGAGCAGCAAACAAAGAGCTGGAACATGGACCGAACCGATCGAACAAGATAACCCAGAACTGGTTTTATAACCTTCGGAGTACTATATTATAGAAACATAAAGATTCTGCAGGTTAATTAGTGTTAAAATTAAGATTGATGATGCTAATATTTGTGTGTGTATCATGTGAAAGAGAATTTTTGTATCGGCCATGTATGCACCTTACTGCTTACCAAGTATACCTCTGATTAATTTCAGGTAGGTAAAGATGGTGGTAGATGCACAATTGTGACATTCCATTAAACATGGGGGCACACCAAATGATGGAGGAGTTGTAATTTTCTTTTCTTTTTTTCTTTTTTCTTTCTTATGTTGTTTTGGAAAATGGGTGAACCTAGCTATGTGTGTTTGTATGTACTTGCTACTAATGTAAAACAAACACATGCATTTGGAGGAATTGGTAGCTCGTGTGTTTGTATTTTCTATATTTTATATCTAAGTATTATTGTTAAGAACTGGTGAGAGTTGAGAATGGACGGAAATTTTGGCTAGAGTAGTAATGTTTCTCTACCTCATGTATATCCTGGTAATTTACAATTAAGGTATCAGAAATTGCAAACCAACAGTAATTGCCATGAGTGTAATCTGTAAAGAGTAATATTATTGCTTGCAATGTACTTTTGCAGTATGGTAGTATCCTGATATATATATATATATATATATATATATATATAAACAAATTAACCATCCAAATGGTGACATGGGATTTCTAATAGTGTAAAAATTGGAAAAATTATGACCCTCTTGTAACCTAAAATCCATCTTCCCAACCTGGCTCTCTTCTTTTTTGCCAATAACCTAGCTACTTCAAGTTGATCATGATTTAGAACATCGAAATTGAAAGTAGCTCCTTAAGAAGAATGCAATGCATGATGAACATTTTTTGGAAAAAAAATAATAATTAGAAGTTAACTAGGAAGGACACAATAGCCTTCCCTTGAAGCAGTCCTTACCAGAGACTGATGTATAGAACTTGCGCCTAAAAACCAGCTTGTAACCAGCTTGTAAAGGATGGGTGCACAAGAATCTTAAACCACCTTATTTTTCCAATATAAAAGTAAACATGAAATTTTCTGAGGGTCTAGTACCGCGCGGGAGGAAGAAATTTTCTGAGGCGACTTTGAACTATGAAAGTAAACAAGAAAACATTATTATGCATGCCTATGAGAGAGAACCTTTCCAATTTTCAGATATTCAGATTCAATACCAGAGGAACCAAACAATACAATTCACTTTGTAATTCAGAGTGCTTCAAAATTCATGTCTTGTACATTAACAAATGTAATGGAAAACTACACTTGAATTTAAAGAAAAGAAAAACAAAAAAATTGGGTAAAAGGTAAGTCAATCCAATGAGCTTGACACGATTCTTCCCACTATTATTACTAATTAAACAGATGAGCAGGCAAATGCTCGATAAAAATGCAAATTGACCTCTTGCAAGCCCCCTCAACTTTCAAATGTAGTAATGTGCAATTCTTTCTACAAAATGTTTGATCTGTATACAGCCATCTCTGCCAGTGCTCTCATTAGAGAAAAATGAAAGACCGTCGTATCAATAAAAGATCGCCTGTATTAACCAACTAGCCGCTGCCCACAATCTCATGAATGGCATCACTGACGGCTTCATCCTCAGATCGAACGGCCAGTTTCATGGCAACCTCCCTTGAACTATCTATTCCGAAAGACAACCTCACAAGGACCTTCACATTGCCTATGTATACACCAGACAATAGACATGTGTGTGACCTTGAGTTGCTGGCAAGAACCTCTGTGCCCTGAAACCACACCGAGAAAATACGGCATAAAATATACGCATACATATAATTTAGTCAATTTATTTTCAAAAGTTAAAATACATTTGTGAAGTATCCAACGCAGATTATTAGAAGTGATGTATCCATTGAGTATCCATAGGGATACTTCGACCTCTAAAAGCACATGTAAGGCAACACTACATCGAAAGAATCCAAAAGTGCCTAATCGACAAATGATAAACATTTGATTTTAAAACAAAATTACCTCACAGGGCTGCAGTCCAAGGAGGTTGATGACAGTATTAACAGCTTCAGTCAAGCTCTCCCTTTGTCCCAGGCCATATTCATCTATCCGCTCAAAATCAGGGCCCATGCTTTCCCATGCATTCCTGAAATTGAAGACTGGAACCTTCAAAATGTAATCAGCAGGGACAACCTCAAGATCCTCCAGCTGGTATTCATCTTCCACACCATCTTCCTCTGCCTCGCCAGTGGTTGGATCAACCTAGTGACACACACCCAACTCATAAGAAAAGAAAATAGACAAAGCTCAAAACTTCTGACGATTTCATATTTCATATTGTATATCATTGTGTATATCCTTAGAAGCCAACCTTCTAGTCTTTTTTCATTCACACAATTAAAAAATTCTCATGCACACAAAACAAACCCATAGAAGAAAGATGTACAGTCACCAAAATCCAATTTAAGGAGCAAGGTATTATGAGTAGAGAACAACTATAACAACCAGTGTTATTAACCAACAAGGTGTATGGTGAAGTTTAGCAAAAGCTTGGAGCAAGACATCCATCCATGTGATAGTTGTGGATGACAAGACTTGCAGATTATATAGAACTTCAAAAAACAGATATAGCTTTTCCATAGTTTTATTAGCTAAAGCCAGTTTCACTCCCATATCTGGTTCTTAATGATCAACTCGCTGTCAAGAAACTCAATCTAAGCACATGGATAAAGGTAGAACTTGGTACCTCTTTAACAATGAACCTCAATGTGTTTGAAAATTTTCCGACTGCGGGGACACCTTCTGGCCTCTCAAATGCCAAAAAGGTCTGTCCAGGTGTATCATAAGGAAGAGACGCGAGAGGCTTGGATGCAACTTCAGAAAATTCCTCTGCTTCTGAAGCATCCACGGCCACAATAACCTGGCAGACAGAGAGTTATAAAGAAAATCTCCAGGAGAGCTACAAAATTAAAAAGCTGTTTCAAAATAACCAGTCATTACATTTTCCAGTAATTGCTCGGGAATGGTATTGGTGCAGTTGTACTGGAATACAACATGACTATCAAAAATGTGCTTGACAACATTAACTGCATATTCGGTTTCTGGCTCTGTCAACTCCACAGGTGCTGAGGACTGATATGTGAAAAGGTACACAATAAATTCCAAAGCAAAATATATATATATATATAAGCTGTAACATGCATGTAAAGTATGAGGAAATATTCATGTTGCAGAACCTTGAATAGCTTGCCAAAGTTTGAAAACTCCGGAATGGAGGAAAGCAACTTCTCATAAGCATCGACTGTGGATACAGGGGCACTTGGAGGCGCACCCAGACCAGTTGGCTTTTTACTCTGGGCTTTCTTCTCAGCAAGTGGCTGGGACTTAATCTCCTTGGGTACAGAATTAATGTCAAAAGGTTCTTCTGAAGCCTCCTGTAATCGGCATTAACCCATTCCTGAAAACATGAGATAAGGACCTTAAAAGGAAAAAATGGAAAAAGCAAATGGAGGTTACTCACATAATTCTTCAAACTTGTCTCCAGATTGACAAGTGGCACATCCAGAGACCCAAAGAGGAAGTCCTTTACATCACTGTCAGTCTCAACTACTGAACCATCTCCTCCAAGCGTATTTAGATAGAGCGTTGCCCTATCACGAACCTGGGAAATTGCAGAAAAGAGAAAACTATTCAGTATATTCTGAAGGACAGAGAATACTAAAACAATTAAGCTAATCCAAAGCTAAAACAAACAAAACATGAAAGCAATGGCACAGGAACACAAACAAAGATACAGACAAATGCTCAGAGCCACACACCTATTCTTAGATCAATGCTCATGCATATATGTCACATATTTATATATAACCTAAATGTATAGCCTCAAAATAGATATAGCATACCTCATCATCACTGTCAAAGAGACATCGTCTTAACAGAATAAATACTCGTGGCTGAAACATAGAAGAAGAAAAAAATTGTTTACTTTTATCAGTAACCATAGCCAGCAACAAAACTCATTGCAGTAAGAGGGGGAAGATAAGAGAAGACATTGTTCATTTAAAAAGATATCACCTTCAATGAATCAACCAAAGCACCAAATTTTGCCAATGTGCTCACAGCACTGGCTCGAACGGTGGCATTCTCAAGATGTACTCGGTTATAAATATACCGTATGTATTTGCTTGGATCAGAGGTTTTTGGCCCTTCAATACCCAAAAAGTGGAGTATCTAACAATACAATAACTCAATCAGCCAAAAAACATTAAAAGTATTAAATTCTTAACAAGTTTATGATAGAGAAAAATTCCACCTGTGTAGAAAGATAGGTGAATTCACAATCTTCAATGAACTCACAAAGATGAAGCAAGCCACTTTCTTTTGCATCAGGGATATCTCTTATGAGAATCACAATTGAATCAACAATTGCCTTTTTGTACTCAAATCCACCTTCTTCTCTGAGAATGTTGCTGAGAAAGTTCATCCTGTGGAAAACGAGAGACAAGGAACGTTATTTGAAAAAACATACACAAATAAGAACATGTGCAGTGAAACTAATAACCATATTAAACCAAACATTTTGAAACAAAATAAAATACTGTATCTGATATCCCACTCACAGAGCTCTGTACTTCAGTGGAAACTTCAAACACAATGATCTTATGGCTTCCACAACTACAATTTTGAACTCATCAGCAATATCTGACATGAAATTAGTTATCTGCTTCATCAAGCGATCCACACTTGATTCATTTCCTGTCTTCAAAAGTGTGGTGATTGCCAGTGTGGCAATGCTTCTGTTCTGGTCAGAAATCAAACTCTCCATATCAATGTTGCAGTTTGTGACAGCCATTGGATGTGTCATTGCCACCTGAAAAAAGTTCAAACATGTTAGTATAATATATCAGGAATAATATTTACCAAGAATCAATAAAACAACTAAAATCAAAGTAACAAGGACCAACATGCTTTTTTCCAAACAAAAAAGCCAGATAATCAAGACTTACACGGTATGGATAAATGTATAATACATTGATCATAC
The DNA here is from genome assembly GCA_020226455.1 of Prunus salicina. NCBI lineage: Eukaryota > Viridiplantae > Streptophyta > Magnoliopsida > Rosales > Rosaceae > Prunus > Prunus salicina. The sequence continues at coordinate 14,031,478 of CM035347.1, read as the reverse complement.
AATCAAATTCATTTCATATAGGATTTCACATCTACCTAAAAACTACAAGCGCAAAATTCATGACAGAAGGTCAGTCTGATTTCATTTACCAAGAAAAGAGAAACTAAAATAACATTATATCAAATTATCATAAATTTCATATGCAACTTGTAGTACAGTAGGAGGAGAGGGAAACCTTGTTCAAAGTGCGGACAGCAGCAAATCTTAGCACTGGCTTGGAAGAGCTCAAAAATAGCTGAAGAACTGTGATTGCAGGAGTCAGTTCTCTGGTGGTCACGCCATGGAGCTCCGTAATTGCTCTGGCAGCCTCAAAAATCACCATCTCTGCTTTGTGGCGAAGACAACCCTCAAGATAATCATAAAAAGGACGGTCACCCATTTGTGCATTTCCAGCTGACTCACGGATAACCTTTAGACAAATAATTAATTAAAATAAAGCACCAAAAAACCAAGTTGACTAACAATTTCCAGCAGAATAAGCACCTGACTAGTATATCGGATCAATAGACATTGGGCCAATGGTGAACGGGCAGTCCCCCTTGTCAAGCTGGTAACCAACTTGCTAACAGCAAGACGGTCATTCTGTCGTATCTGCAGTTTCAAAGGTACAATCTCCTCAAAACCTTTCAATTCTAAACATGATCGATATAATCCTATCTAAGGATAGCTGTTGGGTAGATGAAGAATCTTTCTTTATATTCCATATAAAAACTTTAAAAATGACTGTTCCTCTACCAGAATCAACTATATGGCATAACTACCAAAACAAGGAAACTAGGTCCATGGCAAAGAGTTAAAAAGCTAAACTATGGCTATGCAAATAGAAAATGATTACACACACTTCACACCTAGCCTGCTTGTTGCACTTGCTCACATGAACCCAACATATGTCTATGAATGCAAATAATTAGTTAGCTATTTTGGTAAACTAACCATAGGGAGGATATCAGACTAAGAAATTACTCTATACTTTCAAAAAAAAAAAACCCAACCAAACCAATCACACATACCTGATGGAGCAAAGCCAGTGCATGGAACTGTACGAGGGCAGCTCTTGACTGGACAGCTTCCTGAACCTCATTACTCCACCTTTTGACAATCTCTGGGTTAGTCTGTCAAAAGAGGAATGTAAGATGCAAATTCAGCAAAAAACTAAATCCTGCAACTGGGGATAACAGAAACAGCACCTGGAGTAGATGGATCCCACTAACTAGAGCTGCACTTGCAACCACTGGATTCTTGTCGACAATGGCTTGTTTTAAATACCGCTCAATCTGGGTCAGAAGGGTTCCATCTGTAATCCGACACAGCACACGGATGGCATTTGCCCGATACATATCAGTTTTACTATTCATATCCTTCATCAGGGAGCTTGTCACAATAATAACCTTGTCATCGGAAACATATCTTAAGTCAGTCCCAATCTTTGTGCATGCAAATATATTGAGGAAATCAAATCATATCAAGTTATGTCACCTCATCCGCAGAGGGAGAGAGCTCTTTTATGATCAGATAAACCATTCTCCTCAATCCTATATCTCTCGATTGGAAAAGCTTAGTCACAGAAAAGAAAACTTCTGTAGCTTCAACCTATCAGTTTAATTCCAAATAACATGAATCAATTGATAAGCAATAATGCAATAACAATGCTGCAAGTAGATCAACAAAATTGACGCTTAAGACACTGATTCAAGGAAGCAACAGAACCATTCAGTACAGAAGGAAATTGACCTTTGTAAAGGTTTCTCCCTGGTTCAGTAGATACAGAAGCTTCGTAATGACCTGAAAATGCGAAACAATGCAAATTACCCAACATTAATTTCTGCAGAGCAAATAAGAGGACAGAGAAAATGTGATTAGATGGATAATTCGGTGGTGCAAAGCAATAACCTGAGAGCATCTTCTAGAGTCTAGCTGAGGATCATTGAAAACCCTGGCTTCCTGAAGAACAGCACCCTTCTCGATCCCCAGAAACGGAGAGTACTCTGCTATGAACAACATCACAAAAGATACAGCCTTACTAAGCAGCTAATTACTATAAAACTCAGAGAATTGACATTGCTAATAACCCCGAACCCGAGCCAATCAACAAGGCTACAAGATCCAAATCACTAGACCATTCACACTAAATCAAGACAAACCAATTAGATTTGCAATAAGTTTAGTTTCCACATTGCAACATTGGCGCAACAAAACTTATAAATGAACCAGATCAGCATAAAGTGAAGCCGATCAATAATATTTAAACCCTAATTTACTGCAATCCCATTCAAACGCCTCAAAATACGTAAATCTTGGGAATAAAACAGCTATAAACAAAGAGATCTGGGAGCACAAATCGCCGAATAAGAATTTGCAGCCTAGAGGCCCAAAATTTAACCAAAATTGGGAGTGAAAAACCAGATCGATTTGGAGAGCGAGAAAAATTGTGAGTCTATGAGTGGGAGGGGCATACCTTCATCGTCACGATCGTCGTCCTTCTTCACGAGAGGCTGAGCCATTGCAAAGCCAAATGAATCTCCGAGATCTAGAGAAACTGTACGGACCTGTTAGCCTCTCTCTCTCTAAATGTTTGCTCGTTGGCCCGCTCTGAGCGCAGTTAGTGAGGTTTTGAAGGTGAAGAAGAAATAAGAGGAAAAAAAAACGAGGCTTTGTTTCTAAACAAACGCACACGGAGCCTAAAGAGGGCTCAGATCAGATGAACTAGAAGATGGAGTTTGGATCCTGTACGGGTGTGGGTCTAGGGGTGCTGAAGGTGTTTGATTTATGGGAGCACGCCACGTCATGTGTGCTGGTGGATCCAGTAGGAATAGAAGTTCTAAATTACCCTTTCGCATAAGAGGAAAGTTCAAAACTACCCATGAAGTACCAAACCCAAACCGTGCGACTTACTTCAAATGCCGATTGATTAAGATGTACCTTCTAGTCACTCATGAAAATGTCTTGCATTAATAAAACGATGGTTACTTACTTTCGATATTGGAAAGATAAATATAGCTAGATTAAGGGTCCGTTTGATAATCATTTCAATTTTTAAATTTTAGTTTTTAGTTTTCATTTTTCAAAAACTGAAAACTAACCATATAATGAAAGTGCATGCTGGTAGTATTTTCTAGTGAATTTTTTGGAATTATGATGTGTTTCTGTAAATTTTGGATCCGAAGGAGGCTTCCACTGAGTCTATGATCAAACACAAGAATCAAGCAGCAAGTCCAAGTCGTGAGGTCCCAAATACCGAATTTTGGTAAACGAAGTACATTTGATTTCATGTGTGGTGAGATAAAATTAGTGAACGAAAAAGGTGCACAAAAATCAACTAATATAAAGAATGGTGTAAGTATTACTTGACAATGACATGAACACTAGTATGAGACGACCTACTAAGCACATATAATAAAATCAACTTAGAGTCAAGTGAGTAATCCCATTTGACACAGGGTGTTAATCTTAACAACTTATAAAACTCAAACACTAACCTTGCTCAGCCTTGTTGTCGAAATTGTCAACATTACTTAGAGAGATTCTTCTCCTTAGATGTCGACGCCTCATACTCTTATTCTAGATTGGGTGAATGCTTTTGAGTTGTGTGTGGGTCTAGGAGGGAGCTCTCTATTTATAAGGATCCTTCAAGGTGTCTTGTCCATCAAGAAACAGTAGTAGAACAATGAATCCCAATACATATAAAACTAAGAACCTTTAGCCTTTATATTTAACTTAAACACTGATTAAAAAAATAAAAGCAGCTGGACGAGTACATGTTGAGTTCTTGATCAATACCGAGTTCTAGACAGACAATAAATCATCTTACACAGAGAACACATTCAACTTGTATTATATAAAGAAAAAGGTTCATTGCTCCATTTATTGAAAAAAAAATTGGCTTTTTAATGGCTCACAATATGTAGGGGTCAATCAATCTGAACAAGACACAGTTAGAAACGGATGAGTTTTTTTTAATTTCAAACAACTGATTAAATAAGTTAGGTTAAATTATTTCTATCACAAACAAGAAATGACATGACGCGTTTAAAACGAATTGCCACCAGTACCTCACATCTCCATTTGGTTTTGTTTTGCTAGACAAAGTAAATTTTTAAAATTTATTTATTTTAAGACAAGGATAGTATAAACTACTATAACACGAGAAAGGATGATCAAACTCAAATGCAAGAGAGCAAGGTCTAACCCACATCTTCATGCAAAGCGGATTTGTAGTAAAAATGGGTTTTGTACATTTGTGCAAACCATAATCAACAAACCCATGATCAAACAAAACTACTCCACTCCTTTGAACTCACCTTCAGTTTTCTTTTGGTACACAACTCTCAGTTCAATTTTCAGCATCCCATTGTGTTTGTGCTTAATAAAACACGGCCGTGAGAAAAAGGCACCTCTCGGCCTTGACGCCTGTTCATTAAGTGGAACGGCCGCGTTTTAACAAAATGTCTCGCGCTCCTAAAGAGGCACGTGGCAAATACTAAGGCAAGGTTTTCTCGGCCTCTCAAATAGCCTCACCGGCCGAGGCCAAGGATCACGTAACACACGGCCGAGGGAGTCATGGTCAGGTCATCACGTGGCCTCAGGGTCCCACGCCTCATTTAATGAAGTAATGCCTCTGTCCACCACAGCAAATCCACTAGGGCACGAAGCATTTAATACATGAGAGCAGAAGGGAAGTGATTGAAGACATGATTTGGTAATCAGAGTGGTTAGGTACAAACATTCTTGCAAATGTTCTTGCAATTGGCAGTCTCTTCACCAACCACTAGACCAGAGCATTCAATGCATTCCCACGGCCAGAGATGCAGAGCCCTCGATCAGAGCGGTGGCCGAGATTTACCGAGATTTATGGGGATCACACCACCATGCTTCACGATCCCAAATGCTGATCAGACCTAGCCATGCTTGATCTGATTAGACTCCACCATGCACGTCTTGTCAAGCCTCGATTGTCTCTCCAGGACTCCTACTATAAAAACCAAGCTCAAGACCACATGCAAGAGGTCCAACACCAAAACCAAAAGCCTCCCACGGAGCAACTTATTTTTCTGTCATGTACTTTCAATATCTTTACATGTTTTCTTAGGAGTAGTGATAGATTGTAAGAAACATCCATTCATCAATATATCATACGACCCTTGATTTCTCAAGGCGCCGGAGCATCATCCTTGTTGTCGCCTCACTCATCCCATATATCATACGACCGTCGCTCCTCGAGCAACGCGCCAGAGCACCGCCCAAAATCCACCACCTACACCACCACTAACGGCCTTGTAGCTCAGGCCGTGAACCTAACGGTCGAGACCAGTTCCTTTCTCGACCACAATCGTTTGATTAGAAGCCCAGACCAAACAGGCGCAACACTCCAGACATCTTCTACCCAAACACGCCACCGAACTCGATGCACGGTAGACCGTGCTGGCACCCCCGCGCACAAACCGCACCGCATCCAAAAATAGGACTCGCGTGTTCGCGCACATCCCCTCAGCCCGGATCACCAGGCCGCGAGATTTGCGAAGCGAACACATTGTACTTATCTCCATGAGAAATTCATCTCCTAATGATTAAGATAGAAGTATTTAATGATTAAGCTTCTCAAAATTCTCCCATCCCCACAATATAGTTGTTTCCCATTGTTCCAATTCTTTACAAGGACATGATTGTACGTTTTAAAACTACAAAGAGGAAATTGTAAACTCAAACTGCCTGCAGAAACCAAAATGTACCTCTGCCTAAACGAAATTGGGGCGTCCTTTGCGAAATCAGTTATTTGCAGCATAGACTCTTTTAACACAAAATAACTGCATCAATGTGTAAAAATATACCAGGAGAGAAAACCATACATGGAAGAAGAAACAGTCATTTACAACATTCTAATGGAAAGCTACATGCTGTGAGATTGGTAGCTACAGAGCAGGGAAAATATTCAGGCAAAGAGCAGATGAGGCGGTTTCTCAAGCCCAAGTTCTCACGAAACGTATATGTATCTTTTGCTCAATATTAAAGTTGTCAGTCTTTCCAATGAGTAGGTTACAACAAGCAACACATTAGAGGATTCTAGTTTCTCATACCCAGCATCTTCATCAACAACACAGAAAGGTACAAAGGATATACTATGAAAGGCATCAAGAACCGTGGGTCTGAGAAAAGCTGAAATTCAGGATACAAAAAGGAGATGTTTGCTCCCTAATAGGCTTAAATTATTTTCCTATGGCCTCCAAACGCCCATATCTGCAATGTAAACACAAAACAAAGTCATATTTCATAAAATGAAAGACGCATGTTGACTGATTGAGAATATAAAGAAGAAACCCAACATAACTACCATAAAAAGGGACCAATAGACATAACAAATAAGACCATACTGATCCAAGAATATTAATGGTCTTACAACGAATGGCAGGGTCTATCAACCCAACAAACAAACATTTATTATAGTCAGATACTCCAATGAATCTAACCCAGAGAACATTATAGTACTGAAATAAATTTAACTTGTTTTGCAGGGAAATTGATACCAATTTTCAAGATCAACAAAACTATTTGTTCCATATTTATTGACCACAGCGCTGACCATATCTCTTGCACAGATGACACCCATGGGGGATTGACTTGTATTCTCATGAGAGACGTAATCAACAATGTGGTCCTTAAATGTGGTATTATTCTTCCAAGATTAGATACAACGAATGAAAGATACTGAGTAAACAGATGCAAAGAAAGACACAACCCGATGAGGAGGCAAAATTCCAATAACTATAAGCGCTTCAGCTCTATAAAGCATCTTAAAATGCCACACAGAAGTTACTAGTTACTACAACCTCTTCAAGGTTTATGAATCTGAGAGTTATAGAATAAACTAGAAAATATTTGGCCTAAGTTACCAAAAGCTTCATAAGTACATCATACATAGAAAAATAATTTTGCAGGTCAAGTGTCTAAAAAGGGTGCTGCTTGCAACAGAAACTTCACATTACACTGCCTTACTTTTTCTCTACTTCTATTTGCATTCATGATTGCAGAAAAAATCAACAAATATCAGTAAAAATGTTGTTTCCCATGCACGTTGCATGCCCTAAATGAAATAACAGAGGCAGGCCTTAGGAAAATAACCTTTAAATTTGTATCCCAACTTCCTGTACACAAGGCACTTCCATCAGCTGACAAACCCAAACAGCTAATCTGGGCCTCATGTGAGTTCTGGAGGGATCCCAAGTTCAAAACCACCTGCCACAAAATGAAAGAGCAATTAGAGCCATTCCATCCAATGACATCCCTGACACAAATCCGTAAATATTGATAAAAGGATGGAAGAAAATCAAAATGCCGGATTGATAGAATCAATTTATGACATAGACATTCTAAAAGTATAACACACATTGGAAGTACGACATTTCATACGGCAGGATTAATTTATGACTTAAGACATTTTAGAAGTATTCCACATTTATTTTTTTAAAATTTGAAGCATGACATTTCTTATGGCACATCATGGACAATCATAACTGTTCAAGGTGGAAGCCAACCGCTACTCTTTCTACTTTTCCCCCTCTTAGGTATTGAAGTACATTTGCTGAACTAATTTTTTTCTTCAAACTGCATGCAAGGCTATATGTTATTTAGACATTATGATATCTCACAGTATAGACAGGGCATGTTGCAATAAACTTAACCCAGAAAATATTGACAAATCTGAGATGTAATTTTTTTAAAGAATAACTATTACAGACAAAAATCTTAACAGTATTTTCACCCAAGTAAGAATTATATTCAGATTATCTCAAGTGCTAGAAGCTAAGAGAAACAGAAATCAAGGGAGAAAGAAGAGCTACAGAATATCATCTACTAAATTCCAGTTGAGTAGGTTGACTTATTTCATGAACAGAACACTATGCTGTGTTTCAGTGTCAAAAGAAAAATATGCACTCGGTCACCCAGCCAACCTTTGATCCTAACTCCAAACTTATTTATCTTTTGTGACCAGAATTCATGTTATGCTTTTATTTACAAGAAATATTTGAGAAATAGAAATTAGTTTATATAACTCAAGTCTAACTTAAAATACGAAGAAAATTAATTATAAATCAATTGCATATAAATGTAAAGTACTGCCTGTGCAAGAAGTTGACTATATACATGCTGAAGAAAATCCTTATATACTAAACTAGAATATAAAGTACAAGACAACATGATCTAAAAGGCATCAGCAGTAATAACTTCTTAGGAAACAAAGTGCGCTCAATTGATCATGCAAAAGCATATGTAGACATGTGAATCAAACTTTCTTCATATTACAAATACCTTTGCCAATAAAGTATCCCATACATAGCAATCACCGTTTGTGTATCCAGCGAAGAGAAGCCTTCCTGATATTGAGAATGCAATGGTTTTCACAGGTGGGAAGTCGTTATCACCATGTTGCTGGTGATATACTTGGAGCTGGTGCCCAGTCCTGATGTCAAATAACCTGCAAGTTCCATCATCTGAGCCAGTTCCAAATCTATTTCCATCTGGAAAGAACTTCACCACATTCACATCTCCCTCATGACCAGGAAACGTCCGCACTGCTCGACTTGCAACACGAGTGTCCCACAATCGGGCAGTTGCATCACAAGAACCAGAGACAAACAATCTTGAGTTGCTTTGATTGATGGATACACTGATAGAATGCAAACAGTGAGGTGAGTGTTACATTTAGAGTACTCATGATAGGAAAGCAAAACCAAAAGGTACAGAGGCAATATTATGGTTTGTTGAAGATTCTTTTAAACTTATTTATACAGAATAAAAAACCTTCTGTCGGGATTAACTAATGTGCAGATGTACAGGGTCCAATCCTATAATAAACAACAAGAGGTACAAATAAAGGGTAAACTACACTAGCAGCCTTCAATACCGACAATAAAAATACAACTGTAGGCACAGTTTCTCTCAGCATTGAATAAATTAGAGCAAACAGTTCCATTACATTGTAAAATCAATGGACATGAAGATGGACTGCCCATAACGAACCAGAAAACTGCTAAATCACAGAATTTCAGAGCAGATCAATTAAAAGAACAATTTTTTATGAGTTAAAGTTTACAAGTTATTAAGTAGTTTTAATCTCTACTGTTCAGATGTACCAACTTGTAAGACCTTTTTTTTTTTTTTCCTTTTCCTTTTGCCTAACAACTCAAGGCTGAAAAGTAAAATATGCAGGTATTCATTGAACATGAACACCCTGATGCAATAGATGTTATATATACAGCCATTTAAAACCACCCAATATACCTCAGTACATCTGCAGTGTGTCCCGACTGAAATTCACCTCCAAAAACTGAAGTCCTGAGTCCAGTAGTAATATCCCACAAAACACATGTTTGATCACCAGATCCAGTAATCAGGTGAGTGTCCTCATCTGGAACATATTGACAGGAAGAAACATAACCCTTATGTCCACTAAGTGTTCTTGATACAGGTAGATTCCCGTCCTTGTCACACAGGGAATTCAGGTTGAAAATAGAGCAAACACTATCAAGACCACCGCAAGCAACGGATTGTCCAGTCGGTGAGAAAGCACAAGTCATGACCCATGCACAAGGCAGCTTTATGGCATGAGTCTTCTGGCTTGTTAGTGCATTCCATACTATCAAACGTCCATCTTGAGATGCACTGACAATTCGATTCTTTTCAGAGGTCCAATCTAATGAATAGACCTGCAACAGTAAGTCTTAGTGAGCATAAATCCTATTTAACCTCATCCTCTTAAAAGTGGAATCATAGTTACAGTAACTAAATGTAACCTTGGTTTTTTTACTTTGGAAGTCCAAAAGTAAAACAAATAAGAGTGATTAGCAATAGATAGTCTGTAGTGGTTTAGGACTAGACAAGCACAACACAAGACAGCCATAACTCATAAGCAAAAGAAAAGAGCACAAGAAGTAAATAGAAAATCATATGGATTTTAATACTTCTACTCTGCAGTCTTCAGCTCAATATTTATACACAGAGTTTCATATCATATTTGCTAATCTATCAATAGAGAAGTAAATAAATAAAAATAAGCAATTTCAGAATTAAGGCTTTGTAACTTTGCTGTCTATCGAACTATGATAACTGTTAGAAGGGTTTAATGAAATTATAATACCAAAAACGTGGCAACAAACCTCATCAAATTGACTTAAATCTAAGTAAACTTCCTATTCTATCATCACAATTCTTTATTTGGAAGATTGCAATGACTTGCACACTTTCTTTCCCATCATCAATAAGATGCATTACTACAAAGAATGGAATAAATTCTAATGTGTTTCCCCATCTTTATAGTTTCTTTAGAAGTATCAAAACAATGCCATCAATAGACATTATACACCATGGAATGGGATATTGTCTTGCATATCCCTTGTTATACCATCCAACATTATTACATAAAGTCCCAAAGTATGGAACCCTAAAAAGAGATTGGCCCGACTTAAATGGGAAAGTGATGAGCATCTGGCGTAAACTTAAGGATCGATATGAAGAAAAGATTACACAAACAGGGAAAGTAGTTGGAAAGTAGAAGCTGCTTTTGTTACTTGATGTGATGCAGAAACAGCGGGATAGGGTTTTTCTACTTGCATCCTACAGAAGAAGATTAGAGGAGAGGAAGTGCAGAAGAAACGAACTATACACAGACATAATGTAAAATATATCAACTTATTTCCATATCCTTGCTGTATCAGAATCCTAATTTCGGAGATTAATTCATATCTTCTTCTGTATCTGATATCTGTACCCGAGCAAAATAGAATCAAAATTGGTTACCAAATCTACTTGAATCATTAATTTAATTCCTGTATAATTTCTCAAGTTTCATATATCCAATTTAATTTTATAAATCAAAGTGCCACACTGATTTTTCTCCACTCATTTTCCATTTCTCTTTCAATCAAAATTTATTAAAGAACATAGCTAGCCACTCAACTCCAGAAAACTATAGAATAACTTTATCTATGCGCAGTTCTTTTTGCACCCAAAGAGTTGCTCTCTTACACCTTTAGTTTTCTTAAAGGGGAAATGTTACCCTACACCCATGATTTCAAAAGAAAATGAAAGAAGACATGGCTAAATCCAGACCCAACCAGCCATGGGTTCTATTTGAAAGAATTCTTTTTCTTAATTATCTTTTGGAAATGTGGGTGTAGAAGGATAAAGTTCTTCAGTTAAGAAATGATGGATGTAGAGAGCTACTCTTTCGGTGTAAATTGAGCTACCCTTTATATAGGCCGATCATTATAAGTAATCCTCTTACCTTTGGTCCATTGATTCGACTTGTCCATCCATAGATTTGGTCTATTGTTTTCACTTTCGTTCCTAAGGTATTCCAGACTTAATAATCCTGGAAAATAATTTTTGTATTTACCTAAAATGTCACTGCCTATTAATAATACTTTTGACCACTGTCTTCAATACATTTAACTTACTCCATATCCCTAATCAACCTATTCCCTTTTTTGTTTTGCAAACTTGTAAATGTCTTTTCCCCTCTTTTGTACCTAACTTGCTAAATAAAGCATCTAGTGCTTTTGTGGACATTTTGTTAGGCATGATTTCCCTCTCAACAAATAGTCGACACTCTCCAAACGAGACAAACCCCACTAGTACGAATTTCACATACTCAAAATCTAAAAAATTTAGCTTTTTATTCTGAATAGCACACTTCAAACTACCAATGCCCAACAATTCCATTAACCCATATGAATGTGCATTCAAAAGAAGCTCATTTTTACAACAAACCACACAAGCACAGAAAGCATATGATGTATATGTATTACGTACATGTAGGTGTAAGTATCATACCTTTCCTGTATGACCTTGCAAGGTTCTACAGCAAACGAGATCGGTGGGGCCAAAAGTGAGCGGAGTCTTCCCCTGAGACTTTGCATACCCAGCCACTGCAAGAATTCACCATCAAAAACCAATTAGATCTCAAACCCCAAAAAGACCAATATAATAATAATAATATCCATTGATAATTTAGGAAACCACAAACCCACACACCATACCATCTGTGTCGAGCAACGAGGCTCGCTTCTGCTTCAAGCGCTCCCTGAGCGAGTTGACGGTCTCGCTCGCGGCCACGTGGCGCTCTTTAAGCTCCGCGACTGACATTGCTCGGAATTCGAGCTTAGAAGCCGGTCATGGAGCGGAAGTGAAAGAGCTCCTCCGATTCAAAGCGAAATTAGGGTTTTCATTCTTCTTCTTCTTCTTCAATTTGAATCCGGAGCTCGAACTTGCGGGGAAGTACAGGAAGCTCTCCGTACGTGTAGGTGTGAAAGGTTAAAAGGGAGAAGGTGGTGGTTTTGTGGTCTCGCCTCTGAACGAGTCTCTGAGATTGGCAGAGAGAGTGAGAGCTGTGATGTGAAGAGGTTGGTGACTTGGGCATGGGTCGTGAGGGTAGAAGCGTAATTTCGACTGGCGGCTCGGGGCCCACGTCGGTCCACTTGGCTTTTTTTTTGGGGAGGTGTGCTGAAGGGGAGACACCGTGTGAGTCTCATAGCTCCACAAGTCACAACTCACATGTGAATGCTACTATTATACTTGGATGACGTGTACATTTTTGTTGGCTGCGCTTAATTTTGGTGTATGAACACTTTTTATTAAAACAAACTTAATCATGAGTTAAGTTTCTTAATACATACAAAGCAACATAGAGGGAAGAATGACTCCAACTTTAGGACCTCCCGCGACATTGGTGACGGGATTGAATTGGACTATTTCAATTAAAATGGACATGAGTTTTAATTTTTATTTAATGCGTTAGGGACTAAATTTATTCAAATGAATAACAATCTAACATTCGCAAGATTGGCTTGAACTCAACTCTAATTCAATCCAAGCTAGGCCATCAAACAACGCCTAATCACTTGAACTATAAACTTATTGCATCATGAGTTAAGTTTTAGTATTTAGGTCAACGGGGTCTAGCTTGGTGGAAAAAAAGTATTGACTTGCAGATCAGTGATCTCAAGTTCGAACCCACATTGCACCTTGTTAATGTGTATATGAGAAAACCCTCATCCCTTAATATCACTTCATCAACAACAACAACAACAACAACAACAAAATTGTATTTAGTTCTAGCAAAAACAACGCATTTAGTATGTGCGCATAAAAGTCAAATGAATTTTGTTTTTCTTCATAATTTGGATGTGGGTATTTTTGTTATTTGAGTTCTAATAAAGAGTTTATATGTGGGGCCCCCTTTTTTTTGGGTCTGTTTTATTTCTCTACTTCTTTTTTTTCTTTTAAATAAATTGCTTTGTATCATTCTGTTCTGTCCTCATCATATCAAATTGTTTTCTTTTGATTTCTTTTCAAACAAAGGGCTCGTTTGGTACGTCGGACTGTACTGACTAATTTCTGTTGGATAGTATTAATTTGTTCCGGAGAGTACTGACTATTTATTCATAATATTATAAGGCGTTTGGTGTTGTTTCGGATAAATAGTCTGACTAAATTATACTGTGTTTGGTGCTGTTCCAGATAACATCGGATCAGACTATTTTTATAAAAAAATATTCTTTGATAATTTAAGTGGAAATTGAAATTCAAATGACATGATTTTATTTTTTTTTGGTAAGATTCATATGACAAGATTTGTTTTCAATTGTTTTTGCCAAGATTTTTTTTTCTTCATATAACCCATTATCATTTGTTTTGGACGAAAACTAGCACTACTCTGTTAGTCTGTTTAATACCAATAATCTGTTTTCCTAGCATTCATAGGTTTAATAAAAAGTATGGCAAAGTTAATCTTACCAACACAAAGCTTGCATGATATATACTATATGATTCAAAATAATATGAGGAAGAGAAGTTTGATATAGGATACGCTGGTTAATTCATGTTAGCCAATGAAAAACAGAAACAGTATGCATGAAATGATGAAAAGAAAAAAAAAATCGAAGACAAAAAATAAAACAAAACGAATTCTCTCTCTATATATAATATATTATTCTTTTCAATTGTTATCTTAGTTTCTAGTTCTCAACAAAGTGGAAAAGTGGAAAATAACAAACAAAAAGTGAAACATGGACAAAGAAATAATTCATAACCTAATTTTCACAAAAATTTAATAAAAGATGAAATATATAAAGAAGAGAGAAGAAGCATATTGGAGAAAGTATGAAAGAGAGAGAGAGAGAGAGAGAGAGAGAGAGAGAGAGAGAGAGAGAGAGAGAGAGAGAGAGAGAGAGAGAGAATGAGAGATGGATACCTGGAAAAGAGTGAAGAGAATAACCCGTGGAGAAGAACCCTAGGGAGAAGAAGATGAAAAGAGCGTCTAATTTTTCTCGTAGAACGCGTGTTAATTTTCCTTAGCCATATAATTAAGCGTGTATTATCTAAATCGCGGTGTGTGAGTTGTATTAGCCGTATAATTAAGCGTGTATTATCTAAACCGGGGTGTGTGAGTTGTATTAGTTAGTCAGGTAAGGAGAGTATTAAAAGCCCAACCCGTACAAAATAGTCGGGTAATTAAATAATACAAGTTGACACCAAACACCTGACATGGACTATTTACTCCTATCCAGAGTCTAATACGGTGTACCAAACGAGCCCAAAGGGTATTTGAAGGTTATATGAAAATTTCACATTTTGGGGCTTCTCCCTTTATATATAGAAAAACAAAAAATATTAAATTTATTTCCACATTTTACTCTTAAATAAAAAAGAAAAACTAAAAATATTAAATTTAAAAAAAGGATACATGTGCTATCTATCTTAGGAGATGTAGTAATGTCTAAAAATGAAGCTCTTATTCCTCTGGCACTTCTTCTACTTTCTTGAATTTTCACTATTCATAGCTGATGCAAGTTGAGGCACAGGAAATGCTGGAAATGATCAAACTTCAATTTGGGGTTCATAATCTATTTTTTTTTTGTAAATGAATCATTGCCACCCCATGATTTCCATTATCAGTCATGAAATCTATTGTGATTTTCAGAATTATTTTCGTGGGCTTCACTTTTGATCTATCATATTTATGGAATTTTTCAACAGATGAACTAACTAAATACATGGTGGAATTGAATTGCCTCATTCGTGAAATACATGTGAAATTGAATTGCCTCTTCTATATACAGGTTGATGCTTCCATAAATTTTTTTTTTAAAAAAAGATTCTTTATTATGCTACAAAATTTACAAATGATAACGTATCACACCATCAATGGTGCAGAAGAGCTGAGTTTTGGAGGGGAAACAAAGTTCAGATACTCAGAAGATAAAAATATGCTATCATTATATTGATGTTGTTGGCATCACAACATTATCTCTGAGGCAAAGGATGGAGCTTTCGATGTTCATTGTAGTGGATCACTCATTTTTTATCTCTTCATTTGGATAATATATTCTCTGGGATAGCATATTTACAAAAAACAGTTTGCATTGAATTTTTAACATGTATATTTTTGGTTTTGTTTGATATGTCACAACAGGTAATATTCATACTTTTAAAAGCAGAAGAGCCTCATAAATACTTCCATTAAATGGGAATATCATTATTTTGTTATCCTTTGTTAATACCGCTACATTTTCACGTTACAAAATATTATTGATCGGAAATAACAAAACAGTAATATCTCAATTACAACTAGTAAGTATCTCTCCTCTCAATGCTTGCATTATCATTTGTATGTGACAATGTCAGGTTGCCATCAACGGAACAATAACAAAAACGCGGCCCACTCTCATAAAACATGATTGGAGAGAGAGAGAGTGTGTGTGGTGGTGCATGGTATACAGTATTTTCTCTAGTGACAATATAACCACATGATCATGTTACTTAAATACAAGGATACACGCGACTGTCAACATGATCATGTTACTTGAATACAAGGATACACGCGACTATCAACTGTTAATGCACATTAATTAATGTTTGACATATGTTGATATTGATGGATTTGGACACATAGGGGACTGTCATTTTTTTATTTTTTTGCTCGTAGTAGTTCTTGAGTTGGGAAGTATCATTATACTAATGAAAATTCATTTTCATATCAGATTGGAGGTCTGAAATGGATTTTTCTGGCATAAGTATTTGATAACGCTTTGGTTAATGTAAACTTCATAATGAAATCCATATCCATCTGACGACTCTGAGTTATTCACCCGTCGCCATTAGCAAAGTTCATGTTGCATTCTTTTACATTCTTTAGAAAAGGAGTCCTACAAACCCCCACACAATTTCTACAAGTCTATCGGTGAATTGTTTCATCAACGGTCAGATTTTACCAATTATATTTGCGTAGGCAAAGGAGAGAAGCAATACATTCACATTCCCAAATAGTATACTAGAGTTCTCACGATTAACAGATATCCCAATAAAAACTAGGAATCTTTACAATTAAAGGGCTATATATAATAAATTAACAACAAAAAAAGGCACACCAAGACCTTATTCCTTATATTCAGTTGATTTCTAACCTTAACAAATCCGTCACTAGATATCGTATTAATTTTCTTTGCTTCACCATCATGTAGTCATGTATTTCCACCAGGGTAAGTGCAAGCATTATAACCTGCAACCAATTGAAAGACTTAATTTAGAAAATCAGAAGCTCATAATCTTTTAGATTCCTAATCATTCACTACACAGTGTGTCCCCATCATGGTCAAAATGGGCAATTTCATATATGTGCTTCTAAAGGTGAGGAAAACTTACTGGGATTTGAGGATGTGAGAGTTGCTGTCTGTGAGAAATCACAATTGAGTGGAATTGTCCCAACAGTATGATAATACAGATTCATGGCATAGGCAGCATGGGATGCTACGGTGTTCGGGTCGAAACAGGCACCTCCCGGTTGGATTGCACTGCAATCGATGCCGTGGCCGCAAGCATAGTCAAGATTTGCCTGCAATTGAGCATCAGAAACGCCAGCTTTGGGCACACACCATGCTGAACTAGGCTTAGGTGAAGGAGTCACCCTTGGTGTCGATGGTGTTGTCGATGGTGTCTGCGGATATAAATATAAGGGTTAATCATTAAGCATGAAGATTGTAAAAAATAAAATTTCTACATGTTACCCTGAACCCTAAATAGTTAGCCGACAATCTACCTAGCTAATCACCTAGATTGACAGCCAACCAATATATAATAACATATCAAAATGTGCGGTAAGAGACCATTTCCCTAGAAGGTTTTAATGGTGTCACCTGGCTACTCTTTGAGAGACCAACATCGTATGTCACAGTTAGATCAGGCTTGTACAGCCCGAATGACCGCTCGGAGGTCCCGCCGGGTTTCAAATCCTCATCATAGAGTGCAAAGATATAAGTCTCGACAGATTTTCCAGGCATCAATGGAGTTCCAACCTGGGATCTAAGGTGTGCAATCAAATTGCCATTATACGCCCTCGCATTCTCAACACTAGGTCCAACCTCATTGCTATCTCCACGGTATGGCCATCCAGTCTCAGCAATCAAAATCTCAATGTCTTTAAATCCAATTGCATTCAAGGCAGACCGTACGCCATCAACCTGCACATTCAAATTGGGTCATGAATTTAATGTCAAATCAGTGACTTCAAAATCACAAAGGCCAGCCGAGCCAAAACAAACTATTGAAGCTCTCCAAATTCTAGTTTAGTTGGGCAGTCATTATCAATTACATAATCTTCCTACTGCAAAAGAATCCAACGCCATCATCACAATGATTTGAATTTGCAAAGATGACCCAAGAAAACAATGTTACTAAAGTTTCACCAACATTTTGTCCAAAAGTAAGAGGTTATGGTGGTCCCAAATTATTATTATTTTTGTCGACGAACGACATCACTTCAAGATTTTTTTTTTTTTTCCTTCTTCAAATTCAATCTAATAAATCCAATCTCAAATGGAAATCATATCATGCATGGACCTATCTAAAATTATTGTGATGGCCAGCCTGTGACCTTGTCACCATGCATATATGTTAAGGTCACATCAGATAAGTTTCAATGCTCCCATCATTTCACTTAAAAAAGCAAGGACAATAATACACAGAATAATATGACTCACACTATGAAAATTTAAAACTATAATTGAAATGGTTATCAAACAAGTCGTTAAGTCGTAAACTAAATAGTAGACTCTTTTTTTTCTTGGAAATAAAATGGTAGACTTAACAGTAATGGGATAGTATAGTAGTTATACATTTTTCTCTCATTTTCCATTTTAACAATTTAGATACTAAACCTAAACCTTTTTTTTTTTTAATAGTCTAAATTAAACATAGTAAAATACATGTTTCTCTCATTTCCTTTTCAACCAATCCTGTCATTTCACGTGTCCAATTTTCTAGGGTAGAGAAAGAATGGAAGGTACTAGAGAGAGAGATATGGTTCATGGTTGCAAGGACTAATAACAATAAAACGGCCACAGAGGAGCATCGCCCCTTGAGAGCCAAAATTCCTACGTCAATGTCGTGAACTCAGAACGTATGAGTCGTATAAAATGACGCAAAGACCAACCGTATACGATTGTCCGTTGACGATTTGACTCACAGGTCAACGTTTCAAAACTGGGTGGGCCTACCCCAATTCAAGAAAAAAGCCTAAACCCGACCCACCCGACTCGTGAAAACTTCAGGAAAAAAAAACAAAAAAAGCCACTCACCTGAGCATCGAACATGTTCATGTACTTGATCCCGGTCAATGCGTCGACTCGTCCTGCGTTAGGCTGGAACAAGCAAAACGCCAGCGTTTCGGGCCTCGGGTCGCTCTGGTACGCGAAAAAGGGGTACGGGTTGACCGCGAACGGCGACCCATTATCCCTCTGGAAGGCGAGGAGCCCCTTGAGGACGTCCTGCAGTCCCGGGTTGAACCGACCTGACGAGGGCGGGTCGGACTGGGCCAGCAAGGTCATGGCGTGGACCGTGGAGACACGGACCTTGCCGCCGAGTGACGCGGCGGAGAGGGCAGATTGGACATTTCGCATGGCGGGAAGGAGCTGCGAGATGAGGCCCTGATCGTTGGAGAAAAGGACCTCGTTGCCGACGTTGATGAGGTCGATGTTGCTGGCCGGGTAGAAGGCGAGGACATTCGAGTTCACCCACTGAGCCGCCGCGTTCGGATCGGAGGCGAGGGCCGGGATGTCGCCGTTGGATGCGCCGATGGCGATTGCGATTCCGGTGCCGGCGAGGGCCTTGATGATGGCCGGGTCGGCGCCGTAGAGCCGGACGCGCTTGATGGCGGTGGATTGGAGGAGCTTGGCGGTGGCCGTCGGTGGAGGGAGGTTATCGGCGACTTGGCCGTAGTTGACGCCGATGAAGGACTGCGAATCTGCAATTAGCAAAAGAGAGAGCAGAGAGTCGTTAGTTGAAACGGTGCGTTTCGGTGGTTGATTTACGAGGTAAGTAACTGAAACAGAAAGTTTGATGGAGCTGAACAGTGCTATTAATTCAGTTATGGAAATTTTAAAGGTTTGTTTCTTTTTCCGGGAAAGTGTTAGCTTTTTTTTAGAATTTTCCTGGAAAGTTTTGGGAGGAAGTGATTACCTGCAGAATTGAAAGCGGTGAATAGGAGGCAGAGGAAGATGGGGAGGTGTGAAAGCGATGCCATGATCTGTTTGATTTGAAGCTCTGCTGCTTGTGCAGAGTGTGGAAGACAATGCAGGAATATATAGGCAACGTCAGACCCCAAAAAAAGAAAAAAAACAATTGAAGTTTGTAAACAAAAGATAAGGTAACGGTAAGAAGATGAGATTTATTAGAGAGAGAAAGAGAGTGAATTTTCAATTAGCTTAGCTGGACAGGATTTGGAGTTCTGGACTGGAGTAAACTAGTGGGGTGAGGACCCACGTGTCTCTCAAACTTCTTTTTTGGAGTATTTTTCTGACCAAATGGCGGTGCACCACCACGTTAATTGCAGTTGGATGAGTCGGTAAATTTAATCTTCCCCACCAATTACTATGGTATAGTGAGCAAAAATGTTGTCATTAACGTAACGCCAAGGCCAAAACTTTCACTTCTCTGTACTCGAATGATTGGTGGCATAACATACTTTCTTCCATCTTCAATATTTGGAAATATGTTTGTGAGATTAACTTTTAATAAAGTTACGCCAACATCACCATAAAGAGCTATTCACGCCTAAATATCGAACTTATCATAAATATATAGCTTTTTCGAATTCATATGAGTCGATTATGAAACCTCCTCGAAGTTAAGATAAATAACACCAGACTAACAACTGATAATTAGTTCACAATTACATGATATACTTGTTTGTAGTAAATTAGAAATTGTGCTGATCGACATTTCATCCTTCTTCTAGGGTTGAATGTTTAGAATGGATCAATCATATAGAAGTGATTATATCTAATTGACCTTTCTTGCACAATCGCTCAACGTCACATTGGATTTGGTCATGCTAAGTAAACTAGTCCACTAAAAACTTTAAGAATTCAACATCTGAGTGGAATGGGTTCCTTCCACACCACTCAGATTTGTCATACAGACAGTCGAGCCAATCATGAACTTCCACGTGGCAACATCCATAAAAAATAAAAAAATAAAAGAAATGTTAAAAGCTAGGATGGAGCCCGTTGCGTTCGCTACCATTAATCTTTCCCTTTGCGAATCCCATCAGCATCAGCAACACCTACCTACCGCGTGTGGAAACTTAGAATTCAAATGCAATGTGAAAAGGGGACTTTTTGCTTAAGAAAAAGTATTCCTGTACCCTTTTTTTTATTTATTGTGTTGTGGAAAAAAGCTGAAAGAAATACTTGTCCGAGGGGAAAGTACAGAAGGAGTTAAAACTGTAAATTCGTGGCAAGTTCTTCTTGTTACCTACCCTTTTAATTAATAATCTTTATAGTCAAGTCAACAGAAAGAATGAAAACTCTTGAGGTTTTGGTGAATGATAATTTATGAAATGGGAGGATGATTGAAACTACCAGTGAGCCAACCAAAATACAAAGTTGGGGGTTGCTTGGAGAAGACTTGGGGAGAAGACTTGGTGAGTGACTTTGAGGCTGGGCGGTGAGTAAATATGCTGAGGAAATGTGGTAGCGATAGCGAAGAGACTTGGGGCCCTCGGGTTGATTACTAAGCGGATGGAAGGATTATGAGGGGAAGAACTTCGATGAAATGAGGATGCCACCGTGTCGATATCCCAAGATAATCACACATTATCATATGAAAATGTTAATATGCATGAAGGGTCGAAAGTGAGTTGGCTGGCTTACGATGAGAGATGTCAACGGGCCCCTTCCAGGCAAGTTTTTCTTGCATGGAAGAGGCCTAAATAAGAAGCTGGGCCATTAGGCTGCAAATGGCTGTTCATTGTTTTTGCACTAGGATGAGGGAAGTTTTTCTTGCATGGAAGAGGCCTAAATAAGAAGCTGGGCCATCAGACTGCCAATGGCTGTTCATTGTTTTTGCACTAGGATGAGGGGTTATAGTGAGGAGTCCTTAATAGCCGTTGGATCCAATACAAATTTATTATTGGATTGTTGGATTAAACCCCTCATTAAAACCCCATTGTACTAGTTGTACAAACAATTCCAGCCGCATAACAAATGCGGTTAACATTTAAGAGCATCTCCAAGGGAGATGTCAAATACCAAACATCAAATTTAAATTTGATGTCTGATGTGGCAACTTGACATCTTACATAGCTTTACACTTCACCTGATATGTCAAATTAAATTATTATTTTATTACTTTTTAATGTTGATTTATTTTTAATTAAAAAGAAAAGAAAAGAAAAAATAATAAAATATTCATTTGACATCTTGCTTTTGGAATGTCAAAAATAACATCTCAACCTCCAACCTTCATTCCATATCAGCTTTAACATATCGATTGAAGTGAAGTAAGATGTTATTTCTAGCTGTTAAATGTCTATGTAGCACGTTTGACACATCGGTTGGAGATGCTCCAACAAGGATTCAACAGTTTCACATTTGCTTAACATGTTTTCTTCTACTTGGACGAGGTTTTAGCTTTTATCACACCTCTTGACTTTACAAATACAAATTTTTAGTCCAACCACAAATTTAACCCCCTTCAGTAAAATAACAAATTCCGAGCCAAAAAATGTTCCATCTTCAACACATCACTTCTATGTCAAGAAAATGTAGAAGATGACTACAAGCATATAATCAAGAACAAATTTTGACATTACAAGCGCACAAATGCTCACTCCAGCTCACTCGCAGATGCGAAAACTTCGCTACAACACTCATCTAGAAAAAAACTTTTGAAAATCATGCAAAAGACTCGTTGTTTACGAGACATGCAAAAGAATCCCCTGGTTTGATAAGCCAACAAAAAACCAGTGAGACTGATAAGAGCTTAACCAGCAAGGCTGTGAATGTGTCACCCTTATATACTGAAAGCAAGAGTAATAAAGGAGAAAATAGAAAGAAGCCACCCCTCAACCCATCCAAATAAATGATTAAAATAAAAGATACGCAAGCACTTAATCAGCAACCGAAAGAGTCCAAATTACCCTCCTGCTGAGTGAGAGACTGGGGTAGTTTCAAACCGACCATCCTTAAACACATGAATAAACTGTTCTGGCAAAGCATGCTCTGCCTGCAACATTAAAGATGTAAATGGTAAGCTCAAGAAACCAACATACTAATTACTTCTCACTTCTTAATTTGATCAGAAAATATGCATTTCCCATTTAATGCAGAAAATTTATCAAGGAAACTAACAGTTAGAAACTACACGCAATCCCTCATTGTCAAGAAACTGAAATGATTTATATTTTTCAAATTTTTTTGGTAACCCCTAATTGTTAAGGAAATAAGACCATTATATGATACTCCAAATTAATATAGGTAGAAAGTGGAAATATAGTTGATTGGAATAAAAAAGAAGTATCAGCTATAAAGGGCCAAAGTAGGAAATAAAGATCCTAATACATTGGAGTATGTCCCCAGATGTAATGCTATATTAGTACCTTAAAATATCACATTGAATTACTACATACCTACAAAAACTAAATTATGCAGGTACCATATACAAATAAAATGACTTCTTCAGGCTCTTTGACATACAAGCACATAAAAATATCTCATATATTGCAAGACAGTAATGTAGTCCAACTAAAAGCATACAGTATTCCTACCATTAAACATGTGAACCCACCATTGTGGTAGACTAATTTTTTCTTAATTTTTAAGAACTTTTTAATAAAAAAAGAAATTTTAAGATCACATTCAGAACCATGGACTTCAAGCCTAACCCTAAAATCCCACCTTCCACCTAGCTACAGGCCAGTCACTGGAAAGTTTATAACACAGGGAAATTCACTTTGAAGAACGCAGATACTTAATATGGCCAGCATCCATATGAGAGATAAAAACACTCTCTTGCAACTACCAGATGGAAGCTTAACTTCAACCATCAGTGTATATCACCACTACTTAGATGCATATTAAGAATGCTATCTACCAATGAGAGGAAAAGACAAGACTGTTGTACGCTCCACCATTTCTCAGCAATTAAATATGCAACTTAAATTTCAAGCAACACTGGATATAACAAGGAGCTTTCAGTAAAAATAAAATATGTAGCATTTGTACAGATTTCTAGATATATTTCCCAGCTTGCTAGGTTTAGGAAGTCAAAGAACCATTTAGATTCTAAACCACTAGCTTGCATTCCAAGATAACTTTAAGTACCAGGGAAGAACAAACAATGAAATCTTCGAAAATGTCAAACAAATACATTAGAATAGAATAAACATGGAAACATACCCAATCACCATCAGGTCCAGAAGCAGGTACTAATATATTGACCTCACTTGACTTAGCAGTAGTTATAGATGCCCCCAGGGCATCTTTGCTTAAGTAAAATTGGCAGCCAGCTGTATTGTCCACTGAAACTGTAGGAGCCGAGCCCTAAAATAGCAATAAAGATAGTGCATATAACAAAGATTACAAGATGGTTTTATTTATATCATCGTATGCGAAACAACTGAATGGTGATATTTAGGATGACAACGCTACAAAAATTCAATTTTGATGTCCAAAAATTATGATGGCAACATTGGAAACATCCAATTTCATGTAATAGAACCATTAAAACTTTTCATGGGAATAATTGGTACCTGGCATTGCACCTCAACATGGTTGCAATTTACGATCTCACAAGCAGCCACAACATCCTGTGTTCACAAGAGAACAGAAAAATGAGCCTAGACACATCAATATGTATTGCTTCCATTACTAATCTCACACTAACCGTAAATAAGATTCCCATCTTAGTGCATTTGTCAATTGTAATGTTGTTTACTTTCCCTGCAAATTGGGCAAACAATTTTAAGTAGCACAGGTTTTTCATAAAAGTACCCTAGTATTTTTTTTTTTAATTTTTGGTCCTGACAGGTACCTTAGTACTTGTGTAGAACATGAATCTATAAAGTTTGTATTGAAACACAATTTAACTTTCAATGTATTTATACAATTCAGAATAAAGTTTGTCACACAGTTAAATTACCTTGAATTTGCACAACAGAGTCTTTGCATCCAAAAATATAAACAGACTGTTTCGAATCACAGTCACTAATAACCAAATCTTTCTTTCCAATCTGATTCTCAACAGCCCACCTGCCCAAGGCATAAAAATGATAAAAGGCAAAATTACATGGTGGAATAAATCCCTCATGTGGTTTAACCATGGTAGAATGATCATGTTTACTCACTTGCGACCCATTTGGAGCTCAAGCTTTGGTGGTCCTGCTTTAGAAAAAGAAGGTGAACTGGTACGACTTTCTTTCTCCTGGGTACCAACGATGCCAGTTCTGCCGACCCGATTCTTTGTCTTCATATCATCTGTTACCTTTCTCAGACCTAGGGGACCAGAAAACCAAATCACATCCCTCAAACATTAACTTAAAAATTTTAATTAGAAGAAAAGAAATTACCTGTAGTCACAGGCTTGCCGGAATTAATCTCTTGGAAAACAGCTGCCATCCCTTCTTTAGGGCGTGATGATGAAGCCTGAGAAGTTTCGGAACTGAAAAGTGATGCTGATGGAGGAGGTGGAGGAGCAGGGGCACCTGGTGCAGGAGCTTTTGGTTTTGATGGAGCAGCACTGACAGCTTTGCCAGTTGAACTCCAAACTGGACCCAATGGATAGAAACTCTTAACATAATCTCTTAAACCAGGCAAATATAGTTCCTTGAGAGCTTTGGCCCACTCTAAATGATTTGGGTCTTTGGTTTTATACTCGACAAGAATCTGTATTTTACGAATCACAGAGTCAGCACCTACTCACTGGAAAACTTTAATTTGATGCAATCATAACATGATTGGTGATAATTGATAAATGCTGCAAGAGAAATGACATGTGCAATTAGAGCAAGTGATTCTATTCTTTTCATGCAAATTACCAGATTCTCACAGATATGCATAGTACCTTGTTGTTGTAAAATTCAGCCATCTGCCAACTTTCTTCGACATGTGCAATAGGCATGCTCATACCTTGAAAAGGCGAAAGCATAATAAGGGATTGGAAAAATGAATGAGTTCATCTGCTTCTAACACAACTTAGAAATCATTTATTTTGCTTACCACATTCTTTCCCTGTATAGGCAATCCAAGCCAAAGCTGAGAGACTGTCAACAGCACTCTTCAAGTGGTTGAAAAAATCAGACCGCCTCCCTTCGGTCAGTGCATTTGCCTTTGTGATAACCTCATTCAGAGGCTTCAGAAATTCAGCCAACCCTGCATTGTCAGGCTTCTGCACAACAACGAGCATTCCCATTGAACATAATGAATTTCATTTCACAAGGAAAAGTACAAGATAGAAAACATTTAAAGTAGATAAGCTCACACTCCTTGCTACTACTAACATTCACAATATCCTAAGAATTGTAACATTAATCATTTGAATCGCCCCAAAAGTCAGCAACACCAAAGTTTGAACAGGAATATTGATCGTTGCCCGACTATGTTATAGCTGATATAATCCAAATATCGTATTTTCTTTTCCCCAATTATCGCTAACATTTCATCGGTAACATTTCTTTTCCCCATCAACTGCTCACCAAGATGAAATGAACATGCACCAATCCGATCCAAACCCAACAAGATAGCACATTCCTTTCATGGTCCTCTACATAATGGATAACGTTTACGACCCAATCAATATTTAACATCAAACACACGTTTTTTAAAATCCAATCAACATTTCATAATCAAAACATAAACCTCGTCGAATCTTTATACTAACCAAACAATCCATAAGTAAATCTAAAAATTCAGCACCCAAACAAAATGACACCCAAAAAAAAAACACATAAATTCACACTCAAAACTACTAGCGCAAAGAAAACATTACGATTTATGAGTGAGACTGACCTTTGTTTGCTTCACCTGAATCAGCAGGTCCTTCTGAACAGCAAAAGCCTGCTGGAGAACCTTGGTGACGTCCAAGACCAGTCCCCCAATCTTGTCGGCCGCGGCCGAAACCCTACCCAGATACTGCCGAATCAGATCCTCATAGGCCAAAATCGACGGGTCCAGCGGCCCGTCGTCGCCACTCGCCGCCGCGGAAGCCGCACCGCCCGACAGCGACAGCGACTCTAGGCGCGCCACAGCCGATTCCAGCCTCTGTATAAGCTTCTCCTCCATAGCCGCAAGCTCAAAATCTCTGTGTCTCCTCTGTCTTTGTCTCTCTCTACGGTTAGATTCGATCTGGTAGATTTGGTGTGGCCGTTAATTAGTAGAGAAATGACTTCCTTCGCTTTTTCTTTTTTTCTTTTTATATTTTTAATATTTGGGATTTTTTTTTTTTTTTCTACACCGAAAGGTGAAAGGGGAATTTTGATTTGGCGGGTGTTAATCTGAGTCTTCGCGCCCGGTTTTGGGGGTTTGGCCTTAGGAGACGTGGGGACACGTGGAGGACAGAGAGCGAATCCTGGCTGTTCGTGCGTTGTTAAACAATCACCTTGCCTGAAAGTAATTAACTTGTGCTAACTCAAATTATTATTTTTAATTAATTTGTGGGATATCATCAGACAAAAACAACAATTTTCTGAGGGACGGTGTAAGGTGGGACCCTTCAAATTTATCTGGTCTCATTCCCTTTTAATTTATTTATAAACTTTTAATAGTTTCATTTTTATTGTCGCGTTACCAGCACAGCAGACTAGTATTACAAATTATATATTGCCCAATCATGGCTAGGGGCAGGCACAGTCCGAATTGGATCGGTTTCACTTCAAAATTTTGGCGAACTAATTACAATATGACAGTTTGGTTTGGTTCAGTTTGGATAAAAATTATAAAGAAAACCAAACCAAACCAAACCAATTTAAGACAATTTGGTTCAGTTTGGTTTGGCTGGTTTGGGCCTAAGCCTAATTGTCTTTCTTTTTGCATTTTTTCAACATTGTTAGCCCAATTATAACTAACAAATTCACAACTTGCTTCATACACAAATCATTTTCTAGAGTACGAAACCATCATAAAGCTCAAAATGTCATAAAACTTTATATTTCACTGACTAATATAGCTCAATTCAAATATTCATCTATAGTTATTGTTTGTGCCTAATAAATCTCGGCCGCTGTGGCCGAAGAGTACCCTTCTCGGCCGCCGCTTTACCCATGAGCTCATAGGAACGGCCACGTTTCGACGCCCTCTGTTTGTTGACAACAAAGGAGAAAACGCCAAGGCAAGGTTTTCTCGGCCGCTCGAGTGAAAATCACGGGCCGAGGCCGAGGGACACCCAGGGCACGGCCAGGGGAGATATTGACCAAATCATCACGTGGCTTCAGGGTCCCACGCCCCATTTAATGAAGTAACGCCTCTGTCCATCACAGCAAATCCACTAGGGCACGAAGCATTTAATGCATGAGGGCAGAAGGGAGTTGATTGAAGGCAGGATTTGGTAATCAGAGTGGTTAGGAACAAACATTCCATCAGATGTTCTTGCAATTGGCAGTCCCTTCACCAACCACTAAGCCAGGGCATTTAATGCGTTCCCACGGCCAGGAGTGCAGAGCCCTCGATCTGAGCAAATGCCGAGATCTGCCGAGATTTATGGGGGTCACACCACCATGCTTCACAATCCCAAATGCTGAGCAGACCCAGCCATGCTTGCCCTGATTAGACTCCACCATGCAGGTCTTGTCAAGCCTCGATTGTCTCTCCCGGACTCCTGCTATATAAACCAAGCTCAAAACCACATGCAAGAGGTCCAACACCAAAAACCAAAAGCCTCCCACGGAGCAACTTATTTTTTCTGTCATGTACTTTCAATATCTTTACATGCTTTCTTAGGAGTAGTGATAGATTGTAAGAAACTTCCATTCATCAATATATCATACGACCCTTGATTTCTCAAGGCGCCGGAGCACCACCCTTGTTGTCGCCTCACTCACCCCATATATCATACGACCGTCGCTCTCCGAGCAACGCGCCGGAGCACCGCCCAAAACCCACCACCTACCACCAAACGGCCTTGTAGTTCAGGCCGTGAACCTCACGGCCGAGACCAGTTCCTTTCTCGGCCACAATCGTTTGATAGGAAGTCCAGACCAAACAGGCGCAATACTCTAAACACCTTCTAAACCGAACGCTTCACCGAACTCGACGCACGGTAGACCGTGCTGGCACGCCCGCGCATAAATCGCACCGCATTCCAAAAGTAGGACTCCGTGTTATACGCACATCCCCTCGGCCCGGAGAACCAGGCCGAAGAGATTTGCGCAGGCAACAGTTATTAACTAATTAGAGTATTACACATGTAAAATAAAATATAAATAAATAAATATATACGTAAATGGTCCGATTTGGTTTAAAGCTCAAAACCAAATCAAACTAAACCATATACAGACCGATTTGATTTTCAAACTATTTGACTTTTTCTTAATCAAAACCAAACATGACTAGTAATTATAGTTTGGTTCGGCCGGATTGATGCCCACCCCTAATCATGACCATTGATTAGAATAAAACTATATGTAAATGGCATCCAATAATAGAATGTACAGTAAAAAGGTTACAATTTATCTCTACATTTGAGGTCATGAGTACACACTCTCTAATTTTCGTACAAAATAATAATAATAATAATAATAATATTGATTGAAATATATTACTCATAAAAAAAACATCAATTAAGTAATACAAATTTGCATATGTCGTTGCACTCAAGTTCAAACTCCTCTATGTACATTAGTGTAGTTTAAGGAAAAATGACTCCATACATATAAGGAACCAAACGTTATTTTTCTACCGTCCTTCAAGTGGACCGGATGAGTCATAATAGTCATCAACTGGATTGTACCATCATCTCTCATCATCCGTTCTAAAATGCCTCTGGGAATTTAGACGCTATAATCTTCAAGTCATTGGCCATGAGTGCAAACGCTTTTGTGACGGACTTGACAAATCTTGTGGAGATGGGTAAGGCCGAAAACGGGGAGAATGCTGATGCCCAGATCAGAAGCTCGTCTCCACAGAAATCACCTTTGGCAAGACACTCGGTGGTTCCAGCATCATTGTTTTTTCAGACACCCAGAGTTGTACCTCTAGATCTTTCATTTTCAGCTGCCGTAGAATTCACATATTGGGATGATGCTCCAGTTACCAACTCCATACATATCTGTTACATGACAATCATGAGTTCTTTTAACCTTAATTTTCATGTCAACACCATCTAGCTTTGCCAATGACCATTTTGTCAAACGACTCTATATATAATTTTTTGATTTCATTTTTTATAAAAAATATCACCATCTAGCTTTATTAAGCCAAAATAATTGTTTGATGAACTCCAAGATTGAGATCCTAACAACAAAACTCCAAGAGCCCGTTTGGGAGAAATTCTGCCCTCCTAGAATCACTTTAGGGGAGAAGCATATCTTATGTCATTCTCCATAAAATCACTTAAAA
Organism: Prunus salicina; assembly: GCA_020226455.1. Lineage (NCBI taxonomy): Eukaryota > Viridiplantae > Streptophyta > Magnoliopsida > Rosales > Rosaceae > Prunus > Prunus salicina. The sequence goes on along the minus strand of CM035347.1, from coordinate 14,001,605 downwards.
TCACTTAAAGTGATTATATGGAGAAGTGATTTTTTGCTTATCCAGAACCACTTCCATACGAACCCTAAGTTAATTAAGATACATTATGTTTAATTTAGAAGTTCTGGCACCAACCTTCAAATTTGTAAGGAGGTATAGTAGAAACAGGAGCAAGCCACTGAGAGAAATAAAAATGGCAAAGATATTTTCCCATGTATAGTTACTCGTCTCGAGGTTTTGCCCGAGAGAACTGCAGAATCGAAACAGAAGAAATATATTCAATGTACTGCAAGTAATAAATTCAATGTGCTGCAAGTAATAAAATATTCTAGGACCTCTCATCTATGTTAAAGACATTACAAGTCAAAACACCATTTCTACATATGTGTGTGTGATGTTAGGCAACGTAAAAGAGTAACGTTAGGATCTAGACAGTTGTAAATTTGTTCCTTCTAAAAAATACAGTAATGCAAAATTATGTTCAAACCTTAGATTTCGCAAGCCCCACCAGAAACAATGAAAGAATTTTTTCGGTAAATTTGTTGACTCCAACACACCAGACCAAACAGCCTCAACAAACATACCAAAATCAAATGGTGTTGCATTATTATCGTGTGGATTTATAGAGCATAAGTCGTCCAAAAATGTGATGTTTCTGATTGTACGACCATTGCAGTACAAGGTAGTAGGTTCACATCCATTGTTGTTTCGACAAGCATTTTGCCAGCAAGCTGTATCCCGCTGGATAGCTAAAAAGTACCAGAAAGCTCCAAATTCCTAAGAACATCAACAAGTTAATAAGTTAGCAAACAAACTTTTGAGAAAAGTTTCTACAAAGTATATATCATTCATAGGAAATTAAATGATGTTTATTTTGTTTATAAATTGGTGACAAGGTTGATTAATTTGAGAACTTGGTTTCCAGCCAAGAAATCCAACCAAAAACTTGGAAACTAAACGGAGCATCACTTGAGATAAATTAATACATGAAGATTGAAACTTACATGACTAGCAAGGATGACCAAAAAGAAACTGAATGCGCCTTTAAATATAATCCATATTTCAGTCTCTCTAGTAAGAGTCTCGTTGAGTTTTGTACACAATAAGTAGATGCGAAGAACTCGTGGTACATATTGCAACAGAGCAAGAAAAGCCAAAAACATCCTCGTATTCAAAGAACTAGAGTCCATGAAGATAAGGATCACTGCCTGGACACAGTACAATGGATTAAGCCAACAGTTAATTTAGCTTATATTCACATATCCGAATTTCAAATACTTTTAGAAGAGAGATTGGTAAACCAATTTTCTCATACCTGTGGAATGGGAAGAACCGCTAGAATGTCAATTAAGATGCGTGATGAGATCCTCCAAATCCTGTTAGCCATTGCCAAAGCATCTTCAAATAATATGGTTCCTTTTGTCAAAACTATGGTATGGAGATATGATCTCCCCATGACCCTAAATGTTGGAACTTTAGGTTGGGCATAAATTTGAATAACAATGTTCACTACATAAAATAGATCCATTGTCGATCGTAGTGAAATAACCGCTCCCCTTCAAACTGTTGTCCAACTCGATGCATTTCATATCCTTGTTGATGATAGGAATATAAAAGAATAAAGGATCTATTAAGACCCCAAATACACATGATGCCAAAAAAATGCTCTCTACTATTGTTGGCCATCGTCTCCTTGGTCTATAACCTTCATGTTCATCTACAGTCGCAGATTCCTCAACTGGCCAACTGAAAACACATCATAAACAACATATCAAAATCAGGTACTACAAATGGATAAATAAAACCCCTAATTAAATTTTCTATGATATAAGGCTCATTATGGATCCATGCACAATTCTCCTGGTGCAATATGTTCTACAATGCTGAAAAAGATATAACAATCAACAGATGTTGATGTTTCAAATTGGATCAAAAAAGGAGAAAATTAAACGAGATCATCTACTCATATTATAATACGTGTACAACCAAATTGGATCAACAAGATTAAGGCGTACACCAAATTGGATCAACAAGATTAAGGCAGTAATTAGTACAAAGTAAAGAACTAGTATCTGCCTTGTCTAGTGTGAGAGAGCCTTCACATAGGCAAGAGAAATTGGGCCCTTATTATGAGCCTTTTTTTTTAATCCAACCAAAAAAGAAAGATGAAACTTCAAGAGAGTCATTGAATAAGAAGACAATCAGATCATATATAATAAATAGCCACATCAACTAATAAAATAAAATACAAAATTAACAATTACAAAATTAAAAATTAAAAATAAATTTTTGAAAACTCTCTCTCCTCTCTCTGCAACTAACGACACAGGGTGGGTGGGGCGGGGAGAGAGAAAAACAGAGGGTGAGAGAGAGGGAGGGAGCGGGTCGGGGAAGGGTGTGTGTTTTACAGATCTGGGTATTGTTCTAAATTTCAAAGGGCGTGTGTTTTTTCAGATCAGACACTGAAGCTGACGATTGGGGTTGTGAAGATCAAGTAGAACTCTAATGTCCTCATAGGGTGAATTCATTGGTGGTTGGATTGGAGAAAAAATCGTTGAATTAGTCTTGGATTTGGGAAAAAAAATTGTTGAATTTGGGGAGGAAAATAAGAGGTTGGGTGTGCTGAGAATTTTGGGGATGTGTGCGCAGTGAGGGAGAAAGCGCAAGGCAGGGGTGACTTGGTTCGCTGGGGGTGGTGTGTTGGGAATGGTGGTTTGGGTTGCTTGGGTTTGCTTCGCGAGGATGATGGTTGGCACAAATCCAGTGGGTCAAAGTCATGCCACGTCATCAATTCCAAGCTCATTTGACTGTCATATATCATGGGTTAACGGAGAATATGATGGAATATAGTAATGGAAGTATAAAACTGATAGTAAAGGATGAAAATGAGAAGAAAAAAATTTTATGTAGTAAAGTCAGAATTTCAAAAAATTTGCGGGTAGTAAAGTAAAATTTACCTAATATAATATTGGCTTCTGAAATAAGATGAGATTGAAATAACAATAAGATGGGATCAGATTGTTTCAATACAATTTTATTTCTTTAAATTGAAAAAAAGATGAGAAATTGAGAAATAATATAATTAGAAGAGTGGAAGAAACTAACTTCACAGCTGTCTCTCGGGATATCTCCATAACCGCTGAAGCCATTAGTTTAATATTTTGCAAAATGAGTGCTTCGAGAGAGGGAGCTGAAGGTGGACACAAAGGGATGGGGAAAAATATTTTGCAAAATGAGTGCTTCGAGAGAGAGGGAGCTGAAGGTTGACACAAAGGGATGGGGAAAAATATTTTGCAAAATGAGTGCTTCGAGAGAGAGGGAGCTGAGCTGAAGGTTGACACAAAGGGATGGGGAAAAATATTTTGCAAAATGAGTGCTTCGAGAGAGAGGGAGCTGAAGGTTGACACAAAGGGATGGGGAAAAATATTTTGCAAAATGAGTGCTTCGAGAGAGAGGGAGCTGAGCTGAAGGTTGACACAAAGGGATGGGGAAAAATATTTTGCAAAATGAGTGCTTCGAGAGAGAGGGAGCTGAAGGTGGACACAAAGGGATGGGGAGAATTCATGCATAAACAAAACAAAATATATAGAGTATAGCTTGTCTACAAGGGTGATCCCAGAAATCCCCCGAGGTGTTCCACGGTGTCGTTTAGTACAAAAGTAGATTGACGATTGAGAAATATATGCATACAAAAGTAGATTGAAGATTGAGAAATATATGCAAACAAAAGTACATTGAAGATTGAGAAATATATGCATACAAAAGTAGATTGATCATTCAGAACTATTTGTTGATTGACAGAGGAGTATTTGTAGTTAAGTAGACAAAAATGCCCTTACTCTTTTTGTAGTAGATTGATTATTCAGACAGAGGATCACTGAAGAGTCAATCTGTGCATGAAACATATATATAATAACTTCGGACGCCAAAATTCTCAGCTGTCCCTGTTTTTGTCGACAGGCACATTAGCTGTCCTTTCTTGAGATAATAGTCAAGCTACAGTGCAAAGTTATTAAATATATGTTTTAACGGGTTGCGGGTTAATCCGAAACCTACCCGTTTAATAAACGGGTCATAATAACCCATTTTGCCTCAAATTGAACCCAAAGCTATTCCATTTTCTTTTTGTCAAGTCCCCACCTAACTATCTTTGATCCTTCTCAGAAATGTCACTGAGACTTCCCTTTCTGAAAAGTGTTTTTTTCTACTCGCTTTGCCGTGCTGCTCATTTCTGAACTTTGATGCACATCTTAACTAGTTCAGTAAAAAGGTGAAAGAAAGGTAATGATGGAGAGTTATTTGCAAGAGTTCGGGGAAATGAAGGCAAAGCATTCGTCTGAAGAAACGTTACAGAAATGGAGGAACCTTTGCAGCGTTGTCAAGAACCCGAAACGAAGGTTTCGCTTCACTGCCAACATTACCAAGCGTATCGAGGCTGCTGCTATGCGCCGTACCAATCAGGTTTTTATTTCTTAGCTCTGCTGTGCCATTCTTCTTCTCCTTCCTCCTCTTCTTATTAAAAGTGCCTTATCCTTGTGTGCTGCCGGTGTATATTATATATTAATAATATGCTACGCAAGTAAGGGTGTTATAGCTCAAGCGGTCACGAACCTTTGGTCACGAACCATGTCCCTACGCAAGTAAGGGAGTTATACTGTCGGCATACTGAAGGCGTCTTGATTGGAGATGCTGTGAACTTAATATTCTTGAAAAAAAAAGGGTAGTTGACAGAATTCTTTTATCTCATCTTTCAATTTCCTTTTGCTCAACACTTGATCGTCCATAACTCGAAGCATTGGAACCTAATTTTAAATGTTCATTTAAAAACTTAAACGGTACAACATGTTAAACGAAGAAAAACTAAACTACGAATTATAAAATTAATAAGAAAGGAGACAACTATTTTGGAATTCCAGTACTCCCTTAACTAATTAAAATAACAAAAAATTGAACGCTTTGGAGATGAGGGGAACTTACTTTCCTCATTGTAGGCCAGCAGAGATGTCGCTTAATAAATCTCTTTTGTTCCAAGGAAAGAATAGAGAGGATATTCTCCACATGAACATCTTTGTTTTGTTCAAGTTGTTTGTGCACCATTTGCATGATTGGCGCCTTCACATTCTTAGGGATGTCATTTTCAGATAACCAGAATTGTACCTCTAGATCTTCCAATTTCAGCTGCCGTACAATTCTCATCTTGGCTGATGTTCTAGTTACCAACTCCATACATATCTGTTACACGACAATCATGAGTTCTTTTAACCCTAGTATTTTTTTTTGTCCTGACAGGTACCTTAGTACTTGTGTAGAACATGAATCTATAAAGTTTGTATTGAAACACAATTTAACTTTCAATGTATTTATACAATTCGGAATAAAGTTTGTCATATAGTTAAATTACCTTGAATTTGCACAACAGAGTCTTTGCATCCAAAAATATAAACAGACTGTTTCGAATCAGTCACTAATAACCAAATCTTTCTTTCCAATCTGTTTCTCAACCGCCCACCTGCCCAAGGCATAAAAATGATAAAAAGAAAAATTACATGCTTGAATAAATCCCTCATATGTAGTTTAACCATGGTAGAATGATCATGCTTACTCACTTGCGACCCATTTGGAGCTCAAGCTTTGGTGGTCCTGCTTTAGAAAAAGAAGGTGAACTGGTATGACTTTCTTTCTCTGGGTACCAACGATGCCAGTTGTGTCAGCCCGATTCTTTGTCTTCATATCATCTGTTACCTTTCTCAGACCTAGGGGACAAGAAAACCAAATCACATCCCTCAAACATTAACTTAAAATTTTTAATTAAAAGAAAATAAATTACCTGTAGTCACAGGCTTGCCGGAATTAATCTCTTGGAAAACAGCTGCCATCCCTTCTTTAGGGCATGATGATGAAGCCTGAGAAGTTTCGGAATGGAAAAGTGATGCTGATGGAGGAGGTGGAGGAGCAGGGGCACCCGGTGCAGGAGCTTTTGGTTTTGATGGAGCAGCACTGACAGCTTTGCCAGTTGAACTCCAAACTGGACCCAATGGATAGAAACTCTTAACATAATCTCTTAAACCAGGCAAATATAGTTCCTTGAGAGCTTTGGCCCACTCTAAATGATTTTGGGTCTTTGGTTTTATACTCGACAAGAATCTGTATTTTACAAATCACAGAGTCAGCACCTACTCACTGGAAAACTTTACTTTGATGCAATCATTACATGATTAGTGATAATTGATAAATGCTGCAAGAGAAATGACATGTGAAATTAGAGCATGTGATTCTATTCTTTTCATGCAAATTACCAGATTCTCACAGATATGCATAGTACCTTGTTGTTGTAAAATTCAGCCATCAGCCAACTTTCTTCGACATAAGCGATAGGCATGCTCATACCTTGAAAAGGCGAAAGCATAATAAGGGATTGGAAAAATGAATGAGTTCATCTGCTTCTAACACAACTTAGAAATCATTTATTTTGCTTACCACATTCTTTCCCTGTATAGGCAATCCAAGCCAAAGCTGAGAGACTGTCAACAGCACTCTTCAAGTGGTTGAAAAATCAGACCGCCTCCCTTCTGTCAGTGCATTTGCCTTTGAGATAACCTCATTCAGAGGCTTCAGAAATTCAGCCAACCCTGCATTGTCAGGTTTCTGCACAACAACAAGCATTCCCATTGAACATAATGAATTTCATTTCACAAGGAAAAGTACAAGATAGAAAACATTTAAAGTAGATAAGCTCACACTCCTTGCTACTACTAACATTCACAATATCCTAAGAATTGTAACATTAATCATTTGAGTCGCCCCAAAAGTCAGCAACACCAAAGTTTGAACAGGAACATTGATCGTTGCCCAACTATGTTATAGCTGATAGATCCAAATATCGTATTTTCTTTTCCCCAATTATCGCTAACATTTCATCCGTAACATTTCTTTTCCCCATCAACTGCTCACCAAGATGAAATGAACACGCACCAATCCGATCCAAACCCAACAAGATAGCACATTCCTTTCATGGTCCTTTACATAATGGATAACGTTTACGACCCAATCAATATTTAACATCAAACACACGTTTTTTAAAATCCAATCAACATTTCATAATCAAAACATAAACCTCGTCGAATCTTTATACTAACCAAACAATCCATAAGTAAATCTGAAAATTCAGCACCCAACCAAAATGACACCCAAAAAAAAACCACATAAATTCACACTCAAAACTACTAGCGCAAAGAAAGCATTACGATTTAAGAGTGAGACTGACCTTTGTTTGCTTCACCTGAATCAGCAGGTCCTTCTGAACAGAAAAAGCCTGCTGGAGAACCTTGGTGACGTCCAAGACCAGTCCCCCAATCTTGTCGGCCGCGGCCGAAACCCTACCCAGATACTGCCGAATCAGATCCTCATAGGCCAAAATCGACGGGTCCAGCGGCCCGTCGTCGCCACTCGCCACCGCGGACGCCGCACCGCCCGACAGCGACAGCGACTCTAGGCGCGCCACAGCCGATTCCAGCCTCTGTATAAGCTTCTCCTCCATAGCCGCAAGCTCAAAGTCTCTGGGTGTCTTCTCTGTCTTTGTCTCTCTCTACGGTTAGATTAGATCTGGTGGATTTGGTGTGGCCGTTAATTAGTAGAAAAATGACTTCCTTCGCTTTTTCTTTTTTTCCTTTTATATTTTTAATATTTGGGGATTTTTTTTTTTTTTTACACCAAAAGGTGAAAGGGGGATTTTGATTTGGCGGGTGTTAATCTGAGAGTCTTCGCGCGCGGTTTTTGGGGGTTTGGCCTTAGGAGACGTGGGGACACGTGGAGGACAGAGAGCGAATCTTGGCTGTTCGTGCGTTGTTAAACACCTCGCCTGAAAGTAATTAACTTGTGCTAACTCAAATTATTATTTTTAATTTGTGGGATATCATCAGACAAAAACAACAAATTTCTGAGGGACGGTGTAAGGTGGGACCCTTCAAATTTATCTGATCTCATTCTCATTTTTTTTAGAGTGCTACTATTTCCACCCCCTTATCCTATTTTCTCATCCATTTTATTTTAAAAGTTTTAAAAATAAATTTATCCATTTGTAAAATGACTTCTAAAGAGCATCTACAATGGGCTCCCTAAACCACCTCCTTAGATAAATTTTAGGGAGGGATCGTAAAAATGCAACTCCAACCATGCTCCCTATCCACCTCCTAAAATAGGGAGTCCTCTAGGAGCTCCTAAATCTGAGGAGAGAGAAATGACTCCTAGTTGCTCCATATAATTTAATGCTGCTTTATTTAATGAGTATTTCAAACTTTTATTTAATGCTAACTATTTTTTATTTTATTTTTTAATAGAGATGGACCAATCAAAAAAGAGTTATAGCATTTATGACTCTCCAAATTAGGGAGTATGGTTGGAGTTGAAATTTTTTAGAGAGCTCCTAAAATAGCTTTCTTATATTCTTAGCCAAATTTTAGCTAAGAAATAGAGAGTATCATTGTGGATGCTCTAAGAAAGCTATTTTAGGAGGTGGATAGGGAGCATGGTTGGAGTTGCATTTTTACGATCCCTCTCTAAAATTTATCTAAGGAGGTGGTTTAGGGAGCCCATTGTGGATGCTCTTATATTCTTAGCTAAATTTTAGCTAAGAAATAGAGAGCATCATTGTGGATGCTCTAAGGACTTAAAGAGAAATATTAAAAAACAAAACAATTGCCTCAAATTTAAAATTAAAAAAATCTAAAGCACAAACATCAAACGTCAAATTTTTCACTCATCTACTCCCGCCCCCTACGCCATTGCCCAGCTCTCTCTCGCACCTCCAGGAGCTCAACCCCAGTCCTCTCAGAGCTGCCTCGGCCCCTCACTCACTGCCCCTCTCTCTCCCTCTTTCCCCCCAAAAACCACCATAACCCACACAACCCCCTTCTCCTACACTATTTCTCTACAATTTCTACAGCCCAGCTAAACACCATCAATTTCTTCCATGTTTAATTCTGAAGCGCTGAATAATGAGTTCACTGACGGAGGAGGTGGAGGAGGAAGAGGGATGGTGGAAGAGCATGCGTCGATGCGGCCGTCGAGTAACGGCGTCTTGGCAGTAAAGAAGTCGCTGTCAAAGGACTCGATCTCACATAACAGAGAAAATGCCCTCTCCTGCGCATCAATTTAAGTATGGACTAGTGACTGGGCTCTCCCTCAATTCCCATCTTTGCAACTCCAGCTCATCCCATGAATTAATCAATTCCAACGATTTGTACCAAAATAAAATTATAAGAATGGGTTTTTAATTGAGAAATTTGGGACTTTGGGTTGAAATTGATTGAGTTGGAGGGTGGGTTGTTGTTGGGTTCGGTGTGGTGGGGTGGTGGAGGAGGGGTGGTTGGGGATTGGCTCTAGGTGGGGACGGGAGGATCCGTTGATGATCGATGGGCTAGAAGGAGAGAAGGATTGAAATTTTATTTTTAATTATTTTTGTTTGATAATTCTCAATTGAATTTAAATATTTTATTGATATGCCAACTTTTCAGTCATTGGATTAAATTTAAATGACGTCATTAGCTAATGAATTTCTTAACATAAAAGAGAATTTGCTTGAATTAATAATTAAAGGGTATTTTAGGAATAATGGTGGGTAGAAAGATGATATTGTATTTTTTCAAATTTATATAATGGGTGGGAAAATAAGGTGGGTGGAAAAATAGGACATGGGGGTGGAAATAACAGCACTCTTTTTTTATTTATAAACTTTTAATAGTTTCATTTTATTGTCTCGTTACATGAGTTGTACTCTCATACATATATAACTCATAATAATTTTCGTACTTTCTAATACAATCATTTTTTTTTTTAAATCCAAGTCTAAAAATAATAATAAAAAAATACATCAATTAAGTAATACAAATTTGCATATCTCGTTACACTCAAGTTCAAACCCCCGCTATACACATTAGTGTAGTTTAAGGAAAAATGACTTAATACATATAAAGAACCAAACGATGTCTTTCTACCGTCCTTCAAGTGGACCGGATGAGTCATAATAGTCAGACCTCCTCGATGGAGCTGAGAGGGTTCGGTTCATAGCCCTCCTTGTATCATGGCGACGCCAGTTGGTTTGTATAAGATTTGCAGAGAGATGTACCGGCATCCGAGCATCCGTGCTAAAATGCCTCCAGAATTTAGACGCTATAATCTTCAAGTCATTGGCCATGAGTGCAAATGCTTCAACTTTTGTGAGGGACTTGACAAATCTTGTGGAGATTGGTAAGTCTGAAAGCGGGGAGAATGTTGATGCCCAGGTTAGAAGTTCTTCTCCATAAAAATCACCTTTGGCAAGACACTTGGTGGTTGAAGAACCTCCACTACTTGTTCCAGCACCATTATTAGTTGTGTAGGTCAACACAATGCCTTGAGTGATGAAGAGCATTTTAACAAGTGGTTCACCCTCTCCAATTATATAGTTGTCTTCTGTATAGCTTGTTGGCTTAAGATTGTCAAAGATTTCTTTCAACACTTGATCGTCCATAACTCGAAGCATTGGCACCTAATTTTAGATGTTAATTAAGAAACTTAAACAGTACATGTTAAATGAAGAAAAACTAAACTACGAATTATAAAATTAATAAGAAAAGAGACGACTATTTTGGAATTCCAGTAACATCTCCCTTTACTAATTAGAATAACAAAAAATTAAACGCTTTGGAGATAAAGGGAACTTACTTTCTTCATCGTAGGCCAGCAGAGATGTCGCTTAATAAATCTCTTTTGTTCCAAGGGAAGAATAGAGAGGATATTCTCCACATGAACATCTTTGTTTTGTTCAAGTTGTTTGTGCACCTTTTGCATGATCGGCGCCTTCATATTCTTAGGGATGTCATTTTCAGATAACCAGAATTGTACCTCTAGGTCTTTCATTTTCAACTGCCGTATAATTCTCATCTTGGCTGATGTTCTAGTTACCAACTCCATACATATCTGTTACACGACAATCATGAGTTCTTTTAACCCTAATTTCAATGTCAACATCATCTAGCTTTGCCAATGACTATTGACGTGAGTCTCCTAATTTATCAAAGAGATTTATTTCTTTGATTAATTAAGGGATTTACTTTCATATTCTATATAGTTGACAAGTCATTGTATAATTAGGAGATACTATCCTAATTGATTACTATATCTATTTCCTTATAAAGCACTCATATAAACTCCTATATATATCTCCTTATGGAGAATAATAAAACCTAACCCAAAGTATTCAAACCATATTCATATTTTAGCTTGGTATCATAGCAATTGATCCTAGGTTGTCTCTGATATACAATTGGAGATGGGTTTTCATTTTGAGGAGCTTTAAGCTTAAAAGGGAAGATAAAATTATATTTAGACTTAGCACCAACCTTCAAATTTGTAGTGAGGTATAGTAGAACCAGGAGCAAGCCACTTAGAGAAATAAAAATGGCAAAGATGTTTTCCCATGTATAGTTACTCGTCTGGAGGTTTTGCCCGAGAGAACTGCAGAATCGAAAGAGAGGAAATATATAAAATATATTATCTTAATTAGCACTTAAATTCAATGTAAATTTATTCCTTTTAAAAAATTATTTAAATAGCCAAGGAATGCAAAATTATGTTCAAACCTTAGATTTCGCAAGCCCCACCAGAAACAATGAAAGAATTTTTTTGGTAAATTTGTTGACTCCAACACACCAGACTGAACAGCCTCAACAAACATACCAAAATCGAAGGATGTTGCATTAGCATTGTGTGGATTTATAGAGCATAAGTCGTCCAGAAATGTGATGTTTCTGATTGTACGACCATTGCAGTAAAAGGTAGTAGGTTCACATCCATTGTTGTTTCGACATGCATTTTGCCAGCAAGCAGTCTCTCGCTGGATAGCTAAAAAGTACCAAAAAGCTCCAAATACCTAAAAACATCAAGAAGTAAATTAGTAAACGAACTTTTGAGAAAAAGTCATATGAAAATAATGTTTCTTGTTCATAAATGGCTGACAGGATTGATTAATTTGAGAACTTGGTTTCCAGCCAAGAAATCCAACCAAAACTTGGTAATTAAGTGGAGCATCACTTGAGATAAATTAATATATGAAGATTGAAACTTACATGACTAGCAATGATGTACAAAAAGAAACTGAATGCGCCTTTAAATAAAATCCATATCTTAGTCTCTCTAGCAGGAGTCTTGTTGAGTTTTGTACACAATAAGTAGATGCGAAGAACTCGTGGTACATATTGCAACAGAGCAAGAAAAGCCAAAAACTTCATCGTATTCAAAGAACTAGAGTCCATGAAGATAAGGATCACTGCCTGGACACAGTACAATGGATTAAGCCAACAGTTAATTTAGCTTATGTTCAAATATCCTAATTTCAAATACAAAAATTAGTTGAAAAAGAGAGATTGGTCCTAAAACAATTTACTCATACCTGTGGAATGGGGAGAACAGCTAAAAGGTCAATTAAGATGTGTGATGTGATCCTCCAAATCCTGTTAGCCAATGCCAAAGCATCTTCAACTAATATGGTTCCTTTTGTCAAAACTATGGTATGAAGATATGATCTCCCCATGACCCTAAATGTTGGAACTTTAGGTTCGATATAAATTTGAATAACAATGTTCACTACATAAAATAGATCCATTGTCGATCGTAGTGAAATAACCGCTCCCTTCAAACTTTTGTCCAATCCAATGCATTGCGTATCTTTGTTGACAATAGGAATATAAAAGAATAAAGGATCTATTAAGACCCCAAATACACATGATGCAAAAAATGGCCTCTTCCACTTTCTAAGAAATGGCCGAACTCGATAAAAAATGCTCTGTACTATTTTTCGCCATTTTCTACTTGATCTATGCCCTTCATTTACAGTAGAAGATTCCTCAACTGCGCAACTGAAGACACATCATAAACAACATATCAAAATCAGGTACTATAAATATAGATAAATAAAGCCCTAATTAACTTTTCTATGATATAATATGGACCCATGCGTTCTTTCGTTTTTATTACCTTCGCAGTGTCAATTCTCCTGGTGCACTATGTTCTACAATGCTGAAAAAGATACAACAAACAAATGTTGATGCACAAAATTGGATAATAAAAAAAGGGGAAAATTAAACGATATCGTCCATCCATATTATAACACAAATCAACAAAATTAAGGTAGTAATTAGTACAAAGGAAGAACTAGCATCTGCCTTGTCTATTGTGAGAGAAGAAACTTCAAGAGAGGCATTGAATAAGAAGACAATCAGATCATATATAATATTGGCTTCTGAAAGAGGATCATATTAAAATAACAATAACATGGGATCAGATTGTTTCAATACAATTTTATTTCTTTAAATTAAAAAAAAAAGATGAGAAATTAAGAAATAATATAATTAGAAGGGTAGAAGAAACAAACTTCACAGCTGTCTCTTGGGATATCTCCATAATTGTTGAAGCATTAATAATAGCCCCCCCTGCAATATAGAGAATCGAAAACTTAATTAATTATACAATAATAACAAATATATATTATATATAATTTTAATCTAGATTCTAGTCAGTGTAAAATGTGGGAGGATATGTGCTTCAGAATACCTGATCATCCGTTTAATATTTTGCAAAATGAGTGATTCGACAGAGAGGGAGCTGAAGGTAGACACAAAGAGATGGGAAAATTCATGCATAAACAGAACAAAATATATATAGCTAGTCTACAAGGGAAGACCTTGGGAAGGCTAGCTAGCCATGTTCCTCAACTTTTCTAGGAAACTTCATTGTATAATTCATGAATTCTCTACTTGACTTCAGTGAATTGGTTGTCAAGTACGGCCTCCTCCATCCCGAATTTGAGAAACATGAAGAAATGTCCACTCGGGTGGGACAACTGAAAATATAAAACGGAATTATGGATCTCACAAATGAGTGAGTAGTTGGAGAGGGGAAGGTGAAAGCAAGGTCTGATTAAAATTATTATTTGTTGGATGGGGTCTACGTGGGTATTAAATAAAAAGAAAATTCACCCGGACCATAGTCAACAAGGGAGGACGTGATCGTAAGAGGGGTAGCTATGTTATGTTCCTCTTATCTTCTAGGAATCTTCATAGTATATATTCTCTATTTTCCTTTAAATTCCTACGAAACTTCATATTGTCGGCAAGTATTCTTCCCACCCTGGAATTGGATACGTCTGGCTTATATGTTATTTGTCGAATTGAGTCATAGCATGATGCCCAGACTTGAGTCAGCATTAAAGCTTGCTTAACAAATTTATATAACACCAAGTGTGACAAACTTAAATGAGAAAGGGGGGCTACTTCTAAGTGGGACATAAATATATATATATATATATATATATATTATATATATAAATGGGAGCTCTCTCACCACCATTGGGCTTAGTTGGCAACATGGGCGGTGCTATGCACACGGCAGGTTGGGTGCTTGCCCAGCCCAATTTTCCCCCCAAAAAAAACTACATGTGTTATAAGTCCATCCCAAATTTAAAAATAAAAAAAAAAATTATAGCAAACCCTACAAATATGTTGCCCATCTAGGTAGTCCCATATATTCTCTCTCATTCTCTTTTGGAGCCTGTTTTGGAGTGCTTCTGGAAGGGCCAAAAGCGATTTCTAATAACTAAAAAACTTTTGACAACGTTTAGCAGAAAAGTTTAGAATCGCTTCCTAAAGAAGCATCTACTATGTGCTTCTTCAGGAAGCACTCCCAAATGCTTTTCCACAAAGCACTTTAAATTTTTATGAAAATTCAAGATTTTTGTAATAAAAGTGTTTTTGTTAAAAGCGCTTATGAGCAGAAGTACTTCCTAGAGAAGCAGTCCTAAACGAGCCTCTCTCTCTCTCTCTCTCTCTCTCTCTCTCTCTCTCTCTCTCTCTCTCTCTCTCTCTCTCTCTCTCTCTCTCTCTCTCTCTCTCTCTCTGTGTGTGTGTTCAATGGATTAAGTACTAGAGTCCATTGAATTTAGCTTATATTCACATATCCGAATTTCAAATACAAAAAATTTAGTTTTAAAAGAGAGATTGGTAAACCAATTCTCTCATACTTGTGGAATGGGAAGAACGGCTAAAATGTCAATGAAGATATGTGATGAGATCCTTCAAATCCTGTTAGCCATTGCCAAAGCATCTTCAACTAATATGGTTCCTTTTGTCAAAACTTTGGTATGGAGATATGATCTCCTCATGACCCTAAATGTTGGAACTTTAGGTTCGATATAAATTTGAATAACAATGTTCACTACATAAAATAGATCCATTGTCGACCGTAGTGAAATAACCGCTCCCTTCAAACTGTTGTCCAACCCGATGCACTTCGTATCCTTGATGATAGGAATATAAAAGAATAAAGGATCTATTAAGACCCCAAATACACATGATGCCAAAAATGCCCTCTTCCACTTTGAAAGAAATGACCGACCTCGATAAAAAATGCTCTCTACTATTGTTGGCCATCCTCTCCTTGGTCTATAACCTTCATCTACAATCGCAGATTCCTCAACTGCCCAACTGAAAACACATCATAAACAACATATCAAAATCAGGTACTAAAAATATATTAAATTTTATATGATATAAGGTTCTTTATGGATCCATGTGTTCGTTGGTTTTTCTTACCTTCGTAGTGACAATTCTCTTGGTGCAGTAAGTCCTACGATGCAGAAAAATATATAACAATCAAATGTTGATGCACAGAATTGGATCAAAAAGGGAGAAAAATGAACGATATAGTCCACTCATATTATAACACGTGTATACGCATATTGGATCAACAAGATTAAGGCAATAATTAGTACAAAGTAAAGAACTAGTATCTGCCTTGTCTAGTGTGAGAGAGCCTTTACATAGGCAACAGAAATTGGGCCTCTATTATGAGCCTTTTTTTTTTTAATCCAACCAAAAAAGAAAGAAGAAACTTCAAGAGAGTCATTGAATAAGACGACAATCAGATCATATATAATAGCCACATCACTTTTCGTCCCTCACATTGTTTTGTTGTTACCGTGGTACTTTAATTAGATATCATGTTGCATCATTGGTCTTTCCATCAATTTAGTTAAATTTCCTGTTAAAATTAAGGGCAAATTGGGAAATTCATAATATCTATATATCTATGTCTCTCTCTCTCTCTCTCTCTCTCTCCCACTTCCCCGATGATTTCTTCTTCCCCCAACCCCAGCACCTACGAACCCACTTCCCCCCATGATTTCTTCTTCCCCAGCACCCACGAACCCAGAACCCTCTACCCTAGCTCGCAAGCCCAGCACCCATGAACCCAAAACCCCAGCCCCCATCGTCCACACCAGATCCGATCAGAGAAGCAAAGGCATCTTTTCTTTTGCTTCTGGATTGTGAAGAGAAATTGGTTCAATCTTTGAAGGAGGCTGAAATGATGGTTCATAATGACATTCTTCCCAAATTAATAGTCTACCATTGAACAAATTGCAAAAGCCTTATCATTGAACTAATAAAAGTCCCAAGAACGGAAAACCATCAAAAGAATTTCTCTCTCCCGCAGCCCTCCACTTTCTTGTTTACTTTGGATTTGCTAGCTTCTTGGTCAAGTGTATTGATATGCTAAGAGAAGTTGGTCACTTCCTATAGCTATGTGTTTATGTATTAGCAGAACTGTAGCTATGGGTTTGTGTTGGGGGGATTAATCATTTCTCTCTCTCTTTTGCTTCTGGGTTGGGGTTTTAATTCAAGGTTCAGAGTTCGTTGGGGGGGGGGGGGGGGGGGAAGAGAAATTGGGGTTGGGAAGAAATTGAAGGGGGGAGAAGAAATCTGGGTGAGAAATCGTTGGGGGAAGAAATTGGGGCTGGAGAGAGAGGGAGAGAGATTTAATTTAATTTTATAATTTTTTGTGTCAAAAGGCATTTTTGCCCATGCCAAGAAGGACTTGTCATTGCCATGTCATCATTTTTAACGGAAAAGTTGACAGAGAAGATGGAAAGGACGCTTTTTGAAACTAGATGCATAATTAAAGTACCACGGTAACAACAAAATAATGTGAGAGACGAAAAGTAAAGTTTGGGTATAGTCCGGGACCGCTGCTATATTTTGGCCAAAAGAATAAATTAACAATTAAAATTTAAAAATAAATTTTTGAAAACTCTCGCTCCTCTCTCTGCAACTAACGACACAGGGGGGGGGGGGGGGGATGGGGGGAAAGAGAAATTGGGGTTGGGAAGAAATTGATGGGGCGAGAAGAAATCTGGGTGAGAAATCGTTGGGGGAAGAAATTGGGGCTGGAGAGAGAGGACCGTTATGTAAAGGGGGAGACAAGTGAACTTGGAAGAAGATAAGAGCAACTCCACCAATTTGCCCTTATCCATGGCAGGGGGGGAGCTAGGGCAGCCACTATTTACGTGAATAGTAATTGCCCTTGCAAATAGTATTTTCCGTTTCCACCAGTTGCCATGGCAAAGGGCAATTACTATTCATTTTTTTCTTTTTTTCACAACTTTTTTTACCACAATAATTAATTTAGATAATATTTTCGGGTTCCTACGTGTCAATACTATTCATATCTCATAATCGGATAAAATTTTCAATTTCAAATTTCAGATAAATTAAAAAAAAAAATTGGGTGGTATTTATAGAAAAAAATTCATTAATTTTTGGGTATTTTTTAAAAAAGTTTCCGAGTTTTTTCCACCATTTTATTGCAAAAAATTGGCTGCCATTGGATTGGAGGAAAAAATCAGATCGGAGAGCTCAGATGATGCCACGTGGCAACAGAAAAAAAAATCAAATCAATGGGGGTACTGTAGCACTGACATCAGCAGCCCTCGTTTTGGACCTCGGGCTGAAGCTGCCTTCGGGCCAACCCAAGTTGGTGGGTCCCACACCTCCCCCGGGCCTGGGCTGACCGCTGGAACAACTTTTTTTTCCCCCCCCAGCCTTGGGCTAGGCTGTCCGCTGGACTTGCTCTAAGGGGGAAAAAAGAAAGGGAAAAGAGAGAAGAAAGAAGGAGAAAGACAGAGCCAGAGAGAGAGGAAGACAGATGGGAAAGAAAGGCAGAGCCAGAGAGAGAGAGGAAGGAAGAAGAAAGAACGAGATAATGGTTTTTTTATTTTTTAATAAAAAATTAATTTTTTAAAATAATTTTTATAAAAAAAAATTCACACATCAACCCCAATTAAATATAAATATTTTTTAAGTCAAAATATTCAATTAAATTTAAATATTACAAGAATTATTTTTTAGTTTGACACAACACCAAACATAGGTCTTCACTATTTTTACAATCCAGTTTCTTAGTCCGACATAGCCCCAAACGTAGGTCAGTACTTAATCCAGCTTAGTCCAATCCGAGCTAATCCAAGACAGTCCCAGGATTTAGTTCAGTCCACGACAGTCTGCCGTGCTAAACGACCCCAAAATGTCATAAAACTTTATATTTCACTGACTAATATAGCTCAATTTGTTATATAACTAAGGGAAAATTGTAGAGAGAATTGGAAATTAGAGAAAGACAATAGAAATTGTTCAATCAACTTATATATCTCATCTTGATAAGGCCTCTTATTTATAGGCTTACAATGGTAAGAAGACATTAACAACTCATAAGTTACGAGCCCATAACTATGGTATTTAGTGCATAGGTTACATAGAATTAGAAAGGGTGAATGCTAAGAGGTATGGTGGCCATCCACCAACTCATGCATTTACAACACTCCCCCTTGGATGTCCACCATACAATTGACATAGTTGCCTCATTAAAAACCTTGCTCGGAAAACCCGGTGGGACAAAACCTAAGCAAAGGGAAAAAGAGTGCAACATTCTTATGAATCATTGATATGGTGTTCGACGCGCTTATGCTGCCTCATTAAAACCTTGCTAGGAAAAACCCAATGGGACAAAACCCTAGTCGAAGGGAAAAGAGTACAGTGCGCATGTGATGCTCTCCTTGATGAATTACTCCCCCTGATGACGACAAACTTGAATTATTCGAAGATGCAACACAAATGATATTGATATCTCAATTTCCTCCTGCAGAGTGAGCTTCGGTAATGCTTATATAAAAATTTCTTCAATATCATCATTGGAGGATGTATGTTTGTCACTCCTTTGAATCCCTGTTGAGGTTAGAGTAATACCAAACGTATCTAGACTATATTCAAAAATCCTTTCACATTAACAACTCTTAAAATAACATTATATTCTATAATATCATCAAAATAATAATATAAGCAAACGCATATGTTACCGTTACGAGAACAAGAGTATAAAATTGCATGATGTAATAAGCTATTCATATACATTTTTGTATACTATGCTAGCATGTCATAGGCTCTTCAAGAGACCTAAATATTCTGATAACTTCTTCAAAAATTTGAATACGTTGCAACAATTTTGAACTTGAATTCGAATTCATAACTCAGTCAATACCCTTACTTGAGGCAATTAGATCACTTTCATTTCATGAAAATTGAGTATAGACATTGAGCTTCAGGCTCCTTAACTTCTTAGAGATTTACTTTCAATAATTTATATAATGTATGGCATTTTACATCTCTTAGAATTTATTCTTATGTATTCTTCAAAAGATTGCTTCTGGCGATATGCTTAACTTCATAATCTTTTAGATTTTTCATCTCCAATTCATTTATTAAATCAAGGGAATCCTTTGTAAACTCTTCAAGAGTTCTAACAAAATTCTTCATATATATATATATTACGATGATGGTAAACTCATTTCCAAATTATTTATATATCCCTTTTGTAATAGATATTCATTAAGACGATTATACCATATTCTTCCACAATACTTTAATCCACACAAGGATCATTACAAGCCATCATATTTTAATCATTTTCTTCAGGCATTTTGAATCCTTCAGAAATTTTTATACACATGAATTTTTCATAAATATGCATAACATAATTGCATATGTTTACCATCATAATCCTGTATCTTTACTAGGAAACGTTGTGCCATATCATTAAGTGATTTATTTCACTTCATCTCAAACACCAATTTGTAACATACATTTTTATATCATTTTGGTATTTAACTATAGGTTCAATCATTGCACTTTTTCTGGAAATATCCAACTTTACTGGATTGCCTCTTCCAATTGGCCAATCTTTATTTATATTTGTCGACAATTATAACAAGTGGTGCAATATCATCATGTATAACCCTTGATAACTTTAGTACGTACTACAAACCAATATATCATCAATTCATGATCCCACGATTCTAATGTGCATGCGCATGCATAATTTATAAGCATCTCATTGCTTTCATTATTTTCTGGTATCAGTGCCACTTCAGAGGCTTTCATTGTCACTTCATGGACAAATATCTCTTCTAAGATGTATAATTTATAGAATGTGGATCATAACCTCTTCTAGAGCGTTATTTTGAATAGGGCTTAAACTTTGCAATTAATCTCATCTTCTGAGGAGTTAAGTCTTTTGAACCCATAGATCTGTCATGCTTCAGGCATTTAACAACTTTTATGGGGAGTTCAGTTTTGCAATCTATAAATCTGTCATGCTTCAGGTATGCAACAAATTGGCTATTAGTAGTCACTTACTTTGTGTCTGTATATGCTTCTTGTCATTTGACTTACAATCCTTTTTGTGTTTGAATATGCTTCTGGCATTTATCTTCCATACCAATTTGTTTGATGAGACAATAATAAATACATTTCATAATCATTCACGGCGTTCTTTGTTCTTTCAGGAACAACTAAATCTCCCCCTAACGACGGGAATTTTGGTCTCATCAAAATAATACCAAGAATGTCATAAGTATTGTCCTTCGGGGACCTTAATTCATGTCATAAGTATTGTCCTTCAAGATCCTTAATGCATTCGGCATGCATCATATTAATATTGACATGTTAATGGGTTATCCTTCTAGGACTTCAATTTATGCAGTGTATTATCAATGTATTCAACTTGCAATCTTCAGAATTTGCACTGTATTTAATCATTTAGAAATAGATACATATCAGGATGATTCAAGCCTTTCCTCTAGAATGGCCTTTTGTATGTAATCCAAGTCATTCTTCTAGAATGATATTTTGTACATAATGCAAGTCGTTCTTCTGGAACACTCTTTTGTACATAAAACATATCGTTCTTATGGAACGATTGCTTACATGCCATTCTTCCAGAATGGTCTTATCTTCTCATTTTGTGCTTTGAACTACAGGTTCAAATTACATATAAAAATAATTAAAATTAAGAACCAAGGAACTCGAAAGTTCCAATTAGAATTTGGTTACAATATTTTGATTCAATTGCGGAAAACATGATAAATATATAATTTTTCAAAAAAATTTGATTATGAACTTCAGGTTCAATTAAAATATCATATATGTTATGCCAGAACTGCAGGTTGTTGACAATGTATGAACTGTAGGTTCTTGATAAGTTATGAACTTCAGGTTCATATTAATATTAATCTCAATAAAAATGATGAACTTTGGATATATATTTACATATATTTGGAACTTCAGGTTCGAATACATATATCAAATTTAAAAAGGATATTTGGTTTTGAACTTCAGGTCCAAATTTGTATTAATATGATATTTTTCAAGGTAATAAAATAAAACGATAATAATAATAATAATAATAAAAATTAGAAAATCTGAAATCTGAACAATGTCGAAACTTCAAGTTCTTAACATGATGTATATTTTTCAACCCAAAATCATAATACATATGCACTTGTTGAAATATCAATTTGAAGGTTGACACAATTAGAACTTCAGGTTCTAGAATTTCCCCTTTTTTTTTATATAATTAAATTTAATGCACATGTGGCCGAAACTTACAGTTTGGATTAGACATAATTAGAACTTCAGGTTCTAAGATTTTTGAACTTCATGTCATATTAGGAACTTCAAATCCTTAATTATAAATTATTGAAATGAAAACAAAGAACTGAATATAACAAGAAAAATAAAATAATAATAATAATAATAATAAAGATACTGTAATAAAATAAACTATTGGAACTTCTGGTTCCAGTTAAAGAAAATCAAAGAACTCCAAGTTTTGTTTTGGCTTCTAAGAATTGCATAACTCCAATTCCTTGTATAGATATTATATGGATTGAGAACTAAGAGACTTCAAGTCTTTATTTAATTATATAAGAATAATTTAGAGACTTCAGGTCCTTGCATGAAATAAAAAAAAATGAAACCAAAGAACAGAACCAAGTAAAAGTGAAATACAACAAAAATAAAATAAAATATTACACTAAAATAAATTGTTGAAACTTCTGGCTCAAATGAAAAAAGAATCAAAGAGCTTCAGGTCTTCATTTGTCTTTTAAGAATTGGGGAACTTCAAGTCCATAAATATTTATATTATAAGGATTGCCTTTTAAGAACTGGGCCTTACATATAAAATATTGACAAAAATAAAATACAACAACAAAAGTAAGACAATAATTAAATTGCCGTAAAATAAATAGTTGAAACTTCTAGTTTCAATAAAAGTGATTGAATAACTTTTGGTCTTTTATGCCTTTTGAGAAAAAATGAGGAACTTCAGGTCCACAAATAGTTATTTTACAAGTATTGATATGGGAGATCTTCTGGTCCCAATTAATTGAAAATGAATTTAGGAATATGTAAACCTTAATTAACTATAAATATAATATAGTATGCACCAATAACTTCCTCATATCACTTAGAACTTTTGGTTCTATAGTTATCACATTTGTTCAATATTTAAACCTGAATTATGATATGGACTTCAGGTTCCAATATCTGAATTAACAAAATCCCTTTTTCATTCAGGTACATGGTGCTAAAGTTGTTCACAATAAATTGAACACATTACTGTATAGTGGGATTTATAGCTCAAACGAGACTACACTTATGAGCGTCTTCAAATTTATAAACCATAACTGTGAGAGAACCAACTAATATTTGGTATTGATAAATGTGGTTCACATTAACATTTAATAATCTTTTCACTTTGTGAACCATGAAATTATATGTACATACACATATATGAAAGGATTTTCTGGCCTTTTTTAGATGTATAGAAATTGTAGCTTCTGATTCATTCCTTTACATATATAGAATTTAGGATCTTCAAGTCCTTGATTAAATATATTGGATCAAGATCTTCGGGTCTTAATTTCCCCCTCTTTTCTTTCCAGCTCCATCATAATACACACAGAGTGTAACCAATATTATTTTCGTATAAATGTGAACCATTTATAATAAATGAGCATTGATTGCTTCTGGCAATCATGATTTCAGTTATATATATAATACAAGTCCGCAAGTATCAATATTATATGCATACAAATATACATATATAGGCATATATACATATAGTAAAACAATATATATCATGGTATACATAAAGTTATAAGCCAAACCCATGAACTAAGTATATATATGTATAGGTTATATAACATATTATATTACCATTGTAAAACGAAATTAACTAAGAACCCAAAATAAAATAAAATAAAATGAGTAAAGTGGTATAAACAAAGAATAAATTAAATAAATTAAAGACTATGAAATTCCAAGATAATCTGATATTAATTTGGATTCAATATGTAGATAAAACTACAAGTTTAAGAATTGGATTTCCAACCAATTTAGGTTCATATAGGCACAAATAAGTAATGAACTTCAGGTTCGTATATAATATTAAGATCCATGAAAAACTATGAACTTTAGGTTCATATCAACATATATTCGAAACTTCAAGTTCGAATACGTATATCTAAATAAATTGAATTAATAGTTGTGCTTTGAACTTCATATTCAAATTGATGTATATGCACTCGAAACTTCTGGTTCGGGTTCTTGACATACCTAAGCCTCATGGAATTCTGATTTTAATTAATACAAAATCAAGGAGTTTCATATCCTTATGTGCTCTTTAAATTCATGGAACTTCACACCCTCAATTATTTGGAATCAAAGAACTTCAGGTTTTGATTCAATCAAAAGGACTCTAGGTCCTAACCAAGTTATATGATGAGGATCGAGGAACTTCGAGCCCTGATCTTTTGTATAATACAAACTCATTACAATAATTAAGATCATGCATAAAATTAACTAAACAAACAAATAAAAAAAATATGGCATTATATTCATGTGAAATAAGAATAAGAATCTTTTTTTTCTTAAATGAGCATAATGAAGTTTGATGGTGAGTACAAAGAAACTCTATACCATGTGATGACTCTAGCTCATATAAGAAGAAAGAAAATTCAGAGAAAGAAAACATACCAAGAGCAGTGTCGTGCTGATAACGTGTTATATAACTAAGGGAAAATTGTAGAGAGAATTGGAAATTAGAGAAAGACAATAGAAATTGTTCAATCAACTTATATATCTCATCTTGATAAGGCCTCTTATTTATAGGCTTACAATGGTAAGAAGACATTAACAACTCATAAGTTACGAGCCCATAACTATGGTATTTAGTGCATAGGTTACATAGAATTAGAAAGGGTGAATGCTAAGAGGTATGGTGGGCCATCCACCAACTCATGCATTTACAACACAATTCAAATATTCATTTGTAGTTATTAACTAATTAGAGTATTTCACATGTAAAATAAAATATAAATAAATAAATATACACATAAATGGTCCGGTTTGGTTTAAGCCGGTTTACAAAAGCTCAAAACCAAACCAAACTAAACCATATGCAGTTCGATTCGATTTTTAAACCATTTAACTTTTTCTTAATCAAAACCAAACCAGACTAGTAATTATAGTTTGGTTCGGCTGGTTTCATTAGTTCGACCGGATTGATGCCCACCCCTAATCATGACCATTGATTAGAATAAAACTATATGTAAATGGCATCCAATAACGTAATGTACAGTAAAAAGGTTACAATTTATCTCTACATTTGAAGTCATAAGTTCACACTCTCTAATTTCCGGACAAAATAATAATAATTATAATATTGATTGAAATATACTCATAAAAAAAATACATCAATTAAGTAATACAAATTTGCATATATCGTTGCACTCAAGTTCAAACTCCCTCTCAATATACATTAGTGTAGTTTAAGGAAAAATGACTCAATACATATAAGGAACCAAACGTTATTTTTCTACCGTCCTTCAAGTGGACCGGATGAGTCATAATAGTCATCAACTGGATTGTACCATCATCTCTCGTCATCCGTTCAAAAATGCCTCTGGGAATTTAGACGCTATAATCTTCAAGTCATTGGCCATGAGTGCAAACGCTTTTGTGAGGGACTCGACAAATCTTGTGGAGATGGGTAAGGCCGAAAACGGGGAGAATGCTGATGCCCAGATCAGAAGCTCGTCTCCACAGAAATCACCTTTGGCAAGACACTAGGTGGTTCCAGCATCATTGTTTTTTCAGACACCCAGAGTTGTACCTCTAGTTCTTTCATTTTCAGCTGCCGTAGAATTCTCATCTTGGGATGATGCTCCAGTTACCAACTTCATACATATCTGTTACATGGCAATCATGAGTTCTTTTAACCTTAATTTCCATGTCAACACCATCTAGCTTTGCCAATGACCATTTTGTCAAACGACTCTATATATAATTTTTTGATTTTATTTTTTATAAAAAAATATCACCATCTAGCTTTATTAAGCCAAAATAATTGTTTGATGAACACTCCAAGATTGAGATCCTTACAACAAAACTCCAAGAGCCCGTTTGGGAGAAATTCTGCCCTCCTAGAATCACTTTAGGGGAGAAGCATATCTTATGTCATTCTCCATAAAATCACTTAACATGATTATATGGAGAAGTGATTTTTTGCTTATCTAGAACCACTCCCACACGAACCTTAAGTTAATTAAGATAAATTATGTTTAATTTAGAAGTTCTGGCACCAACCTTCAAATTTGTAAGGAGGTATAGTAGAAACAGGAGCAAGCCACTTAGAGAAATAAAAATGGCAAAGATATTTTCCGATGTATAGTTACTCGTCTCGAGGTTTTGCCCAAGAGAACTGCAGAATCGAAACAGAAGAAATATATTCAATGTACTGCAAGTAATAAATTCAATGTGCTGCAAGTAATAAAATATTCTAGGACCTCTCATCTATGTTAAAGACATTACAAGTTAAAACACCATTTGGACATATGCGTGTGTGATGTTAGGCAACGTAAAAGAGTAACGTTAGGATCTAGACAGTTGTAAATTTGTTCCTGCTAAAAAATACAGTAATGCAAAATTATGTTCAAACCTTAGATTTCGCAAGCCCCACCAGAAACAATGAAGGAATTTCTTCGGTAAATTTGTTGACTCCAACACACCAGACCGAACAGCCTCAACAAACATACCAAAATCGAACGGTGTTGCATTAGTATCGTGTGGATTTATAGAGCATAAGTCGTCCAGAAATGTGAAGTTTCTGATTGTACGACCATTGCAGTAGAAGGTAGTAGGTTCACATCTATTGTTGTTTCGACAAGCATTTTGCCAGCAAGCCGTCTCCCGCTGGATAGCGAAAAAGTACCAGAAAGCTCCAAATTCCTAAGAACATCAACAAGTTAATAACTTAGCAAACAAACTTTTGAGAAAAGTTTCTACAAAGTATATATCATTCATAGGAAATTAAATGATGTTTATTTTGTTTATAAATTGGTGACAAGGTTGATTAATTTGAGAACTTGGTTTCCAGCCAAGAAATCCAACCAAAACTTGGAAACTAAACGGAGCATCACTTGAGATAAATTAATACATGAAGATTGAAACTTACATGACTAGCAAGGATGACCAAAAAGAAACTGAATGCGCCTTTAAATATAATCCATATTTCAGTCTCTCTAGTAAGAGTCTCGTTGAGTTTTGTACACAATAAGTAGATGCGAAGAACTCGTGGTACACATTGCAACAGAGCAAGAAAAGCCAAAAACATCCTCGTATTCAAAGAACTAGAGTCCATGAAGATAAGGATCACTGCCTGGACACAGTACAATGGATTAAGCCAACAGTTAATTTAGCTTATATTCACATATCCGAATTTCAAATACTTTTAAAAGAGAGATTGGTAAACCAATTTTCTCATACCTGTGCAATGGGAAGAACTGCTAAAATGTCAATTAAGATGTGTGATGAGATCCTCCAAATCCTCTTAGCCATTGGCAAAACTATGGTATGGAGATATGATCTCCCCATGACCCTAAATGTTTGATCTTTAAGTTCGTCATAAATTTGAATAACAATATTCACTACATAAAATAGATCCGTTGTTGATCGTAGTGAAATAACCGCTCCCTTCAAACTGTTGTCCAACCCGATGCACTTCGTATCCATGTTGACGACAGGAATATAAAAGAATAAAGGATCTATTAAGACCCCAAATACACATGATGCCAAAAACGCACTCTTCCACTGTGGAAGAAATGATCGAACTTGATTAAAAATGCTCCCTACTATTTTTGGCCATTCTCTACTTGATCTATGACCTTCATTTACAGTGGCAGATTCCTCAACTGCAGAACTGAAAACACATCATAAACAACATATCAAAATCAAGTACTACCAATATATTAAATTTTATATGATATAAGGTTCTTTATGGATCCATGCGTTCGTTGGTTTTTCTTACCTTGGTAGTGACAATTCTCTTGGTGCAGTAAGTTCTACGATGCTGAAAAAGATATAACAATCAAATGTTGATGCACAAAATTGGATAAAAAAGGGAGAAAAATAAACGATATAGTCCACTCATATTATAACACGTGTATACGCATATTGGATCAACAAGATTAAGGCAGTAATTAGTACAAAGTAAAGAACTAGCATCTGCCTTGTCTAGTGTGAGAGAGCCCTTACATAGGCAAGAGAATTGGGCCTCTATTATGAGCCCTTTTTTTTTATCCAGCCAAAAAAGAAAGAAGAAACTTCAAGAGAGTCATTGAATAAGAAGACAATCAGATCATATATAATAGCCACATCAACTGATAAAATAAATGAAAATAGATAAAATAAATTAAAAGAATCAATTAACAATTAAAAAATTAAAAATTAAAAATTAAAAATAAATTATTGAAAACTCTCTCCTCTCTCTGCAACTAACGACACAGGGTGGGTGGGTTGGGGAGAGAGAAAAACAGAGGGTGAGAGAGAGGGAGGGAGCGGGTCGGGGAAGGGTGTGTGTTTTACAGATCTGGGTATTGTTCTAAATTTCAAAGGGCGTGTGTTTTTTCAGATCAGACACTGAAGCTGACGATTGGGGTTGTGAAGATCAAGTAGAACTCTAATGTCCTCATAGGGTGAATTCATTGGTGGTTGGATTGGAGAAAAAATCGTTGAATTAGTCTTGGATTTGGGAAAAAAAAAATTGTTGAATTTGGGGAGGAAAATAAGAGGTTGGGTGTGCTGAGAATTTTGGGGATGGGGTGGTGTGCGCAGTGAGGGAGAAAGCGCAAGGCAGGGGTGACTTGGTTCGCTGGGGGTGGTGTGGTGGGAATGGTGGTTTTGGTTGCTTGGGTTTGCTTCGCCAGGATGGTTGTTGGCACAAATCCAGTGGTCAAAGTCATGCCACGTCATCAATTCCAAGCTCATTTGACTGTCATATATCATGGGTTACGGAGAGTACGAAACTGATGGTAAAAAAGTAAACGTTGAGGATGAAAATGAGAAGAAAAAAATTTTATGTAGTAAAGTCAGAATTTCAAAAAATTTGCCGGTAGTAAAGTAAAATTTACCTAATATAATATTGGCTTCTGAAATAGGATGAGATTGAAATAACAATAACATGGGATCAGATTGTTTCGATACAAATTTATTTCTTTAAATTGA
Source organism: Prunus salicina (assembly GCA_020226455.1). Taxonomy (NCBI): domain Eukaryota; kingdom Viridiplantae; phylum Streptophyta; class Magnoliopsida; order Rosales; family Rosaceae; genus Prunus; species Prunus salicina. The sequence continues at coordinate 13,972,860 of CM035347.1, read as the reverse complement.
AAAAAAGATGAGAAATTGAGAAATAATATAATTAGAAGAGTAGAAGAAACTAACTTCACAGCTATCTCTTGGGATATCTCCATAATTGCTGAAGCATTAATAGCACCTCCTGCAATATAGAGAATCGAAAACTTAATTAATTATACAATAAAAAAAATACATATTATATATAAGTTTAATCTAGATTCTAGTCTGTAAAATTTGGGCGGATATATGCTTCTAAATACCTGATCATCAGTTTAATATTTTGCAAAATGAGTGCTTCAGACATATATAATAAAGTGTTCGCTCCTCAAGCCATGCACACAGTAGAGACAAATCACACATATACAAAACTTTATTATATACGTGATCCAGAGGGAGGAAGAGGAGATACAGGGGAGTGAGACAAAGGCCATGGGGCAAATGGGCAGCTGAGATACGTGATCCACACAAGGCTGCAAGAGTCTGGCTCGGCACATTCGATACAGTGGAGGCCGCCGCTCGAGCCTACGATGAAGCTGCTTTAAGATTCAAAACTTTATTATATACGTGATCCAGAGAGAGGAGGAGGAGATACAGGGGAGTGAGACAAAGGCCATGGGGCAAATGGGCAGCTGAGATACGTGATCCACACAAGGCTGCAAGAGTCTGGCTCGGCACATTCGACACAGCGGAGGCCGCTGCTCGAGCCTACGTTGAAGCTGCTTTAAGATGGGGTGAGTGAGCTAAAACAAAGAGAAAAGGAGACTGAGAGAGAGAGAGAGAGAGAGAGAGAGAGAGAGAGAGAGAGTGTGTGTGTGTGTGTGATGCCTCCAAGGCTTTCACAGAGAGAGAGAGAGTGTGTGTGTGTGTGATGCCTCCAAGGCTTTCACTCTTTTCTTTTGGGCCTTTATTTATGCATTTTCCGTCCCTACCATACACGCAGAACAGACTGTAACTTACTACCCAATTAGAATTAGGCATGCGGGTCAAATTTGGCTTGGCTTGGCTTGAGCCAAAGGTCAGCTTTGGCTTGACCTGACAATTGTCGGGAAATTGGCGGCTTTGCCCCCGGCTCACCTAATTTATTCAATAATATCCCCATTTTGAAATCCAATCACAAATACCCCCTATAAAAACTCCCTATTGACAGTCTATTGCCCATCTGTCACTTTTTTTTCTTCTTCTCAGTCATTGCTCTTCCTCTTCTTCCTTCTCCCAAACCTCACAAAATCCACCTCCACCATAGAATCTCCCCTCCTCTCCTCTCTTCTCTCTCTCTCTCTCTCGCTCGCACCCACATTGGCGACAGTCACTGTCACCTCCTCAGAAACCCTAACCCACATCAGCTATGACGATCTTTCCACCTCCATCTCTCACTCTCTGTCGGCTCTTTCAACCTCCATGCCTAGAGATGGCATCTCAGGTAGCCAGCTTGGCTTTTCTCCTAAATATTTGGCTTTTCTTCTCCTTGATTGTTTGGGGTTGTGTTAAATTTGGTTTGGCTGTAATTGGTTTGGGTTAGGTGTTGTTGAATATCCATGCTCATTCATCTGGGTTTGTACCAATTGCACTTAGATTGGTCTGGATATGTGAATCTTGAAACTTGGGATTTTCCATTTTATGTAGTAGATCTGTATAGTGTGATTCTGATGTGGTACACCAGTGTTCCTCTGATTTTAATGTCGTATTGTAGTTATGTTGCTGTTATATTGCTGTTATATTGCTGTTATATTGCTATTATATTGCTCTTATATTGCTAATGTATTGTATGGTTATTGTGGTTATATTGTGTTAATGAATGGTTATATTTGTGTTTATTTTTCACTTAATATCCTATAATAGGCCGTTGAATTGTGTATTGCTTGTTATTGTCCAGATTGCAACAGACTGAATTTTGTTTTAATAATAATGGCGTGCAGGGAAAGATGGTTTCTGCAATTAAGTTGATGATTGGAGAGGAACAAAAGTTCCAAGGCAAAGCATTGGCCCTATCCCATACAAAGAGTGCAATCACAACGATAAAGGAGAAATTCAGTGAGCAACGTGATGGAGTGAATGGGGTGAGGTTGGGAAACTTGGAGTCCCTGCACACATCAGGTAGACGGGTGAATCCAGCTTTGGGACTGGCTTGGGCACATTGCATAAATTCAAGAGTGTTCTTGGCAAGACATGAGCAATCTATTGGGGTTAACATTCGTAATGCTCCTTCAACAACTATATGTAGTCAAACCAATGTTTTCAAAGGCGAGGCGTATAGGCGAGACGTTTTTAGTAGTGCTATGCGAGGCGTAAGCCTTGAAGCGTTGAGGCGTAAGCCTTTTGAATATTAATTTATTTTAATAAGAAAAATTTAGGAATAATACAATACAATTAAATTGCACAACTAATTCTTATTCAACCATGTGAGATTGATGGAGATTATCTAGTAAGGGTAGAAATTAGGATTGTACATGTATACAATATATATATATATATACATATAAGTTCATGTGTTAATATATTAATTTAGGAAAGAAAAAAAAAAGGTAAGTAGTACAGCCTGCTGAAGTTAGAAAAGGCAGCGTATTTATTAATTCTTCTTGACTTAAGTTTATTGCAATAAAGGTAAGGGAAAAAAAAACAGAAACTGGCGTGTATTTTTTTTTCAACACTCTCCAAGTGAAACGACGTCGTTTCACTTTAAAATTGTTTTTAAAACACTACAATCAAAACGACGTCGTTTTATGACATTTAACCTAAAAAAAAATCAAAGCGAGTCGTCTTCCTCACGAGCGAAGTCATCTTCCTCGCAGACAATTTGCAGACAAGCAAATTTCTTCCGATTCAGAAGTTTCCAGATCTGGCACGCCTCGCTGCGCCTGGCCACGCCTTCTTACGCCTTCCCAGCGCTAAACGTGTAACTTGCGAAACAGCCGACCGCCTCGGGCGTTTTCCTGCCGCCTCGCGCCGACGCGCGCGAAGGCATGCCTTTGAAAACACTGAGTCAAACACATAGGAAATTTCACCTTGTATTTGCCCCACATCTGGCCTATGCATCAGCCGAATTTGTAATCACAAAACAAGGTATAGTCGGAGTATCACGGTAACTGTGTAATAAAGGAATTGTAAGAACTTTAATGTTTTGGATCCATTTGGAATTACATTCCAGGCCCTTTAATTTCGCACAGAAATGATAATAGCAATATGGACACAATACCGATACAATAACAGTACAATATAATGGCAATCCGAATGCAATACATCATGCTGTAGCAATGCAACCCAAATTATGCAAATGTAAAAGAAATCCCATTACAGAACACGAAACCCACCAGAAATAAACGTCAAGTTTACATGACCTACCAAAGCAACAGACATCTGGCCTATGCATCGGCCGAATTTGTAATCACAAAAGAAGGTATAGTCGGAGTACCACGGTAACTGTGTAATCACGGAATTGTAAGAACTTTAATGTTTTGGATCCTTTTGGAATTACATTCCAGGCCCTTTAATTTCACACAGAAATGATAATAGCAATATGGACACAATACCGGTACAATAAAAGTACAATATAATGGCAATCCGGATGCAATACAGCATGCTGTAGCAATGCAACCCAAATTATGCAAATGTAAAAGAAATCCCATTCAACAGAACACGAAACCCACCAGAAATAAACGTCAAGTTTACATGACCTACCAAAGCAACAGACATCTGGCCTATGCATCGGCCGAATTTGTAATCACAAAAGAAGGTATAGTCGGAGTACCACGGTAACTGTGTAATCACGGAATTGTAAGAACTTTAATGTTTTGGATCCATTTGGAATTACATTCCAGGCCATTTAATTTCGCACAGAAATGATAATAGCAATCTGGAAGCAATACCAGTACAATACAAGTACAATATAATGGCAATCCGGACGCAATACAGCATGCTGTAGCAATGCAACCCAAATTATGCAAATGTAACAGAATTCCCATTCAACAGAACACGAAACCCACCACAAATCAAAGGCAAGTTTACATGACCTACGAAAGCAACAGAAATCATATTGTCTAAGATACATTGCCCAATCAAGTCTGTATTGCAGGTATGAAGGTGGGGATGGGGATGAGAATGGCATACCCACCCCCGATTTGACCAACTGAATCAGAAAATTTGAATACACAATATATGCCCAAAAATGACAGATGTTAACAACAATGTAGCACATAGAATACACAAATACATACCAAATTATGAAAATTTAACATAATTCACAATCCACAGAACACCAAACCTAATACAAATATAATTCAAATTCACATTCCATAACAAACCAACACAATTCATAATATATGTCCAACATTAGGTAGTGGAACATTGTTTTTACAGGTGCTTTTATTGTGGCCTGTGCCACTGCACCTTGAGCATTTTCTCCTTATGATATCATCTCCTTGCGAGGGAATCCTTAACTTCTTTCGTCGACCTGGCATGACCTTTGCATTTGGAGGACGCACAACTCTACTTTGGACATCTTCAGGAATAACCCACATATCCTTTGTGTTCCAAAATCACCATGTACATCACCATTGCTTTCAACTATGGCATTTGAAGAGCAGGCCATCCGACTCATATCCGTCGTGATATGCATACGATCACCTACGACATTTGTCACTCCTTTGTCTTCTATGCTCACCAGTAAAGGAGCCACTTTCGAAGGAATTACGTCACAAATGTACTTAATAAAAAATTTAACATCATCATTGTCCTCAATCTTGATATGCTTACACTCATTCGAGGATATTGAAACTAAGAACTTTAAACAAAGCTTGACTTCCCTGCTGTCTGTATTAACAATCTTATGCACCCGTTCCAAAAGCTCACCAAATGTGATGTTTCGCGAAACTATTATGCATTTTGTGTCACCCCCTTCATATGTGCACATCTTCTTTGAGGTTACCCATTTTCCATTGTAGCAAACCAAAATTGCAATTGTGTCCATTTCTGACCATCATAAAATTTCCTTTTGTTAACACATGTAAAGCTACCAATAAAAAATCTATCAACTAGTGGATAAACCATATAGATAAAACATCAATAACCAACAATTTTAAAACATCATTATTATGCAAAGTGAAACGGTTCAGCTAGTATAGCTGTGTTTCAAGCTCCAGCAAGGAAGGCATGTATCAAGAACTCTTCAAGTTAAATCCAACTCAAAGTCATTAACCTAGGGTATCCTATTACTAACTAACTACTTACAAATTGACAAACCTTGACTGTCCAAGATTATTTCATATTGAATATCATACCACCCAAAAGAGTGAATACATTACTTTCAAGGAGATCTGCAAGTCCAAGTCTCAATCACAAAACAGTGTATACGTCATTTCAAAGACAAATCATAAGCACAATAAAATGTATCCAAGTCCAAGAGCTTAACAACCACATGAAATAGTTGGTAAATTTCATTCAATAACACAAACAGCAAGCCACAACAGAAACCCATTAATATCTCATTCAAAACAGTGAAAGCAATCATCCAATAATCTCAATCAATCAAAAAAACCCAAAACCAAAAATAAAAAAATAAAAATTCAGAACTCACCACAGTGAAGATCGACGATGACGGTGCCGTGGCTTTGTGGTGGAAGTCGACAACGGAGGTGGCAAGTCAAGACTGTGGCTTCATTATAGAGGCCGACAACGGAGGTGGCGAGTCGTGCCTTAGCTAGGGTCCTATTCCAAATTTGGGGTTCAACCTTGAGGTTGAAATCAGCTCCTAGTTGGAAGACATAACAAAGAGGAGATAGAGTTAGGGGAGATTCTATGGTTGAGATGGATTTTGTGAGGTTTGGCAGAAGGAAGAAGAGGAAGAGAAAGAACAACGATTGAGAAAAAAAAAAGTAAAGGAAGGGCAATAGGCTGTCAATAATGAGTTTTTATAAGGGGCATTTGTGATTGAGTTTCAAAATAAGGATATTAATGAATAAATTAAGTGAGCCAGGGGTAAAGCCGCCAATTTCCCGACAATTGTCTCTAGAAAGGGACAGCTTGTCTACAGTGAACACTTTATTATATAAATATATGTCTGAAGCACTCATTTTGCAAAATATTAAACCGGTGATCAGGTATTCAGAAGCATATATCCGCCCAAATTTTACACAGACTAGAATCTAGATTAAAATTATACATATTATATATATTTTTTATTGTATAAATAATTAAGTTTTCGATTCTCTATATTGCAGGAGGGGCTATTAATGGCTTCAGCAATTATGGAGATATCCCAAGAGACAGTTGTGAAGTTAGTTTCTTCTACTCTTCTAATTATATTATTGCTCAATTTCTCATCTTTTTTTCAATTTAAAGAAATAAAATTGTATCGAAACAATCTGATCCCATGTTATTGTTATTTCAATCTCATCCTATTTCAGAAGCCAATATTTTATTAGGTAAATTTTACTTTACTACATAAAGTTTTTTCTTCTCATTTTCATTCTCAACGTTTACTTTTACTATTGCTTTGGCTGGCAATGGGTCGTGTCATGTTAGGTTCGTGTCGTGTCGGGATAATAAATGTGTCAAGAATGCTCAACCCGAACCCAACTCATTTAATAAACGTGTCGTGTCGGGTTCGGGTCGTCTTTTATTGTGTGGGTTTCGAGTCGTGTAATAGGCAGTCCCGGCCCTGCCCAAGGGCAGTCAGTGCGACTGCCCTGGGCCCATTATTCAAGGGGGCCCCAAATTTTTATTATTATAATAAGTGTTATATTATATTATTATAAATTGATTTAATATTTTTTTCATAATTTTTAGGAATAGGATATTGAGATGAATATGAAATTTTGGAACAAAGGATCCATGACGAGAGTTTTAAAAGAAATTCTTTGACATTGGCTTGACTTGCATTCTTGAAATTCTTTGACTCACTGGTATAGTATCCATAGTTGGACATTTGTTTTCATTATTTAGGAATATGGAAGACATTGCTCAAAGTCTAAAAATATTTTCGAATAAATACTTTCTCAAAAAACCCAATGCTTAGTTGATAAAACAAGAAGTATACTAGTATTAGTGATTAATGTGTGTAAGGCACACTTTAGATTTTCGCCCTGGGCCTTTGAAAACTCAGGACCGGCCCTGGTAATAGGTTCATAAATAATAACATGCATGTTACAAAACTCACAACTGAAAAAATTTAAATAAAAAAAATGGAGAGAGGAGAGAAAATATAAGGAAAAGAAAGAAGAAAAAAAAGATAGAGAGAGGAGAGTAGAGAGAAGGAAAAGAAAAAAAAATAGAGAGAGAAGAGAGAAGGAAATAAATTTTTTTTTTTAAAGGAGAGAAAACTAAAGAGAAGGAAAAGAAAGAAAAAAAAAGAGAGGAGAGAAAACTAAAGAGAAGGAAAAGAAATAAAAAAAGAGAGGAAAGAGGAGAGAAGAGAGAAGGAAAAGAAAGAAAAAAAGAGCGAGGAGAAGATAGCGGAAAAGAAAGAAAAAGAAACATTATAAATATCAAAAGGCATAGTATATAATCACAAAGTTGTATGTAGCATGGTGGATAAGGTGTTGGAGATGAATTAGGGTGGTGGGGGTTTGAAACCCCTTGTGTGTGTTTTGAAGTCTCCATTTCTCTTTATTTTTCCGCGGGTTGGCGTGTATTACAAGGGTTGACATGACTTGTTTAAACATGTGTTTTAATGGATTGACGGGTTAACTCGAAACCCACCTGTTTAATAAACGGGTCATAACAGGTTGATCCGAAAATTACCTAATTATTAATCGTGCGGGTTTCGAGTCGTATAACGGGTCGTGTAGAAAATTGCCACCCATTTCATACTTCCATTAATATTTTGGGACATTTTGAAAAAGGCCAAAAGAGAGAAATATTTGTAAAAAAAAGTAGACAAAAAGGCCCTTATTTCTTTTTGGATTTTCTAAGGAATCTTTTACATTTGCAAAGTGTTCTCCTTCATATCTGAGGAATTTTGGAAATTTTTTTATAATTTTTTTAAGGCCATGAGTTCATACTCTCTAATTTCCGTATAAAAAAATAATATTAATATTGATTGAAATATATAACTCAAGCCATGCACACAGTAGAGACTTCTAGGAAACTTCTATGGATCTTTTGAACAGAACACTTCCGCCATCCACATAAGCATCCGCATCCAATAACCAATAGACAGCTAGCAACCCATTTCTCCTCAAATTGAACACAAAGCTATTCCATTTTCTTTTTGTCAAGTCCCCACCTAACTATCTTTGATCCTTCTCAGAAATGTCACTGAAACTTCCCTTTCTGAAAAGTGCTTTTTTCTACTCGCTTTGCCGTGCTGCTCATTTCTGAACTTTGATGCACATCTTAACTAGTTTAGTAAAAAGGTGAAAGAAAGGTAATGATGGAGAGTTATTTGCGAGAGTTCGGGGAAATGAAGGCAAAGCATTCGTCTGAAGAAACGTTACAGAAATGGAGGAACCTTTGCAGCGTTGTCAAGAACCCGAAACGAAGGTTTCGCTTCACTGCCAACATTACCAAGCGTATCAAGGCTGCTGCTATGCGCCGTACCAATCAGGTTTTTGTTTCTTAGCTCTGCTGTGCCATTCTTCTTCTCCTTCCTCCTCTTCTTATTAAAAGTGCTTTATCCTTATGTGCTGCCGGTGTATATTATATATTAATAATATGCTACGCAAGTAAGGGAGTTATAACTCAAGTGGTCACAAACCTTTGTCCCTATATCCGAGGAGGTTACTCTGTTCGATTCTCCCTCCTTAATATCGCTTGTATAAATACACAAAAATAAAAATAATATGGTATGTTATTTTTGAATAAAGAGAACAGAACTGGGCTTTTTGATTAGCGGTAGTACATACTCTGCATTGAAAGACTTGGGTTACTAAACAAATTATGAAACCGGAAGTATCAGTACGATTACATAAGGAATGAGAAATATAGCATGCATGCTCTATAACAAGGTCAAACGCGTCTTGATTGGAGATGCTGTGAACTTAATATTCTTGAAAAAAAGGGTAGTTGACAGAATTGGTTTTCGATCATTCAAATCAAATTGGTCGGTTTTCAGGTGGTGCAATTTTTATTATCTTCTTTGGTGGTCACATCAAATACGTTTGAATTTTGAATCCTCTGCCGCCATATTGACACAATTGACAGAATGTTGTGGAGCTTCAAGATCATGTTCAACCTTATCTGTTATCTTGGAGAATTAACCTCTCAGTGCTTAATGCAATAATTTGTGATTAGAAATCAGTATTGCCATTGGTTATTATTGGTGTCTTGCTGTAGTTCGTAGGGGTGCTATCAGTTCAAAATCATTCTTTTATCTCATCTTTCAATTTCCTTTTGCTCAAATTTTCGACCGGTACTAAGGTATATAGACTTGGTGTTGGGAGAATGAGATATAAATTGCCATGTTCCATGTGGGAACTTAGAATACACTTGGTGATAGGAGAACAAAAATTTGCAATACCGGGGTGTATTTCGTCCTCACCCCGTTGAACTTAGAATACATCTGTTTTTTCAGATCAGACACTGAAGCTGATGATTGGGGTTGTGAAGATCAAGTAGTACTTGATAAGTCTATATTTTACGTATGTTTTATGCCTTCTTTACTTATTTATTTATTGATTTTCTTGGATTAAATTGTTGGATTTAATGTATTTTGTGAGAATTGTGTAGTTGGTCCCTAATTAGAAGAATTGGATGAAAAGTTGTCAAATTGGACTCAAAAACCATTAAGATGTACGACAAGGATTAATTGGAGACAAAGAAGATGTTTCTTAGAAGGCAATCAACCTGTCAAAGCTTAAAGGAGGAAGTTTGGTTAAAATCCTTGTGGAATTTGGAGAAGCAATCAAAGAGATATTGGGAAAGATTTTGGGAAACCTATTTTTGGTAGTATTTGATTGTAACTAGGTTAAGGATTTGTGTATTATAAATAGCATAGGGCTGGCCTCATAGAGGGGATCCATACTTTTCACTACCCGAAAATACCCAATTCTTGCAAAGAGAAGTCCTGCTGCCGCTGGCCACCTTGGAGCTTTTTGTGAGTTTTCGAGTTCATCTTCATATCTACCATCAACCACTCTGTGATTCTCAATAAGTTTATCATGTTCTAATTTCCTTTTTGTTAGGGCTACGATGTAGCCTAGCCATGAATACCTTATTTTTGTGTTTATGTTAATTTGATATTATTTTCCATGTTAAGTATCTTTTACCGTTCTTAATACTTTGAGTGCTTGATCACCACTTAATTGATTTGATGCTTGAGTTGACAATAGGAATATCCAACTTAGGATTTTGCTTCTAGTAATTGATATCACAGGTTACTTGAGTGAATTGGAAGATTAATCGAGGCTTGTATGGTTTCCATAAATTTCCATAGAACTTAATGGGTTTCTACTTCTTAATTCTTCATCTAGGCATAGAGTGGGACGGTTGTAGGGATACTTTTGGTATAGACAGGCATGTCATATTAAATAATTAAGGGAAATTTACCATTAACATGGATAATAATTAGGATTAACTGGCTACAGGAATATGGTAGAATTGGCTATGGTGAAATCGGAACCCTAGAGCTCATACCATCAGTGTTTGCCGAATTTTATTATTGTTTATGTTAGTTCATTCTTGTTAATCAAAGCCTCACCATTCGAGCATCCAGATAAAGTTTAGGCTTAATCATAATCAGTACTCAATTAATTAGTCTTAGTCTCTGCGGAACGATACTCACTTACCACTACACTATTTTGCTACGATTTTGTGCTCTACAATTTCGTTATCAGTACTCGAATGTCCTCATAGGGTGAATTCATTGGTGGTTGGATTGGAGAAAAAATCGTTGAATTAGTCTTGGATTTGGGTAAAAAAAAATTGTTGAATTTGGGGAGGAAAATAAGAGGTTGGGTGTGTTGAGAATTTGGGGATGGGGTGGCGTGCGCAGTGAGGGAGAAAGCACAAGGCAGGGGTGATTTGGTTTGCTGGGGGTGGTGGGAATGGTGGTTGGGGTGGGCTTTCCTCGCTGTGCGGTTTGGTTGTTTGGGGTTATATCTGGAGATGGGGTGGGAATGGGTTCATCCGAAGAGAGAGAGACGGTGAGGAGATGGTGGTGTGCATGGAGGAGAAGAAGGTGGAGGCAGCACAATTATGATTAAAAATTTGCAAGTGTTACAAAATACTTGTTTATCCAGGGGTGCTATCAGTTCAAAATCTGTTACAATCTCACTTAGCTCAAGCTGAGCATAATCTCATCTTTATATAACTAACAGACTTTCTTCTCTTCTAAGTATCCTAACTAACATTCCCGTGTTATATCACGTGACCATGCCAGCTCATTCAGCACACCTCAGCAATAATACTGTTAACAAGGGTTTGGGTAGCCCTCCTCGCTGGAGCTGAGAGGGTTCGGTTCATAGCCCTCCTTGTATTTTGGAGGCGCCAGTTGGTTTGTGTAAGATTTGCAGAGAGATGTACCAGCATCCGAGCATCCATGCTAAAATGCCTCCAGAATTTAGACGCTATAATCTTCAAGTCATTGGCAATGAGTGCAAATGCTTCAACTTTTGTGAGGGACTTGACAAATCTTATGGAGATGGGTAAGTCTGAAAGCGGGGGGAATGTTGATGCCCAGGTTAGAAGTTCTTCTCCACAGAAATCACCTTTGGCAAGACGCTTGGTGGTGGTTGAAGAACCTCCACTACTTCTTCTAGCACCATTGTTAGTTGTGTAGGTCAACAAAATGCCTTGAGTGATGATGAGCATTTTAACAAGTGGTTCACCCTCTCCAATTATACAGTTGTCTTCTGTATAGCTCACTGGCTTGAGATTGTCAAAGATTTCTTTCAACACTTGATCGTCCATAACTCGAAGCATTGGAACCTAATTTTAAATGTTCATTTAAAAACTTAAACGGTACAACATGTTAAACGAAGAAAAACTAAACTACGAATTATAAAATTAATAAGAAAGGAGACAACTATTTTGGAATTCCAGTACTCCCTTTACTAATTAAAATAACGAAAAATTGAACGCTTTGGAGATGAGGGGAACTTACTTTCTTCATTGTAGGCCAGCAGAGATGTCGCTTAATAAATCTCTTTTGTTCCAAGGAAAGAATAGAGAGGATATTCTCCACATGAACATCTTTGTTTTGTTCAAGTTATTTGTGCACCATTTGCATGATTGGCGCCTTCACATTCTTAGGGATGTCATTTTCAGATAACCAGAATTGTACCTCTAGATCTTCCAATTTCAGCTGCCGTACAATTCTCATCTTGGCTGATGTTCTAGTTACCAACTCCATACATATCTCTTACCCGACAATCATGAGTTCTTTTAACCCTAGTATTTTTTTTTTTGTCCTGACAGGTACATTAGTACTTGTGTAGAACATGAATCTATAAAGTTTGTATTGAAACACAATTTAAATTTCAATGTATTTATACAATTCAGAATAAAGTTTGTCATATAGTTAAATTACCTTGAATTTGCACAACAGTCTTTGCATTCAAAAATATAAACAGACTGTTTCGAATCACAGTCACTAATAACCAAATCTTTCTTTCCAATCTGATTCTCAACAGCCCACCTGCCCAAGGCATAAAAATGATAAAAAGCAAAATTACATGCTTGAATAAATCCCTCATATGTAGTTTAACCATGGTAGAATGATCATGCTTACTCACTTGCGACCCATTTGGAGCTCAAGCTTTGGTGGTCCTGCTTTAGAAAAAGAAGGTGAACTGGTATGACTTTCTTTCTCCTGGGTACCAACGATGCCAGTTCTGTCAGACCGATTCTTTGTCTTCATATCATCTGTTACCTTTCTCAGACCTAGGGGACAAGAAAACCAAATCACATCCCTCAAACATTAACTTATAAATTTTAATTAAAAGAAAAGAAATTACCTGTAGTCACAGGCTTGCCGGAATTAATCTCTTGGAAAACAGCTGTCATCCCTTCTTTAGGGCATGATGATGAAGCCTGAGAAGTTTCGGAATGGAAAAGTGATGCTGATGGAGGAGGTGGAGGAGCAGGGGCACCCGGTGCAGGAGCTTTTGGTTTTGATGGAGCAGCACTGACAGCTTTGCCAGTTGAACTCCAAACTGGACCCAATGGATAGAAACTCTTAACATAATCTCTTAAACCAGGCAAATATAGTTCCTTGAGAGCTTTGGCCCACTCTAAATGATTTTGGGTCTTTGGTTTTATACTCGACAAGAATCTGTATTTTACGAATCACAGAGTCAGCACCTACGCACTGGAAAACTTTACTTTGATGCAATCATTACATGATTGGTGATAATTGATAAATGCTGCAAGAGAAATGACATGTGCAATTAGAGCATGTGATTCTATTCTTTTCATGCAAATTACCAGATTCTCACAGATATGCATAGTACCTTCTTGTTGTAAAATTCAGCCATCTGCCAACTTTCTTCGACATGAGCGATAGGCATGCTCATACCTTGAAAAGGCGAAAGCATAATAAGGGATTGGAAAAATGAATGAGTTCATCTGCTTCTAACACAACTTAGAAATCATTTATTTTGCTTACCACATTCTTTCCCTGTATAGGCAATCCAAGCCAAAGCTGAGAGACTGTCAACAGCACTCTTCAAGTGGTTGAAAAAATCAGACCGCCTCCCTTCTGTCAGTGCATTTGCCTTTGTGATAACCTCATTCAGAGGCTTCAGAAATTCAGCCAACCCTGCATTGTCAGGTTTCTGCACAACAACGAGCATTCCCATTGAACATAATGAATTTCATTTCACAAGGAAAAGTACAAGATAGAAAACATTTAAAGTAGATAAGCTCACACTCCTTGCTACTACTAACATTCACAATATCCTAAGAATTGTAACATTAATCATTTGAGTCGCCCCAAAAGTCAGCAACACCAAAGTTTGAACAGGAACATTGATCGTTGCCCAACTATGTTATAGCTGATAGATCCAAATATCGTATTTTCTTTTCCCCAATTATCGCTAACATTTCATCGGTAACATTTCTTTTCCCCATCAACTGCTCACCAAGATGAAATGAACACGCACCAATCCGATCCAAACCCAACAAGATAGCACATTCCTTTCATGGTCCTTTACATAATGGATAACGTTTACGACCCAATCAATATTTAACACCAAACACACGTTTTTTAAAATCCAATCAACATTTCATAATCAAAACATAAACCTCGTCGAATCTTTATACTAACCAAACAATCCATAAGTAAATCTGAAAATTCAGCACCCAAAAAAAAACCACATAAATTCACACTCAAAACTACTAGCGCAAAGAAAGCATTACGATTTATGAGTGAGACTGACCTTTGTTTGCTTCACCTGAATCAGCAGGTCCTTCTGAACAGAAAAAGCCTGCTGGAGAACCTTGGTGAGACGTCCAAGACCAGTCCCCCAATCTTGTCGGCCACGGCCGAAACCCTACCCAGATACTGCCGAATCAGATCCTCATAGGCCAAAATCGACGGGTCCAGCGGCCCGTCGTCGCCACTCGCCGCCGCGGACGCCGCACCGCCCGACAGCGACAGCGACTCTAGGCGCGCCACAGCCGATTCCAGCCTCTGTATAAGCTTCTTCTCCATAGCCGCAAGCTCAAAGTCTCTGTGTGTCTTCTCTGTCTTTGTCCCTCTCTACGGTTAGATTAGATCTGGTGGATTTGGTGTGGCCGTTAATTAGTAGAGAAATGACTTCCTTCGCTTTTTCTTTTTTTCCTTTTATATTTTTAATATTTGGGGAAATTTTTTTTTTTTTTTACACCGAAAGGTGAAAGGGGGATTCTGATTTGGCGGGTGTTAATCTGAGTCTTCGCGCGCGGTTTTTGGGGGTTTGGCCTTAGGAGACGTGGGGACACGTGGAGGACAGAGAGAGAATCTTGGCTGTTCGTGCGTTGTTAAACACCTTGCCTGAAAGTAATTAACTTGTGCTAACTCAAATTATTATTTTTAATTTGTGGGATATCATCAGACAAAAACAACAAATTTCCGAGGGACGGTGTAAGGTGGGACCCTTCAAATTTATCTGGTCTCATACTCATTTTTTTTATTTATAAACTTTTAATAGTTTCATTTTATTGTCGCGTTACATGAGTTGCTCTCATACATATATAACCCATAATAATTTCCGTACTCTCTAATACAATCAAATTTTTTTATTTATCAAAGTCTAAAAATAATAATTAAAAAAATACATTAATTAAGTACGGAGTTGATTTCCTCACTCTCTTTTTCTCCATTTACACTCCTTTTTATTTTAAAATATTTTTTAATCAATTTTATTTTTTTAGTTTTTCCTCATTCCTATTATACCCTTACCTACAGTAATTTATTTTTACTTCACTTTTATATTATTATTATTATCTTTTAAAACTTAATTTACTTACACCCCATTTTCAATGGATGGATGAATTCTTTAAAATTATTATTTTAAAAACAAACAAAATATTTTCCCCAGCAACAACCCCCTCTCTCTCCCCCTCTCTTCGTCAACCCCCTCCTCCTCCTCCCATATCAACCCAACCCCACATAGCCACCCACCCACCGATAGCCATCGCTGCTCCAACGCACCCATCACCACAAACGACCTTACCGCCCGATAGTCAAGCCACACTCAAACCCCAAAACTCTTTTTTTTAAAACCCCGGATCTGGATTTGGTGGTTGAAGAAAGAGGGGGAAAGAGAGAAAGAGAGGGATAGAAAAGGTTTAAAGATCTTAGCCATAGCTACCAGTATATGGATGATTGATGTTATTGGGTTCCTTTTACTTCTTTTGGTTATGTTTTTGGAGGAGAAGCTAACAAAAAGTGAGGAAGAAAATAGAAAAGGTCCTTTGAGCCTTTGCCATTGGAGCTTCTGTGTTGGCTTTTTAGACCTTCGCGAATCACAGGGCCATAAACAGTTGATTTGCTGGGCTTGGTTTTTTTGGTCGAAGAAAGAGGGGAAACATAGAGGGGGAGAGAGCAGACGTAAGGGTGGGTGTGTAGGAGAGAAGAGAACCCGAGGGTGGGTGGGTTTGGGATATTTTTTTTTGGTTTAAAAATAGGGTTAATGGTTTTATTTGGCCATCTCCAGTTATAGGGCTAAATGGACTAAAAATTTAGCCCCCCAAAATATTAATTTTTTAAATAATAGTGTAGAGCTAAATTTTTCCATCTCCAGCCATACAGGGTTATATTTTAGGATCCTTCATATTTTATTATTTTGAAAAGAGTGCAGTTAAACGAACCCTAAAATTGACTTAGTACACCTTACTATCAAACTATTTATTGAATTACTAATTTATCCTAATATAAAATGACCAAAAAAGATATATTGAATTGTGAAACAAATGTAATTTTAATAAGTACACCCTCTTCACTATATTCAACCCTAATATTCGGTGGGGCAACGTTGAACGCCATGAATCCAACCCAACCCCACCACCATCGCCCCTCCCCCTCTCTCTCTCATCAAAATTCTCTTATTTGCTCTAAAAGGTTTGCAATGAGTCAGAATTTTCCATGTGTATGTGGTGTTCGTCAATTAGATTTAGTTTTCCCAGAAAATGCATTCAACCCACCCAAAACAATAAGGGAAATTGGCGGCTTTGCCCCCGGCTCACCTAATTTATTCAATAATATCCCCATTTTGAAATCCAATCACAAATACCCCCTATAAAAACTCCCTATTGACAGTCTATTGCCCATCTGTCACTTTTTTTTTTCTTCTCAGTCGTTACTCTGCCTCTTCCTCTTCTTCCTTCTCCCAAACCTCACAAAATCCACCTCAACCATATAATCTCCTCTAACTCTATCTCCTCTTAGTTATACCCACCTCCACCATAGAATCTCCCCTCCTCTCCTCTCTTCTCTCTCTCTCTCTCTCTCGCTCGCACCCACATCGGCGACAGTCACTGTCACCTCCTCAGAAACCCTAACCCACATCAGCTATGACGATCTTTCCACCTCCATCTCTCACTCTCTGTCGGCTCTTTCAACCTCCATGCCTAGAGATGGCGTCTCAGGTAGCCAGCTTGGCTTTTCTCCTAAATATTTGGGTTTTCTTCTCCTTGTTTCAATTTCATATATGGGTTTGGGTTTTTGGTACTTGATGTGAGTTCAAGTCCCTCCAAGTCAAATTTGGGTGAGATTGTACAGAAATTTGTTGAAACATAATTGTGGGTTTAATTTAAAATTTACTCTCTCTATATTTTAAGCTTGTGTAGAGAATGTTATTTCAGTGAGATTATACAAGAACTTTTTGAACCAAAATTTTGGGATTGTGCAATAGATATTTCTCAGTTTGTCTTAAGGAATATTATGCTTGACGCTTGTCCAATCTACAATGATTTTGAAGATTTTCTATTGCTTATTGAATTGGATTATTGAGTTAGGTTTTTATTTTGAAAAAAAAAACGATTAAAGAGACACAGTTATTTGGTTCAATGGTCTCTTGATTCAATGATCTGAATTTGTTTGTTCTGTTTTGGAATGTGATTTTTGAATGAACTATATAAATTGATTATGTCTTGAGGTGGAGGATATCTCCAAAAGTGACTGTGGAGTTTGTAAGTTTTATGAGAATACCGATATTTTAACATAAGTTTGATACTGTAAAGTTGGCAGATGTTGCACATAAGGAAATCAAATACTTGTGATATGCTACCCCAAAATACAAAGAACTATATACTTATCTCCCAGTTGGTGTGTCTTGTGCAAAGAAGCCTGTGAGATTGGTATTTATATTTCCTTGCTTTGCTCTTTCCTTCACCAATTTGGAGTAGGTTTCAGAATGTGTTTGGCCAAGAAACTGTTATTCTCTGCTGGTCGAAGATTTTCTGGGTATTGGTGTGAATATGAAGACTACTACTTGGCATTGTGCAGTTGGGTTGTTTGGGTGGTGAGAAGAATCTTTGATGACAATTATTGCATATTAGATTAACCTCTCTTTGAGCATCTTTGTCTAAGAAATTTAGGGATATTCCGTTTGGTGTATTTGTCTTAATTGGGGTGAGTTTTTAGTCGTGCAACCTTATCTTCTTTAAATACAGGAGTAGCTTTTGCATGAACTTCTTATCCATCTTTCATTTTTTTCTCTTCTGTGGTAATTTCCGTTTCCTAAAAAACAAGAAGCCTTTATCCTAAGAGCATTAGTGCTAAGATGTTCACTCATGGTTTGGATTTGCTTAACTGTAGTGATTCTCTAGTTCATTTTAAGTAATGCTTCTGTTTCAATTTCTACAAATATAGGTTCTCAGCAAATGTCTTCTGTTGCTTGTAGGTACTTTGGAGCATGCTTCGGTCTTACAATACACATTATAAGAAGTCAAAAACAATCATGTCAATGTTTTATTCATACCCATTGATTGGACTGCTGAATGTTGCTGTAAGTTATTGCGGTAGATGCAATGTTATTTATTTTTTATGATATTACTGGCAATATTATCATAAACTTTTTCTTATCCAAAAGTCACATAATCAATACAACTGAAATGACTGTATTAAACATTCTTATGCTGGACAGAACACAAAGAAGCACCTGACACAGAGAGTCCAGAATTTGGACGATAAATTGCTGGAGCAGAAAGAGATCTCAAAGTCGATTATGGAGAATGTATGTCATTTTCTGCATATTATGAGCTTTTAGTTCTTAATTCATAAATTCAAATTAAAAAACTTCTAGTTTGATGAGGCTTAAGCAAAAACTTCTGACATCATCAATATGGATTTACTCAATTCTTACATTTTTGGAATACTGTGAGATCCTTACACGTAATAATAATATTTTTTCTGATTGTGTAGAAGGCTATTGGGTAAGGACTTGACTAGTTTGAGCTTGAAAGAATTGCAGCAACTAGAACAACAATGAAATGAAGGATTATTGTCAGTGAAGGAGAGGAAGGTTCTATTATATTTTCCTTTTTCATGTTTTTTCCTTTCAGTTATTCAGTAGAGATGTCAGATTATGTTGCAGATTGTAACATGTACTAATTCCTGCAATCTGAAAGGCCTGAATATATATTCTACTATTTCAGGAGCAATTACTAGTGGAGCCACTAGAGCAATCAAGAGTACAGGTACGTGGAAGCACAACCCAATTTTTTAGTCTTTTTTAAAGTTAAAGCTGTAGTAGTAGCACTGCATAGTTTATGCTGAAGTATCACTTTCTATAGAACTAAAGAAGAAAATTCATTTCTCCAAACATATGAAAGCTGCAGTTTTTCTTGAAGTTTACTAAAGATACTATTTTGTTTCGATTAAGCTACTTTTACTTTGAAGTATGGATAATCACAATGATTTAGAGCAAAAGAAAAGAAAAAATAAAAAGAGGAAGGGATATGACTATGAAAAGTGACAAGAAAAGGAAGAAAGTGACTAATCTATAATGTAAAGTTTTTCCTTATATACTTATGTTCTGGTTTTTAAAAGCTTGGCTTTCTGGTATAAGTTGCACAATGACCTTGCATCTACACTGGTATGTATAGAAAATACTAAGTTTATTTATTTATTATCAACAATGTTATCCATTACAGAGTCTCCATTACAATGACCTTGCATCTACACTGGTATGTATCGTATGTCAATGGCCATTTGGTCTAATAACAGAGTCTGCACTTCATTGAAAGTAATCCTGAATTCAAATCTCATGGACATGACAATTGTTATCCATCCTTATATTAGCATGAATTGATGTTGACCTTTGAAATGATAGTTGGAGTTGCACATCGATTCATATTCAAAAGGAAAGTAATTCTATCCCTCAATGAATCTGAAGAATATGCCGTCGAAAAATTCACAAAATCTGAAGAATATAACCATGAAATGGTTGAATGTTTCAACAACGGCTTCGAAATGTTCCGAGATTATGCTTCGGTCATCTCACCAGACTACAATTAGAGTGAAATTGATGTAGTTGGTGTCTGGGAGGTGCTGAATATGGGTGCTGAGGGAATGGCTTATCATAGCCTCGTGCATGTAGCGAGGAGAAAGGACAAAGACATGGATCTTTTGATGGACCTGTAGTAAGGGTAAGTGCTGCTTCAGTTCATCTCACCCGAGTACATGGATCTTTTGTTGCCTTCGTTTTCCCTTCGCGGATAGTATTGTTAAGGTTCGGTGGCGATTTCTTTTGCATGTGTAAAATGTAGTCTGTAATGGATGTGTGTGTATTGTATGTAGATTCACTTAATATTGCTGTTCTATTGCATTTATATTGCCTTAATATTGCCTTTGTATTGCATAGATAGTGTATGCATATTGCCACCCTATTGGATGTATATTGTAGTACTATTGCTATTGTATTGTCCTTATATTGCTCTAATATTGCCTATGTAGTGCACGTATATTGGCCTAATATTGCTATTATATCGTATGTCAATGGCATTTGGTCTAATAACAGTCTCCACTTCGTTGAAAGTAATCCTGAATTCAAATATCACGGACACGACAATTGTTATCCATACATACCTCACTTTAAAACAACAATAAAAAGAAGCTGTTATCTCCTTCAACAACTATATGTAGTCAAACACATAGGAAATTTCACCTTGTATTTGCCCCACATCTGGCCTATGCATCGGCTGAATTTGTAATCACAAAAGAAGGTATAGTCGGAGTACCATGGTAACTGTGTAATAAAGGAATTGTAAGAACTTTAATGTTTTGGATCCATTTGGAATTACATTCCAGGCCCTTTAATTTCGCACAGAAATGATAATAGCAATATGGACACAATACCGGTACAATAAAAGTACAATATAATGGCAATATGGAAGCAATACAGCATGCTGTAGCAATGCAACCCAAATTATGCAAATGTAAAAGAAATCCCATTCAACAGAACACGAAACCCACCAGAAATAAACGTCAAGTTTACATGACCTACCAAAGCAACAGACATCTGGCCTATGCATCGGCCGAATTTGTAATCACAAAACAAGGTATAGTCGGAGTACCACGGTAACTGTGTAATAAAGGAATTGTAAGAACTTTAATGTTTTGGATCCATTTGGAATTACATTCCAGGCCCTTTAATTTCGCACAGAAATGATAATAGCAATATGGACACAATACCGGTGCAATAAAAGTACAATATAATGGCAATACGGAAGCAATACAGCATGCTGTAGCAATGCAACCCAAATTATGCAAATGTAAAAGAAATCCCATTCAACAGAACACGAAACCCACCAGAAATAAACGTCAAGTTTACATGACCTACCAAAGCAACAGACATCTGGCCTATGCATCGGCCGAATTTGTAATCACAAAACAAGGTATAGTCGGAGTACCATGGTAACTGTGTAATAAAGGAATTGTAAGAACTTTAATGTTTTGGATCCATTTGGAATTACATTCCAGGCCCTTTAATTTCGCACAGAAATGATAATAGCAATATCGAAGCAATACCAGTACAATAAAAGTACAATATAATGGCAATACGGACGCAATACAGCATGCTGTAGCAATGCAACCCAAATTATGCAAATGTAACAGAATTCCCATTCAACAGAACACGAAACCCACCACAAATCAAAGGCAAGTTTACATGACCTACGAAAGCAACAGAAATCATATTGTCTAAGATACATTGCGCAATGGAGGTGGGGATGGGGATGAGAATGGCATACCCACCCCCGATTTGACCAACTGAATCAGAAAATTTGAATACACAATATATGCCCAAAAATGACAGATGTTAACAACAATGTAGCACATAGAATACACAAATACATACCAAATTATGAAAATTTAACATAATTCACAATCCACAGAACACCAAACCTAATACAAATATAATTCAAATTCACACTCCATAACAAACCAACACAATTCATAATATATGTCCAACATTAGGTAGTGGAACATTGTTTTTACAGGTGCTTTTATTGTGGCCTGTGCCACTGCACCTTGAGCATTTTCTTCTTATGATATCCTCTCCTTGCGAGGGAATCCTTAACTTCTTTCGTCGACCTGGCATGACCTTTGCATTTGGAGGACGCACAACTCTACTTTGGACATCTTCAGGAATGACCCACAACTCTTGAGGCTGTACCGGATAGATGGTATCTGAATAAGCATCCAACCATGTATTTCGAGTGTAATAACGAGAAGCCATGGAGTATACATTTAGTTTCAAGAAACGGCAAACTGCAACTACATGCTTGCAAGGTAGTTGCTCAAGCTGAAACTTCCTACAACTACAAGTGTTATTCGTCAAATGTACGTGGCCGTCCATATCACCATCCACGACATTATACTCTACGTGATTCAGTTTCACAACATTCATCCTTGAAGCACATTCCAACCTGCGTCTCAACTTTTTCTCGCCAAAGTCAGGGCACAATGTTGATGTACATTTCAAAGCAAAATCACGACGTTTACTGAACCATTTCACAAGCAGATTTATGATTTCATCAATCAAATGCACCACAGGTAGCATCCTTGCGAACCGAAGGGCTGAATTGATTGACTCCGCAATATTTGTTGTCATTACATTGTATCGACGTCCATCCATATGAGCTCTAGACCACTTGTGTAATCCTGCACTTTCAAGATATTGAGCAACCTCGTCATTTCCCTTGATCTTGTGAAAATGACGATCAAATTCAGCGATACCATAAGATTTCGCAGCTTGTTCAAAGTATAGCAATAATTTATCACGTTTTTTCAATTTGAAAGTGCGTTTCATGTTCCCCTTCATATGGTAAAGCCATATGCCATGTTGCGCCGTTGGAAAAATGTTGTGCCACACATTTTCTATGCTAATATTCCGATCAGAAATAATCACAAGATTTGGACACTCACCAATAGCTTCATGAAGCTTGCTGAAAAACCAATGCCATGATGCATCCGTCTCTAAATCCCCAATTCCAAAAGCAAGAGGATATATATTTCGATTTCCGTCAAATGCATTGGCAACAAAGAGGACACCTTTATACTTACATTTTAAATGTGTGGCATCCACAGCAATGACTGGCCGCATTGAAGATTGAAACCCTCTAATACATGCCCCAACAGCCATAAAAAAATACAAAAAGTGATTGTTCTCATCGGTGTGGATGTATGTCCTTGTGCCAGAATTCGCACGCTCTAATTCATGACAATAAGCTGGAAGGAGAGAATATGCCTCCTCTACTGAACCTCTAGTGGACATTAGAGCTAACTCCCTCGATCTCCAAGCTTTGCAATAATTAATGGTGACACCAAAGTTTTGTTTCACATCTCTGATTATATCACTTGGTGTGTATATTGTGCGAGAATCTTTCAATTTCCGCTTCACTGCATTACCAACGAGTTTAGCACTTGCGTGACGATGCTTGTCATGTATAAAACTCATATCACATTCATGGACCGGATTATATTTCACAATCATGAAGTTCTTTTCTCCATAACTAGATGCACGAAGCCGCCATGGGCATGGACCTTGAGAACAAACCACAACCAATCGACTCTTGCAAGACTGCTTCACCTTAAATTCAAAGTGACCTCTTACTGCCGCCAACTGTAACTTCTTGGATAGGGCTTCCTTACTAGAGAAAATTTGCCCAACTTCCAATTTTGGATCCCAATTATTCCGTGAATACGCGCTTTCAATATCTTCTTCTTCATCATTTACAATACCCAAATTGTACACGTTTTGTTCACCCATTTGCCTCCAATTATGTCGAATAGAAAGTTCAGACGTTGTTCCGGAACCCACCACACCCACTTGTGAAAATGTCTCCAAATGGGCCAAAATAGGAGGGGCTGAGTGCATTTGCAAGCCATTCATTTCCGTACCATTATCACCACCATGCACCCCCTCCACCCCTGTAAAATCAATCATGTCTAAATATTGTGTTCCAAAATCACCATGTACATCACCATTGCTTTCAACTATGGCATTTGAAGAACAGGCCATCCGACTCATATCCGGCGTGATATGCATACGATCACCTACGACATTTGTCACTCCTTTGTCTTCTATGCTCACCAGTAAAGGAGCCACTTTCGAAGGAATTACGTCACAAATGTACTTAATAAAAAATTGAACATCATCATTGTCCTCAATCTTGATATGCTTACACTCATTCGAGGATATTGAAACTAAGAACTTTAAACAAAGCTTGACTTCCCTGCTGTCTGTATTAACAATCTTATGCACCCGTTCCAAAAGCTCACCAAATGTGATGTTTCGCGAAACTATTATGCCTTTTGTGTCACCCCCTTCATATGTGCACATCTTCTTTGAGGTTACCCATTTTCCATTGTAGCAAACCAAAATTGCAATTGTGTCCATTTCTGACCATCAAAAAATTTCCTTTTGTTAACACATGTAAAGCTACCAATAAAAAATCTATCAACTAGTGGATAAACCATATAGATAAAACATCAATAACCAACAATTTTAAAACATCAGTATTATGCAAAGTGAAACGGTTCAGCTAGTATAGCTGTGTTTCAAGCTCCAGCAAGGAAGGCATGTATCAAGAACTCTTCAAGTTAAATCCAACTCAAAGTCATTAACCTAGGGTATCCTATTACTAACTAACTACTTACAAATTGACAAACCTTGACTGTCCAAGATTATTTCATATTGAATATCATACCACCCAAAAGAGTGAATACATTACTTTCAAGGAGATCTGCAAGTCCAAGTCTCAATCACAAAACAGTGTATACGTCATTTCAAAGACAAATCATAAGCACAATAAAATGTATCCAAGTCCAAGAGCTTAACAACCACATGAAATAGTTGGTAAATTTCATTCAATAACAGAAACAGCAAGCCACAACAGAAACCCATTAATATCTCATTCAAAACATTGAAAGCAATCATCCAATAATCTCAATCAATCAAAAAAACCCAAAACCCAAAATAAAAAAATAAAAATTCAGAACTCACCACAGTGAAGATCGACGATGACGGTGCCGTGGCTTTGTGGTGGAAGTCGACAACGGAGGTGGCAAGTCAAGACTGTGGCTTCATTATGGAGGCCGACAACGGAGGTGGCGAGTCGTGCCTTAGCTAGGGTCCTATTCCAAATTTGGGGTTCAACCTTGAGGTTGAAATCAGCTCCTAGTTGGAAGACATAACAAAGAGGAGATAGAGTTAGGGGAGATTCTATGGTTGAGATGGATTTTGTGAGGTTTGGCAGAAGGAAGAAGAGGAAGAGAAAGAACAACGATTGAGAAAAAAAAAAAGTAAAGGAAGGGCAATAGGCTGTCAATAATGAGTTTTTATAAGGGGCATTTGTGATTGAGTTTCAAAATAAGGATATTAATGAATAAATTTGGGGTTCCTCTCCAATCATCAACTTAATTGCAAAAACCATCTTTCCCTGCACGCCATTATTATTAAAACAAAATTCAGTCCGTTGCAATCTGGACAATAACAAGCAATACACAATTCAACGGCCTATTATAGGATATTAAGTGAAAAATAAACACAAATATAACCATTCATTAACACAATAACCATACAGTACATTAGCAATATAACAGCAAATAACAGCAATATAACAGCAATATAATGGCAATATAACAGCAATATAACAGCAATATAATAGCAACATAACAGCAATACGACATTAAAATCAGAGGAACACTGGTGTACCACATCAGAATCACACTATACAGATCTACTACATAAAATGGAAAATCCCAAGTTTCAAGATTCACATATCCAGACCAATCTAAGTGCAATTGGTACAAACCCAGATGAATGAGCATGGATATTCAACAACACCTAACCCAAACCAATTACAGCCAAACCAAATTTAACACAACCCCAAACAATCAAGGAGAAAAAAAGCCAAATATTTAGGAGAAAAGCCAAGCTGGCTACCTGAGACGCCATCTCTAGGCATGGAGGTTGAAAGAGCCGACAGAGAGTGAGAGATGGAGGTGGAAAGATCGTCATAGCTGATGTGGGTTAGGGTTTCTGAGGAGGTGACAGTGACTGTCGCCAATGTGGGTGCGAGCGAGAGAGAGAGAGAGAGAAGAGAGGAGAGGAGGGGAGATTCTATGGTGGAGGTGGATTTTGTGAGGTTTGGGAGAAGGAAGAAGAGGAAGAGGAAGAGCAATGACTGAGTAGAAAAAAAAAAAGTGCCAAATGGGCAATAGACAGTCAATAGGGAGTTTTTATAGGGGGTATTTGTGATTGGATTTCAAAATGGGGATATTATTGAATAAATTAGGTGAGCCGGGGGCAAAGCCGCCAATTTCCCAAACAATAATCATTTGATATTTATCTACGACGTTGGTGGTTTCAAGTGAGCATATTCCCAGACGGCTCTTACACTTGTCCACTAGAACTCCAGCTCCTCACCCTTTGATGAATATGATGACAATTATGTTGCTGTTTGCACCACAAACACCAACTTCCAACAACTCCAATACAACCTATTTCTTCTTAATTAGATACCCTGGGGGGTTGATAGCAATCTCAACAGTACTAAGAAACAAACCCAATTTGGAATTTTCCTTCTTCCACTAGTTGAAGGGAGATGGGTTCCAATCCAACACAATATTAGGGTGTATCAGGGATATTTTTGGTAGTTAAATAAGGTGTACTTAGTTAATTTTATATTTTGATTTAAATATTAGGGTGTATTTAGATCATAAGGTGTACTTAATTAATTTTAGGGTTTGTTTAGCAACACTCTTTTGAAAATGCTTTAAATAAGGCAAGTGGGGGAGTGCTTTAATATTTGATGATTGAAAAGCACATGGTGGGGTCCACTATGAATTTGGCCTAGGCCAAAGCTTGGCTACATTTGGCCCAGTTGGAGGGCTAAAAGGCCAAATGTGGCCCTCCAAATTTGGCCAAAATTTTATTTAGCCCATGGCTGGAGATGGGTTTTGCATTAATTTAAGGCTATATTTGGGATATAGCCCATGGCTGGAGATGGCATTAGTCCCCCAATTTTGACCAGATTTGCATTTGAGTACCTCAATTTTCAAAATTATACCCACGGTCCTTTAACTTTAGTTACGTTTGGATTACTAGTCCCACCGTTCCTTCTGCCAATTTTTTCGTTAAATTCAGGGGTAGATGAGTCTTTTCAGGTTGATTTTATTATCCCCCAACTTGCCTACCCTCTGAAATAGACCTTCGCCGAAAACCTAAAGAACCAAAAATTGTAATCCATTTCTTCAACTTGCATATTGTCTGAGTAAAAGTTGGAATAGTCAAGTTTGGAAGTTGGAATTGTCCTGAATTTTTCAAACTGTTTCTCAGCCTCTTTATTCTTCCTCAACATAGTATAAATGATCCGTTGACACAGATAAGGCTTGAAATCTCTCGGTTCTTCCCTCAGAAATAAATTTTTGGGAGCATTTTAAGAAGAGCAAGGATCTAGTCTTCGTGATGCAATTAATTGTTGGGGCTGAATCAATTTAAGTTGGTCTTTTCCATAGAAGAATTTTTGCATTGAAGCATAACCCGGACTAAAACAAAAACATAAAAATTTCAGTTGTCTTTTCCAAATGCAACAAAATCTGTAGAATTGTAATCACCAAGTAGGCTGTTATATATAGGTAAAAACGAAAATACCTGCTCGAGGTGAGCGAAAGCATACTCAAACAAAGAGGCTGTCAACCAAATGCTGAAAGCCATATTTACAGTTTCATAGCCGATTTCTGATCTCCAGTCTCCAAATGAGACATAAACAAAGTTGTAAGCAAAAACAGGTAAAGAAACAGACCCTCACATCTAACTTGTTCCCCTGCTTCTTGCACCCCTCCATTGCCTCTTCCACTCTCTTCACCACATTCTCCAATTTCTCGGCAGACTGCGAAACAGACATCACAAGACCATGATAGGCCTCAACTCGCAAAAGGTCTTTGGCCAAAATCTCCTCGAACTCACTGGTAGCGAGTTCAAACTCACCCATGTTGTTATGAACATTGGCTTTCAGCAATTGCCACTCATAGTCTTCAGGTTCGAGCTCGATCAAGCGGTCTAGCACCTGAATCGCTTCGGTCAATTTGTGGGCTTCGATCCTAACCAAAAGTGAGGAAGAAAATAGAAAAGGTCCTTTGAGCCTTTGCCATTGGAGCTTCTGTGTTGGCTTTTTAGACCTTCGCAAATCACAAGGCCATAAACAGTTGATTTGCTGGGCTTGGTTTTTTTGGTCGAAGAAAGAGGGGAAACATAGAGGGGTAGAGAGCAGATGGAAGGGTGGGTGTGTAGGAGAGAAGAGAACCCGAGGGTGGGTGGGTTTGGGATATATATTTTTGGTTTAAAAATATTATTTTTAAGGAATTCTTTATTATTATTTTTCACATATCAGCACCTCTCCAAAGTGCTCACTTGCCACATCATAAAGGGTAAAATAGGAAAAAGAAAGAACAAAAAAGAGCAAAATTAATTAAAAAGCATTAAAAAAAATAAAAAGGAGTGTAAGTGGAGAAAAAGAGAGTGGGGAAATCAGCTCCCATTAAGTAATACAAATTTGCATATGTCATTACACTCGAGTTCAAACCCCCTCTATATACATTAGTGTAATTTACGGAAAAATGACTCGATACATATAAGGAACCAAACGATGTCTTTCTACCGTCCTTCAAGTGGACTGGATGAGTCATAATAGTCAGCCCTCCTCGATGGAGCTGAGAGGGTTCGGTTCATAGCCCTCCCTGTATCGTGGCAACGCCAATTGGTTTGTACAAGATTTGCAGAGGGTTGTACCGGCATCCGAGCATCCATGCTAAAATGCCACCAGAATTTAGTTGCTATAATCTTCAAGTCATTGGCCATGAGTGCAAATGCTTCAACTTTTGTGAGGGACTTGACAAATCTTGTGGAGATGGGTAAGTCTGAAAGCGGGGAGAATGTTGATGCCCAGGTTAGAAGTTCTTCTCCATAAAAATCACCTTTGGCAAGATACTTGATGGTTGAAGAACCTCCACTACTTGTTCCAGCACCATTATTAGTTGTGTAGGTCAACACATCGCCGTGAGTGATGAAGAGCATTTTAGCAAGTGGTTCACCCTCTCCAATTATATAGTTGTCTTTTGTATAGCTCATTGGCTTAAGATTGTCAAAGATTTCATTCAACACTTGATCGTCCATAACTCCAAGCATTGGCACCTAATTTTAGATGTTAATTAAAAAACTTAAACGGTACGACATGTTAAACGAAGAAAAACTAAACTACGAATTATAAAATTAATAAGAAAGGAGAACTATTTTGGAATTCCAGTACTCCCTTTACTAATTAAAATAACGAAAAATTGAATGCTTTGGAGATGAGGGGAACTTACTTTCTTCATTATAGGCCAGCATAGATGTCGCTTAATAAATCTCTTTTGTTCCAAGGGAAGAATATAGAGGATATTCTCCACATGAACATCTTTGTTTGTTTCAAGTTGTTCGTCCACCTTTTGCATGATCGTCCCCTTCATATCCTCAGGGATGTCATTTTCAGATAACCAGCGTTGTACCTCTCGATATTTCGTTTCCTGCTGCTGTATATTTCTCATCTTGGCTGATGAACTAGTTACCAACTCCATACATATCTGTTACATGACAATCATGAGTTCTTTTAACCCTAATTTCCATGTCAACACCATCTAGCTTTGCCAATGACCATTTTGTCAAACGACATCTAGTCTCTATATAATTTTTTGATTTTATTTTTTATAAAAAAAATATCACCATCTAGCTTTATTAAGCCAAAATAATTGTTTGATGAACTCCAAGATTGAGATCCTTACAACAAAACTCCAAGAGCCCATTTGGGAGAAATTCTGCCCTCCTAAAATCACTTCAGGGGAGAAACATATCTTATGTCATTCTCCATAAAATCACTTAAAACCACTTAAAGTGATTATATGGAGAAGTATTTTTTGCTTATCCAGAACCACTCCCATACGAACCCTAAGTTAATTAAGATACATTATGTTTAATTTAGAAGTTCTGGCACCAACCTTCAAATTTGTAGGGAGGTATAGTAGAACCAGGAGCAAGCCACTTAGAGAAATAAAAATGGCAAAGATATTTTCCCATGTATAGTTACTCGTCTCGAGGTTTTGCCCAAGAGAACTGCAGAATCGAAACAGAAGAAATATATTCAATGTACTGCAAGTAATAAATTCAATGTGCTGCAAGTAATAAAATATTCTAGGACCTCTCATCTATGTTAAAGACATTACAAGTTAAAACACCATTTATACATATGTGTGTGTGTGTGTGTGATGTTAGGCAAGGTAAAAGAGTAACGTTAGGATCTAGACAGTTGTAAATTTGTTCCTTCTAAAAAATACAGTAATGCAAAATTATGTTCAAACCTTAGATTTCGCAAGCCCCACCAGAAACAATGAAATAATTTTTTCGGTAAATTTGTTGACTCCAACACACCAGACTGAACAGCCTCAGCAAACATACCAAAATCGAAGGGTGTTGCATTAGTATTGTGTGGATTCATAGAGCATAAGTCGTTCAGAAATGTGATGTTTCTGATTGAACGACCATTGCAGTAGAAGGTAGTAGGTTCACATCCATTGTTGTTTCGACAAGCATTTTGCCAGCAAGCCGTCTCTCGCTGGATAGCTAAAAAGTACCAGAAAGCTCCAAATACCTAAGAACATCAACAAGTTAGCGAACAAACTTTTGAGAAAAGTTTCTGCAAAGTATATATAATTCATAGGAAATTAAATGATGTTTATTTTGTTCATAAATTGGTGACAAGGTTTCCAGCCAAGAAATCCAACCAAAACTTGGAAACTAAATGGAGCATCACTTGAGATAAATTACTACATGAAGATTGAAACTTACATGACTAGCAAGGATGTACAAAAAGAAACTGAAAGCGCCTTGAAATAAAATCCATATCTCAGTCTCTCTAGCAGGAGTCTTGTTGAGTTTGGTACACAATAAGTAGATACGAAGAACTCGTGGTACATATTGCAACAGAGCAAGAACAGCCAAAAACTTCCTCGTATTCAAAGAACTAGAGTCCATGAAGATAAGGATCGCTGCCTGGACACAGTGCAATGGATTAAGCCAACAGTTAATTTAGCTTATATTCACATATCCGAATTTCAAATACTTTTAAAAGAGAGATTGGTAAACCAATTTTCTCATACCTGTGGAATGGGAAGAACCGCTAAAATGTCAATTAAGATGTGTGATGAGATCCTCCAAATCCTGTTAGCCATTGCCAAAGCATCTTCAACTAATATGGTTCCTTTTGTCAAAACTATGGTATGGAGATATGATCTCCCCATGACCCTAAATGTTGGAACTTTAGGTTCGGCATAAATTTGAATAACAATGTTCACTACATAAAATAGATCCATTGTCGATCGTAGTGAAATAACCGCTCCCTTCAAACTGTTGTCCAACCCGATGCACTTCGTATCCGTGTTGACGATAGGAATATAAAAGAATAAAGGATCTATTAAGACCCCCAATACACATGATGCCAAAAATGCCCTCTTCCACTTTGAAAGAAATGACCGACCTCGATAAAAAATGCTCTCTACTATTGTTGGCCATCCTCTCCTTGGTCTATAACCTTCATCTACAGTCGCAGATTCCTCAACCCAACTGAAAACACATCATAAACAACATATCAAAATCAGGTACTACAAATATATTAAATTTTATATGATATAACCTTCATCTATGGTGCTGAAAAAGATATAACAATCAAATGTTGATGCACAAAATTGGATCAAAAAGGAAGAAAAATAAACGATATAGTTCACTCATATTATAACCCGTGTATACGCATATTGGATCAACAAGATTAAGGCAGTAATTAGTACAAAGTAAAGAACTAGCATCTGCCTTGTCTAGTGTGAGAGAGCCTTTACATAGGCAAGAGAATTGGGCCTCTATTATGAGCCTTTTTTTTTATCCAGCCAAAAAAGAAAGAAGAAACTTCAAGAGAGTCATTGAATAAGAAGACAATCAGATCATATATAATAGCCACATCAACTGATAAAATAAATTAAAAGAATCAATTAACAATTAAAAAATTAAAAATTAAAAATAAATTTTTGAAAACTCTCTCTCCTCTCTCTGCAACTAACGACACAGGGTGGGTGGGGTGGGGAGAGAGAAAAACAGAGGGTGAGAGAGAGGGAGGGAGCGGGTCGGGGAAGGGTGTGTGTTTTTTCAGATCAGACACTGAAGCTGATGATTGGGGTTGTGAAGCGAATGTCCTCATAGGGTGAATTCATTGGTGGTTGGATTGGAGAAAAAATCGTTGAATTAGTCTTGGATTTGAGAAAAAAAATTGTTGAATTTGGGGAGGAAAATAAGAGGTTGGGTGTGCTGAGAATTTTGGGGATGGGGTGGTGTGCGCAGTGAGGGAGAAAGCGCAAGGCAGGGGTGACTTGGTTCGCTGGGGGTGGTGTGGTGGGAATGGCGGTTTGGGTTTTGGGTTGCTTGGGTTTGCTTCGCCAGGATGGTTGTTGGCACAAATCCAGTGGTCAAAGTCATGCCACGTCATCAATTCCAAGCTCATTTGACTGTCATATGATGGGTTAACCGAGAATATGATGGAAAGCATTAATGGAATAATGAAAATGATAGTAAAAGTAAACTTTGAGAATGAAAATGAGAAGAAAAAACTTCGTGTAGTAAAGTCAGAATTTCGAAAAAATTTGTGGGTAGTAAAGTAAAATTTACCTAATATAATATTGGCTTCTGAAATAGGATGAGATTGAAATAAGAATAACATGGGATCAGATTGTTTCAATACAGTTTTATTTCTTTAAATTGAAAAAAAGATGAGAAATTTGGAAAAAAAAAAAAAAAAGATGAGAAATTGAGAAATAATATAATTAGAAGAGTAGAAGAAACTAACTTCACAGGCACAGCTGTCTCTTGGGATATCTCCATAATTGCTGAAGCCATTAATAGCCCCTCCTGCAATATAGAGAATCGAAAACTTAATTAATTATACAATAAAAAAATTGTATATTATATATAATTTTAATCTAGATTCTAGTGTGTGTAAAATTTGGGCGGATATATGCTTCTGAATACCTGATCATCAATTTAATATTTTGCCAAATGAGTGCTTCAAACACATATTTATAGTGGGAGGAGATGTCACCATCAATGTTTGGAGTCACCATCAATATGTGTTTGAGCTGTAGCTCTGCTGAAACAACAAAAAGTGCAGGTTACCATCTAACAAAATCATGTTTTTTAATAGTACTATTCGAAAAAAAAAAAATCATGTGTTGAATGAAATCATGTGTTTGATCATCTAACCGCGGTGTTGAATGAAATCTTTGATGGTGACATCCCAATGTTGGACATCCCAATATGATGGAAAAATAATCAAGCCACAGATGTCTATATATATGTCTGAAGCACTCAGTTTGCAAAATATTAAACTGGTGATCAGGTATTCAGAAGCATATATCCGCTCAAATTTTACACACACTAGAATCTAGATTAAAATTATATATAATATACAATTTTTTTATTGTATAATTAATTAAGTTTTCGATTCTCTATATTGCAGGAGGGGCTATTAATGGCTTCAGCAATTATGGAGATATCCCAAGAGACAGCTGTGCCTGTGAAGTTAGTTTCTTCTACTCTTCTAATTATATTATTTCTCAATTTCTCATCTTTTTTTCAATTTAAAGAAATAAAACTGTATTGAAACAATCTGATCCCATGTTATTCTTATTTCAATCTCATCCTATTTCAGAAGCCAATATTATATTAGGTAAATTTTACTCTACTACTCTCAAATTTTTCGAAATTCTAACTTTACTGCATAAAGTATTTTCTTCTCATTTTCATTCTCAAAGTTTACTTTTACTATCACTTTTAGGGGTGGGCATCTCGTCCGAATTATCCGCGTACCGACCGTACCGTACCGACGGTTTGGTTTGGTTTGGTTAAATAATTATTTTTTAATTTTAATTATTCCAATCCGATCCGTACCGAAACGTTTGGTTTGGTTAACGGTTAACAATATCCATTATCCGACGGAAACCCGTACCGATCCGATATTTATAATTATTTTATTATTTAAATACTAATATATGTATATGGTTATTATGGGTTTAGAGGCTATGGGTAATTTGCAATAACAAAATTGCAATAACATTGTCTCATCCTTTATTTATTTATTTATGTGTAAGGGCATCTCATGTTCATATAAAATATTGGTTAACTTACTATATTATAATTAGAAAATATGATGGAATCAAATATAATTATTTAATATTAATTCTTAATAATAATGTTGGAATGGATTCGAACGTAATGATGCCCGGCATAAAGTAACGCTGGTAGATAATTTGGAAAGAGCGGGAGTTTCTTAATTTTTAGTGAAAAAATAGGCAGCAATAAAAATTTGAAGCGGTGGAAGCGATATTATCATAATTTTTATTATAACAGGAAAGAAAGCATACAACATATAGATTTTTTTTAATTTGTGGAACCCTCAGAAGGATGATGCCGGCGTTTTTTAAGCTTAGCCATGAGCCTCTCATGGTCTCCCAGAATCCTTTCGTTGGAAACTTGCAGCATATCCCACCTCTATGTTGTGCCAGGGAATCCATACCCTTATAATTACTTGTAATATGTTTCAGATTTGGATTGAAGATTACTCAGCCTCTATGCTGCAATTTTTGGTTCTTTGAAATGTTTAAACTAATTTCTTATTGTTTTGTAACGTTATTTGCTATTTTATTATGTAGTTTTAATGTTCGTTTGTAACTTTAAAACTAGGTTATTTGATTTTGTATTTTACAAGGATAATTTGGTGTATTTGCTCAAGAACTTATGTCATGTGAAATTATTATAAATTGTATTTTTATTAGTATGTTTTTATTACGGTACTACCGGCGTACCGATCC
Source organism: Prunus salicina (assembly GCA_020226455.1). NCBI lineage: Eukaryota > Viridiplantae > Streptophyta > Magnoliopsida > Rosales > Rosaceae > Prunus > Prunus salicina. The sequence continues at coordinate 13,938,092 of CM035347.1, read as the reverse complement.
GTTCCGAACCGAATGTTAGGTTAACCGATCCGAAGTCTACCGAAGTCTTTGGTTTGGTTAACGGAAGAGTCCTCTACCGTTCCAAACCGATCCGCGCCCAGCCCTAATCACTTTCATACTTCCATTAATATTTTGGGACATTTTGAAAAAAGCCAAAGGAGAGAGAAATATTTGTAAAAGAAGCTAAAATAGACAAAAATGCCCTTATTTCTTTTTAGATTTCTTAAGGAATCTTTTACATTTGCAAAGTGTTCTCCTTCATATCTGAGGAATTTTAGAAATTTTTTTATAATTTTTTTAAGGTCATGAGTTCATACTTTCTAATTTCCGTATAAAAAAATAATATTAATATTGATTGAAATATATAACTCAAGCCATGCACACAGTAGACTTCTAGGAAACTTCTATGGATCTTTTGAACAGAACACTTCCGCCATCCACATAAGTATCCGCATCCAATAACCAATAGACAGTTGGCAACCTATTTTGTCACAAATTAAAATATTAAATGCATTTTTAGTAAACAATCTGCTGCTCCTTTGGTATCTTTGGAGTCGAACTTCCCTCGGGTCAGCCTATCCCCATCCAATAATCAGTAGCCAACTGGCAACCTATTTTGCCTCAAATTAAAATATTAAATGCATTTTTAGTAAACAATATGCTCCTCTTTGGTATCTCCGGAGTCAAACTTCCCTTGCACTGGGATGCCAGGTCAGCCTATCCCCATCCAATAATCAGTAGCCAGCTGGAGAAAAAAGCTGAAGCCCATGAAACTCAATAAGAGCATCTCCAAGGGAGATGTCAAATACCAAACATCAAATTTAAATTTGATGGATGATGTGGCAATTTGACATTTATTCAATTTTACACTCCACCCGATATGTCAAATAAATAATTATTGTAACAGTCAAATCATTAAGATAAAGAAGAAGAAAAATATAAAAAAAGGAAAATAATAAATGAAAGTAATAGCCAACTACCTTTTAAAAATAATAAAATATTCATTTGACATCTTGCTTTTGGGATGTCAAAAATAACATCTCAACATCCAGCCTTCATTCCACATCAGCTTTGACACATCGGTTGGAGTAATGCGAGATATTATTTCTAGCCATTATATGTCTATGTGGCACTTTTGACACATTGGTTGGAGATGCTCTAAGGCCCGCCTGGAGAAAAAGCTGCCAATTCATTTGTGTTGTTGGGGAGTTGCCTTGCGACATGGCTCCTCATACTCTCTTCTTGACCAACGGATGCTTCCTCTTTCTTTTATGAGATTTTCTATTTAAACCTCACACTTCTCTTAGTTCACCCAAACTTTTAATTTAAATTTTCACAATTTCTAAGTAGACCCCACTATCTTCCCAAACTACCCTTAAATACATCCCAAGCTGAAAAATTAAGAAATAAAAGAGATTTTCTATTTAAACCCCACAAGTTACCTTTAGAGGAGAAAATACGTTCTGAGCATGAGAAATAGTAAGTATTAAATTAATTTTTTGATGATATTTCAAAGTCCTTATTCATTGTCTGTTTTCAAGTGCATAAACATACAATTTAACTCTTAAGTCCGCAAGCTTGAATTATAACCATAGTTTCTATCCTGTTCACACCCGTGGACTTAATCGACCTGCACTTTTTGTTGATTCAGCAGAGCTATAGCTCAAATCAAGAAGTTTCGACACCCATAAAAAGGAAGAAAACAAGACTCTTTACTTCCTCGAAATCATCATTAGCGTATCATAAAGCACCCAAGGTCCCATCTTCTCCAGCCAAACCCATAGTTTCTAGTTGTTCCAGAAAGGATGATATTCTCACCCCATTGCGAAAGAAGCCGGCAACAGAATTGGAGGACAAGAAAAGATTAACTCCCAAATCACTTCACAAGTCAGTCAGTTTCACACCCATCAGGGAACTTTCCAGATTGACTTCAACAATCATCAGGAAGATTGAAAATTCAAGAGTTGGTGCTAGTTCTTCCAAGACATCAAAAGACTGCATGACTCCTCTAAGAACTCCAACTACGGTGTGCCTCCCAATTTCTTTGTATTTTTTCTAAAAGCATCTCCAAAGATTTGCAATTTTTCCAACAGTGCTTACTGCTAAAGAGTTTATCTTTGGAACTGCAGGTATCTAAGAATGAGGTGCACAAGCATTGTACAAAAACCCCATGTTTCGAAAAGAGAAGGTACCTGATCATATAAAACAGAGCAAGCAATCTTCTAAGAAGTTTCAACCCTTATTCTTTTTTCTATTTTTTTCATTAATCGATATATTCAAGTTACCCCATACTTTCTAGAGAAAGAGAACAGTTTTACCAAAACATCAGGTATAAATTTTAAATCAAAAATCAAAACAATCAAGCAATCAACAACCAAGAGTACCCAAATAAAAAAAAAAGCAATCAACAAAGGGAAGAGAATAAGATCATTACAGCGAAACAATCAACAAGTCTTTCCATCAGCTTCCGGGACAGATTTCAAAGAGGTTGGCTCGTCAATGTTTTACGTCTTTTAAAGAGAAATTAATCTGGCATAGGATGTAGAAGAGTTTGTATTTTTTTAAAACTTAATTTGAAGAGTTGTGGGGTGTGTGTATAGATGTATTATGGTTAAGTATTAAGTTGGATGACCTTTTTTGTCTTTTTACACCATAATAAAACTTATAGCTTAATGATTTAAGTATTTGGGTGAACTAAGAGAAGTGTGGGGTTTAAATAGAAAAAATCTTCTTTTATTTTTATTTAATGTGACTAATGAAAGGGATGAGCTAGATAAGGTTTGTGTTTGGGTTTTTTAACGGATGAGGCTTGGGTTTTTTTTCTTTTTTTCCAAAGTAACAATCAAGGTTTTTTATTTATTATTTATAAATAGATAAGATTTTCAAATCTTATTCAAATTTTGATTTTGATTTTTGTCGAAATGTTCAAACACAAAAACTGACATATCATAATATACATTCAAGCAAAATAGCTTTTTTTCCAAAAAAAATTCACACATATATAAAATTATATTGAATATAGAGCTCCATATATAGAGTTCTCTTGTTGTGAGAATGTTGTTTTTAGAGCCCCAAAGATTTTATCGGAGTTCTAAATAGGATTCTATCAACCTCTTTTAGGATTGTATGGTGTTGGGGAAAGGTATATAATTTTATATTTTTTCAAATAACTTTTTATATTTGGAGAATTTTAATTATAAAATTACACTCTTGAAGTTTGGCCTAATTACAATCAGACCCTATATGTTTAATTCATTCCTCGTTCTGAAAAGGTTATTAAAAATTTATGTTGCTAAATTTGTTACTATCTTCTTGGGTTTATTCTTATTTTCATTTATGGGTTTATTGTTGATTTGACTGGAATTGATGATATACTTGCTGTTTCTTCAATTTTTGTTTCTAAGGCTTACAAATGCAGAAGAAGAAGCAAACAGTTAAAAATTGCACAAAGCCCATTTGATATGTAATTTGGCAACCACTATTCGTGAGTTCATGTACAAATTTTCTTGATTCAACCCTATTCCAAGTTAGTATATTTATTTATTTTGCAAGTACTTGAGAGAAGATTCATTTGGCATAATTTCTCTTTATTTCATAAAAAAAATTCTGTCGCATGTGTAAGTTGTTAAACTATGGTATAAAAGACATAGGCTTCGCCATTTGGGACTCGATTATAAAATTTTCTCTAATTGCATCGGGATTTGATTTTAAAAAAAGGATATTCTTAACAGACCTCACCTTACATATCAAAAGATATAAAGTACATATTTACAAGCTCCTAAGTATGAATCCAAATATATCAACAAAATCTATAAGATCATGGGAAAAAAAATATAGAAAATATTATATGCACATTCAAGGCTTGTAAAATCTTTTCTATATACTAATGGAGAATCAATGATAAGAAGTCGAATGGCCTCAGGAACTACCTCCTGTGCCAAAACATAATAATCTCCACTTCCATATCTCCCTTCATTTCTATCCATGGCATGCTTGGATTGGTTATTGAACATTATCAGATGCAGCTGCACGGGAAGGGAAACAATCTTTCTATCGGGCTGATCGGGTTTCCTGCAGCTTATAGAACAGAAAAATGAGGAAGCTGAAAATGAAGAACATGTTAATGTGATCTTGATGTTGAAGAAATAATTCATTGGCAAGTAGGTTGCCAAAAAATATGATATAAATGTGATCTTGATGTTGAAGAAATAACACATCTGCAATGCATCTAACAAACACCAGTCTCTACATTTATTGAAAAATTTATATCCTACCAGTCCCATCATCATCAGTCTCTCCCCCTTAATAGAAGACAGGTTTTGAGATCAAACCATGCAAAGGCAGAAATTTGTGGAGAGGGCAACTCTTTAATATATGACTCAAAATTTATGCAAATTCATAATACTAGCGATCGACCAGACCAAGAAAATTCTAAGTGGGACAGAAACATACATGATAAGAAAGGACTTACAGAACGATAAGGGAAGTCATCTGCCTCAAGCATATGAACAATTTGCCCCATTTTTGGTCGCTTGTTGACATCTAAATCTATACAGCGGAGACAAACCAGCAATGCTCGCTTCATAGCTCTTGGAGAGGGCTGAACTTCTATCAGAGGATCTACAACCTCCTCTCCACGGCGACTTTGGATCATTCCTTTAAACCAATCAACCAGGTTCATCTGATATACACCAACTGAAACAGTTAGGACATTGTTGCAGTGCTTCTAGGAAACAGACATTGTTGCAGTCATCTTCTACTCTTCTAATTATATTATTTCTCAATTTCTCATCTTTTTATCAATTTAAAGAAATAAATTTGTATTGAAACAATCTTATGCCATCTTATTGTTATTTCAATCTCATCCTATTTCAGAAGCCAATATTATATTAGGTAAATTTTACTTTACTACCCGCAAATTTCTCGAAATTCTGACTTTACTATATAAAGTTTTTCTCTTTTCATTTTCATCCTCAACGTTTACTTTTACTATCAGTTTCATACTTCCGTTAATATTTTGGAACATTTTAGAAAAAGCCAAAGGAGAGAGAAATATTTGTAAAAGAAGCTAAAATAGACAAAAAATGCCCCTTTTTTTTTTTGGGATTTCCTAAGGAATATTTTACATTTGCAAAGTGTTCTCCTTCATATCTGAGGAATTTGGGAAATTTTTTTAGAGTGCTGTTATTTCCACCCACCTGTCCTATTTTCCCACCCACCTTATTTTAAAAATTTTAAAATAAATTATCTCTTTATAAAATGACTTCTAAGGACCTAAGTTAAAAACTTTTTAAAAGCATTTCAAATAAAAATAAAACAACGTTTTTTAAAACAAAAACTCTATCTTCTCTCTCCCCCTTCCTGACCAGGTCCTCTGAGCTGCCGACGAAGTCTCTCGGCAGCAACTGCAACAGTCACGAGTACTGGCTCGTCGGCGGAGCAATTTCGAACTCGGCGGCAATGTTTTTCCAATTCTTTTGTGTGGTCTCTTTTTTTTGTTGGTTGTGGTTGCAATTTTTTTTATTTTAAAAATCAAGTGTTATGGATGCCTTATCCACCCTTTTAATACAATCGTTTCTCTTTATAAAATTTAAAAAACTCACTTGGTGTATGAGATTAAAGCCTCTCTCTCTGCTTCTTTACTGTTTTTTCTTTCTAGATTTTTATTTTTGTTTTTTTTTTCTCTTCTAAATTTGTGGTGAATTAGTATTTTATTGATATTAGACTAGAGGTGAATTCGCAAGGTGGGTGCAGGTGAATTTGTCGCATTTTTTGGGTATTAATTGAGCTTCGTCTTGTAGCTCCCAACCCTCAACCCCAATTTTGAGCAGAGATTGAAGAAGCTCTGCACAAATAACTAAGTTTTTTTGAGGATTTTGCTCGAGCCATGGTGGAGGAGGGTGAAGAGGTGGGGGAGAGGCTGACGGCTAGTGTAGTGTTGCTGAGGGGGTGGGGTTGCGTCGGGAAGGAGGGGGAGAGAGGATTTTTGTTTTTGTTATTTATTTTTTTAAATATTATTTTATTATTAGTTTACTTTAATAATTTAAGGGTATTTGAGGAATAATGGTGGGTGGAAAGATAAGATTTTGTTTTTAAAAAATTTATATGGTGGGTGGGAAGATAAGGTGGGTGGGGAAATAGGACAAGGGGGTGGAAATAGTAGCACTCTAATTTTATTTTCTCTCTCATGAAAATAAAATAAAATAATTTTCTCTCTCCTCCCTTTTTTCTTGGAAACGTAGGGCTCGTTTGGGAGTGCTTTTGGAGCAGCGAAAAACACTTCTAAATGGGTGAAAACGCTTCTGTCTTTTAAAAATAGTGTTTGGCAAAAATTACAAAAGCACTTTGAGTGAGATCTAAAAGCATTTGGAGTGGTTTTGGAAGAAGCACTTGAGAGGTGCTTCTTCTTAAAAGCGCTGCAGGACAAAAACAAGGGAAGCACTTTGGCTCCCTTTAATGAAACTTTTAAAATGCCTAAAATACCCATATTTTATTTTTTTAAATTCCAAAATACCCTTTCTTTCTTTTTTCTCTCTTTTTCTCTCCTATTACTTAAATCCAGTGTGTTCACATAAGCTATGGAGAGCCACTCTGAAATGGAAGACATGGATTTAATCAGTTGTAAAATTCCGAATTTTGTATACAGAACTTTAAATTTCAGTAAAATTGAATACCCTTTCCAATATTAATTTGACAAAATTTCTCGAACACTAGAAGAACAATAGGAAAAGACAAATGAAAGTATAAAAATTCACGCTACACAGTGAACCAACAAAGGAAGATAGCAGCAGCATATATGCCTGAAGCCGACTTCCAGCTTGTGGAAAACGTATTATGTTCCTCAATATTTTATATTTTATCCTTTGTTCACAAGAAACAAAACTTTATTAAGAAAAATTGAAACAACACAAATAAATTGAACCATATGTCAACCTAAAAGACTTGAGAGAAAAAGATGAGAACAGAAAAGAAGACTCAAGATAACCTTTTATTGTGTCAGTCAAACACCTAACAAAATATCAAAAGCGCTTTTTATGTTGTGTAAAAGTACTTTTAAATGTGACATCCAAACGACAAACTACTTTTTTGTAGAAGCGCTACTGATATAAGCGCTACTAGCATAAGCGCTTCGAGAAGAAGCACTCCCAAACGAGCCCGTAATCTCTTTTCTTGGTAGCATCCTTTTTTTACTTGGTATATACCTCTCTCTCTCTCTCTCTCTCTCTCTCTCTCTCTCTCTCTCTCTCTCTTTCTTGGGATCAGAAAAAAAACCTCCATCTTTTTTCCCAGGAATTTGAGTGGGGCTCCTTTTTCAACCGAAGCCAGAAATTGTATGTAGCCCATCAAGCTGCATGCAGAAATAGTTAAGAAGAGTACAACAGGGATTCCAAGTTCTTCAACTGCTGCCAGGGGGAACAACATCATCCAACCATCCAACCTCCATCTTTCATGGGATCATAAGGTTGGTTTGCAGTTACCGGAGGTTTTTTTTCTAATCCCAAAAAAGAGAGAGAGGTATATACCAAGTAAAAAAGAATACTACCAAGAAAAGAGATTACGTTTCCAAGAAAAAAGGGAGGAGAGAGAAAATTATTTTATTTTATTTTTATGAGAGAGAAAATAAAATTAATGATTGTTTATTTAAAACATTAAAACTATTTGTCATGTCAGATTTAATCTCAACCATTAAAAGTGGAGTAATCTAATGGCCCAAAAATTGTGTCAAAACTTATGTCAAAAATATGGTGTCACGGATATATATATATACTTGTTTCTTAATCTAATAAATTCCTCTGATTCACAAGCCTTCAATATCATCAAATCTATTTCCTGGAATCATACATCCCCATAAATCCTTTTAAGCATCAAATTAGATTGGTTTTCCAAATAATTAAATTGGTTTTGGCGGTACCTCATCAAACCCCATATGTATATACACACACATGTGTGTGTGTTTTATTCTGTAAGGAGATTATATGAAATTAATAGTAAATTGAGGTTAGACCCATAAAATCCATTTTAAATCACCTACAACCCTTTCTTTTAGTTTTCTATTTAAAATACCCAATTTTTTCAAATAATACGCAATGACTAGGATCCAACTAAGCAAGTTACCTAATATAACTTAAAATATAATTTATTGTATTTTTAGGATTCCAAAACTACCCTTATTTATAAGTTAATGTATTTTATCTCATCTTTCAATTTCCTTTTGCTCAAATTTTTTACCGGTACATCTGCTTCTCATGCCATGCACAGTAGAAGCATATATCCGCCCCAAAAAAAAAAGAATTAAAGTTTCATTGAAAAAAAAAAATTATTTGACAAGTCCAAAGTGGTTGGCAGCTAGTGTGATTTCATTGGGCTAGTAGATGAGCAGATTTTTTTACTGAAAATGCATTTAATATTTTAAATTGAGGCAAAATAGGTTACCAGCTGTCAATTGCTTATTGGCCCCGTGCCAGGGAAGTTTTTCTCCTTTTGAACGGTAAGCGAAAGGTGAAAGGGGAATTTTGATTGGGCGGGTGTTAATCTGAGTCAGAGAGCGATTCTTTTGTGCTAACTCAAATTATTATTTTTAATTTGTAAGGTGGGACCCTTCAAATTTATCTGGTATCATTCTTTTTTTTTTTTAATAAATAAACTTTTAATAGTTTCATTTTATTGTCGCACAGCACAGCAAACTATTATCACAAATTATACATTGCCCAGTCAGGACGACTGATTAGAATAAAACTATATGTAAAAGGCATCCAGTAACATAACGTACAGTAAAAAGGTTACAATTTATATCTACGTTTAAGGTCATGAGTTCATACTCTTTAATTTCCGTATAAAAAAAAATATTAATATTGATTGAAATACATAACTCATAAAAAAAATACATCAATGAAGTAATACAAATTTGCATATGTCATTACACACGAGTTCAAACCCCCTCTATATACATTAGTGTAGTTTAAAGAAAAATGACTCAATACAAATAAGGAATTTTCTACCGTCCTTCAAATGGACCGGATGAGTCATAATAGTCATCATCTGGAGATGAGAGGGTTGTTAACCATGGCGAAAAGGAATCTAGGTTTTGGTTTGAGAGAGAGAGAGAGAGAGAGAGAGAGAGAGGGAGGTAAGAGCTCTGTATATTTCTGTTATATCAAAATCTGTTACAATCTCACTTAGCTCAAGCTGAGATGAGGGGAACTTACTTTCTTCATTGTAGGCCAGCAGAGATGTCGCTTAATAAATCTCTTTTGTTCCAAGGAAAGAATAGAGAGGATATTCTCCACATGAACATCTTTGTTTTGTTCAAGTTGTTTGTGAACCATTTGCATGATTGGCGCCTTCACATTCTTAGGGATGTCATTTTCAGATAACCAGAATTGTACCTCTAGATCTTTCATTTTCAGCTGCCGTACAATTCTCATCTTGGCTGATGTTCTAGTTACCAACTCCATACATATCTGTTACACGACAATCATGAGTTCTTTTAACCCTAGTATTTTTTTTTTGTCCTGACAGGTACCTTAGTACTTGTGTAGAACATGAATCTATAAAGTTTGTATTGAAACACAATTTAACTTTCAATGTATTTATACAATTCGGAATAAAGTTTGTCATATAGTTAAATTACCTTGAATTTGCACAACAGAGTCTTTGCATCCAAAAATATAAACAGACTGTTTCGAATCAGTCACTAATAACCAAATCTTTCTTTCCAATCTGTTTCTCAGCCGCCCACCTGCCCAAGGCATAAAAATGATAAAAAGCAAAATTACATGCTTGAATAAATCCCTCATATGTAGTTTAACCATGGTAGAATGATCATGCTTACTCACTTGCGACCCATTTGGAGCTCAAGCTTTGGTGGTCCTGCTTTAGAAAAAGAAGGTGAACTGGTATGACTTTCTTTCTCCTGGGTCTGTCAGCCTGATTCTTTGTCTTCATATCATCTGTTACCTTTCTCAGACCTAGGGGACAAGAAAACCAAATCACATCCCTCAAACATTAACTTAAAAAATTTAATTAAAAGAAAATAAATTACCTGTAGTCACAGGCTTGCCGGAATTAATCTCTTGGAAAACAGCTGACATCCCTTCTTTAGGGCATGATGATGAAGCCTGAGAAGTTTCGGAACGGAAAAGTGATGCTGGTGGAGGAGCAGGGGCACCTGGTGCAGGAGCTTTTGGTTTTGATGGAGCAGCACTGACAGCTTTGCCAGTTGAACTCCAAACTGGACCCAATGGATAGAAACTCTTAACATAATCTCTTAAACCAGGCAAATATAGTTCCTTGAGAGCTTTGGCCCACTCTAAATGATTTTGGGTCTTTGGTTTTATACTCGACAAGAATCTGTATTTTACAAATCACAGAGTCAGCACCTACTCACTGGAAAACTTTACTTTGATGCAATCATTACATGATTAGTGATAATTGATAAATGCTGCAAGAGAAATGACATGTGCAATTAGAGCATGTGATTCTATTCTTTTCATGCAAATTACCAGATTCTCACAGATATGCATAGTACCTTGTTGTTGTAAAATTCAGCCATCTGCCAACTTTCTTCGACATAAGCGATAGGCATGCTCATACCTTGAAAAGGCGAAAGCATAATAAGGGATTGGAAAAATGAATGAGTTCATCTGCTTCTAACACAACTTAGAAATCATTTATTTTGCTTACCACATTCTTTCCCTGTATAGGCAATCCAAGCCAAAGCTGAGAGACTGTCAACAGCACTCTTCAAGTGGTTGAAAAAATCAGACCGCCTCCCTTCTGTCAGTGCATTTGCCTTTGAGATAACCTCATTCAGAGGCTTCAAAAATTCAGCCAACCCTGCATTGTCAGGTTTCTGCACAACAACAAGCATTCCCATTGAACATAATGAATTTCATTTCACAAGGAAAAGTACAAGATAGAAAACATTTAAAGTAGATAAGCTCACACTCCTTGCTACTACTAACATTCACAATATCCTAAGAATTGTAACATTAATCATTTGAGTCGCCCCAAAAGTCAGCAACACCAAAGTTTGAACAGGAATTTTAATCGTTGCCCAACTATGTTATAGCTGATAGATCCAAATATCGTATTTTCTTTTCCCCAATTATCGCTAACATTTCATCCGTAACATTTCTTTTCCCCATCAACTGCTCACCAAGATGAAATGAACACGCACCAATCCGATCCAAACCCAACAAGATAGCACATCCCTTTCATGGTCCTTTACATAATGGATAACGTTTACGACCCAATCAATATTTAACATCAAACACACGTTTTTTAAAATCCAATCAACATTTCATAATCAAAACATAAACCTCATCGAATCTTTATACTAACCAAACAATCCATAAGTAAATCTGAAAATTCAGCACCCAAACAAAACGACACCCAAAAAAAAAACCACATAAATTCACACTCAAAACTACTAGCGCAAAGAAAGCATTACGATTTATGAGTGAGACTGACCTTTGTTTGCTTCACCTGAATCAGCAGGTCCTTCTGAACAGCAAAAGCCTGCTGGAGAACCTTGGTGAGACGTCCAAGACCAGTCCCCCAAACAAAATATTTTCCCCAGCAACAACCCCCTCTCTCTCCCCCTCTCTTCGTCAACCCCCTCCTCCTCCTCCCATATCAACCCAACCCCACATAGCCACCCACCCACCGATAGCCATCGCTGCCCCAACGCACCCATCACCACAAACGACCTTACCGCCCGATAGTCAAGCCACACTCAAACCCCAAAACTCTTTTTTTTTAAACCCCGGATCTGGATTTGGTGGTTGAAGAAAGAGGGGGAAAGAGAGAAAGATAGGGATAGAAAAGGTTTAAAGATCTTAGCCATAGCTACCAGTATATGGATGATTGATGTTATTGGGTTCCTTTTACTTCTTTTGGTTATGTTTTTGGAGGAGAAGCTAACAAAAAGTGAGGAAGAAAATAGAAAAGGTCCTTTGAGCCTTTGCCATTGGAGCTTCTGTGTTGGCTTTTTAGACCTTCGCGAATCACAGGGCCATAAACAGTTGATTTGCTGGGCTTGGTTTTTTTGGTCGAAGAAAGAGGGGAAACATAGTGAGAGAGCAGACGGAAGGGTGGGTGTGTAGGAGAGAAGAGAACCCGAGGGTGGGTGGGTTTGGGATATATTTTTTTGGTTTAAAAATAGGGTTAATGGTTTTATTAGGCCATCTCTAGGGCTAAAAGTAGTCCATGGCTAAAAATTTAGCCCCCCAAAATATTAATTTTTTAAATAATAGTATATGGCTAAATTTTTCCATCTCTAGCCATACAAGGCTATATTTTAGGATCCTTCATATTTTATTATTTTGAGAATGCTTTAAATAAGGCAAGTGGGGGAGTGCTTTAATATTTGATGATTGAAAAGCACATGGTGGGGTCTACTATAAATTTGGCCTAGGCCAAAGCTTGGCTATATTTGGCCCAGTTGGAGGGCTAAAAAGCCAAATGTGGCCCTCCAAATTTGGCCAAAATTTTATTTAGCCCATGGCTGGAGATGGATTTTGCATTAATTTAAGGCTATATTTGGGATATAGCCCATGGCTGGAGATGGCCTTAGTCCCCCAATTTTGACCGGATTTGCATTTGAGTACCTCAATTTTCAAAATTATACCCACGGTCCTCTAACTTTAGTTACATTTGGATTACTAGTCCTACCGTTCCTTCTGTCAATTTTTTCGTTAAATTCAGAGGTAGATGAGTCTTTTCAGGTTGATTTTATTATCCCCCAACTTGCCTACCCTCTGAAATAGACCTTTGCCGAAAACCTAAAGAACCAAAAATTGTAATCCACTTCTGCAACTTGCATATTGTCTGAGTAAAAGTTGGAATCGTCAAGTTTGGAAGTTGGAATTGTCCTGAATTTTTCAAACTGTTTCTCAGCCTCTTTATTCTTCCTCAACATAGTATAAATGATCCGTTGACACAGATAAGGCCTGAAATCTCTCGGTTCTTCCCTCAGAAATAAATTTTTGGGAGCATTTTAAGAAGAGCAAGGATCTAGTCTTCGTGATGCAATTAATTGTTGGGGCTGGATCAATTTAAGTTGGTCTTTTCCATAGAAGAATTTTTGCATTGAAGCATAACCCGGACTAAAACAAAAACATAAAAATTTCAGTTGTCTTTTCCAAATGCAACAAAATCTGTAGAATTGTAATCACCAAGTAGGCTGTTATATATAGGTAAAAACGAAAATACCTGCTCGAGGTGAGCGAAAGCATACTCAAACAAAGAGGCTATCAACCAAATGCTGAAAGCCATATTTACAGTTTCATTGTTAGAGTTTGTATAGGAAATACACTTGCATTTAGTCCCACATTGGAAGAGAGTAGTTTCCTTCCATGCTTTATAAGAACCAACAATTTAGAAAAACCAAATAGAGTGTGGGCCTAGTGGAGGCAAATTCATGGTTTGGGCTTGGGTTATATATATATTTGTGTAATAAATATATATATAATTAATGGTTTGGGCTCGGTTGATTTAATTAATAATTTATTTTTTATTAATTGAAAATTCGGTTTTTCAGATAATACCAATATCTGAAATTCGAATTATATGAACAGTTAACATAACTGTTGGATGAAGAGGTACCAGACCTCTTTATATTGACCATACGTTCAAACCAGAAAAATACTTTTTGGAACAGCATTATCATTCTCACATTTTAACACTTTCTGAGAGAATTCATACCACAGTTCGCCAGAAATCAAAGCCACTGTGCTTAGACTTTGATTTAAGATAGTTTAATCCTGGTGGACAGACTCCTATTGAACTACAAGCACAAGGGTAGAGGAGAAATACTGTCTAAAGGACACTGCAATCTGCAGGACTCTATCTAAAGTTCAAGTCAGTATTCTACAATTTACATTACTATTGTATTAATTCAATTTTATCAATATAGAATATATTTCGTTTGTTTTACTATTCTGTTATTTTGGTTTTAATTCTGATTGTTTTCCAACAATCATAGCCGATTTCTGATCTCCAGTCTCCAAATGAGACAGAAACAAAGTTGTAAGCAAAAACAGGTAAAGAAACAGACCCTCACATTCGACTTGTTCCGGTCTTGGGTCAATTGCTCTTCTATGAGCCTCTCTCTCTCTCTCTGACCGTAATGCTGTCAGTGGACTATCAGATAATCTAAAAGAGTAAAAGTCTTTTTTATCCCTCAAAACCAACCTGAAAATACCCATCTATCCCTAAATGTAACGAAAAAATTGACAGCAGTAACGGTAGGACTAGTAATCCAAACAAAACTGAAGTTAAAGGACTGCGGGTACCATTTTGGAAATTGAGGTACTCAAATGCAAATCCGGTCAAAGTTGGGGGACTAATAAAACCATTATTTTTAAGGAATTCTTTATTATTATTTTTCACATATCAGCACCTCTCCAAAGTGCTCACTTGCCACATCATCAAGGGTAAAATAGGAAAAAGAAAGAACAAAAAAGAGCAAAATTAATTAAAAAGTATTGAAAAACAAAAAAGAGTGTAAGTGGAGAAAAAAGGAGTAGGGAAATCAACTCCCATTAAGTAATACAAATTTGCATATGTCATTACACTCGAGTTCAAACCCCCTCTATATACATTAGTGTAATTTACGGAAAAATGACTCGATACATATAACGAACCAAACGATGTCTTTCTACCGTCCTTCAAGTGGACTGGATGAGTCATAATAGTCAGCCCTCCTCGATGGAGCTGAGAGGGTTCGGTTCATAGCCCTCCCTGTATCGTGGCAACACCAATTGGTTTGTATAAGATTTGCAGAGGGTTGTACCGGCATCCGAGCATCCGTGCTAAAATGCCACCAGAATTTAGTTGCTATAATCTTCAAGTCATTGGCCATGAGTGCAAATGCTTCAACTTTTGTGAGGGACTTGACAAATCTTGTGGAGATGGGTAAGTCTGAAAGCGGGGAGAATGTTGATGCCCAGGTTAGAAGTTCTTCTCCATAAAAATCACCTTTGGCAAGATACTTGATGGTTGAAGAACCTCCACTACTTGTTCCAGCACCATTATTAGTTGTGTAGGTCAACACATCGCCGTGAGTGATGAAGAGCATTTTAGCAAGTGGTTCACCCTCTCCAATTATATAGTTGTCTTTTGTATAGCTCATTGGCTTAAGATTGTCAAAGATTTCATTCAACACTTGATCGTCCATAACTCCAAGCATTGGAACCTAATTTTAGATGTTAATTAAAAAACTTAAACGGTACGTCATGTTAAAGGAAGAAAAACTAAACTACGAATTATAAAATTAATAAGAAAGGAGAACTATTTTGGAATTCCAGTACTCCCTTTACTAATTAAAATAACGAAAAATTGAACGCTTTGGAGATGAGGGGAACTTACTTTCTTCATTATAGGCCAGCATAGATGTCGCTTAATAAATATCTTTTGTTCCAAGGGAAGAATATAGAGGATATTCTCCACATGAACATCTTTGTTTGTTTCAAGTTGTTCGTCCACCTTTTGCATGATCGTCCCCTTCATATCCTCAGGGATGTCATTTTCAAATAACCAGCGTTGTACCTCTCGATATTTCGTTTCCTGCTGCCGTATATTTCTCATCTTGGCTGATGAACTAGTTACCAACTCCATACATATCTGTTACATGACAATCATGAGTTCTTTTAACCCTTATTTCCATGTCAACACCATCTAGCTTTGCCAATGACCATTTTGTCAAACGACATCTAGTCTCTATATAATTTTTTGATTTTTTTTTTATAAAAAAATATCACCATCTAGCTTTATTAAGCCAAAATAATTGTTTGATGAACTCCAAGATTGAGATCCTTACAACAAAACTCCAAGAGCCCATTTGGGAGAAATTCTGCCCTCCTAAAATCACTTTAGGGGAGAAGCATATCTTATGTCATTCTCCATAAAATCGCTTAAAACCACTTAAAGTGATTATATGGAGAAGTATTTTTTGCTTATCCAGAACCACTCCCATACGAACCCTAAGTTAATTAAGATACATTATGTTTAATTTAGAAGTTCTGGCACCAACCTTCATATTTGTAGGGAGGTATAGTAGAACCAGGAGCAAGCCACTTAGAGAAATAAAAATGGCAAAGATATTTTCCCATGTATAGTTACTCGTCTCGAGGTTTTGCCCAAGAGAACTGCAGAATCGAAACAGAAGAAATATATTCAATGTACTGCAAGTAATAAATTCAATGTGCTGCAAGTAATAAAATATTCTAGGACCTCTCATCTATGTTAAAGACATTACAAGTTAAAACACCATTTATACATATGTGTGTGTGATGTTAGGCAAGGTAAAAGAGTAACGTTAGGATCTAGACAGTTGTAAATTTGTTCCTTCTAAAAAATACAGTAATGTAAAATTATGTTCAAACCTTAGATTTCGCAAGCCCCACCAGAAACAATGAAAGAATTTTTTCGGTAAATTTGTTGACTCCAACACACCAGACTGAACAGCCTCAACAAACATACCAAAATCGAAGGGTGTTGCATTAGTATTGTGTGGATTCATAGAGCATAAGTCGTTCAGAAATGTGATGTTTCTGATTGAACCACCATTGCAGTAGAAGGTAGTAGGTTCACATCCATTGTTGTTTCGACAAGCATTTTGCCAGCAAGCCGTCTCTCGCTGGATAGCTAAAAAGTACCAGAAAGCTCCAAATACCTAAGAACATCAACAAGTTAGCGAACAAACTTTTGAGAAAAGTTTCTGCAAAGTATATATAATTCATAGGAAATTAAATGATGTTTATTTTGTTCATAAATTGGTGACAGGGTTTCCAGCCAAGAAATCCAACCAAAACTTGGAAACTAAATAGAGCATCACTTGAGATAAATTACTACACGAAGATTGAAACTTACATGACTAGCAAGGATGTACAAAAAGAAACTGAAAGCGCCTTGAAATAAAATCCATATCTCAGTCTCTCTAGCAGGAGTCTTGTTGAGTTTGGTACACAATAAGTAGATACGAAGAACTCGTGGTGCATATTGCAACAGAGCAAGAAAAGCCAAAAACTTCCTCGTATTCAAAGAACTAGAGTCCATGAAGATAAGGATCGCTGCCTGGACATAGTGCAATGGATTAAGCCAACAGTTAATTTAGCTTATATTCACATATCCGAATTTCAAATACTTTTAAAAGAGAGATTGGTAAACCAATTTTCTCATACCTGTGGAATGGGAAGAACCGCTAAAATGTCAATTAAGATGTGTGATGAGATCCTCCAAATCCTGCTAGCCATTGGCAAAACTATGGTATGGAGATAAGATCTCCCCATGACCCTAAATGTTGAAGCTTTAAGTTTGATGTAAATTTGAATAACAATATTCACTACATAAAATAGATCTGTTGTTGATCGTAGTGAAATAACCGCTCCCTTCAAACTGTTGTCCAACCCGATGCACTTCGTATCCATGTTGACGACAGGAATATAAAAGAATAAAGGATCTATTAAGACCCCCAATACACATGATGCCAAAAACGCACTCTTCCACTGTGGAAGAAATGACCGAATTTGATTAAAAATGCTCCCTACTATTTTTGGCCATTCTCTACTTGATCTATGACCTTCATTTACAGTGGCAGATTCCTCAACTGCCGAACTGAAAACACATCATAAACAACATATCAAAATCAGGTACTACGATGCTGAAAAATATATTAAATTTTATATGACATAAGGTTCTTTATGGATCCATGCGTTCGTTAATTTTTCTTACTTTGGTAGTGACAATTCCCTTGGTGCAGTAAGTTCTACGATGCTGAAAAAGATATAACAAACAAATGTTGATGCAAAATTGGATCAAAAAGGGAGAAAAATAAACGATATAATCCACTCATATTATAACACGTGTATAGGCATATTGGATCAACAAGATTAAGGCAGTAATTAGTACAAAGTAAAGAACTAGTATCTGCCTTGTCTAGTGTGAGAGAGCCTTTACACAGGCAAGAGAAATTGGGCCTCTATTATGAGCCTTTTTTTTTATCCAGCCAAAAAAGAAAGAAGAAACTTCAAGAGAGTCATTGAATAAGAAGACAATCAGATCATATATAATAGCCACATCAACTGATAAAATAAATTAAAATAGATAAAATAAATTAAAAGAATCAATTAACAATTAAAAAATTAAAAATTAAAAATAAATTTTTGAAAACTCTCTCTCCTCTCTCTGCAACTAACGACACAGGGTGGGTGGGGTGGGGAGAGAGAAAAACAGAGGGTGAGAGGAGGGAGGGAGCGGGTCGGGGAAGGGTGTGTGTTTTTTCAGATCAGACACTGAAGCTGATGATTGGGGTTGTGAAGCGAATGTCCTCATAGGGTGAATTCATTGGTGGTTGGATTGGAGAAAAAATCGTTGAATTAGTCTTGGATTTGAGAAAAAAAATTGTTGAATTTGGGGAGGAAAATAAGAGGCAAGGGTGACTTGGTTCGCTGGGGGTGGTGTGGTGGGAGAATGGTGGTTTGGGTTGCTTGGGTTTGCTTCGCCAGGATGGTTGTTGGCACAAATCCAGTGGTCAAAGTCATGCCACGTCATCAATTCCAAGCTCATTTGACTGTCATATCATCGGTTAACCGAGAATATGATGGAAAGTATTAATGGAATAATGAAAATGATAGTAAAAAGTAAACTTTGAGAATGAAAATGAGAAGAAAAAACTTCTTGTAGTAAAGTCAGAATTTCGAAAAAATTTGTGGGTAGTGAAGTAAAATTTACCTAATATAATATTGGCTTCTGAAATAGGATGAGATTGAAGTAAGAATAAGATGGGATCAGATTGTTTCAATACAGTTTTATTTCTTTAAATTGAAAAAAAGATGAGAAATTGAGAAATAATATAATTAGAAGAGTAGAAGAAACTAACTTCACAGGCACAGCTGTCTCTTGGGATATCTCCATAATTGCTGAAGCCATTAATAGCCCCTCCTGCAATATAGAGAATCGAAAACTTAATTAATTATACAATAAAAAAATTGTATATTATATATAATTTTAATCTAGATTCTAGTGTGTGTAAAATTTGGGCGGATATATGCTTCTGAATACCTGATCATCAATTTAATATTTTGCCAAATGAGTGCTTCAAACACATATTTATAGTGGGAGGAGATGTCACCATCAATGTTTGGAGTCACCATCAATATGTGTTTGAGCTGTAGCTCTGCTGAAACAACAAAAAGTGCAGGTTACCATCTAACAAAATCATGTTTTTTAATAGTACTATTCGAAAAAAAAAAAATCATGTGTTGAATGAAATCATGTGTTTGATCATCTAACCGCGGTGTTGAATGAAATCTTTGATGGTGACATCCCAATGTTGGACATCCCAATATGATGGAAAAATAATCAAGCCACAGATGTCTATATATATGTCTGAAGCACTCAGTTTGCAAAATATTAAACTGGTGATCAGGTATTCAGAAGCATATATCCGCTCAAATTTTACACACACTAGAATCTAGATTAAAATTATATATAATATACAATTTTTTTATTGTATAATTAATTAAGTTTTCGATTCTCTATATTGCAGGAGGGGCTATTAATGGCTTCAGCAATTATGGAGATATCCCAAGAGACAGCTGTGCCTGTGAAGTTAGTTTCTTCTACTCTTCTAATTATATTATTTCTCAATTTCTCATCTTTTTTTCAATTTAAAGAAATAAAACTGTATTGAAACAATCTGATCCCATCTTATTCTTATTTCAATCTCATCCTATTTCAGAAGCCAATATTATATTAGGTAAATTTTACTTTACTACCCATAAATTTTTTCGAAATTCTGACTTTACTACACGAAGTTTTTTCTTCTCATTTTCATTCTCAAAGTTTACTTTTACTATCACTTTCATACTTCCATTAATATTTTGGGACATTTTGAAAAAAGCCAAAAGAGAGAAATATTTGTAAAAGAAGCTAAAATAGACAAAAATGCCCTTATTTATTTTTAGATTTCTTAAGAAATCTTTTACATTTGCAAAGTGTTCTCCTTCATATCTGAGGAATTTTAGAAATTTTTTTATAATTTTTTTAAGGTCATGAGTTCATCCTTTCTAATTTCCGTATAAAAAAATAATATTAATATTGATTGAAATATATAACTCAAGCCATGCACACAGTATACTTCTAGGAAACTTCTATGGATCTTTTGAACAGAACACTTCCGCCATCCACATAAGTTTCCGCATCCAATAACCAATAGACAGCTGGCAACCTATTTTGTCCCAAATTAAAATATTAAATGCATTTTTAGTAAACAATCTGCTCCTCCTTTGGTATCTTTGGAGTCAAACTTCCCTCGGGTCAGCCTATCCCCATCCAATAATCAGTAGCCAACTGGCAACCTATTTTGCCTCAAATTAAAATATTAAATGCATTTTTAGTAAACAATCTGCTCCTCCTTTGGTATCTCCGGAGTCAAACTTTCCTTGCACTGGGATGCCAGGGTCAGCCTATCCCCATCCAATAATCAGTAGCCAGCTGGAGAAAAAGCTGAAGCCCATGAAACTCAATAAGGCCCGCACGGAGAAAAAGCTGCCAATTCATTTGTGTTGTTGGGGAGTTGCCTTGCGACATGGCTCCTCATACTCTCTTCTTGACCAACGGATGCTTCCTCTTTCTTTTATGAGATTTTCTATTTAAATCTCACACTTCTCTTAGTTCACCCAAACTTTTAATTTAAATTTTCACAATTTCTAAGTAAACCCCACTATCTTCCCAAACTACACTTAAATACATCCCAAGCTGAAAAATTAAGAAATAAAAGAGATTTTCTATTTAAACCCTACAAGTTACCTTTAGAGGAGAAAATACGTTCTGAGCATGAGAAATAGTAAGTATTAAATTAATTTTTTGATGATATTTGAAAGTCTTATTCATTGTCTGTTTTCAAGTGCATAAACATACAATTTAACTCTTAAGTCCACAAGCTTGAATTATAACCATAGTTTCTATCATGTTCACACCCGTGGACTTAATCGACTTGCACTTTTTTGTTGTTTCAGCAGAGCTACAGCTCAAATCAAGAAGCTTTGACACCCATAAAAAGGAAGAAAACAAGACTCTTTACTTCCTCGAAATCATCATTAGCGTATCATAAAGCACCCAAGGTCCCATCTTCTCCAGCCAAACCCATAGTTTCTAGTTGTTCCAGAAAGGATGATATTCTCACCCCATTGCGAAAGAAGCCGGCAACAGAATTGGAGGACAAGAAAAGATTAACTCCCAAATCACTTCACAAGTCAGTCAGTTTCACACCCATCAGGGAACTTTCCAGATTGACTTCAACAGTCATCAGGAAGATTGAAAATTCAAGAGTTGGTGCTAGTTCTTCCAAGACATCAAAAGACTGCATGACTCCTCTAAGAACTCCAACTACGGTGTGCCTCCCAATTTCTTTGTATTTTTTCTAAAAGCATCTCCAAAGATTTGCAATTTTTCCAATAGTGCTTACTGCTAAAGAGTTTATCTTTGGAACTGCAGGTATCTAAGAATGAGGTGCACAAGCGTTGTACAAAAACCCCATGTTTCGAAAAGATAAGGTATCTGATCATATAAAACAGAGCAAGCAATCTTCTAAGAAGTTTCAACCTTTATTCTTTTTTCTATTTTTTTCATTAATCGATAAATTCAAGTTACCCCATACTTTCTAGAGAAAGAGAATAGTTTTACCAAAACATCAGGTATAAATTTTAAATCAAAAATCAAAACAATCAAGCAATCAACAACCAAGAGTACAAAAAAAAAAAAAAAAAGCAATCAACAAAGGGAAGAGAATAAGATCATTACAGCGAAACAATCAACAAGTCTTTCCATCCGCTTCCGGGCAGATTTCAAAGAGGTAGGCTCGTCAATGTTCTACGTCTTTAAAAGAGAAATTAATCTGGCATAAGATGTAGAAGAGTTTGTATTTTTTTTAAAACTTAATTTGAAGAGTTGTGGGGTGTGTGTATAGATGTATTATGGTTAAGTATTAAGTTGGATGACCTTTTTTGTCTTTTTACACCATAATAAAACTTACAGCTTAATGATTTAAGTATTGGGGGTGAACTAAGAGAAGTGTGGGGTTTAAATAGAAAAAAATTTCTTTTATTTTTATACAAATTTATAATAAAAAACCCAATCCTATGCATGTATTTATAAAAAAAAACCCAAATACTATTTAAACTTAGAAACACCCCCAAAATCAACCCCAAAGTCAACTTTTTGGGTGTGTTTATAAATGGGTTTTGAGTGTGTGTAATGATAGGTTTTGGGTGTGTTTCTATGTTTAAATAGTGTTTGGATTTTTTTTATAATTTCAGCCCCCATTTTGGGTGTTTTAGTGAAACTCCCTTATTTTTATTTAATGTGACTAATGAAAGGGATGAGCTAGATAAGGTTTGTGTTTGGGTTTTTTAACGGATGAGGCTTGGGTTTTTGTTTTTTTTTCAAAGTAACAATCAAGGTTTTTTATTTATTATTTATAAATAGATAAGATTTTCAAATCTTATCCAAATTTTGATTTTGATTTTTGTCGAAATGTTCAAACACAAAAACTGACATATCATAATATACATTCAAGCAAAATAGCTTTTTTCCAAAAAAAATTCACACATATATAAAATTATATTGAATATAGAGTTCCATATATAGAGTTCTCTTGTTGTGAGAGTGTTGTTTTTAGAGCTCCAAAGATTTCATCGGAGCTCTAAATAGGATTCTATCAACCTCTTTTAGGATTGTATGGTGTTAGGGAAAGGTATACAATTTTATATTTTTTCAAATAACTTTTTATATTTGGAGAATTTTAATTATAAGATTACACTCTTGAAGTTTAGCCTAATTACAATCAGACCCTATATATTTAATTTAGGGAGTTTCACTAAAACACCCAAAATGGGTGTTGAAATTATAAAAAAACCCAAGCACTATTTAAATATATAAACACACCCAAAACCCATCATTACACACACTCAAAACCCATTTATAAACACGCTCAAAAAGTTGACTTTGGGGTTAATTTTGGGTGTGTTTCTATGTTTAAATAGTGCTTGAGTTTTTTTATAAATACATGTCTAGGATTGGGTTTATTTATAAATTTGTATTTAATTTATTCCTCGTTCTGAAAAGGTTATTAAAAATTTATGTTGCTAAATTTGTTACTATCTTCTTGGGTTTATTCTTATTTTCATTTATAGGTTTATTGTTGATTTGACTGGAATTGATGATATACTTGCTGTTTCTTCAATTTTTGTTTCTAAGGCTTACAAATGCAGAAGAAGAAGCAAACAGTTAAAAATTGTACAAGGCCCATTGGATATGTAATTTGGCAACCACTATTGGTGGGTTCATGTACAAATTTTCTTGATTCAACCTTCTTCCAAGTTAGTATATTTATTTATTTTGCAAGTACTTGAGAGAAGATTCATTTGGCATAATTTCTTTTATTTCATTAAAAAAATTATGTCGCATGTATAAGTTGTTAAACTATGGTATAAAAGACATAGGCTCCGCCATTTGGGACTCGATTATAAAATTTTCTCTAATTGCATCGGAATCTGATTTTGAAAAAAAGGATATTCTTAACAGACCTCACCTTACATATCAAAAGATATAAAGTACATATTTACAAGCTCCTAAGTATGAATCCAAATATATCAACAAAATCTATAAGATCATGGGAAAAAAAAATATAGAAAATATCATATGCACATTCAAGGCTTGTAAAATCTTTTCTATATACTAATGGAGAATCAATGATAAGAAGTCGAATGGCCTCAGGAACTACCTCCTGTGCCAAAACATAATAATCTCCACCTCCATATCTCCCTTCATTTCTATCCATGGCATGCTTGGATTGGTTATTGAACATTATCAGATGCAGCTGCACGGGAAGGGAAACAATCTTTCTATCGGGCTGATCGGGTTTCCTGCAGCTTATAGAACAGAAAAATGAGGAAGCTGAAAATGAAGAACATGTTAATGTGATCTTGATGTTGAAGAAATAATTCATTGGCAAGTAGGTTGCCAAAAAATATGATATAAATGTGATCTTGATGTTTAAGAAATAACACATCTGCAATGCATCTAACAAACACCAGTCTCTACATTTATTGAAAAATTTATATCCTACCAGTCCCATCATGACCAGTCTCTCCCCCTTAATAGAAGACAGGTTTTGAGATCAAACCATGCAAAGGCAGAAATTTGTGGAGAGGGCAACTCTTTAATATATGACTCAAAATTTATGCAAATTCATAATACTAGCGATCGGCCAGACCAAGAAAATTCTAAGTGGGACAGAAACATACATGATAAGAAAGGACTTACAGAACGATAAGGGAAGTCATCTGCCTCAAGCATATGAACAATTTGCCCCATTTTTGGTCGCTTGTTGACATCTAAATCTATACAGCGGAGACAAACCAGCAATGCTCGCTTCATAGCTCTTGGAGAGGGCTGAACTTCTATCAGAGGATCTACAACCTCCTCTCCACGGCGACTTTGGATCATTCCTTTAAACCAATCAACCAGGTTCATCTGATATACACCAACTGAAACAGTTAGGACATTGTTGCAGTGCTTCTAGGAAACAGAGAATGAAAACTTGGCTTTACCTCTCCAGCTGGTCTGGAATAGTCAATTGGGCTTCTTCCTGTAATTATCTCCATGAGTAGAATTCCAAAGCTATATACATCACTCCACTCGTTCAGCATACCTGTGCTTGCATACTCTGGAGATACATATCTACAGAAAATTACAGTGAAGAATCAGTACTACAACATAGTAGAGATACCATCCAGGTAATGTATCATTGAAATATCTTCAGAATTCAAGAAAGAACTAACCCAAATGTCCCCATTACACGTGTAGTCACGTAGCTTGACTCAGGTGCTAAGAGCTTGGCCAGGCCAAAATCGGATACTTTTGGGTTCCATTTTCTATCCAGAAGAATGTTGCTGGATTTTATATCACGGTGCACCACCTTGGGTTCTAACCCTTCATGCAAGTAGGCCAGCCTGTTAGAAAAACAAGAATAGGTTTATAGTGATGAAGGATAATAAATTGTCATAGCCAAAGTAAGGAGATCGTGAGAATGACAAAAGCAGTGCAATATGTTACAATATGTTACAGATCCTGTCATACTGAGACATATAATCATTAAATACAAGCAAAATGAAGAATACAGAATTATCTCACCCTTTCGCTGTCCCGACGGCTATTTTCATTCGAATATCCCAGGTCAGAGGGCTGACAGGCCCAACATCACCATGCAACCATTGCTCCAAATTGCCATTGTCAATGTATTCATATACAAGCATCCTGGCAGAGCAGCAGAAGTCCCCATGGACATGTTAATTAGAGGAAGAAACAGGTTAATCTGAATTCACCTAGAAGATATGACAATAGAGTTACCTTTGAGCACCTTCAGCACAATAGCCAATTAGACCCACCAAGTTCTTATGCTTTACTTTACCAATGGCTTCCACTTCCACCTTAAACTCTGTCTCTGCCTGACCCCTATATGTAAGATGACAAGCAGCAATTAAATTTTGAGTTAACAGAAATGTTATACAAAGACCAAGTTCAAATCTGAAAATTTGCAATCATGGCAAACAAGCAACTGCACTTCATATAATTTCACTTCACAGGAAATATTTTCAACATCCATCATGGAGCCACGGCACTGTTTATGTTTTTGCTCCTATTGTTTCTGGTATGGTATTTTAATATATTTAATATTAAAATGGGAATGTTTCGATGACAAAGTAATATTTGGTCAATCAAAAGTAGAAAATCAATTATGAAAAGTGAAAACAAGCTCTGAAGATTAGATATAACAATGAGGCATGAAGAAAGCACAAAGTTGAAATTGAATATAGTAAAGATATTAAAAATAAAAAGAATGAAGAATAAAAATGATAAAAGCGCAAAGTAATTTTCTTTTCCTCGTACAGCGGAACAAAGGGAGGCTCTTTTTCTTTTTAATCAAAAGAAAAGCAGATCACTGAGTGTACAAACAGTGATTACTATATTAGTTATTGATTCAGTGAAGCAAATGAGGTTTAGTCTGGTGGAAAAGGGTCATGACTTGCAGACCTTCCTCTTGTAGTTTAGACTATCGCTTGTATTCCAAAAAAAAAAAAAAACTAACATGAATAATTTATACAGTTTTTTTAACCAAAAGAATAATTATACAGTTCAAAATGTACACCGGTGATTATTATTATTAATTTATAAGAAAACTAAAGTGAATAATGATACAGTTCACAATGTGTATACATATATTACAATCAAAACGTCTATATTGTGATGTTGCATACCAAATTAATGATACGGATTAATTATAAATTCCATTTTGTAGAAGTAAGTCTAAAGTCAAATTTCATTATACAACCAATTAGGTATTGATTTAGAGATTCTTTTCTTCCTGACATTGAAAGAAATCTCAAGTTGGAATTCTCTCACCCTTCACCATTGACCAAAACTCTCATGGAGTGACGTTAGTTGAATAAAAAAGAAATGGAACGTTTACTTACGAGTAATGGTAATCAAAAGAAATGGAATAATTTTCATTCCAGACTTCCCCTATGTATAATTATACAGATTAATAACAATTAATGATGTGCACTTCGCAGTGATTTTGCTTTTTTTTTTGTATAAAAACAAAGTTTTAACGTAGCTTCTAGATTCCCCACCAGCCTACCTTAATGCCACTTGAGCTTAGAGAATTGAATAAAAAATATATATCTATGACTAAACATTATTAGCTGTTGACTAAAAATACATTATTAAACACACAGCTTGGAAAGACCCTTGGATCTAGTATGAACGCGAAACATGTTAACCAAAATAAACAAAAAACATGTAAATTATTTTCCTCAACCATTCCTATGTATTTTTGGACCGAAAATATTTCGATGAAAAAAAAAAAAAAAAAATGGGCAAGATTTGAAATTGAGAAAAAAGACACGTACTTGTTGTTGAGAAGGTTCTTGACCGCCACGACAGAGCCGTCCTGGAAAATTCCTCTGAAAACGACGCCGTATCCTCCTTCTCCAATCACGTTGTCTGGAGAAAATCCACGCGTCGCAATCTCCAGCTCTTTCAAGCTATACCACCGGCCCCACCCGATGTTCTGCGGACCCGACCCGTCACTCTCCAACCCGCTCCGCTTCCCTTTCCCTCTTTCGATATCCACAATCTCCATCCCCTCCTCCACCTCCTTCACATTTTCATTTCCGATTTTGCCCTCGCTAATGTCGAGGACGGCGCGCGGGCTAGGAGATTTGATCTCGGCGATCTCTTTGGAAACAAGCGGGATTGAGCCGGAGCTGTGCTTGACGCGCATCTTGCGCTTTCGCGAGGCTCGGGTCGTACAGACGCAGAGGAAGATGAGGAGGGCGGCGGCGAGGAGGCAGAGGACGAGGATGGCAATGACGGCGTAGAGTTTGAGGCTGAGGAATGGGGTTGTGGAAGTGAGCTTGTGGGAGAGGGAGGTGTTGGATGTCTGAGTGGTCTCGCCGGCGACCGTCATTGTTTCCGGCGAGCGAGGTCGGTGGAGAGTTTGAGCTGAGAATTTCTAGGGAGGGAGAGAGAGAGAGATGGTGGGAGTGCTTGTTTGGTTGATGGGTAAATAACTTGAAGTTAAAGTTCAGTCAGCAATTTAGACTGTTAGAGGATTTTGCAGAGAGAGATTGAGAAGGATGAAAGAGTGCGGTTTCAACGGACACAAAAGCGAAAGGCAAAAGTTGAAGTGAAGGAAAGAACAGAAAAAAAAAGGAAAAAAAAAGAAAAGAAAAAGGGGAGTTGTAAGATTATGGGTTTGATATTTGAGATTATTACAGAACTGCCAGTCTAGAGTGTACAGCCAGGCAAATCGCAGTAGCCCTTTTTTTATTTAATCCATTCAACAATTATTTAGTTTATGAAATTAGATGTCTAGAACAAAGTGATATCTAAGAACCCTTTTAAAAAAAAATTGTATTGAATAAATATCATAAAATGTGTACAATGTCGATGGATAATCAGAATAGTTAATTCACAACTAAACATGACGATAAAGAACAAAAGCAGAATCTTAATTAAGAAATTCGCAGCTGAATACAATCACAAAATACAAAAAGAGCAAAATTTCAGAATTTCAGAATTTTCTTTTTCAAACATGCATTCGTCATGTCATTAATTTTATTCTCTGAAAATAAAATAAAGCAACAAGAAAAGAAATACAAATAGGAATTCATCCTTACGAGATCTTACTTAGTGAAAAAAAACTTTCACTTAATAATGGTTTAAGATTCAAATTCACACGGTTGTGAAAACTCACCCTAACCCCTATTATAAACTTTCACAGCAGCAATTATGCTTGAGCGGATCAATCAATATGCCTATAATAATAAGATAATTATTTAAACCGATGCACATGGCAAACACAACACGACCAACTACTTGGATTTATTTTGCTGGATATGTTTAGGAAGAAATATTATTTGAGAGAAGGTAACATCTCTTTGTCAGCTCTCTCTTAAGTTTGAAACCAAATATTCCAAGTTTCACTAATTTAGTATAGGATATAGATCATGACGCATGAACATTGAAACCCTTTTCGTGGTACATAATCTATTATAAGAAATTAATTTTCCTTCGAACCAAAATTTGTCCTAACTGGGTTGAGGTTTGGACGTGACTGTCGAATGTTGGCTCACCACCTAATCCGTTGTTGTAACCCTTGGATACCCTTTGCTAATAGGAATTTGATAAGAACGTGCATGGGAAGAGTATTAATATGAGTGAAGAAAAAGAGGATGACTAGTTAGTTAGAGATATCTTATTTCAAAGTAATGAAGTATAGTTGTGAAATGTAGGTGTTAATCTATCGACACTTTATATTGATCAATTGTTTTGTTAATGGGGTTAATCTAGTGAAAAAGAGCCTTGACTTGCATGTGAATGGCTTCATGTTCGAACTCATGACACCTTGGTAGTTTGTGTGTGAAAAAAACCAACCAACTATATTATGCTGATCGACCGACACTCAATTTTCGCAACTATTTTGTGATACTCGTCCCGCATTGATTGTGAAAACATGACAAATGAGCATTTGTGGAGTGAAAAATATCAAGAAAGAGTGATTGAACACTACTAGAAAAATGCTCAAATGACACAGAGTGTTATCAGTCCCTTTTATTTTCTTTGGTACGGAAGAAGAACTTGGATCTAAAACGACCAATTATTTTGATAAAAATTTGGATACACTCGTAAATTGGGCATGGAAGAAAACAATTTGTACCAAAGGGCTTGTTGTAAATGTTGTGCCAAATAAAGGTATTTTTATGTTGTGGTGTATTTGCCTGACTGGAGGGAGCGTGAATAGGACCCCCGCCCCTAAGCATTAATTTTATTTTGAAATTTTCGTGAGTTGGAACAGCCGAGACTTCAATGTGTTGGAACTTCTTTTAAAGGAGATCATGAAAGAAATGCTTTTAATAGGACGTATGCTCTCATTCATATCATAGACGCAATTTAATACAACTTTGTAACAAAAAAAAAAAAAGCTGTGCAGAAATGGAATTCATCAGCTGTTCAATTTCAAAATTTTGGCAAGAATTTAAGATAGATAATTATTGTAAACCAATGTATCAAAAAACAATCGGGCTCTATCCTCTAGCTCACTCGTACGGCTCTTCCATCGCAAAACCTCCCCACCTAAGTTAAGAGAATCCTTCTTGACACGGGTGTGATGTCTTATCCTCTCTATCTCACTCAACGTTTGATTGATAAGTGAGATAAAAAGAACGAGACATTATATATGTAACACCAAAATATCTCCTCTCAATTTCCCTATTATGACAAATTGACGTAGTACGACAAACAAGTAAAGTGCTAGTTCACAATTTTACGCGTAGAACTCGTTTTCTTTTAAATTGGAATTTAGAAATTTGTGAAACCTACATGATATGAAATTGAATGATAAAAAGACCTTGCTAAGGAATGATGTGGGTCCCCCAAATATGCTACGTTTTATCTTAATTATTATTTGTTTTGTTGCATGAGAATACGTGATGTTGACGATATTTTTACGTAAATAACTTAGTAGGTAAGGTAAATGCAGAGTTCAATATGGTTAGGGAGTAATTTTTCTCATGGCCATTTTTAACTGGACACGTACAAAATTACCATTACCTTTAACGTTAATGTTTAATCCACCACGAGCTAGCTTTCTCTCTGAATATGACGTGCAAACAGAGAAGACAAATTTATAATTTTAACTTTGAAGTTAAGGTATTCCATAACGGCTATGTTGGTGATAGAACAAACGATATCTTTACATATTACCAAATTGGGTGTTTTAAGAGGATTAAGTTAGCTTCAACAATGCATGGAAAAAGTATATCCCAATTCCTGAGTTATATTGGAAATTTAGAATTGCGCCCCTGAAGCTTCCTTCAAATAACTTGATGGATTTTCAACTTTCTTATCGTTTGTTCACCTAATTTATGGAAAAAAACTTCTCTATTCCCGTTGCATTGCCTCTTTCTTTCTATTTCTCTCTTCATGTCACTTATCAGAGAATGAAAAAGATAGAAAAAAGAAAGCAATACAACGAGAATAGAGAAGTATTTCTCTCGTTCATGAATCATGAGATTGGTCTATTTGACATTACAGATTAGGGGCTTAAATAATCTCCAACTCAAAAGGTTCAAAACCTAACTTTACACTCTCGAATACATTCATTCATCAAGACATAAGTTCTGAAACAGTGACACCAACCACCCAAATTAAGCCCATAAATTGCATGGGCCTATGTGCTGTTGGATAGAAATCTATCCCAAATGCAAGCTTTGGGTCCACAACATAGGGTCTTGTATTTTTTTTTGTTTCGGGTTTACCATTAGTTCATGAACTATGCGAAAACACACATCAATTTTTGTCCCCAAACTTCAAAATTACTTAATGTTATTCTGTCTTTTGACATAGATAGATATCATCCCTAACATCAACTTCGTAGAGAAATCCTTCAAAATAAAAAAAATAAAAAAATTACAAACATGGAACGCAATCAATTTTTAAGGAGTATGTAATTAGCGTATTTCGACGATATGACTTATTAGAAGTTGATTACATGTGTGGTTAATTATGTGATCGATATGAGGATGATTACTATGAAAATGACAATGTATACGCATGCTGAATTGAAAAACTTTTCACGAGGATGAAGTTTGGACGTCTTTCTACCACTAGATCAAAGATACATACTTATTATATGATGGTCTTTGCTAATATTCATATCTAAGTTATTTTCTATCTAGCTGTTCTATTATTTTGTTGATAATTCTATCTTTATCAAATTAGCTATCAAACTCATTTACATATTATGTCTTTAGCATCTACGGAAATTAAACCTGACATGGTTCGATTAATTTGAAACAACTAAATTACATGTTTTTTTTTTCTCTCTTTCATACATTGTCAACAGTGATAGATTCAGGAATTATCTTTTTTGGGGGCAAGAAAATCATACTATTAAGTCACTAATAATGAAGATCAATCGATTCTTAAATATTAAAGAACGCAATCATATAAATATATCAATGTATAAATTAGTAACACAAACTCTACACATTCTACCTCATTCCTCTATTGCATGACACAAAAAGAAGAATGAAAAAGTGAGTCTAAAGAACAAGAAGAATAACATAAGAAGAGGAGTAGAGTAGGTTGCCCCTTGTAATGCTTTAGTCTTTTTTGAGGCATTTTATGTCCCCATTAAGAGCAAGTCCAGCGCAAGGGCTAGCTCAGGCAGGATGGGGCCTTAGGCCCTGAAAGCAGCGCCAGTGCGCAAGATCCAACCCGGGCAAGGCATGGGACCCACGAGCCTGAGCAAGCTCACGTGGAGATCTAGCCGACCTCTTGCCTTCGGCTGCTGATGTCAGCGCTGACCCATAACTGCTAGAAACCAACAGCTAAAAGCCACATGGCTTCTCCTGGAGCCTCTGATCCAAAAATCTCCTCTAATCCAACTGCTATCCAATTTTTTGCCCAAAAAAAAAGAAGACAAAAAATTGTAAAAAATATCAAAAATTTGTGAATTTTTTTTCTATAAATACCAACAAATATTGTTCACTTTCCACACCAAATCTTCATACAAATTCATCTCCTTCCAATATTTTTCACTTTCCACACAAAATTTTCTACTACTAAATTCCATTTGTGTAAAAATACAAGTGGCCTCTTCCATCGAAGCCAGAGGCGTGGACAACTGTGGAAGATATTTTGTTGTGTGAGTGTTCAGTCAAAGTTGGTCATTGCCCGATCACGAACAATGAAATGAAGTTCTCTCATATGTGGAGAAAAATTCATGGAGAATTTTGTGAAAGATCAGGTTTGGCTCATACAGAAATGGCATTGGCTAGTAGGTGGAAAATTTTGAATAAAGAGTTAGGGAAATGGAGCGACGTGTTTCAAAAGTAAGAGAGAACATTCAAAGTGGTTAAAATCTTGGCTACGAGGTAAAATATTTCTAAATGCCGTTTTGTTCAATTTAATGTCACATTTTTTATATAAATATTTTCTTGCGTTTCTAATTTTATTTTTTTAATAGATTATTCAAGCACAAATGTCGTTCGATGCCATTGGTCAAGGTAAAAAAAGTTTCATCAATCACCAATGTTGGGACGTTGTGAAAATTGTTCGAGATTCAAAATTATTTCCACTGGTCTGAAGATTGAGTTGAATGAGACGCCACTCTAAGATTCACCAGCAACCGATTTGCCACTCGACTCCCTAATGGATCAAGACTCACCAATCTAATGTGAGCCGAGGCCTAATGGGAGAAAGGGGGCAAATGCCAAGAGATGGAGCACTTCGAACACTAAATGTGTAACATTTTGGAGCAAATTGCTAAGAACGGCGCGCTGAGAATCGAGAGAGACTTGAAAAGAGAAGAAGCTGATAAGGCACAACATGAAGCATATGCAATTGAAAGAGAGCATGCACAACAACAAGACATAGAGAATAGAGAGATGAAAATAATGGCCATGGATACGAGCCATATGTCTCATGAAACAAAGTCCTATTGGAAGCTAAAACAAAGGAATGTTATGAGAAGAAAGCTTTTCCATGAATGGACCTAGCAACACGGATTGGTTAAATGATCAAAACCATTAAGTTGTATTGAAAGAGTTGCCATATGTATTAATTTGTTGTATTGTTTCTCTTTTATTGAATAAAGAAAGCATTAAATAATATAGCTATTTATTAAAAACATTTCATACATCAAAACAAACCTTAATTCATTACAAACCACACATAAAACAAAGCATAATTAAAAATAAACCATAATTTAAAACAAACCATTATTTAAAACAAACCATTATTAAAAACAAGGCATAATTCTAAACAAAGCATTAAACTTGACTTCATCTACCGTAATTGCCTTTCATCGTCCATAAGTGCTCGATCAAGTTAACTTGACATTTCTCGTGAACATAAGAAGATTGCATTTCCATATAGCTGTCAATCATACGGCTGTTGTATCGACTGTCCCTAATTAGCGGTTCATGCTTCGGTAGTTGTCTATTTGCTCCCAAAGGGTGTTCATAAATTCTTGTTAATGACGTGTTCATGAGATCGAGTTCGAACATCTCTGGGGCATCATAATCATACTCATCCTTCACAATCATATTATAGAGGATGATGCAAATCATCATAGTGCTCTGAAGCACCTCTTCATCAAACATACGAGCAACACCCCTTAATAATTGCCCAACGAGCTTGCAAGATACCAAAACACCTCCCCACATCTTTCCTATAACCCTTTTAAAAAGCAGCAAAGCTTTTTTCCTTATCTAATGGGAGATTCAGAATTGTTTTGACGAATGTTGTCCACCTCGGATAAATTCTGTCAGCTAGGTAGTACCCATCCGAGTATACGGTATTGTTGATTTGATACATGATCTAGGGGAATGACCCTTCAACACATCGTTGAATATTGGGGATTGACCAAGCACATTAAGGTCGTTTTGAAATCGGCAACTTCGAAAAAGGTATGCCAAACCCATGTATCAAATGATGCAATGGCCTCCATAATTATAATTTTTTTGCCCTTCTTATTCTCGTAATCTCCTTACCAAGTAGTTAGGCAATTCTTCCATTACCAGTGCATGCAGTTGATGCTTCCAATCATACTTGGTAAACCTCAAGCCTCGACTTTTTGTAGAAGCCTTTGGAGGTCCGTA
The DNA here is from genome assembly GCA_020226455.1 of Prunus salicina. Taxonomy (NCBI): domain Eukaryota; kingdom Viridiplantae; phylum Streptophyta; class Magnoliopsida; order Rosales; family Rosaceae; genus Prunus; species Prunus salicina. Next base: position 13,903,854 of record CM035347.1, on the reverse strand, counting down.
GGCGTAGGTTTGCGAAGGTAATCCCTCGTGTAGAGAGTTTATCTTGCATAACAGAATTTGACCAAGCACTCTAGGATAGTTGATTTTCCCATCCTAGCAATCTCATCCACTTGGTCTGCAGATGCCCCATACGCAAGCATCCGTAAAGTAGCTGTAAGTTTTTGCTTTGGAAGAAGACCCAAAACCCCAATAGCATCGTACTTCTAAACGAAGTATGTGTCGTAATTGCAAACATCATGCATGATTTTGTTGAACAAATGGGGCTGCATTCTATATCTCCCTCGAAAATAAGAAATAGGATATAACGAATTTGGGATAAAGCAATTTTCCAAGAGATTTTTACCTCGAGAGTGTCTATGTCTGTCCACATTCGGGACACGACCATGGTGGTGTTGCCTTGATTGATTGAGCATACCCACCGCTTAAACAACTTCATCATTTTCTTCATCCAACTCACGATCTTCTTCAGCACGTCTAAGCCCGATTTCTTCATCTTCTTGCTGTTGCCTCTCTAACACCCTCCTCATGTTAGACATTGAGAGTAGAATGTATTTTGTAAAATCTAAGAAATGAAAAGATAGAGAAGATATGGTGTGAGAGGTCTGAGTTGAGGGTCTAGTTTTATAGAGGGATTTAGAAGATAGAGATGACGCGTGACATAATTTTAAAAGGTGAAAATCTTATCTAAAATATGTGATTAGAATTTTATAATAAATATCGACACGTGGCAACTGAGAATCTTATTTGAAATTTGAGATCTGAATGTTATAATATATATGGACACGTGACAACCGAAAATCTTATCTGAAAATTTAATCCAAAAATTTAATCCGAAAATGTTATCTTAAACTTTAGATGAGAATTTTATAATAAATAATGACATGTGGTAACCGAAAATCTTATCAAAATTAATCGTTTAAGTAAAAAATAGAAAATAAATTAAAATAAATAGTAATTGCCCTTACTCTTACCCATAGAGATGGAAACAAAATATATAAGAATTGCCACTATTCACGTAAATAGTAACAAACCATGTCTTCCCCTTGTCCTTTGAGATGGAAGTGCTCTAAATACGCAACTTCTTAGCTAAATAACATAATTGAGGGAAGGCTAGTGCTTTCACCGGTCATGTTTTGATTCTTGAGTTTTGTTCACAAGCCAAGAAAAGAAAAGAAAAAATATTAATCTGATCCAATGGGCCTTTTTGCAGGGGAGTTGGTTCACTTGGGAGTGTTTGTCAGTGCATATCCAGCCCGTGGTCCCATCTAATCCTTTTATTAATGATTAATTTACTTTAAATTTAAATTTTAAAGAAGATATCCTCTCTGGGATCTTCAACCTTATCCACTTTGTTAAACTAGTACGCAACTTCTGAAAATGATAGCCACACCTGTGGCCTATGATGATGTTTTATTTGAATGTCCTGAAAGTTCTCCGATGGGCTCTCTATTTGGATAAATTTGCTCTAATAACTCCAATTTAAGTCAATTATATACATATATTTCTCTTTAAACAAATGATATTAAAGATGGGGAATCGAACCTACGGTCTTGAATACATTACTGAAGCTACAACCTTCTTACAATCAATTATATCATTAAAAATTTTACAAAAAAAAGTTAACATTATCTTTAAAAAAAACTTAGCATATCCTTTTTTTTTTTTTCAACAAGACAAAATAAAGAAATGTCCCAATAGATTATCTGTGGATTCATGTGAATATATACGATATTCTAAACTTGTCTAATCTTAGCAAAAGAAAAAGAAAAAGAAAAAAACTTACCTAATTAAGAAAAACAAACCTTAAGCATCACGCATGGGATAATTCCACGTGTCCAGCCTGCAATACTAGAAAACTGAAAGGCCGAAACTGTTCCTTTGATTTTCTTCGCCCCAAAAACGAAAAATCTAGACGGTCGTTCCCAATTGTCAAATCACCCAAATCCCAATATGGTAACCGGTGGTGCCTCCAAAAAGCGGCAACGCGCCGTACACACCGCCAACTCACCTACCGCCAGCAGCTCCAGCCGCCCTTGCGCCGCCGTCATCATCGAGTCCGACTCCAAACGACCCAGCCACCCGAACCCGAACCCATTTCCCAAACCCAGCCCAACCGCTCCCCACTCCTTCAACGACCCTTCCTCCGCCGACGTTCTCCTCCGCCTCTTCGTCGACCCCTCCCCTCTCGACCCCCCAGCGACGTCGTTTTCTACCTCCCCCACCGCCCAGCCCCAAGACGACGTCGTTCTCCACCTCCACGCCCACGCCCTCCGCCGCTGCAAGTACTTCGCAGCCCTCTTATCCGACCGATGGCAGCGCCACCCCCAAAAAGACGCCGTCCGCAACATCAGCCTGCGGGTCCCACCGACCCCTGGCGCCATGGATGCCCGCATTGCCCTCCTCGAACTCCTCTACAACTCCGACCTCGCTTCCGCCATAACCACCGTATCGGCCGCGCTCGACCTTCTCCCTGTCGCTTCCGAGCTCATCTTCGAGGACTGCGTCCGATTCTGCCTTCGCTTCCTCGAGGCGGTTCCATGGACGCAAGACGAAGAAACCCGAGTTCTCGCCCTAATCCCTCATTTGAGCGAAGACGAAGCCAAAGACCTCATGGCTAGGGTTTCGGGAGCTCCCGATTCGAGCGAGGAGATGCTGTACGGCCTCATCCTCGCCGTGACTCACAACCAGAGCATGGCGTTCGTCAAGGCCTTCGTCGCGAAGCTGCTGCGCGAGTTCGGGTCCAGAGAGCTGGTCGAGCGGGTTATGGATCGGGCGTTTCAGACCACCTTCAAGGTCGTCAAGGAGGCCATGGAGGAGTACACGAGCCCTGGAGTCCGTGGCAACCATGACGAGACCGAGGCCATCCAGAGGATCAACCTCCACACGGCCATGACCAACGGCAAGCACCTTCTGTGGCTCGTCGAGAGGATGATCGAGCTCCGAGTCGCTGAGTCCGCCGTGAAGGAGTGGAGCGAACAGCCGGCTTTCACCGCCGATTTGCAGAGGGCGTTTCGGGACGACGCGTGGAGGAATATCGTCCCGAGCCTCCCTAGCGTCTTGCTTCGCTGCACTTCGAGGCTGGTCAATGCGGTCGCTACTGGTACCATTTTGGTTGCTGCTCAGGTATTGTATTGTTTTCTTGTAGAGTGGTTGAATATCATGTGCTTGAATTGCTTGCTTGAGTTTTTGTTTGTTCACTTTTGGCTATTGATTGGTTCACATGGTGCATTGCTCAATTAGTTTTGATGTTTGTGGCTCAATTTTGATGGGGATTGCTCAACATAGGAGCTTCTTTGGTTATGTTTTTCACCTGATTTTTCAAATTGATGGTATAGTTGAATAACATTAGAAATTTAGAACAGAACAGGAAGGGGGAGCTAATGTGCTCTGATGTGGGTTTCTTCAAATATTAGCAAAATGGCCTTTTGTGTGGAATCTTATTGGGTTGTTTGGATTTATGCTGACCACACCTGAGCTATGGCAATGGCATTGACAGAACCAGCAGTCGGTATTTTCTGTAAATGGTTCTTCAATAGTAATTTTGGATTGAGGAAAATGGAAAGAAGAGTGGAGAGGTGGAGGGAATTTTAACAGTTTTCCCATTTGGATTGTTAAATGTGGATAGAAATGGAGAGAAGAGAAGAGTCTCGCAATCTTATGTTTGGGCCACTTTTTACAACTCTGGAATTGGATTCGGAGAAAAAATGAGACTTGGATCTTGTTTGATTATTGAAAGTGGGTTTTTTTTCTCCATTTGTTTCCTATCCATCCAAACAAAAACAAAAGATAATAGAACACTTGTCTGTTCTCTCATATTTATTCTCTTTTATTGAAGCGGAAAATACATTGTATGTTGCTTTTTACTGAAGTGTGTATAGGCGAGATCTATGCTCTTTTTCCTCTTTGGCTGGGTGTGGTTATTTCCTTAAAATATGTAGTAGTTATGTTTCTCTTTCTAAACCGCGCTTCAGAAATATGTTTTCCAGTTTACTTGATAATGCTTCTTGGTTATTAACACAATTAACAATTTCACCACTGTTACTCGCATCCTTGTTTCTTAGGTGTTCAGGGGATTAACCAAGTTTTTCGATTTCTACTTTTGAAGTTACTGGTGTCCCAGACAGATCAAGTAACCTAAAACTGGTACCTATAATTATTTTTCAGGTGCGAAAGAAGCTTGTCAAAGATTGGCTTCCAGTTCTGATTGTTTGCAAAGACAATAATGCTTCACCTCTGACACCGAGTAACAAACCATTGTACTTGGATCTGGAAGAGACATTCCTCAGAATCATCTCTACACTGCCTATGCCAGATGCACAGGAGTTGCTGCAGCAATGCCTCAGCTTCTCTACCCGAAATGTGGAGGACTGCCCTCACTTGGTCACGGCATTCAACACCTGGTTCCGCCGTGCGACTCATCCCCCGCAGGCACAGAATCTTTGTTAGAACCACTTGGGGTTTGTCTTTTGTTTATAGATGAGTTAGTGCTGCCTTATAGTCTTGCCTTGTGGATATTTAGGCTCTCCTTTGGCATTGTGCATATTACCCTGTTGCCCTGGAGAGCCAAAAGTTTGCACCAAGTATATATAAACATAGAACCTCTGCAACAAAAAAGAAGTTTAACTGCTTTTGATGCTATTACTCGTAGCTTACCTTCCTGGCCACCTGTGGTTTTTCAGTTTACTTGAATTTTAACCAGTGGTTAAATTTTGAATGGATAACTGGATCCTGGAAAATAGATTACCCCTCTTGGTAAATATTCGTTTTGTTCGGCCGAGGTGCCGATGCCACTCTTGTACACATTTATATAGATAACTGTTTTCAAGTTGTATTTGTTGGCTCACTAACTTGAAACCAATTTTGGTGATTCTGAACTGATCCGCCATCAAATTTGGGGCTTGCTTGCTCTTGCTCTTGCTCCTCTATCATGTCATTTGGGTTTGAGGTTTGCGAACTCCAGATGATTTTTTTCTTCTTCTCTTCGGTCTGTTATTCCAGGCTATCTTTGTTACTGGCAATTCATAAAAGGCTTGCGCTCTTTTTATTTATTTATTTTTTTTTATTTTCAAGAAAAGCACTCTAAACAAAACCCAACAAGTTGGTGAACCATTTAACAAGAATGACGTAAATTTTGGTCACATTCCATTCAACCAAAAATCCACTCTTATCAACTCAGAAACAGGTTTTGGGAACCTGTTGCCTTTATGGTATGTTTACATTTGAAACAAATCACCCTATTATTTCAGATAAGACATGAACCTTGATCCAAAAAGGGATATGTGAGAAACCACTTAATACTTATCTGGCATTGGATTGTAGCTAAAATGAAAATATTTGGAAATTTAAATTACAGTAGCTGCCTTCTAAAGTTCCGGGTGGTGCCTTGGTAGGTTCGTATGAGCAAACCGACTCCAATGCCAACCCCAACACATATGCTCAAGCCAATCCCAACACCCACTCTCACACCAGCATTGAACCATGAAAGCTCTCCATCTTCACCCTCTACATATGCTGTCCCCCAGTACATGTTGTTTTCTCCATTTTCTGGTTTGTAATATGAGTATTCCGACTCCTGTGAAGTTAAAGTAAATTGACATGTTCGAATCAAGACAAATTAAAATGAAATGCAGAATGCTTGTTCAGCTGCACAGAAGCATAATGCAAGTGAACTAGGACTCAGCTGCACAGAAGGGTTTCGAAAACTTAATGAATTTAGTTCTATAGGTATGCGTAGTATGCAATATGGCCTCAAAAGACAAAGTAAATAAGTGATAATTTCCTATACTTTGAACCATTCCATCTCCTTAGCACAGTATCTGTTCTATTTTCTTAAATTATTATTTCATGAGCGAATTCGGGGCTGGAGAATTTGCCGAAATGAAAAATCACAGGAATATCGTATATCTATACCATATGCAACTCAAGGACATAGAAGATGATAGAACTGAGTATTATTCTATTGATCTGTAGTTTCTCAACACGAACCCGTATGGCCAAAAGATTGTATTTGCTAGTCTGGGCATCCAATATGCAATAACTTATCTGTTTTGTTTATGTTTTTTTTTATGCTGATGTAACAGCAGAGCATTGAGCAGTAACAAACCATGAAATCAGATCAGACACGGCCATGGCTAGTAGGTATGAAAGAGCAAGGCATCTCAAACTGAAATTCAAAATACATAAAGCCTGCAAAAAATACCAAATGGACATTAGGTACCTGAAAATCAAATCTAGAAGGATTGTTCCGCTGGTTTTCAGTTGCCTCATACTCTGGTATGGAATCCAACAACCCTTTCCTCACATGCTTCTTCCAAAGGCCAAGCTGCAAAGTCTTTGTTAAAATTATTGGAGTGCCCGAGAAGGACCCCGCGATGTATACCTCAATCGAAGGTGAAGCAGATTCTGCACTGGTAAATTGCTTTCCTTTAAAGAAGCCACTGCTTGCACTTATATCAGATTCACAATTCATGCTCCATCTCTGGCCATGGTGATCTGTTTCTGCATTGAAACCATTACTATTACACAGTTCTAAAACCCCAGATAGCACAACAACATCTTTATCGAAAACCTCAAACTTTACACTTCCAGTCATTCTTATACTGTCAGTGCTCACAAATGTAGCTTCTTCAGACTTCTTATCTAACCGGTCCCTTCGAAGAAGGGTTGTTGCCCCATCTGAATTGATGCTAGTTCTAACACCATTGACTTCAAGAAGGGTATCAGGATCCAATGGAATATGATTTACTGTGAGGAATTCTGGAGCAGAATCATCGATCTCGCATTTGCTAATTCTAACATAAAAGACTCTTACATCAAGCCAGGGTAGTGATACCTTGATGCAGGGTTGGTAGTTGGATTGCCTCACAACCATTTGGCCATTATCAGTTGGCCCATAGCCATTTGATGCCTCGTAAAAATTACCCATGATCCTCAATGGTTCACTTTTCCTCAATTAAATCCTTCCACCTCACTTGAGTTGATGAATAAAGATAGTCCATACAAATGGAAATCCTATGAGCATAAAGAACCTGCATCCATATCAGTGAAAAGAGAAATTTATTCAAAGTGAAAGAACTCTCTGTTTGTAAGAGAAGATAAGAACAAAACCAACTACGACAAAGGAGAACCCAGTTGTAGAGACAAAACCATTATCAGAAGAATATAAAAATAGCAAGAGAGGAAGCTAAACTTAAGTGAGAAACAGAGAACAAATCAAATATGCAAGTTTTTCTGTAAGAACTCAAGTGAGAAACAGAAAGCTATTAATTGCTGAACCTGAGCAGAAAACCATATATGCAAGTTTTTCTGTAAGAACTCAAGTGAGAAACAGAAAGCTATTAATTGCTGAACCTGAGCAGAAAACCATACATGCAAGTTTTTCTGTAAGAACTCAAGTGAGAAACAAAAAGCTATTAATCGCTGAACCTGAGCAGCAGGAGAAAGGCTTCCATGAATGAGGGATAGCAACCCCAGCCAATAACGCTATGACATGCATGATAATATTTCCACGTGGCATAGCATTATTGGTTGAGGATAGCAGTGCTATCTCGTTGCAACTAAGTATTTCTAGAGCTGAAGGCCAAAGAAACACCAAAGCAAAGCAAAACAAAGAGATAAAAGAAGGGGTAAGATGGAAAAAAAATGGAGAAAATCCAAAAACCAGAAGTCTGGCTGAAGCCCAACATCAGGGTTAGTTTTAAAATCACATCAAACCAAAAAACAATATACAAAAAATAGGGATGGAAGACTAGAGAGACAAAGCCAAAGGATTGAACTAGAAACTTACAATCTGGTAGCAGCAGAGCAACAAAGCTAAAGGGTATTCTTCTACTCCAAATTGTTGAATTAGTATTAGAATTCAATACAAGCATTCAACCCAACTGCTGACCCTGCAAACTGCAAAACTGGTTATCATCATAATTCGTAACTGACTGAAGAATAAATTAATAGACCTCACAGACCCCAACAAAATGACCGGCGATAAACGACATATTTCCCACGACATTTAACAAGCAGACAAACTGTGTGTGTGCGTTTAATCACCAACACTAATTTAGTAACGTAAAACTCACCACATCACAAACATCTCACAGGCTCCAATTGTCCAATAGAAAAATAAATAAAGCTTTTGATTCACCACAGGAAATTTGTGGCCAGAAAAAGCAAATCACAAGCTATCGAATCAGAAAATGGAGAGCTACCCAAGTTCTGGCTATGAGAAACAGAATTGGGTTGTGATTGATTTGAAAAAAGACCAACCCAAGTCCTCAAATTCAGAAAGAACAATTGGGTTTCTCTTAATTTCGGATTTTTTAGTTTTATTTATAAGAAGTGGGGGCCACTCTGTATCTGATTTCCTCAGATGATCAGATGAGATCTTATCCACGAGAGAGAGAGAGAGAGAGAGAGAGAGGGCATGCAGGTAGGCCAGGGTAATGAAATGAAAGGGACGTCCTAGCATTTTCGGCCGTGAGAATCTAATGGAGGAGGATCTTAATCCCATGTCGGTAAAATAGAACAGAAACTACTTAGATTTCGACATCTTTTTCTAGCAAGTGGCAAGCTTTGAGGATGAGTTGTAGCCGTGTATTAGTATGAAGGCAAGTTTTACCAAACGATTGAGCATGGCTAGTATTAAGGTTAATGGCGGGGACCAACAAGGACGTTGACGTTTAAAAACAGCGTGGGCTGTGAACATAGGAAAAATACATCATTTCTCTGCTTTTTTGCTTTATATGTATAGATTATACGGACAATATTCACTTGCCAAACTTATATGTACTGCTGCTGACCAAGCCTTTCGGTGGATTTTCTGTCCAATCTTTGACGATTAAACTCTTTTAGTTTGATTATGATTTCAATTAAGGACAATTTGTTGAATTTACAAACAGATATCGACCTGTTACGTAATAAACGAGTGGAGGGCTGAAATCGACCTTTTAGAGTTGAGCAGGTCTTTCTTCAATTTGCACCTTGAAATGTTCTTGTTACATAATAAACGTGTATAGGGATGAAATCACCAAATTGGAATTCTCATTCTGACTGTGGAAGTTCTCTTTGGATCTAAAACTCTAACATGCTTAAAATGCCAAATTTGCCTCTCCATGTGTTCATCATGTGACGAAAAGGTCAAATTCTGTTTGTTAAATATACGAATTGTTCTTAATGTTTTTAATTCCCAAAATTAAAACTACATGTCCTCCAAAGATCAGATGATAGCGAGGACCATTTATAGACTCACCCATCACCATAGGTTTGCTCCGTTGATAAGTCCTCACATGAAATGTTTCTTTGTAGCATGTGCTCTTATATGCGTTCATTCATAACTTTCAGTTGGCACTCATCACTAGTAGCACTACTAGAATGCGTATGTGATCACTTAGGACTCGTTTGGCACTACTTAATAAGCGTTCTTTTTTGTCATTTAAAAAACAATCTCAAACATACCCTTGATTGAAAATCAATTTCGACAATTGAACATCGCGTCTCCAAATTCCAACAAGCAACCATTTATCTATGTATTTTAAAAATATGGCATTAACATCTTCATCTGAAGAGAACATTTGGGTCAAATTCTCATGAATCTTATGAACTTGATAGAAACTTGCTAGTCACACAAGATGGATGTTATCCTAATCAACCGAAACAATGGAATTACAATGATGCGAGAGGTTTTCACGGAAATCGTTACATCATGTGCCATCACCCATCACAAATGTCTAACAGTTGAAGTAAAAACCAAAATTGATCACAGAAATCCTTTAAGAAATAGCAATTTATATGCCATTAGCACATAAGGAGGAGCGCAGTACAGTTCAACTTGATCGAACCGAGGCCAGGTTGCTTGGTTAAATTCGGTTCATGTTCAGCTTGAATCGAGAAGCCCTAACCAAGAATAATTTATAATTAGCCAAGGTTAAATTCTCATTAAACAGAACATCATTTACTAAAGAAGCATACGTGAAAAATCACACAATTAAAGTATCAAACATTTGAGGTTCTCATGTTTGAGTAGTTTAGCGGAGGTGCTTTAACCCATTAATAGGTCTTATTGCAGAGTGTTAAAACATATAAACTTCACAGGTGATTAACCTGCAAGATTATGGTAACTAAGCAAATTTTCTGCATTCCAAATGGACAGTCGAACAATTTATCCATCACCTTGACAGGTATAGTTTCCTCTCTAACATAAAATGAGATATGCCCCGGTTGAACTAGGAGGATGGCAATTGAATAGTGCCCCCACCCTTCAAGCCATGTCAGGCCTAATCACCCAACCTATCTCAACTTTTCCTATCTATATTATAGAATACAAGAGTCACCAACTATGGCTTCAACTTAGCACCACCCATCAGGATGCTCCCTAGGGAACTATCTCAAATTTCTCTATCAGCCATTGGTCATTTTGAAACCCACGAAGAGCCGACCGAGGGAATCTCATGAAAATTTGCAGGAACTCCAACCCAGCTATATTCTCCACACAACACAAGTTTGTAAATGCTTTGGCCATTTAATTGCACACAAGTCTTTTCTATTTGTTTTTAAATTCTTGATTTAACAAACCCTAAGTCCTACATTGAAGGATAGGCAAAACCAAGTTTAGCTTCAATCAATCAGTCTGAGGTCACTTATTGACACAATCTCTATAAGTGAACGCATGTGTATTCAGGACAAAAAACACAAAAATTGTCCTCAGACGCCTACCTTAGAAACGTACATGTAATATTTAAGACAAAGTGAAAACTATTATTTTGGAACATCAAGTGTTTCTCACACAATGCAATTGCCAGAAAGCAAAGGAAAACGAAAAAAGGCAGAGTATGGAGTAACCAATATGCAAGCCAATTTGGTTCAAAAACTTGAAATGACCCGAGCCTGGAGTCTTTATCACCGAGGAACTGCAGCTTCTAGAAAGTCCAATGAAGAAAATAGGAAGAGATCAGCGGATGAAGAAATTCTACTGATAATGAGAAAAAAAAAATTGTTTACTGTGAGTAGGGTAAAATATATTGATGAAGGGTGTGGCACGGAAGAGCCTAAGATTAATACATCAATTCAAAGTGGAATGATGACAACAAACTGCATCATATTTCAGATCAGCAGCAAATCAACAAAGTCAGTGGTTCTTTCATGGAACCAGACTTGCACTAGCCTACATCCTATAGATGTTTTGAGAACAACGAGAAGATTTTAATTTGAAGATGTCCAGCTTGTATTCTTATTTTCCTCTATCTACCTAGGTGGAAACAAGAAGATCAAGTGTATACAACCTTGCCATAGTGATGTAGGACACGTCCTCATCAAATAGAATATCCCATATTTTCATACCTTCTGCTGGCAGAGGTAAGAGAATTTGGTAATGAGCTAGAAATGAACGCAAACAGGTCTAGCTGAATAATGCTGTGACCTAAAATATACTTAAATTTCTCCCTTCCCCCTGACCAACAACCAGCCTTGCACATTTTTCTATTTTTCTTCTTAATAGCCATATATAGTAGTATGATCAAATATGCCATTTTTCCATCTCAAATTATCAATTATCACATAAACCAAGCCTACCAGTAATCTAATTGTTTCACATTCACATTAAAGAATATACACAATATGTGCAACTATGAACCATTAAAAGAAAATATATTGACAACACAGAAAGTTGCAAAGAAAAAATAAATGCATCCAAGTGGATCATTTTTATCAAACTGCAATTTCTGTGCACACTCCATGTAATTTGAAATATAAAAAAGCAGAATATCCTCAAAAGTACCACTGAACATCTAACGGAAGTTTAACGGCAGCAACTAAGTAGCTGAATTAACCAAGCTGACATAAGCTACGCAATACAGAGTCCAAAAGTTCAAGACAGGGAAGATTCTTTTTCTGTTGAGAAAGTGACAAAGAAGGGAAAACCTATGCACCGATTACCTCACATAGCCAGCGGGCCTTGTCACAACGGTGATGCAAGACCTATACCACGATGCAGAAAAATGAGTCAGAAGACACCCAATGCAGAAACAAGAGGTAATCAGTGCGCCACTAGACAAGAAATGACTACCTTAAGAGCTATCCATTAATGAACAGACTGCATTAACCATGTCTGTGCACTGGAAACTTGAATTAACATCTAACTTTGACACTGACCCAAGTTTTGGTTCTCCAAATTAATGAGAAAAGAAGGCTAAAATTTATGTAACTGGAGAAAGGAGACAGCTTTGTTGAGAATTATTTCTTCTTTATTTACTCAACTATTCCAAAAACCAATAAATCCTAAATCTACTTCACACAACAACCAAAAGAAATAAGAAAAGAACTACAAAACACTCCCTACTTCCCATTACCAATATAGTTATAGGTCCAAATAACAAAACAAAATAGCCCCCCAATGAAACAGACAAAAGGAAACAGTTCAACAAGACAAACATAATTGAAAAGAGGAAAAGAGGGTGGGTTACCTTGAGAAAGGCAGCTCCAGCAAGTGGCATCGACGGCAATGTTGGATTTGAGCCGAGCAGAAGCAATGGCACTGTGAAGTGGCATCATTGACTCCATGCTTCCCAATACCGAAACAAACCTATACAAATTGCAATGACAACAATTTCAGTTATTTTGCTTGTATTTATATATTTCTTGAGGGAAAATGGGAGACCAAAAATGGGTTTCCGAAGCCATTGAAATTGTCAAAAACGGCTGAGTTGAAGAGTTTTGAGAAGATTGTACCTTGTAGCGCAAGGGATGGTTCTGGTGGCCGAAGCAAACGGAGACGACATGGCTGCAGGGTTTAGGGAGTTTAGGGAGCTCTGGCTGAGGGTTCTGGAGCGAGCTATGGACCTCGAGCCGGCCATTAGAGCTGATCTGCAGAAGGAAGCCATTTCTTGTTTCGGGGGATAGAGTAGTAATGTAAAGAATCAATGAGTTGAATGAATCACAGGTCGATGATGCAGAGATGCAGACTCTCGCTTAAACCCTACCTCCTTGTTGATGTGGCTTTCTACGACGCCGTTTCGGTTCGCACTAAACACCTTTCTTCTTCCTTTGCCTCTAGTTGTTTGGGCTGGACCGAGTCCTTCTGATTTAGGGCTTGGGCAAACTTTGCCCGATGGGCCAGGTCAAGTCATTCTCGGCCTCAGGTCATTCGGATGTATAACGGAATTTGGCGAAATGACGAAATTGGATCGTTTGCGCAGTTGGAGGATGGCAGTAACTAAAAAATAAGTTTATTAAAAAAATAAAAAATAAAACATAATTTTCAAGATAGGTCGTTTATAAATAAAAAAATAAAAAAAAAAGTATTAAGATAGATTTGGACAAATAAAAAAATGTATAGAAACTAAAGCCGATCAAAATCGTGGTACAAATATATTCATCTACAGCTATCACTTGTAGAGTTAATATCTTAGATACAAGCCATGAGCTCTTCCATATATGATTCAGTCCATTTAGAGTAGCTGCTGTCGACATTCTCAGAGTTACTTGGGCTGCAAGCATCCTCTACTTTGGTTTCACCAAGTATTTGTTCAATGTTGAAGATAGGATTGTCGTCGAAGAATGTCAGACCATTCGGATCAACATCATCATAAGAGACCACAAGCTCACCACCAGTTATACTAGAAGAGTAGCCTTGTTGTACGTGAGATGATGATTCTTCCGTTGATCCCATTTGATGATCTTTTTTCATCTTTTTGTTCGTGCTCCTCTTCTTTTGTACTTGATCTTGTGATGAACGCTTTAAATTTATTTCCTTACTCAAGGCCCTATCGTTCTTCCTCATTCGACAAATCACGAAATCGAAATCGTAACTACGATCATTGTAGTCATTCTTGAGACCAACAAAAAGACTATATTCATCCAGTAACCACCATGTGTGCTCCTCGGACCCCTTATTCTCATAGCGGAATTTTCGTTTTCGGCCAATGGGGTTTCCATTGTCGTCCTCAATGAGTTTGAAGGATTCAGTTTCACTCCAGGTACCGCCGTGGCCAATGCTACGATCCATGCGCTTTGGGGTTAACTTCTTGAGCCCGGAAAGCAAATACAAGTCTTGATCAACAAGTTGAGGCCCTCCGTACTTGTTCCAAATCTCCGAAGGCTCTAACTTGTTGCCGAAAAGATTGCAGGCACGGATGAAGTTGCCGTACGGCGGCATCAAAGGATTTCTGTCGACCAACAAGGTGTGGAGAAAGGAACCCACAATCTCTTTATCAGTGGGGTGGAAACGGAAACCTAACGGCACATTCTGATGATGTGCCATTGCTTGCTTGCTTGGTGCTGCTAATTAAGAAGAGAAGCTTGCTTGGTGCAGCTAATTAAGAAGAGAGAGAAAGAGAAATCAAGTGACGTTGTTTGTGCGTAATCTGAATTGTATTTATAGGGAGTGTCCGGTTTAGGGTTTATTTAGTTTCCTTCCGGCGGAAGGAAATAGAATTCCAGATGAAACATGGAAACTCTTTTTTGTCTTTTTCTTATTTTGTTTTAGTCTGAAAGAAAATTTGATCGGCCTGAGCAGTTTTGGTACTTTATTATTATGTTTCTTTTTTGTCTTTTTCCAAATTGAATTGAATAAAAGAAGATTGGTTATCTGCCACAATGTACGTGGTTTTGGTTAGGATCGGGAAAGGCATGAGGCCTTGAAGGACTCGCAGAGAAGCTTGATACAACTCCATCAAGTTTTCCTGGACATGGCAGTGATGGTTGAAAAGCAAGGGGAACAATAAAGATTTAGAGGGCAATGCTGGGCATTTCGGTAAAAAGTCCGAGCACCATGATGGAATTGAGAGCTGTCCTGATGAGAGAAGAAAGACATCCCCACTGAAATAAATTTTGAAGAGGAAGTAGACATTGCAAGAAAAGTTCTAAACAACTTGATCGCGTCTGCCACAGAAACTTCTCATGATGATCTCGCACAGCTTCTGTAGTCGAAAGTTTTAGACTTGTAGTTAGTGACTCTTAGGAAGAGGCTTCGTTTGTTGGAACTTAGTGAAGATGGGAATTTTGGCAAATTTGTTTATGCATCTTTCTATGGCTGTAAGAACCCCAGCTAAATATATGAATAGAAATGCAGAACCCCAACAGAATGGTTTTTGTAGGGATGATAACAGTTTGTACAATGGAGGTGGTGTTGTCAACATTAGGTACAAACTGTAGAGTTTTCATTTGAAAGCTTGGAAGCAAAATTCTGATTTTTTTTTATTTTTTATTTTTTTGTGGGTGTTGTTGTTTAGAGAAATGAGGGTTTAAGCTAGCAAGACAGAGGTATGCGAAGCTAAACATATGTCAGAATAGTTCCCAAGATCGCACTCTCCTGTTAATTTTTAGAAAATTAAAGTAAATGGTCAAAATTTGAAAGCTTTTAATTTAAATGTGAACTAGTTTGACAATGTTCTTTACCTTCATTTGAAGGTAGACAATAAGCTGTTTTGGGAGCATTCGAACGCAAGTGAAATCCACTATAAAAGCTGGCTACCACAGACCAACTCACTCTTGATATAGTGGTACGTTTCTTCCAATATTGGAAGATGTCTCAAATTCAAATCTTCCCTCCCCGATTGATAAAATAAATAAATAAACAATGGCTCCCACATAACCTAGTGAAAGATGGACCAAGCAAAAGGGCTTTTCCTAGAGTGGTGCCATTTTTACACGATGGATGTAAAACTTTCATTTCTCGATTTAAAATTTTAAAATCCTTAATAATATAGTAAGCAAAACACGAAGAACCTTGCTTTTAAGCTTTGGGACCAATTGTTTATTCAAAATCTGGTTGTTATACTGCATACTGAGGACAAAAGCTTTTATAGTGGATTCGCCCAATATGGGCATACATTTCCATTCCATTCCATCATCCCATGTATGTAATCACTGCTGATGCACGACAAAGATTTCATTTTATGTGAAAAATAATCACCCGGCAGGGAGAGAGCTTAAGCAAACAAGATAAGAAAAAGCCACAAAGCTCCAAGGGGTATGCAAGATTAGATCATCATGTATTGAAAACCAAAGTAACCAACTATAATATATGAATGAACCAATGAGATATCCAAATTGTAGCATTGGTGGAGGAGGGGGAAGTGATCAATGGTAAGTAAATCTTTAAACATTATAGATTAGTTTTTAGTCAATTGTACGGTGTTTGAATCGGAATACCTACACAAACATAAACAAAGGAATGTAGGAGTAGGAGATATTGCATTACTAAACCACACGGTCAAAATATCTAAAAAAAGTACACATGTCTTGGCAGCACCCTCCGTTCTATCAACACAAAAGTCAAAATATTTCATGAACCTGCGTACATCTCAAAAACTTTTAAGTTAAGAAACACGTTAATGTACACAGGGATATCAAAAAAACCAATGACAATGAAAACTAGCTAAATTAGCAATCCGTTTTGGGAGGGAAGTATGGAATGTAGGACCAACTTGTATGTATTTTTGTTTAGGAAAGTCCACACTTCATTTCGCCCTAAATGATCAGTCACATGCCCAAGCTTAGCAAACTATATGCTAATCACATCGATCGGCTATGAATCTGATTACAAATAATAAGGAATCTACCTTGACGGAAAACTGCTAAATCTCTCTTTTGAAATCCAAAGATTTCATGGCATCTCCCGCTTCTTCAATCTTCCTTTTCTGATAATGCTTATCTATAATTTGTTGTAACTGAAATGGAAATAAGCATATACGATTTGAGTCATTATTTAAGCAGCAGCAGCAGCAGCAGCAAGGTGATTAGGGAATCTGAAAACCTGATAACAAGTACAAAGGCATATACCCTGTTGACTAAGGCCTCCTCTCTTTTCTTTTGCCAGTTTGGGTCCGTGTAAGGAACCAACTTCTCTTTCTGCAAAGCAAGTTTGGATTGAGTAATTGTGATAACAGTAAAAGGCAATATAAAAACAGAAAGACATGAAGCATGCATATATATATAGCCGTATGTATGTTGGCAGAATCTTTAGTTCCTTTCTTTTACCTCCTCAACCATAGGGGGAAGCCAAGGGATAAAACGACTAGGATAACATTTCGAAGCACCGGCCTCAACAGCAAGGTGTGAATATTGTGGGTCTGTTCTTATGACGATCTCAGCGGAGCATTGGGTACAATTGAAGCAAAATCTGAATGTGTGATCCTTCCAAACCTCCCAAAACTCCTGTAAATAATGATGCAACATGAAATTTAAACCTGACGAATTAGAAAACACCAAAGCTCTCAAAACCTAGAGCGAGAGAGAGCATCCACCATCAATAAAGTAAGTACCTCGCCGAGGGCTTCTTCTTTGCGGTAATTCAACTCGGTGCCTTTGGCCATGACAGTGCTACAAGCGGTGCAGCGAATGCTCGAGGGAAGCATCATCACAACATTCTCAATCTGCGGGTTCTTACGCTGGGCCGCCATCACCACTTTTATATGATAACTCGAAATCGAAGGTTGGGGGGGAGTTTTTTGTTGTCAATTTCCTTCGTATTGGAGGAATTTCTGAATAAATATATATAAGAAATCCTTAATAGTGCGGGATTTCTCAATGATACATATAAGAAATCCATATGTCTCAAATTTCAATCACCTATTCGACAGATTCAGTCCCACCCAGACCCAATCCTAATAAAGCACAACGGAAAAGATTCCTGAAATAGTATAGCCAACCGGCTATACCGTCTTAATCTATTCGAATATTTAAAAGGTATAGCCGCGTCAATATATTCGAATATTTTAGTAGTATAGCCGCGTGGCTATCCCTTTTAAATATTGGTATAGCCGTGCGGCTATACTATTAAAATTTTAGCCCTTCGGCTATACTATTAAAATATTCTAATATATTAGTACAGTATAGCCGCGCGGCTATAATATTTAATTATTCCAATCTACTTATAAGGAGGCTATACTATTTAATTATTCGAATGATTTCTCAAAAAAATATATACATATTGGAATGAATTTATAAAGTATAGCCGTGCGGCTATACGATTTAAATATTATATATATATGCACATTTTGTTGGAGCAGATGGCATAGCTTCTGTAGAAGATTTGTTCTCATTAACACATAAATCATCAAAAACATATGGAATCAAGCATTGCACTTGTGTTTTCAGGTCACTGTTCAAACAGAAAATGAAGGGTAAATTGATAAACTTGGGCGCAAAGAGGAAAGGCGACAATGAAGGGTAAACCTAAAAACTTGGGGCCAATGTGTCATCCCAGAAATTTGTTGCATGAAACAGGGTTTCAATTAGCATTTAAAAGAATCTATACACATTACACCTTTTTATTGGGTCTTAAACAAGAATTTTGAATGCACAACTCCTGCATTTTGCGGATTGTTTGCAAGCAATTATCAGCCAAAAGGATAAAAACAAACAATGGTTTGTGTTCCTCAAGAAGTACTCCACTGCGGTTCGAGGAACTAACAAGGTGGAAGGTCTGTAGGTGGAGGCAAGACAGAGTGATCTGAGTCTTTCCCATTTTCCACCACGAATGCAGTCTTCAAACCCCAGCTGGTATGGAGCTCCAAATGACAGTGCATGAACCAGACGCCTAAAGATGATCAAATACCGTTCAAAATATTAGTGAAATATCTAAAAAAATAAGAGATATTCTTAATTAGTAACTTTGAAGTTTAATGTAGCATGCTACTTGGTTAGTTTGATGTGTTTACCTGGATTATCAGCCCTGAACCTTAAGGCAACCCAACCACCGGTAGGAACTCCGATTGTGTTTCTTTCGGGAGGATCCACCAAGTTATACTTTGCCGGGTCCTTTTTGGGGTCGAAGTTCCCAACTCCGGTCCCAACAACAAAGAAATTGTAACCATGAAGGTGGAAGGGATGAGACTCCACTGTGAGAAGATTGGTGTCTTGTAGCACCAACTCAACTGTTGAATTGAAGGCAAGTTTGCTAAGCCGGGTGCCTAGTTTAGTGCCAAGGTTGGCAGTGAGTGGTGCACCAGTGTAATTGAAAGGTGTTGCAGGGCGGTCTGGGAAATCTGTGTTAAATACGCCCTTGGTATTGAAATAATGAGCTTGAAGCAGCCCAATTTTGGGCATCACAAATGTGATATTGTTTAAAGAAGCAGTGAGCTGTGTTCCATTGAGGCAAGTGGTGCATTGGTTGATTCCCAACCCGATTGTGTAAAAGAGATGTCGATCAACTTTAAGAGGTACACTGGCCGGGAACTGTGCTGTGTTTAGACTTCTTAGCTTGGCATTGAAGCTCAATGCGAAAGCTGTGTTATTGAGTGCCGGAAGTTGGGGAAGAACTGGCTGCACAGTATTTGGGATGCCTTTGTACTGCAGTATTCCAGTGGCAGTTTTGTTGTCAATGGAAACCGGTGCGTCCATGAATGGCCTAGCCGCCATAAAATATCTTCCGGGCGCTTGGTTGGCTTGAACGAGAACATTCGTGGTCTGGCCTGGTGCTATTAGTATTGCTTGAGATGTGAATGGTTTGGTGTAGACAGCATCAATTTCTACCACTGTCAAGTTGTGACCAGCAATGGCAAAGAATAGCTCATCATTGAGTGCAGCATTGATGATTCGTAGCAGGTACGTCTTTCCCTGTTCAACCTCCAATGCATAGGTATCTGAGATAGCAAAAACAAGAAAGGATGAGAATGCAAAGTCTCATTTTTCATGTCCAAACGGCAGTGCCATAAAACAAAAGTGGTCTCAGAACATCTAGTGTCATAGATGGTAAAAGTTCTGGCATACAATGAGTATATACAACGTAGCTCTAATAACAACTAGTTGCACATCCACCATGTGCATTGCATAAGTTCATTGTAGGCAAGAACTTTTCTACAGAAGGCGGTGGCTTACGTTTTTCAGAACAGGGAAAGAGAGGCCCTGGCTTCCCATTGATGGTGTGTGCATCTGACATATTTGGTGGCATTCCCAGTTTGTTTCCTTGTTTAACAACCTCTTCGACGTCGTTATTCCACCATTCTCCTACACCATTCACAAGAAACAATACAATCATTTTCTGCATAAACTCTAAAAAAATTCTGTATATAGTTACAAATCTTATAGTTGCACCAACTCACCTAAGACAATATTAGCCTCCTTGTATGGCTGAAGAAATGGAAAACCAGTCCCTTGTTTTGGCAAGATGACAATTGCTCCATACACAGTGGCTCTTAGCCAGAAAATATGTGCATGCCACCATAGAGTTCCCCTTTGCCCTGTTATAGTGATATTGTAGGTGTAACTATGTCCTGTCTTGATAGGACATTGGGTGATATAGGCAGGCCCATCTGCCCACCCATTTCTATATTGCTTTAATCCATGCCTGCAGAATTCAATCAAAATGTGACATTAATAAACCCAAATGTTCATTTTAGTTTTATGCTTGCATAATCATATGAATTCAAATACAAATTTCCTACCAATGAATTGACATATTGTATTGTGCATGGTTGGTAACATTGACAAGAAGTGTATCTCCTTCTCTAGCATAAACTGTAGGTCCAGGGAACATCCCATTTACTGTAACAATTGGCTTAGAATGGCACAACCTGCTCACATTCTTCACTTGAACCTGAAAATAATTTTTGCAACCAGATAAATAATAACCAGATATAAAATGCATGCAATTTAATTCTGCCATTCTGAATTGCTCACATCGAATTGGTATGTCTTCAAAGCAGCTTTTGCCGGAGTGGAAAAGAACCCAACTAAGCATAAGAAGAGAAGTGCAGAATAACCCCAGCAGAAACTGTTGGTTTTTGCCATTTTTCGTGACCGAATCGTTTCTATACAATGGCAAGTTTGTAGGGATGAGACATGGTAGCAAGTCTGGTTCTAATGGCTTTATATGGCTGTGCCCAAAATCTAAAATAAACCATCAGTTTGTTTATGTTAGATGGAGTTGGTGTTGTCAACATTAGGTAGAGGCTGTAGAGGTTGTACACGAAAGCTTTGAAGCAAAATACAGATGGGCACTTTCAGTGTAAAGCCAACTTGAAGAGCCAAACAGAGTAGCTGAAGAACTTAATCTTGTATTATTTTATTGTTTATGAAAATACAAGTATAAGCAAGAGAGCTACTTGAAGCCTACATATGGATCTCTCAACTTTACCTTCAAGGGAAATGGTTGGCATCAAGCGTATGTTTTCTGTTCACATATACACTTGGGTTCTTTTTTTCTTTTTTGGCTTACTATTGTTGAATCTCTTTCTATGAACCCAATACTTTCATGTCCACCAACTTGTGTCTCCAAGAGTTAGAATTGTTGATATAATGGAATGTTCACATTGGAAAACTTTTTAACCAATTTCATTTTTGTATCTGATACACCACGATGAGATTTTAACAAATGTACTCTAGATGGTGTTGCAAGTGGATGAGTATGTTCCCCAATGAAAGTTTTAACTACAAAATTGAACCCATCATAAACTACTGTTAACTTTGCTTTGCAATTTTCCATCATAAAATTGAACCCATTCATTCATCTAATGCATTTGCCATCGCTCCTGCGCTTTTCGTATAATAAGAAAATTAGTACAAACATATGTAATAAACAAAGGAAAAACTTGAATGGAATAAATAAATAAAAATTAGATTTTTCCATGTTAATCAGTAACAAAGAGCATAGTTGCAAGAACTCGAGATTGAGCATAACACGGGAGCACCCATGGGAGGAAGAAGAACACGTTCGAAGATTTTGAGTTTTTATTTTTTTTATTTTAAGTTTAAAATAAAAATATTTTAAAATAAATTTTTCTCAACCCTTGGATGATTAGTGTAAAAAATTGGAATCATTCTAATAACAACATGACATTATGGTTCAAAGGCCATTGTGGTTATTAAAAATTAAAAATTAAAAAAACCCCAATAAACGCACATCATTGGACCATTCCATATCAAAACGCACCGTTTACATGGTCACGAGTTCACAACCGACTGGTGGCAAGTGACGAAACAATCTGAACTAAGCCCCGGACATCAATTTCCATTTCCATTTGATTGGCATTAAGCCTGTGCTCGTTTCGTTCCCTACGTTCCCAAATCGAAACCCGAGTCGCATAGAAGAAGACCCGTCCGACTCAGCCATCATCAGCAATGGCTGCGATCTTAGCTCGCAAGTCCCTTCAGGCTCTCCGCGCCAGGCAGCTCGTAAGTTTATCCTCTGCCCTAACTGCTCTTCTATCGTTCTCCGTTTGGTTTCTGAGAAAATGGGCAAAGCAAACCCAAAAAAAATAAAAAGAGCTTCAATCTTATTGTTCACTTTTGGATACCTATGAAAGTCAAATTTTCCAACTCTTTTACTCTTTCCAAATTTCTTGGATCAGGAGCATTGTACTGAGACTTGATTTCTTTGAGCTGAACTGAGCAATTTTTTTTATTTGTTCTTAAGTTTTTCGATTGAAAATCTGATATTCATACATTAGCTCCACTACTGATATATAATTGTATTGATTTTTTTTTTTTCCAATCCTATGGAGCTGCCACTGTTTTAAATTTCAATACTGAATAGATATAGAAAGGGTTGGAAGCTAATTTCTTTGCGATTTTGTTTATTGGGTATTATTGTGGTTATAGACCAATTCTTGCTTTCTGAATCTGCTATATCTTGCGACCTTTAGCGTGGTTTTTGGTAACCTAATTTTTGCACAAGGGAGGTGGATTACTTTTTTTTTTTTTTATGGTTCTATTTTTTCATTTTTTTAATACATGTCCAAGTGAAATTTATAGGCTACCTGGGTATTTCATTGTCTGTGGATGCGGTGCACCAGAACTAATATTTAATATCGGATATTATGACGGGTATTGGAATGGATACACAGAACCGAAGAATTTATTATGCCTTGCAATGTCATTTGCTCTGAGAATTAGGGCAATTGTCGTGCTAATCAAAGTAGCTTAAAAGAATTCTGGGTTGCTCATATTTAGGGTGTGTTTGTTTCATGGAATGGGGTTTTAAGAATCTATTCGTTGGAATGAGATTTTTAGGAATCAGTGGAATTTAATGATATTCATTTCAGTGTTTGGAAATGTTGGAATGAAAGTGATTAAGACACCAATGAAATTTTACTGTTTAGAACCAATTGCATAAGATAATCGTTTTCATTTTGATTTTTTGAATGTGAAAAGCAGAGAATGGGGTTAAAAAGCCCACCCCGTCCCTTGGGTTAACAAAACTTTCGTTTTGTGGGTTTTGGATATCTATGGGAAAACCAACACAAAATGATTTGTACTTACCAAACATAGAATAACCTCATTCCTCAGCATCTATTCTGCAAATCAAACACATTCATAGTGTTTGGGAGTCCTTTGGCATGATTAAGTATACTACAATTTGAGGTGTAATTGACTGGTAACTTGAATTAAATTTGATTGAAAATACTAGTTTTCTATTTGAATTTGAGTCTTCAATATAGAAGTTTTCTGCTCCTTCCAATAAATGAACTGATTATTGTGCGTTGTCACCAAATTTTGATAGATCATAACTACTCGATAAATAGTGTAGGAGATCACATTCATCAACAGTTCGTTTCAAAATAACCACTGTAACTTATGATTCGGATTAATGTAGGGTCAGTTTGAAGACAATGTTTCTGTTTTCCGGTGTTTTTTTTAATCAAAGGGAAAGAGGGAAGCTGGGGATGATAAAAGAATGAGAGTGGTTAGGAAATAAAGGAGATAGAATATATAACATTAAAACTAAATTCCCCAAAACCTTAAAAAACCATATAAAACTGTTTTTGAGTTTTTATCGTAAATTCAATTCTGAGTTTTATTTCTCTTATCTCTTTAAGTTATTTCATCTCTATTATCCTTTTCTTCTATCTTCCCTCTCTTTCTTTAATTAAAAAAGAAGAAGAAGAAAACCACACAAAAAACCGCTGTCAATAGGTTCTCAAATTTTTTGAATAGTTTAATTTTGGTCCTTGTAGTTTGACCTGTTTTCACTTTGATTTGTCATTTTAATTGGCAATTCACTCCTGTAGTTTTATTTACTTAGCAATTAATTCCTATAAAAATAGACAGAATGCTTATATGGTCCTGATTACAAACTTTATGGAGAGACAAGAATTCCCTTACATGTGGTTGCATGTTGCCACGTTGACAGAGTTTACGATTTGGACTTGATTGCAAACCAAACAAAACTACATTTGAATGCCCTCACATGTGGTGGTTGCATGTTTCATATGTTTTTTTAATTTCAGTATAATTATATGGAGAGCTTTCTTAAAACTTTGGGTTTATGTATACCTGTTTCGTATTCTATTTTAGCTATTGGACGTTTTACTGGTCTATTTTTTCGGTTTGTGTTTAGGCTGTACCAGGGCAAGCCTTGCAGGGTTCTTACTACTATGGACCGCGTTCCAGTTCACACTACTTCTCCACTATAAAAGGTTTGCTCTTCTGCAGGGTCATGGGTGTTGTAATAATGATAGTTTAAGATAAAATTATATCGATATCTTCAATGTCATGTTATTTGGCCTGTACGGTGCTTCATCATGGTGTGATATTATCTCTTAGATTTTTTTTTTTTTACTTCTTTGTTTATGCCAACTGCAGAGGATGAGGAAAGAGAGGAACTCGCAAAGGAGATTTCGAAGGACTGGAGTTCTGGTAATCCCCCTTCCCCTCAAGAAAAAAGGGAAAAAAAAGAAAGAAAAAGGAAACCATTATTTTTGTTCTTAATTTGGTGTTATTACATTATTTTAGGCTATGTGAAATAATAGCCTTATTTTTTAATTACTGCAGTCTTTGAGCGAAGCATAAACACATTGTTCCTCACTGAAATGGTTCGAGGTCTGATGCTGACGCTGAAGTACTTTTTTGAGAAAAAAGTTACTGTAAGTATATTTCGATACACATTGCCAAGTTCACGTTTCATTTTTCCGTGGTGAACTATGAAATCTATCTTTTGTTTTGCAGATCAATTATCCATTTGAGAAGGGCCCTCTGAGTCCTCGTTTTCGTGGTGAACATGCCCTACGGCGATATCCTACGGGAGAAGAGCGTTGCATTGCTTGCAAACTTTGTGAAGCTGTAAGAGTTGAAAACTCTTTTGTGGCTATTTTAGGTTTTCAAATATGAATTAAAGACAACGCATAAATTTAGGTTATGATTCCTGCCTGCCAAAACTGGTTAGAAAATTTCATAATTCTTCATCTAGTATATCTGGGTTAGTTTACTTGTTTCTGCTTTGATGTTTATTTTTGTTGTTGATATGCATTCCTTGAGCTGCCAATGGGCAGAGCCTGCTTTGTCATCTTGGACAATACCTAGAGCTAGAGGCCAGACAACGCTGCCTCCTGTCACATTCAGCAAACTATATTGGATTTTTGGCCTTGTTTGGCAGCTGTACCTTATTGATGTCTAATTACTTTCCGCATTAGGGTATATTCTTGATGCGCACACGTAGTGTATCATAGTATTCTGCTGTTACACTGATATTTGTATACACGGTGTGTTTTCTGCTCTTATGCTTTATTCCTTTGCCTAGGATGTAATTCAGTCTCATGTAGAATTTGCAGTATCATTTCACTGCGTAAATCCGCAACAGGCTAGCTTCATGTGTTACTATGTTATAAGGCATGAGCAGCTGAATATAACATTTTAACTCACAAAGCAGTTGTTTTTCTCAGATATGTCCGGCGCAGGCAATCACAATTGAGGCTGAGGCACGAGAAGATGGTAGCCGTAGGACTACTAGGTGAAGGATGACTCTCCCTTCTTCCCCTCCCCCCTCTTTTCCCTCTCAATCTCCGCCTCACACTCGTCTAGGTTTTCAGGTATGACATTGACATGACAAAGTGCATCTACTGTGGATTCTGTCAAGAGGCATGCCCTGTTGATGCCATTGTAGAAGGACCGAACTTTGAATTTTCAACAGAGACTCATGAGGTTACTGAGCATCCTTTCTATTGACTCATAACAACTAATCCTATGTCTTCATCTTTATTCTAATCACATTTTCTGACAACTGATCCAAGGCACTCTTTTCTGCTGCTGTTGCAGGAGCTTCTTTACGACAAAGAAAAGCTGCTCGAGAATGGAGACCGATGGGAGACTGAGATTGCTGAGAACCTCAGATCTGAAAGCCTCTACCGCTGATTTTCCACCCCATGGTTCTTTCCTAGTTACCATACTCGCACTTTCTTGACTTTTTGATGATGTGGAAAAATAATAGATCCATGCATGGATCTTAAAGAGGTTGTATTGTTGGTATTTTATTACCCTAATCTTTGTAATTGAGTCATTGTAAGTAATGATTCCAAATGCAAGGGATCAAGTTTTTTTCTGTAAGATCTTTAAACATGTTGAGCATGGTTGGACGTGAATTTTTACCAATTTATGGACCATCCTCTAGTTTCGCTTGAACAATGTGAGTTAGTAGAGAATTTGGGTGTTGGAGAAGTTGAAGTCTACTGACCATGATCCTTTTTACCAAAGAGTTCGTCCAAATTTTTATATTTGATCTCAATTGTACCGATCAATGGAAGCAAAAAGAGGGCCCACCATGGTCACTAGAATCGAGGGGCCGCCGGTGGGAGTTAAAGAGGAAGAGGAGCACGTAGCATATCCGACTCTGGTACTTCGAGGGTTTTATTTTTACTCTTTATTTTTGGTAACAGAAAAAAAAAAACACGTAAAGGAAAAAAATGGGAAACTCATGAAACGAGCACTGTATAATGCTCCTGCTGCATTAGCAAGTTAACGGTTTTACGGACTAAATTGACAGAATAGGAAAACGTGAGACATGGAATAATACAATAAAATGAGATTGAGTCAATTCCCTTTTTTTAAAGGGGAAGATACCAAATTTATCGAGTTTATTTGACTAATGGAGAAAATAAAAAAATAAAAAAGCAAGAAAAGTAGAATTTAGCACGGTAGAAGGAGGAGTTCTGGACAGCAAACGATCCTAACCGTTGGTTTTTTAACCTCGTTCGTATAGGAAAGATCCCATACATACCCATATATTTTACAATTCATAAAAGCCACTCAAAACCAAGTAGTCATATTGGAATCTCAATTCAAATTCAGGTATATATCTAAATTTAAATTTATATATACTACCTGACTTGTTTTATTATAATGTTGTTAATGATTTGTTATATATTTGATAATTCATGTATATATTTGATTAGGCATGATGATTGATTCACATAATTCATATATATAATTAGATTTTCTCCGATATGAATGTCATGTATTTTCTACTACCCTTCATGCTTTACTCCTTATTTATAATGGTATTCGTACTATAATAACGTCAGAATGTCTGAATGAGAGAACTTATATTATAATTATACTATATACAATATGTTTGTTTTATAACATTAGGTCATGGTAAATTATTGTTCTGATAAGTTTTAAATAAATAAAAAAACTAACAAGAGGGTCAAAATAGAAAGGTTCACAAGTATGTGTAGGGAGGTGTGGTATGGTGAGTGATTTGTTGGGTGTGCGTGCCCATTTTAAAATCAAACCCAACATCACCGAAGCCCAGCCTCAGTTTCAGACTAGTCGACCTATGTGTCAGCAGCCCCTCCCTCCCCCTTCTTCTTCTTCGGCTCTTCTTCGATAAAACTGAATCAGTTTTCTTCTTGTTATTCGACCCTTCTGCTTCGACAGTCAATCCTTGGGGTCTTGTAGTATCAGCATTTGGTAGGTAAGTGAATTTGTAGTTTTATTTCAGTTGGTTCATTAGTTTTCTTTCGTTGTTAATCTCATAATCCCATTAGGTTAGAACTCGTTTTTGTTTTTGGGTTTCTTTTTTCTGCATATTCATTAGGTTCGGAGCCTGATTCAAGTTGTTAGGGTTGATTCAGCAATTCCCTCTTCATTTTGTAGATTCTTTTTCATGTTAAATAGCTTTTTCCTTTCCTAGTTCTTTCATTGTACAAGTTTTGTGTCCAAAAATCGAACTTGCAAAAAATAAAATAAAAAATTTGCCAGAGTCACTAACCGCCATTATATTCGGAATTGAGAATTTTCTTTAGAGTTCATGTAAATGAATTAGAGAATTATGACTTGACATGAAATTAGTCTCTGTATAAATGTAAAATCACATACTATAATTTACTAGGAGACTACTAGCAATATTTCAACAACTGAGCTTAAGGCTGCTGGTTTCTTAATTTTCTTCAGACCCCAAAAACAAATGGCAAATATCAATATATTACTCCAAATTAGAATCATGGTTCTGCTCATGACAGATAGAGCGAGGAGGGAGCAATGGCAGAGGACGCAATTCTAGGATACCTGGAGAAAAACGATCATATTTCAGACTCAGGCCAGTTTGCAGCTGAACGCAGAATCGATCACAACGAGATTGTCAACGTTATCAAGAGTCTCCATGGTTTCAAATATGTTGACGCAAGGTGCTCAAACTTACTTGCCCCTGATTTTTCTTTCTTCGTCATTATTTGAATAGGAGCAACAATTGGGAATTGTTTCAAGTGTTTTTGCTTAACTCTGTTCTTTTTGGTCACTAGAAAGTTTTCTTCACTCAAACTAATGAAGAGTTTATCGTTGAATCTTCTTGGGTTGCATGTACTTGTTAATTGGAGCTACAAATTAACAAACTTTATGATGGATAGTTCACATTTGTCTGCGAAAGGAATTTCTTTTTGGTTGTTAGTTCTGGTTTCTTGTTGGGTTAAGTTCATTTTTTGTTTTACTTAATTGAAATTACACTAAATATAAAATTGTGGGCTTCATGAGGGTTCTTGCTGTTGAATACCTTTTGATACTTGTTGACCTGCAGGACATTAAAAGGGAGACGTGGGCGCTTACTGATGAAGGAAAGGCATATACTGCTACTGGATCACCTGAAGTGCAACTGTTCCTGGCCATACCACCAGAGGGTATTCCAAAAGAAGAATTGCAGGTGATTATTATGGCTCTCGCCTTTAATTTAGAAAATCTGATACGATGCATGATTTGTTGGTTCTATTCAATTATGTTCTGTGCATGTAGTTTCTCTCTGTTCACGAGTTATTAATCTTTGATGCTACGTGTGTTTTGAAACTGATGTTTTATTCAGAAAAAGCTGGATCCATCAGTTTTCAAAATAGGTTGCGCCCAGGCTGCAAAGAATAAATGGGTGGAGATGGGAAAACTTGTCACCAGAAAGGTAGCACCTCACTAACGAAATCTCTATACGTAATAATGTCTGTTAGGAATGTTTTAGATTTGTTACTTAGGGGCTATGATATTCCTGGAATTGATCCTAATCCAGTATTTTGTTCCAGTTTATCCAAATAAGTAGGCCCTTTTGTCAATTTATTTTGGCATCATGGTTAATGAAGCCATGGATACTTGTGTTGTGTCAGGAGTCCTTCATGTTCTCCAACGGGAATCCAGCCAAAGACTTGTTATTAGGAATTTTTTTTTCTCTGATACACTAAAATATAATTTTTGTAGAATCTGTGATTGTATTTTAGTGTGTTTTCTTTCTCCCCTTCATTGATAATTATTATGTGTTTCTCATCGTTTGACTGTTTTCAAGATTTATTCTTTTATTTTTGTGTCCAATGGACTCTGATATTATTGTTTGTTTTATTATGCAGTTCTTTTTTCTTTTCTTTTTGGGTCAACATATGTGGTTCATTGGTGCTTTAAACATTCATTTGATACATTTTATATTTTGTATACCTTGTTCATAAATATTCAGCAGCTTCGTTCTGTTTGTGTGTCTTTTTGTTTTGAAGTGATTCTGGATGTATGTGTCTGATGATGCTAGTATAGCCATGTTTTGCCTCGGTTGTGCGTGTATGATGTCTATGACTTGAATACTTCATCATAATTATCTCTTTGTACGTTCTGCAGATCCAACATGTGGATGACAAAGTCAAAGATTTGCTTCTACAGATACAAGAAGGGCAGGTGCATAATATTTTTCAACATCGATAATCTCACATTGGATTTCAATGATATGCAATCATGCACATGCACTTATGTACACTGTGCTAGTATATGCTAGCTCTAAGCTTCAGTGATGTGTATAACATAGTAACATTATTGGGGGTGGGGGGATGGGTGTGGTGGGCTGGAGCCTGATCAAAGCCCATGGCTGTCTTGTGAATCATTCAAATGTTTCGGGCCTGTTTGTACTTTGATGAGCTGGGTGCATTGTGTTTATAACTTTATCGTACATGAAATGAAATGAGATGGGGGTTTTTTAAACTTTTAATTCAGTACCACTTCCCTATCAGGTGCACATTTTCCATTGTTCAGTAGATCATCTCTCTCTCATTGTTTTTCCCCTCTATTATAACTTTATTGGCAACTCATTTGGATTTTCTTTTCCTTATTTGTGATTGCAGGCCATCAACCAAGATGACATAAGGCTCTCAAAGCAAGAAAGCTTATTGTTCCACAGTAAGAATCAGATGCTTTTTATGTTCTTTGTTCCTTTGTTTTTCTTTTGGTGCCAGGGGGTATCAATGAATTTTCTTTGAATATGGCTGTATATTTAGTAACATAGAAGTTTGATTCTGGTTATTTCACCTGCAAAGGTTTCATACTCTGTTCATAGTGTTATCGTCTTTTTCTGTTTTCTTGCACTATAGAACGTGGAAGGGCTACTCAGTGAAAAAGGGCCCCAATTATGCTCCAAAAAGAAAGAAAGTTGCTACGGATTTGACTCGAGAGAATCTGCAGAGGTAAGCACGTGATTATTATGAATGTAGAATAGATCACATCAGTAGAATTTATGACAACAATTACTGGATGGGTTTAGTGCTAAAGTTCTCTGAAGCATAGAACTCAGAATCACTGAAACTGGATGGGTGATAAGAGGATAAGGATACTATATGATACAATACTCTTAACAGTAATATGGAAATTCTTGAAAACTGGGATGTGATACATTGGGATATCTGATTTAAAAAATATGTTATGTGCATTATTATATCAATTATAGGCATCAATTAAATTGTAATATAGAAACAATAATAATTAGGAAGGGTGCGTTTATATCCTGCAATGTACGCGTACAGACATAACTATTGTTTGATTTCTATCCATTTTGTTTTATTGGGTCCATAAAAATTGAAAATAGAACAGATAGACGACTCTTCTTTTTAAGTTAACCCAAGAAAAAATTGTAAACTTACAGTTTAAACCTCATGTATCTTGCCCCGATTGTTATATCATTCCAATATGTAAGGTATTGGTATGCATATCCCCACAATTAGCATATATTAACTGTTGTACACTCCTTTTTAAGTGTTTCTGGCTACTATACTGACTATACATGAATACTGTTTTCTTTTTATTTCTTTTTTCTTTGTTTTTGCATTATGTGAATGCACACCCATTAATGAGTGCTGTTATATGCAGTTATCTTGCTGATAGCTTTAAATGATTGTTTCTGTAATATAGGGGTGATTGGAAGGAAATAGAGTTCAAAGAGTATAACTTCACCGCTAAAGGTCTGCCTACTGAAGGTGGTCATCTGCATCCACTGCTCAAGGCAAGGACATAATTTCCATTGTATCTTTTTAATAGAAGTGGCTTTGCTTTGAGTACCATAAAACCAGTATAGTGTATAAGTCCTCAGAGGCAAATAGAGTTGAAAGAGAAAGACAAGGTGATTCTTTTGTTTTAGCAGACTTTCAGATGATCCCACCAAAGTCTGCAGGTGCTGTACACAATAGAAATATATTTCTTAGAGGACTAGGTTACAAGATGTCAGTATGGTAGACTTTTTGTTTGCAGTTTGGTATAAAACTACCTGGTTGTATATAACGTTGCTAATTGAATCTCCCAATTTTCAGGTACGACAGCAATTGAAGGATATTTTCAGGCAGATGGGGTAAGACCTATTTCTTGTCAAATATTTACTGATTTATGTGTTCTATCTACATATACCTCTCCCTCTAGGCGACCTAGTTCCATGTTGGCATGATTTCTGGCAAAATCCTGGATGCACGACTTCGTGTGTGGGATCCTTACCCTATATATGTCTGGCATTTATGTATTGTTTTTCTGTACTAACTGCAGGTTTGAGGAGATGCCTACAAACAATTATGTTGAGAGCAGGTAGCCTATCTCATCTTACTTTTGGCCAACTTGTCTTATTTATAATTATTTCAATGTAAATCGAGCTTATAATACGTCGAGGATTTCTAGCCATACCATATTGCTAAAACATCTACTGGAAATTGTGGAATCTAAATGCAAATTTATAAATGGGGATAAATTCGAATTCTTTTCCACGAAAATATAATTTGATTCACAAGCCTTATTCTAGGGATCTGTTTCCAAAGAACAAGATGCCAAGATTCTTTAGTCAACAAATTCAATCTAATTTCTGGCCCAGAAAGAAAGGGAAAAAAACATGATTATTCACAGGTTATTTTGCATTGCTCACTGATATTTCTGTTACAACTGGACAGCTCACGGAGTAAATATAAATTGTTTTGTTGATATTTCCAGTTCTCTCAAACAATTGGTTTCAAAAACCGCCCATAAAGTAAAATTCAACTGAATATGTTATACTAGACACGTTAATTTTGCCTCTCTTCTTTATATCTGTAAAAGTATTTCTTTTTAAAATTCTCTCATGTTTATAGTAAAAAAAAAAAAATAAATCTCTCATGTTGCATTTTCTTCCATGAGATTTCAGTGCTTACAGCTCAATATGTATGTGGTAGCTATTGGTGAGATACTGAAAAATGTTTATTTTTGCTTTACTTGCAGCTTTTGGAACTTTGATGCACTTTTCCAGCCACAGCAACACCCTGCCCGTGATTCTCATGATACGTTTTTTCTACAAGGTCTTTCTAACATTGCTTTTATCATGAGCACTTCTGTATCTAGCTCCCAACTAACAGTTGTCTTGTGTTCTTTTTTTTTTTTTTTTGGTAGCTCCTTCAACCACCAAGGAACTGCCTGAAGATTACGTTCAGCGGGTGAAGCAGATTCATGAGTCTGGTGGTTATCAATCCCGAGGGTATGACATTTGAACTTCCTTTAATGTTTTAACCCCACAAGATTTGAGATAATGACTGTTATCTTTTCTCTTTTTGGCAGATATGGATATGATTGGAAAAGAGAGGAAGCAGACAAAAATCTTTTGCGAACTCACACAACTGCTGTTTCCTCCAGGATGCTGTACTTACTAGCACAGGTGTGTTTATTTTATGAATCTCTTCATGGCTTTCAATTGATCACTCACTATTGCTGTTTTATTTACTAAACCAAAGAGGAACTCTTCTATGTTAGCTTCAAATTCTAAACTTTGTATTCAATTAATGCTACCTTGGTGCAAAATTTACTCTCCTGACAATGCCCTTTTTGTGATGGAATTTTGCTTGCACAATGAGTTTGTTAATGTAAACCAAAAAGTATTAAATCTGACTTAGCATCACATTTTTGCATGCTACGTAGTGTTATTTCTAAACATTTGAAAGTTGGAATTTTGTCATAGTAAGCTTGCATACAACTTGTGAAGTTTAGGTAGAAATTTCTTTATATTTTCCCCAGCAGGTGTTTCTTATTATTGGTAGTATTATTTGACATAGTTTCTAGCTACCTATGGTAGTTGTAGGTTCTTTAATGTCTTCATGAATTCGTTTTGCATGCACCTGCATAAGTAGACACAATCCCACCAACGCAGTCCCAAAGTCATAATTGTTTTTCTTTCTTGGCATTTACAGAAACCATTTGTCCCGAAAAAATACTACTCTATAGATCGTGTATTCAGAAATGAAGCGGTAGATCGAACTCATCTTGCAGAGTTCCACCAGATAGAAGGTATTATTCGGTTTGTTTATATATACTCGAGCTAGATATCTGCATACATTTACTAGTCCATAACTCTGTTCATCTTGGGCTCTGCTATAAAACTAAGAACTGAATTACTCTTAGAGATTTAAATTAAAATGAACAATCTGGGTCCTGGTTTTAGGTTTGGTATGTGATCGAGGGCTTACTCTTGGTGACTTGTTAGGAGTACTCCACGAATTCTTCGCACGTCTGGGTAAGACACTGGCTGGCATTGCGCTGCTGAATTGATTTTCGTGCTTTGATGTTGGAGATTGGGTATTACTATAAGAGGAGACTTATTTATTTTTTGTTTTTCTATTTTTAGGCATGTCGAAGTTGCGATTCAAACCCGCTTATAATCCATATACCGAACCTAGCATGGAGATTTTCAGGTGATAATTAATGCTCAATAAGGTGGAAAAGGTTGTTTCATGTTTGGTAGTTGAAAGTTTGATAAGTTTTTCCTTTTTTTCTCAATCAGTTATCATGAAGGATTTGGGAAATGGGTAGAGGTTGGAAATTCTGGCATGTTTAGACCCGAAATGTTGCTTCCTATGGGACTCCCAGAAGATGTTCGTGTTATTGCATGGGGCCTCTCCCTCGAAAGGTAAGAACAAATTAATTATCGTTACTGTTCATCACTACCCTTTTTTAGGGATTCATGCTAGAAAAATACTCCACATGATATTGATGTTTATTCTCTGTGGACTTGAATTGGAACCAGACCTACCATGATACTCTACGGGATTGACAACATCCGAGATCTTTCGGACATAAGGTAACACTTTACATCCTATCTTCAAGCTTAGTCGTTAGTTTTCATTCTTCTGAATTGGATTTCACCTGGTTCTCTTATTTCGTAGGTCGATCTTGGTCTCATCAAGAGAAACCCAATATGCCGCCTTGGATTATAGCATATTGGAAAATTCTGCCACCGTTGCAAAATTTTTGTTCTACTGCATTTTGCTTATTTCGAATACAAAGTGTACGCATTTCTTCATTAGAAAGTATTCAGGAAACTTGTTTGATAAATCAAATGACAACAGCTAGATCAGGTTTACCTTTTGTTTCAAATTCCTTTTGCGGTGATTTAATGACTCACTGGTGAGACGAAGATTGATATTACTGTATTGAATCCTTTATTGAAATTTCGAACTCCATTGTAATGATTTGTGTTTGCTCAACAAACATTAAACAATACAAATATATTATATCGGTTTCATGTGAACGATCCATGACAAAAACAAATGACTAGCTAATAATTTTGTAAACATCATGGTTCATGGACGTTTTGAAATAAAACCCGAATTTCTTTATAAAAAAATGTATGTAATTGAAAAAAGAAAAAAGTTTTCATCACAAAACTTTCTTAAGGTTCACGTAACTATTAGAGCATCTCCGATCGATATGTCAAAAGTGCCACATAGACATTTAATGGCTAAAAATAACATATCACATTACTCCAATCGAATTGTCAAAGCTAATGTGAAATGAAGGCTATAGGTTCAGCTGTTACTTTTGACATCCCAAAAGCAAGATGTTAAATGAATATTTTATTATTTTTTAAAGATAGCTGGTTGTTACTTTCATTTATTATTTTCAATTATTTTTTTTTCTTCTTTATCTTAAATGATTTGACTGTTACAATAATTATTTATTTGACATATCGAGTGGAGTGTAAAACTGTGTAAATGACAAATTGTCATATCAACCATCAAATTTAAATTTGATGTTTGGTATTTGACATCTCCTTTGGAAATGAGTATCTCCAACCGATATGTCAAAAGTGCCACATAGACATTTAACGGCTAGAAATAACATCTCACATCACTTCAACCGATGTGTCAAAGCTGATATGGAATGAAAGCTGAAGGTTGAGATGTTATTTTTGACATCCCAAAAGCAAGATGTGAAATGAATATTTTCTTATTTTCTTATTTTCTTTTCTTTTTAATTAAAAATAAATCAACACTAAAATGTAATAAAATAATAATTTAATTTGACATATTAGGTGGAGTGTAAAGTTGTGTAAGATGTCAAATTATCACATCAGCCATCAAATTTAAATTTAATGTTTGATATTTGACATCTCCCTTGGAGATGCTCTAGCTTTGATTATTTACGTATTTTTTCTGTTAGGGATGGTCCTCCAGTGTTAACTCTTGCATGTCAGGTCGGTCTTTGCCATTCAATTCTGTTAAAAAACTCTGCTAGTTTGCTGATATGTCATACTATGTGGATTAAATAAAGAATATATTTGAAGTAATGCTTTAAATTTTGAAAAATCATAAATATAAAAAAATTAAAAAAAATTAAAAAGATGAAAGTTAAATGGACCCAATCCAGGCCCGCCCGATAGGCCATAATCCCCAAACTAACCCAAACCCTACCCCATTTGTTTTCAGCTCTCTCTCTCTCTCACTCTCTCTCTGTCTACGTTTCCTTACTCATCGTCACATCTAAGCTCGGTCACGACGAAGCATAGCTTGGCACTCCAGCAACCAGGTCTCGCTTCTCGCAGAATAATATAAATTCTTATTCTTTGATTAAGTTTTTGCAATTTTACTGTGTTTTGGTTTCTGGGCATTGCTTGTCTTGTCTGTGACATTCTCTGTAACTTTGATTTTCCCTTCTCGAATCCATGATCTCTGAATGATGTTAAAAATCGTAATTAGATAAAATGTATCTCCATCTTTGACTGGTTTTCATTGTTGTCTGTTGGGCACTTTAAATTTTTGTTGGAGGTGAAACAATTTGGTTCGATTCTTTTCATGCTGGGAAAGCATCAACTTTTTGTTCAGTTTGATCTGCGTTGTTTTATTTTTGTCATTTTCAATTTGAAAAATGGCACTTTCCGTAACTTTGAATATCATTTTAGAAATTTAATTTAACCCATCCTATATCTCCATGTGCAATTTATGCATAAATAGATTTTAGTTGAGGGTTCTCACTGGTGAACTGAACTAATTTGGTTTTCAAAGCATGAGTTTGATGTGTTGATTTTCTTTTAGGTTTTTCTCATCATATAGAAAACAGCTCAATGAATCTTGCAGCATCAATATGCAGTAGATTGGGTGTCAAGCACCTGGTTTCGAATACTCCTGTGTACAGCAGAGCTTCTGGTACGAGTTTCATATCATCGAATGGGTTGTGCTATTTTTAACTGTAACATGAGTGTGTTGTGTTGCTGCTTCTAAGTTCTGATGTTTTACTAAATGTGCTAATTTTAGATGTCACGGCAGAAGGATTGAGTTTGACATTTAGGCGCTGGGCTACTAAAAAATCTGCTGGATCCACAAAGAATGGCCGAGACTCAAATCCTAAGTTTCTTGGAGTGAAGAAATTTGGTGGAGAGGTGAGAGGCTGATGCGTACTTAAAGGAAAAAAAAAGTGAAGGATTCATCAATGCTTGTTGAATTCTT
Organism: Prunus salicina; assembly: GCA_020226455.1. Classification (NCBI taxonomy): domain Eukaryota; kingdom Viridiplantae; phylum Streptophyta; class Magnoliopsida; order Rosales; family Rosaceae; genus Prunus; species Prunus salicina. Next base: position 13,866,709 of record CM035347.1, on the reverse strand, counting down.
TCATTGAGATGACTGAGGTTATTCTGTTTATGCTGCAGAGAGTGATACCTGGAAACATCATTGTTCGCCAGAGGGGCACCCGATTTCATCCTGGAAATTATGTTGGCTTAGGGAAGGATCACACCCTTTTTGCTCTGAAAGAAGGCTGTGTAAAATTCGAACACCACAAGCTCAGTGGACGCAAGTGGGTGCATGTCGTGCCCAAGGAAGGTCACGTGCTTCACCCTGTCTATGCAGATGTTGCAACCACTTAGTTGTAGACAATGTCATACATCCTTGTAAGTTTGTTTTAGATCTTTTTAAGTTCAAACCTTTTCCCAGGTTGATGATTACAATAACAAAAGCTTTGTTATGCCAAAAGTCAACAGGTTTCTGTAAATCAGAAACTCCGGATCTTAGGCGAAGGAATGTTCATCTCACTTTTACCTGGATTATGGCTTTATAGCACTAAGGTCTTTCTGTTTCTAGTTTGCCTTTTTACTGGTTTCAGTTACGTTGTAATTGCCTTTAGAAGTTTTTACTGGTTTCCCCCCTTTAGAAGTTTTTCTCACCGTACTGCATGCTGCAATTGCCTGGCTCAAAACTTGGGTTCAACGAATCTTTACCATTGCTGAAGGTTAATGAAAAAAAATCTTGCATACAATTCATTTTTCACATTGAATCTCTTGCATAACTAGCGTGGAACCAGTTTTTCTAGAGAGATTGTATACAAGAATTTCTCCAGCAGCAAAGTAGTGACCGATTGTCGTCTAATTTCGTAATTTCACAGCCTTTGCCAGCCTCAAGCTCGAATCCTTTACATGTGCATGCTTTAACCAGCGATTTAAATTGAAGTATACCAAATGTATTAATGATAAATAAATAAAAAGGGGGCAAGAAAGGCCCCAGTATATACATTGTATACCTTTACAAGTGTAGAGAATCTATGAATTCTAACTAGCTACTCTACTACCTACATTTCTGGCTTTGGACAAGTCTAAGAGAATACTATAAATTAAAACAGATTTCTTGAGCTATACAACAGTAACTTCGCCAAGTACTGCATGAGAAGCAAACTTGCCGACACCCAACAGCAATGGCTGCCGAAACGAATGCCCTGCACTTCCCGGGCAACAGAATAGTGGAGGGAAAGGTGGTTCATTGTTTCTTCTGCTTTCTTCTACATCATGCAGCGGATTCACTAACGCCATACATCTATGAACTAAATGACCAACTGTTACATCATTTTTGACAACGGATGAGCAGAGTTCAATAACATATTAAGCACTTATAAAAGAAAAATATATATCATAAACAGAACAGAACATCAAGCATAGGCTTCATACCTGAGGGCATCATCTCTCTTCATGGTTCATACTCTTCACTGTCTGGAACATTGTTTGGAGATGGCAGCCATGGATTTCCTAAGCAACAAATCTCTTCCTCTTTTGACAGCTTGACTATAACTTAAGTTCAGTTTTGTAAGTCAAGAGATTGTGACTGGTAAGTCGGAGCATTGTTCATCTTAGTGTGGTACACCTACTGCGACAAACAGAGTAATTATAATTCTGCCTCACTATCACTGTCATCAAGCATAGTTGATTCTGCCTCACTTTCACCGTCATCAAGCATAGTTAATTCTACCTCATTTTCACTTTCATCAAGCATAGCTCCCTTCACAGGAAATTCATCGTCATCACCTGTTTGGGAATTAGAAACATCCTCACTCATGACACCAGATTCAAATCTTTTGCGCCTATCCACTATAGCCCTGACCCTCTCCTCAAACTCTTCATCTGTGCTAGCCAGCATGTAGCGTAGTTTTAAATTAATGCAATTCTCTATTAGAACCTTGTGCCTTGGAATAATTCTGCCCTCAAGGGAGTAGCTGAAAAACCTGGACATGATTTCATCATGGTCAAATCCAAAAGTAGAGAAGAAAGAAGATAAATTATTACACAAATGAATAAGCACAAATTGACAAGGTAAGGTTGAATTTGAATTCCCAAAGCTTGAATTTCTGTCGTGATGCTTTCACCTTGGAAACTCAATGAGATCTTGCAAAGGGCGAACCATAGTTCTCCTCAAGTAACGGTACTTTGGACGGAGAACATCTATATTGTACCGGAGCAGCATGGGAAAATCAGCAATCATCTCACCCAAAACTCTAAGACGTATGCCAAGGGATAGAAAATATTTCACATTAACCTCAAGCTTATTCACAATGCTGCATCCCAAGAGCTCTGGTCCCAAAGCTATTACCTTTCCAATATCCCTCTCACTAACTCCAGCTTTGGTCATCAAGAATATGACCTGTATGATATTCGAGTAACATGTTACCAAAGGGGAATGCTAAAGGTTACTCCCTTTGATTAAAAACTGAACCTGGATATTAAATTTTTATCATGCAGGACCTACATAAATGCAAAAGTCCTCAGTACAGCTATCTGTTTTAATGATACTAACTTCTAACTATTTCATGAGTACTATCTGTAACAATTTTTGGGCTTTTCTCAAGTACACCTCAATCAATGAAGCAATTAAACAATTACCAGTTACATACAAGCCAAACTAATACAAAATCAAATAAGTTATCAGATTTCATTTAGTCTGTCACTAAAAATAATTTACTATGCCTATATATTAAACTCAAAATGTTATTTTCATTCATTCAATCAAATGGCCTGATATTCTAATCTATTTATTTTTAGGGCTTCGAAACTAAAATTAACCCATGCACCAAACAGAATTGAACCTAAAACTCCACCACACTTTAATCAGCTTACTACAATATGAAAAAGGACGTATTTCCATGTTTAACTTCTAGAAATCTATTGCTACTTAGATTTTGTGGTACAGAAAGATATACATAATTGTGTGGATGCATGTGCACGGATGGTGTGTGTTTCGGAAAGGTGGGCTGGGTGGGTGGGATCTGTTCATACAAATAACCGTATAACCTCAGGGAATGATAGGAAATAATAACAGAATTTGAAAAGAAAAAAACAAACCACTGGCCGGATTTTCTTGTAGAGGCTGTATGTTAGCAATGGAGGAAACTTTACAAGCATTTTGCCTATCGCATCATCGTGAATGCCTATGTCCTGAAAGAACTTTACCTGCATGATGGAAAATAAGAGCCAAAATCATCAAACATGTAGTTTGTCTATTTAGCATAAACCTATTATGCACATAATACATGAATAATTATGAGAACTAAACAGTAGTTGAGAGAACAAGGATACCTAAAACAGGATGAGATGGAAGGTAACCAAATGGAAAGAAGGATTCAGATAGATTAGATTGTTCAGGTTGGTATCATGATATGTGGCATCTGAACCAAAGTTTAAGGCATGAAGTATGGCATACCTTTGGCACAATGGTTTTGTCCAAATCAACACAGAAAACCATCGGTTTTATGATAAGCATTCTCCTCATACCATCCCGAGTTATGCCATGGTAATACAAATACTTAACTAGAGGCTTCCATCTTTCCTCAATGCTACAACCCATCAGCTGTGGCCTAAATGCTAGCAATTTTCCAACATCCTCGGCACTAAGACCAAATTCCTTCAAATAGTCAACCTGGATAAACAAGAGCAGCATCTCACTACATGTATACGCAAATCAGTAAGTTTTTTTTTTTTTTTTTAAATTTTATGAAAATCAATAAGTTTTATATATAAGTTAATACACCCAAATCGGTAAGTATTAAACTCCACATTCTCCTGAATCAAACCCTAATATATATGATTTCAATGAATCAATAATCTGCAGAAGGACTCAGCTACCTTTTGGTTCATCTCATCCAGAGTATAGTAGCCAAGTACCCGGGGATAATCAAAGACCATGGTGCCAAAATCCTTGTCATTGATACCCATATCCAAGTAAAACCCGGTACGAGTTTTCACTTCTTCTAAACTGTAGGACAAGAGCTGTGGACATCGGCTCATGACACAGCCCATCCAATCCCTCCTAACTCCATTACTCTCTAAATACTCAACAATCTCATCCAATTCTTCATTGCTGCGCTCCAAAAAATGATCCCCCGCCTTCACAAGTGCCACCCCAATAAATCTCCCCTTAACATGAATTGACTTCAACCACAGAGCAAGTCGTCTAATTGAGCCGATGTCTCCCTTTGACAAGCAAATGAGCTTCCCAATTTGGGGATATGAGAGTGAATTGTGCTTCAACCACCTATACAATGACACTCAATTAAACCCAGTTGTGGACAAACAAATCCCTTTAATTCCCTACTTTTCATTCTAAGCACACTACTAACTAATGGCTCATGTAATTGCTACAAAAAAACACATAAATTCGAAATTAAAACCCCCAAAGAAAAATACCAGAGAAAGAGAGAAGTGTTTGATTACCTGATACAGGGCACAACTTCAGAGTCTTCAATGACAGTCTTGGCGCGAAAATTATAGGTGGAGCTGGAGAACTCCGGCGAGAGTTTCATGGCGGCGGCTTGGACCATGACGTAGTCAAGGAATTCGGTCAAGGTCTCGACCAAATTGGTGGCATAGGTGATGCCAAACTTGCCCTTGGTCCTCATAAACTCCTTGAAAATCTCTGCGGTGACCTGCCTGCGAATATCCAGGGCCCGCATTATCATCCGATGCTCATCGTCTTCATCATCAAGAGAAGTGAGAGAGGAAGAGTCGAGGGAGATGGAGCCAGGGAACTGAGGAGTGCGCTTGCGGAGGAGAGAGCGTTCCAAGAGCTTGGCTTTGTGGCCGGAAGGGTGAGGGTCTGGGTGTTGCTGGAGGTGGCTAGGGTTAGGGTTGGGGAGGTGGGAGAGGCGCTGGAGGAGGAGGGCGGTGGACTTGGAGTTGTGGTTCCGAAGAGAGAGGTCTTGGGGGTCATGGTGATGGGGTTGTGGGGTTTCGTGGAGACAAGAGAAGGTGTTGAATTTGGTGATGGATTGTGCGTTTTGATGGAGGTGAATGTGAGGGTGGTAATGGTGATGGTGGAAAGGGAGTGGAGTGAGGGGAGAAGACAGCACCATTGTTGCTCTTTTGGGTTTGCTGTGGTTTAGCTGCTCCACAGCATTTCACAATGTTTGGAATTGGATTATGGGATATTATCCACCTCAACTCTCACTACAAGTGAATCCCAACTCAATCCAGAGTCATTCAAATTATCTATCTTTGATTGACTGAAGTGACTTGCATTTCAAGTAATTAAGAGAATTTATAATGTCCATTTCATTCTTTTCTTATTTCTCGATATCACTTGTATCAATAATTTAAAATAAATTATAAATAAATTAGTTAATAAGTTGCGCGAACAGACTAATTATGGTGTGATACTAAAGTATGATCGGAAGGTATAACTTGTGTATACGTCACGATATAAAATAGATATTTATTAGCATTGCTTGTTATTTAGAAATTTTAACACTATCATCCACATGTATGACTATAATTAACATTGCTTGTTAGTTATTGCGCATCGCGTATTTATCCATGAGCTTCCAACTCAAGTGATGTTTTTTTTTTTATGCGATCTCAAGTGATGTTATGATAATGTAAAAAATAATAGATTTTAAATTCAAATCACATCGTATGAAATTACTGTGTTTTTTTAGGTCAATGGTATGAGATTACTGCTTTTAACAGACAACTTTGGGCCATGGTCTAACTCATGGAAAATGGTCTTACTTATAAACTAGTTGTATCATATTCGAACTCCCATGACACTGTGGTAGTGTGTGAGAATCCCCCCTCCCCTATAATTTAGATTATCGCTTGTGCTCAAAAAAACAGGCAGCTTTGGACAAAAAATGCAACTGTGCTATGGTGTTACCATGGCTTGTCCATGACAACACCAAAGTCCAATATTTTAGAAATATTGACAGATGAACCAAGTAATATGTTTTCTTCTATGTTTTCTTCTCTTCTTTTTTTATCCTGAAATGGAAAGGCATAATGTTAAAAGGCAGATAGGTGAGAGCTGAACGTTTCAGGGATCAGCGTCAGTCTATGTAGACTGTGGAGATGACAATCAAGAACCGAAAAATCTCTGTATAAAAAGCTCTCTTCTGTTCCAATTCCCTTTTTGGTGTTGTGTTTTCCTTCTGAACCAAAATGTGAAATCTGCTTTGAATGAAGTAATCTTTGACAATTACAATTTACATTGACCAGAAACTGAACAGGAACAGAACAAATCAATTACACATAAAATTTGTCGCTTGTTTTCGCCATAAACAAGCGCTCCCAACAAATACGAACCATATCCGCTGATGGCACCCCTGATCCTTCTCTCTCACCAAATTTTCTGTGAGTCCAGGTTCATCCTCAAACTACATTCAACATCCCAAAGATATAGCAATTTTATGCAACTTCAACTTCAGTGTCCCTTAAGAGAAGCTGTGGACCATGGAACCACCCCCATGTACAAAAATTGGCTTGGAACACCACCTAACTCCAAAAACCAAAGAAGAGCTTGCTGGAGCACCAACAAACAGGCACTCAAATTAGCCTGCTGTATTATTAACAAAGAATCAAGAACAATCAACATGAATCGGCTAGTCCTGGTCAGGTCTCTCTACATCTTGTACACCAGATGGTTCGGGGAATATATCCCTAGAATGCCGTCTGCGTGAGGATGAAAGTTCACCACCACCATTTGGGCCACTTCCCTGCGAACCGGTGGTTCCTGAATGTTTTAAGCCACTCCCTCCTTCCCCTTTGGTAGTGGAGGCTCCTGGTATGACCACTACCTCAGACGAGCTGCGCCAACTACCAAACACAGCAGCATTCCAAGACCCTCTGGAAGACGTTGTTCTGAGCCTTGCAGAGCCAGAACTATCTTCCCTCACCACCTTCAAAGGATTTTCCAAAGCCTTGAGAATATATCTCATTAGGGGGCGCCTTGAGGGTTTGGGATTTAGGCAGGACCTGGCCACAACGGCCATGGCCCACACTTCCTCTAATAGGTCCTCATCCACAATCAGAGATGGATCCACAATTTTTGTCACAAGTTCCTTGTCATATATACTGATGTACGGTAACGTCTGATCTAATAATTCCTTCATTTCAGCATCACTGGAAGCACTGATGCCCAACTTACCTGTTACCAGTTCAAGTAATACCTTCCCAAAACAGTAAACATCGTAGGCACATATCGCTGTCGATGAACCTGGTAATTTGAGAGAGATAAAGAATTGGGTTATTCGAGTGCAAGAAAATAACAAAAAATAGCTAAGGATCATAATTCACTATGGACTAAGACGAGCTTGAAGCCTTAGTGATAGAAACAAAAGCATAAACTACCCCAGATTAAAAAATATAAGCTACACCACTTAAAGCTTTACCAAATAATAAGTTAGTCATTTGGAAATTAAATAGGCAAGAAGAAGATGCTTGCTTGTATTTTGGTCATGGCATTCAACTCATAAAAAATGAAAGAAATGCTTGTATTTCTTTTTAAGTTTTCGCATTTTAGTTAAAACAAACAACAGAAAATTTTGTGGAACTATTTTCCGTCCAAACATATGGAGCCTTTGAGCGTTATTAAACATGTCAGTCACTTTTTAATGCCTCAAAGATCCAAAAGCCTAAAGGACATGTCTAATAAAACTTTTATGAAAAAAAGAAAAAGAAATTAACATGTATAGTTGGCCCAAAGAGCCCAAGTCTGTTTCAGTGCTAGGAAATCAATAAAAGGACAGCAAGATATAAAAGTAAAAAGGGATTAAAATGAAGTGAAGTTTTATAACCAGATATGTACATACCAGAAGCACCTTGCTCAGATGACCTGCATTGTAAAAGGAAAACTAATAAGAACTGTATACGCACAGATCTATTAAATCTTTACAAATGATAATAAACCTAATGCAAAGGCTACACATAATTCAGCAAAGATGAAGAAAGTAAACAAATACAATTAGGTGTATGATAATATTTCTTAGTTTGACAGGATCCACATCACGTAACCTTGTTTCAGGCTTTAGCTCCGTTTAGGCGGCAAAGATAGCTAATACCAATTAACACAAATGTCTTATAAAAGATATGGCAGACAAAAAACATATGTGTCGTGTTAACAAGCGAATAGCAGAAGGAATACCACTGAGTCAGTTAAAAATGTGTAGGGGGTGAGGTGGGGGAAGATAGAACTCATCATGTGGTTGCACCTAAGGGTTTTTCATTGGACATACAGATATCATGAGTTTTTTTTTTTTTTTGGGGACAGCAGACATTATGAGAATTAAAGAAACTCGTTTAATGTAGAAGATATATTGCAAGAAACAATTACTAAAGCAGTACTGGATTTCAAATAAAAATAAAAGGCAAGGAAAGCGTATGGAGTAAGCAATTAGGACAGCAGCAAGAAATGGATATAAAAGAAAAATTACATGCTGTCTTTGCAAAAAAGACTAAACATGTCAGGAGTTACCATAGTTGGTAACTCAACAATTGACTGAATAGCAAGATATATCAAAAATAAATAGACAATAAAATATAAAACAAATAGAAATTGTTCCTCCAGGAATAGTCACAGTTTGGAAAGAGGAGACAGACAGATGAATAGATACAATTATGAACAGGACACTTACTGTGGCAACCGCAGCAACCTGGTAATTCTGCTTTGATGAGTATCTCCTTCTTGAGAACAGACATCAGTCAGGCTCCCTAGTCGCACTTCAAATTTATCATCCAGAAGTATACTGCTTGCTTGAACATCCCTTCATTGACCAAAAGAAAGCTATGTCACTACATGCACCACTAGGCATAAGTTCTATAATCTGGCTTGTGGGATCATCAATTGCACTAACAAGAATGCTAAACTAACAAAACTGGGTTGCTCGCTCTCACCTAAACAAATTGACTGTTGACAAAGTGCAAAGATGCAGCACATAAAAATCTTCACTCACTGAAGAATTTACATATATAATTAACATATGAAAATAGTAACAGTTCCAATATTTTGCTACATATTTGTTTCTACCTAAACAGTAATCATCCAAATTTATATTTTATTTTATTCTCATGAGAACAATCTTACTTAGACCTAAATGTCGCAATCATTAATCACTGTCTGTTTAACAACCATGCTTTCAAGTTGGTCAAGTTGAATTTCAAGAGAGTGCCAGGCCTCAGTTCAAAACCTCAAACAGATAAATCATTACCAGGAAGCTTATTGAACAAATTTATAGATTCCCCATCTTGTGCTTGTGATATTCATTTGAGATACAAATCTATAGCTTCCCATCACTTCTGTACTTTAAATATGCAAACTCCATTAACTAATCCACTGCAACAGCCATCTGATGCTGAATTATGTTGAAGATTTAGTCTAAAGTCAAAATGGCTTTTGACACATTCAAGCATATGACTTTATGCCTCAGGGATATTATAATCACCTCTTACAAGCTCCAACCATAATTGACGCTCAGCTATTTTTATAGATGAAATAAAACAAGATAAAAACATTATCTTCCCCTTAAATTTGTCAAACACATTATATAGCTTCTTGTAACTGATAAACACAGGAGTATCTTGACCAATATATTTGACCATCTCTGATTTTTTTTATTCCTGAGACTAGGAACAATGAAATTTTGTCGATAGAATAACATATGCTATGGTTTGTCTCAGTTCAATGTACTGAGAGTGCAAAATTTGAATGAGAGAACCTCTTACAAAGCCATAATTAGTCCATTGTATCTTTAGCTTTGGTGTCATAGAGCCTCTGAAATGAACAAGTAGTTTATGCGAGTTCCTAAATGGTTCCTAAATGGTTTTAACTTCTAATGTTGCACAGAAAGCCCTTAGAAATCGTAAAGACGCCATAAAATTAGTGCCCTTCTTGAGGAAATGTTACAGAAAATAAACTCCATCTAAAAATCAATGTTACATATCCATCTAAAACAAAGAACTAAAGAGATACTATAAGTCAGAAATAAAGGAAATTATGAGAACCTAATTGCATGGAGAATAAATGAAAAATATCAGAAGGGGAAGAATTGAAACTTAACAAGAAGTAACTTCTAACGTACCTGTGAACGAGGGGGGGATTGCATTCATGATGCAGATAGGAGAGACCCTCTGCTGCACCTAACGCAATCTTTAATCTTGTTATCCAATCCAATGACTGTAAACTATCATCCACTGTGTTGGTTTTCTTGTACAAGGAACTTGATAAGTCCCCATTTGGCATATATTTGTAGACAAGGAACTTCTCATTCTCATTCTCTAAACAGTGTCCCAAAAGGGGAACAAATCTTGTATGTGACACCTTATTAAAGAACTCCAATTCCTGTATGTATGCTTCCTTTTTCATTGAGCGTAAATCAATCCTTTTGATGACCACAGGGATCCCATTTTCCAAGACACCTCTGAAGAGATCCCCTGAGTGACCATTTTTAATCAAGTTTGTATTGCTGAAGTCACCTGCGGCTTGGAGCAGCTGCTGATATGTGAATGCATCTCCTACACTAGAAAAGTTAATTGATCCTCCAGGCGGTGTTTGAGCACTGCCTGTAGTAATTGGCCCCACACCAATCCCTCTTTCAGTTGTAGTGCCCCTCTTGCGTAAACATAGGAGTAGTACCACCACAAACAACACTAAGAGCACAATCAAACCAACTCCCCCCAAAACTGCTGCTAATATGATCACCTTTTTATTGCTCTTCCCAGGAGGTTTTGCTGGAGGAGGAGGTTGTGTAGAATTTGGCTGTCCGAAATTATCAAAAGTCAAACCCCTACCATTATAGAATGATGAACACTCTGCCAAAGTCTTTTGATTCTTCACATTTCGAAGGCAGTTGCGATCAAGAGATGCACTAGTGCCCACATAGCTTGGTACACCACCTTGAAAATAGTTTCCCGAAATATCAATAACATTGAAACTTCCAAGTAAAGGCGTAAGACTTCCATAGAACAAATTCTGAGAAATATTGAATACTGCAGCAGTGGCATTAGCATTCAAGCTAGAATTGGGAAGCAGACCAGTGAAATTATTGCCAGACACATCAAGAAGACTCAATCCGGGCATTGACCACAGCACTTTAGGAAGACCCCCCGTGAAACCGTTGTTTCTCAGAACTACGACCTGCAACTGTGTTGACGTCGGAAACAGATTGTCTGGCAAAGTCCCACTAAGCAAATTGTCTGCAACTATCATTCTCTGCAAGTTCCTTAACCCCCTCAAATCCGAAGGTACCGACCCGGCCAATGTATTGGCACTGAGATCAAGGTCAACCAGGCTATCAAGGTCCCCAAGTTGAGCAGGTATTGAAGCAGATAACATGTTACTTGAAAGGTTCAAATACTGAAGCTTCATGAGGGTCCCAATGCCCAGAGGAATGGACCCGGATAAGTAATTCCCAGAAATGTCAAGCACAGAAAGATTCCGAAGATTGCCAAATGATGTAGGAATGGATCCAGTGAGCCGATTTCGCGAAAGATTAAAAACGGAAAGGCGAAACAACTGGCTCAAACTAGCAGGAATTGTCCCAGTAAGGTTATTATGAGACAAATACAGACCAGTTAGATTTGATGAATTTCCGAGACTCAATGGAATAGGACCAAGAACAGAACAAGAAGTGAGATCAAGCACTTGCAGGGACCCAACTTGTTGGCCAAACCAGTCAGGAATGGAACCCAGAAGCAAGAAATTGGAGGCATTAAACGACTGCAAAAGGGTGAAATTGGCTAAAGCATCGACTGAAAATTGTGGGTTTTGACTGCCAAGTCGAGTCCTTCTAAACCCAGAAATGTTAATCCCAACAACTCTACCATTCTGGCAATGAATCCCTCTCCAGATTAAGCAAGGGTCTGCCTTTATGGGCCAATCCCTGCTTCTCAACCCTAAGGACGATCTGAGCTCAAGCAGAGCCACTCGCTCAGTGGTTGAACCCAATGGCAATGGCTGGCTCTGTTGCTCAAATGTGGGCTCAAACAGCAACACGACCACAAAAAACAAGGCACAAGAGACTATGCTTCGCTGATCCACCATGGCTCATAAAGATCCAACCATGCCCATCTTAGCTCTCTCTCACACACACAATCTCAAACATGTACATGTGTTTGACTGCTATAGAACTCCCCAGAATTACACATGCCCTGTACACAATAACAATGCATTTCTCTTTCTAAAAGCCCCCAACTCTCTCTCTCTCTCTCTCTCCAAAAAGAAAAGCCAAAATGGAAGAGACACTTACCTCAAATTCACACGCTTTGAGTCTCCACTAGAAACTGTTGAGAGATGGAGAAAATGAAAAACCCATTAATTAATTATTAATAAATTTGGAGAGAGAGAGAGAGAGAGGGACAGAAAGTGGCTGGTCAAAGCTCAAGGAGCAACTGTGGACTATCAACAGCTGCGTACAAGAAACCAAAAAAGAAACACAGAGAGAGAAAACCAAGCCTTGATTTTCTCTCTTACCTTCTCTATTTTATTTGTTGAAGGGGCTGCTGTCACTGAAAGAGATGGAAAGTTGAAGTCTTTAGAATGTGGGCAGGTCAATGTGGTTGTTGCTGAATCAGCTGAGTCATTGACTCGGGGTTTGGACTCGTGACTCGGTGATGGGTTTGAACCCAGGTCCGACGCCGGTTCTGTCTGTGAGTCTCAGTGGGTTGGGTTGAATTTGACCTCCGGTAATCCCGCCCATTCCAGCTCACACCCATCCACTGTTTTTTTCCCTTTCCTATTTTTCTCCTCTTCAATGGAAATCTTATAAACAGCAAAATTTTAAATTTAAAAGAAAAAAAAAAAGTGAACAATGGAAATGTTCTATACAATTATTGCTGTGACCCAATTGTTTAGGGAATTTACTGAAGGGACCATTGTGTGATTTCTTTTGTGATTTCTAGGCTGTCAAGCATTGGGAATATGTGTCCATGAACAAAAATGGATGCTCTGTTTTTTTTTTCTCTGAGAACAAATGGATGCTCTGTTTTTAAAACACTATCTCTGACTCTGGGAAACAGAGGAATGAAATTTGGGTAAAATGGTAGGTTATTTTTTTTAATCCAAAAAATGGTAGATTTTGGTTGTGTAAAATTGGTGTGTACTTGATGGCCTTTAATGATACTTTGTAGTACATGATCATTTTTTCTTTGGAATTAAAGTTTGTCTTTTTAGTGAAATGATCATTTGCACCTAAATGGAAATAAAGGGTTGTTCTCTCTCTCCCCTTCTCTCTCACTAACCCAACTTACCCACTTTGTTAATTAGGAAATATCATTTCAAGGACAATACTAGTGGGAAGAAGTGTGGTGTAAATAAATAGAGTAAAATTGAATCTGAATGATTATGAAGCACTTAAGAATACAATGAATTTGTAAAGGACCCACTAGTGTAGTGATTTGGAGTAATTGTTCTTTCAAGAAAGGTCTTAGGTTCAAGTCCTAGCATTCGTGTAATGTGTGTGAGTTTAATTTGCTATCGTCCCTCTCAATAGAAAAAGTCTAAAATAATAATAATAATACAATGAATTTTGCTTTGGATTTCATAGATATCATGTATATGATGATTGTGGTAACCAAAGAACAATTTCATCATTGTTTGAGGTTTCTTTGCTTCACATAGAAAGCATTGGGGACAAATTAATAGGGGACATGATGAAGTGGCAATTCAAATTTTTTTGTGTTACATTAGGTAAGTGAGTTGGATTAGGTATGAATTATTTTTGGTGATTCTAGCCACGCATGAAGAAAAATAGATTTTAATTGAAAAACAATTACAGCTCAACAACAATACTTGTTATCTCAAAACTATTCAGCAGACCATTTCATAGAAAAGAAAAGGTTCTTTATATACATACATAATTTTAAAATAATAGTATATATCTCGTGTCATGTATTGATTTGAGAATAAGTTTTCAGAAAACTGCCCTTGTAAGGAAAATTATGTCATGCAAACCGATGAAAGGTTCAATGAAATTCAATTTTTTTAATTTTGTTTGTTGGATGGATTTGAAGATAAAGAACTTATTAACTGCATTTCTTTTTTGATTTGGATGAATAAAAAATGGACTAAATCAAATCGTTTCATCATTAGCTTTTAAATTTAAAAATGTTACTTCTGTATTATGAGAGACTAAAAGAGTATGTTATTTGTCTTTTTTATTTTTCGCTTGAGTTAATTTTAATATATTTGAATGTCTGAATTTGTAATTGTTTGTTATAATTTTTTTCATTATTATTAGGGCTCGTTTAGTTTGCGAAGTGGGTCAATCCGACCGAACCGCTCAATTCATTATTAGAGGGTTGGGTTGGATTAGTTTACTAATGAATGCGTCTTGGGTTCAAAAAAATCATAAACCGCCATGTGAAGGGTTGAGTTACATGTTGGAACCAAAACGTAAAGTGAGGTTAATTTTGAGTTAACCCAACCCAATCACAAAAGGGTTGGGTTGGATTGGATTGAGTTTAATAAGTGAATCTTCAGTCCAAGAAATCATAAAACTGCTCTATATCGGTTTGGATTACAAATTGGGACAAAAAACAACCCAACCCATTACCACCGTAGAAAAATAGAACTAAAATAATGGCCTAGTTCATAAAATAAAACATGAAAACCTAAGTCAAGAGAGTATGTTGCATATGTGAGTTAGACCAATTGATTAGAACATTATGCTTGCCTCTTTGCATATGAATTCGATCTCATTTTCTGTGAATTAGAGTAGTTAAAACTATCCAGCTTCTTTTTTTTTTCTTTTTCTTTTTTTAAAGGGGAGAAATTAAGAGAGGATGTCAATATATATATATATATAATGGTTCGAGCTAACGTATTTATTGGTTTTTTAAAGTATTTTTCTCACATTTATTTCTCTACCCTACCTTTGGGTCGAACTATTCTTCAGTGGGAGGTTGAATGACTAATTTTTACCAGTTCGCAAATGTATCATATTCTTATATCTCGATTTACTCACTTCGGATTGAAAAGCATAAGATAATGGATGGTGTCTTCTGATTTACATAAACAAATGACAATTTTCCCTTTGTTCATGAAGAAATCCATTAAATAGATATCGAAAACTAGTTTATGGAATACAAGATCATGAATGATATTCTCACAAATAAACCCATCAAATAGGAATGAAAAACTCTTCTTTTTCAAAACAAAAAGCAAAAAACCTAGAACCTGTTGAAGTAAAACAAAATGGAGCTATGTCATTGAAATGCTAGAGACAATTGTTTATGCACGATTGAACGACTCAATGGTTGGAAGTTCCCTATTCGTACATGGTATTGTCAAGCATTCTCATTTTTATCAAGCAGTGAGAGCATGTTAAACCTCAAGAAACCAAAAATTTGGATGAAATTCTATATGTTTTCATGAGCACTCACCAGTTTTTTTTAAAAAATTTATTACCCTTGACAATGTAACATGGTTATATTTTATTTGTCTTTGATACAACCAATATTGGAGATGGGGGAATCGAATTCATGACATCAAGTGGTCTATTGATTCCATGACACTTGAATTACAAACTCTTTACTTGTTATACAAACACGTAAATTCATGGTGGGGTCAATAATATATTATTACAACAGTAGTTTGAGATCAAAATTTCAAGATTTGGTTTGGCAATCCATCCCTATCAAGTCTCAACTAATTTTTTTTCTGACAGAAAAAGCAAGTGAATGAATTTTCTCTGGAATTGCATTAAATGCAATTTCCATCGTCGTTAAGAACAAAGAAAAGAACACAAGTGCAAGTTGAACTATCAGTTATTATAAAGAAGGACCATGCAGCAGTCCTAATCCTATACGCATGCTGCTGTTGGCTCCATGCTTCCACGTTGAAAGACATGAACGGCAAATAATGCTCAACTGCTCACTTTGTTTTTGGCCTCACACACCACAAAATTACAGCAGCATGAGGAAAGTCTTCATTTTCCTCAGAGTCCTTTCTTTGGTCAAATAAACAACTTTCTGCTAGCCAACTTATGAACAGTGGTCCTGCCTGTGTCTGCTAGTTTTTGGGTCGGGATCAAATTAATCTATGAAATAAAAATTGCACATTGACTTTCAAAACTAGGGCTCAATCTTGAGCACCCAACATGCATGAATTTAGGGATTGGTTTTTGTTTTTGGGTATGAAACATTTCGTTTTAGATTAAAGTAGCGTGCATAAATGATAAATTCGTACAACCGTCTTCGATAAAATCTCATTTTAAAACAACACTCTTATATTAAAAGATCACTTATAATATGCCATATACATATTTGTGATTCGTAATTTTTATAATGTAAAATGAATAATGTTTGACTTGTAATAACATTTCTCTACAAATTGAGATGAACAATTCACAATTTGAAATGTATTGAAGGAATGACTCGTAAGTTTAATTTGTCCTGGGATTAATCTATGGATAATTAATTATTCTAGTCCTGGCAGCGATGTAATTAATTTCTTCTGTTGATCAATAAAACAACAATATAATATAATTTTATATAATTTAAATGTAGCAAACCCTAAAGCTAGATGTAGATTAATCCCTAAACCTTAGAGGGAAAAATAATACAAAAAGGTTGGAGAAATATCTAACTGCACTACCAAAATGGAATTCTAGTTGCAGAAAGGAAATGCACGAGTCAAAGGTCAAACGCCCATATAGTGGTCAAAACTCTGTTTTCTGTTTGAATCTGTGGAACTCTCTCTCTCTCTCTCTCTCTCTCTCTCTCTTTCTTCTTTGTTACACAGGTCGCAGCCACATTGATTAAAGATAGCAACAACAACAACAACAACAGTAAGAGAGACACAGATCATACGAAAGCAACCATCGGTTTTTCAGTGGCTGCTACTGTTACTGAAACCCTCTCTAGGGTTTTGCTTTCCTTATTATTATTAGGTACAGTAAAGTTTATTCGCTTTTAGAGTTCGGTATATCAAATTTTTTTTCATCTTAGTCACATACATAAAGTTGATTTTCTTATCACTTTCATACATACCGTCAATCTTTCTATTAACAAATCTATTAACTGCTAACGTGGCAATAAATATGCCACATAGACCAATCATATGGTGCCACGTGATCCACATATTATTAATTAATTAATTAATTAAGAAAACATTATTAAATAAATACATTAATTTAAAAAATAACTTAAAAATAAAAATCATCTCTCATCTTCTTCCCCAAACCCTAGCACCCATCTCCTCACTCACCTCATCCCCACCCTCTCGTAGCCTCCGCCCATTCCCTCCTTTCTTTTCTCCCTCAACCCCCATCGTCTCCCTCCTGAGAAGGGCCAAAAAAATAAAAGGTTTGAAACAAAGACCCTCTTGCACAAGTTGACCTTAGGCATTATTTGCTTGTGCTATAAATTCAGACCAAAATAGCTTCTTTGACCGCCAAGTGTAGCTTTAAGCCAATAGCAAATTAGCAAATTGGTTAGTCTGTTGTGGACCAAATCCTTGAGCATTGCCAATTTGCCATTGTGCCTTTTTTTCTTTTTTTTTTTCTCAGTTGTCCAAATTATCAATTCAGTCGAGTCAACCACTTTTTCTTGTTCCTCATGAGGTAAGTGAAGTGAGGCGCACCACTTGCCGCAATATATAATATAAGGTGCACTTGCTTTGCTCTTTTTCTAAAAGTCGGCTGCAATGTCACCATCTAGCTAAGCCCACACGTTTCTGCTCAATTTCCACTTTTAACAACTAATTACATGTATTTATACACGTTTATTTACTGTTCATATCCTAAGAATTCGTCAAAATAAATGTTTACCTAATACATAATTTCCCACCTTAAGGATATGTATACTTACCTAACCTTGAATTGGGGAATTTAGATAAGAGAATCGGATCAACTATTCTCCCTTAGTTAATTCATTCCCGATTACGAATTTTAAGGTGAAACTCACATAAATTTTTATTTTTTATGTGTTAGTAAACGCGAGGAAGTCAGGAATTAGAATCATTCCAATACCTATTCCTGATAAGTAAAACATGTCACGTCACATATTTTTGCATTTTATGTCCATAAGATTAATCAAAGGATCGAGGGAGATGAATAACTGAGTTACGAGTAGAGGAGGTCAAATTATATGTTGAAACATACTTTTCATACTTTCTCTTCAACCATTTATTCATTTTGCTGGCATAAGCCATTTGACTAGCATATTCATATATTTACATTTCATATTTCCACCTTACTCATTGCGAATATTATATCCCTAGTGTTTGATGCATATGTGGTGGTAAGATAATTGACTGGTTTAATACGACCATCACATGTTTGTCCTTTGTTAAGTACAATTTTGATGATGAGATCAAATCATAATAGTTTTTCCTTTTTCTGTTTAGATAATTGACTTGTGAACAATGATGACACATTCCATGGAGATGGGAAACCTAAACTAATGTTTGTATGGGCATGGTCTTCTCTTTTAATTACTATGTTGAAGCTAAGGAGGCACTCTTTGAAAACTTCAATCGAATAGTTCCTACTATTTATGCATCAAGGGGCTTCCATTAATAGTTATTTCATACTCTAATTTCTATCCTTAGAAACAGATAAGTTGCAAAGGACCTATTTATGTAGTGGTTTGGAATAATTGCTCTTTCAAACAAAATCTTAGGTTCGAGTCCTAGCATCCGTATAGTGTGTGTGAATTTAGTATATTATCGCCCCTTTCAATAGAAAAAGTCTTTAAAAAAAAAAAAAAAAGGTAAGTTTTAACGTATGCAGCTTTCAATCTGTATATATCTTTCAAAATCCAAAGTTTGTGTGCCATTGACTTCCTAATTTTGACATTTTCATGCATTAATCCTAAGATTATAGTTACGTGGTTTACTTTAGGTACTTGGTAGGTTTAGACAAGTTCTTGTACTAGGTACGTAGGTTTGATCAACGTCCACTATTACAGGTGCCCGTCCCCCTCTCATTCAAAGCTCACATCTCCCGTTGTTTATAAGTGCAAATCGTCAACGCCGTTCCACCCAGCTTAGAATAAAATTAGCCCCTTTAGTTTCACTTTTAATAAAATAAAATTATCCTAATATTAAGATAACCCCTCAAATTTAAAAGGATGTCAACTAATTTCATCTCTAAAATTAATTAAGATAACCCCGGATCAACTGACTCAGATCTCAGACTGTACATTTTATATGCAGGCATGACTTCATCAATCTGAATCTGTCATATTTAAATACTAGACAGAGATTCAATGAATAATGACTTTACTGTGGCTACCTGTTCATCCAACTGTAGCGATGTGATGTTCATTTATATATATATATATTATTTTGGTGGGCGACTGTACAAATATTTAAACAATAATTAATTAAAAAGATTAGAATCTACTTTGGCAACTAATCAAAGCTAAATTACTTTTGTTGAACGTGGGCGTCTGCTTATATCTTTGTTTATTTATGCTTTTACATCTCACACCACGTACGTTCTCTCTCTTTTTGAGTTTTGTATGATAAGTTTGGAGACGAAGAGAGATTGTGTGGATGGATACCATGTCTGATGATTTTCAGATGATTGCACTATAGCATAGGCACCTAGTGTTAGTGGATGGCACACATTCTATTTGCATGTGTAAATGAAAAAAGAGAGAGTAAATTTTATACCTTTCGTTTAGACGAGGGAAAATAACTCGAAATTTAACTAAAAATCGGGAATTTAAATAGAGAAATTGACAATTCTCTTGTTTGGCAACTTAAGCGTGAAAATTGGGGCATCAAATTTCCAAGTTTAATTTCTACCAAAATAAGCGTCATTTCATAATTTTCATAATGTCATTTACAAAATTCGATATATATATAAATGCAAATATTGAAATCTTCAATTGCTAGAAATTGAAATGATAGAAATCTGTAAGGAAACTTAAATATAGACGATTCCGATTGTTGAAATTGCACTTTTCTTATACTAATAACATCCTTAACATAGAAGAAAAATTCATGTTATATGTATACATTATATATTGAGTCTTTGTAGCAACAAAATCATATGGATTAAGTCCTCCTTTTAACTTCCTTGTTTTTTTATTTATTGCTTCTTTTAAAGGGAATGTCCAATATTCCACATGTAGTAACCATACTGCCCATCACAATGATTATGATGTCCTTAGAAGGGTGGGGCAAACATATTGACAAACATTCATGGCAGTGTTTCACCAGAAATAGACATAAGGGCCGTATAACTGGTGGTGGATGGGGAGATGGTTCAATATTGGGGATACAAAATTTATGAGGTTTGGCAGAAATTCTGATTATCATAATTAATCACCCAACAACAACACAGCGGTTAGGGAAGGTTAAAGGGGTAGGAGGAGGTTTAAATTGATGAGTTATTCACACTGACACTTTTTGAGATTTTTGGTTTTTTCACAAAACCCTTTGAGGTTTCAAAAATTACACAAACATTCCCTGAAGTTTCAAATTGCTTTAACAAAATTCTTTTTGTTGATTGTTTGTCCACAAGTAAATGATTTCATAAATAAATAAATAAACCTTATGCAAATGAAAAAATTCACCTAAACGAATGTATTCTCCAGAAAAAAGAGGTCAATGAATATATGTGCAATTTAATCTTAAAGGCTGACTTTGTCATTCATATACCTTTTTTTAATTTAGAATCATCAATCTTTGGATTAAAAAACAACGCAAAGAGGTATTGTGAAAACAATTCGAAACCTCAAGGGGTGTTTGTGTAATTTCTAACCTGAAGAGGTTTCGTGAGAAAACGGAAAACCTCAGGAGGAGTTAGTGTAAATAACTCTAAATTGATCAACACATCATTTTATGATCAATAATTGGAATTAATGGCCCCATATTATTTTCTGCCGAAGGACTTGCTCCAATCCTTTTTGTAATTTTTTCCTTTTACATTAACTTAATCGGCGTGTATTTTAACAAAATTATAGAACTTAATGATTGTGTATAAATCACGTAAATGCACATTACATCAATTAGAAGGCCAACTTCCCATAAACATAAAAAAATTATAAAATGAAATTAGAGGGTCAATCAATCATACAAATCAATTACACAAACGTTTGACCCCGACCAATTGGAATTGGTCATCCCTTTTCTATGACAAAAAAGTACTCAAAAAATGTTTGTTTGTTTTATGTTGAAACTAAGATTGAACAAAGAAAAAAAATCAATGTGTCATTATCTTTAATCTCTTGATTGTGGTCAAATCTATTTGTTTATAAGATTTTGAATTTATGAGAATGGAGTGTTGAGGAATGTAACGCATAGACAAGTAGAGACAAGTCAATATCATCGCATTATCATATTGGATTCTACACTAGTGAGACAATATTACTCTAGGAAGTATTAGGGATAGACGACTTATCCATTCAGTGGATTCAAATCCAAACATAACACCTATAAGTAGATAAGAAATGTTATTAATTAATTATGTTTAATGAATAGATCCGATCGCAACTTCGAATATGGAATTCTATGTTATATAGACTTGTATGTAACTATCGAGAGTGAAATATTATATATAACACAATTATTTGACACTTTATATACCCACTATTGAAAACATAACTATGATGTAATAATGCCATATGGGGGGAGATGGTTTAGTATTGTCTATACGTATATCCGTACGTGTGTGCTTTGGTGTAAAGAAAACAAAAGAAACTTTTTGTATATTCATTTGCACATGCACAACCAACTTGGTTTTTTTGCAGCAACTTGAAGTTTATTATGTTTGTCAAGACAAATCAGAATATCAATATCAGTATAACAAAAAGAATTAGCATTGAAAAAGTGTTATAAGTAGGGTTTTCAGGTAGTGCTTATGTGGCACCCAACTCATCACTTCACTGGCCCCTTTTCTTCTCCAACACCTATAGTCCCTTCCATTATTCGACACTTTCATGATGGAGATTTGAAAGTAACACATATGGATAGTGGTTGAGAACAAAAAAAAAAAACATATAACTCCAACTGGTGCACGTGAAAGATTTTACTGTGGAGTTACCTTCATACAATTGGCAGATTTCTTTTATACAAATTTATAAATAAACCCAATCCTAGACATGTATTTAAAAAAAAAAACCCAAGCACTATTTAAACATAGAAACACACCCAAAATCAACCCCAAAGTCAACTTTTTGGGTGTGTTTATAAATGGGTTTTGAGTGTGTGTAATGATGGGTTTTGGGTGTGTTTATATGTTTAAATAGTGTTTGGGTTTTTTTATAATTTCAACACCCATTTTGGGTGTTTTAGTGAAACTCCCTTTGTTTTACTGTAATTGTTTTGTTGGTTAATTGCATTTGTTTTACTGTGTCGGCTGCATATTGACCCAAAAAAATGTTAATTGGGTAACTCGGCCGGCCCAAATTCTCTATGTTATTTCCTGGCCTCAACTGTAGAACTAGATGGGCTTAAGAATTTAGAATGGGTTGGGATCATATAGTTATTTGAAACTTAAGGAGGCATAGAGCCCGACCCGAATAAAGGTTTGCTGTACTTGAGGCGAAGCATAAAAGAACTGTGGTTTTTTCTTTTTTCTTTTTATTAGGACGGGAGATTCGAGCTTAGAATGCTATCACCATCTATCATTTTTACGTTGTTTGTACACATTAAGGATGTTTGTGTTTGGAATTATTGACTAGTTGATATAAAATGTTAGGACTCAAGATCCTACATTGGATAAATATTATATCGTAGAGAAGGCACATGCTTAAAATGGGCATTCATTTGTGATTTGAAGTTGAAACCCAAATACCAGACCTGTGATTTTATAACAATCTTGGGCTAGGCCTTAGGAAGGTTCACTTCTCTCCAAACAAATCATAAAAGCTGACACCAGCAGGCCCATATATAGCCAAGAGTACATAAGATCCCATAAGGTCAATCAATGAACAAGAACTCTGATTGGGCCTGCAGATCATAAAATAAAAAAAATTAATAAAAAATTTACATGTAAAGAAACCTACCGACTGTATGAGAAACAGGTCGATTAGAGGGCGGTGAAAGTGGTGGCACCGCACAGAGCATCCGATTTTTCTTATTTGTCTTTATATACAAACAATATGGGGGGAGAGAAATTCAAATATATGACTTTCGGTTCAAATGTGTAACCATTTGAGTATTTTTTTGTTTGTCAAAGTTAAAAAGCAGAGGGAGAAATTCACACCCTCATGGGAATTTGAATCCATAACAACTTGAGAGCATACTAAATGTCTGAGCCAATCCAACAAACGCCTCATTAGGCATTATGAATAAATTTAAAAATATAAAACCAACTTTCGACCGTAAATTTAAAATATAAATAAATTAGTAACACCACCTATTTGTAATCACGTAAAATAATACCACTAGGCATTATGTCATACAATAATGTCTCCATGTGACGCCTATGATGTGATCACAGGTGCATATCCGTTAAGAATTTCTCCATATCGACAGCGCCAGAGTATTAAAAAAACAAAAAAGGGTCAGAGGCGCGGAGATACCAACCGAGGGCCACACAAGCAATTCCTTGCAAAAGACAAGGGTAATCCCGTACTTACACTCGCGAGATATTTTTCAAGCAGTAAAATATCTCAGCGGGGACAATCATGTGATGAGTGGAACCCACCCATAACCCGTCCCAGTCATTTTTTTATATATTTTTATTTTATCGTTTTCAACCAGAGTCCGTAACGCACCGAATGCCACGGCTCTATCCTTTCCCTGTTTGGAAAAGAGGATAAATAACTCCGAACCAAACAAAGCACACTGCGAAAAACATACCAAACACGATGACGTGTCCAGATAATGATTTCACAACCGGGATAGAGATATTATTAATCCCGTAACCAAACATCATAGGTTTGGATTTGAACCCGAGTAACCAAACAGGCTAACCCTAGTTGAGGGGGAAGGGGCTCTATATAACGAGGCTTTGGGCATAGCTGTCCTTCGTGCTCTCTTGCTCTCTCCTTCCTTTACAAAAATTCCAGTTCTCTTTTCTCCGGTTACTTTTTAGCAATGGCCTCTGCCGAGATCGAGTTCCGTTGCTTCGTCGGAGGGCTCGCCTGGGCCACCGACAATGATGCGCTGGAGAGGGCCTTTTCTCCCTTCGGTGAGATCATCGAATCGAAGGTCCGTTTGACGCAGAGATCGGATCTGACCCGATTCGGCCTCGCGGCCATCTGTTGTTCTCTCTCTGCTACTTGATCTTCTGTTTCTCTATGTTACTTGATCTATGATTCTCTGTTACTATATGATTCTTATTATTACTCACTCTCAAAATCGGGTACGTTCATCTTCATCTTTCTCTCCCAAAGATTGAAGATCGATCGGTTCCTTTTCATTTTCGCTTATTTTTGTGTATTTGTTATGACTATATGGACGGATCTGATTCGATTTGGTTCGTTTTTATGCCTTTAGATCATCAACGACCGTGAGACCGGGAGGTCCAGGGGCTTCGGCTTCGTCACCTTCAGCAACGAGAAGGCCATGAGGGACGCGATCGAAGGCATGAACGGCCAGAACCTCGACGGCCGCAACATCACCGTCAACGAGGCCCAGTCTCGTGGAAGCGGCGGTGGTGGTGGCGGTAACGGAGGAGGTTACAGTCGCGGAGGTGGCGGCGGAGGATATGGCGGCGGCGGTGGCTACGGAGGTGGCGGCCGACGCGAAGGCGGAGGTGGTGGCTACAGCCGTGGAGGCGGCGGTGGTGGATATGGCAGTGGAGGCGGTGGATATGGCGGTGGTGGCCGTCGTGAAGGTGGTTATGGAGGTGGTGAGGGCGGCGGCGCTCGCTATTCCAGGGGCAGCGGTGGCTCTGAAGGCGGGAGCTGGAGGAGTTAAATTTTAGGGTTAGGGTTTGGGCATTTAGTGTTGCTTTTTTTGATATGTTTTAGGGTTTAGATGGTTTCTGGATCTGGTTCTCTGAATCTCTCTAGTTTGATGATGGTGGTGTGTTCTGTGCGCTCGATAATTTTGATCGATGACTATGTTACTTTTTCCTGTATTTTTGTTTCCAAAGAAAAAAAAATGGTGTTTGAGAAATGAAGTATAGTTCTTCGTTCGCATATCTCCTGTGTTCTTTCATTATAAATTTTCCTCTACAAATGCAAGCAAATTTCAATTCACGTTTACTGTTTTAAAATATAAAATTAATTAAGGTAATATTTCAGATCTATTAAATCAGTAAATTCCATCATGTTAAAACTCAAATGCCGTCATTCGTAGGTAAATAATTTGTGTGGTAAATTTTACTAATTTATTTTTATTGGCACAGTAATTATGTCTTGTGACACTAGAATTCTACCACAATTTTAACCACGAGGGTTGAAGGGTTTAATTTTCAATAATGCCCATGCAGAATTGAATACAAGTGTAATAATTCTAATCGAAGTCGAGGTTAATCTAGTAATTTCAATACCAAGTAAGTTGTATATGATTTGGCCGTTCATGTTTATGCTTATTTGAAATTTTTTTGATTGGGTTATTCTATCTATGCTTATCTTTTTAATCATTGGACCGTCTGCGTGGCATTGAAAATGTCTTGACACCAATCGGTGGGGAATCTTTGAGATTTATGAGTTTAGAATCTAATTAATTAATAAAAATATCTTTTGCCACCAACCAGTAGGGACACTTTCCGGTGGTGAGCTTAATTTATTATTTAATATCCTGTAATTTTTTTTTTATTTGAGTGTTAATGGGATGAATTAAGTGCGGAGAATCTGGATGGCGGTCGGCCAAATCTTCAATTATTTGATTTGGTTTCTAGTTACTTGGGAATGGGAGAAGTATGAGACAAGTACTCGCTCGATTCAATCTGTAATTTAATAATTTTAGAGGCATTATATTACGGATTTTAATGTGAACCATACATAATTTTATGAATTATAATAAAGTTTAATATCACAAAACGGATTTTAATGTGGAACATACATAATTTTATGAATTATAATAAGGTTTAATATCACAAAATGTATATAATGTTTACGAAACTATCAGATTGCATCCTTAATGTCTTTTTGTGTTATTTGTGGTCTTCAAGGTTATTATGTGTAATCACAAATGGTTCATGCTTTTAGGTTCCATCAAAAACTCCATTAGTTTGCTGACGTGGCATATATATTTCACAAAACATCATTGAGGTTCACGTACCTATCACAAATGGTCTCTATGAAAATTTTTAAAATTTTAATTTAAAATTCATAAAATTTTGGTTTTCCTTTAAAATTTTATGAAATTTAAATTATTTAAAAATATATAAATTATATTTTAAATACACGTGACACTATATTATTGTAGATGTGGGCTCCACATCTATGCTACATCAACAAACTATTGGAATTTTATTTAAATAATTTAAAATTCATAAAAGTAAAAAATTAAAAAACCAAGGATTTAGGGTTCATAAATGGTCTTCAAGGTTAAAATCCTTCTATAAATGATTTTTTTCATTTTTAAATTTTATGAATTTTAAATTATTTTAAAAAAACTTCATTAGTTTGTTGATGCGGCATATATGTGGAGCCAACATGTTCAAAAATATAGTGTCACGTGTATTTAAAATACAATATATATTTAAATAATTTAAAAAAGAAAACTAGAATTTTATGAATTTTAAATAAATAAAAAATAAAAAAATTCGCAGGGACCATTTGTGATAGGTGCGTGTTTCTCAGGATGTTTTGTGATATATATATATATGTCACATTAGCAAACTAAAGAAGTTTTTGACAGAACCTAACGGCATAGACTATTTGTGATCACACATATTAACCTCGAGGATCACGAATGACAAAAAAAAGAAAAAAAAAAGATGCAATCTGGTAGTTTCGTAAACCTTAAGGACTTTTTGTGATATTAAGCATTATAATAATTATAATACCTATATATTAGTAAACAAAGAGAATCGGAAATCAAAATCATTTCAATATTCATTTTAGATAAGTAAATATGCGATTCGATACTAAAGATTGTCGGATATGCTTATCATTCTTCAAAGAGAACGATGAAGAAGGAAATGATGATTTCTAACTTGCTATCAAAACTTTCCAGTAACCTTTTCATGGGAATAAACTTTTGAACTTTCAATGGTTTTCAGATGGTGACAATAGCAAGACTGGAAAAAGTCTTCCTATCTTCCATTACGCATTATCATTTTCATACTCCACTATCTTCCCTTGTCGAAGGTGGAAGTGTTCTAGGTGGTTGCATATGGCAGGTTTAAGCCCAAGTAGCTTATAGCTTTTTTTGAGAACATATAGCCCAGCTCTCACTAGAACAATAAGCCCAAACCAACACAGTAAAAAAAACCTTCCAAAGTATAACCAGGTCCATTACACCAAATTAGACTTCATTAGAAACCCTTTTTTTGTTGTTGAATAGGGAACCCAAGTTCTTTTGTTGTTACATTGAAGGCCGAATGCTTGTTGTGGGCATTTGCCTTCTGGCCTTGTTGCTGAGCTTAGTTTGTTGAGTCTCACTTATATGATGTATATTTGAGCCCTTTTGTAAGTTTCTAATGAACTCTAATTCCGACCTAAAAAAATAAAAAAAATACTCATTGATCTTTTTCTTTCGGGAAATTTGCATATATTCTACTTGAATTTTTAGGTATGTGCACTGTTACCACTTGAACTTTTAATTTTTATTATTAACTACTTAAACTTTAGAGAGTGTTGCAATGTACCGCCTATATCTAACTCCGTTAAACTTTCTGTTAAGTTTAAGGATAATTATGTCGATTCACTATAATTAAAAAACTTAATAATTTTAAAACTAACAAAATTAAAAAATTACTTTTTTTTAATTTTAAAAAAGCTAACCTACTTGTCGTCCCCCACCCCTTCCAACACAAATTCTTCCACATTGCCCAATAGCCTCCTCTCCCCACTCTATGCATACACCCTACTTTCACATCTCTATCTCTCTCTCTCTCTCCACTGAATCTATAAAATATTTGGTGTGGGTTGTTGAAGAGTTGAAGGCCAACTCGAGGGTGCACTACTCAGATGGGTTAATCAGCCTATTCTTTCACTAGTTATGGTACTGTCTAGATATGGGATTGCTTGCCCCCTAATGATTCAGTTTTTTGTATTATGTTGCTCTTTCTTATATGATTTTTCTTGTATTTCCGTTTTGACTTTTGAATGAAACTTCACTTCATGAATAAAATAAAAAACTAATTGAAGGCCAAATTAATTTGGAGATTTGAAGAAATCTATTTGGAATGAGCCATGAAATCCATGCCTAAAAGTTTAACTGATTAAGACATAGATGATATATTGTAACACTCTCTGAAGTTTTTTTTTTTTTGAGAAACAACACTCTCTGAAGTTTAGGTGGTTAATAATAACAATTAAAAGTTCATGCGGTAATGATGCACATGCCTAAAAGTTCAGGTGATATTTATGCAAATTTTTGTTTTCTTTAATAGTGCCTCAACTTAAAGTCTCATTATAACACAAAACTTAGAGTTGGGTTTTGCATATCTCATGAGTGATCTACTCAAGCATTTGTGTTACATGTGTGATTGTGATTTTACCATTTAATCCGTTTATCCAGTTTCAACGTAGACACAAACCAATTCAACATAAGCACAGATTAAGAGCAGGATTGAACTTAAGATTTAACAAAATAGAGAATGAGATACACAAAGAAGCTCCTCCACTAAAAATTGATTGCAGGCAAACCAACGTGGAGCGCCCAAAACAAGGGCATTGACTCGCAATACAGACTTTGGGAAGAATGACAAGTTGACAGAAGAATCCATCCATGCCCCACAATGTCTTGGTCTGTTCCTGCTGATTCTTGTGACGCCTAGAAGGAATGGAAAGATGATGTTTTTGTTGCCTCAAACCCAGCCACGTCCTTCTATTCTTAACAGAACCCAACGTCAATGATCTTGATCTTTCAACAACTTGATAACAACTTCTTGGTGAGCCCAAAATTGGCTGAAATGCTGATCGGTGGTGCTTCTTTGCTGGTTATTATCTGTGAGTCGAGTCCATATATATAATTTTTTTGCATGGTTCATCTCCTAAAATTTGCTTCACAACTGATGTAAGCCACATAAGGATTATCAATTCACAACGACCAAAAAAAAAGATAAGGATTATCAATTCACAAGGTCCTTCAATATGTATCTATCCTTTTTTTTTTGGGGGGTTAAAATTGGAAGATTGTTTGGTTCCGTACGTTATATATTTTTAACATTTATTAATATCAATCAAATATTAAATAAATATTGACAATATGTCATATACAATAAATTAGTACTCAATGTCAATGAATGAGTGCCCTATGTCAGATTGATGTACATTAGTGTCCATATGCTAAACTTTGAATTTTTAGGGTTAAGTTATTATTATCTAACATGGTATCATAACTAGAATTCTGGATGTAGTCGATCTTGGGTTCAAAACGTCCAATCTTTTCATTCCTAGTTCTTTTTTGAATTGCAAGATGCATGACAGGGCTGCACGGTGTATGCCTCTCCACTTGTAGGATATGTGAAATAGGGGGTCCGTTCCTAATAACTAAGACAATCCATATATGTTTGTAAAATAGGGGAAGAGAGGATGGAAAGTGGTCACAGACCATCCTCTCCTCCCCTCCTTTCACCCCCTCTTTCCCTCTCCCCCTTCCTCCCTCTTCATCTTATATATATATATATATATATTTTTTTTTTGAGAAATTCTAGGATTGCATTCATAATTCAGCCAAAAAAGCCATTAGCCACAGGGGCTAAAACAAACTAGCCACAAAGGGCAATTACAATAACGGAGCGGTCGAACAACAAAATTAAGACAATCTGATGCGCCTCCACTAACGATCACACAGGATCGAATAAACTCTGGCATAGGCATCTTATATTTTCTTGGTTTTTATTTTTATTTTTAAAATTCATAATGAGTTAGTTCTTTAGGAATTAGAATATCACCTTCTACTCAAGAATTGAATTCCTCCAAAATAAGGAATTCAATTTCTAATTTTGTATGGGCCCCACTTACTTTTGAATTCCTTGATGTGAATTAAACACAGGAATCCTCCATAATTGAAATTCAATTCATAATTAGTAAACACACCATAAGTTTTTTTAGAAACCACATAATTCACACAAGCAGAACTTTCCATGCATATACATTCATAAAATCCTTCCAATAAACAAATCACCAATTAAAATCTCTATTTCCACAATTCCCCTATTAAATAAAAGATTCCATCCAAAAGATGATTTCTATGCTTTGCGGCCAACGTAGGACCAACAAGAGAAAGGTATGGGTGGTGGACTATTGTCCCTCCCAATTGAGTAGTGGATTCCCAATTCCATAGTTCTTTAACATGTAAATTAAAGGGCTTAAACTGAATGATATTTTGGATACTCTCTCCATCAACCAACCCAAATATAGAAACAGTAAGCACAAAACTAGGCTCAGGACCAACATATATATAGAGTCCAAGCTTAACCACTCTCTCTCCAACTTGTAGGGAAGGACCACACTGAAAGAGAGGAGGGAATCAAGAGATTTGGATTTCTAAAGGAGATAGACTCTCCGTGATAAGGATTCGAAACATCGATTGCTAGGAGGGCGTATGTGCATCTCAAGCCATCACTTATTTCGTATAGATTCCTAGAAAGTTGCTCAACGTAGTTTTCAAGCTAATGATAAGTGATAGCCCCATTAGCATGTGGCCAGTATCCCATGACCCTGACTGATGCAACTTGTTCATGGAGGCCGCATTTACTTTCGATGTTTCGGTACGTGCTGCACCTTAAATCAACCGAAAATTTCTAACTGTTGGCTAATAGCCTGTTTGATAAGATAAGAGATCAATTTCTTAGGGACGGCAGGGTGGCACAAATGTGTGGAGACCAACATGGTTTCGTAGATTAACTTTCGGCGCAAGAAACTGAATTTGAATGCACGTCATAACTAAGACAATCCATATATGTTTGTAAAGAAGAAATTAGGGCTTGTCCAATATAGGTCCCTACAATTTCTATTTCCTAGACATATATCCATCATTCTATAAATCTATGTGTAAAACTCAATTTCAAACTTAAATGGCCAGTAGGATATAAGAGGTCATAGTATTCTTACGTTTTTACATCGTTGCCATCAGACTTCATATTTTATTTATAATTTATTCTAAGCATTTCATTAACGGCCATAATTGTAATTAAAACTCCCTATTAATAGCATATCAATAACCCCATTTCTTTTGGGTTTGACAATATCAATCACCCCATTATACTAGGTAAATTGTTTTAGTAGGTATACATTAATATAGAAAAAAAATAGGTACATTATTTAGAGAAAACAAATTCATAAAACAAAAAATAAATAGATTATCAAATTATTTTCCATAAAACAAGTAACAGGTACATTATTTAAAGAAAAAATAGATACAAAATTTAGCGAAAAAATAGGTTCATTATACTAGTTAAATTGTTTTACTAGGTACATTATTAGAGAAAAAAAATAGGTACATTACAAACATTTGGAGATCTTTCCAAATTTAACGTGTGTCATTAGTTACACCCCCCCTATAACACATGAACTTATAAATATGGGTAGTTTTGGAATCCAAAAAATACAATAAATCAAAATTTAAATTATATTGGGTAACTTGTTTAGTTGGATCCTAGTCATTGGGTATTATTTGAAAAAATTGGGTCTAGGCTCAATGTACTATGATTTTAAATTACACATTGTTGTCAAAAAGTTATAAGAAACATATGCGCGCCTGTATTTTCTGAAATACAGAAATCTGATTTTCCTGCCATTCTAGTCCTATCTATGCTTCTGGAAACAAAAACTGGTTATGTGGATCTGAGAAGTCTTGAATTGACTAAACTGAGGTCTAGTTGCAGGATTTTTGCAAATGTAGACCCATAGGCTGGGGCTACCTTAATCAAGTTGCAGACTAGACATGGCACCACATCGCCGCCCCTCTAAAATGGGATGCCTCCGACTTAACTTTTTATTCTTAACAGATATTCTCTTGACCAAAAAAAAATAGTTCTGTCACTATCATGCTTGAGATACGCCTTAACCTTGTGTTATGCATGCAAGTTAAATATGGTTCATCCGACTACTAGAAAGCTACAGGAAACCCTTACTGCTGTTACAGCTCATGTGCCAAAGACATGATACTAGCACACAGTTATGGTGTTCCAAT
This sequence comes from Prunus salicina, assembly GCA_020226455.1. Taxonomy (NCBI): domain Eukaryota; kingdom Viridiplantae; phylum Streptophyta; class Magnoliopsida; order Rosales; family Rosaceae; genus Prunus; species Prunus salicina. The sequence goes on along the minus strand of CM035347.1, from coordinate 13,834,639 downwards.
GTGTATTGTTTTGTTCGGAATTCGGGCTTGTTGATGATGCTAAATTTACAGGTACTCAACATATCTTATGCAAGAAATACTATGAGGAAATAATCTTAGGTGTAGCCAGCTATATACAATATTCCTATTTCTCTTTTTAACATGACCAGTCACGTGATAAAAAAGATAAGAACATAGTTGTATACAATTGGTGATAAACACGAGGGAAAGTCAAGTTCCTATCATTAATTAGCAAATTTGGGTTCTTGTAACAATTTGTAGGCTTAAAGAGAGAATTTATTCAATAAAATTAGTGGGTCAAAGACTAAAAACAACCAAACTTCCTCTAACATGGAAAAGTGAGAAGTTTCAAAATTTCAAAAACCACAAATGGGCCACTTTAACTCTGGCCAGTAAAAGATTCTATCACATTATTGCAAGTAGTTTGCCCATGAGTTCATGACTAGGATGATATCAGTTGGTAAAAAAAAAAAGATTCACAGCCAGCCAGACTCAAACCATCTGAGAGGTTAAAGTTGAAACACCTTTTTCTTTTATTTGAGAAATAACCAAATGTAGCAATTAGAAACAACGATTTCTGGATCAAAATGAGCTAAAATCTGAAGAACAAGTGGAGGGCTGTGGGAACTGGTCTTTGTGACTCCAATGCATCATCCTGAAGCAACAGCTAAAGACAAAGCAAACAAGATCATTATGTGTGGATAACCTTGTAATATATAGGTGCAGAAATTTGTATTTCTCCATTTAACTTTAGAACTGTTTGGCCCAAGAAAGGGCAAAAATCATGAGCATCACAACAATAATTCATACCAATTGGTACCAGATTTGATACAATTATTTGATACCAGATTTCTACACACATGGTTTTTCTGTATTACCCTAAACATGGTTTGAAATGACAATGAAGAGGTCAATCTCAACCCTTTTTTTTCCAAATGGTACATAATTAGATGGGTTCTGATTGAACTCTGTTTAAACCAAAATGACTGAAATTTCAGGGTCTGATTGGAAGGAAATCCCTCAAGTTCAAACCATTGAACACTTTGTGAATACACCAATAGGTTTATGCAGCAATAACCAAACTATATCAGAAAGGGCCCCAACTGCGGAAGAGTTGGTGACATTATGTTGACCTTTCCTCAGAGAAAAAACACAACTGAATCATTGTACGGATCCAGCAGGCCAGCTAGAGAGCTTGGAACGTTGTTCAGGACAGATGACACTAACAAGGTCACTTGTACCTAGCAGCACAGAGGCCTCTTGCTTAGAGAAACACTTGTGTGTGGAACGGAGATAACACTGTTTTCCTATCCCGGCCAATTATGGTATGCCACACGTAATAACTTTTCCAATTGGCATACTATGATTAGTCGGAGATAGCAAATAAGAGGTATCCTCCTTCCACACAAGTTTTTCTGCTTTTCCTCTTGCTATGAAACTCTGTAAACCAAAGAATAAAAAAGGAGAAGGAAAAAAAGGTTTGTGATGCACACGTGAAAGTTTAGTACGGTTATCTGATTGACTGTGGTTTTGAGTATGAGGCCCACCTACAGACCCTGCAGAGTTAGAGAATAAAAGAGAGGGTAATGATGTAATCTGCAGGAAATCTCAACAGATGAAGAAGCTCTTACCTTGAGAATTTCCACTTTGTTTTTTCCTCTGTTGGTATGCTTAGCTTTCAAGGCTCTGAGTCACCAAACTTACCAATTTTTTAATCCAGAAGCTGGCAAATTACATGAGGCCAAACAGCTCCAATTTTTCTAATTTCTAGGTTAAGTTGATTTGCAAAATAAGCAAAGAGAACAGCTTCTAGGTTCCCGGGTTTGACTGTTTTTAGAACTTATAATTTCACACTCCATAAAAAGTCACTGTTTATTTATTTTAGACCAATTTAATGAACGAGTGAGCAACCCGCAAGTAGTGCGTTATTTCTTTGTTATAGTGTTGATAATAACTTATAAAAGAAAGAAAGAAAGAAAAAGACTTCAATCAACTTTATTGATTTTTTTTTAATCAAAATTTCTTTGAGATACTGATTCTCCCGTAATTATTGTTCTTCATCTTTGTCTGCTTGATTGAATAATTTTGTGGTAGCTAATGTGACCAAATCATTCAAATTCCACAACATTTTTCCAAGATCTCTTTGCCAACTGGCACTACCCCACCTCACCCCCTCGACTCCCTCCTTATAAAGAGCATGTACAGCACTCAGCACAAAACACACCCTCCTCTTGAGTCTAGACTTAAGGCTTCTCTATTGACTCCCCTCACTCTCTCCTTCGCCTTCCGAGCTTTTCCAGTTTATTTCCTCACCACCCTTTTCACTCTAGACTCTTCTTCCCCATAGTGTTTCTTAAAAGACTATTTTAGTCCTAGAAACTAATGGCATCAAGTTCAATGTCCTCTTGGACTGCCAAGCAAAACAAAGCCTTTGAGAAGGCTCTGGCTCTGTATGACAAGGACACCACCGACCGCTGGTACAATGTTGCTAAGGCGGTCGGCGGCAAAACCCCGGAGGAAGTGAAGAGGCACTACGAGCGTCTTGTTGAAGACGTCAAGCATATTGAGTCAGGCCAAGTGCCCTTCCCAGCCTACAGAGGTATTATATATATATATATTATATAAATAAACTATTGTCAAAGTCCTCCACCTAAAAGAAAATGACTAGTTATAATTATATTGTTAAACTTAATTCCAATTCTTTGACTCAATGTGAAATTTGTGCTTAAAATACACCGAACTTTCCTTTCCATTTTATTCCATTCCAATGCTTTAATAAGACTATGTCCATTGACTTCCAAGACCACTATCCCTACCAAGGTTGAAATTAACTTGAAAAGCTTCTGTACCAGAAAACAATGCTGTAACCCAATTCTAGCTCTTGCCTTTACATATATGCTCAACATTTTAGAAGCTTTCTTCCTTGGTAGACCAACACTTCCATTGAATTTTGTTGTGCTTAATTTGCAGGATGAGAAACCTCAAGCTCCGCTGAAGCAGTGCAACTCCATCTACCAACTAGTTAATAAATAAAAGCATAATCGCTAGCTCTGCTCCATTTTAATATTGAATGACACTGTGGTCATGGTATAGTTTTACTCGTTTGTGAGATCACAACCTGTGATTCTTCTATGTATGTACTTTCAAGTAGTTTCACTTTTTTTAATTTTTGTTTTCTTGCCGCTACATAAGCTCGTGTGTGTATGTACGTACGTACTTACGTGTGCATGTACCAAAGGCATGTATAATGTACTATGTGATTCTACATGTAAGATTCAACTAATGGAATATTAATTTATGTGTCATATAATCGTATTAATGTTTATTATGTATACGTGAGAAGATGGTATTTGGGATTTTCAGAGAAAGAGAGAGAGATATATATATATATATATATATATATATATTCTCTTCTCCATATAAAGCCAAATACATAAAATTACGCGAGTACGGTACAACATGTTCTAAATATGCTTTGCTATTTTTCATTTATGCTGAAGCTATTAAACATTAGCTTATTAATTATAACTAGTAAGAAATAAAAAGAAAAAAAAACTAATTAATATGTTTGACATTAGAAATAGAACAAATGAAGTATGGAAGAGAGATGAAATGAACAATAAGAGGTGGGAAACTTAAAAAAGAAAAAGAAAAAAAGAAAAGACAACAGTCAACATGAAACTAGGAGTGGGCATGGTCCGGTTCAGTTCGGTTTTTCTCTTGAATCAGAACCAAAACTGGAACGTGCACACAGTCTGATTTGGTTTGGTTTTTATAGAAAATATCTAGAAGAATAGAATCAAACTAGACCTATGCAATTTCGGTTTAGTTTGGCTCGATTTCAGATTTGAAAATATAAAAATATAAAGATGTGAAGAGTAGAGAAATATGATGTATAGAAAAATAGGAAAAAAGAGAAAAATATGTACCAAGGATAAAATAAGAGAGAAATAGGTGAAGAAATAAATAGGAAGATAAATAGAAAGAAATATGTGAAAAATAGAGAAAGACGGAAGCGCAACAAGAACGGATATAGTTCACCGAAAATAAAAAGAAATTGGGCTAGAGTAGTTATTTAATTGGGTATAAAATTGAACAAAGACATTTTGTTATTAATTGGACCAAAATATCTAGATATTACTTAGAGTTAATGTTATTTGAATATTCGCTAGGCTTACTAATAACTTTGAATATAAATGAATAAGTAAATTTAACATAACCGGTCCGATTTGATTTATTAAACTAGATTTTCCAAGACAAAACCGGTCTTTTTCGATGCAGTTCACGGGTTCAAATACCCACCCCTTCACGGGTTCAAATACCCACCCCTATAAAACACACCCTCCCCTTGACTTAAGTCTTCTCTATTGACTCTCCTCACTCTCTCCTTTGGCTTCCAAATGTTTCCAAATTTTTTTTCACACCGCCCTTTTCACTCTAGACCCTCCTCCTCTTACCTAGTGTTCTGAAAACACCATTTTAGTCAACATATTCATAGTAGAATAGGGATACCAAATATATTCACTAAATTTTTATTCACCTAATGGTGTGGCATTGTTTGAATGATTTAAACCTGGTTCAATTTAAACCCTATTTATTACTAACGAGTATCAACACATCATATTTTGAACATAATTGATGACTAGCATTTTTTCTTCTTACAACTGTTAAAATATTGTCGTTTTATCCATCACACCACATGGCAGAGTGATTTTTCCTTCGTACTACTGTAATATTCTATAATTTCTCCACATGGCTGATAATATTTGGGAAAGTTTTTGGTTTCCAAATTTCTTACTTGTTAGAAATAATATTTATAAAGAATATGAAACATATCACACCAGTTGAAGTTCAAAATTTAAGGAGTTGAGCAGGTGCATGTATCATTATTAATTATTGAAACAATAACACTTGTGCCACCAAATGATTTTTTTTTTCTTCTTTTAAGTACAAGTGATTAGGGGAGGGAGGTTTACACAAATATTCAATGGGTGCATGAGGGTTTCGAACCTCTGTCTACACGAGTATAGGTGGAAGAACTCAGCCAATTGAGTTATTTCCCACTCTGGCAATGATGCTATTGTTTTATATGTTGATATATTTGGTTCAATATGAACCTCATTTATTTAATTAATATATTGTCAAGTGGGGTCTAATCTAGAGGAAAACGGCCTTAACTTATATACTATCTCTTGTATTAAAAATATATATATATTGTCATGTCATCCATCACATAACATTTGTAAAAAAACACTACAACATGTTCAAAATTTTAGGATTTTTGTTGGTGTGCATTATTGATTTTTGAAACAATAACGCTAGAGCCACAAAAACTTTCTCAAATTTTGGTCACCAAATGTTGTTCATGTTTGTATCTATCCCATTCATGCAAGTTGCAACCCCCATTCATGTAAGATATTGTCATGTTCCACCAAATCATTTGGTTTGGTGAATAACATTTGAAAAATATGTACTTGTTCAAAATGAACCTTGATATGAACAACACTGAAATTTGTTTTTGTTATATGTTCCATAATTTATTGTCGAGAAATTAATACTAGCAATATATACTATTTCTAGGGTCACCAAATGACATAGCATGGGTTGCAGAAGTATTTTAGTTGCTTTGAATTTCATTAATATTTAAGAAATAATTAGTGATCCTAATTTCAATCACGTAGGTGGCTGTTTGTAGGAAATAAACGAGTTTAGTAACCAAATATAAACAAATAAAACATTACCACATAAGTTGAGATTCAAAAATCTAATTTTGTCTTTGATGTCAGTCATTAGACTAGATTCGGATAAATTATGACGATTAGAAGGGGTTTTAGAAAAATTATTTTCGAGTGTGATTCTCTATAAATTGTTTCAACTTTTTGGATTGCTGAGGCCACTGATGAAGTTTTACCCATGATTGTCATATTGTTATTGGGATGGTTTCCTTTATAGTCCATATCCTTTATACTGTTTATTCTTATCGATTTAATAAAATAATTCTATCGTCTTTTTATCAAAACAGTTAAAGAGATATTATTTGCACTCCAAAGTGAGCTTCTTGCACTCCCTAGAGCACAAATAACATTTCCCTAGTCTTATTGAAATCTTATTATCTCATACCTGATTTGTTTAACAAATTCAAAGCTTAGTGCTCCCTTCACAACCCCCAAAACCCCAACTCTCACCAATAAAAGAAGGGAAACAAAATCTACACCTTTACTGGTTTAAACTGGACCCAACACAAGGTTCCATATATTCTGCCATGAGTACATATCCAGCAATAATGGCAGGTAGATTTTAGGGAGGGGGTTGTTCACCTACCACTCGCAGTATACGAGAGAGATGCATGTGCCTCTGCCTTCATTCGATTAGCATGTAGTAGAATGTTGGTCAACCAAGTAACCACATCCAAACATGTTTCTTGCCGTTATATTAAATACGAAATTAAAAAAACGTTCACTATTTTTTTCACATTCTTTTGTTTAAATCTCTCAACTCATGTGATAAACATTTCACTTGCTTATATTTGGATCCACTTGAACCTCGTTTAAATCCCAACTCTTTCCTATGCAATTCAATTAACAATTTTTTATTTATCATGAACAGTCTTTTTGTTATTATTATTTATAAAATCAATGTTGATATTTTGTCAACAACATTTCCATACCGACAGGTATTTGCAATAAAAACTTCTATGGCGATATTCCTATCATGTAACAATACTCAATGACAGAACAATTTAATTAAAAGGTGGCATGTGTTTAAAGTTGACGATCTGTTTTTAAACACATGCCATCTTTTAACTGTACTGTTACTCAGCAATGTCACATGATAGAAACAGTTCCACATAAGTTTTTGACCATGAATTATAAAGAAAGGAGTTCAAGGTTTAATTTATGATTTAGGATTTAGGGATCCTAAAAGGTGTCCTTCAATGGAAGGGGATATACATACATGTGTGGGTAGAAATTACGTGCAAGAGAAGGTAGCATCATAGCATAAAACTATCAAAGGAAAGCAAAAAAGGTGAAAGATACAAAGCAAATTAAGAGACGAAAATAGAAACTCAAAGATATCGTTTCAAAGAGAAAATTAAGAAAAGAAACAAAGTACACAAGTACCTTAAAGAAGGTGGAGTTGATTTGTAAAGAATGATGGAAAGCTTGTTATCTTGATGCGCTATGAGTGACGCAGCCGCCGAAAAACAAAAGTTCAAAAGAGAAAGAAATGTGAGATGGTTAGGGGAAGATTAGGGTTTAAGTAGAATGCGTGTAAGTTAGAGTTGGGTTTGGATGAGTTAAATTTATATAGTATGCCCAAAATTCTCCTTATTATGGCCCAAGAAAGCCCAAAAGTGATTATGTTTATGTTTGTATTAAAATAAATTCCGATATGTCAGTGGGGTATAGTTCAGTTGGTTGAGCTCTTCTATCGTTACCCACATGAGTAGAGGTTCGAAATCTTCAGGCCACCCAATGAATATTTGTATAAACCCCCCTCCCTCAATCGCTTGTACTCAACACACACACACAAAAACAAAAAAAAATCCCCATATTTTAAGATACGTTTGTGTTTCCATTTTCCAACTTGCTCTTATTCTAGTCGTATCCATTATCCAATGCTGGACGAGGTCCCATTCAATTCCCCCGTCCCTTCTTTTTGCTCTTTGCAATTTGCAAGGTTTCTCTATTTTCCCTTTGCCTTCCACCACCCTTTCCCCTCTTTAAAAAAAAAAACAATTTATCACCTCTAATGCTCAACTCTGCATTTGGTAGTCCCTACAACCTATGAGGTGAGTTTGCAGTAATTCCTACCAAAATATAATGGCTGTTATCCTAAAAATAAGACAGACTCGAACAGCTTAGATCCGCCACATAACAAACTACCGGCGCTCAGGCCCTGACAGATTCTACAATAGAAGACCATAGAGGCCAATGACAGACAAAAACTTCGACCAAGCACAGCTTATAAATGGGGGGAGAAAATGGTGGCATCAAGTAGCAGCCCTGCCACTTCACAAGTTTCACAATGATGAAATTTCCTCCCTGTTGAAAGAGCAAGCTGATCGTACGAGGAAACAACAAATGCAGCCCTGTTTTAATCTCATGTAGGAGGTCAATTTTCTGTTTGTTTTGCTAATCGATAATTGATCACTGACCAAATTCAACACTGACTTGGCACATACATAAATTTAAAAAAAAAACAGAAAAAAAAGTAGCAAAGCTAAATAGATCACAAGAACATAGTCATAACACTAAGTAATCGGCTTCATAATAGTCACCAGTTAACCTTACAAAGTCAAATTTTCTCGTTCGCAAACTGAAATTGCAGTGCCACAATTTTAACTAATTATACATCAGAAGATATTCTATTTTGCCACTGTGGTTTGAAGGGGCAGAGAACTTTCAACTTCCTTGGTGTTGGTACTCCTCTCAGCGACAATCTTTGACATGCCAAACATCTGAAAATGAACGCACAATAATCCAATCAGAATCAGAAGCAAACCAATTAACCAACGAAAACATTTCTGAACAAGCAATATTAGCATTTAATTTGAAGGGGGAACAAACCTTCTGCACGGTCTTCTTGAAGCAAGTTTTGTGTTCATCCATAGAGGCATGGATAAACTCATCAATATGATCCTTCACATCCTCCAAGAAACTGGCTTGTTCACTCTTCTTCTTTCGACATGAAGTGGTGGAGGGGGTTGCAGCAGCAGGGGATGGCTGTTGTTCATGTTGACTTTTCTGTGATTCCATTCTCACTAACACCTGACCCAGAAGTCAGTCGTTACAAAAGATTTGGATGAGATGATTACAATTGAAAACAATGAAAAGCAATAAATTTAAACTAATCCCAGGCCCAGCTAGCCACAACAAGCCACCGCAAGAAATTCAGTTATCTCATCAAGATGCAGGGAAGAAAATTGATGCAAATTATTAGCTTTAAGTGAAAGGAAAAACACTTTTCAGGACTATTTTACATAAATTAAAAGGAAAAATAAAAAACTTGGAGTGGAAGTAATTAGATATACGAGCCCTTAGTACCACAACATCATGAACACACTAGAGCCAAAATGAAATGGAGGGTTCCTTTTATTTCTCATGATAGCACTACTACGAGATTCAAAGGTTGTATATCAAAATAGATCACAAATGTCCTCAATGTGTTCATTATTATCACAACCTTTAAAGCCACATCTGTGCAACAGGGAGGACTATCTTCGAAAAAACTTCAAAAAAGGAGAACTTTCCTTCCATAAGAAAAGCAAACAAAGGAAATCGTCAACTTATTCAGCGGGGTTGGGCTTGTGATGCATAAACAAAACTATTTTACATCTTATTACAAGTGGGCAATCACAAATAAATTTTTATTTAACATCAAGCACAACTGGTTTTCCCTCATCAATCAAAAAATCAAGAGAGCCTAAAAACCAACACCCATAACAAGGTGCATGTTCAATTATCAAGACAGTCTGAAATGTTTAGCATTTTAATTTTATGATATCAGACTGTGATCAGGTAGATTTTTGTTGAACACATGGTCCAGATTGACCGTCACAACAGTTCGCAAGCATGTGGACACACACACACAAGCATAATACAATGCCACACAAACAAGTTTCAGCTCCACATTTATAAATCTAAAAACCGCACAACAAGTGTTTGAAGTAATGCCACAATGAAGCCATCACAGAAACACAAAACTACAGAATAATATCTGATTCAAAACTAAGGTAAACGAAAAGTTTTTTCAGCAGAAATTGGTAACAATTGTTGCTAAATCAATGGCAAAGTCGGCTTTCTATGGGCATATAATTGGCACGCAAAACAAATATTTAAAAAAAAAAAACTTATCAGTAGAATAAAAGCATCAAGTTCAGAACCGCATACCTTTGATCACAAAGAAACCAAGTGAAATTGTAAATTGCAAATAGATTGAGAAAATATTTTTTGTTGTTTTGAGGAAGAAGAAAAATAGGGTCTTGTATTTATATCTGGTTGGTACAAGGGGAACCGCAATGAGTTAGAGTATTTGCCAAGAAAACGGAGGAGGTCAGAGCCCGTTGCAGGATTGAAACGTGGCACTAAATTATTGGTGGTAAAGTCACAGAGCCAAACGGGGTACCGTCTGCCTGTTGTGCAACTTTTCTCTTTGGGCTTTCTTGATATCAAGCCCCTTTTGTTGAGGGACCTGGATAATGGCGTTTCTTATCAGTGTTGCTATTCACACCTGAAAATTTGATCATCACACTTGGTACCCAATTTTTTTATTTTCCTTAGCTCTTTTTAGTTTAAATTTTGAAGAAAACTATTAGGGTTATAGACCGATTTTAAGTCCATTGGTATTTCATTTTTTAATGTCAGAAGATGTCTCAAATTCGAAGCGTTCATTCTCTATTTCAGATTAATAAAGAGAAAAAAATAATAGGATGATAGGAGCAAGGAAAGTTTGAGAATTTAGCTCGATGCTGAGAACAATGTTCAAATTTATGTTCAAAATTTTGGCTGCAAATAGAATGCTCTTCTTCTTTAATTTTTGGGTAGTAAAAGCCAAAAGCAATATATGCATAGTTCTTTTTTAAATACAAGAAATATCAAAGCATATATGGGCTTAGTCAAGTTGGTTAGAGCAAATGTACTCCTTACTCTGCACACAATTTCGAATTCCCCTCCCCGTAGTTTAGATTAAATTAAAGTAGAATATCATTTGTACAAAAAAAATATATAAGCAATTATAAAAAAGTAAAGATTCAAACACATGACCTCAAATGCAGGTAACTATTCTTAATCACAAAAGAATCAATAAATCAAGTCATGCGAAGAGTCATTCTATAGTGAGGGTCTTATATCAGGCTAACCAATTCGATTAAACAATTAAGAGATAGTGCCTCACTAAAAGACATATATAAAACCCTCATTATAGAATGGAAAGACTATAATGAGGAGCTAAAATGAGGAGGTTATTTGAGGAGGTCATATCTCACCATCAACAAATGTAAAGAAATCATGGGACTTAAATATTTTAAATGTTTTGACGGTGGGATCGGTCTCCTCAAATAATCTCCTCACTTTAACTCCTCATTGTAGCCACTCCCCATTATAGAATTCTTGATCATCTGAAATCTCAAGCAGTAGGCCCATTGTGTGAAATACACACGCACCAGAATTAGGCCCATGTTTTTGTGGTCAATATCAGTAGGCCCATTGTGCAAAATATAAAACGCACCAAGCATCTTCCACAAGATTATCCAACCAAAAGATATCACCGACCAAAATCTAAATGATTGAAAACATAATGAGCCATATGATTTCTGCGTTTTTATTTGAACGTGAAAAAGGTGGTCAACACACTCATCGATTAATGAATTATTATTATGTTATTTGCGTGAACTTCATTTCTTTGCCACTTTGGAACATTGACTTCTGTGAGAAGTTCAACTTTATTAACGAGTCATGTGTCTCCCACATGACAAAGCTGAAAAATGCTGAAAAATGAGAAAACATAAGAAATTCTTAAGAGAAAAAAAAATGTTGCTATTTTCACAACCTGTCCTATTTCTCTATCTATCTTTTTTATTTATAAAAAATATTAGATTCCTCAGATTTTCTCAGATTTTATGACAACTCGAAAGCATTAGATTCCTTAGATTTTTTCAGATTTTATGATAACTGGAGATGGAGTTGACTCTAAATTATTATGATTATCGAACCATAATAATAATGAGGTAGTGGAGTACGATCTAATCATTTGCCCAAGCATGTGCTTGGATATGGTGGATGATTAGAATTTGACCTTAAATAAAGTTTTCTAGGGCTAGTTGTAAATTTGACTCAAACTTTAATTCTGTCTTTATTGATTTGTTGTTGCTTTTATCTTCATTGGCTCATTCAATCCATTCAATTATCATATATTTAGACTACCGTTATTATCATCCTTAAGCATATACATATATGTGCACCAAAGTGACATACTCATAACATCAATATTTTCCGGCAAAGAGCTTGTAGCTTAAGTGATTAAAAGCAGTTATCTAGAACACTTAAGGTCCTATATTCAAATCGTTCTCCCCTCTTTTGCTTGTATAAAAATTAAAAATAAATTCATATTCTCTCTTTTCTCCACATTATTTATCCTCATTTAGATTTGTGAGTTCCGTTCCTTAACCCGAGCACCGGTTGCACGGGGATGAAATCGGTTCTAAGCTATTGCGGCTCTACGATTGCTTAAGTGGCTCTTGAGATGCCTCAAGTGGTGCTTGAACAACAATAGCAGGAGAGTGCATGCATGGTGTGAGAGCTAAAAGCCATAAGCTCCATAAGCTCCTAAATGTGAGGAAACATAAAGGAACTCATTGTGGCTCTCATTTAAACAAATACTTTCTTGTTTGGGGATCCTAGTTAGCTAAACTAAGGAGTATGGTTAAATTACAAATGATATATTGAGCTCATAATTTAACTTCATATTTTTTTAGTTCAAATATTACTTGAAAATAAGGACCATAACTAGAAATGCTCTTTAGGTGTTTCCTTTCTGTTGCCGCTGTAGAGTTTGCACGGGAGTAGTGTTGCTCCTGGTAGCTACTGGTTGTTTTAGTTGTATTTGGTTGGGCTGTCTAGTTTGGCTCTGTTGGCTTGTTCCCTTTCAATGAAAGTGTGATTCGACCAAAAAAAACTAGAAATGCTCTTTAGGCTATTTATCATAAGCCGTCAAAGAGGTCAAGACGTCCAGAGAAATCGCTCTGAAGCTTCCGCTCCTCTCTCTCGTTGTGTTTCTACTCGACACGTCCAATCCCCTCCCATATTTAAGATTCCAGTCACCCCCCAAATTCTTTGCTAAAATTTTATCAATCAATTCTAAATCTTCGACCAAACAGAGACAGAGGGGGGAGGTGTAGCAGAACCAAACGCAAAACAAAAGACCAAACCACTCACTCTCTCTCTCTCTCTCTATCTATCAACGTCACAATCTTCATGCTGTGCAATTCATTCACCTTTCTTGTCTATAAATCTCACTTGGTCGCTGTTATTGTTGTATGAAACTATCAACCCTTCTATTTCTTCACTCAGATCCGTTTTCTTCACCTTCACACTTCACTCTGTTCACCATAAATATAACCCTCTGAAGCCCCTCCACTGAAAACCCACCTCAGAAAACCCCATAGTTTCAAACCCAAGTGCCTATTTCGCAGACCCATCATGAGCTCTGAGCCCATTGTCAATGGCGGAGTTCAGATCCACCAGAGCCGTAGATTACCAGACTTCTTACAAAGCGTGAACTTGAAGTATGTGAAATTGGGTTACCATTACTTGATAACCCACCTTTTGACTCTCTGCTCAGTTCCTCTAATGGCGGTCGTTGTCATTCAAGCCTCTCAGATGAACCCAGATGACATTCAGCAACTCTGGCTCCAGCTCCAGTACAATCTGGTTGGTGTCATTATTTGCTCTGCCATAATTGTTTTTGGATCCACCGTTTACATTATGACCCGCCCGAGATCCGTTTACCTTGTGGACTATTCGTGTTACAAGCCGCCTTCGCATTTGCAAGTGAGATATCAGCAGTTCATGGAGCATTCGAAGCTCACTGGGGACTTTGACGAGTCTTCACTTGAGTTCCAGCGCAAGATTCTTGAGCGTTCTGGCCTTGGGGAGGAGACTTATGTCCCTGAAGCAATGCATTACATTCCGCCTAGGCCGTCCATGGCGGCGGCTCGCGAGGAGGCAGAGCAGGTGATTTTTGGTGCTTTGGATAATCTGTTTGCTAATACAAATGTTAAGCCTAAGGACATTGGCATTCTTGTTGTGAATTGTAGTTTGTTTAATCCAACCCCTTCACTGTCTGCTATGATTGTTAACAAGTACAAATTGAGGGGGAATATTAGGAGTTTTAATTTGGGGGGTATGGGGTGTAGTGCTGGAGTTATAGCTGTTGATCTTGCTAAGGAAATGTTGCAAGTTCATGGGAACACTTATGCGGTGGTTGTCAGCACTGAGAATATTACTCAGAATTGGTACTTTGGGAACAAGAAATCCATGTTGATACCAAACTGTTTGTTCCGTGTTGGTGGGGCGGCGGTTTTGCTTTCGAACAGGTCGTTGGATAGGCGTCGGGCAAAGTATAAGCTTGTGCATGTTGTGAGGACTCATCGTGGGGCTGATGATAAGGCATTTAGATGTGTTTATCAAGAGCAGGATGATGCTGGGAAAACTGGGGTTTCATTGTCGAAGGATCTCATGGCAATTGCTGGTGGAGCTCTTAAGACTAACATCACAACATTGGGTCCCCTTGTCCTGCCTCTAAGTGAGCAGCTTCTCTTCTTTGCTACTTTGGTTGCAAAGAAGTTGTTCAATGCGAAAGTCAAGCCTTATATCCCGGATTTCAAGCTTGCTTTTGATCATTTTTGCATACATGCTGGTGGGAGGGCTGTGATTGATGAGCTTGAGAAGAACTTGCAGCTTCTACCAGTTCATGTTGAGGCATCTCGGATGACACTCCACAGGTTTGGTAACACCTCGTCGAGTTCGATTTGGTATGAGTTGGCTTATACTGAGGCGAAGGGGAGGATGCAAAAGGGGAACCGTGTCTGGCAGATTGCTTTTGGTAGTGGTTTCAAGTGTAACAGTGCAGTCTGGGAGGCTCTTCAGAATGTAAAACCTTCTCTTCATAGTCCATGGGAAGATTGCATTGACAGGTACCCTGTGGAGACTGTTGTCTAGCAGAGCTCAGCCAGAATTTGGTCAGGGGCTCAATTTAAAGGAAGGAAATATTGATGGAGAAATTGGTCAACTTATCCTGTTATTTTTTCTGCCCCCTTTATCAATAATTTTCCTTTTTTCTAATTCTTGATTTATTGGGCATGTTATGTGTTATTTGGTCATTGAAGTAGCTCTAGCGCGTTGATGTTTAGATAATTTGTTGTGCCAAATGCAATCGTACTGTGATTACTATGATTTCCTGCAGAGCTTTGGAGGGCAGTGGAAAAGCTAAATGTATATGGATATCATTTCTTTGGAAGAATTTCAATGTATAAGTTCCATTGTAAAAACTATTAGCATTGAGATAATTAAGTCTCATTATCTTATTCCAGATAAGCATATGGAATCCAACAAAAGGTATAGTTGTAAATTTTAGTGAATGTTATTTCCAAATGGCTTTCAAACGCTCTCAAGAAACTTCCATGTCGCCTGGAATTGGGTTCATGGAAGCCGTCCTTTGTGAACTATAATCAGTCATACCTCTGCTGGTCTTGCAAGTCGAATATTCTTTGCCTTTGACAAGGGTTTATCTTCTAGTGACGCAGGTGAGATTTATTTCCAGTCTCTGTGTAGATTGTTTGAAAGTGACATTTTTCTACTCGTTTCCCCACTGATGTGCAGTGTTACCTAACTCGTCTTGTTGTCATTCGTTTCTGATTGCCAGTTATGGACATGCGGATTTGTATTCATCTGTATATTTTTTTGCGAGTGGCACAGGTTGTATCTTCGAATTGCTTCCAAACAATAGATTAGTGTTATTGTAGGGCCTGGCATGATATCTTAGATGGTTGAAGTGAGTTTTTATTGGTAGCAGTTAGAATAAAACCATAATTGAGTTGTTAAATAGCTTCAGGCTCCTTCTGGTTTGGCTTTAATTGTTCTGTGTTGAACAAAGTTAATCTTTTGAGATTTCGTCTGAAATTGGGTTTGCGAATGCCGACATGAATGAGAGAGCAATGAATCTTCTTTTCTTGTTTGTTACCTGGGGAAAACCAGATTAGCCTTGGAAGGAAATAGGCCTAAAAACTTTGTCCTTGCATTGCAAGTGAGGAAACTTAGTGTAAAATGTCTTTTCAACTTTCAGGTGTCTTTACACAGCTGGTAATCCTTTTTGGGTTAGGGAATCTCGCTTTAAAAACTTGGCACACGACGGTATGTATGCGTTTCCTTTTTTCTTTATGGTCACAACGTGGAATGAACACAAGGATTTTTACAAAAAGGGTTTTCGATTGAAAAAGTCCTCCAACTATTCCTCCAGTATTATTTTGGTCCATCAGTTGGTTTGATAATCATTTCAATTTTAGTTTTTAGTTTTTAGTTTTTAGTTTTCACCTTTTGTGTTAGATTATAGAGGAAAAAGAGGGAGAATGGAAGTGAGAATGAGAGTGGAGATGAGATTTAGAGGGAAGATGAGAGGGGAGGATATGCGTGCTTGCTGAGGAAGGGAAAGTCAGATTTTTTTTGGGTTTTAGATGATTGGGCATTTCAGTTTTTAATTTTTAATTTTTAAAATAATATTTTACTTTTTAGCCCCTCAATTTCACAGAATATTTGACAGTATGACCGTTTTGATACCAAATGAAGAGTTGAAGGACTATTGAAATGAAAATTTTAGTTAGTGGACCAAAATGATATTGGAGCAATAGTTGGGGACCATTTCGGTCGAAAACCCTTTTAAAAACTACTAAACACTTTCAGCAAAGCCTGGAGTAATCTATCATCATCCAAAATAGGAATCAAAGAAAAAGAAAGGTAGTTCTTCTATACATATTTACAACTCATTTCTGGCTTGCCCATCCCTGATATGCATGAATGAATTCTATTTTTCTTTTTGGGTATACAAATTGAATTTATTTATTTATATTTTTTAAGTTTTGGCTAAACTGTAATATGAATGACAGAGAATATTATGGGGCACTGAGATGACAATGCACAGGCCCTGCAACGACAGTGCTTATTGCTTGGTTGACAGAATTTGTAACATGTACTTGAATTGTGAGGGATTTAAAACTACATCAATAAAATTAACGAATTGAAACTAGGAATATTTACTATTATACTCAATATGGGGGTCTAAATTATAAAAAAAATTATATATGAAATGGACTTTACCAACATACTCAAAACCCATTTACAACATAACAAAGAGGCTTTTAACTTCTTATCAATTACAAAACTGCCAATTTCTTAAAACATGCCCAACCCTAAAACCTCATTAAAAAAAACCCAAAAAACTCAATAGAGCATCAAAGTAATTTAATAATCAAAAGTAAATTTAATAGGGTTAGCTGTCATTTTCTGGGTTTATTTATAGAAATTAAATGATGTATGGTTTATTTATATAATTAGAGCATCCACAATCATACTCTCTATTTTTTTAGTTTAAATTTAGCTAAAAACATGTAAAAGCTATTTTATGAGGTGGCTAGGAAGTACGGTTGGAGTTGTATTTTTCTAATTTCTCTCTAAAATTTATCTAAGGAAGTGATTTAGGGAGTCTATTATAGATGCTCTTAGTGCTAAGAATGGATATATGACTAAATATCTCTTGAAAGTATAGAGATTGAAGTAGTAAAACATGTAAACTACAGGGATGAAAATTCACATTTTACCTAAATTATAATATTGAGTGAATAACTGAATGAAGTGGCGATTCTATAATGCTTAGCAAGCCACGTGTCTGAATGTTAGTCTGTCATCATACATCGAGTTTTCCACCTTCATTCATAAACTTTGCGCCTAATCCATGCGTATGGCTTCCCTCAATTCTAGCCATTTGCTTTTCCTTACTGTAGTTAAAATCTGGTGCAGATTTTTCTTGCACAAGTTTGTTCTGGTGCGGGATTCTTG
Organism: Prunus salicina; assembly: GCA_020226455.1. Classification (NCBI taxonomy): domain Eukaryota; kingdom Viridiplantae; phylum Streptophyta; class Magnoliopsida; order Rosales; family Rosaceae; genus Prunus; species Prunus salicina. The sequence continues at coordinate 13,817,030 of CM035347.1, read as the reverse complement.
CTCAAGCTTTCAATCAATCAGTATAAACAGGCTGTCCTAGCTCCAAACTTGGCAAGTCTCATTTTCATATATTTAAATCCCTCCTCAGTCTAGGAATATATATCCGTTCTATTTCTGCCGGATGCTGCGAAAAACATATAAATAACACACATGAGTTATGCATTGAAAAAACAAATCAAGAGAAGCATGAGTTTTTGTTAGAATTCATAGTTTTTAGTAATTAGTTTTGAATATTTTGGATGTTTGGGAGGAAGGAAGAAATCACAGAGAAAGAATGAAGAAGAGAACGTTGCTCTGTTTAGAAAAATGGAGATTACTATTCATTTCTACTCCACTAGCCAACATATCGTTAGCAGAGAGAGAAGTGAGATGCTTCTCTAATGGATTTACATCAAAAATTGAATCCTAGCCATTGCTTCTGTCATCCTATGAGATGCTTACATTTGTCACCAGCTGTCACTTAAGTCCTAGGCTAGAAAGAGAGTCCACTTGGACTATGACTCACATTACAAACAGAAATTAAAACATATAAAATGAAATTAAAGCAAACTTTGTGACTTTGGCTCCAAGATTTTCAGCACAAGGGTTACACATCAATAGTTTTTTCTTTTTTTTTATACGAGTGATAATCTATTTTAAATTGATCTAATTTATGTAGAGGGGGTTCAAACTTAACTGTATGGGAGCGAACTCGCTGTCTTGGCTATTTTATCCATCTCATTGATGTGGTTGACATTCTACAAGCAAAAACACATGCATAGATATGCTTTGCAAATTAAATATAATTATTTATAGAATAAAAAGGTTTACGAAATTGATTATATCTTTACATTAATGTTGCTATAGTAAATTATATCTCTAAACATTATCTGTCAGTTGTCCTTTCAAAATAAACAAAAGATTGTGGAAATAATTCACATATGCTACCTGCCAACAAGTCTTATAAAGTTAACAGTTCGTTTAGTCTGTCTTTGTGTGCACCACAGAGAGAGAGAGAGAGAGAGAGAGAGAGAGAGAGAGAGAGAGAGATGGTGAACATTTTTTCAGTATACAAGTTTATTCTGCATGGAATTATGAAACTAGTTGGGGTGAGACCCCAAACTGTCGAAATAGAGCCAGGAACGATCATGAACTTCTGGGTCTCTAGTAATATCCCCAACAAAATTGAGAACACACCAAAGAAATCGAAGCCGGCCGTGGTGTTCCTTCATGGCTTTGCAATGGATGGTATTTTCACATGGCAACTTCAAGTGCTATCTTTGGCCAAAAACTACGCCGTTTATGTCCCGGACTTTCTCTTCTTCGGGGGATCCATCACAGATAAATTGGATAGGTCACCGGAGTTTCAAGCCGAGTGTGTTGCCAAGGGTTTGAGGAAGATGGGGGTAGAGAGGTGCACCTTGGTGGGGTTGAGCTATGGTGGGATGGTTGGGTTCAAAATGGCTGAGTTGTACCCCAATTTGGTTGAGTCCATTGTGGTGACTTGTTCAGTTTTGGCTTTGACCAGATCCATTAGTGATGCTTCTCTTGAGAGACTTGGGTTCAAATGCTGGCCTGATTACTTGCTTCCTGACTCGGTCAAAGGTGTGAGAAATATGTTTGAAATTGCTGCTTACAAGTTTCCCCATCTCCCTGATTGGATTTACAAAGATTGCCTTGAGGTAAAGCTTTCAATTAATCATTTATTAGTAAAAATATTTTCGGGCAAATGGTCTGGTGGTCTAAAACATTTCAATGATCCATGAATGGTTGCAGGTTATGTTTGGCAATAGAAAGGAGAAGGAAGAACTTCTAGAGGCATTGGTAGTTGATGACAAGGGCTTTACTATTGCTGATTTTCCACAGGTTTGTTGTTATTGAGCTTGTCTCCAAATAACTTGAAGTTTTGTACAGCGTTCTTCAATTAAGATCATAACGGCATGTCACCAGATTTTTGTACTTCGTGGGGGACGACAGTCTCGAAGCTATAACATGACAAACATGGGCATTGCCTTAAATGTCGCATCAATTTTCTTTGATATCATGTACATACTATATTAATCGTTAGTGTGCAACTTTTTTATTATTTATTTATTTATTTTTAAATACAAGCGATAAACTACAAAGGGAGGGGGGTTTCTCACATGCATGCTACCAAAGTGCCATGACGATTCAAACCTGAGACCACTGATCTGCAAGTCAATACCTTTTTTCATTGGACTAGACCCATATTAACACTTTGTATTTTATTAGGCGCTTATTTGAATAAACGAAAACTGTCATATTTTTTGGTGATCAAATATATAGCGAGCATATTTCTTTAATAGGCTAATGATTCATTTTCTTGCAGAGAGTGCATCTGTTGTGGGGAGAGAATGACAAAATTTTCAACATGGAAACAGCCAGGAACCTAAGAATGTATGTTATTCTACCTTGTGGAATGGGTTCAAATACATTCGTTGACCTTGACTTCGATACAAAACAATAACTGGCCGAAATAATTGAATTTGTGATAGTGATTTGAAACCCTGATATGTACAGGCAATTGGGAGGCGGCGCAAAACTACAGTCCATAGAGGAGGCGGGCCACCTTGTTCAAATGGAAAGACCCTTCATTTACAACAAGCAGCTCAAGGAAATTCTTGCTTCTTTTTCAGAAGATGTGCACCAAGACTGAAGAGACCTCTTTCGTTTTTGCTTTTTATCAAGAACTAATGTGGTCTCTTCAGTTTTTATTAAGACTGAAGAGACCTCTTCCAACCAAGACTCTAAAACTATTGAGTGATGCAGGAAATTATTGAGTGATGCGAGGAATGTGGCATGTCGATGTAATGTTACAAATCTACACAAAATATAACACATATAAAATGGGGATAACATTGTTTTGCTATTCCTGGTTAATTACATATTGACACATAGAAAAGTGTTTTTCATGTATACCTTGGAAAAACATAGAAGAATACCATCATTTGGTAGAGTCGTGTGGTGGCGACACGTGTTGATTTTAACTGGGAATTGACATGAATACCCTTTATAGAAGCTGGACCTAGCCTTAATGTTAAATGGGCTGGATGGTGGGATCTATAGAAGCCTCAAACTAATTAATTTTAATTCGGCCTAATATGCATATCAAGCAAAAGCCCATAGTGGAATGCAAAAATATAATAAATAATTTCAGCATCAACCCAGCCCAAACTCTCAGGCTGAAATTTTAAGCTTGGGCAGAGCAGAGGGCCAAGTTTTACAATTTCACTTAACTACTTGGAATATTTTGATTCAAATCGATTCACCTAGAGGAATCACATTGCTTGCTTCAAGAATGTTATAGTGAGGGCGTTATTTAAGGCCTTAGACGAGATTTTATCTCTTAAATATTCGACTAAATTGGTGAGTTTAATCAAACGGTTGAAAGATAAAACCTCATCTAGAGACCTTAGATAAGGCCTTCACTATAGAATGACTCCACATTTGCTTTAGTATTATTATAGAGTCAATGTTGACTTGCGAGCTTGATTTGGTTGGTCAATGTTGATGGGAAATATAAAAAAATTATTATTAGCAGCTCTTGGGTGCAATATGCGTTTTGATTTGCTGCACATCTCTTTGCTTGTGGTATTGATCACATCTATGAATTTTCCTCAGATCACATCTATGAATAAAACCATAATTGAGTTGTTGAATAGCTTCAGGCTCTTTCTGGTTTGGCTGTAATTGTTCAGTGTTGAACAAAGTTAAGGGAGGGTGTTAAGAGTTATTTAGTTATGTTTAATTATGTTTTTAATTAAATTAATGCTGACCTGGTAACATAGAGACCAATTCAAGGTAAAGTCCTAGCATGTAAGGGATGTGGTTGAGTATGCTCACCAAGATCAGAATTTGCTTCCATTGTTTAGAGTTGTTATCTCCACAAAATCTGCACTAGTTGTGTTAGTGGTTATAGTGGAGTTAGAATTTGTTTTCTTTGCTTCCATTTAAGTTGTAAACTTGTTCTATTTTAATATAAGAGAATCTTCAGCTTTCAATATACATAGCATCCTTTACGTTTTGGTTTCAGTTACCAACATGTTTGGTGCTAAATGAAGAGTTGAAGCACTATTGAAATGCAAATTTTAGTTGGTGTACCAAAATGATACTGGAGCAATAGTTAGGGACCATTTCGGTTGAACACCCCTTAAAAAACTACTGAAGAATACTTCACAGCAAAACCTGAACTAATCTATCATCATCTAAAATAGAAATCAAAGAAAAAGAAAGGTAGTTCTTCTATACAAGTTTAGAACTCATTTCTGACTTGCCCATCCCTGGTATGCATTTATGAATTCCTTTTTTTTTTTTAAAAAATTTTTTTTTTAAAATTTTGGCTAAACTGTAATATGAATGACATACAACATTATGGGGAGCTGAGATGACAATGCGCAGGCCTTGCAACGACGATGCTCATGCCATGCTTGGTTAACAGAATTTATAACGTGTCCTTGAATTGTGAGGGATTTAAAACTACATAAATAAATTAACGAATTGAAACTACAGAGATCGAAGTAGTAAAACATGAAAACTATAGGGACGAAAAATGATATTTTGCCTAAATTATTATCTTGAGTGAAATTACTAAATGCCACAAGAGTGAAGTGGCGACTTTCTATCGCTTAGCAAGCCATGTGTCTGAATGCTACTTTGTCATCGCCATACACCGAGTTTCCCACCTTCATTGATAAATTTTGCACCTAATCCTTGTGTATGGCTTCCCTCAATTCTAGCCATTTGCTTTTCCTTACTGTTGTTAAAATCTGGTGTAGATTTTGGGAAATATGCGGCTTTACTCCTGGCTCACCTAATTTATTCACTAATGCCCTTATTTTGAAACTCAATCACAAATATCCCTTATAAAACTCCCTATTGACAGCCTATTGCCCATCATTCACTTAGTTTTTTTTTATGAGTCATTTTAGTTTTTTTTTTATGAGTCATTTCTCTCTGAAATCTTCTCATCTCTCTAGTCTCTTCCTCTTCTTCCTTCTGCCCCTCTTTCACTTTTGTTTAGTCGTTCTGAGCTCTCCCCCAAATCCTCTTTCACAATTTCTCGGTCTCACTCTCTCAGCCTTCCTCTCCTCTCTTCTCTCTTTCGCTCGCACCCACATCGGCGATGGTCACTGTCACCTCCTGAGAAATCCTAACCCACATCGGCAACGACAACCTCACCCTTTCCACCTCCATCTCTCACTCTCTGTCACCTCTTTCAACCTCCATGCCTAGATAAGGCATCTCAAGTAGCCAACTCGGCTTTTCTTATCCTTGTTTCAATTTCATACATGGGTTTGAATTTTTGGTGCTTGATGTGAGTTCAAGTCCCTCCAAGTCAAATTTGAGTGATTTTGTACATAAATTTGTTGAAACATAATTGTGGGTTTAATTTAAAATTTTACACTCTAGGTTTACAATTAATATTTTCAGCTTGTGTAGAGAACGTTATTTCAGTGGTATTATACAAGAACTATTTGAGGACTATTATCCTTGAAGCTTGTTTACAAAATTTTGGTCAATTTGTCTTGGGATTGTACAACAAATTTTAGGTTTTTTGGTGAGGTTTGACTCGCAACTTCTCTCCTCTTAGTTATCTATTCCAATTTGCAACTGACTCTTTTGGGTTCTTTGATGAGGTCTGCTATTATGTTCTTAGCTCCTCCATTATTTGATGTGTTTGTTGCTTAACATCTCAAGATACTTAATTAAACTCTGTAAATTCAGTTTTTTAAAATGAAACCACCGCCTGGGCAAAAGATATTGACTTTGGGAGGTGCTGAAGGGTGAGCAAAAATTGCTCACCAAGTGTTCGACGTACTGTCCAAAAGAAGCAGCAAAACAATCAACACGCAATATACATGCAATAAATATGTTATTTTGTTGAGCATGTTTAGTGCAATAAACAAGCAATATACACGCAATAAATATGAAATTTCTAAATTTTTTTTTATTGTCTTATTATTGTCATCATATTGGCCCTGTGCTGCTATTTTATCATTGTCGTATCACATTTTTTTTAAAGTTGGTCTTGGAAAGTTTTTGTTGGGTTTTAGACAAATAAATACTTATGTTTCAAACAAAATTTGAAGTCAATGCCAATCCACCAATTTGAAGAACAAATATTACAAATTGGGTTTGCAAATGGTAGTGCTTGCAGCATGGTGTGGATGAGGAAGATGGATCTTTGGACCTAGGAAAAGAAGAACATGGAGAATTGGGAATTAGGGATAGGAATCAATGAGAGAGAGAGAGAGAGAGAGAGAGAGAGAGAGAGAGAGAGAGAGAGAGAGAGAGAGAGAGAGAGAGAGAGGATATGCAAAATTGGGATTTCATCTCAAATAGAACATATCAGAGAAGAGAAGAAGAAGAAGCAAAGAAGAAAGCAATTGGGGGTGTCATCTTAGAGATAGCAGAGCATAGAAGAAGAAGAAAGCAAAATTTAGAGAGAGAGCAGTAGCAGAGACCAATTTCACATGACAAAAAAAAGTGATAAAAATGATACTGGGCCAATAGGGAGCGCTTTTATAGAGGATATTTTTGAATGAGTTTAAAAAAGATGGCATTGTTGAATAAAATAGTGGAGTCAAGGGCAAAGCCGTGTATTTCCTGCAGATTTTTTGTGCACAAGTTTGTCCTGGTGCAAGATTCTTGCTCAAGCTTTCAATCAATCCATATAAACAGGCTTTCCTAGCTCCAAACTTGGTAAGTCTCGTTTTCATTTTCATATATTTAAATCCCTCCTCAGTCTAGGAATATATATACGTTCTGTTTCTTTTGGATGGTACAAAAAACATACAATAACACACATGAGTCATGCATTGAAAAAACAAATCAAGAGAATCATTAGTTTTTTCTTTTTTTATACGAGCAATGATATATTTTAAAGAGTGCTGCTAAACGAACCCTAAAATTAACTGAGTACACCCTATGATCTAAGTACACCATAATATTTTAATTAAAATGTAAAATTAACTAAGTACACCATATAGAACTACCAAAAATACCCCTGGTACACCTTAATACTTGTAGTATTATTTTGGGTAAACTACAGTAAACCCCCCAACCTATAGGGTCATTTACGAGTTCATACCCGATTTTGGGGACATTTATGGGTACATACACAACCTCGCAAAAAATTACAGATCGCCCCCCTCCGTTAGCGAATCCGTCAGAAAATCCGTTATGTGCCTACGTGTCAAAAATGGGACCCTTTTTTTGATGACATGGACTTCCACGTGGACAAAAAATTAATAAAAAATTATGTACATGTTAAAAATAATTTTTAAATCATATTAAAATCATTAAAAATGAATTAAAAAAAGAAAAAAAAAATCTCATCTCTCTTCTCCAACCCAGCCAACATTCAGCTCAAGCAAGCTCACAACAATGGCGACAGCAACAATCCATCACCATTTCTGCTGCCCTCATATTTGCAAACCCAGATTTGGAACCCAACTTAAAACATCAATTATAACAACCCATCACCATTTCATCTGCTAAATATAACACAATTTACATAACCAAAACTCATAAAATTTAAAGATTGAATTTTTTAAGGAAAAAATTGATCTGATCTCTTCTCCAAAAGCTTCTCCAACGAACTCTCATTTCCAACCCCAAAATCCCAATCTCTATCTCTCATCTCTTTCCCCTCACCGAACCCTAACCCTAAGCTCCCCTCACTCCATCTACGCTCCTCTCTCTCCGACGATACCCCCATAGACGGGGACCGTTCGACGAAGATCACTGACGATTGGGGGGAGGAGGCCGCCCCGGAGGCCGAACCGACATCCAAAATCTCCGAATCGGACCCTCCGCAGAATGAGGATGATTGGATTTGATTTGGAGGTGGTCAATCCAAACCCAGCTCCGACGTCGAATCCGAGTCTTCTTGATGGCAACTGGGTTTTGCTGTAAGTTCAATTTTGTCTCTAAAATTTGATTAGAAAGATTGGATTTTAACATTTTGATTCTGAATTTTTTGGGAAATTATTTCGTGATCTGATCCATCTTCCTTGGATGGTTTTATTTGACTGGAGCAGAGAAGCAACCAACGTCAGGCCAGCAACGAAGAAGCATAAGGATAAGGAGTTGAGGTCTGCAACCAAATCCAAAGCTGGGGTCTTTTGTTTTTGGTTTTTGGGTATTAATGATGAAGGGAGGGAGGAGGAGGTGGCGGACATGGGTCTGCAAATTTTCCCCTCCAGCGACGGCGTCACTGTGGCGGTACCGCAGAGGAAGCTTCTGGAGCAAGCGGTCGTCGCCCTTTCGGTCGTTGACGAAGGCTATGAGGAAGGAAGAGAGAGATAGTGTTCTGGGTCTGAGTTCTCATAGAGAGAGAGAGAGAGAGAGAGAGAGAGAGAGAGAGAGAGAGAGAGAGAGAGAGAGAGAGAGAGAGAGAGAGAGAGAGAGAGAGAGAGAGAGATAGATAGATAGATTTTTAAATAATTTAAACTAATTTTATTTGCTTTTTTTAAAATTTAATTTTTTTAATATTTATTTGTCCACGTGGAAGTCCACGTCAATTAAAAATGGGTCCCACAAATGCCACGTAGGCAGATAATGGATTTCCTGACGGATTCGCTAACGGAGGGGGCGATTTGTAATTTTTTGCGAGGTTGTGTATGTACCCATAAATGTCCTCAAAATCGGGTATGAACTCGTAAATGACCCTATAGGTTGGGGGGTTTACTGTAGTTTACCATATTATTTTATAGTTGATTTTTTTAATAGATTAGCTATCATCCACATGACGGCTTGTTAGTTGATATGGTGATAAAAAAAACTATATAGACGATCTTTGATTTTGAAAAGTGTTCACCTAAATAGAAAACAATATAATAGAAACGTGGAGAGGGTGAAATTCTTGGAAAATCTTAACGTTGCAGATCTATGAGAAACATGTGGGCTAACTCACTAGGACTCAGCTACATACTAATGAATTCATTTTACTAAGTGTTAAAAAGTATTATACATTGAATTGGTTAAGGGATGAACAAGTTTAGCCATATCAAATTTCAGTTTGATTATTTGTCCAAAATACATCCCCACCTGTCCAATCATATTGAAATTTTTCAAAGAACTCATCTATGGTGATGTTACTCTTACAATTTTAGTTTGGTTAGATGTCAATAGAATTATTCCACTTTCTTCTTCTTCTTCTTCTTCTTCTTTTTTACTTCTTTCGCAACTTAAGCCATGCAGCCTCTTACAGCACCCAATACTCCTTATAGTATATGCAGGGCCCCGGTGCCAAACGTAATGGATAACTTAGTTTTTAGGTCTCATGGGCATTGAACCAACCCTTAGGGTTCAGACCAAATCAATTGTTCAATCCATACATGGCTACCACTCACAAATTCAATATGAAAAAAGATATAAAATATATACGATATTTCACTTTCTTAATCATCTTATGTCCAATTCTCTACTGTCAATCAAACTGCTTGAGTCCAGTGGCGAGGAAGAGGATATACTTACAGTCTTGCATTTATAATCAGAGGCAGCAGCTAAAGATCTTCGGTCATACTATAAGAGTCTCTAGTGACTAGTTGTTGAGTCATCCTCATCTTTTACAGTACATGGCATCATAGTATCTGCAATCTTGAGTGGGATACAGATTCTGGCAATGTCAATTCCATATATCCTTTTTGGTCATTTTATATTAGGGTAAATCAGTAATTCAATATATACTTTTATAGTAGGGTGTAGTCAGTTAATTTTAGGGTTCGTTTAGCAGCACTCATTTTAAATTGATCTAATTTACGTGAAGAGGTTCAAACTTAACTGTACGAGAGCGAACTCACTATCTTGGCTATTTTTTCCGTCTCATTGATGTGGTTGACATTCTACAAGCAAAAACACATGCATAGATTGCTTTGCAAATCAAACATAATTATTTATATAATAAAATAAGGTTTACGAAATTGATTATATCTTTACATTAATGTTGCTATCATATCTCATTGTCATAATCTCTATGCACAGTAGATTATATCTCTAAACATTATTTGTCAGTTGCCCGTCTTTTTTTTTTTTTTTGGTTACAAGGAGACCGAAGCGAAGACGAAACAAGAAGAAAAAAAACTAACAAAACACAGCCCTTTCAAGGGCCCTTCCTATCACATCGTTCAATAAGATCTTCGAAATAGAAGTCGGAGCTGACTCAAAATTATGAAGCCCAAAAGGTAATTCATACCCCAAATTAGCAAGGTGGTCAGACAAAAAAAGGGGTGGAATTGGCTCAGACACGTTGGCCATCAGAGAAACAACAGACAAAGAGTCACAATCAACATCAAGGGACCTTATTCCACGCCATTTGAAATCCTTTTAAAATAAACAAAAGATTGTGGAAATAATTCACATATGCTAGCTGCCGACAAGCCTTATATAGTAAACACTGCGACAAGTCTTATATAGTAAACACTGCGTTTAGTCTGTCTTTGTGTACACCAGAGAGAGAGAGAGAGAGAGAGATAGCTGCCGACAAGACTTATATAGTAACACTGCGACAAGTCTTATATAGTAAACGCTGCGTTTAGTCTGTCTTTGTGTGCACGAGAGAGAGAGAGAGAGAGAGAGAGAGAGAGAGAGAGATGGTGAACTTTTTTTCAGTATACAAGTTTATTCTACATGGAATTATGAAACTAGTTGGGGTGAGACCCCGAACTGTCGAAATAGAGCCAGGAACGATCATGAACTTCTGGGTCTCTAGTAATATCCCCAACAAAATTGAAAACACACCAAAGAAATCGAAGCCAGCCGTGGTGTTCCTTCATGGCTTTGCAATGGATGGTATTTTCACATGGCAACTTCAAGTGCTATCTTTGGCCAAAAACTACACCGTTTATGTCCCAGACTTTCTCTTCTTCGGGGGATCCATCACAGATAAATTGGATAGGTCACCGGAGTTTCAAGCCGAGTGTGTTGCCAAGGGTTTGAGGAAGATGGGGGTAGAGAGGTGCACCTTGGTGGGGTTGAGCTATGGTGGGATGGTTGGGTTCAAAATGGCTGAGTTGTACCCCAATTTGGTTGAGTCCATTGTGGTGACTGGTTCAGTTTTGGCTTTGACCATATCCATTAGTGATGCTTCTCTTGAGAGACTTGGGTACAAATGCTGGTGTGATTACTTGCTTCCTGACTCAGTCAAAGGTGTGAGAAACATGTTAGAAATTGCTGCCTACAAATTTCCACATATCCCTGATTGGATTTACAAAGATTGTATTGAGGTAACCCAATATACATGAGCTTTTAATTAATAATTTATTAGTGCAAATATTTTGAGGAAAATGGTCTGGTGGTCTTAAACATTTCAATGATCCATGAATGGTTGCAGGTTATGTTTGGCAACAGAAAGGAGAGGGAAGAACTTCTAGAGGCAATGGTAGTTGATGACAAGGTCTTGACCATTGCTGATTTTCCACAGGTTTGTTGTTCGTTGAGCTTTTTAAAATAAATTGATGTTAGTGTTCTTCAATGATGATCACAATTAACGACATACTCGAAGCTGGAACATGACAAACATGTGTAGCTTGGGTCAATTTATTAGTGCATCGATCCTTCCACTAGTTTTGACAGACATGGGTATTGCCTTAAATGTTGCATTAATTTTCTTCGATATTAGGTGTACCATATTTATTTTCTAAATTATTTGTTGGCATACGTACATACTATCTTTAGTGGGGGTCTTTTGTTTTATAATTTATTAATACAAGCGATAGTCTAAATTAAAAAAAAAAAAAAGTGGGGGATCCCCACACATACACTACCAATGTGTCAAGGCCCTTTCCCATTCAGTGCGCTTATTGAATAAACGAAAACTGTCATAGTTTTTGGTGATAAAATATTAGCGAGCATAGCAGTACTAGGCTAATGATTCATTTTCTTGCAGAGAGTGCATCTTTTGTGGGGAGAGAATGACAAAATTTTCAACATGGAAACAGCCAGGAACCTAAGAATGTATGTTATTATCATGCTCAAAGACGTTGACCTTGACTTCGATACTAAACGATAACTGGCTGAAATAATTGGATTTGTGATAGTGATAGAAATCTTTTAGACTTGACAGAAAATTAATTTGAAACCCTGATATTTACAGGCAATTGGGAGGCAGTGCAAAACTGCAGTCTATAGAGGAGGCAGGCCACCTTGCGCATATAGAAAGACCCTTCGTTTTCAACAAGCAGCTCAAGGACATTCTTGCTTCTTTTTTAGAAGATGTGCACCAAGACTGAAGAGACCTTTTTTGTTTTTGCTTTTTATTAAGAACTGATAAGAGTTTTAGAGTGTTGGTTGGAAACATATAATTTGTACTGTGGTTTTGGTATTTATGTGGAGACTGCTGCTAAATTCATGGGGACCTAAAATCTCAACTGGTAGGCAGGTGTGGCCTGGCATAGTGCAAGTGGCGTCACTGCATAGGGCTCCCGATTTTTTAGGGTCCTGAATTTTTTTAACTTTATATTATATATATATTAATATTATAAAAACTTTATATATACTCAAGCGTGTAACACATTGACACAAAAGTGTATTTGATGGAGATGGCACTTTCTAGTGCATATCCCTTGGTATAGGCCCCAAGTTTTAGTCTTAGTGATGTTATTCTATTCGTATTTTTATTCTTTTTTCATTATAACATCAAAATTTTAAATATTTAAAAAAAAACAGAAGCATGTGAAAAATAAAGGGGAAAGATCCAACTAAACCAACAACAGTATATATCACAACCATATGATTTCTCCTATATAAAAAAAGTACTATCTTCCACTTAAAACAGAACCAAAACAAAAATTCATGCCTTCTTCTTTCTCTTGTATAAATTTGATTTGTGATTATTATTACATGCTAATTGATGATGAATTTTAGTTATAAAAAAATTATTTTATGACATTTTTTTTTCTTTTCCTTTTTTTTAAAATTTTTTTTATAGGGGCACCCACAGAGGTAATGGCAATTTTTTGTGTGTGGTTGTATTTTCATATTAGATTACGTGAGAGCTTTAATTAAAGTTTCGCACAAGGCCCTCAAAATCTCAAGACCAGCCTTGTTGGTAGGAAGGTATCAATATGAACTGTGTTGCATGAACGGGAAACTATTTTCTCCACTCTTTTTCGGATTGAAGCTGCTTGCTGAGGATAGGGAATACTATAATGCTCAAATTAATTTGAGAATGATGAGTTGCAAAAAATTATTGAGTGATGTTGCAAATCTACACAAAATATAACCGTTTACTTTATATTGGGTAGAAAAACTTGTATAAAATAAGGATAACACTAATTTACTATCCTCGACTTATCACATATTGACACATGGAAAAGTGTTTTTTTATTTTATTTAATACATTGGAGAAACATAGAAGAATACCATCATTTCGTCGTGTGGCGACACGTGTTGATTTTAACTGGGAATTGACATGAATACCTTTTATAGAAGCTGGACCTCGCCTTAATGTTACATGGGCTGGATGGTGGGATGTATAGAAGCCTGAAACTAATAAATTATAATTCGGCCTAATATGCATATCAAGCAAAAGCCCATACTGGAATGCAAAAATATAATAAATAATTTCAGCATCAACCCAGCCCAAACTCTCAGGCTGAAATTTTAGGCTTGGGCCGAGCAGAGGGCCGAGTTTTACCATTTCACTTACCTACTTGGAATATTTTGATTCAAATCAATTCACATCGGGGAATCACATCGCTTGCTTCAAGAATGCTATAGTGTGGGCTTTATTTAAGGTCCTTAGATGAGATCATATCTCTTAAACATTTGATCAAATTGGTTATATTAATCCAACGGTTGATAGATAGGACCTCATCGAGAGGCCTTATATAAAGCCCTCACTATAGAATGACTCCACATTGGTTTAGTATTATTATAAAGTAGACTTGCCAACTTGATTTGGTTGGTCAATGTTGATGGGAAATAAAAAAATTATTATTAGCAGCTCTTGGGTGCAACATGCGTTTTGATTTGCTGCACATCTCTTTGCTTGTGGTATTGATCACATCTATGAATTTTCCTAAGATTTTCATTAACCTCTTTTTTTGACATTAATTACACAGTGGAGCTGTGGAGAGAGAGAGAGAGAGAGAGAGAGAGAGAGAGAGAGAGAGAGAGAGAGAGAGAGATGAACATATAAAGAGGCGCATTTTATTTTAGGGAGACATGTAGTCAACCTTTTCATGAAAAGGTGGCTATCGACTTGGACTTTACTGCAATTTAAGATACTTCAGAAGCCTGCAAAGCAAGCAAGCAATGTGTTGTTGGCAAATGTATGGGTAGAGGTAACAAAAGGTAAAATGATAAGAAACAAATAAGAACAAATATTAATCTCTCCGAAATATCCAAATGCTTGGCCTATTGGCATGGTGTAAATGCATCATGCCATCAGCTAAATGTGGTCAGAAAGACGGTTCAAATATCATACTGAATAAAATTAAGCATGCTATTAAGAATGTGTAAACTTCGAAAATAAAAATAGTTTTAGTAAAATTCCCTTGACAAAATAAAAAATGATTTTAAAATTTGTTAGGGCATCATTGTTCCAACCACTCCATCTTGCATGTACAAGAAAAAGATAGAGGATGTGATGTACCTTTCTTCTTCATCAACACTAATGTTGCTGCTGCTGCCGCGGCCACCACCACCACCGCCATTGGAGGACTTGTAGTTGGGAATAGGAACGTGGCCGGACTCAATTTGCCTGAGGTCTTCTAGAAGGATGTCATAGTGCCTCTTGACTTCCTCAGCTGTTTTATTCCCACCAACAGCCTTGGCCACATTTTGCCACCGTTCCGGGGTATCCTTGTCGTACAAGGCCAGTGCTCTTTCAAAGAGTTTGTTCTGTTTTGGTGTCCAGGAAGAGTTGTGTTTTTGGAGGGACGCCATTAATGAGTTAATCAAACAACCTAAAGCTAGTTAAATACTAATTTACGCAAATTCTACAACTAATGGAAAGGTTTCAAGGGCTGTGTAAATAAAGCAAAAAGGGAAGAAGAAAGGTGCATATGTGTAGCTTGCAGGGTTAGAGGGGAAGCTAGGGATGGTATATGTGCAAGATATGGCTAGGTGCTTTGCCTATAAATAGTAGTGGTGGAGAGCGATGGAGTGGTGCCATAAGCCAGTTGGCGAATCTATAAAGCCAAAATGAGAAATGAGGCATGATTCGTCTCCTCTTGGAGCCACAACTGAAGAATCTCAAGGTACAAGCATATAGAGAGAGAGAGAGAGAGAGAGAGAGAGAGAGAGAGAGAGAGAGAGAGAGAGAGAGAGAGAGGAATTTGAAAGGTCAAATTTTTTGGTCTGACCAAGTAGTTAAAAAACAAAAGAAAACGTAGTTAGTGCCAGTGGAGTATAGCTTAGTTGGTTGAGTTTTCTCCTTCTACTTATGTGAGCAGAAGTTCGAAACTCCTAAGCACTCAATGAATATTTGTATAAATACCCCCCTCAAATGTCAAGTGTGCTAAAAAAAAAACAGATAACGTAGTTTGTACTACTTTATTATAGTTTGAGGTAAAGAATTTTTATTGGTAAATTGGTGAAATGTCTTATTCGGATATTTGCTTCAGGTGGATGTACGTGATTGATGGATATACTAAATGCGTAAAAGCTTCTTGCGAAGGTTAAATTGATGAGAGAGAGAGCACAAAAGGTCAGAGTGGAGCACATTAGACAACAAAAGTACTCGAAAGAAAAAAAGAGGTACTGAAAGATGAAAAACTTACGGATCATTAATGGTCACCTTCACTCTCAGATCAGACTCTGGTATGCATCTTTCACCTCATGGTTTTCTCTTAGCACTTTTCCTATTTTCAAACCCAATTTAAGTGGTAAAAAGAACGAGCATAAGGAATTGTAAAATATAAATATCATTACATCAAGAGTTTAAAAGTTGTAAATTCAAATATTTGTTAGAACTGTTGAGAGTATTCCACATCGAAATGATTAAAGTTTATATTAAAAACTTAAAAAATATGGACATCTGTATTATTTTTTCAATTGATTTTGAATGGAATACTCACATTTTAATAATAAGTTCAAACTTTTCCCCATAAATCAAAGTGCTTGAATTTAAGTAGAAAGTGTAGTTTACATATATAAATTACATGTATTCGCAGTTTAGGTACTAAACCTTATCATTTACTCATAGTTGCTTGGCTAGTAATTACGTACTGTGAGTAATATATATTGATCCACAAATTGATCCATATCTAATATTTAGATTTCTTATATGTGGATTTAATTGTAGCTGAGATAATTACTGAATCTACTATTTTTTTCCTCATAAGTAATAACCCATCAAGAAAATGGATGTACTCTCTCTCTCTCAAGTTTTATTCTTTTCTTTTCTGTTTATTTTTGTGTGTGGTAGATATCAAATAAAACCCTTTATTAATATCAA
This sequence comes from Prunus salicina, assembly GCA_020226455.1. NCBI lineage: Eukaryota > Viridiplantae > Streptophyta > Magnoliopsida > Rosales > Rosaceae > Prunus > Prunus salicina. The sequence continues at coordinate 13,800,625 of CM035347.1, read as the reverse complement.
AGGGGTGTACTGCTGAGGATATGATTGATCACAAGGTGAGGGTGAATTGGTGATCACTGACAGGATCTTTAGGACAAAGCAAAGAGCCAAAGAGGATGTACTTGGGTAATCGGGTTTCATGCAGAGCAGAGATGTTACTTGTTTGTATTAAATTTTCAGATCTTTGGAATTTGGTTTTCGGATCTTTCTTCTGAACAACATTCCAAAACTTCTAGCTGGCTACCTGAGCCCCGTACCCTACTATATCTTATAGATATTAAAATGAAGTTGTTTGTTTCTGCATGTAAAATGCATTATTAAGGAGATAGTCAACAGGTGCTGCAAGTTTTCTACTTGGATAGGATAGGATTGGGGGTTTTGTGTCAGTTGATTGGTACGTAGGAGCCTATCGTTCCATTCTAAGCAGTGAATCATTGGCCAGTTATTTTTTATTTTTTCACTTTTATTTGATGGTAGAAACTCAGGTGAAGTAGCAAAAAGATGTGCAGCAGTGGTCCAGTAACCTCTAGTGATAAGATAAAGAGATGTGTAGTAGTAGTGCCCGCATTATCACTTAGAATATACCTGTTCTAATCTGTCACAATTGTAACATTATCATTTAGGTCGTAGGGTGATCCAAAATATTAGCAGAAACTTTTGGCAGGTATACTTCAAATAAGAGAAAGAAGGTAAGGAAAAACGATAGCTCTAGGAAGCACATATCAAAACCTATTCATTTCTTCCTTTCCTATCTCCATTTGAGGGAATATGTTTGATTGAGCTATCTCCAAGTCAAACTTTTGGGGCTTGGTTGTCTATTTGTTCAACTCAGTTGACAACAGGTGGAGAAACTCTAAGATCTTGAATGCTACTCTCAAATCAGTTGGTAACAGTCTACTAACCTGAAATGGGAATGGAAAGAATGGAAATCTCTCCCAATGAGGTCATTTCAGTGTTTATTAATACTTTCGGAATCAAAACAAGACTGGGGTATGCATGTATAAAATAAGCGAATCACTCTATATTAGTACTTTTGGAATCAAAACAAGACTGGAGTATGCATGTATAAAATAAGCGAATCACTCTATATATGTACTTTTTTTGAGAAATGAGACTACAGAGGGAGAGAGTGGCATTGTGATTGCTGAAAATCAAAACAATTATTAGTACTTGCCTCAAAGAGCATGACATTGTGGAGAATGAATTGCGTTGCACATTATGCTAGCTATTATGAGTTTTTCATGAAATCAGTCAATTAAATCATCGAAATTTAAATATGGTTGATATATACTGTCACATAATATTGTTGAGTGACAAAACAATCCAGTTAAAAGATATTATGTGTCATACTTCTACGTAACAATAACAACCCCACAAAATTTTTCCATGAAACTAATTCTGTAAAGAGAAAGCTGCCATTAACAACCAAGTTGCCTAAGTTTTTGGTATATTATTTGAAATTGATTGGGACTAGTCTGGCCGGTGATTATTTGTTGAAAAAGGCAACAGATCTTGGGGTCTCTTTAACTTTATAGTTAGAAGTGGTCCTCTTCAACACCAATCTGTGATATATGCAGATTCAGCGTCTAAGACGACTCTTCGACAGGTTCCATTCATGGCCAAACTGCCTATCACAGAGGCCCTTTTCCTACTGCATGTGGTCCTCCTAAAAAGATGGAAGGTGTTTCAAAAGCTTGATATCAAAGTAGGGGAAACTGTGACTTTACAATAACTCATATATATATATCCACCACTCACACCTGGTCCATGAAATGGCTAGGGAAAGCATAATATATACATATAAAAGGAGGAATCTCTGTCGAAGAGAGAAACCAAATTATGTAAAGCCATATAAAATATATTATTTTATTCCGGCCATTGTCTATTTGAGGATAAGTAGATAGATGTGCCAGTCTTGACCACCAACCAATGGGAATCATGTAAATCGCTCACAATTCATCGATGATAAAGATCAGTGATATTTTTTCTACAAGTTGGACCTGGGTTTCTCAAAATGTGTTGCAAGAAAGGAATTAAACTATATTATAGAGAGAGAGAGAGAGAGAGAGAGAGAGAGAGAGAGAGAGAGAGAGAGAGAGAGAGAGAGAGAGAGAGGAGAGGAGAGAGAGAGGAGAGAGAGAGAGAGAGAGAGAGAGAGAGAGAGAGAGGAGAGAGAGAGAGAGAGAGAGAGAGAGAGGAGAGAGAGAGAGAGAGAGAGAGAGAGAGAGAGAGAGAGAGAGAGAGAGAGAGAGATTGTGAAAATAACATTATCAGAGAGTACCAAATGTTAGAATGTGAACATTCAATCAAAAATTAATTGGCAATAAGTGTAGATGCTCAAGATGATCTTTTAAACTGTTAGTCAAGGGGATATCGGAATTCAGACTATTAACACGCCCCCCCACATGGCATTATTTAAGTCTATCACATGAACAACACACATGTTAGGTGACGTGAAAGTGTTGGCGAATCCTTATTAAGTTAGGATTTTTGGCTACTTACCAGTTTATTTAATCATATTATAATTTAGATTTATTTCTTATCGTATTTAGGGTTAACACATCTTTGTACTTCTTTATAAATACCTCGATATTGAAGAGAATACATATCAGAAATATCTGAAAATTCCCATATACTTTGTTTCACTGAAAGCGTAGCACTCAACACCTCAATAGCATTCTATAATAAAATGTGAGCATTTAGCCCAAAATAAATTGACAATAAATGAAGAAACTAACTTTTTTTTTAAAGCTTTTAAATTATAAGCAAAGGGAGAGACAATTGAGTTCCAAAAAAAAAAGTTTGTCGTTGGAGTTTGAAATGGATGCTTTGTTTTAGAAGGGGATTATGAAATTGTAATGTACGGACTAGACATTTTCAATTCAACGATCAAGTTTGTGGTCATGCCAATTAATATACACTTCTACACACAACCCACGAAGAAGGTCCTCATTGAGTTGCCCAACAAATATTTGGGTTTCACATCATAAAATGTAAAGCCTTGGCTGGCCCTATGAGAAGGGCATCAATTGGAGTGATTTTGGAAGAGGGCCTCCCTTCTCTATAATCCTTTCAATTATTGCAAGGATTTACAAACCCAATTTAACAGGCCTATTTGTCTCTGTTGGGGCAGAAGTGAAAGTATCCATTAGTGCTCCTCTTGTTACATTTAAAAAATTAATAAAAAATACAAGCAAAACGATATTGGAAGAGAAGCGAACTGAACATAGGACCTATAATACATTCTAAATCTATTCTTTTAAAGTTGAATTTAGTTCGTACGAGCTCATGAGTAGAACTTACCTTACAAAACCAACATGCAAAAGAATTAAGAGTTTGACATCAGTAGTTGTCCAATATGCGACTATCAGAGGTTTGATTACAGAAGGTCTTGACATACATTGGTAACCTATATATTCTCCAACTCTTTTGGCTAGCATATGATTGTCTAAAATTATAAGATCTCCATGATATGATATCAGGATATATATATATATATATATCATCACTACCATTATCTCATTGCCTTTTGAAAAGTCGATGGATTTGGGTACTTCGCTTTTGACCCTCGTTCTTTCTTAGTCGTCCTTGAAAATCATGAATACTGGGGGGAACACAACTCTCTCTCTCTCTCTCTCTCTCTCTCTCTCTCTCTCTCTCTCTCTCTCTCTGTGACACACACAAGTACATCATATTTTAATAATGACCTGTTACAGCTGGCTGTTTCATGATCAAATTGACTTTGCTTGCACCCAACCGGGCACCATCATAATATCATAGGACCAATATCCCCACCAATATCTTGCAGTTGGGTTGGGGGTACCCACATAAATTTTTTCCAATGAAATGCCAAGCATATATTTCACTGAACTTTAAATTCATGATCATGCAACTTTTTCTTGGGTCACAAGAGAATTATGCTATAATATGACTAAAGCAGGAAACATGATGAATCATGCGAATCAGTACTTTTCATATCATTAGCGGTTGTTATTCACACTCTTAGTTTTCATTGAATTATGTTATAATATGACTAAAGGGGAAAACATGATGAATCAAGAAGATACGCTGATTGGTACCATTCATATATCATTAGAATAACTACATTATTCACACTCTCAATTTTTCACCTTATTGCTCCTTATACTAATTATATTTGAAATTCTAAAACATTCACAAAAAAGCGCAAAATGGCAACTAAGAATGTGAATATACGATTAAACGCTATACTATTCATGTGATTTGAAGAAATTTATTTAACCTAATGATAAATGCACATATAGAATCTCATGAGTGCAAAACACTTAGATTTATCTAATACGTATGGTGTGCAGGTGATTATACATATCCTATATAAGTTGTTCATTGGATGACAACCAAAATGGACAATGTAATCTTGGACCCCATGAATATTAAGAATAATGTCAACTATATGTCTCTTCTGTACGCCAAATACAAGAGGATGCAAGAGTTTCTGTGAACATTTATATCAATATAAATGTCTGCCAATGAGTGCATTGGTTATAATCAAGCTTCCACTACCAGTACTGTTAAATCTGTTCTCTTCTAAAACCCACTACTCCACTGAGCTTATATCATATGCTATCACTATCTGCACCAAGAGCTCGCCTTACACCTCTCAATTCACAATTTGCCTCTCCATTAATTGCATTTCTGAAGTACCAATCGACCCACGTGCCATGGTCCAATATGTTGTTATGTGTTTAGATTGTCCCTAATACCATTGTTAGGTTTTGACAAAAGTTCATCACCTAATATAGAGAGAGAGATATATATATATATATATAGTCTCCTTCTATTGAGAGATTCCTAAAATAATTTTATTTGAAGAATACCTTTTTATTAGATATATATATATATACAGTCCCCTTCTATTGAGGGATCCCTCAAATAAAATTATTTGAGGGACGCCCTTTAGGGTACCCTATAATTTTTTTTCCAATGATCCAAACTATCTATTTTTTAGGTCTTCATTCATAGATCATCCTTACAAAAAATTAGATAAATCGGATACCGTTTCGACATCCAATTGTGTCCTACAAAATCAATGAACACGGTGCTTCAAGAAAGTACTAAAATTTCAATAACTCAATTGAATTGTCAAATGATATCGGATTCAAGTGATTTTTTGTAGAGATGATCTTTGAATGTTTATCTACAAAATAGACGGTTTGGATTAGTGAAATACAATCCGGAGTGGGCACTACAAGAGGTGTCCCTCAAATAAGCTTATTTGAGGGATCCCTCAATGGAAGCTCTCTGATATACATATATATATATATATATATACCGCAAAATATATCACGTATATACTTAAGGGAGAATAAAATTTAATGTTTGGGCTCCAAACTACTGCTGGAAGTGTAAAAGGATGCCACTGTGTCCTGGAAATGCTAGGCCCATGTATGAACATGATGATGCTTGTTGGATTATATATTTCATCCCTGTTTGAGCTAGTAAAACTAATCCTGTCTATGTCCAGTGACGATAAAGAAAATGCGATGACCAAATTAATTACTGAAGAAGGGGCGATGTCAACTTGAAACCTATTTCAATATTGACAAGAGAAATACTATTAAATCGAAGTTTCTTCTTAACTTTAATTAATCATATACTTTCACGATATACTTATTTTTTGGTTACCAAATTGTTATTATTATGGATATGTGTGTGTCTTGTGAGCGAGCTGGTCCGGGGCAAAGCTACAATAGGGCCCCTTTGTATGCACTCATAGCTTTCATATGAATAGATATGTACATTTTTATTTAACTAATTTATTAAACCGGTAACATGTGTACACTAAGAGCTTCTCTAAAGAAGTCCGCAAATAAAGTAGGCAAATATGTACTTTGAAAACCTATAAGGTATATTGTTACGTACTAAAATATTATCTATATCATTAGAAGATCGCCATCTCTAAGGGAGTATGCAAATGAAATAGGTAAATATGTACTTTAAAAACCTGTAAGGCATATTGTTGCCTACTAAAATATATTATCTATATCATTAGAAGCTGGCCAAACGCTTCAATTTGAGTTATGCTAAGGTATTTAATGAATAAATTTGATATAATTAATATCGTTTGAAAAAGGGTTGGGATGGGTAGAAGAGAAGAAATGGCAAGTAGGCACATATACACATCAGCAGTAGGTTGCAGATCAGGGGTTAGGAGCTAGGGCCCCTAGAGGGGACACAAGCTAGCAAATAATGGGTTGGAAGACAATGTATGCATATATACAAGGGAAATTGTAGACTAATATACAAGTTGAAGTGAGTTTTATGCATATTAAAATTTTGGGAACACACCCATATGGTGTTGCGAGAGAATGACAAAGATCCTCTGCAAACACTTACCCAACTTGGTCTCCCCTCCACCTAATCACCTAACCTCCTAACCCTAAAATTCTCCTATTGATCCTACAAATCCAATACAAAAATCTTTCATTTCAACCCTATGATGTCATTTAGGCCTTCAATATGTCCTTGTTCCCAATACTCATCCAAAACCACTCATGTGGTAATGTCGACTCTCATATTCTTTTACTAATATTAATATGCATATGTCACCCAACCCTAATTTCTACAATGGGTTTCCTTCTCTTTGTGTCCTTGATTAAAAAAGAGCACAAAACATCATCTAAGTTGGTGGAAGCATTCATGTCAAGCTGTTTCTTGTACGACTCTGAATTTCTTGATTCGAATTAAAAATGGCTGTAGATGTCTATGAAATCCAAGTGTACAAGGCTAGTGGGTAGATATGTTTGTGATATCAGTCAGTCCCTTAAGAGAGAGAGAGAGAGAGAGAGAGAGAGAGAGAGAGAGAGAGGCTAGCTAGTGGGTAGATTCTTAATTTAGCTTATGAAGATATGGTATCATATATATATTCTTGAAAAAAGGTTTCGCGGCAATTAGAGGGATTTATATTTGGACACCCAGCTTATTCCTATTCTCGGCAGCTATGCTTATTGCTTGAAATGTTTCAAAATTTTGGTTCTCTTTGGATGTCCTCCGATAATTGGTCATTGATGAATTAATTCTTTAAACACGACTAGATTGGCATGACTTAGATATGTTTTCTTGCATATTATCTTCGCTTCAATCTAAATGCACTTTCAACAAGGTATAGGGAATGTGTAAATGATCATCCATCAAGTTTAATAATTCAACACTTGATGTTAACGTAGAATTTCAAGTCATGCCTGGCTAAATTGAGACAGAGTTGACCCAAACTGCAAGAAGTTATTCCAAGCTGAATCTGACCAATGGATGCTCAGAGTGCGTTTTGACAACCAAGCTAGGTACAAAACTTTAGGGCCCGTTTGGTTGTGAAGCAGAGAAAAAATAGATTAAAAATGCATTTGATAGGCTGTGCTTAATTATACCACATGTTTAATTATTAAATATGAAACTCCAAATGCAAGAGATTTGTGGCTTAAGTTATTACAAGAATTCCCGTCTGCCACTTAAAATGTTGTGCTCGATTCTCTCTTTCAATATTCTTTGTACAAAGAGAAAAGATTAAACCCTAAAATGTAAGCTATAAACAAAACGTATTATGTCATATAACTGTGTCACATGGTGTTATCATTAAACAGAATAATTTTTCTTGTGATTAACCAATCTAGAATACCCATTAGGTCAGTTCTAAATCTTTGATATCTAGTGACAAGTTGGATTTTTGGCTAATGCTAATATTAATTAATGCAAGATATTCAGGGTTTGGCAACATAAAGTAAAAAAGATGGGATCGCCAAATCGGGTAAGAACCAGAAAATTAATTAGAAATGTACGTACATGTTTTATTTTTGGTAGGAGAAATGTAGTGGCATGTTGGGTTGGAGGACATGATGGCGAAGCAGAACCCGACATGGAACTTGTCTGTACTGCTGTCTATAATTGATGGGGTAGCTGGCTGCTGACATATATTTTGTCTTTGACCATAATTTTATGCTTTGACTCATCCTTACACTTTAATGCATGCATCCATGCGATGATCTCCATGCAAACGCTTATTATATATGTCTTTTAGGAAAAGCAAAAGCTATTTCCTTCATCTATGTCTCGTCTTATCCTCATAAACAGTTTCTTCATAGAGAAGTTGGATTGCACTGCCCACAAATTTACAACAGGAGATCCACAAAACAAGTGACTGAGTTGTTAGTTTGTGGATATAATTAATACAATTATCTTGGAAATTAAACCAAGGAAAATATTAGAGGCACTAACTTTGGGCACCAACTCTCTAATAGAGCGCGGGACCCGTTGTGTTGGCGGGCTCCACCTCACCACCCATTAAACCAATCTCTCACCCAACTGTTATTTTATTGTTTTACTTACCACACAGTTAAAATTTAGAGTTGTATTGAATAGACTTGCATATACAGGAGATCAAGCAAACCTCACACAAAAGTAGAGAGAAGAGTTGGTGAAAAAGTGTTGGTGAAAAAATAGGAATTAAAGATAGTCGATCATGTACCTCCTTATGGGCCCTCCATAAAGCCGACGTCGTCGCTGCGCCTCAACTATTTTCGCTGTAATTTATCTTTGTTCTGCTTCTTAATTGGCTCCTATTAAACGTTAGATGCGAGTGACACCTATTAAACGTTGCCAAGTTGACACGAGTGACACCTATTAAACGTTAGATACTTCTCCTTTTTTCCTCAGCTTTCAGAGTCGTACTACAAGATAAATAAACGAAACAGCTAACTTGATTTAAGTATACTCATGAGTGAGAGCGCAATCGTTCTCATTCATTCCGAAAGCAACTTCAAGATCAAACTTCTATCTTTTAAAGTTTTATCTTGTGTGTTTCAATTAGGATTCGATGATGTAAGGATTTTCAAAAAGAATGTATAATACTTTCTAAGAAAATCGATTCTCAATTTGTTAAGAGAAACAGTTTTTTAAATCACAAAACTAACAAGTAATATATGCAAGCTTCCTTAATTAAGTATCACACCTTTGTGGCAAGAGATTACTTATGACTTATAAACAAATTACAGGATAAATTCTATTTGTTGAAGAAACTTATCAAGTAATTTAGTTATGATGTAATTCTGGTTATTTCTTTAGGGTTTGAGTAGTTTAGGTTTGGTTGTCATTAAAAATTTGTTGATTATATGAACAAAAAGCAAGTTCCTATCTAGCACAAAAAATAACCGGACAAAACATAATCTAAGAGAAAACTCTATAAAAGATGGATGTGAATAGTTTTTTTTTGCTGTGAATAGTGTTTTAGGTGTTTTCGGTATCCGGTTTTGGCTAATTATATATTTCCGAATAGGGAATGACATAACCAACAGAAATCACTGCTATGCTGTGACATAAGGCCAGTTTTAGAGTTTTAAGGTCGTTTAGTAGGTCAAAAACAGGTTTAAAAGTTTTGAAGATATGAAAAAACCAACTGAAAACATGCTTTTAACATATTCTTTAACATTCATAGTATTTAGAAAACACTACTACAAAAAGGGTAAAAGACGACAAGAAAAAGACGACGATCGGAGTAAGAGCCATCGTGGTTTTTAAAAAGACGACGGTTATAAAAAAACCGCCGTGTAATACCACCTTAGACACCTAAAAAATCGAGATTCAAATGGCTGTTCAAAAACAACGACGTACCTAATTCAACAACCGACGTCTATTTGAAACAAGATTTCCGAATTGTAAAATCAAAGCCAAAAAACAACGGCAGAAGATATGAATATACCGACGTAGAAAGTAAAGACGACGATTTCAAAAAAAACCGCCGTATTTACTCAGACAATAACACGACCATTTTTTCGTATAAGACGCCGTATAATTATAAATAAATTCACGGCGTTAAAATAAAAAGTATCGCCGTATTAAATTAATTTACAACGACGTTAAATATAAATATATCGACGTCATTATTTTATAGTTCTACGACGTTATCTTTAAATCTGACGACGTTGTATTTTTAATCGACGTATTATAAACTTTAACGTCGTATTATTCACTTTATACGTCATACCTTTAATTTAAACCGTCGTCTTAATAAGAATTTTTTTTAAGAATTTTTTTCTTTGATTTTCTTATCCTACGTAGATCTGCTTATAATTTTTTTCTTTAACAATTTATGTCCCAAATTGAATTAATTTAAAATTTCCTCGGGAAAGAAAAATCTATTTATAATTTCCTCGGGTTAGTAATAATGCGTCGTGTTAGTTTACAAATTCTAGAACATTAATTTCCCTCATTTTAATTATCCTCGGGAAAGAAAAATCTATTTATAACGCATTGTAATTGAAAACTAAAACTGAAAGTATTCGAAAAAAAACTCTATTTATAATTTAAAAATAAAATCCACGTCGGTTGTATTACACTTAACGACGTTTAACAGAATAATCTACGTCGGTAATTATAAATATATCGCCATCTCACTTATACTAAAAGACGACTAGAAAAGACGACAGTAGAACAGAAACACGTCGTCAGAATAATCTACGTCTGCAGTCCTTGTATTGTTCAAAGCATTGACAATGTCTTCATCATATCTCACAGCAACTACTGATTCGATTGCTCATGCTTTAGAGGCCATCTGAAGCCATTTCTATTCTTTATCGCATTCTTGAAACCCATCTTCTTCTTCTGAAGCTCTACGGATAAAGGAACAGGCTATCACAAATCTGGCGGATCTTCTTAGCCAAGAAAATCAAGCAGAGGATCAGGCGCATCTGATCTTCAGATTTCCCTGAGAAGCAAACTTTCCTTCGACAGCGAGTGGAGGCCAGGCTTGCATCTCTTTTGATGGAAAGCAAGGAGTATTCAGAAGCACTAAGTGTCCTATCAGGCTTGTACACGGAAGTGAGAAGGCTAGTTGACAAGCTTCTTCTTGTGGACATAGATTTGATGCGAGTAAGCTCCATTTCTCTTTGAGAAAGACATCTAAATTATTGTCTTTGAGATGTGAGAGAGAGTGTCTGTGAGAGAGGAAGAACTTGGAACCCTAAATATAAACTGAAACTGAATGAAAGCGAAAAATTTATAGAATAAATTTTAAAACCAACGGCGGTCCTTACAAAAAACCGCCGTTTAATTATACAATCAACGTCGGTATAACAGACGTATTTTGATAAAATCCACGTCGGTATATTACTAAAAACGACATTTTAAATGGTATATCACGTCGACATTTTAAAAGTATTTATATGTCGTTGTTTGTTATTTATACGTCGTCGTTATATATAACCACCGTCTTATTTTTTTGAAACGGTTCGTATACATAGGCAACTTTTCGTCTACCTTAGTTACACATGAACTGTTTCGAAACATTTCGCCCAGAGAAAACTTTTCGTCTTTTTTCCTTGTCAGAGCACTGTCAGAGTAGTTCATCGTCTTCCTCTTGTCTTCTTCGTCGTCTCTGAACGTAAACAACAAACTCCGAGAGAAAGCTTTCATTGCACGCAAAAGGTAAGCTTTCATTTCTCACTATTTTGGTTGAGGTTTTTACTTTTTTTCTGGGCAAAATCATTTCTCACTATTTCTCGCAAAAGGTAAACTTATTTCCAAGTTTGATAAAATTTACAGACAATGAGGGAAAGTTTCCAACTTTGAAAGCAACTACCTCAACTAAGTAAGACGACGGTAGCTTCTTATGTAGACCACGACGGTTCTTCAGTCGTCCTTGCGTCGTCTGAAAATTGATCAAAGTTGCTTTTAAAATGACAGTCTTTTTTTTATTAGCTTGTTTAATTGCAAGTTTGATTTCTCTGAACCATGGTTTTTGTTTTTCCTAATTTGATAAAATATAAAGAAAAAGAAAGTAGGGTTTGGTATCTAAGATAGACGACGGTATAGACGACGCAAATATTTATATTGACGTCGTGTGAATAGACATACCACGACGTTATGTAAATATTTGCGTCGTTTATATTTAATTATCACGACGTCATGTAAATATCGCCGTAATAATACCTTATTACGTCTTCTTTTATATTATTTCGTCGTTGTTCAAGTACTTGGTTTTAAACATTTATTACGTCTGAGATTATTTCATTGCGTCGTTTAAAATCATATCATACGTCGTCTTTTATTAATAACCGTCGTTTGTGTTCTTATTTTTTTCCTGAAATATTTTCACATGCAGGTTTGTTTTGTCTGTAAAAATGGTTTCTCAAGACCAAAGTAAGCAATCTGGCTCCAAGAGAAATGGAGGTGAGGAGCTTGGAATGGTAACTCCTCAAGAGAAGTCTTCGAAGAAGATGAAGTTTGTTTCATCTGCTGAGACAGAACCAACCAGCACGACAACAATTTCTGATGATTCAAAGTCAGGTCGAGGTATGAGCACAATGCCTCGTGTTGTGAAGAGAAAACTTCAGAAAATCAAGCCAATTGTTGAGTACAATAAAAGGGGGAAAGGAATTGGCCAAGCACATATTGAGATGCAGTCCTACATTGGTGTGTTGGCACGCTCCAGAGTACCACTTGTGGATAAGAAATGGGCTGAAATCCCCAAGGATATAAAGGATCAGATTTGGGAAGCCGTTGACATGGCTTTTGTGGTAGGTCAAGGGGGCAAGAACTCTGTGTTATCTTCTGCTGCCAAGAAATGGAAGGATTTCAAGTCTACACTAACGAGGCATTATATCCTTCCACACATCAATGACAGGGAGAGATTAAGCCAACCCCCTGAAACATATAAATTCATAGAGAAAACACAATGGGATGCCTTTGTAGCTTCAAGGTTATCCAAAGAATTTCAGTCTGTACATTCTCAACATGTAGAGATTAGGGAGAAACTTGAGTACAATCATCGATTGTCTCGAAAAGGATATGCTGGTTTGGAGGATGAATTGGAGGAAACCATGCCTGGGGTAGAAATTGATCGATCTACCTTATGGAAGAGAGCTAGAACGGACAAACATGGTAACATCCCTGATCCAAAGGTGGCAGAGAAAGCAAAATTAATTGTAAGCCTACTCACTCTGTTTTAAATTTTTATTAAACTGTGCATAATTCTTATTACGTCTTATGTTACGTCGTGTGAATGATATTACCACGTCGAAATGTTTTAAAAAACCGTCGTTAAAGGTCTAAATATGGTAATTATAGCATAAGACGTTGGTGATTAATTTTGCGTCGTTTAATTATAATACTACGTCGAAATGTTTTAAAACAACGTCGTTAAATGTATGAAATCTGTCATTATAGCATAAGACGTCGATGTTTATTCATTGCGTCGTTTTAAACAAATAACCACGTCGGTAGAAATACCGTCGTGATAAATTACAATAACGTCGATTTCTGTGTTATTGCGTCGTTTGAAATTGTATAATACGTCGTTTGGTTATAAATAACCGTCGTGTGTTTTCTTGTCTTTGTTTTAGGATGATTTGCAAAAAAAAGTCTCGGAAGGCAAAGTCAGTGTATCTGGCAGCAATGATGTGCTGACCATGGCTTTGGGTCCCGAGCATCCAGGCAGAGTGAGAGGTGTAGGTGCTGGGATTTCCCCAAAGCAATATTTCAATTTACCCAAACCACAAAGGATGAGCTTTGACGACCGTTTAAAGGACAGTTTAAGAGTTCTCCTTCAAGAAGAGACTAAAAAGATGGAGGCTAGAACCAAACAATTGGTAGAGGCTGAGAGGGAGCATTTACTGAGTCAGCTTTCCCAATTCATTCCCAATTTTGATCCAAGCTTGCTTAAACCGAAAATTAGCCCCTGTCAAAACCAAAGTCCCAAAAATCCAATGTCTAACAAAGCAAGCTGCTCTGGGGGTGATGTGAGATCCCCACAGTTTGAGGATGATACTGCCAAAAATGGGGAACATCATGAAGAAAAGGTAACATATCTGTACTTTGAATTCTCTGTTTTTAAAAAAATTATAAGACGTCGTTATTATGACTAAACCGTCGTTTGAAATACATACCACGATGATTGTAAAATAAACCGTCGTTCGTATTTCAATACCACGTCGTATTTATTTTACTTGTGTTACACGCCTTTAAACGTCGTTATTTTTAATAATTACCGACGTAATATATAACTCCCACGACGTTTACTATGTACCGTCGTTTAATAATTTTAAGACGTCGTAATTCTTACATACCGTCTTGTTTTATGTCTTACCACGACGTTTTAATTTAATTTTTTTTACTTTCTCTACTTTCTTTATTACTTAAAACAGAAAATGAAGGAAATCAAGATAAACAGAAGAATGAAGAAAAACAAGATGAACAGAAGGGTGAAGAAAAAAAAGAAGCAGAGAAGACAGAAGAAAAAAAATCTGAAGAGAAGGAAGAAGAAAAAAAAATGAAAATGAAAAAGACAAAAAAGAAGATGAAGAAAAGCATGACGTGGAGGTATGTTCTCATAACTTTTCCTTTTATTTGTTTTTCAAAATTTCAGACGTCGAAATTTGTCTTTAAACCGTCGTTTTTTTCAATTTAGACGTCGGAATTTTGTTCCTACGACGTAATAAGTTGTTCAACACGACGTTGTTTTTGTTACCGTCGTTTAAATTCTTTTCAGACGACGTTTTATTATTTAAACAGTCGTGTTTATTGAATTACCACGTCATTTTTTTATTTCTTTAAACAGGTGATTGAAGGTGTTGATTATTCAAATATTGAGGTGCCATCTTCTTTAAAATCCCTCTGTACTTATGTGGAATCCAAACCTAAGGAGCAGACAATTAACTTTACAATTGAGAAGGAGGTGTTTGGTGAAGATCGCAGTACCTTCTTACTGCCTGAAGATATTACACAACTTGCAGGCATGGAAGAAATAGGGGCTACTGTGATTGCTGTATATATGAGGTTTGTCATTATTAAATATTTATTTCTAACATAAGACGTCGGTAGTTTATTTATTGCGTCGTTTTAACTCACTAACCACGTCGTTAGTATGTACCAGCCCGTCGTTGAGGCATGGAAGAAATAACGTCGTTTTCTATATCAGCCCGTCGTTTTAAATTATATAATACGTCGTTAGTTTATACATAACCGTCGTGTGTTTTTTGTGCTGACTTTTTTATATATCTTTGTTTATATGTTTAGGGTCTTATATGAAAAATTGAAAAAAGCAAATATGTGCAGCATGGTTGGCTTTATCGACCCTGCTACAGTTAGTGCCAACGCTGGTACAATCTCTTCCAGATCACGAATCGTAGCAGGTCGACTTCAGAAGACTGACGGTGAACAGATTTTCATGATGCCTTACAATCCAGGGTTAGTCTCCTTAACAGGATTTTGTTTTTATGATTTTCAATAATTTTTTGCCGTTTGAAATATCTAACCACGTCGGTGTTTTATTTTATCGAGTCGTTTGAAATTAGTAACCACGTCGGTTTTTATTTTTCGTCGTTATAATTTTATAATGTCGTCGATTTCTACTTATTTCGTCGTGTGAAATAATATAATACGTCGTTTTTATAAATAATAGTCGTGCGAAATTTTATAATACGTCGTTTTTATAAATAACTGTCGTTTGCATACTAATTTTGTGCAGCCGTCATTGGGTCTTGCTGATTATGAGAGCAAAGAGGAAACCGTCTACTTTCTGGATCCTCTGCCTGGACCTCGTGTGGTTGATGGAGGCCAAAAACATCGTGAACAGTGCTATAAAAATTTATAATTCCCACATTGGCAGGCAAGGCCGTAAAGCACCAATTGGAAAACTCTGTCAGGCACCAAAGCAACCCAGCAGTGTCGAATGCGGATATTATGTGATGCGCTTCATGAGGGACATCATCATGGATCCTTCCTTGGCGTTTGAGAAGACGGTAAGAAGAAATTACCTTCATATATTTTATGTCGTTTTTTGTATTATCAACGACGGTAGATTTAAAATTAGCGTCGTTGAATATATATACTACGTCGGTTATGAAAAATAGCGTCGTCTGTTATTGAATTTTTTTTTTATAAACCCTAATATTCATTGTTATGGATTGCAGTTTGCCAAGGAAAAGAGGAAGCGCCATACCCCCAAGAAGCCATTGATGAAGTCCGTAATGAATGGGCAGAGTTTGTTAGCCTTCATTTGGAATTATAGAAAACTTGATTTTTTTGTATAATATACAAATTTTGTCTGTAATATATAATGTACAAATTTTATCTATAATATACATCCTTTTTTCTCCCTGAAAATATGTTGAGGATCAATAAATTAAAAAAAACAAACAAACAAACAAATTTCGTAACCGACGTGTAATAAATTCCAACGACCTAATTAAGTCAAAAACCGTCGTTTGTTGTTGGTTCGATTTAAACAAAACGACGTAAAAGGATGATTAGACGACGTTTATGTTTAGTGTAATACTTTTTAACGACGGTTATTGAGTCGTGGAATATTTAATTTACGTCGTATATTAAAATATCCGCCATGGTTTCGAATTTAAACGACGTCATTTTTACAAGTAAGTCGTTTATTATTATTTACAACGTCTTGTATTTAATAACACGACGTGGTTTTATGTTGTTATAATAATATTTTATTTTTTTTATTTTCAAATATTCAAAATAAATTTAAAATAAATCCGAAAAATGCAACGTCAACTCCTATGTAGTCATAGTCTTCCCCCTAAACCTTGAAAAAATTCATTTTGAATAATAAAATTTTAAAATGTCCAACCAAAACCAAATTGTTTTGATGTGTCATAAAATCACTTATAGTTTTATGGTTTAGGGTTAGAGTCTAGGGTTTAGAGTTTAGGGTTGTTATTTATTAGGGTTTATTTTTAAAGTATAATTTTTTGGGGTTTAGGGTTTATGTTTGTTATATATTAGGAGGTAAAACCATGAACCCTTTTATAAAATTAATTTTTTAAAATATATAATTTAGTTTTAAGGGTTTAGGGTATTACTTTTTAACGACGGTTATTGAGTCGTGGAATACTTAATTTACGTCGTATATTAAAATATCCGCCATGGTTTCAAATTTAAACGACGTCATTTTTACAAGTGAGTCGTTTATTATTATTTACAACGTCTTGTATTTAATAACACCGACGTGATTTTATGTTGTTATAATAATATTTTATTATTTTTATTTTCAAATATTCAAAATAAATTTAAAATAAATCCGAAAAATGCAACGTCAACTCCTATGAAGTCATTGATATATTTTCTTCCCCCTAAACCTTGAAAAAATTCATTTTGAATAATAAAATTTTAAAATGTCCAACCAAAACCAAATTGTTTTGATGTGTCATAAAATCACTTATAGTTTTATGGTTTAGGGTTGTTATTTATTAGGGTTTATTTTTAAAGTATAATTTTTGGGGTTTAGGGTTTATGTTTGTTATATATTAGGAGGTAAAACCATGAACCCTTTTATAAAATTAATTTTTTAAAATATATAATTTAGTTTTAAGGGTTTAGAGTAATACTTTTTAACGACGGTTATTGAGTCGTGGAATACTTAATTTACGTCGTATATTAAAATATCCGCCATGGTTTCAAATTTAAACGACGTCACATTTTTACAAGTGAGTCGTTTATTATTATTTACAACGTCTTGTATTTAATAACACCGACGTGGTTTTATGTTGTTATAATAATATTTTATTATTTTTATTTCCAAATATTCAAAATAAATTTAAAATAAATCCAAAAAATGATGCGTCAAAATAGACGGCGTAACGTTCACGTTTTTCGTCGTGGAATACTATATTTACGTCGGTTCTTGTAGAACTTTCGCCATGGTTTTTATGTCGACGTTTTAAAAAGCGCGGTTCCTAAAAATTTTCGCGCGACCTAAAATTTTTAGATTTGGCTTTTATTCTTATACTTCCAGCCCTGAACCCCAAAATTTTCAGATTTCGCGCAACATAACATTTCGCTCTCTCTCTTCTGCTCTAATTCAAAGTTGGGCTCTCCAAGCTCCGTCGAATCCATAATCTGTGAACTCGTCCAACCTGTAAGTACAAACCCTATCTTCCCCTTGTAAATTCATTGAATGATATTAGGTTGTTTTGTTAAAGGGTTTTAGGTATATGGTTTGCGATCTGTAAATTCATTGATGGATTTTCTGTTTAATGTTTTCTTGAACACTATCTGTTATGTTGAATTGGCAATGGATTTAATTTTGTCGGATCTTTTAATCACTCTATGTTATGTTGAATTGGGAATGGATTTATTGTTTTCATGCTTTGTATATGTTGGGTTCATGCTTGGTTTCATATAGGGTTTTGTATATGTTGGTTTCATGCTTTGTATTTGTTGTGTTCTTAATAGGGTTTTGGGTTCTGGAAAATAAACTGAGCTACGACGCTTTTGACGACGGTTTTTTCATAAACCGTCGTTTGTATTACCTAAACACGACGGTGTTTTTTAACTACCGTCGTTTGTATTACGTATACACGACGGTAAATTAACTACTGTCGTGTGTATTACTTACATTAGACGACGTTTGTTGAAAAGCCGTCGTCTATATATGCCAAATACGTCTGTTTTTGTTTAAAAACCGTCGTCTGTTACTTGCCATTAGATCTTTGTATTAAATCTGCTATAGTGATGGTCATTGCCTGTATTTTCACTTTATTATAGATAATAGGTTATAGTGTCGGAGATGGATAAGTCATGGATGCACTCAGATAGAAGATCGAAGGCATATGAGTTTGGGGTTGAAGCATTTTTGAACTTTTCTGTAGAAAATCTTCTAACTACAACACATATCCGTTGTCCATGTGTTAAATGTGTTAATTTGAAGATGTTTGGGGTTGGAATTATAAGGGATCACTTATACTTTAATGGAGTTGACCAAAGCTATAAGAATTGGACATTTCACGGAGAACCTTGGGAAGCAACTACTAATGCTAGTAGAAATGTTGAAGAAGATGATGGCCATAGTAGGTACAGTTTCGTGTCTGAAGAAATTGATATGGATGATAATGATTTTGGTGATTTTGGATCCGATCCTTATGAGTTTGCCAATGTGATTGGGGATGGAGATCAACCAGTGTACCCTGGTTGTAGAAAGTACACGAAGTTATCGGCATTAGTGAAGTTGTATAATTTGAAGGCAAAACATGGGATGAGTGATGTCTGTTTTACAGAATTATTGATACTTCAAGGCGATTTGCTTCCAGAAGGAAATACAATACCCACCTCTATGTATGAGGCTAAAAAGACTTTGTGTGCATTGGGGCTGAGTTATGAGAAAATGCACGCATGCCCCAATGATTGCATCTTGTATAGGAAGGAGTATGAGGATTCAACTAATTGTCCTAGTTGTGGTATCTCAAGGTGGAAGGAAGGCAAAGATTCAATCTTGAAAGAGGGTGTGCCAGCGAAGGTGGTGTGGTATTTTCCTCCAATTCCAAGGTTTAAAAGGATGTTTCAATCACATGAGACAGCTAAGAGTTTGACTTGGCATGCTGCTAGAAAATCAATTGACGGTCAGATGTCTCATCCGGCGGATTCCCCGTCTTGGAAACTTCTTGATGATAAATGGCCTGAGTTTGGTAATGACCCGAGAAACTTGAGATTGGCTCTTTCATCTGATGGATTCAATCCCCACAGTTCTCTAAGTAGCAGATATAGTTGTTGGCCAGTTATCTTAGTTACATATAATCTCCCTCCATGGATGTGCATGAAACGAAAGTTCATGATGTTGACCTTATTGATTTCCGGTCCTAAACAACCCGGAAATGATATAGACGTCTACTTGGAGCCTTTGATTGATGATTTAAAATCTTTGTGGGATGGGATTAGAGGAGTGTATGATGCACATAATGGAGAATACTTTACACTCAGAGCTGCATTAATGTGGACAATTAATGATTTCCCCGCTTATGGAAACTTATCTGGTTGTGTTGTTAAAGGATATAAAGCTTGTCCAATATGCGGCGATGATACACCTAGTCACAGGTTGAAAAATGGCCACAAAATTTGTTACATTGGGCATAGAAAATGGTTACCAATCAATCATCCATATAGGAGGCAACGTGCAGCTTTTAATGGGAAACCTGAATATGGCACACCTCCCGAGCCATTAACCGGAGAAGAAGTGCTGCATATGGTTGAAGATGGTGACAGCGTTTGTTGGAAGAAGAAATCAATATTCTTTGATCTCGAGTATTGGAAATACCTTCCTGTGAGGCATGCGTTAGATGTTATGCACATTGAGAAGAATGTTTGCGATAGTATCATTGGTACATTGCTGGAGATCCCTGGAAAAAATAAAGATGGGATTGCTGGTCGATTAGATTTATTGAACATGGGGGTCCAAACTGATTTGCAACCCGAGTATGGAGAAAGACGTACTCGTTTGCCTCCTGGGCCTTGGAATTTGTCTAGAGCAGAGAAGAGAGAGGTTTGCAATTCTTTCTATGGTATGAAGGTCCCTGAAAGTTATTCTTCAAATATAAAAAATCTTGTATCTTTACAAGATTCAAGACTTCTGGGCCTTAAATCACATGATTGTCATACCTTAATGCAACAATTGCTCCCTGTGGCAATTCGTTCTGTTTTGGAGAAGCCTGCAAGGTATGCAATAACTCGTTTGTGCTTCTTCTTCAATGCTATATGTGCAAAGACTGTTGATGTTTCCAAGCTAGATAAGTTGGAAGAAGATGTAGTAGTTACTCTGTGTTTGCTTGAGAAGTACTTTCCCCCTTCATTCTTTGATATCATGGTTCATCTAGTAGTACATCTTGTCAGAGAAGTTCGTCTATGTGGGCCATATATTTTAGGTGGATGTATCCGTTTGAAAGATATATGAAAGTGCTAAAGGGTATGTTCAGAATCGTACTCGTCCCGAAGGTTGCATTGCTGAGCGGTATATAGCTGAAGAAGCTGTAGAGTTTTGTACCGAGCATTTATCTGATGTTAGTACAGTTGGAGTGCCTTCAAGCCAAAAGATGGGAGTTTCAAAGCCATTATCAGGTTGCACATGAGCGTAGTTGATCAGGACCTGTTGAATCAAGCACATCTATATGTCTTGGAGAATACGGAGGAAGTCCTACCTTATATCGAGTACGTATGAGTTTTATTCCTTAAGTTTCCATTTTAAATTATTTCTTATGTTTATCTTATATATTTGGGACCGTAATGCTTGAATTTTTCGTGTCATGTAGGCAACATATGATCTACATTAAGACCACTTATCCAAAATTTAGAAAGAGAACAAAGTGGCTGCAGGATAAGCACAATAGCACTTTCATTCAATGGCTACGCTTCAAGGTATATGTTATTGAATAACATATTTCTCTTTTAATTTTCTTCTTATTTCTATGTTTGATTGAATTAAGATATGATTAATTTGCAGGTTCAAAGTGAACTTGAGGAAGACAATCATGGCGTATCAGAAAATTTAAGGTGGCTAGCAGCTGGTCCAAACATAGCAGTGCCATTATATAGGAGCTATCTTATTAAAGGTATTAAATTCAACATCAAGGCACAAGATGATGTGCGGACAACTCAAAATAGTGGAGTTTATTTACTTGCACATACCATGCAAGTTGCTAGTGCCAAGGATAAAAACCCAATTCTCTCAAATATGGGTTTCTATGGTGTCATTCAAGAAATTTGGGACCTTGACTACCAAAAGTTTACAATCCCAGTCTTTAGGTGTGATTGGATAGATAGTGCTTCTGGTCTTGTAGTCGACGAACTTGATTTACCCTTGTAGATTTGAGTAAAATTGGACATAGGAATGACCAATTTGTTTTGGCTTCTCAAGTCAAACAAGTATTTTTTGTTGACGACCCCATGCATCGTGGTTGGTCGGTAGTGTTATCAATGCCTAATAGAGAATATAATGATGCTATTGGTGATGATGTCTTAGGTGATGTGATAATTGAGTGTGAGCCATTTACTAGAGGGATGCCAAATGTTGACACATTTGATGAACTGGTGGGTGAGTTAGGTGGTCAAAATATTAGAGATGGGTGTGAAGATATATGGATTGAATGATGCTTATGTAATTGGCAGTGTATGACATTAATTTTGTAATATATTGTAATGTGATTTCTTCACTTTCATTATACAGGTTTTGTCCACAAAACAATCAGTGCAAAAAATACAGGTTCCAGATTACAAACACGACGGTCTTGATAAAAAAGTAAAAAACCGACGTCTGTTCAAATAAAAACGACGTAATTGTGAACAAGTTATTCAGCATATTTACCGACGTCTTAAAGCAACGTAACAATGAAGAACCACGACGCTATTGTGAAAAAGATATTCAGGATATCACGTCGGGGAATCATTAAGAATCGCCATGTAATTAAAAATATCACGACTCCAATCCCATAATACTGACGTCTAAAAGAAAATATAATTAATCATTAATTTAAAAACACGACGTCATGATTAATTTACCACGTCGCAAGTTCTTTCAAAACGAAGAGGAACAGATGCAATTCCCGACGGTAATTCATTTTAAACGCCGTCTAATAAATATTAGACGACGTTATTTTGTAATACAGCTCTCATTTATTTATATCCGACGTTGTTTCTTCGTTCCACGTCGTCTATATAAACTCATGCGTCGTGAGTAATGACAATGTCATCTATTTCCACGTCATCATTCATAGAAAAATCGAAGTGGAAAATATATTTCACGTCGGATTTTTTAAATGTAGTGACGTAGATAACGTCGTCTTTATGTTTTTAAAGACGTCATATTTCTTCTTGTCGTGAAATGCTTTTTTAACGGCGCTATGTTTTATATCCCGTCGTTGTATGTCTATTTTGCGGCCATGTTCTGTTAATATATGTCATATGTTTTATTTTTAACGACGATTGTTTGTTAGAGTTCGTCGTCTATTCTCATCCTCGACTATTTATTAGCTCTTTAGAACGTCGGTTTTTTGTTTTTTGTGACGTTGATGTTCTTAACAACGACGATTTATTACCGTCGTTTTTTGAATAGAAAAATATGACGTATAAATTCTGTAATACGGCTCTCATATATTTGAAACCGACGTTGTTTCATACGTCAACGTCATCTGTAGAAATACATACGTCGTAAAAAATGACACTGACAACTATTTCCACGTCATCTTTCATAGAAAAATCGAAGTAGAAAACTTATTTTACGACGGTTTTTGTAACTAAGTGACGTAGTATATTTGAATAACGTCGTCGTCTCATGTATTAAAGACGTCATACTTTTTATTGTCGTTAAAAGTTTATTTAACGGCGTCAGATTTTAGTTTTCGTCGTTGTATGTCTATCTTGCGTCGTTGTTCTGTTAATATTTGTCATATTTTTCCTTTTTAACGACGGTTTTTTTGTTTGATTTAGTCGTCTATTCTTATCATCGACTGATTTTTTAGATCTTTTGCAGTACACAGACGTCGTTTTTTATTTTTTTGATGACGTTATTTGTTCTAACAACGACGGTGATTTAGCGTCGTGGTTTCTTTGGGAAAAGATGACGGTGGATTCCATGACCATTGAGAAATCGAATCCACGACGGTGAATTCCCGTCGTCTTTTGCCTTTTTTGTAGTAGTGAAACATGTTTAAACTGTCATCAAACTTTAAACATAACCAAAAATAGTCATTAGCATCAACAGATAAAGAAAACGCAATAGGCATGCTTGAAATGATCTTAGTGTGTGTGAGTAACCATGTGCTCTGATACAAACTGTTTATGTATCCATGATCTTTCACACAAAAAACTAAAATATATATAAACATACATGACACCATCTTTCTAGAATACACGACCTCTGAACTCATTCAACGGCATCAACAACACAAGCAAAGACACGAACGGCTTAAGGCTTCTGCTATCTCTTAATGATGAGATTAGGGTTAGAGAACGTATTTGGTGAGAGTGGGTTCTTAAGCTTATATAGGGGTATGTCAAATTGTCTCTACTCATCACCAAAGGCTGACTTGACTAACACTCTAGGTCCATCAAACAACGGTTCATGCAAAAGGAAATAAATAAGACCCCTTTAATTGGCTTCAAAACTTTCCTTAATTCACAAGGTTTTAGGCCTCAAGGTATAACCTACTTTAAACTCTTATCAAACCTCAATAAGTCAATGACTCATCAAAATATAACCTAGTATCTAGTGTACTGATTTAAATAGGAATATAACATAACATTCTTTACTCAAAAGTTTTAAAAGAAATCAAACTAAGAAAGTTATCCCAAAAAATTTCAAGTAGCCTCTACGGCAAGGTAACATAGTGTCGAGAAATGTTCATTCGTAGAGGTTCGGGAGTAAGTACCCCTTCATGAGCACTATTTTACGAGGGAGGGAGGTTACTACATGGTTTAAAATGAGTCCAAATATAAACAAATGAAATATTACTAGAGATTGAAAAAAGTTGAATAAGAGGTGGTACCTATTGAGACCCTTTCAAAATCAATTATCAAAAGTCCATGCAAGGTTACTTCAATTTCCGATATGTGGACAACTCTTCACTTCACATCCTCACAAGAATTATTGGTTAACTTATCGCTCTTCGGCAGTTCCGAAGTGTCGATGCTAATAATGAGCCACCATATAGAAGTGATGACGCATGGTATATCATACCACATGACCCCAAAACCCCAATATAGTAATGAAAGATAAAATATCTCTCAACAGGTGGATCTGAGAGGTATGAGCTCATTGTGGCATTAAAGAAAGAGAAGGAAGCCCATAGCATCTCCATCGGCCGTATGCGTGTATGACTAGATATAATAGCTACAAGGGGAATGGAGCCATGCACAGACACAACAGTCTCCAGTGAAGCCTAAGTTCAGTGATCTCTCTCTCTCTCTCCTCATTATATAATGAAGAGGGGGAGGGCCTGCAAGAACTAGGATTCCCTTAACATCGGATCTGGATGCTATCTTCAATTGCCTCCTCACCCATCTCTCTCGCGGCTCCCCTCCTATTATTAATTATATAAGATAAGATAAGACCTAGAAGCTTCAATAAATTTTACAATATCAATAACAAGAGTACTCGAGAGCTGAGCAACATAGCTCTTTGTATATATACATATATATTGATATATATTTTGGAAGCAAATGGGAAAGCACTGCATAAGGTGTAAATGGAGACTTGGCTGGACCAACCACAAAAGGTGTAAGCAGCTTGTTTGTTGCTTGAATTCTTGTCATGTTCATTGGGCAACCCTATTACCTATAATTTGGTGAACTTATTGTGTGTATATGTTTGGACCAAGAACATTTGTGTATTTGATACAATTATTATTAATATCCAAACCTTAAAAATTAGTATATTAAATCAATAGTTTTCATGAGTTATAATATAAGTGGACTTAATTAAAATATCATGTTGGAATGCATTTTACTATAAATAAAAAAAATTATAATAAATTTATGTAATCTCAATCATCTCGTGTATTGTATCTTTTTGAATCAACCCACCAGTGTGAGTCTAACTTATCTTGAATCTCACTTCTATTACAGCGATGATGCAGAAGACTATTGATAAGTTGAAACTGTACAAAATAGTACTCTATTATTAGTTATTTGCTTTGTAAGCTGGAAATTATGGTTTCAACCAATGTCACGCGTTCATTTCTAGAGGCATAGAGTAAAGGAAAATACTTGCCTCCTTTCCTGGAAGCAGAAACTCCTACTTTTCTGTCAATCACAGTTTGATATGTGTGTATAGATTTTTCTTTTTGTGATTTTCATGTATTATTTTTGCATATGTGTCAAACTGTGATTTGCATGAAGTAGGAATGTCTCCTTTCAGGGAAGGAGGGGAATAGTGTTCTAGAGTAAAAAGCTATAAAGGGGCTCATTTTGTAGTTTCCACGAGAAGTGCAAATTTTTTATTTATTTTTATAAATGTGCTTTTTTGGTTTTACTAATTTCCTCAAAGATGAAATGATACAAGAGTCAATCATATGAAACCAAGTTATTTGGAAAGAAATGGTAAAATATAACGTTCGGTGTTTAAAAAAAAGATATATAACAATTTGTTTTGGACATCTCACCAAGAAAAAAAATTAGGTAATTGAATTTTAACATTTATACTTATCTACAATTTTAAATTTTTGTTGGGGCCCTAGACCATCGCCTCGCATGCCCATGCTCAAAGACGGACCTGGTTTTGAACGGCCAACAGAGAGAGGGAGGGGGGTTTGCTCACCATGGAATTTGATTGGACCACACATAAATGATGACTCTGTATGAGCAACAGCAATATGGTTACTTACTTTGTCTCACTCTACAGTGAACACAGTAGGGTTTATTTCCCATTTCCAGCATTTCAACCACCAAATCTTGGGGGATCTTTTTTGTTTCAAAGTGTCATATAGCTAGCTAATGCATGAACACAAGAATATATAATCAATACTTTGGTGCTTGAAAACATATTTATTCAAAAGAAAAGAAAAATTAATTTAATTCGATAAAAAAGAATTGGAACAAATAAATAAATAAAATGAAAGAACACCCCACCTGCCTGTTGCTATCTTAGGGCCGGGGTTCCCCTCTCAGCTGGTCTTATCTAAAGATGCCTTTGAAGATTATATTATTCAGTGAACTTAAGTCCTTTGGGGCTTTGGTCAATCCAGATGTAAAGATGGAAACTACTTGAGCAAGCACAAAGAGAAAAGAGACACCAACAACAACAAAAACGAAGGGGCAAGGGTAGTTTTCTGTTCACTAACACCAATGGACCCCATTTGCCTTCGGCAAAGGTGACCTTAAATAGTACTAGGGCATGCACCATTACCATAAAGATTTGTTAAAAGCCATTATCTTTAGTAATAAGATGGAGGTTAAGGCTGGCATATATATCCCTAATAATGAGATGACGTTGTGGAGTGATCCAAATGAGAGATAGACGTTGTATTAACTTATTTATTGATTGATTAGTGTTTAATCACTCATATTCCTCTACGTATGAGTTCTTGAATTTCGAAATGTCGTATATGATATTTTCAAAACTTACTACAACAATACATTTAAACTATATGTAACTTATGAATTAGTTATGTATAATGTATCAACTAAAAAGAACATAAAAGCAAAAAAAGATATTGGATAAGTTGTTGAAATATTTAACTTTTAAAACTAATGGAATTTTTTTTATAAAAACGGTGGGAAGAAAATGAAAATGATTTCGAGAGGAAAAAAAAAAGCAATTAAATTATAAATTTAGTGTAAGAAAATGAGGGGCCACATTGGCACGTGCCCCGGGGCCCAACCACGGTGACTTCTCTCCCTTGATCCCAAACTTTGTTTTGTAGAACTTGAACCCTAACAATATCTTTAAAAAATCTAACATATTTAAGGGAGGGGGGTCCTAAAGATTATAAATATACTGTACTTTTGGGTGTGTTTGGTCAAACCAAGTGTAAAGATTGAAAGCACTTGAGAGAGAGAGAGAAAAAATGGAAGACATAAAAAAGTATGGGGCCAAAGTAGTTTTCTGTTCATTAAAAACCACAGAGAAAGTGATAGAGGAAATGAGATGGAGAAAGCCCAGGTCCCATTTGTCTTCAGCCATTTCCTAAAGTCTTATTTATAACATTATTATATGCAACTACAGAGGGAGATTTTTTTGGGAGGGGGGGGGGGGGGGGGGGGGGGGGGGGGGGGGGGGGTGGGGGGTGGTGGTGGTGGTGTTGTAGGGCGGCGGTGCAGAGAGATGATTTTGGGCCCACGAATTGATAATGGAAGTAGCCTTCATCCTCTCTGGACGATCTGTTGCTTCAAGCTTCAAATGGCTGCATGAATTTGCAAGTAAAGAATGATTTGAATAATTTGAACCCAAAAGTCTCAATCCAAGCTGTTGCATCATTAATTAAGGTTATGTTAAGATAAGATAAACTTGTTAAGAATCTAGATGGTTCTTAATGCCATTATATATATCTTCACCAACTAGGTCTTTGATCTAGTGATATTTGTCGCAACGTGGTTAGAGGAAGGTCTCAAATTCGACTTACATGGATGGTAATTAAGATTTAAGAATGATATATATTTGTGATGAGTTCGATACGTACTTGTTGTTAACCTCAATGTCTCATTATGGCGGTGTAGATTTGTTTTGAGTGTATTGGTTTGTTATAAAAGTTTGTAGATATGTTATCGTTTATCAAAAGGAAAAATCCAAATATCCTTTATATATGTATGTGGTTTGCATGGAAACCACATACATATATAAAAGATATTTATTCTCTTATCTGGATGTCCACACTTTATTATCGTGTGGATGCTATTGTAAACAAGCAGGAAAGCAGGGAGGGGTAATACAAAATACATGGTGTCCACACAATAATAATGTATAGATGTCCGCATAGGAGAATTTCTGTATATATATATATATATATAATTGTTTTTCTTACTTAAGCACTTTTTAAGTGTAATCTTAATTAAATATGATGCCTTGAATAAGTTTAAGGTATAACTTTGATGAGGTAGAGTCAATGCCTACGACGACAAACGGGAGATGCTAAACTTCCATTAAAGATAAACCTTAGTCAAAATTTCTGAGTTGGGACTAATGATTAGTCGAAAATCAATTCAGGAGTGAAATTGATTGATTGGTCTTTTACATTAGATATATTCTCAAAGAATTCTTCATATAATTTATTTATTATAAAAATATAAACCTCTAAACATAACCTTTTTCTTCTCTCATAATGTATATATATAGTATTTGACTCTTTAGATCAACCTCTTGTAGTTCGAGCATAAATGGTATAACAATAATAAAGGGCACGTACCAAGTAGAAAATAAACCAATGTGTGTATAAAATTAACGTGCCCATGAACCATCTTGGAATATATTTAAAGTCTTTTTCTGCATAATTATCATTATTCCTGCAAGACTCATATATATATATTAAGGGGCTTGTAGTTTAATTGATTCAGAATAATTATTCATGTACATGAGGTATTTTGTTAGAATGTGAAGGTGAAATTACCCCCTTACCAATTAGTTTTGGAGTGAGACCTCAACTTCCTTCATATTTCTCTTCTTGATATTAACAGAGGTAGCATATTCGAATTAAGCAGGTTCATCCAAAAACTAAAGTAAAGCATACTGAGTTTTTTACATGCATATCAAGAAGCTTGTAGATAAGGCAGTTAAGAATATTTACCCTTACATTCAATGTTCTAAATTTGATTCCCCATCTCTCAATATCCCTTTTATATAAGTGCGCAGAAATCCACCAATTTTCTCCATGCTAGATTTGGTCTAACCGATTTTGTTATACGTGCAATGCAGGGATAAGCATGAAGGATATACTGTGAACTTCCTTAAAATAGACGATCGAATTGCAAACATATTGGCTGTGACCTCATCTCTGTTATTTACTTGTTTGATTACAAATGGGAAATGTAAGACGTCATCTACTTCACAACTCGCAAGCAGCCTTTTCTTTTCTTTTTCTCATTTTGAGTTCAAATTTCATATACGACAGTCTCGTTGAATAAAAGAAAAATTAACAATGCGATATGAGAATATGAAAAGATTAAGGAGCATGCATCTTCAATTGTGGCAAGTGATAATGATAGACATTGTAACCACTAGTGAAGCTAGCCCCTTTTGTTTAGGGGCCAACAAAGATTTTTCTAAACAGTTGCACATAGATTTGTAAATTTTACATAAAGTTCGACGAAGCTCTTGAGCTTGGTAAATTTTATATTAAACTTCACAAAAATTTTACAGGTCTGAATGTAGCTCCACCTCTAGTTGCGAGTCATTATAATTGTATTGAGTCATTATAATTGTATTGATCCATCAAGGATTGTTTTGTTGTATTGAGTTTAGACAGTCAATACGATTAATACCAGTGTAACTTAGTTTTTTCTTACCTTTTTTGTATTGATAATTTGTTCATTGCTAAAATTACGTCATTTTAAGCCATAATTTAAATTTGTGTCCTGTAATATAAATCTTCAACGTCATATACACAATTAACATTTTTTTTTTCAATTAAAATGACCGTATACCTTTTATTTTCCATAATCTAATTAAATATGAGGCGTAAACTTCTGAATTCTTAAAATTTCAAATAAATCATATTGAAACCGAAAAATGTACGAAAATGTTGAACTTTTTTTATTTCCCTATTCCTAATTCCATAATACTTGGGACATCTATAGATTCGAATCATTGTAAATTTTGAGTTAATATGTATGCATCAAATTTAGGCATATTTTTCTTCCAAAAATTGGAACGTTGGAAGTTCGAATCCCTTATATGAGAGCTTATTTCCACAAGCCAAGTAAAATGTCCTTTATAACCTAAAATCAAAGGAAACAAAGACTAGTGTGGTGTTTGCCAAATAGTCTTCAATGTCTAAATTGGATTTATGATGTGTTTATTAATTAGGAATTCGAATTCTCATCAAGAATTGAATTCCATCTATGGAGGATTACGCAGTTTACAGGCCCAATGCGTGACATGCTTTCTTTCTGGTTTGTCCAGCATTGATGGCCTCCTTGGTTGGAGCGTTCAAATGATATGGCCTGCACCTAACTTACGTACACCTGTAATTATCTCATTGGATGTAAAATTTGTTTTCCCACACCCTACTCAATTGATAAGAAATAATTTTTTTTTTTTTAAAGTAACATTCATCTTTATAGTAAATATATCATGCTGTACATTTCGTAATTGATTTGATATGTTTTATAATCTCGAGGACAAGTACTTTTATACACTCAATCGTAATTGATTTTGCATGCAAAAAGAATAATTTAACGTCTCAATCTTAATTTGGTGTTAACTACAAAATAAGAAAGTTGATTGACATCATATCATATCTTAAGTGGAACATTATTATTAATACAGGATTAAAACTAATAGTCACAAAATATAACAATGTCATAATCATATTTCAAGTCATCCATTTTGCCGTGACACTCACAAACAAATAGTGTGTGTAAGTAAGAAATCTCATCCTGCTTGTGGTTTAAACTCTCGTTTTTATTATAATAAAAAACATGATAAATATAACAATTTGCATGCAGTCGTCGTCATCATGCAGAATTAGCAAAAGCAGCAAAACCCCGTTCAGTCTGAGCCACCATTCTCCGTTTTGGTCAGGACATGACCACGTGGCGGTCATGTCAAACATGGCCCACAACCCACGGCCTCTGCTCATGTGGATACATTCGATGGCTCTCTGCCCCATTTGCTTCATCCCTCTCCGCCTCCATCTCTCTCTCTCTCTCTCTCTCTTCTCTCTCTCTCTCTCTCATAATCTTCTTAAGTCTCTCTTTCTCTCTCTAATAATTCCGGCTATTTCTTATTTCTTTGTCAGATTCCGGCCAAACCCTTTCTTTCTCTTTATATATACCTAACCCCCCTGCCCTTCATTTTTAGGACCCTCTCTCTCTCTCTCTCTCTCAGAGTCTCACACACACACTCCAACGGCTCCAATACCATCATCTACCAGCTCCCATTATACCCTTTTACCAAATTTGCATAATTCAAAGTACTTTATGATCAAATCACAGTACGTACTTTGCTTACAGAAACCCCTCAACGTGTTGGGCATGAGCCCTAATCCCTAACCAATCTCACCACATTTTCGAAAACTAATCACTACCTACTATTCTTCACACCCGGCAAAATTCATTTCCCCTTCCAATTTCTGTGTTCGTCTCTCTAAAATTTCCAATTTTTCGACGGTGCGTGGCCAAAATCTGCTTGTGTGTTTTTGTCTGTGTGATGAACAAAGCGTTGCCGGAGATGCTGAACTGTATGAACGCCCCGGGCACCTTCCTCGCCGGGAACTGTACGGACATGACTGTGCTCGAGCGGCAGAGGGCTCGGATGAAGTGGCACCAGCAGGAGCATAATGATCCAATTCAGCTGCATCAGCAGCAGCAAGGGTACAATTTTAGCGGGAACGAGCTTAGCGGAGTATTCTCTGTTCCGATTCCGGCGGGTCAGGCTCAGGGCTTCATGGGTTTGGTGTGCGGTGACTCGGCGGTGAAACCCGACCCGTGTTCGGAAAACAGATGGGCTGAATTGGGTTATGGGTCTTGTGGGTTGGTCGGGAACAATAATGGCGCAGCAGGGTTTGAGGAGATGATTAATGGTCACAATAATAATAGTAATATTTCCAGGACTTTTAGCTGTCCACCTACTGTGGCCGCTGAGAAAAAGTCCAACGACGCCGTTTTGTCTCAGAAGATTAGCTCGCCGCCCGGGAAGGAAAGCTTTAAGAAGAGGAAGGCTGATAAGGTGCAGAGCAATAAGGTGTGCCTCTATGTTCATTTTTCTGAATTTTGCTTTTTATTTTTTGAAAAGAAGGAAAAATTATATTGGTCTCTGTAGTTTTGACTCTGTTTCATTTTTGGTGTTATGATTTACTTTTCTATTCAACATGAAGAATATAAAATTTTTGTTTCTTGACTTCTCTGTTTGTCTGCTTTAATTTGTTTCTTGACTTCTCTGTTTCTATGTTTGTGTTTAAATTGTAAAGTTTTTGGGGTTTAATTTTTTGGCAGTTTTGAGAAATTGGCTGATGCATATATTCTGTTTTTGGGATTTCTAGGCTGTAGCTGCAGAAGATGATAGCACAGAGAAAAGAATGAAAGGGTGTGCAGAGGAGGGAGACTCCAAGATCACAGAGCAAACCAGCACCAAGAACAACACAAACAACGACAGGGAATCTTCTGGTGATACTTCAAAAGACAATTCAAAAGCTTCTGAGGTTCAAAAGCCTGATTACATTCATGTCCGGGCACGGCGAGGTCAGGCCACTGATAGCCACAGCTTGGCTGAGAGGGTGAGTAGGACTAGTGGGGTTTCAGATTTTTATAAATCTTTGTCTCTTCTTTTGCAGATCCTCTTGTTCAATTGTTTATGCCAATGTTTGATTGTGATCATTCAGGTGAGGAGGGAAAAAATCAGTGAAAGAATGAAGTATCTGCAAGATTTAGTACCAGGGTGCAACAAGATCACTGGCAAGGCTGGCATGCTCGACGAAATCATCAATTATGTTCAATCTCTTCAACGACAAGTAGAGGTGACATAACATTTGATCTTTTCCCATGATTGGGTTCAAATACTTTGAAATCTTTTGCTGTTCTGTATTATTAAACGGATCCTCTTCATAATTAACAGTTCCTGTCTATGAAACTAGCTGCTGTT
Source organism: Prunus salicina (assembly GCA_020226455.1). NCBI lineage: Eukaryota > Viridiplantae > Streptophyta > Magnoliopsida > Rosales > Rosaceae > Prunus > Prunus salicina. The sequence goes on along the minus strand of CM035347.1, from coordinate 13,767,612 downwards.
AATCCGCGGCTTGACTTCAACATTGACGATTTGTTTGCGAAAGAGGTCAGAAACTTTAACTACTATAAGATCAATAAGTTTTCAAAGACTTTGAGTTTGTTATTGATTTAGTTGTCAAAAAGTATTGGCAAAGGGAACAAGATTGCTTGAATGGCTTATCACAAAAGTGTTTCTAGCAAAATTTATGTTCCTTTGCTTGAGAATTAAAGAAAGACTTTGTTTGTTCAGAACTTCTGTTACTTATAACTCTTCATTTTTCCTCAAAATCAACAGATGTTTCCTGCGTGCGCGGCCAATTTTCAGACGATTGGGATGTCATCAGAAATGATCAATTCTGCATATGTGCAGTTTAATCCAGTACAGCAAATGGTTTCATCTTGTGGCTTGGATATGGGGATAAATTCCTCTGATTTGGCGCTTCGAAGAGCCATCAGTGCTCCTGTATCGATCCCCGAAACATTTATCGACACATCCTGCTTCACTGTAATGTCTCCACACTCATGTATACATCTATTTTAGACACTATAAATTTAGCAATGTTTTGACGGTAGATCTTATATGCCCCCTGCAGCAAGCCCCTCCTACTGCAATTTGGGATGCTGATTTACAAAACCTTTTCAATGTGGAATTCCAACAAGGAAGAACAACACCCTTTCAATCGCAACCATTTACAGGTAGATAGAACTAATCTTTCTTCCTACATTCCCATACCATTGCCCATGACTCCATGTTTGTATGATAAAGAATCATTAGGTTTAAGCTGCCTCTGAATCTGATAGAGACCACACAGACCCCACAAAATGTCTAATGATTTTGCTCAGGAATTTAGTATGTCCTTTCTAATTGGACTAAATTAAAGTTTTCTAAATGAATGGTTATCTCCTTTTTCCACCTAAATAAATTAAAAGTAGAGATTTCCTTGTTTTCTTTATATGATTATGATCTTGCCTCAGCATTTTGGATAGAAAGGGGGAGCAGTTAAAGGTATGGTGCAATTTTGAGTCTGTAAACCACATAATAGCTATCATCTGTCTGGAATGGTAATGGTGTATGTCCATTATGTGAAGTCTTACTCAAGATGAAGTGGTCCCCATTTTAGAAAGTTTAGGCTGCAATTCCCTCAATCCAATAATGATGATGCTTTTGATTGTTCAGTCATATTTTCTGTTGTATTTGGAGAAGGTAAAAAAGGAAAGAAAAAAAAAAGTTACTGCTAAAGTTGACTCTAAGATTCCTCCTATCAATTTTTTTTTGCAGGGTCTATTGAAGCTAGCAATTTAAAGATGGAGATGTGAATCAAACATCATTCATTTGATTACTGGAAGAGTTTACTTGATGCCTCTGATCCAGATTATTTTTTCTTATCTAAGTACATAACATATTTATATATATATATATATATATGTTTGTATGTATACCTGCAACATAGTATGAATAAAATACAAAGACCTTCCATTGTCTACAAATCATACCATCATCACTATAGCACCAACCTATTAATAGGGAACCAAATTGGAAGCCCTAAAATAAGGTTGATGGAAAATGGAAAATGGAACCAAGCATTATGGTTGAAACCAACTTTAAGCCAATAAGGGGTAATTAGGGTTCCCTGCAATTTCCACACTACTACAAAAAAGGTCATAGACGACGGATTTTTACCATTGTCGAGATTGACAAAATACCGTCGTCTATGCTACCCAGGACTATTGTACCCATTTAAAGACGAGGGTGTGTAACCGTCATCTGCCACAATTCAAGAACCTTTTACAAGATAAAATGTACCCATCCCAATTTGAAGTGAGAGACAAATCTAGCTGTCATGGGAATGCTGAAATTGCCGTATCATACTTGTAATTGATGGGAGAGTGCAAGTTGACCCTCTGATGGATGAAGGTTCAGAGACAAGTTCAAGCAAGCACTACATGAGGGACAGTGGCCATGAGCCTACCTGTGGACCAACCCAGCTCCCTTTTGAGAAGAAGAAGAATAATAATATTTGTTGATAGAGACTCTGATAATTATGCAGAGAAAGAGTGATGATGAATAGGATGTGACCAAAATTTAAAGAAGACCAAGGAAATCAATTTGGCAAAGAAACAGGACAAAATTGCTTATCCATTCCTACTATATTCAATTGGTTAGAGTTGTTTTCATGTGCCTAGCGTAAATAATAAGGTAGCTTCCACAGAGCCCTTACATAAATTATTTTGAATTATCATTGTCAAAAATCTAAGGGTGAGATGTTACTTGATATTTTATTTAAAAGAAAAACGTGTTGATGGGTTTTCAAGAATTATAATTTGTTTCAAGTGAGGGAAAGCATTATCCCTTCTCATGTGGCTGATCCAACTCAAAGAGATGATAAAACATCTTCCTCAATTACACCAGCTAGCCTACTTGGTTCATCCTCCCTCAATAGATGGTTATCAGAACTCGAGAAGGAAAACCTAGCTACCATGTGCAACATTGCAATAACGGGTCTAAACTAGCTACACGTATCAAGAACTTAACATATAGGGTTTATTCGGTGATCTGATTTCATGATCCAAATCATTTATTTATTATATTCTCATCTAAATCGAGAATCATGTACATATCCAATTGCGACCAAAATAAATTATGAACATAATTTTACCGATAAACACGGCGAATTATTATGATAATTAAATGGTTAAACGATTATTGATTTGATATGGTATTATAGAAACACATTGTAAAATGAGGCCCATACATGCACGGTCTAAAGTTATGTCCTAAAGGCCCCCTAATTTGTCTATATGCCCAATTCAGTTGGGCAATGTAAAATATTCGCACGATGATGAATGGTGATAATTTAGACATTGAATTTATTTGGTATTCAATCTGAACGCGATAATGAATTCACAGAAACATGAAAGCTGAAACGGCCATTGCCAAAAATGATGCATGACAAGAAATTCAAGAATCGACCAATGAGAAATAATAGCGAGAAGGGGTGGGTCAGTGGACCTGGCCACATCCACAGAAATAATCTCTTTCATTTTCTTTGCTCCACTTGATGGTGAGGATTGATTTTGCCTCTTCCTTTTCTTGGGTCCACCTCAACTTTGTGTGAAAATTTTCCCTTCCAAGGAATAAAAGCTAAAACCTACAAAGATTCTTTCTGCATATTGCAAAAATTGGTGCAACTCTAAAAATTTGTTTGGAGGTAGCCAGAGCTCCTAAGTTTGTGTCTTTTTCTTGCTAAAAGAATCCAAAATGGTTACCAGATGACCCTAACAATTTATGGCTAGGTTTTGACGGGTGGCTAAGGATTACAAACTGTGAACCCTAACAAGCTGGTGAAAGAAATATCTTGCTCAAGGATGAAAATATCAGCCCTTATGCTATATCGGCCAATATCGATATTTCTAGGTATCGACACAGGGGTAAGCCTATTTCTAACCTAAATAAATCATTCAATACTCTAACACATACACACATTGCAAACTCAAAATTACAAGAATATAAGAGGCCATCTTTGAAAGTTTTTTTTATTTGGTTAAGAACTCTTGTTGAGAGTTGAAAGGTGAAAGTTCAGAATATAGAGTCTATAGACTGATAAAGGAGCTATGCATTCTGACCAATTCATCCACATAACCTTACTCACATTGTTCCATCAATTGAGATTAACAAATCAATCAGCAATGAGGCAAAACTTGGGCAACTCAAATAATCAGAGATCTTAATCAATACCTGCAGCTTAACATATACTATGAATTTTGAACATTTCATCCACATAAACAATAATGGTAAGACTTGGCCAATTGATTCTTACAACCCCTCCAAGTTCGAATTACTACATACGCAAGCTACTAAAGTACTAATAGAAATTGCACAACATTAATCAGGACAGAACTGTTCTATACATACCATGAGTTCCACTAGCTAGATCAATGACTCGTCTCCAGCTTCTGCCAATTCAAGAAACAGATATTATATGTTTCAATTCTCTAAATCCAATGAAGCTCAAGGTTCCAATCATATATAAGATGGGAAGTTATACCTTTCCCTGGAACGATTACAACAGGAGCTGATTTACAGTTGTGCATGCAATACTCGCTGACACTTCCCTGTAGTACACTGCAGAAATCCCAGAATAAATTTGAGTAAGTGATCTGTGTTTGAGAGAGAGAAAGAGGGACCTTTGAATGAAATAGTTGAAATAAATGGGAGGAAGTGGAAAGGCCGAGAGAGAGAGAGAGAGACCTTTGAATGAAGCCCCTGCCTCTGGTACCCAGGATAACAGCTGCAGGCTTTACACGCTCTGCTTCCTTGCAAATTACCTTACCTGGATCTCCTTCCACAATTCGTGCAATCGTCCTCACCTATTCCCATAGAGATTGTTCAAAATTTAAACATAAAACGATCCAAGGAAAGTAAATAATCTGAAGTTGGTTATCATGAATTTGTGTGTGATATATTCTAACACACAACTCTCATTCACGAGATTTGAACTCAAGAATTCCTCAAACAAAGGTGGAGACTAAATTCTACTAAACCAAATGGTCATTGACTATGTTGGGGTTATCCAAAATAATTGCAGTAAATTAAGCTTACGCATCAGAATGACATATTATATACCAAGTGCAGGCAAACCATGGAACTAATTCAATGCTGCAAATGACTGCACAAGGTGCCAAGTTTACTTGATGATCAAAAGTTGTATAAATGTGATTTCGTGTGCAGGTTAGGCGCTAAATTACATCATCCACAACTGATATAAAATTAGACATGGCTAATAATGTTCCAAACACAAGTTAATGCCTCAAGTGCAAACATTAATTATACTCACCATGGCAACTTCAAATGCCTCAATTGCAAGCTTCTGCATCAGGAGCTGGCTTGCATCGTAAACAATCTCGTTGTTCACACCTAAGTACCAAAATAAGAAGAGATTTGCTTAGGCTAATCGTTTACATGCTACATGAGAAAATCAAACATGAGCCCGACTGTGAGACTCACATGCATCTACATCTAAAAAAACAAACCATAAACTGGGGCACGTCTTACGGGGACCTCACCTCATGGTTGAGTGTGGCCCCGAAAAGCGGGTCCCACTTCACGAGGTCCCATGGGACTTGCCCCACCGAAGGAAGTTCTCCTATGTCATAGCATATGTCACAAAGATGATACCAAAAAAACACCCACAAAATCCTAAGATTAAAATTCATAAGGATACTAAAAAAGAAAACAGAAAACACAGAGCAAGATCAAAAAACATGTAAGTGAATGAATGAATTAACTGGAAACAGCATGAATAAGATGGATGGTATCAGCAAGCCTGCAAAAGTGAATAAGGGCCCAATCGAAAGCGTGCTTGCTGTTGGGCCCATGATCCACAGCGATGACTATGTCACGGCCACGCCTTCTCTCCACCGTCTCCCTCTCAAGCTCTGGGATCGACGCCAGCTTCACTTCTCTCCAGCTGTAAACTTCTTCTTCTTCCTTCACCACCTCCAATGACATCACAAACTGTATTTCAAATTCAAATTTCAAACAAGAGAAAGACTAATTTTCAGTGGTCTGGGTTTCTGAGGATTTTCAGATTGATGTAGGTTTTGATTGTTTTAGGGGCCTTTGAGGAGTTGGTGGTCGATGAGCCGCGGTTTTGGTGCCAGCTGATAGGGGACTACATGTGTGGGTTCCATTTCTTTGCTTGCGTAGTTGGGTTGTGTACGTGCACTTAATTTCTTTGCTACTCTTTCTCTTTTGGGTCCAATTTCTTGGGCCGCCCTTGTTTTTTTTTTCATTTTGACCAACTTTCCACTTGCAAACGTGGGTTAGCAAACGTGAGTGAATTCGTTTCCTTACATTCAAGTTTAAATTCTGTTTAGTAGAAAATTAGATTAATGTAGTTTAGATATTATCGCTTATATAAAAAAATTTTAATAACTCTCTACTAGGACTGATTTTCAAACGTATATTTACATCGGAATAAGGGGATTTCAATTCCAATACAAAAATTTATGAATGAAAATTATATTCCAATTCCGAAAAAATTGTTGAGATTCAGATGGCTTTTAATGTATTTTGGTTTGAGTTTAGGTAAATGCTTGCTTGTAAAATAGAATGTTAGCTTTCTATCACCCTCGCACATATGGTTGAACTCCGAAAAATGGGTTTAGGTTTGGGGCCAAGAGCAACCCAAAACCTCCATCCAATCCAACCCACAGAATAAGCCATGAATATTTTGAGGCTTTGGTCCACTAAGCCTGTCGGCGTTGCTAGAATTGCAAGGATGCACGTTGCACATGCTCTTAGTGGTTAGCCCGTATTGTAGCGATTCGAAGCTTGTATCAGTGAAGGACGTGAAACCCAATTACATCTTTCTCGTAGAAGATTTCCATTAGAACTTAAATTTAGCATGACAATTGATTAAATTCTGTTCACAATTTGATTTGAACACTAACCTCATCATATTCATAATTCATCAAACACATTTCCAAGTTCAATCAGCAAAACGCCGTTACGATTTCTGCTTGCCCCAATTGGGTTATCACCCAAAAAAAATAAACACAAACAAAAAAACGAATTTTTTTTAAAAAGAAAGTAGGGAAGTTTGAGCTCAGAGGCAAAACTGAAACTTGAAAAAAAACTTCAAATAAAAAGAAAACGAACAGAAAGTATAAAATGAAGGAACGGGTGCTCAGAAAGATTATGAATGGATGAGATAGTTTCTCCTCATATTAATATCAGATTAACGAGATTATATATTTCTCATCATCATCGCACCTGCCTTCCCCAACATTAAAACAAAACTATACAATTACAGACAGACGCACACAAACACAGAGATTAGGGTTTGTGGTCACTTGGACAGAGCAGGAGAGGTAGGGGAAGAAGAAGAGGGATAGGCTGCAGGATTAGGTTTTCCGTATTTATAGCCAAGAGAAAGAGAGAACAATACCCTTCCATCGGGGCCCAACTAGGATTTTTTGAATCCAAAGGCCCAACAAGGAATTGGAAATAGGACCATTCTTTCAATTCTTGATTTCTTTTGGGCCTATTTGAGCTGGACTTGTTTTACCAACAAAGGCTTATGATGTTCAAGTGTCATTTCTCGTTATGGCCCAATGAGACTGTAACGAGGGGTTACAATGGGGGGTCCTTGTATTCATCTGAAATTCGAAGCTCGACCAACATACGTGGATAAAAGGATGATTTATAGTTGAAGTATGCTAGAAACGCAAATGTAAGTTTTAGTTCCATTATGTTCTCAACATCTAGTTTTTTCAATAAGGATGCTCTGACTGTCTCCATACTCCATAGCTATGTAGTAGGCTTTTTATTTTATTTTTTATGGAGATCTTTGTTCCATTAGAGTAGTTCCACCGAGGCCACTGAGCCTCGGGCTGGGGGAAAAAAAACCAAAAACTTGTTTCTAGCGGACAGCCCAAGCAAAGGGCAAGAGATGGGGCCTACCAAGTCGGGCTGGCCCGAAGGCGAGTTCAGCCCGAGGGCCAAAACGCGGGCTATGACGTCATCTGTGCTACAGTACCCCCCCACGTGCTACAGTGTTTGCTACAGTGCCCCCGCTACAGTGCCCCCTTACCAATTTATTTTTTCTGTTGCCACGTGTCATCGTCTGGGCTCTCCGATATGTTTTTTTCCCTCCAATCCAACGACAACCAATTTTTTTGCAATAAAATACTCGAAAAAATTCAGAAATTTTTTTAAAAAATACCCAAAAATTAATGAATTTTTTCCTATAAATACCAGCTTTTTTTTTTTAATTTATCTGAAATTTGAAATTGAAAATTTTATCTGATTATGAGATACGAATAGTATTGACACGTAGGAACCCGAAAAATCTTATCCGAAAATATTATCTAAATTAATTATTGAGGTAAAAAAATTTGTGAAAAAGACAAAAAAATGAATAGTAACAGCCCTTAGCCATGGCAATGGGTGGAAACACAAAATACTATTTGCAAGGGCAGCCACTATTCATGTGAATAGTAACTACCGTAAGTCCCCCCTTGCCATAGCTAAGGGGGAATTGGTGGAATTGCTCTTACAATTTATTTGTTCATGCACTCAGCCATCTCATTTTTGAAGTTGAAATCCACAAACAAAGCATCAATATTTATCTCATATATTCAATCTGCAGTCCATCAATTATTGTGTAAGTGCAAGATTTAGTCCTTGGTTGGTATCAATGTCACCCAGACGCAGATAGCTTGGTTGGTATCATGGAAGTAGAAAGAAGAGTTGAGCCAATCAGGATCCATATTGTGCAAGTCAAATTTGTGAACCCCCCTCCAAACCTCCCAAAGACCGTCTATATTTGCGTGGTGTGCGTAGAACGTAGGGTCCCGAGCTGCTGAGTAGAATGCTCCCATGTCTTCCCTTTTAGGCTGGAAATTGCTGCCAACCCATTTATGCATTGTGTTGTGAGGGGCACACTCTACGGTCCCTGGTCCATCACAAACACCTCCCCCACCCGCCTTATAGGGGCATCCCATGAACAGCTCTGGCTTCTTTGCACCGGATACAACCTGCTTATACATCAATGCCAGGTTCAAATGAATCTGTTCCTCAGGTTCAATATCATTGTCTTCAAGGAAGTTCAAATCGCAAACTTTTGGTGGAAAGTGCGAAAAATCACGCTGATCATTGAAAAAAGGCTCATTCATGTACCACCCAGGAAGTGTCATTGCATTGCATCAGCGGATTCCCAATTCCAAAATGGCAGAGCAAATGCGTCATCCCCAATGAGGCTTCCGATTATTCGTTCGTGGAAATGGAGCATCATGCGGTGCCAAGGGAAGAAAAACAATGTCCTATGGATATCAATAGAAAGATTGGAATGTGGATGGTCATAAGCACCGGTGCAATAGAGACAATATATTGGCTTGACGACTAAAACTCCGAGGGTCACTGTCTGGCAAGGACTTCATGATGGCTAAGGCCCTTTTGTACTTAGCAATATAATCATCATCAACATGATGGGCAGGCCTTCGAACTCACAAAGGAGTAGAAGGATCCGGAAATTGAAAATCAATGATGACCTCTTCTCCTTCACTTTCTGGAGGGCAGCAATGGACAAGGAGATCAGGCCTACCATAAGATGAGTGGCAACTAGATAAGTTGGGACTCACAGACAGCTCCTGAATGTGATCTCCATTGACCTTGTAGTTTCCAGAAGGTTATATTGAGTCATCTCCTCCTAATATGCCTAAGATTTTGTCCACAAATTCCCTACAAACATTAGAGGCCATAAGTCGTATGGCCAATGCCAGAAGGGCTGGGCATTTGGACCCAAAACCCGGCCAACCCGCCCAAACTAACTCGATCGGGTCGGGTCGGGTTGGTTTGGTTTTTTGTTTGGTTTTGGATATTCGGTTTCTGGACCCAAACCAACCCAATGCTTTTGGTTTGGGTATCGGGGCCCAAAAACTAAACCCACGGTTTACCCAACCCAACTCGATTAGTTTTATTATATTTTAATATTTATTTTAATATACACGTGTAAGTCATTCCTTGGTGGGTTATTACATTTCTCATACACCATCCACCATTGGATACTCCCCAACTAAACAAATACCCAAGCAACCTAGCTTATGCCCATTTAACCCAAACCAACCCAAACCGAACCATAAAGTTCGGGTACCCGAAGTGTTCGGTTTTTCACTTGCGTGGTTCGGGTTCAGGTTGGAAAAAAGCACACCGAAGGATTCGGTTCGGTGTTCGGGTTGGGTCTAAAACCGAACCAACCCAACCCGAGCTCAGCCCTACCAGAGAATGATGATCAGAACAGTGCTTTGTTTAATTACATGATGGAACATAGATTAAATTAGATTAAGGATTAATGACATTTTACTCCCTTCAAGTTTGAGGGCATTATTAACATGGGCCACGAGGTTTTAATTTAATCAATTTGCACCCTAATGTTTAAAATTCAACCAATTTACACCCTCCGTTAGTACTTAGTTTGACTGTTTGAGGATCTTCAGTTAAATTAACAATGGACTTTGTCATTTATGTTACAAATAAAGCTACCATTTGTTCTATTTGACCAAACTAGGTTGTACAGCTGCAAACAGCTACTACAGAAAGAATCAAAGAAACAAAATCCCTCAAAACAGGCTACAAACAGAGGTTTCCTGAATTCCTATGTTTTTATTGTCTAGGCTCCATTTCAGTGGTTATAAATGAACAACTAATGGTGATTATCAAAAGGCTAGAATCCAAATAGTAAAAGCAGATTGCAAATGCATACCATACCATGGTTTATTAGGATTCTGCAGGATTAGAAGAGTCAAAGGCACTACAGCAAATATGAATATCAAGGTTATAGCAAAACCCCATTTCTTTGCTTCCATGGCTTGCCAAGTTCCCAAACAGCTACACAAATTTGCCACCAGCTAGCAAATCTAACACTGCCCCTCTCTCTCAACCTGCACCCAGAAATGAGTTATAACAAAGATAAATGCAGACTTCTGCAATAAACTAATATTGAAAAACCTTGTATCATAAAAAATACCCAACAGTTAATGTGCACTGTCTCTATGCATATGATGAATGACTGAGTGCATGAACAAATGAATTGTAATGGAACAAAGAGGACCAGCAGCCTTCTCACCTTTATGAGTCTCCTCTTGAAATGTCTTTGCTCCCAGTCCTGACTGCTGATGAGGCCTTGGAAATGAAAATGCTACAAAAATTATATTATTATGGCACATTGTGTACCGTCTCTTTAACAAATGTGAGAATTACTTGTGTTTGTGGACCCTATCCTTAGTAAAGAGCTTACACAATGTAATACAATAATATGATTTCTCTAATATTTACCGGCTGAAAAATACAACCATGCCAGTTGCATTCTTTAATTTCTTTGAGGCATTTTATCGAGCACGTTACCCACCTTAAGGAAAATGCAAGTGAATATAGTGTATCCATTGGATAGTTAATGGTTCCCGCCAGTGGGCAGGACGGTGAGATAGGTTTCGAATATACATCCATTACATATATTTTTTTTCGGATACACGATTACATTTCTCTTTTGATATCTTAGTGAAACAAGCAAGACAATGCATGGCAATGCAAAAATCCAAAAATACTAAATGCATGAAAAGTGTTAACATGGCTTAATTTATGTCACACCACATGTATACTTACTTTAGTGTTAGGGCCCAATTTCTAAAGTTAAGTCACATTTTCCTATAAAAACAAAAAATAGTTAAGTCACATTTCCCAAAACAAAAAAAAAAATCTACGTGGTATCTGTTTATGGGGCCCACTGGCCTAAGTGACTTAAAAGCCTATATCTTATCAAATAAAAAGCAAAGTAAGATTGTAGCCTTAAGGCCTCATCTAAGGGTAATATATAAGGTTTTCACTATAGAATTTTTGCAACATGATTTAGTCTAATAGAAAAATTACTTTTATTTGCAAACCAGTAATAAAAAATAAAAAAAGGAAAATAGTATAGCCTCAAGATCATCCAAGAAGAAGATAGTGAAAATCAATTGACCAAACCAAGATATTTTTCAATTTACCCCTACAAGCACCTAATCAAATTGAACAAATAAAGTTACTCTAGCTTTTGGTGATCAATACCATTTTTAGATGGCATTGCAAAGCTTTTGTCCTCAATAAGCAGTGACTACCAGATATTGACTAAACAATTGGACCCAAAGCTTAGAAGCAAGGTTTTTCTTGTTTTCCCTTACCATATCATTAAAGAATTTTGAATTTTAAATAGATAAATGAAAGTTTTTGCTCATAAGATTTCATTTTTCTAATGACCGAGATTGACAATTTAGCAACATAATGTGCTAGGCTGCTTCACGACAGAAAATAAGCTATTCAAATAGAGATTATAGTATTTGAAATGAAATGAAACCTTCATTTCATAATCTTTCTAACAAAACTCTAAACACTAAATGCTAAATCCAGTTTTAAACAAACAAATCCAGATACGATGTCAACAATAGTACGCCAAAAAAGAAAAAAAAAAAGGCCCAACGTGTATATGTGAACAGAAAAAAACGCTTGATGCCAACCATTTTCCTTGAAGGTAAAGTTGAGAGATCCACATTTAGGTTTCAAGTAGCTCTCTTGATTATACCTGCATTTTCCTAAACAATAAAAAATACAAGATTAAGTTCTTCAGCTACTCTGTTTGCCTTTTCAAGTTGGCTTTACACTAAAAGTCCCCATCGGTATTTTGCTTCAAAGCTTTCATGTACAACCTCTACAGCCTCTACCTAATGTTGACAACACCAACTCCATCTAACATAAACAAACTGATGGTTTATTTTAGATTTTGGGCACAGCCATATAAAACCATTAGAACCTGACTTGCTACCATGTCTCATCCCTACAAACTTGCCAGTGTATAGAAACGATTCGGTCACAAAAAATGGCAAAAACCAACAGTTTCTGCTGGGGTTCTTCTGCACTTCTCTTCTTATGCTTAGTTGGGTTCTTTTCCACTCCGGCTAAAGCCGCTTTGAAGACATACCAATTCGATGTGAGCATTTCAAAATGGCAGACTTAAATTGCATGCATTTTATATATCTGGTTATTATTTATCTGTTCCAAAAATTATTTCAGGTTCAAGTGAAGAATGTGAGCAGGTTGTGCCATGCTAAGCCAATTGTTACGGTAAATGGGATGTTCCCTGGACCTACAGTTTATGCTAGAGAAGGAGATACACTTCTTGTCAATGTTACCAACCATGCACAATACAATATGTCAATTCATTGGTAGGAAATTTATATTTGAATTCATATGATTATGCAAGCATAAAATTAAAATGAACATTTGAGTTTATTAATGTCACATTTTGATTGAATTTTGCAGGCATGGATTAAAGCAATATAGAAATGGGTGGGCAGATGGGCCTGCCTATATCACCCAATGTCCTATCAAGACAGGACATAGTTACACCTACAATATCACTATAACAGGGCAAAGAGGAACTCTATGGTGGCATGCACATATTTTCTGGCTAAGAGCCACTGTGTATGGAGCAATTGTCATCTTGCCTAAACAAGGGACTGGTTTTCCATTTCCTCAGCCATACAAGGAGGCTAATATTGTCTTAGGTGAGTTGGTGCAACTATAAGATTTGTAACTATGTACAGAATTTTTTTAGAGTTTATGCAGAAAATGATTGTATTGTTTCTTGTGAATGGTGTAGGAGAATGGTGGAATAATGACGTCGAAGAGGTTGTTAAACAAGGAAACAAACTGGGATTGCCACCAAATATGTCAGATGCACACACCATCAATGGGAAGCCAGGGCCTCTCTTTCCATGTTCTGAAAAACGTAAGCCACTGCCTTCTGTAGAAAAGTTCTTGCCTACAATGAGTTTATACAATGCACATGGTGGACGTGCAACTAGCGAGAACTTTTCCCATCTATGACACTAGATGTTCTGAGACCACTTTTGTTTTATGGCACTGCCATTTGGACATGAAATTTGAGACTTTGCATTCTCATCCTTTCTTGTTTTTGCTATCTCAGATACCTATGCATTGGAGGTTGAACAGGGAAAGACATACCTGCTACGAATCATCAATGCTGCACTCAATGATGAGCTATTCTTTGCCATTGCTGGTCACAAATTGACAGTGGTAGAAATTGATGCAGTCTACACCAAACCATTCACATCTCAAGCAATACTAATTGCACCAGGCCAGACCACGAATGTTCTCGTTCAAGCCAACCAAGGGCCCGGAAGATATTTCATGGCGGCTAGGCCATTCATGGACGTACCAGTTTCCATTGACAACAAAACTGCCACTGGAATACTGCAGTACAAAGGCATCCCAAATAGTGTGCAGCCAGTTCTTCCCCAACTTCCGGCACTCAATGACACAGCTTTTGCATTGAGCTTCAATGCCAAGCTAAGAAGTTTAAACACAGCACAGTTCCCGGCCAGTGTACCTCTTAAAGTTGATCGACATCTCTTTTACACGATTGGGTTGGGAATTAACCAATGCACCACTTGCCTCAATGGAACACAGCTCACTGCTTCTTTAAACAATATCACATTTGTGATGCCCAAAATTGGGCTGCTTCAAGCTCATTATTTCAACACCAAGGGAGTATTTACCATAGATTTCCCAGACCGCCCTCCAACACCTTTCAATTACACTGGTGCACCACTCAATGCCAACCTTGGCACTAAAATAGGCACCCGGCTTAGCAAACTTGCCTTCAATTCAACAGTTGAGTTGGTGCTACAAGACACCAATCTTCTCACAGTGGAGTCCCATCCTTTCCACCTTCATGGTTACAATTTCTTTGTTGTTGGGACCGGAGTTGGGAACTTCGACCCCAAAAACGACCCAGCAAAGTATAACTTGGTGGATCCTCCCGAAAGAAACACAATTGGAGTTCCTACCGGTGGTTGGGTTGCCATAAGGTTCAGGGCTGATAATCCAGGTAAACACATCAGACTAACCAAATAGCATGCTACATTAAACTTCAAAGTTACTAATTAAGCAAGAATAATATCTCTTATTTTTTTAGATATTTCACAAATATTTTTGAACGGTATTTGATCATCTTTAGGTGTCTGGTTCATGCACTGTCATTTGGAGCTCCATACCAGCTGGGGTTTTGTTGAACCAGAAAAACTCACACCAGCTAGTTCACAATCAAATAGAGCAAACACCACAGCAAGCACACAGATAACAGCCAAGGAAAATCAAGCAAGAAGCTTCTGCTCATCTCACACACAAAACTGAAAAATGAAAAACGGAGAGACAGCAAAAAAACAGAATGGAATGGGAGAACAAAGTTTCTGCATTAACCACACTTAGACAAAATACACAGCTCCCTCTGCATATATTCGGCAGCAGACACCCGTGGGAGACAAGATAGAGACAGCACAACCAATTAGAGATGGTGTGCTACAAAGCAAGAGAAAGCTGTCTACAGCTTTGAAAAGTCCAAAACGGGAGCATGCTAGAGAAATAAAAACAAATAGGCACAAAGAAAATATCCTGTTGCTTTTACTAGGATACAATAAAATATTAATAGCTTGGTTTAACTTCCAACAGGTTTGAAGACTGCATTCGTGGTGGAAAATGGGAAAGACTCAGATCACTCTATCTTGCCTCCACCGACAGACCTTCCACCTTGTTAGTTCCTCGAACCGCAATGGAGTACTTCTTGAGGAACACAAACCATTGTTTGTTTGAGCCTTTTGGCTGATAATTACTTGCAAACAATCCTGCAAAATGCAGGAGTTGTGAAAGCAAAATTCTTGTTTAAGATCCAATAAAAAGGTGTAATGTGTATCGGATTATTCTAAATGCTAATTTAAACCCTTTTTCATGCAACAAATTTCTGGGATGACATTGGCCCCAAATTTTTAGGTTTAATCTACCAGAGCTTAAAAAGACCTGCATTAAACATATCTGAGGAATAATTCTAACAAGCTGAAGCTCTGATAACAAAAGAGCAAAATAGTTCTGCATTCTAGATGACAAATGTAATGAAAGCAACCATTGATTCCGCCAGCCAGTATAGTCAACTCCAGTATATTATTCACAGACCAAAACTCCACTACAGCACAACAATAACAGCCACATCCAGGATGAACTTTGATCTCTACGATTTCAAGAAGCTAAGATGGAAATCAGGCATACCAACAACACAATGAACAACAAAGCCCCAATCCAACATACCCATCTTCCTCTTCTCTGCTTCATCTGAGCAGAATAAAGAGCATTGGCTCCACCATGAATGTAAGCTTCAGCATCAGCCACATTCTGTTCAATATCATCCATTTGTTCCCCTTGCTTTACAACCATCACTGCCATGTCCAGGAAAACTTGATGGAGTTCTGTCAAGCTTCTCTGCAAGTCCTTCAAGGCCTCACGCCTTTCCTGATTCTCCATTGCCAGCTCAGCCTTCTCCTCAAAAACTTTGACTTTCCCATTTACTGTCCAAAATCATCTATCAATCACTTCCTCACTTGCTTCCTCTCCTGTGGCATTATAATACCTCCTCTCGAGACTTTCTTTGTGCTCTTGAACGATCTGTTCTCTCAAGGACTGAAAATCATTCATCATATCTCTCAGCTTAATTCTCAAACCAGTAGTCACCCAAATCCTCATTCGATCAACAGGGCTGCCTTCGTTGTACTCAACTGATATTCATTTCGATTAGCCACATGCGGTCAAGCGACTCCAATCTTGCTATGCCTTTTGCTTTCCCCACAATAGCAACCACGTCAGCCCTCAAAGAACTTTAGTAGTGTGAGTAAACTTGGTTTCTTCATTCGGGTCCTGAAGATCAAGAAGAAGGTTTGTGAGGTTCTGTTCCATATCAGCCTTGATTGCGGTCACTTGTTGAGGTTCTGTTCATCAGCAGGGCCAAGTTTGCCCATTTCGAGGTCGGTTCCGATTCAAGGTCTTTCATGGCCTGTTTCTTGAGGTCCACGTAACTGAGGAATGACTTAGTCATTAGATCATTCATCTTTGAGGCAATAACCAAATACCCACCTGAAAGAAACCTTCAGTTGCTTAAACACATTCAGCTTTACAACTGTTTGGTTGCTAAGAAAATATCTTCCATAAAAAAACAAAGCAATTCAGTAATTTACTTGAGTATGGAAAAACAAAAACAGAAAAAGGAGGAGGAGGAAAAATATGAAAAACGAAATTGAAAAAATTGAAAAAAGAAACCCTGACTCTGAGAATTTTGGCGAGTGAAGATTCAGGATCGACGAAATAACAATAATAGGAAAAGCAATTGAACATAACCAAAACCAATCTCCTTTTATTCAATTCAATTTGGTTTCTTTACAAAAATTTTAATTTTAATTTTAAAATAATAAAGTACCAAAACTGCTCAGGCCAACCAAATTTTCTTTCAAATTAAAACAAAATAAGAAAAAGACAAAAAAGAGTTTCCATGTTTCATCTGGAATTCTATTTCCTTACGCAGGAAGGAAACTAAAAAGAAACCCTAAACCGACGCTCCCTATAAATACAATTCAGATTACGCACAAACAACGTCACTTGATTTCTCTTTCTCTTCTTAATTAGTATCACCAAGCAAGCAAGCAATTCTCTTCTTAATTAGCAGCAGCAAGCAAGCAATGGCACATCATCATAATGTGCCGTTAGGTTTCCGTTTCCAGCCCACTGATCAAGAGATTGTGGGTTCCTTTCTCCACACTTTGTTGGTTGAGAGAAAGCCTTTGATGCCGCCGTACAGCAACTTCATCCGTGCCTGCGATTTCTTCGGCAAAAAGTTAGAGCCTTCGGAGATTTGGAACAAGTACGGAGGGCCTCAACTTGTCGATCAAGACTTGTATTTCCTTTCCGGGCTCAAGAAGTTAACCCCGAAACGCATGGATCGTAGCATTGGCAACGGCGGTACCTGGAGTGAAACTGAATCCTTCAAACTCATTGAGGACGACAATGGAAACCAGAACCCCATTGGCCGAAAACGAAAATTCCGCTATGAGAATAAAGGGTCTGAGGAGCACACGTGGTGGTTACTGGATGAATATAGTCTTTTTGTTGGTCCCAAGAATGACTACAATGATCGTAGTTATGATTTCGATTTTGTTATTTGCCGGATGAGGAAGAATGATAGGGCCTCGAGTAAGGAAATAAATTTAAAGCGTTCATCACAAGATCAAGTACAAAAGAAGAGGAGCACGAACAAAAAGATGAAAAAAGATCATCAAATGGGATCAACGGAAGAATCATCATCGCATGTACAACAAGGCTACTCTTCTAGTATAACTGGTGGTGAACTTGTGGTCTCTGATGATAATGTTGATACGATTGATCTGACATTCTTCGAGGACAATCCTATCTTCAACATTGAACAAATACTTTGTGAAACCAAAATAGAGGATGCTTGCAGCCCAAGTAACTCTGAGAATGTCGACAGCAGCTACTGTAAGTGGACTGAATCACAGAGGCGGCCCATGGGGTGTGCGACCGCACAGGGCCCCCAAAATTTAGGGGCCTCCAAATTTTTCCAAATCAACCCATTAAATTAACTAAAACATGAAAATAAAAGTGAAATATTAAATATCACCCCACAACACCACATGCAAGGCACCAAAACCAAAATTGAATTGAATATTAATTATCAACAAATTCTACGACTTAGAGAGTAGAGGCCCTAATTTAATTCATTCTCCTCTTCCTAACTCTTACGCTGTAACTCTACTTTTTATTTATTTATTATGGTTTGAAACCTGTGTTTTCCTCTTCCCAACTCTCAAACTGCAAAACCATTCTAATATTCTTCTCTCTTTCAGTAAGTCTTTCTCACTCTCCTCCATCAAAATAAAGTCATTTCTCTTCAGTATTAGTGTACCACCCTCTTCCATCAATTTTTGGATTGTAAAAACCCAAGCTTTAGCCCTTTCCCCAAAATCACAGTTCTTTTCTCCCTCCCTTATTCACATGAGAATTCACCAAGCATTGAAATTGGAAAATCAATTTATCAGCTCTATGATATGGAAGGGTGACTAAAAAAAAAATTATGGGAAGCTCTTTCCGAATGTGTTCTTCCCGTGTCAGAAATTTTTGTTTCTATATGGATTTTTTTTTCCTACTTGTATATATAGGGTCTCGACATCCATGTTTGCACAGGGCCTCCAAAATCAATGGACCGGCTCTGCTGAATCATATATGGAAGAGCTCATGGCTTGTATCTAAGATATTAATTCTACAAGTGATAGTTGTAGATGAATATATTTGTACCACGATTTTGATCGGCTTTAGTTTCTCATCTTAGTAGATACAAAGTTTCTTTATTTGTCTCTTTTTTCTGTTTCTTTTTTTTTTCTTTTTTTGTTTTTGTTTTTGTTTAGATAAAAGTACTGAATATATTTGTCCAGTAAATTTACTCTAAATTAGTTAATTTGATCAAAAATTGGAGCTGCTCTCTTGAATTTTCCTTCCTAATTTTTTGTATGTTTAGATTTTCCTTTTGGTTTGCACAAAAGAAAAGGGTATGCCGACAAAGAATTAGCAACGCAGCACCATCTTCCATTCTCATAAATTAATTCCTCTGCATAAATACACCAGATGAAATGAAATGCGATATAAACTTAAAAGCATCATTTTGAAGTTATGAAGGGATAAGGCTTAACCCCGATGATCTAAACTTAAAAGCAAGAAACCAAACTGAACAAGCCAAACCAAGTCTGTCAAAATCTATCTTAATATTTTTTTTTTGTTTTTTTGATAAACGACCTATCTTGAAACTGAGTTTGGTTTCGAAAATATTGCTTAAACATTACTAGGAGAAATCTCTACGAGTAATAAAAGCCTAAGTTTGAGGTCAGGTGGAATTGAACAAATCAATAGTTTTTCAACCAAAATGCCAGAGTAAATTTCATGCTTACAAATATATCCAGCAACTCTTTTACTCCTCTCTTGTGAGACTTATCATGCAATTTTACAAAATCAACATAAAATTATGTTTGGAACCATTTACTAAGCTTTCTGGAACCTTTCTTTTCACCAACAGTTTGGACAGAGCTCCATTGCGAGTACTTGGATCTATATTCTTCAATCAGTGTGTCGAGTTTGTCGGTAACATCCCGCCTAATGGGCCCTTATTCTTCTTTGGCCTCTTTCTCCTCGTCACACTCTCTCCCGCCTCTACCTCTTTCTGCTCCTGCAGCTTCCTCTTATTAGGTTGCACATTTGTCTTTCTCAGAGGTTTTGATTTTTGCGCATCAATGGCCACGGTTTCACCTTCGGATGATCGTCCACCACCAGCCTTCCTGCCATCTTCATGATTGTTTGGTCCACATTTTTGAGCCTTCCGCCTTCTCTGTTGTTGAGTGTCCTGATACCTTTGATGAGATCTTTTTTTACAAATTTATAAATAAACTCAATCCTAGACATGAATTTATAAAAAAAACTCAACACTATTTAAAACATAAACACACCCAAAATCAACCCAAAAATCAACAATTGTATATTTTTTGGGTGTGTTTATAAATGGGTTTTGAGTGTGTTTAATAAATGGGTTTTAGGTGTGTTTATAAAGTGTTTTTCATGTTGGGTTTTTTTTATAATTTCAGCCCCTATTTTGGGTGTATTAGTGAAACTCCCATCTTTTTTTCCTTTACAGATGGACCATTTTTCTGCCTCTTAGAACCTCTCTGTCTTTCTGTGGCAGCTCCATCACTAAACTTATTTTCGACTTCATCTTCTTTATTTGGTACTGAATCATCCAATTTTCGCTACTCCCCTTTTTGTTTCGAGTTTTTGGACTTCTTGCTTGGATGAGTATCTGGTCAATTTGAGCCTTCATTTTGATGCACGTTTTCCGGATTACGATGAGCTGCAAGCTGCTGTGCTTGTATCTTAGCATTTCGTATATTCAATTTTTTAACATTCTCAAATGCAAACTCCACAATTGGGCGATGTTCAGGACCAAAAGTTTCTGCAAGTTACATCACCTTAAATTATAATACAATGGAGTTAATGCATTTGAATATATATATATTTCCAACATAATAAGACTGAAATTGAGACTGTAGTTTAGAGATTACCAATAATCAGCGTCATATGTCAATATGGATATTAGACTTTTGAGGAATTAAGTTACCAGGATTGTTGTTCAAAACTCTCAGGGCCACAAGTGCATGCTGATGCTCTGTAAACTCAACGAAAGCAGCTTCACAAGAGAAATTCTTTGCAACAAGCTTTCCTTTCTTCACATCCTCCAAGAACTTTATCTGCATGAACAATATCAATTACAAATAAGAGAAAGTTGCATACAAATATACCCAAAAAAAGCCTCAAAGATGAGAACCATAAAACAAGAAAAGTCTATAAGCTTTTTTTTTTATATAAAAATTTTGCTAAGAGAAAAGTAGTTGAACTAAAATGCAAATACACGTTACAGGGACCAAAAATTGAAGGATTAAATTACAAATGATTGTATTAAAGCTCATTATTTCAACACCAAGGGAGTATTTACCACAGATTTCCCAGACCGCCCTCCAACACCTTTCAATTACACTGGTGCACCACTCACTGCCAGCCTTGGCACTAAACTAGGCACCCGGCTTAGCAAACTTGCCTTCTATTCAACAGTTGAGTTGGTGCTACAAGACACCAATCTTCTCACAGTGGAGTCTCATCCCTTCCACCTTCATGGTTACAATTTCTTTGTTGTTGGGACCGGAGTTGGAAACTTCGACCCCAAAAACAACCTAGCAAAGTATGACTTGGTGGATCCTCCCGAAAGAAACCCAATTGGAGTTCCTACCGGTGGTTGGGTTGCCATAAGGTTCAGGGCTGATAATCCAGGTAAACAAATCAAACTAACCAAATAGCATGCTACATTATACTTCAAAGTTACTAATTAAGCAAGAATAATATCTCTTATTTTTTTCGATATTTCACTAATATTTTGAACGTATTTGATCATCTTTAGGTGTCTGGTTCATGCACTGTCATTTGGAGCTCCATACCGGCTGGGGTTTGAAGACTGCATTCGTGGTGGAAAGTGGGAAAGACTCAGATCACTCCATCTTGCCTCCACCTACAGACTTTCCACCTTCTTAGTCCCTCGAACAGCAGTGGAGTACTTCTTGAGGAACACAAACCATTGTTTGTTTTGAGCCTTTTGGCTGACAATTTCTTGCAAACACTCCTACAAAATGCAGGAGTTGTGCAAGCAAAATTCTTGTTTAAGACCCAATAAAAAGGGTGTAATGTGTATTGAATTCTTTTAAATGCTAATTTAAACCCTGTTTCTTGCAACAAATTTCTGGGATGACATTGGCCCCAAGTTTTTAGGTTTAATCTCCCAGAGAGATATCAGTCTTTATGGAAGAGTAACCCATATGAATAATTCTAACAAGCTGAAGCTCTGATAACACAAAAGCAAAAATAGTTCAGATCACACATAGGGCCTAAGCCATGCATATCAGGCTTCAAAATTCAAAGCATTCAAAAAAGAGAATCTCTGTTCCCAAAAATCCAAACTATAGGAAGAAAGAGATGGGGAAAGATGAAGAGATATAATCAAACATATTAAACCTATAAAGGAAACAAAAATCACCAAAATTCATCCTACATGACAAATGTAATGAAAGTAATGGTTCAATCCATCTGCCATTATAGTCAACAATCACAGCCAAATTCAAGATGAACTTTGATCTCAAAAATTTCAACAAGCTAAGGTGGAAATCAGGCTTGATTGCAGTCACTTTTCAGAAAAATGTGTGAGGTTCTTTTGAGGCCCAGTTTTGATTCAAGGTCTATCGTGGCCTGTTTGATAGCCGAGAAGAAATTTGCTTGAGTTCCCTGAAAACCATAGTAATTCAACGTTATAAGACCTTATATACTGTATAATATATACTGACAATATATATGAAGCAATAAAAATCAATAGAACAGAGCTCAGGAATATGTCTTTGCATTCTTAACCAGACTCATGCACTCACTAATCTGGCCCAAGAAAAATAAGGTCAAATATTCATAATGTTCCTTTCAAACACTTAGAGACCTAACTATATGGCAAGGGTGGCTATATGGCGATCAATACCATTTTTAGATGGCATTGCAAGCTTTTGTCCTCAGTAAGCAGTATAACAACCAGATATTGAATAGACAATTGGTCCCAGAGCTTAGAAGCAAGGTTCTTCTTGTTTTGCGTACTATATTATTAAGGATTTTAGAATTTTAAATAGACAAATGAAACTTTTACATCCGTCGTGTAAAAATGGTACGTACCACTCTAGGAAAAACCCTTCTGCTTGTTATGTCCATCTTACACTAGGTTATGTGGGAGCCATCATTTATTTATTTATTTTATTAATCGGGGAGGGAGGATTTGAATTTGAGACATCAGCCAACATTGGGAAGAAATGTACCACTATATCAAGAGCTAGTTGGTATGTGGTAGCCATCTTTTATAGTGGATTTCACTTGTGTTCTGAGTGCTCCCAAAATATCTTATTGCCTATGTTCAAACGAAGGTAAAGAACAGTGTCAAACTAGTTCACATTTAAATTAAAAGCTTTCAAATACTATTAAAAAAATGAAAAGCTTTCAAATTTTGACCAATTACTTTAATTTTCTAAAAATCAACAGGAGAGTGTGATCTTGGGAACTGTTCTGATATATGGAAGAGAAATACCACTAGACTTAATATGTCGAAATTCAACAAGGGCAACAATCCAATTTCACATATATTTGACATTTATGTTGCCTATTAGGTTAAAGATTTCATCTAACCAATGATCAAGACTGAGAGTCTAGCAACACAACAAATGTTTGTTAGATTGTCTAGCAAAATAGATTTAAATCATTCAAACTGACATTAAAATTTCCATTAGATTATATATCTAATAAGCTCTAAAACACTGAACACTAAATCTTGTTTTATAAAGGCATTTATACATACTGCATAGAAGCTCAAAAAAGGGGGAAAGTGGATATGTCAACAAGAAACGCATGCTGGATGCCAACCATTTTCCTCGACTCTGAAGCTGAGAGAGCCATATGTTTCACGTACCTCTCTCTTGCTTGCTTAAACCCTCATTTCTCTAAACAATAAAAAATACAAGATGACGATCTTCTGCTACTCTGCTTCCCTCATTTCCTTAAATAACAAAAAAATTTCAGTATGTTGCTTCCAAACTTTCAAATGAAACCTCTACAGTTTCTACCTAATGTTGACAACAACATCTCCATCTCACAAACTGATGCCAATTTTGTTTTATGTTTTACCCACAGCCCCATAAAACCATTAGACCTTGACCTGCTATCATGTCTTATCCCTACAAAAACTTGCCATTGTGTATTAACATTAAAGTCACGAAAAATGGCAAAAACCAACAATTTCTGCTGGGGTTCTGCATTTCTATTCTTATGTTTAGCGGGGTTCTTACAACCATTGAAAGACGCAAAAACAAATTCGCCAAAATCCCCATCTTCACCAAGTTCATCCATTCCACTTTGTAGAAAAACAAAAGATGAAAACTGTAAGATGCAACTCAGCCCCATGAGACCAAAAAGAAAAAGAAAAATGGGTTCAACATGCAAGTCATAGGGTGTCATAGCAATCCATTAAAAATGGTACAATGGACATCAGTCAAAGTTATACTTATTTAGAGCAAAGTAGTAGAATACTTAAATTCAAACAACTGGCCAAAAAACGAAACACAGAGAAGGAGATACATTTATTTTGGATGCTACAAGCAAAACACCATTTCGATTTATTAAAAAAACCCGTTTCCGGAAGCAGAAAAATTACAAACAATAACATGAAGAACTTCGAAACGCACCGGTTCGGTGGCTACCAAGATGCTTTCTTGATGCCATTGAGCATGCCTTTAGATGCCAGAGTACGGAAGACAATACGGGACATACGGAAGGTCTCGTAGACGGCGCGTGCGCGACCGGAGAAGATGCAGCGGTTCCTGACGCGCGTGAAGGAGCTGTTTCTGGGCAGCTTGGAGAGCTTGAAGCGGTTCTCCTCGCGCAGATCGCCGGGAAGGCTCGGGTCCTTGCAGAGGGCTTTGTACAGATTTCGTCTCAGCTCGTATTTCGCCGCCAGCAACCGCCGATGGTGGTCTCGGATATTCGCATTTTCCTCAGAAACTGACATTTCTTCCGCCGATGGTGGAAGCGCGCACTCTGAATTTTTATGTTTTTTTTCTGGTCCTAGGGTTTATTATGAATTCTTTTGTAAAACAGGAAATAAAAAATAAAAGGGTAAACTGCTGAATTGTCACTTGAACTTGCACATAACTATCAATTTACCTCATAACCTTTTTTTTGTAAATTAAAGACTCGAATTAAATTTTATTATAAATGTTCCCCCCTCCATCAAAATTCCCATATTTCATCCATTAATCCGTCCATTTGAGGGTTATTTTGGTCATTCCCAAGTGGTTTTAATTACCCAAGGTTAAATAGGTCAGTTCTCACACTTCACACACTTCTTACATCTCGCTCAGTTTGGTAGGGTTGGAAAGGGATGGAATTGAGGGCTAGAAAGGGACAAAATCGAAGGTTGGAAAGGGACGAAATCGAGGGAATCTGAAATCTTTTTCATAAATCTTCTTTTAGCTCTGTTGATTCGACACAACATGAGTCTGGATGTGTTGCCTTTGCAAGTGCGGAACAGAGGGCCTCCTTTCAAGTACAGTAAGTAATCGCTTTTCCCAATTTGAAATTGTTTAAACTTGTGTGGTCCTTGGTTTGTCGATTCTTTTGACATTTTGTGGTGTTGTCTAATATGCTTTTTTTGAATATGAAATACATGTGGTTCTGAAGCATTTGTGTTGTTTTGTCTGCATGATTGTCTGTGGATCTTAGTCAATTTCAAGTTTAGAATGGTAGATGGGTAGTAAAGATAAGCTGGTGTAATAACATAGTGGTTTTTATTTTTTTATTTTTTTTTTCAAGGTGATCCAGATTTGTTTCTCCCTAGAAATTCACCATGAAGGTTATATTTCAGAGGAGAATTATGTTCGGAGTAAGGTTACATAGACAGACAATTGTAACACTGACCACCTGTCAATGCTTGACCTATATGATGTTGCTATATTTTTAGGATACGACTATAAAAAAATACAGTACCGCTACTAGAACAAAAGAAATGGGTTTGTTCCAATTGAAGTAGATGCCCATGTAGTTGAGTTTATGGAGCACACACCTACCTCTGGAGTTCAACCTTTATATCTCTCCTATAAGCCTCAACCACATTTCCCAGAGAGCCAGCATCTGCATCTACTCCACAGTTCATTGAAGTAGAAGTTGAAACTAAAAATGATGTTGGTGAGTTGGGGAACCAGTTTGTAGAAGTGGATGTTGATTTAGATGATGATGGTGATGATGATGCAGATAAATTTGAAGATGATGAGGCAAATAATGAGGCACATGAATTTGCAGATGAATTTCAATCCACCCCTTTGAATGGGTCCTTTGGCTCTTTCTAACCCTTACAAAATGGCAAGCACCCATCCCTTTATAACCCTTACAAAATGCCAACTACCCATCCCTTTCTATAGCTGCCCATTGGTGCCTTTATCTTCATTCAAAATCAACGACACCCAAAACCATGGGGTTTTCAGCTTCGAATTCCCTTTCTTTTTTTCTGCTTCCAACGTGTTAATTCTCCTCAACAGTCTTGGAATTATTTGCTTAGATCTATTGCACATAATAGGGTCACCCCACTCCCACATTTGACAACGATTCTGCAAAGACAACGTTTTAAAACTGGTGCGAAATGAGAAGTGAGGTTCAACTGGGTAATTCAATCCACATAGATTGACCATAATAACCCTCAAAAGAGAGTCAATGTGAGTCAAATGGACGGATTAATGGATGAAATGTGGGAATTTTGACGGTGGGGAGAACATTGATAATAAAATTTAATTCGAGCCCTTAATTTACTTTTAAAAAAAAGTTAGGGGGTAAATTGATAGTTATGTAGAGATTTAGGGGGTAATTCGGTAGTTTACCCAAAAATAAAAACATCAAAGTTGAGCTTCAAATAGCTAGGTGTCTGTTTGTAATGGCCCACTAAGTGACTTAAAACACCATTTCATCAAATAAAAGAAAGCAAAAGTTTATTTTTTAGTCTATGTAGTTCGCCCGTTTTATCACTTTGGTCTCTGTAGTTTCAATTTTGTCAAATTTATCTCTGTAGTTTCAATTTTGAGCAATTCAATGACACATTTCAATTCTCTCAAATTCCTCCAATTTCCGTTAAGTTTTGACCATGTGGTCCTCACATGGAGGGGTATTGCAATTCACTCAAGCCCATGTAATGATGTAACAGTAAAATACAAGTCGAAGCTTTTCCAATTCACTTTAGGCACAATTTTAGGATTATGGGTCTCGGAAAAATTTACATCTCTGGGTTAAAATTTGGGTAAACTAGGATGATGAATTTGGCTCTCATGAACCAAATACCCCCTCTACGTGAGGGGCACGTGGTCAAAACTTAACGGAATTGGGAGAAATAGAGAAATGAAAGTTTTACATCCGTCGAGTGGTACCTTTCTAGGAGAAACTCCTTTGCTTGTTTGGTCCATCTTTCACTAGAATATGTGAGAGCCATCATTTATCTATTTTATCAATAAATGAGGGAGGATTCAAACTTGGGACATTTTTCAATATTATGAAGAAAAGTACCACAACAGCAAAAGCTAGTTGGTATGTTTCTGTGTAGTCTCTTTGGTTTGGCTTTGCCCCCTATATTACCCCTAAAAAAAATAAATAAATAAAAAGCTTGTTGGTATGTAGTAGCCATCTTTTATAGAGGATTTCAATTGTGTATCCGAGCACTCCCAAAATAGCTTATTGTCTATGTTCAAATGAGGGTATAGAATAGAATAGTGACAAACTAGTTCACGTTTAAGTTAAAAGCTTCCAAGTCTTTTTTTTTATTTTTTATTTTAAAGCTTTCAAATTTTGACCAATTACTTTTTTTTCTCTAAAAATCAACGGGAGCATGCAATCTTGGGAACTATTCCGATATATGGAAGAGAAGTACCACTTGACATGTTCAAATTCAAAGAAGGGGTAGCAACACAACAACTGTTTGTTAGATTATATATCTAATAAACTCTAAAACACTAGACACTGAATCTTGTTTTATAAAGGCATACATACTGCATAGAGCTCAAGAAAGGGGAAAAGTGGATATGTCAACAAGAAACATACGGTAGATGCCAACCATTTTCCTTGACTCTAAAGCTTAGAGAGCCATATGCTTAGCTTCACGTACCTCTCTTGCTTGCTTAGACCCTCATTTCTCTAAACAATAAAAAAATACAAGATTAAAGATCTTCAGCTCCTCTGTTTCCCTCTTCCAGTTTTCAATTGAAACCTCTTCAGTTTCTACCTACTGTTGACAACAACGCCTCCCTCTTCCAAACTGATGCTTAATTTGTTTTAAATTTCCCCCACAGGCCTATAAAACCATTACACTTTGACCTGCTATCGTATTCGAACATTGACATCACGAAAAATGGCAAAAACCAATGGTTTCTGCTGGGGTTCTGCACTTCTCTTCTTATGTTTAGCTGGGTTCATTTCAACTCCAGCCAAAGCTGCTTTGAAAACATACCAATTTGATGTGAGCACTTCATAATATTGTCACACGTTAAAAGCATATCTATAGGTTGCTTTATTTATTTATCTCTACATCTATTTTCAGGTCCAAGTGAAGAATGTGACCAGGTTGTGCCATTCTAAACCCATTGTTAAAGTAAATGGGATGATCCCTGGACCTACAGTTTATGCTAGAGAAGGATATATACTTCTTGTCAATGTTACCAACCATGCACAATACAATATGTGGATTCATTGGTAGGAAATTTATATGTGAATTGATAATAATATGACACCATAAACTAATATGAACATTTGGGTTTATTAATGTGACATTTTGGTTGAATTTGCAGGCATGGATTAAAGCAATATCGAAACGGGTGGGCGGATGGGCCTGCCTATATCACACAATGTCCTATCAAGACAGGGCATGGTTACTCCTACAATATTACTATAGCAGGGCAAAGAGGAACTCTATGGTGGCATGCACGTATTTTTTTGCTAAGAGCCACTGTGTATGGACGCACCGGTTTCCATTGACAACAAAACTGCCACTAGAATACTGCAGTACAAAGGCATTCCAAATACTGTGCAGCCAGTTCTTCCCCAACTCCCGGCACTCAATAACACAGCTTTTGCATTGAGCTTCAATGCCAAGCTAAGAAGTCTAAACACAGCACAGTTCCCCGCCAGTGTACCTCTTAAAGTTGATCAACATCTCTTTTACACGATCAGGTTGGGAATTAATCAATGCACGACGACCCTCAATGGAACACAGCTCACTGCTTCTTTAAACAATGTCACTTTTGTGATGCCCCAAATTGGGCTGCTTCAAACAAGGGAGTATTTACAACAGATTTTCCAGACCGCCCTCCAACACCCTTCAATTATACTGGTGCACCACTCACTGCCAACCTTGGCACTAAACTATGCACCCGGCTTAGCAAAATTGCCTTCAATTCATCAGTTGAGTTGGTGTTACAAGACACCAATCTTCTCACACTGGAGTCTCATCCCTTCCACCTTCATGGTTATAATTTCTTTGTTGTCGGTAGTGGAACTGGGAACTTCAACCTGAAAAAGGACCCGGCAAAGTATAACTTGGTGGATCCTCCTGAAAGAAACACAGTTGGAGTTCCCACCGGTGGTTGGGGCCATAAGGTTCAGGGCTGATATCCAGGTAAACACAGCAACATAACCAAACAGCAGGCCACATTTTAATTCAAAGTGGCTAACTAAGGGCCCGTTTGATAACCATTTCAATTTTAGTTTTTAGTTTTCATTTTTTGTGCTAGAGTATAGAGGAAAATGAGAGTGAGAATGGGAGTGAGTGTGAGATTGAGAGAGATGATGAGAGGGGAGGATGGGAGGGAGGAGTAACAAAAGTGACAAAAACTTGAAAGTGAAAACAATTTCAAATAGATTTCAGTTCTTAGTTTTCACTTTTGTTACTCCCCCCTCCCATCCTCCCATCTCATCTTCCCCCTAAATCTCATCTCCACTCTCATTCTCACTTCCATTCTCCCTCTTGTTCCTCTATACTTCAGCACAAAAAATGAAAACTAAAACCTAAAATTGAAATGGTTATCAAACGGCCTAAGCTAAACAAATTTTTAACCAGATTTAAACGACTAACTATTTGTTGATTCAAAGAATTTACTAATACTTTGAACGGTTTTTTATGTTTTTTAGGTGTGTGGTTCATGCACTGTCATTTCGAGCTACATACAAGCTTGGGTTTGAAGACTGCATTAGTGGTAGAAAATGGGAAAGACTCGGATCACTCTGTCTTACCTCCACCTACGGACCTTCCACCTTGTTAGTTGCTTGAACTGGAGAACTCACATTAGAGTTTCTTGAGGAAAATAAACTCTTGTCTGTTTTAAGCCTTTTGGCTGACACTTTCTCGCAAACATTCCTGCGAAATGCAGGAACTCTGCAAGCGAAATTCTTGTTTTATGACTAATAAAAAGGTGTAATGTGGTTCCGATTCTTTAAATGCTACTTTAAACCTGTTTTGTGCAACAAATTTCTCCCAATCTGTTAACTTTATTCTACCAGAGATAAAAATGCATGCATGGAATTTCTTCCGAAGTTCAAAATCAGAAAATCATGGTAGTAACTACACTTAGTCTCCTATCCTAATACAGCGTTAGAATCCCTCGTGTCCAACCCTCCATATTGCGATATATAAGGCTCCTTTAAGCTCTCTAAACCCTGGACCTAGACCAAAGATCCCTTCCTAGCATATATGTAGATGCAACATGAAAAATAGAAATAAACTATCAGCTTCAGTCGATGAGTCACCACATGCATAAATCTACCGAGCAGAAGCACCAATAACAACAGAGCAATATGTTTCAGATCACAAGTAGGGCCAAAATCATGCATATCAAGCTTCAAAACATTCAAGAAGAGAATCTCCGTTCCAAAAAAAATCCAAATTACAAGAAGAAAAAGATGTGGAAAGATGAGATACATCAAACATATTGCTATGCCTAAAACAAGAAAGTCATCAAACCGTGCATTCTAAATGACAAATGCAATGAAAGAAACCATTGAATCCGCCAGCCATTATAGTCAACTCCAGTATATTATTCACAGACC
Organism: Prunus salicina; assembly: GCA_020226455.1. Taxonomy (NCBI): domain Eukaryota; kingdom Viridiplantae; phylum Streptophyta; class Magnoliopsida; order Rosales; family Rosaceae; genus Prunus; species Prunus salicina. The sequence continues at coordinate 13,736,946 of CM035347.1, read as the reverse complement.
AAAACTCCACTACAGCACAACAATAACAGCCACATCCAGGATGAACTTTGATCTCTACGATTTCAAGAAGCTAATATGGAAATCAGGCATACCAGCAACACAAGCAACACCAAAGCCCCAATCCAACAAATCCATCTTCCTCTTCTCTGCTTCATCTGCTTAGCAGAAAAAAGAGCATTGGTTCCACCATGAATGTAGGCTCCAGCATCAGCCACATTCCGTTCAATATCATCCATTTGTTCCCCTTGCTTTTCAACCATCATTGCCATGTCCAGGAAAACTTGATGGAGTTCTGTCAAGCTTCTCTGCAAGTCCTTCAAGGCCTCATGCCTCTGCTGATTCTCCATTGCCAGCTCTGCCTTCCCCTCAAAAACTTTGACCTGCCCACTTTCCAAAATCATCTTATCAATCACTTCCTCACTTGCTTCCTCTCCAGTGGCATTATAATACCTCCTCTTGAGACCTTCTTTGTGCTCTTTAACAATCTGTTCTCTCAAGGACTGAAAATCATTCGTCATATCTCTCAGCTTAGCTCTCAAACCATTAGTCACCGAAATCCTCATTCGATCAACAGGGCTACCTTCCTTGTACTCCACTGATACATTTCGATTAGCCACATTAGAGCGGTCAAGCGACTCCAATCTTGCTTTGATGCCTTTTGCTTTCCTCAGAATAGCTACCATGTCAGCATTAATTCTATCTCTTAGCCCTCTAAGAACTTTAGCACTGTGAGTAGACTTGGTTTCTTCATTCAGGTCCTGAAGATCAAGAAGAAGGTTTGTGATCTCTTCCATATCAGCCTTGATTGCGGTCACTTGTTCAAAAAATTGGGTGAGGTTCTGTTCATCAGCAGGGTCAAGTTTGCCCATTTCGAGGTCGGGTTCCGATTCAAGGTCTTTCATGGCCTGTTTCTTGAGGTCCACGTAACTGAGGAATGACTTAGTCATTAGATCATTCATCTTTGAAGCAATAACCAAATACCCACCTGAAAGAAACCTTCAGTTGCTTAAAAACTCTGTAGAAATAAGAGATTACACTTTACAACTGTTAGGTTGCTGAGAAAATATCTTGCATAAAAAACAAAGCAATTCTGAAATTTCTAATTAACTTCTCTAAAAATTTAGTAGTTCAACTTCCCAAGAACTCAACAGTTTTAAATATGAATTACTGAAAATCAAAGCACTTAAACTCAGGATTTTTATTTACATTCTTAATACAAAGATCTAGCACAACATCATACGAGCTATGCAACAACAAAAAACACAGGGAAAAACGAATTTGAAAACATTGAAAAAAAGGAAAGAACTGAGAAAGGGTAAGAAGAAACCTCGAATAAAACGATAAAAGTGCAAAGAAGGAAAGTCAACTGCTCGAACCCTTTCTCTGGAGAAGAATTTTGGCGACTGAAGATTCAGGATCGACGAATGCGCTCACACCTTTTAGAATGGGTTTGGTTTCTGCTACTTTTTTTCTGTTCTTTTTCTCACTTTCAATTTTGAATTTTCAAAATTCAGAAAGGTTTATAATAGCCGTTATGTTTATAAATTGTTGAGGTCCATGATGCCCATTCATGAATTGACGTCGTTAAGTAGGGCGTTAATCCCTATACCTCTATCAGTTATGTAATGTGCGCGTTTTTCTTTCTTTCAATCCTTTCTTTTTTGCCAAAAATGTGTGTGTTTTCACTACCAATAATATATAGACATTGTTCTATCAAGAAAATGTTGTTTTCTCCAAAACAAAATTAAATTTTTTTTTTCCAGAAAATGTTTCATTTTTCTTAAAGCGATATTGATGAGAGGAAATGAAACACGAAACCGGAACTGAGCTACAAGACCGTTGCAAAATAAAATTCATTTTTAAATGTAAAAAAAAAGAAAGAATTGTTTTTAAAAAATTCCTTTGAAACAAGAAAAGAAGTACAAGTACTCCAAGCAAAACTTGGCCCATTTGTTTAAGATAGTTTTTGGCAACTTACCTGCATCCGGAACAAAAGGAAATATTAAAAAGAAGGGGAACCTGTCAGACAACCGTGTGACCACCCCAGACAGAGAAACTGACTGAGAACGATCCTCTACGGTCATGATGATCACAAGGACCATCAGAATGTTAATCACGCTCTGATCACACGGTCATGATTCATCCACCAGGTTGGGATTCCTGTCTCCTTAGAAATCAAGGATACAGAGGTACGATTACTATAGAACAGATCCTGTCCAAGTAAGGTCGTGGCCTCTTAGCCGTCAACTAGGCATATGAAGCGCTTCATTGTTTCGTAAAACGTCGATGTGGGACTAATAATGGGACTCTTGTCGCTTTGGTCTCTCTGGTCTTCAGTTCAATTTTTTAATAGTTGGGGCTCAGAGATTGCAACGTGGCCTTTATTTGAGAAAGTGAGCAAGAAAAGATTTATCGATGAACAATAAAAAAAATTGTTATAATAACTTTATTGATTTGTACAATTTATATTGTAAGGTTGTCAAAATGTAATCAGCGTGATACTTGTTTCGATGAATCAATGCGATCCTCTACTCCAAGTTTGACACATGCCTTGTTTTTTGGCCTCAAATTCTCCTCCAATACCTGTATATACAAATAGCAAGAAGTTAACAATAAATACCCTGAATTTAAAAGGCTATAACTCAAATACTAAATATAAATAAAACTAATTGAGACATATACGCAACGTTCACTTGTCAAACTGTACGATAAATATAAGTATTAGATTGAGTGATGCAACATAAAAATATATTGTGCTTGAATATGTGATCAAGATTGAGGCAAGTAACATAACCGTATACAGAATATTATCAAACTCTTTTCGGCAAATAGCATATTAAAAAATGAAGGAAAATTATTCATTAATTTTAGTATTAATGTATCAAATAAACAAAAATGAAGGAATTAAAAAAAGAGGGGAAACCTGTCAGACAACCGTGTGACCACCCCAGACAGAGAAGACTGACTGAGAACGATCCTCTACGGTCATGATGATCACAAGGACCAACAGATTGTTAATCACGCTCTGATCACACGGTCATGATTCATCCACCAGGTTGGGATTCCTGTCTCCTTAGAAATCAAGGATACAGAGGTACGATTACTATAGAACAGATCCTGTCCAAGTAAGGTCGTGACCTTGAAGGAAACCTTTAATAAAATCATGAGTTTCATTTGAACATCAACATAGATAAATAAAATCATGGCAACGGAAGCTTAAGCATGCATCTATGAGTTCAAAAACAAAAAACTTTTTCCCAAGAATCTTTTAAGCCAAGTGATAGTTGTACTACTTTCCTAGAACACACTTCTAGTAAGATTGGAAGGAGGAGTTACCCTTGGTGCGTGCTTTCAACCCTATGATCGAATTCCACCAAAGTTGTTGAAGCTTGAATGGCTCCTTCAAAATCTCCACCTTGTTGTTGAAGCTTGAACAACTCCTTCAAAACTTCAACTTAGGAGGTTCTCCAAAAAGTCACCAAAATAGGTAACCTCTAAGTCTCTTCACCAACTAGAGCTTGAGAAGAATATGATGAGCTTAGTGATAGGATGATGCTAGTGATCCCTCACTAAGATGGTATGAAAGTGTAGAGAGAGTTTTTGGAAGACTAGAGCTTTCTTTCTCTCTCTTGTTTTTCACTAATGACCCCTTAGGCTTCAAAAAGATGATAGTCATCTTTCTCTTGAGTCAACAAGTTGACTCTAGCAACCAAAAACCCATATGAACGTCCATCCCTTGAAATTGGGCCTCTTGGGCTCAATTTAATTTATGTTGTCATACAACCCAATGTCCATGTCCAAAAGGATAAAGCCCAATGAGCCCGGAATTCAAAATTCCCGTTTGAAGCCTATTCCGACATCATGTGTCGTTTAAATTAATTCCATAATCAATTTTGTCTTAACCAATTAACAAAGCTTAATTGATCTATTCAATTCATCATCTCCACATTGGTTTCTCAAATAACTCAAGTTTAACGGTGTGCGATCCATTAGGTTCTAATCAGCAAGGTCGTGGGCAATTTGAACTCTTCGTAATTGATTGTGAATTAAAACCCTTTTTTTTAATTCTCCCTATTAGTTAGGATCATTAGTCCTTAGGGCTTCCACCATCCATGAGTGACACCTAGCAGTATATCATGGATATCCAAGCTAAGTAGAATAAGCAGAGAACCTATTCAGTTGGAATTACAATGCAATACGGTCCTTCCCTATTCTAATGCTTTTAATCTCATTACTAGGGCATGGTGCATGTCAAAAACCCCTAATGAGATTGTCACGTCTTATATGATTTGTATTAGTATGACAAGAACATCCTTCTAAGTCATACCGAATACTCTGATCAGAGATTTGCTTAATCATATCTTCCGAGCATTCCCCTTCTTTACTGAAGGATAGAGATTCCATGTTGTACACTCACATGTCTCCATGAGTTAATCGTGAAACCCAACAATGCTTGTAACACATTCGTGATTAGGACATGTCTTTATAGCATCATCAAAAATCCACAACCTTCCCACAAGACAACCATGGTGCCTCAGGTCTAAGGACTAATTTGCATTATTGCAACTTGGAGTTTCTTGTTTTGACACATAAGTAAAATTTCCATACAAGAAACTCTCATTTGATCGCGTTCAGTGAACTCATTCTCCATTGAGCACCTACATACTTGTCTTAGTGTCTCCACACGAATGACTTGAGACCAGTCATCCTCCCAATTGAGAAGACATAGCATGTACCGGTCTTTCCGAATTGTCAGTGCCCATTTGACAATCCTATGACTAGGAACATTTAGGGCATGAAGATAATAGAGGAAAGGTCTCCTGAATCTAACTTCCTTATATTACTTTCTCTCTATCTCACATCCCTTGGACTTATTGTTTAAGCATGTGTAACTGTTAATGAGACATTTACTAATAAACAATAAACTTGCCCTTTAAGAGGATTAAACATAAGTCTAATGCATGAAATATCCTTAAAAGATTACATCATATGATTGGCTTTTAGGGCATATTTCCAACAGACCTCTCAGCTGCCCTCAAGCTATATAAAGCGCTTTGTTGTTCTCTAAATTGTCAATGTGGGACTATTAAGTACATAGTGTCTCTCTCTTTCAACTCGAGCCAGAAAAGATATTTACATTTAGATGAATATCCACCACATACTTGTAAGTTCCAATTAGGTTTCTCTGAAATTGAGCCTGCTCTGTAGTCGATGATGAGGTCTTGCGATCCTGGGCTTCCAACCACTCCAACCATTTTCGACCTATCACTTGGCACATTCCTTCTTCCACTTTTAGTTCCAGTTTAATTCATTTGACTATGAATTAAACTATGAAGGAAAATTAATAAGGTAACAACCTTTTCTTATCCACATTCATTATTACCTTTGGCATAATGCAATTGAAAGACAGCTTGACTTTTATGAGGGTGTGCAGAGCTTAAACTTGGCTGAAGAAACATACATGCAGTAGACATCCTTCTGGCTCTCTCTCTGCTTCCATCAAGCAATATATAAACTTCTGGGGCTAGGCAAGGTTTTCGTTCAAAATCACTGGTAGATTGTGCTGTTACAAATTGTGGACCAGGTTAACAGGATGACTTCGAGAATGGTGACACTTTTGGTAATGATGCTATGTTTTTGTTTAAGAAATTATGGCTGCAGCAAAGTCATGGCCATGTCTCCTCCAACAGAAGAGGACTTGGAATTAGAAAGAGAACTTCAGAGTCTTAACAAACCTCCTGTCAAAACCATTCAGGTACTATTCTTGATTATATACCCACTTACTCTTGCATTTGATTGGAATTTTCTCAAAGCAATTTTTACTTTACCCTTATGAAAATAGTTACCATCTAGAGCTAGCTAGTAGGTTGCATTTGTTACAATTTTTGTACTTTTGATATGAGTCATCCAGCCATATGGATTTGCCTGAGTCACACTTTGATTTTGATTTTTTTTTTCCTTTTCGTGTCGAATTAAGCTCGACGGTGGTGATATCATAGATTGTGTAGACATCAATCATCAGCCTGCCCTCGATCACCCTTTACTCAAGAATCACAAAATCCAGGTACACTAAATAATCAGTACCTGTTGATTATTTTCATTTCTTGCTGTTGTTCTTATTTTCACCATGATTGATGGTTTATGTAAAATACCCTGTTTCTGTAAAATAATTAATAGTATTGATCACATTTGTGCAGCTAAGACCAACTTCAATTCCAGCTACTCAGACGAAAAAATCAGCTCTTGTGAATGAACCATTACTAGCAGGGTTTATGCAGGCAGGATGCCCTAATGGAACAGTTCCTATCCATAGAACCACAAAGGAATATTTAACAAGGGCAAAAAGTCTTTCACATCAGATGTTTAGTAATATCAGCCAAATTAATTGCTATTGCCCCAAATGTTCATGTAAGTATTGATCATAATTTACATCATGATCTCCCTTTCTTGTACAATAACGTCTCAAGTACCTCGTACGGGAAAATGTTCCGGCCAAGATATCTTATATTGCCAGACTGTGACTTAGATTCACAGTATAGCAATATAAACATTTGTTGACAACATAAGTTTAGCAAAAGAACATTACTCGTCTTTTATAAGTCTTCTAATATCTTTTGATTGTGAGATGCAGCAAGTATTCCTTAAAATAAACGGAAGTATGCTACTAATTAGATATGTCGGAGTTCTTGGGAGCGGTTCGATATTCAGACTAAATGTGGCACAAGACCAATCTAGTACTACCCATGTTTGGGTTGATAGTGGTCGGCCTTACTACGTTACAAGACTTGTTGCTGGATGCTTGGTAATGCTTAAACATGCTTTGATCCTAAATTTCGGGTATAAAGATTCTAAGATAACCCTAAACCCTCCAAAACCAAATCTATAACCCCAAAGGGCGATCTTAAAATCTTTGTTATGGTCTACAAAATGATAAAGATTCTAAGATCGCCCTTTGGGGTTATAGATTTGGTTTTGGAGGGCCTAGTGGTAATTGTACAGTTGTTTAATTACTCTATTGGAGTGTTTAAAGAGGATTTTGAAATAAAGGTTAAAAGAATAAAATTCCCCTATTGTATCCAATCAAAAGTTTAAGTTTGATTTTTTTAGTTGAATATACTCTTAATCGCTTAAGTTACTAACCTGTTGCGAGAGAAACTTAAAACAGAACTCTTGTTCTTTTTCTCTTTCGCCACATGATGTGCCTTGGTAATTTTTTTTCCCCTTTTCAATGATTTTCCCCAACGAAATTTAATTTTGTGAAAAGTAAAAGTAATTGTAGTTAGAACATGTGTATTATGGTCCAGCTTCAGCACATCCTGAAGACCAACATTCCTCATATCTTCATAATATTGAGCTGCTGCTGTCATTAGGCCATCTCCAACCATGTTGGGGCTAAACTCAAATTTTCAACCTCCAAATACAACTATTCATGTATTTTCATGACTCAAATTTTTTTTTCCTCCAACCTTGCAGACTCATAATTTGAGTCTGCAACTTAATTAAATTGTTTAAGAATGATTAACCTATAAATTTTTTTTTCTTGTTAATTTTTCTTGACATTATTTTTATGTCAACACTCGTGATTTAATTTTCTAAACATTTTAACCTAAAAAAAATTAAAATTCCAAAACATAATAAAATTTCACTTTAAAAAAAACAGCAAATCAGATTTATTTTGAAAATATAGCCATTGCCCAACAAGATTCAAATGTGCGCCAGCTTTATTTGCATGCCCAAACACGTGTCCAAAATATAGCCATTGCCCAACAACAAATCAGATTTGATAGGTCAGCAAGTGGGCTTTCAGCCAAGAAAAAAACAATAAAAAACAGATTTTGGGCCCACACAAAATATGAGTCTAGGCAATATTGGGACTGGAATTCCACCCCAAATTTGAGATTTCTCAAATTTCCACCCCCCAAAATACATGGGTTGAAGAAGTTTTTTGGACTCAAAACTCAAAATTTGAGTTTCCACCCCTTGGGTTAGAGATGGTCTTATGGCTGGCTGGATGGTATGTCTTGTTAGAGTTATATTAAGTTTAGCCAAGTAGTCTTAAGCTGGTGTGCTAGCTATCAGTTAGTTAAGTGAGTTTGTTATTAGTTTAGAGCTTAAGTGAGTTTGTTATTTAAAATGACGGAAATTAATGTTCTAGAATTTGTAAAGATACGGAATTGAAGCTTTATTTGTAAAGTTATCTTTTTTTAAAACACAATTTCTCTTGGAATTTGAGAAATGGTGACTTTTAGATAGAATTTTTAAAGTTGGGATTTATGACCTACAAATTCCATTTTTTCCAACACGGAATTTCTAAATTTCTATGGTTTTTTTTATCTAAACACGGAAATTGGTTCATGTCAATTTAGAAATTTTGACTTTTATCAAAATCTTAAGTTTATTTCCCTCATCCAAACACACTGTTACAGAAGTGTGGATTTTCCATATTTTTATTGTTGGTGTAATGTGGGAATATATTTAAAAGTATAGGCGCTAGGCGATACGCCAAAAATAGAATATTTGAACGGTATAGCCGTGCGGCTATACTCGATAAATATAAAGAAATAGTTGGTTATAGTCAATAAGCTTGTTTTGGGCTTAGTCATATGTTTTAAATTTTTGTTAGCTTGAGGTCAATGAGCTTTCACAAAGGCTCCGGAGTCTGTTAATTTTTACTTAGAATTACGTTTCTACCCTTTAATTTATTAATTTATTTTTATCCAGATCTCTTGAGTCTCAGCGCGATGCGAACGAAGTGTTTGTTGGCTCCGTCTCACGCTCGACCGAGGTTTCTTCACGGGAGAAGTTCCGGCGGCTTGGTGAAGGAGTGGTCTCGCGGTCGACGCACTTGGTCTTCATGGAGGACGATGAGGAGCTAGGGTTATTGTTAGGGTTCGCTGCGCCGATCTCCAGGTCTTGCACAGCAAGTTTTGCAGTGAGAGAGAGAGAGAGGCTTGCACAGTGAGTTTCTTAAGGCATCCATTGTTGTCGAGGTCAGAATAGCCGCCCGGCTATACTCGGTAAATATACTGTCTTAAAAGTATGGCCGGGCGGCTATACTCCAAAATAGAAAATCTTAACAATATAGCCGCGCGGCTATTCTCCGAAATTACAATGCCTTAACAGTATAGCCGTGCGGCTATACCCCAAGAAAGAATGTCTTAACTGTCTAGCCGCGCGGCCATACGCTTTAAATATAGTTATTCTTGGAATTAAAATATAGTTATTCTTGGAAGCACAGCTTCAGAGTCTGAACAAACCTCCTGTCAAAACCATTCAGGTATTCTTGGAATTAAAATATAGTTATTTTCTAGTTTTTGTATGTGTTACATGTATCTTTTTTTTTTCTTTTTTTTCTGTCACTGAAAACTTCTTGAGGAGCAATTAGATGCCTAACATGTTTGATTTCGGTTCTCTGTTTTTGTGTCAAAGCTTGAAGAAGGCGATATTATCGATTGCGTTGACATGTATAAGCAGCCTGCCTTCGATAACCCTTTACTCAAGAATCACAAAATCCAGGCACTTTACTAGTTAATCTATAGTTATTATTGAAGAAAAAAAAAAATAACACACATTTTGTTAGTAGTCTTACAAAAATCCGAAAATTTAAGATGAATTACAATTTTTTATGCAGCTGCGACCAACTTCATTTCCAGCTCAGATGAAAAACTCAGCTCCGGTGACTGATCCGATATCCGAAACATGGTCTAAGAGGGAAGCATGCCTTGATGGAACAGTTCCCATACTAGCTCTGGATGGTAATGTTTGGAGTTTAGGGGATTGGTTCTGTATACAACCTAAGCTTGGATTCAGAAGACCAATCTAGCTCTGGCAATGTTTTTGTCATAAGGGGCCCGCGTAACGAACTTAATGTTCTTGTTGCTGGCTGGATGGTAATGTTAATTTCTATAACATCCTAAATTTTGTCCCCGGGTTTTTTCTTCCATCCATTAACATGTCATGTTCTCATAGGTTTCACCATCAATAAACGGCGACCAACTGCCTCGGTTGTATACGTATTGGACTGTAAGTTGTTGATTTGTTGTAGTTACTAATTCTTCCTTGTTATCAGATATCTGACATGTTATGTTCTTAAATTATTAAATTATATCACATTAAAAAAATCAGATTTGACTTAATTAATTGTTCAAATTGACAATCTAACATCATACAAAAATACCAAATTGTTTGGAAAAGTGAAAATTTTCTTTCTTTATAGCTACATGACTAGCTAATGTGCTTCCTCTCAACTGTGCTTATGAACAGGTAAATAATGGGAAGCTTGGGTGCTTTAACTTGCTCTGCGCAGCATTTGTACAAATTGACCGGACGTTTACTCCGAAAATGCCTTTGTCACCTGTGTCTACTATTGGCGGACCATCATATGATATGAAATTCACTATCTACCAGGTAAACCAACAATAATTAACAAGAGTAATTTTTCCTTAGATACTAATTACAAAAAAGAAAAGTATATGCACACGTATTAAGTATGATTTGTCTATAAGGAGAAATGCTCGTTACACATTATTCCCCCAGGAATGCTTTCTTTTACTAATCATGATAACATTCAAGGGCGGATTTACACTTGGGCTGGAGTGGGCTCCAACCCAATGCTGAATTTTATTTATTTTTTTTGTGTGTGTAGTTTTAGCGGTTTAAGCCAAATATAGCTAAAGTAAATAATAGTCTAGCCCGCTATTTAAAATAAGCCCAACTCTCTATGTAGAAATACGCCAACTCTTGAAGCATATAGGAAATAGTAAACATGCAATCCATAACCTATATAAATTTGATTAGAAGCAAACATCAGAAATTTTCTTCTAGCTACCCAAAACGCCATATTTGAACCTTCAGAGCCTAAATAAATAGCTCTTCCCCTCTGAAAAAGTTGTACCAACCTATCTTCAGTGGGTTCATCAATCTTGGTAAGTTTTTCTCTTTTTCTTTTTTTTTTTATATTCAATTTCCAATTTTATTTGTTGTTGTTAAGTTTTTATGATTTAGGGTTCGGGTGAAAACTTTTGGGGATTGTTATATATGTTTTATTTTTGCAACTTAAATTATTAATTAGTATATATGATTTTTGGTGTCTAGTATTTCTTGTTAGGATATCATGTCACGTGATGATAATAGACCAACAAAGAGAAGAAAAACTACTCTTCAAAAAAAAGGGTAATGATAACAAGGATACACATACACCTTATGCATATAAATTGATACTTCAATTACTGAGGAACTTTCTCAACTCGGATCTCAAGTAGTTGAACAATGTGTTTAATTTGGTATTTATTTATATTTTGTATTTCTTTGTGTTATATTTGCTCGTAATGTGGCCTTGTTTGATTTATAAAATTTTATTCACATTATTGTTTCATGAGAAAGAAAAACAAAGGCTTATAATATATCTTGTGTTAAAAATTAGCCTAGTCCTATTAAAATTCCTGGGTCCGTCATTGATAACATCATTGCATTAATTAATTTGTTTATTTGTACTTGTTATTTTGTAGGATACCCAAACATCAAATTGGTGGCTTGCAGTAACAGACAGGAACATTACAGTAGGGTATTGACCAAAGGAGATGTTACCTCATTTAAGAAATGGGGCTGGAGAAGTAGGGTGGGGAGGAACTGCCATGGCTGCAACAAAACGTAGCCCCCCAATAGGGAGTGGCCAATACCCAGATGACAATTATGACCATGCAGCCTATTTCAGAAACCTGCATTTCATGAGGGGTTGGCTTAAAGAAGTGGTTCCTTCTGAGACTGATCCTGTGTGTATGAGTATGTAGGGCAGTCTGGCTGTTATGGCTTAGAAAATGGCAAGGATACCAAGGTTGAGTTTTGGGGTTATAGATTTGCATATGGAGGGCCAGGTGGTGAATGTGGGCCCTAGAAATTTTATTGAAATGTATGACCAGAATTTGGAAGAAATTTTATATGCTATCCAATAAATAAAAAGTTTAGGGTTAGTTGGATTTTGAGCGTTTGAGTTTCCTTCATCAACATTCTAATTAAATTCTCGTAGTTTCTAAGAAAACCTAGCATTCATTCCAAAATTACCCCTAAATTTTTGTAGTTTCTTGTATTATCAGAGGAAAAAGGTTAAAGCACAAATTTATTTTTACGATACAGGCGATATTTCATATGCAGAGATAACTGCCCTTAACTACTTAACTTTTCGACTCAAAGTACAATTTAATTGCATATGGGTATGTGACATTGTTGTATAATTGTATTACAAAGGAGCATTCGGTGTTTTAGAAAAAGAAAACAAATGTATATATGTCAGAAATAATCTCATCCATCCATTGTGGTCTAATCCAAAGGCACAAAAAATGTGTCAAAATGTGTTGTAAATTCTTCCTCGGTATAATCAGGGGAGTTCGTAAAAACACGTTGATGATTGATCCAAGAAACGTAAGAAGTTAGCCAAAAAAAACTGATTTTGAGAGATATTTTTACTCTTTCTTTTTGGGATTTGAGAGTGTTTGAGAAATGGAGAAGAGCAGGGTATTGATAATCGGAGTGACAGGAAATCTTGGTCACCACTTGGCCAAAGCCACCCTCCAATTTTCTCACCCCGCATTTGCTCTCGTCAGGCCCTCTTCCTTCTCCGACCCTCACAAGTCCCACAAGCTTCACTCTCTCTCCAATGCCGGCGTCACACTCCTCCAAGTCTCTCTCTCTCTCTCTCTCCTCTCTCTCTCTCTCTCTCTCATCATTTCTCTGCTAAAATGTACTGAAACTTTTTCAACTAATTCCTTCTCTCCGTTTCAGGGTTCACTTGAAGACGAAGAAAGCCTTATGGCAGCAGTGAAGCAAGTGGATGTGGTGATTTGTGCTGTTTCGTCCAAACAAGTCCTCCTTCAGAAGCTCCTTGTCCAAGTGATCAAAAAATCTGGCTGCATCAAGGTTTGGAATTTGGATACAATTTCATTTTCTTTAAACTACCCAGTTTCTGCTTTTTATTGAAATTTATGAACTGGTGCTGGGTTGCAGAGGTTCATTTCCTGCGAATTTGGCTTATATTGTATAATTTTATCTTTTTTTTAACTGCCCACTTTATTTTTTTAGTGAAATTTATGTATTTGTGGATGGTGGTGGGTTGCAGAGGTTTATTCCCTCAGAATTTGGGTTGGACCCAGATAAGACTAGAATATCAGACATGGACTACAACTTTTATAAGCAGAAATCTGAGATTAGGCGTTTTGTGGAAGCTCATGGTATTCCCTACACTTACATTTCCTGCAATTTCTACATGAGTTATTTGCTTCCTCAGCTTGTTCAGCCAGGCCTCAAGGTCCCTCCGAGGGACAAGGTTACAATTTTTGGCGACGGGAATACTAAAGGTCTGTTGAAATATTGAGCATTTGTGCTGTCATTGATGTTTTTTATTATTTGCTACTGCTGTTTAGTGGTGTGGTTTGTCTGCAGGTGTTTTTGTGAAGGAAAGTGATGTTGCTGAGTTCACTATCAGGACATTGGATGATCCACAAACGTTGAATAAGGTGTTGTATTTGAGGCCGCCCGGAAATGTGTACTCAATGAATGAACTTGTTGAGCTTTGGGAGAGTAAGATTGGGAAGAAGCTGGAGAAGGTATTTGTATCAGAACAAGAGCTTCTTAAGAAAATTAAAGGTATTTTTTTATACTATTTGGTTATTCAAAATGTTTGCTAGGTTGTCTTCACGAGGCATATATGACATTTCTGTTGAGGGTAGGGACAAAAAAGATAAATAGAGGAAAGAAAATAGTTGAGATTAAAGTGCATTTCATGGCCAAAACCTACAGAAATCAGATCATATTGTCATCAGTTAATCTTGTAAGTATTGCGGCTGTGGTTGGAGTTGGTTCAAGATCTCAAAGTGATTTCTATACACGTCAAGTTTTATGTAGGAAACCTTTGCTCGCATTCATCACCTTTGGGAGGCCTTCATATAAAATTATTGACTCTAGATATATAATAATATGGAGAAAATAGAATTGTTTTAATCACCTAAAGAACTAGAAGAACCCTGTGTTTCAAAGGACAGGTTATTCACATCTCATTTGATGGTTAGAGGCGAATTGAAACCTAAGCAGTTATTTGCTCCCAGTTTTGGTGTAACAGCTATATTTTGAGTCATCGTTAGGGAGCTCAAGGCTCTAGAAACCCTAGCAGCACAAGGTCCTAAGCTTACACTACACAAGAATTTATAGAGGAAAGAATAGATGGACATGAAAGAAACATGTATGCACAAGATTGATGTGGTCCAACAAATTCTTTCGTACGTCCAAGAGAGATATATGTTCTTCACTATGAGAAATATAACGTGTGCAAGACACAGAGAGCTACTTGTAATAAGATTGATGGGTCATGAGCTTAGCTATATTTTTAAAGCCATTAAATAGGTTTGTGTTACTGGCAGTAACGTTTACAAGAAAAAAATTTATGTTTCAGAGAAGAAGTTTTCGCATTGGTTTCGTTAAACAGCATTTACAAGAACAACACAATATATGGCTGAAACGGATTAGAATTTATTATAAATTAGTTATAATGATTTTGCACCAACAATCTTCAACCATGATCTGTTTGACTGTTTGATGTACAGCTGGATGGCCTGCTGACATGGCCGCCATCCTGTCTGCTGATGTGGCAGTCATTTTGTTCTCTTTGATTATTAGGTCGTCTCTCTTGTTGTGATTGAAATTTTAATATATGGCTCTGCTGCCCTTTTTCATTATCAGCAGAGCTTAATTTGTATAACTGGAGCTTTGACGAGCTTTTTCTGTTAACTATTTGTACCATGAATAATTTTGCAGTTAACATTAGTTCTTCATTTTCTTTCCTAATTTGATACCAATAAAATGTGGCTTGTTGCATTGCAGAGACTCCATATCCTGACAACATGGAGATGATTTTTATATATTCTGCATTCGTAAAGGGAGATCAAACTTACTTTGATATCGACTCATCCAGTGGTCTAGACGGTACAAAACTGTATCCAGAGCAGAATTTTACTACAATCAGTGAATATTTAGGCACCTTATTGTAACAGCTTTTTTCACTCAATTCTTGAATCTTCATAACACTATTGATCCTATCTTACATTTTTCACTTTTTTAGGCTGAGCTCTTTTTTGATTCCTAGAGGATTCAATTTAAATGCTCAATAGTGTACTTGGATTTCCTTACAAATATATGCGACCAGCACCATCTATTCTCAAGGCCTCTTTAGTGTTTACTTGAAAACCAATTTTTTCCCCATTTTTTTTATAAAGTCTTTCAGAGCTCGCAGTGCTCAGAAACTGATAATTCATTATTCAAATGCATAAAGAAAGTGGGATTCATATTTTATGACCAACTAAAGTTGTGAAAGTGCACCTCCATTACTGGTAATGGAGGGGGATTTTTCACGTTTGGTTTTTTGTTTGTATTTTATTAGGGAATGGAGGTTTGTAGTTGGGACATCTTAGTCTTACAATAAAGTAGAGAGATCAATAGCTAGTTGATAGTTATCTCGTTTGATTCGAAAGCAATTGACAAATAAAATTTTGATTTACTGAAATATAAGTATAGTTTATTTTTGGAACTATGTTTCCTTGGTCATAAGATTTTGCTACTTATGGCAAGGTTTCCTAAGGGATTGGTAGGTTGCTTGACTCATAGTTGGGCACGGCATCCATCCATTGTGCCCAAAAAAGGCATGTGCTTTGCTTAAAGGCCTATCTTCAGTCTTCACCACGTTATTCTTCTAGAACTTGGTATGCCTTAGTAGGTACAACAGTCATTGTGTGGGGTTACCTAGTTAGTCCTACTTATGATACTTACATTTCTGTATGTTCGGTGCACAAGATTATTATACAACTCAATCTGTAAAGTTTGAATTCTGTGTGTATAAAGTGGATAAGTCTCCAAACCAGAAACAGAACAAGTTTTTACTCAAGTTTTGTGATTTGTTCTATCAAATATGCCTTCTTTTTTAGTCGAATATAACGTTAGAATTATGTTTTTTCAAATTTACATGATGGATAAAAAAATAGGATAAAGAAATGGAAATAGCAGCACTCTATCAAAAAGATAATCCCATCTTGTAGGTAGTTGCATGCCATTTTGCTGCAGCCCTTGGGTCCAATCATACGAAGTTCTCCTGACTTGTGGAACCTAGACGGGTTATTGTGTTGTGGTACAGACATCTTTAACTTTTATGGCATTATTTCAAAACGTTTACCAGACTTGATTAATTAATTAATTAATTAATTATATTCAAATTCTTGATATTCATTTGTGGTCAGTGACGAAGGATCCATAAATTTTCCTTCCGGGAGTTAACGTGTAAAAACTCACAAATCTTTTTTAAACAAAAAAGACCCCTGAAACTGAAATGACATCCCTGTTCAGAGAGAGAGTTGAAGACGCGAGAAAAATTTGATTGAAGATGTAAAGGGACAGAGAGAGTTGAAGTCGCGGCTCTTTTTTTCTCTTTTTCTCAAATCTATAAACGATGTAGTTTTGACTAGGTTATTATTTTTTTAAGTGACTGGGACCAAAATGTTGTCGTTTTTGCCAGGTCTTAATGATTAAAGAAACAAAAGCAGCTGGCGCGCGGTATTTCCGGTTGCCCCATCGTGGATCCGGACAGTGTTTGTGGCACGCCAAAAAAATCACTCCATTTGGGTTACCAAAATGAGATGAACAATTAAGATAAAGAAGATGAAATTATGATCTCACCCGGTTGTAAAGGTTCTTAATTTGCATTTAATGGTCTCAAGTTCGAAACCTTATGTCACCTTGATAGTGTATATGTGACTCTTTTATATTAAAATATATATATATTCGAAACCTTATGTCATCTTTAATATGGTCCACTTGTTAGTTATATTAATGAATGATTTCATATGAATTTTGGTAAATAATTGTGTAACATGAATTCTGCGCATATATTAATTGATATACAAAATATACTATAGTCAATTAGTCTTAGACGTAAAATTCTGCAAAGGTCTGAGGTGGGTGGTGGGAAATGGTGATTCTATTCCTTTCTGGACCTCCTATTGGGTTTTGTCTTTCCCCCTCCTGGACCTCATTCCTGAGCACCAAAGAGGCTCTTTGAATCTTGATCAAAAAGTAGCATACTTTATCACAAACAACAATTGGGACAGAATCAAACTGTCACAGGTGTTAGATGAGGATTTGATTGATAAAATATTAACTATTCCTTTGCCTAGACTAGATCTAATCTGTAGGATAAAATGATATGGGGTCCCAACCCTACTGGATCTTTCACCATCAAAAGTGCATACAATATTCAGAATCAGGATCCGCATTCCCACCATCATGCTGACCTGCTTAAGAAAATGTGGAAACTAGATATACCTCCGAAAGTGAAGATTTTTGCCTGGATGCTCATTCGAAAAAGACTTTAAGTGAGAGCCAGACTACACAGACTCACACCTCATATCAGTCCTGAATGCCCCATCTGCTAGAACAAGCCTGAGACAATTCATTACCTCTTTATGGATTGCTGCTTTGCTAAGGATGTTTGGGCATGTTCTTCTGATTTCCAGCCATTTCCTGCTCATACTGGTGATCTGTACAGTTGTCTTTTATCGCTAGGACGATCATCCCCCAAGTCTTCCATCTTCTCAGAACTGTGGTGCGTAAGTTTTTAGGAGACTATTATACCCAATATAAAGGCCCAATTTATAAAATAAAAAATATATAATGGAATTTAGAAACACACTCAAAGCCTATTTACAACATAACAAATAGGCTTTTAACTTCTTATATATTACAAAATTGCCATCAATTTCTTAAAACAAGCCTAACCCCAAAACCTCATTAAAAAAAATCAAAAACACTTAATAGGGCATCAAAGTAATTTAATAATCAATATTAAATTCAATAGGGGCCAGCTATCATTTTTTGAGTTTTTTTTTATTTGTTTATAAAAATTAATTGTGTAAAGTTTATATATATCATTACTATTAGGCCATGTTTGATTCATGGAAAATGAGGCTTGGAGATGGGAAATCAATTGCTTTCCCTTGTTTAGTAAATCCAGGCATGAGAAATGATTGTCTGGAACATGAGAAAGTAGGGGGAAAAGTGAAGCCCTCATCTCAACTTGGGTTTTGTTTTCCCTCCTTATGGGAAAGTTTGGGAAAATGAGCCAACATTCAAATCACATTTTTCATGACCATTTTGTCCACATGAACAATTTAGAGTTACAATGTATCATTAAATGCATTATTTTTTTATTTGATTTAATATGGGTATAATTAGAAAATTTACAAACTTTGTTTTCCATTCATATTCAAAACAAACATAGGAAATGAAACAAAGTGAAATCTCCCGGTTGCTTTCCCAAAATTACCAAACGTGGGAAATGAATATTTCATTTCCCATCCCTTAGGAAATGACATTGGAAGTGATTTTCCCTCAAATTCGTTCCGTCAACCAAACGGAACCTTACTGTTAAGAATGGATATATGACTAAATATCTCTAAGTTGTTTGTATTTTTATTCAGAACGATGGTGCAGATTTCGATAAAAATAAATAAGTATTTAGGGTTTCTTTTCTATTTCATTTAAAAAAAAAAAAAAGGATTAACTACACTTTAGTCCCTAGAAGTTTAGTGTCAGTATCGAAATGGTCCCTAAGGTTTCATTTTAATCAATTTTGTACCCAACATTTTGAAATATTACTAATTTACACCAGCTGTTACATTGACCGTTAAAGTCAGACGTTAACTGCTGATGTGGCAGTCGTGGGACCCACCTCATAACCAAACAGTAGTTAGAAAGAGACAAAACGAAGGGCAATTTCAGAAAATAATAATAATAAAAAACTCTTTCAAAATATTATTAATTAGATTTTTAAAAACAGAAAAAAAAAAATCCTTACTTTCTCTCTCTCGCTCTCTCTCTTCCTATCTCCCTCACATCTTCGACCCATCTCCGACCACCTCCCCACCCAACCACCATTGAAGCCATACAAACCCCACCCATATATCCGCCCTTCCCCGACTCACTATCTCATTCTCTCCCCTTCTCCTCCTGTTATTTTCAGAAATCCCCAAATTAGCCAAGCTCCCTTATCTAATTCTCCATATGTGCCCCATCTCTACCTATCCAATTTAAGGTTTCTGATTTCGATCCTCCCCCGGTGCACCGACCTATCTCAGAAACCATAATCCTCTCGGAAACAAAATTATCCCTAATTGTATTATATTCTCACGCTAGGGTTTTATTCATCATTATAATTATCGTTTCTGATTCTCTTGGTTACGTCAAACCCTAGCTATATATGCAGTGATGAAGCACACGAAGAAGAGAAGGAAGAAGAAGAGCTCGGTAGATCCGAAGCCAGTCGCCAAAGTAGACGAAGGCCAGAAGGTGATTCGACTTGATGTTTTTGCCTTGGGTTTTGTCGATTTTATAATTTCAACATTTGTTTTGGCAGTTGAGACGGTGGTTGTAGGGATGAATCTAATTTGGTGCTCTTGCTCTCGTTGCGATAGCACAAGATTCGTTGGATGTAGGTGTGTTCATACGATTCGTCTTTCGGCCTGAAATATAAACTTTTTCTGAAATATAAATGTTGTTTGACTTCATGAGAACCAAACCAAACCAAACCAGGGAGGGACCATTGCCGAACATTTTAGATTCGGTTTTTTTATTGTTTTGTATTGGAAAATAGAATTTAGATTCAACTTGGGGCAGGAGGATTGGATAAGAACACGTTCAACTGATCCCATCCTCTACTGTGATGAATGGACTATATGGTGGCCCATGTTTCACGAGGAGGGGCGGATCTGTGGGTGGGGTTTGTATGGCTTCAATGGTGGTTGGGTAGGGAGGTGGTCGGAGATGTGGGTGGGGTTTTCAAGTTCTAGGCAGAGAGAGAGAGAGAGAGAGAGTGAGGAACATATATTTTTTCTGTTTTTAAAAATCTAATTTAATAATATTTTTTAAGAGTTTTTTATTTTATTTTTTCTGAAATTGCCCTTCGTTTCGTCTCTTTTTAACTACTGTTTGGTTATGAGGTGGGTCCTACGACTGCCACATCAGCAGTTAACGTCTGACTTTAACGTCAATGTAACAACTGGTGTAAATTGGTAATATTTCGAAATATTGGGTACGAAATTGATTAAAATGAAACCTTGGGGCTCATTTCAATACTGCACAATCTAACTAAAGTGTATTACCCAAAAAAAATGAATAGGATTGCCATAGTAACATTAAATCTGCCATGACACATTTCGTTATGCAATTGATGCGTACTGCCACTTGGCACTGCCACGTGATAGTACCATACTTTTGTATAATTTCTCCAATCTGAGGACAGTTTGATTCGTTGACCAAAAAAAAAAAGGACAGTTTGATTCGAAGGAGTGAACCTGGACGGGTACCCACCCGGCTACAAACGTAGCATCATGCAAACGCAAGCACCAACGCCATGTTTTCGCCTACCCCCTCCTTGTTCGGAAGCTCCAAGGGCATTTTCGTCATTCCATTCATCCCACTCAGTCTATATAGTGAAGCTACTTTCCTCATTGTCAATGGCATTATCAGCTACACGTCTTGCCCTCCTCTCACTCGTAACGCTCTCTCTCGCTCTCACTCTCCAACTCCTCCCATTCCCATTTCCCAATCCAATGGCAGCAACCAAATCCAAAATCCTCTTCATCGGAGGCACTGGCTACATCGGAAAGTTCATAGTCGAAGCCAGCGCCAAGGCTGGCCACCCAACCTACGCTCTGGTCCGAGAGCCCACTCTCTCTAACCCAGCCAAGGCCAAAGTCATCGAGAACTTCAAATCTTTGGGTGTTACTTTCATCTTGGTATGTAAAATTTCCTAGCTTTTTCAGATTTTTCAGCTTGATCTGACATTTGGGTTTTGCTTAATTTTGGTTCTGTTGTTTTTGGTGATCGTTTTCAGGGTGATCTCTACGACCATGGGAGCCTCGTGAAGGCGATAAAGCAAGTCGATGTGGTGATTTCAACAGTGGGTCACGGTCAGTTGGCTGATCAAGGTAAGATCATCGCTGCTATCAAGGAAGCTGGCAATGTTAAGGTAAAAGTTTCGATCTTTATCTTGGTTTTCTCTGTTTTTGTTTCTTGTGTTCGTGTTTTCTGTGCTGCGATTGTGAATGTGTCGTTGGGTGTCAGAGGTTTTTCCCATCTGAGTTTGGAAACGACGTGGATCGAGTTCATGCTGTTGAGCCAGCAAAAACTGCATTTGCAACCAAGGCCAAACTTCGCAGAGCTATTGAGGCTGAGGGGATCCCTCACACCTATGTGGCCTCCAACTTCTTTGCTGGCTACTTCTTGCCCACTCTGAACCAGCCCGGAGCCACTGCCCCTCCCAGGGAGAAAGTTGTCATTTTGGGTGATGGAAATCCCAAAGGTAAACAGAACCCACCTTGTGTTTTGAGATAAATGAATCAATGTGATGGTTGTTTCATTACTTTGAATTTGATGCACAAAACCCACTTTAGAATTTGACTGAATATACAACTACCAATGAAATAATGGGATGGGGTTTCATTTCTTTGACTTGTTACATAAAAGCCACTTTGATTTTTTTTTTTCTTGACAAAATGATGAAGGGCCAATGCAATGGATGTGATTGGGTTTTTATTTCTTTGATTTTGCAGCAATTTTCAACAAGGAAGAGGACATTGGGGCCTACACCATTAAGGCCGTGGATGACCCAAGAACCTTGAACAAGATCCTCTACATCAGGCCTCCAGCCAACACCATCTCATTCAATGATCTTGTGTCTCTTTGGGAGAAGAAGATTGGCAAAACCCTTGAGAGGATCTATGTTCTTGAGGAGCAACTGCTCAAGAACATTGAAGGTCAGTAATAGGAAATACTAAAACTTAGAAACAACTGGAATTTACTTTGTCAATGGACTGATTCATTTTTCTCATCTTCTTCTTTCTTTTTTCTGCAGAGGCTGCTGTGCCAATCAATGTGATTCTATCGATCGGTCACTCAGTTTTTGTGAAGGGAGACCATACTAACTTTGAGGTCGAGCCCTCATTTGGAGTGGAAGCTTCGGCCCTTTACCCTGATGTCAAATACACTACCGTGGACGAGTACCTTAACCAGTTTGTTTGAGCCTGAAAGCCTCATCTTGTTGGGTTTCTTCGAGTAAAACTAGCACTGTCTTCGCAAATAATTAGCTAGTTGGTGTGCAAAAATAGCATATGGGGGCTTCCCTTCCCCCCTATGTGTCATCTTTGTTGTACTGTGCTACCTTGGGTTGAATGATGGAAATGAACGCCGGTATATTTTATTTTAATTTCTTTTGCAATTCCTTTTCTGTTTGTCCCCCGGTGGTCCTGGTGTTCGGCTTCAGTTGAATTGTTCATCATTATGGCCATTACTTTTTGAAGATGCAATTTTGGATGAATATTGGTAAATTGGGGATGCATGTGAAGAAACTAACAGCCTCAATGGGATTCTCCCCCATTAGGAGTATAGGTCAATTGATTGAGCTCTTTGGTCTTGAGCCCTGAGCGTAGACTAACAGCCTCAATGGGATTCTCCACCATTTAGTTGAAACAAACAAATAATAGCCGGTGAAATATAGGTCAGTTGGTTGAGCTCTTTGACCTCGAGCCTAATAGCCTCAATGGGATACTCCTCCATTTGGTTGAAACAAATAAATAGCAGCCGGTGGGGTATGCTCAGTTGGTATCCCATTTGGTTGAAACAAACAAATAGCAGCCGGTGGAGTATGCTCAGTTGGTATCCCATTTGGTTGAAAAAGCCGGTGGGGTATGCTCAGTTGGTATCCCATTTGGTTGAAACAAATAAATAGCAGCCGGTGGGGTATGCTCAGTGGGATTGGCCATGAGCCCTGTAGGCATAGGTATTTGTACTAAAAACAAAAACAAACTAATAGCTTCAATGGGATTGTCCTCCATTTGGTTGAAATGTTTCACCTTTCAGAAACAATCATACAAATGGAATGATAATCCTCGCTAACTTGTGCCCGAATATTCTCTTAATATAATAAAGGCTTTTTATCACAAATGGTCCATTAGGTTTGCAAAATTATCGCATTTCGTCCCTAACGTTTTTTTGTGACACTAATGGTCCTTAAGGTTATCCTTCACACATCAAAATGGTCCCTGCCGTTAGCTTCAGTTAAATTTTCTGTTAAGTAGCTGATGTGGCACGTGTGGAGCCCACACATCCAATAATATACATCCACATGGCTTTAAATAAAATATATTAAAACTTAAAATCCCAAAAAAAAAAAAAAAAAAACTTGTATCTTCCTCTGCACATCCAATAATATACACATCGCAGACCCACTCTGCCTCTCTCCCTCCTTTTCCTCCATTCTCTTTCTCTCTCCCTAATCTTTCTTGATTTTTACAGGCTAATCTATTATAGCTTGATGTAGTTTCTGCATTGGGAAGTTTCTGCGTCTGCATAGCTTGATGAAATAAATGCTTGGGTCCTTTTTTGTTTGACCAAAACCTGCAAATCAATGAAACCCACAACTGAGGAAGATCATTTGCTTCAGTTTTTAAAATATAAACTAATCATTTTTGTTGAATTTCTGCACTCGTTTTTACCCAGAATCTGTCTCTGCAGCATTGGAACCAAGATTGGGCTTGGCATAGTTGCAGTACACTTGGGTCCTTTTTTGTTTGACCAAAACCCAGAACCAAGGAAGATGAGGGAGAGAGGGAGAGAGGAGAGAGGAGGGAGGAGGGAGGAAGAGAAGGGAGAGAGAGGCAAAGAGTGGGTCTGTGAGGGTTGGAGGCGCAGGCAGAGAGGGAGAACGTACAGGTTGTTTTTTTTTTTTTTGGATTTTAAGTTTTAAAATATTTAAAATATAATATATTTTATTTAAAGTCATGTGGATGTATATTATTGGATGTGTGGGCTCCACACATGCTACATCAGCTACTTAACAGAAAATTTAACTGAAGTTAATGGCATGGACCATTTTGATGTGTGAAGGATAACCTTAAGGACCATTAGTGTCACAAAAAAATGTTAGGGACGAAATGCGATAATTTTGCAAACCTAAGGGACCATTTGTGATAAAAAGCCTATAATAAAACAATGAACCGTAGACAAGTACTATTGATACTTCGATTGTCTCTTAACTTAACCACAATTCGTGAAAAGAATACTCTTGTTAATCTTAAGCCGATATGAAAGTTAAAAATGATTATTATTTTCTAATTATGTGCTCTACTAATCCTTCTTTCGTACTCTATATAATGAATTACAAAATAAAACAATGAACATCAGTTGCAAGGATTAGTATAATACCATGGCAAGAAATTGGAACAGAAAATTGTGGGATGTTATGAGCACAGTTTCTTGTTTATGCAACAGACCCCATTATTAACAAGTTCAGTATCAACCAGGCATAACATGGTGCTATTTTGATAATCATATTATATCCAATCTGGCTCAAGAAATTAACTAGACAATACTGAATTAGTCATTAGCTTGAGTTATTTATACTAACACGCTATGAGGTTTTTGGTGTTTTCACAAAACCCTCTGAGGTTTTAAAAATTATACGAACACTCCCTTAAGTCTGAAATTGTTTTCACAGAACCCCTTTCCATTGATCTTTCACCTAAAAATTGATAATTATTATATATATATATATAATTTCTTCAAATGACAAAGTTGGCCTTTGAGATTAGATTACACATACATTCACCGATGTTAATTTTGTTATTTGCTAAAAAAATTAGGTATGAAATCTTCAAATTTTGGATGAAAAATTAATGAAAAGGAGTTTTGTGAAAACAAATTGAAATCTCAAAGGGTATTCGTGTAATTTTTGAAACCTCAATGATTTTATAAAAACACCGAAAACCACAAGAGCTTAGTGTAAATACCTCTTAGCTTTTAAGCATTGAACCATGGATTTTGTTAAAGTGCAAGCCGACCAGAGAACATATGTTGAGCACCGCCAGAGAAAAAAAAAGTTTGGTTTACTGAGGGATTAATGTTTTGAACCATGATTACAACAAATAACTCACAATTATAGCTTATTCCAATAAACAAAAATGGAATGACAAAATATCCAAAAAGGAAAAACAAAAACTATGTTGGAAATTTGCGAACACCTATTGATTAAAAGGAAGCTCAGTCATGCATGCTCATTTTTTTTCATCTGCCACCCTTCCTTCCTGGCTTTGCTGAAGCCTTTCCTGGCTTTGTTGAAGCCTTTCCAGGCCCCTTGCCTTTCTGAGCCTTGCCGCTACTTTTACTTTTCTTTGAATTGCCTTTTCCTGGCCTTTTACCCGCTCCGCTACCCCTTGCATCCTTTTTCATCCGTCGATCGACACGGACCTTACCCTTGCCAACCCTGACTTGCACTCCTTTCTTTGCAACCACATACTCCTTCTGAGGCCTCTTAGGCTCGGCCTTCTTATACATTTGTTCAATTTGCTTCCTCTTTGAACGATCAGAGATGTCTGCCTGGTCTGATATCGTGTTTGCCTTCTTACGAATCTTCTCAAGCTTCCTAAAGGCAACCCGCTTCTTTCGAGCTTTAGCCTCTGCCAACTTCTTTACAGGCCGGGCATCAATTTCTTTAAATTGCGCTTTCATTGCATTGATCTCTTCCTTGGTCACAGGTTTGATTGGTTGGCGGTGCCTCTTTTCCTCATCCAAAAACCACCTGGGCAAGCCCTCATCATCAAACATGTACTTATTATATGCATCATCAAGCATATGTTCCCTTGGCTTTTTCCTCAGCATTTTCTTTGCACATGCCAGTATCTCGGCTTTCTTATCAATATCCATATCCTCCGATTCATCTGATGATGAGTCATCACTTGAATCTGTCCCAGGAGCCGGTACTATCTCAAAATCGTCCTCTGCCTTTGAAGCTTGGACTTTATGGTGATTGGACCCTGCAGCATCATTTTCAATCTTTTTCTTAACATTTTGAATTGCATTATTCTCCTTGGCCTTTCCTACCAAGGAAGGTTTCTCCTGCCTTTCAACCTGCATTTCATCTTCACTATCAGACTTATCCAAATCCCCCTGCTCTACAGCTTCGGCAAAGATATCCTGACTAAACCAGTTATTTGTAATCTCTTCCTGAGTAGGCCCTTCCCCGTCATCAAGTGCTTCCAAAAGAGGATTCTTTTCCTGACCACCCTGCTCCTTGTCTGACTCATAGTCAGACTGAACCATATCACTGCCATCAACATCCTGCATAGCGAAAAAAAACAAAATCTATGAGCACAAACACTAGTCTGTTGTGCAACACCTAGTAGAAAGAAAAATATTGTGCCGACAGATCTCCCATGCACATACGTTGCCAATCTGTTTATGCTATATATGTGTGTGTGTGCGTGTGCGTGTGCGTGTGCGTGCGTGTGTGCTCACGTGTGTGTGTATTTGCACAGAGAGATTAAAACATTAGCATACTTTTCATCATCCATGCACCCATGCCTAACAGATAAAAAAGTTCTACAGAGAGACCACATCTCAGTGAAATTTTTATCTATACATAATAATAGCTTCATACCTCCAAAAGTTGAGCGTCTTCAGAATTTGCTTGTTTTATACGCTTCCTCTGCTTTGCACTTCCCTCCTTTTTCGACACATACTGTTCATAAGCCTGATCGAGAAGGTCTTCCATTTGTGCATCATATCTAGCATCATAAATAGCAATACTTGATTTAATTTCATAGACAGACAATACAAGAGACAAGATGTTTTATATATTTACTGCTAATAGCAATGCTTGTTCTATATATTTACTGCTAATAAAAGGGACAAGATGAATAACCTTCGGCGTTCCTCATCAGAGTCTATATCACTAGACGATGCTTCTTGGGTTTGCTCATGGCTTTCCTCATTTTCACTATCTCCCAGGTCACCATTCTCACCATCATATTCAGTGGAATCAACAGCTACCAGATCTTTCTTACCCTGAAAAACAACCATACAAACACAATAATGATATTGAAAAATATTCAGTCATATCCATATAAAGTTCATTGAGTCGGAACCAACGATCTTCATCAGGAAAAATTAAAGATAAGATAGAAATATGATAAAAACCAAAACAATGATTTTGACCGTTGAGGAGAAAAAAAAAGCCTTTGAAGTGTCTAAAGACCAAGGGAGAAAAGCCAACTGCTGAAATAGTACGCTAGTACCATGAAAAATGATTGGAATACGATTGCTATGACAGGCACATAAAACCAATAATATTGGGCATTTCCAAATTCCACCGACTACAGTCAAACTAGTTTAGATATGTAGAAAATAATGTCCTGCTCTTCTGTTTCCAATTAAATAAATAAACCCTGTACATCAATAAGGGGTCCCAATGGCTCAAGAAAAGAAGAAAAGAATCTGTGAAATAGAAGACACCATATGTGAAAGCCAAGCTATCTTAGTTGGTAAATTCCTTCAGTATTGTACCAAGGGCGTGAGCTTGAAATCTAACCTCCAATAAGGCCTAAAGAACCAATGGTCCTCCAAGGGAATAAAAGAAAAGCTCCGAAATGGACACAAAGATTATTGGATGAATAAAAAATGTGATTCCCCGAACTACTTGCCAAGGTGGGTATTGTGAAATGAAAGCATACCTTGATGGAAGCGAGAGAAAATAACTCATTGTCAGTATAACCATCTTGCAGTGCATCTATTTGCATCCCTGTTGCCTTCCGTACCTTGTCCTGAAAAATTGAGATTTAATGAAAGGGAACAAATCAGTAAGATAATTGCATATCTATATAGGAGACCAAACATGAAACTATTGACAGCACCCAAGAAGCTGCTAAACTTTCAGGCTTCATGTTTGATTGATAAGTTTAAACTATCTTTTAAGCTGTAATAATCAAAGCTTGATCCTAAGGATCAATCCAACAAAGAATTTCATGAATCCTGTAAGGTCAAACTTAGCAAAGCCCTGCACAAATCTATCTTGGTACTGAATCCAACTAAAAAACTCATACAAGGCACCCACCACACTGATTAATAGATCTTACAAAACCTAATTTTACAAGATCAGGCTTCATCTCGAAACTATGGTGTACAATCTCCAAGAACAATAACCATGTACCAGTTTCATGACTCAACAAAAACAATGAGTAATCATGCATGCACACGGGAAAAGAGAAAACAAAACGCTACAAACCTGAGCTCGTCTTTTTGATAGAAGCTTCTTTGTACGTTTCTTCTTGCGCTCCATAGCATACGTCAGCTCCTCCATTTCATTGAGTATTTTGTCTTCGTCATCCTCCTTATTCTCCTCATTTTCAACTTCCTTGGCAGTAGAAGCATTAGCCTTCTCAGGAGATAAGGCCTTTCTAATCTGCACCCGCCACCTAAATAACAATACAAACACGACAACTCAGCACGCATTAAAAAGTAAGAAAGCTAGACCGCAGCAACTCCATGTCTAGCAGCTGCATTGCAATTGAACTATTTTTTTCTTTTTTTCTCTGCAATCTGTATTGTCATTACTAAAAATAATTCTGATTTCAATTATTCTTCCAACAATCCAAGAGGTGATGTAAAACAGAACTATAAACCCTCTGATATTTTATTCGGAAGAAATTTCAACAACCCATCAACTGGAAGGTAAGACCAAATAACATGAGCCAAGTTGAATATAATTATAAAATTGCCGAAGCCAAGTGGAATAATAATTGCCCTACTCAGCCTCATGCAGTCTCAGAGATACAAGCCCAAAACTGATGCAATAACGATCATAGATGACATACATCCTACCCTGCTATCAGGAGAGGGACAATACATGCCTCACAGCTGAATTGCTAAAGGTTATATCAAATTGATTCATATAGTAAGCCCAACCTAAACCTGAATTATACTGGGAGTCATAGTTCCTAAAAGATATGGTGATCCCAACTATTATAGTTAAAAGGTGGTAAATCACCTAATTCATTGCCACTACTTCCACCCTTTGCTCAAAAGAATCAATTGATGTTACAACGATAACTTCAATAGCTAAAATAACAAGAAAAATGCAATTACAGCAGAAATATGTGCTTAACAGATTTATAAGGGAAGAAAAAGAAACACTTGTAGTCTGTAAAATCCAATCTTTAGATCTAAGAGATAATGAAAGAAATAGCATTTCTTACTTCAAAAGATGCTTGAAATCTTGCTTCCCCAAAACACGCAAATCATCACAGAGAGTTTGAACCTGTCAAACCATAATGGTTAGATTGGTCGGAACACTAAAGGGGTTCCAAAGTATTTAAGGGGAAAAGAAGATCTATTTTTTCAGCAACTAGGGAAAAAAAATCTAAATAAAGAGAAAATATAATACAAAGGAAAAACATAAAAAAGGCTACCTCTTCCGTTGTTAAAGCATGCTCCTTGATGGGCAAAGATGCCTCACCCTCAAAGTTTATGGAAGTAACGGAACCAAGGATATCAAGAGGGGCCTCAGACCAAATGAAGTCAGCAGCCGAAGACGCTTTTCTCAAAATTGTGTCGCCATCTTCATACCTGTATATACAACCCAATCAGTCAACAGTTCAGCTTCCGTATATAAAAGAACCAAGTAGGGATATCAATCATAAGAACCCAAAAATATTTGAACACACAATGTCAATCATGGTGAACAGAGCAAAATCATTGACCCATTCATGTTACTCTGCAATTACAAACCACCTATCTACATTCAAACTGTATATGCATAAACAATTACAAATACTCAAAGCATTATACAATCTTACAGAAAACGACATGCAATCTCCTGGTTTGGTAATTAAAATGCTGAACCTCACATAACAGTGATTATGTGCATGTGTGAAGATAAAAAATTTTAAATTTTAAAAACAATAGCAAAATTAGAAAGAAGGCGTACCCATCACGGTGTCTTTTTTGCTTTGTTCCTCTTAGTACATCCACCACCTATATCAAGGAGTTATTAGGAGAAAAAAAAAAATATAATAGAACAATCATAATAAAAAGAGCAAGATATTAGTCCATACGTGAAAGAAACTGGTATTCTGTTTCATCTAATATGAGTTACCTTCTTCTGAGGTTCTACAGATTTAAATAGATGCTTCACATCAAGTAGACGCGGATCAATCTTTGCAGGAGCCTTGTACTTAAAACCCAAAAGATATGTCTCAGCAGATGAACTACGACTAGCTGCTGGTTTATCCTGTTCAACTTTCTCAAATAACTGCAAAACATATGCCAGGATCAGATAGGCACATCAATCTAAAGTGCTATAACAAATATGTTTTAAAAAGAACTAGAAAATCACCTCCTTCATACAATAGTAGACAGCATTATAATCTTGCGACCTGAAGATCTGAGAGAAAACAAAAGATAAGCACTCAGCATTCAAAAACCAAATGTACATAGACACACAAACACAGTCATACATACATGCATACATTCCAATTAACCGGTACAGTTCCACAACAAAATAATTATATGTTTAAGGACTTCCACAATTCGATACTTAACAAATTAAACAGTTTAAGTTCCAAAAAAAAATTGAAAATGGCTATTGCATGCATATTTGAAGTATAAATAACTGCATCGTCCCATCCAGAATACAAGTGATGAAAACATCTTATGGAAACAATAGAGAAAAATTAAATACAGACAAATAAATTTGAAAACAGAAGTTTGATGAAATCATGTTCTAAAAAGATAAAGCATACATAACATGTATGTCACTACATTATGCTGCTTACCAGTTTAACATGGAATGCAACAATGAGCCAAATCAATAGAACTCAAAACTTACAAACTCAAATATAGATTTTTCATTTGAAGTAACCACGCAGACAATCCAAATTCCAACCTATTTTTCAGAGAGTACCAAAAAAACCAATACAAACCCACAAAAACCCATTTCGCATTATGAAAATTCAACACATACTTTGGTGATGAATGTGCCTTTGGGAGCCAAAAGCTGGGTAGCCAACTTCACGGAATCAACAACCAAAGCGTTCTGCGCAGTGGCCTCCGAAGACCAGGCCCCACCAACATTAGGCGACCCATCATGAAGCACCAAATCGAAAGCCGAGCAGCCGTTCTCCTTCATCAGCTTCCGGAGCCTGGCCGTGCACTCGGGCTTGGTGATGTCCTGCTGGATCGAGAAGGCGCCGCGGACCGGGGCGATGGGGACCAAGTCGACGCCGACGACAAGGCTGCCGACGGGCACGCGCTGCACTGCGACTTGCATCCAACCGCCGGGGGCGGCGCAGAGGTCGAGGACGGCGTGAGAGGAGTGGAGGAACTGGTGCTTGGTGTCGAGCTGAGCGAGCTTCCATGAGGCTCTAGAGCGATAGCCATGCTCTTTGGCTAGGCGGTAGTATTTGTCCAAACGATGCTTGCCCTTCACCTTGCCCATGGCTCTCTCTCTCCCTCAACAAGCAGAGTGTTGAAAAATGTATTTGCTTGCTTATTAGGGTTTTGTAAAGGTTTTATAGATTTTCACTGCAGAATCAAAACGCAGCGTTTTTGTCTCAAGTTTAAGAAACGAAACAAAGCGGTACTAATAATAGTTTCTTAGGGCCGTTTGGTCAATTTTCGAAAATAGTTTTTTCGTTTTTCAGATAACGGGTGTAAAATGTGTTTGGTAAATTAATAGTATATTTTTTAAGAATGAATTCTGAATTTCTGAAAATGAAAATGAAAATCTTGGCATAAAAAATATACAAATGTCTTTTTCGCCAAAGTTAGAGAATGGAGGGGGAAATTCACACATGCAGATACCATGGGGACTTGAACTCATGATCCCTGATTCCCTTGACAGCACACCAAAGGCCTGGACCAATCCATTGGTAAATACAAATGTCTTATTAAGACGTAAGATTGATAATTTTTGTTTTTTCCAATAATATAATCCAAATAAGTGTCCCGGGAAGAGTAGCACGGTATTGAGCTAGGTTGCTATTTTTCTTTTTTCTTTTTTCTTTTTCCAATTTTCTTTTTTGTTTTTAATGAATTAAGACATAATTATTAAAAAGTCCTTTACACAATTTGCAATGTTAAATAAGTTACTTCTTCCAGTCCACTGACAAAAATTATTCATGTCACTCTCAGTGAGCGACATGAGAGTTATGTGCGAAAAATAGGAGCAGCTTGTGAAAAATTATTCATGCCCTCCTATTTGTCCTTATATGGTAAAGGTCCATGAATTAATTGTTAAGTGGTTTTTTTCAGTTTAATAAGGTTTTCCTCGAATATTTGAGGTTCCTCTCAAAAAAGATAAAAAGAAGAGCTTACACAGTAACTCACGATGAGATTTTGGACGAATATTTGGATGAAATTTTAAAAAAACAGTAGCATCGACCATTTTAATATAGTATGAGTGCTAAATTGACCGAAAATAATTTTGGTCAATCTCGTCCCTAAAGACTTTTCAGAGTTCGAACAAGGAAGGTCATGGATCAAGAAAGTCAAGAATAAGGGAGAGAGAACAAATGAGCATGAGTATGAGATCAACTAATCAATCTAATTTCTGATTATTCAAGTACGGAATTACATAGAACACAAGCTATAAGTATACGCCACATTCACCGACATTTGGGACATGAAATCATGGCAAGCATCAGAATAACTGCAGGAAAATTTCCATGAATAAGATGTAACAGAATTGGGGATGTCTCTGCATCATGCATAACATTGGGAGTAATATCAAAAATTTAACTGGATAGTAATGTGTATAACAATTAAAGACCACACATAACCCAATTGTATGTTTTGTGAAGGCATAATGAAATCCATACTTGCATATCCTTCCAAGAAAAAATCTACTATCAGTTTCATGAATTTTCACAATGCCTAAATATTTCCTACTACCCCCCATCAGTCACTTTTCTATCTGTTCTAATTATGTGACAGGTGAGGGCTTCAGTCTTTCCGGCCACTGCTGCTTGCAGAAGGTTTCTTGCCGCCATACCTCTGCAAAAAACAAAGGAACCAGATTGTTATTTTTCAAACACCGGAAATCTCATTACATGACAAGTCAGATGCTGATGCCAATGCAATTGTAATCCATAGAATGAACAGATGGTGCTTCTAGAAGTGATAGTGGTGATATACATAAAAATAACGAAAAGTAATTGAGACTCACCTGCTTCCCAATGTTGAATGGAACATATTTGTATTTGATCATGTGCGCAATTTGACGCCTCATTGTTAGGACGAACAGAACGATCCAATAACAAAGTAGTATGGGCCAAAAGACGGGGACATCAAATGCAGAGAAGAAGGTCATGACAAATGCTATGCAGAAAGCCTTTGTGAAAGAATACCTGGAACCATGAATTACTTGCATCAATGAATAAAGAAAATACAAGATTTTTCCTTTAACCTTGTAAAGCCAAGTTAATTGAAAAAAAAAAAAATCATTTAACTTATATATATGGGCATGTTCACATGTTTCCTGTGACAGAAGCACAAAAGATTATTGCAAATGGCAAGAAGATTCTCCAAGGGGGCAGCAACTACATAAGACAAGCTCAATCAACAAAATTGTTTTGATACCTTTAAATATTGTTATTCTTTGGCAAGACAATAATTTATATTGTGCCAGCTACAAATAGGCTTGGCTCTCTAACACGATTCTATGGCTGCAGCAGTCACGTGAAACTTTCCACATCTTTTTTTATTTATCAAATCAAATATATTAATCAAAAGGGGCAAATAAAACCCTGGTGCAAACATGGCATATGCTTACAAGAATAGCAACCTATGAACTCTTTGAAGCTACGTTCACTACATAAGCACCGAGCACCTAACCACCGAAACAGAATACTAAGTGCATAATTCTTCGGATGCCCAACTTTAATTTGTACTGAAAAGTGCAACTATACGTCTGCCTCTATAGAGTTTAATGTGGGATAAAACACCTCCACTTGCATGCAGTGACCAATAGTCACACTTACCCATGGATTCTTGTTCTTTGCCAAGGGAAAGAGAGAAGGGAACAAATCATTTGAAGCATCCTCGCCACAGCACAAAAATTCACCCCAGTTCCTAGCCCAAACTTGAGCCTACTTGAGCCTCGCTCATTTCCAAAAAGAATCCAGCCATTCATTATAGCCTTCCAAAGTCATCAGCCAACCCTCTAGCCTACATGCCTTTCCACCCACCTTCTATACAGCCAAACTTTCATTGCACCATCACCCTCCACAGACTCTCTTTCTCTACCATGAACTCCTATAACCATTCTTCCAACAAAAGCTTCATTTGCCAAGACTAACAGCTTAATTGAAGGAACACCAAGATCTTTAGGCAGGAAAATTGTCCTGAACTCCGCAATATGGAATTTAAAG
Organism: Prunus salicina; assembly: GCA_020226455.1. Classification (NCBI taxonomy): domain Eukaryota; kingdom Viridiplantae; phylum Streptophyta; class Magnoliopsida; order Rosales; family Rosaceae; genus Prunus; species Prunus salicina. Next base: position 13,702,660 of record CM035347.1, on the reverse strand, counting down.
TCTTCACCATCCCTGACTGAAATTTCTCTCAGAATCTAGAGACTGACACTGGAAACTTAAACAACACACATCTTTGGGCATATACATCAATGACGAGGGAGGGAGGCAAGAGAGAGAGAGATGGCAAGTAGGAAGATGAGAAACATTTCCAATAAGTAAGATAAAGATAATATAACTGAGCTAGGAACGGAAAAATCAAACATCATGGTTCAAACTTTAATGAAGCAGAAGAACCAGCTCACTAAAATTTCTTGAGCCTTTCACACAGCAATGACAACAAGACTCCTGCTAAAAGTAAAAACCATTTGAACAGTTATGGGAAATTAAAAGAAAACTTTAAAATAATAATAATAATAAAAAGAGAGAGGATTTCATCAAATGCAGTGTCTTGAAAACCATTTTTCTCCAAGTAACCCAATTACCACACAATCACAAAGGGGCAACCAGTAAATGTTTCACAACCCCAAAAACATTAAGCATTACCATATAGGAGTGCTATGAAGATAACCAATAACCCATAGAATGCAAACAATGTAAAATACGATAAAAATGGGAACATTAAGTTACCAGAACTTAAACTCAGGAAGTCTGCGAATGAAAGGCTTGAATTCATCTGAACCCTTTGTCGGCAGTAAAGCCCCACTTGAAGCCTCCATCTCAGGGTCAGTCAATGGTGATAAAAATCCAATCAGAAGATTTAGTATATAGATCCCAAGACCATATGAAATGATGTAAAACCCTTGAATATAATAAACCCGCAACGCATAAACAATGACCAAAGCAAGAGTTCCGACCCATCTTGGGACTGAAAGAGGAGTAGTCTTATCCAGATAATACTGATAGAGCCTCGACATGTCAAATATCCATTTGTTGACAGGTGATGCCGCCGAGGCACTCTCATCCCCAACTCCCTCCATTCAATTCAATTTCCAAACTTCACAATCTGTTAATACAATGGTACGGTCTTATCAAACTAAGTAGTCACAATCACAAGAAGCACCAAACATATACATATGTGTACGAATGAGTTTATATGCTGATATACGTATGTTGATGTGTATGTCTATATGTATGCACCATGTATGATAGGCTAGCAGCAAACTCAAATGAACACACCAGAATCCTTATGCAAAAAACAATCCCAGTCCAGGATATGTAGAAGAGAAAAAAATCCTAATGTGGATTTCCGAATGCTAAGAGAATGTAGAATGAGAAACCTTTGAAGGCTTTCAATTTTGGGGCCCAAGAAAAGTTGGAAAACCAGTTAAACAAGCAAACTACTAAATATTTCATTACATATAAACAATACCAACAAAAATTACTACCGAAACCTCAACTTGTTCATTTCTCTTCCCATGCTTACTTTTTTTCTCAGCAATCAAGCTAAAAGCTAGGGTTTGGCACAAACAGACAATGTCCTCAAACAAACAAAGAAGCTTCAAAATACAGATCCAGCATCACCAGCTCCCAAATACCAACATCCCCAAATTCAAATCACACAAGATGGAACAAAAGTTTCTGGGATTTCCCAAAAAACGAGTGATTGAATGCAAAATGAGAGACAACACAAATGAACACTTAGCACAATCAAAGGCAAATCCAGATCCAAAACAACAATGAACAATGGGAAACCAGTAAGGAAAATGATGGGAAGCTGACCTTCGATGACTGCTAAGCTTGGAGAGCGGCGAGAATTGATTGGCGAGAATTGTTGGAGAAGAAAAAAAGCGTGCAGATCTGTGTGGGTTTTGAAGTATTTTTATTGTTTCTCCTCTTTTCTCTTTTTATATTTAACGGACAGTGACGCGCATGAATCGTTGTTGAATAGAAGTCACCAAAGGCAACGGGGTAGAATCTGAATAACGGGTGATGGGATGATGCCTTATGCTCTCAGACAATTTGGTAATTTTGCACAAATGACCAAATTTTTTTGCTTACACTACTTTCTTTTTTGGCCTTCTTTTTTTTATTCTTATTTCCTTAGATTTTAATCTCACATTGTAAAAACCAAATTTTTTTTTTTTTTTAAACATTGGTTGTATACAAATTTAATTCTATGAAGAAAAAAATAGTTTTTTTCTATCACTTGCATCATGCGGCATGAGAAAGATTAGATAATAGGAGCATCTGCAACAACATTAATCAAATTTTAATTATTTTAGCATGAAGATGACTTTAAAAGCATTTGGCTAGCTAGTTTTGAAATTTTACTTCAGCATCACTAGCTATTTTTAACTAACCTTGCATATTTTATTTTTTATTTTTTAAACCAAAATACTTTTTTCATACAATTTTATGTCTATCACTTTTATTCGTGGGAGAGATCTAGTAAATAAGAGAAATAGACACAAAATTATATAAAATTGAGTGTACTTAAGAATTGCTCGTCTAATCAATCCTTGTAACCTGTAATTTTCATATTAAAAAAAACCTGTAATTTCTAATGATCAAAATATGAATTTAGTCTTCAAACTATAATGAATGTGTGACATTTTTTTTCAGAATAATAAATGTGTTACATTAACGACAAAATATAAATATAGGCCGAGGAACAGTCGCCGAGCTTGCTTTTGGTCAAACTTTTCCGCCTGCATGTTGGTTTGGGTTGGGCCAAGCCTTGTTTCTTGGGTCGAGTCTGTTGTGTAACGGCCGTGGGCCTTTGGGTCTCATCCCTTGGTTTTTTGCTTCGGACTTGGATGCTGTGGCTTCTAGGGCCAAGACCTTGACTCAATGGGCCCTTGCCACGTCATTTCTTAATGTGGGGTCAAGAGGGAAAAAATTTCAGGTATCTTTTGGAGCTCAAAACACTCCGTCCGAACATCAAATTATTGTTCAAGACAAAGGGTAGGTCCCGCCTCATAAGGGTGCAACTCGTCTATCCAGTGTGAGTGGTGGTAGAAGGCGTGTGAGCATGTAGGTCCTGCCTCATATGGTGGTTTATTGCCGCTTCACTTGTTGGTATCTCTTTCTCCAAAACAAGCAAAAAACATGGAGATGTGCACTAGCTGCAAATAATGTTGAATGCTGGGAAAATAAGACCAGGGTTGAAAATAGAAGTACTCGTACTATTAGATGCTTGGTTTTTCTTTCATTATCATGTTAGAATTCAACGGGCAAAATGCGATTTATGGTTTACGTCATAAGAGAGAATTTTGATTAAGATGGGCAACTTTTTATATTTATTTTATATTTATTTCTTGTATGATGAGCATCCAGTTAGACATGTGTTGTCTTCTTTCGTTTCTTCTTTAACAAAAGTAAGTGGAGATAAAAAGAAAGGTTTGAATTAACCAATACTTGATAAGAAAACGAAATAACACAAAAAATATCACGATATTGTATGATGTTTGGAATTTGGGATTTTCTTTGTGGATCTTCTGTTTAGTTATACTTTTGTTTATAAAAAAAGTCACGATATTGCGATTCTAAATATGAAATTACTATAAAAAAAAGTTTAACAAGATAGGATGAAATTTGATCCATTGAAAAATATTGAAAAACAGATGTTGTGTTGGTAATTCCAATTACCTAATACATAGGCAATATAAAATAAAATTTTAAAAAAGAAAAATAAGAGAAAATACTTTTAAACATTTCTCATTTGTTTTTTACATGAATGGGAGAAACACTTGCATGAAATGGGGATATCACTATTTTGTAATCCCCGGTCAATCACGATATGCCATATATGATCATTTTTTCACGTAATAGTCTATAATTGACCAAAAATAAAGAAACAGTATTATTCTCATTTCATACAAGTTTTTCTACATAGAGGAAGATTAGATGGATAGTGTCAATCTCTAGTAATAGGGCTAAATGTAGTCCGGAACTAGAAATGTAGCCCTCTAAAATATTAATTTTTTAAAGAATAGTGTAGGGGTAAATTTTTCCATCTCCAGTAATGCAGGGCTATATTTTAGGGCCATTCATATTTTATTATTTTGAGAAAAACTATAGCATAACACTCATACATTTCACAACTATGTATTGTTTAATTTAATTAAACTACTCTTTAAAGACAATATTCCATATATGACACGTGTACGTTTTACTTTTTATTTTTAAACAAAACGAATTTAAAACATTTAAAAAGGTTTTAAATATATATATATATAAAGTAACTTTTCAATCAATGGTTTTAAATATATATATATTAAAAATAAAATGAACTTGAAAACATTTAAAAATGTTATTTAAAAAAACACTTAAGGGCTAGCTGATGTCAGCACACTTTTAATATTGGCTATTAAATATGTAGTTGCATGAGATATTTCGTGATCTTGCCCATATATAATACTTTCTCTTCCTAAAAAGCACATAATTGGAGATGAATTATATATTCTTTTTAAGGCTATATTTATTCTATGGCCATAACTGGAGATGGGCTTATAATGTCGAATGAGACGACCAATAGACAACATAGTACAAGTGTCCCTCTCCAAGGAATGACGTGGACAAAATATGGCCAAACTCATGGTGTTCGGTGGGTGGACAAGATGCGTGGCGATGTAACCCTCCAACAAGTCATCCATGCACATAAAATAAAAACTATAAATTTTTTTTAAAAAGGGTAAAATTGGTTTTCTGTATCGCTGCTCGGCTGGCTCAACACTCTAAACCAGCCGAGCCTGCCACAAAAATTTGGCTTTTCATTTTCAGTGTTTTGTTGTACACGTCTTCATGCTTATCCGACTCTGACTTTTTCTTCTTTGGTCTTTTATTTTATTTTTTAATTTTTTTTATAAATATTTATTTTCTTTTTCTCCAAGAGAAGGAAAATAAATTGCAACCAATAGGAAGACTACAGCTGAAAGAAGTGGCTAATCAGCTGAGCCTATTCATTTGCCATTACCTTCATATTAATGTGGTATTTCAGTAGTGGTGGAGGGCCATAAACTGAAATTATATCAATTTTTCTTTATATTTCCTTCCACACCCTATAAATAAACATGGGGTCCAAAGCCACTTCTGGCCTAGGTTCGCTTCCGCCCCATTATAATGTGACATGTTGACGTGATTTTATGAATTCATTAGATGATAATACTTATATGATATATCTAAACTTTTAACTTTAAGTAGTATAAAAAAAAATCCAACACAAATTATAATTTACGTCAATTCAAAACAGGACGTTGATATGTCACATGATGTTTCTTTTCTTTTCTTCGAGAATCATGTAGTGCAAATTAAAGCTATCAAATTAAGTTTTTTTTATTGCAATAAAATATATATGTAAAATAAATTTGCTGAAAACATGCATTGTATGCAAAATAAATATCATCTATATATATCTGGAGAGCATGCTTCCTTAGATATTTGTCCCTGATGAGGATCTGTGCTTGCCCATTACTTCAACTTGCAAGCTGTCACTTGCCCAAGATATTTGCAATGGGGAAAAGATATTTCAGCACTTTTTTTTAAATTTTTTTTAATGGAACCATGTCTCTGAACAAATCTTGACTTGAGTATCATGCTACATTAAAAGTCAACCTTTGTGGCAGGCCCAGATCCTAGAAAGAAAAATAATAATATAATATAGAATGTCTTTTATCATGGATTATATATATATATATATATATCAATATTGTCTGACCAGCACATTACTTTTCTATATACTTTTTGTTTTATGACATATTTTCTATCCCCTAGTATGTTGGAAAAGGAAAGTAGAATGAAGAATATGACATACACATTACAACTATGAGTAACTATATAGTTCTAGAATCTTCTCACTTTCGTTGGTCCCTCTATTTAGTTTTTGAATTTCATACTCCCCAATTTTTTTAAATATATATATTTTTTTAATACAAGCGACAGTTTAAATTAGAGGAGATGGGGTTTCTTACATGCACACAACTAAAATCTCTTATCTGCAAGTCAATACCCTTTTTCACTATATTTGACTCCATTAACTCTGAATTTTTTTTTTAAATTTTTTTTTATACAAGTCATAATCTACAAGGTGATTGTAATAACTTTAAGTCCAATGGTGTTGAATAAGAATTGCAATAAAGAGAAATAATTGCCAAGTACAGTGTCCTTACATTGTAACTGTTATGCACATATTGCATCATAATTAACCATATATATGGTGCGTTATAACTCCATTTAATACATCTTACCTTATAAAAAATACAAAAAACATCTGTTGATCTGAACATACAAAGAATATGTTTACCTAGAAATAAAAATACAGTGAATTATATAAAATTTTGGTGTTATTGTATGAATTTGATGGTGTCATTGGACTCCTTCATATTGGTACTTTTATATTTATATTGACTTTTGTGGCTAACGGTGTTTATATCTGAATTATGAATAGAATCTTTCGATTTTGACAACAGGAAATATATAAAATCTTTAAATGAATAAACAAAAATAAAGAGAATAAAAGAAAAGTATAAAAAGAGGAGGACCAAATGGAAAAGTGCAGGTTAATGGGTCCCTTCCTTATTTGGCTCACAGATTGTGGCTGTGGCTGTCTTGGCTGAGCAGAGTGCTAAGCCTCGGCTTTCAGATGCTCTTTGCTCTGCTTCCCATCTCATTTTAAAAGCTTTTCTCATTTTTGGGTTTTATTGCTTCATCTCTCACATTCACTTTCCTCAACCTCACACCCCTCTCTGTTTCCCTCACTCCCTCGTATCTTGCAGCTTTGGCTTCCATCTCGCCCTCTGGATCTCTGCCGTCAAACGCTTGCTGTGTCAAGTCTTACCATCTTCACCTTTGGAGGTAATTTGGGCTTAAATTCTCTCGTTTGTTTATTTCATCAAATAATAAACGTTGGAATTTTGTGTGCCTGCGTTAGCAAAAATGAAAAAGGAGGTATATCTTCAGTAACCCAAAAGAGTTTTCTTTCTCCTCAATTACTATCTGGAAAAAAGAATGTGAATTTTGTACTATAAATTTGAAATCTTTATATCCATGAGGATGGGGATGTGGATTTACAAGGCTTGAACTTTTCATGTTTGATATACATACGGTGGTATGATTTTTCAGGTGATTTCTGGTGAGCCATTGAAGTAAAGTTGTTTAAACCAAACTGGACAGAGTGTAAAAGTGTATTTGTCATGTCTGATCGGGTTGCACGATCATATCATGCTGGTGAAGGAACAAGTGAGCGAGCTTCATATCCTTATGAATCTGTTTGGATGGGTCATTGGATGTGCCCAACTTGTAAGTCAGAAACCAAGGCATGTGATCATGTATCAATTCATTATGAGGATGCCCAACAAAATATTCATGATTGTAAGAAGCATGCCTTGTTTAGAGGGTTTGGAGAAGTAACTGAACCCAAAAGAATAAGAAAAATCAATGAGGATTGTAGTCTGACAGAGAGTTCAAAGGAACCAAGGAAAGAGAGATGGGAAGGCCAGTCCTTTCCAATGTTCAGTCTTCCTCCAAAGATTAGTTTGGCTAAACAGAACCAGCAAAATTCTAGTGTCCATGCTGGTGTACTTAGTGAGAGTAACTCACCTGCAATGCCTGTCTGGGCTCTGCAAGCCACCCCACCGCTTCCCGGCGGGCAGGTGAAATATCATAATTTTCTTGAGAATAATAGCACAGCTGTTTCTGAGTCATTTCCAGATGAATTAATGAGATCAGATTCTGAAATTGTGCCACATCAATTTAAGGGTGGGAGCACTTCTTTGCCTTCTTTCATGTGTAGAGAGGAGGAAATTAATCGTTCGAACTCTCTTCTAGCACCTCGACAAAATGTCAGAAATACTATTAATCACTCGAGTTCCTCATTGTTGGCTCATGAGAGGGATAGCAATGGCAATTCCATCTCTAGAAGATCAGAAGGTTCATTGTCGAGGCAGAATGATGCGGTTTTGTTACAACATGACCCCTCCAGAAGCAGTAAACAGAAACCAGATTTTGTTGGTAAGAATTTATGGGAAATGCAAAATCAGTCTGGTATTGGTTTGCTTCCAAGCAGCAGCAGTCCCCCAGAGGTGACCAAATTGGAAAATGTATATCAAGGATACTGTTCTCGGCCAAGCCTTCAGCGTTCTGTGCATAACATGGATACTATGAGAATATGTGCTACTGTCAACGCTGAGGAAGAATTATCTGGAGGTCCTCCCAAGTTTTCAAACACAATTCACCATTTTCTGTTCTCAAAAAACACCGGTGTTAACTTGTCTGAAGGAGCTCAAGTGTTTGGACAGTCAACTGTATCAAAAAAATTGAAAGGAAAAGCTTCCAGTGAGCTCTGTGGTTTTTCTCCAGAGTATGTTCTCCCTGTTCAGCCTGGATTGAAGCTGCTACCTTACAGGAGCTCTGCAGACAGTGAAGGAGAGGAAGATGTACGAGATGTCAAGGAGCCTGCGGTCGAATCATCTTCTGAAACAGATATTATGGGCATGGATGCTTTCCAGGATAACCTTCTTCCTGGTATTGACACACTCTATCTCATATATTTCGGGACTCACAACTTAGTTGAACATCATTTACACCTTGTTATATGTATAGGCTATTTAGGTTTTACAGCATCGTGCTTAAAATTAATATATGTTTCAGAAAGTAATTATCACTAAAGTTCATAGAGTAGCAACATATAAGAAGTTTTCTGTGTTCCACTTTATTATGTCTTTTGGCTAATGATTCTGCTTGTTGTATCAGGTGCGGTGGTGTCATCTCCATCAGATAAGGTAACTCTTACTAATTTTTTTTTTGTGAATAATTTTTTGAATCAGTATTTGTTCACCCAAAATGCCTTAAACGTTGCCTTCCAAGTAAATTGGCCTTTTAAGGATCAACTATGTTAAATGGAATCTGATAACATATTTAGCATAACACTAAATGGGAACCCGTTTTGATTTTTGAATTTTGCAGCATGTTGAGAGGGGTGAGAAGTCACCTACATCTCGATCAGCCTTCACTTCAGGCAGAGAAGAGATTGGAGCTAGACTTACTTACACAAAATTATTTGACATAAATCAGGTTGCACCTTTTGCAAGTTCAGCAGAAGAAAGGGAGACAAGCACTTCAAAAACCCAGAGTTTGGATGTGGAACATCTCCTTTCCCATGCTGAGCAGCCCACAAAGTCAAAATCCAGTGCAAGTCCAGAAGGACCTCAGGGACCAGAGCCAGGCAGCAGGTGGGTTAAACGTCTCAAGTTGAGTGCTTCTCAGTCGGCTCATGGTACAAAAAGCTCAAAAATGGGAGAAGCCACTTCACATGAAAAAGTAAACAAATTTTCCAACAGGATTATGAAATGCGGTATAACTAGTTCACAACCTGCTATGGGCAGATTTCTTGGTAAAGAACAGATGGCATCGGATCAAACTGCAACTTTATTAAGAAATGGTGAGTCGTCTTCCATTGACTCGGGGGCAAAAGTTCAAAATATAACACTCTCGCATCCTTGGATTCGGAGGTGGTCTAATAAAATAGCATCCCAAAAGAAGTCAGAAGCAGTGGTTATTTTTAAATCGCAACGTTTGAAAGCAACGGTAGATGAATTACAAAAGAAGCAGTTTCCAAGCATTGCTGCTATGGCACTCATGGGAAAGGCCATGAGTGGTTTCCATCCATGTGAGTTTGCAAACAAGGGGTCATTTGTGGTTTGGAAGACCAAAGGATTTTAAATAAATGTCATGCATCTCTGGAAAGAAGAGTAGGGTATACAAAGCATGGGATGATGGCATTGGCTTGACGAAGATAAAGAATGCGTTGTCCGTCTATGAGAATCCATGACGAGGGCAGATTGTGGAGTTGTATATTATGAATGTTGCATCGGTATGTTTCCAACTTATAATGTTGTTTTTTTTTTTCTTTTCTTTAGAGAGCAAGTGGCCAGTAGGATTAATTGGAGGCTCTTGTTTCTCGAGTATGGCCACTACAATGGAGGATGAGAGTGGCGTGTCAACTTCTTTTACTTAATTTGGGTAATTGGAAAGCAATGTCCTGGATGTGCTCCTTTTGCTTTTCCCAAAATTACTGGAACGAATCTTCAAGGATCATATTAGTCATGCCCCCAATCTATGCATGCCTGAACAATTCTATTGTTAGTTTTTACATGTTACTGTAATCTGGGGCTATTAAATACTTCAATGACTTGCTTGTGGTGAATGGTTCAATTATCATTGAAGTGGCCGGAGGAATCATACAGGTGAATTACTCTGATGGCCACCCATTAGGCTCCGGATGCTGCTGATTCAGCTGATGATGCAAGGGAGGTCTTCGGAGAGAAGAGTTAAGGACAAATGATGCAGAGGATCGCTTCCATCGTTCAACTCAAGCCGCGATACTCTCATCTTGATACACCACAACATCCATAGACTGAGAAGGAGAAACTGTTGGTTGTTTAAGAGATCAATGAATTTCCAGTTTTGTAAGGCATGATGGAGACAAGTTTTGTTGATCCATTTGATCAGATGTAGACAACAAAGACATGCCATCCAAACATTTTTCAAAGGAAACAGCTCAGGAAACTTGTACACCACAAGTAGTTTTGTTGATCCATTTGATCAGATGTAGAAAAACTTACGTGGGTTTGTTCCTATCACGTAGGAGTGATAAGTGATAAAATAGTCGAGTTAAAAGGTAACAAGTGTTCTTTGAACAGTTTTTATTTCTCAGTGGTTGTGCTTCTCTTGGGGGCAAGGTAAAGAAGAGCTCAAAGGAACTTTGAGGGATTTGATCAAGCAGTTTGCTCAACACCTTTAAAGAAAATATCAAAGAATAATGAGTTGCTAGGACATTTTGATGGGTGGCATTTTGTTAGTATATCTTAAACACATGCCATATTAATTAATTAAATTGTTCTACCACTCATAATCTATCTGAGTGTTTCTCGATTCTTCGAGGGCTCATAGACTTAATCTGAGTGTTTCTTGATTCTTCGAGGGCTTATAGACTTAAAAGTTTTTACTATTGTTATTTTTAGTTAAGAATCAAATACAATTGAATCTTAAGTATAGACAATCCAATAGGGTTGTAGTTTAGTGGCATTACCAAAAGTCATTATAGAGTTAGTGCTGTTGGAAAGGCAAAGATTTTTATTGAATGAGTAGAAAAGTTCAGTGTACCAACATTTAGTGCTTGTATTCTATGTCCCACGCTGTGCCCTTCTTATTCTGGTTTGTGTTATTGAGGTAAAGGGTAAAGATGCTCATCTATATGGAGCTGTCCAGTCCAGTCCAGTCCAATCCAGTCTATGGATTATGGAATGGCTGAAAACTGATTTGTCAAAACTGCTTCAATTTTATAGGAAACTCTTCAGACTTTATGCCACCAAATTATCCTTTCAATCCAGAAAAAGAAAAAAAGAAAGAGAAAGTCTGGATTGATGAATAATAATGTGTGGAACAGAATTTAGAATACATTCTTGCCAGTATTCCCCTTGTTTGAGCCATACAGACAATGGAAACAGCTCAGGAAAATTCTCATCTGCAAATCTATTCTCTTGAAAAAAAATTGCTAAACAGGTAGCATAATTGCTTGTGCTACTAGAACTATAGATTTATCTGTTTGAGGGAAATATGAACAGGGCTATAAGAAATTTACATTGCACTTCTGATATAGCAATGTACAAATACTTATAGAAACACCCCCCACCCCAAAAGAAAAGAAAGGGAAAGAAAAAAGAAAACAGAAACTATAGATTTTCCCATCCCATAACTCACGCTAGTTTACAGAGAACTCTTCTTGAAGTCGAAACTTCTGCTGCCTGGCAATGAAAGCCTCAACCTTGGAGCGAAACTCCTCATTACTCATGGAGTCTTCAGGGTACGCACTCTCTGCCAATCTCTCACCAGATTCAACCCTTTTCTTGAATTTTTCTGTCTCCGACCGCCTCAGTAAACGCCGTGAATTCTTGCAAGCCTCACGCTCTAAGTTCTCTGATTGGCTCCTCGTAAAGTTCTTGATTTCCCTAGAAGTAGTATGAGCCTGCTCAGAAGCTGTGCTGTCCTCAGCTCTGCTCTGTGTGGCATGGTATTCGATCGCATCGCTGCGAATCTTCTGGTTCTTTTCACTGTTGTGAACAAACTCATCGTAAAGATCAGCTCCTGCGCTGGAGTCTTTACCTGAAAACCTGCCGGACTTGACAAAGAGAATGATGACTATTATATTTCCAACGACGAACACGAAGCGAGGGCTAACCACGAAGCCTGATATGTCCCGGAAGTAGAAGCCAGAGTTCCTGACAGCATGAGGGAGCTGAAGAGAAAACCTGGAAAGCAGGAGCAGAACAACAAGCCCCTCTATCAACCGAAACAGATTTGCAATCTTCCGAAGCTGGCGGTACCTCAATATGGCGTTTGCCTTCTCAGCTTTGATGTCATAAAAATTGAGTGAATCCATCTCCCTTGTAAAAAAAATGGGGTTCTGAGAGAAGAAATCAATGAAAATCCTGAAAAGGGTTGTGAGGATTTTGTGTGGTTCTCACTCAAAAACGAATCGGTTTTTTCGAAAGGCTTGGTAACCTACCATGTCTCTGATCAGAGCCAATACTGGTAGCACTACTATCAGAGTAGTAGATTTTGTGAGGGGTTTGATGATTGGAAGCATGAAAACAGAGGAAACAGAGTCAAATGACTATATGAGAGCTCTGTTTTAGACAGAGGAAATAGAATGATAAAATGGTTGTGTTGTTTTGTTTTGTAGGATGAGATTTTGTTTGCTGTTGATGCAGGCTTTCTATATATAGGCCATGGAATATAGAACTTTTTTCCTTTTTCTTTTGAATGTTTTTTTTTCAGGACAATTCTTTTTTTCTTCTTCTTTTTTTGACAAATAGGACAATTCCTTTTTCTTTAGCTTATATTCCTTTCATTTTACTTTATTTCAAATTTGCAAGTTGAGGGTTTATCCAAGGCTCCATCATACTAAGGCTATCCTGCCTACATGAGTTTGTGGAATATGGTATACTAGGATTAGCATATAAAAGGGCATGGACAAAAATATGGGGAATAAAAAGATAAATATATGCAAGAAACTTTTCCTTATGTTTTTTTTCCCCATTTGTTTAGAGATCTATGAGATTAAGATTCTACATTGATATATGATTTCAGTTAAGGAATGGGACTCATCGTGAATAAACATAATTTTGTGAGTGGATAAAATTAGCTCAAGTGATTTAGAGCATTTATAACTGTATTCGAGGTATTAGGTTCGATTCCCCTTCCCCCAATATCGATTCTTGATTCCCCTTCCTCCAATATCGATTCTCGATTTCCCTTCCTCCAATATCGATTGTATAAAAAAGAGAGTAGAATTCGCAGAGACTAAGTATCATTATAAGCCCATTAGCAAAAAGAAATAAGTATCATTTAATCACTTTATGTTTTTTTTTTTGGGTTGATAAATTTTTTGTTGGAATTGAAAATTTAAAAAAAAAAAAAGAAAAGTAAGAAAAGCTTTTGAAGAGTTCTAGAAATTAGACTTCCACAGTGGAACAAGATGGAGCCCTCCACTCCATGTGGCAAATATATGGAATACAAATACATCATTGTCATCTAGATTCCCAGGCTCCAATTTCTTACTCACTAAGAATGTGCCAAGTAAGACCTACTTTCTCTTGCTTTTTTAGCTTTTTTTTTAATTTAAATGATTTAAAAAATATATTTTTTCTTTCGAAATAACTTTTTTTAATTTGCAATCACCTTTCTTCTTTAGTGGCTTTCAGTTACTTCCGTTCCTTAAGTGGCCGACCAATAATTGTATACTGCCCTCTCTTTTACTTGTGGACCAAGGGGCTACGTGGCACGTTTTGATGTTCGTTTCACACCTTCCCCATCAATCCTGGAATGGACCTGAAAAATATTAATCTTATCTCAAATGATTTAGGCAAAATGTGAGATTCACCTTTTAAGTAAAAGAAAATTACTAAGGAAAACCCAAGGGAGAGGTAGTTTGATGCAAAGTATATCTCTTGGAACACAAGTCAAAGTTCTACATAAGCCGTACGTTGAGTAAGAAAACAACTATAATCAGTGATGGAATTAGGAATTTCTCTCACTTAGATGAATAATTGGATTCGGGTCATAACAATTCATTTTTCATAATACAATCGATTAATTAAATATTAGGATGATGATATTAGTGGTATATTTTTTCCCGATGTTAGAAGAAGTCCGAAGTTTGAATTTGTTCTTCCAACTAATAAGAAGAACATTAGCATTGATAATCAATGCATGATGAAAAAATATATCTAAGTTGTTCAATATATTATGTTGTCGTTATGTTGTCGGATTGTCCATTTAATGCATCGATGATGTGGATATTTGTTGAATGTGGGAACAAAATTGATAATTTGGCTACATAACATGCCAAAAGCTGCTTGACATGGTATATACCACTTCCATAATTTGGCTAATTACATTCGTAATAACAAAGTAAATTCATACACACAGAAAATCTGGAGGGCCGGCTGAGTAGGTTTAACAATTCAAACAGAGAGTCTTTCTCTCATAGAAAAGGATTTCTTTTAAAGAAAGTAGGATCACAAATTGTGGTTTCTAGGTATAAAATAATATATTTAGGTAACAATTTTTATATTTATTGGAAATACTGTGAGCATATATTTAAATTTTAGAAGAGATTATGGTGGACAACGACCAGACCAGACCCCGCATGAGTAGTGCAAGTGACTTTTAGGCTTTACCAAAAGAGAACTCGCATTACTTAATGATAACAATAATCATGAATTGGTTATAGATTAAGCAAACACTTTGTTTTTGTGAGTTAATTAATCTTTGTATTTTTTTTATTTTAAATTATAAAAAAAAATATTTTGTTCTAAAAACCAATGTTTCAAAAAAAAAAAGTCAACGAGAGTTGGTTCAGTTGGTAAGGTCCATGCACTGTGTGTAGTCCCACCAGTATTTGAGTCCCACTGTTAGCGGTTCTCTTTGGTGCGCGATCTATAATTTTCTACATAAATCCATACTGGTGGCTGTTGGCAGCTGAGTGCCACGCGTAAGTCCTTCTAGCTAGAGTAACTAATCTCCCCATAAACTTTCTTTCATTTTAAAAAAAGAAAAAGAAAAAAAAAGGTAAGTTGCTTTTAAAAATTTAAAAACTTGAAATTAATTATATAAAAAAAACCAGTATTTTTCTCTTAGAGAAATTAAAAATTCTAACACTTATCTTATTTTCTCTCTTTCCTTTCCCCTTTGGTCTTCGGTACCTAACATTTCCATTACTTAAATCAATCATATAAGCACACAATATCAATATATATATATATATAAAAGAATTATTACTTTTGTATTGTCTATCAAAATATATATATATAATGGGTAACCACTTGGCAGACAAATTTTATTAATGATTGCAGTTTTTAACTTCAAACGGGCTAGATCTCTGGGCTCCATTTTCCCTTTAGGTTTACATTATCCAATTGTCAATTGTGTGTGTGTCAAGAGCGAGACATGGATGCCTTTCGAATATTAAAAATAATGCCAAGTCCCGTAGGACATTGGTCCTTCTATCCAACCCATATATACCACAATAATTTTCGAATCAGTTTGTTGATTCAAGTAGAAGCTTTTGCTGTTATGCCACTTTTTTCTTGCTTGTAAAGGTTTTCATTGAAGAAGAGATAAGGTTGCAAAAAAGATCAAAGCTGCCCAATTTAACTAAACATTCTTAGAAAACTAAGCCCCTTTGTTAGTTTTTACATGTTACTTTATCACCTTGATCGGTTGAAATTGGATCGGTTGAGATTTGATTGCTTGAAGCTAAACTGATTCACTTAAATTATGTAAGAAATGATATTTTTTTGTCAATCTATTTAATATGTTATATTGTTAAACTATTAAATTACTGGACACCATATATTTGCTAAATGAAAATAACTTGATATGTTGACGATTCTCTTATTTTTTTTAATTTCAAAATTACTCTTGATTGAGTATTTCATTTGCCATCAATTATTGTTTAGGCAAACACGTGGATTCGAATGCTATCGACTTTAGATTCCACTAACTCTATGGTGCGTTTTTCTTTTGTATATACATTGTTTTTTCTTGGGCAGAACTCAAAAGACGATGGCCTCTTGAGTCTTGACATGTCTGCCGGTGAGGAAACTCAATCTTTAACAACTTTCCTTTCCTTCAACATGATTATATTATATAATGAACTTAAAGCACGTTTAGTGCCAAATCATTATATAAGATGTGAAAGTTTATTATAAAATCCGTCACTAACAAGCATTTGATTTCGAAATTTATTTCTTTAGTAATTGTTAATTTATTTCTTTTGTAGGGTCAAGATAAAGAAGCTCCCAAGGATATTTTGTTTGCTTCTACCTAAAGCTTCTTGGAGGCATTTTATTAAACAGTTTATCCAAGAAACAATGAGCTGTTGGAGCATTTTAATGGCATGAAGGGTAGATGAAATATTAACATATTACAAATGATCAACAGGGTCTAGCTCAATGGAATGGCCACTTATAAATTAGTGGTTTTAGGTTCGAATTTTCATGGCATCTTAGCAGTACGTGTGTGCAAAAACTCCCTCTCCAATATTGCTTATTTCAAAAGAAAAAAAAGAACATATTACAAATGATATACAATATGCAGATAATAAACAAGTTATATATATATATATATATATATATCTCGGGCTTAGGTAGAGAAAAAAACCCTCTCTCCCAAAAAACCCTCCTAGAGCCGTTTTCACTTTGAGGGGGGAGGAGGCCCTTATTCTTCCTCTCCTCTCCCCTCTTTCTCTTCCTCCCTCTCTTCTCTCGAGACAAATGGTTTTTCTCTCATAGGCGATTGCGATTTATTATGATTTTCCTCCAACCATCATAGGCGATTGCGTCTCAGCGTTGGATCTCTACCTGCGTTTTGACGTCGGATCTCTACCACCATCTTTTTTGCAGTTTCTTTATGTTCGGAATAAGCCACAGAGACTCTGTAGGTTCTCTGTGAGTTTTCACCTCTCCTTTTGTGAGAGCTTTTTGTTGATGCTCAAAATGGCTAGGCCAAGATTGAGTCCAACTTAGTGATGATGTGTGATGAATGATGGGTGAAGATGAGGAATTTCACCAAGCGATAAACATACAGAAAACAAGATATACGTGGTTCACCCTTAATGAATGGGCTACGTCCACGGAGAAGTATATTCTCATTATAATAATATTGTGTATTTACATTTGTACATGGGGTTGGACCCAAACTTAAATGTAAGAAAAGGGAAGGTCATGACTAAAGGTCAAGCCCAATCCAAGGGATCCTCTTCTAAGGGGAGAGTGGTCTCCTTTTATAGGTGAGGGGGAGCCTTCACTTCTTGTAATTTTCCGATGTGGGACTCCTCTTGTTTTTCTTAGAGTTGTGACTTGTGATAATGCTTCTTTGGCTAAGGTGATGACTTCTCAAAGCATGGCATGTGGATGATCTAGCCAAGCTAGTTGCTCGGTCAGTTACGGTACAAACACTTTTCACCTCTCCTTTGTGAGAGCTTTTTATCTCTCCTTTGTGAGAGTTTTATTTGTATTCTTATGGCTTGGTTTTTTCAAGCTTTGTCTATTTTTGATTATTCTGAGTTTGCAATCTTAGTTGGGATGCCTATGCCAGAATTTATTCGATCATGCGTGATCGTTAGTGGAGGCGCACCAGATTGTCTTAATTTTGTTGTTCGACCGCTCCGTTATTGTAATCGCCCTCTGTGGCTAGTTTGTTTTCGCCCCTTGTGGCTAATGGCTTTTTTGGCTGAATTATGAATGCAATCCTAGAATTTCTCAAAAAATCTCGAGCTTAGGTTTAGAACCCCCAAGTATAACCCACTAAAACTTTAGGCTGCGTGGGATCAAGTTTTGGCACGTTGGTTCAGGTAGACTTGATTCCCGCCTTAAGACAACATGCCGAATAATTATCCCTAATACAAACTGACACTTCAAAAGATCAAATTTTGCTGAACTAAATTTTGGCATCAACACCAATGCCCCATTAGCAGTTGCGGGGTTAGGATTTTCATATGTGAGTAGGTTTCTCATAAAATATAAATAATAAAAAATTTGAGCTCACAATACATACTAAAACATCTTTATATATCACCTACATAAAAAATCTAATTGTATATTCATTACAACAGTTCCGTTCTCTTGGACCCCTTACCCACTCTTGAATTTAATCTAAAGGCTAAAAAAAAGTAGTTTAAAAAAATTTGTTTTGTTTTACGTTTTACTTCATGACATATTAATTTAATTTAAACCAAAAAAAAAAACAAAAAAGTAAATATGCGTGAAACACATTCTCAGCCCAAATGTGTTCTTCTTCCTCTCATCGGTCGCCGCCACAGCACCTCCGACTCCGTCGCCACAACAATCATCCCCATGCTAAAGATTTATTCATGGAGAAAATTTGTTTTGATGATTTGAACGTAGACAGAAATATTAGGCGAATCGTTTTGATTTTGATTTAACCAAATTTGTTTTTGTACCAATTCCAATCTAGCGGCCCTCTGGTGCAATTGGCAATAAATTTATGAATGGACTTGTAGTTACAATTGTTGGGGGACTTGGGGCTGGGTGGTTTTCCATTGTCTTGAGAAATAACAAGGCAAGTAGAAGAGTATGGCACTGTTTTGTTTTCTAATACTATTGTTAACCCTACACCCACTCGGCGGCCACAAAATAGCAACAAAGACAGGAGGGTAACAAAAAAAGTGACTTATTCATGGAGAAAATCAGAAGCAGGTGGATGGGTGCTGTGGCCGGAGCTGGAGGTCCTATGGCCGTGAGCGATAGGAGGAAGAAGAACACGTTCTTAATTTAGGGTTGAGAGCGTGTTACACCCAAATTGACTTCTTTTCTTTTTTGGGGTTTTGCTTTAATGTTTTGACGAGTTAAACATTAAAAAGTTGTTGGGTGTTGAGAAATACAGACTTTTAGATAGCTGTCAACGTAATACCAAACAAAGCAGCTGCTAATTGATTGGTTCAGTGGTTATGCTCTTCACTTTTGGGGTGTTTTCTGTTCCAAGAAGTTTGAGAGATTTTTCTCTGTCTTGATCTTATTTAAGCACTGGTTGCTGCAGAATTAGGGTCCTCCTCATCTATTATTGTTTTTTAACTATTTTATAATACTTGTGCTTAGTCGGTGTTGTTGTTACAGTCTTTGTATTGCAAGAACCTCCTTCCGGGGTTGTGTTCTTACTGCTGTATCTTGGATTTGTGCCATGTTCTTCAAATGAATTTCTACTGTTTCGCAAAAAAAAAAAATAAATAAAAAATGATTGGTTGAGCAAAATTATAAAAACAATTAATGGAACATACGTACTATACTTTATATACAATGCTATGTAAAGTGAGAAAATTATTTGAGTTGATTTATTAGCACAAGAATGTAAGCAAATCACAAAATCTGAACATTAATATAAATACGGACGTCCGCATTAGAGATTAATTGTATATTGTAGATTCTTATTACAAAATATTTACACACTATGCCATTTATCGTACTTGTCAAATTCCTTGTGTTTTGCATTTATATTTAGTTCTTTTTCATTTGGCACCTATTTAATATTGAAACGTTTTGATAAAAATAAATCAATGAATACATAAATAATAATGTAATACAAACCGTACACTAATATAGTACCTAAATATAACAATATTAAACAAATTCTATTATATACCTAAAACAAATTATTTTATTTTTTTTGTCTAAAAGAAGATTGATTAGGTAATTGTATATTGGAAAAAAAATAGGTACATGCAAAAAATAATTTACCTCCATACCTAATACAAGATAGGTAAATAGATAGATACATACTTATGTAAAAAAAAAAAGGTACATTATTCTTAAGAAAAATTAAGTACATTATTACGTTATCCTATTAGATAGACAATTCGAAGAATTTATAAATTTGTATTAGGTACATTACCTATTATTTCATAATAGGTACAATTTTTATAGGCAAAAAAGAAGGGCTTCTTAGATCTAGGTCCAAAATGATTAGTTGTTATTAGGCTAAGTACTTGCCGTTTTGATTTTAGATGCAAGTTCTTTGACTTTTATTACTTTTTTTGTTGTATCAATTTTACCCTTTGAGATAAATAAGGAAACACATTGAAAATCCAAATTTAATGCATTATTTCATTGTAATTGAATTTCATAATTTAAATTTTGAATTATTTCCTTGTGAATACCTAATATATGGATAAAATACAATTTAATCAATAAAAGTAAAGACCTACATATTATACTAATCGATGATGCAAGCACCCACATGAAATTATGTACCTATGCATCAGGTGAACATCCAAATATTGAAAACACAATATGTTTAATACTTATCAAGTTGATTCGTGGTGTTTAAGCATAGCAACAAATAAAAAATTTGAGAAAAACAAGATAAACAAGAGAACTATTGATGACGTTTCTATGTACCTAATATATAGGTACTATGAGCTAATGTGCTTTATATTAATATATGTATATATAGAGGTAGAATTTTCTAATGTACCTGATTACTAGGTAAATATAAGATTATGTACCTAATTACTAGGTAAATGTGAGATTATTTACATAACTTACTAGGTAAACATAGGATTGTACCTGTTTATTGGGGGAAGTATGAGATAATGTATAATCTACCTCACATTTAGGTATTTTGTTATTTTCAATATACCTTTTTTTTTTTTTTCAGTTTATGTAATTTACCTAATAAAGAGGTCGTAAACAATAAGAAAAAAGGCCAACAATTTTTTTGGGTTAGAAGAAGAACAAAAAAAAGACAACGTTAATATCAAAATCGTGGATGCAATTAATAGAATTCATGGATGCAATTAAAAGAAGACAAAAAAGGCAACATAATTAATATACAAAAATCATTATGGTCATAAGTACTTAATTTGTTAATTAATTATGGTCATAAACAATTCTTTCCCGTAATTATTACATAAATTACAGTTACCCGATTCAAGGAATAAGGGGCAATATTGGAACAAAAAATAATTTAAGATAAAAATAAAAATATTACATCCTAAAATATTAAAAAAGTAATGTGATGACACAAAAGTCAAATGACTTTTATCAAAGTCACCAACTCCGAAGATTAAAACTAACTTTCTTAATGAAAATTTGAATCTATATCAATTTTTCTAATAAATTTATAAGGAATGAAAATACATTAGCCATATATGCATTTTTTTTAATACAGCTATATATGCATGTTTAAAACATCAAGAACACTCTTATCACAGTTTTTTTTTTACCACAATTCTATACTATCTTAAGTGGCATCAAAATATGAAAAACCGTAAACATAAAATTCTAGATACATGGGTCAAAACTCATAGCACAAAATTCTCATATTTTTTAAAAAATCATTTTTTAGATAAATTGTTTCCACCGGTGATTGCACTACAAGGAAAAACCTTTTTTGCGACGAAATATTTAGCGACGAACCATATTTTGGTGGCCAAAAAGAAACATCAGCGACGAAACATTTTCAGTTGGTCGCCAAAGGGTTCGTGATATTCAGACATCCATCATGACTTGAGTCAACTAAATAGAGACTAATTTCTTTGAAAGGGGGACGAAAGCTTTTGGTGGCTAGACTAGGAAATGGCGACCAAATATATATTTGGTCGCGAATTTCTGAATTGTGTTCGTGCGAAACTCTAAAAGTTTTGGCAACGAAAATATTTGGTCGCTAAGGTATAATATTTTGTCGCTAAATTAGAATTCGCGCTTAAAAATTTCGTGGGGTCGGCGACCACTTGTTTTTCGTCGCAGACCATCGTGCTTGGAAAATTTAAGCCATAAAACGACTTCGTTTTATATATGTTAGCTTAAGGGCGACCAAATAGTTTTTGGGGCTAGTTTAGAGGGTATAAATATAAAAATAAAAAATAAGTAATTCCCAACTCGTTATTTCCTCTCAGACCCACTCTCCGCTGCTCTGAAATTGGCAAAGCAATCCTCCACCGACGTCGACAGAGCAATCCTCCACCGATGTCGGCAAAGAGATCCTCCATCTCGCATGCCTTTCCATACCAGTGTCAGAAATCGACGGCCATCTGAAAACTCCATCTCCAAAATCCTCCTCGCTATGTGTTTCAGCGGCAAGCTTCTGGTGAGTCTACCTTGTCTCGCTTTCCTTCATTTTCTTTTGAGCACTGATTTTCAGTTGTAGATTTCATTTGGTTGTTGAGAAAATAACCAAGGAAAATCATAAATAAATACCCAGGAATTTAAATCGGACCTGATTTCAGTGCTTGATTTTTCCTTTTTGATATCTTAAATGCTTGAACATTCAATTGTCCAAGTTTTCTGAATAAAATGACTTTTCCTTTTTCAAGTAGTTATTGTGGGTTCTGTGTCAAATTTGAGTAGGGTTTTGTGTCTGATATGAATGCCCTGTTTTCCATTTGATGTGGGTTCTGAGTCAAATTTGAGATGATTCACTTGCACACCTATCCAGTATTTATTTCATTTTTTATGTTTTAATGCTTTGAGTCTAATTGATTGTTTTCCAAGTCATGAATGTTTGCTTGAATTTCTTTACTATCCGTGGGAAGAAAGAATGTAACAATTCATTTATATAATTTAAGTTAAAAGTTAGAAGTTGGAAGTTGGTCATGTGGGTGCGTGTTCCTTTCAAGGTTTCTTTGCCTTTGTCTGTGAGCTTATGGTTTTGTTGTTGTTATTATTATTGCCAATGTAGCTTATTGAGTTCTCTTTATAGTTTAGATATAAGCTAGCTGTAGAGTTGTCTCTATATTTATATATAAGCTATCTGCAGGGTCATGGTCCCATAGATTAACTCGTCAATTTAGCAATTATTTTTCTTTCCCTTATAGTATTGGTGTCTGAGTGTAGTACCACTTAATTGGATGATAAAATTTAACTGATGGAGCATCATCCTTCAATGCTGGTTTGGTTGTTTTGGAAATCCTTTTCAAGCTCTTCCAGCCACCTTTTTTATTCTTTTTTTCTTTTTTAACAAACTATTTTGGCTTTATGTGATGATCACTGGTAGCTTGAATTTTATGCAAGGTAATTCAATTAGCTTCAAGGGTAAATTTTTGTTAATTTGAAATGGTTTTTATCATCCTTTAGGGCTTATATAATTAAAAACTGTAAAGAATAATAATTTATTCTGGAATTGAGATGAAGAGCCTAATTACTAGTTTCAGATCATTCATATACTACACGAGAGACATGTGACCTTAAGCCTGATTTTATTCATTGTACATGTTATAACTATATAAAGTGCATGCGTTGACTACAATATTCCTTTGAACCATTTGGTTTTCTGTTGAGGCTTTCATCTTGGATATTTGGTGCTTCCTGTGATGTATTATTATGTTACTATTTTGAGTTAACTAAGAAAAATAATGTTTTTGTTTCATGATGAGTAGTGAAACTTAGAGGGCGAAGGCATACTATTTTGAGTTTGAATACTAATCTGGAATCAAGCCCTCCAAAAATATAGTGTCTAACAGATTTGTTTTTTTTTTTTTTTTAATTCTTCTTTTTTACAATAGGGTGTTTGAATTACTTGCTTAAGAGGCTATATTTGCTTTAGAGGTATGGATAGCTAAAAATCTGGCTTCTGGCTTCTTCTTTTTTTCTGACTTGTGTCATGGGTTTATTATGTCTAACTGTTTTTATTTTTATTTTTATTTTTTTTTAACTTTTGTTTGCAATAGGTTGTTTGAAATACTTTCTTAAGAGGCTATATTTGCTTAAGAGGTATGAATAGCTATGCATCTTGGGCCTGCCTTCATTTCTTTTTTTACTGGTTTCATGGGTTTAGCTAAGTTGTGCAAAATAATGTGGAAAGAATTGTATAAAAAAAAATATTGTTACCATGATACTTACCCTTAAAAAACATATTTAATGTGGAATCTCTCTTTTTATAATTTTCTTGTGAAAGAGTTATTTGCTTGTATCTATATAAGTGTTTTATCTAATCATGTTATGAAATTTTGGAACTGCTTCAAGTCATCACCGATTGAATTGGATAAGGCCCATTATATGAGGTTATAAGGAGATGGAGACAAGGCGCGTTAGAGATGTTCAATCATTTTTTGATGAATAATTCCTCTATCTCAAGCATGTTTGTGATGAGAATCGATGTCATAACAGCCGAAGTATGATGTTCAATCATTTGTTTTTTTGTTTTTTAGGGAATGATCTAGTAGCATGTTTATGTATTCTCTCTTTGTTTATGTGTTTGTAAATGTGCAGAATGACACTTAAGAGGGCTACTACCTTAAGCAACAATAACAATAAGAAGAAGAAACACTTCAATTCTACTACCACCACAGCCACTTGAGCAACATGTCAGCTGCCACTACGACAATCAACTCAGCCACAACAAGGTACTTCATCAGCCTCGGGAGGGGGTTCTCGCCAACGGGGTAACTGATACAATAATTTGTGCCCTTAATTTTTATATATTTATTTTGTGCACTCTAGTTACTGATTTTTTTATTTTTGTCTTCTAGATGAGGGCACGCATACTCAGACTTCTTCACAGGGGAAGAAAACTCGTTGCCGAACTGTGGGAGCTGGCACTTGTGATGTTGTTAAAAAGAGGAAGAGTTTGTTTCCAATACGGATGGATCCATCCCAGAAATTGGTGGCAACTATTGAGGCTTAGAAAATGTTTGTCTCTGAGATTGGGTTAATCACTTGCAATAAAGCTCCATTGAATGTTTTAGGAATGAAAAAAGCGAGCTTGGAGACTAAGAAAGATATGGCATTGGGATTGCAGGTAATCTTATCTAATACTACTTTGTAGTATGTGCAACTTAATTCATAATTCAGGGACTTGCAAATAAAAAGCTTGTAGCAATATATACAAGGTTGAGAAAGATGTCCTTCAATGTTTCTATTTGCATTGAAAAATTATAACTAATACTTGTTTTGTTTATGGTTAATTGATATTAGTTCATGTTTGATGTGGACTTAACGGATCCTGACTTGCACGAGCAACACCTCCCCCTGAAAAGATGTTTGGTACTCGAAGGAGACTAGAAGAGTGACATTATTTGTTGATACGTTGTACACAAATGAGTAATATCAGGTATCTAATGTCTCATAACATCTGCAGTTTTCATTTTTTGATTGGGAACTTATTCTAAGTATCAAATAGAAAAAAAAATTAACAATTCATGTATATAATCAAAACAGAAACGTTGCAAGGCCAATGCTGAGAACAGGGAAAAAAAAAAGTTTGATCATATATACATGGGGTCACATTCTTTCCTAAAACACATGGAAGGTGTTAAAGGGGTTTATAATTTTAGGTCACTTGAAATCTTTATTTATTTATTATATTGCAATAATTTCAAGTATTTCTCATTTTCTTTTTGTTGGGAAAATGTAGAAGGGTGAAAATCCTACATACATTAGCAACTTGAACAACATGCGTATGTGTAAGGATAAGAGCCTGTCGATCAATGAGGCTGCTGAAATTAAAGGGGTAAGGAATACATAAACCTGCTGACAATTAACTACTGACTTGCATATATATATATATATGTGACATGCATGTACTCTTCATGGCTTTTTAGTTTATAATCTGCAATAAAAAAATAAAAAAATCAGCCAACTGGTCATGCAAGTTTTTGACGACCCATTATTTTAGATGCTTATTGTGTACCTTGGTTTTAGCATCATATAAAGACTTTATCCATTGCAAATAGAACTAATTAATTAGAAATACAAAGAAGATATGTGTGTAAGTTTTCTAAATTTTCCATGATCTTATATATTGATGACCAAAAAAAGGTGCATGCTAAGATTGTTTTGAAACTGAGCTGCCTGCAGTTGTACTTCTCTTCCTCTTTGGAGGCCCAATTCCAAAACCAATTAAACAAATTCAGTTCTAATAACCCGTTGTGCTCGTAGAAGTTAAAATTTAGGCCCAATTATAAGGGGGCCATGTTGCTGGGCAAATATTTATAATCCCTGTTTTTCGAAGTTTCTTGTTTGTATTGTGCTGTGGGGAGATGTAGAAAAAGATCTTATAAGACCTGTGAGTATTTTCAAACTTTCTGCAATCTGTATATACAAAGAGATCTATTCCATTTTTTTATGTGCCTTTTCCGTTTATTATTTGCTTCAAGTTGATTTTATTTTTGTTTGTGACTGATTTGGATAATTGGCACTGCTAATTTATGATATTGACATATCTTTATTTTGCTTCTTTTTGTAGAGGAAGATGAATGAAGAGTATAAGAAGGCCAAACAACAAGTGGCAGAGAGTTTAGGAACTCCACTCTCCGAGTGGAGAGTTCCTATAGTGGTCGAGTTGCCTCCTCTTTTGCTACAGAGAAAAAGGTTGAGGAACTTCAAGGCACAGTTGGTGAGTTGAAAGGATGTGGTCCTGTACCCTCACATTTAGATGTTCCATCCCAGCATATTGGTGATTCTTCTTGTGATGTGATCAAGGTAATAGTGGTGGTTCACGTAATGTTTATGAGGATCTTGATGATATTGGAAATATTCATTAGGTTGTGTGTACATCTACATACTTGATGTTTTTTGTATCTAGCATACCTTGGGGGGTTCTAGGGGGTTTCTACATCTAGCTACTTGATGGTTTTTGTATCTAAAGCATACCTTGGGGGTTTTTGTATCTAGCATACATTGATGTATGCTTCAACTAGTATCTTTTGAACATGAATTATGCGATTTTTATTAATTTCATCTATTTAGGTGTTTTTGTGAAACTTTATGGACTAAATAATTTTCTGTTACAAAGTTTGACACATTTTTATTTTTCTTTAAAAAAAAAATTCTATACACTTTTGGCGACGAATTTATTTTCGTCATTCAATCCGACAGCACTTTTTAGCGACCAATCTGTTTGTCTCCCATTCTGTAAACCCACTAACGCATGCAACAAACCAACTCCCATCTTTGGCGACCAAACATATATTTCGTCGCTAAATAATTCCATTTCGTGGGAATTTTTGGTATTTTGGCGGCAACTTCTTCTCTATAGGCGACCAACTTGGAGCTAATTCGCGACGACTTTTTTTGGTCGCTAACATATTTTAGTGACGAAATTATGTTTCGTCGCATGGTACTTTTAGCCACGAGCTTAAAGCGACGACCTTGGCGACCAAAAATATTCGTCGCTATTTTCCTTTGGCGACGAAATGTCATGTAATAACGACCAACTGGTTTCGTCGCTAAAAGTGATTTTCCTTGTAGTGTTGAGAAAAGGGACGGAGGTGAAAAACCCTAGAAATTTAATGGGTTAAATTCATAATTAAAAGAATTTAAATATAAACATGGCTACTTATTAAATACTTAATTGATGTGGCATGTCCAATATCAACTGCCACATAAGGTGGTACAAAATTGTAATAAGAGTAGCATTGTTGTTGAAACATTAAAACTAGTAATTAAATTACTTACCCATCTTTGTATGAATCATAAAGATCACTAGGATAAGGAAGATGTAAACAGAAGATTTGCGAGTACTAGCCATATGCTCTTCCGTTAGAACGATATGTGAAATCTCTTGTTATATGTACTTCTTCTATCAACAAATTCTAGACTTAGAAGCTAATTGAGGCAATCAACGTTTTCTATATATTCTTTTTTCTCATTAGATTCACCCTTCAACGCCATCCAAGGTTTACAACATCAAAATATAGCTTCTCAATCATAGGGCATGAAGGACCTTAAACATAAAAAATTATAGGCTAACTTTTGTGACACCTCAAAGGAAAATGAAGTGGTATTTTGGACATAAGCTTCTTACTTAACACATTCTGGCATATCCTCAAACACCCCCTACACTTGGTATAATTTTATTTCTTCCAATTTTTTTTAAAAGAGAGGTGGAAAATAGGGTCGGTCATCGATGACAATACAAATAGAGGCAGAGTCAACCACCTACGATGGCCTTGTATCATGCATTGTAATTTATATATAGCCGATCCTGGTGTGGTGCAAGTAGCGCAACCAGAGTAATTTTGTATGTTCTGGATACACCAATTGGTTGGTGTACCATCTAATACATATAGGACATAAAAATAAAATATTTCCACACATGTCCCATGTGTATTAAATGGTACACGAACCAACTGGTACACCTGGAACATACAAAAATTTCTTGTGCCACAACACATGGCCTCGGATTTGTGAGGGGACCGAAAAAACAATGATATATTATATATGCAAGGGCAGTGTATTGGCAAAATCGTTTGTCCTATTGAGTTGATTTGGTGTGCTACTATTTCTGTATAAGGCAATCTCCAACAGTGGGCTAAACCCACAAATTTAGCCTTTTCACACCTAAAAGCCATCTCCAGCAAGTAGGCTAAACCTGCCATGTCATTGGCCCAAATCTAGTTAGCAAGCCAAAGAGGCCAAGAGATGGGCAAAAACTTGGCATGATTCATGGGTGCAACAACTCTTTTGGGCCTGCTCAAGTCAGATAGCCGTTATTATTAAATTTTTTTTGGTCCAAAAATTCCTAAAAATTGGCTTGAAAAAAAATTTAAAAAAATTCTAAAACCCTCCTAAATATAGAAGGCTAACCACATACTATTCGATCTCACTGGAGACGAAACCGGCCTTATGAGCTGAGAGGATTCGCCGACGTTGATCCTCTAATTACTTCTCCAGGGATCGAAAAACGCCTTCTCCACCAGCGATTGTGACACTGGGGATGAATTTGCTTGGGAGGTTTGGTCTTCCTCTGGCGCTTTGCAGTGACCTTCTTACCTATGGTGGTTGTGGTGGGTATGAGTATGGGCATTAAAATCGTTGGTGGTGGTTGTAGCCTCGTGGTCTCCGTTTGGGATTGAATCCAAAGATGACTCCCATATGAAATACAAAAGGTAAAAACATCATTTCCAATACATATTAAACAGGCCCTAAAGCATATGGGGAGGCCTTAACCTAACAAAAATGTAAAAACATCTTACTAAGCCCAAAACACAAGTAGTTCATTCACTAAATCCTTAATATCTTACATTTTATTGAGTATAACCAAAATTTTCTTATCAAGTAACCATATGTGCTCATGTATATTTCTTACAAAAAGAGAAAAAAAAGTACCCATAAGGTAGACATTATTAATTAAATTTCTTAATGTGATTAATAAGAAATTGACATAAATTCCTCAACGCAAAATAATTCTTTTTGAAAATATAAAAAAGGAAAATAGGAAGAGAAATCAACTCATACGCTGAACGAAAAAGAAAAATATTATCATGAATGACAATACCATGTACGCATTTTTTCTGTATAGAATAGTTTTCTCTAAAAAGCCATTGTGGTACGTAGAACATGGACAAGCAAAGTTTATTATATAAATTGGCTCTCATGCCAATATTAAATACAATACAATCAGAGGAGAAAAAAAAAGTTGCTTACATAAGAAAGAAAAATTCTTTTTGGCTTTCCAACATGAAGTCATGGTTCCTGTGTTTGCTTTTCATTAGCATGACGGTGTTGAACCATGAGGTTGCGGCTAGGATTCCTGACCTATCAAAGATACCAAGAGGGCAGCTCTTGGGTTTTCATTCCAATGACCAAGGTGTTCTTCCTCCTCCTAGTAACCCTTATAGTCGTGGCTGCCAACCGTTCAACAGATGTCGTCAAGGTAGTCCTGTTGCTCCCCCTGGCCCTGAGATCGAAGCTAAAGCTCACTAGTAGAATGAAAAAATTTCGCAGGAGCTTTGTGGAGAATAAATGCTTTCACTGATTTGAGAAATATTAATCAACACATAAAATATAAGCAGGCTATCTTGTTGTTTCATTCTACTCTGGCAATGAAAAAGGTTCAATTTGATATAGATCCAAATTTTCATTTAAGAGTTGGGTTTAATCCTCAAATTTTGCGTTCTTGATCTAAGTCGTGTGACCTTTACTCCACATAAGATTACATTCTTTTCTTAAATTTTCTTATGTAATGATTTTTTTCTTTTTCAAAATATTTTTTTTTTCCAATTATAATTCCTTATGATTTAAATCACAATAAGAGTGATTTATATCATAATTATTAGGGATAATTACATTTTTGGTCACTAGGATTAGGTCCAAATTTAAATATGATCACTCGGTAATTTCAATGTGTTTGTGTGATGTTCAAGATTGATATTGAGGAAGTTGCTTTACTGTCATGGGTTGAGATTTGAAGCTTTATTCGCTTAGTGTGGGTTTTCGAAGGGCGAATTCGGTGGGATGAGTAGTTTTGTTGATAAGTTGTCAGGTAAATGTCAAAGTTTCTCTGACAGGACCCGACCCAAATTCCACTTTGAAATCTGAGCCAAATCATGTGCATGTGCGACACCTGGCAGGTGTCGGGCACACTTGACTAAATTGCCCTTCTAATGAAACTGAAGTTAATCTCAAGTTTGACTTCTGCCGAAAATTCGGCAGAGTCTCCCCCGTAAATAGTCGTTTCCAAAAATTCTTCCACCTGTACAAAATGCAATTATAATCCCAACCATTCAGCATGCATCAAGTTTACATTCAAGCAATCCAACAACAGAACTATGTGGCCTTAGGCCTTACAGAAATCCTAAGGCAATTTCAGAGCAATACTAATCAGTTTAATTTACAGGAGTAGTTCGATTACAAAAGAAATCCTACATAGTGGAAAGGATGAGTGAAGAGTGGTGACTGCCCTGTGGTGGCGCTTTGGTACACGACTACAATCTAGGGGGCAAAACATTTAAAAGTGTGAGTGGACAAAAATACAGTTTTGTAAAATAGAATCTTAACATACTAATGTTTGTACCAAAATTTGCACTTTTTTGCCAAAACTCTTCATTCAAGCCAGTCATCAACATTCTTGGAAATTGGGCCAAGAAACATCGAGCCTGTCATTTAAGGCCCAGAAAGAAAAGACAGAAATCAAGCCCAAGAGATTTCGGATCCCGAGAGCCCAAAATCCAAAGAAGCCCAACCCGAAATGAATCAAGATCAAGCTGAATAGAAATGGGCTTCAGGAAAACCAACCTTTGGTTTATACAATTCAAAAGGAACAAAACAAAATCATTAGAACCCATGTGCAACACCTTTTGAAAAGTCAGCAAATTCAACCAAAAAGATAACAGGGACATGCGTACGTGAAGAAAGAGAAGATATTTCTGGAAAAGCCTTGCCACTAGGTACCACCAGGGAATTGTATATTCAGATATAATATTTCTCTTCTCCAAATGCACAGACCACATGAAAAAAGCAAAAATAGGAATGATGAAGAATGATGGTTTAGAATGATGAAGAATGATGGTAGAAATGGAAGGGACATTTCTACGTGAAAAAAGGGGGAGATATTCTAAAAGGGCCTTGCCACCAGGAGATTGTATATTCAGAGATAATGTTTCTCTTCTCCAAATGCACAGACCACATGAGAAAAGCAAAAATAGGAATGATGAAGAATGATGGTTTCTGAGTGTTCATCAGCCCGAATTGATCTGGCAAAAATAAGCCACCCACACCCACTCACGTTCAATATTTCCTATAAATATGAAGAGAGGGTGAACGCATCAAGGACACCCAATCAACCAATCAAACAAAAAATCAGTCAAACAATCAAAACTGCCAAGGGCAAAACAATCAGTTCACCGATCATTCTAGCCTTCAATAGAAGCAAAGCCAACAAAGGTACCAAGGACCTTCAAAGCTATCCTTGAGATTCTGCTCAGAATTCCCAGCCACTCACAACTCAACTTGATTATAGCTATGCCAATTTCAACATTGATATTGATTTCCAGCTAATATTTTTTAGCTGAAGGTGCAGCCAATCCAGTCCAGCCACACAATCCAGTGCAGTCCAGCCTGACTAAAATAGCCTCAGAAATGGCATTTCAGGCAGAATTCGAAGTCCAATACTTTGATGTATTTCCGGACTTAGCAGTTCCTTTCATTTACTGTATTTCAAACAGTTCTCCTTGAACTTGTTTTTATTTTCAAACACATGTATTTTTGCTTCACTTCCCAGTTTTATTTAGATAAATTATGAAGTCCTTACCAGTCTAAGGCATAGAAAAGAACTTACTTGGGAGATATTCCTCACCCAAATTCACAATCGTTTGTTTACAGTCAATAGCTTGGGGCGCAAGTTATTTTTACTCTCAAGTCTGTTAGAATCGAAAAATTGCTAACGGTGGCACGCTCGACACACAAAGAAAGTTAATTTATTGACCAACCATGGTCTTTGGATTAATGGGGAACTTTACCCTACCATCACAGGAAAAAAACGGGTGAACAACTAACCCCGTTGTTAAAACCTTTAGAAAATTTGATTATATTCACGTTATATATTCGTACCAAAATCAAGCATGCGTATTTATATACATATAACCGATCATGCATTCAATCAAATCATAAAAACCTTTTGAAAGCATTGAAAAGAGATAATTTCCTTCCACCTAGGTGTATCCATAATAAATTCGTCAATTCCATGATCTTTTACTTAATTCCCAAATTATATCGTCAATTCCTTGTGTCACATATTGCGACACATCCTCGCAGGTATCGAAAACACAAAATCACCCGAGCTGCAATCCTCGCAAGACTCAAGGTACATTTAGTCAGCCTGAGCCGCATTCCTCGCAAGACTCAGGGGACATTTGGTCCACATGAGCCGCATTCCTTGCATCACACGGTTTGGTGGTCCCCGAAACTCGTGGGGCATTGTCAAACGCGCGTTGACTCAACCGAAGGCAACTAGAATGTCCGTGGATATCATTATAACTTAAGGCAACAATTTATCCGAGGGCAACATATTGGGTACCTATGGTGGTTTTAAAACCTTTTCTAGAAAAATTATAATTCTATTTCTCAATAAATTCTTTAATCTCGTTATCACTTCCTTTTTCTAATTTCCAAGCCATTCACATTTAAACATAAACAACATTTAACAAAAGCATTTGAATTCAAATATTTATGCTTGGAAAGTAAAAGTCATGGTAATTCATTCATGAGCATTTAATAAAACTTTAATTGCATAAAATTCATTTAGAAAACAAAAGTCCACTCATTGAGTGTCCGAGCTAGCTTGACCATTTGAGAGTCCTTCATGCGGGTTCAACGAAGCCCAAGTACCTATTTAAACAATTAAAAACCTTTAATTAATAACATTGCTCAACCATAACTATTTAATAAAACCCTGACCCCCGGCCTCAAAAGTGCGTGTACAAAACTTACGAAGGTTCCTAGGCCCATTTTCAACATTTCTGACAGGTGGAATGGTCTAAAAAGACCCGAGATTAAATAAGAGATTAAATTCCCATATTGGTCAATCCAGTACTCCATGGGGTCCACGACCTCCGATTACCCATCTGAGAGTTCCTATAGGTTTAACACACTTTACTAAACATGCCCTGCAAGTTTAGACTGAATCTATCGGTCGAATCGCTCGCGATAGAATGATCGGACAGTTATCCTTTAACTTAATCTTTGAAATATTGAATCACATTATCCGGGACTCTGATTCTCGATCCACAAATTTCTATATGATCCTAGAAGTGCCTAAATCAACATATCTGAAAATGAAGTCGATCCAACTACCCGAACATACCAAACCTGAATAACACCTAATATGCGATATCCGATCAAAGATTAAACGGTAATCAAATTGAAATCCGAGCATACCGTCGTACTCGGGACAACGTGGGGAACATTCTAGGATAAAAACTGAACCTTGCAGCCCCACCGACGCGCCGCCATTGCCGACGGGTGTGTAGAGCAATTTTCCGACAATCGGAAAACTCCAAACTGCCGGCCAATAATCATACCTACTGTTTAAGCACATCAATGGGAGTAACATTATACCTTGGCTTGATGATCAATTCCACCCTTAAAGCCCTTGAACGAAGTTTTCTGTCTCTTAAAAACCTGAGCAATAACAGTTGGAATTGGTTGGAAAAGACCACGAACAGCCACTGTTTGAAGCTGCCCGATTTTGGGCTGAGTTTGGTTTGAATTTTGGCTTAATTTGTCTTAGATTTGGGGCTGGAAACTGGTATAGATGTGTAGATGAGTGAAAGACGAAGAGAATGAGACCAATTTCGTGGCCATAGGCGGTCAGATGTGGCCGGAATAGTCGTCGGAACCCACGAAGGTCGTGGCTGTTTCTAAATAGAGGAGAGAGAAATCTGTGCTGAGTGAAAGGAGAGAGAGAGATCTGGTTTTTAAAAATTGACTTCGTGAAAAGTACGATTATGCCCTTAGACTTCTTTTGATCGTAACTTCTTCGTTACAACTCCAATTTGAGCCCACTACATGTTTACGGACTCATCTCAACGTGCTCTACGCAATATTTCAACTGAAATCCCAAAATTCGTTCCTAAACAAAAAGTCAACTTTTGACCCAATAAAATATTCCCGGGGTAAAATTGTCTTTTACTTGAATAAATTAATAATTAAAAATTTATTTAGGATCGGGTTATTACATTCTCTGTAAAGGATTTTTGGAGAGAGAGAGAGAGA
This sequence comes from Prunus salicina, assembly GCA_020226455.1. Taxonomy (NCBI): domain Eukaryota; kingdom Viridiplantae; phylum Streptophyta; class Magnoliopsida; order Rosales; family Rosaceae; genus Prunus; species Prunus salicina. The sequence continues at coordinate 13,668,272 of CM035347.1, read as the reverse complement.
GAGAGAGAGAGAGAGAGAGAGAGAGAGAGGGGTTAAAAGAATTATCAAAACGAATTCCAATGGAAGAAAAAAATCCATTGATAAATGAATTCCAATTTGTTGACTATTGGTGAAATTCATTCCACAAACTACTCTTTCTTGATGAGTTTAAAATCCGCAAATTTAAGTGAATTATTTCTACACCAAATCAACTTGATTTTGAAATTGAGTGCAAAACTGAGGTTCCTCTCAAATCTGTTTTTTGCCACACCAACCACCAATCTCAACATTAGCTAGATGATTCTCTCTCAGATCTAGGTTTTTTTTTTGGACGAATGTTGGTTTTTTTTTTTTCTTGTCATCCTTTTTTCATTTTTGTTTATTTTTTGGACTTAATTGATGGAACTAATGGATTTGACTTGATTTGTTAACCACTACAAGTATAGTGATGAAATTCAGAAAATTGAAATTTTGGTGACCAAATTTAAATTCGGGCCTAGCCCCGATGACCAAAAATGTAATTATTCTAATAATTAGCTAACTAATGCAGTTATTGACTCTGAATGCAATTCATAAACAAGTAAGATAATTTAGGCCAAGAATTATTTTATTTGACCTTTTAAATAATTATGATTTGAATATATAAAATATTTTTATGTATTTTTTGTTTAATAAAAACAACAATCAGTGACTATTTAAAATAATTATATATTAACAATATATATTTATATAAATCAACGAAATTGTATTTATTACAAACTGTAATTCAGAATACAATAAACAAATAACAAATGAAACTGACTTGGATTCGATATAGAGGCTTGTAGATTTGACGCAATGTCTTAAAAATAGTAATTTCACTCCTTCTCGGTGCTTGAAGTTCTACAGGTGACTGCCTTCCCAAATTCAACTATATGTATTCTAAACCGTAGCACTAGGACTTAGAATCTAGCGAATTTTGTTTGTTTTCCTCTCAGATAAGATGAACTGTGCTTGTAGAATGCTTTTTCTATGTTTGACGAATGAGACTTTGTTTGATTTAAATAAACCTCTGAAACCTTATCAGAAGAGTCACAACTGTTAAAAAAAACAGTTAATTTAACTAATCTGAATTAATAAAAAAAATTTAATTTGAAACTAAAAAATTAATTTAAATCTGAAAGTGCCTAGTGTAGCGTTAACGCAGCTTTACTCAACAGCTCTAAGCCAAGTGGCGACTCCTGGAGGGTCTGATCCAGGGTTTGTGCTCCAATCCAACGATTGAAAAAAAAAAATCGAAATAATTTGTAAAAAAATTATAAATTTTTTTTCTAAAAATATCTACCAAAATTTTAAAACCATAATTTTTTTGTTAATTTTTTTTAAAGTGAATATTATTTGCCTTTTACCTTGGCAATGAATGGAAACACAACAAGACTTTTGTAAGAGTTGCTACTATTCGTGTAGATAGTAACATCCCTTATCTTATCCTTACCCTTTGCCATGACAAATAAGTGAAAGTGCTCTTGCATGATTTGAAAGGTCGTCTAAAATTTTCTACAACTTGGAAGCTTTAGGAAGGAAACACCCCTCCCCCTCGTATTGATGAAATTTACAATGTGAACCACAGTGGGACTGAAATGAAGGGACCCGAAGTACAAATGACAAAAATGACAAATGGAGGGACAAAAGTGCCAATTAAGTGAAACTTGGTGGCAATTCAGTCAAATAAATGCCAATTCAGTCTGAGATCTCAGCTACTCGATAATCTCATCTCAGTCTCTCCCTTACCTTTGTTTGGAGCTCTCATCTCACTTTCACTCACCAATGCTTCCTGTTTCTGTGTTAGCTGATCGTTTTGATTTTCCATTAGGTCAGTCTTTTGAAATCAATCTGCAATTTCCAACTGGATTTTTCTGGGTTTTCAAGCAACCCTAGATCCAGCTTCAAATTGCTTACATGTGTTGGTTAAACCCATAATTTAACTGGAAGCAAGGTGGGCAGAGGCTTCAAACATAGGTGCGTGCTTTATGGTTTTTGGTCACAGCTTCTAGTTCTTGGGCATTTTTTTTCTTTTCAATTTCATTTGTTTGGGGTTTTAAAAAAAAAAAAATCTGATCGGAGGTTTGTTCAATATTTTTAACTGGGTTCTGAATTAAACCACAAAATTAGCAGATAACAGAGATACAGAAGTATCAAATCAGATTAAAATTGCTATTTGACTGGTATTTGATGTGAATTTGATGCTTGGATCTGTGGTGTTTGATTCATATATGTTATACCTTTTGATTCACTGACTTGCCTTGTTTCCTGAGAAATTTCTTTGTTTTTTAAGACCTTATAATCGTTGTATTGCAAAACAGTCAATTGCTTCATGTTTTTTGCCTTATTAATATCATAGCTGCTAGCATTACCTGCATTTAGAATATTTTGTGGTCAAATGCCATATCTTTATTGTTCCAGTACTCCCTCCACCATGTCTTCAAAAACTTTTCAGTTCAGTTTTCAATATCCTCTTTCTCTCCCTGTGCAGATGCATATTTCCCTTCCTTTTGGTTTGCTGAGATGCATGACCGTCCAACCATCTTAGCTATTGCTGGAAGAGTATACTTAAGTGTTATAATACCCAGGAGTTAATCAATCGAACATTATGTATTGATTAAGCTTGAACAAGTCTTAGTTCTATAATTTTGAAAAACAATGTGCACTATGTAGGAGAGATCTGTGACTGATCGCAAAACAAGAGCTGCTATCTTCAGGTTTTTGTCCAACCCTGAACACTTTGTATCCTTGTTGATGATAGGAATGTGGAGGGGAAAAGGATGTTGTAAAAGAACAAATATTGTATGTAAGGCGCCATACTGTCTGGTAATCCAAATCCAAATTCACTGATTACAATGGAAATTTTTCCATAAAAATATGGAGATAGATGAAGCGAAAAATAATCATAAATAGAGGGCAGTGGCCATTTCCTTCCAAAGTGGAACATATGTGTGTTTTCTCTATTTTATTAGATCCTTAGTTCCCGTGCATTCCTACATCAACAAGGATACGAAATGCAATGGGATTGGACAAAAAATCGAAGATAGCAACTCCTGGTTTATGATCCATCATAGATGTCTCTTATATAGTGGACATTATTTTTCACATTTATATAATTATGACCTTTTCCAGTTTAGTCAATATATTTCCTTTGAGGGGTTGCTCCTATGTATTATTGAACTTAAAAGTATATAAAATTGTGCGAGAATTAATGGCGTATAATTCTATTGGATGCTCAGATTCAGGTAAGACCTATATGATTTGTTAAATTAAGTTTGAAAACATTTTATTTCGGATTAGTTCCATCGAGTGATTTGTATGCATAAGTTTATGGGCTGACAGCATATTTCTTTCAAGATATAGTTGATGCCCTTACATTTGTCCAAAAATTATGCAGAGTGACTGTTACATTTTCTTAAGTTTTAAATTTCTCCAAAATTTAGCTATGCCCCTTGGATTATAGGTCGTATTTCATTTTTGCTCCTTGATTATTAATGTGGTTTTTCAGATCCCCCAAAGTTTCAAAAAGTATTAATGCCCCCTGCTACCATCAATGTCTGTCAATATTTCTGTCAAAAATCATCAAGTGCATGTGGCTTGAGTTTTCGGTTTATTTTCGTGACTCTATTTCTCTCTTCCTCCACCCCTTCTCTTTCTCTGAAATTCTCTCTCTTCTCTAACCTTCTTGCTCTCTCTGAAGTTCTAAACTAACAATCTCTTTCTTTTGCTTTTCTCTTAATGATTTAGATCTCTTTCCTTTGCTTTTCTTTTGTGTATCATGTCCGATGGGTTTGAGTGTTATGGTTTTTCTCCCAATTTTTCTATTGGCCCAAGGATTTCCATGCCTTTGGACTTAATTGCCAAGGACAAACAGAACAATTTAACATAGAAGGGCCGGATTCTCTATATTCACTTGAAGAGTCTCCCTAATCAAATAAGCATCCTTTTAATTTCTTTGTTAGAAGTTTTGTCTTTAAAGTTTTGTTTGGAGTAGATTCCTTTCTTTTTCTCCAAACTGATTGCTGCTAGAAAGTCTTAGACAGTGATGTTCAAGGAGAAAAAATGGAATATCAAGGTTCTCTAAACTAGAAGTAGCTAGTCGTCACAACCATGAGGGAGAAAGGGGGAAACAAATTCACTCTAGGACTAGTATACTGCATGATAATTACATTATAAATATCATGAACTGGTCATTGGGTGGTTACAAATTAGGAAGGCATTCATGAACTCAACATTATTGCTGAGCAAAGAAAATTCAAGACCTTATGCACAAAAAGAGGAGAAAGATATGTCGCATACCCAAATCACAGGTTCATTATGGTCGGATTCCGATGACAGAGCTGCTGCATAATGGTGTAGCTTCTTCTCCATTGTGCTCCCCTCCCTCCCTCCTCTCCTTAAAGACCCTTTTTCTCTGAAGGAGTGAAGGGAGAATGGGAAAAGTGAGTAAATGTTTTAATTTTCTTAAAATTTGGAAGGAACTGGGATTTGTAGATCAACTGTATCGGGGCTAGAAATATTTTGGTGCCAATACAATATATCTTTTTCCTGTCTTCTTCCCTCTTGCTTGATACATATATTATGTTGCTTTTTTATTGCCATTTTTCAACGATTAAACTGAAGCACACTATATTTCTTAGTTCAATTTGGCTTAAATAATCATTATTTCATTCAACAGTTCAATTGTTTTGGATTGGGTCATTTTTCTATTCTCTCAATAGGAGACTTAAAAAATAGACGGGTGTGAGATATGGTCTATAAACAGTGGCGGATCCATTAATTTTTCGGAGTAGGGGCAATATTAATAGGATAACAAAAGCCAAATATGAAGATCAAGCACTTGGTTTAAACTGTCATACATTTTGTATATATCCAGAAAAGGTCATAGAAAACATTCGACTAGTTTTGGTTTTTCTCATTCAAGGGACTTGTGGAGATCTTTGAACAACTTTGAACCAAGTAAACTTGCTTATACTGAAACCTTATACCATACTTTTTTGTTGTGGATATAAGCGATATTTCTATTTTAATTTAATTTAAATTATAGTGGGGTGCATTCGAATTCGAATGCATAGTGAGAAGCACATCCGTTCTAGCCAATTTAACTAAGACCATGCACCTTAAACCTGTTAGAAGTTTGAATGAAATCCAAGATACCTTTGTTGCACATTGATAGAATAGAGAGAAGGGATTGGTCCTTACAAGTGTGGAATATCCTAGCGGAGGCAATTTGGGCTTCTCATTGAGTTCGGTCCGAACTTTAAAATATTTAATTATAAAAAGATGGGCCTTGGCCCTTAGACACTTCTAATTTAAATTTGATTTTTATTTTTTCAGATTAATTTACTCTTCTGAAACTTTCAGAAGTCTATTTAAATTAGAAGTAGGCCCTCATTCGTCTTTACATAAAAAAGTATCAAACAACGCATTCATTCATATTGTCTCAAAGGACAACAAACAAAAGGGTAGAATTTAGAATATAGATAGTTGAATCTTGAGAGATAGTCACCTGAAGAACTTTAAGTGCCGAGAAGGGATGAAATTACTATTGACATTAAATCAAATCTACAAGCCTCTATTTCGAATACAAGTCAGTGAATTGAATTTCATTCTTTTCTGTATATCATATTCGTTTATTAATATAATACTATTGTTATTATATTAAATTCGTTGAGTATATTTAAATTTCTGTTAAATATACATAATGTTTATATAGTCACTGATAGATTATTTTTTTCCTATAATATCAGACTTTAAGCAATGTACGACGAGCAATTTGGCCTTACAACACTGGACTGGAATTCATTAGGTTTAGCCTGTACAACGAACATGGCCATCTCTAGACTTAGGAACCGAATCCTGAGTACATCCTTTCAGACTTTTTCAATTCTTTAGCTCAAGACTTTTAGAGATCCACAATTCATTCAACCTCCCCATTGGCATCTACTCCTTATAACTATCTTATAGAGTTAAAGACTTTGCACTAAAATGGAAAAAACTCCAAACTCTATTTACTTCTTTGTTATCTTATTTTCCTTCATTTCCCTTGTATTGTACACACAGGTCAGTAGATTCACACGTACGTACGTCCGGACGTTAATGTTTCATAGATTTATAGATTTCCCTGTTACATTAATTGTTTCATGAGGTTAATTCTGGCGGCACCATCAAAAAGTGGTATAATGAATTTTGGCAGCACCATCTTCTTGAATCTCATGTACGCAGGGAAAGACATCACCCTGAAGGGTTTAAGGTGACTGATGATTGATGGAGAATAAAAACCCACGTACATTCCAAGTTGTCCTTGTAAAAATGAAGGGGATTTATTGACAACTTTTGTGCGAGATGGTCCCTTTTGTTTCATATTATTAGGGTATGTAAGTCCCTTTGGAACCCTTTGTTCCAAGAGTCAAGAATTGAGAATCTTTTAGCCTTCAATGAATTGTATAAGGTGTGGGCATCTTCTAGCCCCCATTGAACATCGGGGCCTCATTTGAGTATAGTAAGTGTTGATGATCTCATGCAATTATTAGATTGTGCCAAAATGTCAGGATCTTTTTCCCTGCATGATAAACTTGTTGACTGCAAAATCTACCCTTCGTGTCCCTGTCATGCGTCAACCAACACTTTATGTCAGAATATGTGTATTAGAGGTCCCACTGAGCATGCCAAAATACATATGTTTGTCTTAAAATCAGGCCCCGTCTTGGCCTAGGACGAACAGGGCAATGGTATGGGGCCAAAAGTTTTGGGGGCACCAAAAAAAAAATTAGTCCTCCATATATATATATATATATATTGTATATGCCAAAACGATATATATCTATTTATATAAAGTAAAATGTAGAAAATGGTAAAACCAGTCCCAATCTCTTGGATCACAGGAGTCCATGAAATTGTGGTCACCCACCGTTGGATATTAATCCAATGGTTCAAAAAAAGTTTCTTAAAAGGAGTGCAAAAGTGAGTGAACCATTGAATTTACATCCAACGGTGAGTGACCACAAATCTCTTGGACCCTTGTAGTCCAAGAGATCATGACTGATGGTAAAACATTCAAAATATTAGAAAATGCTCTTAGTCAATGAAAACATTAAGAATTAAAATATTTAATTAAATGAAGATAATATGGTAAATTCACACTTTTTTCATATTAAAAGAAATTAAAATTAAAATTAAAATAAAAAGAAAAATAAGATAATGAAGCCTATTTTTATGGAACACAACTACCCTATCTTTTCTAATTCTAAAATAAAATAAATTTTTTTTTATAAAAAAAAACCTCTCATAAGCGCAGAAACTCGTGCAGAAAAGCTAATATTATGTATTTTAAAGCCTATATCTACATTACATATTATATGAAAGGGAAAAGCATGCGCATCCATTTTTAAAAATTTTCTTTCTTTCTTTGCCCGCTGGTCCAACCAAAGCTTTTCTTCTGTATATTTTTTTTCATCTCAAATTCCCTTTGGTCTGCAGCGTTTCATTTCCTCCTCTTTGTTGTATTATTGTTATTGTTTTGGTCTTATGTGTTGATTGTTGAGATTTTTATTTTGAAGAACAAATTGCTGAAAGTCTGAAGAGGATTTTTGCATAAATATTTTCTGGAAAAAAAAATGCTCCACTGAAAAATGTAGTTGAAGATTTACCGAATGAATCTGAACAACGAATTAATTTGGATCAAAATGAAAATGACAAAAGTGTACATGAATGAAAACGAAAATGAAAGTGACCGAAGTGCATGACATGATATTGAATTGAAGACACAGTGAATGAACTTGAATGCCCAAAATTTGGCATTTAGCTGAACAAATGAAAGAAAAAATCAGGAAAACTGAACTTGTCCTAGACTCCTAGGCAGTGAACATTACCAGAAATTTATAATTTTCGTGATGAATTTGTTAGGTGTACTCCAAAAAAAAAATTGAATTATAGGCACATGAATTATTAGCTTCTTCAATCATACACTTGAGTAATTTCGCTCCTGTCAACTCCTCGCAATAGAGAGTTGTGTATTTTATATTTAAACTAGACACAATAATAATTAAGAGATGCTACAATTCAACTCTTATATTATAACACCAGATATAGACTATATAGTCACTGCCCAATGACAAGTCCTACCATTTTCAAGCACGTGTACGGTCAAAAGGGATCCAAAATCATTTTAATTTTTGAGCCATGACCACCTAATGCAGTCACCTGTCAAATATATATGATGAAGTCAGACTGCTAATCAACATATATATTATGTGTTCGCAGGTTTCTTAAGATTTTTAGGGACAAGCCATGAATCATCAAACACAAATTAATGACACATTGTCATTCAGTCCCTTTCGCCTTCTTTATCTTCTAGTGTACTTCTTAGGGCATCGAAATCTTTCCTATTGATATCATTTCAATTCCCAGAGCCCTAAAACTATCATCAAGGTAGAGCTCGAATATATGACATTCTACATGATAAATTTCAGAATGTTAATCCATAGCAGTTATAATAAGTCTATATATTTAGTCCAAATATATCTTAAGTCCATGACATATCAATTATTTTGCATGTCCGTCTTAACAAGTGGATTAATAACACTATGCCACGATGTGACTCTGACGCTAAAAAATTTCTCTAATTTTTAACTTTTTATTTCCAAAAGAAAGTGTTTATATGTTATGAGTATATGGCAAAGCGATTATTGACCTATTCAGAATCACTCTCAAAACGAACACTTAAGTCCGATACAACTATTATAATTGGAAAATGCTTGATATGCGACAGTTTTTTACCAATTTTTTCTTCTCCATCTATGCAATACATGTCTTGGAAATGACACAATTGCATTGAAAGCTGAGCATGATTTAGAACTAACTGTCACAACCATATTAGTTGAGAAAAAAGTTGAAAAAGAAAGTTGAAAACTATACCATTATTCCTTGTTTTTTATACGTGTTGCATCAAAACTAGAACCTCCGAGTGCAAAGCGAACAATCCAAAATGTTTTGGGGAAAGCGTTCGTAAAAGTTGACGGATCCTCAGTGACTTCAAGGACTGGGCTGGACTTGACATGTTGAGTATTATGTGGAGCCCACGTACCACAAACATAAGACAGCTCAGGGCCGCGTGGGCCAATTGAGGGTACAGCCATGGGATGCCATGAGAACCGTCCATGAGGTTGGGTGGGGCATGCGTCCAAAACGCAGACAGGTCACCACACGGGGGACCTGCATGATTGAAAGATCTTCTTGTTTGGACACCGTTTCTTGGGCCTACCACACTTATCTCCTGCTAAACATTCCAGAATAGAAAGAAGGCAATAATTGTTTAACAGTGATGCTTGGTGGGTCTGTTTTTTTTTGTTGACGTTGAGATTTACAACCAATCAATACCAATAACTGTTGAGAACTTGGGATTTAACCTGACACTCCCTAATTGTTTTCTTTAATTTTTTTTTTTTATACAAGCAAATATTTAGAAGTTGGAATCAAACACATGATTTCGAGTGCATGGATAAATAGTGACAAATTTTGTTATGAAAAAGATAAATAACATGAAAAACTAATCTGAAAACAGTTGGAATAAATTAGGAATGAGGAATATCTTTCTCCACGTCGTTAGTTACGGTGTAAATCATACTAATACGAGAGTGTGGCAGAACAATCTTTAATGGATTGAAATCTCTCCAAGAATTCCGTAGAAATCTCTGAAGTACTAGGAATCTGTTTGAATATCAAATGTGTATAATCTTTGAAGAAAGAATATTCACCTAGGTCACTGATGGATCAAGGTAACTTGTTCTCCAAACTAACCCTTGTAAAACTTCCATCTTGACGAATATTCCCTATAGTCAATGTGTGTGTGTGAGAGATTTGATATATTCCATGGTGCTTGGCTCTTTGCTGAAGAAGTTTGGTTGGTGATTATAGGCAATCTGGGATGTTAGTTATGTTATGTCCTCTTTGCTCATGAAACATGTGCGCCTTGGGTTATTTCCACCAAAACGTCCCCTTCATTTCCCTTTTTGGTAAGATCATGAACATGAATCTGAACTTTGCCTGACAAAACACTACAGAAGTAGGGTCAATAAAAATGTTCCCATTTGATTCTCTCCCGCATGGAAGTTTTTTTTTCCTTCTCATTGCATTGAATTTTAGAGTCTCTGTCTGTAACTGTATCAAAAACATCATCAAGCATTATTCACAGTTGATTTTGGGTAGATGTATGTATGGCATCAAATTTCAAATTACCAAATGCAAGTGTATGATTTCGATTCTTAGATCAAGTTACTAAGAAGAGAGTTTGAGGCGAGCTTTGAGATTAAGGCGAGATTAAGAAAGGGATTTATATTAAAATTTCATATTACTATAACATTGTATGGGGAACTTCATAAAATATTTATAAATTGCAGTATAAAGCTTTTTGGTACAAATGAGAGAAGGTCACCATATGAACTTCGGTTTTGATGCTCTTTATCAGTTGAGCTAATCCCCATAGGGGTCGTTTGGTACACAGGTTTAGCTTGGACTGGTTTAGACTAAATTTAATACCATGTTTGTTTCATTTAATTCTAGTCTTAGATGGGATTGCTAATACCGGGCCCACCAAAAACACCTCCTTAGGAGGGGACTACTAATCCCATGTAGAAAGGGAGGATTAACTAGTCCTATGTTCACCAATGTATAAGTTGCATATATTATATTGTAATACTAATAACATATATTATTATTATTATTATTATTATTATTATTATTATTATTATTATTATTATTATTATTACTACATATACATATACTATAATGTACATATATACACGTATATACACATATACATGTATATATATAAACACATATATACATATAATATATATAAAATATATATAGATATATACATGTATATTATTATTATACACATACATATTAATATTATAATAATAGCATACATGTATATATGTAATATATATTATATATTATAATACATATATACGTATATATACATATATTTGTATATATATTATACCCATGTATGTATTATAATATATATACACATGTATATACACATATACATTATATATTATAATATACATATATACATGTATATTATTATTATTATTATTATTATTATAACATACCCATATATATTATCTATTAATATATATATATATATATATGTATATGTATCATACCCATGTATATATTATAATATATAGATACACCTATATACACATATTATATACATGTATATACATATAGAGTTTTGCTCTTATGCGGACGTCCGCATTTTGTTAAACTACGGTTGTGCACTTTCCAACTTGTTTTTTTGCAAAAGAGGTGGATTTGATTCGTACAATTCCAATTAGCACTAGAAAGCTGTTGGATTCACTGATTTAAAATGGTAGTTTAGTACAAAGTGCTTAACACGTTGCAAGAGCCTTGAGAACAACCAATGGTACTGCTTCTTCTTTTGCATATCCATTTTCCCACATTTGGGATGCTTTTTGGAGGGCCCTCACATCTGCCAAGGTGAAAGTAATCTGGCAGCATGTAAGTTTTTACTTGTATGTACACATATATTGGCAAATCTAAGGACAACCGTAGTTTAACAAAATGCGGACGTCCGCATAAGAGCAAAACTCTATACATATATATATGTACATTATAATATATAATATACATGTATATATGTATACATATGTATTTTATCATATATATAATATATATATGTATATATACATACATATAATACATATATACATGTATATTATTATTAATATTATAACATACCCATATATATTATATATTATAATATACGTACATATATATAAATATATGTATATGTATTATACCCATGTATATTATAATATACATATATACACCTATATACACATATATATATGTTTATATTGTTTATAATATAATATACATGTATACATGTATATACATATATATGTTATATATATATATTATATGTATGTATATATACATATATATTAATATATATTATAAAATACATATATACATATATATATATATAGATATTTTTGAAAAAAAAAAAAAAAATCTAGTCCTAGTCCAAGCATGCACCAAACGCAGGATAAGTATTATCCAACTTAGACCAAGCCAAGCCAAGCCAAGACAGTCCCTAAGCATAGTCCATGCCAAGATAGTCCTGTGTAACAAACGAGCCCATAAATTCTAAGGGATATTTCAATTGAAAAAATTTAATGGTATTTTAGTATTAGGTAAATATGTGTTCTTTTAAAACTTAAATTAGTGAGATTTTAAGAAAGAACTCATCACCACCGTTGCCACTATCACTACTACTAAAACTCTTATTGCCGCCATTGTTCTTGTAATAGTGGCTACTTTCACTTCTGCACTCAACATGTTGCCTTCATTTTATAGACACCACCACCACCACTGTGGTCACCATTGCCACCCTCATGGGCCGGCACAACTGTCTTTGCTACCATTGTTTCATTGGGTATAAAACCGTCATTACTATCTTTTATCACCACCACTATCACGACACATTTATATTTTCATTCATTCTCTCATGATATGGAAGAAATTTCACATTTTATTCTATCATGTTGGATAAGTTAATCTCGTAAAGAGTTTGCTACTGCGAGCCATCTCAAGTGTAATGGCATATGTGTGGTGAGAATACAAATCCTAAATTTAAATATCGAAATATAAAAAGGTTATAGATTAAGTGGTTAAAAGCATTTATTCATCCACGCGAAGTCCTAGATTTTATCTATCAATTTAAATCTTATATCTTCCAAGAGTATAAATATTTTTTTCTTTACAACATGATATGAACTCACAAAACCTAAAGAGAACTATAAATATATAATATATAATAGGAAATATAAAATTTAGTCGGCACAATCACTTTAATATAATATTTATGTATACTATAATATATATTCTAAATAGGGAGGGTTCGGGTCGGGGATTTTACTATCCCTGCCCCTCTCCAAACATCATACCCAAAAAATTCCCCGTACTCATCTTCATACCCTTTTTTTATCTTTCATACCGACCCATTAGGGTCGAATCCCCACGAAAACCCTTTACCCGTGGGGAAAATTGCCAACCATCATCATAGCAATAAGAATCTGACAAATAATGAAGGCATTCAAAACTAATGCAAATTGAAAAGACAACTTGTCTATAATTAGACCTAGATGATCAACGACATACAACAAGTAATCAAGTGGCTTTATAAATAATGGTACAAAAGGACAACACACTCTGTGACAATTAGTCTAGTCACTTGCCTATTAGCATGTCAAGTGGCGGGAAATGTCCTCCAATATCAACCGTCGACGGAGAGAGAGATTACCATCAGTTGAAAATGCCTAATGACCCATTAAATACTATAAATCTTTTTACAGCTAATGATGAAACTACAGTATATCTCACTTAATTGGTCAGAATATATTTTTTAAATTTCTGTTTCCTAGTATTATTTTGGGCTTGACATGGACAGGTGTTTGGCTCATAATGGTTAATGCAACAGCAGCCTAGAAACTTGGACTCTGAGATGAGTGAGTCCAGTGATCTGTCCCATAATATATTTTTTTTATTAAAATTTAAATGTATTTATTTGCATTATTTTTTTTGTAATTTTGCTTGTGGTGCAACTATAAATACAGGACTTGCAAGTCTTCTCGTGAGGGCTCACAAGCCAATAAAGCTAATCACTTTCTTTCAAAATCAATTCACGCATTTCACTCCATTATAAAATCTGACTTCCACTGCCCGTTTGATAAAATCCCTACTCCGCTGATCACTTCCAAACCACTCCCAAAATCTCGCTGCTTTATATAGTTCAGTCATAGAACTCAAAACAACACATTTTGGTCTGTTCACCTAGCCACCCTGATTTTTGTTTTTTTCCATTTAAATCTCAAAATTTTGGTTTTTGGCCTTCTGGGTACCTGAGATTCTACTTTTTAGGAGTATCTGTGATCTGGGTATCTTCAGTTTTGGCTCAAGATCCATTGCCAACTTTTCTCAGATTTAGCTGTTTTATTCTTAGAGCTCTGTTTTGGGTTTATGGTTTTAATAGTGAAACTCCATCAATGACCTTGAATATGTCACTGACTCTAACTTAATAATAATTATCTTTGTGTGATCTATACTTCACTTGGTTGCTTAGATAAAAGATCACATCTCTTACTTTACTGGGGTTTGGGTTCAGTTTTGAGTGCACATTTTCTGATCTGTTACCATTGAACTAGAATGGATTCTTGCTGTGTGACCTTGAAACCAAACACCCATTTGAGAAAACCAAGTGGTCTTTGTAATGGTGATGGTGGATTTTGGGGGGAGAGGGTTAGAGGGAGCCTTAATAACAAGCTTTGGGACAATCGGTTGACAAAGGCTTTGAGAGCTGAGAAGAGGGCCAAGAAGGTGAAATCTGGAGTTGTTCTTTCTGTTCTTACATCAAATAACACCGAGGCTGTGGTAAGTTAATATCCTTTTCAGTTACCAATTTGATATTTATTGAAATGAGCATTTTATCTGTGTCTATCTTATCTTCAAGTTCTGTAATTTATATGATCACTGCCATTTTTGTATGTTATTTATTTATTTTGGGTATTAATTTTTGTTTGTTGATCTAAAATTGCAAAGTTTGTCACATTCTTTTGTAATTTTCTTTCCTTTATTTTTTACTTTTATGAATTCTGTTTTCTTAAATTTGTGTTCAATGTCAGGCTGTGCAAATGCCACCTATATATAGACGGAGAGTAGACCCCAAGAATGTAGCTTCAATCATTTTAGGAGGAGGCGCAGGGACTCAGCTCTTTCCTCTTACCATAAGATCAGCAACACCTGCAGTAAGATGAATTATGTTTATAGATATATTGGATTTTGCTGATTTGTTTTAGAAAAATTTGGTTGTATGATCCTTCATTAATAACCATACGCGCACATGATTCATCAAAGCTTGTGATTCAATATTGCAATTGAAGTTGTATTATGTATTGATTTGGTATGATTGCAGGTCCCAGTTGGAGGATGCTACCGTCTTATAGACATTCCAATGAGCAATTGCATCAACAGCAATATAAACAAGATTTTTGTACTGACGCAGTTTAATTCTGCTTCTCTCAATCGTCACATTGCTCGCACCTATTTTGGAAATGGTATCAACTTTGGGGAAGGATTTGTAGAGGTAAATGAATCCTTTAATGCAGATTAATACCTGTATCATTCTGTGATTGGTCTGTTATTAAATTAGTTGTAGGCTGACAATTATGTAAAGATGCTGCAAAAATCAGTTTTCAAACTGATAGTTAGTCTGATAGGGTACCTTTAGTTGTAATTAATGTTAAATGAAGTAGTTCTCGCTATATAAGAAAGAAGAAGAGGTCTTATATTTAAAAGGATTTAATCATTAAAAAAAAATACATCTGGTCCAATGTGTTATTTCTTTTTCAAGTTCCTTGATTATTTTGTGACTCAAAGCACACTTCCAAGTGCAGATTCTGGCAGCCACTCAAACGCCTGGGGAAGCAGGAATGAATTGGTTCCAAGGAACAGCAGATGCTGTGAGGCAATTTATATGGGTATTTGAGGTGGGTAAAGAAGTTTGCAACAATGGTATTGTTTTAAAATTAAAGAAGGGGGGAACTGATAGTAATAATGGGTCTGTATGTTGTTCCTTGGTTTGCATAACTTGATTTCGAGTACAATGTACTGCATTATTTCTTGCAGGATGCCAAAAACAGGAATGTTGAGAATGTACTGATTTTGTGTGGCGATCATCTTTACCGAATGGATTATACGGACTTTCTGCAGGTATGATAATTTGCCTTCATATAGGACTTGTTTTTGTTAAATTTTTCTTACACATTTTCTATGATATACAGAGTCACGTTGATAGAAATGCTGATATTACAATTTCATGTGCCGCAGTGGGTGACAGGTCTGTTTTTTTTCTCCTTTTGGCTTTACAAGACCTTGAATGTAACTATTGTTTTTTTTTTCTCTTTCATTGGCTGTCGATAAAGTTTGTTGGTTTACCATAATTCACAAAATCTTAAGCGATTAGGATGTGAGTCAACCATTGTTTTATATTCTAACACCTCTCCCACGTATCGAGTTTTCTCCACGACTAGAGTTCCCATATGTAAAATGCAACATAAATTGGGTAGTTACAGTTGTACGGATTTGATCACAGGATCTTGGCTTTCTGTTGTGTTAGATTTTGTTGTTGGTTTAAAACTGCTTACAAAAGTTTAAGCTGTTGTGGGGTGGGCCAACTGTTATTATATAGTGTAACAATTGCAAATTGACAAGTAATGGAACATAAATCACATGGTAGTTTCCTCTGGCACATTCTGTTTTCTTAAGCTAACTTATGAGGCAAAAAATAAAGATTATGTCAATGATATCCCCCGACCCCAAAATCCTCGTTCTTATAATATCCTAAATATCTCTTCTAAATTCCATCTAAAGTTGAACGCATGCTTTCCAGCCGTGCGTCGGATTATGGATTGGTGAAGATAGACAGCAGAGGTAAAGTCATCCACTTTACTGAAAAACCAAGGGGAGCTGATCTAAAAGCAATGGTAAGCAAGAAAATCCAGATATTATGCTAATCAGATTATTTTTCTCACTTTCAATGAGGTTCAAAAATAACTTTTGCATCCTGTTATTGAAATGCTCATTTGGAGGAACATAACAGACTGATGCTTTTCTCCATTACTCTTTTACACTATTTTCCAAGTTCTTCTTATTTAAATTCCCTGTGTCTTAACATTACCCATGTATTTAGACTTACATGACTGCATTAATGAATAATATATCTTAGACATAAGTTTTACCCTTCTGGTTGACATTCTGCAGCAAACAGATACCACGCTTCTGGGATTGTCCCCACAAGATGCCATGAAATCCCCATATGTTGCATCAATGGGAGTTTATGTATTTAAGACAGAAATTTTGCTAAATCTTCTGAGGTGGAGATATCCAACATCAAACGACTTCGGGTCTGAAATCATTCCTGCAGCAGTGAGAGAGCACAAAGTTCAAGTAAGATAACCATTACAGTTGAAGTGTCTTCATCTATGAGTTTTTCCCTATCCATAAAGGATTGAAGGAAACAGAAGAGTGAAGCCTCAACTGAAAGACCATAAAATTTGAGCCATTTGCATAACAATTCATGATTCTTCATATTTTCTTCTTACCGATTTATCTGTTTATACTCAAATATTGAAGAAAATGTCTGTATAATTTGCCTTTGCTTTTACAGGCATTTATGTTCAGAGAATACTGGGAGGACATTGGAACTATAAAGTCTTTCTATGATGCTAACTTGGCCCTCACCAAAGAGGTAGATTTCATTGTTGGGGCAACATTTCATAATTCCATTTCCCTTCAGTTCATTTCCTTGAGGACGTCAAACATTTAGACATGGCATACACAAAAGGTTCACGTCACCCTCCAAAAAAAAAAAAACAAAAAAACAAAAAACAAAAAGGAAAATGAAAAAAGAACAAACGTGCCTTTCCATACTATTTTCTGGGGCACCCTGTTATTCTAGACTATAACATGTAAACACGGAGAACATATGATGAATCCCTATAATTGTGTAGAGTTCTTAAATAATGTCTTAATATCAATTCTGTGAAACAAAGAGCAACGTCATTTTCTTTCCCTGATGTGTGATTAATGTCCGGGAAAATTACCTTCTCTTTTGCAGTTCGCGAAGTTTCATTTCTATGACCCAAAGACACCTATCTTCACCTCTCCTCGATTCTTACCACCAACCAAGATTGACAAGTGCCGGGTATGCGAATGTACTTAGGCTCATATTGGAAACTTCATTGAGGCGATCTGCTTCTCATGCATTATTTTTGTATTGCAGATTGTGGAGGCAATAATATCACATGGATGTTTCTTGCGAGAATGTAGTGTCCAGCATTCAATTGTAGGTGAACGTTCGCGATTGGATTATGGTGTTGAGCTGAAGGTGAATTTTCATGGTTTTCATGGTTTTCAAAGACAGAAGTTGAAAACTGGACCGGTTTGTTTACTTTCATTCTTATGACTATGTTTATTAAGTTGTTACCTCTTGCTACAGGATGCTATAATGATGGGTGCAGACTATTACCAAACTGAAACTGAAATTGCATCTCTGCTTGCGGAGGGGAAGGTCCCAGTTGGTATTGGAAGGAATACAAAGATTAGGTAATTAGACTCACAAATTGAGAAACATTTCTTAGCTTTACGTGGAATGTAGAATGCCGAGGTTTCTAATTATGTCTTTATGATTCTTCCTTGAAGGAATTGTATAATTGATAAGAATGCAAAGATAGGGAAGGACGCAGTGATCGTGAACAAAGATGTAAGCATGGCTTCCCATGGTCTAGTCTCATTTTTTTGGGATACATTGATATTTTCATTTTACCTTTTAACCAAACTTGACTGGGCCAACTTTTTATTGAGTGAAATATATACCATCATATTCAATCTTATGGTCGTCTATATTCTCTGGTTCTGTAGGGGGTTCGAGAAGCAGATAGGCCAGAAGAGGGATTTTACATTCGTGAGGGAATCACAATTATTCTGGAGAAGGCAACAATACAAGATGGCATGGTTATATGATGGATCTTAACATCTCAAGTACTTTTCAACACAGTTGAAAAATGGTGGTGGGAAAGAGACTTGCAAACGTTTGGATCTTAACATCTCAAGTGCATTTGGCAGCTGAGGGGCATAGCTTCTGCAGCATTTTGCCTTTTAAACTAGAAAAATCCTTCAGTACTTGTAAAAATGGAGTTTATAAGCTTATAAGAGTTCTAGAGTCACGAGATGTACAAAAATAAGCTACAGCAGCTGACCCGCCGGCGGCTGCTTTCATCCTTCATGGAGGTGATATATCCATAAGAACCTATGAACTTTCTGTATCAATATTGATTATGAATAATGTTTGAAACATAGTTGTATCTCAGAAAAAGAAAAAGCATTTTATTTAACTTGTGGACGTGTTCATCTCTGATAATGTTGGTTCAAAGAGAAGCCACCAGCAGCCTATAGCAATGGAGAAGAACAGAGTTAACAGGAATCAGAGAATTCCAAATTCTAGCAGTGTTTTTTTCATATTATAAAGTTATCAGTAGGCTATGCCTTTTGTAGTAATAATTCCAAGTTCCAAAGGTACAGTTGAAACCCTTTTCTATTATAAAGCTGTCATCCTTTTAATCCCATCCCCCATTTTCATATTGCAATATGATAATTCAAGTTTTAACACTCCTTTTATTCATGTATTGTTAGGAAATATTTTTCACAGTTTACTGTTGTATTCATAGAAAAATTTATTCATAACTATCTACAATGTCAGGGAACTCAGAAAAACAACCACCATGATCAAGGGTTTTCAAATTTTGGATGCCAAATGATCTGGCAGGCCACATTACACTACCTTGGTAGTGTGGAAATGAATTCTATCATATTAATTGGACACAAATCTTGGAGTTTCTTTTAGCATATGTAGCATTACTATTAAATAAATCTCCCAATCTATAATTTGCTGGCTTATTTCGGATCAGGAAAGAAAAGACCCTTCTCTTTAACAATGCGTACAGGTATATATGAAAGAAGGAAGTTACCAGCCACACAACCAAAAAAAAAAAAAAAAAACAAGAGTTTGTAGCTCAAGTAGTTAACCCGCATATGAGATTTTAGGTTCGATTCCCGCCCCTAAATATCACTTGTATCAAAACAGAGAAAAATAAATAGAAACGATGAAAATTGAAGGGAGAAAATCGTACCACAAAACTGAGTCTTTAGAACGCCACATGGCAATACAAACTAACACTTGGAAGGTTTGCACTCTTGACATCTGTCTTTGGGGCAGGAGGAACTCAAAAACAGATCACGCAAATACAAGAAAGACAGAAAGGGAACCTCAAAAACAGTTTAACATCCAATCCAACTTCTAACTCAGACAAAAGAAAGAAGATGCAGCAAATAAAGGATGTAATGAAAAAATCAGAAGGTGGAGTGGCACAGAAGAAAGAGAGCCTTGTTTCCAACCTTAAAACTCAAGAAAACAACCAAGAAATTGATTCAGGCTCTGCCCTCCAACTCTTTCTTGATAACATCCTCATCAGTTCTATCCCTGGCATAAAAAACTCACCCGGTAAGCATCATATAATTTCCAATGTTCCATTATCTTTGTTTTTGGTTTGTTTTTTGAATTTGGTTACCTTAAAATCCCATTATGAAAATAATGTTTTTTTTAATTTTTTCTGTCATAAAATGGATGCAATGCAAAGTTTTGGAATTGAAAACTGGAGATAGTGTAAGAGATGCCATTCATTTGATGCACGAGAAGAATGTGTGTGGTGCACCAATTACTGACAATACCAAAGGAAGCTTTTCGGATCCTTACATTGGTTTCATTGATTTTGCAAGTATTGTTCTTTGGTTTTTTGAGGTAAGGATGTTCATTTGTGTAGATTTTAACGTTTTAAAAGCTACCCCAGATGAACATTTGTGTAGTGTTATTTACACAATTATATATATAACAAATGCTTCGCACGAAAATTTTATTTCGAGGAATGTGAGAATCGCAGAAGAGACACTGGAACTGAAGAAATTGGCAACCATGGTGTTTTTGACATGCTTGAACAGCATCCTCACATTGGCCAAACAAAGGTTTTTATTTTTTATTTTTTGCCCTTTTCGTTAATTTTTATTTTATTTAATATGGTAAGTAGACATAGAAGATAGAACAATTCAATATAAGCCAAAAAGTCCATTAGAGAAATACAAGTCCATAACACTTAACATCTTCACTTCATTATATTAGCCCTTTTCTTTTTCTTTCAACTGAAAAGTTTTATGTTTAACAATGTTTGATGCCATGGTTTTCGAATCTCTAAAGTATAACCTGCCAAGCATTTTGACACACGATATTATTCAGAATCTTTAATCCCTTTGTTGTATTTTAGAACCTTGAAGTACTATTTTAATGCAGATTGTTAAATCTTTATTTCGTTATGAACACTTCTGTTTAATTCTGATAGATTGGCGAGCTGGCTAAGTCGTTTCTGTGGAATTCGTATTTCCCTGTACACTTGGATGAGACACTCTTCCATGTTCTGCTGCTACTTTCAAAGCATCGGCTGCAAGTTGTGCCTGTCATAGAGAGAACCAGTTCTAAGCTCATTGGTTTTATTTCACAGGTATATTTATCTCTAAATTCTACTTCATAAATGGTACTTTTGAGAGCAAAGATGGCCATTAGCAGCAGGCCAAAATGAGAATCTGTAAAAGTAACAAGAAATTGAGATGATCTTTGGCGGTTTTTGTTTAAAGCTTACAAAACAACACTAAGCTTAAGTTCTTGATTATCTATTATGCGTTGATAGCATGGAGTACTTCTTCTGCTGCTTCAATCAAGTGGTTTAGACTGGTTTGATAGCATTGCTGACAAGCCTTTATCAGAGTTCCGGTATGTCAACCCAAACTGTTCTTCTTTTCTTTTCTTCATATTTTTTTTTGGGGATAAATCAAGCTATAAGAATACTTTACAATTGGATAGTAAGTTCTCATTTAGTTTGGAATTGCATCTCTACGGATGTTTCAATACAGGTTTGGTAATGAAGAGCATGTTGTACATGTATATGGAGACCAAAGCATGACAGAAGCTCTTCATGTTCTATGGAAAAGCCAAAATGGTGCAGTTGCTGTCACAGATAGGAAAAGTAAGAGGGTCATTGGTAGCATAAGGAAATGTGATATCTACCTCATTCTAGAGAATCTACCTCGCAATATAAAGTAAGTTACGTCCATTTTTTCGTTCTCCCTTCTATGTTTTGTTTTGTAACATATATTTTTCGTTTTATTTTTCGCTATTGTTTTTTTAATAAAAGAGAGACAAGGAGGAGAGAGGAGTCCCCAACTCCCCAAATTCAAACTGATTGCCGACTATCTCCCAACTCAACCATGTTGTGGAGTTCAGATATTGAATTTTATCTCAAAAGTTTTATATGCAAATGCTACTTAAAATTTCCAATGTCAAACAGCCGTTTATCCAGTATGCTACTAATTAATGAACAATTCCTAACTTTGCCGTTCTGTTCTCCCCTCTTCTTCTAGTTGACAAAGAAAAACAGAAAACAGAACAGAGATATGCTTCTAAAACGAAAAGAGATATGCATCTAAAGGAGTTGTTAGTTTCTCATGTCCATTTCAGTGTAGCATTTGATCTGCAAATTTTATATATAGGCACACATAAATGTCCAGACCCTTGCCAGTTATAATTTAATAACAGCGTGAACATGACAAGATCATGGGCTTGTTTGGTGTCTGGGATTAGATTGGATTGGATAACTCATTGGAGCTAAGGCGTGTTAAAGGAAGAAAAGAAGAAATTTTAACTTAAGATATGTAATATTACATGTTTAATTTGATGTTTAATCATATAACTGCAGAAGTCTAACTGTGGAGGAGTTCATTCACATGGAGAATGATGATCATAAAACAGGCTCTGATCCAACAATTGAAAGAGACATTGGGGCTCTTCTCTCAGCCGGCTTTCTGCGCCTCAAAAACAACTTCGCGCCAAGAATGGACTCACCAGTCACCAACAAGAAAACCGAAACACTGAAGCAAGCCATGAGAAACATGGCAGACACAAAAAGCAGTTTCAGCTTCTTGGTTGATGAATCAAATCAGGCCACAGGGATGCTCACATTGAGAGATATGATCATCCACTTTGCTCCACCATGTATAGATTCAAGCATCCATGGTTGTGGGTTCTTTGAATCTGCTCTGGAGCAGACTGGTTGCCATGTCAAAAATGGAACCATAATCTCTGATAATTGATTGATTTGACAGTGTTTCTAATGTTAATCTAAACCCAATATTTTTGGTAAAAAATTGAAAAAAACCCAATATGCCGACGTAGGCTCTGCATTATTTCTTGCTTTTGGAACATTGTGAGTGTGACAGCCTATCAGTGTATTTTATTTAGACTCGACACTGCAACCATGGGTGCAGGAACACGTGATATGCTTGACATCTAGGACCAGTATCACACCTCTGAATGACATTATCTGGTTCCTCTGCTGCTACTTTTTATTTTCATTGCTTTGGAATTTAGAGCTTTATGTGTTGTCAAATTTCCAGCTGAATATATGGTGTAGTTCGTGGATCATTACTTGTACGTATCCCATAATAGTCTGCTTATGTTTTCTGTACTGATATTTTTCTGGTGTCTAAAGCTACGTAGTTTGAGATTTTAAGTTAAGCGGGGATGTAGATCTCCACTTGGATTTTCTTTGTTAAGATCTGCTCAACTCATATAATAAGTTGTCGTTTAAAAAAAAAAAAAATCAAAAATCAAAATGTTACCAAATTGACACATTACATATACTAGTAAAATAAAAAACAAGAAGAAAATCATTTTCACACAACTACTTTTTTTTTCTTCTTCTGTGGTCCTCTGTTTGATCGAAGGACAAACTTTTAGCACTAGAGGTGATAGTGTGCTGGGTCACTAATAATGGTGTGGCAATCTTATATTGGAAGTGAAGTACATTTTGGATAAGTCTGACAAGCGCCCACCAACACAGAAATATATTCAACCTTTCCAGTACCACAAACATTTTCAACCTCAATTTGAAACATCAATTTCAACGGAACCCACCACAGCATTTTAATCTCAATTGTGTCCACCAATTTGAAAGTTTCAATTTCATACTGTTATCTGCTGCACGATTGGGCACGTCATTATAAGCTCCAAAAATGGCCCTCTCCACACCCAAACGTGTTTCACGAAATGGACGGCCAGAAAAAAAAAACCATTACTTCCATGCATATCGTTTTAAATGTCCATTTCCAGCTCAGTACAGTACAACAATAATAAGGCAAATGCAGGTTAGGTTAGGCCAGGTGACTTGTCCAAGATTTTGAGTTCCTCATATACCTAAGTTCAAATTTCTCTTTCTCTAGCAATTATAACTCTTGAAATTATGATTTGATTAATCAATCATACAAAAATAGAGGATTTCAAACCTCTACATTTAGAATTCGTGCATTTACTTGCATTTCACTTAATTTAAACCATTGTAATAATATAACGGCTCAAAACATTACATGTCAACCGGTAAGGATTTTCGGCGTAAAAAGGTAACTAAGTAAGCATTTTGCTACAAATTATTTGAGAACACAAAAAAGGAGGTAGAGCAAGTCCTACACATGAATGAGGAATTGGGAAAACAAGCTATGCAAACAATTCCCAACTTCAAGTTAGCACTACTACAAAATTGAGCACAAATCACGAATGTAAGAGCACAAATACAGGTATGGTGCCCTCATCTTTAACACTGAGCACAAATAAATTTTATTCGTTCTCTTCTCGCATAAAACACAAATAATTATAAAATTATTTATTCGTGTGAACACAAATAATTGTGTCTTTATCTAACAAATGTGACATCCGTATAACACAAAACTACATTTGTGCCTAGTTATTTTTATGTAATGTACCTTTCTCTTACAAATACGTATGTTTTATTATTATTATTTTTTGTAATAGTTTAAAAAACACACGGATCTTTTCCAACCCTCTCTTTCTCTTCTTTCTTCCCCACCTAAAGGTTTGGAGTCAAGCCCAGTAAAGTTCTTGCCTCTTCTGAACTTTCTTTCTTTATTATAAATATTTCTGGGTTTTTGATTTGCTGCAGTTTTTTGGTGAGCATGTTCTGTTTTAACTCACTCCAACCAGAACAAAGACACATAGCAATGGAAACTCCTATAGACAACACCGTCAGGCTAAATAGCATAGTCACCCTGTTCTTTTCTTCGAATTTCAATTTCTCTTTTGAACATCAGGTGTCCCGTACTATTAAATATGCTCAAGTCATGTCAGCAAGTTAACATTTTTTTTGTTGCCCAAATTGATGAAAGTTCAAGGGAAACATTAAATAAGACAAAAAAGAATGGGCCTCATTTTAATTTCTTCGCAGCGTATTTTAATACTCGGCATGAGAAATTGAGAATTCCCCATGGAAAAGAAATTCCTGTTGAACAGGACCATTCGATCTCACATTATTGGCCCTTTCGGCTCAGCTGCATGATTCATTGGTCATGGATGAACCACGTCATTAAGCTCCAAAAGATGGCACTCGCTCTCCACCCACCACTAGTTTCACATGATGGACATGTATTGTACAATACATCCGATGGAAATATAATTATTTTCATAGTCCCGTGATTCAACATTGAAATCTCTCCGGACCTAATATTGTTTGTATAAAGAAAAAAGAAAAGAAAAATAAGATTTAATTATCCATTTGCAGCTACTTAATAGGAAAGGAGAGACCAGCACTTCCATCAATTTTTTAATTCAGGAATAGTAGTGTACGCTGTTAGACACCTAATGATGCCAAAGATGTGTTAGTTACAATAGGAATCTAATACTTCAGATTAGGGCTGGGCATTTGGACCCGAAACTCGGCTAACCTGCCCGAACCAAATTTTCGGATCGGGTTGGTTTGGTTTTGGATATTCGGTTTCTGGACCCAAACCAACCAGATACTTTTGGTTTGGGTATCTGGGCCCAAAAACTAAACCCACGGTTTACCCAATTCAACCCGATTAATTTTATTATATTTTAATCTTTATTTTAATATACACGTGTAAGTCATTCGTTGGGGGGTTATTACATTTCCCATATACCCTCCACCATTGGATACTTCCCAACTAAACAAATACCCCAGCACCCCAGCTTATGCCCATTTAACCCAAACCAAATCAAACCGAACCATAAAGTTTGGGTACCCGAAGTGTTCGGTTTTTCACTTGCATGGTTGGAGTTCGGGTTGAAAAAAAGCACACCGAAGGATTCGGTTTGGTGTTCGGATTGGGCCCAAAACTGAACCAACCCAATCCGAGCCTAGCCCTACTTCAAACCTAGGATATAATTAACATTGGTGACTTATGGGGCCCTACGTAATAAGCTGCATTACTTTATTAGTCGCCTCTCAAAAGTTGATTAGGTTATTTGTACACTTGGTCAATCAAATCATATTTCTAGCTTATGACGTACTTAATCCCACGTAAGCTGTGTTAGATCATGCACCTCAAAACGTTAAAAGTTGTTGGTGCAAGTTAGTAATTAAGAGGTACTATAGTGTGAATTGGAATTTGGATATTATGTTAGATAACCACATACCGAGCTTTTAAATTTTCAAGGTAAAAAAGTAACAAGTTAGTTGTGTTAGGTAAGCATTTTGCTATATAAATAGAGGGAGTCTTCCAGCAGAATAGATACGCCAAGAGAGAGAGAGAGAGAGAGAGAGAGAGAGAGAGAGAGAGAGAGAGAGAGAGGAGTATTATTTGAGAACATAAAAATGGAGGTAGAGCAAGTCCTACACATGAATGGAGGAGTTGGGAAAACAAGCTATGCAAACAATTCCCTACTTCAAGTGAGTCTCTCTCTCTCTCTCTCTCTCTCCCTAGTTGATTTTATATGAAGTACTTATAAGAGGAAAAGTAAATAATTTGTATATTCACCACTTAAAGAGCATGGCTCTTTCTCAGACTATTTTGCTAACCAAAACTACGCAATATATTCATGCTTTCTTAACTTTTTTTTTTTTTTTTCCAGAGAGCAGTGATTTCAACAGTGAAGCCTATAGTTGATGCAAGCATAGAGGAGCTGTGTTGCACTCTCTTCCCAGAGTGTTTGAAAATAGCAGACTTGGGATGCTCTTCAGGACCCAACACCCTTTTGGTGGTATCAGATATCATAGACAACATCCGCAACACTTTCCAAAAACTCAACCGCCCACCTCCATCACTCCAAGCCTTCTTGAATGATCTTCCCCGAAACGATTTCAACACGGTGTTCAGGTCATTGCCAGGCTTCTATAAGAAACTTGATGAAGAACCTGAAAAGAAGCTTGGGCCATGTTTCATTGCAGGAATGCCTGGCTCTTTCTATGGCAGGCTCTTCCCCGACAATTCTCTCCACTTTGTTCACTCTTCTTATGCTCTCATGTGGATCTCTGAGGTTTGGATTTTTAATCAATCATTGAGTCGTTATTAGGCATAAACTCTTCACACACCCAGTTATATATAACTCATTAGTTACACCACATGGCAGGATGCTCCGTTCAAACATAAAAATATCTCCATGAGAAGACTTTCTCAATCAACTAGGGATTTAAAATATATATATATATATATCTTGCAGTTTGTCTAATTTTTTAGCTTGATTGAATTCGTAAAATAATAATAATTCTAAAATCGTGTCTGATAATTTAATCTGACAAGTGATGAGCATAAACGTGTGTATGTAGGTTCCAAAGGGCTTGGTGACCAAAGAAGGAGAGGGACTTAACAAGGGGAACATATATATAGCAAAGACAAGCCCTCCAGCTGTGTTTAAGCAATACTTGGAGCAATTCAAAAGGGATTTCACAGTCTTTCTGAGGTCACGTGCCGAAGAGCTCGTCCCTGGGGGCAGTATGGTCCTCACAACCATGGGCAGCATTAAGAGTGACGATCCCCTCTGCATTTGGGAATTTGTAGGAATGAAGCTCAATGACTTGGTTTTAGAGGTAATTAAATATTTTTTCTGAATGAGGTAATTAAATATTAGATCATATTTATTTCTAATAGATTTGGGACACATTAATTATTGCTAATTGGAAATGTACTTTGATGAATTTTCAGGGTTTGATTGAAGAGGAAAAATTGGACACATTCAATATGCCATACTATGCACCTACAACCAAGGAGATCGAAGAGGTGATCGAGGCTGAAGGATCTTTTATTTTGCAAAAGCTTGAAGTTTTCAAAAATGATTGGGACTCTTATGTCAAGCAAGCTAACAGTGGCCTTGATAAGAAGACAAGGGCTGCAATATTTGCCACTGACATAAGGGCTGTGGGAGAGCCGATTTTGGCGAGCCAATTCGGAGAAGCACCCATGGACGATTTGTTTAGTAGGTTTGAAGAAGATGTTCTTGATCACATGGAAAGGGAAAACTGCCAGTTCATTAACCTGGTTATCTCGTTGACAAAGAAGCGTTGAGATGAATATTCAAGAAATGGGGCTTATGTTCCATATGCTTTGTTTATGTAACGTTTGTACCTTTCAGGTCTCTTGGACTTCAGTTTATTGTTAAGAATAAAGTTGTTGCCATCTGGTCATCTTTGTGTTATTCATACTTCGATTTAAAACGCGTTAAAGGAACTGGAAGCGAAGTTTCTTCGGAAAATTATCAATTTAGCTTCAGTTTTCGATTCATGGAAAACCCAAAACCCTAACTAGCTATCCAAACTCAAATTTAAGACCCTTGAAAAAAGAAGTTCATGTTCAAGATTGTTAATTAGATGTCTTTTGTTGATTAGAATCACACAAAGAAGATTTAGAAACTCCAGTTCAAGTTTAAAAATATTTTTTTTCAAAAATAAAAAAATAAAAAATCCACCACACAATTGATGCTTGAACCCGAAACTCCAATCTAGTTATTGTATGCGAAATTGAATGTGAATTTTTATGATTTAATAAGCTTGTTGGTCATTGATATTTTCATGTAATTGGATTTTTGTTTCTCATACCCCATAATATATTTTCGCGTTTATGATCCATTCACTCGGTTGATACGACTTAACTTTTTCTATTATTAAAGGTGTGATTGTGATATCACATGGACGAGAAATTATTGGGACTTCAGAGAAATAGACTGCTCCATCTGCATCCACAATATACATCAACACGGTTTTTTCCTTTTCTAAGGATTGTTTCGTTATTGGCTTAGGTCCCCTCTCCCATATAGGCTTGGATGAGGAGTGTACACTAAAACTTTTGCTCTTGCCGAGATGCAACTACTTCTCTTTAATATACATACAAAATAGAGGGTTGGTGAGTGGAAAAAGGAGATTATGATTTTTTTTTAGTACAAGTGATAGTCTAAATTCACACACCTAATTAGAGATGGGAGATGTCATGAGGGTTCGAACTTAAAACCTTTGGTCTGCAAATTAATACTATTTCCCAATGAACTAAACCTCGATGAAGGAGATTCGGATTTTATTAAATAGCTATCAGACATTGAAAGAAGTTGAGGGAGATCGAAGACAAAAGCAGAGGGGCCAAGGGGTCTAATAGTAAAATTGTCTTATTAAACAGATGACTTTGCACAATCTTAGCCACTCAGATGATAGAAACCTAACTGAATACCAGAATTAAGGTTCGGTTGTTTTTGTACTTTGAATCCTCAGCCTCAAGCTTTTTCATGGCCAGTGAACCAAAGTTTGTCTGAAAAAGCGACAAGGAAATAAAGGACAAACAAGCAGATACTTGTTGCACCTAGTGTCTGTGTGAATGAATTAATATGGCACACACTTCTGGTTAGCACCTAGGAAAAACAAGCATACAGAGCCATGATCCCCTCTACATTATGGAATTGGTCGGATTGAAACTCAATGACATGGTTTTAGATGTGTAATATAGATTATTAGATATTAGCTAGATAGATAATAGTAAGTAGCTAGCTAGTAACTAACATTAAACCACATTTATGGCTGTTATTTAGACTACATGTCGGAAATATGTTTACTACAATCAAGTGCTAACTAGTTAATAAGCTAATACGACAATTACTTTTTTGGATTCACTCCCTAATACTTCCCATTATCTGAATAGTTCATTTTCTTAAGTCATCACGGGAAGATCATCGCTGGTAAATACAATCCACTCAAATAGAAAAGTATTCAAGTATATCTAACTGAGACAACAACAACAAAAAAGACACACTAGTTTGGGTAAAAAGGTGATTTGTACCACTTTTTTTAACA
This sequence comes from Prunus salicina, assembly GCA_020226455.1. Taxonomy (NCBI): domain Eukaryota; kingdom Viridiplantae; phylum Streptophyta; class Magnoliopsida; order Rosales; family Rosaceae; genus Prunus; species Prunus salicina. Next base: position 13,638,444 of record CM035347.1, on the reverse strand, counting down.
ACATTAATGTGGAATATAATAATTTTTTCCCCAACGGGTCTAGTTTAGTGCAAAAAAAGTATTGAGCTAGCAACAGAATACTTGTCACATGGTGAACATTAAGAAGAAAACTCCTTGAAGCTTCAAGCAGTTGGTGTGAAAACCATCTTAATTAATTCTCTTAGGCCTTCTCCAACTCATTTGGTTTTAAACCCAAATTCTCCCCCTCCAAAAAGTAACTATTTGGATTTTACCCAGACCAAAAATGCTTTTTCTCCCAACCCTTCATACTCAAATTTTAAGTTCGCAACTTTATTAAATTGTTTAAGAATGGTTTAAATATTTTTTTTCCATGGATAACTTTTCTTCATTTAATCTTTTTAAATAACTTCATAATTTAATTTTTTGAACAATTTAACTAAAAAAATTGAAATTCCATAAATATAATTTTATTTGAGAAATAAGTGAGTATTTATAGAGTTTGGAGTGAATTTTGGAGTTGAATATGATTTAAATTAATTAAAAATATTATTTTAACCGTTAGATTTAAATATCAGTCGTTTGATCTTTTTTAAATTTTTTTTATTACTATTAAAATAGCTTGAATTTAATATGAATCATCGATCTGGGTTAATGTTGAAATAAAAAAAACTGAGAAAAAAAAAATAGATGTCACACCAACGCGCGAAAAAAAGGATTTTGTTTCTCACGCCCCATAATATATTTTCTGTTATAAATCTAAAGAAATTGCAGAGAGAATTGAGATAGAGAGAGAGCATAGAAGTCTGATATTTTCATTGAGTGTTTCCGTATGTTTCTCCCACTTACAATGAAGGGGTAAACCTCCTATTATAGACGGAGGAAAACTTGCAGAGGAAAGGAATGACAACTATCACAATCTGTATTCCACTTCTACAGTACTAACATCATGATATTCCTCATTATTTCCAACTGTGTGGGCTCCACTCAAGACTTTTACAACACTCCCCCTTGGAGACCACAATGTATGGAATATGCCTCATTAAAACCTTGTCAGGAAAACCCAGTGGGATAAAACCTGGACGAAGGGAAAAAGAGTACATAATCATGTTTAATATAAAATATAGTGTAGGTTGACACGCGTGCGAGACTGCCTCGTTAAAACCTTGCTAGGAAAAACCCAGTGGGATAAAAACCTAGACGAAGGAAAAAGAGTACAGTTTGAGAAGATCTTCATTGATAGCACGCTCCCCCTGATGCTTGGCAAAATATCCTCAAGCCGTATTGTTGATCATCTGTTTGAATATCATAGCTGACCCCGCTTCTGAGAGTTAATCTTGTGCGACACTGCCTCATTAAAACCTTGCCAGGAAAAACCCAGTGGGATAAAAACCTGGACGAAGGAAAAAGAGTACAGTGTGTAAAGGTCTTCATTTACACCGTGCTCCCCCAACACTGCCTCGTTAAAAGCTTGCCAGGAAAAACCCAGTGGGATAAAAACCTGAACGAAGGAAAAAGAGTACAGTGTGTGGAGGTGTTTATTGACACCATGCTCCCCCTGAAAACTTCATGACTAGCTTTTTCCAGTAAGCGACTATAGAAATTTCCAGAGTCCGCATATCCAATAACACTTGGGCTATTTGTAAGTTCACTTGGAAAGAATATGCCCATATATGGTGTTATGCAGAGATAGCATCAAATATGCCTCACAACATCCCAACCTGTCGGTGATGATATCCGGTCTAGTATACTTCCGGAAAAAATTATTTAAGTGCCAAACAGTTAACCCACATAAAAATGCTTCAATACTTCCTTAGTATGAGCAAAAATCTCGTTGGCACAATACTTGATCTTCAGGCCAAGATAAATATTTTTTGAACTCTTTAGGAGTTTTAACCAAGTATTAACTCTTCTGGAGTTTTGATCAATTATTAACTCTTCAAGAGTTTTAATATGTTGCAACTATATTATAATAAGTGTACTCTCTGAGGCAATTTATGTGTATTAGTATTGAGTACAGATTTGTGCTTTCGGCACATGTCCTTCAGGGACTTGCTTCATGCAATTTCAATCCTTCAGGGATTTTATTTAAGGGATTAAACTTTATGACACATTACATAGCTTTAACCGAGCTATCTATACATCTTTAGGGAATCGCTTTTGGTGATATATTCTATGCAGTTAATGACCCTTAAAGATAATATGTTGATCTCCATAAATGTGCAGTAAGAGGGGGGCACAATTGAATCTGTAAATATGGAGAAAACCTAGCATTCCTTGTTTCTACCAGAAACATTGTGTCATACAAAGTGGGTATATTCCCTTTTATTCCGAACACCCAAGTATAACTTTCAGCATTAATATCTCTTTGGGGTTCGTACTATGGGTTTGTTCTTTCACGTTCATTCTCATCTGTAATGGAATTGCCTTTTTCCATTTTGGCCAATGATATCGTCGACATTTAATAATAGAACGTGGTTCCAATCAACACAGCCCATTGATGATTTGAGTAGCTACTCCAAAATCAAAAATTGTCATTCATCAATTCGTGATCCCATCATTCTCATGTGCATGCGCATGCATCAATCATAAGCATTTCTTTGCTTTTGGGTACCCAAGCCACTCAAGGGGGCTTTTATTGTCTCTTTCTAGACAGGCATCTCTTATAGGATGAATTATGTGAGAATGTGGATCATAACCTCCAATGGAGCGTTATTTTACAGTAGGGCGTGGAAAATCTCCATTTAAGGAGTTGGAACATTTAGAACTCATATATCTGTCATGCTGCAGGCATACCACAGATTAACACATACATATCAATTTAATTCCTTCTGGGACTTTAAACCAGATAATTTGCTACGCATTAGGCGTGCATCGTATTAATTTGACATGTTAAAGGATTGTCCTGCCAGGACTTCAATCCATATCATTTGCTACGCAACAGGCGTGCATCATATTGATCACTGCTATACCCATATTCTATTCTTATGGGACTTTGATCTGTGCAGTGTATTATCAATGTATCCAACTTGCAATTTGTGAACTTTTCATTAATAATTCATGGATACATATCAGAATGATACAAGCCATTCTTCTGGAATGGTCATAATACAAGTCGTTCTTCTGGGACGACCTTATCTCCTCATTTAGTTATATTTAAGGATGTAGTACAAAATATTAAAACAAGAGTACAAGCATGAAATAATACAAATATTGCTTACATCCTTAGGTGGGAGAAACTTTTCTCAAGTATCTTTCAAGCTCGTATCGGCTCTGCAAATATAATGTGATCTAGTTATATCCTGCAAGAGCAAAAATCACAATCCTTCTATCTCTGTCAAAAATATAACCCTCAGTGTTAGGATCACTACATGGATTTCTTCTTTGGATGTTCATTTTAAGGAAATAGAATCCCAGAGAGTTATAAAAGAAAGAAAAGATACAAAAATTGTGATATTGATTGCAAGGTAAGGTAAGCAATCAAGGAAGGAAGCTGGTGGGAGCAGACAACAAGCTCTCATTTCTCTTAGTCTAGAAGAACTTCAGGAGATTAGAGCATGTGGTCTTCCTTACAGTTCCCTGATGTAGCAGAAACGTGATCAGGGATAGTCTCGCTTCCTGAATGGATGATCAGAGATAGTCTCGCTTCTTAAGCATATTGAATGCTCACTGATGAAAAACAGGTGGATATTGCATCACTAGATATCCACAAAGACTGAATGTCTTCTGCAAAAATTTCGTTAGTGACATATTTATACACAAATGAGAGAAATAGATAGAACCTGTGGATTTCAAATTAACCACAGAAATTTGCTCGGTTCTCGGGGTGCTTTTAAGAAAGTAGCTCCGTGAAATCCGCAAAGCAAGATCGTCTTTTGACGAAAATAATCTTTGAACACGCCGAAAGTGCCGACAAGCAATAATGGAGCTTTGGAGCCTGAGGAAGATAATCTGGGGATCCGAGTTAATATTGGGATCCTAGAAACTGCTGCCATATCTCCGCCTATAGATATCTGCAAGACCTGATTGGAGTATCTGTGTTTCAACTTATCTCCCCCATTTTCTGAAAATTCAGTTTCTCTGAAACCTTCTAAAAAAGAATGGCATCCTCTTCTTTTCACCCAAACCGTCTTGATTTAAATATTGTTCCAAACACAGCTCATGGTGCCAAAATCTGGCGACCATCCTTTGTATCACAAAATCGTCATCTCACAGTTGATGATTCTGTGATGATGAATGATGCTACTGCTGTCACAGTAGCTAGGAACTTCCTCCTTCCAATGGATGATATGCTGTTAAGAGCACGGTCTGAGGAAGAGGCTATTGATGACTCGATGGCTTCAAGCATTCAGAGTGCTGCTTCTGTCTCAAACCTGGCTGATCGTTTGCGTGCTAGGGCAAACGAGGTTCAGGAGCTGACAACTGAAAACTCATCTCTTCAGAGAAAGCTCCATGAGTCTCAGCAGGAGGTTGAGAAACTTAAAGAAGAAAATAATGCCTTGTTGAAACTGGTGAGTTCGTACTCCGTTGATACTCTGAGAAGGCTAGACATGCTGCAGGTCTCCAATGAAAAGATTCTGGAAGACCATGAGAGGCTCATGGCCAAGCTTAAGAAGCGCCGTCATATTCCTTCAGAAGCTTGCAGAACATAATAGATTTTACAGAGCCTGCACCTTCATTGCAGGTGAAGAAAATCTATCTGTTGTATGCCTTCTTTCCAGTTTATAATAAATGCTCAAATTTTAAACTTGCACCTGTGGTTTTTATGTCTTTTCAAAATGACGGTTTGGAACCTTGTGCCTTAAGTAACCACATCATATCTCTCAAATTACATATTTCAATGCATGTGAGTCCGGAACTTCTGGCCCGGGCTAAAACACGACTTCAGAATTTATTTGCCCTTTTTCAAATGAGCATGAAATATGAATTGAGTAAAAGCCATGATAATATTGCAATATAGCAGTGAAGAACATCAACTACTATATACCCAAAACTTAAGGTTCGGGATCTCCCATATATTTGGATCCATGGGCTTCCGGCCCAGATCATATAACATAACAAAATATGTGGGGAGCCTCAATTCATCCTTTGAGGTTTATTATGATATTATCTATTTCACGGTGTATTATTAACAACCGGAATTCACAAAATATATTTCTTCCTTGAGATGTCGATTGTAACAGAATCGAACTTTATTAAATTCATCATTCTCTTATGCCAAAGAATTATATGGCGCACCACAATTTGCAATAATACCTCAATGGTTGTCCATTTAATTGTTGGAACTTCAAGTTCTCAACACTGTTAGGTTTTGAACCTCAGGCCAAAATCACATATTCTCATGGTATGGATATTTTTGTAATTTATTGTACATATTTCGGGACTTCAAGCCCTTATATAATTGTCCATATTTTGAGGAACTTCTGACATCTCATTTAATTGCTCATCTATGAGTTTAAGGAACTGCAAGTTCCCTTTTGTATACAGTGACAGTTTACCCAAAATGGTAAATATTTATGTATACATCACTATTCATATATCCGGTACTATTCATCAAGTCATGAATACGTATCTATTCATGTGTACAGTACATTTGTCAATACAGTTATTTTTCATGTGTATGGCATATTAACCAATTCGGTACTGTTACATCATTAAGGAACCCCAGGTCCTTATTTACATGTCAAGGATCAAGGACCCTCAAGTCCGATCACATGTTTACAAATATAGTACCAGAGAGACTGCCAGCTCTCATATCAATATCATCATCACGGATCTTCAAGTCCTGATGTAGTTGTATGATGAGGATCAAGGAACTTCTAGTCTTGATCTGTATACTGTAAAAATTCATCATACCGTACAATTAGTCCATAAAATAAATTGCTTGTAAATAAATTGCAATAAAGTAAATTGCATGTATGAAGCACTAATTCTGCTCCATACCTATAAATAACAGTAAAGGCGTGGACGATAAACCCGCACCACCCTTGTAAATGTGCAGTAAAGTAAATTACTTGTAAATAAATTGCAATAAAATAAATTGCATGTATGGGCACTAATTCTGCTCCATACCTAGTGAAGGCGTGGACGATAAAACCCGCACCACCCTTTTAAATAAATACTATCGTATGGGTAATAAACCTACACCATACCATAAATAAAATAAATACGGGGTTAAAACTACCACCGAATAAAATAAGAAAATTGTTAGTGTTACTAACGGTCTCCCACTGATAATATGTTTAATATTACCAAGGGTCCATTTTGTTAATGGTTAGTAACCTGAAAGCAGATAAATATATAATATGTAATAAGGCAGGTAAAGAAAATGATTATTATCACGCTTGCCACTGCCTTTCCACCTGCAACTATCACAGCTTAACACCTTGATTTCTTTAGTTTTCATAACGTGTTATAAATCTAAAGAAATTGCAGAGAGAATTGAGATAGAGAGAGAGCATAGAAGTCTGATATTTTCATTGAGTGTTTCCGTATGTTTCTCCCACTTACAATGAAGGGGTAAACCTCCTATTATAGACGGAGGAAAACTTGCAAAGGAAAGGAATGACAACTATCACAATCTGTATTCCACTTCTACAGTACTAACATCATCATGATATTCCTCATTATTTCCAACTGTGTGGGCTCCACTCAAGACTTTTACAACATTTTCGCATTTAAGATCCCATTAACATCCTTCGTGGGGTCACGTCCGTACATTTGTGAGAGATGACCTGGGATCCTCTGTTAGATAGGACTTAAAGTTTCTCTATATTATTTAATTGACCAAAGAAAAAGGTTCCTCTATTATTAAAGGTGTCATTGTGATATCAGAAGGATAAGAAATTATTGAGACTCTAAAACAGACTGTTCTATCTGCATCCACACTGGTTTTTTCGGACGAAATCTTCATCCACACTACACATCAACAAAACACCTACACTAAAAAACCAAAAAAGCCAACAAGGTTTAAAAAAAATATTATTTATAAATAAAAGACTTGTAACTTAAGTGAGTAAGCGTGTTTATCCTTACACTTGATGTAGTTTTATTCCCCTTACCCTAATACTGTCACCTATGCATATAAAGACCCTACCATATTGGATCAAAAGGGACCCTAATATTGTCACCTATACATATGGATGAGTAAGATTTTTGCACACATTACAAGCACAAAAACGCTACCCTACATAGGCTTGCATAAGGAGTGTAGAGTAAGACTTTTGCTCTTTGCCTAGATGCATCAACGGCTTCTTAAAATAGGAAAATGGGGTTGTAATAGCACCACTCTAAATTTATTTGGGCGAAGGTACAATGAATTATACCATAAACCCTAATATGTGAGAGAAGGGTGCTAATATATGATGGTGACCTTCATAGATAATTTGGGTAAGCCCCCATTCCTGCATTGCATGGTTTTATGCACCGACGCTCATGGAATCGTGAAAAGATTATCCTCTCCAAGTGTTTTTTACAAAATATATGTAACCATTTTTCATGCCTCCTTTTCAAGGCCGATTTTGATATTTTGCGCCTTGATTAGTCAACAATTATACTTGGAAAAGATCGACCAGGAGCATCAATATCTAATGTCCATGTTAAGCTTACTTAATTTACACGACAACTAATGATGCCAAAGATGCTTTAGTTAGAGCAATCTTAATCCGTCAAACTTAGGTTGTTTGTGCACTTGGATAATTATATCATTTTTTTTAGCTTATGATATGTGTAATACACACCTTATTTCCAATTAGTTTTTTAAGTCGAATAATTGGTTACTTGACCGTGTTTGTTGGATTGTCTAATTAATTCAATCATGGTATAAGAATATAGTTTATTCACATGTTATGCCCTACGGCCACACATGCCTTCACATTACGATACATGTAAGAACATTATGATAAAGTTGTTTACCATGAAAAAGTCAAAGCCTTAGAATAGATTTTGAGAATGTGTGAATTGCAACCAGAATAGTTCTTCAATATTTAGCAAAAGATGTAAACGTTAATCCTTTAAAATAAAATCTCTCCATCGTTTGGAAAAATAAAATAAAAGCATATGTAGTATGTTTTAAAATAGACTCTCAATATCACGGAGGGAGTAATAAACTTCGTATTTTATTTTTAGCTTTATCAACCAGTCTTCTACGACATGATTTATTTATTTATTCTTATTGGAAATACATTAAGAAATGGACATGTGCAAATTTTAAAGTTGTGTCTGATTATTTAATCAAATCATACTTATTTATTATATGATTAAAAAAAATTAACATGTGTAGGTTCCAAAAGGGTTGGTCACAAAAGCAAGAGAAGGATTGAACCAGGGGAATATATGTATATCAAAGAAAAGCCACATGTTGGAGAAATTTTTATATGTTCAGAGTATACCATATGACCGATGTATTATTCAACACATGGGTTATGTAAAAATATTTTATTTTTATGTCCTATATGTATTGGAGAATATTTCCACATGACCTATGTGTATTAGATGGTACACTAATCACGAGGTGAACCAAAACATACAAAAATTACTCCACATATTGTGTTCAAGGAATACTTAGCAATTCAAAAGGACTTCGTGGTCTTTTTGAGGTCACGTGCACAAGAGCTAGTGCCTGGAGGTAGTGGGCTCAGAGCATTCGCACTGCCTGCACCTGTCCGGGGCCAACACCAACAACTAGCTATGGGACATGGAAATAAGTTGACCCGGAACATAGAAAAAATTTCATGGCGACGTGAACCAAAGTTTGTCTTAAAATGCGATAAGGAAACGAAGGAAAAAGAAGCACATGCTTTGGGCTAGAATGCATATATAGTGTTAAAAGCTTCCTGCATGAATTATGCAAAGAAAACATGGGCCTCATTTTAGTTGCCTTGCAGTAAGAACCAATTCAAAGATAACAAGCTAGCTGGTGACTTTGTTTCTCCAATATTGGGCTCTCCAAGTGTTTTTAAATAAAAATGTATATAGTTGTCAGAGTGTGCAAAGGTAAGAATCAGAAACGATGAATTCTGAGATATATATATATATATATATATATATATTTCATGCCTCCTTTTCACGACTGATTTTGATAGTTTGCATATCGTTATATTAATAATCTTCAGAATTGCGCCTTGATTAGTCAATACTAGGAAAAGATGGACCAGGAGCATCAATATCTTAATGTATAGTCTACCCTGTCCACTTGGATAATTATATCATATTTTTTTAGCTTATGATATACGTAATACACACCATAGTCCTAATTAGTTTTTTTGAGTCGAATCAATTAATCCAATCATGGTATAGGAATATAGTTTATCAATATCTTAATGTATAGTATACCCTGTCCATGTTAAGCTTAATTAATGTTCACTTTAGACAACTAATGATGCTAAAGATGCCTTAGTTAGAGCAATCTTAATCCGTCAAACTTAGGTTGTTTGTGAACCTGGATATAATTATATCATATTCTTTTAGCTTATGATATCGTAATACACACATTATTCTCAATTAGTTTTTTATGAGTCGAATCATAGTTACTAGATCCTGTTTGTTGGATTTTCTAATTAATTCAATCGTGGTATAAGAATATAGTTTATTCACGTATTACGCCTTATCGCCACACATGCTTTCACATTATGATACATGTAAGAAGACATATCTCACATTATGATATGTGTTATAAGACATTATGATAAAGTTGTTTACCGTAGAAAAAGTCAAAGCCTTAGAATAGGCTTTGAGAATGTGTCAATTACGACCATAATAGTTCTTCGGCTAAATTGTAGCAATGGTCCATGGACTAAGACCAAACTTTACTTTTCGTCTCTCATATTACTAAATTGTTACGATGGTACTTTAATTATGCCTCCACTTTCAGAAATTGTCCATTCCGTTAGCTCATTCAACTTTCCCGTTAAAAATGATGACATGGCATGGGCAAAAATGTATTTTCGCACAAAATTTTAAAAAATAAATCTCATCTATCTCTCTCTCTCTCTCTCTCTCTCTCTCTCTCTCTCTCTCTCTCTCCCCCCCAATTTCTTCTTTCCTTTCACCTGTAACATCCCACATCAACCAACAGTGAGGGGGTGATGTGCCTTATATGTACATGCTCATCTCCATCTAGCACGAGGCCTTTTGGGAGCTCACTGGCTTTAGAGTCATACGAACTTTGAAGTTAGCGAGTTAGGCCTAGAGCAATCCCAAGATGGGTGACCCACTGAGAAGTTGCTCGTGAGTTCCCAGAAACAAAACCATGAGGGTAGAGAGGGGGGCCTAAAGCGGACAATATCGTGCTACGTCGGAGCCGATCCCGGGATGTGACAACACCCAGATTTCTTCTCCCCCACCCCACCAATTTCTTCTCCCACTCGATGACCCACATCAGACCCCACCAATTTCTCCTTTACATGTGGAATCTTGGTTCCAAGTCTCTCTCCCCCACACCCATCTATTTGATGAGATAACACACATCAGACCCAAATCCTCCAACAAAACCAAACAACAAAGGAAAGAAAAGAAATTATATTTATAAATAAATAAAAAAGCCTCGGTGGATGAATTTTTTTCTCTTTCCTGTAGTTGATGGGGGTTCTAGGTTCAAGGGGGCAGGTGGTGGTCATGGGGAATGGGGGTGAAGAAATCAGTGGGGAGGAGAGAGAGAGAGAGAGTTTTTTTTAATTTTTAACATTTTAATCCATTTAAAATTAATGAAAAGACAAATAAGACCTCATTTTTAACGGAAAAGTTGACTGAAATAACGGAAAGGACAATTTTTGAAAGTGGAGGTATAATTAAAGTACCACCATAACAATTTAGCAATATGAGAGACGAAAAATTTGATCTTAGTCCAAGGACCATTACTACAATTTTGCCTAATTCTTTAATATTTAAGCAAAAGATGTAAACGTTAACCCTTTAAAATAAAATCTGTCCATCGTTTGAAAAAATAAAAATAGTATATGTCAAATTAATGGTATGTTTTAATCAAGGCGCAATTCACCGGTGTATTGACTAATCAACCAGTCGTCTATAACTTTATTTATTTAGCTTTATCGACCAGTCTTCTATGACATTAAGAAATGGACGTGCAAATTTTAAAGTTGTGTCTGATTATTTAATCAAATCATACTTATTTATTATATGATTAAGAAAAATTAATTTGTGTAGGTTCCAAAAGAGCAAGAGAAGGATTGAACAAGGGAAACATATATATATATATATATATATATATATATATCAAAGACAAGCCCACATGTTTGGAGAAATTTTTATATGTTCTGGGTACACCATGTGGTTGGTGTACCATCCAATACACATAGTCATGTGAAAATATTTTATTTTATATTCTATGTGTATTGGAGAATATTTCGACATGACCCATGTGTATTGAATGGTACACCAGTCACGTGGTGACCCAGAACATACAAAAATTACTCAACATGTTGTGTTCAAAGAATACTTAGGAATTTGAAAGGGACTTCATGGTCTTTTTGAGGTAACGAGCACAAGAACTGGTGCCTAAGGATTGAATGGTCCTCATAATCATCTGCTACATAAAGAGCCAAGAGCATTTTTGCTCACCGCTTCAACCTAAGGTGTATCTTCACCACCCTTTTCAATGAGAAAAACCCCGAGCTCTAGTCCTATTCTCCTCAAGAACAATCCTCAAGAACAGCAATTGTAATCAGATCATCCATTGTCCAATCTTCATTCAGGGTAGATTTCATCTGATCATAAGGCAGGGATTCCAACGCAATATGCACTAGATTTTTTGGAGCAATAGGTACCTTCAACTTGCTCAACTTGGCAGCAATGTCCATGAGTCCCATGAGGTGTTCTCTTACGCTGCCTAGACATGAGATTCTTACGCTGCCTAGACATGAGGTGTTCTCTTACGCTTGAATTCAGAAATTCCCGCTACCCTTTTTCTAGCTCAACCGCGATAAAATCTGCCATTTGTTCTACATCAGTTAACTTAATTTAAGCGTTTAACTTAACTCACAAAACTAACATAATAACACATGTAATGTAAGCGTCCTTAATTAAGTATCACACCTTTGTGGTAAGAGATTTATAACTTACATAAATTACATGTTATCTTGTGCCATCACAAATAAATCACAATTTAGGTATGATGCAATTTTTGGTTATTTAGGTTTGGTTTTGTTATGAAAAGTTTGTTGATTCTCAGAACAAATACGAACACATAAACACATATCTGGCTGGCTCAGAAAAATAACCAAACAAAACACAGTTCAACAAGGAAAAACCCTAAAATTGCAGTGAATAGTGAAAATTGTGTGAACAGTGTTTTAGGGGATTTTGGTGTCCGTTTTTTTTTTATGCAAAATACCTTTTTGAATAGGGAATGGCCTAACTTACTCAACTCACAGCTTTGCTGTGATATATAGCCATTTTTAGGGTTTTAAGGTGATTTGCTAGGTCAAAAACGTGTTTAAAGTTTTGAAAATAGGAAAACCAAATCAAACACATGCTTTTCCGATTTTGGCAGGACGTTAATCCATCTTCAAAACAAAAATAAACATAACCAAATAACCAAACATGACATAAAACAGATATGTAATCATGGTAGATATGCTTGAACAACGATTACAGATACATTTGAACAACCTATTCATATAAAACAGATATGAAACTTTCCTTTAAACAATGAACATTTTTTCTTTTTTCTCTTTCTCCCTGTTACTTTTCTCTCATCCTTTTTTTTTCAGTCATCTTCTTCATGAATCATGCATCTCTCTTGTAGAATTTGGGGTTGTTCTAATAAATTGAATTTATGGCTTGTATTAGGATTTCTAAATTAAATTTTTCAACAAGCTATTATTATTATTATTTATTTATTTATTTTTTTCATTGGGGTTCATAGGGTCATAATTTTAGAATTCGGCCCAAGCACCTTCATCTGTTTGAAAAAGGGAACCCAGTATTGTATTTGATGATTACATTATGGCCCAAGGAACTCAAAAGCCTATTTCAAATCGGTATTTTAGGATAGTACAATCTCATTGAGTTATATGCTGCTACCCTCTCCCTCTCTTCTCTCCTAATTCACCATTGAGAGCTTGAATTCAGAAATTTGAAACTTATAAATTCCCTATAAATTAAGAAAGAAAAACACACCACAAGTTTGATGGGCAAGACCTCAACAATGACTTGAATTACGAGGAAGGAGAGAAAATCTGGACAATAAAAAAGAGTACCACAACACCTCCACAAAAAATACAGAAAAAACACCCTGCCACACATCCCTATCTTTCCCTAGAAGAGAGTCCAACCAAGGTGCCATTTAAACGAAACTGGAGCCTTCTTCAAGCCAAATTGAGTAAGAGCATGCCACACCGCTACACCACTATCTCCAGACCTTAAACATCCACATCCAACCCCTGCAACAGCAAAACCATAAAAGAAAATTCATTTCATCAACTTACAGAGACAACTTACAGTAGCTTTTTTTTATTTTATGCTTTTTTAATATTGAAATCTACAATCATTTCGAAACAAAAGTATCAATCAACAACACCAAGAGGAATGACTCACCCACCATAATGATAATAGCTTGTTGATGACAATGAAGTTTCTTACTGAGAAGTCAAGCTTCCCGATGTGCTCGCTCCAGACTGCCTGACCTGAGGCGATCCAATGTACTTATGCGGGACATGGGCTATTTTCGACCAATCCTCACCACTACCGCATCTACATCTTTCCTCAAGCTCAGGACATTCTTGAATAGAGAGGTGCTGGAGTTTAGTGAGAAGCTTGAAACCCGATGGCAACATTTTTAAATTAGGACAATCATGTATGGTCACAGATCTAAGAGAATCAAGATCCTCAAACCATTCTGGCAAAGCTGTTAGATTGGGGCAGCTACTCATTTCCAAGCAGTGCAGGGTCTTTACATTTTCCAATCCTTCTGGCAGAGAATCAAAACAAGGACAGTCCAGAACAATCAAACTTCGAAGGGAGGAGAGGTGTTGCACACCGGCTGGAAAGGAACCAAGCTTTGGACAGTACATGATGGTCAAGTACTCAAGCAAGAGCTGTTCCAAACTTGATGACAAAGAAGTTAGTTCACTGCAGTTTTCAATGGACAAAGTTCGAAGCGAAACCAAACCTGCAATTCCACAATTTGGCAGGGATGTTAGACTGTGACAGTCACTAATCTCCAGTGACTCCAGGGCTTTAAGGTTCTACAAACTTTGTGGCAGAGAGGACAGCTCTTCACACCAACGAATGGTCAATGATTTCAAAGAACTAAGGTTTTGCATATGCAAAGGCATTGAATGAAGCTTGGGGCAAGACAAAATATTCAAGGAAGACAGACTAGCTGATGCAAAGAGCCCTTCCGGGAGAGACACTAGGTCTCGAATATTGTCAAGAATAAGAACAGATAGCAAACTTAAATCTGCCATGGGCACCATCGTAGAATTACAATCCCGCAGCTCCAAATGTTGAAGGGACTGAGGTAATGGTATATGTGCTAACTTGGGGCAACTCTTTACAGTTAATTTCTTCAATCTATGGAATGCATTTCCATCATCTGCACTTGACCACTCTTCCAAGTTTGCAAAATCACTTATTGATAGTTCTTCAAGTGATGGAAACCATATGTCTACACCATCACCATAAAACTCTCTACCAATTTTCTTCACCCCATCCATTCCATGCAGAGAAAGTGTCCTAAGTAGCGGAAGATTCCCAAGGGCCGGAGGATATTCACTTCTTCTACAGTTGGTGACATCAGCGGCGACAAGATTTGGGAGAGCCCAGTCAGGAAATTTGGTTCCTAGGTACCCATTTATAACTAGATTTTTCAGATTTGTAGGTGGTTGCAGGCATTTAATAAGTTTTTCAGTTAGGATGTGTGATCCTGAGACACCTACTTCAGCTGGGGCATTGGTGGTTTGGCGAACGAATCTTCAAATCCCGGAATGAAACTCCAGTATAATCCCAATGACTTAAGATTTTTCATCCTGACCAACACCAACATATCACGTATAGCATCTATAGCAATATTCTCCAAGCGAGAAATATTCAACTCCCCATAAAGATTTAAATGGAACAGCTCATGGAGATTCCCTCTGTATTTCCCCCTCTGCGACGCGACAAAAAGTGGCAAAGTCTGAAGTTGATGGGAGAACTCAATACCATAATGCATAAATGTCAAACGTACAGATCCACTTAAGTTAAGATGTCTTAGGCTGATGTTTCCCAAAAATGGCAAAGCCTCAAGCTTATGACAACAAATTAGGTTTAAGGTATGCAAAAAAAACAGATACCGTATGCTTGTAGGTAAGTGGGTGATAGGTGTGTAAGACAAGTCAAGATACCTCAAACATATCAAGTCATCCAAGGAATTGGGCAGATCAACAAGATCACAGTGGTTGAGATCTAGCACACGCAAGTATTCAAAACTTGAATAAATTTTATCTCCGTTCTCTACCCTGCCGGAATCTCCGATCAATAAGAGAGTTCGCAAATGTTTTGCTTCATATAGAGTTTCTGGAATTGTATTTCTTGCACCATATCTATAAACAACAGACGCGTGGCGAATCTCTGCTGGTGACCAATTTTGTGGCTGACCCTGTTCAAGTACCACATATTCTTTTCCTGCAACATATCGTGCAAAATCATGAATGATATCATTCATCTTGTATCCAATTGTTTCTCCACCTTCATGTAGCCGTACTTCTTGCAAGAAAGATATCCACACCAATTCGGAAAAGTATTCGTCACCAATGTCTTCAGGTCGCTTGCTTCTCTCTTGTGGAATGAAGCCTTCTGCCATCCATAGATGAATTAACTTGTGCTTATTGAACTCATATTTTTTGGGAAAGAGTTAGCAGAATGCAAAGCATTGTCTAAGATGTGGTGGTAGACTCAACATCAGGGCAGGGAAAACTTTATGCTGGCTTTCATCTAATTCCCAGAGTCCACAATCTCGCATAAATAACCACTGGTTTTCTTCTCTTTTCAAGCGCACTGAGCTTCCCAAACTTTTTGCAGCTAATGGCACACCTCCAACTTTTTTGATAATCTCATTTCCAATCCGTGTAAGATTTGGATACTTCTCTTCTTCTCCGCATCCAAATGCCCGGTGCTTGAACAAAGACCAGCAATCATCATCCTTCAAACCATTTAAATAAAATGGTGAGTTTGGGAAGTCCATCATGAATGGAATTTTTTGACTGCGGGTGGTGACAATGATTTTGCATCCATCATGACCCCCTCTAAACAAAGGTCTTAGTTTGTCCCAATCATCCTGGTCTTCCGTCCAAACATCATCTAACACAATTAGGCATCTTTTCTTCTGTAGCAATTTCGAAAGCCGAGATTGAAGTAGTTCAATCTCCGACAACTTGCATTCATACCCTGTTGCACACTCAATGGCTGCCTTCATAATCTTCTTGACATTGAAATCCTCAGAAACAAAAATCCATATTCTAGAGTTGAAGTGTTGGAGTACCCTCTCATCGTTATATGCCAACTGAGTAAGAGCGGTCTTGCCAATTCCTCCACTACCAATTATTGGAATACAAGTTGCATATCCATTCTGGTAAGTCTCCGAAGATAGTAACAGTTTGACTAACTTCTCTTTCTCATCATCTCTTTCATATATCTTTGAGTCGACGACGCAAGAGCCAGTCTCCCTCTTGTTAGTGAAGAGTTTGAGTCGTCGACAGTCTTCCTATATGCTAGGCTCTCTAAAATTAAATGTCGAGAGTCCCTCATTTATCGTATTTTCTAATCTGTGGAGTGTGTTTTTAATTTCTTCAACACGATACGGTGATGGCTTACCAAAATTTTTTGATCTCATGGTGGTGTCGGCGTCGGAAGCGATAAACAAGTCCAGAATGTCCTTGGCATCAGAAGCAGCATTCTTGAGGTTTGACAACCAAAGCCTAACAGATTTGTTGGTTAATTGTTGCTGCTCTGCATCTTGAAGAATAACTTGGGTCCTCATCAAGGCATCGCGTAGGCTGTCCCGGTTGTCCTCGACACCCAAGATATCAGCAACCTTTTCTAGGGCTGGGTATGCCAATCTATCAAACATCACTTGCAAAGCAGGGGATAAAAATATGCATGCTGCTTCCATTTCTATTAGCAACAGCAAAACAAAACAAGCCTGAGATGATGAGAATCGCCGGATCTGGATCTGGAAATGGAATGGATCTGAAAAGAATTACAATTTGGATGGTGACAATGGTTGGCTTTAGAGGAGGGAGTTTCAAAAGCCAGCAAATGATAGAATTGTTGGAGTTGGTCTGAAAGACGAGTAGAATCAATCAACCCATGAACCCTAGACTTTAAGACAACGAAGAAAGGATGACTTCATGACTTCAAAGTTTAGTAAATATGCCAATAACATGTGTGCTTTTAACATAAAGTGATTACTTAAATTAATAGAATCCCAAGCATTGAGACCCATAAAAAATAGGGTTAATGGTTCTATTGGTCCCCCAACTTTGACCAAATTTTCATTTGAGTACCTTAACTTCCAAAATGGTACCCACGGTCCCGCAACTTAAGTTTCGTTTGAATTAGTAGTCCCACCGTTACTTCTGTTAGTTTTTTCGTTATATTTAGGGGTATATGGGTCTTTTCAGTTTGGTTATATTATCCCCCTTCTACAACTTGCCTTCCCTCCCTCTGAAACAGACGATCGAGAGAGAGAGGCTGATGCCGAAAACCTAAAGAACCAAAAGTTGCAATCCGCTTCTGCAACTCGCAAATTGGCTGAGTAAAAGTTGGAATCATCAAGTTTGGAAGCTTGGAGAGCAGATTAGTTCAAAGGATGGCAAGTGATATGTCCGAAACATCATCAATGGATTCTAACCAAAGCCCAAAATCGGTGAAGTATTGTCATTGTGGGAGTTTGATCAAATCGAGGACTTCATGGACGGACATGAATCCAGGAAGACGCTTTGAGGCTTGTGACAACAACCAGGTAAACAATTTTAGAATATTGGGTTTATGCTCAAAATTGGTATTATGTTCAGATTTTATTGTGATGAAGAATTTGATAATAACCAAGCAGAAAAACAGAGTTGGAGAGCATTATTTTAGGTGGTTGGACAAGGAGACATGTACAAGAGGGAAGAATGTGGTGCCTGGTCTGCTTAGAAGAATAAGAATGATGGAAACTGAAATGAGGGAGACAGAAGAGAGAAAAAATGTTGTGGTCAACACACTTCAATCCTTAGAAGCTCGAAACTTGGAAATGGAGGGCATAATTGAAGAAAATAAGAAGGAGTTGGATTATGCAGTCAGAGACAACAGAAGGCTTAGACTTTTGCTGGAAGACAATATGATGAGGCATCGACAAAGAGAATGTAGGATGAGTATGGTTGCTTGTGTTTTATTTATGGCCATTGTGATGATGATGATCATGGTGTCGAACATGTTGGAAAATGTATGGGAGTAAGGGCAGTGAAACCCATTTTGGAGCTAATGTAATTCCCGAAATTAGTTATGCAATTTTGTAATGTTATTAGTTATGCAAAAGGCTTATGGATTTTGAAAACTTTGGTTATTTGCAATGTTGTAATTCCAGATTCATTGACCTCAATCTGCATACAAGACTTGTTCAAATTAAGGCATACAAATGCACATGAAATAGTAGAGCAACCTTTAACATAAGCAGAAGAGTGAAAATTACATTCATTACAAATTCAAATGTTCACAGATAGAGCCATGTTTCAAAATGATAACTAGTAGAGCAACCTTTAACATAAGACATGTTTTAATACATCCCCAGATCCACCACATGTTTCAAAATGATAACTTGTTACTCAAACAGAGTACAAAACACACTGAATCATCAAAAGAGCCATGTTTACAACATAGTTTAAGTCTAAAAAGGTATCCCCAAAATAGGTACAAAACAACATTCATCTTGGTGGCTGTGAAGATGATGCTCCATTGGTTGTTCCAAAGATAGAGCCTTTGCTCACTGGTTGAGATGATGATCTTCCAAAGCCTCTCATTCTCCCTCTCCCTCTACCACCCCTAGTTGATGCAACCTAGAAGCAAACATTGA
Source organism: Prunus salicina (assembly GCA_020226455.1). Taxonomy (NCBI): domain Eukaryota; kingdom Viridiplantae; phylum Streptophyta; class Magnoliopsida; order Rosales; family Rosaceae; genus Prunus; species Prunus salicina. The sequence goes on along the minus strand of CM035347.1, from coordinate 13,619,432 downwards.
GGTTATTGAAATGACATAAGAAAATGTGAGTATGAAACCATGAGGAACTATGACTTACAAGTTGGGCCATTTGATTTGGTCCAATTGGTGCACTCCCTTGGATATTTGGAGGTAATGCATGAGGTTGAGGTTGAGATGATGATCTTCCTAAGCCTCTCATTCTCCCTCTACTTGTACCACCCTTGGTTGCTGCCACCTACAAGCAAATGTTCACATATGTGATTAATCACAAGGCATATTGACATAAGAACATGTGAATATCAAACCATCTTCAAATATCACTTACATGTTGGGCCACTAGATTTGGTCCAATGAATGCCCTTGCTTGGATACTTGCAGAAAAGCCTTCAATTTGGGCTTGGGCTTGGGCTTGGGCTTGGGATTGGACTTGGCCTTGGGCTTGAGCTTGGGATTGGGCTTGGGCTTGGGCTTGGGATTGGCCTTGGGCTTGGGATTGGGATTGGGCTTGGGCTTGGGATTGGGATTGGGCTTGAGCTTGGGATGATGATCTTCCTAACCCTCTCATTCTCCTTCTACCTCTACCACCCTTGGTTGCTGCCACCTACAAGCAAATGTTCACATATATGATTCATGTTATACAAATGACATAAGAACATGTGAATATCAAACCATCTTCAAACTACACTTACTTGTTGTAATTCCAGATTTGGTCCAATTACTGCCCTTGCTTGGATATTTGCAGAAAAGGCTTTAGTTTGGCCTTGGGCTTGAGCTTGGGATTGGGCTTGGGCTTGGGGAGCTGGATCTTGGGCTTGGGGAGCTGGAGCCTGGGCTTGGGGAGCATGATTTTGGGCTTGGGGAGTTGGAGCTTGGGCTTGGGGAGCATGAGTTTGGGCTTCAGGAGCTGGAGCCTGGGCTTGGGGAGTTGGAGCTTGGCCTTCTTCAGCTTGCATCTGGAATCATTACAAAATTACTTTAGGTTAGGTTATAGGTGATAACATGAAGGCAAGGAATCTGAATGCAGCTTTTACCTGTTGGAGCCTTTCACATCCTCTTTTATTGTGTCCTTGTTGACCACATCTTGTGCACCGAATCTTGATAAAGATTCGTCTGAGTCTTGCAGGTTGTGGTTTCCAGTTGGGTGGTTTTGGATGTGGAGGTACTGGAGCTGGTATTTCCACCTCCCCTGGTTCTTTTGTCCTCACCTTCCTTGGCCTTCCAGGTTGGATTCTGAACTTGGGAGGCTTAATAGCTGGTAAACCACTGCGTGGCCATTGGTCAATGGAAGGAACAGGTCCAATGATAGGACCATATGTTTTTACGTAAGCATCTTTCTTGTACAATTTATCCACATAATCCTCTATGTCTTCATTTCTATGGAAAATAGCAGAAATTGCATGTGGGCAAGGAATCCCACATAAGTCCCATCTTCTACAAGAGCAAGTATTTGCTCTTAGATCGACAGCAAATTCTCCCCCATAAAGCTGACTTACTTGATATTTCTTCTCCCCAGCCAACCTTGGTATGCATTGACTTGATGCCAACTTATTTTTCTCTATTATGTTGAAGATTCTAGGACCAACAGTATACCTCCAATGTTGACAAGAAGCCCTTCTATTAGCCATCCTAATCATAATATACATCCTTATTCTCTCAAGGCATGTTAGGATTGGCTTATCCCTTGCATTAATAATGGCTGCATTGAAGCTTTCACATAGGTTATTTAACAACAAATCACACTTATAGTGTGTTGCAAAATGAGATCTTGACCAATTTTTTGCAGGCCTCTCAATTAGCCACCCCCAAGCATTTGCATCCTCCCTTTTCAGATTATCCATCTCTGCTTCCCACCAAGGCAATGTGGTTGCCCTTGCAGCAGCCCATAGCAAATGTTTTAGAGCAAGTCTGTGTGCTGGCCTCTGAAGTTGTTATACAAATGTCTCACGCACATTCTGTGTTCAGTATTTGGTAAAACTGTTTGCATAGCAGGAATTAGCCCCTTCTGTTTATCACTTATAAACACCCATGCCAAACCATTTTGGATCCCCAAGTCTGCAATTAAGAGTTCTAGAAACCATATCCAACTTGCCTTGCTTTCTATTTCAACTACAGCATAGGCCAATGGGAACACACCATTGTTCCCATCAACACCAACTGCAGTTAAGATCTGCCCTGAGCAGGGTTCTTTTAAGTGGCACCCATCAACACCTACGACAGGCCTACACCCTTGTAAGAAACCCTTTTTAGAACCAGCTAAACAAATATAAATCCGTTCAAACAATGCATCATCACCTGCTAGTTCAGTTTTAATTACAACAGTACTTCCAGGGTTGGTCTTCTTAATTTGCTCTGCATAATCCCTTAATCTCTCGAATTGTTCCTTGTACGAATCTTTAATGACCTTCTTAGCCAATTTTTTTGCCCTATACACTTGGTTATGTGTAACATTCATTGCATAGTGTTCCCTCACCTCATCTTGAAGTTGCCCCGCAGTCCAATTAGGATTTCTTCTCATCTTGTCACAAAATCTTTCTGAAATCCATGTTGAATTAGCATATCTCAACTTGTCTACTCTGCCACATGTATGATCAGCATGTATAGCCTTTACTACAAAAGTGGATTCCTCTTTATCAATCCTAGATGCATAAAGAACAAATGCACAGTTTCCAGATCCACTACACACGACCTTCACCCTCCTCTTGTCATTTTTTGTAAATTTCAGCAGCTTGCCGTTTACAATGGCATACTCCTTTATTGCTTCTTTCAAGTGCTCCCGATTTGCAAATTGCATCCCCAAATGAAACTCTGGATTTTTAAGGTCAGTAGCTCTCCTATATTGCTTGAACTTTGGTAGGCGAATCCTCTGCTTTTTTGTGCCATGTGGACTGGTATTCTCATCATCTGAGGTGTTCCCATCAGAATATAAGATATCAGAATCTGCCCCATCATCAGAAATCTCTCCTGGCCCTTGTGTTTGTGTTTCTATCTCAACATTCACTTCTTCATCACAGGGCATATTGATGTCTACATTACAACCTTTGTTTGCCTCCTCATCTTCACTAAACTCATACTCACTATCCAGATACTCTGACTCTTCTTCTTCTTCATCAACTACAGCTTCACAATTTCCAAGCGAAACAACATGCTCATCAGTATCTAAAGCCTCATTATCCTCCTTCATGTGGTCTTCATTAAATCTCCCATAGTTGTATTCTTCACTCTGCAAACTAGGCCATTCCACAGATGTTTGAGTCCATGTCTTTTCACTTGTTTTGTTGTCAGTATAGTATAACACTAACACTCTGTTACTTGTTATGCAGCCAACCATCTCACATATAACACTGTCATTGTCAATGAGCTTTACAATAGTTTCACCATTACTGTCATACATCTTACAATATATTTGCAAACCTATCTCCTTCTTAGTTAGGTCCACTTCATATCCTAACTCTATACCTATTTTCCTTAAATCCAAGAGTGATAGATAATCATCCACACAGTTGTCCAAATAGCACAATGTCCCCCCCTTATAAACCCCATCTTGTACAACACCCCCATGGTGAATTTCCAAAGTGCAGAACTCACCCTTATCTGCAAATGAAGCAGTAGTCTCAATTCAACACCAATTTTTAAAATCTCTGCTCACTTAAATAAAGACAAATCACACTAAACCCTATCAGTAGACCACAAATGTACCAGTAGGACCACCAAATGTGCTAGTGTGTGCAACTGTGCAATCAATTCACATACATCAAACCAGTAGGACCACAAACCCTTATATTCAACAAAGAATAGTAGGACCACAAACCCTTATATTCAACAATGCACTCAATGTTTGACCAAAACACAAGGTATGCGTTCAATCTTGACATTACGACAAAACAAAACAGTTTTTTATTTGCCCAAAACAGAGACAATAACAAAACCCTAGTAGACAGAGACAGAATTCCAAAACAACAAAACGCAATTAACATATCAAAAAGCATTCCTAGTACTTCCATTAGCATCGCATACCGTATATGGGGGGGTCTCCAGAAGTCCTGAATGCAAACTCCATCAAAGTTGTCGACAACACCTATTGACCCCACAATGAGATAACCAAGACGTATCGACACCAGACAACCTTACTACACAATGACCCAGACAAAATCAACTCTTCAGCTTTTTTGCTTTTCTCTGAAAGCTTCAGCAAAAAAGATTTGAAAGCTTCTTCTATTTCTTCTTCAGCTTTTTCGTCCGTACACGAGTTCTTTTTTTTTTTTTTTGGGTATGAAGTACAAGAGTTCCATTATACTCGTATCAGAGATCTTAAAAGAGTAAAAGTCTTTTTTGTCCCTCAAAACCAAACTGAAAAGACCCATATACCCCTAAATATAACGAAAAAACTAACAGAAGTAACGGTGGGACTACTAATTCAAACGAAACTTAAGTTGCGGGACCGTGGGTACCATTTTGGAAGTTGAGGTACTCAAATGAAAATTTGGTCAAAGTTGGGGGACCAATAGAACCATTAACCCTAAAAGATAACCAACTCAATTCTAGCTCACTTAACTTGCTTGGGTTTCAAAGTCGGATTAACCCGACCCGTTTTCATAGTCCGAAACCAATCCCCCTTAGCTCAGGTTGAGGGTTTTAGACGATTGAGGAGACCAACAAACCGAACAAAGCTAGGGCATCAACCTTCGACACCACACCCTCCGAACCTTACTTGAACTACGATGGGTATGCATACGTTTCCGATTACTTTCATGCATTTTGCGTCGGTATCATTTTTTTTCTTCAGTATCATTTTTCAAAGGGTTTATTTGACTTTGCGTCGGCAACACTTTTGGTTTTTAGGGTCATACAAGTGTGCTTTGGAGTTATGGAGAAAAAAGCAAACAGATGTTATTAGGGTTTTGCCCAAGATGAGATTGTGGGGTACAGAGCTTTCCACACAGAGGAGGCCAAGCCAGATCAGGTTTATGTTTTGCTTTGGCTAGAATTTCTACGTTTTAGAGGCTTCAATTTTATTTAAACTAAGTTGCTATCTGATAATGGTGCAGTTGGCAGTACTGAAATCAGGATGTGCAAGTCAATCTACTGCTCCTGCAAACCATTTGACTAGGGTGAGGTAATTGTGTGATATTGGTTTTTATCATTGCAAGCTGATTTTTTTTTTTTTTTGCTCTGAATTCTGCCGGGCATAGCTGGAGCTGATGGTTAGTGACTGCTTGGCAAATTCATATAATAGATATGGTTTATTTGGCTTAAGTATTACAACTATCTTCTGTTGGTTAGAGCACCTAAATAGTTATTGGATAAACACCGGGAAACATTTGGGCGCTGAAAGTTTGTATTGGCACTTGAAAATCAGTGAGATGTACTGATCTACGATGTACTGATCTACTGGTGTGAAGTAGGGAAAGTTCTTATAGTTTTGCATTTTCTAGTGGTTTATTCTTTTGCACATAATTTCTATGCTTTGCAGGAATTCCTGTTCTATATGGAAGGAAGTGCGCTAGAGAGTTAATGTCTACTTCTTGGCCACAATTTCAACCCACAAGAAACTATATAGCAAGTTCCAGCATTCCTCAATTTTGTAGATCCATTTCATCAAAAGCTTCACGGCAACCACGACAAAGTCCATCTGAGGTTTGCTTCTGAACTGATTTTCTAAACTTTACTTGTGCATTCTGTTTGCATGTTTGTGGCTGGGTAGTTTAACCATGTGCATTCTAAATTTCTAAATTTAATCTTCTCTTGATACTTTTTGTGAACCCAACTTTCATACTTATTGGTATCTTGATTCTTCAACTATTTACTTTTCCAGAATAAGAAAGACTTATCTACTGTAGAGGATCCTTTTGATGCTCCTACATACAACATCCCAGAAAAGCCTGTGACATTTGTTGAGGGAGCTTCCTACAGTGTAGTTATTCTTGCAGGGCTTGGAATTGCTGCTGCCGCAGGATATGCTGTCTTTAAGGAGCTTATTTTTGAACCGAAAGAGTGAGGAGACAACAAACCTTACTTTAAGGTTGTAAATTGAAAATTTGAGTTCTTCAATATTACTCTAAAATGACAACATTGTCTTTGACAGGTACAAGATCTTTAACAAGGCTCTTAAAAGGGTTCAAGACGATGCACAGGTTAGTTTATCATTATTTTTTCCTCTATAAGAAATGGGGTAAATAATTTCTCTTAATTCTGGACCCATGGTTTTCTTATTGCCAACACTGGCATTAGTTTTACATGATGTGGGTAGGCAGAAACCTCTAGTCTCAAAGCAAAGTCTAATACATAGTGAATATAATAATTTACTGCCAATTAGATAAAAAAGTTTGGGTAGGTTAATGAACACTTTCCAAAGAGGAAAACCCTACATAGTACCTATCAATGCATAAAGTACATGTATGAACACCTCACACTTCAAGCCTTAGATGTGCTAGCTACAATTGCATGTAGTAACTACAATTTCATATTGGACAGCGGGTTATGCTGGTATAATTATTCCTGGGTGAGGAATTCATTTCAACTTTGTATGCAGTTCATGGAATTTATGGACCATGATCGACCAATATCTGTTGGCAGTCTGAATTGAATTCCAATCAATGTTACACATAATCCTCTTTGTTTGTATGCATGTGAATATTGAGCTGGCAATGTTGTGGCTCAAATGAATTGGATCTTTTCTTTATCAGGTTAGGATGAGGGTCGGATACCCTATTACGGGGTATGGTCAAGAAAGTAGAAACCGTGCTGCTCGCCAACACATTCCCAACAGAATATGGCATGATGAAGAAGGGGGTAGAGCACGTAGAGGTGATTTCCTATTGTCCTTTTTGTTTGTTATTTGAAGCAACTTAACCAATGTTATTTGCAATACAAATCAATTCCCACTCCCTCATTTTGAATTTTGTTATTATTGTAAATGATCTCTCATAATTTAGAGTAGAAATGTTAACTTACTGCTTGTATGACCAACTGATTGTAGGTTAATCTGGGAAAGTATTTGCCGAGATGTTCAATGACCAAGCAGACAAGCAATGGAAGTACACATATTTGTTTGTTCAGATACAAGCACCTTCCCCAGCACAACTGATTTTAGAGTCTTATCTGCCAAGTTATAACGCAGCCAACTAGTCATGTTCACTTCTGTACCAAATGGCATGGGTAGGATATTTAGAGTTAGTCCTGTTAATAAGTTTTCTTTTGTTTTACCCCTAATATCCTCGAAAACGGTCGAGCTTAATTTTTCAGTCTCATTTTTCTTTTATCAACTCACATGAGAAATTTAATAAATTTGATCCCGAACGTTCCCTTTTTTTATTTATAATTTTTGTAGTGTCAACTAACCATATGTTGTTTCTTCTTCTTTTTATAGCATGCTATTGCTAGATAGAGTGAATGTTGCTGAGATAGGATGAGATTGAACCATTCAACATCTCCATTCTACACGCCAAGTGATTTCAGCAGGGAAAAGCTGAAATGCTTTGTTCCTTCCTACAAAAATTTTTATTGCAACCATCATGCTGTCATGTTTATAGAATTCACTTTTCTCCATCTCCAAGTTTTAAAATTTTATATTTAATACCAGATTAATCAACTAAGTATACCTTTATTATTTTTAATAATCGGCTTTAGTTGTTCATTTGCCTATTTTAAACATGTTCAATGCATTACTATTTTGTATTATTTGTTTTTGAGAAGATTAGATTATTACTTTATATTGAAGTGAAAATGTTGAAAAGGTTTGCCTCAAAAGATATCAAGTCATTATACCATCAAGAGACGTTACGTTATTACCTTTCTTATTCCATTCTAATTTTTTTATTGTACGTTTTAGGCTTGTTATTTTGGGTCAAAAACGATATTCTACTTTTAATCTAATCTATACTATAGGGAGCTGAGTGAGAAGCATATCCGTTCTAAATCGATAATTTTCTTGTGTTAAAAGGAAAATCTTTTTTAAAATAATTTGAGAACGATTTTTTTCTTCTTTCAAGAAAAATGGTGAATTTGTTTATATTAAAAAAAATAGTGAATTAGTTTGCCCCATTGGAATGTAGAAGCTGTTACATTTATTTATATTTGAACTTTATTCTTATTGGGTTTATGTGGATATCAAGAAGTTGCTGGCTTGACATGCACCTCCCTTCGTTCTTTCATATAGGCTAACAGGCGGCTCTTATCGGGATGATTTTCTTTAATCACAGGAACTTCCTGATTGAGTCGGTTCAAAGTTCCAAACCTGCTTGGAATCTCAGTAGAGGTTAGGTGGAGATTACTAATTATAATTTGCCGTATTGTTTGGCCAAGTAATAATAATTCATATAAATTTACTACTTAGTTTTCAAATCCTGTAGTTTGGATGTATGTTGATGTTGAATTGGCTCGAATGATATAGGTGTTCCAATAATTGTTTTTATCATCTCATTTATTTCTGCCACTTGAAACTAATTTATAGGTTGTTTCCTGCAGACTTTTTATTTTATATATAAAAAAATTCTGTTAAAAGACTAATCTACGGCAACTGGATTGATTATAAGTTTGATTTTTATGTTCTTTTCTTAGTTAATGTTTAACAAAGTGATAACAAAGTTGTTAAAAATAAAAATAAAAATTGGATAAGGGTAAATTGGTTCTGATGCATTAATGACATTTCGTATACTTTTCTGTTTGTTTGCCACGAAATTGACAAGTAGAAATGCGTGTATATAATCCAGAATTGGAGTTACACTAGGCAGAGCACCATTGATGTTCTTGGGGCCACACTCAAAACTACTTGAAAAGTCATGTCCATTGGTCAAAAGGTAGCCAAGAAGAAAAATGCGACATCCCGTTTAATATTCAAAAGGAAATTTCAAAGTTTTTTTTTCCTTCCCAGAATCATAATATATATGGGGCTAGGGCTTGAGGAAGAACACAAACAATTCAACAAGAAATGGAAGAAGTGAAGCTGTTTGGAGCTTGGCCTAGTCCGTATGGTTACAGAGTGATATGGGCTCTGGAGCTCAAGGGTGTGAAATATGAATATATAGAAGAGGACTTGGCTAACAAGAGTGATTTGCTTTTACAATATAACCCAGTTCACAAAAAGATTCCAGTGCTTGTTCATAATGGGAAACCTATTGCTGAGTCCTCTGTGATCCTTGAGTACATTGATGAGACTTGGCCCCAAAATCCCCTGCTTTCAGATGACCCTCATGAGAGAGCCTTAGCGCGGTTTTGGACGAAGTTCATAGACGAAAAGGTGATTTTATATATTTTTATATCATCCAAATTCAGTCTAACAACATAATATGTATTACTTTCGTAGATTATTAGCCTTTTTCGTTCATTAATAATCAAATCGAAATTTTCAATTTGTGTGATCAAGCAGGGCCTTCCATTTGCTACAGTCTTTATGGCTGATGGAGAAGAACATGAGAAGGCTGCAAAAGAAGTCAAAGACCTACTCAAGATCTTAGAAGAGCAAGCTCTAGGAGAGAAGAAGTTCTTTGGTGGAGATGAAATTGGATTGGCTGACTTAGCCTTGGGATTTATAGCCTCCTCTTTTGGAGTCATTGAGCAACTGGTTGGTGTCAAAGTGCTGCATGCCAATGACTTCCCTAGATTATGTAATTGGATTAACACCTTTAAGGAAAACCCAGCAATCAAACAGAACCTCCCTAATCATGATCAAATGTTTGTGTACTACAAGCAGAAGAAGGAGATGCTTATTGCTTCAAGGACAACATAAAATTGCTTGTTAGTAGATTTCTTGTTACAGTAATTGTTCTTGCACTATATAATTCATAATGGGGTGCTCATGTTTTCCTCAGTTTTGTATGGCCTGATTGAGTTATGGATTTATAAAATACTCCATGTTCTAGCTATGGAGAAGCTCTTTACTTCTAGCTAGAAACATGTGGTGATAAGCTCATGCTGGAAAACGGTGACGTTTACAGCCAATAGAGAAGTGCTTTTTTTTTTCTCAACAAACAAACAAAAGGGAAAGAAATAAGAAGGGCTGGTATTTACCACTTGGGTTGTGGGAGGAGGTGGCAGTGTTGTGATCATCCAAATATGGCCTCCCAAGAAAACATTCGAAAACTGTCACAAGCAACAAAAAAGGCTGAGTTCAAGCAGTGGCCATGGCTTCTGTGGCAAACGGTCCCTTCTACATTCTCAAACCTCCAAACCATCCTAGTTACAAACTCAGTAGTGGTATCAGAACGACCCTCTCTGGTCATTCTCATGTACCAATGCACCATTTCTCACTCTGCAGACCTCAAAGCACAAGTCTTCAACCATCATTTGCTTTGCAACTGATAAGCGAACTTCTTCTACTGAAATCAGGTCCTTTGTCGTTTTTGCTTCCATGTATTTCAACATTCAGTTTATCTCTTTTCCAGTATTTTGAGAATGATTAATTGTTCTATATGATAGAAATGATTAATTGTTCTATATGATAGAATTGAGCTCCACCATATCTTAATGTTTTCTTGGATAATTGGATTTGGATATGACAAAATGACAACAACAAAAAAAGGCTTTGATTTGTGGTTGTGCCATAGTGTTGCAATTTAACTGTAACAACTTATTTCTCTAGTGATTATTGGTATCAATTTTTACTTCTCATTCTGGGCTAATTCTACCTATTTCTGTCATTCATGGAACTGGTTCTAAAATGAAGTAGATAGACTAGGGAATGGGGTGGTTTCGAATTTTCAGCATCTTTGCTGACTTGGGTTCTATGCCTTCCAATGCCTGATGCTGTATGAGCTTATGTTTTACACATCAGGCTTCCTTGTAATCATAGTTTTGTTTGCTTCACAGTTCCACAGCCAGGATTAGGAGTGAAGTTCTCACTCCCTTTCGCTCCGTTCGGATGTTTTTCTATCTTGCTTTCATTGCAAGTGGTGGTTTAGGAGGACTCATAGCAACCACACAGTTAATTGCAGGACTAACAAACCCATCAAGAGCAATTGATGCCCCTGAAATTGCGAAGGGTCTTGCGATAGACCTTGGAGCAGTGTCTCTCTTTGCATTCTTGTATTTGAGAGAGAACAAGGCCAAGAATGCACAGATTGCTAGGCTCTCAAGAGAGGAAAACCTTTCGAATCTTAAGCTCCGGGTTGATGAAAAGAAGGTCATTCCTCTTAGCTCTTTGAGAGGGATTGCTCGGCTTGTAATGTGTGCAGGCCCTGCATCAGTCATCACAGAAGCTTTTAATCAAAGTGAACCATACACTGAAAGGCTTGTGGAACGAGGGGTGCTCGTGGTGCCCTTTCCTACAGATGGAAATTTACCTAGTTTTGAGTTTGAAGAAAGTGAAGAGACTAAGGAGATTACTGCAAAGAGGAAAAGACTATGGCAGCTGACACCAATTTATATTCCTGAATGGACCAAGTAAGTAAACCATGTTCAAAACAATATAAACTTGTTCAACTTTAAGTTGTTCTTACTCTTTCTTCACGCACTTTTATTTTACCTTGTAAATGGTAGGTGGTTAGATGAGCAAAAGAAGCTGGCAGGCGTCTCCTCTGACTCTCCTGTGTAAGTGTTTTCTCCAGGCTTACTTCTGTCCTTAATTCCACTAATCAAGGTTCAAAGATCATTGGATTTTGAGTCTACAAGTACCTATGCACGCTCTTGCCATTGACAAGACTTTCCCTTTTTCCTTTTTGAGTTTGAAGCATATAGTTCATTATATTGAGTTTGAAGCATATAGTTTGTTAGGTGATTTGGGCTTGAATTCGTGAACTCCTATACTCAACAATCAGTCTTATGTTCTTGGGAATATTAGCATAAGATCGCTTCTTGAGAAATTGTGTATCTTTTTGTTTGTCTGCAGGTATATATCTCTTCGCCTGGATGGTCGTGTTCGTGGCAGTGGCATTGGTTACCCGCCTTGGAATGCTTTTGTTGCACAGCTACCACCTGTAAAGGGAATGTGGTCTGGTCTTCTTGATGGGTTTGATGGAAGAGTTTAAGAAAATATTTTGTGTTATAGGTTAGTTTCTAGTTCTGGACTACTTGGAATCTTGTAATGTGATAGGTTATTTCTAATATATATACTTCCATTTTCTTTGTTATGTGGTCAGGCCTTCCTTGGAAATAAAATTCAGTTTTCTTTTGCCCTTTGAATATTGCAGTAGGATCAAAGGCATGATATGGAATATGCAGCTATTTCAGAAAGCATATTTATCTTTTGGCTTCTGAGCGAACTCTCTTGCATGGTTTTTCGTTTCGACCAAACACATTAAACATACTTTCTGGTGCCAACAAGTCTGTAGAGATTCTGAAACAAAAATTTTTGATAACTTGAAATGTCAGAGTTGGGTTTAGGAACGCACATATATGTTCTGATAAAACTTCCTAATGCCATAGTTTTCTATGGGGAACTGGAAAATCCTGTTTGGAATTGTTTTCGGCTTCTGTGTGGCTAACAAGTCCTGCTATATATGCATGCAATGTTAAGGAAGCAACCAAAATGGGGGATTTGAGGACAGTTGACAGAGAAAAGAGTTGTTTTGTCCAAAAACAACTTAAACTAATCTATACATCAAGCCTTGTGAATGTTGAATTGCCATTTTCTGAGTCGGCTTTCTTTTTTTTCTTTTTCTTTTGGAGTTAACAGTCACCTTGATTTGAATGAGTTGGTTTGAGCAACTTTCCACCTGCTTGTTTTGAAGAAAAAGCTAGAAAGAACAATATATATGTTATATACTCTATGAATAATATCAATTTGGACTTTTGGCAAACAGTGATTGAAACTTAACAAAGAAAAGGTGGAAGAAATCACAGAGTATGGATACACAATAAAGGCACAAACAAGGAAGAAACGGATATAAGGAGAATTCAGATTACAATTTACAAAGCTACTAAAAACTCATTTAACTTCTTCAATCTCGTCCAAAGCATAGTTATTTGTGGACACATTGGCATAGTTAACTTTGTTGAATCGAACGACGACTGGGTAACGGGTGTTGGGGTCCTGTAAAATGAAGATCAACAGAGCAAATTAACAACTTAAGCAGACCCTTCTCTCATTTCATGTTAGTCTTAATTGAGAGAGAAGTGAGAAGTCAGACCTGATCCACAGCTACAACAGATCCAATGCCTTTGAACCAGTAGGACTCCCTCCTAAGAATCTTCACCTGCAAAGTCAGTGAAAGATTCAAACTAGTCAGTGACTCAATATCTCCATAGTCTATTGCCCTGAAGAAAATATATATTTCTGGCCGCTGGAACATATCAACTGATCCTTCTGCTAGTTTTTCTTCTGGGTTTAATTTGGTTTGCCAATTTAGCAATTCCCAAACAAACCAAACAATTTAGAAGCTTTATATTTTCATTTGGGGTCCTCTGAAATTTCTGTTTATGCAACTAAAACTAAACAAGACCATTTCATTGTACAAAAGAACATATATTTCTGGCCGCTATAACATATTATCATATCTCAGGACACACAAATTAACTGATGCTTGTCCTGGTTTCTAGTGATTTTCATTCTCTCTTTTTTCTGAGTTTAATTTGGTTTCTGAATTCAGCAATTCCAACTACAAAACTATTGACAATTCACTCAAATAATAATTTGAAAAAGAATTCTATTTTTTAACATGAACTAACCTTGGTGCCTCTTGGGTCCAATTGGAGGTGGCTTAGGTTTTGGGGGAGCTGCCCCCTCTGGTGCTTCCTTGGTGGCTGCTGGTGGGGCAGCAGCTGCTTCATCAGCTGCCCTGATCACAAACCTGGCATTGTTTCTGGTGTTGGTGTTGGGCTTTGAAGAGAAAAACAACATGCTACTTCTGCTGGAAGCAGAGCCTGTGTTGTTTGCTGCTGCAACATTTGGTGCCACAACAAAGCCTGAGGCAGCTGATGCCATGCCACAGCTAGCCATAGCCATATGTGTAAGTTATGTGCTGCTTGCTGCTGCTATGTTCTCTCTCTCTCTCTCTCTCTCTCTCTCTGGCTGGCTGTGAAAGACTCAAAAGTTAATGGCTATAATTAAGACCACCAAAACATTGAGAGGCTTTGAATGAGTGAGTGCTGAATTTCTATGCTCTCTGTTAGAAAACAATTATCTGATCAATTCTAAAAAATCTCTCCTAACCCTAGCATCCCTTTCATTTCGCGTCAGCGCTGAGAGCATCTCCTCATCTCTGCAGCTTTCTCTCTCTCTCTCTCTCAACCTCATCTTCTCCTTTCTTGCGATCTCTCTCTCGATTTCTCTCTTTAAAAAACCTCTCTCAACAACCTCATCTTCTCCTTTCTTGCGATCTTGGGAAGACTCAGCTTGTGTTGTTGCTCTGAAATCACCATAGCTTCCTCTGTAAACTCTGTGAGCAGATTCCATGAATTGGGCCTAAGCAGCAGCAGCAGCAGCTAAATCTTCTTCACGCCCTCGTTTTTGGCCAACCCAATTATGAGAACCAGAGGCAGAGGGACCAGAAGTAAATGAAGATTCAAACCTGTCGTATTGACCGCCTGAGCTCCTCTGGTTCGCCACCTTCAGCAAGCACATGTAAAACCCAGCTACTCACAGCTAATTCAATTTAAAATGATGGCGATGATTGATGATGATATTCGAAGAGAAGGCTAATGCTTTTACTAAAGGGGTGAGGGTGTAAATAAGCTTGAGTGCTTATTTGAGAAGAACAGTCATGTCAAGAAAATCCTTATTTACGAAAGAACTTATCAATATGGAGTATTTACGAAAGAACTTATCAATATGAATGATTTGAGTGTAACTGAGCATTTGTTTTCAGTCAATCAAAAATATGAAAACTACTTTTGTGCCTAATGCCTTTTTTCCAAATTTGCTTTGCGATGGTCATGCATTTAAACTGATGTTTTGGCTTTAGATGCATTTGATGTTTTCTCTTTAGATAGATATATGAAGAAGCGATTCTTCTTTTTTCAGTTTTCTCATCCTTTTTCTCCTTTTTCTTTCTTAACCATGTCTTCTTTTGATGTTTTGTAGGTGGTATTTTGCTGGTTCAGATCAAGTTGTTAGGGTCTTGCTTTTGGTTCTGTTAAGCAAGAGGTGAGTTTCTTGGTTATAATAAATTAGCAGAAATTAATTGTTTTCCGTTTTGTCTTAGCCAATGGCATCAATTCTCCATTTGTGCTTAGATTTAGCCAACAAGGTTTGGCCATACAACAAGACTCTGGTGCTAGCACTTCAGCTGGTATAGAATTTCCTACCCAAAATGTTTGTCACACAAACAATGAAAATAATCATCAACACGAAAAAAATTCTATGACCAGCCATAAAAAAATTCCAGAAGTCCAGAACAAAAGACAACAATGCGTTGAAAATATATTGTATGGCAATATCAACACAGTTCAAACAACTGCGTATGAGATTGAATTTGCCCATTCTGATCAAATCAGTGGGGGTCAGGCCTTCTTTCAGAGAAACAAGCAAAGTAGGTTCTCTTTTTTACTTGAATTTTTTCTCCTAAATTCAAACCGTATTGTTCTATTGCTGATAACCTCCGTTTCTGTCTTCTATTCTCTTCATTCCACATTTCTTTTTTCTATAGGAACTATTGAAGGATATGTGGATTTGGGAGAGATGAATTATAAGTGCATTCATTGTGGTGCACTTTTTTGGTTAAAAGAATCCATTAAACGAAAATCGAAAAACAAGGAGCCTCTTTTCACTCTTTGTTGCCAACAAGGAAGGATCAAACTTCCAATTCCAAAACCAACTCCTCTATTTTTAGAAAGTTTACTTGATCCAAATCAAGGCCAAAAAAGTGTGTTGTTCAGAGAGAACATTCGGGTATATAAGTCTATGTTTGCATTTACTTCAATGGGAGCCAAAGTTGATCAGTCAATTAACAATGGATCAAGCCCTTACATTTTTAAAATTAGTGGTCAAGTTCATTATTTAATGGGCTCTTTGCTGCCTCCTGAGGGTGCATGTCCAAAATTTGCCCAGCTTTACATATATGACACCCATAATGAGGTAATGAATCGCCTTCACGCAGTTAATTGTAATCGAAAGAATGAAAAGCTTGATCAAAACATTGTCCAGGGTTTGATTAAAATGTTTGATGAATCAAATGAACTGGTTAAACTTTTTAGAACAGTCAGAGATAAATTTGAACAAGGTTTCTTCACTCCTTTGAAAATCACATTGTTGGGTAGGCAGCCAAATGGTAATAAACAATATGAACAACCAACATGTGATGAAATTGGTGGTTTGATTGTGGGAGATATAGGGCTTTTTGATTCAAATAGAGATATTGTTATAGAGTTTAAAGATGGAGGGTTAAAACGCATCACAAAATTAAATCCGAAATTCATGTCTTTACAATATCCTATTCTTTTTCCTTACGGTGAAGATGGGTACACACCTGATTTAAAATGGAACAATGGTTATAAAGGTCGTGAATCTAAAAGAGGAAGAATTCCTATGAGAGCCTTTATAGCTTATCAGATTCAAGAGAGAGCGCCTCAATTGGACACACTATTAAAAGGCGGAAGGTTGTTCCAACAATTTTTAGTGGACGCTTATGCAACACTTGAAGAAGATCGATTGGATTACATTAGGAAAAATCAAAAAAATTTGAGAAGTGAGGTTTATAAAGGCATTTATGATGCAATTTCAAAGGGTGATAATGATGCCAATAACATAGGCCAAAGAGTCATATTGCCTAGCTCCTATACTGGAAGTGCTAGATATATGGTTAATAATTATCAAGATGCTATGGCAATTTGCAGGCAGTATGGACATCTTGATTTATTTATAACTTTTACCTGCAATATCAAGTGGCTTGAAATTGTAAGAGAGTTTGATAAAAAACCTGGATACAAACCAGAAGATAGACCTGATGTAGTTTCAAGAGTGTTCAAAATGAAACTTGATGATATGATCAATTATATCAGATCAGGAAAACCTTTTGGAGAAACTGAGGCAGGTAAATTTTAAAAACTTAGAATTTCTGCTGTACTCAATTTCTATCATTTTTGAACATGATCAAGCTGACCAAGTATTTTTTCGGTTTTCTTGCTTGATCAACAACAGAACTTTGTACAATCGAATTTCAAAAAAGAGGATTGCCGCATTCTCACATATTAGTCTGGTTGAAACAAAGCTATAAATGTTTCTCAGCGGCTGATATAGATTCTATCATCTCTGCTGAATTACCAGACAAGATTGTGGATCCTGTCCTTCATGATATTGTTAATCAATTCATGATCCACGGTCCCTGCGGAGAAATAAATCCTAATTCTCCGTGCATGCGAGAGGGTAAATGTTCAAAAAATTTCCCCAAACAATTCAAAAGCGAAACAATTTTTGAAACAAATGGTTTTCCTGTGTATAAGCGCCGTGATGATGCAACAAAATTTGTGCTTAAAAATGGAATACATATTGATAACAGCTTTGTAGTGCCTTACAATTCTGAATTATTACTGAGATATAATGCTCATATAAATGTTGAATCCTGTTGTCAATCGATGCTCATAAAATATCTATTCAAATATATAAACAAAGGTTCAGACAGAGCTAGAGTAGTTTTTCAAGAGAACCAACAAGATGAAATACTAGCCTACCTTAATTGTAGATACATCTCTCCATATGAAGCTGTTTGGAGGCTGTTCCAATATCCTATCCATTCTAGAAAACCTGCTGTTGAATGATTGCCAATACATCTACCTTTAGAACAAAATGTTGTTTTCAATGGTGATCGATCGCTTCAGTCAATTGTTAATCAAAAAGGCATTGAATATACAATGTTAACAAGTTGGTTTCAAGCCAATAAAACTTTTCAAGAAGCGCGAACTCTAACTTATGCAGAATTGCCGTCAAAATTTGTGTGGGATTCTCGCAGTAAGATGTGGAAACCTAGAAAAAAAAAAAAAGGGATCCATAGGTAGAATAGCCCATGTACATCCTGCATCTGGCGAATTATATTATTTAAGGATGCTTTTAAATTTGCAAAAAAGAGCCTTTCATTTTGATGACATAAAAACTGTTAACGGCATTATACAACCATCATACCAAGCTGCATGCAAGTCCCTAGGTTTGTTAGGAGATGATAAAGAGTGGATTGAAGCTTTAACAGATGCAGTGAACACTGCCTCATGTTCTGAATTAAGGCAATTGTTTGTTACAATCATTATATTTTGTGATGTAGGGAATCCTCAACTCCTTTTTGACACTTCTTGGCAAAATATGTGTGATGACATTTTGTACAAACTACGAAAAACTTTTTCAATGCCGAATCTAATTTTGCCAGAATTTGAATTAAAAAATTATCTTTTGTTTGAATTAGAGCGGCTTTTCAATGTATCATCCAGCTCTTTAAAAGATCATCATCTCCCTATGCCTGATGAACATAAAATGTTAGAACTTAGAAACAAGTTGTTGAGAGAAGAATTGAATTATGATTATCATAATTTGGAAAAAGAACATTCAGCTTTACTACCACAACTCAACAAAGGTCAGAAAGATGTATATGATTGTGTCATCAACGCTGTGAA
Source organism: Prunus salicina (assembly GCA_020226455.1). Taxonomy (NCBI): domain Eukaryota; kingdom Viridiplantae; phylum Streptophyta; class Magnoliopsida; order Rosales; family Rosaceae; genus Prunus; species Prunus salicina. The sequence goes on along the minus strand of CM035347.1, from coordinate 13,601,003 downwards.
TGAAAAAAGGCCAGGCCTCTTTTTTGTTTATGGCCATGGAGGAATAGGAAAAACTTTTTTGTGGCATACAATAATAAGTAAAATTAGATCTCAAGGAAAAATTGTTTTGGCTGTTGCTTCATCAGGAATAGCATCATTATTATTACCAGGTGGTAGAACAGCTCACTCTAGATTTAAGATCCCCTTAACTGTTAACAATTGTTCAACATGTCAGATAAAAAAGGGAACTCACCTTGCCCAACTAATTCAAAAAGCCGATCTAATTGTTTGGGATGAAGCTCCAATGAATCATAAACATTGTTTTGAAGCATTGGACAAATCACTTTATGATATTTTATCGCATTTGAACAATTCAGATGGAAATGCTCCATTTGGTGGCAAGCTTTTTTTGTTAGGCGGTGATTTTAGACAAATATTACCAGTTATTCCAGGAGGAACAAGAGAAGAAATAATAAATGCCTCTCTTAACAGTTCCTATTTATGGCCTTTTTTCAAAATATTCCATTTAAAAGAAAATATGAGGCTGTCAAAAAATGGATTAAGTGCTGAAGAAAAACAGAAAATAAGTGATTTTGCAGATTGGATTTTGCGCATCGGTGATGGTCAAATTGTTGATATAGATGATCCAAATGATAAAGATGCATCTTGGATTGAAATTCCTGAAGATTTACTCATTCATTCATACACACATCCTATTCATTCAATTTTTGCAGCAACATACCCAGATTTTGACAAAAATTTTGACAATTTTGCCTATTTAAGGGAACGAGCTGTTGTGACACCTAGAAACACAACTGTAACAGAGATAAATAATTATGCAATTCATTTATTACCTGGACAAGAACGAACTTATTTGAGTTCAGATTCTTTATGTTCATCGTCTGGAAATTTTGAAAACCTTAGCATTATGTACCCTACAGAATTTCTAAATAAACTTGAATTCAATGGTCTGCCTTCACATAGTTTGGCTTTAAAAATAGGAATGCCTATCATGTTGTTGAGAAACTTAAATCAATCTTCGGGTTTATGCAATGGAACACGATTAGTTATCACCCAACTATACGATAAAATTATTGAAGCAAAGATACTTGCTGGCAACAACATTGACCATAGAGTTTTCATACCTAGAATCAGCCTTACAGCAACTGAAAACAAATGGCCTTTCATTTTTAAAAGGCGCCAATTCCCAATTCGGCCATGTTATGCAATGACGATAAACAAAAGTCAAGGCCAATCTTTAAAACAAGTTGGACTGTATCTTTCTCAACCTGTGTTCACCCATGGGCAACTTTATGTTGCGTTATCTAGAGTTACATCAAGGCAAGGTCTTAAAATCATAATACACAATAATAAAGAAGCGCCTAACAAATACACTAAAAACATAGTGTACAAAGATGTTCTTCAAAATTTACAATCAGGTTTCAACTTTTATCCATCTGTGGTTAAATATTTCTATATTTTTTTATATCAATTTTCATACATTGCTGTATACATTTTTATACTAACAAAATATATTTTTTATTTTCAGGTTTATGATACAATGAGTTTCGTTCACATCCGTGATTTACAGCCGTTTCAATTTAACAAGAAGATTAAAGTCCGTGTATGTAGAATTTGGAGACCAAAACTTATTGGATATGATGATCAATTCGGTGGTTTACAGTGTATATTGGTTGATCAAATGGTGAGAAAATCTCCTTATTATTCATGTTATTTCAGTTTAGTTATCACAGCTTCTTCACTTGCAAACAATTAGATTCAACTAGATTAAATTTTACTAATGTATTTTCTACTATGATTTTAAAGTTAACTAATATATTTCCTAAAACTGCATTCAGATTTAATTAATTATGAAAACCTCATTTGCAAAGAATTAAATCCAACTGGATTAAATTTTCCTCAAGCATTTACTACTATGATATTAGAGTCGCTTAATATATTTGGTAAAACTAGATTAAATTATGTTTCAAAATTACCTAATAGTTTATTTCAGTTGAACAATTCTTATATAATCTTAACATTAATATTTACATCTTAATATAGGTCTTTTTCTTTTTCATTCATTTTTTCTATAAATTTTATAATCTAGCACATGCCAATGTCAATAATTTAGACCTGTATATATGTGTATGTATCACTTGATTACGTAATAGCTTTTGTTAAACACCCTTATCCATTCCAAAAACCTAAATTGTTTTTAATTTTCTTCCGTTCCAAATTGGTTCTCATAGTTTATTTATCAAGCAGTTTAGAAAGTGTCACCTTATAAACAGGGCCAAATCCTCTCTCTCCCAGTTTATTCGCTACATTGAAGTTGTTTGTTGCAGCTAAAACTCTTTTTAAATTGAAGAGTGGTAGTTCTGCATCATTCTTAGCAGCTTCAGCTCTTTCTTTACTTATAGTCTCACTCATACAGCTTTCCGTGCTCCCTGTTTCATTCTTATTATTAGAGCATTGATTGTTTGGAACACTAGAATATATGTGTTTGTGTGAGTAACAAAGAGAAAAAAAAAAAGAGAAGGGTGGTAGCACTATACCTTCCATTCCCAAGTATTTCTTCCATATGAAGAATTTGTTGGCTGGGAGATTTTTTGTCAAGAGACTTTCTTTCTTTTAGTGGTTTGTTGTTCATTCGACAGTTGAAGGCTCTGAAAGCAAGCTAATATATAGAGTGACGGTATAAATAGATGGATCATGGATCTTGGTGCAATTCTCTATGTTTTTTTGGGTTATTTTTTATGCTGTTTTCATTCATGGGTTGGTTTTTATGTATTTTGTTTTTAGAAGTTGGACTTTTTGAAATTTGATATTGATATGGGAATTGAAAGTTCTCAATTCAGGATAATGCTTTTCAGTGTGTGTTAATGAAATTGTTCTTTGGCTTTTCCTTATCTCAAAAATGCCAATTTTCCATGGAAACAAAGGAGATTAGGATATTATATAGAAACAAAAGAAATTGTTGTGTTATGTATTGCAATACAGTTTTAATAAATGTTTTTTTGTTTTGTTTTCAATTCTATGTTCTATTCCTCTATGTTACTGAAAATAATAGCGTATGATATATTTATTTGTAATTATGCAAATAGTTATATAGTTTCCTTCTATTTTTTTGTTGGGTAAACAAAATCTGTTGTAGAAATGTACTTTGTGATTAAAAATTTTGGGGTCCAAACAAGGAATTGATTTTTCATGAGCTTGATTGACAAGAAGTAAATATTTCCGCCTTGAATTTTTTTGGATGGCTATACTTTAGGGGTTCACAGCTCTTTGGATTTGTTTTCCATGATTTTTCTTCTCTGTTTGTGATTAAAAAGGTGAATATCATGTGAATATCATGTTATTAGTGTTGTAGTGGTAGAAGTCACTCTAGATTAACATTGCCTTTTGTCTAATATTTCAAGAATGTATAAAGTTCTTTTTGAGTAGTGGAGTCCAAGGTTTACGAAAAGAAGACAAAAAAGTAGAAGTGGGAAAATAAAAGAGGAAGGTAGTGAGCAAAATCTACAAGGCTAAGAAAGGTTAAAAATGAAATTTAAAAATATAAAAAAAATCTTGATTGTTTAAGGGAACTTTTGCATAGGTAACTTTTGATCGTATACTCTTTGTTTCAAATGCATCTACGATCATGCAAACAGCCCTCTTCGTGTGCATGCGAGTCTCAAGACTTTATTTGTCTTCTTTTAACACTTTTTTCTTGATGATATTAACTTGGTTCATTAAGTTTTCTTATTTAATGACTGTAATGCATGGAAATCAATCATGCTTCTAATATTTCATTTTTAAATTCACTGTTGTTTCAAAGTTGCTTCGTCTAAATGCTTAAAGATCGATGCTACTTCTAATATTTGGTTTTCAACTAGGTTGTTTACAAATATAATTTGTTTCATACTAAATTTTTTTTCCTTCTTTTTTCAAACATGTAGGCAGATGCGATTCAAGCCACTGTGAAAGAGATTGACTATGATTTAATTGGTGCAAAGATAAAAGCTGGTTGTATTTATGAGATCACACATTTTCACTCCGGCCGTAGCAAAACATCACACAAAGTTGTTCCGCATGCTGCCCATTTGTTCTTCAATACAAGAACCGTTTTCACCGAACTGTCAAGTGTTTATCCCCAAATTCCATGACATTGATTTTATTTTCTTGATTATGGTCAGTTGTGCACTCGCATAGACAAAAATGAAATCCTGACAGGTAATACTCTACATATTCTCCAAAAATATGCATTTATGTATAATATATATTTATCAAAAAATTTTATGCATTTCTATAAACTTATCATACTACTTTGTCAAATTGCAGATGTTTTGGGACACATTACTGTTGTACAACCTTTAGAAGAAAAAATGGTGGGCAATGGACGGTTGGAAACCAAATGTGAAATTTACATTCAAAATATCAGGTACATGTGTTAACAAAGTGTGTGTACATTTTCAAACCATTATATCTTGTTGATGCTCAAAATGGCTAGGCCAAGATTGAGTCCAACTTAGTGATGATTGTGTGATGGATGATGGATGAAGGTGAGGACCTTAGGCATGTATGTAAAGACTTGGGCAAGCGATAAATGTAAAGAAGACAAGATATACGTGGTTCACCCTTAATGAATGGGCTACGTCCACGGAGAAAAGTATATTCTCATTATAACAGCGTATCAATACATTTATACATGGAGAGAGGAGTCCCTATTTAAGTTGAGAGAAGTCTCTATTTATAGGGAGGTGAGAGTGGGAGGTTTGTGTAGATTTCCGATGTGGGACTTTGCGCACGTCGTTGTGGAAGAGTGTCTTCCTTCGGCGTGAGAGAACAGTAGTCGTTTTGAAGCCAGATATGCTCGGTTGATTATGGTGTAAACAGTAGTCCCCCAAGTTCACGGTCAAGAAGTGACTTCTGGGTTGGGAACTAGTGAGTTTTTGTGTAATCATAACCGAGCATTCCAGGTTCAGTGGGAGCTGTATGGCAGTTCCTAGTCCCCCAAGTTGGCAAGCTAGAAGTTGCGTTATCACCTAGTAGCTGTGTGAGCTTCTAGGATTATTTGGTAGCTGGGTACCTGGGCGTTTGGTGAGGAAGCCGGGTCTGGGCTGCAAGGGGCTGGGGCCTTGATGCTTTGGTGGGTGTCTTGGGAGCATGTGATGAGCCCTTACATTCGTTTCTGCATGGCCCCTTTTTTGCATGGCCTTGTTTGCATGGCCCTTACATTTTTTTTATTTTATTTTTTTTATTTTTTATATTTAAAATTGTGGCAAGCAATTGTAAGCCTTCCCAAACAACTCTCATGCTTCTTGCCGTTCGGCAAGGAGGCCAAGCCAATTTTTTTTTTTTTGTTGGTGGCAAGCAATTGTAAGCCTTCCCAAACAACTTTCATGCTCCTTGCCGTTCGGCAAGGAGGCCAAGCCCCTTTTTTTTTTTTTTTTTTTTGGAAGGAGTTGGGCTCTTTTTTTTTTTTTTGTGGAAGGAGCTGGGCTATTTTTTATTGTGAAAAGAGCTGGGCTCTTTTTTTTGGAAAGGAGCTGGGCTCTTTTTTTTGGGAAGGAGCTGGGCTCTTTTTTTGGGAAGGAGCTGGGCTCTTTTTTTTGTGTGGAAGGAGCTGGGCTCTTTTTTTTTTGGAAGGAGCTGGGCTCCTTTTTTTTTTTTGGGAAGGAGCTGGGCTCTTTTTTTTTTTTTTTTTTTTTTGTGGAAGGAGCTGGGCTTTTTTTTTTTTTTTGGAAGGAGCTGGGCTCTTTTTTTGGGAAGGAGCTGGGCTCTTTTTTTTTTGTGGAAGGAGCTGGGCTCTTTTTTTTTTTTTTTTTTGGGAAGGAGCTGGGCTCTTTTTTTTGTTTCGGCCGGTGGCTCAATAACTGGAGCTAGGCACCCACAATTTTAATAATAATAAGGTACTAAGTTGAGAGAAATTGGCCCAAATAGGTTTAGCATAGCTGGGCCTATTGTTTTGGCAGGTGTGTGCAGGAGGGCCTGGGTCGCGGAGTGGGCTGAGCCATAATTGGGCTTTGAAGAATTAGTTTGCAAGGGCTGGGCCCCGGATTGGCTTTGGCAAGTCCTCATGGGTTTGGGCCCGATGAGTTTGGCAAGGGTGTTTAAAGGAGGGAAAAAGAAAATATGGCCTGGGGCCGTTTCTATTTCAGCAGACATAGATGTGGCTATGGTGTTTGAGCTGGGGCCAAGGTTGCAAGGGCTGGGCCTTCGGCAGGTTTTTTTAAAGAAAGCCAAGATTGCAAGGGTTAGGGTTGTGGAAAGAGGGGTATAAATTCCACCTCATGAAACTTGCCGTTCGGCAAGACTAAAACGAAAGAGTCTAGGTACCTTGGTCTTTCGAAGCTGAAGCTGAGTTCGGTGGTCCTGGGAGCTTTCCGAGGTGAGCCTTTGTTTTGAATTCGTATGGACCTTGCCGTTTTGGTGTTTTGTTGTTTGAAGCTTCGGTAGGAGCACTTGGATTGGAGCTGGGTTAACCCCAAAAATAACTCTCCATCTTTCATTTGATCTAGCCGTCCGCTCACCCCTGAACATCTCAACTATCTCTTCCCCTGAAACCAGACTCTCTCAATGGAGAAACTCAAGGATGCCGTCGGTGGAAAGCTCAAGGAGGAGGAGTCCGAATTGAGCATGGTGAAGGTGTCTAGCCCAATGGTTCTGTTGAACTCACTGCCAGCTATCCCACCAGAAGATCTTTTGGGAAAGGACACCATTCTGCAACCAGTGTTGGAGGTGATTGAGGTGCTCGTGGTAGTGTTTGCCATGGATCCCTCAGAAGTTACCATAGATGCCTTTCTGTTTCATAGAGGTAGGGTGATAGGGGAAATTGAAGACATGGTTCCAAATTGGGATCTGGATTGTGGCTTGGAAGAGATGCAGCTTGCGGCGCTAGCACATTGTCTAGATACCTGGAGGGTATATTTGCTAGATAGGAGGTTTGTGGCAAGAACTATTGTGTTGAGCAGTCACATGTATTGTACAGGTAACATCCGAGCTGAGTTTGATATTTACTTGAATGTGCTTGATGAGTTTCACTTCCAATTAGTGTATATGACCACAAGGCTCCGAGACTTCGTGGAGCAGATGGATGAGTTGGTGATAGATGAAGCCCAATATGATTCTTCTGTTTCAGACCCTTCGGAAAGTGAGTCAGAAGAAGAGCCATGGGTGAGCTCAGCCATCGATAGCATTTTGAGAAATGCTATGTTTGAAGGATGAACCGTGCAGTGCCAGCATGTCGAGTCGGGTGGTCTGGGTTTCGTAAGCTAACCGTGACTTGGAACCGCGCAGTGTAGCAATGGGCTTAGCTACTGGACGTTTGGCAAAGGAGCACGACTCATTGGTTCAGCAAGAGCTCAACTTTGCTGTCTCTGTAGCTGAGATGTTGTTCCTTTGTCTGAACATGAATTTTGACAGTCAAGTTTATAACTGTGTGAAGTAGTTGATACTTGCCCTCCCATTGGCTAGGCACGGGGGTGTCGGAGACAACACAAAGCTTGCGTGTCGCAAAGCAATGTGGCTGGACCCGGGGGTGCCGGAGGCAACACAAAGCTGGCGTGTCACAGAGCAATGTGGCTAGGCACGATGGTGCCGGAGACAACACAAAGCTCGCATGTCGCAAGGCAATGTGGCTAGGCACTGGGATGCTGGGGACAACACAAAACTCGCATGTCGCAAGGCAATGTGGCTAGACACGGGGGTGCCGGAGGCAGCACAAAACTCGCATGTCCTGAAGGCTTGGCCTTCCTTATGTATTCTTGTTATTTATGTAAAACACTTGATATGATATTAGACTTGTTGTCATTTGATATCAATTGTGTTAACCATGTGATTGATGAGAATGAGCCAGAGTCGGGCGTTTTATTGAATATGTGCCGAAAGGCAACAAGTACAAGAGTTGGTTGAGTCAAGGCTCGAGACCAAAATTTAAGAAAACATAAAAACATAATGTCTTAGGGTCTAGACATGCTTACTTGTAGTAGTACTTGAGATGATCGGCATTCCAGGAATGAGGCAAGATCTTGCCCTTGGAATCACGAAGTTGATAAGCGCCGGGGCGAGAGATTCTGGTAACCTCATAAGGACCTTCCCATGTTGGGCCCAAGGTACCTTCAGTAGGATTCTTGGTGGCCAAGGAAACCTTGCGCATGACCCAGTCCCCAACCTTGAAGGAACGGGGCTTGACCCGGGAGTCATAGTACTTAGCGATGCGCTGTTTGTACGCGACGTTGCGCATGTTGGACTGGTCACGGAGCTCACCAATGAAGTCGAGGTTTAGGGCTAACTGCTCGTCATTGGCTTCGGCCTCATAAGTTGAGGTTCGGTATGTGGGCTGGCCAATTTCCACTGGTGCCACGGCTTCAGTACCAAAGGAAAGGGAAAACGGTGTTTCCCCTGTGGAGGTACGGAAGGTGGTTCGATAGGACCAGAGTACTTCTGGGAGTAGCTCTGGCCAGCAACCCTTGGCTTTGTCAAGCTTAGTCTTCAAGGTCCTCTTGATAATCTTGTTCACGGCTTCGACCTGGCCATTGGATTGAGGATGGGCCGGGGAGGCGAAGCAAAGCTTTATCTTGAGGTTGGAACAAAATTGCTTGAACTTTGCACTGTCAAATTGCCGTCCGTTATCCGTGACGATGGTGTTTGGGATGCCGAAGCGACATACGATATTTTGCCAGACAAACGTCTCAATGCGAGCTGCAGTGATGGTGGCTAAGGCCTCAGCTTCAGCCCACTTAGTGAAGTAGTCTACAGCTACGACTGCATACTTGACCTGGCCTTTACCCTCAGGCATAGGACCAATGAGGTCAAGTCCCCATTGCGCGAATGGCCAGGGACTGACCATGGCTGTCAATGGTTCAGCTGGGAGTTGAGGGATGTTGGCAAATCGTTGACACTTATCGCATTTCTGGGTGAAGGCCTGGGCGTCAGTGTGAAGTGAGGGCCAGAAGTATCCTTGCCTAATGGCCTTATGCGCTAGTGACCGAGCGCCTGAGTGACTACTGCAGATGCCTTCATGGATTTCTTTGAGGACATAATTACCTTCCTCTGGGGTTAGGCACCGAAGGTAGGGGAGACTGAAGCCACGCTTGTATAGGGCGCCATTAAGGATTAGGTATCGGGCAGAGCGATAGCGGACACGCGCGCTTCAGCAGGGTCAGCAGGTAGTGTCTGGTTCTGCAAGAACTGAAGGATGGGATCCATCCATGTGGGGCTGTGATCGATGGCGCAGATGAGTGGTGCCCGTGTGCTGGGCTGATCCAAGATTTCCATGTGGATATTCCGGCCGATGCCCTGCTCTATGGCCGAGGCTAATCTAGCCAGAGCATCGGCGTGACTATTCTCAGAGCGTGGCACCTGGCTTATGAGATAAGCATTGAAAGTTGTAAGCAAATGGCGGGTATGTTGGAGGTAGGCTGTCATTGAGGCGTCCTTGGCGGTGAAGTCTTGGTTCACTTGGTGAACAACGAGCTGTGAGTCGCTGAATATTTGAATTTGCCTGGCGCCCATCTCCTTGGCTAACCGAAGGCCAGCCAAAAGTGCTTCGTATTCGGCCTCATTGTTGGAGGCGTGGAATTTGAAGCGAAGGGCGTCTCCGGTTTCTGCAACACTTGCCGGAGCGGGTGGTTGGTTAAGACATGGATGGTGTGAGCTTGAAAGTATGGTCTGAGACGCCTAGCCGAAACCACCAGGGCGAATGCCAATTTCTCGATGTCCGGGTATCGAGCCTCGGCATCTTGTAATGCTTTGCTGACGTAATGCACTGGGTGCTCAGCACCCTCCTTTGTCTGGATGAGTACGGAACTAACCGTTGTAGCCGAGATGGAGAGATAAATCATGAGGGTGTCTCCGGGCTCAGGTGTGGACAATAAGGGGGCTCGGCTCATATACTCCTTGAGCTCGCTGAAAGCCTTGTCGCACTCAGCGGTCCAGGTAATGCTCCGCTTGCTACCCTTAAGGGCCTTGAAGAAAGGGGCACAGCGGTCAGTGGCCTTGGAAATGAATCTGGTCAGTGCTGCGACACGCCCAGTAAGGCTCTGGATGTCCTTAATTGTCTTGGGTATCGCCATGTCCAATATGGCCTTGATCTTCTCGGGATTGGCTTCAATACCTCTTTGGCTGATCATGAAGCCAAGGAATTTGCCTGAAGCCACCCCAAATGCACATTTGGTGGGGTTGAGCCTCATCCTATACCGCTTCAGAATGGTGAACATGGCGGAGAGGTTGAGGATGTGCTGGTCAGTAGTGCGACTCTTGACTAGCATATCATCAACATATACCTCCATGGTGTTGCCAATCAATGGAGCGAAGATGTGGTTCACCAGACGCTGATACGTGGCCCCGGCATTCTTGAGGCCGAAGGGCATGACCTTGTAGCAATAGAGGCCACGGTCCGTGATGAAGGATGTATGGGCTTGGTCCTCAGGGTGCATAAAGATCTGGTTGTAGCCCGAGTAGGCATCCATGAAACTGAGGAGAGCGTGGCCAGCTGTGGCGTCAACGAGCTGGTCGATGCGGGGTAGGGGGAAGCTATCCTTCGGGCAGGCCCGATTGAGGTTGGTGTAGTCGACACACATGCGCCAGCCTTTGGTGCCCTTTCGAACCATCACCACATTGGCCAGCCAGGTGGGATAATCCACCTCTTTGATAAATCCAATGGTGCTCAACTTATCCACCTCTGCCCTCATGGCCTCATATCGCTCTGGGTCATAAGCCCGACGCTTCTGCCGAACGAGTCGGATGGCAGGATTAATGCTTAGCCGATGGGAGATGATGTCTGGTGAGATGCCAGGCATGTCATTGTATGACCAAGCCAAGACCTCAGAGTTAAGACGGAGGAAAGCGATAAGATCAGAGCGAAGTTCCTGTGAGAGGGAGGTGCCGATCCTGACCTGGCGGTCCGGGATGTCTTCATCGAGAGTAATCAGTTCAAGGTCCTCCACAGGCTCGGCCTGTTGGGTGACAGATTCCTCCCTAGGGTCTTCTGGGCGCTCGGTACCAGCTCGAGGTGGGGCTGGAACCTGGGTTAATGCAAGGGCCTCACCCCTCTGCTGGCGATTAGTGGACTTCACTGCTGAAGCATAGCAACTTCGGGCACCAAGTTGGTCGCCACGCACCGTACCTGTGCCATAGGGCGTGGGGAATTTTAGTAGTAGCATATGTGTGGAAATGAATACCTTCATTTGGGTCATGGCCGAGCGTCCAAGGATGACATTGTAGGCTGTTGGGCAGTCAATAATGAGGAAGGGAGTGGTGATTGTCCTCCGCTGGGGTGCTGCTCCAATAGAGATGGGGAGATGAATGCTTCCAATGGGCTGGACCACCTCACCAGAGAAGCTCACCAGGGGTGTAATGCTCCGGTCGAGTAACTGAGACGGGACCTGGAGCTCGTTGAAGGCCTCAGCAAACATTACACTGACCGAGCTGCCGGTGTCCACCAAGATACGCCCAACATCAAAGTTGGAAATGTCGGCACGGATAATGATTGGGTCATCATGGGGGAGAATGACACCACGCTCCTCCTCCTCGCTGAAGGTAATGGGAGCCCAGCCTGATTTATGTGTTTTTGGCAAGCGTCCCTGCTCAGCGCTGAAGACCTGGTGCACATAGGTGGAGCGGACATAATGCTTGATGGAGTTGTTAGATGTTCCAGCCAGGGTAGGACCACCACTGATAGTTGAGATCATGTTGATCTGCCGTTGGTGAGGGTTAGGTGGGGGTGGGAGATTGTGCACGTATTTGTCCAGCTTCCCTTCGCGAATAAGTCCCTCAATGATGTTGCGCAAGGCAACACAAGATTCAGTATCGTGGCCACCGAATTGATGAAAGCGACAGAAGACCCCGGTGTTAGGCATAGGCTTGCTGCCTGGTCTCCGAGGGGGAGGCTTGGGTATGATAGGTGCCTCGTTCACCAGGAGATTCTCGTAGGTAGTGTTCAGGGTGGTGAACACCTCGAACCTTGGCTTGGGTGAGAAGGGGAGTGGAGCTCGATCATCCCGATCACCTGTCCCGTGTGGGTTACCTCTGCTGGATTGGTGGTGGTTGCCGTGTCTGCCCCGCTTGTTATTGTTGAAGGTATACTGGTAGCTATCCTTCCTTTTGGGGTGCTGGGCGTCCTGGGTGCTTGGGGCGAGAGTAGAATGTTGTGGTGCTGAAGCAGGGAGAGGTTTAGCAAAAGGATTACGCGCTTGGGTGGCCGGGCCACGCTTGGAGTTGAAGTACTCAGCTTTGGCATGAACTGCCGCCTGCTTCATTAGCTCAGCATATGTGTTCCAAGGGTTGCTCGGAAGTTGGATTCTCGGAGGCCACTCTTGAAAGCACCGAAGGCGGCACGATCATCAGTGTCTGGGCAGCGGGAGTATTCGTGGCTGAACCTGGCTGCATACTCTCGAAGGGGCTCGTCCTCACCCTGCCTAAGCATGTACAGGTCGTCTGCGGAGTAGAGGCGGTCAGTCTGAATCATGAAATGGTCCAGGAAAGCCTGCTTCAGACTGTCGAATGTGTTGATGGTGCAAGGGTTCAACCTGTAGAACCAATTCAGGGCCGCGCCGCTGAGGGTGGAAGGGAAGAGGAGGCACATGCCTTCGTCAGTTAAGCCCTTGCACCCTAAGGCAGATTGGAAAGAATGTATATGGGTAAGAGGATCCTCCGTGCCAGTGTAGAAGGCGATGCGGAGGGGCTGGATTTCCTTCTCTTGGTGGTAATTAAGGATGCGCTCCGTAAAGGGCCCAGGCCGTGGCTTCGCCCAAAGGGGTTGATGGGCGCGCTGCTGCTCGCTCTCCAGGCGTCGAACCTTCTCAAAGAGAAGCCTCATGGCCGGGTCAGCATGAGGGAGAGTCTCGTGTGCTGGAGGCCTGGTGTGTGGGTGGCCATGTGCTGGATAAAGTTCTTCGAACGCCTCGGTGTGATAAGACTTGTAGTCTTCTAAGTAATCCTGCCCCCAGTTCTCCGAGTCCCCTAGTCCTTCCCCAGGGGGTAGCTGGGTAGGCTTCTCTGGGGGGCCTAGGTGCGTCACCTTTGGGTCTTGGAGATCAACGGAAATATGAATGGGTTTCCCCTGACGGTCCAAGATACGATCCCTGCAATCCTTGTAAACCTTTGTTGGTTCATGAGGCCGGTCCCTTGGTGGGGAGATGCGGAGTTGCCGTGCCTTGGTTGTCTCCGGATGGAGGGGGCCTTTACCCTTGCTGGTCCTAGGCTGGATTGGGGGACTATGGTGGGAGTGCTCTGGCTGGTGTGGCTGGGTATGCTCATGTTCCCGGGCAAGACTGTGTTGGGAGCCCTGGGCTTGGTTCTTTTCCCAGTTACGCTTTAGGTGCGGGGTGCGGTAGTCATGCTCCAGCTCAACGTTCTTGGAAAAAAGGTGGTCACACTTCTCAGACATCTTGATGACACTGGCGCGGAGGAGTTCCACCTCGGCCTGGAGATTGACCTCCGCCGAAGGTTTCCTCTGGGAGGTACCCTCCGGAGGGGGATAGTGCTGGGCATTGTGGCTATCCTCAGTAGGCATAGCTGAGTGTGGAGTGGAGAAGAGGCGACGGGCCCGGATAGGTGAAGGAGCCAGCTGGGCTGGTAGAGAAAAATGGGATTCAAGTATCGTTTCCCACAGACGGCGCCAAACTGTTGATGCTCAAAATGGCTAGGCCAAGATTGAGTCCAACTTAGTGATGATTGTGTGATGGATGATGGATGAAGGTGAGGACCTTAGGCATGTATGTAAAGACTTGGGCAAGCGATAAATGTAAAGAAGACAAGATATACGTGGTTCACCCTTAATGAATGGGCTACGTCCACGGAGAAGTATATTCTCATTATAACAGCGTATCAATACATTTATACATGGAGAGAGGAGTCCCTATTTAAGTTGAGAGAAGTCTCTATTTATAGGGAGGTGAAAGTGGGAGGTTTGTGTAGATTTCCGATGTGGGACTTTGCGCACGTCGTTGTGGAAGAGTGTCTTCCTTCGGCGTGAGAGAACAGTAGTCGTTTTGAAGCCAGATATGCTCGGTTGATTATGGTGTAAACATATCTCTTGCTAATTTATTGTTTCATGTTTGATAATCCAGGAAAGAAGATGTTAGAATAACGCTATGGGGAGACACTGCACGAGCATTTGATTTCCCAGCTTTGGAAGAGTTGGCACCACCAATAATCGCCGTTTTCACAAGTCTTAAAGTCAAAAAATTCCTAGGTATTCAGCTTAATTTTCCTTTCTTACCATTTTTCAAACTTCATCTCAAATAAAAAAAATCTGATTTATAGTTTACAAATGTGTAGGAAAAACCATTCTGAACAGTAGCGTGTCAACAATGATTTTCATCGATCCGGATATACAAGAATTAGATACATACAAAATGACATATGATTTTTTATCCTCTTTATGCTAACATACATCTTTCTTCCTCCTTTATCCGAAACTAATCACCTCATTTTTATATAAAAAAAACAACAACAAAAACGAACACAGCTTTGGTGCTTTTGTAGATGCTATTAAAATGGTCCCTCCTTCTTCGATTCAACCGATCAAGCCTAAGGAATTAGAAACTGCTAAAAAGCTCTCTGTACAAGAGTTGAATGTTCTTGATCCGGATTTATGCAAGGTAAAAAGCCAATTTCCTCCCTTTATCTCCTTATTATTCTTAATTTAACATACTACATTATAAATTATTTAAACTAGAATTTATTTCGATTTTCTCTTATTGTTGTATGTTTTATAATTATTATCATTTTATTAACAAGTCTGTTTAAACATGTTCTAGGATGCTTTCATTTTATGTAGAGCAGCCATTACGCGTTTTGATACGCGTAGTGGATGGTGGTATAAGGCATGCCCATCCTGCTTCAAACAGCTTAGATCCATTGCCCACAGTGATGAACTTCTGTGTCCTAAACACAACAATCAAATTCCTCTCCCTTGGTAATACAAATATTAGCAATTAGTTTCATCTTATTTTTTCATAAACTTCAAACACAAATATCTTAGATTATTAAAACATTACATGAATTTTACATACAGGTTTAAAGTTGGTTTGGTTCTTGAGGATTCAACTGATGAAACAAATGCTATGATCATTGGAAAAGCAGCAGAGCAATTGTTTGGAATTTCTTGCAATGAATTGGTCATTCAACAAGGTTATACTGACCAGCAAGAGTTTCCACATGCAATTCTACAGACAAGAGGCCAATTTAAAAATTTTCAACTTCGGTTTGGGAGCATAAAAACTGATTCAAACAGAAATGATTTGCTTATTCAAGCTGTGTTTGATGAGAAGGTACAAATTCTTGAATCAGGATCAGAAGCCAACTTTGTTGAACATCAGGAAAAAAATATTGTTGCCCAAATGCTTCCGCCCACTCCCCCACTTCTTTCAAAGCAAACACCGCCTGTATCTCTCGCTGTCTCATCCAATCCTTCTTCAGTGGAGCCCATTTCAGATTCGAAAAAGAAACGTAAACTTGCAGTGAAGAGAGCTCTTCTCACCTCTTTAACAAGTAAAAAACTGAAAAGGTTAGAGTTTACATAACAATTAACTCATTTGTATTGATATTTTTATATAAACATTTACTAATACTTTTCTTTTCACTATGTTTTACATCTTTCTAAGTGATGTTGAAGCTGAAAACAAATCTGAGAAAACTGTTGCTGTGCAAACCAAAGAGGAAAATGTGTCAGCTTCTGACAATTTACCAATTATCGGTTTGAAGAAGAAAACAGTCCAAGGCAGTTCCGAAACCACCTCTCCTACTCCCACATCAGAGTTTGTGCTCTTTCCTTTTCAATTCATTCATCTCACTGATACACACATTACACACAAAGTATTTCATTGTTATTTCTTATGTTTACTTATTAAACTTAATTCTATCATAATAATTAATACTTGCCGATTTTTGACTTTATGCCAACAGAGCTAAAACCTCTAAAAAGGAGAAAAAACGGCATTAGTCAGCCAAACAACAAATGCAGCAACAACAAAAGCCCTGTACCAAAAGCATCAAAGAAGAAAAATCCATGTCCACTACTCATTAAAATATAGATAAACGCATGTACAAGTTTTTTTGAACAATATGCAACTTAAGGCTGCTCATATTTTGATGTTTTAATAGCTGCTTGATATATTAAAATATGCACAATATTTTAACATAACAAGCAGCATATTAAACATGATGTTAGTTTATGTTTTGCAACATAAGCTTGCCAAACTCATGATGGCACTGTTTACATCTCAATGTATATATAAATAGTCCAAACTCATGATAGCACTGTTTGCATCTCAATGTATATATAAATAGCCTAAACTCATGATAGCACTGTTTGCATCCACTAAACTTTTTAATAGATTAATGACTTGCTAATGGATTTCTGAACATACTGTTGAATCCTTTCATTCTTTGCCCAAATTGATTCTATAATGATTTTGCTGCTATGATAGGTTGTTAATTTGTTGTTGTAATGATAAGTTTAGATGATTACAATATTTGAGCATGTTAGTGAATCCTTTTAAGTATTTTGGTAATTAGGTACTTGACAACTCCCAACGTGGGGAGAGAGTGACAATGTGTAATTGATTGAAGGGAAAAAGATGATCTCTTTCTCTGTGTGTACTACCATTATTTCATATTGTACAATAGCTATTTGATGAATGAGTATATATATCTCTGTAAGTCATCTAACAGAGTTTGATCTATATTTTCTGCTCATATAATGCACTTCTATATAGTTGTGCTATTGTCGGTGTGTGTCCATTTTGCTTTATTAGGCTATAGATGTAATTAAGAAATGACAGTTTAATTCTTGAATGTTTTTTTCCCTTCCCAACTATTGATCTGTTGGTCAAACTTTGACTCTGATTTTTTGCTTTGGGTTTTGATGATGGCTGATATTTTGTTTTCTTCTATCTCTATTTGTTTTTGTTGTCCCAATTTGACACTCTGCTAGAAGTGCAACCTGTGACCAGAAAACCATTGTAACAATCGACAAATTATTAAATTCCCCTTTTGATTTTTCTAATATTATGAAACTATTTCCATCCTTTTTGAAGGATAAATGATTTTGTAATGATATTTGCTTATACTTTCGGAAGAGAGACTTTTGTCGACTGGAATCTCTTAATTCCCAAATTTTGCCAAACCTTTAGTAAAACTTAATGATTGCAGTTAATTATATCCCTTATTTAATTTGTTGTTGTGCATTTTCAGTTTTCCCAAAATTTGATCAATATTTTAACATGACAAGCAACATATAGAACATGTTATTAGTCTTTATTTCGTAACTTAAACCCGCAACATCGTGCGGGCACCTTTGCTAGTTATAGTGAAAATGCTAGTTATAGCGTATTGACATTTTTGTGACGTTTTGGTATTAAACTTCTCAGGAGGTCATTAAGGCAATATTAGGTAAAGGAGACCCTCTCAAGAATTTCTTCTTCTTCAATGCTATGGATGGAAAGGGCAAATAGTCAAATTTGGAATGATATTGTAAATTTGGAGTCTGTATGAGGAGTTTTTTTTTTTTTTTTTTTTTAAGTTTATTTTCTTAACGGGTGAAACGGGCCGTGTCGTGTAATTCGCGAATTGTAACGGGTCGTGTTTGTGTTTGATATTTTCCACCCGTTTTCTTATCGTGTTGTGTCATGTCAACCCGTTAAGAAAAACGGGTTGACACGAATACGACACGAACACTGATAACACGACACGAATGCCAGGTCTACCCTCAAACTCTCAAAACGTTACTATTTACACAACCTATCACATGTTTCACTCACACTCAATTTGCCTATACGTCATGAATACCACTTGTAAAACAATTTGTTAGAAAGTGTAGGGGCTTTTCGTTCCAGCAGCCTGACGAATGGGCCTGGGCTGCTGTAAGAAGACAACGAGAGAAAATCCCCAAATGCCTGAGTTCTAAAACAAGTTCCTAAGAGAGTTTTTAGAAAATCTAGTGAGATTTTGAAAGAACACTCTCAGGGTCATTTCACTAACACCCACATAAGCATGATGATTTCATTAATGACTTAGCTTGAGGGGGCATGTGGCATGGGAGCTAAGCTTTCATGAGTTTAGCAATTTGAGAGAGAGAAAATAGCATGAATTCCTTATGGAGGAGAGATTAGCATGATTCATATCCTAAGGGAGGAGAAGGAAGGAGAACAAAGAGGGGTTTGGGTGGCTTGAGTAATTTCTAGATTTCTTAACAAAGCTTGGTCAAGCTCTGGATCGTTGGGTTGTGGATGATCTTTGGGTAGCAGAAAGTCTCCTTTTATAGGCATTAGAAGCTCTGATTTCGTTTGGTTTTCTCCCTTCTTTTTCCTGGGCAGCTCCTACTTAAGCCTATTTTGATGAATTTCTTCATCCTAGAGGCATGGGTAAGGAACCCTTTGTGGTTCCAATGGCTTGACGCAGCTGGGCTTTCCCATAGAGGGGAAAGCCACCTGCTTTTCCTATGTTCTTTTCAAGGCAAAGCTCACAGAGGAAAGAGGAGAGATGAAGCCCTGTTACCCGATGGATATTTCTCTCATCCCCATGGATTTCCCCTGGTCCTTCCATGGTTCCTTGTTTGACCTTTGTTTGGAGCTTTAACGGGAATAGGATTTTGACGCTACATTTTTATAAGTTGCTGGGCTTGGGTTTGTACACGTGGTATTGGGTTCTTGTTGCTTCTATCGTTTGACAGGCTTTCGTCAAGCTGCTGGAAAGGTTTTCCTTTTAGCTCTATTGCTGTGGACTGGGCTAGATATTTTGGTGGGCTATTTGGTATTTTTTCCTAGAGCATGGGGCAATTTTTCTCTTCTCTCTTATGCTAGCCCATGTGTTTGGGCTCAAGAAATGGGCCTGAGTTTTTGGGCTCCCAAGTAGCCCGAAACTTCCATTTCTTGGCTCACCAATGGGCCCCATGAAAGCTTGTTACCATCCATACCACAACCCACTCGAGCAAGCCCCGGTTAATTTTGTGGCTTGGGCCCACTTAAGCTCGTGGCGTAGCTTGGTGCATGGTATCTATGCTTGCGTTTGGGATTTTTATTATACCGTGATAGGTTTTAATCAGGCCAAGTAGCCCCGAATAAGCACGTGAGCGTAATTTAGTAATTTTGGCATGTTCTCGGCTTCCTTTGCACGTGCTTGTTTTGGCATGATTCATGGCTCGTAGCGGTGTTTATAAATTCTCCTTTTTTCGATCGAGCCTATTTTATACCCGATCACCTATATTGGGCCAAGGGTTAACTTGGGTTTAGGCCCTTGGATTTTTGGGCCTCGACATTAGCCCCCTTGATTATTGGGGCCATGAATAGCTTTGAGATGGGCCAAATAATCAAAACCCGGCCCAAACAGCAAAAATCAAATCCCAGCTGCTGACGTGACCTTCTCGTTTCCCGCGTGTGTGCTGCCATGATTATTCCAGCGGTCTCTTGCATTCCCCAGCTATGCTTCCATCAGTCTTGTCTTATTATTTTTTTATTTTTTTTCTTTCCGTTCTAATCTCCTTCTTCTGTGTGTAAAACTAAAACTGGTTGCCCCTTTTCAATTTTCGTTGGTCCCTCCTCACACACAGGCTTGGAGAGCGAGAGATCGCAGGGAGATTTCACTCACAGCGGTTGGTCGGTTTCGCTCAGAGGAACCACTCGTGACCTCTGAGAAAAGCCACGGTTTTCCTTTAAAAACCCCTCAGATTTCGTCCATCTGCTCCTCAATCCATCCGAAATCGAACTTGGCGAAGTCACCTTGCGAAGAGTGAAGCGTCTTCATCGGTGAAATTGCAAAGCAGTGCTTCTTGCTTTCGACTCCGACAAGCTGCTGGAAAGACCCCATCGCGCGCAGTGGTAATCATCGTCTCCTTGTCTCTTCCCCTGTTTGCCTTATCTGGTCACTTTGGGTACATGCATCCATGTATCTGCGAATGCATACATACATACATACATGCGGAGACACCCTTCATACTCTGAGAATTTGTCAGGAACAGTGCAATTTTCTCGGTTTGGGTTTCACCCAATTTTCAAGCCCTGATCTGGAATTTTGGGTATAGGCTACTGATTTATGGATTTCGAGCGTGTTTGAGGCAATATCTTGCCCTGATTAGCGATAATGCATCTAGGTGGTGTCGAAGCATGATGGGGTAGCAAGAATAGTCACTGCGTGCGATTTATCCCTATGGCTCGTTCTCCCCCTTTTTTTTTCTTCTTTTTCTTAGCACCAGGCGATTTCTTTTTCTCTCACGGAGAGATTCGCACGATCATATTGAACTGGTCCCCCCCCCCCCCCCCCCCCCCTTTTTTTTCTTGATATGGCCCTAGCGTGATATTATGCTTGCGTTCAAGATTCGTGCAAGTGCTGGAACTTATGTATTTTGTTCCTTCTTGCCCTTTCGCAGGTGTTCGTGACTTAGTGAATTCACCATGGCGTCCATTGATCTTCCACCCATTATGTTGGACCACCTCTACTCCACAGATGATAACCTCAAGACGGGAGGGCCGCTCTTGTTGCTTGAAAATGCCCGTGAGAATCCTGTCGTTGGTGACGAACCATCCTCTGAGACTGCTCCTGTAGTTGACCCTGTTTCCATATCCAGATGCTGCATTGAGAAAGGCCTTTTTCCAGCTGTCCCTCTATTCTTCCAATATCCTTGCGGCATCAGCAAGGGTTGGTCAGAATGGGTCGATCGCGAGCTGCGGGATCCATCCACATGCACCATTAAGCGCAGAGCACAGGTCCTTGACGCCATCTTCCTTTCCAAGCTGTGGGACATTCATATCGAAGCGAAGATGCTTCGTCACGTGGTCCGGAGGTGGAGTGCATCCACTCATACATTTGTGTGCTCTTGGGGGGAGTTTACCTCGACCCTTGAAGATGTGGCAAACATCTCTCGTCTTCCCATATGTGGTGACCGTAGTCCTTTTGGCATTGCCCTTACCCCAGAGGAAACGGATAATCTTGCAGTCTTGCGAAGAGGCGCTCCTACCTCTCCCAGCACTTCGCTTCGATTTAGCAACTGGGTACAGTACTTCGGGGATGCAAACAGACAAGGTCCCAGTCGGTTGGCTGCGTTTATAGCTCTATGGCTCGGGCGGTTTGTGTTCTGTGATTTCTCTCAAGACTGCCTGCACGAGCATGTCTTTCCTTTGGCTCTAGCCATAGCCCGAGGCGACACCATTCCCCTAGCCCCCATGTTCCTGGGACATCTGTACCATTTGCTTGATCGGACACAGCTTCTGGAAAAGAGTGCATCCGGAACCATGGGTGAGGAGACCCTTCTGAATTCTGGTTTCTTGCAGATGTTTTTATGGGAGCGTCTCAAAGGGTTGGATGTGTATTCACTCCCCCATTCATGCCGGATAACCTCCCATTAGTTTGCAGGTGGTTCAAGAGAATGCAGAGGAAAGGCCAGGATTTCTTAAAGCTGCTGGACAATGTTGAAAATTTTGTCTTCCGTCCTTACGGCACCTCAGCAGAGACCTTTACTTTCGTACCCTTCTATGCTGATGTTAATGACACGGTTGAGGTTCCAGCAGCTGTATCACAAAGTGGCCAGTTTCGGAAGTATGCTTTATTGAATGCTGCTCCCATCCCCTTACCTACTCTTGGGGATAATCACGCAGAGGTTTCCGTGACCTACTCTCCACACCGAGTCAGACGGCAGTTTGGGTTTGATCAAGGAGTTCCCGGTAGTCCCAACCATGGTGACCCCTTTGCGCTGCACAGGATCTTCTGGAGCAATGACCACATACCAGCCAGCTGTAGGCCCATCCTTTTAGCGAGCAAGAAAAGGGCTGGTGGCTTCTCCCGGGGCTACCAAGCTTACTGGAACCGCTGCCTCACCTCCTTCCGTGAGTTCAAGTCTTCTCCGGGGGACAGATTACCTCCTACTACAGCTCGTCTTGCAGGTTTGGTTTCAGAAGAGAAAGCCATCCCTCTTAGCCAAAAACGCAACTTGCCCTTTATTTCCAAGAGTGGTGATATTGTTGGAGAATTTCCTAAGACGAAGCCAAAGCCGGGAGTACAGAGTCCTGGCGGTTCCGGAAAAAGTGCAACTCCAATGTCAGGTAAAAGGAAGCGAGAGGAGGAGAAAAAAGTGAGTGAGAAGCAGACTGCCAGTAAACCCAAAAGGTTCATTCCAAAGGTAGCCCCAAGTGGCCCTCTCGAACCAAAGAAGCAACCCCTCCGAAACATCCACAGCCTTTAGAGCCTGCTGCATCCGGGAGCCGGGGTCGTGCTGGCAAGGCGCTGGAAACTACCCCTCTTCGCAGTAAGTGTTCTCCACCTTCAGCATTTCTCGTGCCTTCTTTCCCTTGCTATGCGTGTATGATAAATGGGTATACACTTATATATATTATTAATTTTTTTTTTTATAGAGAAAATGGGTACAACCCCAAAGAGAAAGAGGAGTGACACACCCCCGGTATCTCCTCAGATGTCCTCGAAACGTCGCAGCATGCGCATTTTACATGCAACATTTACTGGAACACGCACCAGGGGTGCTGAAGCTGCCGGAAACCCAACTGTGGTAACAGTTGATGATGATAGTGACGATGGTGACACTACCGAGTCCGAGGCTAGTGTTCCAGAGCAAGAGAACGTTGAAGATGCTAACGACATGCATGAAGATTCTGACAGGGACTACAATGAGGATTGTAACGAGGATGCATTTGCTTATTCCGGCGACCCTCCAGGAGGACAAGGTGGTTCAGATGCTTTCTTCGAGTCCGCTGGTAGCAGTTCAAGCCATTTTAGCGCTGAGCCGGTAACCGATGCATTTCAAGTTCCATTCTCCTTTTCTTCCATACATCATAATCTGCTCACTCAACCCGTGCCTATCTTTCAGGTTATTGCTGAGAGCTCAAGCCTTGTTGTAGCGATAGCTATCGCTGATCCTGCCCGGAATCTCCCTGAGGTATCCGTACCAATAATATTCTCTTCTACCTTCTTCTTCGATTCTTCTGCCAATGCCCATCACCCATCAATTTTCTTATACTGACTCTGTGCATGTATGCTTTCCCCTTTTTTCCACAGGCTGAGCATGCCGCTCCGAATTTGGAAATTGTGCCTGTAGTGCCTTCCCCTTTCGACATATTCGATACACTGGTTGAGGCAACCCTTGCAGGATCCTCTCCAACTATGACACCCATGGATTCTCGGGATGAAACACCTACGCTTCATGTCACGAGCCCTTTACCACCTATCCTCGAGCATTTTCTCCAAAGGGACCTTGATCCTGCCGTTTCACCAGCCCTTCCAGCAGCCCTCCAAGGCAATACCTTTGTCGTCCACACAACCCTGCCAGTTTCGTCTCACGTTCAACCACTTCTTCGAGCGTCAGGGCCTAGTCTCCCAGTACCTCTTCCAGCAGTTCATTGTGACAACGCGAGCGCCGCTGAAAACGCCCAGGCCATCATTACCGTTGCCGGGAATGCTGCTGTCAAACACCCTCGCAACATGTCTTGGCTGGAGTGGGAGGAATCATTCACTGCATTCATGGCTTTCTTTGACAGCGGTGCTCAGGTCCTTCGATCTGCAGACGAACTTTTGCCGCTCTGTCATCGGTTTAATGGTTACGCACCCTTCCGGGGAGTTCTTGTTTACCCCGAGACAGTCGCAGCTTTGGAGAAATTTCTGGACATGACTGGTATTACTTCTTCCTTCTCGCGCTGTACTGCTTTCCGGACCCTTGGCTTGGTGCTCCATGGGATAGATACTACGCAGCTGCTGGACATTACTAATCACAGGCTCCTTTGCTGGCAGGATGCAATTTGTGAGGCTATGACTTTGGGCTTTCGAGCAGAGTCTCTTTTGGACCTGGTGAAGGATTTGGCGCGTGCTGCATTTGGGGCACGGGCTGTTCATAACATAAAGTCCAATCCCAGCCCTGATGCAATAAGGGCGGCGGCTGAGGCTTTGGTTTTCAAGCAGCATGAGCTGGAAAACCAGCACAGGGAATTGCGTGGCCTCCTTTCTGCCCAAGGCATCTCTTCCGACAGCGCTGACTGCGTGATGGAGGCGGTGACAAGATCTTCTCACGAGGCCTCCCCATTCTTTTCTAGCCACCACTGATGACATTTTAAGGTTCGTGACTTCTCGTCCTTCCATCCTATATATGCTCAATATTGCTCTGATTTCTCCTGACATTTTTTTTTGTTCTGTTTTGCAGGTTGCGTTTTGCTTGGTGTAGGTCGCATTTTGCTTGGCGTAGGTCGTATTTTGCTTGACGTAGGATTAGCTTGACACATTCTGAAGCTTCGTTTGAGATTGAAGCACACATTACTTCTTAGCTTGTATAGCTTGATTTGACTTATGTTGTAATACTTGTACTGTGGCAGCTTGGCATCGTAGCGCTTGTTGTGTTCTAGTTGCTGGAACCTATGCCCCTCTTTTTTCAGAAACACATTGTAACTTTTGCTTAATATATATAAAATGCCTGGTTGGGCATCCTTTTGAAATATGGTTGTTTGCCAAAATTTTGTTAGGATAACCCTTTGATATTCTGCCTATTTTCTTTGAAGATTTTCGGACCTTATGAGCATGCTAGCTTAGTTTTGCGAATATTTAGCTCGGCTTGTTCCTTTTTGCTTTGCCAAAGCATGGAAGCTGCCACAGGCCTAGGATCCCATTCGAATGGCTTTGCTTGGCATGTCTTTTGCTAAGTAATATTTTCTCTTGAAATATCCGTCATATATAACTGTAAATATATATATTTGAAAATGAATTCAAGGTACGAAAAGGGCAAACTTTCAGAGACAATTTTTTTTCAAAATACTCCTTCATTTCATTTCAAACCGTATGCTATCATGATGATACAAAAGCTTTTCAACATAGAAGCGGGCATACATAAGGAGACAATATATATGAAAATAAGATATTATGCCTACTTAGCAGTAGTAGGGCTTAAGCCATTTTCCATTGATGGGATCCGTTAGCATGCCTTCCTTGACAGAGATCAAGCGATAATAACCACTGCTGTGTACCTCCTTGACTGCGAATGGACCCTCCCATTGCAGGGCAAACTTGGAAGGTCCCGACACTTGCCTTCTCACATGTTCAACGACTTTTAGAACGAGATCTCCTTGCTTGAAGGCTTGAAGCTTAACGGTCCTATTATATGCTTGAGCAACAGTCTTGTGGTAGAGTGCCATTCTTCTTTCTGCTTCCATTCTTCTCTCATCAGATGCCTCGAGATCTAGCAAACGCCAATCTGAGCATGTCTTCGCATCCCATTCAAGATCATTGACGGCTGCTACCCTGGCTGTCGGGATGGTGATCTCCACAGGTGAAATAGCCTCAGACCCGTACACAAGTGAGTAAGGTGAAAAACCTGTAGCGCTTCTTGGTGAGGTGCGGTAAGCCCATAGAGCATCCGGCAGGTGAACACTCCAGCTTCCTTGATACTCATATACCATCTTGCTTAGAATTCTTAATATCGTCTTATTAGTAGCCTCTGCTTGACCATTTCCCTGCGAGTAATAAGGCGTAGAGCGACGATGCTTGATACCGTACCCACTAAGAGTCGAACTCACTTGCTTGTTAACAAAAGGCGTGCCATTGTCGGTGACCATCTTGTATGGGATTCCGAACCTGCACACAATGTACTCCCGAATGAAATTCGAGACAGCAGCTCCTGTGGCCTTCCGTAGGGGAATTGCCTCGACCCATTTTGTGAAGTACTCGGTGGCGGTGAGGATCCATATGTAGCCGTCGGAAGGGGGATGGATTGTCCCGATTAAATCAAGCCCCCAAGTATGGAAAGGCCAGGGAGTGCGCATGTCTTGCAGCAAGGTGGGAGGTTTGTGACTCAAATTAGTATGGATTTGGCATGTGTGGCATTTCTTAACAAAGTCATGTGCATCCATCTTCATGGTAGGCCAATAATACCCAATGCTTAGTAGCTGCCGGTGAAGTTTTTTCATTCCTTGGTGCTCTCCGCACTCTCCAGCATGTATTTCTTGCATGGCTTGGCGTGCCTCCGATTCTCCCAAGCATTTTAAGGGTTCACCGTTAAACCCCTTCCGATAGAGAGTTGACCCATTAACAAAATACCTCTTTATGGTCTTCTTGAGCTTGTAGGCGAGCTTGGAGTTGGTTGGCAGAGTTCCTCCAACGAAGAATGCCAAGTATGGAGCCCTCCAATCTTCCGCAAATGAAATAGTGAACGATTCCTCTGTGGAGAGTACCGTAGAGCACGTGGGACAATTCGATTGTAGTTCAGCTGCTTGCTTCTTCATCTCTGGCCAGTAATAACCTTTGCGTTGCAAGCGCCGGTACAGGCTGATTATTGGTTCCAAGCTGCAAGTGGCATCGTGTACTTCTTGCAACCTCCCTCTTGCTTCCGCCACCCCAACACAACGGGTCAGAACATCTCCCAGAAGACGTCTGTAGAGTTCCCCAAACATAATCACATAGTCTTTCAAATCTTTAATGCTACTCTCTTCACCTAATTTTTTCTTCAGTGGCTTTCTCCAATCGTCCTCTTCCAGCAGGTCTTCCTGGGCCATTGCTTCGATCACTGGGGTGCTTCTCTTTATCACGGTGATGTTGGGCTGCTCTTGCACAAATGAAAGCTTTGATCCCAACGTGGCCAAAGCATCAGCGTACCTATTGGTGACTCCTGGAATGTGTTCCATCACAATTTTCTTGAAGGAATTAATGAGCCTTTCAGCAGCTGTCCGATATGGTGCCAAGGTTGCCTCCTTCACAACGAAGCTTCCTTGCAATTGACTTAGTACTAGATTCGAATCGCCGATGATCTTCATCTTTTCTGCGCCCATTTCTCTTGTTGTGGACAACCCCATAATAAAAGCTTCATACTCCGCCACATTATTCGTGCATGGAAAGTCTAGCTTGAATGAAAGAGCCGTAGCTTGCCCATTGGGATTAATGAGCACAACACCCGCCCCTCCACCTTTTGATGTAGAAGACCCATCAAAGTAGAGGGTCCATGGCTCCTCTTCGGTAATAGTAGCAACCATTTCCGGCAGTTCTCCCAGGACTTCCTTGGAAAGAGCTAATCCCTCTACCTCGGGGAATAAAGCTAGCATGTCAATCACGGCTTGTCCCTTGATGGCCTTAGGAGTTGCGCATGTGATATCAAACTCGGAAAGTTGTAATAACCAACGTGCAAGGCGACCAGACAACACTGGCCTTATGAGCAGATACCTTACGGGGTCAGACTTTACTATGAACTGTAACTTGTGAGCAAGGAAGTAGTGTCGCAAGCGCTGCGCAGCATAGACAAGGGCAAGGCATAAGAGTTCCGTCTTTGGTACCTTGCTTCAACTCCTCTCAGTTGTCAGCTTACATAATAAATAGGGCTTTCTTCCCCGTCATGGCCATCCTGAGCGAGCAAGGCTCCAACCGCAGCATTCGTTGCAGCCAAGTAAAGTTTGAGTGGAAGTCCCGGTATAGGTGCCTTCATTGTGGGCAGCTTGGTGATCAGTTGCTGTACTTGTTGGTAAGCTTCTTGGCATTCCTGACTCCATATATATGGCTTTCCCTTTTTGAGCAGAGGAGTGAAAACACTCATCATAGCAGCAAGGCCTGGAATAAAACGCCGAATGTATGACAATCTTCCCATAAAACTTTTCAACTCCTTTGGGTTTTTAGGTGGTGCAAGAGAGCATATAGCTTTGGTTTTCTCAGAATCTACATCTATGCCGCGCTGGTGCACCTGAAAGCCTAGGAACTTGCCGGATGAGACTCCAAATGCGCATTTCTTTGGGTTCATTTTTAACCCGTAAAGTCGGCACCTTTCCAGCACCCGCCTCAAAACTCCCTGATGACTTCCTCTGGTTCTGGATTTTACCACAAGGTCATCAACGTAGTCTTCCACCTCTTTTCCCATCATATCATGAAACACTGCTGTCATGGCCTGTTGGTAGGTGGCACCGGCGTCCTTGAGGCCGAATGGCATGACCGTATAGTAGAAATTTCCATAGGGTGTTCGAAAGGCTGTCTTCTCGGCATCCTTGGGAGACATCTTGATTTGATTATAGCCGCTAAATCCATCCATGAAGGATAGCATGCCTTGACCCGAGGTTGAATCGATCAAAATATCCATGTTGGGCAGCGGAAACTCATCCTTTGGGCAGGCTCGATTAAGATCACGATAGTCTGTGCATATTCTGATTACCCCAGTTTTCTTCTTTATGGGTACAATATTTGCTAGCCAGGTCGGGTGTTTGATTGGCTTTATGAATCCAGCAGCTAGCAGCTTTTCAATTTCCACCTTGATTTGCTTCTCAACTTCAGGGTGAAAATTCCTTCTTGGTTGTACAACAGGTCTTGTACCAAGCTCAATATTCAGCGAGTGGCCATGGTGTGTCGTAGCTTGACGGTTTCGAGTATTTGCACCAGTAAGCTTTATCCATGTTTCCACAAGGCTCCCAAATAGCCTCAGGTGGCTTCGGATCATTCCTCCATGAGTGGCACAATTCGTCATCATCGATCAAATCATCCGAACATGTAATAACAGCAGCTGTTTCTTTCCCCCTTCATTTCGGCAAAGGGTCCTCATCGATAGTCTGCTTCCTAGAGGGAAGCTCAAGAACTCCCTCGTGTATTTTGCCATGTAAGATCCTCCTCAAGCTTTGACAAGCGATGGTCGGATGTCCTACGAACTGGTGGTAGCGACAATATCTGGGATCATTCTTTTCTTCTCTGGTAGGAACCTTGTAAGGCCTGAGAGGTTTGATGGCACCATCCGCAATCATCGTGTCGAGAATGGCATGAAACTCTTCGTCTTTGCAAGGCAATGGTGGGTACGTCTCCCTGTCTTTCCTTTTACGTGAGCTGTAGTCATTAGCTGACTTATCATCCGTGGCTAACACCTGATGTGACTCCTTCTTCTCACTCCTCCAACCCTTTTGCCCAGTTGGTTTGACAGACATGCTCATTTTCCTTACTGCTTCCAGCAGCCGGGAAAATTGGTTGATGCTAATATTTTCCAAGTATACTCTATAGTCCGCTACAATGTTGCTGATGCAGATCTCATCATGTAGTTCGTAGTTTTTAATGCTCCTTTGAGGATTTTGAGCATTTATAGTAGAAAAGCTTAGAAGGACGCCTTTGTTAACACTCCCGCTCTGCCCGATTGATTAATTGTCCATTTTGCAGCTAAGTTAAGTATAGCAATTATAAGGCATATGTGGGTTAGGTCAGTTTCCCAGCACACTGAGCCCACCCCTTACACCTAAGTTTGAATCCCTCTACCTCTAGCAATTATAAGTATCAAAATTGTAGCTTGATTAGTCAATCATAGGGAAATATAGAGTAGAGACAGCACTTCCATAAACTTTTTCATTCAAGAGAAGTGATAGTTAAACAAGGAATCTTATAGTATACGATCTACTTAATTAGTGCACACTGTTTTTTATATTCTTTTTTGTCAAATGATGCCAAAGATGTGTTAGCTACGTAGGAATCTTAGTACTCATAGCCTAGGATATATAAAGTCTGTGACTTATGGAGCCCTACGTAATAAGGTCATCTCCAGCCATGGGCTATATCCTAAATATAGCTTTAAATTAATGCAAAACCCATCTTCAGCCATGGGCTAAATAAAATTTTGGCCAAATTTGGAGGGTCACATTTGGCCCTTTAGCCCTCCAATCGGGCCAAATGTAGCCAAGCTTTGGCCTAGGCCAAATTCATAGTGGACCCCACCATGTGCTTTTCAATAATCAAATATTAAAGCACTCCTCCACTTGCCTTATTTAAAGCATTCTCAAAATAATAAAATATGAAGGATCCTAAAATATAGCCATGCATGGCTAGAGATGGAAAAATTTAGCCCTACACTATTCTTTAAAAAATTAATATTTTAGAGGGCTAAATTTTTAGCTATAGACTACATTTAGCCCTATGGCTGGAGATGGCCTAAGTTGCACTATTTGAGAACTAAAGTCACCTCTCAATAATTAGGGTGTTTAAATTTGTGCACTTGGCTAATCATATTATATTTTTCTTTGGATCATACACCTGTAACCGTTTCAAGTTGTTGGTTTGCAAGTTAGATAACTACCGAACTTTTTAAAAGTCTCGGCATTTGGCTATAAATATATGGGAGTCTTCTAGCAGAATTGGTACCAAGAGGTAGGCTCGGGCTCAGTTTGAGTTGGTTCGGTTTTGTCCTCAACTTGAATACTGAACCGAAGACTTCAGCTTAGCTATTTTTGAAACCATACATCGAACCATAACCAGTGAAACCGACCATTCCGGTTAACCGGAGTTTGTTTTTTAATTTGGTTCGGTTTCAGGTTTAGGCCAAAGAGAGAGAGCGAGAAGAAAGCTGGGAAAAAAATCGATAGAGGGAGAGATTGAGACAGGGGAGAAAGGAAGAAGAAGAAGGAAAAAAATAGAAAAAGAAGAAGACAGACTGCAGGAGGAAGAAGGAGAAGAAGGAAGAGGAGAGAGAGCGATGGAAAACAAGAGAAAGAAGAGAGAGCATGGAAAAAAAAATAGAAAAAAGAGAGATATATGGGAGAAGAGGAAAAAATTGCAGAGACTGAGGAAGGAGGAAGAAAAGAAAGAGAGAGGGAGAGAAAAAGGAAAAAGAAATAAAAATGAGAGATGGAGAGATAGAGAGATGGACAGTGACGGAAAGAGTAAGAAGAAGATGGGAAAACAATAAAAAATGAAGGGGTTGGGAAATGTGAGATATGGAGAGAAGAAAAAGAATAAAAAAATACAAAAGAAAGAAAAACAACATTGGTTTCGGCGCAGATGCAGCAGTGCATGCACCATGTCATGTCCACTTGCATGCTCTGACATTTTTTTTATAATATTTATTATTCTGAGTATGTAATTATATACCATATTTATGGAAAGATTAGACATGAAGGTTGTTGGATCCAGTGGAAAGCAAGAACGATTCTTACATGGAGGTGTGGGGTTCGAACCCCTTTGTTGTAAAATAGTTTTGTGATATTTAGCTTGCCAACAGTAACTGTCCAGTTTGGGTAAATCGGTTCATTTAAAATCTCAAACTCTAAACTAGATCGAATTGATCGGTTCGATCTGGTTTGAACTCGATATTAAATAATTAATAAATAAATAACTGGACCACACCAACCCGATCGGTTTGATTCGGCTGGCTGATTTTTCGAGTTGGCAGTTTAATTGCCCAACCCTACCAAGAGGGAGAGAAGTATTATTTTTTTTTTGATGAAATGGGAGGGATAAAACCCAAAAACAACTAAGGAGCAGAGGAAAATCTGGCGAGAGCGCGAGACCCCTAAGAGGTCATCTACTAAAGCATCAATAGCCCACACAGGAGCATTATCAAAATAACAAATGCCTAGATCCAAGTTGTAGCTCCACTTAGCAAGGCAGTCAGCAAGGCAATTCTTTTCCCTGTAAATATGATGTAACTGGTAGTTCTCAAATTGCCTTAAAAGAGTGCAGCAATCCTGCAACAAACTAGCAAGTGGATGGAACCGAGAGACATCGGTTTGTTGGATGAGATGTACACCAAGAGCTGAATCCATTTCAATGATGAGCCTGTTGATGCCTTTATCCAAAGCCATTTTAAGGCCAAAAAATAGGCCCCATAGTTCAGCTTCAAGTATTTGGCCCTTACCCAAGTTTATTGCAAACCCCTTGATCCATTCTCCAGCACAGCCACGAAGAATACCACCAGCACCAATATTCCCAGAGGTAAGTTTGCAAGAACCATCCACATTTAGTTTAACCACTCCAATACTAGGAAATTCCCAAGCCAAGGAAATCAGTAGTTGTTCCCTAACTAGATTGCCACCACACGAAACCTTGCTCCATTCAGAGATAGCAGATAAGATGATTTGCCTGGTGTTTGAAGGAGCAGCCTCACCAACATTAAAGATAGCTTGGTTTCTCCATTTCCACAAATACCAGCAAATAAATACAAACACAGAGCACCAAGCAAAACTCCCAGACCATCTAGCCTTGGAGAGAATATTGGTCTTTAGCCAAGGTTGGAAGTCAGGATAAAAGAAGTTATTTCGTTGGTGGGGGGGCAAGAAATATCGCCAAATCTGTTTGGCTTTAGGACAATCTCTAAGGATGTGGAGAGCAGTTTCATAGGGCCAATCACATAAAAAGCAAGAAGGGTCATTAGCTAGGTTCCTTCTTACTCTCTGATCATTTGACAGAAACTTATCTTGGTAGGCAAGCCATAAGAATGCTTTTAACTTGGGGGGAGGTTCAGCTGCCATAAAACCTTCCAGAATGAGTCACTCCAAGAAGAGTCTCCAAAGAGAAGTTGATAAGCAGATTAACAGTGAAAACCCCATTGCTTGTGTGATTCCAAATTTGTGAGTCCTGTAGAGTCCCAATAAAACCAACAGGAACATTAAGAATTTTTTCCACTATCTCAAAAGGAACAGCAGCTTTCAACCTCTCAATAACCCACCATCCATGTTTAAAGAAGCTTGAAACAACGCAGTCCAAATCCAGCACATCGCCAATTCCCTCATACTCCGTCAATGGTGTGTCAGACAACCACTTGTCTGTCCAAAATTTCACTTTATCCCCCATCCCAATTCTCCAAGTCATCCCCCTTCTTAAGCAGTTTTGAACCATGCAGAATTCCCTTCCAGGTGGCAGAACAACACATGTTTAGTACTCAGAGAATTGTCCAAGATAGAGCAGCCTTGCAGGTACTTTCCTCATAAATTTTGGCCCACAAGCCCTTGTCTTGAGCATGTAGTCTCCAACCAATTTTACCTAGCATAGCTTGGTTCATTAATGTTGTTTTCTTCAGACCCAATCCACCTTTGCTTGGGTTTACAAACCAAATCCCATTGGCATAAGTGAACCTTGCTCTGCCTAGCA
The DNA here is from genome assembly GCA_020226455.1 of Prunus salicina. NCBI lineage: Eukaryota > Viridiplantae > Streptophyta > Magnoliopsida > Rosales > Rosaceae > Prunus > Prunus salicina. The sequence continues at coordinate 13,568,246 of CM035347.1, read as the reverse complement.
CTACCTCCCCAAAAGAAGTTGCGATTAACACGATCAAGATCCTCACAGGTGCTCATAGGTAATTTAGTTGTTTGCATTGCATAGATAGGTATAGAAGATGTAACTGCTTGAATAAGATTATCCGTCCTGCCATAGATAAACACTTACTTTTCCAAGTGGCCAATCTATTATGAACCTTTTCCACAATGCTATTATAAGTAGCTTTGTTCGCTCGGTGATGCAAGAGAGGCATACCAAGGTATTTTCCCAGATTGTCAGTCAAGGGCGAGCCACATATAGCACTTATTTCCTTGGCCAGCTGCTTACAATGTTAGGAGAACAAAAGACAACAGATTTAGAAAAATTGACAGTCTGACCTGAAGCCTTGCAAAACAAGTCCAAACAACTTTTCATGATCCGTGCATGCTTCAGACTAGCCTCTGAAAATAGAATTAGGTCGTCTGCAAAGAAGAGGTGAGAGACAAAGGGTCCAGATTGGGAAGATCGAACAGGCTTCCAATTCTTTTTGTAAACAGAATCCGCGATCATGTGGGACAGTTTCTCAATGCATAAAACGAAGAGATAGGGGGAGAGGGGGTCTCCCTGTCTGATACCACTTTTAGGGATGAAAGGGTCAGTTAATTCACCATTGACACAAACTTGGTATTGAACTGTTGTAATGCAACTCATGACTAGTTGGATAAATGGCCTTGGAAGATTCAACTCCATAAGCACCTGTTCAATAAACTCCCAACTCAGTCTGTCGTAGGCTTTAGATAGATCAATCTTCCACGCAACAAAGCCTTTCTTGCCTTTAGACTTCCTGAATTTATGCATAAGTTCTTGAGCAATGAGAATGTTATCAGTAATGTGTCTACCGGAACAAAGCTCACTTGGTTAGGGCTAATCAAACTAGGAATATAGGCCTAAGACGAGCAACCAGGATCTTTGAAATTACTTTGTAGAGGGTGCAACATAGACTTATAGGCCGAAATTGGGACATTGAAGTAGGATTGTCCACTTTAGGCACACAAAGTAATCAAGGTGGAATTAAGACCTTCAGGGATCCTACACTCCTTGAAGCCTTTGTCAACCAACTTGAAAATTCATTAGCGCAAGTGTTCCAATGCTTCTGGTAAAAACAAGCTGGAAATCCATCTCTTCCTGGAGCTTTAATCCCCCCAATGCTAAAAAGGCTTGCCTTAATTTCTTCCATATCAACAGTATTTACCAAGGAAGCCAGCTCTCCAGGTCGATACATGGAAAAGATTTGGAGTTGCAAACCTGCTGATTGGCACATGAGCAGGAGAAAATAAATCAGTAAAATAGTTCATAGCCAAATATTTAATACCATCAGCCTCTTCCACCCACACTCCAGCATCATTCTTGAGTCTATCAATTTTATTCTTTCTCCTTCTAATAATGGTAGACATGTGGAAGAATTTGGTGTTGCGGTCACCCTCTTGAAGCCACTTAACTCTAGATTTTTGGCGCCAAAAGATAGCTTCCTGGTCCAAGATACCATTGAACTCTTCAATAAGCACAGTTTCCAGCTTGTTAAGAGAATCATTAGGCCCTTGGCATAAGGCCTTTTGAATCCCTGCCAAACGAGCTAAGATTCTGGCTTTTTTTTTGTTTGATATGACCAAAGACAGAGCGGTTCCAATGTTTGAGAGGTTCCACTAAGGCACAAGATTTCTCCAAAGCTGAACCAGGGGAGAGTTCCCAAATTGGAACAATAAACTCTTGGAACTTCTGATGTTTCAACCACATTGCCTCGAATCTGAATGGCCGTCTAATGGGAGAATGGGCAAACTGAGACTGAAGACAGATTTTGATAGGAGTGTGATCAGACTTCGTTCTTGGTAAATGTATAACATGAGCATCAGGAAAGAGACCTCTCCATTGAGTATTGCATATAGATCTATCCAGCCTTTCAAAGATCCTTTTATTAGTCCAAGTAAATTTAGGTCCAGAGAAACCCAAATCGCACATCGCATGCTGATCAAACCAAGTTTTGAAACCTTTCAGCCGATTGATAGGATTACCTCCTAATTTATCACCGCTGCTCAACATATCATTAAAGTCTCCAGCTAACAGCCACGGTAGGTTATGACAGCCAGCAACAAAGGAGAGGTACTCCCAGAGTTTTGTCCTTTTAATCCCACAGGGTTTAGCATAAATGGCTGTAAAGATCCAAGGAGTTTTGTTTGGCCAAGAGATACAGGCAGAGATAGCCTGATCATGTGTACCAAGGATCTCCACTTTAACTCTGCTGTCGTCCCACATCAGCCACAAGCCCCCAGAAAAACCAATAGGATCAACAATTTCAAACCTCGGAAACCCAAGAGAATTAACCATAGAAATAGCTTTCAATCCACTGATGCGAGGCTCACAAATAAACAAAACCTCCATGTGGTGGCTACTAATCAAATCCAGCATAGTAGTTCTAAACTTGGTGCATGCTGCACCTCTAGCATTCCAACATAAAATCGACATAAGAAATTGGGGGAATGGAAAGAACCAGCAGGGCCAAGCCCTTAGATTTCAGGAATTATACCTCCAGAATCAATGGAGGTGCTGTCATTTGGGGCCTCATTGGGAGGGTCTGTATGGCCTTCAACAAGGTCCATGTTGTCTGCTGGGATCAGGCCACCTTTGTCAGAGGGAGCCGAGGAGTTTGCAACAGCAATGGTGTCAAAAATCTCCTTAAGATTAGTATTCTCCCCCCTTATATTAGGGGGTTGGTGCCCAAAATGATAAACACCCGTTGCTTTGTAAGCATTTTGGCCATTAACCCAATGTGCCAGTTGCTCATTAAGGGAAATTGGCTTAGGATTGCTCTTCCCAACAGCCACCAAGTTTCCTTTGTGGGCGACAACTGCAGGGATCGAGTTACTTGGTCTGCTTGTCTTACTAAGAACACTTTGGACTTTGAGCTTTTCCTTGCTAGACTTATTGGAGATATCATTCAACACAGGGCGAGCACCAGAGTTGCTAGCTTTAGATTTAGTCCAGATTTTTTTCCCCATCTCCCCACCTTCTTTAGATGTGCCAATGTGTTTGGGTCCAACAAGATTAGTCTTGCCAGTGCCAAGCACTCCATTTCTATCAAAGTCTTCATTCACTTTTCCTAACGCGTCAAACCGAGAACCCATGCTGGAACCTCCAGCTCCCCTGTTTCCTCCATCTTTAACCCCACTCTTAGGTTTTCTCCTATTTTGAACAATCATCCAAGGCCCTCTCAAGTTCTCAACATCACCTTCTTTTTCCATCACAATATCGTCTTGTAACGATTCCTTAGCTTCTAATCCCGAGCCCTCACCAACCTTCTCAGCAGCCGTATTCTTGCTCAATTCACAACTTTCTTTTTTATGACCATAGAGGCCACACGTATAACATATTTCAGGAAGCCCTTCATACTCAATGTTATACCAAACCTGGTTGATTTGGACAAAAGCTTCCAGAGGCTTGGTTAAGTCTAATTCCACACACAGCCGAGCAAATTTACCTCTATTTTGAGAAGTTGTGAGCGTATCAATCTTCAATAGCTTTCCCAGCAGGTTCCCAATTCTTTTTAAAGCCCATACATCAAAGCACTCCAGTTGGAGGGCCGACACACGAATCCATGCCGCCATTCTGGTGATCTGTGCAGAAGCTGGGCAGAACCCAGGTCTCCATTCTTGCATTATCAGATATTGTCCTGCAATAATCCATGGCCCTCCCGTTAGGACGAAGTTGAGATCCTCCTCAAGTTCAAATTTGGCCACATAATAATCATTTATTAAATCCACTAGTTTCCATCCACCCTTCAAGCTCCACTTCTGCTGCAATCGAGACTGAAGGTAATTGTAAGTGTGGGAACGACCCAGAAGCTTGATGATCAAAGCATTCTGCCAAGGTTTACATAATCGCGACATAGCACGCTCAGAAAATTGTATGCTCGGGCCTTTCTCCCCTTTGGAGACCACCACGTCATCATCATCATTCAGGTCGTCATAAGCATCAGCTAATCGATTAACATCAATTCCGACATTTTCCACCAAGTTGACCTTATTCATAAGCTTATCTCTAAAACTTTCCGTCGCATGAGAAGAGATTGGAGCATGGGTATGCTCAGGGACAGTCCTCAGAGGTGAGTCAGATTCAGAGTCCATCCCCTTCTCCGCATCGCCATCATCAGTAACTCTACTTCTTTTGCTAAGACGATTGTTGTTTCGCAAGTCCCCTGGGGATCCCTCCTCCATGGAGAAGAGGTCACCTCACAGATCCGCAACGGCAGACCAAACCCAGATCTGGGATGGTCACTAACCACTAGACGACAAAAGCCAGAGAGCTTTTTTTCCCGTACAGTGAAATGCTATCATGAATAATCCATTTTTCCAGCAGGTTTTGTCTCCATGGGAATTGGTATGTTTCTCTCTGGAGAGAAGTATTATTTGAGAACACAAAAATGAAGGTAGAGCAAGTCCTACACATGAATGGAGGAGTTGGGAAAACAAGCTATGCAAACAATTCCCTACTTCAAGTTAGTCTCTCTCTCTCTCTCTATATATATGTATATCCACCACTTAAAAAAAACATGGTTTTCTAAAATTATTTTGATAGTTATAAGTTATAACCAAAATTATGCACCAAAAAAGATCTGGTAGAGAGGAGGAATTATGCAATATTCATGCTTCCTTCAACCTCGTTTATTTTTTTCTTCAGAGAGCAGTGATTTCAATGGTGAAGCCCATAGTTGGTGCAAGCATAGAGGAGCTGTGTTGCACTCTCTTCCCAGAGTGTTTGAAAGTAGCGGACTTGGGATGCTCTTCAGGACCCAACACCCTTTTGGTGGTATCAGATATCATAGACAGCATCCACACAACTTACCAAAAACTCAACCGCCCACCTCCATCACTCCAAGCCTTCTTGAATGATCTTCCTGGAAACGATTTCAACACGGTGTTCAGGTCATTGCCAGGCTTCTATAAGAAACTTGATGAAGAACATGAGAAGAAGTTTGGGTCATGTTTTATTGCAGGAATGCCTGGTTCTTTCTATGGCAGGCTCTTCCCCAACAATTCTCTGCACTTTGTTCACTCTTCTTATGCTCTCCACTGGATCTCTGAGGTTTATTTTTATTTTTATTTTTTGTTTCCTTCCTGTCTTTTTTCCTTTTTTAATCAATCCTTGTGTCCTTATTATACTGTTTACTGCTTAATCAATCCCTGGATCTCTGAGGTAAGAGAATAATATTTAAATCGTGTCTGATAATTTATAATGCAACAACGTGTGTGTATACGTAGGTTCCAAAAGGCTTGGTGACCGAAGAAGAAGAGGTGCTTAATAAGGGGAACATATATATAGCAAAGACAAGCCCTCCAGCTGTGTTTAAGCAATACTTGGAGCAATTCAAAAGGGACTTCACAGTCTTTTTGAGGTCACGTGCGGAAGAGCTTGTCCCAGGAGGCAGTATGGTACTCACAATCACTGGCAGCATAAAGAGTCATGATCCCCTCTGCCCTTGGGAATTTGTAGGACTGAAACTCAATGACATGGTTTTAGAGGTAATTAAATATTAGATTCTAGCAAGTAGGGCTGCAATATATTTCCTTTTTAGCTATTTTGAAATGTATATTTTGATGAATTATCAGGGTTTGATTGGTGAGGAAAAATTGGACGCATTCAATATGCCATTCTATACACCTACAACGAAGGAGATAGAAGAGGTGATCCAGGCTGAAGGATCGTTTACTTTGCAAAACCTTGAAGTTTTCAAAAATGATTGGGACTCTTATATAAAGCAAGCTAATAGTGGCCTTGATAAGAAGACAAGGGCTGCAATATTTGCCACTGACATAAGGGCTGTGGCAGAGCCGATTCTGGCGAGCCACTTCGGAGACGAAGTGATGGACGATTTGTTTCATAGGTTTGAAGAAGATGTTCTTGATCACATGGAAATGGAGAACTGCCAGTACATTAACCTGGTTATCTCGTTGACAAAGAAGCGTTGATGAGATGAATATGCAAGAAATGGGGCAACAAGATTTGTTTTCTATTTGCTTTGTTTATCTTTGTACTTTTCAGGTCTTGGACTTCAGTTATTGTTAAGAATAAATTTGTTTACATTTGGTCATCTTTGTGTGATAGAAGTTTGAGGTTCCACCCTAAAATCAAATGGCAATGGGGGGGAGTAGCTAAACTTCTTATAAGCCCTTGCTAGATTTCTTAATTTTCTAATGTGGAACATTTTTCACCTTCACATTCTCACATTGTGCCATTCATACTTCGATTTAAAACGCACTAAAGGAAAATGGAAGTGAAGTTCTTCTGAAAATTTTCATTTTAGTTTCTATATTTGATTCGTAAAAAACCCAAAACCCTAACTAGCTATCCAAACTCAAATTTAAGACCCTTGAAAAAGAAGTTCATGTTCAAGATTGTTAATTAATTTTTTTGTTGTTGATTAGAATCACACCCATTAGAGTAATTTAAATGTAGCATAAGAAGTTCATTTCAACTAAGTTTTTCTCCACTTGCAGTAGTTAACAAATCAAGTCCAATGCCACAATTCCAACTAATAAGTTCATTTCAACCAAGTTTTTGTGGTCAGAAGCAGAGCCACCTTTGACCACACCAAAAAAAAAAAAAAAAAAAAACAGAGCCACAACCGTTGTTTTGCAGCAAACCTTCATTATGTCCCATGAAACTGTAGATTAAATCACAATGCAAGTCGAAGTGTGCTAACTTATTTCCTGGACTATAATTTGGGCACACTGACCAAACTTCAACCCCCATTTTTTTTTTTTGGTCAAGGGCACTTTCATTCCAACCGAAATAGAAGTACAACAGAGAGCAAGGCTACCAACAGCCATAAACATAAAACAGCAAGGCTACCAACAGCTAGAGAAAAAAAGGGAGGCTATCAACAGCCACAGCAGAAAAAAAGATGAATCAAGCTATAGCAAAACTATAACAATTTTGTTATAGGCCCAAAACTATGACACCTCCCAATAGGGAGTGTGTCAGCCTCTAACAGCCAGAACTCACATCGTAGGTGGACATGCGAGCCCAACAGCTTGCAACACAAAGACCAGAGAGGATGGGAGGCTGGATTCCCAGACCTCATCACACGTCCTCCTTCTTGCTCGACGAGCTGCAGCATCTGCTGCTTTGTTTGCTCCACAGTGAACCCAGTTCCAAGAGAACTTACTGAAACCACTTTAACTTCTTTGAATTGCTGCTAGAAAGGGGAAAATAGTCCATCTACCCTTCTGAATTTGGCCTTTGACACACTGGACCAATTCCTTGGAATCAGATTCAAAACTCACATGTGATATCCCCATTTGAGCAGCCAAATGCACTCCACTCAAAGCTGCGTGAGCCTCCCCCTTAATAGCCGACGACGACGCCAGTCTGGTACCACATCTACCTCCCAAAAGCACAGCATTCCAATTACGAACCACCACACCCAATCATGCCCGCTTCGAACCTCCCTCCCAAGAAGCATCAACATTTACTTTACAATAAGCATGGGGAGGAGCAAACCACCTTGCCTCTACCGCCCCAGCCACATCACCATTATCATTCATATTTACAACACACTCATTTTGCACTTGCATAAACTTGCTAATCATAGACTCGGCTGCACTCAAAGTCTTCCGCGAACACACCTGAACGCCCTCAAAGACAACAGCGCATCGACTTTTCCAAATGCTGCAACAAGTATAGACAATTTGCGCCATGAACCGGGTTCGATCGTGAGCAGAATTTTGAGGTAGCAGCAAAGTCCTGTTCAGCCACTCTCCTATTGTTGTAATGTTTTGTCTATTAATCTTATAACATAAGGACCTCCAAACCAAACTCCTTGAACCCAGTTGCATAAGAGAAAGATACGCTTCTCAGTTTCAGGAAACTCTCCACACAAAGGCCAGAGAGGAGAGGGACCAAGGAAATTTTTATTAAGAGCATGACGAGTCGATAAGCAACCCTTGCTGATTCTTCACAAGAAATTTTTTATTTTTGGCACCAACTTCAAATTCCATATTGACTTCCACACAGTCTTATCCATTACCCAAGATCCAGAAGGTCTACCGGTTTGAGAACTAAAAGTAGCATAGATGAGTAAATTATCCCCAGATTTTACAGTAAATCTTCCATCACGATTGAAAGGCCACACCATTCTGTCAGCTTCATTCCCATCTCCTAAAGGCATAGCTTTAATCAAACGAGCATCCATGACATCAACTTGTCTATCAATAGCATTCTCGTTCCAGACACAGGTGGTTGGGTTTATACTTGTTTCAACCTTTTCATCCACATTTGCCTCCACACCAGGCTTTGGCATTAAAAGGTGATCAAGGGAGCAGGGAATCCACTTGTCAGTTCACAATTTAATCCGACTTCCATCTAATACATGCCACCAAGCCCCGCTTAGGATGACGCCCCTACCTACATAAACTATTTCCTTCATTGTTTTCCACAATTGATATTACCTGTTTTTGTTGTGAGGTTTGTGAACTCACAAAAAGTCATTGTACTTCTTTTCCATCCACTGCCGCTAAAAGTTCATTTCCTTTTATGATTATTCATTCCGATGTTTGGGGTCCCTCTCAAGTTACTACATTAGGTAGAGCACGTTGGTTTGTTATATTTATTGATGAATAAAATATTAAAGTATTATTCCCAAAAACCTCTGAATTTCAACTCTAACTTCTTCTAACCTCCATGGCATTTCTTGCTGACATAAGGTTCAGAGAGGAATCCCATGAACCTGGATCTAGTAAGCCACCATGTGTGTTGGAGCCTCCTCAATTGCCAGAGAAGCAGAAGCCCATAACAGACTGTTAAAATTAATGCACAACTGTGTCTTGAATAATATAGAATAATCTAGAAAAATTGAGAGAAGTTGACAAGTTAAAGTCACTAGAAACATCCTACTAATTATATAATGTATTATAACTAGAGAAATCTAGAATTAGAAGACAACTTGTGGTTGAAAAAGACTTTGGAAAAAGTCGATTACTGTGCAACCGACTTGGCCAAAGCAAAGTTGCCGACTTAGTTTCTCTATAAATAAGCCTATAGCGTCTCAAAGTAATAAAGCCAAAAAAAACTACAGCTATCCAACTCTAGCCATCAGCCAACTCAAGTATTAAAGCCTTATACCTTTCCTATTTCAATCAATAGAATAAAACTACTTTGTTACTCTTTCAAAAGTTTTCATTTCCAAGTTAAGCTATTGTCCTAAACACTACTAACCATTCTCTAAACCTCTTCTCCCTTAAACTAAAACAGACCAAGGGCCTTCTTCAATGATCTTGTCAGCCATATCCTCATCCTGAGCCAGAATGGTGAAGACATTGCCCTTCATATACGTGATTTTTGCCTCACCAAAGCTTTCCCATGCTTTCGCTAGGATATTTTTTATGGCACCCCTGTTTGGTACCTTGTCAGCTATGATTGCCCCAATCAACTTTGGACCACTTTCCAGGCTTGAAAGGCCCAAAGATTCTTCAAGCTTGATCACCAACTCCTCAGTCTTGGCGTTGTCCATGTTGTCCTCCATTAATGTCTTCCTTTTAGGTTATTGGCCTGAATAAATGCCACTGACACTGAGCATGTTGCCAATAGTCATAAAGTCTGGACAATCTTTCTCCAGAGTCATAAAGTCTAGGTGAACTTCATGCATCTTTGGTGGTTGGTAGCCTTGAATGTGGTGTAGCAGTTTTATATTTCTGATTTGGTTTCTCACACATAGGTGAGGGAGCTCTCATTCTAGATAGAGAGATTCAAACTTGATTAGTCTTCCGTGTGCTTGAGAAAAGAGTTTTGAATTTGATGCAGCAGTTCCCTTCAAACCCCATATGCACTGCCATTTCTGAACCCCCAAAAATGGTAACAATAACCAAATGGCTACATGGTTTTCGATTTGGGTGAATTTTTATAAGGATGATCTTTGGGTATGGAATTCAAACATGAACAGTTCGAATTATGAGATTAAATTGTATAGTGGGACAAAACAAGTGGTAAGAGACATTAACTATCAATACCATAACTATACTATAATGATCACTTCAGATAAATGCAAAAAGGTGATTTGTACCACTTTTTTAACAACATTAATGTAGAATATAATAAATTTTATGTCAACGGGCTCTAGTTCAGTGAAAAAGAGTATTAAGTTACGTACAGTGGTCTCAGATTCGAACCATATGACACCTTGGTAATGATTGTGTGCTCAGTAGAGTTGGTTTGTAAGGCTCCTAATCTTGCTGCAGGTGCGGTTCTTATGCTCTGCGTACTAGACTACACTAGTCTTCATGGAAGATAATTGTTTTCATTTTCTTTTATAATTGTTTTCATTTCTTCCGTGAAGAGAATTTTGAGTGAATTTTTTTTATGGAGTAGGTAGGAGACGGGATAATGGAGCTCTAGTCAACAGAATACTTGTCACATGGTGAACATTAAGAAGAAACTTCCTTGAAGCTTCAAGCCAGCAGTTGGTGTGAAAACCATCTTATTAATTAATTAATTCTCTTACACCATTTCAAACTTCCTAGTCAACAAGTCAATCTGCCTGTTGATTCCAGAAAAAGGACACCGTCTTCTACTCCAAGACCCTGCATTGGTCTTTATCTTGCAGCACAGAAATCTTCACCATCTTCAACCTCAGAATTTCCAACACATTCATAACCAAAACCCACTTAAATAATTCCTCAACAAAACTTTGAAAATTCCCATCAAACTCAATCACCATGATGTTCTCTAAGAACATGGAAATGCCTTCAGCCAAAACGGTGATCTCCACCGCAGCCTCAGTCGCCGCCGCAGCCATGTTAATCCGGTCCACGGCACGTGACTGGGTGCCCAGTGAGCTCCGACATTATGTTTCACTGAAACTCAGAAGCCTCCTCAGCTCTCTCTCTTCTCAGCTCACCCTTGTCATTGAAGAGTTCGAAGGTCTCAACCACAACCACCTTTTCAAGGCTGCCCAACTGTATTTGAGACCCATAATCTCCCCCAACACAAAAAGATTCAGAGTCACAATGCCAACCAAAGAAAACAAGATCTCTGTTTTCATGCTAAGAAATGAAGAGATCGTCGACTTTTTCAATGGAGTCAAACTCAAGTGGAAGTTGGTTTCCAAAGAAATCCCATCCAAGTACATAGACAATCCGGACAGTAGAGGTCGATTCGGGGGATCTACGCTGAAATCCGAGCTCCAGTACTGGGAATTGAGCTTCAACAAGAAGCACAAGGACTTGGTCATTGGCTCTTACTTGCCATATGTATTGGAAAAGGCTAAAGAAGTTAAGGAAGAATTTAAAACCTTGAAGTTGTTCACTTTGAAGTATGATCGGAGGATGGGAGGGATGGGAGGAGACGTGTGGCAATCCGTGAATTTGGATCACCCGTCCACGTTCGAGACATTGGCAATGGAAGGAGAGACCCAGAAGATGATCATGGAGGATCTTCAGAGATTTGTGAAGAGGAAGGAGTATTATAGGAAAGTTGGGAAGGCTTGGAAAAGAGGGTACTTGTTGTTCGGGCCTCCGGGGACCGGGAAGTCGAGCTTGGTCGCTGCCATGGCTAATTACCTTAACTTTGATATCTATGACTTGGAATTGGCTGATCTCAGGAGAAACTCTGAGCTCAGGAAGTTGCTGATTGCCACCGCGAACCGGTCGATTCTTGTGGTGGAGGACATTGATTGCTCTGTTGAAATTCAAAATAGGCTTTCAGCAGCCAGGGCTACAAATCCTCGTGGTTTTTCTGCTCAAAGAACTGAGGTAATTCATTGGTCTCACAAAAAAATAGTATTTTGGTATTGCATTTGCTAGAGAAAAAAAAATTGCAACTTGCCAACTTTGAGAGGTTTGCAACAATTAAGCTCGAGGTCGAGGCCTTGAGCAAAATTGTGGTTGTTTTTTGTTGCATTTGATCCGAAAATAATTAAACTTGATCAAGATCATATGTTTTCTATATTTTCTTTTAGGTGACTCTGTCAGGATTGCTCAACTTCATAGATGGACTGTGGTCAAGCTGTGGGGATGAGCGGATCATAGTGTTCACCACCAATCACAAAGACCGGCTTGACCCGGCCTTGCTGCGGCCGGGTCGAATGGATGTGCACATCCACATGTCGTTTTGCAGCCCATGTGGGTTCAAAACGTTGGCCTCCAATTACCTTGGAATTACAGAGCACACACTTTTCTTTGACATAGAGCAGTTGATAGCCACCCTGAAAGTGACCCCTGCAGAAGTAGGAGAGCAGTTGCTGAAGAATGAGGATCCTGAATGCGCGCTGAGAGACCTAATTGGGTTCCTAGAGAGAAAGAAGAGTGCAACTGAGGAAGCTGCAAGTAAAGCAGAAGATGGAGAACCAAAAACTGTTGAGTAGGGATCACAGCAACTGTGGCTATAAGGAAAAAGGCAAGGATTATAGACCAGGGTAACTGTAACCGGGCAAGAATAAATTAGCCGTCCGGAGAAATTTAAATGAGAATAGTATTTTGGATGATTATTTTGGAGTGCCAATAACAGTTCTTTGTTATATAGAGTTAGAATTGGACTACGAAAAATGCGAATCAGCGAAAAGGTTTTTTCTTCTGGCGACAAACAAAATTGTCATCCCTCTCATTTTGTTTGTCGCCATGTTCAAAATTTGAAACTACTCAATTCGCAGTTTCAAATTTTGGTAACATAAAAACTATTGGTAACAAAATTGTCATCCCTCTCATCACACGCCGGATACAAAATTTGAAACTGCGAACATGTTCAATTCGATTGAGGTAATTTATGTTACCAATAGTTTTTTAAGGCCTTATTGGAATGAGCCCTTGATTTGTTTTGCATAACAGGTGGCACCAAATTCAATGGATAGATTTACTAAAGAAAATTGAGTCTATTCAAGGCACATTTATTTCTGAATAAACATATAAGTGGAGAATTCTTAGTTAAGAATCCGAAGGTCTACAAAACCTATATTTGGACAATTTTTCAGTGAAGTCCAAATAGTTCGATTTTATCAACGTCAATGGCATCCAAACAAATCCTATTCCAAATACATCACGAGCTCGGACAACGGCAAGAAGCCAAAATAAAACTGATCTTTCAAAAACAAAACAAGCGAAAACTTTATGAAAAAAATCCACCAAATATACTCCACCAAAGAAGTAATATGATCCAACTCCATTTTCTTATAACAGTACACCATAGTATTTGTAGTAATTAAGAAAATAACGTGATGCGTTCGTATCAACTGCAAAGTGCCAAAGCAAGCTCAAAAAAGCTGGGAAGCAAAAAATACAAAGTATCCTAAATCACCTTGGAACCACCGTGTGTATTGTGGAACTAAAGGATTCCAAATTACTACAAACGCAAAGCTTCAACTATATCCAACCTAGCATTTATTCATCTGTATTGAAACTCTACATCACCATGAACCTGCAGATCCCGCTCCTGAAACATGATATATAAAGGTTTCAGTCTCACAGAATGTTTAATTTGAGGATTAGGTAATTAAATTTTACACTAAATGCTGGTTTAAACTTACAGAACTCTCTTTTTTTTTTTTAAGTGGAAGAGTACTTAACAAAAAGCCTGAAAGCAAAGTGGGTCCTAAAGGGGTAGCAAGTCCAAAGTCAAACAGGCCCAAAGAAACAAGAAGACCAAGAACCCCCACCAGCCAGAGAACTGATGAGGCTATAATGAGGGGTTATAATGACCCATTACACCCTCAATCAAAACAGTACACAGGCCAGTTCCCCAATCCATCCTTACTAAACCCATCCAACTAAAGCCAGATAAGGCTAAACAAAAAAGCAAAACGCCAAACACGAGTGAAAAAAAACATCATCCCAATCAGATGGGAGCAGCAGCTCGGCAAAACTCCACAAGGGCGAGGGCAGTACCGATGACTCTCAACAAAAGAGAGAACAAGCACATAAAGCGACTCTCATTTATTTCCCTGAAGCAGGACAAGCCTTTCTTAAGATTTACAGAATCATCTAATTAGCACTCTATCACTCATGTTATGAAGAGGGCTACCCTTTTCATTTCGTTCCTAATTTTTGGTTTGTTTATGAAAATAGAAGCTTTTCTTATAAAATCCTAAATCAAAAATTCTCATAGACAGATCATAAGGTAGCCAGACACACATACTCGACTCCTGCGTTTTCACACCCCCATAATGTATACCACCATATGAATTCTTTAATACGACAATAACTACACAGATAATCACGGAATCTGCTAACCAACTTGATGGGCAGAGATGCATATGTAAACTCTACAGCCCAAAGAAATCTCAACCGCATGCTATGCAAACTAATTTAAAATAGTAAAGTAACAATTTGAGGCATAAGCAGGGTTAGACTCGTCAGCAGAAACAAAAAAGAAAATGTAAAATCATGTACTTGCCTCGAAACTAACAGCAGCTTCGCCTAGAAATAAAGATAAGTCTCTGAGCTCTCTACTGAAAATTCGAGAGAGCCCTATACGGCCATTTTCATTTCTATCTTCTGATGAGGATCATAACCTATCAGTTTGAAATCAGCCGCTACAAAAGAATCTATATTCTTTTTCTCGGGATTGATCTTCAAAATCTGCATAAAAATAGAGGTAAGCAGTTGTAACTGGTCAGTGCATATAACAGGTAGAAATGAGAGAGGGAGGGGTGAAGTGAGTACGCTTTCAAAACTAAAAACAAGATCATTTATATAACATCATAAAACTTACTGGAAAAGGCTTGGGCAATTTCTCAAGCTGCTCCTGCAAAGGCCTGATGTGAGTGCGGTAAACATGTGCATCCCCTAAAACATGAATGAAATCACCTGGAACAAGATCTGCACAAGATAAAAGTCTATTAAAGACAGACTCTAAAGATGCAACATTAAGGTTCTTAAATCCATTAGATAGCCAATGACACAAAAGTCCCAGCTAAAATGATCTAATCCAATAACTGATAAAACTATCTTTAGAATGCGTACCACAAACATGAGCAATCATGCATGTCAGAAGAGCATATGATGCAATATTAAATGGCACACCCAGGCCGATGTCAGCAGAACGCTGATACATTTGACATGATAACTCTCCATTGGCTACGTAGAACTGCAAAGACAAATATAAGGATGTAGTAAAACAAAAGACATATAACAAAGAAACAAAAGATGTACCATCTCAAGACAAACCTGAGCAAACATGTGACAAGGTGGGAGTGCCATCAATTTGAGATCAGAAGGATTCCAGGCCGAGAGTATAATCCGCCGATCATCTGGATTAATTTTAATCTTGTCAATAACATCTAACAACTGATCAAATCCTTGGCCAGTGTAGTCAGCATTCATGTCAGTATACCTGTAATATGGAAGAGAAATAGGTGAATTCGAAGCTAGACTTTTTTGGATAAAGTAAAAATCTAGACGCTGAACTTAAACTGAGGTACACTAACCTAGCACCAAAGTGTCGCCACTGGAACCCATATACTGGTCCCAAGTCACCCTCTTCCTTGTCAGTTAAACCAACACTGAAGTGGATACAAAAATCACTTAGAAAAGCATGAAACCTGGAACTCGTCACACATTTGGGAAGTCTAATACTTGCCTGTCAAGGTAGTCTCTAGAAGCATTTCCATCCCATATGTGAATGTCTTTCTCCTGAAGGACCTGCCAACAAATCAAATATAAGCACTAAATAGAAGAACCTACTTCTTGTCATAAACTTCTCTTTCAGAAACAGGAAATCAATGGCATTTATGTCTTTTACAAGCCAGCAAGGTAAGTATGGTCTCATATTCATGGAAAATTAAAATATAAATATAACTCTTAAAGTAAAAATGAGAACATATTTTTAAATGTAAGAAACTTCCAAAATGGTCCTTTCAACTGCTCTTACTTCACAAAATTATACACATTTTCAAAGCAATGGCCCTACTGAAAACATCAGAACAAGTCATCACTTTTTATCAATGTACAGTGGAGAAAACAGAAACACAAATTTCAAATGCTCAACTTTGGATAAACAAATCAACCTTTCAACAAGCGCAAACTCAACTTGTTCAACTGTAGTCCCCTTGTGATGTAAAGAATATGAAACAAGGAAAGCATACATATGAGTTAAAACGATCATCGAAATTGTAATACCTTGGCATTTGTTGAACCACTTATGAACCACAGAAGTTCTTCAACAACCCCTCGCCAAAATACTTTCTATTGGACCAAATGACCACAATGTATGTCAGTTTATGTACTGAAATGGATTTATAAATAATAATAATAATAATAAATAATAAATAAATAAATAAAAATTCAAGTCTCTAACAATTGAACCTCTTGCCAAGAGAGAAAATTGGTATACCTATCAAAATTAAGAAAGATAAAAGCAACACATATGTAAAAGAACAAATCTGAGCATATGCACACCTTGGTTGTCAGAAGAGGAAAAGTTTTGCGCAGATTGAACCGCATCTGTGGAGATACGAAGAAAATTAGCAAACATCACTTATGCGCTTTTAATCAAGAGAATGCTAAATGAAACATAACAGTAATTTCTCAAAAACTTAGCTTGAGATTACCTGACAACCAAATTTTGATAAAGTACCAGTCCCTGTCCTATCATCCTTAGAAGTGCCATCTGAGAGGATTTCTCGAACCAGACTTAGATAAATGTGCTCTTCATGTTTTTCAAAAATCATCTTGGGCAGGAAAGAGAAATTCTTTACCTCACACTTAACGGAATCCGACTTACTACTACAGATCAGATCATTGTTTTGACAAAGGGATTCAACTGCAGAACTCCTTACACGAACATAAGTTGTGAAGGAATGGCGAATGCTATTTTCCACCTTGGGAAAGGATGAATACCACGGCTGAAATACAGAGGAATCAATTGCAGGGATAAAAGTGTCACATTCAATGTTTGTCTCTATTTCTGTAATGTGAATGGCATCACAGCCAGGCGCATTGAGAGCTTCCCTGGATACAGAAATGTTAATAAAAGAAATAAAGAAAAACACAGTTAGCAATATAGAAACAAACAACAAAGTCACACCTTAGTATCTGGCCACCCCCTATGATAAAGACTTTGTCAATTGACAGACAATAAGGAGAAGCAGCTAACAATTCCAAAGCAGATGCCATGCTTCCACATATCACAACATTCTCTGCAGTTGCAATATCAAAACTCCCAGAACGAGTCAGAACAACATTAAGGCGACCAGGTAGCGGTCGATGCTCAGGGGAAATGCTCTCCCATGTTTTTCTACCCATAACAACCGCATTTTTTTTTCCGGGATCTGATGTAGTCACAGTGACTTCCTTAAAGAACTTGAGATCAGAGGGCAATCTCCAAGGTAGTTTCCCATCCTTTCCAATACCCATTTCTCGGGTCGCAGCCACAACAACTTGGTAAGTCCTTTGTGGATTAGGCTGGGTGTTACCATTGCCATTGGCGCTCACCAACAACTCACCAGCCATAGTAGAACCCATAGACTGAAACAAACTCAAAGATAACAGCCTAAAACGAGGACCGCACAGCCAATTTTTGTGGAAGTGCGGTAAACCCTACAATGTAACATAAATATGTTATAAATCAACAAAGAAAACAAAGGATTAAAGCACAGATACGAGCATATAATCTATGAATGAGAAACAAAACAGCAAAAGAGATCAGTGAAAGTGCATAAGATAAGATTAATGAATACATCGTAAGTTATCATCTAATTTCAAACAACTGGGGCATGTAAAGGGAAACCCACCAAATTCAACTAACTATTTAGCTATAATTTAGTAGAAACAACAAAACACAGATATGGGTTGCTAGTAAAACAGATACCACCATTATTGCCGACCTAGACATCAATCTGTGCAAGACACTCAGTTTATAAGATTATCTTGAGTAACATACAGTATGAAGCTCAAGTCCAGTCTCAAAATCTGTGCTTTAAAAAAGACAAAATTAATAACAAGTCATGATTGATAGTAAAATTTGCATGCAATGTGAAAAATAATTCGAGCAAAATTCTAATCAGACCCAGTAAAATTTTAGTCCAAGAATTACACAAATGCAATGATTTTCAAATAGTTACAAATCCTGATGATTAGAAAATTGGGAAAAAGAAGTAAACCAGCACCAATTTACCAGAAATGAAGCATAAAGTAATAGATCCTCCCCAAAAACACAATCACAATAAAATAAATAAATAATAAGACAAGTAAAAAAAACAATTGAAAAGAGAAGGTTGAAATGGGAGAAGCAACTGACCGATCTCAAACCGAAGAGCGAAATCTTGAGTTGTGGGAGCCAAGAGTGACAGAAAGATGGAGAAAATTAGAGTGAGAATTAGGGTTTTGCGAGCGAAGCAGTGAGAGCGAAATGGAGAGAGTAAGAAAACCAAGGAGCGAAGGGCTGAAACCGCTTTCTTCGCTTTCAATCCTTTTTCTCTTCTTCTCTCCCTCCGAGAAGAGAAAAAAAATAAGAGAGGAAATATAAAAAGATGAGGGAAGAGAGAGAGAGAGAAATAAAATAAAATAAAATAATTCCAACACAGCGTTTGGCTGACATGTACACGAAGAAATCCAAAAGCACATTTGACGCGGAGTTCCGCCAGGGTCTGAGTGGTTGAGGTGGGTGTGCGTGTACTCAAATGCCCTTGCTTTTCTACATTTTTGCTCACAATGCATTGCATTGCACTAACTTTTCATTTATATATATATTTTTTGTTACCGAAAATTTAAGAAACCAAAGCCTTTGAGATTAGCCTAAGCATTGATAAAGGTCCACAAAAGGATTAGAATTACGATAGGTTAAGGGGTACGTATGATCACTTCTAATGTATGAAATAGAAGCATTTCATTCAACCAATAAGAAGGCGAGTATTAGACGGACTATAAAATCAGATAGTTTATGTTTGAATTCTTAGTAGTGCAAGAACATTTAAACATTAGTTTATCACACTATGTGCAATTAATTGCTTGTATTTCAGGTTTATTTGAAGTATTATATACATCAGATAGTGGTCAGCGATCATGATAGAGTTTTCCTTGGTACTCAAAAGAAATTTTGGCTCCTCGAAAAATTTATCTTGTTAGTTTGGCGTGTCATGTTGATAAATTCTCAAATTGACTAATTAATTATGTTAATGTATTGTGTTACATTGGAGAGAATCAAATCCTTTATTTACCGAAATCGTAACATGGTATCTCATAGTTCCTCACCATTTGGGCTAACCATAAGGACTTCATGTTAATTCTTATTTAATTGTATTGTCTAAAATTGTAACATGGTATCCCATACTTCCTCACTATTTGAACTAATGGATTCTTATTCACCAAATATCGTCCATATATGCTACTTTTCTTTTTCCTTGTGTATTATACTTTTCTTGTGTTATTCTAAGTGGTTTTTTTAGGGTTGCATTAGACACCACTTGGACATAAGCACCCTAAATAGATTGTTTGTTAATGTAGCTAGAGAGCCTCTTTGACCTTTTGTATGAAAGATTTAGTATCAAAGGTCGACTAAAACAAACATTAAAATTTTATGAGAAAAAAAATATGCATTTCTAATTATGTAGCTCAATGACCCAATTAAGTTCTAATGAGATGTGAAAAAATGTCGATTCGTTTTTTAGTAGTTTGTTTTGACAATCGTTCATGCACGCGTGAGTGACTGTCAACCGTTGATGTATGTAAAATCTGTATAAATAACAATCATTCCTTCTGATAATAACTAAATAGTTCACATTTTGAACTAGCATTTTCATCTCTTCTACCCCCATGGACGCCACAGAAGGGCAAAACCCTCTTCAGATTGAGCATAATGATGAACAAATTCTCATGATCATGACTGACAAAAAAAAAAATAGAAAAGCAAAGTCTTTTTATAGAGCAAAGGATACTCTGGTTATTATATGCAAAAGCTGAGGGTAATTAGGAGATTCCATGATTAACCAATAAACATAAGCACCATCTCGACACTAACGGCCCAACGCACAGCCAATAGGTACACTTCCAAAGCTGTGTGCTACGTAGTACGTACGGCTGAAAGGCGGGAAATCAATAACAGCCACTAGGATCATGACACATGTCCACCTCAAGTGCATACTGCATCACAGCCGTCCACTTGGCATCTATCCAAATGTCCTGTCAACGTCCTATAGCTTTAGGGTAATTAATCATAATTAGTTGTTACTTCGACATCTCAATTACTTCTCGTGCTATATTTTTCAGTTTTAATATTTTTGGATCCAAAAAATAATAATAAAATAATAAACATGATAGCAAATTGTCTATGTTGCATACAACTTTTTATTTATTTATTGAGATATGATTTTCTTTGCTGAATTTTATATTGCACTTGGAAAAATGACCTAGTTTGGTCCGAAAACACAAGAATTCTGACCTTTTCTTTTTGGAATATTTGTTTAGGCATGGATTTATTTTTATTTGTTTAATTTATGGCATTCATTGGATGACTTTGGATTGAAATCTTCACAAAGAAAAGAAGATAAAATTAGTCTTTGTTTTTTAATGTAGACGAGAGTGAGAGTGAAAGTCAAAAAATGCACGATGGAGTAAGTATTTTACTACTTGAGCAATAAGTCCTCATTCTTTTCCTTTTTTTAATGAAAGAAAACGTAAAACGTAAAACTCTCTAATAAATAAATAAATAAAACATATGAAAGAAATTGTTACGTCGAAAAAGAATTACTTCATTTCAGAATTTTCGAAATATTTTTGTGTACATATGCTTTCTTATGTCGATTACATTTCGTGGAAAAAAGTAGTTGTTAAAATTGAACCCTATTCAAGCCCTTCACTACTTTTGGAAGTGATCCATTCATTGGAATATGCTTGCTCCATAACTGAAAAGAGGGGAGGAGGGTGTGTGTGTGTGTGTTATCTATCAAGAACCTTACCTGATTAAAGTCAACAATTGCGGAAGTAGTGACTCATTGGAGTCAACAATTGCGGAAGTAAATAGTTCAAATGATTCTCATAGAATATTAGAAAAAAGACCAATTGCTCTAACTCCACCCAAATATATTGGAGGAACCGCATACTAGTTGGTGGGAATATTGCCGTGTCTAAAACTTCACATGAAGAAAGAAAAAGCTCAAGAAAAGCTTGCTCTATATAAAAAAGAAACTTGGAACTCAATGAAGTTTTAATTTGATATGACCGTTATAGCTGTTTGTGTAGTTTTTGTCTGTTTTAGTTTTGCCTTTTGAGCTAATTTATCTACTTAAATTTGTTGTTTTGATAAAGAAAAATGAATCTCATTCCATATATCCATATCCATTAAAGATCGCTCATGTACTTGATGTTTTGTGTTGAATTCTCCTTCTCCTAATATCATTTGTATTATAGAAAACAAAAGGAAAAGCGTAACCCAACTGGCCGAGTTTTGACTCGGGCCACAGTGGTTGTGTTGCATTTGAGAGGTGAGTGTTCTTTTAAGGAGGGGGATAAAAAGGTGAGATTACCAGTGGAATATACCTCAATTGGTTGAGCTCTTCTACCTCCATCTATGTAGGCAAATGTTCGAAACTTAAGCACCCAATGAATATTTGTGTAAACCCCCCTTCCTCCCAATTTCTTGTACTTATAAAAAATAAAAAATAAATAAAAAAAAGTTGGATTAGCTTTGATAAAATCCATTTCCCATCCATTTCCCATCATGGAATATAAATCCATTTGATAACACTAGTAATGATGTAAGTTTTCTACAATCTGATGTGTAAAAGCGCATAATTACTGACAACTCACAAGATAATATGCTGGAAAAGTCTGAAATACCCCTGAAAAGGAGATCCGCTACCCAAGATAAAATGCTTGGAGCTTCCTACACCATCAAACTCATTGGTATGAGCTGCAAATAATCTCCATATGCAAAATGGTTCTGCAACTAGAAATGCCATAAATTGTATTGCTCAAATTTTTTTTTGTCTTAATTTACTGTTTCGAGTGAACAAACAAAATAAGGTGGTACAACTTATATTAAAGAGATAACTTCATATCCAAATACAAAGGTTCCAATGTTACAACAAACAACATACGAGAAAAATTCTGGCCTCTTTAACTGGCTCTAACTAATCAAGGTCGCGCAATCAAAGACCGTCAAAGAATCGCATATGATCTTCAAATGTCTCTGCATGTCGGATCTTGGCCACTGATCCATCATCTTCAACCTGAAAACATTGTGAAAACAATGAGAAATAAGTTCCTGGAAAGAGCATAGATGTTGGTGTCAGGGTGTAGGGATTGTTGGCAGTCACAATTTCATACCCAATATTCTGGAGGTCGCATTTTAAGATTGTAAGTTGAAGCCATGCTCATGCAGTAAGCGCCTGCATCATGAACAACCAGACCAGCTCCCTGAAATGGGAAAATCTAGTTCAGAAATCAAGCACCAAAATCCATAAAGAAGGAAACCTCCAGAACAGATTTGAGAAGATCATTAACATTTTCTCTAACAGTTGTATCCAAGTATGGAAGATTATAGCTGTGACCCTCCCATAACAAGTTTACACATTACCTTGGGTGGAGTTGGAAGTTCTCTATCCTTCCCTAAGAAATCTGCAGACTCACAAACAGGGCCAACCACATCAAAAGTAGAAATCTCAGCATCAGGTGGAGCAGGAGAAACCAGCTCTATATGCTGCAATCAAATGCCCACAAGTCAATGAGATCCAAACCAAAAACAAGAGGGCAATTCCTAGAGAAATGAAACAAAGCTGATGAACATTTTTCTTTGGAAAAAAATTATAACAGTTTTTATAGCAAAGTGAAAAAAGGGAGCAGATCAAATCTTAGTGATAAAAGAATTATTTACATGCACACCACAGACACAATAAGATCCAAGAGTCTACATCATGGATTACTTTTATTTTTCTCTCATAAGGGAAAAAAATTTGAATGTCTGTCATCTCCAGTTAACATTAATGACTTTTACATCAAAAGCAGACTAGCAGTTGACTGAACTTGAAAACTTACTTGATAAGCATCATACAGACTTGGGCGAATGAGTTCAGCCATGCTTCCATCGATCACGATAAAGTTTTTGGTGCCATTTGTTTTGACACCTGTTACTCGGTTGACCAAGCAGCAAGAATTTGCAATAAGTGATCTCCCAGGTTCAATGATAAGGATTTAGACCCTGTGACTGGACCACGTCGCGAACCTACACCCTCAACATCAATGTCGATAAAAGTTTAGTGAAATGTTACAGCAACCAAAAGATAGAAAAAACTGTTAGTTTATTTCATTACATTCCCACAAACATAACTGTTGAAAAAGGTTCAGTGAAATGTTATATCAATCAAAGATAGCAAAAACTGTTAGTTTGCTTCATTGCAATTCCCACAAGAAAGTAAGGCCTCGACTACTCAATCCTAGGAAAATCTGAAAGAAATTCTAAAAGGTTCAAAAAACAAAAGAAAGTACTAGACCTGGTACATTGGTATGAACATTGATGATTTTGTACAAAATTAAAAAGAACAGTTTGGTATGGAGACCCAATCATATAGCACTTATATAATCTCCATAAACCAAATCCTTAAAGAGGCTATACAATCTTGTAATATTTGTAGATGCAAATGTCATACATGGAATCAACATTCTGAAGAACAATTTAAAAGCATAAAATTTCAAACATCCCAAAGACAGAACAAAGTTAGTAGCTTTCAAGGAGCACTGTATCATGCAAGTGCTACTACAGGGCTACTAAATTCCTTTTCTATAATACTAAATTAATGTGTTATCAAATCACTCAAGCACACATGAGTTACATAGTTAAGCAGGAAAAAGATTCAAAAGAGATCATACTCACAGTGTCAATAAGATCTCTGGGTGTCGGAAGTACGGCACCAGCATGATAGTAATCTATCCCAAGTCCCCCACCGATATTTAAGTAATCAACTTCAAAACCTTGAGACCGGATTTCGTCGATGTACTTAACCATAAGAACAGCAGCATCCCGAAATATATCCACCTGGTAATATATATATATATATATATATATATATAGAGAGAGAGAGAGAGAGAGAGAGAGAGAGACAGACAGACAGACAGACAGACAGACAGACAGACAGACAGACAGACTTAGATTTTGTGATAAGAGAAGTTGGTGTACATCTGTCATAACAATAAGGACAACAAATGAACATATACTAGCAGAAAACGAAAACAAGAAGAGTCATAAGTGAACAACACTGAACAGAACAAGAAGAAAATAAATGGCCGATAATAATGTCTTCCAACCAAGACTTACCAGCTGAATTTATAATAGACAAAATGGTAAGTTATACACTAAGACACAATTATAACTTGTGTAAAGGTTCCTGTTTTAAAAACTGTTTATTAAGAATAACCCGTTGATAATGGCTTTTCTTAAAGTGTTCAGAATGACCTCATACAAGCACGGATATGAAAGGATATCACATGTAAACATAATAATATAGAGGGGTATCAACACCAAGTAATCAGCATACCTTGGTAATAGTGGATCCAAGATGACAATGGGCGCCAACAAGTTTTAGCTCATTCGGATGTGCCTTCACAGCATCCAAAAACCATTGCAACTTCTCATTTCTAATACCGAATTTGGAGTTCTTGTTCCCAGTGGCAACATAAGGATGCACCTAAGAAATTAACACAAATATTAAAACAATATACAAATGGTTTAAGATCAATGTAACAGTCAAGCACTTCAGTATGGATAACTTTCCAATAATATTCCAACAACTGCCTGAACTTCCTATTGGAGCTGGAGAAACTGGTGGGGTAGGGTGGTCTGAGCAGTATATATGAGGCATGGTAGTGTCCCATGCCAAAGATCTGTCTACATTTTTACAATAAGAAATAAAAAGGGCACCAAGTTCACAAAAGTACAACTATCTGAACCTATATACATATGGTGTTCATGTCCTAATATTTTTAGATTTTTCGCAACGGCTGTCCCATGTCCAGGCTACATAGCACATATAACAAATAATGGTTTAAAAAAAGGTGGTACCCTGGTAGTTGGCAAACTCTCCAACTTCAGAACTGAGCAATAGAGTGCTGGAAAAATCGAATATGCCATAATGATTGTGGCATCATTGTGAAAATATGCACTCATGGCAACAACACTGTTTATTAGCTATGTAGTTAAGAACTTAAGCTAAAACTCTTGTTCCATAATGCAATGGTATTAGTTATATTTAATTTCTTTGAAGTAGTTATTCTAATTGTTATCAGCTTCCTGATTAATTTAATTACTTAAAAAGTATTGATACCATGAATAATATTATGCATCAAGCACATTCCAACACTTGAAAATATTCAGGCAAGTATGATTCTAGAGTTAAGACGCATTGAGAACCTTCCTATCATAGACTTTTAGCTTAAGCATCACAATGACCAACTAATGGCTTTCAGTTAAAGATTCTATTTCCTAAGTTTTCTAAAGACCAGACTAAACATCTCATATGTCTAACTTCTGCACTTCCATGATTCATGAATATCATCATCATTACCTGAGGGTCTACGTCTGGATTAATCCGAAGTAGAACATTGACCCTCTTTCCAGCAATTCTTGCAGCAGCAACAATATTTTCCAAGTCAAACTCGCTATCAACATTGATAAAAACACCTTCTTGGGCAGCCAAAACCAAGTCCTCCAACAACTTTCCATTCCCATTAAAAATGCACCTGTTCAAACAATTGTACAAGCACATTTTCAAAACACAATTATTCATACACAGGTAAACATATCACAAAGCAAGCCATAGTTTAGATGACAGATTGAAATCCCATTGATGCCATTGATACTAAAAATAATGTAACACAAAGAAACCTTTTATTCACACACAAAAATTGAAACAAATGATGGGTATGTAGAATCTTACTTTGTGGGATCAAACCCAGCTCGAAGAGCCAACCTGAGCTCATTCCCACTAACCAGAACAGCACCACAACCCAACTGTCTCAGATGCTCCAATATCTTGTAATTGTTGTTGGCCTTAATCGCATATCCAATAACAGAACTCAACCCCTCCAATGCCTCCTTATAGGCCTCGACGTTTCTAGTGATCTGTGGCTTGCTGTAGAGGTAGAAAGGCCGCCTCTCAACCGAATCGATGACCTCCTGTACCTTGAGGCCCTCACAATAGAGAAACCCATCTGAGGATTTGGAGAAGCAGTGCTTAAAGGTGGTCGTTTGAGGGTCTTGGGTGAGGGATTTTGATGGGTTTTGGGAGACGACGGCTCTGAGAACCAGGGGTTTAAGGGAGGCGGGTCTGAGGGGTAGAATGGGGTTTTGGGAAAATGGGTTTCGGGTTAAAGGGTGCTTTAGGGGTTTGGAGAAGGATGATGATGAGGTTTGGAAAGGGAGCTGCGTAGCCGCCATTGAGAAACGAAGAGGGAGAAGAGTGAGTGTGTGCGTGAGACTGAGTATGCTTCAAACTGAAAAAGGCACTACACAAAAGGGCAACATGGTCTGAACATTTTAGTAATTTCAGCAAAATATTAGGAGCACGTTGAAAGAAACATTACATCTCGTCAAATTTATTTCATTAAAATTGAAAAGGATATTAAAGAAGACATTTTTTTTCCTCCGAAAATCACATTTTTACACATATGCAAATTTAATTTATCGCAACACAAATAAACACTTAAAAGAAAATATTTTGCACACATATCAAACTCTCATTAGTAAAAAAATAAGAATTCTTACTTACACAGAAAGGATGCAACATTTTCAAATTGAAAAACCTAACAAAAAAGTGTATTAATTTTGAAATAATAATGCACCACAAAACTTTTAACAATTGGAAAAACTTGTTTTCGAGCTGTCAAGGTTACTCCAATGCTGAAATTCATGGATGGATTGTAACTAAGGTGGTTGATACAAAGCATGACTCCTCCAACCATATTATGACGAATAATAATTGATCTCAATTTAATGAAGAAGAAAAAGATTGTTGGTAAGCTGCAATAATATTTTGGACTTTTCACTAATTTTAGGATTTTGATGAATTAATTTCTCACAAAAAAGTATTATGTTAAATCTAAATTTAGCTTTTGGTCTCTAGCATTTCTCATCTCAAAATTGGAAGTGGTTCCAAGTTCAAATTCCATGTCGAGTGCCCAACATATTATAAAAAAACTAGTCGAATTAGAAAAACTGAGTCGATCATTATGTGAAAAAAAAAAAATCTGTTATATTATTAAATAATTTTGATAACTAATTTAAAATAATTCGATTTCTTCGCTCTCATATCCTTGTTTTATCTACCTGCTATAACTTTATTTTCTAGTAAATTTTTATTTGATGCTTGTGTAATTAACTCCTTTTATTATTACTAGTCTCTTGGCACACGCTCACGCATGTGCCAATTGGTTTTTTTTTTTTTTTTTTTTTTTTTTGAATTAAGAAAAGATAATATGGGTAGTTATGTTCCATAAAAGTAGGAGTTATTATCTGATTTTGTTTTTAATTTTTTTAATATGAAAAGATGTGAATTTACCATATCATCCTCATTTAATTAATAATTTTAATTCTTAATATTTGAACTTTTGCTTTATATATATAGATTAACAAGGGCATTTTATGGTATTTTGAATGTTTCACCATTCTCTGCCTTTTGCTTTATATATATAGATAGATTATTATTATTATTTTCCTGATTGCTTACAGATAAGTGACCAATTTCAGTTCCACACAAACCAATTTCAGTTCCACACAATGTGAGAGAAGTTGAAGAAAAAAAATGTTGGGAACAGTGGAGAAGAGAGCCGTTGGTGGTCCTGGTTTCTTTCTAGGTTTTTGTGGAAACAAAAAGTTAGTTAACTTTGCCTGGGAAGACAAAGACATTTGAACGATCAGTTGGGGGCTTTCCATTCCGCAGAGACTCTCTCTTTCTCTCCCAACAGAACAACCTAAAAAGCTGTCATGCATTTCACCCCATGTCCATGGAAACCAAACAAAATCTCATGTCTATCTCTGTCTTTTTCTACCTCAGTTTTGTCATCCTCGTTGTCCATTTGGTCACAGTTTTAGACATTAATTCTTGTGATATACATATATATATACACACACAAATATATGTAAGCTCTAAGCTCCGTACATTGTTGTCAAAACATATTCTCTCCTAAACCCTTTGGTTGCCTCGAAACAGTTGAGCAAAGCAAACCTTGCAAGACAGACATCGATCATGTGTGACGACAATATGCCCGAACTCTAGACCAACACCTTAAAACTGGTAAGTTCTATTAATCCGAGATTTGTCATGGAACTTTATATGAAATCAATGTATAGTTTTGAGGGTTATGTATATGTGGTCTTTCTGAAATTGAAGGAAAATATTTGGCTACGGAGTCATTCCTCCTTGCCGACAAATCACATTCTTGACATGCGTGTAGATACTTTTCTTTTGTAATTTTAATGAGTTACTTTTATGTACGCGTCCAATGGTGATATTTAGATATGTAAGGAGCCAAGCAATGTCCGAAATTGAATTAACCCATTAACTTCGTTAACATTTTCATATGGACTTCATTATTTGGTGCAGTTCTCGAAGAACACTCTGAAGACGAGAGGAAAACAAGGCTCGGGCCTCTTAAGAAGGCAATGAATGCCTCCACCAAGTTAAGGTGTTCCTTGAGCAAGAGGGGTCGAAGGAGCAACAGAGTAATGCCTGTCCCTATTGAGGACAACATTGATGCAGAAGACTTACAGGCCATGGATGCATTTCGCCAAGCACTTATCTTGGAAGAATTGCTGCCTTCAAAGCATGATGATCATCATATGATGCTAAGGTTACATATTCTATTCCTTGTTTCAGTTCATGTCAACGATTTTAGATGGTTGAGTTGCCATTATCTGATTATGAATAGATTTGTTATCCTTGTGTATGATGGTACAGATTTTTAAGGGCCAGGAAATTTGACATTGAGCAAACAAAGAAAATGTGGGCTGATATGCTCCAGTGGAGGAAGGAATTTGGTGCTGACACTATTATGGAGGTATTCCATAAAATGCTTTTATTGAACTTGCTGTATCGTGGAGACTGTCTAGTTCATACTATCTATGTGTTTCTAAACCTTTGCCTTTGGTTATTTTGTTAAGGACTTCGAGTTCAAGGAAATTGATGAAGTCGTGAAATACTATCCACAAGGACATCATGGAGTTGACAAGGATGGACAACCTGTCTACATTGAGAGACTTGGTCAAGTCGATTCTACCAAGCTGTTGCAAGTGACAACAATGGACCGCTACGTGAAGTACCACGTACGGGAGTTTGAGAGGACCTTTGTGTGTAAATTCCCTGCATGTTCCATTGCAGCAAAGAAGCACGTTGATCAGAGCACCACTATTCTCGATGTACATGGAGTGGTATGTAAAAACTGATCTTTAAGTTCAAGTTTGCTTTTAATCTTATTGGAATTTTTTTTTGGAGATCTATAATATCATTTTAATTTTTCCATCATTCTCATTTTGAAGAGGTAATCGTTAGTTCGTTTAATCATGCGCAGGGGCTTACAAGTTTAAACAAATCTGCAAGGGAACTTATCCAGTGCCTTCAGAAGGTTGATGGTGACAATTATCCTGAGGTGTAGTGTAAATAGCTGTATCATTTCAAGTTTGATAAGCTTCTTGGTTTGCTTCTCTTGCATCAACAATAGCTTTCGTATTCTATGATGCTTATTGAGTCTTTTGTTTACCGTAGACCCTGAACCGTATGTACATCATCAACGCTGGTTCTGGATTTAGACTTTTATGGAACACTGTGAAATCTTTCCTTGACCCCAGGACAACCGGAAAAATCCATGTAAGCATTTGTATTTTGTCTCCCTTATACTTCCAGTTTAAGATTGTGATACAGTAATGGTGCTAAACGAGTTGATGACTATGTTTGTGTATCAGGTTCTGGGAAACAAATACCAAAGCAAGTTGCTTGAAATAATTGATTCTAGGTAAGAATCCTTCTAGGCAAAATATTGTTGAGAATATATTTTCTTCTATTCAAATGTTCATCTTTCTGTACATCTCTTAGTCCATATATCTAGTTCAAGCTAAGCTTAGCAATCTCCTTGATTCACATTATCTGTATTATAACTTCAAATTTTCCTGTGCAGCGAGCTGCCAGAGTTTTTGGGTGGTAAGTGTACTTGTGCTGATAAGGGTGGCTGTATGCGTTCCGATAAGGGCCCATGGAATGATCCAGTCATCATGAAGGTGATTAACTACTAATTGTGTTTTTTCTTTATTTGTGTGATATCTTTACTCTGTTCTTCATAGTCACAACTCTCGAATGCGAATAAAAAGCTCACAAAGTTGGGTATTTTGATGAACCAGATGGTTCAAAATGGTGAGGCCAAATGCAAAAGGACAGGTTTGTCAGGCATTGAGAAGGCAGGCTCAAAGGTACTCAGACCTTGGCTCAAGTTTCCCTCTTAATTTGTGTCTATGCATGGCCTCTCTTCTAATCAGTTTTTATAAATGGTCAATTGCCTGACTTCCTCTTTTTTACTATATTTTCTTTCGGTATTCTACAACATGAAGAGATGTGATTCTCTCAACTCAAAAACTGTTCCAGAGGCTGACATGAAGTCTCAAGTGAAGCAGCAAAATTTATCTCCTTTGCCTGAAGATGTAAGCTTAATGAACTTCCATCCATATTTGGAAATTATTTATGACTAAAACATGGGAACTTTTTGTGATGCCTTTGTTTTCTTTGCTATTTGCTTCATCTTTGCAGGTTGTAATTACCAAAGAGTGCAATAGGACCTATGAGCATGAGGACTTTATGCCAATGGTTGATAAGGCCATGGAGACAACTTTCACTAAATCAATTCAATGTGATGAAATTTCCCCAAGCCAAGGTATATATAATTCTAATAAATGTAATGGCTATTCTTTCAAATGCTGATACTAAAGTATATATGTTTCTCTTCCAAAGCTACAGATAGCTTCCCTATGCATTACGCTTGCAGGGATCTGGAAAGACTAAGCAATCAATTTGTTCTAGAATGATGGTTTTTGTCATGGGTATTTTCACCATGGTTCGATTGGCACGAAACATGCCTAAGAAACTGGCTGAGGTTGCCCACTACGGAAGCCCTGTTTACTCCACTGGAATGGTGAATAAAGGCCACCAGTTGCCTGCACCAGCCATTTCCAGCAATGTGTACGTGACGATGATGAAGCGCATGTCCGAACTGGAGGAGAAAGTGAATGTTCTCAGCACAAAACTGGCGCTCATGCCACCCGAGAAAGAGGAAATGCTGAACACCACTCTCAACCGAATCAACGTGTTGGAACAAGATCTGCCAGCAACCAAGAAGGTAATCCATCTTTATATATATATATATATATATATATATATATATATTGAATTCTGGTATTGAAGTTTGCACTCAAAATAACCTTGAGAAACTAAACATAAACACTCTCATGCACATTTTCCTTTTGTTTCGTTTCTGCAGGCACTTGAGGACGCCCTTGTTCGGCAAGAAGAGCTTGTAGCCTACCTTGACAAGGATAAGAAGAAAAGGAAATTTGTATGTGACCGCCTAATATTCTTTAATTCAGAGATCTATATTCATGCAAGTGTTTTCACCTTCTTGCTTTTTGGACTGTAATTGCAGAGCCTATTCTGTTGTTGGTGAGGTTATCAGCGCTGGTGTTTTTCCAGGCGTAACGGGTGACCCGAAGGGGTCAGTTTGGTGGATTTGTTGATTCAGGTTTGCATGGTTCTAGGGAGGGATGAAGTGTAAATTTTTTGTCTTTGTCAGGCTATTTGCAATGACATGAATTCTACCTTGCATTGGAAAGCTTCAAGCAGTGGACCGAAAACTGGAAACCTCACCGCCTCGGTTTTTTTATTTTCTTCTTAACATCAATGTAGACGCAGCTGTTAATAAGGAGGGAAGGTTGCACCGAGGGGTTGGTCAAATGTTGTTAGCCACGGCAAAACCAGAGCAGGGTACTTCTCTCACCACCACGGAACAAAAGAACCTATTTAAAACCAATACAGTTTGCAAAAGATGCAGGTTTTTGCGATCCACATGCAGAATGCTGAAGAGGACTCTGGCTGCAAAGGAGTTTAGATAAAAATGCCAATTAAACAAGTTTGTTGTGTCAAGATCATGCCGTACACTATTCCGATGTGTTTTAGTATTCGTGTTCACACTCCGTGTCATTTTTGTGTTCATATCAAGTAATAATAAATTTAGTAAATTGAGCTTAGATCCATAAAAGTTATTTTAAATCACCTACAACCCTTTCCTTTAGTTTTCTATTTAAAATACCCAATTTTTTCAAATAATACCCGTTGACTAGGATCCAACTAAGCAAGTTATCTAATATAACTTAAAATCTGATTTATTGTATTTTTCGGATTCCAAAACTACCCCTATTTATGAGTTAATATGTTATGGGGGGTGTAACTAATGACACGTTGAATTTGGAAATATCTCCAAATAATTGTAATGGATGTAGGAACTAATTTAGAAACTTATTTGAAATTAAATATTAAATCCACATTAAAGTATTAGTAATCTATTTTACGACTAGTAATCTATTTTTGAATTAATGGTGTTTTCCTTCTATGAATTACTATTAGTAATCTATTTAAAGTATTAATAATTTAAATTCAATATTAAATTTAGGATTAATATTGTTTTCTTTTTATGAATTTTACGACCAATTTTCTTTTTTATTATAGTTTTATGAATAATAGTGTACATTCTAATTATGTTGAAAAATAATTTGATAATCTATTTATTGTTTTGTTTTTAAAACATTTTTTTTAATGGATCTATTTTTTCTCCAAATATTGTGCCTATTTTTTTTCTTTATTACTTGTTTTATGAAAAATAATTTGATCATCTTTTCATTGTTTGTTTTATGAAAATAATTTTTTTTAAATGAGCCTATTTTTCTCTCATAATAATGTTCTTTTTTTTTTCCTCTAATAATGTACCTATTTTTTCTCTCAAAATAATATACCTATTTTTTCTCTCAAAATAATGTACCTATTTTTTCTCTCCAAATAATGTGCCTATTTTTCTCTCACAATTTTGTACCTATTTTTTCTCTCAAAATAATGCACCTATTTTTTTTCTCTAATAATGTACATAGTAAAACAATTTACCTAGTATAATGAACCTATTTTTTTCCTCTAATAATGTATACCCAGTAAAACAATTTACCTAGTATAATGAAATTTTTTTTTCTTCTAAATAATGTACTTGTTTTTAATTTATAAAAAATGTGCATAAATTTCAATTATACAATGTACCTATTTTCTATAAATTATTATGTACCTATTTTTAATTTACGAAAAATGTACGGAAATTTTAATTACAAAGTAATTGACCTATTTTTGTTAATTTTTTTTGGTAAATAATATACCTATATTTTTATACGTATATATTTATATTTATATTTTTCATATGTACATTATTGGATATGTAATTTACATATTTTTTTTTTTTGTAATTTTAAGGGGCCATATGTTAGAGGGAATGGCAACCAAAAGAAATGGGGTGATTGATATGCTATTAATAGGGAGTTTTAATTACAATTATGGCAGTTAATGAAATGCTTGGAATAAATTATAAATAAAATATGAAGTCTGATGGCAAGGATGTAAAAACATAAGAATATTATGACCTCTTATATCCTACTGGTCATTTAAGTTTGAAATTGGGTTTTACACATAGATTTATAGAATGATGGGTATATGTCTAGGAAATAGAAATTGTAGGGACCTATATAATCTGTTCATTTTGTGTTTTGTTAACCTGTTTTTGTTCATGTTTCTGGTTGTTCAGGGCTTCTGCAACAACCTTTTTATATTTTTTTTCATTTTTATTGATTTTGAATTATAGTTATTTGCATTAGAAAAACCTATGGTACTTTTATCTATAGTGCTCCTGCAACAACCATTAAAAGTCTTTAAGCTCCTATCTTTAGCCCCCCAAAAACTGGGGAGAGCATATTGAAGTCTTCCCAGAGGCAAAAGTCCATGAAAAGATTATGAAAACCCAGTATTTATGACACGTTTAAAAGTCTTTAAGCTCCCCAGAAAGTAGGGAGAGCATATTCAACCCAATTATATATGAAATACCCATATTTTCTAAATAATTCATCATAGAAGAGATGAAAGTCTCTCAAGAAGCAAAAGCCCATGTAAAGATTATATAAAAATATTTTTTTACAAGATATTTTGGTACGTTATAACATGCTAAACTGCGTGGTATCTATAGTCATCATTTTCAAATCAATACACCACTATTCAAATTAATGCAAGTAATGAACATGTAGGAACCCATTGGATGAATTGATCAGGAAAAAATACAGAGAAAAGTCCCAAATGTTTTATCTTGTGGCTCATGTTGTGCCGACACACTCTAAGACCTTGCGATCGATGGATTATACGCCAGCCTACTACACAACTTCTACTCCTCTCTGACTATTTCCGACGGTCGCTGCTTCATTCTTATTTCCCGCATCTCATGGTGAGCCAATCTTAACCACCTTGGTGAACCAACAATCAACCGTGGACAATTGTTGACCTTTAGAACCTCTTAAATCTCTTGATCTCGTTTTGGCAATTCCCAAGAACTCCACCATGGCAAGAAACCTCTTGCCTCAACACACTTCGGGTGTGGAGGTGCTCTACGCAAAGCTAAAATTGGGTAACTGGGATCTCTTGTGTAGAAACGATATCCCCATGTCGAATTCCTTGCTTCTTGTCTACATAGACCTATGAATTCTTGACATACATTGATATGCAAACTGCACACCAACCCTTCTTGTATAACCCACATGCAGCCGCTAACTATACTCTTGGATTTATGGACCAATTCCTTCCCGAAATGCTTCCCTTTCATCAGTGCATGGTTTGGACATGTAATGGGCTCTTGGTACAACAACCCCAATTTATTACACCAATTATTTTAGTTATTTTAATATGGTTAGAGTTGAGTGTACAACATGTACAATATAACAAAACTGCTACACTCGCATAAAAATTTGAAAGATAACACTAAAGAAGAGAAATAATAATGTAAAGCAAACAATTAGTTTTCTAGTGACAAGAAAAACAGATAAAATTGAGTAATGCTATAGGTACTCTTACCATATTTTTTACCACAATTCTATACCACATGATGTGACATATTACTTGGGCATGCCAAGTCATTTAATTTCATTTTAAGTTTCTTAATTTTTTTAATTAAAAACCCTTGTAAAAATATTGATTAGATCTTACGTTTTATTCTCCTCTCCATCTCTTTCTTCTCTCTTCCACTGCCATAGCCTCCTCCCTTCTTATCCTTCTGGCCATTCTCTGTTCTCCATTATTTTGGTTGATTCTTATTTGATTTCTAGCAAACCATCTTTTCTTTCCTTTTTACTTTTATAAAGAATGATTTTATCTAGTTGTTTCATTGAAAATTAAAGGAGTCGAAAGGGCTATTGTTCATGGCAGAAAGTTCTCATATCTATCTACGATGATTGGTCTTTTCCTATCAATTGCATTGACCTTGCTGTGTTTTTATTTTATTTTTAAATTTACTCTTTTGTATCTTTTGTGAAGTTTTTTTCCAGTTGTTCTGAAAATGAGGAGGGAGGGAGGATGAGGGTTTAGAGGGACTTTCAAGAGGGAGGAGGAAATTGATTGGGGGAGAGGAAGAGTGGTGCAGGAGGAGGACGCAAGAATATGATAGTTTGCAAAAGTTTATTATTATTTATAAGTATTAACTATATTAACTGAAATGAATGAAAAACAAGATAACTTAAAATGAAATTAAATGATGTGGCATGTCCAAGTAAAGTGCCACTTCACGTGGTATAAAAATGTGATAAGAGTAGTATTATTTTTAAAATTAACAGTTAGCTATTATAGTTGATCAAATAATTACAAGTCAATGGTCGCGACATGTAGTCAATTAATGTGGTTTTAAAATATGTTAAGAAATTTTTGGATAAAGTTGCACAAGAGTTTATAGTAATTTTGCCTGGAAATAGGTAAATACCGTTTGGAAAACAAAAAAACAAAAAGTTGGTTTTTGCGTGGAAAACAAAGAATGAGATTGAATGGGGTGGCTTGCATTTCGCATACTGTCTTTCTCTTCCAACAGAAAGCCAAAAGTGGGCAATACATGCACAGCAGAGACCATGTCAATGGAAATGAAAAAAAATCTCTCCATTCTTGTTAACTCTTTCTTTTCTATATCAGTCATGTCATCCTCGTCTTCCCTCTCTGGCCGTGCAATCTCTGAGATTAATCCGGGCCATATATATGCCTACCACTTTTATCTCCTACCCTCTACATTCTTTTTTTTTTTTTTCCGATACAAAGCAAGTCTAAAGCCGGAAGAAGGGCGGGGGAGGGCGATAGTTGAACTCTGACCATGGATGTGGGGGTGTAGTGCTCAAAATCACTGAAGTTATTAGCCCCACTTAACCCCCTACATTCTTGTCAAAAGGTAATCTCACCTACACAATATTTCCCTTCAAATTTGGTAATATTGATCAGGTTCTTATTAATTTGATTCTAATTACTTCCATGCATGCTACTTACCTGATTGTTTCTGCCTTTGGCTTTTTCTTGAATGTTTGTTTTTTGAAATCTTTGATTTGTGTTTTGTTTTGGTATGTACAAGGTTATAGGTAGAGGCATATATCTCCCGAGGGCTCTAGTTTTGAGCACCTTATGATACATATAAGTGCTTGACTCTCCTATCCTCTGGCGGTCTCAAAACACTTGAGCAACCTTGTGAGATATATTAATCGTGTTCGATCGACAATATGTCTGGATCTGATGTTGACCGAAACCTTAAACCTGGTAAGTTATCACATCCAATACTTGTCTCTCTACATATGTTCTTCCTCAATCTTTGGAATGATCTTCATGATTTTTATGTTTTTTATATGAAATCCCATAATCCCATATATAATTCTAATGATTGTTATGAAATGAATATGTAGTTTGATGGTTATTTATGTGATCTTCTGAAATTGAATCAATCAACATTTTTGAGTTCTTAGGTTTCCCATATTGATAAGGAATATGCAGATAAATACACAAAATTTCAATACAATATTACATTATAGGTTTAGGGTTTGCCCTTTTTTGGGTCAGAGGTTTAGGGGTTTGCCTAGAGCAGAAAAACACAAACAAGCAATATAGATTAGCTTACGTACATGCTTTAAGTCCTCTTAATCTCTTTCTTATGGTTAAATGAGAGATAATGTAGTTAAGGGATAGAGTGAGTTCTCCAGTCATGGTTTTTATGCAATCTCCTCCCTTACACCAACCTGGTTATTAGGTTAAAAGAAAGACACAATTAGGATCAAGAATATAATGATTCAAGTGGTTGACAGTGTATGTGATGAAGTATTTTCCACTACCATTAGCATATAGAGCATATGCTAATCGAGTTCTAGTCCCAATATTTAGAATTTGAGTCCAATCATTACCGCATCCTCAATGCATATGTAAATGGGGATGGAGATGTGACTGATTTTCATCCCCAATGGCTTTTGTTCACTCCAATGGACCGGGGAAATGGAGTTGTAAAACTCCCACCTCATCAATAGATTAAAAAAGAGATGGAAGGATGCAACTTATTTTGCACGTGAGAGCAAAATATGGATGTGAATGTGAAGTAAGAAATAAGTTTAGAGCATCTTCAATATGTATGTGTACAATTGGGGATGTAAATATGATTTACGCTCCCCACTAATGCAAATTCTATAAATCTGATTTACATCACTTTTACATCTCCACAATGGAAATTACATTTCCAAGTTTTAATCTTCCCATTGGGGTAAAAAATCTATTTATATCAATCAGCGATGTAAATGGAGATATAAATTTTATGGTAAATTGTAGCAATGGTCCCTCAAATAAGACCCGACTTTACTTTTCATCCCTCATGTCCCAAAATTGTTATGGTCATCCTTCAATTAGATCTCGTATTGCATTATTGGTCTTTTCGTCAACATAGTTAAATTTTCTGTTAAAATTAAGGCAAATTGAGAAATCTCATATAAAATATTTATTAGATAAATAAACTCATTAAAAAAAAACCCAGTCTCCCCATTTGAGCATGTGGGGAAGAAGGGTTTGGTGATTGGGGAAGTTGATTTTAGTAGTAAGTTGATTTTTGGAGAAGATAAGGAGCTCTTGAGCCACCCAAAGTTGAGCTACACCTCATTGGTTGGAGGCAAAGAAAACCCTGCTGATGCATTTTACTATGTCCAGATAAAATTCATCATGGATTGGAGGGGAAGTGGTTGACATACCAGAGGAGACTTGAAATTTGTCACTAGAAGGTGCCGGAGGCTTTGAGCCATCTGGGATGGTTTGGGAGCAGGGTTGGTGAGGTAGATGGATGGGCAGATTTGGAGGGAAGAGGATGGCGTGTGGTTGGGTTTAGGTAGAAGGAGGTGGTGGCAAAGTAAAAGTCTTAGTTACCCCTAAAATATCTATCATGTGCCTGAAATGTGATTAATTTTGACGGAAAAACAAACAGAATTGATGGAAATGACTAGTTGTGCAACACGAAATTTAATTGAAGGACGATCATAACAATTTTGCAAGTCTTAGTATATGGACCATTGCTACAATTTAATGTATCACAAAAATGTGTATTAAAAAAACAATAATTTCAAAGAATGTAACTTTACAGGTAGATATTTGCTTATAAACAGGCCGCCCTAACAATACCAAGGAATCAAAAAAAAGATATTCGCTGTTTGATTGAACTTGCCGCTAGCGTTCGAAATAAGAAACATAAAAATTAAAACGATCCTATTTCGCGCGCGTGGGATTGGGTGGCCTTCGCTGCCATTTCCATGCGCCAGGAGCGGCCCCGGCAACCCACGCGCCACCATCGTGGCCTTTGCGGCCGCCAGACCACCTCTAATGGAGGAAATTGTGTTGCCCACCATTTCTTGTGGTTAAGAGATAGATTGCTCTCAGGGCCTTTTGGGATCTACCAAGCATGTTTTGGGGTCATGGGTTCAGATTTTTGGTTTCAGCCCAATACATTTTTGACAGAAGAAGATCAAAAATTGTTTCTCTTAATCAAATCTCAACACAACTGGGTGAGTTGCAGGCGAGATGTCATTCTTTTCTTTATATTTGTAGAGAAAAATTGTTCAAGAATATACCCATCACTTTAAAAGTAGATATTTCCTTCTAAATAGACGTAACAGTACAAAGTACCCTACAAAAAGGATATTCTTTTGTTGAATTTGTTTAGCTAACATTCATGTTCTCAGTTTTGGTTTTTTGGGTTTTCTTTTTGTTTGTGGGTCTATTTATTTTCACTTATTCTGTGTGTAGATGAAAACTCTGAGGATGAGAGGAAAACAAAGCTTGGGTCTTTTAAGAAGGCAGCCAACATGATTACAAACTCCTTCAATAAGGGTCGAAGGAACAGCAAGGTAATGTCTTTCCCTATGGAGGATGACATTGATGCAGAGGAGCTAAAGGCAGCTCAGGAACTCCGGCAAGCACTTATCTCGGAAGAACTGCTGCCCTCAAAACATGATGATACTCATATGATGCTAAGGTTACACATTCTCTGTTTTGATTGCTACTAACATTGATTTGTGATGCCTGAGTTCCTATTATCCGGTTATGAATAGATTGTTTGTTATATTCTTGTATGATGGTACAGATTTCTACGGGCCCGGAAATTTGACCTTGAGAAAACAAAGCAAATGTGGTCTGACATGCTACAGTGGAGGCAGGAATTTGGTGCTGACACTATTATGGAGGTATTCTTCAATGCTTCTATCAATCTGGGAATATAGTGGAGACAATTTAGCCTGACTATCTAATATGTGTCTGAACTTTCCCCTTTGGTTATTTCCTTGTTAAGGACTTTGAGTTCAAGGAAGTTGATGAAGTTTTGAAATACTATCCACAAGGGCATCATGGAGTTGATAAGGATGGACGACCGGTCTACATGGAGAGACTTGGTCAAGTTGATTCTAACAAACTGATGCAAGTGACGTCAATGGAACGTTATGTGAAGTACCACATACGGGAGTTTGAGAGGACCTTTGTATGTAAATTCCTGCCTGTTCCATTGCAGCAAAGAAGCACATTGATCAGAGCACCACTATTCTGGATGTACAAGGAGTGGTATGTGAAAACTCATTATTTTAGTTTAGGCCAATTGGAGATACTCAATTATACTGACGACAAAGTGATCTTTTCATTGAGTTAATGATGGAGATCTGCTGGTTGTTTCTAAATTAGTGGGGTGTCAAACATGATGTTATTTCATTTAAATTTTTCCATACTTTTAATTTTTAAGAGAGGTAATAGGTGTTCGTATAATCGGTGTGCAGGGGCTTACAAGCTTAAATAAATCTGCAAGGGAACTTATCCAGCGCCTTCAGAAGGTTGATGGTGACAATTATCCTGAGGTATCCCGTAAAAAGCTGTATCATTTCAAGTTCGCATTTAACAAGCTTCTTGGCTTGGTTCCGTAGCATGAAAGGTAGTCTTTGTATTCTGTGGCACTGATTGAATCTTTTGTTTGACGTAGACCCTGAACCGTATGTTCATCATCAATGCTGGTTCTGGATTTAGGCTCTTATGGAACACTGTCAAATCTTTCCTTGATCCCAAGACCACTGCAAAAATTAATGTAAGTTTCTGCCATTTGTTCACTATAAATTAGTGCTAATTTGAAATTTTGATCTAGTACTGTGCTAAAGGTGCTGGTGATTATGCATTAGGTTCTTGGAAATCAATACCAGAGCAAGTTGCTTGAAATAATTGAGGCTAGGTATGTGTGTCCTTTTAGGAAAAATATATTTTCTTCAGTCCTGTTCTTCATCTTGCTGTTCAATCTAAGCTAATCAAGCTTCCTGTGATAACACTCTTTCTTATAATGAACCTGCA
This sequence comes from Prunus salicina, assembly GCA_020226455.1. Lineage (NCBI taxonomy): Eukaryota > Viridiplantae > Streptophyta > Magnoliopsida > Rosales > Rosaceae > Prunus > Prunus salicina. The sequence continues at coordinate 13,527,352 of CM035347.1, read as the reverse complement.
GCGAGCTGCCAGAGTTTTTGGGTGGTACTTGTACTTGTGCTGATAAGGGTGGCTGTATGATATCAGATAAGGGCCCATGGAACGATCCAGAAATAATGAAGGTGATTTTCTACTGTTAGAACATGAAATAATTATCGACCACAAACCTAACAACTTAAGCTTTTGGGGATTTTGTTAAATCACCAACCTAAGTTCGAATCCCTCAATTACAACCTCTCAATATTAGGTTGAATTCAACATGTTGGGCTCTAGTGTTGTTGGAAAGAGGCCCACATGTGAGGGAATGTTAGAATAATAAATAATTGTTGGCCCACAATTTAACAGCTTAGCCTTTGGGAATAGTGGTAAACCAACTAATTTTATCAACAAGTATTTGACTTTTCTTTGATTGTGACATCTCCTAATTCTTAGTGTAACGTGAACAAAAGATCACAAAATCTGTTATTTTCATGAGGCAGATGGTTCAGAGTTATCGTGAGGCAAAAAGCACAGACAACACTACATCAGGTGATATGGAGGAGAAAGAAGAGAAAGAGGAGAAAAAGGAGAAAGAGGAGAAAGAGGAGAAGACAATCTCTGAACCGGAGAAGACAATCTCTGAACCGGAGAAGACACTCTCTGACGAGGAGAAGATCATCTCTGAAGATGATCAGGCTTGCACAAATGTATGGAGACCTTGGCCCAAGTTTGCGTTTTTGTTTTTTTTGTTGTGTTTAACTGTCTTCTTTCAGTTTTTATAAATGATCAATTTCCTGACTTTCTATTTCTTTGTTATTTTCTCTTGGTATGGTCCTGCATGAAGAGAATGGATTCTTTCTGCTCAGAAACCTTTTTAGAGGCTGAAATGCATGTGGATCTTCTCTCCTCTGTGCCTGAAGATGTAAGCTTAGGGGACTTTCATGTTCCATCTACATTTTACAATTGTGACCCAAACATGTGAATTCTGCGATACCTTTGTTTTCTTTACTAGTTTCAGGCTTTTAGCATCCTAATATAAGTTTTGCTACTCAAAAGAGGGTGGCTATTTGCAACTTCATCCCTTTTTCTTTCATATGCATAAAACTTCAGGTTCACAACCCCTTTCAAGCATCATTGGGCAACTTTTTTGTAGCTTCTTGCAAGCAACTATGTTTTTTTAATCACGAAAACCATTTGCATATTTAGATTTACCTACTTATGGATTAGTTAACACTTAACTCTCAACCTCTCTCTTTTTCAAAACTTTTTAGTCTTATTATAGTTCAGCTTAGCCTCCATGAGGATAAAATTCTGCATCCAGCACTTGCTGGGCCATTATCATTTTATGTTTTGATTTGCTTCATCGTTTGCAGCTTTTAACTCCCAGAATATGTAATAGCCCATATTTTGAGGCAATGGACAAGGGAACTGAGAAAGAGGCCGAAAAGCTGAACGCTGCTCTCAACCGACTCAGTGCCTTAGAACAAGAGCTGTCCTCAACCAAGCAGGTAATCATCTTGGTATTCTTGAATTCTGTCAGTGAAGTTGCATACAAAAACAAAAATTAAGGAACAGAAACTAAAGATCCAAATCAAGAGAAAAATAAATGTAATCAAGTACATTTTCTTTATGTCCCTATTCTTGTCAAGGTTGAGACTCAAAAGGAGGAAAAGCTGAAGGCTGCTCTTGACCGCGTCAATGCTTTGGAACAAGAGCTGTCAGAAGCCAAGAAAGTAAAATCTTGATACTCTTGAATTATTATAGAAGTTGCATACAAAGTTAAAGCCAGAAAAAGAAAATCTAGACATTTTCTTCTTGTTTCATTTTTGCAGGCACTTGAGGAAGCCCGCCATAAACAGGAGGAGCTTCTAGCCTCGGTTGACAAGGAAAAGAAGTTTGTATGTAACTTAATAATTGCTAATATTTGCTTGGCCAGTTAAACTTTATGTCTATCTCAGTTCTATTGCAAGTTTATATTTTGACCTTCTGGTGTTTTGGACTGTAATTGCAGAGTTTATTCTGTTGGTGAGGGGGATCAACGCAAGCATTTATCTAGTGTGGTTGATTTAGTAGTTCAAGTTTGCATGGTTCTCAGGAGGGAAGAAGTGGAAATGTCTGCCTATCTGTGTTGGGCTGTTTGGGATGACAGGAATTCTACCTTGCATTATTCGTGTTATAACAGCAGGCATTGTTGTGCGAGGAGTTCCAAATTAGCAACCGAAAACCACCCTCCAATATGCAGAGTACTCCTCACAAAAGTAAGAGCCTCCTCCTGGGTTGTTTCATAAGATCCAATGTATATAACTAAGGGAAGACAAAACATGCACCTAGGGGTTGGAATAACTATTAGAGATGCAGGACGTGACGTTGGCAGCTATTGAAAAACGGCTACAGAGGTACTTTTCACAAAAAAAAACTATAGAACTGCAGGGCTATTTGGAAGGAATACAATACAATTTGCAAAAGATATTGCAGGGTTTGGCTCAGGAATTGTATGTGATATGGAGGGAGAACATATGGATGGAGGAGGGTCCTCTGTGGCTCTTTCCGTGCCTTGCAAGTAATGCATCTGCAATTGTAATATCTTCATATAAAGAGAATTTTCAGTTTTGAGATTAAAAGAAAATTAGTAATTAGGCTCTAGTCCACAGTTTCAACTCTTCGTTTGTAAAAAAAAAGAAAAAAAAAATTGTATCAAATACTTAATTAGATGCGGTTCTTACTTTTTCCTTTAAAATATTTAGGTCCCTTGTGAAGTTCTGGAGTTCAAATATTATGTCGCCTCTCCCCCCCACCTGTTATGCAAACTATATTTTTTATATTTTAATTTTAATTTTTCATCTCTTGAAACATAGCCCTAAAAGGTACACCAAAACTTGACCACAAAAATAAAAAGGGACACCAAAACATTGCATCAAATCAACATGAAGGCATCTTAATATAGCATGACATTGCTGAAATAACTCAAATGTTTGACTTAAATTAATCTATGATTGCCATAACCCTTTCCTAACCCTAGCTAACTAATTGGGCAGCTGGCAGAACAATTGCAAAGCACCACGATGAAAACTTAGTGGAGCACCACAATTCACAATATCTAGAGGCGCATGACTTCAATATCTTAAAAGAATGAAGAAAAGTGGTTGACTATCTCCTCCAACCTCCAACAACCGAGTAGGAGTTCTAATGTCTAAAAATAGAATAAACCCAAGAAGCAAACGACACGAAACCACTTTTAAAAACGAGCATCTCAGATTTTCATGTAAATTTATGTAGGTCAAATTAATATGGTTAGAGTAAGGGACGCAGATCAAGGAATAGATAAAATCTATTTCTAATCTCCTATGATACTTTTCCCTCCTGTAAGTGCTCTTTTTAATATCGGCACTCCAAAAAAAGTCATCCTACACTCATCCGTGACAAAAAAAAAACATAAGGAAATTACAATTCAAGCAATGCCGATAATAGTCACATTTCCTTATTTATCATTTTTAATAACATAACAAAAAAGAGATAAAATCATCAAGAAATTTGTGTAGTAGATTTTGCGTGGAAAAAGGTGGAAGCCGTTGGGAAAAGTTAGTTTACTTTGTGCGAGGGAAAAGGAAAGAGAACGAACGGAGTGGCTTGCATTTCGCATACTGCCACCAGAAACCCAAAACAACAAAAATGGTCACCATGCACGGCACAGAGTCAATGGGAAAGATGAGACAAATCTCTCTTTTTTGGTGCCAATCTTTCTTTTCTAAATCAGTCATGTCATCCTCGCTGTCTCTCTGGCCGTCCAATTCCAGAGATTAATCCGGGGTCATATATATGCTTACCACTTTCTCTCTTGGCCACCTACATTTTTGTCACAAAGGTAATCATTCTTTCCTGTTCTACACCCAACTCTTGTTTTCCTCTCTCTCTCTCTCTCTCTCTCTCCTCTCCCTCCCCCCCCCCCCCCCCCCCCCCCCCCCCAATTCATATGCTAGCTAGCTTCTGATTCCTCAACTTTTTGAATCTCCATAGCTACCTTTCTTTTGGGTAATTGTCATGTTTCTTTCTCGATAAATATATCGATGCAGGGAAACGTTTTCTTGTCAGACAACATAAGTTTGGCAAGAGAACGATACCCTTTCAATGTGTTAACAAGATTAATGTTTTGTCCTTGGCTTTGTCTTGAATGTTTTGGTTTCTTGATATTTTTATTAAGGTGTAGGCTATATCCCGAGGGCTCTAGTTTGAGCAAGTTTTGATATATGAGTGCTTGACTCTCCTATCGTTCGGCTGTCCCAAAGGTAGAGCAACCTTGCAAGATATCAACCATGTGTGGTGACACAATGCCTGGATCTCTTGACCGACACCTTAAACCTGGTAAGTTGAAACAAATCCAATATTTTTGTCTACATGTATTCTACTCAACCTTAAAGCTTCAATGAAATTAATCAATGTTGGAGTTGTCAATGTTTTCCATCTAGTAGGAGTAAGATCATAATTTGAATAAAATTTCCTTAATCAGGATTAAGATTGCTGGTTGAGGTTTTCTTCTTGGAAACCAAAACAACATAATCGAGGATCGTTTTCTTTTCTAGTTAGCAGCATTGTCATCCTTTTGTTCATAGACAATGGAAATAGCATATGTGTATGTGAAATGTATAGAGTAAATGGTTCAACAATGAAAAAGATATTAGGTTGTAGAAATTGTTTAGCTTACGGTTTGGAAATATGATTTTTTGGTTTTCAGTTCATGAAGAAACTTCTGAGGATGAGAGGAAGACAAGGCTTGGGTCTCTTAAGCAGAAGGCAATCAATGCCTCCTCCAAGTTTAGGCATTCCTTTACTAAGAAGGGACGAAGAAACAGCAGGGTAATGTCTGTCCCAATTGAGGACAACATTGATGCAGAGGAGTTACAGGCAGTGGACGCATTTCGCCAAGCACTTATCTTGGAAGAACTACTGCCCTCAAAACATGATGATCATCATATGATGCTAAGGTTACTTATTCAATGTTTTGGTTAGCATTGACGATCATTAGATGATCGAGTTTCTGTTAATTATGTGATTGCTTACTAAATTTTTATTTTCACGTACGATTGTGCAGATTTTTAAGGGCCAGGAAATTTGACATTGAAAAGGCAAAGCAAATGTGGGTTGATATGCTTCTGTGGAGAAAGGATTTTGGTGCTGACACTATTATGGAGGTATTCTATAATATGCTTTTATTGAACTTGCCATATCCTGGAGATCATCTAGGTCGCTACTATGTTTGTGCTTCCTAAATCTTTCCTTTGGTTATTTTGTTAAGGACTTCGATTTCAAGGAAATTGATGAAGTGTTGAAGTACTATCCCCAAGGACATCATGGAGTTGATAAGGAGGGACGACCTATCTACATTGAGAGGCTTGGTCAAGTCGATTCTAGTAAGCTAATGCAAGTGACAACAATGGATCGTTATGTGAAGTACCACGTCCGGGAGTTCGAGAGGACCTTTGTGTGCAAATTCCCTGCATGTTCCATTGCAGCAAAGAAGCACATTGATCAGAGCACTACTATTCTGGATGTCCAAGGAGTGGTACGTGAAAACTTTGTGTCTTAATCAGATTGTAGACAAACTAGCTTTTAGTTCCATTTCAGATTGTAGCTAGATATTGGAGATCTGCTAGTGAGCACATCTAGTCTGTGGGATGTTAAAAATAATTGTTATATTGTTGTGGAGTTGGAGGAGACAATTTCATTTTTCTTTTTCCATCCTTTTTAATCTCAAAAGAGATCATTTTTAGTTCATGTGATCGATGTGCAGGGGTTTAAACATTTCAACAAGTCTGCAAGGGAACTTATCCAGACCCTTAATAAGATTGATGGTGACAACTATCCTGAGGTATGTTATATCCTTTAAATATCATTTCAAATTTCATCAAACAAGCCTCTTGGTTTTGCTTGGTCTAGCATGTGTTGAAGAAAGTAAAAATGCCACATCAGATACTAGACAAAATATATATGAGTGGTTCCACTACTAATAACACCGAGGCCTTTTGAGAGATAACCCCACACCTACTGAGCTATGCATGTCATGTAGTTTTCGTATTTTCTGACACTGATTGAAAGCTTGGTTCACTGTAGACCCTCAACCGTATGTTCATCATCAATGCTGGTTCTGGATTTAGACTTTTATGGAACACTGTGAAGTCTTTCCTTGATCCCAAGACCACTGCAAAAATCAATGTAATCATTTGTCTTTTCTCTACCTTAACCTGGTGCTAACCTATGATTTTGATATGTTACGGTGCTAAATGATTTGATGATTACACTCAGGTTCTGGGAAACAAATACCAGAGCAAGCTGCTTGAAATAATTGACGCTAGGTAAGTATCCCTTCAGGGCAAAATATATTTTCTTTCAACACATTTCATCATTCCATATATCTTTTGGTCTATATCTAGTTCAAGCTAAGTTTAGCAAGCCTTCTGATTCACATGATGCTGTAAGTTATCTGTTTAGTAACCGAATATCCTATTAACTTCGAATTTGTGCCATAACACGCTGTCATTATATTCGATACAGCGAACTGCCAGAGTTTTTGGGTGGTACATGTACTTGTGCTGATAAGGGTGGTTGTATGCGTTCTGATAAGGGTCCATGGAATGATCCAGATATAATTAAGGTGATTTACTTGGTTTCTCTTTAATTTTAGTTTTTTTTTTTGTCTATCTTTCATAGTCTAATATGAACAAAAGATTAAAATCATTTATTTTGATGAGCCAGATGGTTCATAATGGTGAAGGAAAATGCCCAAGGAAAAGTTTGTCAGGAATTGAGGAGAAGATAATCTCTGAAGATGAGAATGCATACTCAAAGGTACTCAAATCTTGGCTCAAGTTTGCCTTTCATTTTGTGTGCTTATGGCATCTCTTCAAACTGTCTTCTCTCAGTTTTTCTAAACGATCGATCACCTGATTTCTGTATGCTTTTTGCATGCTACCACATGAAGAGATATGATTCTCTGAAATCGAAAACCGTTCAAGAGGTTGACGTGCATTGCCAAGTGGAGCATCAAAGACTCTCTCATGTGCCTAAGGAAGTAAGCGTAGCAGACTTTCTATCCACATTTCAGAATTTTGACTGGAACATGACAGTTCTGTGATACTTTGTTGTCTTTGCTACTTCTAGCATCATACTCTTAACTTGTTCAACTCACAAGCGGGTGGTTTGGAACCTTCATATTTTTTTCATCAGTCGAAATTCAGTTTTACAACCATTTTAGAAAATAGTGCGGGCAGTGCTGAGTCGCCTTTTATCAGTTGATGTGCTCACTTGCTTCATATTTTTCAGGTTCCAATCGCCAAGAAGGGCAATCGGGGCTATGAGCATGACAACTTCAGACCAATGGTTGGCAAGACTGTTGATTCAACTTGGCCTAAATCAGTTCATTATGATAAATTTGCCCTTGGTGGAGGTATATATATAAAATTAATCCAATCAAGTATAATGCTTGTTCTTCCAAATGTTGATACTAATATATTTCTTTCTTCCAATGCTACAGATTGCTTCTCTGTGCATGATGCTTGCAAGGTTCCTGAAGGACTAACCAATCAATTACTTTCTGCAATCATGGCCTTTATCATGGGTATTGTCGCCATGGTTCGATTGGCACGAAGCATGCCAAGGAAACTCACTGAGGCTACCCTCTATGGAAACCCTGTTTACTACAATGGAATGGTAGTTAAAGGCCAACCGTTGCCTGCACCTGCCATCTCCACCAATGACTACATGAACATGATGAAACGCATGGCCGAATTGGAGGAGAAAGTGAATGCTCTCAGCTCAAAACCCGTGGTCATGCCACCCGAGAAAGAGGACCTGCTGAATGTTGCTCTCAACCGAGTCAATGCCTTGGAACAAGAACTGTCAGCAACCAAGAAGGTAATCCCTCTATTTCAAGATATATTCTTGGTTTCTTCTATTGAAGTTTGCATTTCCAGAAGCTAAAATGTGAACATGTTCATTTTTTTTCTTTTTGTTTCCTTTTCGCAGGCACTTGAGGACACCCTTGTTCGACAGGACGAGCTTATAGCCTTGCTTGAGAAGAAGAATAAGAAAAAGAAGAAGAGAAGCAAGTTTGTATGTGGCTGAAATACCTTCTTTTTGCTTAACCAGTTCAAGTTATGTACATTTCATATGAAGTTTAGTGTTCTCACCTTCTTGGTTTCTTTTTTTGGATTGTAATTGCAGAACCCTTTCAAATGGTAAGGTGATAGCTCCGGTGATTCGATTGGATGCCCTGGATGAACCACTGAACATTCAGTGTCAGCTGCTGGTGGCGACGTTTCGATTGTGAGCTCCACGGATGCTTTGTCAAATTGCATTCCCTCTATGTTTGCTAGTTTGGTACTGTAAACTTAAAAAGCTTTTGTACATTATTGTGCAGTGTGCCTTTCCATTCAAAGTTGTGTATATTTTAACTTCAAATGGGCACCGCTTTACTTTGACAAAGTTTTCCAGGGTCCTCTCTAGAATCTAGCTTAGTTCCAGTTCAGAGTGCAGAGATAGTTGTTCTACTAATGAAAGGTGGTAAAATGATGGGCTCTTACAGTACCAAACCCTAACTAGCAAACATAGAGGGAACTTACGGTACCTAAACCCGTGCAAAGATGGTTCCAAATACTCATTATCGTAATTCATCCCTAAACCCTAAGAGCCCATTTGATAACCATTTCAATTTTTGTTTTTAGAGAGAGGATGGGAGGGAGAAGTAACAAAAGTGAAAACAAAAACTTGAAAGTGAACAATTTCAAATATATTTCACTTTTAAGTTTTTGTTTTCACTTTTGTTAGTCCTCCTACACATCCTCCCCTCTCATCTTCCCTCTCAATCCCATCTCCACTTTCATTATCATTTCCTTAGTTGCAAAAGTAGAGATTATCTTTAAGTCTTTGTTCGATTATTTTTCCTTGTTTTTTTTCCTTCTATAATTGATAAAAAAATGCACCAAAATAGCCATAATTGTAATCGAATCTCTGATTACTCTTTTCAACATTTCCCGGAAAACGGTATAAGATTAAGCAAATCAAACTGCACAAACATCTTTCAAGAAAATAAAACTCGATTGTCATTTTCCGTATCGTTCTCACTAAGACAGAAGTGGCATCATTTCAGATGATATATTCTCTGAGATCAAAGGTTGGTATGTCAAGTCAAGTACTCGTGTAGGGATCACATCTTCGAGAAACAGCTTAGCAAATCCTGTTTCAGTAGAGTCTCTCTCCATCAGGCAACACTTCTACCAGCACAAAAACTTCTTTTTCTGATGACCAGCAGCAAGAAAAATTCTTAGAACTCATGAATTGTGGAAATTGAAAATGAATAAAAAGAATAAATCTACGGGGACAGACTGTGCGGACAACTTACCTGGAGCTTGGCTTCTTGCCGGTCGATATAAGCCAACAGCTCTTCTTGCCTCATTAAAGCTTCATGTAGAGCCTGCTCCATATGAAACACACAATCAACATATGCATCATTCTGAAATGCTGAAACAAGTCCAGTAACAACAGGAAGAAAAAAAACCCCCAAAGTTGAACATATGCATCATTTATATAAAAATGCAATGTGGTTGCATAAGGCATGTGATTGCATTCTTTCCTGGAAAGAAATAAAAATGCAATGTGACCCAAAGTTGAATACGTTAACTGCCATAATATGATTTCACAGGTGGAAGGCTCCCATTGTGTTGAGTATTCCTACACATCAAATAAAACATAAATACCTTTTTAGTAGCAATTAACTCTGCTTCCAAGGCATCCACACGACAAACAGCAGCATTCAGCAATTCCTCTTTCTCATAAGGCATCTCAGACGGTTTAGCTTGGAGCATGTCAACCTTCTCCTCAAGCTCCACTAGCTTTTTCAGTACAGAGGGTAGAAGATCTGCCCCTGTAAATGGTGCTGTTGGTGAAGGAGGACGGCCCTCTTCTTTGTTTGTTGCATCAAAAGCAGGTTTGGGAATACTTTGATCGTGATTATCCAATGTGTTAGGAAGCTTCTTAGTTACTCGGGAAGCCACTGAGCGGAAGAGAGTGAGAAAAGTCAGGAAGAAGGCCATAAGCGCTACCAAAACCCGACCTCGAATTCCTTCTGGATTTGTGGGGATGTCAGGTTGTTGAAGCGTCCCTGAAGTAAAAAGATCATTTCATTTTCTTGATTTATATAATGTCAGGTACCAACAAAAAATATTAAAAGAAAAAATGTTAATAGACTGTATAAGTTGTGACTGAAAGAAAAAAGCGTACTATCAAGTTTTGCAAGGGTTCTTTTACAAAGCATTTAGTTGTGACCATATATAAGTTCAATACCATATAATCTAGCATCTGGACTTGGCCAACAGGTAAAGGAAGAATTGGAGTGGTATGTCCCAAGTTCAAAACAAGAATATGCAAAATGATGAGGTGAAAAAGTATGAGTTTGCTAGAGTCAAATTCCAAAACAGATTTCCCATTTCTGTAAAGGATACGCTTAGTAAAAGTTACAATATCCTTAGCAGCTTGAAAAATCTATAATCTCTCATTCAACTAATTGTTGAGAGACCAGGATAGTTGTTGCCTGGTTGCTCAGTTTGAACAGTAATGAACTAATTCAGAAAAATCAATTTTTGGTACTCAAGAGTCAAGACCACGGCATTCTGATGAGTGCTTTCTAATATTTCCTAAAGAAGGTATAGTATGTATGGAAGTACACAGATTCATTTATAGTTTTGCTGTATTCCATGTACTCAAGTCCTCTTCTCTTTTTGTAAAAAATAGGCATTTTCTTCGAGTTAATGTCATCTGTTCCTATCCATGGTTCCTAAGTTGTTATGCAAAAACTACACAAATATATGCATAATGCGAACAATTCAGAAATAGATATACCAACATCAGTATTAAAGTAAATAAATTCCCATTTCAACATCATTTTAAGGCTGATTAGTCTTAAAACTATTTAGTTTTAATAGTTGTTCGTATAACAACAATAAGATAAATTCAAAAATGTAATATTGGCAGCAAAGACCAGGCTAGACTTGCTGACCTTTGGCAGCATGGATTCTCTGGAGGGCCACTTGCTTTTTCCAACCAGCATCAACAGCTTTGTCAACCATAGGAACATATTCATCATAACCCGAAAAGCTACCTGCACAGTTTGCCTTGCCAACGACCTTAGCCTGCATATTTCATTATACCACATTGAAGAATACATAATTCACAATGAGTACAACCAACAATAAAGAGAGTAATAAGTTTCCAGTCTATACTTGTTAATTAAATAGCATTACATATCTTAACTACCCAATAGCCCTTAATTCACAACCAATTCAAGCACACTTAATCAATGGTCACTTATCACTACAACAGCCATTGCCAAATAATGCAATGCAGACAATTCACAAAACATACACCATTTTTCATTCGTCCACTCACAAACATATTTCAATTAGAATCCTTTTATAAGAAAAGAAGAATATATAAATAAAATAATTATACAAACAACATTGAACAAGGAATCAGTTTCGATGTAATTATTTAGCGCTTTGCTCTGTTTTGCAATCTTCGTTGTGTAGTCTAGCTAGCATCTATTAGCTAGATCAGTGGACAACTTCTCCACTGTATTGTATTGTTCTTTATTAAGTAAAGTATATTTCTTATCAAATAAAATATTGAACAAGCAATCGACCAAAGGTTCAAACAAAAACTTAACATCAAACTAACAAACAGCTACAATTTTTTTTGAAAAGACAAACAGCTACAAACTCATCCAACTAATATAAAAAAGCAGCTAAAACAATCTCTAAGTAACAATGGGGAATAACAAATAATGGAATTTCCCACACATCATAGGAAACCGAAGCCACGATGATGCCCAAAAAAATTTATCCCACAAGAAAACCACCTCCTGCCTGTATTCTTTTCAATGGTGAACCCTAATTGTTTCTATTTATACTAAGCCAAAGGGAATTACCACAACCACTTCCTTAGAAGAGCCACATTTCCACTTTCCAAATTGCCCCACCCCTAGACCTGCATTTGTCCCGGAACAAGACAAAATTTTCCACCTCACCAAGTAATCCACATTTCTCTTCTTCCTTCTCAACAAGTCTTAAAGAGACAAACCAAATACTTGTACAAAATAAGTTCCTTTTTCCCATTAATCAGTTAAAATAAGTCATACGCAGCGAATGGGATAAATGAATATATTAATCATAATAATTACATAAAGAAAAGGTTAAACCTACCTCTTCACGAACAGGAGTCAATCGAAGATGTGAAAAATTCTTCAAAGCTTTTGGGGATGCAATATCTTCCGCTTCAGATCCTGACTCAGCAGTGGATGTATCACTACCCTTTACCTGCTTCAATACATAATCCCCCAAAAAATGTGAAAAACTGATGCGAAAGTAACTCACTTTTTATTCTGCAATAAGTGAAAAGTATAGAAGGTTTTACCATTGGATAGTGTGGCTTAGCATAAGCAAGAACCTTCCCTTCACTGTTTAGAACTTTAACAACTTGCCTTGCACGCCGTGCTTCACCATTAAGAACCATCTGAAACCGAGAACATGACATCAGAAACAAACAAATATAACTTGCAATAAAATTTGGCAATATACCAGGTAAAAGTTAACAGAATATGCAGCACAAAAGAAATCTAGAGGGCAGGAAATAACCTTCAGTATCTCAGGGTTTTTCCATGGCCCCTTATCAGATCGAAGGCAACCCCCCTGATCTGCACAGGTACAGCTGCCGCCCAGAAACTCTGGCAACTCACTGCATATTTTGAAGAAATATCTTTAAGTCTCAAGCTAAGTGCAATTATAAATGAGCAATAAGAAACATAATGATCATCAGAGAAGACAAAAATCATCAAAGGTCGCAACGTTTTATTGCCTATCAATCAAATATCACAGATTCAGCTACGATTCCACATGATCAACAATCTTAATTCACATTACAGTTAGAACAAGAATAATACACTAAATCTCTGTGTAAACATAGCAAGGTTATAGCATTACAGATGGCAGATACACTGCTGCCCCCTCACCTGGCATCTATTATCTCAAGCAACTTGTTCTGGTATTTGTTTCCAAGAACCTAAAATGTTGCATACAAAGAAAAAAAAGGGATTATAAATACATGACATGCCAGTGAAACCAAAACTTTAATTGCTATAGTACCAATACAAGGAAAAAGTAATTTCTACATACATGAATCTTTGATGTTGTTCTAGGATCGAGAAAAGTCTTTACAGTGTTCCACAGAAGCCTAAATCCAGGACCAGCGTTAATGATGAACATTTGCCACAGGGTCTGCACCAATTAAGAATATTAAATTTTAATTTATAATATATATATATATATATATATATAACAAGTAGCATCGACAGTCTGCAACTGTGTAATTAAAGTTTTAAACATAACTGATTGCATACCTCAGGGTAATTGTTACCATCAACATTCTGCAACCGCGTAATTAAATCTCGTGCAGACTTTGTAAAATTCTTGAAGCCCTAAAAACATTTAAAGCGAACAAATATAGAATCATTAGATATTATGATTGCACTGAATATGCAGATTAATTATATTAAATGGTTGATTACAGGCAACATACCACGCCTTGAACATCTAAAATTGTAGTGCTTGAATCTATGTGCCTCTTTGCAGCAATCGTGCAAGCTGGAAACTTTATTGCAAAGCTTTTCTCAAACTCCTGAACATGGTATTTCACATACCGATCCATAGTGGTAACCTGCATTAGTTTGTTGGGATCTACTTTACCCAACCTTTCAATGTAAACCGGTCTTCCCTCCTTATCCACGCCATGATGCCCATGAGGGTAATATTTTAGAACTTCATTCAACTCTTTGAACTCAAAATCCTGAAAGAAACATCAACATGGTAAATGGAATGAGGAAAAAAGAAAAAAGTACCAAAACCTGCAAATTCAAATGAACTTTCAGCTGTAGTTACCTCCATAATAGTGTCAGCACTGAACTCCTTTCTCCATTGAAGCATATCAGCCCACATATGCTTTGCTTTTTCAACATCAAATTTCCTTGCTTTCAAGAACCTGAAAGTAAAAATCTTCATGTTTAAAACTGGCAAATCATATCACACAAAACAAAACAAAGATGTGAGATGGTATAAACCAAATTAAAAGTATAGAAACAATCAAGTACACTTTAAAAGCACATTCAAAGCAGCATGGGTTTAAGACCAAGATAATATAATCAATGAACAAAGTTTACTCGATAAACCATCCACATTTGTCTACCAACATGCTATATGATATGAAATCGTTACTATTTCCATATACACTTCCAACTAATCCTAATACATTATATGACTTCTAACACCATGCATACTACATTAATATAACAATTGGCAACTATATTTCAATAAACTACAACAGAAAACCTTATATCAACCAGATTTAGGTAGCACATATATGATTGGCAAAGTGACACTTGAGTGAGCTAAAGCTCAAAGGAGCAGAATCAGAAGAGACTTACACCTCTACTTTTGTCATTTTACCATTGCCCATTTCCCTAGAAAACTAAAACTAAAACTAAACCCAATCGATCTAAAGCATGGGTGTGAGTTGATTCGGGGGTCAGTTTGAGTCACCCATTCATCTTAACATAAAGTGAGGATATCACCCAAGTGGCACAAGTATCTATCCAATTATGAACTTCCACAAGTATTTGCATGCATGATTACATGAAGACGCAAAGTAAACAACTGAGCACCTCAACATCATATGATAATCATCATGCTTCTCGGGCAGCAATTCGTCCATAATTAGTGCTTGTCGAAAGGCATCAACAGCCTGCAGCTCTTCAACATCACGAACATCTTCAATGGAAACAGAGCTGACTCGGCCATCACTTTTTCTCCTACTGCCCTTTTTCTTGAGAGAATGTTTGAATTTGGTAGATGCGTTTATCGCCTTCTTCTTCAGAGTCCCAATTCTAGTCCTGCGTTCATCCTCGGAGTTCTCAAAGTCAGACTTCCTCTCTCTTCTCTCATCACTACCATAAAATCCTTCAAAACCTGTGGCACAATAACAATAGCATCGACATTAACAACTGGAGTGTCATGCATTGGAAAAACATGGATATGTGAGAATACAAATATGACCATCATAATCATAATTACACATAAAAATTGAAACTTTCTTTTAAAACTTCAAATTTAACCTAGTATTCATCAAATTAACCATAAAGCGCATTTCTCTAAGACTGCTCGTTTTGGTCCCTGATAAAATGTAAAAATAGAAAAGGAAAACATTAAAAAGAAAACTAGAAAAACAACAAATTTTTATAGGTCGATATCTTGACACAAGAAAAAGAACAGCCATATACTCAAGCAAGCATTTCTCACACACAAAAAGGGGAAAGAAAAAGTCAAAATTCAAAGCTCCTTCATCTTCTGAGTTTTCTCAGCAACCAAACGGAACCCCCAAATTTAGCAAACTGAACACATCCACAACCACAGTGCCTCAGGAGCACACAAATCCTAACAGATTCAGCAGCAAGAAGCAAAACCAGCAGCATATCGCCGACAAAAAAGCAAAGAGAGGAGAGAGAAAGACGACTCACAAGGCCTGGCGAACCGATCCAGCGGGCCTGACATTCTACACTCTGATCAGCCACACGCATCAACGCAAATGCACTCTGTCAAAAACTCGCATTTACATCAGAAACCCTAGAAACCGCCAAAATAAAACCCCGAATCTCCAAAGCTATCTCACAGCAAGAAATGTGAAGAGCAATGTACCTTTGGTTTCGTGTCGCCGTTGATCAGTAGGAAGATCGGTCAGCAAGCTCCCTGTGAGCCGATCTGCAGCTGGAGCGTCTTGTCCGTAACGGATTCACAGAAATTGTCGAAAGATTCTTTTTTTCTTTTTCTCTCTCTTTTAAATTAACAAATAAATAAAATCGCAAACAGGCGACAGCGAAGAGAGAGAAAGAGTGAATGAGAGAGAAGAGTTTGATTTGTACTTATAGTTGGACTTGGTGAGATGCGGATGGCGGTGGGGCCCAGTGTGTCAGGGACACGTGGCGGGTGAAGAGCGTTGAAGACGGAATCTGCCGGCGGTAGTTGAGTGGTAAATGGGAGTAATTATTTGTAAAACGCCTGCTGGGCCGGGGGTTTTTTGTAATTGTCCAGTAATTGACTAATAATTTTGTCAGCCGGGAATGGAGACAGAATTCGTATTTATGGGAGTATTTATGATGTTTTGTTCTTTGTATTTTTGCACGTGCTATGTTGGGAGATGGAACAAACCTACAATTTGACACTTTTTTTTGTCTTTTATTTTAATTTTAATTTGTGTTTATTTATTTATTTTGGTATTCTGTTTTTTATTTTGTAATGTGGAGTGGAGATAATAACTATTGGGGGTGTTTAGGTCGGTAGAGAATAATAAATGCTTTTCTTTGACTTTTTGGTTGCTCATAAAAAATTAAAAAATTAAAAAATTTGTTGTTAGTGGTATTTTTCTGTCCAATGTCAAAAAAATTCCTAAGTATGAATTCATTTTTTAAATACAAATGATAATACAAACTACAACGGTGAGCGAGTTTCTCACATACACATAACTTAGGTATCATAGAATTTGAACCTCAAACTACTAATCTACAAGTCAATTCTTTCCTTGGCATTGATTCAAACAAATACAATCAAGTGTGAAATAGTGTATGCATAGGTAAAAGAGATTATCCGGAATTTAATTTTGAGGATCTTGTTATTAGAAGGTTCACCAAGAATGCTTTTTCATGATCTTTTTTTTTTAAAACATTATTTTTAATCAATGAAAGAAGTGATATTCAAACTTAACATCTTTTAATATTGGGAAGAAATACTATTAGGCCAAGAGATATTTGATGAAAAAAATAATAAATTAAATTAAGGGCATGTTTACTTACTGAGAATGAGAAAATTCATGCATCAAGGTAGCTTGGCCAGAGAGGAATTAGGTCAAGTATTACAGATTTTAATGCGAAAAATGTTTTGTATTCCTTTTGTATTAATAAACACATAGAAAGTCAAAATTTGGAATAATTTCAATACATGTATTAGTAAAATAGGAAAACATGAATTGGAATTTCAATATTCATCCTTGATAAGTGAACATGCCATTAATATCATTCAATCATCTAATTAAGCTCAAGTAATTATAAATAAATAAAAAGGAAGGAAAAAATAAGTTGAAACACATGGACGAATACAATGCTTGTGATAAACCCACTTAAATACTTTTGATGAAATTAATTACGAAATATTTTATAAGTAAACTGATTTTTTACAACAATAATTCTTGAATGGTAACTAAAATAATGAGTGATGCAAATCATAGGACCACAATGGATGCGGACTGTTTTCTTTCTTTTGAATTTACATTGTATGTGGAGCTTCTTTTTTTTTTTTTCTTCTTTTTTTTTTGGCGTCAAGGTTAGAAAGGGGAAAGAGAAAACTCACACACGTGGGTATTACAGAAGCTTGAATCTAAAACTATTTGGAAACACACCAAAGACCTAGGCTAATCCAACTAACACCTCATTGGTAATTGTATGCGGAACTTAACCAATGTGAAATGAATCATTTTTACAGATGAGTCTTTACTTGACTCAAGTAGTATGAAGTAAATAGAATGACGATTGATAGGTTTTTAATTCAAATACTCATGTAAGGAAAGTAACCATTTTCAATAAAGGTCAAAGATCCTACAACTCTTTTTTTGGATATTTTTATTAAACTTTTCAATTATTTAGTTTGTAGATATTGGGTCTTGAATCTTGATGTCTTGAATCTTGATGAAGGCCATACCAAAAATAGCAATCTTGATCAAGGAAAAGTGGTAATAATGTGTCTCTTCTTCACTATCAATGACCCTCAAGAATCTTATGATATGAGTGCCAATACTAAAAATACAAATAAATAATTATGATTTAAGAGTAAAATTTTTATGATATAAAATATTTTTTATTTAATTATTTAAAGAAATTTAATAACACATTGTTAAAAGTAAGGTCTAAAAATATCAATAATATTGATGAAATATCAAGGATATTATCAGTTTTTCAGGTCTATGATATTTTGGAACATATTCATACACATATCGTATAATTATCGATAAAATATCAGAAAATATCACAGTTAATAATTTCTCACACGCTTCAACAAAATTCAGTCAAAATATCTCGATCATATTGATAAATATCGAAAATATCGCTATATAGACAATGTCAACCAATCTTAGATCCATATGGGTGGCATGTTACATGCAAAATTGTTTCGGGGATTTATCATTTGATGACTACTCTTTGCAATACATTTACTCAATACATACAGATGATGAAAATAGTAAAAAATTTGAACCTTATAGTCACTCTATGTGGTACTAAGTCACTCATGTATCTTACCATGCAATGTATAGAATGTAAAATATTATAGACAATTGACTAAATAAACATCCTCAAAAATTTCAATAAATTTTTTCAAGTTCTTCTTACAATTTCCGTAATTTTTACTAATTTTTACCGATATCGATAATTTCCCAATATTTTCATCAAAATTTCCGTATTTTTAAACCACTGATATTTCTGAAATCATCGATATTTTTTAATCAAGTTGATCAAAAGAATCTAAAGAACTTCACAAATCTTGTCTAAGGCTTGGGCCCCGCATTTTGTCACTTTCCTTTTTTGGGTAATTACATTTCATTATAAATGTTTATAAACAAACAAAAAACACAAAAAAAATCATGTCTTCGCATGCAGTGAGAGAGGGCTAAAAGTTGGCAATATATAGCTGTTGTGGGTGACCCATCAACGGCGCATGGCCCTTTCAATGTCGGACTCACTTCTGTATTATTTTGTATGATTTCTCCTTCATCTTTTCCCCTAATTTTACTGATCTTTTTGCGCAGCCACAGAAGTCACCTACTGAAAGATTAGATTGTATGACATTTTGGGTTCTAGAAAGATGTTGGGCATTCCTCTGGTAGGATGCTGTTAGTGTGAGTTGTTCACGCGTGAGTAACTGAATATAGCACATATATTTTTTCCTTATAAACAAATTATGATTTCTCTCTAAATAAATTACTCTTTTTTTTTTTAATGTCAATAAGGTCTAGTCAAGTAGAAAGGCTTTGATTTGGGCATCAGTAGTATCATGTTCGAATCCTATGACATCTTAATAGTGTGTGTGTTTGAGAGAAACCTTCATTCCTCTAATAGTTTAGACTATCGCTTGTATTTAAAAAAAAAACTATTTTTTTAATAAATATTTTCAAATAAACATGCATTAAATTATGAGTTGTTTTTAGCGAACCATAAATTGTAACTTAAATGGGCATTTATTTTTTCCTTGGTACGTAAATATGCCTTTTATTAATCTCATAAGTCAGAAGGAAATACTAAAAATATAAAAATTCATCATATTCATATCATAATAAAAGAAAGTTTATAACTAAAACTCGTGATCAATTAACAAATTCATTATCCTTAATGCAAAATAACTTCTTTTAATCAACCACTTGCGCTACAAGCCTCAAGACAATCCCCTATCGGGCTACAAGCCTCAAGAGGATCCCATTTGTTGATATGCTTACTAATATGTCATCATCTTCAACAAGTTTTTTTGTTAATTTTTGAAAAGTAAAAAAGTAGTCTTTCATAAATGAAAGAAAGCAGCCTTCAGCATGAAACACGTCCAATTTGTACATCGAGGGCTGAAGCAGCTACTTTAATTGTTGGTCATCTCCGCAGAAACCGCTAAGAAAAAACTTGCAAAGTGGGAAAAGTAAATTTCTTTTTATTTTCACTTTTAATATTCGATTCTTCTCCTTGGAAGGTTGTGTGCAATGGATAAAAGCAATGTGGAAGATACCAAAGAATTTGTCAAAGATGACTTTAGGGGTTTATTCTTAATTTCTTATTATGCATGCTTTATTAGCTGTCTAAATTCAATTATATTTCTCTTATTTATTTGTAAGCAAGAGAAGAAAATAAGTAATTTGGACAAACTCTTGCCAGATTGTGGCTGCAATTTCCACAATTTAATTTTTAGTTGAATAAGATCTTAATTTTGACTTATATGAATATAATTTTTGAAAAATTTGGTTTATGTCAATAAAAAATTTCATAATTCGGGTTTAGTAAATGAATTTTTATTCCTCAACATAAGTCAATACATATATTTTATTTCGAGAATATTTTAGATATGTCACTTGTGTTGAAGAATATAAAGTCTCACATCGAAAACTTGATTAAATAAAATACAACATATAATGAATTGTTCCACTACTAATATCACCGAGGCCTTTTGTGATAAAACCTCACACCTGCTGGGCTTTGTAGGTGGTTAAGTTGATAACAATATCGGTGTTGTTAGTACTGGGCAACCGACCCGTCCATTCCATTTTAAAAAAATTATCATGTAGGTGGCATGGGACTTCTTTTCATGGATAATTTAGTCTTTTCCAATTAAAATTATAAAAATAAAATTTACAAACAATAAAAATTTATTAAAAGAATCCTTCTCCCGAAAAATCTTCTTTTTTTTTCATAAAAGAAAAATTGTTAATTTCAATTTAGTACTCTGAATTCTCACCCTTAAGGCGTGTTTATTCTTTCACTCTTAATTTTAATAATCATGTAACTTAATATTTTTAATTTGTTGCATTTTGGTTATACAAGATTGGTTATGCTAAATTTTAGGTATCGTTCAGTCACCCGTTTATCGTAGAGGTGGTCACGACCAATCACTTCAAAACTAGCAACCATTAAATGATGCTTATTAGTTCGCTTAGTGCTAAAAGAAGGACTCCCTCACCAACCAATGCATTCTACTGTGTGTCAAATACGCATTTATATTATTAAGTATGTTTAAGTGATTCAACTCATTTACGGCACACCATTTCGAGGTAGCACGCTTGACGCTTGGTTTAGTAATTGCATACAAAAATTCTCATATCAATTCAGTGTATGTAAATTGTCATATTATTGGCTGCCTATTGTATTTCTATTCTCAAAATGCAATAGGAGGCCAATAATATAGCAATTTGCATACACTGAATATTGCAAATGCCACCAAATGAGTTGGTAATTAGATTCAAAAATCACATGCCTTAATACGTATTGAATTTCCGTTCCCAAAATGCAAAAGGTTGCCAATTTGCGTAAATTAATTGTAAAAGCTGCCTAACAAGTTGATAATTGGATTCAATATCAAATACCTAGTGCATTTTCATTCTCAAAATGAAAAAGCCTACTAATAACATGCCAATTTATGTACACTAATTGCAAAAATTGTCTAACCAATTTCGCATTAAAAAAACCACATATCAAAATTTATTACGCTTTGCCACCTTGACAAATACTACTAAGAGGCAAGATGGAACCCACCATGGCTTGAGGAATTTTTGCTCCCCTTTTAGGCAAGCCACTGGACATCAAATTGGTTTTGGCGCACACACAGATGGTATCTAAATGCAATTCGAATTCCATAGGAAAATATATTTTTATCTCAAGGAAATATGATTACAGAAAGGTTTAAATTCTCTACTTTCTAGTATAGATCTACCAATTGATATCCACTAGTCAAGTGAACACAATTCATTGCCCACCACAGGAGTTCGAACGAAGAAGCCTACGCAATTGAAGAAGAGAGAGAAACAGTGGAACAGAGAGTGAAAGATGCGAAGATGTTTCACATTTTCACAATTCAATTTTTGTTTGTTTGTTTTTTAAATCGACCTACACAACCAGTAACTCCACATCCACCCTCGTCTCATCCAATGGCCCATATCTTTTGGCGTATCGATACACCTGGAGTTTGGTAGAATTTTCGCTCCCTAGATTGGATGATCCAGTGTAGTCACTACAGCCAATCTGCAGCTTTAAATATTCTTATGGCCAACAGTTGACATATCAATCTTCGGCCATAAAATATGTCCAAAATTTTAACAAGAAGTACCTTTAAGTTATGTTTTTGGACTCTTGCCAACGGCATGTCTAATCTTTTTTCACTAAAAACGGGGAGTCTTGTGTCTATAGCTCGTGAAAAAAAAAGTACAAAATTTTTCAGTTTTCCCCAACATCTCATTATATTTCAACTTAGTATAACAAATAACCATATAGTGAACACACAAGAAATACTTGAAGCCATTTTTTTGGGTAGGATGAAAACGAATTTCCTTTTCTTCTTTTGATTGCATACCCGGAATCAATTTTGGACTAACTTGTCTTTAAATAAGTGTCAAGTACTATTTCTTTTCATCTCAATACTGCTAAGAAAATATCTATTTTATGAACACAATATAAACATGCTACAAAATAAACAGGTATTGTATGAACACCATCCAAACAGCTATATTGTGAAACAAATACAAAATGTTGTTCTATAATACACATCATCTAATTCAATTTTTATATTCCATTGACCTTCAAATCGTATAAATTATTTTTGTTCTTTTCTATATTCCATTGACATACAATAGCTAAGTTGCAGTTGTCTGTGCCAGAATATTGCATAGGCTGAAGGTCGGCTATAGTTTCCTAATCATAGATCTGCTGTCTTGTGGATGAAAGTGTCGTCATTAAACACTGTTAGAATTAGAATAATGTCATTGATCATGTCCTTGTGGGATACCAGATGGATCCAAGATGACCTAGCTAATACTGCTAAAATTAAACGCTGTCTGTTTAGATGGGCATAGTCAACTTGATATTTTAATCACAAATTTTGAGTCTCTGCATTTGGCATGCATTAGTGCAATTATATACATTGAAAGGAATGTTAGACCATTTCCAGATGAGGAGGGCTATATTTAGCTCCGAGCTACATTTAGTCCTCTAATGACTGATTTTATAAGGAGTAGTGTCAGGTTACATTTTAAGTGTCTCCAACAACAAATGGCTAAATTTAATATTTTAATAGTTTTAAGTATATTATGTAAATTTATTAATTAATTTAATTAAACTACTATTTATATTTTATTTAAAATACATTTTAGAAGAGAAAAACATTTAAGGATAGGATTTTTGCAACTAATAATAATTGTCAATACATTGTCATGTTCAACCCAGAGAGTATTTTAATTAATTTCATAAATTAATTGATAAATACTAATTAATTATATTTACTTATCTTAAATAATTTTGCGTACCTTAAAATTATTTGTTATTTTTGAATATATTTTAAACATAATTTCAATTATTAAAAAAATATTAGTATTCTAAAAATCAATTTGAGCCTCCAAACCCCATATCCAAGTCTCCAACCTTCCTTAAGGGGCAGCGGGAGATATTGTGACCCACTTCCTTGCACCAACTGCAGAATTGATGGCCGACTTTGGTGCGGCAATCAGTCCGCATCAGCAAAATTGCCCAAGCATAAAACTCACCATTGTCACCTTATCGTTATTACTTATCAATCTCACAAAGTAATTAGAAAATGATGGAAATTAATATTCTATAATTTGTAAAGCATTGAGCTTGCATGCATCATTCACATGTCGTCTTGAAGAGCTCTCATACATGATTGGCAGGAAACATGGATGAACCAAGGAATGAAAAACACTCAATACTTTGGACCAAGTTATAACCCTTGCAAGGCCAAATAATTCCCCCATACATATCTTTACAAAAAAATTTAGATATGAGAGCATTCATTATTAAATATTTTTATCTATTTTGCTATCGAAAACAATATTACAATTGCAGAGGCCTAAAAGCTGATGAGATCAAAATGTCGTTTGCAACAGGCATGGTATAGTTTTGTGCCCAGATTTGAGGCTGAGGTATCGATTGTCCCGTCCCGTGCTTACAGTTCATCTGCGCAACTGTGTTGGCTACTCAATATACTGTATGTGCTTTTTATCTCCACATTCTCCATAATCAAAATGAGAATGATTTCCATGTGTTAGTCTTCCTTGTGTAACACTCTCACTAACAAGATTTGAATCTCCTTCAATTTGTCAGTACGATATCTTCTCGTTGAAAGTCAGTCATGGCTGAAAAAAATATATTAGGGGAAAAAAATTCGTGACTTGTCATTCCGACCACGTAAATTCTTCGTCATCAATTTCATCAGACTTCAATGGATTATCAACTTCAGCATCCACAGCTTCTTCTTGAACTTCAGCAACATCAGCTTCCTGATATTCAGGTTCTTCCAACTCAGTTTTTTTCACTCCCTCCTGAAAGTAATAAGAAGCAGCATATTTTTTTTATTAATAAAAAAACAACAAAAGAAAAGCTACTACAAGCAATAGAAAGAGATACAAAACATAAATGATTAGAAGTTGTGTAAACAATAAGAGCACAAATTGCACCAATTATCAGTTAAATGTCTTAACACAAGACTGCAACTGTATGATCCTTTAACTTTCTAAGAGCCCTTAAAAATTAAACCAAGTTTAGATTTTGTGAATCACTAGAGGAACACAAAAGGTTTAGAGCATGCATCCACATTCTAAAATATTCATGGAGGATGTCCAAGGGCAAAAGAGACATGCCGTGCAAATTACATAGTCAATTAGTCATCCAACGGGTTGGTCCTCTAAAGAGATTAAAGCCATAAATAAATAAAAAATCGGATCATCTAAGATCAACCAACTTGAAGCTTTTGAAGATAATTTTTTTTTCCTTTCATAAAGAGTACAACTCCTAAACCATCGACAATTCCAGTATGCAGATTCTTCTGTGTGATATACTACCTCCTACTGGGAGAATAACAAGTACAACCAATGAAGTTTGTTTATAAAAATGAGTAACTATCTTCGTGGAGATCTAAATATAGACACACAGAAACATAATATTTCCCAAAAAAATATAGCAACAGAACATAAGCATCTCACAGAAGAGAGCCAGAGAAAAGATAGAAAATGCATACATCAGTATCATGAGTTGGTTCTGCTTCCTCCTCCTTGTTTGCCTGAGCAACTTGTTGCAGCCTCTCAATATATGAAGTAAATTGGGAATGATCTGCACGAGAAAATTAATATATTGTACGACTGTATGAAGCTCCATGTGTGGTTTGGGGTGGCATATAAAACAACAATTGTATTGACTTAAGCATAGATAAATGAACATTAAATTTATTTTATTTTTAAAATTAAAATCAGGGAAAAAAATTTCTACACAAAGTATATACAATTGTCCTTATACTTCATCAAATGGAATTCATACAAGAGTAAAACAGGTGGGCAATTAATGGTCTTGGGTAGGTTCTTGAGGGAAAGATTAAAACAGTAAATAAATAATAAATTAAGGACTGACCTGTGGAACAAGTCGAACGACTTAATACGGCTTCATTGATACGTAATGGATTTTGACGTTCTTCCTTCTTGAATTTCAACTTGATTTGATGACGTGTTCGACCGGGAAAATAAAGTTCTTGAATCATGGTAAAATCTGATCCACACTGCTGAATAGCCTAAATCACATGTGAAGACAAATTTAATTTGACCTCTTATACAATTAGTTGCCACTTGTTTGGAAAAGAATAACAGCAACAACCTTCTTAATCAGGAATGAAACAAAGTTTTTAAATCGCAATTACAGTTCTAAGAAAATCAACTAGTGCCGTTCTGCAAACTGAGACTGATAACTCATCAGCTTTCACCATCAATCACATATATGGTATGTCAAAGTTATTTTCAATTGGAAGCCAGTTAATTGTAGTGAATTTATAGCAACATTACCCCATAGAACAGTTCTGTGTCTTGTTTAGACCATCTTACGGTGGGTGTTTTGTCCATGTATGACTGGTAATTGAGTAAAAAGGAACTCGCATTAACCCGATAACTTGCTTGATTTTCTTCAGAGTTTCTGTCTTGTTCTGAAGGAAAGGTCTCCTCTTCATTCTCTTCATTGTGATAAGCTTCCTTGTGAGAATCATTGTTAGCACTGCAATGAAAGAATAACAAAAATAATAATAAGAAATGTGCATCAATGGACAACATATGACTCCAAGAATGATAGTAAAAACAACCTATTCAAAAACAAGCATGTCAGCCTTTGTGTGTGTACAACAACAATAGCAGCAGTTCTTAAAAAATAACAGGGTTTGCTAAAATTTTAAGTTCTACATTTCATCAAATGTCATTTATCAAACATTTTTCAAACTAAACATTGCTAATGCTTACAAGGCCCCCACCCTCCTGTCTTGAAAAGACAACTCAATTATATTCGAGAAATACGTATGTCACATGGTTGTAACCTCAAGTGGGTTCAAGCAAAGTTACCAATCTGTGAAAGCATGCCGACTCAAAAGGCCCAATTCACAATCATTCTATTCCATCCATATTAATACCTTCATAATACTCTCAAACAATACATCCTCATGTATGGCCATTTTATACAAGCGACACACACAATAATTTCATACGCATCTTACAACTACTTCATCACTATTTTTTGACAATGGGTATTGAACGTTCAGAGCTCTTGTCACACAAAATAGACCAGATTTGTAAGACAAACAGCATGGTGGTTGGGATGTCATATGAGGAAATGCATTAGAGATCCCAACACACAAGTGTTGTGACACGCACCCTAAAGAAAGCGAGATGACTACACATCAACCCACAACCATCCAACCTTGGCAATTTTTGTTCTAACGTTATTTGTAAATATTTCTGGTTACTGTTTTATTCAATTTACAGTAACTGACATACATATAAATTATTACTAATATTCAATTTGTAGTTATTTTAAAATTGCTTTAAATCCAGTGCACAGTCAAAGTATCAATACATATCAGGGGATCAGCAAACTTAGAAATTACTATCAAAACAAACAACACAGGAAAAATACGATATTAACAGTGCTAGTCCTGCAAAAGCGGGATCCTGGAAGTGGTGATCTAGATAAGGTCTTAACCTTCAAGAAATGACTGCTTTCAGTCAATAAAGAAAATTGAGAGATAAAAAGGAAAGAAGAAACAAATGCAGCTGACACTTTCAGCAAACTTATGAATCTAAAAAACATAAAAAGTCCAAACTATATTTATATATCTGTATGCTTCTAGGGATATGTTTGCCATTCATTTAAACAAGTATAGTACCACCATATAAAGGATCGGAAGAAAGATAAACGCACAAACATAAGAAATTCAAATCAAACATCATCAAGATTACTAGGGACATTATGCTACTATATACACTAGCAAAAAAAATTCTAATTCAAATGTCAATTGTTGCATGAACCATAGTATACAACTTCAACAAGTATGATCAAATATAAAGATATGGTTTCTGTATAAGAATTCAAGTACCTTTCATCGGGGACTGGAGTTGTCATTTTTCTTGCCTCTTTAATCTACACGACATAGGGACAAAGCAAAAAAGCAATGTCAATGTTGGAAAAAAAAATTATAGATAGAGCTATAAAAAGGTTATTAAGTGAAACAGCATCATAGTTCCTCATCCGAAAATTTAACCAGAAAAACTAGAAAAATAGAAATACCGCTAACAGCTCCCTATGCTCTGCTAGACGAATGAGATTCTTTAGAGACAAACTTTGATGGTCAATTTCATCCTCTGGGATTTCAAGCAAAGACTTGTCCACTGCAAAGGGTAAGAAAATTAAAATGACATACAAATTTCGTGTCTCATAATGTTACAGACCCAGAAATTCATTTACCATGTCTTTTGGTTCTACGAGTTGAATGGGAAAACCTTTTGGGAGGGTCTTTCGTTGATTTATCAGGTGCTTCCTTGGCTCTTTTACGCTTTTGTACTGGTTCTTCTTTTCCAGATTCAGGTTCCTTGGACTTTCTTGGGGCTCTTTTCCTCTGTGATGTCTTATGCTCCTTATATTCATTATCATTATTCTCGTCTTCATTAACGTTTGATCCACTAGAAGGTTCAGCAGTGAAGCTGTCTTCATTAGCCTCATGCACTAGCTCTTCAACTTCTTGACGAGGTAACCGCTTCCTCAACTTCCTGGATGATGTCCCACCTTCAGCCTCCTCACTGGCTGCAAAAGATTTGCGCTTCTGAGAACGATTTGATGCAGTAGAACCTTTTCTATTTCTACTCTTATGACCCTGTGCAATCCAATAAACAAATACAAACCGGTGTTCCGACACAATTAAACACTGAATTATATTTTAAGTCCCAATACGACATGCATGGAAATTTTAAGTTGAAAAAAGTTACCTCTTTTCCAGGTGTCCCCCCAACATCTTCTGAATGCACAGCATCCCCAAAAATGGCACCATCCGAGTGGATAGTTTCTGCAATGTATTCTGTATTCACTAGGGGATCAGAGGTTGGATGTGGGTTACTAGAATCACCAAACCTTGGAGACGGGTGATCAACAACATGTCCAGGTGGGAAGGCAGGAAGTGAGCTCTCATTCATGTCAGTTTCAGAAGGCACCAACACAGCTTGTGAAAGCATACACTCAACTTCAGCGGGAGGGATGTGCAGATGCTCCTTTCCTTTTTTCACTTTGAGTTTGGGTTGAAATTTTCCAACACGTTGTCCTAAATCAACCCAGACTCATTGAAATACGCAACAAACAATACAGTAGCAAAGGAAAAAGTCAAGTGATGGTGCGCATACCAGACAAAATGGTAGCATCAGACACAACATCTAGAACTTCAAATTCTGAGAAAGCCCCATCTACCTGACATTGATCATAAACTGTCCAATTAATCAAAACTAATAATTGAACAAGAATCAATTCTGTGACAGTACAAGTCTTCACCTTTGTTTCCAACTGCACTTCTTCCGGTTTGTTAGAAACAGAAACTTCTCTGCAGGACACAGGATCTTGGGTTGTACAACAATCAGAAAAAGTTTGAGTTTCTGCAACATCACAAACCATGAACGCTGAAGACTCAGCAGAAACATGGGACTTACTGGCAGCACTCTCTGCTGAAAGAATAAGTGTCAACACACAGTACTAGTCAATGTTTCTACTGTTTAAAACAAAAAATTTGTATTTTGCATTAGTCACCTGTACCCCTGGTAGTTTGACCTAGAAAACCATCAAGACATTCCAACCCAGAGAATATGTCTGCATTCTGGAAAAATAAAAAGTTATCAACATGAAATGGAAAACTAAGAAACCAGGAAATAGGTATTTGTTTCTTACCTCCCCTGCTGCTGTTCCAACAGAAGCTGCAACCTCCGGTTGAGGAGCAGCTGTTGCAGCTGACTCACAAGGTTTTGCGTCCTTGTTGCCATCAGACGATGCAACATTTGTACATAAATTCCCATTGTTTTTTGCTGGCTCTATGTTCCCAAGAATCTCTGATGTGGCTAAGGACGAACCTACATGATCTGTCACTTTAACATCTCCGACATCAATGGATTTAACCGATGGAACAGTATCTGAGACAGTGGGAGATAATGTGGCAGGTTTTTCCGTTCTGTCATTAGGGAGAGCAGAAGTAGCTGCTGTAGATGCTACCTTGCTTGGCCGGGGCTTTGCCTTGGGTCGAAATCGACCGCCAGGACGAGCTGCAAACGAAAATTGAAATCAGTTACCCATCTCTTGAGCCAAATAAAAATAGAAAATATGAAAAGTTCTTCAAGTTCTAGGTGCAGACTTACCAGGAGCATTAGAAGGGTCAAGGAAAATATCATCCAAATCCTCCATGTTGAGTTTAACTTCAACAACCGTTTCTACATATATTAGGCAGAAGCCCTGTCTTCAAATAAGGCAAACAGGAAAACAAACAAAAATCACATTGAGTTCCATGGATACAAAGCACTCTGTTTGCACTCCAAAGTCACATTAAAATTGCCCTACTAAGTGAATTATATCAGAATTTGTTTTCTTTTCGGGGTTTCCGAATTTGACTGAAACTCTCTAAAACAACGTTCAAATGATTCTCCTAGACAAGATTATTAGCACCTTCAACTGGACAAATACAACCTGAGTATTTAACCATGAACCCATGTATAAATCTTCCATCCAATAATATATTTACAATCATGTACTTTGAAGAGAAACTGATAAGTTGAAAAAGAGTTACCTCTGCTAACTGTTCTGCATCACCATTACTAGGGTTTGAGAGAGGTGGGAGGACGAGCCAACCGCTAAACGTACTCTTAGTATTTAAATGTAAAATAATTGCAAATAGCGCGTGATAGACGGGATGGTGGTGGACGTGCGTTTCTTAGGATAAGGAGGAGCTCGCTCGGGTTCGAGTCTCGCATTTGGCACAATTCGTCAAATTTGGGTAGGCCCTTGACTTAGTAATTAAGAAAATATGGCATGGGCATTTAGACCTGGCAAATGGGACCCGTTTCACCCGTTAAGAATAAAAAATAACCAAAAAAAAGATGAAAAAATCAGACAAAACCACCCCAAAACTCTCTTCCTCTTTTTTGGTCGAGAAAGATGAAACTTCATTATTGGAAAGCTCCAACACAGGAAAAGGAAGCAAACTAACAAAAACAACAAGCATTCATGCGAGACAGGGAAACAACATGAAAACAACACCACAAATAAAACAAACATCATCCAAATTATACATTATATTTAGTAATTGAAGTAAAAGTGATTCATTGAGTGGGCTGAGTTGAGGCCGCATCATCATCTGAACCAGCATACCTTGAGGTGCCCAAGGTGTGACTCTGTCAACACCAAGTTCTACAAATCTTGATGCGATACTGGACCAAAGGCGACGTCCCCGTCAGATTTGGCTGCTGCAAAATCAGACTCTCCAACCCGAAATCTTCGGCTTCGTCATCGTCGGAGGTGGCTACTGATCTCACAGAGGCATCTCTTATTATTATTATTTTTATACCAGAACAAAGCCAGCTCCCATTCGACTCGGATTTTTGTGAAACAAGGGATATTTGTGCGTGAGTGAAGCAGCAACAGAGACGAGAAAAGAGAGAGACGAAGACTATGCGCTAGGGATTTTAGGGATTTAGAATGTAAATTACAAAATTGCCCTTCCTCTTAACAGGTTAACGGATTATTCGTAGACCTGGCAAAATTGCATACGACACGATAACATAACACGAATTCGCACGAAAAATTCAGTATTCGGGTTGGAGTTATCGTGTCGTGTTGCTATCGTGTTGACCCGTTAGCCACCCGTTAAGCTAACGGGTCGTTTCGGTGTCCATTCGCGAATACACGAACCAACCCGTTAAGCGGAGGTAATTTTGTAATTTTCTATTCTAAAAAAAAAAAAACCTAGCATCTCTTTCTCTTCATTCATTCAGGATTCAGCCGCTTTCTTTTCTTTCTCTTCTCTGCAGTTTTCTTTCTTTCTCTCTCAAGTCCTCATCTTCTCCTTATTCTTGCGATCTCTCCTCTCTCTGTCTTTGAAGATCTTTTCTGCTGTTAAATCCTATCTTAAGCTATGAATGTTTTTCTTAATTGATTCGGTAAATTTATTTGATTTTTAGTATGGAAATTATATATTTATGTGGACTTTGGAAATTATATATTGATGTACTGGACGGGTTTGATTTTTCTTAATTTACTCTGCTGTCAATTAGATATATAGAGGCCTTCTGACTTGGTATTTGCTGGAGGCACAGACAGAGACAGATCTACAGAGGAGCAAGGGTGGTCAAGTGACCCCTGCAACCTCTGAAATCTGCCATGGAAGGGGAGAAAATTGACCCCTGCAAAGTGTTTGATGAAAGTCCCCAAAGAGCCACAATCTGCTTCCCCAGCGCACAGCGATCTTGCGCGCTTCCTCTTACGTCCCTTGGTCCCAGACAACCCAAGTTCCCTTTCGCTCCTGCGAGGCCTATTTTGGCAATGGGTTCACTAACAGAGTCGATCTCTTAAAACCGAAGAAGGATTTGACCTTGAATCGCATGGGTTGGTTCAAGTGCTGGTTCAGTGAGACCTTGAGAAGCTCAGTATGTGAAGGAGGGGGGCTCAGAATGGACCCAGAGAAGATTAAAATGTCAAGAGGTGGTGAGATTTTGGAGGAGGTCATTGGGAGAGGAGAGGAAGAGGAGCTGCCTGAGTTCCAAACCGGTGCCTTTCAGATAGACGGAGGAGACGGGATTAGTGGAGAGGATCAAAGGCTTGTGACCCAAGAGTTTCTTGATGAGTATGTGCCTCATGGTGCGATTGTGAAACACACCATGAGAGAATTGATTGGGTCTGTTCGGATTGTGCCCACCACAGAGCTTCAGTGCAATGAGGTTAGTTGGGTTTTGTTAGTTTCTATTTTTGGATTTGGCAGTTGATTATAATTATGAGAGGTTTTAATCCATTTGTTGTGAGGGTTGATGTGATTTTGGTTTATAGGGTTTCAAATTGCTGAGCTTTCTTTAAGGAACTGCTGTTTTTTGGGGGTTTTGTTAATTTTACATGTGAGTTTAGTGGTAGGTTCTGGTTTCCTGGGTTTGTTTGCATTATGGTAATGTAATCTAGGGGTGTATCCAATTCAAACTTTTAATAACTTTTATAGAGTTTAAAAGTCTGGAGATATTCAATTTAGATTTTTAAAGAGTATATAAAAATCATTCAATTGTGACTTTTAAAAAATATTTAAAAGTTTGATGGTATTCAGTTATGACTTTTAAAAAGTATTTAAAAGTTTGGTGGTATCCAAAAAGTTAATGACTTTTAAAAAGCTTATTAAATGAATGACTTTTCCATACTTTTAAGGCTAATTGTTAAGAGCAAAAGTCATGTCAATTTACTAGTGACTTTTATCAACTCTATGAAAGTATTTAAGAATTTTTCATCTCTATGAAAGTCACTCACTTAAAAAAAAAATCTTTATAAGTATGAATTGGATACACCCCCCTACGTTTTGGGAGTTTCCAAGGCAAATTTTTAATGGATTTTCAAGTTATGATTTTCCTAGGAGTTTCTACATTAGAGATGGATTTAATAGGTTTTAGAAATGTAGAAATATGGAAATTGAACCATCACAGTACTTTGCCAATATTCTCGCATAAACATGGTTTTTTGGGGCTCTATTTTTGTTCAAGTTTAAAGTTCATCTCATTAAATTAATTGTCTGAATCATTGATTTGTGTTTCCTAGTATTGTTTTGTTTAAAATCTGTTCAAGTTTGATGACCTTTCTGCCATTTTGTGTTCTAATGGCTAGAACAATAGATTTGATGAATTATTGGGCTCTGTTTTTTTTCAAGTTTAACTTTGTCATTTGGTTCCAAAAATTGATCTTGTTTCTGGGTTTATCAATTTCTTCAGGATTTTTGTCAATTTGTCTGCAGCAAGAGGAAATGAGGAGAGAGAGAGAGAGAGAGAGAGAGAGAGAGAGAGAATTTGCTGGGTTATCAATAATTGTATACTTTTCTCATAGTTGTTTTTTTTTCTTCCAGGAAAATTGCAATGGTGAAATGTTGAAGTTTGGATCATCTTAATGGATTTTTTTGTGTGTGGATCGTCATGGATTACTTCATATTTGTTTTGCCTTTTCCTTTTGTTATGATGGATCATGTTCATGGATGTTGATGTTGAAGTTTGGATTAAATTCAAGAATATTAGCTTTTGTTGGAATGATTTTGATTTTTTGGGCATGTAAAAATATAGGTTTTTTAAATTTTTATTTAAAAAGTTTATTTTTTTAACGGGTGAAACAGGTCGTGTCGTGTGATTCGCGAATTAGAGCGGGTCGTGTTCGTGTTTGATATTTTCCACCCGTTTTCTTATCGTGTCGTGTCGTGTCAACCCGTTAAAAAAACGGGTTGACACGAAAACGACACGAATACTGATAACACGACACGAATGCCAGGTCTAATTATTCGCGAATGATAGTGACACGACCCGTTAAGCTAACGGGTGACTAACGGGTCCACCCATTTTCAACCCGACCCATTAAGCTCGACCCAAATACTGATTTTTTCATGCGAATTTGTGTCGTGTTAACGGGTCGTGTAAGATATTGCCAGGTCTAGGCATTTTGGGAGAGAAATTCCAAGCGTACCCATGAAGCTGTATAGCGTCGTGTTTCCTCTTGAAGCGGTGTTTGCAAAACCGGATCCAAACCCGACCCGACGAGTTCAACCGCTTCGGCATTGGCACATCAACATCATCGACCCCTTTGCTTCTCTTTCCACCAGAGCCTGATCTCTACGGTTACCATAGAGAGAGAGAGAGAGAGAGAGAGAGAGAGAGAGAAGGAAGAGAAATTTGAGCACCATCGAAGGCTGAAGAGGCGCTCCTTTCTTTTCAGAGTGGGTTTTGTGGGTTGGGGAGGGGAATTCCGTCGGGTTTAGCCCTTCGCTTTTCTTTCCACCGGAGCCTGATCTCTACGGTTACCGTAGAGAGAGAGAGAGAGAGAGAGAGAGAGAGAGAGAGAGAGAGAGAGAAGGAAGAGAAATTTGAGCACCGTCGAAGGCTGAAGAGGCGCTCCTTTCTTTTCAGAGTGGGTTTTGTGGGTTAGGGAGGGGAATTCCATCGGGTTTAGGGTTTTTCCGAGGAATGGGGTTGGGTTGGGGATTGATAGGTTGGAGCGGTGGGACTGAGGGCGTGCGTGGCGTAGGGTGGGTTTTAATTTAAATTTTTTTAAAAATAG
Organism: Prunus salicina; assembly: GCA_020226455.1. Lineage (NCBI taxonomy): Eukaryota > Viridiplantae > Streptophyta > Magnoliopsida > Rosales > Rosaceae > Prunus > Prunus salicina. Next base: position 13,492,890 of record CM035347.1, on the reverse strand, counting down.
TTTTCTTGACCCCAAAAAAAAAATTTTAATAATTTAAATTGAATTTGTAAGGGCTAAAAGTAGACAAGTATATTTGCTATTTTAGCAATTGAATGGTTTTTATGATTTATAAATTTGAGAGCAGCGGCGGGAAAGTGAGATTTATCAAAATTTGTCAACATAACCAGATTATTTCAATCAGCTCTAAAGATTTTTTATTTTTTATAATTTAAAGGTCAGTAAAGCAGTTCCTTTTCCTGCAGCATATGCACTTCCTTTTCCTCGGTTTAGCGTTTTACAAGAGTCGTTTTATGGTGAGTGTGTCATATATAGATTATAAATGTGGACCTTCATATTAGCATCTTCACTTAAATTTAATAAAATGATCTCGTGATTGATATGAAGATTCACATAAGGGAGTCCATATATAACAGCCTCATTATAGAATTCCGCGATGTGGATGAATGTTGGGTTGGTTGGGCCTGTCATGGGTTGGTTTCTAAAATTTGGGAAACAATGAAGGGCTGGAGGTTGGGCTAGAGCTAGGCCTGGGCTGGGCTTCTATATCTATGTCAGTAAAATTATAAACTTTGAAAATGACAGTATTAAAATCAAGGTCTTCAATACAATATTTTAAATGAGCTTAGTAAAATCAACATCTTAATTATTCAGCAGAACCCTCATAAAACCTAGCATATCTTTTCTATAGATACATTTGTAGGGTTATTTATTATGCCACATGTTTATGTATCCAATTGAACGTTTGTTTTCATCAAGGGTTGTTGTCATGTGGCAGGTAGAGCCTCATTCATCTTGTAAGTACATACACATTGCATACTCAAACCTTAACAAACACACCAACCAGCTCTTAGTCTAATTGTACTTATTTTTCCAACGTTGAAAGAGGTCTTAAATTGGAAAGCCTACCCAACAAACTTTTTAGGGCCTGTTTGGCATCCTACTTGGATCCAATTTTATAAACTCAAAAACACATTTTAAGTCCAAAACTTAGAAAACCCGTTTACTCTCTCTCTCTCTCTGAGATTGGTGGTTCTACATTGGCGCCATCGTTCGCAGCTCCATGAAGGCCGTAGTTTGCTGCTCCGTGAAGGCCATCAAGGTCTCCTTCGTCCACTACCCGACCCAAAATTGATCAATCTTTTTTCATGTTTTGGGTTTTTATGGTTTTTATTGAAAGCTCACGGATTTTCCTTTTCTTTTGTTAATTTCAATTTGGGAATATAGGGTTTCTGATTTTAATTTTAATTTTTTTTCAATCTTAAAATCACTATTTGAAAACTCATCTTTTTAAAACGAATTATAATTTTTGAGTTTATTTTTTCAGTAAGATACCAAATAGGCCCTTAGATTGCAAAGCAAGTCGGCTGTAATTCTGTCTTGATAGTCAGGTTTAACAGACACCATTATGCATTGCAGGTACAGCAGAGACTCTATTTATTCGCTACCATTTTCAGACACCAACACCCACAAATGCATACAATTTAAGAAGGCCTTCAAAGAAAGAAGGAAAAAAAAAAAACCATGCACAAAGAGCTTGTATGCAAATCACAACACACAGATCTTTATGACCTTCAACAACTTTGCTGGGTTTGGTGGCCACTGACAAACCTTGAGCAATAAAAATATCTTGACAGAACTGAGGCTAAAGATGGAAATTCACTTATGTTCTGCTCTGCCCAAGAAACCCTGAAGGAAAATGAAAATTCCCAAGGACATTGTCCAGGCAGTGGAGTTAATTTCAATCATGTGCTCACCGAATGACTTGGTTTGGTATGCCCGGCAAATCATGGACAGCACAGAGTGGCCTTGTTGTGGGTGCAAATTAAATTAAATTACAACACAAACAAATAAACCCCTGCGCTTTCAATCCCTTTCAGATTTTGTCCAAACAGCCCACCAAACCCTACCATTTTCTTTTTCTTTTTTGGGTTAGCTGCGATTTACTCCCTTAACTTGTATGCTATTTTTAATTTGCACCCTCAATTTTATTTTTTTTTTGGAAAATTAAGTATACAAATGAATTTTTACTGCCAATTCCTCCTACTGTCTAAATCTCAACATTTCATTCAATTTAACGTTAAATTGGTCATTTTATGTGTTAAAATTAGGGGTGGGCATGGTACGGCACGGTCCGGTATTGAGCTCGTACCGCTACCGATACCGGAAATTAAAACCAATATGGTAAGGTATAGGATTATCGTTTGCCAAATTTGATACCGTATCATGCCGTGCCAAATCGGTATCAGTACTATTTCGATACCAAAATGACACAACTCAAAAATGAACCAATTCAATATTCAACAGATACATTCACCAAAATAAGTGATGCCTAAGTTACAGATTCAACATATTCAATATTCAAATCCTAATCAACCAAATCAATATCCATCAACAAATTCAATATTAGCAAATTCCTCACACCATGACAGATGAAGAGCCATGTATATTTGTCATCAAGTGGAAAGACTCTAACACAGTCATGATTATGATTATTGCTATAGGAAGACAACAGTTGTACAAACGTTCAGAAGGAGGATAGCTTGAGCTTTTGATTAGCAAGTGTTGTTTCCTTTTGGTGAGAGTTAGCTAATTCTTTATCTGATCTAGTTATAAGTTTAAACATCTTACCAGAGGAGATTGTTATAAATGATGCCAAAACACTTAGACTCCAACCCAAGCAACTAAAACTGAAAGCAAAACAAGGATATCAAGCTGTTGAAACATGTAAAGCTCATTCTTAAGGTATTCGGTATGGTACGGTATTAATCGATACCAAATACCTGGTACCACTACCATACCATACTCCCTTGGTACGGTATGGTACCAAATATCTCCTCATCCCAGATGAAATGGTATGAAATCGGTATGGTTAGTGTACGGTTTCGGTATTTTCGACTTTAGATGCCCACCCCTAATTAAAATAATTAAATACTATAAAATAAATAATATGAAATCTAAAATAAATAATCTATCATTTTAATAACAGTGGGGCCCACCCACTTCACCTCTGCCTTGCCTTTGTTGCAATTAAAAAAATAGAGGAGAGAGAGAGAGAGAGAGAGAGAGAGAGAGAGAGAGAGAGAGAGAGAGAGAGAGAGAGAGAGAGAGAGAGAGAGAGAGAGAGAGAGAAGGGAGGCTAAGGAGAGGAAGTTATGTTGGGGGTGGGGATGGATTTGGGGTGAAAAAAAAAAAGGAGATAGGGGTATGTTGCGGGTGGAGGGTGGTTATGGGAGAAGAAAACAAGGGGCCCGAGCCGCAACCCAAACCCTACTCCCACTCCCAAACCCTGCCACATGGGGGAATTTGTCTTCAAAATTGTTATGAAAATCTAGGGATGGCAATGGGTCGAATCGGGAGTGGGAATACCATTCTCATCCTCGTCCCCGTTAAGCTTTTTCTCCCATCCCCACCTTCGTTGGGGAATGGATTCCCCAACCCGCCCCATTATAGAAGAAAAAACCAATATAAAACTACTTTGGTGAAAGAAAAAAAAAAGAATTATGGCAATATAATGAATATATAATATATATATATATACACGAATAAGACAATATAAGAATGTTTATATATTGACTAATTTTTAACTAAATATATAACTAGTGTGACTTAAGATTTGTATATATAATATAATAATATAATAATATAAAATATAAAATATAGTCGGCACAATCACTTTAATATCATATTTATATATACTATAATATATAATTAATATATATATATTCTAAACAGGGAGGATTTAGGTCAAGGATTAAAATACCATCCCCACCCCTCCCAAAACACTATACCCAAAAAATTTCCCTTACCCATCTCCATATCCGTTTTTTATCCTTCATCCCCTACCCATTAGGGTCAAATCCCTGCGAAGACCCTTACCCACAGAGAAAATTGCCATAAAAAAATCCAGTCATTTGCACTTTGTGATGTGTTTGGTGTATTCGTTGAAATGCTTCATTTTGGATCTAGGTAGTGGAATTCGACTCAACTGAACTTGGGTTTCATCTTTTTAGAAGAATCAAAGAGGTTCTCAGTGTTAGATTCACAAATTTTGGTTTGCACAATAACGAAACAGAGGGATTATAAGCAATTGGGCTATTTCGAATTCATTTTTCATGCTTCTAGTTTAATAAAGTGAAAACCCTTCATCTCAAATAAACTCAATTGTAAGCAAGTTTACTCATTTCGACTGATTTTCGTATAGCTGGGGGGTTGTGGGGATTGTTCTAGGGGTGGAGGGTGGCTTGCGATGGGTGGTGGTCATGGGAAATGGGAGGAGAAGAAAATACGGTATGGGGTTCTAGGTCTGTGCTCTATGGATCTCCAGGAATTTTTTTGTTTTTGTTATCTTCTTCTTCAAATTTTTCCAAAAAAATATGTTGAGATTTAAATGGTAGGGGGGAATTGGCAATAAAAATTAGTTTGTATACTTAATTTTCTAAAAAAAAAATTAACGATGCAAATTGAAAGTAACATACAAATTCAAGGAGTAAATTGACAATAAACCCCTTCTTTTTTTTTCATCACAGTGAAGGCACTGAGGCCACTAAGTCAAGTTGCAGTTGAGAAGTCTTTGAAAGGCTATCAAAAGCACATAAATACATTGCACCAAACCGGGAAACACATTCAATTTTTGTTTTGACCATCATGGGATTTTTGTGAGACTAATGTTTCACAAATGATGGCTATTTCTTTGTTAGAAAACTAAAGCCACTCTGTCTTTTGCTTAATGGATAACAACATTTAGGCTTTTCCTTAAAGAGGTCTTTTGTGTATGAAAACGTGAGTGCAAGATTACTGGTGTGGCGGCCAAAGCTTTTGACACAGAAGAACAAAAAACTAAAGGGTCTAGTTAGAATAACTAAATCCATACTAGCTAGTGAACGGGGGCTATAGCTCAATAAAAAAGGGCCTTGATTATCATGACACATTGGTAGTATGTAATATGTGTAAGAAATCCCCATCCCCTTGAAGTTTAGAGTATAGTTTGTATTTTTTTTTTTTAAAACACCTATACTAACTAGGTCAAAAAGATTTATAAGTTGCCTGATTTTGGCACTCCAACATCACTACTTAAATAACCACGTACACTTCTCATGTCTGAAATAGCATAGGACTGTGGGAAGGGATATTTGAAGTGCTAAAATCATCTCTCAAGGAGAAGTTGTATATTATTTATAGAAAATTACTTCTTCTTCTTTTTTTTTCTTTTTTTGACAAAACGATATTGTAAACTACTCTAATATATGTATACGAAAGGGGATCGAATTCAGATGTAAAGGGACACGCAAACTACCTTGGTTAACTAACCTAACCACGTCTGCTAGCAAATTACATCTTTAATTCTCTCAACTATAGGGGTCATTCATTGTGGTACCTATCAGCTGAGAAAAAAGAATTTGTTCAATTATTCAAAAAAAAAAATCTAATTAAAGAAGAAAAAAAACCTAGAGTGAGTTCATTTTTCTTCTTTTTCTTTTCCATTTCTTGTTTGCTTCCTTCCCTTTTATAAAAGCACTAGACAACTTGCAGTTGAAGTTCAGTTGGAGCTTGAGAGCGGTATGGTGGCTGTGACTTTCATACAGTCCGCTATCTTTGCAAAATCTTGAGAAAAGGAACCCAACTGTTTACAAAATTTCAAGACAAAACCACCCTTCGTGGTGCTCATACTCCCATAAAATTCTAGGGGTAGTTTGGACATTTCAAATTTCCAATTATTAAATTCTAGGATTTTTTTTCTCTTGATGCAGATCAATTCCTAGATGTTGGGGCCCAAACTCCAAAAGTAAAATTAATATACCAACGGGGAGTAAAAGATTAGGTAAACCTCATTTGTCTTGTTATATTAGTATTTTCATAAGGAGGAGGTAAATAGATAGACAAAATATACACTCTCTCCCTAACAAGGCAATATTGCCTACTTCAAAGTGAAGAGGTATATTAAATCCCACTTTCTTTTTATAATAAAATATCATCTCCTCTCTCTCACCTCCTTTTTATAAAATATAATAATAAATGTAAAAGATAAAAATAAATAATATAATAATAGTTTGTAGACTTGCATTGCCTAGTCCCTTAAAGTAACCAACTTTTTTCAAGAGGCAAATGGGTAGGCAACATGCCACCTAAGTTGTTATAGTACAATTTTGCCTACACTCTTTGAGATGCTCTAATCTAGTTGAAAAAACCTTGATTTATAGACACTGGTCTCAAGTTCGAGTCATCATTCCTTTATAATTTATACTACCGTTTGTTTACGACCAAAAAAAAAAAATTGCTTATATTAGAAAAAAAAATTAAATAAAAAAGTATGAGTTTTTTAATAAATAAATTTTTTTTTTTAAAAGATAGCTCACTAACACGAGAAAAATTTGCATGTCAAATTATACGTGATAAGAATCCTACATAATAAACCGTGATTAAATAGAAATAGAAAACAGTATTATGTTGATGATATGCCAGATATTCTCCACCAACACACCTACCCTATATTCCTAGATTTTGCTAATTTCCAAAGTGACTCGATTCAGAGATCAAAGATTTTAGCTTTGTAGTTTTGTAATGTGCCCAATAAGATCCTGAAAAGACAATTAGAAATGTGATTTATACAATTGTATATATTCAATTGTTACTATAATATAATATAAAGGTAGCTGTTGGTCTGGAAAATATAAAAAAATATCCATATTGTACAATTGGTGAAAAATAGGCAACATTGGGGGCAGTGTAAAATGATTTTCTACTGTGCTCTCTCTGTACACAGTTCACAAAGCAGCTATTCCAAAATGTCATGGGCCATGGTTTTTGTTTAGCATAAACTTCAGAAGAAGCAATTCTTTACTTCTGAATTTGGCTTGGGATACATAGAAGAAGTAAAGTTGAACCTCCATTGTAAACGGCATGAAAACTGGTGAAAAATAAGTACATTTTCTTCACATCATCAAGGAGATGAACACAAAGAAAATAACACCAATATTACTTATGTTCAAACCTACTTAAAGTGATGGTGACACCACTTTATACTTTATACCGACATCGTGTCACAAATTTATAACACAAATTATAATGCGCATATTAAAATATAGGGTTTTTCGCAGCAGTGGTCATTTAACTATACTCCGTTTTGCATTTGGGTCACTGAACTCAATTATTAGTTGCAGAGGTCACTCAACTATGTGTGTTGTTGCACCAGTAGTCCTTCCGTCAAGTCCGTTAGTTTTTCCGTTTAAAATGATGACGTGGCAAGATTATTGATGACTTTTTAGTTAGGATTATTTGTAGCAATGATCCCTCAACTATACTCGGAATTACATTTTGATCACTTAATTCCAAAAAATAATAATAGAAGTCACTCAATTAGGTGTTGTGTTGCACCATTAGTCTATTCCGTTAGAGAGACTTGACGGTAGGGACTAACGGTGCAACGAAACACATAGTTGAGTGATCTCTGCAACTAATAATTGAGTTCAGTGACCCAAATGCAAAATGGGGTATAATTGAGGGACCACTGCTGCGAAAAACCCTAAAATATAAAATTTAGATATTTACAATTGTATATTATAATTTGAACGAACTCAGTTCATAGTTCGCTAAAATTATAGCACGTCACCGTGTTACGGTCACATAGAAAAATTTCATCATTTTTTTTTCTGGTTGAACGAAGAGGAGTGAGTTACCTATCTATTTTCTATCCGTCACTATAAAAGGATTAACAAATAACATGAGATTGTTGGTTCCCAGCTGGATCTGGACGGTTGTGGATTGAGGGCTTCTCTCTCCTCACCTCACATGTCTCGTCACTTTTATATAATATGAGATTCCAAAGTCCTTTTATCACTTTGTTTTTTTCTCATTTTTTATATTTCTTTTTCCAAATTTTAATTCATTAATTCATCTTTATGACGAACTATTTGGTTCCTTTTGTTCTATAAATTCGATTTCCCAACCCCTCAAGGCCCTCTTCCCTTTTGCTTTCTCTTCCATTGTTTCCTTTGATCTTGGCTTGTGTTTCTGCAGTCCAGAAACCCATTTGAGCCATCTGAGTCTTTCATCATCTTAGCTTTCCCATTTTGCTATTAAAGTTGGGATTTTGGGGTCAAAATCCCCAAACCCATCTTGAAATCCAGCTGGTTTCTCCATTTGTTCTCACTTTCTTGACCTCAAATCTCAGAAAGTTTCCAACTTTTATGCTGGGTTGGGTTTTCTGAGACTCTTTCAAATACCCAAATTCACAAACTTTCTCAGGGACTGGTTTTTTTTTTTTTTTCCAGAAGCTTATCTTAATGCATAACATCTGGTTCTTGATGTATGATATTCATGTCTCCAGTTCTGAGTGAAATTCTTATTTTCGAGTGTATGATAAATTCTACATTCAGGCGCAGGACCCATTTAGTTCAATCATTCTCAGTTGTTTTCCTTTACTGGCTTTATTACGTTTCATGATTTAAGCTCTCATAAAACGCTAATAATAAGGCTACTATCTGCAATAATATTATTATTACTTCTATTATCTGCAATATTTAAGTTTATTTTGTTTCTGGGTCCTGCTGTTATCTCTCTCTCTCTCTGAGTTGCTCTCAATTACTGTGAAAATCTGCAAACTTTTCTGTGGTTTCAATGGCTTCTTCTAGTGGGACATCCTCAGGTTCTTCCATGCTTCAAAACTCTGGTTCTGAAGAAGACTTGCAGGTTCTGATGGACCAGAGAAAAAGAAAGAGAATGATTTCCAATCGTGAATCTGCAAGGAGGTCCAGGATGAGAAAGCAGAAGCACTTGGATGATTTGATGGCTCAGATGGCTGAGCTGAAGAAGGAGAACAATCAGATCATCACCAGCGTGAACATCACAAGCCAGCATTACATGAACATTGAGGCAGAGAACTCTGTTCTCAGAGCCCAAGCGGATGAGCTTAGCAACAGACTGCAGTCTCTGAATGAGATTGTGAGTTTCTTGAATGCAAGCAATGGGGTTTTGGCTGCTGGAGATTCAAGCAGCTTCAATGAGCCCACTGACAGCTTTTTCAACCCATTGAATCTGTCATATTTGAACCAGCCAATCATGGCTTCTGCTGCAGAGATGATTCATTACTGATCTCCATGGGATCATCTGGATTTTGGATTGATTAAGTTTTAGGGAGAGCCAGAGAGGTTTCTAGTTCTATTTCAACTTTTGTGTTTTAGTCTAAGTTGTGGAATCTCACTGTTAATTAGATGGTGTCTAATGAATAATTTATGTGTAATGTAAAAGAAATAGTTTTGGTTTTGGGTTCAAAGACTGTAAATGGGGCTATGATTTGTTCAAGTGGAGTTTAATAGATATTTATGTGGTTGTGTTTCAAGTAATTTTATAATAATATTGACTAAGTTGTCTTCAAATTGTCTTTCTCTAGCATGTGTAGAAACCTTTATCAATGCCGTCTCTTCTTTCTATTTGACTCAAAACTCATTCAAAATCATCACACAAATTAAATATTGTCTTGTATGCATGTTTGACAAATTGCAAATCAAGAAGGAACTTCACCATTGTATAAAAATTGGAAAATACCCTATTCCGTGGAAATAGGAACTCGTATTTTATTGTCAATTATAGTTTGACATGTGTGCATAAATTTTTCTTTTTACGTTTTTAATGAATTATTTTTATCAATGTGTCGACATAATTTGCACGTTAGTTTTTCTGCTTTCTAGTTTCTCTCTAAGGTTTGACAAATTTCTGCCTCCTAGTTTCTCTCTAAGGTTTGACAAATTGGTATTTGGAACCAATTGTTCTATGATCAACTGTAGATGATAAGGTGAAATCCAGAAAATTAGGTTCACAGATTCTCAAAGATAAAAAATCAAGCATCAAAATCATATATACAACTTTTCCACCAGTGTAGGCAAGAGATGGTGATTGATCTTACTTGGTCACCGAACTACAGATCTACCTACCCTCCCTTTCATTTGGTGTATCTGTACCTTCTGCAGCTAGTTATGTGGAGCTTTCATAGCCAACCTCTTTTTTCTGAGAAGATTCCATGATTTGCAAAGATATTTTGCTTTGCCAGTGCTGGTGAGTTCAATGGGCTGGGAAAGAACACTTTTGCCATCCAATTCATTACCATTTTTGGACCACAAAAATACTGAAAGTAAAATGGCCAAAAATTACAAATTACCGCTGTGATTTAAGGTAAACTGTGGTTTCAAAATTGCTTCCACAAGTCAAAATGAGTCTTGGAATGATCAGAATGAGTGTCATAAGCCATATGAGAAGTCAGACCAAGAGCTACCAAAGCTGCTGCTTTTCTCCTCAGTGGAATTGCACCTATAGGTCAACTCCTCAAATTATGAAGACATGTCCGGGCTGTGAATCCCTATCTTCTCTTATGTTATGAGATTTTCTACCGTGCGAGTTTGCATTTCATGAGCACACATTTGTAATCGTGAAATAAGGTTCACAATTCATCTCTTAAGACGCACTTCTTCTTCTTGTTGTTACATTAAAAGGATCATACATTTTACCTGCCGTAATTATAACTCATTACCACACACTTCTTCACCATTCGGATTAACCCAAGGGCTTCAGATGTTAAATGTTTAAGTTTAAGATTTGTAGTAGAACTTACTTATAATTTTATTATGATTATTGGGTTAATCGTTTTATTAGTCCTGAATTTAGACTCGATTTGCATTTGAGTACCTCGATTTCCAAAATGGTTCTCATGGTTCTTTAACTTCAGTTTCGTTAGGACAAATGGTCTTGCCATCAGTTTTGTGAACTTTTTTGTTAAATACGGGGCAAAATGGTATTTTTGTATCAAAATTGATTAAAATATGAATAAAAAATTTTAAACAACTAAAAAATTAAAATTAAACTCTCTCCTCCTCTATCCCGATTTATACCCCCCAAACATGAATTTTTTTTTTCTGGTTGGTTTTTTATTTGATTTTCTTTTATTGTTATTTTAAAGATATGATTTTTTAATTCATTTTTTTGGTTTTGATATGAAAATACCATTTTGCCCCTACATTTAACAGAAAAAGGTAACAAAATTGACTGCATGACCATTTGTCTAAACGAAACTAAAGTTAAAGGATCGCGGAAACCATTTTGAAATTGAGGTATTCAAATGCAAATTGGGTCAAAATTCAGAGACTAATAAAGCGATTAACCCATTCTCAAAATATCTTAGACTTAATATTAAAAAAATCAAAAGGTAAAGGGTAATAAAGGTAACAAATTAAAAGTTAGTCAAAAATAAAGATTGAATTACGGTTAAAGTCAGCAAGTGGGATGATGAAATGCTAAAAAAACAAAAACAAAGGAAGGCCGTGGTAAGAAGAAGAAGCTTTACCTTGGAAGTGCCCATGTTGTGAAGGAACAAGTCCCACGTGCAGGGAACAATTTGAGCTCTGCAAGTTCTCAAACACATGTACATCAAGGCATCAGAAATAATGAAGTTATGGTTAAAATAGTAATTAATTCTACGAGATCTACCTGCAAATCTGCACAATTATAAAAAAAATTAATGATTAATCAGACTGTAAGCGTGTGCTTAGATGCTGCTTCCAATTAGCTTTTGACGTACATGTGTGTGTTAATTATCATATTCATTTAGCATTTTGGAGAGAAACCACAGCCACTAATCACTAATTTATTCTCATTTCTGATGCTGGGTTTTTTTATTATATAAAATTATTTATTATTATTATTATTATTATTATTGTTATTTAATAGAGAAGCTTTAGATGCCTCCCCATCTTTTTGGTTATGTCTAAAAATATAAAATTGCTTTAATTAATTTAAGTCCACCTTTTTGCTGTATTAATTTTTTTTATATTTTAAATGGCAAATGATAGGCCATTATTATCAAATAAATTTCAACTGAAAACTGCAAAACTTTAAATATGTTAAGTAGCAAGAATTAGAGAGATTATAGAATACTATGATAGTACGGTTACGTGTTATATCTTATATATGTATTATAGTATAAGTGGATATTTATAGATATTATTCTTAAAAGGAGGAAATAAATCTTATCGTTCACCCATATTATAACATTTATAAAATGTACCACATAATCGTACTACCATAGTATTTTATAATTTCTCTAAAAATTAGTGAGTTCTGCATTCTATAATGATAATTTCCTTGAATTGGTAGATAAGCAAATCTGGGAATTGATTGATAAGATAAGGTTATTTCATAATGGTGATGTCTTATCAATCAGTAAGGGTTTCTTTGATAAGGCTTGTGTTTCGTTTTCATGTTTTTTTTCAATGTGGATATAGGACATTGTAAGGACGGTCCTATGATTTCGGGGTTAAGTGAAATTATGAGGCCGGCTCTATGACTTTGGGGTACATTAGAGCACTTCTATTAATTTGTCATGGTAAATGGTAAGGGGAGATAAGGGTTATTACTATTCACATGAATAATGGCAATTTTTGCAAAAGGCTTGTGGTGTTTCTACTCATTGCCATGGCAACCACTATTCACATGAGATATAAGGAGATGAATTCGTATAGTTTTGGTATGGAAGTGAAAAATATGACTAAGTATTTATTTTTTAAAAATTATGAAATTTTTAGTATTTTTTTAAAAAAATGTTGTTCTAACATCAACAAACCCATGGAGCAAGGTTGATTTTGCCTTAGGGCCAACCCTGGCTTGTGGAGCCCACCAACAGCCCTGTCAGCATTTGTCATTGGAAGTCCTTTTTGGGCCTAGGCACCCCCTTGTCCAGGGCCGCTGGAATTGCTCTTAGATTAAGCCTCAAAAGGGAGAAAATTTTGTATGTAACCGTAATATCACATGCCCCGAAGTCACAAAACATACCAAAGTGCAAGGATGGTCCTATGACTTCGGGGGCTTATATCATGATATTGTTTGCTAGTTTTGTTATAGGTTTGTAGCTTAAAGTGTCAAAATATTTACTCATCTTGTATCTGATTTCTTGTATATCGATATCTTTCATGTAAAAAATAAATATCAACTAACTTCAAGTATAATGATACCTTTTTTTCCGAGATTGAAGATCTTTTAGGGTTCGAATACTCTCTATTGATAAAAGAAAGGAACTTCTTAACACAATTCGATAAAAAAGGAAAATAAGTCATCCAAAGCACTTTTTATGTGAAGAAGCAGCCTTAAGGGAACATGGCAATCCTCCAACTTGAATATATTTTTTTTGGGGGGATATTTTGAGGTTCTCGTTTTCTTAAGATTCCAACAACTCTTTCACGTCCCACGCTTAAATATAACGAAGCAAACAAAAACAAAATAATAATTATATGTTTTATCATGTTTAAAGTTCAATCACTCAATTTGTCATTTAATGCCACATTCTTCTAACACATGATACAAACACATCATAAGGGGACAAAGGGTTGTCATGTTTTAGTCGCATGTGTCGCAGACAATCTGTTAATGTTTTAATCATGGTTCCGTGAGCACTTCTGCAACTCCACCCTCCTCCTCCGCCTCCTCCTCCTCCTCCTCCTCCATGTTTTGCAAACAAATGTGATGTGAGATGGTCAATTATCACCAAACCACAGCCCCATCAACACGTCTCTGAAAAATATAAGGGGAAAGAAACCGTGGCATGCCATGTAACATGACCAAAATACCCTAGCTCGAGCATGAAAGTTGTATGAGAAAGTGACATTCATATGCCTTAGAGGATGCACTAAATAATATAAATAATATATAAGTTAGCTCTGTTGTGTTACAACTGAGGTGTTATTGTCAAATCATATGCTTTTTAAAATTAAAAAGCTAAATGATTAGACTTGGAACACAGTGTGATAAAATGTGAGACAAGTTTAACTGGTGATTCTGCCGACGCATTTGAATGAAATATCTTCAAATGAAGAAATGAGATGACCGATGTTCAGATTTGTTTTTAATCGGATTTTTTTATAAGTCTTTTAGTAAACAACATATAGAGAATTAATACCATTTATACTCTGATTTTAGATAGTTTAGAGCATCCACAATGGGCTCCTTAAACCACTCATTAGATAAATTTTAGGAGGATTTGGAAAAATACAACTCTAACCATGCTCCATATCCACCTCCTAAAATAGGGAGACCTCTAGGAGGAGCTCCTAAATTTGATGAGAGAGAATGACTCATAGTGACCCCCTATAATTTAATGATGCTTTACTTAATGAGTATTTCAAATCTTTAATTAATGTTAATTATTTTTTAATAGAGATGGACCAATTAAAAAGAGTTATATTATTTATGACTCCTAAACTAGAGAACCTGATTGGAGTTTAAAGTTTATAGAGAAATCCTAAAATAACTTTTATATATTTTTAGCTAAAATTTAATTAAAAAATAGAGACATGATTGTGGATGCTTTTAGTAAACAGCTTCAATGGGAATCCGAATTTTGACAACTCTTCAATTCAGTTCCTCTTTCCAATTACAAATTAGTAAACATGCCATTAGTCTTGCTCGAAGATATCTTTGTTTTTAAAGCTAAACTCAAACAAAATTGTGTATTATGAAAAGAAGATTTTCCTGGGTGTCAATCACAATCACTTTTATCTTTATTTTATTACAATAAGGTGGAAGAATAATCTGACCTAAAAATTAGGTTGAAGAATATAAAAACTTGCAAGTAGGCGCAAAGGACCCATCGATGTAATTGTCAAATAGACATATACATACAACTTCCTATATTCTTTAAATAGAAGTCAGGAAATTAGATGGCTGTGGTAATTAATAAACATAAAGGCTGTACTGGCAATTAATTGGAGAGAATAATATCGGGAGGTTTTAGAAAAAGGATTTCGAGTCTCTGTATTTAGTATTCACGTATTTATATATATTTAAAATTATTTTAACAATTTAATTAATTTAATGAAATCGATCCGTCCACGTCATAATAGTTGTATTAGACTAAACAATCACCCATTGCACCTTATCGTTTTCACTTACCTATCCAAAGTGTCCCCTCCTTTCTCTCATGCCTATTGGCCCTAAGAAGATTTAGAAGAAGTATGATAAACATGAAGGACCAAGAATCAACCCAAAGCATGGATGAAGAAACTGTCCACAAAATTCAACGCATTTTCTAATTTCATTGGCAGTGAAGAAATAATTATGGAGTTAGTCCAGAAACCCAAGTTGTTCAATTGTCCCAAAAATTCAATAAATTTTCTAATTTAAGTGGGCAGTGAAGAAAGAATTAAGGAATTACCCATTAAGCCAATTCAATTTTTCTCTTTTTTTCTTTGGAAAATTTGGTACGTCATGTCTTTGGTCTGCCAATTCATATTTGAGTTTTAGATTTGTGAAAATTTTGCAACTTGAAGTCAGAGACGTGCCTCTCTATACTTCATTGAGGAGATTGTCAGATTTGTGGGGAAAGACACAGATCTGGTATTAGACTAAAAGGATACGGTGCAAAGGGGTGAGTTTTTTTTTTTTTCTAATACAATTATAGTGACATGAATTGATCATATTCATTAGATTAATTAAATGGTTAAGATCTTTTTAAATGCGTGTAAATGTATAGATGCTAAATGAGAAAGCTCGGGATCCCTAGAAAGTAATCAAAAATTATAATTAAGAATTGCTCGAGAGAATTGTGTGTTGAAAATTAATTTATATTCTTCGGCAAAACAATATACATTCTTGACATCCCTTCCTTACATTTCATTCTTGATGGGACCAGTGGAGAATGAATAATTCTAAACATAGGACGCAACTTTACCTTGAGATTCTGTTTGGTTCATGGGAAAGAGATTTGGAGATGGGAAATCAATTGCTTTTCTATGTTTGGTAAGTCCAGGCATGAGAAATCGTTGCCTGACCCATGAGAAAGTAGGGGGGAAAGTGAAGCCATCCTCCCAACTTAGGTTTTGTTTTCCCTCCTCATGAGAAAGTTTGGGAAAATAAGCCAATATTAAATAAACATTTTTCATGACCATTTTGTCATCATTAATAATTTAGAATTATTAAATGCATTCTTTTTTTATTTGATTTAATGTGGGTATAATTGAAAATTTATACAAACTTTATTTTCCATTCCTACTCAAAACAAACATGGAAAAGGAAATAAAGTGATATCTCCCAGTTATTTTCCCAGCATTACCAAACGTGAGAAATGAATCTTCTATTTCCCATCCCTTGGGAAATGACATGGAAATGATTTTCCTTCAAATTTATTCTATGAACCAAACTAGGCCCAAATGGTTTGAGCATTCACTCCTCTACTTGAGGTTATGTGTTCGATTCATCCTTCCTTTTGGTTATGCTTTTTGGTCTGCCAATTCGTATTTGAGTTTTAGATTTGTGAAAATTTTGCAACTTGAAGTCAAAGACGTGCCTCTATATACTTCATTGAGGAGATTGTCAAATTTGTGGGGAAAGGCATATATCTGGTATTGGACTAAAAGGATATGGTGCAAAGGGGTGAGGGTTTTTTATTAAATTTTTTTTCTTCCTAATACACTTATGGTGACATGGATTGATCAAATTCATTAGATTAATTAAATGGTTAAGATCTTCTTAAATGCGTATAAATGCGTAGATGCTAAATGCGGAGACTCGAGATCCCTAGAAAAGTAATCGAAAATTATAATTAATAATTGCTTGAGAGAATTGTTTGTTGAAAATTAATTTATATTCTTAGGCAAAACAATATACATTCTTGACATCCCTTCCTTATATTTCATTCTTGATGGGACCAGTGGAGAATGAATAATTTTAAACATAGGACACAACTTTACCTCAAGTGGTTTGAGCATTCACTTCTCTACTTGAGGTTATGCGTTCGATTTATCCCTTTTTTTGGTTAATTCAAGAGGATTCAAGCAAGTTTATAGGTGAAGGTAGACCTGTAAATAAGTCGGAGATGGATCAAATATTGGGTGATCTGATTTTAAAAGAATTTCAACCCAATCCAATTTGATAATTCAACGGATAATTCACAACTAAATCCATATCCGATTAAAAGACCCACACTAATGTAGTGGTTTGGAGTATTTACTCCTTAGGCAAGATCTTGGGTTCGAATCCTAGCAGTGTATGTGAGTTTAGTATACTATGCCCCTCTCAATGGAAAATCCTAAAAAATAAAATAAATAAAATACATATCCGATCTGTTGGATTATCGAATGTCGGATCCGATAACCCGATCCGAATTCTTTTATGTCATATATAAAAAAGTTGAAAAATATTCTTATTTATTTACAAAAATTTCACAATATTATTATATGTCCATATATATATATATAGTAAATAAAAAAAAATATTATATCAAATTGGACCGGCTCATTATCGGATCGAGTTAGACCAAATTCAGATTTTGTTAACTTCACGGGTTAATGGATTATCGGAATTATGCTACAATATTTATCTCCAATTAATTAAATCGAACTCGGATCAAAATCCAAAAGAAAATAAGGGGATACATGAAAGTCGGTGAATTTAGGTTTTATTTTTATTATTTCAGTCCAAAACAAAAGAAAGTGCAATGTACTTGTATAGACCCATCTTCTGAAAGAGGGAACAAAGATGATGCAATCACCTGCCAATCTCCCTTTTTGCTTGGATTTGATTGCATGTTGGGAAAGAAGTGTACTTGAAGGCATCAGTGAAGGGATGGTGAGAGCTAGTGGGCAGCCATGCTCTTTCAATGGCTCACATGGATTAGGGAAAAGGGGCGAAAAAGGCATCTCAATTCTTTGGTTTTGTTTAGTGGGAGATTAGTGTTGTTTAAAATGGAAGCTTAAATTAATTATGTTGATCATGTTAGATAGGCTGTGATATAAGATTTTGATGCTTGTCAAAGATTTATTAATTCTATTGATGTTATTCTTAACAACTGATTACCAATATAATATGTGTTCATGATCCCTCTCGCTCTTTATTATCCAATCTTTGGAATTCATTTTGCTTTCAAGTACCATACCTTTAGACTTTTTGCTTTCAAAGATTTATATAGAAGAATATAAATATGATAGAAGATGTTGCAAGGAAGGAATAAAATGACATGCGCATCTAATCACTTGGTGGTTGTGCACTTGCAGAAGCAGAGTTTCTTCCATATATATTATTTATTTTAAAGGAACCGATAAGACGTTTGCATTGGAGAATTATATATATTTTAGCAGTTTAGAAATGCTTCAATCAGAATATTTTTATTTTATACTGAAAATGCTTCAATCAGGAACTACAATCGTGCAAGTAGCGAGATTCTGCACTATATGATATCTATCTGGGTGTGTATAAGAGTCAGATAATTGGTTTTTAATGTACTTGATATTCTACAAGTCTCTGATGACGTCCCA
The DNA here is from genome assembly GCA_020226455.1 of Prunus salicina. NCBI lineage: Eukaryota > Viridiplantae > Streptophyta > Magnoliopsida > Rosales > Rosaceae > Prunus > Prunus salicina. The sequence continues at coordinate 13,474,606 of CM035347.1, read as the reverse complement.
AAATTTTATCCATTAGAAAATGAAAAAAAGAAGGGTGTAAAAAGGTCCTAAACTAGTTTGAGAGGATTTACCATTGCTGAAACCTAGAATTCACCAAGCAAGTTATGTGAAGCAGAAGCCATGAGAAAACAAGGAGGAGTTTCTGTAGGTGAATTTTAAACAATACAGTTTGTTTCTGTAGGTCATAAATACAATTAGAAAAGTTCAACCGGGCTTTTTTATGCTATTAGCAGAGCTTTTCCTTTGGCTCTTCAAATGGAATATATGCCATGGGCTTACACTTATCTCTGACAAAAGTGAATATAATTAACCTTTCCTTCATCATAAATATTCTGGTTTGGTAGTTTGATGTGTATGCTTTCTACAATTTTACATGGATAGCAGTAAAATGCACCCAATGGTGGATTAAATTGTATGAAGACATAAATGAAGAGCAGTGATAGCTAAATCTTACCTGAAATGTGGCCTTTTGTTAGTAGCAAGGAGACATTCCTTTCTAGCATCTGCTATAGCTGTGGCCTTGTGTTAGTAGCAGAGACTTTCCTTTCTAGGCATCTGCTATAGCCTGTATGCAATTTCGTTGAGAACACAGGTAAGTAAACCATGTACATCCCAAATTTCCAACCTTATGCTTTCATTTTCTTCCCATCAGGTTTCTTGCCCTCTCAGTTCCATTGAGTTCTCTCATGATGATTGAGGAACAGGTGGTCATGAGGTTACTCGGTTGGTATACATGTCACTTAAAATTTGGAAATGCAAAGAATTAATTACCAATCAAAATGGTATTCCTACTGGAATATCACCAGTAATCCCTGCAAGAGCAATCCCCATTCTTGAAATGGTGGAATCGTATTCGATCCCTCATTATTATCTTGTTGGTATACCTTTGAAATTAGTTTCATAACAGCATGGCAGTTCTCACAAGATCGCAAGTTCTTCACAATCCGAATTTCAGACCCCGGACTTGTTCTAATTAGACCAAAGGCAAGAGCAAGCTTCTCACTGTGGTGACTCAATTGAAAAGCTTTCTCCTCATCATCAATTTCAAGCAAAACCTCTGAAAGCTTTGGATCATACCCTTCTTTCCTCAAATTATCTTCTATTTCTTCCAATTTTCTGTATATTGTTTCTGCTTCCGGGTGGCCTGAATCTCCTACGGCAAATTCATGAATTTCTCCATCTAACTCAATCCTACTAAACCCTGGTGGTTTTACTAGTCCTTTTTGCTTCATTAATTCTCTAACCCTTGCCTTGTCATGCCATTTTCCCGCTGATGCATACACATTGCCAATAAGTACATAACTTCCGCTATCATTTGAACCCATCTTTAGCTGCCTAAGATGTATTATCAAACGCTCTGCTCTCTCAGTATCCTTGTGGACCTTGCAAGCCCATATCAAGTTTCTACACATAACCACATCAGGTTCAATGGGCATTTTTCTGATGAACTCTTCAGCCTCTTTCAAATGACCCGCTCGAGCAAGGAGGTCTACCATGCATCCATAGTGTTGAATTGTAGGCCTTACTCCATATTCATTTTGCATACTTCTCAAATATGCATAACCTTCTGCAACCTGACCTGCATTCCTACACGCCGATAAAACTGCAGTCATTGTCCTCTCATCAGGTTTAATACCAAAACCTTGCATCTTACTGAACAAGTCAATAGCTTCTTGACAATGACCATGGCTAGCAAGGCCCGATATCATAGCCGTCCATGCAAAAACATCTTTGTCCACAATGTCATCAAAAACCTGCCTTGCACTCGTTATGCACCCACATTTTGCGTACATATCAATAAGGGCACTACTAACATTAGCCTTCAAACCAATCCCTATACCTTCAACAACCCCATGCACTCTCCTCCCAACGCCTAACGCCCCTGTCTCTGCACAAGCTCTCAAAACCGACACAACCGTCGCATCATTCACCTCCACCCCATCATCCACCATTTGCTCAAACAACCTTATTGCCTCGATGGGCCTACCATCCTCAACGAGCCCATCAATCATTGAGGTCCATGACACCACATCTCTGTCAGGCATTCTGTCGAACACCATATAAGCAAGACCCGACTCGCCACCCAAACAGTACATATGTATCAATGAGTGCTGGATATACCGGTCCCACTCGAGACCCGACTTGACTATCAACCCATGAAGCTGTTTTCCTTCATGGGTCAGTCTCAAACGGGCACAGGACTTGAGGAGGAAAGGGTATGTGAACTTGTCGGGACGGGGCGTGTGGTGGGCCGGGTCTTCAAGCATGGGTAGAAAGAGACGGAGGGCTTGAATCGGGTCGGAGCTTTGAGAGTAGGCTCGGATCATGGTGTTGTAGTAGTAAGAGTTTGGGGCAGGGAATGAGTCTAAAATGAGACGGGCGTAGGAGAGGTCTCCAGAGGGAGACAGAGCGGAGAACGTGAAGAGCTTTGAGAGGTTTTGGTTTTGCTGGTTGCCTGCTTTGAGGATTTGGGCATGGAGCTGCATGGCTTGGGACATGGTGGTGATCTCCATTTGTTTGACAAATTGACAGAAATGAGAGACGGAGCTCTACTTCTGCATGGCAGCTCCCTCTTAGGCAGTGTCTTATCTCATTATATATACACTACGGTTTTATGTAAGGATGTCAATTTTCCCCACGCATTACGGGCTACGTTCTTCGCGAGGCTTTCGTCCCTAATGAGTCGGTATGAAGGATAGAAATCCGGGTATGGAGATGAGTTCGAGGAAATTTTCGGGCATGATGTTTCGGGCGGGTTGGCGAAGAGGAGTGTCCGAGTGCGGCTATTTGCGTACGGGTCGTATTTGTGTCCAAGTCTAGGCACAAATCGGTTCAGTTCAGCAAAAAGTCTAACCGATTGGGCCTCAAACCGAAGATAGGCCAAAATCTCCACTGTTAATTGATACCTTGGGCCTCAAACCGAGTGGGTTGTTATACTAACTTTTCTGTTCGGTTTGAATCAGTAGGAGAAACATTGCTTGAAATTTTTTGGCACACAGTATAGGTTATTCAGCAAAAAGTTTAAAACCATACATTTGGAGGGTGCCAAAATAATGAGTAACCTTCTGTGTTTTATTTTTCTTCTTCCTATAAGTGTAAGGGTCTGTTTAGTTCCCGGATTGAACTTCTTGGAAATGAACTTCCCATGTCTATACTATTCTATCGGGAATTACGGATCATGGAGCACCTAAAAGGTTGGATATAGTTTGTTAGACAGTTAGATGTTTTATTTTCCAATTTTCTTACAGAGTATATATCCCTCATCTCATCATTCTCTCTACCATTTACTGTGTTTCGTTACCTGAGCTGTGGCACACATAAGTTACAAGATTCAAATTAATCTTTAATTTGGTAAGATTAATTTTTCCTTTCGGCAGCATACTTCTTTTCTGAAAAAAGTGTCCCATTTAATTGATTCAGTGTGTTTTGTTTGTGTGCTAAGGTTGTGAATCTTGTGATCTGATAGGCATGGTGAGGGAGACTGGGTATTATGATACATTGGGCGTCAATGTTGACGCCACTTATTTTGAGATAAGAAAGGCTTACTATCTCAAGGTAATCAAATTCAAACCTCTCAATTTTCTGACAAAAAGCTTTTAAGAACATCGTAGAACACATTGTTCAGGCAAATGTACTCTGATATATTTTTCTTAGATTTCCTTCTCACGTTTGAAAAAAAAAGGCATTTTGAAGAATATTATTGTAGCATCTATCTACTGTGCTTGATGTGTTCTTTCTAGGCAACACAAGTTCACCCGGATAAAAATCCTGGAGATCCCAAGGCTGCCGAAGAATTTCGGGTAAGCTATTATATTTTGATGCATAAGTGCAAAACAAAAACCCGAGATTTAGAGAATTAAATTTGATGCCAACTTGAATGTGAGTCAAGTTTGGTAGCTTCTAGGGTTTAGCATAATCTTATGATGCTCATTTTTCCTGGTTATCGTCTGCACGAAGGCACTTGGTGAAGCTTTCCAGGTTCTAAGCGATCCTACCACGCGTGCACGGTTTGGGAAGCATGGAAAGCTATGCATATCACAGTAAGTTTGTCCAAACTTGGAAATAAAATTAACCACCTTTGAGTCCGTTTGATAATCATTTTCAGGTTGCTTGAAAGACATATAGTTGCAAAGGCAGCTTCCAAAATATTTGCTTTCGATTGATTCTTTTTTATGTTGAGTTTTATACAGACGTACTTTTTGTAATGAACTAATGGGTGATGATAGAGAGACGACATTGTGTACCATGTCTCTAATAGAGTGGAACCCACCTACAATAGGTCTCGCCTCTATTAGAGAAGATGTGCACAATGTGTTTATAAATGTGGTCTCCCTAGCATTTTCCTAAACATAATACATCAAACACGAAACTGGTTTTTGTTACATTGAAATTACGTTGTCGTTTTGTCAGGGACTACTGGATACACACTGATACTACATATTGTATTATGTTCGGGAGTGAACCTTTTGAAGATTATATTGGTCAATTTGCTATGAATACTTTCTATTCACTTCTTGAAATGGAAGAAGAGACCCTGGATCTCGAAGTCCGCAAGGAGAAGGCAATAGAGAAGATGGGAGTATGCCTTTTTACTTTCAGTGTGCTTGATAAATGCCTTTCCTCTGAAAAATTACATCCATTTTCCACCTACCTTTTTTTTTTCTCTGTGCAGGCATTCCGGAAGGAAAGGGAAGAAAAACTTATAAAGTTTATGAAAGATCGCATCCAACCATTTGTTGATGGTCGTAAGGATGAGTTTGTAAAATGGGTAGATTCAGAAGCACGAACCCTCTCAACTGTTGGTTAGTTTCTTACCCTTTTTTTTCCCTATACAATACAAGAAAAAAAAAAAAAAAAATCCATATATGAATATGTATTGTCAGATTGACCTTGTATATTGTTAGAATCATTCTTACCCAATTTAGTAAACAACTTCGATTGGACTCCAGACTCCTCCACAGTCCAACTCATCATCAATCCAATTCCTTCTCATCTGATTACGAATTAATAAACATGTCATAAAAAAAGTTCATTTGATGAAACATTCAAAGATCAATGGCGGAACCATGAATTTATTTAGGGTCTGGCTAATTTTTTTATTTTTTTTTCTTGGCTTCTTCTATAATATAATAGATAATTATTCAAATTGTCTAGATTTTTTTTTTGGGGGAGGGGGCTAAAGCCCCGAAAACAACATAACTAAACACGAACAAGGCTTATAATCTAGTTCAATTTAGAAATTCTTTTTTCAAACACTAACACAAATAAGTACAACCAAACCCCCCCAAAAAAAAAAAAAAAATCAGTAGAACTAAAAATTGTAGCCAATTAATTAGCAAAAAAACAACCAATGAATAAAGATTAGGAACTTGAGAAATAAAGCTGAGGTAATACCTTCAGGTTGCATGCAGATTGAGGAAGATTCAGGCTTGTTACCATTGATTTAATGATGTTCTAATATATTAATATTGTATTTGAGTTTGACAAACTACAAACAGTAATGAAGCAGGAAAAAAAGTGTAAGTTGTGTTATTTTAATGTTCTAATGTTTCACCTTTTCATTTTAAAAATATTTTTGCAAGTTATGTTTGTCTGATCTTGTCCCTTTCCTTTGGCTAAGAAAAAAAAGAGTGCTATGTGGAAAAAAAAGTTCTATGTGTGGCTATGAGGTAGTAGACTAATATTTAATTGTACTGCATTTTTTATTTAAGCCTAAAGTGAAACTCTACACCAGGCTAAAACCCAATACAGCCCCTTGATAGTTACACCTTTGCAAAAGATTATGTAACATCCCAATTCTCAGTAAAATTTGAAATGATTGGACCAATTGAAAATGTATTGGCACATATATTAATTGTTTATTTTTTTTCGCAGCCTGTGGCGAGTATATGCTACATTCAATAGGTCATGTTTACTGGGCGAAGGCCAGAAAAGAACTTGGAAAGAAGCGTGCGTTTGGTGGTTTAGACGGATGGGTGGAGAATAAAGGTCCCAGAGCATACGAGATGAGGCCACAAATAGGATCAGCTAAAGGTGCACTTTCTGCTATCAAAGAGTTCTACTATTTGGACTAAATTGAAACTAAGAATAAAATGATTTGAACTACGTTCTACCGAGCACCTCTCTAATAGAGCAAAATCGCTAGTAAATGTGGTCTAAATAATAATACGAATGAAAAATGAGTTGTTTATATCTTTTTTATTTATTTATTTTAAATGGATTGCCAAACTCATGCTTTGTCTGAATTTGTAGAGGCTGAACGTGTAGTTCTACAACAAGACATGATGGAGCCTGAAGACTTTGAAGATCGCTTCCGGACGCGTATTATTCAAGATTTAGAAGCTCCAACATTTGGTATACGATGGGATGCTGCTATGCTTGATCTTGTGATAACTTTGTCAAATGTCTCCCATGCAGTGAGTTCACATTATTTCCTAGAGAGAGACTCCTAAAGAACTCCGCACGTAAGGCGCGAGCATATGTTTGAAGAGAAATGATTTGATACATAATGTTTTCCTTTTCAGATACTTAATGAACCCACTGTGCCGGAGGATGTTCTAAAGTTACGCGCTGAAGCGTTGGAGATGTTCGGCATGATCTTCCAAGTAACCCATGCTTCTTTCTTTAATTGCCTGTATATACTTGTTTTAGTATTCACTTGTGCGGCAAGAATTTTATCCACGACCTAAACTTTGGAGCTATATTTACATAACATATTGGTGTGCTTAAAGTGACCAAATTTTACTTGCATTTTAATTTTCATCTAATGAAGCTCAGATTGCATTTGTTTTAGGGTGCAACCGCTCCTTTCCTGAGAGAAGGCAGTCTCCGTAATGAAGATGAAGTAGAATATCCAGATTCTGATATGGATATATAATTGATCACTGTAATTGCTTCATGTACGTACACAATGTTATGTGGGCCCATTTGAAGTTTTAAGGTTGGGACCTAGAAACACTTTGATTGGGTCGAGAGAATGTGATTGTAGTAAAATTATACCACATTTTCTTATATAGTTGATCTGCCTAGGTTGGTTTCTATATATATATCAGAAGCACTACGCATGCGATCGATGCATGTGATGCAAGTGGCTAATGGTAATCAAATCAGAAAAAGAAAAAGAAACGTGCATGAGAAAGAAAACATGTGTGAGTAAATTGTGACTGTACACTGATACAAAAGGGAGATTTGAACTAAGGCATTAATTATCCAACAACACGCTCTGCCAATTAAGCATTACAATCTGCTAGTCCATTTCCTGATGAGTTTCAAGTGGCCAATTCTTGGTTGGAAACAGAGTAAGACTACGGCATCCCGTAAGACTCAACTTAACAAGCTTATGGAACATAGCTAGGTACGCACACATTATCTATTCGTCGATTACATATATGAGAAGTTGGAAATGCTTTTGAGAAGTTGCTTTCCTCCAGTCCGGAGTTTTCAAACTTCGGCAAGCTATTCAAGGTTCTGCAACGTGAATATTTCCTCGTACTTTACATGCATGTTATCAGTCCTCAGCACGTGTGGAGTTGACAGAGCCAGAAACCGAATATGCAGTTAATGTTGTCAAGCACATTTTTGATAGTCATGTTGTATTCCAGTACAACATGAGAGAGAGAGGAGATTGACTTGATTTATGAACATATTTTTCCTTCTTCGCCTGCTCACGGACATCTGTCAATTCTTGGAAGCAGAGTTGCAACTTTGGTAAGACTACGGCATGTGGAGTAAGACTACGTGTTTGGATGTGGTCACCAAATTCAAGCCAAACCTAGTGGTTTCAAGCCAAACCAAGTCAAGTGGAACCCAAAGGCCTAGCCAAAACAAAAGAGATTGTTATTTATAATAGCAATAGTCAAATAATGAATTGAGTGGCAAGATCTACAATGGTAGCTAGAATGGTGAAAGAGAAATTGCTTACATGAGTTGAGCTTTTAGCAAGATGGTTGCTGAGTTTCCAGAAATGAATAGTTGGCTGGATAGTTGTAGATATGAATAGTTGGCTAAAATTTTGGAGCTGTGGGTGTAGGAACATACCATAAAAATCTTTGTTCAAATGCAAGGCCAAGGTTGGCCCACGTCCCTTGTTTGAAAAATGGAATGCTGAAGGCCAACTTTATGCATGTTCTCTCTAAAGACATCCTCTAGAGAAACTACCTTTGTAAAAACCTGAGTGTTTTGTATCTTCCTCGCTAAGGATTTCAAGTATGAACCTTTGTGAGTATACATAAATACAAGTTGTATTTTCAGTTATCTCTATTTTAAATACTTTCATCTATGCATTAATTTGAAGTATCATCATGTTCCTATTGCCATATTTGTTTATTCATTAATAAGATTCATGCATAAGTTCCGCATTTTCTACTAGGTCTGCTTCTGCACTATCTATGCTAATTTCGACTTCTTGGTTCACGTTCCTTTTTGGTATCAGAGCCGTAAGAGTTGAAGAGTTTGTCTAAGTTGCAAGTCATCCAACCCAAGTGGTTGGTTTAGGATCTTCTGAGTTGAAAGTTTTCAATTTCTTCTTCCACTTCCTTTTATTTTCCAAGGTATTTGTTGGTTTTCTCACTTGGTGTCCAAACAGTGAGTCCTTTTTCCAAACAGTAAGTCCCCAGTGTGGCTTCCTAAATTCGTGGTTTTCTCACTTGATGTAGTTTATATAGGGGCATTCCTCAGCCCATGGGCTGGTCATTAAGTGGCCAAAGGTCAGCTTCGTTCAAAATCTTCCCTTGTGTGGCTTCCTAAATTCGTGGAATTGATTCGAATAAGATCATCAGATCGCAAATCTGATCAATTGATTCTCTCTTCCTTAGGATCGTTCCAGATTGACATCATTCTCTTTGATTGCTTTCCTCGGGTGGATCCAGTCACGTGCATAACAATATCCGGAAGTGTTAGGCCCACCTCCGTGGGCTGGGCTTGAACCTTCGAGACTTGTCTTGAGATCTGGTGAGACGCTGCAAATGGCCAAACCATCTCTTCAGCCAAGACTTCCATTCTCCAGCCAACTCACTGACATGAAAAGCCACAGCCATGATTTCGTCCCAGCCAACTACTTGGCCATCTTCACAGTCATCATTAAAACAAAACCAATCCTTCAGCTAGGTTCAAAACCATATACTTTTTATAATACAATATAATATATACCTTTTTATTTTCCAAGGTATTTGTTGGTTTTCTCTCTTGGTGTCCAAACAGTGAGTCATTTTTCCAAACAGTAAGTCCCCAGTGTAGAGGGCCTGAGCGGAGGGAGAGAGGATCAATAAGTTTCTTGTAAAGTAACAGGTCAGTTTTAGGAGTCTCTGTTTATCTTCTCCTTCAGTAGTCCAAACATCAGTTTTCTTGAGTCAAAATGAGTCATCTATTTAGAACAAATTCTTATAATTCAAATAGTTCTAAAACCAATATTAGTCGTCTACCTGAGATAGTTAATGAAGAACAAGTTGAAAACAATTCTAATAATGAAGAGCAGTTAGATTTCAGAGATTGGAATATACCCAAAGTTCCGAGTCAAAATATCTCTAAGAAAAAATGGTCGCTTACTAGTTTTAATAGCACTACTGGTGTTAAAACAGTTGAACAAGTATACGCTTTAAGTAAAGAACATGAAACATGTCAATTGCTTAATCCTGAGTCTATCAAAAAACATAAAAATGATGGTAATAACTTTTTGCATATTGGTTTAGTTCAGGTTGCAATTAAGCCCCTAACCAGATTAGGATTAAAAGCTTCTATTCTTCTTTGTTTGTGTGACGCTAGATTTACTGAGTTCAGTGATAGTACTTTAGAAATAATTGAGTCAAGCCTGTGTAATGGTCCAGTTCATTTTGATTGTTATCCTGATTTCACAGTGAGTCTAAGTGATCCCCATAACCTTAAAACCATAACCCTGAATATTAAGACTTCTGGATATAATGTTCTTCCAGGAACCCAACAATTAGCTCTAGTTTATAGAATCTATTATAAAGTTACTGGTACTCATATGAATTTTCAAGCCTTAAACAAAAGTCCTAAAGACCAAACGTTGTGAATCCAAAGTTGTACCCCTGATGCTAATATTCGAATTCCACACACAATTAAATGGTCTGAGATTACTCTGCCTTTAGATTGGACACTAGTAACTGAGACACAACCTGACCCTACCCAGCGTAGTCTAAACAATTTAGACTATATCCAGCAATACCTAGATGGCACAGTAAGAATTAGTTTCGGAAATTAACCTCCACCTAAGTCTAATGTGCAGTTACATCAGTTACCAACCCCTGGTCAATCCCAGAGGCATGCCCATGCAACAAATTCTTTCACAGCCTCATCTTCTACTCTAGAACGAGACCTAGAGTTAGAAAAGGCCATGATAGATTTTAAATTAGAATCCTTGAGAAAGTCCTCCCAAGTTAACCAACCTTGTTATGGCAAAAATCCAGTTCACGAAGATAAGTCTGAGTCACCAGATTCGCCTATGCAATCTGATTTCTTAGTTGATAATTTTGCAGTTAACCAAGTAAGAACAATTAATAGGTGTTTCCCTCTTTTCGGCCGGGTAGGCTGAGTGAAGGAGTTCTTGGTCCTTCTTCTTGTAGATTGCGTAGGCGTGCCACCACCAAGCCACTGACTGGCTTGAATGGAAAAGGTCGAATTATTGTGTTCGCGCTTCTGACTTCTAACCAGCCGATTGATCGGCCAAGCAAGGAACCTCCTCTTGGCCTAGGTTATTTCACTTCCTCGGAATCGAGGATGGTTAGGTTTCGTATAGGTATTTTAGTATTTTTGAGATTTTCAATGATAGTGATGCAAATTAAATTAAAAATATGCGTTTAAAATTAAAGACGAGAATTGAAGTGCGATAAAGTAATCAAAGCGACAAATAAACTTAAATCGAGCAAAAAATGAAATAAGAACGATATAAATGATAAAGGCAATAAAATAAAATAATTTGAAATTAAATTAAGCTTAAAGCAAATTCGATAACAATTAACAATAAAGCGATAAAGTTGAATCTTAAAACAACGTAATGGAAAATTGTATGGATTGTATTTTTTCATATTTGTTGTTTGGCTCTTCTCTTGTAATTCACAAAACCATTGTATTAATTCCTAGTGTCTAAGATAGATTAGAGGAGAAGTCTGGAATAGATTGAAGATGATCCCTTTCCTCTCGTTGCTGCCAAAGGTAAAACTCACATGCATTCTCACTGGATTAATACATATGTCACTTGTATTGATCCAACTTTCATTTTTGCGTGTTTGCTGCAACATTTAGGTTTAATACATATGTTCACATGTATTGATCCGAAAAAACATTTCTGTCTTTTTCAGCTTTGACAGTTTTTTCTTATCTCTTCCCTTTCAAAAACCTGACAAATAATTTGAGAGTAATCTATTCACTCTTCAACGGCTCTTGTGTTTGGAATTCAAGCTTGACATTTGTTTTATCTTTTAAAATATCCCCTTGTCTTCCACCTTCTAAAGTGATGGGTTGTTTATATTTTAAATCTTGCTTTTTTAAATGCCACTTGCAACACCCATGCTCTTTGGTTATCCCATTCCCTAATCTTGTCTGCTCACTCAATCATCAAAAGGAATAAAACATTCTTTATTCCTTTCTCCCATGAGATAGAGCCGTTCCTTTGCTCAAAGTTTGTGACTTTATAACAGATGCTTTTGGGTCAAAACTCTTTATATATTCCTTTGGACAGACTTGTCAAGTTAAGCACTTCACTCATGCATTTTGAATAAATGTTTTTGCCTTCTCTCTACAGAGGCTCTGCAGATGAAAACCGAGTGGGTGAATAACTCTATGTAGAGTTTTCTTTCTTTTTCTTCAGCCAACAACTCACACTCTTGAGGGTTATGAGAATGATTGCATTCACATAAGTGCTTCCCCAAGATGACCTTAAAAGTCTTCAATGGCTGAGTCCTTTGTTTCATTGTGGTTATGTTGATTTAAACTATATGCTTCAAGTTCATTACTTCAAGTTTAATCATCACAACACTTGGTTTCATTTGTCTAGCTTAATCATTCTTTGTGATTAAGAAAGATGAAAATCTGAAACCACAACTCTGTTTTTGAAATCATTTTATATATACTCTTGAGCATTCAAAAACTATTTTAATGTTTCAGCTAGTATATGTTACTTGAGAGTATACGATTGATAGTATACATATAACCTTCTCCAAGTATACATTTACAAGATTTCGGCTGTAAACTGTTTCTTTGTTATTGTTATGTTGAATTAAACTATATGCTTCAAATACATTACTTCTAGTTTATTCTTCACAACACTTAGGTTTCATTTGTCTAGCTCAATCATGCTCTATGATTGAGATAGATGAATCTGTGAACCCATAACTCACTTCATACATCATATTACATACAACTGGAGCTTGGTGCTCATGAGAGGATTTGCTGCTAAGAAATGAAGAAATGGTGCTTGCTGTAAGGGTGATTGAAGCTGCCTATAGGTGATAGATTGAGCTAAGTCTTCCTTTTTTTCTTTGTATTTCTTAATGAGTGGATTGGATCTCTCCTAGCTTGGTGCTCCTAGTTTTTTTACCCATTTGGGTTTTCTGAGTTAACAAATCTTTGTGTTGTTTATATTCTTGCTGTCATTAGGTACACTTGCTGCATTCTGTTAAATATCACAAAGGTTTCTGCTTGTATTAATACGTTGCGTCATTTGTATCAATCCAGTCTGTTTCATTTGCTCACAGCATATGCTAAACATTTAAACAACTTGGTTGTGCTCTTGCTTCCGCTTATTAATTCTTATCTGCGCTTATTTTTAAAAAAGGTAGGTTCTTACCTTATAGCCTACTTCACCCCCCTCTGTAGGCTTTTAGCGTTTATGGCTGGTTTTACAAAAATACAAGAAATTAAACTTACACTAACGAAAGTGAAGAACTGATCTAGTCTACGTGCTTGGGAAATAAAAGACCTAGTCTAGGGATAGAAAATTGAAAGACAAAAAGTAGGTTTTTGTGTCTGATGTCGGGGTCCTTTGCTCTTTGTTTGATGCAGTTTATATATGGGCATTCGTCAGCCCATGGGCTAGCCATTAAATGGCTAAAGGTCAACTTCGTTCAAAATCTTTCCTTGTATGGCTTCCTAGATTCGTGGAATTGATTCGAACAATATCATCGAATCGCAAATCTGACCGATTGATTCTCTCCTCCTTAGGATTGTTCCAGATTGACATCATTCCCTTTGATTGCTTTCCTCAGATAGATCTAGTCACGTGCATAACAACATCCGGAGGTTTTTTGGGCCTACTTTCGAGGGTCGGGCTTAAACCTCCGAAAACTTGGGCTTAACATCTGATGAGGCGGCGTGGCTTCCGAAGTCTCTAACTTTGTTTGAACATAATCCGTCAATGTTGGGTGACTTGGAGTTTCAATGAGTCCATATGCACCATATATATATATTATATCCTTATATGGTATCAGGCCGACTTCATCAGACCTTAAGGTCTATTTGGCTTATATATATGTAAATATAATATATTATAGAATATATCCATATATTATTACATATATGGTACAAAGCCCTTGAATGGCTATCTGACTTCTTCAGCAGACCTTAAGGTCTTTAGCTTTTTGAGGTTCATGACTTAGGGTCACTAGGCCATCTAGCCTTTTGAAGAAGCTCAGTCAAAATGATTGACTTCTTGTCCCTTTCAGTTGTTGTCTTCTCAGCCATACTCCTCCAGCCAACTTCTCTCCAGCCAAGTCCAAAACCAGCCAACTCAGTGGCCATCCTCTCAGCCAACTTCCAAAATATCAAGTGGCATTCATATATACATATATAATATTATATACAAGCACAACAACTCACTTTTATTATAATATATATATGTATGCCAAGTTGCCAACCAAAGTGACGGATTGATGCATATTATATATATATATATATACATTTAATCAAATTGTCTATTTGGTATTGAAACTCGCGGACAGTAGGTTGGCTATATATGCATGCCATTCTCTCAGCCCACTTTTCGCATGGCCTAGTAATATTATATATATATATATATATAATCAAATTGACAATTTGGTATTGAGACTTATGGACGGTAGGTTGGCTTTCACTAGCCAACCTTTCACCTCACCAAAGACAAATTGACGTGGGGCCATCAATTCAAAAACCAACTTTTCAATTCAAGGACAAATATCAGTGTTGAGATTTGATTTGACCTTCTTGATATCATCCAAGAATTTTCATTTTTCTTTGGTTAGAGTTTTCAACTTCTTGGACAAATGATGGCTTTCAACATAATCAAGGTAAAAAATTTCAACTTTGTCTGATCGCATATAACCTTTCCATTCATTAAAGATTTTTTGGCGGCTTTCTTTATCAGGATAGGCTTGATGGAAGCTTTCTCTTCTTTTTTGATTCTCAAGGGCTCTTAAATGTTTATCTAAGGTTTTCCAATTAATTACAAATTTCCTATTGTTTGGATGTGGTCACCAAATCCAAGCCAAGCCAAGTGGTTTCAATTCCAAACCAAGTCAAGTGTAAACCCAATGGCCTAGCCAAAACAAAAATATTGTTATAGTCAAATAATAAATAGATAGAATGGCAAGACCCACAAGCTTTGCTTGGGGCCAACCAAGAGGTTTGAGAGAATGAAGAATTCTCACCACCAAAAATCAGCTGTGGGTTTCCTTCAATGGTAACTGGAATAGTAAAAGGAAGATGAGTTCTTGAGTTGAGATTTCTTTTTATCAAGCTGCTTTAGATGGGTTTCAATCCCTTGGATGATATCAAGAAGGCCAAATCAAATCTCCACACTGATATTTGTCCTTGAATTGAAAAGTTGGTTTTTGAATTGATGGCCCCACGTCAATTTGTCTTTGGTGAGGTGAAAGGTTGGCTAGTGAAAGCCAACCTACAGTCCATAAGTCTCAATACTAAATTGACAATTTGATTATATATATATAATATTACTAGGCCATGCGAAAAGTGGGCAGAGAGAATGGCATGCATATATAGTCAACCTACTGTCCGCGAGTTTCAATACCAAATAGACAATTTGATTAAATGTATATATATATATATATATATATATATATATAATATGCATCAATCCGTGACTTTGGTTGGCAACTTGGCATACATATATATATTATAATAAAAGTGAGCTGCTGTGCTTGCATATAATATTATATATGTATATATGAATGCCACTTGATATTTTGGAAGTTGGTTGAGAGGATGGCCACTGAGTTGGCTGGTTTTGGACTTGGCTGGAGAGAAGTTGGCTGGAGGAGTATGGCTGAGAAGACAACAACTGAAAGGGACAAGAAATCAGTCATTTTGACTGAGCTTCTTCAAAAGGCTAGATGGCCTAATGACCCTAAGCCATGAACCTCAAAAAGCCAAATGCCTAAAGACCTTAAGGTCTGCTGAAGAAGTCAGATAGCCATTCAATGGCTTTGTATCATATATGTAATAATATATGGATATATTCTATAATATATTATATTTACATATATATAAGCCAAATAGACCTTAAGGTCTGATGAAGTCGGCCTGATACCATATAAGGATATAATATATAATATATATATTTATTTATTCATAAATATATATATATGGTGCATATGGACTCATTGAAACTCCAAGTCACCCAACATTGACGGATTATGCTCAAACGAAGTTAGAGACTTCGGAAGCCATGCCGCCTCATCAGATGTTAAGCCCAAGTTTTCGGAGGTCCAAGCCCGACCCTCGAAAGTAGGCCCAAAAAACCTCCGGATGTTGTTATGCACGTGACTAGATCTATCTGAGGAAAGCAATCAAAGGGAATGATGTCAATCTGGAACGATCCTAAGAAGGAGAGAATCAATCGATCAGATTTGTGATCCGATGATATTGTTCGAATCAATTCCACGAATCTAGGAAGCCACACAAGGATAGATTTTGAACGAAGTTGACCTTTGGCCATTTAATGGCTAGCCCATGGGCTGACAAATGCCCCTATATAAACTGCATCAGACAAAGAGCAAAGGACCCCGACATCAGACACAAAAACCTACTTTTTGTCTTTCAATTTTCTATCCATAGACTAGGTCTTTTATTTCCCAAGCAAGTAGACTAGATCAGTTCTTCACTTTCGTTAGTGTAAGTTTAATTTCTTGTATTTTTGTAAAACCAGCCCTAAGCGCTAAAAGCCTACAGAGGGGGGTGAAGTAGGCTATAAGGTAAGAACCTACCTTTTTAAAAAATAAGCGCAGCTAAGAATTAATAAGCGGAAGCAAGAACACAAGCACAACCAAGTTGTTTAAATGTTTAGCATATGCTGTGAGCAAATGAAACAGACTGCATAAAACTGGATTGATACAAATGACGCCACGTATTAATACAAGCAGAAACCTTTGTGATATTTAACAGAATGCAGCAAGTGTACCTAATAACAGCAAGAATATAAACAACACAAAGATTTGTTAACCTATAGGCAGCTTCAATCACCCTTACAGCAAGCACCATTTCTTCATTTCTTAGCTGCAAATCCTCTCATGAGCACCAAGCTCCAGTTGTATGTAATATGATGTATGAAGTGAGTTTTTGAACTCTCAAGTAACATATACTAACTGAAACATTAAAATAGTTTTTGAATGCTCAAGAGTATATATAAAATGATTTCAAAAACAGAGTTGTGGTTTCAGATTTTCATCTTTCTTAATCACAAAGAATGATTAAGCTAGACAAATGAAACCAAGTGTTGTGATGATTAAACTTGAAGTAATGAACTTGAAGCATATAGTTTAAATCAACATAACCACAATGAAACAAAGGACTCAGCCATTGAAGACTTTTAAGGTCATCTTGGGGAAGCACTTATGTGAATGCAATCATTCTCATAACCCTCAAAAGTGTGAGTTGTTGGCTGAAGAAAAAGAAAGAAAACTCTACATAGAGTTATTCACCCACTCGGTTTTCATCTGCAGAGCCTCTGTAGAGAGAAGGCAAAAACATTTATTCAAAATGCATGAGTGAAGTGCTTAACTTGACAAGTCTGTCCAAAGGAATATATAAAGAGTTTTGACCCAAAAGCATCTGTTATAAAGTCACAAACTTTGAGCAAAGGAACGGCTCTATCTCATGGGAGAAAGGAATAAAGAATGTTTTATTCCTTTTGATGATTGAGTGAGCAGACAAGATTAGGGAATGGGATAACCAAAGAGCATGGGTGTTGCAAGTGGCATTTAAAAAAGCAAGATTTAAAATATAAACAACCCATCACTTTAGAAGGTGGAAGACAAGGGGATATTTTAAAAGATAAAACAAATGTCAAGCTTGAATTCCAAACACAAGAGCCGTTGGAGAGTGAATAGATTACTCTCAAATATTTGTCAGCTTTTTGAAAGGAAAGAGATAAGAAAAAACTGTCAAAGCTGAAACAGACAGAACTGTTTTTTCGGATCAATACATGTGAACATATGTATTAAACCTAAATGTTGCAGCAAACACGCAAAAATGAAAGTTGGATCAATACAAGTGACATATGTATTAATCATGTGAGAATGCATGTGAGTTTTACCTTTGGCAGGAACGAGAGGAAAGGGATCATCTTCAATCTATTCCAGACTTCTCCTCTAATCTATCTTAGACACTAGGAATTAATACAATGGTTTTGTGAATTACAAGAGAAGAGCCAAACAACAAATATGAAAAAATACAATCCTTACAATTTTCCATTACGTTGTTTTAAGATTCATTTTTATCGCTTTATTGTTAATTGTTATCGAATTTGCTTTAAGCTTAATTTAATTTCAAATTATTTTATTTTATTGCCTTTATCATTTATATCGTTCTTATTTCATTCTTTGCTCGATTTAAGTTTATTTGTCGCTTTGTTTACTTTATCGCACTTCAATTCTCGTCTTTAATTTTAAACGCATATTTTTAATTTAATTCGCATCACTATCATTGAAAATCTCAAAAATACTAAAATACCTATACGAAACCTAACCATCCTCGATTCCGAGGAAGTAAAAGAACCTAGGCCAAAAGGAGGTTCCTTGCTTGGCCGATCAATCGGCTGGTTAGAAGTCAGAAGCGCGAACACAATAAATCCGACCTTTTCCATTCAAGCCAGTCAGTGGCTTGGTGGTGGCACGCCTACGCAATCTACAAGAAGAAGGACCAAGAACTCCTTCACTCAGCCTCTCTCCCTCCGCTCACACCCACCGCTCAGGCCTTCTACACTGGGGACTTACTGTTTGGAAAAATGACTCACTGTTTGGACACCAAGAGAGAAAACCAACAAATACCTTGGAAAATAAAAAGGTATATATTATATTGTATTATAAAAAGTATATGGTTTGAACCTAGCTTAAGGATTGGTTTTGTTTTAATGATGACTGTGAAGATGGCCAAGTAGTTGGCTGGGACGAAATCATGGCTGTGGCTTTTCATGTCAGTGAGTTGGCTGGAGAATGGAAGTCTTGGCTGAAGAGATGGTTTGGCCATTTGCAGCGTCTCACCAGATCTCAAGACAAGTCTCGAAGGTTCAAGCCCAGCCCACGAAGGTGGGCCCAACACTTCCGAATGTTGTTATGCACGTGACTGGATCCACCCGAGGAAAGCAATCAAAGAGAATGATGTCAATCTGGAACGATCCTAAGGAGGAGAGAATCAATTGATCAGATTTGCGATCTGATGATCTTATTCGAAGCAATTCCACGAATTTAGGATTATTCGAATCAATTCCATGAATTTAGGAAGTCACCCAAGGGAAGATTTTGAACGAAGCTGACCTTTGGCCACTTAATGGTCAGCCCATGGGTTGATAAATGCCCCTATATAAACTACATCAGACAAAGAGCAAAAAGACCCCTCGACATCAGACACAAAAACCTACTTTTTGTCTTTCAATTTTCTATCCCTAGACTATGTCTTTTATTTTACAAGCAAGTAGATTAGATCAGTTCTTCACTTTCATTAGTGTAAGTTTAATTTCTTGTATTTTCCATTACATTGTTTTAAGATTCAAATTTATCGCTTTATTGTTAATTGTTATCGAATTTGTTTAAGCTTAATTTAATTTCAAATTGCTTTATTTTATTGCACTTATCATTTATATCATTCTTATTTCTTTATTCGTTTAATTTAAGTTTTTCTATCGCTTTGATTTACTTTATTGCACATCAATTCTTGTCTTTAAGTTTAAAGACATATTTTTAATTTAATTCGCATCATTATCATTAAAAATCTCAAAAATACTAAAATACCTATACGAAACCTAATCATCCTCGATTATGACGAAGTGAAAGAACCTAAACCAAGAGGAGGTTCTTTGCTTGGCCGATCAATCAGTTGGTTAGAAGTCAGAAGCGCGAACACAACAATTTGACCTTTTCCATTCAAGCCAGTCCGTGTCTTGGTGGTGGCACACCTACGCAATCTACAAGAAGAAGGACCAAGAGTTCCTTCCATCGGCCACCTTGATCGAAAAAAGGGAAATATAATTTTATATATAAGATAATATTTTATATATATATATATATATTATATGAATTGTTCGAAGCTACAGACCAACATGCATAAAGTTGGCATTTTCAAACAAGGGACGTAGGCCAACCTTGGCCTTGCATTTGAACAAAGATCTTTAGGGTCTCTTCCTACACCCACAGCTCCAAAATTTCAGCCAACTATACATTTCTACAACTATCCAGCCAACTATTCATTTCTGGAAACTCAGCAACCATCTTGCTAAAAGCCCAAATCAAGTAAGCAATTTCTCTTTCACCATTCTTGCTGCCATTGTAGATCTTGCCACTCAATTCATTATCTGACTATTGCTATTATAAATAACAATCTCTTGTGTTTTGACTTGAATTTGGTGATCACATCCAAACACTACGGCATCCCGTAAGACTCAACTTAAAAAGCTTATGAAGGAATCCAGCTAAAGGATGAAGCTCAACTAAACTTGTACCAAAACTACCACCAAGTATTTCATGTTGCATCTTACAGATCTAGAACACAAATCTGAAGAACAGCCAGATCTGGAACACAAAAAGAAATTATTCCACAGAACTCAAACATAGCTAAATTTCAAGTCCTCCAATCAAATCTGAAATCAAAAATAAAAATCCAACACCACAAATAAATATAGAAATTGAAACAGAAAAACAAAATCGCAATAGCATTAATAAAATTGAAACAAAAAGTAAAATAGGGAGATGATACTTTGATACAGACAGCGGATGCGAGACGGAGGCGGTGGTGGTGACTAGTGTGACCGTGAGAGGGAGACGAAGATGGTGAGAGAGACACGCAGAGGGAGAGACAGTGATAGACGGAGGCGATGGTGGTGGCCGGATGAGATGTGAAAGAGACGGAGAGCGTGAGAGAGAGACAAGTACAGTGAGCCCCCTATCTAATTGTTTGACACATGTCCACCCACTTAACCCTGAATTAACACCATTAACTTAATAAAATTTAGAAAGAAAAAACCAACACTATAGCAGCAGCAACCACCCTTAGCCACAAAACAGATAAATGCTTAAAATATTTCAACATATAGTTATTTTTATTTTTATTTTTATTTTTTATTATTTAAACACCTCTTTTGCACAAGTGTGGACGTGGGACAATATCCTTAGAAACAAACAAGTATTAATTAGTTTCACATATTTTTCATCACCACCAACCTAGAATTTTGTATGTACTATATTATACTATAAAAAATAAATTAAGTGTGACAAAATAAGATTATTAGTTAGTATCTATCCCAACCAATGGGTTAATTACCTGCGAGAGCCAATGCAAGGAAAACGCAGAGTGGAAAAGGTCAATGGACCTCGACGGGAAGAGCCTCCTGTAGAAGGAGCCGGGGACGCCAGCAGCAAAGTAGGAGCGGTGGCTGTCGGCGGCGAGGGTCTCCTCCATGCTGCCGCCGTGGTTGGCCATAGGAGGGAGGAGCTGGAAGAGGGTGTTCAAGTCATTGCTTGGGAGATCAGAGAAAAAGGCTGAGAACTCAGGTGGGTCACATCCCAAGGCCTCACAGCGCTTGGCCATGTGTTTGATGATCACATCTATGATGTAGATGGTGTTGCTTCCACTTGAGCATCCAAGGTCCACAACCACAAATGGGACCTCAGGTGACCACAGCTGCACATTGTCTAGGGTTATACCTGAAACTATACAACGGTGTCTTCTTGGGAGCCATGAATTTGATCAATTAAGGAGAAATATTTGTAAAAAGATTAATATTGCGATGAGGGTGAAGGGTGAAGTTGGAAAATGGTGGGTATATATAGAGGGAGAGCAAGGGAGAAAGGAGAGAAAAAGAAAGAAGGGTGTTGTTATTTTTGTTTTTCTTTTCCGAAGAGTGTGTGAATAAATTATGATATAGTGCATTTTGGAGTGGCATGATGACGAGCTACCTCTTTAATTGTGTTCCCTAAAGAATTTTCCATGTGCACCACGGTGGAAGAGAAGAGAGAGATGGAAGGAAAGAAAAAGGGCGATGACGCGGAGAGAGAGAGAGAGAGAGAGAGAGAATGAATTAGAATTTAGGATTTAGGGTTTAA
The DNA here is from genome assembly GCA_020226455.1 of Prunus salicina. NCBI lineage: Eukaryota > Viridiplantae > Streptophyta > Magnoliopsida > Rosales > Rosaceae > Prunus > Prunus salicina. The sequence continues at coordinate 13,453,067 of CM035347.1, read as the reverse complement.
TTTTGCAGGCAAATCCGGCAGAAATTACGGATGACATGTGGGTGCACAGTGTGTGAATGTTGCACATAGTATTGGCTGGTTTTGAATCAGGGGGAGCTGGAAGGGGAGATTGTTGGAAATCCCCCCTTATTATATTGTGGCTTTCGGCGCTCGGTTTCTTGTGAGTGGCTATGTACATGTGGGTGCACAGTGTGTGCATGTTGGAAGCTATTTGTGGCTGTGTGTTTGGGCTGCACGCTTTACAATGATGGGAAACATGGTCATTGGTCTTGAGTGATGGTGTTTTTGAGGGAGCTTTTGACCAGATATCATTGTGGCTGCCCCTTTTGGCATGCGCGTGCTGACTATTAAATGGGGCAGCAAAGGAGAAGTGAGGTATGTGCATGTGAGCCGCACCAAAGGAGAGAAGGTGTGCGCACTTTGGTACGCTTTACAATCTTGATCGCGATTCATCAAGTCACATAGATAGCTAGGGACGCACACATCATTTATTCATAGATTATATTTACATTATATCTACCCATAGCAGATATATGGTACGTGCTCGTACGTCACAGGTTGTACGCCTGCTACAATTGATCATTGTAAGATCCGCTTGGCGATCAAAGCAAAGTATGACTTCCAGCAAATATTGATCCGTGTTGTTTATCGCCATGCAACTGAGAAGAGGTGTGCTCCCGTTTATAGAAGTGTCTAATGGCTGATTCAAGGATATTATAGTTATATTGCTTGCCACCCCAAGAGCAGCAAAAACGTTGTATCTACCTATGGTAGATACAAGTGTAGAAAATATATTTCCTTGTATTACTTTGTGATTCTTACAGCAGAATATATATATTAGGAGTAGACCTGGCAAACGGGTCGTTTTAACGGGTTTCGGGTCGTGTTCGTGTCAACCCGTTAAGTTAACGGGTTAACACGACACGACCCGTTAAGCTAACGGGTGACAAATACTAGACCCAAACACGACCCGCTACAATTCGCGAATATCCGACACGACCCGTTAACCCGTTAAGAATAAACCAGAAAAAAAAAAAAAAAAAAAAAAAAACTTTCACAGCTTCTCTACCCGAAACACCTTCTCTGTCTTTTTTCCCCCAAACCCCAACCCTAACTTTTCTTCCCTCTTTCCCTCTTTATTTCAGTCTTCTCACCCTAAAATAGTACATATCTCTCACACATATATATTAAAAACCCAACCACTACATAAACTGAGGAAGAAAGAAAATTCAAAATTGACTGAGAGAACCAAAACCAACAACCTCTTTCTTGATCCGTGATGGCTGGGCTGCTGGAGCCTATTGAGTGGAGAGAAGAAGAGCATAAGAGAATCTTGACCAAAAAAGAGCAGTGAAACAGAGTAGCAAAGAAGAAGAGAAGAAGAGAAGAAGAGAAGGAACGGAAGGAAGAAGAAACGGAAAAGGGGAAAGAGGAAAAAGACAAAAAAGAAAGAAGAAAAGTAAAAAAATGAAAGAAGAAACAGACACGGAAAGAAGGAAACTAAAGAGGAAAAGGGGAAGAAGAAAAGAAAAGAAAAAATATTTTGCAAAACTACCAAATTACCCTCCTTAACGGGTGGATGCGAATATTCGCGAATTAACCCAACCCAACCCGTTAACTTAACGGGTAGCTAACGGGTTCACCCGTTTTCAACCCGACCCATTAAGCTCAACCCAAATACTGATAATTTCATGCGAATTCGTGTCGTGTTAACGGGTCGTGTGCAATATTGCCAGGTCTAATTAGGAGAGAGAGCTTGCTATTCAAGCTTTATATTAATTACAGCTACTTTATGCAGCAGCCAACCTATAGCTAACCTACAGCCGCCCCACAGCCAACCTAAAGTTAGGTGTACATAAATACAATTCTGCTTTACATTAATTACCTGCTTTACATTATAGCTAACTTACGGCTGCTCCACAGCCAACCTAAAGTTAGGTGGACATAAATACAATCCTGCTTTACATTAATTACAGCCGACCTAAAATTAGGTGGACATAAATACAATTCTGCTTTACATTAATTACCTGCTTTACATTAATTATAGCCTGCGTTGACAACAAGATAGGTGCTGTTAGAGCATCCACAATGATGCTATCTATTTCTTAGCTAAAATTTGGCTAAGAATATAAGAAAGCTATTTTATGAGTTTCAACCTTTAACTAGACTAATTTTTGGAGGCAATTGGAATTGGATTTCTGTTTCTTTCTTTTGTTTCCACACTAAGAGTTTCAAAAGGTTGTAGTTGCTTTTGGAGTACTTATTGAATACCCAGCTGCCCTTCAAGTTATTATATTGTTTGAATTCAGTACCATGGGTCAGTTCATAGAACTTCTAAAGCTTTTCACTTTCCCAATTTCTTCTCTTCTGCAATCGCTCCAACGAAAAAAAAAAGGAAGAAAAGGAAACTATCTCTAGCCGCCATCCAAAACAAAGAGAATAGAGAAGGGAAAGAAAGAGGACAAAGAAGAAGAGAGAAAACAAACAAGAGGGAAATAGAGAAAGGTCTTGATCTTAGGAGGGATGTGGAGTCTCCAAAACTGAGGGAGGGATTATAGTATGACAAACAAAAAATAAAGTAACAAATACAACTTTTTCTTTTTAAGGTCAAGGTAACAAATACAACTTGGAAACAAGAAAAGTGAGCATGGTATCCAATGATGCATTTGTCTACCAATGATAGTAATATTTTATATTATTTTAATAGTTAATCTTGAGAGATTATGGGCTATGCCATGTGTGTAGCAAGATTCCTAAAAAAGAAAATAGAGGGGAATAAATTCATGTGTGGCATACAATAGAGAAGAGGTAGCAAAGCAGAGCATGTATATAGAGCAGTCACGAGAGGCACAGAGAAACAATGGTTTTGTTTTTTTTTTTTTCTATGTTTGTCTTGGGTGGTAGGGGTAAAGTAAAGACAAATATAAAGCTACAGAATTTCCATAGGATATTATAATTAGGTAATTTCTTCTAATTTTTCTAAAGTGATGAAAAAATAAGCATACAGATCGAGTTTATATTAAAGATATTTTTTATTTTTTATTTTTTTGTTCCAAATCTGAATTTCATTGAAGACAACATCAAGGGCGGTAACAAGCCAAACCCCGATACAAACATAGAACTTCCTCATAACAACAAGATTACATATAATTTTTCGTTCTTTTTCTTCTTATTATTAAGCATTGATTTAATTTTTTTTTCCGTTGTCTTAATTTTGCAACTTTGGCTGGATTTGTATGATTGTATTTTTTTTTTTTTTTTATGATCGATATATATATGTTGTGAATTTATATTTGGTAATTGAAGAAATTCACTACTCGGAGAATATGATTTAGATGCTGGTAGTTCATTGGAAGCCGCATTTTTCCAAGGGCTATGGTAATTTACCCAAAATAAAAACTAAATGCAAGAAAGACATTTTGATATTATAAATCTAAAATAACTTGAGGTAATTTTAAAGGTATAAGAATAAAAATTCCAAAAGTTTTAAGGAAGAAAAAGAATGACCCTATTAAAATAACAGAGTTTTGTTTTAAGATCATTATATAGTTTAATAATATGGAACATAAAACCAAAATATACATATTCAATAAAATGTCAATAACCAATTCATGAATCTCAAATTACTAAATTGCAGTTACGAAATATCGTAAATTACAAGCATTGCCACTGTATCTAAATTTCATAATCTAAATATTTCATTTAAAGTCAACCCCTCTCACCCATTACCAGTTTTTCGAAGCCACACTCATTAAGGATGCCCAAAATTACAATAATATACAAAAAATTCAGTTGCCTCACCTAAAAGACCACTCAAAACACAGAAACCTATCCAGTACCATACAATAATTATCTCCATTTCACATATAATAAAATAAAGATGTAAAATCTCTCACTCTTTATAGTTGAAACCTCCGGCGGGCTCATCTCTAAAATTCAAAAAACGCTTGTGAGGCCTGTCTCTAACCCAAAATTTTTGGGTTGGCTTGCGAACCCTACCTATGTGGTCAAGGGTTCAACAATCACTTAGGTACGTATCTAGGAACTTTCTAAATTTACTTGGCCTTGTAGGCTTCGGTAGTTGTTCCAACTTGGAACTTATGCATATTGATCGGTGCATAATTACATATCTTTTCGTACCCTTCTAACTTATGATTTGGTTATGTTTTTGAGTTAAATTTAACTTGTGCTTTTAATAAAGTTTGTGTATGTTTCAGTGTAATAAGGTTGAGACTCATTACATGCATTTTGAAGACAAGTTAGCTCAAAACAGTGTCTGCAGATCATTCAATTTCACGGATTAACCTGTACTTGCTCAAGAAGAACCAGATAATGAGCCATACATCATTGGAAAGATACGGAAGTATAGTTTCCGTAGCATTTTATGATTCATGATTTTGAGTCTTTTAGAGGAAGTTATATATGATTTAGTAGCTCAAGGTCAAAATTCGGCAGCATCTGCGTTACTGGGCCAAAGATGACATTTGAAGGTCTTCTTGATTTTCCCTTGAGTTAGGCTGCATATGCTTGGAAAGATAAGACAAAGGACTTGAAAATCCATATTTTTCCAGATTTGTTGGAGTGAATAACAAGCCCAAAATCTGCCCACAAGCTGACTGCAATGTAATGTCATGCATGATCAAGTGCTATCTAGTGGGATTTGTTGGTGAAGAGCACTAGCCAAAAAGATGAGTTTCTAATTACAAGTGCTATCTAGTGGGAGTTGTTGGTGAAGAGCACTAGCAAAAAAGATGAGTTTCTAATTATAAGTGCTATCTAGTGGGAATTGTTGGTGAAGTGCACTAGCCAAAAGATGAGTTTTTAATTACAAGCGCTATTGGCATAAACCATATTCAATTCAGATATTCCCCTTCCATTCTCCCTATAAATAGCACTCCAATTCTAAACACAGGGGAATTCACAATTCACCTCATTCACTTCATCCTTCCACAAACACTCCATTCATCCCCAAAACACCAAAAACAGCTCCAACAAGCCTCCATTCCAATTCCCTACGAATTTCCTCTTTCTTTTCTATCACCACTCACCTAAACCACCCAAATCACCCATTTAGTGTCTACTCTTGATTCAAACCAAGATAGCTAATAAACAAGTTCTAATGGTGATCAATCATACAAACAAGCATATTAACTGATAAGCATAATGAATAAGAACATGAATCATAAATCAAACTTGAAACTCAAAACTTTAACTTGTAAACCCAGAATATTCATGTTAGGTTACATCGAAGCCCTAGTTATGAATTTAGCTACTCATAATGGAAATGAAACTTAAACAGAAATGAGAAAACATAATGAATGTAACAAGAGTAGAAAAACCCATTTCTGAAGTTGTTTGTGGTGTCCAAGGCTTCTCCAAGTGCTTCTCCACGTCTAATGCTGCTCCAAGAGCTTCCTCACATCTAGAGTATGGCAACTAAAGAGGTGATTTGGGTGGTGATGGAAAAGAAAGATGAAATTCGTAGGGAATTGGAATGGAGGCTTGTTGGAGCTGTTTTTGGTGTTTTGGGGATGAATGGAGTGTTTGTGGAAGGATGAAGTGAATGAGATGAATTGTGAATTCCCCTGTGTTTAGAATTGGAGTGCTATTTATAGGGAGAATGGAAGGGGAATATCTGAATTGAATATGGTTTATGCCAATAGCACTTGTAATTAAAACCTCATCTTTTGGCTAGTGCACTTCACCAACAATTCCCACTAGATAACACTTGTAATTAGAAACTCATCTTTTTGGTTAGTGCTCTTCACCAACAACTCCCACTAGATAGCACTTGTAATTAGAAACTCATCTTTTTGGTTAGTGCTCTTCAACAACAAATTCCACTAGATAGCACTTGATCATGCATGACATTGCATTGCAGTTAGCTTATGGGCAGATTTTGGGCTTGTTATTCACTCCAACAAATCTGGAAAAATATGGATCTTCAAGTCCTTTGTCTTATCTTTCCAAGTATATGCAGCCCAACTCAAGGGAAAATCGAGAACACCTTCAAATGTCATCTTTGGCCCCGTAATGCAGATGCTGCCGAATTTTGACCTTGAGCTACTAAATCATATATAACTTCCTCTAGAAGACTCAGAATCATGAACCGTAAAATGCTATGGAAACTAGACTTCCGTATATTTCCAATGATGTATGGGTCATTATCTGGTTCTTCTTGAGCAAGTACAGGTTAATCCGTGAAATTGAATGATTTGCAGACACTGTTTTGAGCTAACTTGTCTTCAAAATGCATGTAATGAGTCTCAACCTTATTACACTGAAACATACACAAACTTTATTAAAAGCACAAGTTTAACTCAAAAACATAACCAAATCATAAGTTAGAAGGGTACCAAAAGATATGTAATTATGCACCGATCACATATAAAATACCTTGGGCCCCTATTTGGAAAATACGTTAATACGTGAATGATATGTTTGCATATCTTTGATAAAATATGTCAAACATAAAATTTTCCATATCTTTCATAAGTGTACGGAAAATAGAAGTAATACATGAATAATACGATAATTAACTAACTATGCATAATATTGAAAATAGCATAGATATACAAAACTTTATATGTTATGGGTTTAGGGATTTCATGTTCGAAAAGAATGTGACATCACCTATATTATTTTACAGGACGTTCACATAGATAGACAATGGATTAAGGTGAAAAATAGGTTCAGTAAGAAATATATGGATGGTATTGCATCATTTATGGGGGTAGCAATTCAACATGTGAATGAAAAAAAATAAGACAAGGTGTCCTTGCAATAAAGGTCTGAATACGTGATGACATGCTCTTCAAACTGTCTATGCACATTTGTGGGAGTATTGGATGTTTGCAGTTTATCACACATGGATATACTACGGGGGAAAAATTTGGGTTACCTAGATAAGATGCAACTCTTCCAAATGGTGTAGAGGCACTTGGACCCAATGATGTTACTTATGATATCTTAAATGATGCATTTCCTCGAGACATGAATCAATATTTGTATGGAGAATGTGATACTTTTGGACGTAATGAAGGTGTAGGTGAGAGGGAAGATGATGAAACTAATGTGCATAGGATTGCGGCTACTAATGAGAAGTTAATGGTTGATGCCGAACGAGAACTTTTTCCCAATACTAATGGGCTTTCAGTTTTGACCGTCATGGTAAGGTTAATGCAGGGCAAAGTTGAAAATCATTTGATATATTGTTAGAGATACTAAATTAGGCTTGTCCTAAGCCATATAATTTTCCAACCACTTATTATGCTATGAATAAGATGTTGAAAAATTTGGGTATAGGGTATGAAAATATTGATGCTTCTGTGAACGATTGTTCTTTGTTTTATAAAGAGCATGTTGGGAAGGATAAATGTCCTGAGTGTGATGAGCCAAGATATAAATCAAGTACTAATGAAAAAAGAAAGAAAGTTTCACAAAAAGTATTGCATTATTTTCCTCTGAAGCCAAAATTACAAAGAATGTTCATGTCAAAACATACAGCTAGTCAAATGAGGTGGCACTTTGATAAACGAGTTGATGAGTATGGTGTTATGAGGCGTCCAGCTGATAGTATTGCATGGAACGAGTTCGACCGTATGTACCATGATTTTGCTCAGGAGCATAGAAATATAAAACTAGGCCTTGTAATAGACGGGTTCAACCCATTTGGAAGTATGAGCACAAGTTATAGTATGTGGCCAGTGGTGGTTGTTCCATATAATCTTCCACTTTTGATGTGTATGAAATAACAATACTCAATCATGACTTTGCTTATTCCATGCCAAAAAGCACCAGGAAAGGATATTGATGTGTATTTGCGCCCATTAATTGATGAGCTTAAAAAGTTGTGGGAAGGTGTTCCAACTTATGATAAGTTTACTGATTGTGGATTTAAGATGCGGGCAACTGTGATATGGACAATTAACGATTTTCCAGCTTATGACAATTTGCCAGGATGAAGCAGTAAATGTTACTTGGCATGTCCTGTGTGTCTTTTTCTTCTTTCTTTCCTCTCTTCAGCATGGTTGTGATTTTATCCCGCATTCATTTTTTTTTTATAGACAATTATCATCAGCAGAACCCCCCTAATCATGCGTTCTTTTTCTGACACGAGTCCCTCTTGAGCTTCACACATAATTTTCTCTAGACGAACTTTCAACAAAGTCGTCACAACTTCCCAAAAAGCAATTATGTTTGCTTGGAATGTATGCATGCAACTCACTGGGAGAGGAGGGGTACTTTTTACCTCCTCCATTATCTTTCTCTAAGGGAAAGGAGATGTTGTGAAAAAATCTTTAACTCATCTCTCATTTCCTCTCCTCCAAATACTTTCCCAAAAATCTTTATGTAAAATTTGTGAAAATGTCAGGGAAGACAAATTTGGTTTGTAAAAACCCAAGCTTTTTGTAAGATCTCCCATTTCACATAGCCCTTCGCCCAAAACCATAGTTATATTCCTCATCTAATGGGTTTTTTAGGTTTTGTTTTGATGATTAATTATTCAAGTTTTTGCTTGGTTTCATTTTCTTGGCTCTCTACATTCTCAATTATTTGATCCTTTGATATTTAAAAGGGAGTAGAAGACTGAAAGTTCATACGAAAATACGAAAATATGAATTGCAGGTGAGAATTGAAGGGAGGTCAATCATGGGAGATCTCTGAGATTTTTCTTTGATATAATGCCATCATGGTTGGTGGGCAAGCAACTAGCTTTTCTGGATTTTTATACTTGGTGGATGTTGGGCTGAGTTCAAAGTCAAATTATACTTCAAAGAACTTCCTTTGATCATTGTTTGACGATTGGACTTGATGATTAATGAGTCCACAGTAGTTTTGTGGGGGCCATTGATCAATTAAACTTAAAGCTTTGTATAAAAAGGCTTCATCCTCAATTATACAAAAGGCTTTATCTATTACAATATATATATATATAAGGCAAAACGATACCTGTAGTCCCTGTGGTTTCCAACTTTTACCACTAAGGTCCCTGTGGTTTCAATTTCGTCACTTTTGCCACTGTGGTTTCAATTTGAAACAATTTAAGGATAATACTCAATTTCTGTGAAATTTTCTTAACCTCTGTTACTTATGGAGGGGTAATTCAGTCCACAAATTTTTACAAATTTCATCCCTTTTAAAATTAAACATTACAAATATAAATTTATATAAAATAATTTTAAAATAAAAATAAAACCTCTCCATCCCCATTCGGCCTAAGAAGCAGCAGCAAAGCAAGAAGCCAAATAACCCCTCGCGCATGTTAGCACCGCTTCTCATTCCTCCATCCCCCGGCATCTGATCTCCGGCGACGGTCACAGGCGGCGACTGAGTCGAAGCACTCAGAGGCTCACTGTACGGAGGAGGCGGAGGTTGGTTGAGGATCGGCGGCAACTCGAGCCCTTTGTTGACTTGGATCGCGAAGGCCATGCCCTGCTGGCACTGCTCGCCGTCGCCGGCTCCGGAGAAGTAGTAGGTAGATAAGCTTGTCTGATGACAAAGCAGTTAGAACTGGAACAAAATGTTTAACACTCCCCAACTATCCACAAGATTTGCTTCTTCTTTTTAATTTATTTTTGTTAACAGTTTATTATCTATGTTTGAATTTGTTTACAGGAAGCTTGGTTGGGAGCCTAAACCCGGTGAGAGCCAATTAGATGCAATGTTGAGAGGAGACATTTTGACTGCCCTTGCTGTGTTTGGGCATGGCCTGACGATAGAAGAAGCAATTGGCTTCCTCTGCATTTGGCTTCATTTGAGAAGGTTAATGAAGTAGATGAGTTCTTCAAATTCCATCCCAAACAAGGACCTTGAAGCAGAGCATTGAACAGGTACAGATTAATGCCAAATGGGTTTAGAGTGTTCAGAGTGAGAAACATCTTGCCGATGTTGTGACGGAGTTGGCACACAGGAAATACTAGGCTCCATGTTTAGCTTGTTCTGTTATGAAAGGTCAAATGGGGATGGAGAGGTTTTTTTTTTAATTTTAAAATTATTTTATATAAATTTATATTTGTAACGTTTAATTTTAAAAGGAATGAAATTTGTAAAAATTTATGGACTGAACTGCCCCTCCATAAGTAACAGAGTTTAAGAAAATTTGACAGAAATTGAGTATTGTCCTTAAATTGTTTCAAATTGAAACCACAGTGGCAAAAGTGACGAAATTGAAACCACAGGGACCTTAGTGGTAAAAGTTGAAAACCACAGGGACTACAGGTATCGTTTTGCCTATATATAACTGTAAAGAAGCTGACAAAGGAGCACAGTTTTGGAAGGGGTGTCATTTGGAAAAAAAGGAAAAGAAAAAGGGAAAGATGATCGAAGAGAATGAGGACTGTAACCCTATTTTGATTTATGAAGCTTTCTTTATTAAAAAAAAATTAAGAAAAAAAAAGGGCACTCTTTCTCTCCTCCATTATCTTTCTCTAAGGGAAAGGAGATGTGAAGCGTTGTTACCAATGTTAAAGTTATCAACGTAAAAAAGAAAATGTGTTGTGAGAACACTTTTAATAGATCTGACATTCGTTTTGTGTTTGCAGTGTTCATGTCAACTTGCTTTTCTTAATAGGTTGACACGACACGACAAGAAAACGAGTTAGAAATGTCAAACACAAACATGACCCGTTACAATTCGTGAATCACATGACACGACACGATAACTCGTTAAGAATTAAAAAATTAAATAAATTAAAAAATAATAATAAATTTACAAAAAGACGAAAGAGAAGAAAGAGAAGAAAAAAAAAAGGAAAAAGGAGATAAATTTACAAAAATACCCTTAAGCTTAACTAGTTAATGAGTATTTGCGAATTAATACAACATGACACGATAGCTTAACGGGTCAACACGATATCAACACGACACGATAATGGGTCGTGTACAATATTGCCACCTCTAACTTTTAACTCGTCCATTATCTGGAGCCAAGTGTTATCCCAAAATATTTTTGGCAACAAACAAAAGTATTGTCCCAAAATCAGTATGCCACTATATGAACCCTCAAATTCAGCCTAATATAGGTTATTGAAGGTTAAAATATTTTGGGATAATACTTGACTCCAGATAAAGGAGGAGTAAAAAGTATTCTCACAACACATTTTCTTCTTTACTTTGATAACTTTAACATTGGTAACAACGCTTCACAACATCTCCTTTCCCTTAGAGAAAGATAATGGAGGAGGGAAAAAGTGCCATTTTTTCAAATAAAAAAAATTTATAAAGAAATTTTCATAAATAAAAACAGGGTTACAGTCCTCATTCTCTTCGATAAATCATCTTTCCCTTTTTAGTTTCCTTTTTTCCAAATGACACCCCTTCCAAAACTGTGCTCCTTTGTCAGCTACATTACAGTTATATATATGTACATATTGTAATAGATAAAGCCTTTTGTATAACTGAGGATGAAGCATTTATATACAAAGCTTTAAGTTTAATTGATCAATGGCCCCCACAAAACTACTGTGGACTCATTAATCATCAAGTCCAATCGTCAAACAATGATCAAAGGAAGTTCTTTGAAGTATAATTTGACTTTGAACTCAACCCAACATCCATTAAGTATAAAAATCTAGAAAAGCTAGTTGCTTGCCCACCAACCATGATGGCATTATATCAAAGAAAAATCTCAGAGATCTCCCATAATTGACCTCCCTTCAATTCTCACCTGCAATCCATATTTTCATTTTCTGATCTGAACTTTCAGTCTTTTGCTCCCTTTTAAATCTCAAGGGATCAAATAATTGAGAATGTGGAGAGCCAAGAAAATGAAACCAAGCAAAAACTTGAATAATTAACCATTAAAACAAAGCACAATTGTTCACACAAGCATTAATGTTTTCATACCCTAGACCCAAATTTTTCAACATCTTATTCATAGCATAATAAGTGGTTGAAAAATTATGTGGCTTAGGACAAGCCCAATTTAGTATCTCTAACAATATATCAAATGATTTTCAACTTTGCCCTGCATTAACCTTACCATGACGGTCAAAACTGAAAGCCCATTAGTACTGGGAAAAAGTTCTCGTTCGGCCTCAACCATTAACTTCTCATTATTAGCCGCAACCCTATGCACATTAGTTCCATCATCTTCCCTCTCACCTACACCTTCTTTATGTCCAAAAGTATCACATTCTCCATGCAAATCTTGATTCATGTCTCGAGGAAATGCATCATTTAAGATATCATAAGTAACATCATTGGGTCCAAGTGCCTCTACACCATTTGGAAGAGTTGTCTGGATAACCCAAATTTTTCCCCATAGTATATCCATGTGTGATAAACAACAAACATTCCATACTCCCACAAATGTGTATGGACAGTTTGAAGAGCATGTCATCGCGTATTCGGACCTTTATTGCAAGGACACCTTGTCTCATTTTTTTTCATTCACATGTTGAATTGCTACTCCCAAAAATGATGCAATACCATCCATATATTCCTTACTGAACCTATTTTTCACCTTAATCCATTGTCTATCTATGTGAACGTCCTGTAAAATAATATAGGTGATGTCACATTCTTTTCGAACATGAAATGTCTCCTTATAACATATAAAGTTTTGTATATCTATGCTATTTTCAATATTATGCATAGTTAGTTAATTATCGTATTATTCATGTATTACTTCTATTTTCCGTGTTTGACATATTTTATCAAAGATATGCAAACATATCATTCACGTATTATGTGCGTATTGACGTACGTATTTTCCAAACAGGGGCCCAAGGTATTGTATATGCATAAGTTCAAAGTTGGAACAACTACCGAAGCCTACAAGGCCAAGTAAATCTAGAAAGTTCCTAGATACGTACCTCAGTGATTGTTGAACCCTTGACCACATAGGTAGGGTTCGTGGGCCAACTCAAAAGTTTTTGGGTTGGGGGCAAGCCTCACAAGCGTTTTTTGAATTTTAGAAATGAGCCCGCCTGAGGTTTCAACTTTAAAGAGTGAGAGATTTTAATCTTTATTTTATTATATGTGAAATTGAAATAATTATTGTATGGTACTGGATAGGTCTGTGTGTTTTGAGTGGTCTTTTGGGTGAGGCAACTAAATTTTTTGTATAGGCTTATTATCACAAAACATCCCTAAGGTTTACAAAACTATTGGATTGCATCCTTAATGTTTTTCTGTCATTCGTGGTCCTCAAGTTTAATATGTGTGATCACAGATATATATATATATATATATCACAAAACATCCCTAAGGTTTACACACCTATCACAAATGGTCCATACAATTTTTTTAAAATTTTTTATAATTAAAATTCATAAAATTTTGGTTTTCTTTTTAAATTTTTATGAATTTTAAATTATTTAAAAATACATATTATATTTTAAATACATGTGGCACTATATTATTGTAGATGTTGGCTCCAAATATATGCCACATCAACAAACTAATGGAGTTTTTAAAATTCATAAAATTTAAAAATGATAAAACTAAGGATTTAGGGTTCATAAATGGTCCTCAAGATTAAAATCCTTCTATAAATGGTTTTTTCATTTATAAATAATTTTAAAAAGAATACTAAAATTTTATGAATTTTAAATTTAAAAATTTAAAATTTTCGTAGGGACCATTTGTGATAGGTCTGTGTACCTCAGGGATGTTTCGTGATATATATATGCCACGTCAGCAAACTAACGGAGTTTTTGACAGAATCTAACGGCTGAGACCATTTGTGATTGCACATACTAACCTTAAGGACCACGAGTGACACAAAAAAAACATTAAGGATGCAATCTGATAGGTTTGTAAACCTTAGGGATGTTTTGTGATAATAAGCCTTTTGTATATTATTGTAATTTTGGGCATCCTTAATGAGTGGTTTCGAAAAGCTAGGGGGTGACTTTAAATGAAATTTAGATACAATGACAATGCTTGTAATTTATGATATTTCTTAACTGCAGTTTAGTAATTTGAGATTCATGAATTGGTTATTGACATTTTATTGAATATGTAAATTTTGGTTTTATGTTCCATATTATTAAACTATATAATGATCTTGAAACAAAACTCTATTATTTTAATAGGGTCATTCTTTTTCTTCCTTAAAATTTTTAGAATTTTTATTCTTATACCTTTGATATTACCTCAAGTTGTTTTAGATGTATAATCTCAAAGTGTCTTTCTTGCATTTGGTTTTTATTTTGGGTAAATAACCATAGCCATTGGAAAAATGCGGCTTCCAATGAACTACCAGCATCATCTAAATCCTATTCTCCAAGTAGTGAATTTCTTCAATTACCAAATATACATTCACAACATATATATCGATCATTCACCATCCTAAAAAAAAATATACAATCATACAAATCCAGCCAAAGTTGCAAATTTCCATAACCCATAAAACGGTAACCATAAATGAACCACCAAAAAAAAACTGCATAAATTAAGAGAGTACCTCTTAACCAACCAATTCAACTTCGAACCTACAGCAAAATTAAGACAAAGGAAAAAAAAAATTATATCAATGCTTAATAATAAGAAGAAAAAGAATGAAAAATTATATGTAATCTTGTTGTTCTTAGGAAGTTCTATGTTTGTATCGGGGTTTGGCCTGTTACCGCCCTTGATGTTGTCTTCAATGAAATTCATATTTGGAACAAAAAACATAAAAAAGAAAAAAATTTCTTTTATATAAACTCGATTTGTATGCTTATTTTGTCACTTTAGAAAAATTAGAAGAAATTACCTAATTATAATATCCTATGGAAATTTTGTAACTTTATATTTGTCTTTACTTTACCCCCACCACCCAAGACAAACATAGAAAAACAAAAACAAAACAATTGTTTCTCTGTGCCTCTCGTGGATGCTCTGCATACATGCTCTGCTCTGCTACCTCTTCTCCAAATTGTATTTGTTACCTTGACCTTAAAAAGAAAAAGTTGTATTTGTTACTTTATTTTTTTGTTTGTCAGACTTTACTCCCTCCCTCAGTTTTGGAAACTCCACATCCCTCGTAAGATCAAGATCTTTCTCTATTTCCCTCTTGTTTGTTTTCTCTCTTCTTCCTCGTCCTCTTTCTTTCCCTTCTCTATTCTCTTTGTTTTGGATAGCGGCTAGAGATAGTTTCCTTTTCTTTCTTTTCATTTTTTTTTTCGCTGGGCTAAAGAAAAAAAAAAGGCAAAATACTTTGTGGAGCAATTGCAGAACAGAAGAATGTGTGGTTGGCATCGCCGAAGGCAAAGGGTGGAGACAAACCTTTCTACTAACCAAGATTGCAGGTACATTACAATGTAATAAGTTCAAGGTAGAAAAATTGAAAGAACAAAAAAAATATAGGAACCATAAATAGTGTATAGAAATAGAGAAAATTGATAAGAAAATACAAAAATTATGTTAAAAGAAAACACCTTCAAACTCTGTTCGTTTGTTTTTTTTTTTTTCGGAAGTGAAAAAAGCAACACAGAATCGAGGAAAACAAACTCAATTTATAGGGATGCACAATTTTGCACGCTTGGGATTGAATTTTCATTTGGCCTTGGAGATAGAGGGAGGAGATGCCTAATATTGGGTTGTGTGGATCGATGAGATTTGGGGTTGAGAGAGAGAGAGAGAGAGAGAGAGAGAGAGAGAGAGAGATCATCAGATTTGAGTAGGTGGTAGTGTTGGCTGTTTGCTGGGTTGTAGGAAAGAAAGGGTGGATTGCAGTGGGTGGGTAAGAGAAAGGACCTTGAAAAGAGCTTTTAGTTGCAACTTGCAGGGCATCCGTTCCCTAAATTCACCATGTTCAATAGTTTTATTGAGAAACAGGGCAGAATAATCATGATTTTTGTTCTATTTTTTGCAAATCAAATGATTGAAATCTGTAAAGGGCTAGACAATGTGATTATAAAAAATAAAGCTTTTTTTGGTCTGAATAAAAAATAAAACAATCATTTTAAGAAGAAAAAAAAACCACCAAAAACACTTAAAATGGCAGTGTTTTGGTAGAGTCATTCCGTATTTATAATGTATCTGTGACAAAATCACTTGGTCGCTCAAATCCATGAAACATTTTTAAGCGGTAAAATTCTTTGGCGACGAAAAGTACTGTTATGAGTGAATAATTGTTTCGTCGCATGATTGCCTGGTGTTTCCCGCCTAGAATTTCATCTCCCACCCATTTACTTGGCTACCAAAATGCTAAGTAGTCGCATATTCGAACATTGAAAGGGATCATAGTTGGTCACCAATACTTAGTGTTTCGTCGCAAATAATCACCCTTTATCAAATTTGATATCCTTAAATGTTAAAGGGAAAATGAGCAACCAACTTTTAAAATGTGGTCGCAAAATCATCCTATCAGCGACCCAAAATATTTTGTCGTTGATACATTTTGTGCCAATTATATTTTTTCTAGTAGTGTGAGAGGACGAACTCACATGTCGTGTAGCAATCAAACCTTCTTGAATTTTATCCCGAATAAAATGGCAATCCATTTCAATATCTTTAAATTAAATTTTAATGAGGTGATATGTGAAAATAAAAGGTCAAGCAGATCCTAACATATAGAAAATCCAATTAGAGGATCTAAATCCATCTAGAATAGGTATGAGTCTGTAGTGTACTGGGAGGAGCACAATCAGAACTTCCGCATTAGAGAAAATATATTATATATGCGTGTGTGTCTGTGGGAGAGATGTATTTATCTTCCATGCAAGAGATGTAATTACATATCGCCGCTAACCCAGTATTTCATGAGAGACAAGACATGTATTTTCATTCAAAAAAGGATTATATACTTTGTTTTACCATTTACTTGTGGTGCAAGAATTTTATCCACAACCAGCTTTTTAATTGGTATTTACATTGGTGTGCTTAAAAGGGCTATTTTTTTTATTTGCGTTTTAATTTTCATCTAATCAAGCTCAAATTCCATGTCTTTAAGGGTTCAAACGCTCCTTTTCTAAGAGAGGACAGTCTCCAACGAAGCTGAAGATGACCTAGAAAGGGAAGATTCTTATGAAAAATTTATCACTGAAATTACTTCATGTACACCAACTTATGTGGGTCCATTTGAAGGTTATATATAGGTTGAGACCTAGAATACTTTGATTGGGTCGAGAGCATATGTGACCATTTCTTATATAGTTAATCTACATGTATATTAGAAGGTTAATCTTCCTAGGGTGGTTATGTTTTGTTTCTTTTGGGAGGCTTTTCTCTTCTCTTCTGTGTCAAATATTTGGGCTCCTCTTTGATGGTTGTGATAAGTTTTCCCCTTTGATGCGATTATCAATGAAAGCCACTATTGACCAAAAGAAAAAGTTCGAAGATTAGATAAATATTCTTCTTTTTTTTGGACGAAAAAGATTAGACAAGTATTTTTAATCAGTTCAGCTACCTCTATTACTACTAACTCCTTGTCATGGCAATTACCTCCAAGATCCCCAAGATCATCTCCCCCACCACAGTGCGCCAAAAATTCATGCATAAGAAGCAAAAAATCTAATTGTCACATTTCTTATGAGCTCTTCTCGCTGCAGTAAGCCATGAATAACCCAGATATTGCAAACAGGATTGAACAAGTGTTTTCGATACCATCATACCAAAACTTTCAAACTTCGAAATCCTCAGGAACTGTTTCCGGGTGGAAACTTCGCGGAAACATGTGCTGTCTGTTAAACAAGTGTCGGCAGCATGGAAGTTCCCTGAAACATGTTCATGGCCATGGGATTGGGACTCCTGACCGAAATTACCGAAACACCCCTCTTCATAATCCTCTGACGTGGCTCCTTCTCTGTTTGAAATTATATCGACCAGTTTATATTTAAGGAAATTCTAAAATAAAATTAAATAATAGTGCTCTCTTCCTCTCCGGCCCATACTCTGTTTCATTTCATCGTCCACATTTCATTACCTGAGCTGCAGAACACGTAAGTTGCTAGATTCAAAGTTTTCCTTTGTTGGGTTCTTTTCATTTTGCTTGTTTTAATTCAACTGAAATATAAAGACTTAATTTTGGGTGTTCTGTGATTACATTGCTACTCACTTGCAATTGGGTTGGGTTATTTTTTTGGATCAGATCTGCCTCTACTATGAACTCCTTGATCTGACTCATTTATGACGCAGTTTTCGAATTGTTCTTTCTGTTTTTTTTTCCCCTTGTTGGAAATTCTTTATTTTCCTATCTTAATTTCTTGGGTGTTTTAATTTGGAAGCTAGTTTAGCTTAATTATGGAATTCTGTAAGTAGTTTTTTTAATACAATTTTTTATTATTTATTTTTTCTTTCCAATTAATTTATTCAGCGTGATTGTTTGTGTGATAAGTTTGTGATCTGAGAAGTATGGTGAAGGACACTACCTACTATGATGTATTGGGTGTCAATGTTGAGGCCTCCTATGCTGAGATTAAAAAGGCTTACTATGTGAAGGTAATTAAAGCTTTTCACTTTCCCAATTTCTTCGTATTTTGCTCTCGCAGAAGCAGTTTCAACCTTTAACTAGACTAATGTTTTGGAGGCAATTGGAATTGGATTTCTGTTTCTTTTGTTTTCTCCACAAAGAGTTTCAAAAGTTCGTAGTTGCTTTTGGAGTACTTATTGAATACCCAGCTGCCCTTCAAGTTAGTCTATTGTTTGAATTCAGTACCAAGGGTCAGTTCATAGAACTTCTATAGGTTTCTGGCTTAACTATATATCATTCTTATTCCCTATGACATTATTTTCATCTCCAGAAACTATCGGCATTAACACCAGCCTAATGATACCAAGACTCGTACAAAGTCAAAAAAGTTCATTCACATGCTAAAGCCTCAAAACACTGTTTGTCCAAAAGGTTTAAGTACATCACAGAACAGACCCTTGGGCAGCATTGGTCTGTTTATTAGTGTTGCCCCCACATCATTATGCATTGTGCTTTGCTATATATTTACATGATTTCCTTCTCGTGTTTAAAAATTTTAGAATTTTTTGTTGTATTTGTGTACCCACATTTTATTTTATTTGTAGGATAGTGGCATCTACTCAATTAACCTATGGGGTTTATGTGTTGTTTCTAGGCAAGGATTGTTCACCCAGATAAAAATCCTGGAGACCCAAAGGCTGCCGAAAATTTCCAAGTAAGCTAACTGAAAATCTAAGCTATTACATTTAGTTGTCTATAGACAAGCATACCTTATGATTGAGATCATCTTGTGCATAACCATCACTTTACTACTTGTTCTTCTTTCTAAACTTATAAACTCGATGCTTTCTTTCTTGGAAGGCCCAAGATGCATCATTGAAAAAGTAAAAGCCAAGACTTAGAGAAGTATATTGTAAATTGGATGCTAACTTGAAATAGGAAAGTGTGTTTCTATTTGGGCTACATGCCCTCAATAAATTTGCACATTTCCTTTCCAAGCCAGTTGTATATTTTGCTGGTTGGGTTTATAGAAGAGTCATGTAAAAGTACAGAATAATACTTTCCTTGCTATCTAATGATGCTTTCTTTATTTTTCACCATAAGTTTTCTTATCATGTTGGGGCTTATTTTCCTGCT
This sequence comes from Prunus salicina, assembly GCA_020226455.1. Lineage (NCBI taxonomy): Eukaryota > Viridiplantae > Streptophyta > Magnoliopsida > Rosales > Rosaceae > Prunus > Prunus salicina. The sequence continues at coordinate 13,433,587 of CM035347.1, read as the reverse complement.
TATCGTATTTGCATAAAGGCACTTGGCGAGGCTTATCAGGTTTTAAGTGATCCAGATAAGCGTGAAGCATATGACAAGCATGGAAAGGCAGGCATACAACAGTAAGTTTTTACAAACATGGGGATGTAATAATGTTATGCCCTTTGGTAATTTCCTTGAAAGTGTAGGAATGCATTTCTAAAATATATACCTCCAATTAGTCTCCGTGATGTGAGTTTTGCCTAAGAGAAGTTTGGCAAATTCCTAGATGATGTTTGTTTGCCCCTATTTGAAAACTTAACTTTTCCATATGTTAACCCAGCTTAATATCTACACCGACTCAACTACACACTAAGACCCCAATTGAGCTACCCTACTGAATTTTGTAAGTAAACTCAAACAACTCCTGCACACCCACACCCACCCATAGTGAAAAGCTGAACCTTAGACTACTCAATCACCAAAAGCATCTATAAAAGTTCTCCATCGAAATTGAAGCATCCATTCTATTCAGTTTTTCTATCTTTTTTATTTGGGGTTAAAATTGAAAAAAGAATGGTCATTTGGACTTGCATTGGATGTTGGTAGGTTTAGGGCTTCAAAATTTGTTCAATTTTAACAGTGATTTATAAAATTTATAAATAAACTTGGAAAAATTGAGATATATATCGTATGTGGTTCGGCCCTAGTTTGCCAAACCTCTAACTTGACATTCAACTGTGGACTTCTGAATATATTTGAAAGTTTTGGTGCTGCACTGCCAAATATCCAACACATATTTGGTGCGACATGGCCAAATCTTTCTTGACGTGTTCATCCTGGTTTCCCAAACACGTAGGGAATCCAGTTTCTGTAATGCAGAAAATTTATACAAAAAATTATGTTCATTCCACATTTGAAGAGTCCCAAACATCAAGTTGAGCGTCCATTTGTCATTAAATCACTTGTTTTCACCAATATATTATGAAGAATGTGAAAGAAATCATTTTGAGTTGTGTTTAGGGTTTTTTTGAGGATAGGAGATGAGTGTGGGTTGTAGGCAAGAGTATGAGTGGGTACACTTATAAAGTCAAAGGTTGTTTTCTAATTCAATTGTGTCCTTTATGGTCACTTTATTCAAGGGTGAATAATGCTTTCCTTGTCAGGCTCTCTTTCTTTCTTTTTAGATAGAAATGTTCTTTATTTCTTCTTTTAATTATTTCTTTTATCTTAAAACAAACATGTTAGAAGATATTTGTGTCTGTAAATCTGTCTCCCCTTTCCAGGGACTCCATGGTAGACCCTGCAGCTGTGTTTGGGATGCTTTTTGGGAGTGAGTATTTTGAAGATTATGTTGGTCAACTTGCTTTGGCTTCTTTGTCATCTGTTGAAATTGAGGAAGAGACGCAGGATCCTGAAGTCCATAGGCAGAGAGTCCAAGAAAAAATGAGGGTATGCCTTTTACACTGACTGGACCACTGGTGTTATCAAAATGTTGATTTTTCCAATACGCTTAATTAAATCCTCTCCTTAATTTTTTTTTTTTTTAAAAAAAAAAAATTGTGCAGGCCTTGCAGAAGGAAAGGGAAGTAAAGCTGATAACTATTCTGAAAGATCGCCTTCAACCATTTGTTGATGGCCGTACAGATGAGTTTGTAAAATGGGCAAATTCAGAAGCAAGGCGCCTCTCAACAGCTGGTAAACCCTTTTCTTTTTCTCTCTCCAAGAGGACTATTTTGTTGTTTCTCATCCAGATTTTTAAAATCTGGAGTTATGAGTTTCTGCCTGATCATCTGACTTAATAACTCGTTTCATTGTTAGCTACTGATATTGCTTAAAAGGATAGATAAAGCTGCATTTAAATTCTATTAACCAATTTCCTTAAGAAAATGAAGGCTTAATTCTCTCTTCTAACTAAAGTCACAAAGTGACCTGCTTTGTTCAGAAAATAAATAAATGAACTGGAGAAATTTTGCATTTTTCTCCAATTGTATTGGTTTTAATGTAGACTATAAAACTCTTCAAATGCTAACCAAACAAAACTTTAATTTTGTGTCTTGCTTGCTACAATTTGCATTAATCCATAATTGATTCTTTTATTAGCTTTTGGCGAGGCTATGCTGCATACGATTGGTTATATTTACACGAGAAAAGCTGCAAGAGAAATTGGAAAAGACAAACGATACATGAAGGTACCATTTTTAGCAGAATGGGTGCGAGATAAAGGACACCAGATAAAGTCACAAGTATCAGCAGCTTCAGGTGCACTTTCTGCTATCAAGGAGTGCTATTTGGTGAAACACAGGCTGCATATCCTTCAATGTTGAATTTTTTTTTTATGGCTTATCTTAATTTGTATAGGTGCTGTAGCATTAATTCAACTACAGGAAGATCTAAAGAAGTTAAACCAAGGTGAAAACAAGGAAGAGACCTTAATGAAAGCCATTGAAGATAAGAAGGATCAAGTGCTTAATTCCTTATGGCAGATTAATGTGGTTGATATTGAGTCAACCCTGTCACGTGTCTGCCAAGCTGTGAGTTCCAGTATTTCCTTTGTTAACCTTAACAAAATAATAGTTCTTCCTGCAAGCTATTACTGTGTGGTATTAGGTTGAATAATTTGAGTTATATCTTAGGTCATGGTGTTCACATGGTCTTATGCAAGTGTGTGACACATGATTTAACTCATTTGGAAAATCTTAGCGGATCATTAACTGAATTCCCCTACGCATTTTTTCTGGGTTTTCAGAACCCAATAGGACCGAAAAGCTGGTAGGTGAATTTCATCGCTTACACTTAGCGTTTGGCAAAGTCATTAAAATTTCTTGACGATTGTTAAGATGGAGTACATTGGCCACAAATTTGACCTCATTTCTCTTAAACTTGGTAATAAAGGTGGTGCCAGCAGACTTAATTGTAACTGTGGAACCTCATGTGGCATATAGGAGCTAATCAAATATCATTGCTGTGCTCATTTTAAGTTTTGTACTAATGCCCAAGTCTCCCTTAAATTAATGACATGCAAAAGTACCATCTGCCATGGTAACCTTTTCTGATAAATATCTGCCTGTTGTCTGTGGACATTAAATGGCAAACGTTCGTGCATACCAAACTTCAATTAAAATAGACAAAATCCAGTGGAAAAATAAATCAATTTAGGGAGTGATCCAAAAGAATATAGGTAGTTTGAATCGAAGGTAGCCTCTAGTAGCATTTGAAAAATTATTCAAGAACTGTTCTTTTTCAGGTACTTAAAGACCCCACTGTGTCCAGGGATGTTCTGAGGGGGCGGGCTAAAGCACTGAAAAAGTTAGGAACAGTCTTCCAAGTAAGCTTTTATTTTCCTTTGAATTCTAGCAATATATCATCCGGGGCCTAAACTTCTGAATTATTTTTTTGGGCCGGATCTGAACCTTTGAAATGAGTAATTGTTATTTGCATATATCATTACATTTTCATCTAACCAACCTCAAATTTCCATTATTTTTCAGGGTGCAAAGGCTGCTTATAGTAGAGAGAACAGTCTCCGCCATGAAAATGACACCAAGATAGATTCTGCGTCATCGTCGTAATTGCATCATATGAAGAGAGTAATTCCATCTTCAGGGTGATGTATGTGGGCATATCGAAGGTGAAAGGTTGTCTTAATAGGATCATAGCCATCTGCTGAATTTGGAGGAATATGTTTGCTCTTGATTGGATTAGTTTAGTGTGCACCCTTGACTTGCTTCAACCTTGGCTCGTTTCTGTTGTACTCCAATGTGCAAAATCGTATTTAATTGTATTCCTTTTGTATGTATATGAATGAGCTACAGAAATTGCCAGTAGTATTTTTAAGGCTACCAATCTTTCTTACTGAGATACATAATGATTGAGTGGTCATCTGGCCAAGAAATGCTGATTCAGAATCTGACTTAAAATCCTGTGAATGTTATGGCGAATTTGATCACAGATTTGCCTGTTTTAGAATCGTTTCTATTAATGAACTTGCAAAGATCGTGTGGTGGTAATCACCGAATGTCTAGTTAAATCCTGTTTTCCCTATTTACAAATTTTTTTAGCAATCTCTCTCTCTCTCTCTCTCATTAGTCAGGCTCAGGGAAAGTTGAATCAATATTTGGGCCCAGTCATATTTCTTTCACCAAAAACATAGGCTGCTGAAGTTGGGAGGGCCACATGTCTTTGGGTCTACTGACATCCCTTTCCTCAAAAGCATAGGTTGGGGTGAGATGTTTGAGTAGTTACAAACAAGGGAAAGAAAATACAAAAATAATCAGAAGTTTGGTTAAACCATAAGTGGTGGGAGAGGGTGAAGAAAAATGTTTGGGTCAAAAGTTGGATTATTTCCAATATAACCTTCAGAATAAGCTTACATGTCCTGATTATATATGGTATAAAGTTAGTGCCAATCCCAACGAGGAGATTCAGGAGATATTTTATGTGGGTATTTTTCATTTTCTGTGCACATTTGTCATTCCACTCTGTTATCCTTCACTCTACAGGGCACAAATCCAGTGCATATCCTTTTCTTTAATGAAAAAGAAGATATATTCAGGACCAAGGTTGTAGCCATATCCTATCCTGGGATAGCCTACCAAGACATGCTATGGAACCTAAAACAATCTTATCCTATGCAGGACAGAAAAGCTGACAGAGAAATTTACAATAACGCATTTCATATTTGCAATTGCATATGCTAGTAGTACTTTACCACAACTCAATAATGATTATATTTATACTAATTGCAATTATTTGTTAAAGTGGGTAACATATATATGACATATGCTTCTCTCTCTCTCTCTCTCTCTCTCTCTGAGGGAAACAACAAAATTAATTATGCATGCATTGGCCATAATACCTTCAATATCCAAGTGAGGTAGAGGAACTTGTTTTGATTGATGGGAAACATCACAAATATCCCAAACAAACTTTCCACTAAAATTCCTCAAATTAGTGCACAACATCCCACATTTCCACTATCATATGCTTGCTAACCATGCCTAAGATCAGACTAATCAATCAAATGATATATATATCTTCTCAATTGACTGGATGTTAGGGAGGGAATTGATTGGCCAAATTATTGAAGGCAAAGGTAGGGATGGTTTGCTTAAGTTAAGGGCTGCCCTAACACCACTCTTCTCTATATAAAAGAAATTAAAAGAAAGATGGGTATTTAAAATATCACTGTGCAAGCTTCTCTTTATTCTCCACCAGTGTCCTTTCAGTGGTATTTGGTGTGTTGTCTTTGTCTCTATAGATAATTGAAACCACTAGTCATCCATCAAAGCTATTTTTATACCTAATATATCTTTTTAATTTGAGCACAACCACAGGATAAACAATAACCTAATCACCAAAACCCATCTGCTATCTGAAGTTTCCAATTCAGTCCTTCTGAGTTTACTGATAACTGAAGTCAACAAGTATTGACCAAGCTCTAAAAACCTAAATGGTCAATCATGATGTCCCAAATTCAAAGTGAAAATTTTGCAACCAAGTTCTGCTCTATAAGACAATCAAGGGGTATTTTGGTAATTTCCACTGAAGATCATTTCATTCTAAGTACTATTCTGTTAATTAACTATATCATCAGTCCACTAACTTCTTAGACTTAGTGCCCCAACAGGAGGAAAGTGGTCTATGTCAACTTTTCATTAGAATTCAAAACTAAAAAGCATAAAGCTTTGATTTATTTATAATTAAACGTCAATTTTCTCTAAGCAAATTATAATGTTCATTGCATTAATATAGATATATAGGAAGCATGTATCATTTGGTCCACTAATTCTCTGATCTTGGAAGAGAAAAAAGAGCTTACCAACAACAAAGTTGCTCAACATGGGTTTCATGTTCTTCAACAAGTTCAGCATCCTCTTTCTCCTGATTTCAGCATCATTTTTATCAGCCTCTTTTGCTGCAGGTTGGTCTTTCTAAGTCTTCCACTGCAGCCTTTGGTTTTTAATTAGTCATATAAATACATACATTGTCAGAGCTGTTACTAAAGAATTGGAGATAATATATAAATACGTTTATGTATGTATGTATGTATGCATGCATGCATGCACATGCATGTGCATATAATGTAGCATCGATTCGTCGCAATATGTTGTTGCTGCTGCTGCTGTTTTGCTTTTGATTCTTCTAGGACTGTGCAACAGGCCATTAATTAACTATTATTAACCATATGATGATGTGCTTAAAATTTAATTATGCAAGAGAAAAAAGCAGAATTTCACCTTTACTTATGCATGATATGAACTTCATTTGCAGGTCGAAGTTCCAAGTTTGTCAATAAGTTGGCCGAAGAAGTGGATGCAATTCCAGAGGTTTGTATTTAAAAAAGCTTTCAGAAATTCTTGGGTTATGATCTCCTCCTCCTCTTCCTCCTTCTTCTTCTCGAAAATCAAACCATCTTCAAATTAGTAAGCTTTTTTAGTAAAAATTTTCAGTCAACATATCTCACCATTCAACAAAAATTCCCATGCTCACAGGCCAAGTTTAATTAGTATTATTAGGTGTAGCGTACACAAAATTCAAGTTTTGCAGCTGACTCATAATTTGATTTTTTTTCGCGGTAGGAAACATTACGGAAGCCATTGAACCACAAGGAAGCTGCCATAATCCATGAAAGGCTGCTGAGAGCTAACACCAGAGACTATGGAAGATATGATCCAGCTCCTGCTCTTGTTAAGCCTCCTTTCAAGCTCATCCCCAACTGATCATCTGATGGTTTTAGCCATCAAAAACCGCCGTCGGTGTAGCCTCTTTATATTAATTAAATAAATGAAGTAGCTTATATGTATCCACTACTATAAAGTGTTAAAGAAATGCTCTAGTGTAATTATGTGAGATATATATATATAGACATATATACTAAGTTTTGAAGTATAATGTTGTATCTTAAATATATTTGCTTCTTTAGAAGAATGATGTCTTTATGTAGTAGAACTCATGGGATTTCATTTGCTCTACTCTTTTGATTGACATTGGATTGAAATGCCTTGTGATCAAGTTTCCATATGGTAGCTTTTACCAAATTTTCAATTCTTGTTTCTCTGGATAAATTTGTCTTTTACATTTCTTGATGTAAAACTCTTCCTTGTTTTAAAAATGAAGAACAGGTTGATGGTTTGATATCCCCTTTTGTATGGTTGGTAAAAAGACGGTTAGACCATTCAAACCAACGAAAGTATGCAAATGCGTTCAGTTTGGTCGGTTCGATTTTTACACCCACAGAGAAGGTGTAATTTGTGAACAAACTGAAACTGCCATGTTACAGTTTTGGTGGCCAATTTGGTCTCTTTGGAAATTTCCTAAACCGATCTAATCACATGGAACCAACCGAATTTATAAAGATGGGCTTGGTTTGGTTTGGTTAGGCTAATGATTCGATTCCTAAAGCGAACCAATGCAGGCCAGATATTTCATTGGTTCAAAGATTCAATCCGAGCAAGCAAACCATCTGATCTTGTGTTGATGCAAGTAAACTGTCATATTTCATTTAACTTTTGGAAGCAAAATAGGATCTGATTATGTTGATACAAGTAAAGTGTTCCTTGTGAGTTTAGTTGTTCCTTGTGAAGTTGTGTTATTTTACAAGGGGCATGGATCTTGGCCTCTCCTCCAACCGTATATTGCAGAAATTTGGCTACACATTGATGCTGAAACTCATTCACTGAAAGCATACACGCTTGCTATCATCCTCTAGGCTGGCAGAGAAACCTCCTTTCACAGACAATCCAAAATTAATGGATATGAAACAATAAGGGAGAAAATCTAGAACCAACAACTTCACCAGTCCATATCTGCAAGATTGAGTTGAGATATATTCTCGGATGATGTACAAAGCAAAGTGGTCAAATGAATCCAACAGCTGTGAGAAAGTTTTATGCAGTAAGATATAAGAAAAGAAAGTGCAATCCAAAATAGTTCAACATAAAATTTACAATTAAGTATTAACTTTAGCACAGAGTCCATCAATCATTTTGGTATGTGTCCTCACATTATGTTGAAGGCCTTCTGATGGTAAACCAGAAATGAGGTCCCTCGCATCGCATGTTTGATTTTTCCAGCTACGCACAAACCTTCGATAAGAATAGCGAAAATTGCAATGTCCATGAGACCCAACATCTTGCATTTCAAGCTCTCTGAAAAATTATATTTCCATGTCAACATGTTGGTTTTTAAACAGACCATCCAATAAAACAGCGCAGAAGATTGAATATCTGCAGATTGGCCACAAGATTGCATCTTAGTGAACAACTTTTGTGCATCTTATTGACACAATCTGACCTCCTCTAAATATCACATGGTGCATTCATCTCATTTAAGTCAAGTCCGTTACAATGTTTTCTATTTTTGATTCATGTATGGTAATTAATTGTGGGCATTATGCGTTGGTGCATGTATGGTTAATTAAGAGGGCTATCCTATTCATGGAGGATTGTTCCATGAACATTATGTAAACCCTTCACCCCTTTATGGAATAAACGGACAAGAATTTGAGTGAGTTTTCATAGCCTTTGGCTTTCTAGAAGAAGGAGTTCTTCTAACTTCCCAACTCTTATCTCTTTGGTGGATTCCTTAGAGTGGCAAGTTACCGACCCTCGAGTCTCACTTGTGTTTTCTCACTTAATCTCTGCAAAATCCGGTGTCATATTGGTATCAGAGCTTTTCCCGTTCATGGCTGGAAGGCGTGGAGGTCGAGAAGGTCGTCAACCTCAGAATCGACAAAATCCACCATTTCGTGAAAGATATCTGCGTGACATCGAAGTGGACGATCTAAGGAGACAAGTTCAGCAACTGCAGCAGTGTCTAGAGCGCTACGAACCTCTGGAACATGATGATCCCCATTATGAGTCAGAGAATGAAGCATCGGATGGCGAAGAAGAGTACAACCCTTTTGGCCGTGAACATGATCGAGACTCAAGCATTGAGAACAACCATAGGCATCATGGAAGGAATAATTATTTCCAGCAAAACTTTGGCATCAAAGTTGACGTCCCTGAATTTGAAGGCAAAATGCAGCCAGAAGAGTTCATGGATTGGCTCAACACTGTGGAGAGAATATTTGATTACAAGGATGTGGCAGAAGATCCCAGGGTGAAACTAGTAGCAATCAAATTGAAGAAACATGCTTCAATTTGATGGGAACATCTCAACAAACAGCGGGTTCGGGAAGGAAAAAGGCGGATTGAATCATGGGAAAAGATGAGAAGAGAATTGAAGAAGAAATTCATTCCAGAAAACTATCGCCAAGATTGTTTCCTCAAGTTTCATAATTTCAAGCAAAGTGATGTGTCTGTGGAGGAGTATACAGCAGAATTTGACAAATTACGCATGCTTTGCGACATCATATAACCAGAGGAGCAAACAATTGCCCACTATCTTGGGGGACTCCGCTATGAGATTCGCAACATTATACAACTACAGCCATATTGGTCTTATGGGGATGTTGAGAAATTATCTTTAAAGGTTGAAAAGCAGATTAAGGAAAACTGTGGTGGTACCTCAAGATCTTGGCTCAAGGAGGGTAATTCAAATCGAGCACCAATAGTTATTGGAAAACCTGCCTCAGCTCCAAAAACAAATGCCTTCTCAAAGCCACCCCGCAAGCAAGAAGGTTCAGCGAGTTCAAGTCGTTCAAACTCAGTTCGTTGTTTCAAGTGTCAGGGATTGGGTCATATTGCATCTAACTGCCTAAACCGCAAGATAGTTTCGCTTGTAGAAGAAAATGAGGAAGAATTCAAAGAAGTTGGTTTAAATTTGGATGAGGGACCAAGGTTTGACAAAGAATTAACATATGGTGATGAAGGAGAGAGCTTAGTCATTCGAAGAAGTTTAAATGCAGCCCAAGTGCAGGAAGACAATTGGCTTAGAAATAATATATTTCACACACAGTGTACTTCCCTTGGCAAGGTGTGCAATGTCATCATTGATGGAGGAAGTTGTGAAAATGTGGTAGCTACCACCATGGTGGAGAAATTAAATCTTAAAATGATGGAGCACCCACAACCTTACAAGCTCTCTTGGTTGCAAAAGGGGAATGAGGTAAAGGTTAACAAAAAGTGCTTAGTTCAGTTTTCTATTGGGCAAAATTATAAGGATGAAATATGGTGCGATGTCGTTCCCATGGATGCGTGTCATTTGCTACTTGGGAGGCCTTGGCAATATGATAAGAAAGTCGTGCATGATGGGTTCAGAAACACCTATACCTTTGAAAAGAATGGAGTTAAGATTGTTTTGGGTCCTATGAAGTCAGGGTGCAGTCCAAAGCCAATGAAAGTAGATGGAAACAACTTATTGACCAAGTCTGAGTTCTTGATTGCTTTTGAAGAAATTAAGGAAGCATATGCACTGGTGATAATGGAAGAGAATGAAATGAAGGGTGGGATACCTCCTACATTGCGCCCTTTGCTTCAAGAATTTCAAGACGTCATCCCAAAGGAAATTCCAGCCGGGCTTCCACCAATGAGGGATATCCAACATTGCATTGACTTCATTCCCAGGGCGGCTATTCCAAATAAAGCAGCATATAGAATGAACCCTAAAGAATTTGAGGAGCTCCAGAGGCAAGTTGATGAGCTGTTGAGCAAAGGATTAATAAGAGACATCATGAGTCTTTGTGCGGTACCCGCACTTCTCGTACCAAAGAAAGATGACACTTGGCATATGTGTGTGGATAGTCGAGCAGTGAACAAGATAACCATCAAATATCGCTTTCCTATTCCTCGTCTTAATGATCTTCTTGATCAACTCCATGGTGCCACCGTGTTCTCTAAAATAGACTTGCGAAGTGGATATCATCAAATTCGTATGAGACCCGGAGATGAATGAAAAACTGCATTCAAGACAAAGGATGGCCTCTACGAGTGGATGGTAATGCCTTTTGGGTTATCTAATGCTCCTAGTACTTTTATGCAGCTTATGAATCATGTTTTTAAATCTTTTATTGGATGGTTTGTGGTGGTGTATTTTGATGACATTCTCGTCTACAGCAAAGATCCAGATACACACAAGGAGCATCTTCATCAAGTGTTCAATGTTCTATGAGAACAAAAGTTGTATGCCAACCTTAAGAAGTGTGAATTCTTGACAAATAAATTGGTTTTTCTAGGCTATGTTGTGTCAGGTGAAGGAATTATGGTAGATTCCAGCAAGATTGAGGCTATTACAAGTTGGCCTGTGCCAAAGTCTATTCACGATGTTCGAAGCTTCCATGACCTTGCTTCCTTTTATCGTCGTTTCATCAAGGTGTTTAGTACAATTATTGCTCCGATCACTGAGTGCTTGAAAGAGGGAAAATTATTATGGACTCATGAGGCTCAGAAAAGCTTTGAACTTATCAAAAAGAAAATGACAGAAGCTCCTATCCTAGTTCTACCAGATTTTTGCAAGGTGTTCGAGGTGGATTGTGATGCTTCTAATGTGGGAATTGGTGCTGTCCTAAGTCAAGAAGGCAAACCAAGTGCTTTCTCCAGTGAGAAGTTGACTAACTCTCGCATGAGATATTCGACTTATGACAAAGAATTTTATGCAATTGTAAGGGCCCTGGATCATTGGCACCATTATCTCATATCACAAGAATTTATTCTATATTCCGATCATGAAGCTTTGCAATTTATTAATGGCCAACACAAGCTGAATCGCAGGCATGCTCGATGGGTTGAATTTCTGCAAGCATACACATTTCACATTAAGCACAAGTCAGGAAAAAAAAAAATCAAGTGGCTGATGCACTCAGTAGGCGACATTCTTGCTTGAGTACCATGCAAACAAAAGTTTTGGGATTTGAAGTGATTAAAGAACTCTATGAGGATGATCTTTTTTCAAAGAAATTTGGTCTGAGTGTTCTATTAGGCCACGTGGCCCATACTTGCTGCAAAATGGGTTTCTTTTCAAAGGAGTTCGTTTGTGTATTCCTGAATGCTCTTTAAGAGAAGCTATAATTATGGAAGCTCATGGGGGGGCCTTGGTGGTCACTTTGGCAGAGATAAAACTCTTGCACTTGTCGTAGAACATTTCTATTGGCCAAAAATGGTGCGAGATGTAACACGTCATGTAGAGCGATGCCGTACATGTCATATAGCTAAAAGTCATGGCCAAAACAGTGGGCTATATACGCCACTTCCAGTCCCTAAGGCACCTTGGGAAGACGTAAGCCTTGATTTTGTGGTGGGGTTGCCTCGTACACAAAGGAATAAAGATTATGTGATGGTCGTTGTTGATCGATTCTCAAAAATGGCACATTTTATTCCATGTAACAAGACATTGGATGCATCTCATATTGCTGATTTATATTTTCGAGAAATTGTCAAGCTTCATGGCATTCCGAAGACAATTACATCTGACAGAGATCCTAAATTTGTTGGCCATTTTTGGTGGACCTTTTGGAGGAACCTAGGCACAACCTTACAATTCAGTTCCTCCCACCATCCTCAAACGGATGGACAGACTGAAGTGGTCAATCGGAGCTTGGGCAATCTCTTAAGAAGTTTAGTGGGTAAAAATATTAGCCAATGGGATCAAATTTTAGCACAAGCTGAATTTGCTTACAACCGCTCGACAAGTCAATCTACTGGTTCTAGTCCCTTCATGGTGGTTTATGGGAGCAATCCAATAAGTCCCCTGGACTTAGCGCCACTACCTACAAGCTATCAGTTTAGTGGAGATGCAGAAGAGCAAGCTAAAAATATCAAAAAGCTTCATGAACAAGTGCGAGAGCGCATCATCAAATAAAATGAGAAGTATTAAAGGCAAGCTAACAAGCATAGGAAGCCAGCTGTGTTTAAATAGGAGATTTGGTATGGATTCATCTTTGCAAAGAGCGGTTTCCTCGGGGCAAGCATGGAAAGTTGAAACCACTAGCTGATGACCCATTTAAAGTACTCCAACGTGTAGGAGATAATGCTTATGGAGTGTCAGCAACCTTCAATGTGGCAGACCTTTCTCCGTATCGTGGCAGTGAAGACGAAGAGAACTCAGGGAGGAGTTCACGTGCAGCGAAAGCGTATGACACCGAATCTGACCTCCTCTAAATATCACATGGTGCATTCATCTCATTTAAGTCAAGTCCGTTACAATGTTTTCTATTTTTGATTCATGTATGGTAATTAATTGTGGGCATTATGCGTTGGTGCATGTATGGCTAATTAAGAGGGCTATCCTATTCATGGAGGATTGTTCCATGAACATTATGTAAACCCTTCACCCCTTTATGGAATAAACGGACAAGAATTTGAGTTAGTTTTCATAGCCTTTGGCTTTCTAGAAGAAGGAGTTCTTCTAACTTCCCAACTCTTATCTCTTTGGTGGATTCCTTAGAGTGGCTAGTTACCGACCCTCGAGTCTCACTTGTGTTTTCTCACTTAATCTTTGCAAAATCCGGTGTCACTTATATTCTTCCTGCTCTGCAAAAACCATCCATAAGAGCAATATAAGTAAAGGTAGCTGGAAAAAAGTACCCTACAACAATACTCGTTTCAGAATCTTAAAAGTTAACAAAGATAATGCTGATGACTAGAAGAATGATGATTTTAACGTTAAAATGAAAATACAATATTATGGTACAATTCATAATGAAGTTCAACAAAACTTCTAAACTAGAACATTATTAGGACCAACTAGCTCTTAGTTATCTCTTTCCATATTTGAAGAGATCCAAAGTTCAAATCTTCCATCCTCCACTGCTAAAATAGGAATATAGAAATTCTAACTTGTTAACGTATATACCGCAGAAACAAATTCTTTTAATGTCAAATTTGAGTAACTTGATCATTTTTATATACAAGCAATAAAACAAACTTATGACTGAAGGAAGTTGAGCTATGACCTCAGGTACATAACTCAGCAAAATTCTTGTTTAATTGATATTGTAGAAAATGCCTATAGAGAGGAAATGTTTGATTTGTAATTTTACTTTTTCATTTCAAGATTTGGTTTTGTTAGCCTAAAATGATAAAAGAAAATCATAGTGCAACCGGCCGAAGAATTCAGTACCAATTAGGCATCTTTCTTGGAATGTGTGTTTTTAAGGCGTGTTAGCATGGTGACCTCAATGGCCACGCGTGCGAGTGAGTGTAATATATGATATGGATAAACGCGCATGATCTTGACTTCCTAACCGGAGGGATCGTGGCTGAGGAAAGAACACCTCTCAGCCATTGATTCTTTTACATTGGCAACAAGACTTTTTTACATTGTTAGCTTGTGATTGAACGACACTCTAACAAATAAACTCGAAAAGTAAAGAATATTTGTGGAGGTATGGATCAAATAGTGCTCAAGTAGAGTAACTCTGAATCGGAACAAAGAAAATCTTGTTGATATACTGAATGAACATTTACAATGTATGGTGCTCAAGAAATTTAATGAACAAATATCTTGTTGATAAGATTACATGAAATTCTAAGAAAGTAAAACATAAATTTGAGAGTGCACCTGAGCAGCCTTTGGACTTGTTTTTTTATTGTGTTTTGAATGTCCTTTTTTACTGAAATTGCCCCTTCTATTATAGAAGAATATGCCACCCATGTAAGCTCAACTCAAAATATCCCACCTCCCAAGTCCTTGCATGTCTGACAAGCCCTGGTGGTTTCATCCTCACTCACGAATCCCAAAACTTCCTTTCACTCCTATTTCTGCAAATTTCCTCATCTAAGTCGGCCTCAGAACTACCAATCAGCACTTGAGGTCGCGTCATCAATTCGCTCTCGGTATGGGTCCAAATGCCCTACTTGGGCCTTGATTTGTCTTTGGTCTGGTCTGGTTTTGGGAAAAGATTGTAATTTGTGGGAGCATGCAGGAGATTGTCGCTGAGATATTTGCAAATGCAAGCACACTTGCGCATCCTTTTTGGAACATGACCAAAAGTCACAATTCCACGTCTTCAAATCACGTGCAGGGAGGAGCCACAATTAGACCTTAACGTTGGCCCATCCATCGTGTGCGCGTTGATTGGCAAGTAATTGCATCTTGGTTTATTTGCTTAACGGTGTGCGTGCGCTATGATCATTGCTGGCTTATATATCTTTATTGACTTAGGTCGTCTTGTTTAGCTTTTCGTTTCATTTCTCGACTTGGTCTCTTTTCTTTTTGTAACATAGATTATCGCTTATATTAAAAACAAAAACACAAAAAATTAACTACGGTCAAAATCGTGGGTTGCCTACATTTCCAAACCGAGGCAGCAACTTCTCTAATGGCTTTTTCCTCCCAGCCTTCTCACTGGTTGATGTGGATGTTATTAAATTATTACAATTAAATTTAGAGTTTCTTAAGTCTTAACCATACACGCTTCCACTTGACAAACTCACTTTCCTACACTTTAAAGTGGCCACCTCAGCACAAAGCCAAAAAGACAAATCTACCCTCCCTTCTACTTCAAGACCCAATCCTGGTTCGAGCACAGATGTGAGGACAATTATGGTAGAAAAATAATCTTTGACAATTAACAACATCCAAACTTTGACTCTTCACAGAAAAGCAAAAGAAAAAGAAACAATAATAAGGCCAACCGCAGCAGCAAACTCATTATTTATTTATTATTTAATTAAGCAGATATATTATAATATTTTTTTCTGGGAGTTTACGTGTCCAAATTGGTAATGTTGCTTACACTTGCACCGTCCTAACTCTTGCCACCTAATTAAGTGTTGGGACTAACTAAACCCTACCTTACATTACAGTGATGTCGACAAAAACAACAACATGCTGCGGTGGTTAAATTGTGGCACAACCAGAATTTATAAACAAAATTAAAATTAGAAAGAACAATTGAATATATAGGTGCTAAGGAGACCAACTTTAGATATCAACTTGTGTATCATTTCTTTAATAGATACAGAGCCCACCAATACAATGGGTCTCACACTCTCTTAGAAAGTTGGTACACAAGTTGGTATCTAAAGTTGATCTCTCTAGTATTTTCCGAATATATATGTATACCATCAGTCCCGATCTTTTGGGCCACAAGAGTCTAAGAAATTATGGTCATCCACCGTTGGATATTAATCCAATGGTTCAAAAAAGTTTCTTAAAAGGAGTGTAAGAGTGAGTGAACCGTTGAATTTACATCCAACGGTGAGTGACCACAAATCTCTTGGACCCCTGTAGTCCAAAAGATCAGGACTATGTATACCATGGGGCTCGATCTCTTGGACCACAGGAGTCCAAGAAATTGTGGTCACCCACCGTTGGATATTAATCCAATGGTTCAAAAAAAGTTTCTTGAAAGGAGTGCAAGAGTGAGTGAACCATTGAATTTACATCCAACGGTGAGTGACCACAAATCTCTTGGACCCCTGTAGTCCAAGAGATCAGGACTGTGTATACCATATACCATATTTGTATTTTCTTTTCATTTTTTATTTTAATTTTTAGGCTTTAGGGCTATACGGATTTGAAGAGTAGTTACCCGTGTTACCATGTACTTGAAATCTTGTGTTCAAATTTCCTTTCTTTAATATCACTTTTATTAATATAAATATAAAAAAAATGAACTAGTCAAAATTTATTTTCTTAACCAATAAAAAAAAATTAATGGTAGACCTATCACAATTCTCTATATATATATATATTATACAAGTTGCTACATAGGGTCATTGGTGGAGCCAATTAAGGCCCACAAGGGTCACTTGACCCTTCTCATATTTTGAAAATATTATATTTATTTATGTTATTCAAGTTGTTTTATAACTATATTTACTATATTGACTATTCTCACAAATGTAAATTGTCTACAATGAACGTGAATATGATCTATATTTATTTTCATGTCTTCATATGTCATTTATATGTGTGTCATGGATTTATTTGATTTTCTCATTCTATCTAAAATCAGATTTTAATACTCTTTCATTATTTTTAGGTTGCTAGAATTTGGGTTATACTTACTAAGATATTAAATTTGTGATATTGAAATTTAATCATTATAATGAATTCTTATATATGTTTTCCTATAAATACTAAGTTCCTTGTAATTATAAAGCTATTTAAAGTTGACCCTGCTTGATAGAATTTCTGGCTCCATGTGGTATAATAATGTGGTTTAAAATTGTAGTGTGTTGCTCAAAAAATAGAAAAAATTATGTCATGCCAAATATAACAAATATTAATTTAAAAATGAACTCGAATGGATAAGGTGATGTTTGCAATGACAATGCGAAGAGGATTTCACATGCATAAATGATAGGGAGTCTTGATCAAATTAATTGAGTAATTAACTTAGGTAATACCATTTTTAATCCTTACATCTAAAGCAACTACACTACTTAGGTAAAATTTTATGAATACTAAGATGATCATAATTGACTTTTTTTTTTAAAAAAAAAAAAAAAAACAAGATGATGCTATTACTTAATTATATAACTCGTCACTTATGATATTGTAACTAGAATATGATAGCAACATTTGACTTGAAAATTACTCAAGTGAAAAATGATGTTAATAACACTTGTGTCTTGTGAAAATTGCCCAAAGGGGGTCGGCAGCCTCCATCACTCTCCTCCTCCCTTTTTTCCCCTCCTTACCCTCCCCTCTCTACCTCTACTTCTTGCCCATCCCCTATAGCCCCTTAATCTTGGCTAAGTTTGGTGAGCTGCTTGCTTGGCTATTTTGGTGACGACATTGTGATAGGGTTGATGTGGCGCATGGATGAATATGTTCGTCTCTGTCCTCCCTTGGTTTGGTGAGAGCCTGATTCAAGCGGTTGTGGTGATAGGGCGCTATATTTTGCTTGTTTTTTTTTAGTTGTAATAAGTGCAGTAATCTGTTTGTTGGTCTCTCTTCGAGAGAGCCTTAGTTATTGTTTAGGTTTTGCATTGGTTTCTAGGTCTCTCTTTTGGAAAATTTTGTTTCATTCTTTATGTTGGTGTTTGTTCGGTTTATTCAAGCTGTGTCTTTGGGCGTTTTTCGGCTTTTCATGACAAAGTTGAGTAAAGCCATGTTTTACTGCTAGATTTGAGCCCTTAGGGATGCAATTGGGGAAGTACCATAGATGTGATTATCTTTTGTACTTCATTGACAGGGGTGTACTGTAGTCATGATTATCTTTGTTTTGGGCTTGAGTATACATTCAAGTGATTGGTTGCCTGTGTGACTATTGTAATTGAGCCTTTTGACTTTTATCAATGATATTTATATCGTTTGGCCCAAAAAAAAAAAAAAAAAAGAAGATTTTTTTATACATAATCTAATCTAAATTACGGGAAGGAGGATTTGAACTTGGATGCAAAGTAGGGAGCACATTTACTCTAGCTAACTTAGCTAAGCCATGACTGCAAAGAAAAATGATGTTAATAATGAAAATTCAATTAAACATGCAAATTGTGAAACCTTCTGACCAAATTGACCTTGTTTTATCACTTTTAGTTTTGGGAATTAAATAGTGCCAATTAGGAAATGAGATCTAACTTACGTGCAAAGTAATAATTAGAAGGGAATCTAACTTATATTTTGCTTCCTTTCTATTCTTTTGTTTATTTAATCCAAAAAAAGCAATTTCATTAATAAATCAAACACAACTTACATGCAACCAAAATGACAGCGAGACTAGTCTATTATTTTAAAAATGCTTCTTAGGATTTTAGGAGTGGGAGAAACATACTTTTTGTTTTAATTGTAAATTAAGTGTTTAAGAATATTTTTCCTTCCACTCAAGGTCTTAGATTTGATTCTCTCCTCTTTTAATATCGCTTTTATTTTAATAGTACAAGCGATAGTCTAAATTAAAGGGGGGAGAGAGAGAGTTATCACACACACACAACTATATATCATGAGGATTCGAACATGTGACCTCTTATCTATAAATTAAGGCTCTTTTTCACTAAGTTAAATCTCGTTTTTTTTTTTTCGTTGACTTTATATATAAGTTATTAATTGAGCATATCTCTAATTTACTTCTACAAATGACAATGATTAGCGCAACATAAACAAAATCACATACTGCACAAATAATTAATTGAAATTTCTTTGAGAAATTGTTATTTTTATGTTTTGCTTCTTTTTCTTGAGATGGATTTGTTTTTCAATGCTGAAATTAATTATGTGGATACTTTGCTGGAACGTGAAAAGCACGGAATGCGTACTGCGCACTCCGCGTACCCCATAAGATAACGCCCGCCAACCAAAATCTTCCAATTAACTTTGAAACCTTTCGTTAACACAAAAACTCCAAGGTACAACACTTGTCAGCACAATTATCAGCCACTGTTTACTACAGTGTCAATGCAGTACAACTCCATACAGCACGCTTTAATTACTCTAAATCCACAAAAGAAATTATAATTTTCTTAATTTTTTAAAAATATTTAATTCCACTCATTGCGTCACCAAACGCCGTCAGAACAACACGGGGCGCGTTTCTGAACAGCCACCGACGGCGTTACCAAAACTGTCTAAAACGACCTCGCTTCCACCCCTCTTTCTCTTCTTCTGCAACGAACAACAAGCAGCAGCCTTTCACTCTCTCCCTCTCTCTTTCTCTCTCTAAAATTTTATCTCTCTACCAGGCTCGCTTTCTCTCTTTCTCTCCAGCCTCGTCTCTCTGTGAGTAGCTCATTATGCACAGGCTTGCGTTTTGTTTTGTGTGTTTGTGATGACCTTTGCATATCAAAAATGAATTTTGATTATTGTTATTATTTTGTTATTGAATTTCATAGTCTAGGGATTAATTTGGTGGTTTTTGTTTTCGAAAATTTGGCGTTTGACTATGAATTCGATATTTCGTGCATAAATTTTGGATCTCTCTGACATGTGTAGTGCCTCAATATTTACTATTTTAGGGCATTTTTTGATTTTTTTGGTTTTAATTTTTGGATTTTGGACTCAATCTTGAGTTTCCTGAAGAGTAGCAGATTGAATCGATACCTGGGCCTCTTTATATTTTCCACACAGTTTTACTGTTTTGTTCTTGGTGATGGTTGGTACGGTACCAAACCAACAGTGTGTTGAAGAAAACTTTGAGAATTTATTTTTGTCAATTTTTGAAGCTCCACTGAACTACAGAGGTTTATTGGACTGAATATATATATATATATATTCAATTAAAGTATTTTTTTGCCCCATTTTTGCTGTCGCTGTGTATCCAACTGGGAAAGGGAAGAACTGTGAGATTCATGAAGTGCTTTCAATTGGGTAACCTTTGTTTTCATTTGTTGTTGTTTCCATATGGAAGTGGTCCTCAGTCTGAATTTTCATGTAGATTTTTTCTTTTTTCGTGTTTTGGAGTTTTGGGTTCTTTTTCCGTTCATGATATTGTGTATTGTTGTACAGAAGTAGGGTTTATTGAAATCCATCACTTCATTTTCTGCCCTCTTAAGTTATGCATGTTTATTGTACTATGGATCATCTTCTTGATGGTTTGCTTCTTTTACTGTAGTTGCAGAAGAACAGCTGGTTATGGAGCCAGCTGTATTTGTCAGTTGACTTTTAAGTTGGAGAATGCAAGTTACAGTTGAGGTGTTACAATTGCAAGTTTAAATTTTTGTGTATTTTGAGGATGGGGTCTGCTTGTTGTGTCGCTGCTAGAGACAAGACTATAACAAACAGAGCAAACAGTGAAGTTCTGCATCGCAATATTCGGTATTCTCCAACATGGAGCTTTCGATGGGATAACCGAGTGGGGGTAGCAGGTGAAGAGACTTCTGTGAGTTGGTTTTCTGATGGAATTAGCAGAAACGATGGTTCTGAAGTTAAATTTGAGTCAGCATGTGTATCAGAGGATGGAAGTCCATTGGTACATTTTCGAAGACATACAGGGCAAAAGTCCTCCATTTCTGAGGGAACTGCTGGCCATGTGAGGACTCCCGCTTCAGGTAATTCTTCTGGCGATCTTTTATTTGATTCATTCAATAGTTTGTAGTGTAAGTTTTGGTGACTTTTGGTGCAATCTCGATGCTTAGGTTCCTTGCAGTTTCTAGTCAATATCCCATAAGTGTGATTTGGAATTGAAAGGCAGCAAAAGCAGATGTTGCAGCTGCCATGTCTCTGCATGTTTTCTTATATAAAATTTATCTCGTACTCTTGAGGTTTCCTACAATTTTTATAAAGTATAAACACCATGGAATGGAACAGAGAAAATGTCTTTTACACACTGTATTTAAAATTCGAAGTCTTATTGGTGTAGCCTGTGCATAATGCCAAGTTTGTCCACCGTACATGCAAATCTTGATTAAGAGAAACTAGTTTACATGTTAAATTGATGCATTATTGGTTGGTTTTGGAGTTTGTGGAAGTTTCAGACATTATTTATATGTTTTATAGCGTGTTTCCGTCATTTTATATATCACCCATATTTCCACCGAGATTGATATATCTATCGATATTTCTCTAAAATATAGATTACCGATGTATACACCAAAGTCAAAACTTACATTGTTGATTCTCCCAAAGTTCTTTTATGCAGTGAAACTACAACTTGGGATCAAAGAGATACTCTCTACTTTATTGATTGGAGGATTGCAATTTATCTCTTTCTAGATTGTATCTGAACTTCTGCTCCCTTATCATTATATTTGTTCCTGCAAATTGCTCATGCTTTTTGCATGTGCCATCCAACTTGATGATGTGTTTGCATGTAAACCAAAGGACATTGCCAGCATAGTTGCTTTTTAGATACAAGCTCAATATTAACATGAAAGGTCATACTTTGAGCTAAGGTTGACCTTGGTGGGACATGTGTTACCAAATATGCACCGATAAGAAGGAGAATAGTAATTTGAAAGAAGCACTAATGAAATGGATTGCAATTTTATGTGAAGCTGGTGAAGAGGGACCCTGTACGTAAACATATATGGAAGAAAAGGATCAGTTTATTCCTATTTTGAGATGATCAAGGATTCAAGGGATCATGGGATTTATTGAAACCATGCGGAATAGAAGATAATGGCTGAAAATGTGAAATATAGGTGAATGGAAATGCTTAGGAATGGGGCGGTTGCAAACTGTGCAATCAGCATCAAAGGTTAGACTACCTTTTGTCAATTAGATTGGGAAGACGAAGGACACAGTTGGTTATTTCATGAATAGATCCCCAGACAATAGGATGCGTGTACTTCTACTATTCCTTTGATATCTCTTTACATGGGTAGGTAGGAGAGTTTTTGTGGGTGTGATCATGTGGGTCAAGAGCTCAGTTCTGGTTATGTGATGTTGTTCATATTGAGAAGATTTCATGATTACACTTTACACAGTTTTACATTCTTTAGGTGTTCATATTTTTCCAGCTAATGGCCTTTGGGCCTAGAGCACCTCCTCCCCCCTTAAAAATAAGGGCGAAGAATGGGTTTCAGCGTTCAATTGCTGCTTGTGTTGTATTTCTGTCGTTTGTCAACATATGTTTTTAACTTTTCCTGATGCATGATTGTAGTTCTAACGCTAACCTTCTTTTACTTATAAGTTTTGAAGCTAAAATTTTATCCGGTTTATAAATACAATGTTGATAATTATGTAGGGATTATCAAAACTGTCTCTTAACCTTTTTTTTTTCATGGTTTCCATGCCAATGGGATAGCTTTTTCCTTGTTTTGATTTCCTTGTACTGGCCTGCAAGTGGAATAGGTGAGTTGAGTTTTTTGATGCCTATTGCTTTGTCTCAAGGCAAGCTTGGTTTATTACATAATTTAATTCAATAATTTGTTAAATCAATAAAGATGGTTCAATCAATAAGAGAAACTTGATATTACATTAAATATGATAGCTTTTTGTAAAATCATCATATTATTTCCTGGAAAATGTGACTTATATGGAATCACAGAACCTATTTTGTGAACCTTTTTGGCTGTTTAAATTCTCTTGCAATTGTGCTTGAAAGCTTAAAAGGGCTGACACATCACACACCCACGTTGCACCTTAGTTGTTTGTGTGATGGAAAAGAAATAGAAGACCCTGTACCTCCTGCTTAAGACAGTATTTATTTTTTTGGTTTTCCAAATGATTTAGTATATAACTAAAGTAAGGCTGGTTGTCTGTTAAATAAATGGCCTCCTTCAGATTTTTCTTTATTTTGAATTTTCCCTTTTATATTTTAGTTGTTTATAACATTTTTTTCTGATATATTTCTATGTGTCTATGGCAGATCGATCTATTTCAAGAAATATTTCCATGGATGCAAGTCTAGAACAGGTAGATCATACGCGGCTACAGGCACTTTTTGCTATCATTTTTGCACAATTAATTCGCAGCATTCCACAAATGATTTTCTTCTCCTTATTGTTGGATTGTATTGTAGGCAAAGGAATCAACAGAATCCCCTACAGTTTCATATCCGTCCCCGACAAAGTTATCAGTTTCGTTGCCTTCTACTTCATCGTTGTCTGCATCCCCATTGTCATCCCAATATCATTTGCCTCCTGCTAGCTCAACGCCATTGAGGTGGCCCCGCTGTTCTCCAGGACATCAGCTATTAAGGCAAGTATCTGATGGCCGAGTCCCAGGAAACAAGTCACCAAACAGCTGCTCAATTTCTGAAGATAGGGCAAGGCTCCCCTCATGGAGCAATGAATCTGCTAGAGGCTCCCGTGGTGGGTCTTCAGATAGTTGGTCTATGCATGCATTTTCTGAGCTCATGGCCACATCTAATAGAGAAAGGTGGTCTTTTGATAGTGAGTCCTTTGGCTTTAATCGTGAGAAGATAACTAGATCCAGTAGCAGAATTTCAGCTTCACCCCCTGTTGATTTGCAGACGTGTGGGGTTTGCTCAAAGCTTTTGACTGAGAAATCTTCATGGAGCGGCCAAAAGATTATTGCAAACAATGAGCTTTCTGTGGTCGCAGTGCTAATTTGTGGGCATGTTTATCATGCCGAATGTTTGGAGAATATGACTCCTGAAATTAACAAGTATGACCCAGCCTGCCCGCTTTGTACTTTTGGGGAGAAACAGATCCACAAGTTGTCTGAAAAAGCATTGAAAGCAGAAATGGACTTGAAGGCTAGAAACAAGAGATCTAGAAACCGGGTGTTAGACCTTGATAGTGATTCTGTTGTGTTTGATCGCTTGAAGAGTAGTGGACATCAAGAAAAGGGCCCTAAGATGGGATCGAGTTCCAGCATGAGAAGCTCCTTGGGAAAGCCTTTTTTGAGACGACACTTCTCTTTTGGCTCCAAGAGTACTCGAGCCCTATCAGAGAATCACTCTACAAGAAAGAAAGGGTTCTTCTGGGCAAAATCTAGCAAGATGTGAGCTAACTTATAGATGTTTGGGAGGTGAGCATATCTGTTTCCCATGTAATATTTCTTGCATCACTTATTCAGTAAAATTTTGTCACTATTCCTTTGGCATACCTATTTAATAAATCTACACTTTCCATACACTCTGGCCATGATTATCGACCTGGTATGTTTAGGATTAATTTCTGTTTGGCACTGAAGTCATCAACTTCAAAACCTCTGAATACGGGAGTTGTGCTGCTGATTGGAAACTTTTTTTGGTTCTTGTTGAACTCAGTATTGTTATTTTTATACAGATTCCAGTGTTGATTCTTCTTTTGCAATCTCAGTTGGATAAAGGATTGCGAAGAGGGCAGTTATCAAGACATTGTAAACATCCGCAACTGCATCTTGACATTCAACAGGGTTAGCTTATGGAGTTACACTGTAAAGAGGAGGAGGGAATATATAGAATAGTGAAAGGAAAAAATAGTGGAATGAAAATGCATAAAAAGACCCCTGTGTTCTGATTCTTCTTATTGTTCAAATTCTATTCCTTGCGTGAATCCATACATGAATTTATCAAAATGATAACTTATGTATGTCAGTGGGATGCTGGGTTTGCCAAAAAACACCATATCCCTTCCTACTACTTTCTGTGTTGTGTTGCCATGTAATTTTTCTGCAGGTGCTACCGTTTCCATGATAAAATACACTGTTTGAATTGACAGAGACCTTTCCAGTAGCTTTGAATAGTGGTTAGATCAAAGGTTTAAATGATATGCGTATTCACGGGTGGTTGTATGTATTCAGGGTTTACCTTAACACTTTGTATCTTGCAGGAAGTGTTTCTTGCCATTCGAAAAGAATCATAGAAATTTTAAGATTTTGGTGATAAATGTGCAGAATAATAGGGAGGAAGATTTTGCACTCTCATGTTCTCTCTTATTAGTCGTTTTCTCCATCAACTAAAATTTGGTTACGAATGTATTCTACGACACCTCGCACCTGATGCTGCTTTCACTTTTTCATGACTTGTTCTGAAGCTTTTGCTGTATGCGAATGCATAATTCCAGCATCTTACATGATTTGTTTGTGATGTGATTTAGGCTTGTGCTCGGCTCTGTTGGGCTGTTATTGGTTTTTGGGCCTCCCCACCCTTCTTCTTTTTTTAGTTCAATATTTTCTTTTATTTACAAAGAGAAAAAATGATGCAAATCTAGGTTGAAAATTGAAAATGATGGGAAGAAGAAACCCTTAAAAAATTTAGCCCTAGATGGCGTTTTATAATCCTAATCAACCCAGTTTCACTCCTAAATTGCCACAATTAAGGCCTAATTTCAGTCACCCATAAAATTATAAAATTAACATTTCAATGAGAAATGCAGTTTGACACATATGCAAAAATAATTCATCAAAAACACAAAAAGAAAATCTTATGCACATATGTCACATTGCTATTGGCAGGAATGTAGGAGCTCATACTTATATATTAAGGAAAGAAATATTTTCCTTAAGTTAATTGAAGATGATAAAGATGCTAACGCCATTTACAATTAATAAGTTTGATATTTTCCAAATGTCACAAAATAGAGTGTTCACACAATGCATGTTTATTTCGTAGCATGATCATATTATGTATATATGCACGAAATCAGTATTTTCTTGGCAGCTTATCTTTGTTAACAAGATGAACGATAAAATCATATTAGTAATGAAATTGGAAACTTCTTTTAGTATTTATTATATTATATTATCTTATTGGTCCCCATTCGTTTATTTGTTATATTATATTCACTGGGTTGAAATTAGGGTGAGATGTTGGGGGAAACTAAAACATTTTTTTACAAGGACTAGTAACTTTCTGAACCCAGCGGCAAAAATCTGGGTACTGGAATCATGTCCATTCAAAACACAGTTTAGTAATTCAGATTCGATATCTTCAAGCTTCAAACCAAGAAAAAGTCAAACGAGACACATAGAAGCCAATCAAGATTTGTTCCTGATATATTTTAGAGATGTTGACTAATAATAACCAAGTCCCCAAACCCCACAGACGAACCACAACATGTGTATGTTGAAGGGGAGAAATTATACAATATTACCGTAGCACCAGCTGGCGTTGCTGATTGGTATTACGGTCCAACAAGATTCAGCTATGTGTACAGCTTATTCAGTCAGCAACAAACTTAATAGACTGCCGTTAACCCTTAATCACCATTGCTGCAAACTAGAAATATCCAAGCCCAAATTCTCGATGGGTTTCGCTGCCTGAGAATTTGATCCAAACTCGCCACCAAAATTAAGTGCTCACTGATCCCCATCGCAGACTCGGGAGTTCATCAAGTCACTTGTGCCAATTGCTACTGATTTCGGGTCTGAATTGATGTAGTTCTTGGGTTCCAGCACCTTCGCCATTGTCTCCGATGAGGTCTCTTCGAGATTTTTATCATTTTCTCCCATAACCAATGGCTGAAATTTTTTAAAACAAATGTGGCAGTGGCTACAAGGCTGAAAATCTTGCCTTTGAATATCCCCTTTAAAATTGACCCCTTTTGCCTCCCATATCAAGCTCAAAGCCTTTGCCTTTTTGGGTAATGACCCAATGTCAAATAATTTTGTTGCACAGCAATTGATCAAAGAATATTATTGCATAGAAATTTGTTGATCTAATCTTAGATCTGAAATATTTACGCGATCATGATCTAAAAGCTAGCGTTGGGTGGCCATCCCATCACAGAGCATTCATTTTGTGTTTTTAATGTCGGCATTAACGGCAAAATTTTATGGTTTTGTTGCATGTCTAAGTTGTACATATGACTTAATTTTATTGGACCGTAGTACCAATCAGCAATGCTAACTGGTGCTACGATAGTATTGTATAATTTGTCGTTGAAGGGGAAAACTTTCTTGCCAAACAGTGGGTGTCGCTGGCCAGTTTTAAAAATTAGTTGGGATTCAGCTGGCTAATTGCCATTCCTGGACACGAAGAAGCATATAATTTTTATTTTATTTTATTTTTCTTCACTGTCAAATATGTATGTGATTAAAATGGTATTAGAGCAGGTTGATTGATTGGGCTTGAAATATTAATCCTTGACCTTTATCCCTTACTGAATGATTTCTTAAGTTTATTAATTAGTGCAAATAAGTATACATCACTGCACTCAATTTTTTTTGGACGAAATATCACCGCACAGTGGCGGATCCAGGAATTTTCATTCCGGGGGTCAACGTGTAAAATGTTAAAAGAAATTCTATATAAAATAGACCCATCAAAATGAAACTATAGTATTATAATTCATAGTTAATAAATAAAACCATACAAACTAACAAATACAATCTAATAAAAAATCATACAAGCTAACAGAACCCTAATTTATTCAAATACTAACCAAAATAAAATCCCAACAACAACCAATCAAGAAAATATATATATATATATATATATGAATATTCATTAATTAACAAAGACAAAAATTAATCCAATTTACCAAGATACAATCTAATTAAAGCATACAAACTAAAAAATACAATCTAATAAAAAATAAACTAATTCTTTTAATAGAAAAAAACCCTAATTTATTCAAACTAACAAACACAAAAATTAATCCAGTTAATTCTTTTTAATCAAACAAAAGAGTAGATATAGTAGACTTTGCTTAAGAGGATGAATATGCAATTAAATCTAATATAAGAAGAAAATTGAAGAACATAGCAGAAACCATGGCCCGAAATCCTTTACAATCGATCTTCTAAGATTTAGCAGGTACTCATCTTTCCTATCAAATTAAATGATAGTGATCCTCCAAGTGTTCTTTCATCAATTTCTTGGTACAAGTTTTTTTTTTTCTTAATCTTCAGTCTTCTCTCTATAGATGCTACAAGAAAAGGCAGGAACATATTCATTAATGTCTTTTTAATAGTGCAAGATATATACATTTCTTGTATCATCGGCATTTCTAACTGTTAAAAAAGAACACCTAAAAATACAAACAAACAAATACAATATAATTTCGGAAAAAAAAAATATAATAAAAAACTCCTTACAAATACAAACTAACAAAGCGGATTGGGTTGGGTAGAATTAGGGGTTGGGGATAGGGATTTAGGGTGTGAATAAGAGCATTGGGTTAAAAACCCATCCCCTACTCTATTTTATCGGGCAGCAGCAGCTGCTGCCTAAGGTTTTTTATTTTATTTTTAAAACACCTGAGCCAAAACGACGTCGTTTTGGCAAGGATTTTTTTTATAAAAACAAAACTTAAGTGGCACGACGTCGTTTTGACGTCAAGGAAAACAAATTGAAGTGCTGAGGGCTGCGCGCGCACACAGCAAGCTTCTTGTTGGCTGTGGGCTATGGATGCTTTCTCTTTGGGGCATTTCATCAAACACCTTCTGGGCAAGTTGCAGGGGTCAAGTTCTTGGCCTCCTATGGTGGATTTCTAGGTTTGCAGGGGTCAATTGACCCCCTTTTCCCCCTACGTGGATCCGCCACCTCATAGTTAGTTAGGTAGTTGGTTATATTTTCTCAATACAAAAACTCCATTTCTAACCTTACTTATTCAACCAATCCAATTGGACCAAATCTTAATTATTTTTCTCAAAAATTTAACTCTTAAACCCTACCCTTGTCTGCTTAACCTGAATGAGTAAATTACCCGCTAAGAAACAGACATCCGGATCATGCTCCTCCTCCGCTAGGTATTCATTCATTCATTCATATCCCAACCCAAAACTCACAACCATGACAAGCACGTGTCACCCAGACAAGATAACACGTGGAAACCTTCATCTAACGTGGCAATGCATGCTCTTAATGGCATTGTCTGGGCACTGTCATGCCACGTGTCAGCACACAGTGACATGCAAGATGCCACACTCATATCTCCACCGTCATTCATTTTCCCTTTAAAAAAAGGCCTAACCTCATCGAACTTAGTTCAAGTTCCAACATCTATAGAATAATATACCAAGGCTTGCCATTTCTGATTTCTTTACTTCGATCGAGGCTTAGCTCTTTTTGGAAAAAAAAAAACCCAAATGGCTCAAATTCGTGATGAGTATGGAAACCTAGTGCAGCTCACAGATGAGCATGGCAACCCTGTTGAGTTGACAGACGAGCATGGAAACCCTATGCACCTCACGGGTGTAGCTACTAGCACGGAAGCCGAAACCGGAACATACACCGGTTCCGGTGTGCATGTTCCAGGATCCGGGACCACGGGTGGATACGAGGAGCATGGTGGCGCGGTGGGTGCCGCTGGAGTTGCGACCGGGCTTGGAATGTTTGGTGATAAACAAACAAGTGATCAACCTCATGGGTATGATGGTGGTCTCGGTGAGCACCGACAACAACAGCCCCACGACGGTGGTGTTTCTGGTGAACGCCGTTCTGGCGGCTCATCAAGCTCTAGTGTAAGACTTTATTTTCTTCATATATATATGTACATGTGGAACTTACTAAATTTGTCAAAAAATTGCTGAATAAATCTAACAAATCCAACATTCATATTGTTATGTTATTATTTTATTGTGTAGGAGTTGACTTGTATATTAAACTTTTTAGTGAGACTAAGCTTGCATGTTTTGATCAATGTTTTTCTCTTCTTTCTTGATCTCTTCCCTCGTTGGTTGCTTATAGTCTGAGGAGGATGATGGGCAAGGTGGGAGAAGGAAGAAGAAGGGACTGAAGGAGAAAATAAAGGAGAAATTGACTGGTGGGAAGCACAAGGACGACGCTCAGCAGCAAGCACACGGACATGGACAAGAGCAAGGACAGGCACACACCATAGCCGTTGGCACCGCCATCACAACCACAGCGACAACTGAGCCGGAGAAGAAGAGTATGATGGAGAAGATTAAGGACAAGCTGCCTGGTCATCACAGCCACTAAATTATTTATTAAGCTTAATTGTGTGTGTTGGTGTTAATTAATTGTGTGCAGTTTGTTGTGAGCCTATTAAGGGAAATGTAATAAAGAAGTTGCTTTTGGAATTGTGTAGGGAAGCTGTGCTGTTGTATAGTGTGCTGAATTTCATCACCGCAATGGTTTGCTTTGTGAAGTTTTTTAATCACATTATGCCAAGTGGCTTTGTGGGTCATGTTCATTTATCAAGTTCATATGTATCAAAAACCCTGTGTGTTTATCTGCACTTTCCGATGTTAAAAAGAAACAAGGAGGAGGTATCAATTCATCAACGAAAGAGAAACAATAGAAAGATTGTCTTATTAGATATTTGACATTATTGTCACAGGATTTATTAGATATTTGACATTATTGTCACAGGATCCCGAGCCTCTGCATTTAAGTCTCTCGCCTTTTCTTTTTATATTTTTTGTCAAAACCTTTCGCCATTTCTTTGATCGGCAGTGGTCATGTTCTTGGTTTTTTGCTTTCCAGTAAATCACGTTCTTTTGTTTCCGTCAGTGGTGAGGGTAAAATATATTGCAAAATTTCGAACATACTGCTCCAATTGATAGATACGGCTCCAATTCATTGCCAATGCTACGCAGTCTTCATCAACCAAATGGATCAGGAAAACTTTCCGTCTTTGAAATTCAATGAACAGATTGACTAATTCTCCAATGGGAATTTACAAAGAAATTGGTATAAGCAAATGATTGTTTCATTCCAAAATTTAAATTCCAGGATGGGGGTTGGCAATACCCATCTTCGATTACTAAGAATTGAAATGAAACAAGAAGCAAAAAGAAAAGGCAAGATTACAAAGACACATAGGATAAACAGAGAGAGAGAGAGAGAGAGAGAGGTAGGTTAGAGAAAAGAGATGAGAAAGGAGGGGATCAGTTTAACGTCAATTTAGGAGTAAATGAAAAAAAAAAAAAAAAAAAGCTGATGTGGCCTAAGACAAGTGCAACAACATCAGTTGGACCAAAAGTTACGAATTTATTGTTGCTGAGGTGGCTTATCCACCATCATTGGATTATTTGAATGCTCTAGATTTTACACGAAAATGCACGCTTCTTAAATACAGAGGTTTGTGATCCATTGTCACATTATAAATTTGGTTTTACCGTTCAAATTGCCGTCATAGAACGGATTATCAGTTCGATTTTACCGATTGCTATAAAACAGATTTATGTAATAAAATTGTTGTCTAGTAAAACATATGAACTTTGCAAATATATTTTGTGGTCCATAGGCTAAGCTCATTATGCATTATTATGGGGTTGGCATCCGGTTGAATAGATTAAATCAGCCAATTTGTACCGTAACTAATAATCGGTTTGGTTTGATTTTGATCAAGAAAATGCCAAACG
Source organism: Prunus salicina (assembly GCA_020226455.1). Taxonomy (NCBI): domain Eukaryota; kingdom Viridiplantae; phylum Streptophyta; class Magnoliopsida; order Rosales; family Rosaceae; genus Prunus; species Prunus salicina. Next base: position 13,402,198 of record CM035347.1, on the reverse strand, counting down.
AATTTGACCCCTATCTTTACATGATGAAACCATCAGATCTCATTCAAGATAGTTTGCTTTATGATGTTTTGTAGCTAAAGTGATTAGAGCACTTCCACCCACAAGGCCTAAGTCTAAGGCAAGGGCAAGCAAGGGCTGCCACTATTTACATGAATAGTGTCAGCCTTTGCATTTGTGGTTCCATCCATGAGAGCTAAGTCTAGGGCAAATCTAAGGTAAATACTATTCATATGAGATATGAGGAGATGAATTTGTATATAGTTTTTGATGTGGGAAGTAAAGATTATGCCTAGGTATTTATTTAAAAAAATTCTGGAATTTTTGGTATTTTTTTTCCTTTTTTTTTCTATTTTTTTAATTTTTTTTTTGGATTGCTGATGTCATTATGACGTCAGCATTGCATCAGTTTGCCCTGGCAACAACTCGGGCTGAATTTGCCCGTGGGCTTGCCTAGGCTCGTGGGACCCAGCTCTTGCTAGGGCTGGCCCTTGCGCGCTGGAGCTGCTTCCTTCCCCTTGGGCTACCTTTTGCCTGGTTTTGAAGCAAGGGTGGACTTGCTCTTAAGAGTATTTGAAGTATACACTTGAGGTCCTAGTTTCGATTCCTCCTTCCCCAAATATCGTTTATATCGAAATACATTACTTTTCTTAAACTATATAAATAAAAAATAAATAAAAATCTCACATGATTATTATGTGTGGTGGTCCACATAATATTTATGTGGATCCAACGGCGCAAAACACGTCAACCTCCACTCTCTCTTTCTCTAACCACCAAAACCCCCAAACTCGAGTTTTCTCGCTTCTTCAGCAGCCTCCACTCTCCATTTCACCACCATTGTCTCTCTCTGCTCTCTCCCTTTCCCGCCTACTTAAACCTCTCAACAGTCACCAAATGCTTTCACAGGTTCCCAAAACCCTCTCCTTCTTCCAAAACCCATCGCCCCCAATTCCCATTCCCAATCCCACCACTTACACTCTCCGCTTCTCAACTCCCAAGCCCTCACTCTCACTCCTCCGCCTCCCTCTTTCTCCTCGCCGGCTCACACTCGCAATGGCCTCCGATCCCGGCCGTCCAGACTCCACCGTTCCGTTCCCGCCCAAAAGTTTCGAGCTTGATCGATTCGCTGAGGTTGCCAACAAGGTAGCCGATGCCTCTGGTGAAGTCATTCGGAAATTCTTCCGTCAGAAATTTGACATTCTCGATAAAGAAGATTTCAGTAAGTTTGAATGTGTTTGCGCGTATATGCTTTGTTTGGTTGCTGAGGAAGTTGAGAACTTGGAAGTGGACAGAAGTTTTTTAATAACGTTAAATTTGAAAGTAGGAGGAATGTGAGTAAGCTGGAGAAATTAGGAATGTTCGATTCAATTGCTATAGCTCTGTTTGGTTTTTGAGGAAATGTAGGAAAAGAAAAATCACAATTTCAGTGTTGAGTTTTGTGCTGTTTTTCTTTATAAAATAATTGAGAAAAAATTGAATTGTTTAAGCTGACTGAGTTTGTGATTGGTGTGGACTACAGTATAGGAAATTTTGAGTCATTGACATCCTTATTTGTTGTTTTGCTGCAGGCCCTGTGACAATTGCCGATCAAACAGCGGAGGAAACTATGGTTTCGATTTTATTAGAGAATTTTCCTTCTCATGCTGTGTAAGTTTTGTATGTAAATAGATCATTTTCCAAAAAAAAAATTTGGTTGCAAGAAAATTGGAGGGTTTAAGTTGAATTGAAGTGGTAAATTTCGAGTCTTTAGGTTTACAGCTGTTTAGATCCCATAATGTGACATTTTTTTAGACCTAAAATAAGCTAAAAGGAAATGCTTTAAGGGCCCTAATATGTTGTTGTTCTGGTTTTTAACATTTTTGCTCCAATGTTTTCGTTGTTATATTGAATATGACAAGTTTTGCTTAAGCTATGGTAAGTAGTTTTATAGGATAGACGAATGTATGCTTCTCATTTACCGTTTCCATTCTTAACCGTCCTTGCTGGCTATTTCCTTCACAACCCCATGGAACACATAAGAGAAAATTCGATTTTTCTAAACAACCATGAATTTCTATATTTGTTGTGCTATTGCTAAAGTAATTGTGGAGGAGTAATTGCAGATATGGAGAGGAGAATGGGTGGAGGTGCAAAGAGAAGGCTGCAGACTATGTATGGGTTTTAGATCCAATAGATGGAACAAAGAGCTTTATCACTGGTATTGTATACTTTTTTTAAAAGAAAGATTACTGTCTTGAAATAAGTGTTCTGCAAATTTTACTTTGGTGAACCTGCACTTTTTTCCCCAGGAAAACCTGTGTTTGGTACTCTCATTGCTCTGCTACAGCGGGGTAAACCAGTAAGAATCATCTGCTACAACATGCATAAAATAAAAACAGGCTTATTTCTATTATTTTTTATATTTTAAATGAAAATGAATATGTAATATGATTATGTGCTCAAGAAAAAACTTTTTTCTTTTCCTCTGTTATTCAACACTTGGGAACAGAATTCTGAAATGAAAATTAAAAATCGTGTTAGAGAAGGGAAGAAAATGGGTACCATTGTCACTTCAGCACTCGTCAGTTCAAATTAATTTTTGTATCCATTTTTGCATGCAATAGATGTTTTATTGGAGTAAACATGCTCATTTGTGCCCATTTAAAAATTTAGTTTTTATCCCACTTGCTGAATTTTTTCACACTGAGTTGGATAAATGCATAAGAGTTAGTTCAAATTTCAAGATTACATCTACTTTCTTCTTGAACTGATACCTATTATTTCACCCAGATTCTTGGCATAATTGATCAGCCTATTTTAAGAGAAAGATGGGTTGGGATGAGTGGAAGGAAAACTACATTGAATGGGCAAGTAGTGTCTACACGCAATTGTGCAAATCTGGCACAGGCTTATTTGTAGGTTTTTTTCTCTTTTCATGTGAATATCTAATTTGTAGCTAGAAAGTTGTTCTGTGGAAAGCAAACCACGTCTATCAAACATCTAGACCTTTATTGTGAGAAAGTAATTTGTTGGCATCCAGATCTTGCCAGGGACATATAACTTTCTTTTTCTGTTTTTGTCTTTCGGGATTTCTCTTATGTGTTTTAATTATTCCCGTGATTAGGTACACTACAAGCCCACATCTATTCAGCACAGAGGCAGAAGAGGCATTTATTCGTGTTAGAAATAAGGTATGTTCTAATGAATCCATAAAGATCGGGGTTCAACATTAGGTGACATGAAGAATACTGCCATACTTTTAATGTATGATCTATGTGAGAAAATCAGACACAGTCAGTAAGGATTACCTGAAAGGAAAACAGGGAGAGCAAAAGTTGGGCAGTGTTACTGTTTTGGTCCTGCTTTGTCCAAGTCTTTTACTTTTTGTGGTGTTCCTATGCTTTTGGGGATAATCTGACCCAATTTCGCATTGTGACTCGATGCCAAGCAGTATTGAGACAAAATAACTTTACTAAAACTGATATGTGAGCAGAATTTCTTAGAATGTGAGTAACATTTGGAAATTTAATGTGAAATTTGACTCCTAGGTCCAATCCAACATCTTTTCCAGCAGTTGCTTTCATCTTAAATATTTGATATTTGTGTTTCTTATAAAATAGAAAGAATCTTAAGAATTCCATGTTTGGTCTACAGGTGAAAGTACCACTGTACGGCTGTGACTGCTATGCTTATGCTCTTCTGGCTTCTGGTTATGTGGATCTTGTTGTTGAGTCTGGTCTCAAGGTAAGCTGAACTCTTTGTATATATGACTAATGTATCCAGTGATGCACTCTTCTCCATGAAAATGGCTCATTCCCCATGAAGGGTAAGGGTAGAACAATCCAGGGATGCCTAGTGTATGGCATGAGTGGTAGCTATTGTATCTTACTCTCTGGTTGAACTAGAGGGGAAATATAAAACAAAAGGGACTTGTTATTTCTGATGATGCGTTAGGTTACCTACAGATGTGCATTTTTCTTTTATGCTGCACTTTAATGCCTATTTGTTATGATGAGCTGTCAAGTCTGCAATCAGGCATAACTATCGTTGCATTTGTCATCTGTGAATGATACAACTGTATTAGATAGAATTCATTGCTTTTATCTAACAAAAATCTCATACTTTTTTGTCAGCCATATGATTTTCTTTCACTGATACCCGTGATAGAAGGTGCTGGAGGTGTTATTACTGATTGGAAGGGATATCAGCTTTATTGGGAAGCTTCTCCAAATTCACATGTGACAAGTAAGCTCTTCTCCAAAAAATTTGGATTGGGGTCATATTGATGATGATTTTGAGTTATGTAGTTTAGTATTGTTATTTAATTAATGTGCCATATAGCACTTGCAAGATTCACATAAATCGGCAAATGGGTTTTGGTGTGTTCCCCAGGTTTTAATGTAGTGGCAGCTGGAGATAAACAGATTCACCAACAAGCTCTAGATTCATTACAATGGCAATGAATAGTTGCATTGCCGATTATCATTAGGAGGATGGTACAATTCTTCGGTTTGTCTTTCCGAATCTTTAAGGTTCATACACCAAGAGCCAAAGATGGCATCAGGGAGCTAGGTGGATTAATAATGGGTGAGAATTGAAATGCAAAAAGGTGGAGAGCTGAATTTATTATCTCTGTATGATTCTCGTTTGCAAGGGTAGGTTTGTTTGCTGGCATTTGTTCACGGCCCCAGCTTTAGTTGTGAAATAAAAGAGCCCGAAAGTGCCCTCATTTTGCCGTATGTTTCTTCTACAATAAACTAATTTTTATTTTATTTTTTCAGCTAGAAAAGTGATAAAATGTAGAATGATACATTTGAGTTTAACACAAATCGTTGATACTATCAGTTTTTAATGAGAAAAGTCGCCCTTCATAAATCAATTTGCTTCGACAGCCAGAAAGGAAATCTTTGATATCAGATGTTATTGCATCTGTCCAACGATGCTTTGGTTGCAAAGCATCATCTTTCAACTCAAAGCATCATTGTTTAAAAGGTATCTCGTTGTTTGAGATAAGCATAAGGCTGGACCTCCATGTCTACCTCAATTGTGATTAATGAATTTTTACTGCCCATGCTCATAATCAGAACCGTTTACTTTCCAAATCATAATATGAAGATAATCTCAGTAGTCGTTTAGTAATTCATACATATCGGATAAATCAACGATTTTTGTAATAATTAAGATCCTTATGATAAATCGTATATATATTAAATGATCTTCAATTTAATCGGTTTTGTGCATAGATGATTTTTATTTTTATTTTTAGAAAAGATGATATTTCATCAAACGCATAAGAAACAAAACATGATAAGAAAATCCAATTAAATACGTAATCATATTAGAGAGCCAAGACCAGCTGAAGAAATCCAATTAAATACGCAATCATATTAGAGGGCCAAGACCAGATGAAGAAATCCAATTAAATACATAATCGTATTTAGGGGCAAGTGTCTGTGGCAGCGATACTGAAAATCATTTAACATCCATCATCATAGATAACCTAGTCGCCATTGGACAATTCTGTTGGAATCAAATTACGTTTCACTCAAGAGGTCACGATATACTTATTTTATTGCATAGCATGATCATTTAATGTATTATTTCACAAAACTCTGCATTTTCTGACAGGATAAATGGCAAAAGCATGACTTGATGCTTCTTTTGATATATTTCAATTCCCCTTTCAAAGAAAATCCAAGAAAAAGGAGAGAGTTAGATATACTTTCTACAAGTACTTTTTTTCTTCTTCTTCTTATTGCCTTATATTTGTTATTTCTTTTTGTACTTATCTTCTTGAGTAGGATACTAGGAATATAGTGAGATGGTGGGGAAAACCAAATCTATTTTGGCTCCAGATGAAGAAAACCTCTGCCTGCGAGTTTGGCCGTGGACGCATAGGATTGGTGACGGAGGAGACAAAGGAGACGTCGGCAGAGGCGGGGAGTGGAGGCAGTAGGTTTTGGTGGGACCAGAACATGAAGTTGCATGAACTGAAATAGTACAAGACATCCTTGAAGGACCGGAGTCATTTGGTGAGTTTTTACTGATGGTTATTGACAAAATTGCCCCTCACTGGTGCTTCAAGGTTTTAATGGCAAATGTCACCCAGGATACAACAATCTATTTCTACTGATAATAATACACCAAACCAATGGAACAATGAACAGATACTTGTGTTTGAACTGTCTCCCAATATGAGACTCTATTTTATTGACAAATTTAAGACTCATGAATGGAATTAATCAAAATGATGTAGTGGACTTCTCTGTTTACAAATAATGAAGAGTCAATTCCCAAAGTACGTGATTTAAGATATGCATTATTTCAAACTTGAAGAGTCACATCTTTAACAATTTAATTTCCATTTAATAATAGAAAATTTAATAAATTTTCCAACAATCCCCCACAAAAATGGAAATGGGCTCAACAATATGCAAAACTAAAAATGCAAACACTTGAGAAAGTTTGACTAGAAAGATGATAGGTAGCTTTTGCCCTTGAATCTTCCCTAGTGAAATACCATTGAATTTACTTGGCTAATCAGTGAACATGATGTCTTATGTTCAACTGTTTGTGTAAACCGAGACTATAATACTCACACAATACCTCGCCAAACACATCTAGTTCTAGGTTGTGCCTTTGTGGTCATGGACAACTCTCGGTATTCATGAGTGCTTTATCGAATTTAACCTTCCAAAATTCTCATAGAAATGGCTCATTTAATACTCATACAGATACATGTGACTTTCTATTAATGGCATGTTTACTAATCCGGAATTGGAATTCTCATCCGGAATTGAATTCCACTTTTGAGGATTCTTGTGTTTACTTGCATCAAGGAATTGAAAAAGTAAGCGGGGCCCACACAAAATTAGGAATTCAATTCCTGATTTTGGAGGAATTCAATTCCGGAATAGGAGGTGGTATTCTAATTCCTGGAGAATTCACCCATTAGGAATTCATCTTTTTTACCCATTATATCCTCACACAATTTTGAAAATTCCAAATATGCCATCTACTTTAACTAAAAAATGTGGACATTTTAGTAAATAATACCACTCCTACCCCAATTCCATATGATTTAGTAAACAACTTCAATAGGAATTCGGAATCTAACTCCCTTCAATCCATATGGTTTAGTAAACAACTTTATTAGGAATCCGGAATCCAATTCTCCTCAATCCAATTCCTCCTCAATTCAATTCATCCTCAATTCAATTCCCCTTAATCCAATTCCGGATTAGTAAACATGCCATAAGAGTATCCCGCAATACTCCACTTCAATTTCCAAATTATAGGAAAAGTTCTCTAGGAGTACAAGTCTCCGATGTTCTTGCCGACGAAAAATATAGAGAAAGAAAGAGCCTGAGTTAATGAAGTTTTGATTTTAATTTAGTGGTGGGGAGTTACATTCTACTTGTATCAATCAACACAGTCGGATCTATTTTTGACACTAATATACATATGAAACAAAAGAAATCAAACATCAAACTTATCAATTCAAATAATCGAAACATAATTCAGCTCTCAGATTCAATTCTTGCAAGCAAAAACCATCATATATTGCTAGAATTTTATCATCTAACACACTCATGGCAGTTAATATTGCGCATTTTATACGTACTTTGTATTATTTATGCTTTTTTATTTTTTATTTTTTGTTTTGGGGTGGGGTTGGTGGGGGTGGTGGTGGGGTATGCTTGTTAGCGATTGTATTTGGGTATTCATGTGTACACTTGTTTAAATTTTGATGTATAAGTATATGTACAGTTCATGTACGCATATACGCCTGGTCTATGCGATAAATGGTTTACGATTTTAAATTTTGAATGAAAAATACAGTCAACTAACTTATTACACTACAATTATTTGCTAGTGGTGAAACAATTCTGTCATTATACAGGTCTTTAATTAGCATTGATATTTTTCACATAATATTGTCCAAATTTCTGAATATAATATCGTGTACTTTAAGATGTTTTTAGGGCAACAGAAAATCATGTGCCGGTGTGTATATATCTTTTTCATCCACGCCTTTTCTTGTTTCATATAAATAGAGCCCATATGACGCTGCCCAAAGCCTGCAGCCCCCTCAATGATGCTCTTGTTCAGGAAAGTCTGTCCTCCTCCTCAGGATTTGATTGAGATCTTGTGATCTCTGTAATTATAGGTGTGACAAATAGGGCAAGATTCTGACCCCAAAAAAAAAAAACCAAAAAAAAAAAACCAAATAGGTGCAATATGCTTGGGATCCAAGTAAAATTTCCCATAAATAAGTAGGAGGCCTCTCCTGTATAATTAAATATCTTTTGCTTATTTTGGAAATAAAGTTAATCCAATTCACATGTAAAACTCTGACACTTATTTTTTGAAAACTGCTAGGTATAGAGTAACTTAAAAGCTTTGAAAACATTTTTGAAAGAATTTTATTTGACAACATTTTCTGCACAGCCGAGCAGAGCATAAAGAAAATTTGGTTGGAAGTAAAAGCTTCTGAGAAGGAATGGCCAGGTTTAGCTTCCAAGTGTTCGCGCAGCGGTATGTGATTTTGCATTGGGATTTTTGAGTGATCTGTTTGTACTATTTGTGTCACTTGCTCAAATATTAGACTCTAATCTCCATTGAATTAGTTTTTGACTGCTTGATCTGAAAAATAATATGCCCCATGTTTCAAAATTTATTCTTTCATGTTTTTTCTGGTTCTCTCTTGCATTTTATATCTGCTTTTGCTTACTGGCTTCATATAATTCAAACAATATACTAGTTTTCTCGAAGTCTCTTGTTCATATCCTCATCAAAATGTGCTATTCGTTAATGTCTATCAAAAGGTTCATATATCTTGTTCATATCTGTTCCGTTTTATGAAATTTTTTTCTGAGAGATAAAAAAACGTACGGATGCTTAGTTATCTGATCCAACATTATATCTCAGTTTCCTGGATAATTTTTAGTATTTTTTCTGTAATTATTCTCTTCCCTATTTTGCTCACTGCAATCTATTCAATCTTCTGGAAACAAACTCCAGTGGGTCGTTCATTGATTGGGGGGTTTGGCAATAACTTGTCTGGTTTATTGAGGACATCACATGATATGACATGCAGCCCTTTCTTGTCTCAGGTCAGTGTGTGCATCTTATATTTCTTTGAAGATTATAACTATGATTAGGAAATATATTCATTGAATCTTTAGTAGGATCGTTTGGGTTGAAGTGTGGATTAAACTTACTAGAAAAAGATTTGCTTGGTTTTCGTACAAAATGTTTTACTGGATGCTTAAAATCCTGAATACATTATTTTTTTAGTACAATTGATAGTCTAAACTACGGGGAAAGAGGTTTTCTCTCACACACACATACTACCATGATGCCATGGGGTTTCGAACACGAGCGGAACTACCTAGTGGGTTGCACTAGGCTATAGCTTGGGTAGCTTTTTTGAAAAGAAAATATTAAACCTATATAGCCCATTGACTGATGATATCATCTTGTGGCTTCTTGACAGTTTCTCACATAAAGAAGTATGCAAGTTTAAAGTTCCACATAAAGAAATAAATATCCTAGTATCCTAATTGGTCCCACATTATAAAGTATCCTCGATTATAATAAACTATGTCAAAATAAAAAATATACATATGAAATTTAGCCTAGTAGCGTCCCAAAAAAATACATGCTCCTTTTTGTATTCTTTGTTATGAAAGTTTCATTGGTAAAACACTTATTCCTAACTCTCCAATTTTAATATTTTCATTGATTTGTCTCCATAAGAGAAAGATTTGTCTAAATGAAATTCACTCTTTTACGAATAAGATAAAACGAAAATGTCACAAAGATATCATTTGATAGATAGGTTGATTCGTAACAAGATGGATTCATATGACAATAACAAAATATTTCAATTCTCCCAAGGATCTCAAGGCACAACTTCAATAGATACATTTTCAATTATGTTGTTAACCATATATTCATTTTGATAATATTTTTTTTTATTGCATCTAATATGTATTTGTTTTATGTTAAATCTGATTGGAAATTAGTCAATGTAGCAATGAATTGCATGGTTTATATGATTTAATGTATATTTTTGTTTTAGCCAAAAAATTTAGCTACCCCACCGTTTAAAAAATTTCTGGTTCCGCCCTTGGTTTTGAACCTGAGACCACTAGTCTATAAGTCAAGGCCTTTTTTAATTAGGCTAGATGCGGTTGGCAAAATCTCGATTAGATAAAATATCAACTCATTTATTACTTAGTATTGACAGGAGCTTGATTTGTTGTTTTTGTGTACTTTTACAGCAGCAAAGGACCTTCATACAGATGGGGACTATTCTCCAAGTCGCAGACAACTCAGGGGCGAAAAAGGTGAGGTGCATACAAGCTTTGAATGCAAGCAAGAAGGGGGCAAGATTAGGAGACACAATCGTTGCATCAGTAACGGAGGCACATAATTTCAATGCCGAGATCGAGCGAAAACATCAGAAAGAAGAGAAGAAGAAAGTAACGGGGAAAGGAGCCGTGGTGTATGCCGTGGTTGTTCGTGCTGCAATGCAACGAGGCCGTTGTGATGGGAGCGAGGTCAAGTTTGACGACAATGCTGTGGTGCTTGTTGACAAGAATAGTAGGCAGCCGCTTGGGACTAGAGTATTTGGACCCGTCCCGCATGAGTTGAGGAAGAAAAAGCATCTGAAGATTCTTAGTTTGGCGCAGCACGTTGCCTGAAGTAAAGATGCACAATGGGACACAGAACGCTTATATCTCAAGTAATGAGGTGTTAAATCGAAATCAAGTTCGGTAATCATGATTTGGCTTGAATTTATGAATATTGGACATATTGGCCAAGGATTTGTTTATTGCAAAATTCATGATCGAAATTCCCTGCAAAATTCCTGGCTTATTAATTCCACGAGTAAAAGCCACAAGTTCATTGCGAGGATAAATATAAACATAAGTATTACAATCAGAAATAGGAATTTTAGAATGCATACAAGGATTCCTAAATATGCTAAACCCATAGATAGATCAACCAATTGGGGTGAACACAGCATACCATTAAGCTTTTATTATTCATCAATAAGATGAATTGTTTGTTAAGAAGACAGAATCAGATATTTGGCATAAGGGGATAAATCATGGACCAAGTTTTGATAATATCAGCTGTAAAAGACATTAAAACCACAGTAAACTAAGCGACGAGCAATTGAATGCGCGAGAATCGTAATACTGAAAATAAGACTCAAATAATGAAATGTTGTCTAAATGTTGTCTAAATGCAGTACACAATCCATAGTGTGCCTCTTGTGGTAAATACATTCATGGAAGTTAAATTGCAATACCACCATCCACATCTCATAAAGAAAATACAGCACAACAGAGCACATGATTGGAGTTTCATTCTTTAATGACTCTTTGGTAGTTGCAAAATTCAATTTCATTCCTTCCCAAAATCGGCATTGTAATGCGCACTAGATTCAAGCTTCTTGGCTTCATTTAATTTTCGTACAGCCTGAAACATTATAGAATATTTATATGTAAAAATTTAGAATCAAGATGTGCACAACTGATTATTTGTATACACAGTGCGCAAGGAGTAAGACAGATATAACTAAGCAGCAAAATTTATGTACAGAAACAAAAATTGATGCCACTTTGCATTAGATAAACATCTGACCCTAGCAGAGTCTTACTTATTTGCCTTTATTAAGGAATAGGTAGTGGGTTCGATGACTCCTAAACAAGTCAGTACTCAAAACCCCATAGAGGATTGACCCAGCCAAGCCATTGGACCCAAAAATAGATAAAAACTTGTAAATTCTTCGTAAGATCTAAAGTGATAACTTTTCCATAGTTAACAAAAAGTACAGCTAAAGCATATAAAGTGTATCCTGAGGCTATCTTCAGTGGTCTACGGTAAAGCAGCTCCTAAACAGATTGTGACCCAGAACAACATGAAGCAGACAACCCTAGCCACAGCCCTAAATATTCTTTGATTTCATCTTTAGTTGTTTGAACAATGATATGACATCAGTGACTGTTAACATTGGATTTACAATAATTTTCGGGAATGGACATCACTGACACATGGAAGCAAGCACATAACTGACACCATAGCCCATGTAGTTTGAAAGCTCATTTCCATCTCATAGTTCACCATTGTTTAACAGAATCTAAAGGCAATACTGTATGTAACACGTTACCTTCATGAAATCTTCATGGATGACATAATCCCTCTCAGCACGGATCGCAGACATCCCAGCTTCAGTGCAAACGTTCCGGAGATCAGCTCCATTAAAGCCCTACAACGAAGACATTGAAATCATTTAGGTGAAGGATGTAAATAAATCTGTTCGATACAGACAACTATTTCATGCTCACCTCAGCAAGCTTCACGACAGCTTCGTAATCAATTTCACCATGTTTCGCTATCCCAGCAGCATGGATCTTGAGAATTTCCATTCTTGATTGCTCATTAGGCAATGGGATCTCTATCTTGCGGTCTAGACGGCCCGGGCGGAGAAGCGCAGGATCTAGGACATCAGGTCTATTGGTTGCCATGATCATTTTCACCTAATAAATGAAATTAATCAACTTCCATCTTCCATGCAAAGACATGATGTACTTATATCCATCATGGGTTTGTACAAGCACGACCAGATAAACATGCTTACATCTGTTTGTTATGATCAAACCACATAAATCAGGCTAGATCTAAATGAAAATTTACCTTTCCAAGCTGATCAAATCCATCTAACTGGTTAAGCAACTCCATGAGTGTTCGCTGAATTTCACGGTCTGCACTGGTCCCTTCACTGAAACGCCGTCCACCAATAGCATCGATCTCATCCATAAAAATGATACAAGGCTAGACACAAAGTCAAAAAATTAGGTATGCTTTTAAACATTAATGTGTAATGTGAAAGTGCTCAATAAAATTCAAAATTCCAACCTGGTGATCACGGGCATAACCAAACATTTCCCTTATCAATCTCGCACTCTCACCAATATACTTGTCAATAATGGCACTTGATACAACCTAGACTCAGGGATAATAACATCAAATATCAAAGATGTGTTGAAACAACTAAAGTCCTTTTTTTTATTTTTTAAAAAAAGTAATGGAAGATATAGCAGGAAAACTTAGAACTTCATACAGAAGCTGCTATAGACAAGGATAACTTACCTTTAAAAAGTTAGCATCTATATTGCTAGCAATTGCTCTGGCTAGTAATGTCTTCCCTGTTCCCGGAGGTCCATACAGAAGAACACCCTGGAACAATTTAAAAACAAAAAGAAAAGGAAAATTCCATGTGAAAATTCTACATTTCTAGGTTTCTAAGGTAAGCATATCAGGTTGTAAAAAATATCGAACATGAGAAACTATATATAAATTACCTTGGGAGGTTTGATCCCCACTCTGAGGAAGAGCTCAGGATTCATTAAAGGCAGTTCAATAGATTCCCTGAGCTCTCGGATCTGATCTGATAGTCCTCCCACAGCAGAGTAGCTAACATTACCAGGATCTTCATGAAGCATATTATATACAACTGGGTCAACCTGCCAACCAAAATATGAAAGAATGTTCATGAGTAGACGAATAAAATGTGAAACTTAATAATTAAGAATCAGATGATCATTACTTCTCTGGGAAGAGCTCGCATGATAGTCAAAGTAGTCATATCCAAAACAACCCGAGTGCCAGCTGTTAGTTTTTCCTTGTCAACTTTACTGCGACAGCCAACTACATACCTTGGGCCACTACTTGCCTTCACTATCACTGAGGCAATAAAAACAAAGATCATTATTTTGGCAGGCAGTTCTCAAACACAGAGAAGCACTAACAAAACTATACTCGCTGAAAATTAACATTCTTGTTAAGATGGTTTCGAACAATTAAGTTTTACACCAAGAAACAAGTATGAACCAAAGTAAATAGTGTGGTAAAGAAAAGAATTAACTTACAGCGTTCATTATCGAGAGGCCTGAGAACTTCGCCTATAATTTGCCCAACACTTTGAAGGGACTTCAAATCATCTTCAGTTTTCCCAAATTCTTTCTTTGCGGCCCGCAAGTTATCTCTCACTGCACACCATCCCATTGCAAAAACAAAAAGAAGAAGAAGAAAAAAAATCAATTGCGACCCAACTCTTGAAACTAACTAAATTTCTCAATTTATTGCAGCAAACACCATATGCATAACACAACAGAAAGCCCCCAAAACCACATCAAACAAAAACAGAATTGAATCGCTCAATTTGAAAATCAGAATCGAAACCCTAGCAAAGCGAACGAAACTAAAGCATGCTAATTTGGGCAATCCTTGAGTTAGTTGCAAAAGAGGGATTAGGGTTTGGGAGTGAATCTGACCTGCGCGAACTCGGGAGTCGAGCTCCTTGTGCTGGAGTAGCCGTTTGCGGTAGTCGGCAACAGCCGTGCGACGTCGTACTGCGTCCTCTGCCTCGGTCGACATCGCAGCGGTAGGAGGAGGAGGAGGAGAAGTGAGCAGAAACGAGAGAGTGGGGTTTCGTAATGAGGATGAGGAGGAAGAAATCTAAGCTGGGCAAAGCTCTTTGTATTTGTATTTGTATTGTCAGGCAAGCAAGCTACTCATTTTTTTTCCTTTTCTTTTTGGAACACGATTAAAACAAAAAATGTAATAGATGGGTATGTCAAAGTATTATTGTTCACATGTTACCCTTTGGCTCTAGATCTACTATTTTACTAAACACATTTTCTCTATAATATTCCAAAATATTCTTTTAAAAAATACATTTGTTTATTTAAAAACTTAACAATAAAGAAGATCAACGATACTCGACCTCTCACATAGCTACATAGTGTTACAAATTCAACATATATTTATTTAGCATATCATATACAAGATCATGACATATCAATTCCATCGTTCATCCTATCATATAGAAATGAGCAAAATGTGAATTAGTTTAATTTTCCTCCATAAATCATACGGATGAAAAATGTATAAGGCAGTCAACATGGTTTTGATTTGGACTTCAAACCAATAGCCTAAACAAGCTAAACCAAATTATTTAGTGATTGGTTTGATTTGGGAGTTGCTCTGATAAAAGAAGAGGCTCTAGTACCATATTTAGACAACCATTAGCTAATAATATTGAATGATATTGAGGAGAAAGACACAAAACTGCCCATCTGTATTTTGTTAACTTATAATAAAGTTTGATTTGTATTTAATTAGACACTAAATTGGGACACATCATGAAATGCAGAGGAAACAATTTAATCAAATTTGTTGCAGAGAGAGAGATTAAAGATGGTATATTTAAGCCACAAACATGCAGGGACTTGGAAGATTAAGAACTAGATTAATAAAAGATTTTGAATATCACACACAGTCAGCTGCAGTAAACATCAAAACCCTATTTTGGATGCAAATTAACAGAGAAGGTGAGAGAGAGAGAGAGAGAGAGGTTGAAATCTTGTTTGACGAATTCAAAGTTAGTGCAGCCGTTAATTCAAAGTAACCGTGAGTCCAACCACTAATTCTTTTCAAATCCTAAAAAAAGAAACCAAAACAACAAAAACTTCCAAGGCAAAAAATCTTTCTCCACAAACATTGCCTCATTCTTGGGAATTCACAGCCTATCTAGGTTGTCATCTCCTTCCCTCCACTTATAACCAAGGAAAATAGTAACGAACCATTTGAAAAAAGAGGAAAAAAAAGTACCAATTAGAGTTAGTTTCAGGCCCCTTCTTCAACTACATTTGCCAACCCTTCTCTGCTCTCAAACCTCCTCACCCAGGAGGGATGGAGATAGAAAAAAAACGAACAAAACTAAACCACAATCTTTTTCTATCCTCCTTGCCATCATCATTTTTGACACCGATGGCTCTCCTCCTGGTCCTTCTCTTTACCCTCTTTGCCTCCCCATCCTTGGTCCTCTCCGCCTCCACGCCTCCCTTTACTCCCCAAGACAACTTCCTCATCGACTGCGGCGCCACGAACAAGGCCACCCTACCTGATGGCAGATCTTTCAAAACCGAAGTAGAATCGGGACAACTATTGAAGGCAGAGGATGACAATAAAGCCTTTGTTGACAAAGCAGATGTGCCTTCACCTCTGTATTTGTCTACAAGGATTTTCAAGAGCGATGCCACTTATTCTTTCCACATGGCTAGGCCTGGTTGGCATTGGGTTCGCCTCCATTTCTACCCGGTGACCAACTCGGTGTTCGATCTTCAGAAGGCCACCTTCAATGTCTTGACGGATAAGTACACTCTGCTGCACAACTTCAATATCAATCAGAACAAGAACAACGACACCAAGAACCAAGTTTTTCTCAAGGAGTACCTCTTGAACATAACCAATCAGCAATTCTCCATCAAGTTCTCTCCAATGAAGAACTCCGCGGCGTTCATCAATGCGATAGAGGTGGTTTCAGCTCCTGATAATCTGATCACAGACACGGCTAACAACCTTCAGCCAACCACCCAGTTTCAAGGGATGTCTAAATTCGGGTATGAAACAATGTACAGGGTTAACATGGGAGGCCCTCTTATTACGTCGGCAAATGACACATTGGGAAGGTCATGGTTGCCTGATAATGCATACATTAAGTCCAAAAACATGGCCAAGGAGGTGTCGGTTGGGACTTCTACGGTCAAGTACCCCGATGGAGTAACCCCGCAAATTGCGCCACCAACTGTGTATGCAACCGTTGTGCAGATGGCTGATGCTGTTGTTAGCAGTCAAAACTTCAACATAACATGGAATTTCCAAGCCACAAATGCTTTCGGGTACCTAATTCGGTTGCATTTCTGTGACATTGTGAGCAAGTCACTTGGCAACCTCTACTTCAATGTGTACATTAATGGGAACATGGCAATAAGTGATTTGGATTTGTCACACACAGTCAACGGTTTGGCAATTCCATACTACAAGGACATTGTGGTGAATTCTTCCTTGATATCTGATGGACTATCTATCCAGATTGGTCCATCTAGAATGGATAATAGTGCTCCCAACGCCATTTTGAACGGTCTTGAGGTTATGAAGATGAGCAATTCTGTGGACAGTTTGGATGGTGAATTCGGGGTTGATGGAAAGAAAGAGGAATCAGGTAGCAGCGGGGCTCGGAGAGGAGCAGTGGCTGCAGTTGGGTTTGGTTTGATGTTCGGAGCCTTCGTGGGGCTTGGAGCAATGGTTTACAAATGGCGAAAGAGGCCTCAAGATTGGCAAAAGAGGAATAGCTTCTCTTCTTGGTTACTCCCTGTCCATGCCGGAGACAATAGCTTCATGTCAAGCAAGAACTCAATGGGCTCTCACAAGAGCAACATGTACAACTCGACATTAGGCCTTGGCCGGTTCTTTACTTTCCAGGAGTTGCAGGAAGCTACCAACAACTTCGATTCGAGTAAGATCATCGGTGTTGGTGGATTTGGCAATGTGTATATTGGTGTGATTGATGACGAGACTACTGTGGCGGTCAAGCGAGGAAACCCTCAATCAGAACAAGGCATTACAGAGTTCCAGACAGAGATCCAGATGTTGTCCAAGCTAAGGCACAGGCATTTGGTGTCACTGATTGGCTACTGTGACGAAAACTCGGAGATGATCTTGGTTTACGAGTACATGTCCAATGGACCTTTCCGTGACCATCTATATGGCAAGAACTTGGCGCCATTGACATGGAAGCAGAGACTAGATATCTGCATTGGAGCAGCTCGTGGGCTACACTACCTTCACACAGGGACAGCACAAGGAATCATCCACCGCGACGTCAAGACCACAAACATACTGCTTGATGATCAATTCACTGCCAAGGTAGCTGATTTTGGTCTGTCGAAAGACGCAACAATGGGGCAGAACCATGTCAGCACTGCAGTGAAAGGAAGCTTTGGGTACTTAGACCCTGAGTACTTTAGGAGGCAGCAATTGACAGACAAGTCTGATGTGTACTCATTTGGGGTTGTTTTGCTTGAGGCACTTTGCGCTAGGCCTGCTATCAACCCTGCACTTCCTAGAGAGCAAGTAAACTTGGCTGACTGGGGAATGCAATGGAAGAGGAAGGACCTACTCGAGAAGATCATCGATCCTCTTCTCGCAGACTCCATCAACCCCGAATCCATGAAGAAGTTTGCTGAGGCTGCTGAGAAGTGCTTGGCAGAACATGGTGTTGACAGGCCTACAATGGGAGATGTGCTATGGAACTTGGAGTATGCTCTGCAGCTTCAAGAGGCATTCACTCAAGGAAAGGCTGATGACGATAGTACTAATAGCATCGTACCGCCTTCCACTGAGGCAGTCGCCTCCCCTGCTCCTACTTCTGCTGTTGTGCCTCCTGCTACTGCTCCTACCACTGCCTCTAACTCTGCTAACCGCCCGGCTCCCATCCCGGAAGGTGATGAGGGTTCAGCTGAAGCTCACACCATCAATGACCAATCCGGAACGGATATATTTGCTCAATTTTCAAATCTCAATGGTAGGTAAAGTATGAAAATTTGGTTCACAAATTGAAAGATATATATGGTCTAGAAAAACAAATTTGTAATTTGTGAGGGGCTTATGATTTCATGTTCGTAAAAAAAACTCTTTTTAAAATTTATACAATATGATGCACTGGTTTGAGGGATTTATACAATTGTAGTAGTACCAATAATCCTATACATATTTCAGTGTAATATATTTTGTAATTTATCTTTATTTGTTAGCATAGCTGCAAAGTTAGACTTTGAATATTTATTATGTATAGTCACATATATGTGATTTGCAAGTTACTTTTGCTGCAATCACAGGCGGCAAAGTAAAATTGTAGGTTGCTTAGCATTAAGAAATAAAACTTGATGTTGCATATTGCAATAATATATGCAAGCAATATCTAGAATTTGTCTCTTTCCAATTGAGATGAAGAACCAAATGTTGAAATGTAACACTTGAATTATCAAACAACGTTGAGCAATGCCTTTGAACCACCACATGACCTACATTCATTCCTTATCAAACAATTGGCCAGCCCTAGATGATTGAGGTGTCCAATTAAGCCTCTCTTCAATATTGTACACTACAAAAATAACTAGTATGTAAAAATAAGGTAGCTATACTTACCATGGGTTTAATTGTAGCAATAGTCTCTTAGTTATAGTTTGAATTGCATTTTGTAGTCTCCGGATCCGGATTTGGTGTCATGTTATACTCTTATCCCTTTCCTTGAATTGAAACAATTATATGTTTTTATTTTTTGGTCAAATTGGAATAACAATACCAGGGCAAAATGCTAAGTTACAAAGCTAGAATCCAAAGCTAACAAACAATTGCAACCAGAAAAACAGAGAAGACAAATACAAAGACTAGAGAAAACACATGTAGAAGACGACCCAACCAACCGATGGTGGCATCGTCAAATTCCTCACTAGTCCCAAACTAATGATTGGGTGGACAAGGTAACCCATCTTTACGAAGAATGCTGACGAGGATGGGGGTCTATTGACCCAAAAAGATAGACTCATCCTCAATATTGCTATCCTGGCCAAGTGGTCTATTGCTAGCTTTGCGGTTCTGGGCACCCAAGACCAACTACACTCCCTGAATTCTGCCTGAATCTCTTTTATCAATGTGAGCACATGATACACATGATACACATGCCACCTGCCTCTTAAAATGGACCTTTGAAGAGCATTGATAATCTCCCTAGAGTCTGATTCCATTACAATGTGAGCATAATCTTGTTGCTTGGCAAATTTGCACCCCAACAACACAGCCAAAGCTTCAGAGAGTAAGGGGGAATCAGCTATAATTGGAAGAGCCCCACCTACCACAAAATCCCCCAAAGCACTATGAAAGACTATTCCCACACCTACTTGTTGAACAGTAGATCGCCATAAAGCATCTACATTAATTAATGATATTACTTGGGGGAGGAGACCACAACTTGGGTGGTTTATACACTTAAGATGCACCATTTAGACATTGATTGAGGGAACAATGAACCTCCAAAAAATCACCACAAGAGATTTGGATTGCCCTTATAACTGAGAGAGGATGCGGGGCCTTATGCTCCATAACAGCTTTGCAACGGGCTTTCCAAATGTGCCAGCATGTGTGGCCAATAATAGTACTCATCCATTCTCGATCGGTCACACTTAGAACCCCCTCCTTTGTGATTGACATCAACAATCTATCCATACTTGTGATCGCTCCCTTGTCTATCTTGATATTCAATTGGCCACCAAACCACACAGGTTCAACCCAAGGACATAATAAGAGCATGTGTTCAACAGATTCGGAAAATTCACTGCAAATAGCGTAAATAGGGGAGGTGATGAGGGTTCAGCTGAAGCTCACACTTTCGTGGCAATTCCATTCGGACAGCTCTCCAAATAAAATTACAATTTTCGGGGGAGCTTTTATTCGCCAAACAAACTTCCTGCAAACCGCATCAACATTGCGAGATGATGAAGGTCTATTTTGTGGTCTAGTAATTGATACCCAGATTTTACTAAGTAGCATCCATTCTTTTCGAAAGGCCACACTAGTCCATCTTTATTCCTCGGGCTTGCAAATTTAATCTTGGCAATGGCTTCAGCAGCTTTATTGTCAATCAGGTGCCAAATTGGGTTAAGGTCCCAATTACGGGTATTAAAATTAATAATGATTAATAATGGAATTAACTCTTTGCTCTAAATTCACCATACCATTAGCCACATGTTGCAGCCTTCAACCCTTAAAACCTGGAATCCAATTATCAACCCATAGTCTAACATGAGAACCATCAAGAACCTGCTAGTGAGGGCATTGCAGCAGAATATCTCTCCCCTGCAGTAAACTCGCACACGCCCAGGAAGCCTGACTACCCTTTTTGCCTTGAAGAAAATTTTCATTTGGGAAATAAAGACTCTTCAAAGTTTTGGTCCAAAGAAAGTCAGGTTTGCCGAAATAAGTCATTACTTAGCTACCAATGCCAAATTAAATTCATGAAGGTCACAGAAGCCCACATTGCTAGACTGTTTTGAGAGACCCAAAGTGTATCATTTTCTCATTTCCACTGTATCCCCACCAAAAATTTGACATTAACGAATCAATTTCCTTACATATTTTGGAAGGGAACACAAAGATGTGCATTGGACAAGCTGGAACCGCTTGGACCACTACTTTCAACATAACCTCATGACCTACATGTGAAAGAAGTTGTTGTTTCCAACCTTAGATTTTAGACATAATCCTCTCCTTAATGTACATCAGTACCTCACGCTTTGAGTGGCCCCAAATAGTAGGGAGACTGAGATACCTCCCAGGATCATCAACATGTGGCATCCCAAGACTATGGTAGAGACCCTGGCCCAAATTTGATGGAGTATTGGGGTAGAAGAAGATAGTTGATTTGGCCAAACTAATTTGTTATCCAGACGCTCTACAATAGGCATTTAAAAGCTGCACCATGTTTGTACAATTCTGCTCTAAGGCCTTTAAGAAAATTAAAATATCATCAACACACATGTGTAATTGGTACTTAGGTGAGGTTGGTAAACTAAAACCCTTAATGAATAGAAATAGACACGTGGAAGACAAACACCAAGGATTCCAAAACAATATGAGACTTAGATAAATCTTTGCTACAAAGCTTATGAATGCAGACTAATCAAACCAAGCACATTCAAACGCAATAATCGTACCCCTGCAAAACTAGAAGAACACTACGTGATAACCAATGCACTTAGAAGGACCCATCAATCTAGGCATCCCCTGTGCTAGCAACAGCTAGAGTGATAGGTGCGTGAACATTCATCAACATTTCAGATATAATGCATACAATATGACTAGACATAAAAACTAGAGAATCACACTAGAAATGTTTAACCAGAAACCCACCATTACGAAAAACTGGGGGTCATCGATCCAA
This sequence comes from Prunus salicina, assembly GCA_020226455.1. Taxonomy (NCBI): domain Eukaryota; kingdom Viridiplantae; phylum Streptophyta; class Magnoliopsida; order Rosales; family Rosaceae; genus Prunus; species Prunus salicina. The sequence goes on along the minus strand of CM035347.1, from coordinate 13,380,357 downwards.
TCAGGCAATCCACTAACAAGAAGAAATAGTTACAGAGATCAACATATACAACTCAAGTTTCCTAGTTCTAGAAAAGAGCAGCTATACCTCTCCAAGCTATCTTCTTCTTCTCAGCAACGTTGCTTGCAGCTAGTCAATCATGACAATGGCAGCTTCATCCTTCAACTCAAACATCTCATGGCACCAGCAACACAACATTACTCAATCAAATACAGTGATGATAATGTAGATTTAAGAAGGATCAATTTTCTCAAGAAAAAATCAATCATAAAATCTGAACTCTAGATCTAAATGATGTGTATGATTTAGAATTTATAGAAGCCGATTTAGTGAGCAAGAGCAGATTTTATGAAAAACTAGTTTTTCCTAAAATCTCATAAATGCAACTGAACGGCCCTCAACAAAGATTATGCATGCAAACTTTCCAAAAAGTGCCAGTGAATGTTTTTCTAAGAGGTGATGGCTGATTATCATAAATGCCTCTTTTTATAGTAAGGAGAAAGAAAGGTTGCCCCAGGACAAGACCTACATATGTCAACAGTGTAATGACTATCAAATAAGACAAAGAGAATATTTCTAGACAGAGGTGTAAAGGCTAGCAGAAAACGGTAAACTTGTACCATCCTTTTGACTGGTCATTCAAAATGGACCAGCAGCACAGAATGAAATGCAATGCATGATTTTACCTTTATTGAGTAATGCCAAAAGCTTTCAATTGAGAAGCAGGCGCACGCTTTGTGAGAGGAGTAGACAATCGCTTTTTGTGAGGACCACTTTAAGCCAACAACTTTAGTCTAATCCTAATACTCTTTGAGCAGCTTATTACAAGATGTTAATGGTGTGAAGGAAAGCTAAAAAAACTAATTAATATTAAAACCTTACAAACTCCCTCTTTTTGGCTTTACTTGACCAAAAATTATTTTCACACAACCTATGAGCGACTAACCCAACCATTAAGGAAAACACCATAATAACCTGCAAGACAAACACAATCTCGACAAACATCAAGTGCAAATAGTTCATAGGATGAGTTAAACAAAATTTCCCTCATTTTTTAACAAGAGGTAGCCGAAAAGAGAAAGTAGACAAAAAGAGCATTGCATTAAACACGAATATGCACAATATAGGATAGAGGGGTTTAAGTACAGGCCAACCAAAATTACTAAACATGTCCATTCAAAATAAGGTACTCCCCCGTAACCAACCATAATGAGGGCCTCATGTTATGACACAAAATCTCCCCCATAACATAAAACATTCTTTAAAGCTACATCATAATGACTAGAGAGATTATGAAAGCTCCGCAAAGTCAGCAGAATCTTCGCAAGCAGAGTCAGAATCAGCTGAGTCTGCAAGGAGAGAGGCCACTGGAGGATCATTATGAAGCAAACCCTTCAAGTATTGAATTTTGCACTCATAATGCAGAATTTTCTTCTATATGATAGAAGACGAGGAGGATGAATCACCTTGAATCTGAACTAATGACTGAGAGGATAGTTTGTCACTTAAAGAAATAAAGGATCGAGAGTAGGGAACATGGGCATCATTCCATATATTAGCACCAAGAACAAGAACAGAGTTGAGTGCACACAATGAGGTGATGAGAGAAGGAAATATCAGAGAGCCCTTGTGAGTCTTGCCATGACTCAGGCATTTGGAGCAGATGGCATGGAATATGATTTCACCAAGAGGAACAAGATTCTTATTGACGAGGGACAACATTAATTGACAGCCAAACAAGGTGGGATTGGAATTGTTTGCGGTAGGCAGGATGTTACGGTGAACAAAATCCTAAAGAAACTTATACATTGGCTTTGAGAAGCTACAAGAGGATTCCTAGTGTTAACCATGACCATCACTCTCAAGAAGCTACAAGCTTGGTTGGGGCTCTCATACTGGAGCACCTCTCCGATTTTGCTCTTCATTTTCTCAGTATTTTCCTATGAGCAGAAGTTCAATGGAACTCCTCGAATCTGCACCCAATATTCAACCATCGCCATGTCAATATCCTCAATCGCAAGCTCTGCTGGCCACCTTCAGACAGAGAAACATTACTTCATGATTGACTAGGGACCGTTGTCTAGGATTTTGCCAGCCATATCCTCATCTCTTACTGTTATAGAAAATAAATTATCCTTGACCGAGATTATTTTTGCCTCTCCGTACTCTTCCCAAGCCATGCAAAGGATATTTTTTATGACCCCTCTATTTGGCATTTTCTCTGCAATTACAGTACTGACATGCTTGGGCCATTGCTTTAGGCTAGATAAGTGATAGACTCTCCCAATTGGACCACAAGTCCATCTTCATGGGTGTTTTCCATGTGGACGACAACAATTACAGAACTGAAGTTCCAAAATATTGGGGTTTTCCTAGTGGACCATATCTTTCTTTAACCGAGAATGGGTGTAGACTGGCTTTGAGCACTTGGTCGGGTAAGAATTGCTGATGAACAGGGTGTGGAGATCATAGGTTGTTGACAAGAATTTAAGAAAACAATTATCACAATTCAGAAGTGCAGGGCCAAATCAAGATTGCAGGGTATAATATAAAAAAAACTATGGAATATTTTTATGTGGAAATTAGAATATATTTACACTGTATCTGACCAATCAGTAAGAATACCACACTTGGAAAGAAGGGACCCATGAAGATAACCCCCTGGAAAGTCACAATCAACCGCATCTTGCAGATCACCATCTGTTGAGGCCCAAAAAATCCACGGCTTGGCCCAAATGAATTCTTGGCCCAGCGCAATACCTTATTAAGAAAAAAACCGACTTGGAGCACACAAAAATCGCCATGCCAAATAAATAATCCGTCATGCTAGGAATCGAGATTAAGATTATAAAATGCATTATCTTTGCAAATCCATGCTAATTATCCCTTCATGCATAATAATTAAAAGCATGCCAAGCGATATGCCATGCCAAGGACTGAAATAAAATTATAAAATACAAGCCCATGCTAAACTAAGCATCGTGTCCATCTTCAAGGACGATAAAATTGAAGCGCGCCAAGCGACATGCCATGCCAAGCAAGGAATTATTATTCCGCACCCAACCACGCTACAAGCCTAAGCGGGTCCAAGCCGCTCAAATACCCGGGGCTTGCTTGAGTGGGTTGTGATATGGATGGTAATAAATCAAGATGAGGCCCATTGATGGGCCGAGAAATGGAAAGTCTCGGGTTGCTTGGGAGCTTTGGGACTCAAGCCCATTTCTTTGGCCCAAACATGTGGGTGAGCACAAGGGAAAAGAAATAGCCCAAATAGCCCAAATAGTCTATTGACTTAAAAGCCCAATGTTTAACAAAATAGCCCAATTATTTAATGAACCACCTTGGCCCATGCAAAACTTCACAATAAGCCACAAAAACCCTCAGCCCTTGCTAGAAAAATAGAAGCCATGTAGAGAAGGTCTGTAGGTTCATTGAACAGAGCTGCTGGAGGTTTCAGCACATGGGGGGAGCAAGTTCCAAGCAAAAAACATTCAAGGAACCAAAGAATATTAGCATGCGAGCTGCCAGAGGCACCTTCGAACCAGCACATATATCTCAACTCCTTTCCCCATCAGACTTGGCTATGGAAAAAGGAGACGAAAACAATAAAAGAGATGGCTGGGAATGGAAGTCTCTCATTGAGACAGTTGCGGGAAAAGGGGGCCTTGAGCTCCCAAAGTTCCTGATTTTGTGCGAATAGACAGAGGAAATTTCACCAAGATAGGAAAAGCCAAGGGAGGAGAAGAGAAAGGAAGGGAAAAACTTAGCCAAAATGGGTAGAAACCATTAGGGTTTCTTGGGAAGTGATGGTTTCCAGCGCATATAAAATGAGGCATCTCCTACCCAACGAAACAGAAACCCAGATTCAAAGAGCAAGCTTTCTCTCTAACTTGCAAAACCCAACAATCTCGTGCACTGTTCACCCTCTTCTCCATTCTTCTCTTCTGGCAGACAGAGTATCTGTCAAGCTGCCGAAAGAGCATTGTTCTTCATTTCTCTCTTCCTAGCCAAATCTCCTACAAATCTCTCCTTTCTTACCCTAACACTTCTTTTTCCCTCAAAGCAAGCCTAAATTTCCTCTTAGTGCTAAACTCATGTTGATTTTACTTTCATGCCACATGCTTCTCATGCCAAGCTCAAAATTTTATCTGTAAGCATGCATAAATTATCTGTAAGTTGCTGTTGTTTTAGTCAGTAAAGGTAACCAACATGCTTCCTAAGGCTCTATTGCCCTCTCGAAGCATTTTTTGGGCTTAATTTTCGATCTCAGACACAGGGGACGATTTCTTTAGTTTCCTCCTTACGGCAGCCCAGCCCATTTGTAGCTGCCGGAAGAAAAAAGCCCCTACACCATCAAAAGGGAAAGTCCTTGGCACCTAGGATTGCCAATCGTGAACAAAAGACTCGTTTCACCTAGCATTTCTCACAAGTACACGTGGAAACACTACAGACAATGTCCATAGTCCCATATCAAAATTTCAATCAAGATGCACACCTCCCAAAATCTATAAGAATGGGTGTTGCGTCGATTCAGCTGCACCAAAGTAGATTCAGCTGCATCCTCAACTTGTGATACTCGCAAGTGCACGAGCCGTTGGTAGTTTAGCATATGTAAGTGCGAGGTCGATCCCACGAGGATTGATGATAGATTGATTTAATTCAATTCCCTTTACAAAACAGAAATGAAAAAAAGAAAGAAAATAAATCAAACAAGAAAGAAAGAAAAGAAATTAACTCAAGCGAATAAGTTACCAAGTTCAATTTAGATTAACGGATTGATTCTAGCTAAAGTATGATTAAACCATGGTGTCTGGTCCTAACCTTGTGTTCCTAATTCCCTAACTTGATCATTTGTTGTCTAACCTAAATTAATAAGCATTAGGAACCCATTAAGCATAGAAGAACATTTTAAACAACCAAGCATGTATCTAATCCCTGTTGTCGAATGTCCATACATACTCTTCCTATTCATAGTTCAATTCGAATTAAAGCATGGTGTCTACTCTTAATTCAAATCAAGATAGCTAACATGCAAGCCTTAATGGTGATCAATCATTCAAACTAGCATATTAACTTATAAGTATAATGAATAAGAACAAAAACCATAATTGAAACTTGGAAACTACTCAAACTTGAATTGCTAAAGAAAAGAATTTACTTTACAATGGAAAGTTAAGAAGAACTCAGAAACATTTAGCAAAAGGATTTTATTACAACAATTGAGAACTAGAATGGAAAACTAAGAGAATTTGAGGGAGAGAAGGGAGGGGAGCTCTAGAGAAATGTTTGAGAGCTCCCCCCCTTAGGGTGTGTTTACAAGCTTGGGAAACCTCACTATTTATAGGCCTAAGGGAAGTTGAAAATATGAATTAAGTATTGATTCTACCTACCACACTCACTTCACCAACTTCACCTAACACACCATTACATTTGAAAACAATTTTTATGTCTTTAAACTTAGTGGGAGAGCTCCCACTTCATCTTCTTTGTCTGCAATTGGCTGCTGGAAAACTCCACTTCAATTATAAGAATTGAATATGCTTCACCTAACCTTCCCACTATCAACAACACTTCATCATGCATGACATTGCATTGCAGTCAGATTGTGGGCCGGTTTTGGGCTTGTTATTATCTCCGAAAAAATCTGTAAAAATATGGCTCTTCAAGCCCTTTGTCTTATCTTTCCAAGCATATGCAGCCCAACTCAAGGACAAATCGGGAAGATCTTAAAATGTCATTTGTGGCCCAGTAACGCAGATGCTGCCGAATATTGACCTTGAGCTACTAAATCATGTACAACTTCCTCTAGAAGACTCAGAATCATGAACCGTAAAATGCTACGGAAACTAGACTTCCGTATCTTTCCAATGATATATGGCTCATTATCTGGTTCTTCTTGATCAAGTACAGGTTAATCCGTGAAATTGAATGATCTGCAGACACTATTTTGAGCTAAATTGTCTTCAAAATGCATGTAATGAGTCTCAACCTTATTACACTGAAACATACACAAACTTTATTAAAAGCACAAGTTTAACTCAAAAACATAACCAAATCATAAGTTAGAAGGGTACAAAAAGATATGTAATTATGCACCGATCAATGGGCACAAGTCCCAAAAAGAAGATACCTGCGACATTCGGCAAGCCTACCATTATTCTGTCCAGATTACTATTTTCTCCGTACTTATTCTAAATTAAGCCGAAGGTGACAACATCATTAAGTTGGTGCCCAAAAATGTTGAACCATTTTTCAGCATCAATAGAATATATTAACTACAAATCTATTTATTTATTTATTATTGAAGTTAATACAACAATTGCAGTCTAATTTTCCATCCAATTCCCCAACTACATTTTTTTTTAAAGGAAAATTGTTGCAATGGTCCCTTGACTAAGACCCAACTTTATTTTTCTTCCCTCACGTTGAAAATTTATTACGGTGGTGTTTCAATTAGATCTCGCATTGCACCACCGTCTTTTCCGTCAATTCTTTTTTTTTTTTTTTTTTTGGGTCAAAATTGATCACAAGTTAGGCACACGATAGATATTTCAGGGATAATTAAGACTTTTACATAGCCACCACTTCCGTTTACCATCCTTTCTCCCAATTTCTCTCTCTTTCCCGTCTCTCTTCTATTGAGAGTATTTGTCCCACATTGAAATGTTAAGGGACCTAGCCTGGATTAATAAGAGTTGGACTACTCCCCCCATTGCGAATTGGTTTTGGGGTGGAATCTCAACTTCCTTCACGATATCAGAGTAAGGCTTCACGTGTTGGGCCCAACGGCCACACGTATTCCCACGTCACCCAATATGTGTTGTCCACGTGTTAGGCTTAAAAGTTCGCCACACGTGCGGGGGCGTGTTGAGAGTATTTGTCTCACATTGAAATGTTAATAGACTTAGGGTTTATAAGGAGTTAGGCTACTCCTCCCATCAGCACACCCAACCTCTTCTTTTCCTCCCCAAATTCAACAATTTTTCCCAATCCAAGACAAATTCAACAATATTTTCCCAAATCCAACACAGTTCAAGGTCAAGGAGGAAGAACCCATCTAACAAACTGAGGGTTGGTCCATTTTTTGTAGTAATAAATTGGGTTTTTTTTTTCTTCTTTTCCATAGGAAGGTAGTTCAAGGTTGAAGATAAGAGTATGTCCAAGGGAGATGTCAAATACCGAACATCAAATTTAAATTTGATGGCTAATGTGGCAATTTGACATTTACACAATTTTACAATCCACCCGATATGTCAAATAAATAATTATTGTAACAGTCAAATCATTTAAGATAAAGAAAAAAAATAATTTAAAAAGGAAAATAATAAATGACAGTAACAGCCTGCTATCTTTAAAAAAATAATAAAATATTCATTTGACATCTTGCTTTTGGGATGTCAAAAGTAACATCTCAACCTCCAGCCTTCATTCCACATCAGCTTTGACAATTCGGTTAGAGTGATGTGAAATATTATTTCTAGTCGTTAAATGTCTATGTGGCACTTTTGACATATCAGTTAGATATGCTCTTAAAGGGCTACGGGTTGAGAATCACTAGATCTTTCTTGCCCTCTCACCTCTGAACTTGGAGAGGCTAAGATCGAATTGGATTAATAGGAAAACAGAGAATCCTTTCCATTTCGTTGCCTTAGCTGGCATTTTCTTTTTGCTTTGAGATCAACAACAATTATGGAAGAATAATGCTACTCTTACCACATTTTATGTTTTTTAATCTTTCAATTAAAAACCCTAGTAAAAAAAATTAATTGGATCTTACGTTTTATTCTCCACTCCATCTCTTTCTTCTCTTTCTCACCGCGGCAGCCTCCTCCCTTCTTGTCCTTCCAACCATTCTCTGTTCTCCATTCTTTTAGTTGATTCTTATTTGATTTCTAGCAAATCATCTTTTCTTTCCTTTTTGCTTTATAAAGAATGATTTTATCTAATTGTTTCATTGAAAATTAAAGGAGTCGAAAGGAAGAAAAATGTCTATATCATGTAAAGGGTTATGGGCCATTGTTCATGGCTGAAAGTTCTCAGATGTATTTACGATGATTGGTCTTTTCCTATTAATTGCATTGATCCTGCTGTGTTCTTTTAATTTACTCGTTTGTATCTTTTGTGATGTTTTTTCCATCTGTTCTGGAAATTAAGGAGGAGGGAGGGAGGATGAAGGGTTTAAGGTTTAGAGGGACTTTCAAGAGGGAAGAGGAAATTGATTTGGGGAGACGAAGAGTAGTGGAGGAGGAGGACTCAAGAATATGAGAAGTCTGACAAAGTTTATTATTATAATAATTATTAAATATATTAACCAGAATGAATGAAAAATAAGATAATTTAAAATTAAATTAATTGAGGTGGCATGTCCAAGTAAGGTGCCACATCATGTGGTATGGAAATGTGGTATACAAAATGTGGTAAGAGTAGCATTACTCATTATGGAATCTCAAGAAGTGGAATTTGGTCTGTCTCCTAGTGGTTTTTGGCATTTGGGTTTTTTCTTCTTTCTCTGTTTTCTATTTTGAGAACTCTTTTTTTCCGCTTCTTCTTTTTCTACTTTGGCCGGGTTCTGTAGGAAGAATCAATTGAAGAAGAATCCCATGAAAATGATGATGTTTGTTGAGTTAGCTTAATTAGGAATTTACAATTAAGGAAATTTAGGTTTTAGCCATAAAAAAAAAAAATTCACTACAAAGACCCATGATGTAACATGAGATCTAATTAAAACACTAATATAACAATTTTGCAATATAAAGTAAAGTTACGTCTTATTTCGGGAAACATCGCTACAATTTTGCCTTTAAAACAAATACTAATTCACACAGAAGCAACGAAATCTTTGACTTGTGAAAGGAGCTGGTTGGATTCTGGCAATTCCGGAAACACATAGAAGGCATGGATACTGTTTGGATACTCGATTAGCTTAGCCTCTTTCCCGGATTTCTTCAACCACTGATAGTACCTCTTCTGCCAGTCCAGCAGCGGGTCGAATCCCCCGACGAACACAAGCGTGCTCGGATAATCCAGACCCGATATGTCCACCGCGTTGGGCCCAGTCACGTTCGCAGCTTCGTGGTCCCGATCCGACCCGTCCGGCAAAAACGCCTTCCAAAGCCAGTCGGTTCGGGTTATCGACACCAGAGGCGCTCCGTGGAGTCGGATCTCGGACTCGACCCGGCCCTCTCCTCCGAAAAACGGTTGTATCAAGATCAACCCAACCGGTTTCACTACCCGAAACCGGTCCTTCTCGCGAGCGGCCCGAACCGCCACGTGGTGGGCCACGTTGGCTCCGGCGCTGTCCCCCGCTAAGAAGCACCGGGATCTGTCTGCGTTATTGGGGAGTACGTCGTCGTTTTGGTCGAGGAAGGTGAGGACGTCGAATCCGTCGTCGTATGGGGAAGGGTAGCGGTTCTCGGGGCAGAGGCGGTAGTTGACGGAGACAACGACGGCGGGGATTTTGCGGGCGAATTTCCGGCCAACGGTGTCGTACGCAAATGAGGCCGGGCTGAGGTAGCTGAAGCCACCGCCGTGGAAGAAAACGACGACGGGCAGGGAGGAGGAGGGAGACGACGTCGTATCGGGGACGAAGAGACGGAACCAGAGCTGGCGAGTGGGGTCCACAGTGACGTCAGAGGTGGTGACGCCTTTGACTGGAGCAGTAGGGGTGGCTGAGGACTTGAAGTCGATGAAGCTGAGGAGACGGCGGTTGATGGTGCCGTCAGCGCGGCGAGCATGGTCCGTTAGTTTTGACAGAACCGATATCGACAGGCGGGTCTTCCACGGAAGAGAAGCCCATGCGGATGCGGCGGGTTGGGAATTCGAACTAGACGACGTCGTCATGGCTGCCACCAAAACCAATCGATCGCCAATAGAAGGAGATTTTCTGCTGGTGTTGTTTTTCTGGCAGACGAGTGAGAGGGAATAAAGCGCATGCAGCAATCAAGCCAACTAACAACTCCAAAGCTGTCAAAGCGGGGTCCCCATTTTTATCTGTCGTTTTTACTATTGTGGTGTCGTATGAGTATTGAATGGGAGTAGGTATTAGGTTGAGCTACTCGCGTTTTGTTAGTTACTCCACTGTCTTTATTTCCATTTATGGTCAAAGTTTCCAAATCTTTGTATTTCTTTCACGTTATGTAGGTAGGGTCCATTGCAAGATTGAGTGTTCATTTGAAAGATTTTTCAAACTTGTTGGTTCAAGGCATTTAATATGACTGATCGGCTCATATTGGCGGTGCAACTAGGACTTGGTTTGAGGAACTTACCATATTTTATTGTAGATGTTTTATCGGAGACAAAGTTCATTCTCCCGCTTGTGGTTGAGATGGTAGACTATTTAGGTAGTCTGATGACAAAATGCTCATTAGATATAGAGGAACTCACCTAATCTCCTAGATTAGAGCCCGGTTTTAACACTTGTTTAATCCTTATACATCAATTAAATGCTATCGCCTTTGAGTGAAAAATATGAATAGATTGATATATACAATTATTAAATATTAATAATGGGCGTATGTGGTGTTGATTGGAGAGCAACATAGTTGAGGAGACCAAATAGAGAAAATTAATTGAAAAAATCGACTGATTAGGGTTGTACGAGAGAATTCTATTTTTCTACTGTTATATTGTAGAGAGAATGAGAGAATTAAGTTAATGTGTTTATTATTTAAAAAAATTAAAAATTAAAAACATTGGAGTAAGAGGACTGAGTATGATTTGCTGCATCAGGCATGATTTTAGTTGGACAAGGTAGCAATGCATCGAGGTTTTTAAAGATGCACAAACGTACTCGTAGTGAAGAGCTTATTTGAGGGGTTCAATTCCACCATCAACAAATATGAGAAAATTAATGGATTTGAACATTCTAAATGGCTTGATTGTTAAATTGAACCCCTCAAATACGTTTCTCACACTAAACTCTTCGTTGTAGAAATTTGGGTCAAAATTGTTCACAAACATAGGCCTAGTCTTGTTGGGCCTTAGAGGTTGGGTGAGGCCTATTCTTTAAGGATCCAGACATGAGGGTTTTCCCCATGGCCGGGTAGCAAATGCTTGATGTACACATCATGCGTTGCGCAAGTTGGAAAGAGACACTTCACTCCATTAGGATATTTCAAAATAAATAAAAACACCATTGATGATTTCCTGTACTTCTGTTTCTGCAACACCTGTTTGGATTGTTACCTTGTGTTATATAGTTTTCAATTCAGGGAGGAGTAGAAGTTTGAGCGCTAAATTGGCTGAAAAAATAAAATTGAGAAAGGAGGTGATGGGGAAGTCCAACTAGCATGATAATTCAAGAGTAAAACTTCTTTTTTTTAATCTCACTCTCTATTTGATTGGTTAATAACAAGTGAGATAACGAGAATGATGCATTGCACCCGTGCCATGATAATTTTTCTCCGTTACACACGAATCAAGTGGTGCTTTACATTTTAAGATAAAGTAAAAGATCCTCACTAACCAAAAATTAAAAAATTAAATTAAATAAATAAATAAAAAGAGAAGAAGAAGAAGAAATAAGGGTAGGGTAGCCAAGGCCAATGAACAAGAGGGAATGTAGACAAGGATGTGGTGAGGTAGGCATGAAAATCCTAAACCAAACACGGTGTGAGCAGCTTTGAGAGGCTCCAAACCAATCCACTTTTATCGAACCCACAACACAAGTTGCATCCCCCAACCCCAACCCCCATGACGTGTGACCTCTTATCCCCTCTGCCATTTATACATACGTGACCTCCATACACATCCCACAATTCTTTTCTCATATATACACATATATATATATATATATAAATAAATAAAACGACAATTGCTCCTCCTAAAGCCTCATAAACAATTCCAACCTTTTCTTCACCATCTCATATTTCTCTATTTTCTCTTGTTTGGATATCATGGAAGGTGATAACATGAGAGCCTTTGACATGGGTACACTTAGAACAAGTCTTCCACAAAAGTAAGAACACAAATTTTGTTTATTCTCTGGCTCTCTTTCTTTCTTTTCTTTGATTTTGCATTTTCTATAATCTTTCGGGTTTCTCGACGGAATATTTGCGAATGCAAATTATTAGTGTTGAACGCAATGCACTAGACGTGCATAGATTTTGTAGTTAGGTTTTAAAAAATTTGTTGAGAATATTAGGAATAGATGTGACAGTAGTGCTACTGTTTATATTGTGTGTGAATAATTGATTGTAACGGGTACATGTTTGTTTTCTCAGCAGGAGATCTGGGTTGTCAAGGTACTACTCTGGCAAATCAAGATCATTTACGTGCATGGATGACGTTAGAAGCGTGGAAGATCTTAAGAAACCGGAACATCCCGATGCTAAGAAGAGGAAGAAACATTCGGAGAGGAAGAACTTTCCGGTTCCGACCTACCCTCCTTATCCATGTCGAAGAGTTTCTAGCACCACCCAATGTGCTGCACCTTGTGTTGGTGTGTGAATATATAAATCTAACTGAAAAAAAAAACTATGGAAAAGCACAATAACATATTCTTTTTTGCAATATTTTGCTGCTTTCCCAAATCTCAAAAGATGCCGACTTCGAATTCCATTCTTAGGAATTTTGTGGTTTTTGGAGGATCTAGCTACGGGAGAGCAAGGAAGAGAGAGCTTTCTTTTCTCCCAAATTGTGTAAATAATTTAAGTGATTAAACGTACATGTATTAGATTTTATTTTTTGTTATTATTATTATTATTTTGGTTTTGGTGTAATCTATGTGATGAAATCAGACAATTCAAATATCTAAAGGACTCATATTTTGGGAATAAATATTTCACCACTACGGCTAAAAAGCTTTACCATATTTTAAATAAATTTAAAATAAAATTTTAAGGGTTCTTTTAGCAACAATTTTTTTAATTTTTTTATTAAAATAAAGTGTCACAAGATACTTGTTTATTCCATAGCATGATTATGTTATGTCTAACTAACAGAAAGGAAGGAACATAAGTTTGATTAACGATAGAGGCAAGATACTTCTTTGATAAATTGCCATTACAGTGTCAAAGAAAATTCTAGTATAAACCAATAGGTTAGATGTACTACCTATACTCGATTACAAACATCCTTTTTTTCAATATTCTGCATTTGTTTATTTTGCTAAGAACAAGTATGGTGAGATGTTGGGGAAAACTGAAACTTAATGCTCATTCTTTTGGGGATAAAGAGAGCTTTTTTTGGCTCAATAATTTTTTCATTAATTATTGAGGTGGGTATCATGCATTACTACATTTTAATAATGCATCTAAAACACATGAAAATGACAGAAACGGCCATTACAACAGGCCAATTGTCCCACTTCGGGACTAAATCTGGCTGGTCATCCTTTCTATCACAAAATCCGGGGACAAAAGGAGACATGTGACCCCATAGACAGTGACGGACAATTAGAATAGTAAGGAGGTACAGATGCACCTCCATTCGTTGGAAAATGCATTGAAGATACCGAAATTTGCCCCTTTGCTTGTGCCCACCAAGTGTTCAATTAAAAGCCTTAAAGAGGTTGTTCTGTTGCTGTTGTGTGAGACCCCGAATATTTACCTTCCATTGTTGGGATCAATCATACGATCATGCAGCAGGAGAAAACGGTTCATCAATTGGACCTCCACAACCAAAGTTATAAATTTGAGAAGATTTTGAAAAAATTTCACTTAAGTTGCAAACCAAAGTCGAAGAAGAAGATGATTGGATGTGTTTGTAGTTAGAATCTCGTGCTTTTAGCTTTAATTCCACTATCAAGGTGTTATGTGTCAAATTTTAACTAGATCAATTTTAAAATTCATTAAAAATGCATCTGTACTCCAAAAAATTCACCGAAAATTACCCCGAACTCGTAATCACATGCACTTTTATCTCGTGACCTCCAAATTATATGTACTTTGGGTTAGATTAATTGGTATTGATTTTGGTTAGATTAATGGATGATTTCATATGAATTTTGGTAGACTAATTGTGTAATTGGCATGCATTATGTTCGTATTTGATATGAATTTTGGTAAATAATTGTGTAACATGAATTTTGTGCATATTAATTGATATACAAAATAGACTAGGCAATTAGTCTTTGACGTAAAACTCTTATTTATTTTAATTATGAATAACATTAGTATTGTTTAAATTGTAAGGCTATTTGGTTGTATTTTTTGACCTTTTAGCCTTTTTAACATTGCGCCTTCTCTAAAAAATTCATAGATCCGCCATTGCCCCTGGAGGCTGAAAATCTGACTCTGCATGCGACCCCTTGGAAGTTTGGTGGGCAACCAAACTTCCTTCGTTTGTCTTTATAAAAATAAAATACAAAAGTTTTTATTCTCACCCCTAGCCCAACAACAAGCCCGCATTTCCCCCCTAAAAGTCCCTAAAATCTCTAATTCTCTCAACCTAACCTCGTCAAACCCTAACCCCCAACCTCCCCAACCCCAAAATCCCCACATGTTGCCGAGGTGTTGCCACTGTCGTCGGAGTTCTAGCACCGTCCACCACTTGTTGATCAGGTGGTTATGGTTTTTCGTTTTGGCTAATTGTTATGGATTTTTCTTTTCTTTAATTGGTATAGGTTTGGTTTGATATTTTACAAATTTTTATTAGGAATGAATAAATTGATGAACGAACTTTAAAAAATCCGTACTCTTATCAGTTCTTTAAGGTGCCAATAAATCTTCATTATAAAAAAAGTGCCAATAAATTAACCTAATATGTCCAAAGCCTACCCAAAAATAATCCTCAAAGAATTCTACAAAGGATACCTTCAGTCTCAGAAACCCAATATCAAAGCTGAATTTAAAATCATCCATAAGCATAAACTAAAAAAGATGATAACTAAAAAGAGGGATTTACTATTATTTATGCCCAATATAGGGGCCCAACTTATAAAAAAATTCTATATGAAATTGACTTTAGAAACACCCAAAGCTCATTTATAACATAACAAAGAGGCTTCGAACTTCCTATAAATTATAAAACTATCATGATTTCTTAAAATAAGCTCAATCTCAAAACTTCATATTAAAAACTCAAAACACTCAAGATGGCATTAAAGTAATTTAATAATCAAAATTAAATTCAACAAAGCCAGCTATCGTTTTTTGGATTTGTTTATAGAAATTAAATTGTGTGGAGTTTATCTATATCATTAGTACTAAAAATGGGTATATAACTAAATATCTAAAATAAAGAATACGGCAATGAAATTTCCTAATTTAAGTAATAGTATTCGTACCAAACATCTAAGCTTCATACCCATTAACAAAATCAAAGCCACCAAAAAAAAAATTTGTTCAATTTCATACATCATTCAAACTGTCGATTTTATCGTTAGCAGGTTTCACAACCAACAAAGAGTTTGAGAATGCTTGCAATGGCCTACAAAGTCACTTATGTATATTACTATGCAATGTATAAAATGTAAAAGTAAATCATTATAAATAAATTATTATGGTGTGTTTAATCCTCTTTCATTAATTACTATATATTTTCTACACTCACAGTGTTTATCAACTCGCTATATAATCAACTTAAATCAGTTAAACCCATCATGCAATGCATTTCCTTCTATTTTTTGTGATAAAGTAATAGATAATTAACTAAATAAACATCCTCCAAAGTTTCAATAAAAAATTCTAAGTTTTTCTTACAATTTCCGTGATTTTTATCAATATCGATAATTTGCCGATATTTTCATCAAAATTTCCGTATTTTTGGACTATCGATATTTCCAAAACTATCGATTTTTAAACCTTTCTTCAACTCTGTAACAAAAGAAAAAAGAGAAAGAACAGTAATTGATGGGTCGTTAGCATCCAGGGCCTATATTGGCACATGAATTCTGTCCCCACAAAGAGGTGTAGATCCATAACACTCGTTTGCATGTGAGATCAAATGCCAGTGCGGATAAAAACTGGCCATCAAATTACACGAAAATTCTGTGGTGCATCGGCTGTACTGGTACAGCCCATAATCCAACGGCTAAGATTCCATGTTAAAAAGGGATGGCTGAGATTCAATGACTTAATGACCTGTTGAGCCTTTGTTATTCAACACGTGAGTGGCATGTGAGGAAAGAGAAAGACAGGTTTGGAGGATGAAGAAGACGCGCAGAGGAAGGCAGGTTTGAGGATGAAGATGTAACACCCCGGCTCCAATTTAATTCCTATTTTAATCGAATTAAGAGAAATTACAAATTTACCCTTGGTATATGGGTAATTTGATCATATTTTAGCAGAAAGGAAATTGGGAATTTCGATTGTACCGTTGCGTAGAGCACGAGGAGATGAGTCCGTAGACACGTAGTGGGCTCGAATCGGAGTTGAAACGAGAGAGTTACGAACGAATGAACTCAGTGGCAAAATCGTAAATATTTGAAGTTGGACTTTTGATAAAAGGACAGAATTTCCCTGTCGCGCTCTCTCTCTCTCCCGCGTCTCTCTCTCCTCCGTGCGATGCCGTCGCCTCTCTTCCTCGCAACTCCGGCCACCGGCCACGGATGCGGACGGGACCGGTGCCAAAATGACCGGCTCAACTCCGGCATCACGACCCGCCCTTCCCCGACATCGGCCGTCGCTCCAGTCGCCGGAAATTACAGGTTTTTGACCGGTTTTCGCTCGATTTTCGCCGGCTTCGTTCGTCGTCGTCCGGCTACCATTTCCGACGATCCAGGTATGGATTTTGAACCTCTCAAGCTGTTCTTGCTGCCTGTTGTGTTAGATTTTGGAAATTTCTGCGTTTTGGAGATCGATTTAGAGAGGGAAGTTCGGCCGGTTTTGCGATCGTGATTCCGGCCACTTCCGGTCAGTTTTTGGGGTACGTCCAAGAACAAAAGTGACTCCAAATTAGGTGTTTTGCCTAGGGTAGGAATCTTGGCCCGAGATTCTAAGATTTTCCGGTGACACGTTATCGCTTTGGGCACCCACGCGCTGCCGGCGCGTGGGTGGCGCGTGGGCACTGTAGCTGAGGGGCATTTTTGTCCCATTGTGATCCTCTCGATGTCACGAGCACGTAGGTGTGCTCGATTTAAATTTGGATACCGTTAGAGTCCTGAACGGATATCGCATATTGCGCGTTATCTGGGTTCGCTAGGTTTGGACCGTTGGATGACCCTAAATTTTAATATGTTGATCTAGGTATTTCTAGGATCGTGTAGGATCCAACGGATCGTGAAACGGAGTCCCGGATACTCCGGAAAAGCCAACCCTAGGGCTAGGGTTTTAGTAACCGTCCGATCGTCCGTTTGTGAGCGATCTGACCGTCCGATCCGGACCAAACTTGCAGGACATGTGTCCTAGACCTTGTAGAACTCTTAAAACTGTCGGATCGGAATTTGGAGGTTGTGGGCCTCGCGGGCCCGTTTGACCAAGGTCGGGTAGTTTGACCCCGTTTGACCGTGAGACTTCCTAGGTATTATTACCATCCTAGGAAGGTTAAAATGACCGTAGTGACATGTCTTGTTTGGGGTTGTGGGTTATGTGAATTTTGGATATTATTATATTATTTAAATTGCGGAATTATGATATGCTATACCAAGGTTGAGATTTACGAAATAGATGATTTTTGTGATGATTGTAATAGTGTATGTTTACAAAGGTATAAGAGTTTAGACGAAGATAGTGGGGTCTGCGGGCCCGGTTGACCGTTTTGGAAGGTTTGACCCTCGGTTGACCGAAAATCTTCCAGGGTAGTTTATATCCTGAAAAGTGCTATGACGACCCTTTCTGGGCGGATCTTGATTGTCATTTGTTTGATGTTGGGTTTGTGGGGCTATGAGTTTATTTTTATGACTTTGTGGTGAGATTCTCGTATTTTGCTGAATGAAATGGTTTATTTAACTCTGTTCATGTTTAATAGTTGATTTCTTTATTTTGTCAAGTATTTGCGTTATATGTGGTTTGACTGATTCGAGTTTCTTGAGTCATTTTTATATAATTATATATATAAGGGTTACGAACCTCACCATCATATGTACCTCCCTTGGATACTGATATGTGAAAATGGATATGGAAATTGTGGATATGATATGAGAACGGATCCCGGAAACAGGGGGATGCCGGAATATTGTGATATGGTTTGGATATATGGAAACTTGAGATACTTGGAATTGTTGAGACTTGGAGCAACCTTAACGGGTTGTAGCCGAGGACCCTGCGGGGTGGTAGTCTGCGCGCGTAGGACTTTACAGGCGTACGGGTCTTGAGGATTCGGCCGTACGTGCTGGCTGAGAGTCGGTCCCCCCAGTTGGGACGGCTCGTCCCTGGCCACATGGTGAATGGAGGGTGGCTCGACCATGTGGACCAGTCAACAATCCCCCGGCTGGATTGGTTTCCCCAGTACAAGATGTGCAACATCACCTGTACCTCCCCCCTGGATACTGATACATGGAAACCGTGGTTATGATGTGGAAACCGTGGTTATGGTATGGAAACTGTGGTTATGGTATGGAAACCGTGGTTATGGTACGGAAACCGTGGTTATGATATGGAAACCGTGGTTATGATACGGAAACCATGGTTATGATATGGAAATCGTGGTTATGGTACGGAAATCGTGGTTATGATATGGAAACCGTGGTTATGATACGGAAACAGTGGTTATGATATGAAAACCGTGGTTATGATATGGAAACTGTGGTTATGATGGTAGTCTGCGCGCGTAGGACTTTACAGGCGTACGGGTCTTGAGGATTCGGCCGTACGTGCTGGCTGAGAGTCGGTCCCCCAGTTGGAACGGCTCGTCCCTGCCACATGGTGAATAGAGGGGTGGACTCGACCATGTGGACCAGTCAACAATCCCCAGTTGGATTGTTTTTCCCTGGTACTTGATGATGGTGAGAGGTGGATGCTATTATATATAAATGTGTATATGTGGTTTTTGATTTGGGATTGAGATTTGTGGAATTGTCCTTTGAGAGGACTTGGTATTTGTATAAAAGGTTATGTCTCGTTTGGGAGGTGTTATTCGGCAACATACGCCTTGGTTAGGGTATGGTTGCAGGTTGTTTTGTTATAAAGAAAGATTTGGAGAATGTGTTCATGGCGTATAGTTGGAATTGGATTGGTAAATAATCTGGATTGTGTTTGTGGGTGCTACCTTATTAAATTTTGTATTTTATTTAAGTTGTGATTGTTAAAGAACTAACGTGTGGCTTGATCCCTCGTGGAGGGTACGTAGGCAGCCTATTAGGCGCAGCCGCGGGTTAGACACCACTTAGGTGGTTTTATTGAGTTTGATTGCGGACCTCGTTGGTGGTTCTGAAAACTTGGTTGAATTGAGACTTGCTTGGTAGACTAAATCTTACTTACATTGTTTGTACTCCCGGTTGTCTAAGGGAGGGTTGTGTAAACGTATTGTGGTCAAAACAAGGTAAAACCCTTTTGGATTGCTGTATGACTTGGGTTGAGGCCTTAAATTACTTGCATTTGTGTTAGGAGGTCAAAACCTCATTTGTCGGATACTTGGGGAATTGTACGTTGACTGTTTGAAAGCGTTCTTATTTAAGTTTAAGGTTGTCTCTGCATTGTTGAATGCATTCATTTAATTTAAGTTTATTCCTAGCGATTGATTAGAAGGCCTGGGCCATTTATGTGAATTGCGTGAAACTATATTGTGCGTGCTGCCAGTTGTTAGTAATTGTGTTTTGTGCAGGTGAAAATTTTGGGAATTGTCCAATTTAAGGGGAGATTCTGCCGAATTTTCGCAGAAAGTCTCGTGCCCTTGCTCCTTTTGAAAAAGGAGGCCACTTTCTGAAGGAGTGACCCGGCATGGGCGTGATGCCGGGTCTCCGCAGGGTTCGTCTCGGTTTTTGGAAAAATTCGGGGCGGGTCCTGTCAACTTGGTATCAGAGCATTAGGTTCAATTTCCTGTAGACTCCGCACCTTGTGTGCTTCCTTAGTAGCGTTGAGTGTCTAGTCTTCCGTTTTGGAAGGGTGCCACTTTGGTGTGGTTGCCTCATAAAACGTTCTAAGTACGTTTGGTGAAGTTTGTTTTCTTTGACACGTCGTGAATTTTGACTTCCGATTAGTAAGGTTATTGGATTGGCTGTGAAGTTTAACTCTTTTAAGGAGTAGTGATTTCTGTTGCAATAAGATTCTGTTTCTTATTCTGATGAGACCATGAGGTAACTCTTATGATCTCGAAACGGCTTTAATGAATGTTTGTTGGGTGTTAGACCAACACTCATGGCAGGAAGTTTTTGTATTTCTTTACCTACGGAGGATGTTCTGTTCGTGGACATGGATTTCAAGGGTTCTTTTGTCCAAGTGGGTGATGCATGGTGGGAAGCTGATTTGATCCCTTTGGAATTGATCGATCTTGATGTCATCCTGGGAATGGATTGGTTAGAAAAGCATCGTGCATTAGTGGATTGTTTCCGGAAGGAAGTTGTACTCAGAAGTTCGGGACAACCTGAAGTAGTATTCCGTGGAGAGCGTAGAGTTCTCCAATCTTGTCTCATCTCTGCCATCACGGCAAAAAGGTCACTTAAGAAAGGATGCGTGGGGTACTTAGCCCACATCATTAACACTCAGGGGATCACTCTAAATTTGGGAGATGTTCCTGTTAGTGAATTTCCGGATGTTTTCCCGAATGATCTCCCTGGTTTGCCTCCTCAGAGAGAAACCAAATTTACCATTGAACTTCTTCCAGGCACAAATCCAATTCATCAAGCTCCTTATAGGATGGCACCAGCTGAGTTGCGGGAGTTGAAGATCCAATTGCAGGAATTGGTTGACCTGGGGTTCATCCGACCTAGTGTTTCCCCTTGGGGTGCACCAGTGCTGTTGGTAAGGAAGAAGGATGGAAGTATGAGGCTATGTATCGACTACAGGCGGTTGAACAAGGTGACAGTGCGTAATCGATACCCTTTGCCTCGAATTGATGACTTGTTTGATCAGTTGAAGGGTGCCAAGTATTTTTCCAAGATTGATCTGAGATCGGGATATCATCAACTCAGAGTACGAGAGGGAGATATTCCGAAGACAACATTCAGGACTCGTTACGGCCATTATGAGTTCTTGGTGATGCCTTTCAGATTGACTAATGCTCCAGCAGCGTTTATGGATCTCATGAACAGAGTGTTCCAACCTTATTTGGATTGCTTTGTGATTGTATTCATAGACGACATCCTTGTCTATTCCAAAACCTTGGAGGGTCATAAGAAGCATTTGAGATTGGTGTTGAAGACTTTGAGAAGGAAGCAACTGTATGCCAAGTTCAGTAAGGGTCAGTTTTGGTTGGATAGGGTGGACTTTCTTGGGCATGTGATTTCAGCAGAAGGAATCTATGTGGACCCTCACAAAGTGGAAGCTGTTGGGAATTGGGTACAACCCACAAGTGTGACAGAAGTACGGAGTTTCCTTGGGTTAGCAGGTTACTATCGTCGAATTGTAGAAGGGTTATCTTCTATAGCTACACCTCTTACTCGGTTAACGAGGAAGAATGTTGAATTTGAGTGGACGGAGGAGTGTGAACAGAGTTTTCAGGAGTTGAAGAAGTGGTTAACTACCGCACCTGTTCTGGCTCTTCTGGATAATTCGAGGAACTCTGTGATCTACAGTGACGCATCTTTACAAGGCTTAGGATGCGTTCTGATGCAACACGATCGGGTAATTACTTATGCCTCGAGGCAACTCAAGAGGCACGAGCAAAATTATCGTGTCCATAACTTGGAACTTGCTATAGCAGAAAGACTGATGGATTACAGAATAGCAGTCACTTCCAGTGAGAAGAAAGAGCAAGATGGGAAGAGGCATTTGGACACCAGATGGGCTGACAAGGGAATAGAGGCCAAGGTTGTTCAAGATAGTGCCAAAAATAGGGAAAGCAATGACAAGAAGATGTTCTCGGGTTGCTTTCTTTGCCAAGGGCCTCATCGTGTGAAAGACTGTCTGAGAAAGCAGCACTTGAATGCAATCGTTGCGAAGGGAAGTGGAGGTGCTGAACAGGGCAGCAGTCTTCAGGTGAGTCCAATGGTTTTGATGAATTCACAGCCAGATATTCCACCAGAAGATCCTTTGGGAGATGATGCCTTTGTGCAACCGATGTTGGGGGTGATTGAGGTGTTTGTAGCTGTGTTTGCCTTGGAACCTTCAGAAGTTTCTATAGATGCTTCTCTGTCGTATAGAGGTATACTGATAGAGACAATTGAAAACATGGTTCCGAATTGGGACCTAAATTGTGGATTGGAGGAAATGCAGCTTGCGGCGTTGGCACGCTGTCTATATATTTGGAGGGCATATCTGCTGGATAGGAAGTTTGTGGCAAGAACTTGTGTGTTGCACACTCACATGTTTTGTACTGGTAACATTCGAGATGAGTTCAACATTTACTCAAGGGTGCTTGATGAATTTGATTTCGAGTTATTGTACATGACCACAGGGCTCAGAGACTTCATGGAGCAGGTGGATGAGTTGATGATTAATGAAGCCCTATATGATTCTTCTGTTTCAGACCCTTCGGAAAGTGAGTCGGAAGAGGAGCCATGGGTGAGTTTAGCCATCGCTAACATGTTGGGAAATGCTATGTTTGAAGAAGGAAATGAAATCTCTGAGGCTGAGAACGAGCCAATGGAGGAAAGTGAGCCTTGGATGATGTCTGTGGCCGATATCATTACAATCTCAAGTGACGATGAGGATGATCCTATGGATGAGTCTTGAGGTAGAGGTGATCCTAGCTGAGTCAAGTAATGACGAGTCCATGGGATAGATGGTGCTGGACGTGGACAGGTTGTGTTGGTGCATGGACAGTTGCTGGCAGATTGTACTGGACATGGCTGGACGTGACGGTTTGGCTAAAAACGTGGTGGGGTGAGTTTAGCACTTGAGCAAAGCGGTTTTGAGCAGTCCATGAGTGAGAAAAATGTGGTTAGGTTCATAATCTAGCGGTTGGCAAGGTTTCCTAAGTAGATGGGGGTGTCATCTACAGTGTAGGCTTATAAATACCTTGTGAATGTGTGGGTTGAGATAACCAAGTGTTGTGGTATCCAACTGAAAGTGAAAACTTGTAATAATTTCATATTGTGAATAAATGGTTGGGAACTTTCCCGTGTGTGGGTGCGAGAGTTTCCGTGTGAGTCAAGTCTCACTTGTGTGCGTTAGTTGTCACTTGTATTGGTATCCTGCTACGTGATCTCTGAAGCCTCGCGGTTTGGAGGTGAAGAGAAGGTTGACTTAGGAGGAGTAAGTGTCGGACAAGCAAATTCGCCCATTTTCTACCTATAAAAGAAACCTATTTCTTCTTGTCAAAACTGGCAAAACTCTTGTGGATGAGATAGTGAGATTGCACGGAGCTCCTGTGTCCATTGTATCGGACAGGGATGCAAGGTTCACATCTCATTTCTGGATGTGTCTACATCTCATTTGACAGGTACGTAAATTTCGAGGACGAAATTTTTTTAAGGGGGGTAGATTGTAACACCCCGGCTCCAATTTAATTCCTATTTTAATCGAATTAAGAGAAATTACAAATTTACCCTTGGTATATGGGTAATTTGATCATATTTTTAGCAGAAAGGAAATTGGGAATTTCGATTGTACCGTTGCGTAGAGCACGAGGAGATGAGTCCGTAGACACGTAGTGGGCTCGAATCGGAGTTGAAACGAGAGAGTTACGAACGAATGAACTCAGTGGCAAAATCGTAAATATTTTGAAGTTGGACTTTTGATAAAAGGACAGAATTTCCCTGTCGCGCTCTCTCTCTCCCGCGTCTCTCTCTCCTCCGTGCGATGCCGTCGCCTCTCTTCCTCGCAACTCCGGCCACCGGCCACGGATGCGGACGGGACCGGTGCCAAAATGACCGGCTCAACTCCGGCATCACGACCCGGCCCTTCCCCGACATCGGCCGTCGCTCCAGTCGCCGGAAATTACAGGTTTTTGACCGGTTTTCGCTCGATTTTCGCCGGCTTCGTTCGTCGTCGTCCGGCTACCATTTCCGACGATCCAGGTATGGATTTTGAACCTCTCAAGCTGTTCTTGCTGCCTGTTGTGTTAGATTTTGGAAATTTCTGCGTTTTGGAGATCGATTTAGAGAGGGAAGTTCGGCCGGTTTTGCGATCGTGATTCCGGCCACTTCCGGTCAGTTTTTGGGGTACGTCCAAGAACAAAAGTGACTCCAAATTAGGTGTTTTGCCTAGGGTAGGAATCTTGGCCCGAGATTCTAAGATTTTCCGGTGACACGTTATCGCTTTGGGCACCCACGCGCTGCCGGCGCGTGGGTGGCGCGTGGGCACTGTAGCTGAGGGGCATTTTTGTCCCATTGTGATCCTCTCGATGTCACGAGCACGTAGGTGTGCTCGGATTTAAATTTGGATACCGTTAGAGTCCTGAACGGATATCGCATATTGCGCGTTATCTGGGTTCGCTAGGTTTGGACCGTTGGATGACCCTAAATTTTTAATATGTTGATCTAGGTATTTCTAGGATCGTGTAGGATCCAACGGATCGTGAAACGGAGTCCCGGATACTCCGGAAAAGCCAACCCTAGGGCTAGGGTTTTAGTAACCGTCCGATCGTCCGTTTGTGAGCGATCTGACCGTCCGATCCGGACCAAACTTGCAGGACATGTGTCCTAGACCTTGTAGAACTCTTAGAAACTGTCGGATCGGAATTTGGAGGTTGTGGGCCTCGCGGGCCCGTTTGACCAAGGTCGGGTAGTTTGACCCCGGTTTGACCGTGAGACTTCCTAGGTATTATTACCATCCTAGGAAGGTTAAAATGACCGTAGTGACATGTCTTGTTTGGGGTTGTGGGTTATGTGAATTTTGGATATTATTATATTATTTAAATTGCGGAATTATGATATGCTATACCAAGGTTGAGATTTACGAAATAGATGATTTTATGTGATGATTGTAATAGTGTATGTTTACAAAGGTATAAGAGTTTAGACGAAGATAGTGGGGTCTGCGGGCCCGGTTGACCGGTTTTGGAAGGTTTGACCCTCGGTTGACCGAAAATCTTCCAGGGTAGTTTATATCCTGAAAAGTGCTATGACGACCCTTTCTGGGCGGATCTTGATTGTCATTTGTTTGATGTTGGGTTTGTGGGGCTATGAGTTTATTTTTATGACTTTGTGGTGAGATTCTCGTATTTTGCTGAATGAAATGGTTTATTTAACTCTGTTCATGTTTAATAGTTGATTTCTTTATTTTGTCAAGTATTTGCGTTATATGTGGTTTGACTGATTCGAGTTTCTTGAGTCATTTTTATATAATTATATATATATAAGGGTTACGAACCTCACCATCATATGTACCTCCCCTTGGATACTGATATGTGAAAATGGATATGGAAATTGTGGATATGATATGAGAACGGATCCCGGAAACAGGGGGATGCCGGAATATTGTGATATGGTTTGGATATATGGAAACTTGAGATACTTGGAATTGTTGAGACTTGGAGCAACCTTAACGGGTTGTAGCCGAGGACCCTGCGGGGTGGTAGTCTGCGCGCGTAGGACTTTACAGGCGTACGGGTCTTGAGGATTCGGCCGTACGTGCTGGCTGAGAGTCGGTCCCCCCAGTTGGGACGGCTCGTCCCTGGCCACATGGTGAATGGAGGGTGGCTCGACCATGTGGACCAGTCAACAATCCCCCGGCTGGATTGGTTTCCCCAGTACAAGATGTGCAACATCACCTGTACCTCCCCCCTGGATACTGATACATGGAAACCGTGGTTATGATGTGGAAACCGTGGTTATGGTATGGAAACTGTGGTTATGGTATGGAAACCGTGGTTATGGTACGGAAACCGTGGTTATGATATGGAAACCGTGGTTATGATACGGAAACCATGGTTATGATATGGAAATCGTGGTTATGGTACGGAAATCGTGGTTATGATATGGAAACCGTGGTTATGATACGGAAACAGTGGTTATGATATGAAAACCGTGGTTATGATATGGAAACTGTGGTTATGATGGTAGTCTGCGCGCGTAGGACTTTACAGGCGTACGGGTCTTGAGGATTCGGCCGTACGTGCTGGCTGAGAGTCGGTCCCCCAGTTGGAACGGCTCGTCCCTGGCCACATGGTGAATAGAGGGGTGGACTCGACCATGTGGACCAGTCAACAATCCCCAGTTGGATTGTTTTCCCTGGTACTTGATGATGGTGAGAGGTGGATGCTATTATATATAAATGTGTATATGTGGTTTTTGATTTGGGATTGAGATTTGTGGAATTGTCCTTTGAGAGGACTTGGTATTTGTATAAAAGGTTATGTCTCGGTTTGGGAGGTGTTATTCGGCAACATACGCCTTGGTTAGGGTATGGTTGCAGGTTGTTTTGTTATAAAGAAAGATTTGGAGAATGTGTTCATGGCGTATAGTTGGAATTGGATTGGTAAATAATCTGGATTGTGTTTGTGGGTGCTACCTTATTAAATTTTGTATTTTATTTAAGTTGTGATTGTTAAAGAACTACGTGTGGCTTGATCCCTCGTGGAGGGTACGTAGGCAGCCTATTAGGCGCAGCCGCGGGTTAGACACCACTTAGGTGGTTTTATTGAGTTTGATTGCGGACCTCGTTGGTGGTTCTGAAAACTTGGTTGAATTGAGACTTGCTTGGTAGACTAAATCTTACTTACATTGTTTGTACTCCCGGTTGTCTAAGGGAGGGTTGTGTAAACGTATTGTGGTCAAAACAAGGGTAAAACCCTTTTGGATTGCTGTATGACTTGGGTTGAGGCCTTAAATTACTTGCATTTGTGTTAGGAGGTCAAAACCTCATTTGTCGGATACTTGGGGAATTGTACGTTGACTGTTTGAAAGCGTTCTTATTTAAGTTTAAGGTTGTCTCTGCATTGTTGAATGCATTCATTTAATTTAAGTTTATTCCTAGCGATTGATTAGAAGGCCTGGGGCCATTTATGTGAATTGCGTGAAACTATATTGTGCGTGCTGCCAGTTGTTAGTAATTGTGTTTTGTGCAGGTGAAAATTTTGGGAATTGTCCAATTTAAGGGGAGATTCTGCCGAATTTTCGGCAGAAAGTCTCGTGCCCTTGCTCCTTTTGAAAAAGGAGGCCACTTTCTGAAGGAGTGACCCGGCATGGGCGTGATGCCGGGGTCTCCGCAGGGTTCGTCTCGGGTTTTTGGAAAAATTCGGGGCGGGTCCTGTCAGAAGACGCACGCTCTCCTCTCTGGTTGCCCAAATCGAAAACCTCTCGAGCTGGATTTGTGCAGTCATTTCCTCGAACAAACGCACTGTCCCCCCCTCCCCCCTCCCCGTTTCTAGCTTTCTGAGTTTGAAGTTTGCTATCTTCTCTCTATTGACCAGGTAAAGAATTGTTTGGTTTTTCTGTTTCAGATTATGTTTGTACTTTCCTTTTGACCTTGAAATCCCATTGTGGGTCTGCTTATATGGGACTGAATCCAACCCATTGAACTCATTCCTACAATGGGTTCGGTCTGCTTTCATGTTTTTTCATTTACTCACAGGATTTAACATGAAATTGGCAGCGTTTACATTTTTGGGTAGTTTTGTTTTGGTACAATATCTTATGGCTAGCTTTTGATTCCATCTGGGTTTGCATGTATTTTTTAAGATAACCATAGGGTCATCAATTCATACGATTTGGTATTACTTGAATTGTTAGCTGTTCATATTGGTTTCAAGAGTAAGGTGGCACTGAGAAGCTGTTGATTAAAGGTTGGGGCTTTAGTTCAATCCGGTAAGTCTCTTCCTTGAAATGCCATCCCTAGCATATTGATATTTGATGATGGTTTCGGATGAAGCAAAATTTCACGTATCACGTGCTTTGATATGAATTATCTTACTGATTTTGGCCCTCATATGCTACTGGATACATCTTTTAGATAATATCATCTATTCTTGAGGATATTTATAGGTTACGTTTAAAGAATTCTGTTTTTCTGGGTTGTGTGTGTGCACGCGCTTGCTTATTCTGAAATCATTTGGGTCTTCCTTCCTTTATGCAATTTTGTTAACTGTTTTCCCTAAAGGTTTTAGGAATGTTGAATCTTTGGTATTTAGTCTGCTAGAATTCATATTGAATGCATTGTTGGTATGAGCTTACCATCTGTATGTTTTGCCGTTATGAATTAGTTATGAAAATGTCTCTTGCAAATGACTGTTTAGTTATCACAGGTCTTTGGGTAGGAAGACCAATACTGGATGCTTCTGGGTTTTAGTTATCAAATGTCTCTTGCAAATGATTGTTGATAGTGTTTCATATGGTATTGATGCTTCTGGGTTCTGTTGGAGCAATGTGTGTGTGTTTGTGTGTTTTTCTATTATTTTTTATGCATCCTTCTAGTGCAATCTACTCCTTGGTTGGTATTTTCTTGGATGGGATGTCATATTGACTTTGGGGTTCTATCTTCAGTTAGGATTTGTTGTTAGGTATTTGGATTTTATCTGGTTCATATTGTCGTGGATGGGATGTGATATTGACATTTATCTCCTTATATACCTTAATTTTCTATTCTCACAACGTTTCTCTACTTACGACATTCTGTTTGTGATGCTTATATGTCTGAATATGAAGCTATAGTGTCTGGCGATAGATAGAGCTATCTATTATGGGTAATAATTTTTCCCTTCTTGGTTCAAAACTCGATACTAAATATGAGATTTGTACATTTATATGTGAACAGAAAATTTGTAGTAAACCCACTCTATTTTTTGTCAAAACTCTTACTGTATTGTTTGCGCCCTTCAAATGATAGTACAAAACATAGGTCTAATTATGCCAGTAAAAAATTTTATTATCCATTTTTCCTTTTTAGAGGTTTGCGCACAGTCACTCTCGCATTGCATCAACATCGTGCAATTACATGTTTACAATGCAAATGCCGACCCGCTATGTGCAAATTAAAGGTAGCTTCAAAACGTGAACGTAATTAATGTATAGCGCAAAGACAAAGAAAAGCAAGTTCCAAATCTTATTAGGACCCTATGTGTATTATTTAATATTAGGGTTAATCATATTTTGGTTTACGAAATTTGGGATATTTTGGAATGTGATTCGCACTATATGACAATTTCTATGACTAGGTAATTTCGTATAATTGGTCGTTTTGTAATATAACATGTTCGGAATATTGCCCCTTACCGTTTTTGATGCTCTATATTTCGGTTACTTTCGCCCTTTGATTTCTAGGAAAAAATAGGTCAAATTTTTCATGTACAATAAAATTTGATCCAATTTTCATTATTAGGGGTTTGCGCACAGTCACTCTTGCATTGCATCATCGTCATGCAATTGCACGTGTGCAATGCAAATGCCAACCCGCTGTGCGCAAACTAAACATAGCTTAAAAATGCAAACGTAATTAATGTATAGCGCAAAGACAAAGAAAACCAAGAAAATACTTTATTATGACCCTATGTCTATTATTCAAATTAGGATTAATCACATTGTGTTTTACGAAAATCGGGGATCTTTTGGAAAGTCATTTGTGCTACATGACAATGTCTATTACTACGTAATTTCAATAATTGGTCGTTTTGTAATATAATATGTTCGGCTTATTGCCCCTTACCGTTTCTCATGCTCTGTATTTCGGTTCATTTCGCCCTTCGATTTATAGTACAAAAAATAAGTCTACTTATGCCTCTACCCAAAAAAAAAAAAAAGATCCAATTTTCCTTATTAGGGATTTGCACACAGTCACTCTTGCATTGCATCACCGTTATGCAATTGCACGTGTGCAATGCAAATGCCGACCTGCTATGTGCAAACTAAACATAGCTTAAAAACTCAAACCTAATTAATGTATAGCGCAAAGACAAAGAAAACCAAGAAAATATTTTATTATGACCCTATGTCTATTATTCAAATTAGGGTTTATCACATTGTGTTTTACGAAAATCGGGATCTTTTGGAAAGTCATTTGTGCTACATGGCAATGTCTATTATATAAACCCCAGTGCTCGACAATATATATATATATATATATATATACATATAGAGAGAGAGTTTCCATTGAGGGATCCCTCAAATAAGCTTATTTGAGGGACACCCCTTGTAGGGCCCACTCCGGATTGTATTTTACTAATTCAAACCATCTATTTTGTAGATACTCATTCAAAGATCATCTCTACAAAAAATCACTTGAATCCGATATCATTTGACCACTCAATTGAGTTCTTGAAATTTTAGTACTTTCTTGAAGCACCGTGTTCATTGATTTTTTAGGACACAATTGGATGTGGAAATGGTTTCCGATTTGTCTAAATTTTTGCAAGGATGATCTATGAATATAAACTTAAAAAATAGATGGTTTGGATCGTTGAAAATAAATTCGTAGGGTACCCTAAAGGGCATCCCTCAAATATTTATTTGAGGGATCCCTCAATAGAAGGGGACTGTATACATATATATATATATAATAGGAAAATGCTAGACGCACCAACTTTGGGCACCAACTTGGGCACCAACTCTCTAATAGAGCACGGGCCCCGGTGTATTGGCGGGCTCCACCTCTATTAGAGAGTTGGTGCCCAAGTTGGTGCCTCTAGCACCACCCTATATAATAACATGTATAATATGTTTTTTATATGAAAACCTCAACAAATTTTTCAAACCCTCTTGGATACCTGTTTACTCAGCCACGCCAACGAGCTAAAATAACATAGGAAATTTCCAGCAATTTCTTAAAATAAGGATGCACATGTGATGCTGTGTCTATAGGAAGTTAACCTAATGCTCTGATACCAATTGAAACGACATGACCTAAATTATACTTTGGAATCCGGGCCGAACCCTGTTTCAAACTGACACCTGGTGGGTGTGGGTCATAAATAACCAAAATAACCTAAAAAACATTAACACAAACTTTGACGACGTTCAATTTGTGGATGCATCTTATAATTGTAGGCTGCCTACGTACCCTTACGAAGGAATCAAGCCACACATACTTCTTTCCTCGGTCAAAAGTCAAATTTTCCTTCACACAATTATTCGAAGGACAGAAATGTCATTTTCTCTTAATAGTTTAATAGTTAAATATTAATTAAGTTGGGTTATTATATTTATGCTTAAAAGTTAAAATTGAAATGGGTTGGGCTTTACGGTTAAAAATGAATTGGGTTTTGGCTTTACGGATCGTATGAATTGGGGTTGGGTTTTAGGGTTAAAAATCAAGGGTTTAGGATTTACGGTTAAACTTTAGGGTTGGGATTTATGGTTAACATTGAATTGGGTTTGGGCTTTAGGGTTCAAAGTATGGTTTATGTTTAAAATTGTATTGGGTTTAGGTTATACAAACACTATAGCTTGGGTTTTAATATTTGTAACTGTTTCAAGTAGTTTGAAATTGTTATATATAATTTGTAAAATTAGGAAAAATATGTTTTTGAAATTTTTTTTTTTTAAACTCAAGGAAATGTTTTTTGCAACAAAAAAGGTTATTTGAGGGAAGTATTTGTTGTAATTTTCAAATGTTGAGATAAATAATTTTTGAAGGAGTTTATTCCGAATGGACAATTTTACCCCTAAATGTTTCTATAAAACAACCTCTCATGTCCAACCAAATTTAGAGCATATTATCGTTCACACTCTAACTTATCTATCTTCACCAAAATCATGGAAAAAAAGTTGGACATTCCTTGGGAAATTGGACCCAACTAACTTAATTTTTCAAACAAACGGGCTATTTGTTCATGCAAATGCATGGGTTGAGTTCGTTGAGTAAAGTTGTTCGTTCTTTGGAAAAATGGGTCCAACTAACTTACTTTTTCAAACAAATGGACTATTTATTCACGTAAACGCATGGATTGTGTTCGTTGAGTAAAGTTGCCCGTTCTCTGGAAAAATGGGCATAACTAACTTACTTTTTCAAACAAACAGACTATTTATTCATGCTAACGCATGAGTTGCATTTGTTGAGTAAGGTTGCCCGTTCTCTGGAAAAATGGGCATAACTAACTTACTTTTTCAAACAAACGGACTATTTATTCACGCCAACGCAACGGGTTGTGTTGGTTGAGTAAAGTTCCCCGTTTTCTGGAAAAATGGACCCAACTAACTTACTTTTTCAAACGAACGGACTATTTATTCATGCCAACACAGAGGTTGTGTTCGTTGAGTAAAGTTGCCTGCTCCAAGAAAAATAGGCCCAACTAACTTACTTTTTCAAACAAACGAGCTATTTGTTTAGGTAAACGCATAGGTTGCATTCGTTGAGTAAAGTTACCCGTTCCCCAGAAAAATGGGCCCAACTAACTTATTTTTTCAAACAAACAGGCTATTTGTTCACACAAATGTAGATGCTGCGTTCATTGAGTAAACATACCCGTTCCTTGGAAAAATAGAACCAACTAACTTACTTTTTGAAACAAACGGGCTATTTGTTCACTCGAATGCATGGGTTGCGTTCGTTGAGTAAAGTTGCCCGTTTCCCCAAAAAATGGGCCCAACTAACTTACTTTTTCAAATAAACGGACTATTTGTTCACACGAATGCAATGAGTTTTGTTCATTGAGTAAAGTTGCCCATTCCCAGGAAAAGTGGGCCGAACTAAGTTACTTTTTCAAACAAACGAACTATTTGTTTATGCCAACGCAGAGGTTGTGTTCGTTGAGTAAAGTTGCATGTTCTCAGAAAAATGGACCCAACTAACTTATTTTTTCAAACAAACGAGCTATTTGTTCACGCAAACGTATAGGTTGCGTTTATTAAGTAAAGTTGCCCGTTTTTTGGAAAAATGGGCCCAATTAACTTACTTTTTCAAACAAATGAACTATTTGTTCACACAAACGCAAGAGTTGCGTTCGTTCAGTAAAGTTGCCCGTTCCCTTGAAAAATGGTCCAATTAACTTACTTTTTCAAACAAACGGGCTATTTGTTCATGTAAACGCAGGGGTTACGTTCGTTGAGTAAAGTCAACTGTTCCCCTGAACAATGGGCCCCACTAACTTACTTTTTCTAACAAAAGGGCTATTTGTTCAGGCAAACGCAGGGGTTGCGTTCGTTGAGTAAAATTGGTTGTTCCTCCGGAAAATGGATCCAACTAACTTACTTTTTCAAACAAAAGGGATATTTATTCACGCGAATGCAAGGAGTTCGTTCGTTGAGTAAAATTTCCCGTTCCTCCGGAAAATAGACCTCACTAACTTACTTTTTCAAACAAACGAGCTATTTTTCCTAGCGAACGCAAGGAGTGCGTTCATTGAGTAAAGTTTGCTATTTCCCGAGAAATTGGACCAAGTAATATACTTTATCAAACAAACGCACTATTTTTACACACGAACATAAAGGTTGCTTTCGTTGTGTATGTTGCGTTCATTTGATAAATTTAAATGTTTGTACATTCAGAAAGAAAAAAATAAGAGTTCGCGAGAAAGAAAAAGACATAAATTTTTGTTTTTGTTTTTTGTTTTGAATCGAAGAAATTATTATTATTATTTTTTAAAGAAAAAGCGTATGGGTGTGATATATACTATTGTTAATTTAATTGGATCTTTCCCCTTATATTTTTCATGTGCTTCTTTTTTAAAACTATTTAAAATTTTGTTCTTATAATAAAAAGAGAACAAAATTACGAATATATTCACATAACTAAAACTCTAACCTAGGCCTTGTACCAAGGGATATGCACTAGAAGCCAACTCCACTAAACACACTTTTTGTGTCAATGTGTTCCTCGACAATATATATAATAACATGTAAAATATGTTTTTCATATGAAAACCTCAACAAATTTTTCAAATCGGCTTGATGATTACAATTGAATTGAGTTGGGCTTTTGGGGTAAAATGATATTGGGTTTGGGCTTTGTGGTTCTAAACGCCAGTGCTTGACAATATATATACTAACATGTATAATATGTTTTTCATATGAAAACCTCAACAAATTTTTCAAATCAGCTTGATGATGATAATTGAATTGGGTTGGGCTTTAGGGGTAAAATGATATTGGGTTTGGGCTTTGTGGTTCTAAACCCCAGTGCTCGACAATATTTGTAACTGTTTCAAGTAGTATGTAATTGTTATATATAATTTGTAAAAGTAGTGATACTTTTACAAATAGTTACAATTTCGAATGTCCATTAATTAGGAAAAATATGTTTTTGAATTTTTTTTTTTAAAAAACTCAATGAAATGTTTTGTGCAACAAAAAAAAAGGTTATTTGAGGGAAGTATTTGTTGTAATTTTCAAACGTTGAACCCATGATTTTTGAAGGAGTTTATTCTGAATGGACAATTTTACCCCTAA
This sequence comes from Prunus salicina, assembly GCA_020226455.1. Classification (NCBI taxonomy): domain Eukaryota; kingdom Viridiplantae; phylum Streptophyta; class Magnoliopsida; order Rosales; family Rosaceae; genus Prunus; species Prunus salicina. The sequence continues at coordinate 13,346,183 of CM035347.1, read as the reverse complement.
ATGTTTCTATAAAACAGCCTTTCATGTCCAACCGTGCCGGGGTATGAGGACCCGGAAGCCCTTAATTTTCACACAAACGTAACCCTTGCGTTTACTAGCACAAACACTCCGTTTGTTTGAAAAATGGGCCCAACCAACTTACGTTTTCAAACAAACGGGGAGTTTGTTCAAATGAACGTAAGGGTTTGCTTTCGTTGAGAAAATCTTGACGTTCCGCCCAAACTCAACGGCACCTATTCCAAACACATTGCCGTGCAGTTCTATAGAAGACGTATCAGGATTGAACCTTTGAATAAAAAATTGGCATAGTTGGCGGTGTAAACGAGTGCAGGACAATGATGCCATATTACCGAACCCAATAGCTTTAATTGCTAACCGCTTCTCATTCGACAATTTTTCCACCGTACGATGGAATCGGTCCGGGCTGCATCTACCCATCTCATTCACTGGGTCGTTTACTTACTCAAACCTTCTACTTTCCCACTCGAACCTTCCAAGGCAGCACCATATGTTGTCTTCTCTTTAGGGTTCAATTTCCTCCACTTGTTAGCATTCTCTTCTTGTACCTGAAAAACAAAATTCTCATTAAAAGAGCCTTTTTAATAAAATAAATAATAAACTGACCAAATCAATAGCCATCTCTCACCTTACTGTCCAACTTTGCATTGGTCCCTTTCCCCATTTCAAGTCGTTCTTTTTTCATGTACATCATTTATTTTTAATCAAAAAACCATCATAATATTAAGCAACCACATTTCCAATTTTTAGATGTACGTGTAACTTACATGAAATTAAAAAATGCATCTCGGCCTTGCGCTTTCCTTTCGCTGATCCCCTTTTTGAGCTTCCATAACTTGCACAAATCAAGTACAAAACACTGTCATGCAATTGTCCCTAGCGCCGAGAATTTGAATACTAATCCAAAGCCTAATACACCCTAAATCCCCTAAACCCCATAAACACCACAACATCACATTGCTTAATTTAAAAAGTACTGGGACCTGGATTTGCACACAGTTGCTTAGTAATTGCATATACTGATGTGCAATTGCAGGACACTACTTGCAAGTGCATCAGCCCTAGATTATAACATTGCACAGATAATGCACACAACTCACCCATGCATTTCTCTATTGGGCCGGGATTCTTACTCTTTTCAAATCCCAATCCAAATCTTAACCAATCCTAACATTACACCTTTGGAACACTTTACTCCCCATAACAAAATATTCAAAAACACAGTCAAACATACCTACCTACCACGAAATCACCTCACTTGCATAATTTGGAAACAAAACTAGATACTGTAATTGCATTAAGTCACTTGGATTTGCATACAGGAGATTAGTAATTGCATATATAGATATACAATTGCATGAACATTACAACCGCGAATGTAAGATACCCACTTCACCTCACAACACTTTCAGAATGAGAAACCCACTTCATCTCATCAATGTGAGAAACCTACTTCCCCTCTTGCCCTAAGTCATCACCACAGAATTTCAATTAACAATAAAATAAAACATAGTTTTGACTTACCTTCACAAGGAACTATTACCAAATTCTTTCAGAAGGGCTCGATTGTAGATGACAGGAGTGCCAATGCAGTGACTGGAAAAACTGATTTCCAATTCCTATTATCAACCTGAAATGCTAACCCTAAAATTTTCCCCAAAATCCAAACCCTAGAATAGGGGGTTTTTGACAATGATGACAAAGAAGAGAGAGAGGTTGCAGAGAGGAGGAAGAAACTTTATGCAGGAGGAGTTGAAGAAAAGATTATCAGTTTGAAGTTTGAAGTTGCAGAAAAGATTATCAGTTTGAGGAAGAAGAACGTTGAGTGAGCGTGAACGTGAAGTCGTTCCCCTGTTCACATCAGCAGAGCGTCAAATTTTTTACCTGTTGACCAGGTCAGCAGGTTTCCCTTGTTTTTAAAAAAACCTCACGTGATGGGCTGTACCGGTGCACCCGATGCACCACAGAAGGACCCCCAAATTACAGGCCCTATATTGTAGATCAATCCATCATTCTTATCGGTATAATTGTTTACTTTCATTTAACTAAAGCAAATAAGAGCTAGAGTATTTTGCTGGTTTTCAGAACTCGATCCTGCAAATTTTCCAGATGCATATGAGTGCATATAAATAGAGAGAGACCTCTGTGTGAAAGCTAATTTCAAAATGGCCATAAAGAAGCTTTGAAATTCAGGGGCACTTGTTTGGTCACTGATGTCATTTCAGGTCCTTTCCTAAGTTATGGCTCTCTTCATGTTACACTGCTAAAACTCTGTCAACTAAGTTAGGAAGAATACACATTACACTTACACCCAAAAAAAAAAAGGGAACCAAACGACCATTTTAATTTGTACCAGCTCTACCTAATAAATAGCAATTATGAGCCCGCCAAAAGAATCAATGCTTCTCACTAGTGGTACAAAATTAGGACTGAGGCCTCCACATGGAATCCAAGGAAGAACTATTGCATTCTTATCTTCTTGTTGGTGACCGAATCCCAATTATCAAATATCATAAGCTCATCATCATCATCAAGAACTTGCAACTTATCAGGATTTCTTGTATCGCCATCAACACTTGATAAATCTGGATCGACCGCCTCGGAAACCTCGGACAGCTTTCTTTTCTTTTCAGGAGGAATTTCAATCTCATCATTCTTTTCAGCCTCCACTGGAGGCTCATTTGATGTGCTTCCAGCATTTGCAATAGACTCCTTGTCATCCTTTACCACTGAAGGAGCTTGAGTCCAACCAGAGAGAACCATTCCATCGGGCTCCTTCTCCTCATCAAATTCCTCTCTGTGAGAAATCAAACTTACATATATAAATTATGTAGCTTACATGATAAAAACAGAGAAAATAACACCAACTCCCCAATCCCATAAGATAAGAAGACAAAAGGGGACAAATCAGCAACTAGAATGAAGAAACTGCTACACATAAAATCAATAGACAACCAACTTGGTTGGGTTCAGTGGGGGTGGGGGAGCCAAACATAGGGGGAAAATTGCAGGATGAAGGGCATTAATTTCAACTAATAATGTTTCTGATTGCTTATTCTATCATAAAAAAGATTTCAACTTCTACAGCTACGTAAAAATTTCTGCAACCCACAACAGGAAAACTAGCAAATCCAGATGCTCAAGCCATCCATAACGTTGTATAACTAATAGATGCTAAAAAGCAATCTTAATGTCATATACATAAACTGGATAAAGAAGAACCTGTGCTTAATATTGATCTGGCATGATAGTTCTTGCTGAAGATCCTCAATTGTCAGCATGGTTCCACTGGTAACTGGAGTAGGAAGCTCAGACAGCACCTACGTGAGAAACATTAACCCACATAAATAAGAGACATATATCAGGTCAAAACAAATTAGCAAGTCATTTTGAAACAGAGGAAAAGAATTTATACCTTATCAAGGTTTGCTGCATAATTTGCAACCATTTCTTCATCCAGGTCATCACCAACTTCATAAAGAAGGGCTGAGCCATGCATAATGAGTGGCAAGCTCATCCCAAGCGTGGCTTTAACTATCTTTTCTACGAAGTCCCGCAACTTTGCACGATGAGTATTGATCTCTAGAGATAATGGTGTCTGCTTGCAATCATATTGCATTAGCATCACAATTATACTTTAAATGTCAGCAAAAAGATCCCCACAAAGATGGAATTTAGAAGAGATCATTGAATATACCTCTGAACAGACATAGCAAGACCTGTTAGGCTCAAATGGTTCCACTGGCATGAGCAACATTTTTCTTGTTGGATGTTCCAGACAATAAGTCATCCTACATAGCCATTCAGATCAGAGTAGAATTTTACCCCAAAAAAAAGTATCAGTGTAGAACATACAAGTTACAGAAAAAAGTAGAGCCAGTAGATTTTACAACAGAGACTTGCTGAATTACCATCATGTCTGACATATTGTTCACCATTAGTTTTACATTTCAATTTTCCCTAGTATCACGTCACCCAAACGAAAGGAAATCACAAGTGAATAGAAAGTAGGACCCCTCCTATTAGCACTATATGCAAGCCAACCAGTGCAAATAGAGCACTTCCAGCAAGTTAATACCATGTCACAATCCTTTTTTTTTTTGTTTTTTTTTAAGGTTCATGAGCAGCTAGGATGTTTTCTTCCCTAAAGATATATATATGATCATAGCTTTAGCTCATTGATGCCAATCATAAAAAATAAGGGTGTTGAGAGTGCATTTGGGTGTATGAGCATGCGTGTAAGTGTGCAGGTGTGTTTATGTGCAGATACCAGAAGTCAGTAAAATAATATTTTTGAAAATCACAAAACCACAAGAAAAGCATTTTCTCTGCACCATTTTGAAATGCTAGAATTCAGATAGAAAAAGACTACATGCGAAAACATTTTTATGGGAATAAAAAGAAAAAGAAAAGGAAGACATTATTTAATTAGAAGGAAGGTCAACTGCACACCTATAATTCTTTGTATCATTTTGCAGCACCTTGATTGCCTCAATGACAATCAACCCAGCAATAATAGCATTCGTTGTCGCAACAGCATGTACAATATTACCAGCAATGCCTTTAGCTTCAAAAAGGCTATGCAATGGGATTCCAAAAGAAGCGGCCCTTATATTGGCAGCAGCAGTAACAAATTCCACTGCTAGCTGATCATCTTTATCAAAAGTCAGATTTCCAATCTCCTGCCAACCAATGCCCCGCCGGACCCAAAAGACAATAAAAAATACAAAAAAAGGAAAAGAAATTAGAGTTCGGTCTTGACATATGGAAAATAAATGACCCTGCAAGGGCTTTATTTAAATGCAGAGAGTTCACACTAACCTTTTCCCTTTTCAGGAAAAATAATTTCAAAGCCTCAAGAAAGACTCTGGAATTTTCCTTAAGGCTCCATACATCCTGTGGATTCTTCATTCCTAGAGATGCCATGGCAGATACTGAAGATATATCATTGGCTGCACCATTTTTCTCCATACTTCCATTCTGTTGACTGAGATCATTAGGCATGAATTCACTACTGTATATAGGTTTTGGTCTGTTGCGGTTCTTCCAAGTCTCCTCATTAGACAAAGCTACCTCAATGTTATAACCAAATACATGATCATATATTCTCCTTCCATACTGCTCAATGTCTTCATCTTTTCTATGTTCAAATACATCTTCTGCCTGCTTTGATGAGCTAGCACCATCACTAGAGCGGACATTCAAATCATTTGCCTGATTCTTGTCCCCAAACAATTTTGCGAAGAGAAGTTCTTTCGCCCATACAATACAGTGAACAAACTGCAAAATTCAAATAATAAAATCAAAGCCTATACCTAAGACCATGGAGCAGGGGTTGTCGTGAACAATGATGTTTTACCACTGAAAGTCTCATGGAAAATGACCATTCTCCAACTCATAGTTTGTTCCATGCAAACTAGCAGAAAACATACAATCAAAATTTTTTTAAGTGCAACTCTCAATAACATTTTTATGCCAAAAACGTCATTAAATTTCCAGATAGCTTTAACCAATTACATATCAATTGCCGTGTAGCAGAAGTGGTAGTCCTACTAATGGTAATTTCTGGAAAAGAAAAAAGGAGAAGCAGTTCAAGTCTATTTACTATTAATGGTTCCCATGGTTTCTTGGTTCCTTGGGTACCCGTTCCCCATTGATTTTTTCATCTTCATTTACTCTTTTTTTTCTCTTTCCGATTATTGAATCCTCCGTGTTAGAATTAGACATTTTAATTCACAGGATATCAGTAAATAACAACAACAACAACAACAACAACAACAAAAAACATAACTAATCTTTCAACAATACCTTTGATGGAGTACTGGTAATGGTACAGACAGGATAAGTTTTAGGAGCAGGTTTTGGTTGGCATTCATAGCACTCTGTTCTTCCCTTCACATGTACAGTCACCTGCTTTCAAAGTGTCAACAAATAAGTAAAAAGGGGAGGAGTATCATCACACACAGAGTTAACTGCAATGATGCATTTTACAAAACAAATGCCCACAGATAGAGTAGTCACCATGATGCCAAACCATTTGAACATGCTGGTCAAACACACTGACATGTTAATTCCACCAAGTGTCATTCAAAAAACTAAAAATCTACAAACTTAAAATACATCGTACATGAAATATTTCACTCCAAAGCTACATCTAACTACACACAAAGAAAAGACTCCTGAAAGTATTTAACATTATGCAGGAAACACGACTGACATTATAATTCAGAAGGAAATATTTCCCATAATTGAAACTTATGGAAGACAATAATTTATGTGGCTGACCCCATATTATCAGAACATGGGTAAAGATGATGATGATGATGATGCTGATGATAGTGACATAGTTGATGATTAATGTAACATTGAGATGACATAGGCTATCATAAAATAATACAATAGGATCCTTAGCTCATGTAGTCATCCAATGAAGCACATAATGCTTAGACAGATAACAAATAGTTTCTATGCATGAACTCTGATGAAAGTATTCCATAGTGAAACCCATTCTGCAACTGCTATAGAGAACCTTCTAGATCAAAGCTCAACACGTCAGAAAATTCACATCTCTAATCATCAAACCAGTTGCAATTCTACTTAGTTGATGTGAACTCAGACACAAGACACCCCCACCCACACACCATAAAACAAACCAAAAACATAACAGACGTACAAACAAGACGTTATTGGATGCATCAATGAATGTATAAACCTAGTTCAATTAAAAATAAACAGTTACTTGCCAAACAACTCTAAAGCAATAACTCACCTGTCCAAGGAACCCAGTTGTCCCACTTTCAATCAAGGGAACGTCAGCTGCCAAGCATAGGCGATTCACATGTCGCCTCGCATCTAAGTTGTCAAGTCCATTCAATACAACATTAAATTGCTTAAAGAAGTCCACGTTGAAGTCAGAATCCTTAACATTTGCATGGTATGGAGTAATGCTTATGTGAGGCCTAAATTTTAAGACAGCTTCCCGAGCAACCTGTTGAAAATATCCGATGAAAAAATCTTACAGAAAGCACAGCTATTCAAATAGACAAAAAAAAAAGTATGTAGTAAATACACCTACTTTAGCCTTGGATTGCCCAACATGTGATTGTCGAAAGAGGAATTGTCTGTTGAGGTTACTGACTTCTATAGTGTCCATGTCAATCTGCAATTTAATATTATCACAAATGAATAATTACCAAGAGCAACAAAATAAACCTGCTCATACTTCCCTAAACACAAAATCAAGAAAAAGAATTTGGACTATTACAATTTGCAGGCTATAACTTGTCAACTTAATAATACAGGGATCTATTCGAAGTAGTTAAAAATATACTGTACTTCCAAATCCAAACCCACTATCTCATAAATTTTGACTTATAGTTCATGCTTTTCTAAATTGGAAATTTTTGGCTGGTTCATGCTTTTCTAAATTGGACATACCTAATCAGTAGTGTTAAAATATATAGTTCTCTTCTACTTTTAACGTTTAGAAAATATGGTAAGATCCCCACCATAGAACATAGGAAGCAATAAAAAATGGACAGCGATGAAAGTAGAAATGCAAAAAATTGCAATAATTTAATCCAATTATTTCTTATTGGCCAGATCCTAGATTCCTCCAATATCTTAATTCACTTGCACTTGTTTACCATGGTTATGATGGTGATGATGATGAGTATTATGGTTATGATACAAATGAATGAATAAAACAATAGTAAGCCATCATTTGATCACTATTTCACTCTAAATTGTACATGGCCATCATGTATAGAGAAGTAAATTTTGTTTTAAAAAAAATACATCTGCAGAAAATTGAACTATATTTTGGTACCAAAAGAAGTATTTTCCTAAAATAAGTAAAACCCTCCCCAAAACAAACACATAAATTTCAATCAACAAACATATGAGATGGGGAACACAAAATGAAAACCCTAGAAATAAAACCTTCGTAAACCACCTACAAAAATAAGAAACTAGCATAAACCCATCAATTAAAACTAACAAGAAAAAAGATTCAGGGAGAGAAAGCTCACAATATGAATGTCTTGGAAGCCAGAGAGAGCGAGAGTCTTAAGGAGCTCGCAGCCAATACCTCCTGCCCCAACCATGAGCACTTTCGCGCCCTACAAAAAATAACCCAGAAACTTTTTTTTAAAAAAAAATAACCCAAAAAAAGTTCAAAATCCCACTCAAATTCGAGCGGGGAGAAACTTTGACAGTTGGATTAGGGTTTCAGTTGAAACTTTGTTAGGTCCTCAACAGTACCTTTACAGCAGGCAAGTGTTTCAGGGAAGCCATGAGAATTGAAGAAGAAGAATAAGCTGAAGAGACGAGAGAGAGAAGACTGAAACAGTGAATTGGAGTTAATAGCAGAGCAAGCAAGCAAGCAATTTGTCAAATACCATAGAGAGAGAGAGAGAGAGAGAGAACGAGATGGGTGGACTTAGAGTTTAGATAGGTTTGCGGGGAATCGAACAGAGGACGTGGGGAGAATCTTGGAATGGTGGGTTGTGGTCGTGGGAGGAGGGTTCGAGGAAGGAAGGTTGAGACTTGAGGGCGCCAAAAACGGCAAAAAGTGAAAATTTTCACACCCAAAAACACTCCCTCTCTCCTTTTTGCTCTGTCCTTTGTGAGAGATGGGGGGTCTGAGAAGTGAGCGAGAGGTGGTGTTTGTGAGCGGAGTTTGTAAAGTTCGCGACTTTTTTTTGAGTCTTCCCTTCCTCTCCCTCCCTTTGGGGTTAGGGGATTTTGACTCTTTTTTGCCTACTTTGCTATGCCTAAAGAAAAATGGTCGATTTTGGTCATCACATATGTGTAGAGACGCTTGCCTAATCCCCTAAAGCTATTACCTGATTTTTATTTTTATTTTAAATTTTTGGTTGTACTTGTTTGTTTCCTCCTTATCAATAAAATAATGTCGTTTTTTCATAAATAAAAATAAAATAAAATTAGTGTGATGATAACATTATGAATTCATTCAAGTTATGCACACGTACAACTAAATTGTGAACCCCAAAATCAATTACGTGCAAAAATTATTAAGTGTGACAACATTGTCATCTACCATAGTAATTTTTTCCAATTGTAAAATTAGCAGAATAGTTGTAGCCTTTTACTAGTAATGAAAGAGGATGCATTTTACAAGTGGTGGCTTGAATATGTTCCTTATAAATAGGACCATAGATAGAGTGATCACTTTATATGACACTATGAATGTGAGACAATATAACACTATATATGCCTTCATATGAGTCTTTTTTTTTCTCTAAGCAACAAAGTAAGATATCAAACCTTTGTTTACTATAAATAAATAATAAATGGGGTTTAGCTCAGTTGGTTGAGCTCTTCCACTTCAACCATATGAATTTGAAAGCCCTAAACACCCAATAAATATTTGTGTAAATACATATCACTTTAATATAAGTATATAGTTAAGGTCTTTATAAAAAAAAATCATAAACCCTAAAACAAAGGCCAACAACGTTTGGCAAATTTTTTGCTAAACCCAAAATTGAGCACATTACTTTACACATTGTTAACCCTAAACCCTAATTAATTGGTATATATAGTACCATTACTAATCAATTAACCCTTTGGTACCCTCTATTAGTAAACATGCCCTAAGAGGGTGTACACTTATGTAGCCTTACCCATTCAACTACAAGTAGGAGCAGGAACCTCGCCACTGATAGGGCGCTCCCCGATCTTTTACATCTATACTCATAAAGCAATTTTTTTTAAAAAGAAGAGAAATAAAGTAGATACTTTTGAGTTCAACTTAAACTTAACCAAAATTGGCATAGATCAGATGTTGCCTCAAAGCAAATTTGGATTGAGCACACCCCAAATTGATAATCAATTTTTCAAAAATTGCAACAATATCATGTTTCCCATTCCTTTTCATTTTCAACGCATACCAAACACCGGATTCGAGTCATCACAAGTCCTACTCCGGCTCGGGAGATATAATTCCATGTTTCCAAACATCCCTAATCCTCGCGGGACCAAAAGCGCCTAGATTCCAAGCGTGATGCGATTAATATATTTTCTAACTTTTTTTAATTTCTTATTGGCAACGACGTTTGCACCACCACACACATCTTCTCCACCAATCAGCTCCTGCCACGTCATGAAATCGCACTCTCACACGGTCTAAGTCTCATAGACGAAAGCTCCTCTCTGCTCTGCAATGCTTTGCTTTCCTCGCTGACGCTGTGCGTCTGTTACGCTTTTACACAGAAACAACACCTGGAGGAGAAGCTGTACGGACGCTCCTACACACACTGTATGAGAGCAAGAGAGAGCGAGAGTGTTCTTCTGAGACTCAAAAACCCAAATGCGAGTGCTTTTTCATTTCTGAATTGCCAGTTTGAGGGTTTTTTTTTTTTTTTTTATTTTTACTTATTATCATCAATTTCTCACACAAAAATGGTGATTTTACTAGTTGGGTTTTTTTTTATTTGATGAAAATGATTGATTTTTTGTGGTCGAAATTGATTTTTTTGTTGGGTTGCTTATGTTCAGTGTTTTCTTGGATTTTGATGAGCCATGGAGTCACCACTTGATCCAACGCCTATTAAAACATCTTACGATGGTAAGCATCTGCTAAGCCTCTGCTTCTTGAATTGTATTTTTTTATGGCATCTGAGAGAAATGCAGGGTTGAGGGTAGTCAAGAACCCATGAGTAGAAGAATTAGAAGTTGTGGAATTCATGTTTTGCTTAACAAAATTGTTCATGCATTAAAGATCATTTGAGATGGAGAAGGGGACTTAGAGGGTAAGAAATGGATTAACGATGAAAATAGTAGAGATTATTTGGGTATTTTGGGCTGTTAGGGCCAATTCAATAGTCTCTGGCGTTTGAGAAGCTAGTGTTGAGAAGCTGAGAAGAACTTTTTATTTTTATTTGGGATGAGGAGGGCACAATCAGAAGTGCAACAGCCTTTGGAAGCAAACCACTTTGTGTGGCTTCTCTCCTACAATAAAAACAAAAAAACTTACAAAACTCGTGCTGCTTCTCAAAGTTGCCTGTTGCAGTTCACCAAACAGTGTGGGGGCTGCTTCTATTCTACCATGGGGGAGTTGTAGTATGCACTGAAATTCCCCACTAGCGTAATCTTGCACTCACTCTTTTTTTTTCCGGTTACATAGTCTAAATATATGATTATAAATACTTTCAATAGTAGAGAAAATGCAATATTATGAGTCCTAATTAGAACATCATTATTAATACAGTCAAATCTCAAATCATTTTTCTCAATGTATACAACCCCTAGCAGATGAGTCGGTGGTATAAGAGGCTAAAACAAAATTTGAGGTTTGGGAAATTAGAGCTCATACTGATCAGGTCTTGTGTAGTTTTGGCTGTTAGCTAAATTTCTTTGCTTTTTCTTTTAAGTGACTACCCATAACAAACCGTTTTGAGCAACTGAATTTGTTGCCGGCAATCCAACTTATTTGTTTGCCCCTGTAGGCCTGCCCTAACCCCTCCTGTGAGGCATTTTTTTGAACATGTTGCCCTCACACACTCAAACAAATCACCAAGAAATCATCAAATTGATGTGCAAGTTCATGGGTGTAGAAAAGGCAAGTGGGGGCAATTGACTTCACTGTCCCTTGCTGGATCCACCATTGCTTGGCTAGATGGTTTTCTGAACTCATAAGTTTCGGGAATTAGCCTACTTCTTTTTCTTACTTTACGCAAGTTCCTCATTTCTTTTTCGTCTATTTGTATGGCACCTTTCATTTTAGCTCAGGTTTATATTCCAAGGGGTATAAGAGGATGAAAGTATGTTTTGATACAAATGATTATGATAGCATGGACTTCTCTCCAAGTAACCATGATGAAGCTGTACATAAAAAGCCTAAGTCTACTTCAGAAGTTGTTGATTACAGTGATCCATTTGCCATACCGGACTTGCTGGAGAGGATAGACTGTGGCAAATATGGAAGTGTTACAAAGGACATAGAGGCAATTCTTGCTCGAAAGAGGCAAACTCTGAGACCGTATTTTGAAAAATATCCTGCACTGTCAAATCTATCCTTGGAGGAGAAAAGGCAGAGTAAAAGGGCTCCTAAATCTGCAAATCAACAGGCTAGTCCATTGGCCCAAAATAATGTCATTGATTTGGAGGATGACTCTGTTGAAAATAATGCTCCAGCAGCATTATTGCCTGTTGTAATTATTGATTCAGATGAGGAACAAAGTGAACATCCAAGACCTCCTTATCCTTTCAAAGAGGTTGTCTTGCCAGAACCATCCTATTCTTTCCAGGAGGTTTTCTTGGGACAACCATCTGAACAGTTAGTGGTATGTATGCCTTATGAGATGATTTTATTTGTGCAATATTCTCTGACAGGAGGCTGTCTCATTGTTCTCTTCTCACTTTTTATCCTATCTGTCAAATGATTGGCTGGACCATGTTCAGGTAAGGGACTTTGTTGAGAACAAAGTTCCAGGAGAGACTGAAATCAAGAATGACCCAGGAGTTTATGTTGGTGTAGAAGATGATGACAATCACCAGACTGATACTGAAGAAGATGATGGGTTGGGAGATATTTGGAATGAAATGTCAATGGCATTAGAATCTAACAAGGTATCATTGATATACATTCTTTACTATGTTATCATGTCTCTTTGCTCTGTGTGTGTATATATTTTATGGTCTTCCAAAGTGGAAAGACATGTTTGCTTGGCCTACAGTTGGTGCAGATTGTGCCAGCTCTCTTTGCTTTGATGGAGCTCAAAGTAACAACTTCCATCTTTGATCTATAGGAAATGATTGTTTGTGCAAATATAGCCCACTGATGCTTCATAAAACTTTAAAAAAAATTCATTTTTCCCATTTAAAGAGATGTCTCATCACCTGAACAGACCCAAAGATGATTAAAATTTAAGGTGAGAGGAAAACCCTAACCATATTTGAGGGAAAATGACAGAAAAAACCAAACCTTCCGGTAAATGTTACATTTTTCTAAGTTTGTTCTTCTTATTCAATCTGATGTGGAAAGTGTGTCTCAATGTCAAATGACTGGTATAAGCTTGAGGATTATGAATCTTTTGTACTAAAATGTTTGATTTCTTTCCAGAGTTCCATTCACCATATTAATAAGTATCTTACATTGACTTTATACTTGCTTCTGATAGGATGTTGTTGTGGACCCTTCATCTGAAGGGATGAGTGACGCCGGGGAGGACTGTGACTGTGATCATTCTTTTGTCTTAAAGGATGATCTTGGATATGTTTGCCGCATTTGTGGGGTTATTGACAGAGGAATTGAGACCATATTTGAGTTTCAGTTTAACAAGGTATGGCTTTCCCTTGAGCATCTATAATATCATCATATTATCAGCTTTCTAAGTTGCTTCTAGAAAATAGCTACCTATATGTGTGCTGTTTGATTCTCCTTGGATATTCAGTGGCCTGTAGGGATCGGTGATATAGGGCCTTAGATACTAGAATTAAGCCAATAGGAAAACAAAAGTTTATCATCCCTTGAATCAGCTTTGTCTCTTATGACGATTTCTGAAACTCTATCATGTGAGCTTATGCACCATGCAAGTAGGATAAAGTGGCCCTTTGTATGAGAATGATCTGCAGGGCAGGTACCAACAAACCCATACCTGATTATATTCAATGGGCATTACCCATACAGATGACCCAAACCCGATGCACCAATCCACCACATTAACAAATCTTTTTAAACTCTTGCACAAAACAAGAAAAAGGAAAACGGTAAAGAGATAGGGAAAACATGCATGCAATAGCTGGAGGATCTAAGCGCTTCTATCCCTCCAATTTCTCATTTAAATCCAAAGATGTAATCACATCAATTGTTTACCTTATAAAGCATATTTAAAGATTTTCTTTTTCTATTTTCTTTACATTATCAATTGTATACCGAAAATTTAGGCCTTTTCTATTCTATGACTCCCCTTTGAGTCCTATAAATGACTGGAGCCTTGATGATCTATTACACTCCTGTTCTTGATCCCCTTTTTTATGGAGTCAGTACCACCTCTTCCTTTTACTCTTTCTTTTTTATGGAAGTTTTTCAATAATAAAGGGCTCAGAAGTAGAATTTTTTTTTTTTTCTTTCAAATAAATTAACAATGCGGTTTCTGGTTTCCCGTGGGTATTACCCATACCTGCCTTGCCTCGTCATTAGGTTTTATAAAAATCCCCACACCTGATTGTTCTTACCCAAACCTGCCCCTAATAGAGCAGGTCCCTGCGGCTACCCGATCCAGCAGCTAATTTGGCCATCCTGGAGCTAGGGTAACTACGTTTTGTACCAGCTCAATTTGAAATTCACTTTTTTTTAATGCAAAATCGTGCTAGATTGTTGTACCAATGTATTTAGGGAGAGGAAGTCTCAGGTTCTACAATCTAGAGTGAAATAGGACCTAAGTAATATAATCCTGATCGTCTTTTTTGGTGAACTGAGGATCTGTTGTTTCCATAAGAGGTGGTCATGGTAATTTGAAGGACTAATGTCTAGCTATAACTCATATAACACATTGATTATTTTCTGGTTATTCCTTTTGAATGGATGGAGCATGATCATTCCAAGCTATGTTCTTACAATCATGAGGTTGAAGAGTTAGTGATAGCTGAAACTTATCCTAGGGAACATGAAGTTTCATCCTGCTATTCTGGTTCTTTATGAATGATGTCTCTACGTTAATGCCTCTTTTTTTCTTTTTTTTGGGTCGAATAGGTTAATGCCTGTTTGTATGATCAAAATATGTGAATTGGGCTGAATTTTGAGCTTTATCAGCAGAGGATGTACGAAGTACTGTTTTCAACATGAAGATGTACACGTACCTTTCTGATCACCAGATGGAGTGCATAAAGTGTCCCTGTTGTTAGCAATGAACCTATAAATAGGGCTGTCCTTGGACCGATCCATCCAATGGATTCGACCCAAACTAATAGGTCCTGGTTGGTTGTATCAGTTCATATGGGTTGGGTCTGCTTTATCGTTTAAAACCTGATATGCATTGGTTCCATTTCGTATATGTTAACTTTCCTGCTCGACATGCTCAAAAAAAAAAAAAAAAAAAAAGGAAAGCAAGGGTTGGCTTCTCACTACTCGGAAGTCCAATATAATCTGCTTGATAGAACACCCAACTTGTATCTCTGAAGGACATGCGCTCATCGGATTTGACAATAATTTGATTCTAAACCCACCCCATTACTCTTTTGCCCGGGCTCAGGATCAGCTGAGTGAAAATGAGATAAGCAGGGTTATAGGAATAGGAGATAATTTTCTGGGAATAAGTACCCAGAAGTAGTAGATAATTAAATTGGTATTAGTATTTTAATCCATAAAATTTATTGCATATTGGAAGTGAATATTTTTGTTACCGCCTTACTGATCACCTGGTTTAGCTTTTTAACTATGCCTTGAATTCTAGTTTCCATATTTGCCTCATTGTTATGGAATAAATGTCATCAATAGATGGATCTACTTAAACTTATTAGAATTTATTTGTTTTCTTAGTAGCTAAATACCCTCTTCTGGAAAGTAAGACACATATTATAATAATTTTCTTTTATTATCTCAGGTCAAAAGGAGTACAAGAACTTACATGCCTGATTCTCGGAATGCCAAAGACAGAGAGGCAGCTGAGATAAGTGGAGTTAAATTGTCAGAGGATGGTTTGATAATAACTGAAATCTCTGCCCACCCAAGACATATGAAGCAAATGAAACCTCATCAAGTGGAGGGTTTCAATTTTCTTGTTAGTAACTTGGTGGGTGATAATCCTGGGGGTTGCATCTTGGCCCATGCTCCAGGTTCTGGTAAAACATTTATGATAATTAGTTTCATGCAAAGTTTTCTAGCCAAGTATCCAAATGCTAGACCGCTTATTGTGCTTCCTAAAGGAATCTTGGATACATGGAAAAAGGAGTTTAAAATTTGGCAAGTAGAGGATATTCCATTATATGATTTCTATGAATCCAAAGCAGACAATCGATCACAGCAGTTGGAGGTGTTGAAACAGTGGGTGGAGCAGAAAAGTATCCTTTTCTTAGGGTACAAGCAGTTCTCCTCTATTGTTTGCGATCGAGAAACTAGCAAGATATCAGCGATGTGCCAGGAGATATTGCTAAAGGCACCTTCAATTCTGATTCTGGATGAGGGGCACACTCCAAGAAATGATAACACTGATGTGTTCCAATCCCTTACCAAATTACAGACACCTAGGAAAGTTGTACTTTCTGGAACCATTTTTCAAAATCATGTCAACGAAGTATTCAATCTTTTGAATCTTGTTCGTCCTAAATTTTTAAGGTCCGAAACTTCACGACCCATCATTAAGCGCATCATGAGTAGAGTTCATATATCGGGTGTAAGGAAGCAGTTCAAAGCTGGTAGTGAATCAGCTTTCTATGAACTAGTGGAACATACTCTACAGAAGGATAATGATTTCAGAAGGAAAGTGACTGTCATACATGAGTTGCGTGAGATGACTAGCAAGGTGCTTCATTATTATAGAGGAGATTCCCTAGATGAACTTCCTGGACTTGTTGATTTCACTGTGCTATTAAATCTCACCCCCAGGCAGAAGCATGAGACTGAGAAACTGAAGAAGTTCGCAAGGAAGTTCAAGCAAAGTTCTGTTGGGAGTGCTGTTTATCTGCACCCAAAATTGTACTCCTTCTCTTGGAAACCCACTGATCCAGATGATAAAGTGGATGAGCTCTTGGACAAAATGGATGTGAAAGATGGAGTCAAGGCAAGATTCTTCCTTAATCTACTGAACTTATGTGAGTCAGCTGGTGAGAAACTTTTGGTGTTCAGTCAGTACCTCCTACCATTGAAATTTTTGGAGAGATTAGTAGCCAAAATGAAGGGTTGGAGTCCTGGGAGAGAAATGTTTATGATCTCAGGTGAGTCAAGCTCCGAGCAACGGGAATGGTCCATGGATCAGTTTAACAATTCCTCTACGGCTAAGGTCTTCTTTGGCTCAATTAAGGCATGTGGAGAGGGTATATCTCTGGTAGGGGCATCTCGAGTCATACTTCTGGATGTCCATCTTAATCCCTCAGTGAGCCGGCAAGCAATTGGCCGTGCATTTAGACCAGGTCAAAAGAAGAAAGTGTTTGTGTATAGATTGGTAGCTGCTAGTTCCCCTGAAGAGGAAGATCATAGCACTTGCTTCCAGAAAGAACTAATTGCCAAAATGTGGTTTGACTGGAATGAGTATTGTGGTTATCGGGATTTTGGAGTGGAGACCATTGATGTGAATGAATGTGATGATCTCTTCCTCGAAAGTCCAGTGTTCAGGGAAGATATAAAGGTTCTTTACAAAAGGTTTGTACTCTTGTACATCTTCTTGTCATCTTTGAGTTGCAACTTGCAAGACCTAAATCTTTCTTTTAGCAGTCCTAACTATTTATTTCTATTATTTCAGGTAGGTCCTGCCATCAGCATTGGGCTGACGTACAGAGTAGGGAAAGTTGTCTCACTATAGTTTGGTTGACATACAGTCTCTTGTCTGTTCATATATGTTTCCCTAGATTTTGGGATTTCCGAAAGCATTGCAGGCAGGTTGCTCAGCATTAGTGGTTTACCAGTTACTACACAGTTTCCATATTGAACTCCTCCTTCAGGGTTACTTTTTGATTCCTTAGAACAGGCAGCTTTTGTTTTCTGTTCTTAGAAAGAGTCAGACTAGTCAGAGAAATATCTCTGTACACAGATCAATGAATCCTGACTTGTAAAAAATCTGAAGTATGGCAATTTTGACAATGCTATTTGCAGGAAGGTGATTTTCTGTCTTTGGGTCTCATAAATTATCCTGATAATTTAGGGATGAAGCATTTTGCGCATAATTGAACTGACATCATGAGCTCACCAACCACCAGTTGCGCTTAACTTAAGAAAATTTCGTAAGGCTGTGCCATGGTCGAGAATCGAGATAAAGTTGAGATGTGGGCTGAAATAACGGGATATTGACTCGTATTTTATCATGTGATGATATTCTAGTACTTTTGGTTAAGTGCAGTCTAGAGTCTACAATGGGAAACGTTTCTTTGAAATCCAAAAATGCCCTTTGAGAAAAGCTCAGTTGGCCTAGTACCTAAGGATAGTTCATTTTTACCCACCCCTAGTATTTATCCACCTTAATTAATATTTTTTTCTATAAAAATATTATGTTTAGATGAAAAATTAAGGTTGATGGACAAAAAATGCGGGCTTTTCATAAATAGACTCATTCTAATTTGATATCTTCCATATCTTTGAGTACGTATTTAGGCCTTGTTTGGTGGCTCAGCTTGAACTGGATTATTTCAATTAAATTAAACTAATGTTCTTATAGATATTTTGTTAACTTATAAATGCTAGGATTTATAAATTATATATAGAGAGGTGAGACTCATAAAGAGTGCTTTGGGCTCGATTCCAATTCAGTTTTTGGTGAGCTACCAAACTAAACGCTAAGGTGCTAGTCCATCAAGTCCAATTTTTTGCTAAAAATAAATTCTTTTGAAAAAAAAAAAAGTGCTTCTTCAATAAGTGGATAAATGTTGACGATTTCTTCACAAACCCAAAAACAAATTTATCAACAAAAAAGAAAGCCCAATAATATAATAATAAATGCCACTATCTAACATTTTAATTTGACAAAACGTCATTTTTGGTCCCTATAGTTTATCTCTTTTACCACTAAGATTTTGCCCATGTGATTTCAATTTGAAGCAATTAAAGAATAATTCTCAATCTTTATCAAATTTATTTAACTTAATGTTATTTATTGAGGGAAAATTCAGTCCACAAATTATTAAAAAATATAAATATAAATAATAAAAACTTAATTTCAAGTTAAAATAAAACATCTATGCCCCCTTCTCCTCCCAACCCCAACCCACACCAACAGTCCCCACTCAACCCCAGCCAGCCACCACCTCCTTGTAACCCAACTTAAATTAGTTGCAAAATAAATTAAAAAAATTAGTTTCAAAATAAAATAAAATAAAACATCTCTTATCGTATGCTATTGGCAAAGGGTGATGGGAAAGAATGAGAGTGGCACCTCCATGACTATGAGACCCCTTTATAATTAATCATCGCTACATGCAAGTGCAAATGGGAATAATTATACTTGCCCTTCGTCATTGCATGCAAGTGCCAATTATAGGGAGGTGGAGGTTGGCTAGGTTGGGGTTGGGAGGTTAAGGGGCAGAGAGATGCTTTATTTTTATTTTAAAATTATTTTTTAATATTTATATTTGTATGGTTTATTTTATAAGGAATTAACTTTCTAATAATTTGTAGATTGAGTTGCCCCTCCACAAATAACTGAAATTGTGAATTGTCCTTAAATTGCTTCAAAACGAAACCATAGAATAAAAATGACCAAATTGAAACCACAGAGATTTTAATGATAAAAATAATAAACCACGTAAACCAAAAGTAATGTTTCGCGTTTTAATTTTTGGCTCTCTGGATTCATTCAGACGGAGAATGCCACTATTTAACTAGGGAATCCGTACCGAGAAAATACGGAAGGAAGAGTGGAGGAAAGCAGAGCCTGTAACTTTGTGTGTACGGTACCTTTTCCCATTTTCCCACTCTCCCCACACAAACACTCGAAGAAGATTTTTGAGCAGAAGCCATTTCTAACACCTATCCATATACATTCAGTGCATGCTAGAACAACCCATCTTTTCTCTCTCTCCCTCTTGTTTTCCAAGAAGAACTAGGCTCATCTTTTGCTTGCATTACAGAGTAATGAACTGTTTGGTGTTTACACTTTCTTTAAGCTTATTTGTTGAAACTGATTTTAGTGCATAGTGAGCTGTGTGTGGGACCAGAAATTGATTTCCCAGGTGAGTTCTACCCGAGTTTCAGAGGTAAAGGTTCAGTCTTTTTCCCCGTCCTTTTTGCTTCAGTAATTTCCTTTTATGATTTAACATTCAGTTGCTTGCTCTTTTTTCTTAAAAAAAGAAAGAAAAAATACACTAATATCTTTGATTCTTCCTCTCTTCATTCATTGTTGTCTATTGCTTTTTTAAGTGTGTTTCTACAAGCAAGATCATTTTTTTTTTTTTACAATAACATTTTACAAGGAAACCTTCATTAAGTAATGGGTACTTTTTATCTTTTCACCTAATCAATGACGCCTGAAAGCTTTCTGGGTTGGACCAAAAAGCCACCCAGTGGAACTAATACGAGTTTTTTAGTGGCTCCAAATTGATGGATTATTGACATTTCACAGTTTTTCTTTTGTTAATATTTTACTGTTACCCCAAAAACAGAGCTTTAGTATGTTTAGTTTACATTTTTTCTGGTGGGATCTCTTTCAAGATTAATGTTGGCATGTTCTGAGACAATGATTATGTGATGAATTCGAAAAAAAATTGATTGTTTATCACTTAGCATTAACTTTGAAGTTTTGGAAGAGTAATGGAATCAGAAGGTTGTGCTGCAGCCTCCTATGGAACGTCATCAACATGTCATTGATATAGAGGATGAGAGTCCAAACAATAGTACAGAAGTAGGACCGCCTGTTGTTGTCCTTAGTTCGGATGATGAAGACAATGGAAGTAGGAGGCCACTTCATCTGTATCAGAAGCTTGTGTTAGAGCATCCTCCAGACCATGATCAACATATCAAGAATTTGGAAGATGAAAGTCGAAACAATATTACAGCACGAGCACCGCCTGTCATTGTCCTGAGTTCTGATGATGAAGAAAATGGAAGTAGGAGGCCAGTTCATCTAAATCAGAAGGTTGTATTGGAGCCTGTTGGAAGATTGCTAAAGAAGAATATGACGGTATGTTCTTTCCCTGCATTTGAAATATTAATGTACCTTGCCTAAAATTTCAGCGATGGACTGATCATCATATTCTGTTTCAGGATTCTGTAGAGGGCAAATATCAGAGTAGTGAGTTGGAAACTCTGCTTAGAGATTTCGATATTTGGATAGATAAAGATGTAAATGTTGGTGCAGCAGACAATATGGTGATTGGTCTAGAATTCATTGTTCAAATTGTTTTCCCTGTTATCCTATATGCATATTGGTTTTCATGGTCATCATATTATGTTTCAGGATTGTTTAGAGAGCAAAGATGAAGAGAAGAGTTGAAAACTGTGTCTGGAAAAGTTGATATTTGGATAGATAAAGATATAGATGCTGGTTTTGAAGACAATATGGTGATTGACGTATAACTCGTTTTTTAAATCGTTTTCATTGTTTATCCCATATGCATATTTGCTGGCATGGTCATCATACTTTACTGGCTCAGGATTGTGTAGAGAGCAAAGATCAGACAGAAAAGTTGGAAACTTTGTCCGAAAAAGTCGATCTTGAGATAGCTGAAGATGCAGCAGAAAATATGGTGATTGGTCTAGAACTTACTGTACCATTTTCCTTCTTGTCCTAAATGCACATTGATTGCCATGGTCATCATATTTTACTGTTTCAGGATCATGCAGAGAGCAAAGCTCAGACAGAAGAGTTGGAAACTCTATCCGGTAAAATTGATACTAGGATAGATAAAGAGATCAATGTTGGTGCAGCATACCTTATGGTGATTGGAAAAGGGAATCAAAGATCTTCTGAAAAAGAGGAATGTAATTGGAAAACTAATTATCATGAGACTAACAGGGGGTGCATAGCTCCAAGCACAGAGGTAGGAGTTCTGGCTGGTAACATGGATGTTGGGACAGATAAGCCCAATCATGTTATTGGAGAATATGAACATGATAAGGTGGTTGGGGAAGGTAATCACGACACTTTCCAGATTAAAGAACAGTATCAGAAAAATGATATTGATGAAGATGATCTAGCAGAAATATGGAAGGAGATGGCAATGGCAACAGAATGTTCCAAGGTATCTACATCAGATAGCTCAGAGCATTCCAAAATTTTGATAATTGATTTTGTACCAAACTTTCCATGATGGTACTTTTGTTTTTCAAATTATATCAAATTTATGCTCGCTGCTTCTTCTAGGATATTGCTGTTGATCCTTCAGCTGATGAAACATCTGGTGTATGTGGGAAAGAATGTGATCACTTTTTCATCCAGAAGGATGATCTTGGATTAGTTTGTCGTATCTGTGGAGTTGTTCAACAAGGAATTGAAACTATGTTTGAATTCCAATATAGTAAGGTATTCATGCTTTTTTCTTCTTTTGCGCAACTTATGTCATTATATAAAGTTTCACATGAATGAACTAGTAAACTACTCGTGAGAGGTTCATTTACTTGTTTCTGAAATTAAATGTTGGATATATTTGAAAAACTCTGGACTATCTAGCTTTGAGGTGGAACATGTGTTGTTTAATCATTAACCATCTGCATCAATTCTTTTTGGTTCCGAAGTGGTATTTTTACATTCCTACTACCAACACCAATATTGTCCCCAACTTAACACGTGCATAGCCTAGAAGGTGTGGCGTTTTATCACAAAAGGCCTTGGTGTTTTTTTTTTTACTTTTATGCAAAGGCCTCGGTGTTATTAGTGGTGGAACCACTCACTTACATATTGTATTATGTTTTGTCAAGTTTCAGATGTGGTACTTTTACATTCTTCAACAATAAATAATTATCTAGGGTGCTATGTTTCATTTCATGCCTTGGATGGCTATTACTCAGTTGTGATTTTTCTTTAACTTATGATCTTTTGTCATGGAAAAATATTTGACACTTAATTATCCATCTTTTGTACCTTGGTTATTATTTTGTGTCATCTAGTGGTATCTATGATTGGATCATGTCAGGAGATGGGATGCCTTTTTCTGTTAATTTATTCTCGTGCGTATTTTTCACTTGTGATCCTTCATCCTTGTTTCCTCACGATCAGGCCAAAAGGACTAAACGAACTTACATGTATGAGTCACGGAATGCCAACTCTACCGAGTCAACTCAGAGTTTATCAGTTGGACTGAAGTCTACTAAGGATTATTTAATAGCAACAGAAATTTATGCCCATCCAAGGCATAGAAATCAAATGAAACCACATCAGGTGGAGGGCTTTAATTTTCTTTCTAGCAACTTGCTGGCAGATAATCCAGGCGGTTGCATTTTGGCTCATGCCCCTGGTTCTGGAAAGACTTTTCTGATTATAAGTTTTGTGCAGAGTTTCCTAGCTAGGTTCCCCCATGCTAGACCACTGATTGTTCTACCTAAAGGCATTCTGGCTACATGGAAGAAAGAGTTCAAGATATGGCAGGTGGAGGACATTCCGTTGCACGATTTTTACACTTCCAAAGCAGATAACCGGTCTCAGCAGCTGGATATTTTAAAACAATGGGTAGAGCAGAAGAGCATCCTTTTTTTAGGGTATCAACAGTTCTCTACTATAATGTGTGACAATGGGACCAGTAGGACATCGGTTGATTGTCAAGAAATTCTGCTGAAGGTCCCTCGCATTCTTATTTTAGATGAAGGTCACACTCCAAGGAATGAGGATACAAATATGCTTCAGTCCCTTGCACGAGTCCAAACACCTCTAAAAGTTGTCCTCTCAGGAACCCTGTATCAAAACCATGTGAAAGAAGTTTTCAATATTTTAAATCTTGTTCGTCCCAAGTTTCTGAAATTGGATACTTCCCGATCTGTTGTTAATCGGATAATGAGCAGAGTGCAGATATCAGGTGTGAGGAAACAATCGAAAACTGGTACAAATTTAGCTCTGTTTGACTTAATAGAACACACTCTCCAGAAAGATGAAGATTTTAGAAGGAAAGTGGCTGTCATTCAAGATCTTCGAGAAATGACCAGGAAGGTCCTGCATTATTACAAAGGAGATTCTCTGGACGAACTTCCGGGACTTGTGGATTTCACCGTTGTACTTAATCTTAGTTCAAGACAGAAACTTGAAGTGAAAAAGTTGAACAAATTGGATTACTTCAAGAAAGCTTCTGTGGGGAGTCTTGTGTATATGCATCCAGAGTTGAAATCTCTTACAGGAGGAAAAGGCTCTGAAATTGATAATAAGGAGATTGATAAACTTATAGAAAATATAAATTTGAGAGATGGAGTAAAAGCTAAGTTCTTTCTTAGTATACTAGGCCTATGTGAATCAACTGGTGAGAAGCTGCTGGTTTTCAGCCAGTATATTACGCCTCTGAAACTTATGGAGAGATTAGCAGTGAAGGTAAAGGACTGGAGTCTAAACAAGGAAATTTTCATGATCACAGGTGATTCAAATTCTAAGCATAGGGAACAGTCTGTGGAACGCTTTAATATTTCAGCTGATGCTAAAATCTTCCTTGGCTCCATTAAAGCTTGTGGGGAAGGAATCTCTCTAGTGGGGGCTTCTCGAATCCTAATTATGGATGTTCAACTTAACCCTTCAGTACTCGCCAGGCAGTAGGCCGTGCATTTCGACCAGGACAAAAGAAGAAAGTCTATGTCTATAGATTGGTTGCTGCTGATTCGCCTGAAGAGGAAGACCACTTTATCTGCTGTAGGAAGGAATTGATTTCAAGAATGTGGTTCGAGTGGGACGAGAGCTGTGGAGACCAAGATTTTTATATGAAGACTGTTGATGTCAATGAATGTGGTGATATGTTCTTGGAAAGTCGATTGTTACAGGAAGATATAAAAGTTTTGCAGAAAAGGTTTGTGCATTCATCATATTTTCATTAAACTTTCAGGAAGACATAAAGATTTGACTTTTTTTTTTGTTTGCTCAGGTAAAACCATCAAGGCAGGCCTAAGGCTTTGGGGAAAATGTAAATATTCTCTCTTTTTGTCATGAGCATGACCACTAAGCTTCATACTCATCTTTTAAGACTTAGGTCAAGGATACCAGTAGACTCTGTAGGCCATTTTGAACAATGCTGACGGTAGGTAAGCAACAGCTGTGCTTGGCTTCTCTTTCTTTTGTAAATGAATCTGCAGAATGGGAAGTTGTAAAAAATGCATGTTGTAGCTGATCCAAATGCTCGTTAGAGCTTGTTAGCATTGCTGTGATTTTCACCCGAAAAAGAGAAAAATATGTGAAGTGTTTTTTAGTATTTTGACGAGTTCTCAGGGATTAAGCTACAAAATACTTCTAAAATAATTAAAATATGAGCATTCCAGAGTAAGGACTTGAAAGCAAAAGAAAACTGCCAGTTTTAGAATGCTGAAATGGCTTTGCTAATCTTCCCCTAATTGCTTAAAAGCGTAAGAAAAGGAAAAGGAAGATAGAAAGAAGACAGGCCAAGAACGAAATCGGAACTGTATTATGTTGCCTTTCGGGAATTCAGCGTTTGAAAATAATTTGTTTTTATCATCTTCTTGATGATCATTAGCAATTTTTAAAACTCCCTTGTAAAAGCAAATATCTTTCTTGGCTTTAGCCAAACCATAATTTAAGAAAGGGAACTTGCTACATAGAAGCAACTTTAAAATATACATGTGAAAGACTGCCAATATCCATCTATATACGTTAGATAAGAGAACCCTCTATCAACCAAAGAGAGTTAAATGCCAATTATACCCCTTTCAAATAAAGTAGTTTTAATATTTATTTTTAAAACTTAGGGTACCAATAACTTCCTCCTAAGCACTTGTATATCATGCACAGAAGTATCTAGCAAACGGCAATGCCGGGCCAAAAGAAGGGCTCTTGTTGGCTTTGTTGCTCTTGTGAAAATGACCAGGCAACGTTGAAATAACAGTCAGACAATTTGTCAGGAAGCTTTATTGCAAACTATAATATAAATGTTTTTCTTCAATACCATTACCACAGTTGGCACTGATTACATTTTTTTTCCCTCCCACATATTAAACCAAAAAAGAAATATGTATCTTATCTTTACAAATATGCTGATCTTTCAATCAATTTCTTCATATAATACAACTGTACTAGTATGTTTTCATGTCTGGAGGAGTACAATGTTTCTTTTCACCATTTGCAAGCAAAGACGAATGTTCCTAAGTGCGCAGTCCAAAGCCTATCAATGTCTGTTGTTTCTCCCCCTAAGAATAGGTTGAAAATAAGCAATGTGGATATGCAAAGAAGCATCTTCACACGACGAAATCGCGTAAAAGATGGGAGGAACCGAATCTGTGTTGCTGGTTCCCAGAATCCATGCATTCAAAATCTGCTGTCTCAGATCCTACGGAAGAAGCTGCAGGATTGTATAAATCATCCCCTCTCATGGCAACAAAACTGTGATGAGTTCCAGTAGAGATGGGCAGGCTACCACCATCACAATGCTGCAACCCCAATGTCAGAGACACCCCGCTTCCACTTCCAAATCTCCCCAACTCCGGCATGTGGTATGCATCAGCTGCTTCCATAAACCTCTCACTGCTCCTATCAGAGTGAACATTTGGATCAGAAAAGAGGCTACAGTCATCCATACCAGCCCTTTGCCCCTCTCTAAGCTTCACCAGCCCGTACTGAGCTTCAGCTTCGCGACGAGTCCCATTTTGGAAACTGGCAGACCCAGTGGATCCAGCCATTTCCACATCATGGAAATGGTCGGATTTGGAGTCCATAAATTGTCCAGTGCTGCATCTCTCAGTGCATGTCGAACTAGCACTAGGCTGCATATCTTCTACTCCATCTTCCATGGTCCTCATGTCACTTTTTTTCGTTTGAGGTGCATTCTCAGATGAAGAATTGGAGTCCATTTCCGCATCACCAGCCTCTTCTTTGTACATCTCCTCGACCATGGGCTTCCAGAGACGCACCCGTGCATTTATAAACCAGTTTGAGACCTGTGCCACAATGAAAGAGTACATGAATTTTGAGATCTCAAGTTGCATCGAATTAAAATGAAGACATTTGTACTCAGTAACTGATGTATTATCTGTAAATGCTAATTTTTTTATTCAAATAAAACAATATTAAGTTTATTTGAATAACTTGTTATGGCAATACCGTACCCATAAACTTTGAAAAGTAACTGCTGCAGTAAAGTTCATATTTCTAGCAAGGAACTGGCTATATTTTCCTCCTTAATGTAGACAACATTCTTTTGCTTTTTCTTTCATAATACTCAGCAAGTACCCCTACCAACTACTCAGCTCCACAGTTTTCCTAACTATGTATCCCTTTAAGAATCAACACATTCCATGTCCTAATTCAACAGATTTATATGTATCAAAGTCAAAGTAGGAAAAATATCCTATTCCCTGTCACATATGCACATGGTGCACCTAGCCAAATGCTATATATAAAATACGATTACTTCCCCATTACCTGACTTCTAGTCAAGCCTGTCTGCCTTGCTAGCATGATCTTATCAGAATCCTTCGGATAGCTGGAAAATATCAACAGTACATTAAATTAAGTCAAGGACTCTGATATCTCCCAAAAACAATAGTTTGAGAAAAAGGTTGAAGTCAGAGGATTTACGGATGAAGGAAGTGCTCAAACAGCCATGCTCGCAGAATCGAAACAGAGCTTTCTGGCAAACCTCTTTGTGGCCTCCATGCATGCTGTTGCATCATACCAAGTTGCTGAAGGGCCCTCTGTTGCCTGAGTTGCTGGTCCACATAACGGAGGCGAGATATTCCAACTCCTTTAATGCTTCCTGATGCACCTTCCTCCCCAAGGCTTTTACGGGTTGCTCGTATCTGCCCTGAGATTGCATCACGTAAGCATCGAAAGTGGCGTGAAATAGTCTGGAGGGCAACTGCTGTGTATGGTTTAGCTGCCCCACATCCTGCTATCACATCAAATGATGATACCACAATTTGCATCTGATGGTAATAGTGCTTGTACCTTCTATCAACCTGTTATTGTAAGATAAAGATCATTATGCCTCATGGGAAAAAGAGGAGCTCCAGTATACTGGTGTAAATGAAAACATAGTCATGTATACTTTTTGACCTTTCGGAAATACTGGAACTTGTACATTAAGTTATCAAAATAACACCACAAATAATTGGCATATCATATAGGTATAAATGAATTGAAGAGCCATGTAATTAAATAAGTTTCTACTTTCGGATAACAATGGACTCACAACATTCAAAAAAATAAAAATAAAAAAAGAGAGAGAAAAAGAAGTGAAGTTATAAACCCAGAGTTGAAAAGGAATTTTTTTTTAAAAGCGATCACATATAGGAAGGAACAGAGAATTCAAAATTTCCCAACATCATTGAAATTCAAATTAAAAGAAGGGTTCAATAGTGCAGAGATGTCATGGATCTAGTGCAACCTTTTCAGTAAGGGGAACCTTTGTCATGTAGTTTATACGTAAAGCTAGAGATGAAGGTACAATTTGACAGCAAGAAAAGTCAGTGACAATCAACTATCAAATAGAGCAGTTAGTAGTGCATTAGGGAGCCCAAAAAGAAAGAAGCTCTTTCCCTAAACTTCCATAGGAAGTTTTAGGCGTAAATAAATTAAGGTTATCAAATGTGAAACAGATTCTTTGTTTCATACCATACCAATATATAGAATAGGTAGACTATAGTATTATGTACAGAATAATGCAAAGAACCACAACTTCCTATCAGACTGTAAAACAACAGAATAATCATTTCTTGTTCCCAAAAACACCTAATATTGAGCAAATAACCTTTTAGAATTTAGACAGCCCCACAGAATAATATTCTTCCCAATACCAGACAAAGGTCCCCAAGAGACAAACAAACACAACCAGAAACTTCTAAAAAAGCCCTCAAAGAAGATATTGTTGTACAAATTTTTAAGTAACTAAAGCTGCTCGTGATGTAAATCCCCTAAATTAATAGACCAGAATACAAGAAATCTTATCATGAGCAATTCAGTGACTATGGAAACTTTGGCTCCAACCAAAGGGTTTTCCCTCTTCACCCACATCAACAATTAACAATGATACCCAAGGACAATTCTGCACCTTATGTTATTTTCTCTTCATAGAAAAACATAGAGTACTAGTGTCAAATGTCTACATAGGAGGATTACCTTGATGTTCCATTGGAGTACATTAGCATATGGGGGACATTAAGGACATATTGGCAAGTATACAAGGAGAGCCAGTTATCTTAATAATTTCATTAAGGTCAATTTTACTTCAGACATCCCATGTTCTTTGTAAAATTACTAGTAAATACATATCATACAAGCCATCAACAAATTGGTATTCATGGTGAAAGCAGTAGAAATAATTGATACGATGCAATGCTTTTCAACATATCATCTAAAAAGCCTACATGCAAGGCTCCAGGTGATTCAATAAATGCCTGTGCAACATTTCCTTCAGACATAAAAGTAAGCAGTCAAAAAAGAAATTTTATACTTGAAACTTTCAAAATTCTTGAAGCTTCTTCTTAATTACAGTATGTCTGAACCGAAAGAACAAGCCTCTTAAAACCAGTAAGAAGAGTAGTAAAATCATTATTATTCAATCAAATCTTCACAAAAACGTTGATTTAATCTGTCATTATCAGTTGGAACAATCAGATGTCAACATATGTTTGGCAACTAAATCATTATAGATTTTTTTGGTTTTGCTTGGGTGGACTGCTAGTTCTTGTCCCTTTCCTTTTGTTTCTTTGTTATTTTATCTTCATGGTCGAACAAATGAAGACACCAAACACCTTTACACACACTAATCAGTTTTCTAGAATCTATTTGATACAGGGAAATTTGGCATGAAAAACTAAAAGCAATCTCATCCAATAAAACAATGCTCACTAGTATCTCTTTCTTTCATTGTTTTCTAACACATTGTTTCAAAATAGCCCCCAGTTACGACCCTTGATCATAAACGTAATGATTACTTATAATACTAACAATAAACTTATTACATAATATCACGAGCACAAATCACACATAAGTGATAAAAGCAGGTGATGTAGTCATCCACTGAACAAAACTGCAAACAAATCAATCATAACTGCTTAGAAAGAACAAAGATGATTGGATAATGTCAATCTAGCAAAAAGTGCAACCAAGCCTTGATTTTATGGTGGTAAGCATTACGACCAGATGAACTAGATTGAACATATAATTACCTCATAAAGAGAGTTTTCTTTTTTGGGTCTGTCTTGTAAGAGACATAAAACTAAAGTGCATTGTTCATACCTCCTCTAACATAGACAGAAGCTTTGTCAACTTGCTTTGCAACTCTTGTTTCTCAGCATGTGAAAGCTCACATTGTGAGTTACTGGCTGTGTCTTGGGGGTTTGAAGATACTCCACTTTCGAGCTCATTCTTTGATCCATCATCTCGATGCTCATGTGTGCTTTGGTTCTTCTCCCTATCATGCTGCTTCAGTGCTTTCTGGACATTGACAACTTCATCAAGCAGTTGTTGTGCTGCTTTGAGGTATTTGTTATTGGGAATGGCTCTTGCAATACTCGACATCCCATATGGAGACAAATCCCCTTTACTTGAATCTGGATTGCCTCCAGGAAAACCAGATTGCAAATATTCAACATTCCTTGGCTGTTCATCTCTAAAAGCGCCATTCCTGCAGTCACCCTCACTTGAGATTGATGGATTTGGACTTAAGAATGAAGCAAAACCCATATTGGGATTGCGGTATGGGATAGAAGGCATTTGCATTCCTGATGGTATTTGTGTACTGAGACTGAGGGATAATCCCTGACCTTGCAAGTTCTGTCCGCCATGAAGAATAGCTGCAGAACCACCCATGGGGTGCGTAACTAGCATCTCATTTCTACCCTCCCTCCATGGACTGAATCCCTGCTCTCCAACACGGGAGCCACCGAGATGCGATAAAACATCCTGCTGCTGTGAATTGTTATCTGAAGCCCCCGCGGAGGAGACTACGTCAATGCAGTTGTTTTGCTGCTGAGAACTTCCAGCCAATGCATCCGAGTATGACCCAGAGTTAATATACATCATCATGTTACCAGGAAGAACAGGTGCTTCTGGATATGAACTGGGCAAAGGTTCCCTTAAATAGAGCATTGGCGTGGCATCTTTTTGATTATTCGAACCAGTATAATAAGTTGACATACTTTTCTCTGCTCCTTATTCCCCAGTTATTTGAGTCAGATTACAGTCATCCCCAACACTGAAAATAAATCAGTGCAACTTCCATCATTACTAATCCGTAGCATAGTCAGAAAACTAGTAAACTTACAGGAATTTAATTGTGAATCATCAATTCTTACTCTCACCAGTATAAGCTTATGCACTTAAAGGAAAACTACTCAAGTACAGAAAATTATCTGTTGGGATTCCAAGCAATCCTCACAGAAGAAAATCAACTCACCAAAGCAAAACACTTTGGAGATATAGGAATTGATTGCAAATTCTATTACCACAAACAGAAACTTATAATTATAGATAATACAGGTAATTAATGCCCCAACGTATAGGAGAATTAATCATCCAAAAACCAGTCTTTGTATGCTGACATATGAACTTGTTAGGTGCCTGGCAAAGGATTGACTTTTGGACCAACATCCATTGGGAGAAACTTTCTTTGTACAAAGAACCTCTTAGAAGGAAGAAAAATTATTTATATCCACTATTTTTTCCGATAACTGAATTATTCAAGTAAATAATAAGCAATAACTACCCAGAAGCGCCATGCAAACAGAATCAGAATTCAGAAATCAACCCCAGAGAAGGGAAAATTAAATTCTAAGAGAAAACCATGTTCAGAGAAGGAAAAGATAAAGATAAATTCAAATGAAAAACAAGATTTTTAGACTACCAACAAGGAGAGAAAAGAAGGAAAAAATAAAACAGCAACAAGGAAGGCAGACTAATTATAATGGATCATCATCTTAACAAATAGAAAGAGAGAACCATAAAACAAAAAGAAAAACAGAAAAATTCATGACTGAGACAGAGAGAGAGAGAGAAAGAGAAAGAGAGAGAGAGAGAGAGAGAGAGAGAGAGAGAGAGAGAGAGCAGCTAAAAGATAATATTGAAGATAAAGTCAGGGAAAAAAATAGAAGAATAAAAAAATACCTGGAAACTGGTAACAGTTGTGGGTTGTGTGGGGAACAGAAAAGTCTTAGAGAACATCAGCCGATCGCTAGAACACAATCCTCTCAGAACCAAACACTTTCCGATCCCAAGAACACCAACAACAACAACTCTATTATTTAACAACAATAAAAACCCACAAAAAGGAAAAAAAACAATATCTTTTCTGTGTGAGAAAATAAGTGAGATGAGAGCTATGAATTTTCACTTTTGCTCTGTTTTTTTTTTTTGCAATCATAGATATTCTCCACCCATCACTGAATCAAACCCCACGTGAGACTCACACGCACACAGAAAAAAACACACACAGAGAAAGTGTTTCACTGAGTCACTCAAGAAAAATGATGACTTTCTCTTTCAAAGTATGTGGGTTTGTTTCTTTTTCCAGATATGGATTCTCCTTTTGGGGCTTTGGTGGGTTTCTTTGCTTTTCTTAGTTTTCTGCTTGAAACCCAGTTGGGGAAAAGTTGTTGGGTACTTGACTTTGCTGTTAATTGCTTCTTCTTCTTCTTCCTCTACAATTTGCTATGCTTAATTCTTTCTTTGGCTGGTGATGCTCAAGTGTTTGGTTAAGGAGCTCAATCTCTAACCACCAGTTGGTAGACCTAAAACCCTCTCTTAAACCCCCATATCCTCTCCCACCATCTAATCTCTCTCTCCTTTTTTTTTTCTTCCTTCTATCTAACTTCAACCTCTATGGCTGTCTCTCTCATCCCTTTGAGCATGGAAGGTCTGGGTTTCCTGCAATATCCACCATATAAGCATATTCTATTATTTTCCTCTATTTTTTAATTTGTGTATTTTTGTCCTAAGCTTCTCTTCTGAATTTTGCATTCTTTTTTTTTTTCTTTTTTTCTTTTTTTGTCTTTTAACAGATAGTTTTTTATATATTTTTTATTTAATTTAAGAGGTGCACCATTTAGCAGTAGGTGTCCATATCACTGTATTTGTCGTTTTGTGCCAACTAATCTGGGATTTTTGCACTTGTGGTCCTGTCATCTTTATGTATTTCTAGTTGTTTCCCCTATTGTTGTGGTATTGCATATTTGTCACTATCATCCAAATTCTCTTTTGTATAGTTTTAGCTATTACTTTGTACAAGTGGTGGGGACAAAAGTTTTTTTTTCTTTTTCAAAGATCTCCAAACCAATATATAAATATCAAGGACAAATGTCAGATTTACTGATAAAATTTGCACACCAAAAAAAAAAACTATTCTCATACCAAAAACAAGAAGTCTATATTTACTTTTTTTTTTTACTATTAATGATTATTAATTTTTAAATGTTTAAATATAAAACTAATCATTTTGGTGGGAGGCTTTTAACTCCATAGTAGAATAAGAATACTTACCTCACCCTCATGGTAATAATCAGAAATTTTTTTTAATTTCAATATGATGACCAAAAGTTTTTTTTTTTTTTTTTAAATCCTGCAAAAGCATCTCCATCATTCTTAACTTCAAAAAAAAAAAAATTCTCTCACAAATATTTCATTTTTATGAAGGGGATATGGTTTATTGGAGCTTCTGTCTAAGATAGCACTTGCCTAACCCACTAATGTGACACTACTTACTTGTATTCCCACACCTTTAGCTTTCCCTTTTAGATGGTAACAATGAAAAAGGCATCTCTTTGATGAGAGGCAGTGAAGTGAGTGGGCATTTTGAGATTGGGTTTGGAATGAAAAGTACAACCTTTTGGATACTAGTGGGACTATTTTACTTGATGTTATGAAAGAAAATAAAAGGTAGGAAACAAAATTAATGGGGATAAATACCAAAGATGCTTTGGTTTTTACTATAGCAAAAGGAAGTTTAGTGCTCAAGATAATTGATGGGATTCTTTTTAATGATACTTCATGCTTGGGGCATTTGATTGATGACTCTCAACTTCTACTATCAACTTTCTTGTCTAGTTCTTGTCATATTTTTTGAGAAGTCAATATTGTGGCGCATAGATTAGTCTATTTCGCTTTATTTATGAAATTATGAATGATGGATGTTCTCATAATTCTCTGATATAATTTGGGATGCATTGTTTGAGGATGCTTACTTTGTAATTTTTGTTAGTTTTTTTTCTAATAGAATACCTCTCATTATCAAAAGCAAAAACAAACTTTGTCTATTTTCCGATCATCTATATATATAAAGTAAAATGCAAAGAATAGTGAAACATTCAAAATACTAGAAAATGCACTTGGTTAATTCAAACATTAATAATTGAAATTATTAATTAAATGAGGATAATATGGTAAATTCACATTTTGTTCATATTAAAAAAATTAAAATTAAAAACAAAATCATATAATAGGTCCTACTTTTATGGAATATAACTATCCATGTTATCTTTTCTTAATTCTAAAAATAAAATAAAAAATAAAAAATAAAACCAATTGACACATGAGTGTCAATGGGCTAGTATTATTTTATACAAAAACTAGACTTAAAAGAAATCATCATTCAACTTTTTCTATCTTAAAAAGCCATAGATTAAGAATTACAATATAGAAAAGCAAAGAAAATTTATATACTTACAACATCACCAACACATAAAACAAGTTTGACTCTTCAGGTAGATGGTAATTTATCATTCAAAAAAATTACAAGGTAATTTAAAAATTCAATTTTATTACTATTAGATTATCACTCGAACCGACATCTTTCTCAAAGTTACTATCGGTTTTGAGACATAGAGGCATTCTCAATTTCCAAATAGTTTGGTTAGCATTTTTGACAAAAATGAGGAAGCTTATAGCAAAAGCATAGCCACGTATATGTATGAAGTGACCATCCTCCGGATCCTCTTCAATTATGTTAATTTGACATCTGTGGTGGATTCAGGATTTGGAAGTTGAGTAGGCACAATTTACACTGGCATGGATACGGGTACAGGTACGTCAATACGAAAAATTTCTAAAAACTAAAATACGTGTATGGCACCGATACAAATCACAATGTGTGCTCTAGTGTACAAGAAATTGGGCTCGGGTGTACAACAAAATTGGGTGCCCAAACAATTTTACCCATTCCAAAATAATTATAGAATCCAATACCACCCGTATCTAATCACGTAAATCCCTGCCACATTTATCATTCTCTCCTCTCCCCCCTCTCTTTTTTTTCTTTCTCTTTTCCTTGGGGCTCTTGTTTCCTTCTCTCTCTTTTCTTTTCTTTTCTTTTTCCGTCTTCTTCTTCACTTTCTATTTTCCTTGGTCTTCTTGCTACTATATAACTCATCTTTACATGTAAAGCTACTATATAACTCATCTTTAATGTACTCCCTTCCTCACCAAAAGCTTTAACTAACTAGACATCAACAGCCCACTTGCTAAATATATAAATATGTAATTCCAAATTTATTCACATTGATTTTTTTAAGGTTGTTAAATTAAAACAAGGTGAGTGCAAGGAAATGCGTTTGCCCAAACAGTTTGTTTGGCTTACAAGATAAAGCAAATGAAATGCAATAATTGTAACTTAAACTTGCATGGTTGAATTTCAAAATGCCAACAACCTCATTTTTAAATAAAGAGGGGCAGTTTTGGTATTAGACAAGTCCACGAGGTCAAACGCTGGTTTTCAAAAGCCTGCCTTAACAGCAAAGGCACACTGCCCTTAACAACAAGGGCAGGAGCAGGGGAGACCTACTTGAAGACGCAGGCCGGCAGGCAGCGCAGGACATGGCATTGGTCATTGGCTCTTGGGATTGGGCAAGGGCAGGAAAATCTAAGGCTCAAAAAACGACAGATGTGATTGGCTTGTGGGGATCGGGAATCTGTGTCGTTTCGGCATACTTACGTAAGGTCGTATGACTTTGGGGTTTGGGGTTGGCCTTTTTTTTTTTTTTTTTCTTTCTTAATATCTGACACAAACGGAGTCGGGACTCGGAAAACGAATGAGTAATCATTGTACTTGTGTCATTTCTAACAACCTTATATTTCCATTTTGACCCAAATTTTTCTTGTTTCTCATGGCATGTGCCAAAAGTAAAATTAAAATTTATTTGCACCTAGTAAAAAGTTTATTTTTTTTTCCATTGAAATAATTGTCACTTTTCAATTCTTCTTGCATCTCTATTAACTAGGGGTGACATTTTAGACTGAAAAATTATAAAAATTAATCGACAATTTACAGTAATGGAACCGCAATCGAGGAAAACCGAAATGCATTTACGGTATGAAGAACTGAACTGCATTTGCGATTGAGGTTACGATATTTGATTTTCAAAACTTGCAGTTACCGTAAACCGCGACTATATTTTTTTATTTATAAAAAAATTGCATTTTGTAGATAGCATTGGTGCTCAAACAACACAACATGATCCTTCAAATCCACTCACCACCACCAACACTTGAGTTTGTAACTTTAATTTGTAACATTTGTGCATTGCATTTTCCTTTTAGTTTGTTACTTTAATTAACTTTCAATTGAATTTTTCCTTTGGGTTGTAACTTTAATTCATTTTGCATTGCATTTTCCTTTTAGTTTGTAACTTTAAAAGATTTGGAATTGGAATGCTTGAGAAGTTGAGGTTGTGAATGCTTGAGAAGTTTAATTTTAATTGGAATGCTTGGAATTGTAACTTTAATTTTCTTTAGGTTGTGAATGCTTGAGAAGTTGAGGAGGTTGTGAATTTATATATGCTTGAGAAATTGAGGTTGTGAATTTATATTTTTGGGTTAAAAAGTATGCTTGAAATCAAATGGCTTCAAAGGAAGCATCAAAATTAGGCCTAAAATGTGGAAGATTTGATTTTTATGACACAAAAAGAACTTGCGATTTTAAACCGCTAATTCACGGTAACCGACCGCTTTTTGTGGTTTCAAAAATCACTATACCGCAAATAGTCTGTCGGTTTGTGGTTTGGGCAAAAATTCGAGGTTACTGAACCACAACCAGCCCTACTATTAACATTGTGAAACAACTTTCTTATAACCTAACTGATTTATTGTACTACATCTAAACTAAAGATTCAGAATTGCGTTTTTATACCCTGAAATTGTAATCAGGTCGCGAATTTTTTAAAATTCAGCTCGAATTCCTGATAATTACATTTGTGTTGTGTATTGATCATTCTGACTTTCTATTGTACATCTTATGATATTATATTAATAAAGTATCTTTTCTAACAAAAGAAACTCAAATAACAATAATAAATTAATTACATATATTTAGTGAAAATGAGAGAGTTTTATTTTAAAAAGATAAATACATGAACCTCTGTTACCAAAACAAATCTTAAAATGTCAGTAAAAAATAAATATTAGAAAGAGCTTAAATAAATGTGTCTTGATCATCTTGTTCAAAGTTCGTCATCTCCTTAGACATGCAACATAAGTAATTCATCAACATTCTAAAAAGTGGCATTATCTTGGGCCACTCTTACCCTAATGAGCCATAATTTCAGCCTACTCGCCTCTTCCTTCGGTCTCGATCTAATGTGTCAATTATTAGATGGAGTTCACCAAATGAAGACAACTTTGTTAAGTTCAATTTTCATGATTGTGTTTCTCACCAAATTTTTTTTTTTTTTTAATACAAGCGATAGTCTAAACTACAAGAAAGGAGATTTCTCACACATATACTACCATGGTGCCATAGGGTTTGAACCTGAGACCACTAATATGCAAATCAAGGTAATATTCTAACGAACTAGATCCCCATTGACTTTTTTTCTTCTTCTTATTTTTTTTTATCAAAGAGAAATGGGGTCATATTTACTGTTATTAATAAAAAGGTTTCGTGTAGTTTTGGGTTATTTAAAGAGCAGGCTCTTGTCTCCTTATTGGCGGAATGAGAAATTTTTTGATGTGTGGGCTAGTTAAATTTTTTAGCTTAAACTCTAATTATTTTTTTTCATTGACTATCATTAAACTTTATTATAAGACAAACACATATTAAATATAATCAAAACACATACTATCAAAATGAATGTATGGTCAACAAATATAATTCAAAGTGTATCTATTCAAGTTGTGCCCTGCGATCATTAAGAGAATTGAATTTTTTGTTATTGAAAATAAATAATTAAGTTTCACATATATATTAGTTGTAAACACAAGAAGAATGTAATTAGGTTAACACACTATTCCGTTTTTGAAAGCTTCTTCCCGTTACTTACTGCGTTTGTAATTGTGGGTTAAAGGATTTGCGAGGGATTTTTTTGAGTCTAATGTTAAAGAGCCTTTTTTTAAATAAAAAAAATTATTTTTAAAATTTGGTGAAAAAAGGATAGCCTTTGCCATTTAAAACCAAAAACAAAAAAGCAGCACACTTTATAGAAGAAAAAAAATACAAACAAACAAGGCAGCTAAGCGATTAAGAGGAGGGGACTCGCTCAAAGCAAAAGGCAGTAGACTTGGAGGGCCATATAGATATAGGTTTATTTATTTATTTTGTTCAAAGCTTACTTAGGCTACGGCCCACCATAGCTGTGTGGCTGTTCCGCTAGTATGTTTCCTAATCCAGTGAGGAGTCGCGAATTAAGAATGATTGTTTATAAGTTACAATTTGAAGATTGCTCTACCATACCAGCATAAGATCAATCCCAACTGTGATTCTAAGACAGTTTGGCTTAAGAAGACTATTCCTTGTCTTGAATTCATTCAAATCGATTCCAATTTGTTATAATTCATAACTCTCAATTCATCGTCTTTAACTTATACACCGTTTAAATTATAAAGAACTGAACCTTAAAGCCCGAAACGTTGTTTAAGAGATAATTTAACCTATTAACTTTTGGAATCTGTCACTGCATGTCGATCTCAAAATTATCTAAATATAATTTGGTTCATGATCTTTTTTTTACTAGTGTACCCAAAATTCAGTTACTCCTCATAGTTTTTGTTTTTAAATATGTCATAACTTTGGGTTCACATCGTCATTATGGAACCTAGGCAGAACCCCCAAGTACCTAAGTTTGGTCAATAATTATTTTCTTTTTTTTATGCCCCCCTGGTGTGCATATATCAATAGTCTTATATTATAAATTTGAGAGAACATTTCGTGTGGATGTTATTCATGCAATTTTGTATGTATGTTGGTTGGGTTATTTACACCAAACTCTAATATTAAATCCCAAGGGTCCCATATTGACAAGACTTTGGCCGGCACGCAGCTCTAGCATAAACCAAATAAAATCTACACACAAACGAAAACAATTAATAGAACAATTAAAGAGATATTTAGTAATATACTTATATTTAGCACTAATTATATAAATAAATTGGACCTCATTTAATTTTTATAAAAAAATTTAAAGAATGACAGCTGATCCTATTGAATTTAATATTGATTATTAAATTACTTCAATAATTGAATTTAATATTGATTATTAAATTACTTTAATACCTTATTGAGTGCTTTGAAGCCTCTTCGTTATGTTGTACATGGACTTTGAGTATACTTCTAAAGTCCATTTCATATATTGAATCCCCAAAATTAAACTGATTTTATATGTAATTATTGATTGCTTAACTTGTGATTAGCCACCTTATCCTTTGTTAAACAACAGATTAATTGAAATGAAACACAATTAGCAAATATAATAAAGGAAAGGTGCCAACTGTGATCTACTTTGTGTAGCTCAGTTGCTAATAGTAGAATAATATGGATTGGAATAATCAAAAGCCAATGAAATTTGGTTAGCTAGTTGACAATAAGTTGGCAAAAACTGTTGGACATTTCTAAACTAGGTGACACGTTGCATTGTGATGGCTGACCACAAACAAATGTTTTATATAAGATTTGGTGCCTCTTTTAATAATGATTTAGTTGGGAGTGTGATAGCGTGAGTTTGGAACCAAGTAGAACATTAAAAAAATCTGGCTCTGTCCATTTGGAGAAAATCACACTAAGCACGCCTCTAACCCTCGATTTTTATAGCATCCAATCAAATAAAAAGGGAAGCGAAACGAATAATGATCATCCTTTTAAAAGACGAGAAATTATTTTATAATATCGGAATATTATCATGTAATATAATTTGTTCACATGTTATAATTTGAGTAGACGACATGATTGATATTTGCTATTTACTATACTTATTCTTAAAAAAAAAACTAACTCATAATCGATTGATACTTTTAATTCTCAAAATTGAAAGGTGTCAAATTTGAATCACACTCTCTAGTTATTAGAAGCAGTTACATCTAGAGGTTTTGTGTTTGAATAGCCGTTTTTTCAATATCGCTTGTATATATAAAAATCATTTTATCAACAAATAAATTGTAATTAAAGTTTTAAAATGTATTTTGATATTATTTTTTTCTAGGTTTTCCTTGGGATAATGGTAAGGCTTCTGGTGTGGAATGTGGGATCCATACTTTAGCTTTAAAACCAAACCACTGTATAAAAAATTGGTTCTCACTTTTTAAAATGGTGTTTGTGGGTCATGAAAAACAAAATAAATTAATATAAAAAGAGGAAAAAGTAAAAAAGTGATGCCTGTGTAAACGGGGTCCGGCTTATCACTACATGAGGTTTAGCTATGACACGTATTAGACCCACCAGATGATAATGGATGTGGGCCCCATTGTCGACGCAAAGTCCAGGAGGTTTTTTTTTATTTTTAAATTTTTTTTTTTCTTCTGCTCTGTACCTTTTTGGTTTCATGCATGTTAGGGCAGTGGAAGTTTGATTCAGTTTGGGCCACCGTTTTAGTTTTAATTTTCAAAGGTAGGTTTCCTTTTCACTTTAGAAAAGTATCGAAGCTTTTCTATTTTTTGTTTTTTTGGATAATGAATAAAATACAACAAAATGGTAATGCACAGCCACATTAAAGTTATTCCAATAATTACATTATTATGGGTGTTGTTATACGGACCATATTTATTGACTATATTGCTGATTATCTCTCCAATACAGTTAGGGCTCATCTTTATTAGAGCACTTCCATCCATTTGCCATGGTGAAAAACAAGAGGAGGCAGGGGCAGTTACTGTTCATGTGAATAATGACTGCCTTAATAATTTCTTTTAGAGATATTTAGTCATATATTCATTCTTAGCACTAATAATATAAATAAACCATACACCATTTAATTTATATAAACAAACCCAAAAAATGGCAGCTGATCCTATTGAATTTAATTTTAATTATTAAATTACTTTGATACCCTATTGAGTGGGTTGTGTTTGTTTTAAGAAATCAATAGTAGTTTTGTAATTCAAAAGAAGTTAAAAGCCTTTTTGTTATGTTGTAAATGAGATTTGGGTGTGTTTTTAAAGTCCATTTCATATATGTTTTATTTATTTATTTATAATTTGGGCTCCTATATTGGGTATAATAATAAATCTCCCCTTTTTTTTCTTTATGCATTTCCACCCATTGCCATGGTAACCTAAGGGTAATAACTATTCACATGAGATATGAGGAGAGGAATTTGTATGGAGTTTTGGCGTGGGAAGCGAAGAATATGGCTAGGTATTTATAGCTAAAAAATTCTGAAAAATATGATTTTTTTTTTTTGTATTTAAATTGGCTGCTGACATCATAATGATGTCAGTGTGAGGTCAGCTTACCCACACAGCAGCCCAAGCAAGTCTTGCCTTTGGGCTTAACCAAGCTGGTGGAGGCCAGCGCTAGCCCTGGCAAGCCTTGACCACTGGAAATGGGATTGGGGGCCTAGGAGGCCTCTTATCCTTGCTAGCCTCTCCCACTTAAAATGCTTTTAAAGAGATAATCAGTAATGTGGTACAAATAATATTATTGTTACATCAATTCGGTACAATAAGGAATGGAGAATCAAATTTTAAACCTTTTTCAATATTAGAAAGAGAAATATTACCATCAATAATCAGTTGGTATCTAATACTCGAGTTAGTTCTCGTAACTTTTTAGGATTAAAAGAAAATTTTATACGAGATAGTGCTTTTTCATCGAAATGGAATATATTGTTAACAAATTCAAATATAGGATCACCACTTTGTGGAAGTTTGACTAAATTCAAGCCCAATTTGTTTAGGTTTGAGCAAGCTCATTTAGCCCACTTGTTTGATGGCTTGGGATTTTAAAGTTCCTCATTTGATCTAACGAAATCAAGTGACTAACAGATCTAATAAAATCATTGCTCGATGATCCTCATAAATAAAACATTTTGGATCCTTAGCCCCTCAAGAAAGAAAATTTCATCTTCACCCTTGATATCAATATATAATAAATGTATTCCATAGTCATTTAATCCCGGGGTGACCTTATACATGACAATGTTTTGTGACTTTGTCTTATTCATTCATTTATTCATACCAACTGATTTAATCCTTCAGTACTTTGACATATAGAAAAAAGGAAAATTATAAATTCGAGAATTAGAAATAGAAAAGAGATGAATGTGAATGAGATCAACTACTCCCTAATTAATGTAATTTATAGTTTTTCAGGTATTAGATTACAAATTATAATGTGGAATCCAACGTAAATTTTGATTTCTTATGTGGTAGTAATTGTAGGAAAAATCACGAATTAAAATAATTAAAATATTCATTTATTAACCAGTAAATAGGCAAAAAAAAGAAGAAAAATAAATAATTATAATGCTCATAACGATGAGTAAACATGCGGACCATTTGTCCCAAGTGACTGAAAGCTCCTTTTCGTCATTAACTATACAAATTCATTTGAAAAGGTAAACTACGAAAATTCATGGTCATAAACCGTTTGATTGAAATTCAATGCTTGATATGAATTTTAAAAGGTCAAGTACTTCATTGAGATTCCAACAAAACTTAAAAGCCAACAATTATTGTTCACAGTGATTTTTCATAATAGTTTGATGTGTGTTTGAGGTCATGTTTGGCTTTGAATGGAGATATAAGTTTGATGTTGTCGATTGATCTCTCCATATTGGTTGTAACTTCTTTGGAGTTGTAGCGGCCCTTATGTATATTGTATTTGTATTGCCCTTATGGCATAATTTATCAACACAATCTCCTTACCTTTAATTATTTATATATATATATATATATATATTTTAACGTAGTGACCAAAACTCTATAAATTATAAGTTAATTGTGCATGTTATGAAGACAGGGGCTTCAAGAAAAGCCATAATCATAATTATAATCATAAGATTTAAAAAATTGAGAACAATTTTATGGGGATGGTTATTTTGTCAAATTAACTAATTTAAAAATTTAAAATCCTAATCCAAAAACATGCCGTTCACCTGAAGGTGTTTCTTGTTTCAAGTTGATTGAGAGGTTGCCATCTATCATGGTCTTCTTCAAGCATTGGCTAATACAGATTTATGGATCCTCCTTGTCTGTAACTCCTAGTGAGCTGAGGTTCAAGTTCTGTAATTTACTCATTGTCTTGCAATTCTCGTGCTTGATTGCTTATCTTTTCTGATTTTCTGTATTGCGAGAACCTTCTTTAAATGATATGTTCTTCTTGAGTATATATAATTTCCATGTTGTTTAATAGAATTACACTATTTCATAAAATAAAAAAAATCCTAATCCAATATTTTTGGTCATATATTATTGAAGTAGTTGGAATTTTGGTCATCTAATAGAAAGTTGTATGCCCAAAAAAAAAAAAAAAAAAACCAAAGAATCAAACGCAGCATGGAAGTCATCCAAATCCAAAACCACTTTTCTTGCTGGGTCAGGCCCAAATTTGAGGCCCATGTCCTTCATTGAATAACAAACACATGCCAAAAAAAAAAAAAAAAAAAAACCGAAACCCTGCTCTTCCTTTCCCTGCTGAGGTTTTAGGTCCATATTCCATAGCTTCCTTTCGCTCAGTTTCTCGCTAACCAAACAGAGATGGGGAAGAACAAAAGCAAGGATGGTGGCAAAACGAGAAGCGAAAGCGAGCACTCTGCCTCCACTGTCTTCGTCTCCAACTTGCCCTACTCTTTCACCAACTCTCAGGTACTCTCTCTTTCTCACACCCTAGTTTTGCTCCTGTCTTTCGTTTCTTTACTGAAATAGAATCACTCAGATTAGTTGAATAGTTGCATTACAATCTGTTTATATGATTGCTGTTCTATTTGTTCTTTAAGTTGAAATTTTCAGTGCTGCTTTAGTAATGAAGGCTTTGTTTCATTGTTTGTTTTTCTTTTAAACCTCAGCTGGAGGAGACATTCAGCGACGTCGGACCAATTAGGCGGTGCTTTCTGGTTACCCAGAAGGGTAAGCCAAAATTTTGCAAAAATGGAGCTCTACGATTAGATTTTACTTCAAAATTTTACGGTTTCAGAGATTATTATTATTATTATTTACAAATTTATAATAATTTTGTATGTTCTCTGTTTTTTGTCTGTGGTTGATAAATCTAGTATAACTCGAAAATGTGAAAATCATACTGGCTTGGGCAGTTTTGGTACTTTATTATGTTTCTTCTTTTTAAAATTTAAAATTTCATTTTTGTAAAGAAACCAAATTGAATAAAAGCAGTTC
This sequence comes from Prunus salicina, assembly GCA_020226455.1. Lineage (NCBI taxonomy): Eukaryota > Viridiplantae > Streptophyta > Magnoliopsida > Rosales > Rosaceae > Prunus > Prunus salicina. Next base: position 13,301,898 of record CM035347.1, on the reverse strand, counting down.
CAGTATTTTTGGATAAGTTTTTCTGCATCCATAATGAGATTGGTTAGGGACTGGCACTTATCTGCCTGCCATTGTATCGAATTCGAAGCCAAATCAGCTGCACAATGGCCCCAAGATAAGCTCAAACCATTGAATAAGGCACAGAGGGGTGAACTTTGATTACTTGCCCAACCCCCCAAGTAGTAGCAAACCCCAGAATCCAATCACCATTGCTGACTTGAATCACCACAACAGTGCCTTCAGCAAACAGTCCTCCCATTGCTAAAATGAGGTTCTAGAACTGCCAACATCTCCATCCTTTAGAACTTTATCAAGTTTTCCACAGGAACAGATTAGAAGGAAATGACCCTAAAATAGCAAAGGAGATCCTCCACTTGACACGTACTAGAATTACCTTGAACCAATTTATTGTACTCCCCTAATCCCTCAGATTTTCTCTTGATCCTCTGGTAGCATACTAGGATTTGCCAACTTAACCTCAATTAGAACCTTTTCTACTTCATTCCTATATTGAAATATTTTAAAGCTTTCTTATCCATAGATTCCTTCAGGCCACCCTTGGTTTTCAACCCTTGTGTGAAATCTTCCATAGTCGGGGCACTAGCTTTCTCAAGTCCAAGATGCAAACTATTCTATTCCCCTTCTTCTTGCAGTACCTGTAACCTCGTTCATTCAGCTGTTGGATACTCCTCTTACCTCGAATTGGTTTATTGGTTCTCTTAGGTTCCCTCTGGTTTTGTCTAGCGTTGATGTACGGCCCCCCCCCTCCAGCCTTGCTTTCCTTTGCTGCTTCTTTTAGCACTCCCTCACCCTTTCCGGTATAACTTGGAGTCAACCTAGTTTTACTTTCTTCTTTCCATCACATCCCTTCCATACAACCATTACTCCTTTGTCTCTGCTTGCCACAGATAAAGCAATCTGATGGAGTCCCTTCCATTCCACTTACCCAAAAATCATCAAAACAGATGTGAGGAGTAAATGACTTAGAAACATCCAATTCAACATTGAGGTGCGAACCCTGGCTTGAGGTGCGATTTCAATGTTAACTTTATTGATAAGTCCTAGCCGTAGCACATTACCTACTTTAAGAAGCCCTTTATAATGAAATGTTTTTTACGAATACCTGAGTCCAACCCAATGAGTTGCATTCCTCCAAATCAACTTGATTCCATGCCTTCACTTATGGATGACCAGTTAGTGGCCGACAGTAATATACGATACCTCCATGACCACAAAGAACATGTCCTCCCCCAAATTAAACTGAACAACATAGTAAAAGTTATCTAGATGTTGGCAATCTCCCTTCACACATAATTTTGGATCAGGTAAAGTAAGATGGTTTCGGGTTTGGAGGTACAAGCATAAGCAAAAAGAACATGAAACAAGAGAAGGAAGCGATGGGAAGTTAATAGTAAAGTGTGGCTGTCTTATAAACTTTTTACTAGGAGGAATATGGAAATGATCAAGCACATTGAGAAGCTTGATTAATAACTTGTTTCATAAGATGTTCCATTTGTCATATGCTTTTCATTTTCTTTTCTTCGCTATCTGTAGATATGGGTTTGTGGATTTAACATGCTTAGGCCAGAATGTTTCTAATCTGTCTCATTGCATTGTTTACAGGGTCAACTGAGCACCGTGGTTTTGGTTATGTTCAATTGTAAGTCAAGTTCATTGCCTTTCCTATTATGTATTCTTTATTGTTATGTTTGTCAAATTAGACCACTTCTTTTACTTTGTATTATTAAATCATGATGATTAAGGGTAAATGAATGTTTTGAATTCCATAATGTGTTTTGAGGGCTAAAGGGTTTCTTCAGGAGTTTTTAGTTTAGAAGATATTACAGTAGTATGATAATATGAAATTGTATTTGTGGTTTTAAACTTTTGAACACTTTTATGTTGTACTTTGCATCTATTTGTAGCGCTGTCACAGAAGATGCTAATCGTGCTATTGAGCTAAAGAATGGTTTATCCATTGGAGGTCGAAAAATTGCAGCCAAACATGCCATGCATCGTGCTTCCCTTGAACAACGAAGATCAAAGACAAATCAAGGTTGGTATCTCATCATAGGTTGGACATGCATGTATGTTATAACCTGTGTTTCTAATAAAGATAGAGAAGGAAAAGAGAGAAGAAATTGATAAGACGGATGATAGAGGTGAGGAAGAGGTGTAAAATATGAAGAAATAAGAACTGAACACATTGTATAGTTTTAAATTTCTATTTCCTTCAACTTTTCTTCACCACTCACATCTCGTCTCCGCTCTCTTTTCTTCCATATATTTTCCCTGTTTTTCGTTAACCAGAAAAATGTTATCCAGCAGGTTTTTTAATAGTCTCAATTACTTTTTCTGCACTATTGGTTTTGTTTTTCTTACTACCTTTTGGTTAGGACTCGACTTGGATGAGACCTTGAAGTCAAAAAATGACAAGGATGTTGAAAATTTCAAAGCAGAAAAGGATGCTTCGAGCTTGCAAGAAAGAGGTTGCTAATCTTAACATTTAAATCATGCTATTGTTATTTTCATCATTTTTCTTAGCTATTTGGAGTTCTTGCTTTGGATAAAAATACAGAGAAACCTGTGAAGGCCAGAAAAGCCGCTGCACTATGTAATGATGCGGTGGCAAAAGTGGGTGGTTCAGAAAAGCAGAGGTACTGAATCTTCCCTTTCTTCTTATGGACGGTGTAGTTTTCTTTTCCTGCCTGAGAATCAAGTGATTCAGTCATATATTTATTAAAGCCTTGTCTTTGAAGTAGAACAAGGTGTTGTTGGTTCATACTGTAATCCTTGTTGCGATCTATAGTTTTAAAATATCAATTTCCTGTTAGTGCTACATGTTTTTGTAGAAATATTTTTCTTCTTCTTTTTTTTTTAATGAACAAGATTTCTTAGTAATAATAATAATAATAATAATAATAATAATAATAATAATCAATATGCAAGGTGCTCAGTGAAGTAGAGGTCAACAAACATCTTCATACATTTCTCATAAAAAACAAAACCGAACTGCAAATCTCATAAAATGACACAGAATGGATCCCTAATAAAACAGATGATGTGGAGATAAAGTTTTAATTTTGGATTCGACAAAGAATCTGATGTTGATAGATTTTTAATGTCTTAAGAAAAAATAAATTATTTCTGGGATTGTAGAACTCAATTTCGGAAATATAGTTTGTGATTATTCATGCCAATTCAGAAAATACAGTGTCAGCAGCTCCTGAATGAAAGACTATTTATGTAAGGTTTCCTATTTTTAATTTTAGCTTTTGCTAAGTTTGTAAGAATCTGGCTGCATGCACGCACAAAGTTAGTATTAGATTTATTGTCTTCTGATATTTCTGTATTTGAAAGAGTGATCTACGTTGATTTACTTCGAAACTTGGATCATGTCAAGAAGAGCCCTTTTAGAAATTCTTTTAGCATAAAGTGTTACTTAGTATAGGTAGTTGTATCCTTTCTTAATTCCATCTTCCAATTTAACATCGAATTAGTAGGCAACATGGTTGCCAAGGTTTCCCTAACATTTTTGGTGCTTTGCTAATTTTTTTCCTGTAATACTGGATTTCACTGTATTAAGTTCCTGGCACCCACCTAAATGTTGGGTTCTCAATTCAACCGGGACAATGATTTTTTGCCCACGCTGCATTCTGTGCTAAATTCTACTTAATCTCTGTTTTTTGTATAATCTTGATACAGTATGACGGGTGATAATGTCAGTTTCCAGAAATGGTGGTCTGATATATTTAGTCTCTTATTGTTGTGTAGGGTTGCTAGGACAGTCATATTTGGTGGCCTTGTTAATGCTGGTATGGCAGAAGAAGTTCATCGTCTAGCCAGGGAGATTGATGCCGAATGTTCAATAACTTATCCTCTTCCCAAGGAAAAGCTTGAACAACATGGTAAGGGATTTTTTCTTTTGTTTTTGCTTCTACCCCGTCACCCTTACTTTTCACAGGTTTTTTACTTTTTGCAAGTAAATGAGGTTGGTTGGTTTAATATGTTGAGTTGAAACTTGAAAATTGTTTTCCTCAGTCAGATTTTTTCTTTTGCTGTTGTCACTTGAAATCATTGTTATGGAGAATAATATTAGCCATTCCTAGAAATTTTATTCAGTTTGGGATGTGAATCAATCATATCTGTTGTGCCTTCTCAGGTCTGATGCAAGATGGATGCAAAATGGATGCTTCATCTGTACTTTATAACAGTGTTAAATCAGCACATGCTTCTGTTGCAACGTTACACCAAAAAGAGATTAAAGGCGGAATTGTTTGGGCACGCCAGCTGGGTGGGGAGGTAAATCATATGTGTACAGCTTACTACAATTCGGAAGTTGTTGAATTGCTCTAGCTCATACATTCCTTATTTGAACCAATTTAAGGAGTTCCATTGTTTCCAAGTAATTTTGGGTTTGGGATTTGTTGTTACCATTTCAAGTTGAGCTCTTTTTGTTCTTGGATATAGTTCAGATAGATAATAAAAAGGACGAGGCACAGATATTATAGGTTTTAGCAGTATCTGTTGGGCAGTACAGGGACCAGAAACAAAAAATGTATGCAGAATACTGATGTTGACATGCTCATACTTTGCATGCAAGGAAAAAACCAGCATTGAGATTTTGTAAGAGATAAAGTAAGGCATTTTTTTAATATCTTTTTTCCCAAATGGGTAAAAATTCCTGGCACCTGCCTACGCATAATTAAAAAGAATCAGCATGGATATTTTGTATTATCAGTTGTTAGTCATGTTATTGTTGTCATTGATGTTATTTGCAGTGATGGTGTTATTATATTTGCTTAGTGTTGTCATTCATGTTATTGGTGGTGGTGGTGTTATTATATTTGCTTCTAAACAGCTCGGTTGTTTTTCTGGGCCAGGGTGCCAAGACTCGGAAATGGAAGCTCATTGTTAGAAATATTCCTTTCAAGGTTTTTTTTTTCTCATTGTATTGTCAAATGACATTATTTTTCCTTTGGGGAGAGCTTAAATTAAACTAGTTTGCTTACACAAATGCAGGCCAAAGAGAATGAAATAAAAGAGATATTTTCATCAGCAGGGTTTGTCTGGGATGTAATTATACCACACAATTCTGATACAGGGTATATTGTCATTGTCCATTATTGTTTCTCTCTTAATGGAAATATCTTATCTGTTCTTCATTCTTATTTTAAATTTTTATTCCTCATTCGCAGGTTACCTAAAGGTTTTGCATTTGTCCAATTCACACGCAAACAGGATGCAGAAAATGTACATTTGTGGTTTGTGCTTTACTTTTGGAGTACATAATGAAGCCCTGGGTTCATTAACATTTTTATTTTTCTTTCTCAGGCAATAAAAAAGTTAAATGGACAAATGCTTCATAAAAGACCCATAGCTGTTGACTGGGCTCTTTCAAAGCAGATATATGGTAGTGTCACTGTAAAAAACGCTCTTCTTGCTTCAGAAGATGGTACTTGTGGCATTACTGTAACTCTATTCTCATTTAGCAAACTTTTTTCTTACTGTAATGCCGTTATTGATGAATACATACTTTATTTTGGTACTTGTATGATTGTATCTACATCTAATGATACAAAGGCACCGATTTTTACAGGACAAAAGGATGGAAGTGATGGAGAAAATGATAGTAGCAGTGAAGATTTAGAGGGCGATGCTGGGCAGTTCGGTAAAAAGTCTGAGCATGATGATGGAATCGACAGCGATCCTGATAACTCTAATACCATAGAGAAGAAAGACATCCCTACTGAAATAAATTTTGAAGAGGAAGTAGACATTGCAAGAAAAGTTCTAAAGAACTTGATCACACCGTCTGCTACAGAAACTCCTCATGATGATCTTGCACTGCCCCAAAGGGACAAGGAGCAGTCTATTTTTGAATCTTCTGAGGAGCCCAGTAAATCATCTTTTGAGACTGCAAAAGCATCAGATGTTACTAAGCCTGAAAAGTTAAGCAAAAGCATGGCACCAAATCTTCAACAGACAGACGAAGAAGATGATTTGCACAGAACAATTTTCATAAGCAATCTTCCTTTTGATATCAATAATGAAGATGTCAAACAAAGGTTTTCTACCTTTGGGGAAATTCAATCTTTTTTCCCAGTCCTTCATCCAGTCACCAAGTATGCTTTAAACCTTTGGTTTGATATGATTCCTACATCTTTATTGTGTTTGAAATTACATGTGCAATTATGTTGTGGCAGGCGACCAAAAGGAACTGGCTTTCTCAAGTTTAAAACAAAAGATGCAGCCAGTTCTGCAGTTTCAGCGGGGAATGCTGCATCTGGCCCGGGGATTTCTCTGAAGGGTAGACAATTGACCGTCTTGCAGGCTTTGGATAAAAAATCGGCTCATGATAAGGAATCAAATATGGCCAAAAAAGAGGATCTGGACCGCCGCAATCTCTATCTGGCAAAGGTTATTTCTTTTACAAACCTCCTTCCCCCATCTTTACTTGCTTATCTGGATTTCACACTTTGTTCTACGTGTAGTGGCTGTTTTAATGGATTATCCTGAATGGTTGGCATTTTCTTTCCTCAAAATGTTAACAGGAAGGCCTTATTCTTGAGGGAACTCCAGCTGCAGAAGGGGTTTCAGCTAGCGATATGTTGAAACGCCAAATGTAAGTTTATTGATTTCTTTGTTTCCCTAGATATTGCATATCCATAGCCTCTCCATGGGATACCGGAGCACGATAAAATTCGTACATGAATTTATTTGGACAAAATCTCTTTTCAATAAAATCATGTTTTAACCTTTTTTTGTTTTGTTTTGTTTATAAGTTATAAACTGGTAAAACAAAGATGAAATCCTCTACAAGCTTTAGAAAAATATTTTAAAATTTAACAAGATAAAGCAATATCAAACTTTGTAGTTTTTAACAGATGTCAGCTAAACATTGGTGCTGCTTTGGTATTCAAATGCTGATTATTTTGCTGCTACTTCATGTTTCACTTCACATTCCTTTGTAACATATTTTAGTGAATTTCTGAAACCATGCAGGGAGGAGAGGAGCAAGATGATGAAACTTCAATCTCCAAATTTTCATGTCTCAAAGACAAGAATATTTATAAAAAATTTGCCGAAGTCCATGACTGCAAAGGAACTAAAAAAACTTTGTATTGATGCTGTTACCTCAAGAGCTACAAAACAAAAACCTGTGATCCAACAGGTTAGTCAATAGTTACATTTGTCTCTATTTGAGGCTTTTTTGGGTATATTTGTATGGAACTTTCTCTTATTTGTAATTGATATTGTTCATGCAGATAAAGTTCTTGGAGGATGTGAAGAAAGGAAAGCTTGTCGCAAAGAATTTCTCTCGTGGAGCTGCTTTTGTTGAGTTTACAGAGCATCAGCATGCACTTGTGGCCCTGAGAGTTTTGAACAACAATCCTGGTAACTTAATTCCTCAAAAGTGTAATATCCATATTGACATATGACGCTGATTATTAGTAATCTCTAAACTGCAGTCTCAATTTCAGTCTTATTATGTTGAAAAAATATATATTCAAATGCATTAACTCCATTGTATTATAATTTAATGTGATGCAACTTGCAGAAACTTTTGGTCCTGAGCATCGCCCAATTGTGGAGTTTGCACTTGAGAATGTTAAAAAATTGAATATACGAAATGCTAAGATACAAGCACAGCAGCATGCAGCTCATCGTAATCGGGAAAACATGCATCAAAATGAAGGCTCAAATAGACCAGATACTCATCCAAGCAAGAAGTCCAAAAACTCGAAACAAAAAGGGGAGAAGCGAAAATTGGATGATTCAGTACCAAATAAAGAAGAAGTCGAAAATAAGTTTAGTGATGGAGCTGCCACTGAAAGACAGAGAGGTTCTAAGAGGCAGAAAAATGGTCCATTTGGAAAGGAAAAAAAGATCGCATCAAAGGTATCAGAACACTCAACAACAGAGAAGGCGGAAGGCTCAAAACGTGAACCAAACAATCATCAAGATGGCAGGAAGGCTGGTGGTGGAAGATCATCCGAAGGTGAAACCGTTGCCTTTGATGCGCAAAAATCAAAACCTTTGAGAAAGACAAATGTGCAACCTAATAAGAGGAAGCTACATGAGCAGAAAGAGGTAGAGGGGGGAGAGAATGTGACGAGGAGACAAAGACCAAAGAAGAATAAGGACCCATTAGGGCGGGATGTTACAGATAAACTCGACATGCTGATTGAACAATATAGATCCAAGTACTCGCAACGGAGCTCTACCCAAACTGATGGCGAAAAGCAAGGTTCCCGAAAGCTTAGAAAATGGTTCCAAACATAATTTTATGTTGATTTTGTAAAATTTCATGATAAGTCTCACAAGAGAGGAGTAAAGCAGTTGCTGGATATGCAGTTGCTATAAATTTTGCGCATTGTTTAACAATATTTGTAAGCATGAATTTACTGTCTGGCATTTTGGTTGAATAACTATTGATTCCATAATGTGTTTTTGAGGGCTAAAGGGTTTCTTCAGGAGTTTTTAGTTTACAAGATATTGAAGTTGTTCTGGAAAATGTTTCCTTATTCAATTCAATGGTTTACAAACGGATACCACGTGGCTATTTGAAGCTCAACTTTGATTTTTTATTTCCTGGTTTTACAAAACAATTCATAATAAACCCCAGGCGAAGAAAAATAAAAATAAATAAAAATCAGAGTGCGCGCTTCCACCATCGGCGGAAGAAATGTCAGTTTCTGAGGAAAATGCGAATATCCGAGACCACAATCGGCGGTTGCTGGCGGCAAAATTCGAGCTGAGAAGAAATCTGTACAAAGCCCTCTGCAAAGACCCGAGCCTTCCCAGCGACCTGCGCGAGGAGAACCGCTTCAAGCTCTCCAAGCTCCCCAGAAACAGCTCCTTCACGCGCGTCAGGAACCGCTGCATCTTCTCCGGTCGCGCACGCGCCGTCTACGAGACCTTCCGTATGTCCCGTATTGTCTTCCGTACTCTGGCATCTAGAGGCATGCTCAATGGCATCAAGAAAGCATCTTGGTAGCCACCGAACCGGTGCGTTTCGAAGTTCTTCATGTCCATTGTTTGCAGTTTTTCTGGTTTTTTTTTAAAAATCGAAATGGTGTTTTGCTTGTAGCATATAGATATGGAGGGTATACGCATGAGTCAGATAAATACAAAATAAATGTTTTGCTTGTAGCATCCAAAATAAATGTATCTCCTTCTCTGTGTTTCTTTTTTTGTTCAGTCGTTTGAATTTAAGTCTTCTAATACTTTGCTCTAAATAAATATGACAACTTTGACTGATGTCCGTTGTGCCATTTTTAATGGATTAATCTGACACCCTATGACTTGCATGTTGAACCTGTTTTGCATCTTACAGTTTTCATCTTCTGTTTTTCTACGAAGTGGAATGGATGAACTTTTTGAAGATGGGGACTTTGGCGAATTTGTTTATGCATCTTTCTATGGTTGTAAGATCCCCAGCTAAACATAAGAATATAAATGCAGAACCCCAGCAGAAATGGTTGGTTTTTGCCATTTTTCGTGACGTTAATGTTCATACACAATGGCAATTTTTTGTAGGGATAAGACATGATAGCTGGTCAAGGTCTAATGGTTTTATAGGGCTGTGGGCAAAATAGAAAACAGATTTGGCATCAGTTTGTGAGATGGAGGTGTTGTTGTCAACGTTAGGTAGAGACTGTAGAGGTTGCATTTGAAAGTTTGGAAGCAACGTACTGAATTTTTGTTGTTGTTTAAAGAAATGAGGGAAGCAGAGTAGTGGAAGATCGTCATCTTGTACTTTTTATTGTTTAGAGAAATGAGGGTTTAAGCAAAGCAAGAGAGAGGTAAGTGAAACATATGGCTCTCTCAGCTTCAGAGTCAAGGAAAATGGTTGGCATCCAGCGTGTGTTTCTTGTTGACATATCCACTTTCCCCCCTTTTTTGAGCTTCTATGCAGTATGTATAAATGCCTTTATAAAACAAGATTTAGTGTTCGGTGTTTTAGAGCTTATTAGATATATAATCTAATGGAAATTTTAATGTCAGTTTGAATGATTTTAATATATTTTGCTAGACAACCTAACAAACATTTGTTGTGTTGCTAGACTCTCAGTCTAGATCATTGGTTAGATGAAATCTTTAACCTAATAGGCAACATAAATGTCAAATATATGTGAAATTGGATTGTTGCCCTTGTTGAATTTCGACATATTAAGTCTAGTGGTATTTCTCTTCCATATGTCAGAATAGTTCCCAAGATCGTACTCTCCCGTTGATTTTTAGAAAATTAAAGTAATTGGTCAAAATTTGAAAGCTTTTAATTTAAATGTGAACTAGTTTGACACTGTTCTTTACCATCATTTGAACATAGGCAATAAGATATTTTGGGAACACTCAGAACACAAGTGAAATCCACTATAAAAGATGGCTACCACATACCAACTAGCTCTTGATATAGTGGTATGTTTCTTTCCAATGTTGGAAGATGTCTCAAATTCAAATCCTCCCTCTCCGATTGATAAAATAAATAAATAAACAATGGCTCCCACATAACCTAGTGAAAGATGGACATAACAAGCAAAAGGGTTTTTCCTAGAGAGGTACGTACCATTTTTACAGGATGGATGTAAAAGTTTCATTTGTCTATTTAAAATTCTAAAATCCTTAATAATATAGTAAGCAAAACAAGAAGAACCTTGCTTCTAAGCTTTGGGACCAATTGTTTATTCAATATCTGGTTCTTAGACTGCTTACTGAGGACAAAAGCTTGCAATGCCATCTAAAAATGGTATTGATCGCCATATAGCCACCCTTGCCATATAGTTAGGTCTCTAAGTGTTTGAAAGGAACATTTTTAATATTTGACCTTATTTTTCTTGGGCCAGATTAGTGAGTGCATGAGTCTGGTTAAGAATGTAAAAACATATTCCTGAGCTCAGTTCTATTGATTTTTAATGCTCCCTATATGTTGTCGGTATATATTATACAGTATATAAGGTCTTATAACGTTGAATTATTACCGTTTTCAGGGAACTCAAGAAAATTTCTTATCGGCTATCAAACAGGCCACGACAGACCTTGAATCCAAACTACACCTCAAAAGAACCTCGCACATTTTTCTAAGAAGTGACTGCAATCAAGCCTGATTTCCACCTTAGCTTGTTGAAATTTTTGAGATCAAAGTTCATCTTGAATTTGGCTGTGATTGTTGACTATAATGGCAGATGGATTGAACCATTACAAGCAAAAGGGTGATTTTTGTTGATTTTTGTTTCCTTTATAGGTTTAATTTGTTTGACTATTTCTCTTCATCTTTCCCCATCTCTTTCTCCCTGTAGTTTGCAATTTTGGGAACAGGGATTCTCTTTTTTGAATGCTTTGAATTTTGAAGCCTGGTATGCATGGCTTAGGCCCTACTTGTGATCTGACCTATTTTGCTTTATTTGTTATCAGAGCTTCAGCTTGTTAGAATTATTCATATGAGTTACTCTTCCATAAAGACTGATATCTCTCACTCACAACTTTCCGAGTTTGAATTGCAAAAGAAATTCCGCGGATATGTTTAATGCAGGTCTTTTTAATCTGACTGATTAAACCTAAAAACTTGGGGCTGAAATAAATTTTGAAGAGGAAGTAGACATTGCAAGAAAAGTTCTAAACAAATTGATCGCACCATCTGCCACAGAAACTCCTCATGATGATCTCGCACTACCCCAAAGGGGCAAGGAGCCGTCTATTTTTGAATCTTCTGAGTAGCCCAGTAAATCATCTTTTGAGACTGCAAAAGCATCAGATGTTACTAAGCCTGAAAAGTTAAGCAAATGCATGGCACCAAATCTTGAATAGACAGACGAAGAAGATGATTTGTACAGAACAATTTTCATAAGCAATCTTCCTTTTGATATCAATAAAGAAGATATGGCCCTGAGAGTTTTGAACAACAATCCTGGTTCGATTCGATTCCCTCTAATGTAAAAAAGAGTCATCTATACATCTTTTTTTATTTTTTTTTATTTTATAAATTTATAAAATTAATTGTTCCGCAAAAGTTTTTCATCATATCTCAAACAAACGAGTGTTTTTAAACTTGTTATCCTTATGTTATGAAGAATGTCATCTTGCTTAGGGCAATCTTTGCATTCTATAAACATTTCCCTTTATATTACAAGGAGAATCAAAGGTACATTCTAGCCGTCACCCTCACCTTATCCTTGTCCATATCACTTGAGCTAAAGCACATTTGTACTACGTTAATATAGTTAAATAACATCTTACTTTTTTGGTGTTTTCATTTTTTGGTACAAACAACTTATTCTTAAATAAAAGGGATGATAAGATTATAAACCTTAATATACTACACGAATGTTAGAATTCGAACAAAGAACATTTTCATCGGGAAGCAATCAAACCACTATACTAGTGGGTTCTTAACTGAGTTTATTCGTTTTTAAATGTCCTATCAAGATCATAACATTGCCATGCCTAACATTAAGACTTCCATTTTCATTTACAATTCGGAGGAGAAAAGGCATGAAACATATGGGGGCGTATATGGTAATTCATATAATACAAATTTATAAAAAAACCCAAAATGGGTGTTGAAATTATAAAAAAACCCAAGTAATATTTAAACTTAGAAACACACCCAAAAAGTGTATTAAAATAGTATTTTTTGGGTGTAGTTTTTGGGGGTTTTGAATGTGTGTAATAGTACTTTTTGGGTGTGTTTCTAAGTTTAAATAGTACTTGGGTTTTTTTATAATTTCAACACCCATTTTGGGTTTTTTTATAAAAGCCCCTTCATATAACTTGTTACAGCGAGAGTCGTACTTTAACATGTAAGCCTATGCTTTTCATTTTACGAAGGGGCACACTTTCACAGCCAAAAAGGCACCCAACGAAGGATCCTATGTTCTTTTGACCCCCAAATTCCTTTCTTTTGATTTTTTTATATCAAATTTCTGCTCCACTCACAACCAATTACAAGTTACAACCAACCATAAGTTTCCTCCATATTAAAGCCTTTTAGCTATCAAAAGGGGGGAAAAAGCCTATGGACTCCAGGTTTTGATAAAAACGATAAATTACTCTAAATATTGAGTTTTTAGTTTATTTTGCTAAATGAATTGTATTTGTTGATCGAAAAATGGAACTAGATATATAATTTTCATAATCTTGGCATAGTTCTAAGAAATGTGACATCTATCCTTTTTAAGTGGTACCACAAAAAAAAAAAGCCTCAATGTATATCTTCACTTTCTTCCTCCCAAATGACTATAGTATCTCAATTTTTCTCAACATGGTATTAAACGTGGACAATGGACATGCTTGTATTGTATGTGGACTATAGTGTCTATCATTCGAGAAATGTGACATCTATCCTTTATAAGTTGCAGCCATAGCTTAGCTTGAATGTGGACATGCTTGTGGTATACAGCAAATAAGACATAGTAGATAGATACCATACCACCCATGCATGCGTCTCCTTGACAACGACAAGCATATAAATTAAGATTGGTTTTTGGAGGGAAACAGAATCACGGGATACTAAAGTTGTTTTTGGAGGGAAAGCCATGTATCATTGGTTAGCATTTTGGCTTTTGGCCATAAACAAAGATTTGTTTGTGACAAAATGAAATTGATTGAAAACACAAAACAGAAATTGCAGATTACATCAACTTCTGCTTTTGGTCTTTTGCTCAAATGTCCTAGCTTTCTTGTTTTTGTGTTTGTCTTCTTCCCCATATTACTGTTCTTGAGCCAACTGTCACTGTGCCTGTGTATAGCAATAATTTGATTGAAGACAAAATGAAATCTACCTTTGCTGCTCAATAGTGACCACATTTCATACTCCACTTTCCCATATTCCACATCTCTCTCTCTCTCTCTCTCTGGGTGTGTGAGAGAAGAATGGGAGCTGCTAGCTCAGCTTGGAGTTGGGTTCTACTCTGCATAGTGTGGTGGTCTCTAAGTCTTGAGCTGGCACAGTGCAATGTTGTGTATGATAGGAAGGCTCTTATCATTGATGGGCAGAGGAGAATTCTCTTTTCTGGCTCCATTCACTATCCCAGAAGTACCCCTGAGGTATCACTTTCCAAATTCCAGTTCCATATTTTCTAACCAAATCTGGTTTTCCTATGCAAAATTCCCATGACCCTTTTGCTAATGGGAAATGGAAAATGAAATGCAGATGTGGGAAGGCCTTATTCAGAAGGCCAAAGATGGTGGCTTGGATGCCATAGACACCTATGTGTTTTGGAATCTTCATGAACCTTCTCCTGGCAATGTATTATGTTTTCGCTTAATTTCTTTACTTGTTCTTTGTTTTCTCCTTCCTATAAGTTGCATTTTGTCCACATTATCCCTTTCTTTATTTTCATGATTTTTTTATCTTTGAATTTTTTCGCATTGTAGTATAATTTTGAGGGGAGGTATGATTTGGCTCGGTTCATAAAGACGGTCCACAAGGCAGGGCTTTATGTGCATCTTCGCATTGGGCCTTATATTTGCTCAGAATGGAATTTTGGGTAACAAGCATTTTTCCTGAGCCACAGAGCTGAAACTTTGATGGGTTTATGCTCTTAACTTCTTCACATTCATTTCTTTGATGATCTTTGCTTTTTACTTTTATTTTCTTTAGGGGGTTTCCAGTTTGGCTGAAGTATGTTCCAGGCATTAGCTTCAGGACAGATAATGAGCCTTTCAAGGTCTGTCCATGTGAAGATTTAAGCTTTCAATCAATTTGGTGAATTAATATAGTATTTTGCTTATTCTGGTGTTGCAGTCAGCAATGCAAAAATTTACCCAGAAAATCGTCCAACTGATGAAGGATGAAAAGTTATTTGAGTCCCAAGGTGGCCCCATTATTCTTTCTCAGGTAAACTTCTATCACCAATTTTCACTGCTGTATAATTTCTAGGAGCTTCGTTTCGAGCTCTTCTAGTTACAAGTTTCTCACTTTACACCAGCTTCAGATTTGATAGATGAGAAAAATGAAAAGAAGAAAAGAAATTGTATTGTTAACGTACTTTTGTGCAGATTGAGAATGAATATGAGCCAGAAAGCAAGGCTTTTGGGACTTCTGGTTATGCATACATGGCTTGGGCCGCAAAGATGGCTGTTGGAATGGGTACTGGGGTCCCATGGGTGATGTGCAAGGAACAGGATGCTCCAGACCCAGTGGTAAGCAAACTAGTCTACACCACTGAAATGTCTTAATACCTTTTCTATGCATATATCTTTGGAAAATAAATAACTCATGTTCAACTATCATTCTTGTCTCGTTGTTATTTATTTAACCATCAAGCATCCCATGATTTACACTTATATTGGCCAATTTCACTAATTTAACCACTGGAAATGGAGAAATATTTTTGTGTGTGGTGTTACTAATCCACGTGTTATAATATGGGAGGACGACAAGATTGATACTTTTTTTTTTGTTGATAAAAGACAAGGTTGATACTCTAGGCACCCAGGGAGTGCTTAAATTATGAAAAAGAATTAAAATATGTGCACTTTTTTTTAATCATTGGGGGAGGGGGATTTCGAACTTGGACCTCTTCCAGCCTTGGGAAGAGGAAGAAGTACTGCTAAATCAAGAGCTGGTTGATATGAAAATCAATGTACTTATATGTCAGAAACTGCTTGCAATTTTACTGAGGCTAATTTATTGCTAGCAAGTCTAATTTACTTTGAATTCTTTAAATCCTGTTTACAGATAAACACTTGCAATGGTTTCTATTGCGACTATTTTTCCCCAAACAGAGTGTACAAACCCACACTATGGACTGAGGCTTGGACTGGCTGGTAAGTTCCAAGTTGCTAAAACAAATGGGAGGAAAGGATCGACCCGTTCAGTATAATTCTACATCTATCTTTGCTCTGAGAACCTGCTGCAAGAAAAGTAGATTTACATTTTTCTGTGTTCTTGAAGGTTTACAGAATTTGGTGGCCCAGTGTACCAGCGACCTGTTGAAGATTTGGCATTTGCAGTTGCCGGATTCATTCAAAAAGGAGGCTCCTTCGTAAATTATTACATGGTCAGTAAATTCATTCTAACAGGAGTCTCCAATAAGCCATTTCTGTATGTTATTATCTAGAGGACAAAAGTTAAGTATGAAAACCTTGTGCCAGATGTAAAAACTTAATTTGTAGTGACAATTCTAGAAGCCTGCATACCTTCTTTACTTATACAACATTTCTGCAATCAAATGAAACATTATTTAGGGAAAGATATACAAAATTCAAGGGTTAGTTTTGAACTGATAACAGCTAGCTAACTGCATGGAGGAATATATGAGCTAAACTTCTAAATCATTGCATGCAGTACCATGGAGGAACCAATTTTGGAAGAACTGCTGGAGGCCCTTTTATTACTACCAGCTATGACTATGATGCTCCCATTGATGAATATGGTGAGAAAATTGAACCCATGTCTGCGCAACGGCTTTCAAAAATATCTTAAGGTGTAAATAATTATCAGTTGCAGCCTTATAACTCATAGCTGTAATGACAGGTTTGATCAGGCAACCTAAGTATGGCCACTTAAAGGAACTCCATAAGGCTGTTAAGTTATGTGAGCCAGCTCTGCTAAATGCTGACCCTACTGTCACATCCTTAGGGAGCTATGGACAGGTTTGTCAGTTTATTTAAAGAGTCAGTGTGTAATTAAGAATCATATCATTTTGAATTTTCTATGGTAGAATCAGCATACTTTCAAAAATAAAAACTAAAAGTAACTTCATCTTCTACATATTAGTTAAATAAGAAACCTATCAAAAGGTCAAAAGATCTCTATGTTGAATCAAACTTATTCAAGAAATTTATGAACTAGGCATAAGAAATTCTTTACAGCAGTTTCAAAAGAAAATTTTCCTTGAAGATTCTTTCAAATCAAATTAAACCAAATTGATGTTTTTGCTAGTTAGGACATATGGAAGTGCATGCTTGTTTAAACCAGATTTGATACAATTCCAGGCACATGTATTCTCTTTCAAGTCAGGAGTTTGTGCAGCTTTTCTCTCAAACTACAATACAAAGTCAGCTGCAACGGTGACTTTCAATAACATGAACTTTCACCTTCCCCCTTGGTCCATCAGCATCCTTCCAGATTGCAAAAATGTTGTATTCAACACTGCTCGAGTAAGTGACATAAAGAATGCTAATTTGGAATGCTAATTTAATGGTTTTATTTGTCATTTCTATTTTCCACAAGTTTGTCAGATATTGTACCACAAAAGGAAAGCCATGTGCCTTCTCCAACAAGATTGAAACACACTCTTTCCTGAAATGATTTTCAGCTCGGATAGATTTTTCCTCAATGAATTACCTCAAACATTAGGATAGCTGTACAGTTTTGTGTAGTTTCATTCCACTCTAGTATAGTGTATAAACAGAAATGATAAACAGACAGTCATGCATTCCATTGCAGGTGGGAGTTCAGACATCCCAAACACAACTTTTGCACACTAACTCTGAGTTGCACTCATGGGAAATCTTCAATGAAGACATTTCTTCAGTGGCCGGTGATACAACAATCACGGTCATTGGCCTCTTGGATCAGTTGAACATCACTAGAGACTCCAGTGATTATTTGTGGTACACAACCAGGTTAGATAAAACCACTAAAATGTTTTATACTCAACATATCTTTGAAATTGTAAGTCCTATTATCAAAATTAATTTACCAATAACTTGATGTTTATAGCGTTGACATAAGTCCATCAGAATCATTTCTGCGTGGAGGCCGGCATCCCAGTCTAACCGTGCAGTCAGCCGGAGATGCTATGCATGTTTTTATCAATGACCAGCTCTCGGGTAAATTGTTGATAATATTGTGTTTAGATAATTGCACCAGCTAGTTACTGATGTGAAGGCAAATAGTTCCCTGAGTCTGTTTAAAAGAAATATGTCCTTGATATTTAAGTGTTGGTGATGTGCTCTAATAATAGGATCGGCTTACGGGACTAGGGAATACAGGAGATTCACTTTTACAGGAAATGTCAACCTGCATGCTGGACTAAATAAAATTTCACTTCTCAGTATAGCTGTTGGATTGGCGGTTAGTTCTTTAATTTCCATTTTTTGTTAACTTCCAATACTTAGTTTACAAAGACAATTTTGTTGTTGGATATTATGTCTCAGATACCTATAATGTGGCTTGATTAGTATTGTAACGTTGTACTTGGATTAGAAGTTTTTATTTGGTGTCTGTACGTACTCTTGTATCTTTGTAATGTGTCTATGGTTTATATAGCGGACTATCTACCTCCATGGATGTACACTGAGTTTCTCTAAATACTTTAAATTCAATCTCTTGTGTGTGCAATCTATTTTGTGACATGCTAGCATAACTGCATTCATGCCATCTAGTAGTATCATGAAGTAAAGATATTATATCCCGGAGGCTAGCAACTTATGCTAAGACCCTTGGGGAAGGTTTTGGATAAGTAAAAGGTTTTCTTTAGATGTGTCATAGGCATTTGAAACTTCTATTTACTTATGTCGAATTATTATGAATTTTTGCTTATATTGATCTCTCTCTCTAAAAAGATTGAATCCCGTCTTATATTTTCTTGTCATATTTCACTTGTTTGGTTGAATTTTAACTGAACTACTTTCTGCTTGATGTCGTCAAAGAACAATGGTCCTCATTTTGAGATGCGGAGCACAGGGGTGCTGGGACCAGTTGTTCTACATGGACTAGACCAAGGAAAGAGAGATTTGTCATGGCAGAAATGGTCATACAAGGTCTACAATACATTCATTAAACTTTGGTGACATACTTGTATGGCCAAGGAGCCCCAACTTACTATTGTTTCTTTATACAGGTTGGGCTAAAAGGAGAGGACATGAATCTGGGTGCTCTACATTCCATCTCGGCGTTGGATTGGATGAAGGGGTCCTTAGTGGCACAAATACAGCAGCCACTGACATGGTATAAGGTATGGAAATGCTCCTTCAAACATTGAAGCTCGACTAGAATGGTTTTTGACAATTTAGAGTCTTTCTGAAAAGTGTTACTACTCAAATGCTTTACAAGTTGTGATATGTGAGGTCCGGATACACAATGTGGCATCCTTCTTATATATTGTTCCTATCCCACCTACCACCACAGTAGGTGGCTAAGATACAATGTCACCTACCGGCATCTACCTACTACTGTCACCAACCGTAGCCTACCAACTACTGTACAACGAATCTAGACATGAGGGCTAAGAGGTCTAGCATGATCAACGGGCTGTGGGCTGTTATTTCCTTTGACAGTTTTTGTTTCTTATTTATTGTGTTTATATCTAAGAATTCAACTGAGGGTTGGAGGTTGAATTGGAGTTGGTTCAGTCTCCAACAGCAGCTTAGATTCATTTCAAAGTTCCTTTAGAACCATTGAGCATTGTTGGTAACAGACAGCTCTGGTTGAACCCCCAGGCCAATTTTGATGCACCAAAAGGAGATGACCCCTTGGCTTTGGACATGGGGAGTATGGGGAAGGGTCAAGTATGGATCAATGGGCAGAGCATTGGAAGATACTGGACTACTTATGCTACAGGCAACTGCAGCGAATGCACTTATTCTGGTACATTCAGGCCAAAGAAGTGCCAATTTGGTTGCCAGCATCCAACTCAACAATGGTACAAACTTCTTACACAACTTACTCGTAAACCAATTTGGACAACACTAAGAACCACTTTAATTATCCATCTTTGTTATGCTATGGTTTCAGGTACCACGTTCCTCGGTCTTTCTTAAAGCCGTCTAACAACCTATTGGTAGTTTTTGAGGAGATTGGTGGTGATGTATCAAGGATTGGTCTAGTAAAAAAATCAGTGACAAGTGTTTGTGCTGAGGTTTCTGAAAACCACCCTCACTTCAGGAATTGGCAAACTGAGAGCCATGGCCAACTGGAAGAGCAAAATAAGCCCGAAATTAGCCTACACTGTACAGAGGGACACTCCATTTCTGCCATTAAATTTTCAAGCTTTGGAACTCCATCTGGAAGCTGTGGAACTTTTCAGCATGGTGACTGTCATGCTCCAAACTCAAATGCTGTCCTGGAAAAGGTACTTCTCAGAATGCTCCAAATTTGCTGCAGAAAAAAGCGTTAAAAGTTTTTTCAATTAAACAATATGGTTTTCAACCTAATCTAGACAATATAATAATATTCCAACAACACATTCTGAATTAAAGAATAAGTTCTTATTTTCTTTGCATCTTTTTTCCTGATGTCTGTCTTTTTACAGGAGTGCATAGGTAAGCAGAAATGTTCAGTGACCATATCAAAGACCAACTTTGGCAAGGACCCATGTCCAAGCAAACTGAAGAAGTTGTCTGTGGAAGCTGTTTGTGCCCCTATATAAGTACTTAAATTGCCACAAGTTGAAGGGTTTAAGAGGAAGTTGAGAAAATCTAATTCCATAAAAAGAAAGAAATTGGATCAACAACAGAGCAATGTGTTAGCAGCAAAATATAGAATGTCACATTTTTATTTATGGAAACGTAGGTATCGTCTACGGTTGTAACTTGTAATTGTAATTAGGTCCAAAATCGCAATTCAATTCAACCTATATGACCAACATTGTCGTTTCCACTTGTAGTCAGATTACCAATTTTCTGAAACTAGGCAATGGATGTTTTTTGATACAAGTGATATTGACGAAGGATGGAATTGAATCTAGGATCTTAGGTGTGTTAACGCATCTATTGGTCCCCATTGCTTCTTTCTTACTCTTTTTGGTCTATATGTAAATTGAATCGCGAAGAAACATGATAAGCCTATAATTTATATATATTTTATGCCTCCTTTACTTATTTATTTGTTAATTTCCTTGGGTTAAATTGGTTGTTTAATTGGTTTTGTGAGATTTGTGAAGGAACTATGGAAATAGGAGAAAGTGTGCTAAAAAGGGCAAGAAGATGAAGATTGGAGATTAATCAAGTCAAACAAGGAGAAATAAAGAAGACCCTATTTTAGAAGGAATCCTACTTTTATAACAATTGTAATTATACCTTAGATAGGATTTCTAGGAGTCTTATAAATAGGAAGTTTAGGTCATTGTTCAAAGGACCACCGACCACCCATCACCCATCATCCTATATATTCATATTCATAGCCGAAATATCCAAAGGAGAAGACGAAGAAAGCTTGCGCAACCTTGGCATTCTACTTGGAGAATTCAATGTCTACCATGTCTTCATCAACTATTATGATTCTCAATAAGTCCTTCATGAACTAATTTCTTTTACTAGGGCTATGATGTAGCCTAGCTATGAACACTCAAATTCTTTGATATTGTTAATGTTATTTATCTATACATGTTGAGTGCTTGTTACCATTCTTAATGCTTTCAATTAATTGGCCACTAATTGCATGATTGGGAGAATTAGGTTGAGACCGGAAGGAGATTCCTAGTAAATAGCTTCTAGTGACAAGTACCATAAATTACATAGCCGACTCGGAAGACTAGGTTATGGTTTGTGTAATCTTTATTGTTTTCCACAAATCTTAATGAGTTCTTAGCTATCTAAATCCATAACTAGGAATAGAGTGGGTTGACTGTAAAGAATACAACTGATATAACTCGGAAGAGAGTATTGGTGAGGTAAGGGAAAACGATTATCAACATGTTAGGTAATTAGAATTAACAAGCTAGAAGGATTTGGGTGGGATTAGCTAGGTGAAATCGGTGCCCTAGTGCTTTATCATCTTTGTTTTCATCTTTTACATTATTTCCTTAATCTCAATTTATTTTGTTTGCTTAATTAGATTTTAATCATCATAATTCTCTTTTCGTTTAATTCAATCATAATTAGGAATAAATCACTCTAGTATTTAATAGAGTACTTGATCCCTGTTGGAACGATACTCTACTTACTACTATATTAATTTGAGCGATATTGTCCACTTGCAATTAATCACATCAAAACATACGCACACTCAAGGCAATATACATATGTAAACAACTTCACACAATGTCTTTTAATGGGCTAGACTAATTTACAGATGATAATCTGATAGAGTCCTACCTATTAAGAAGTTTAACATTTGCTAACTTGAATATCCACACTTGATAGGCAACTTTAATCCATATTTCTAAGAAGTTAAGTCACTCGAGGGTTTGTTTGGATGTGATTCTTGATAGGCCAAAAAGCACTTTTGTGTGAAAGGATTCTCCATATAATCACTTTAGGCCCCGTTTGGTTCACGGAATGAATTTGTGGGGAAATTACTTCCCATGTCATTTCCTAAGGAATGTAAATGAAAGATTCATTTCCCACGTTTGGTAATGTCGGGAAAGTAACTGGGAGATTTCATTTTGTTTCCTTTCCCATCTTTGTTTTAAGTAGGAATGGAAAACAAAGTTTGTATAATTTTCCAATTATACCTATATTAAATCAAATAAAAAAAAATGCATTTAATGATACATTGTAATTCTAAATTGTTCATGGGGACAAAATAGTCATGAAAATTGTGCATTGAATGTTGGCTCATTTTCCCAAACTTTCCCATGAGGAGGGAAAACAAAACCCAAGTTGAAGGGAGGGCTTCATTTTCCCCCCTACTTTCCCATGTGCCAGGCAATCATTTCCCATGCCTGGACTTACCAAACATGGGAAAGCAATTGAATTCCCATTCTCAAGCCTCCTTTCCCATGAACCAAACGGGGCCTAAGTGATTTTAGAATCACTCCCAAATGAATCCTTAATTCTATAGGCCCCAACATCTGAAATATGAAATTCATTTAATAAACTTAAATCTGTAATCAATGTAAGCCCACAAAATTCAACTTGGATCATAAAGGATTGGTAGCTCAAGTGATTCAAAGCATTTACCCTTGCACCTACAATATTTAATCCACCCATCGGACTGCTACGCATAATAAGGATTTCATAAGACGAAACGTGATTAAATGGGAATAGCAAAACATTGACATGTCCCTGTGACCAAGGTCTAAAATATGGATGATTTCGGAAATATCAGTAGTCCAGAAACATAGAAATTTTGATAGAAATATTGGGATAATATTGATATCGATAAAAATTGAATAAAAAACACGGAAATTGTAAGAAAAACTTGGAAATTTTTCTTGAAGATGATGTTTATTTAGTCAATTATCTATTACTTTATCAAAAAAATAAAAAAAAAATAAAAAAAAGAAGAAGAAGAAAGGAAATGCATTGCATGATGGGTTTAATTCATTTAAGTTGATTATATAGCGAGCTGACAAACACTTCGAGTGTCGAAAATATGTAGTAATTAATGAAAGAAGATTAAGCACACCATAATAATTTATTTATAATGATTTACTATTTTACACTTTATACATTGCATGATAAGATATAAGAGTGACTTAGTACCATATAAAGTTCCTATAAGATTCAAATTTGAGTTATTTATACTAACACCTCCTGAGGTTTTCGGTTTTTTCACAAAACTCCTTGATGTTTTAGAAATTACAAGAACACCCCCCTGAGGTTTTAAATTGTTTTCACAAAACTCTTTTTCATTGATCATCCAAAGATTGATGATTGTATACCCAAAAAAAAAAAAAAAAATTATGCAAATGGCCTTTGATATTAGATTACATATACTTTATTGAGGTTAATTTTGTCATTTTCATAAGTTTTTTTTCTCTCAATAAAATCATCAATTTTGGGACAAACAATCAACGAAAAGGGGTTTTGTGAAAACACAAGAAACCTCAGGGGTGGTGTCAGTGTAAATAATTGTTCAAAATTTTCATTGTCTTCATTATCTCGATATTATCGATATTATAGCGATATTTTGACCAAATATTGCTGAAGTGTGAGAGAAATTATCGATGTCAATATTGTTCGATATTATCGATATACAATATATATGTATGAATACATTTCAAAATATTTTAAACTATGTGCGTGACATGCAAGTGCTCCAAAAAGTCAAGAAAGAAAAGACCCCAGTCAACACGCTGTCATTATTATAATATTATGTTAGATATACGACAACCGGTCCATACGATCAAATACGTTAAAAAAGGCGCGTAAAGAAAGCTGTTATCTACTGTGCCCGCCTCTACCCTACAACCAAAAAGTCCTCCTATACGTACGAACAATCCCATCACCACCACTCGAAAAATTAATTAAATAATATTGGAATCTACGTGGAATTGCACGAATCATATAATTTTCGCTTATTTTTATTTTCTAATTAAATTCTGAGTTGTTTTCAATTTCAATTCAAAAAATTCCAAATTCCAGATTCTTCCAAATCTCTCGGTGTTTGGTTTTGGGCGATGAGTTTGTGAAAATCTCTGCAAACGATTCGCCATGGCCAAACCAAAAGCTGCGAGACGAACACTCGACTCTTACACTGTCAAGCACATCAACAAGACCGTCAGAGGTAGTTTCTAGAAAAAAAATCAAATTCGAATTTTCAATTCACTGTAAATTTTGATTTTGATTTTTCTCTCTCTGTCTCTGTGGCGATCAGCTGGGGACTGTGTGCTGATGCGGCCATCGGATTCCGGGAAGCCGTCGTACGTGGCGAAAATCGAGCGGATCGAGGCGGACAGCCGCGGCTCCAACGTGAAGGTGCACGTGCGCTGGTACTATCGGCCGGAGGAGTCGATTGGCGGCCGGCGACAGTTTCACGGCTCCAAGGAGGTGTTTCTCTCCGATCACCACGACGTTCAGAGCGCCGACACCATCGAGGCTAAGTGTACGGTGCACACCTTCAAGAGCTATACTAAGCTCGACGCTGTTGGGAACGACGACTTCTTCTGTCGTTTCGAGTATAATTCCTCAACCGGAGCTTTCAATCCCGACCGTGTCGCTGTGTACGTTTCTCCTTTTCTCTCTAAGCTCATCGTTTTTGACTGTTTTGCCTAAAATTGGCTGAATTGAAGTGAATTGGCGATTGAGTTGTTCTTAAATTCAACTTTTATTTGGTGTTTGTTAGTGATTTTGTGCTTCAGTTATATGCTTTCCTTGGTATTCTATTGAATTGAATGTAAAAGCATGGGACTTTAGCTTACTCTTTATAGTTTATTCATTGCAATTTAGAAACTTAGGCTCTTCTGATAAAGAATAGGACAATGAAGTGAATGAGATGAGATACGATTGAGGTGAGAAAGAAATGAAGGAGAATACGTAAAACCAAAACTAAAAGCTAAAACCTTTTTAAATTCTTCTGGGGTTTTAGGTTTTATCTGTTGTGCAAACTATGCTATATATATATATATCTTCTCTTCATGATGCCACACTTGTTTCTCACTTTCCTGTTAGTTTTGCCCCCTTCTGTTAAACAATGGAACTTTATGTTCCAAGTTTTCATTTGCCCTCCTTCAGTTATATATCTATGCGTACTTGCTTTTGAGTTTGGGAATTACAACTAAAATATATTTGAGCCTTGAACTTAAGTTCCCATAATTTCTTTCGTTATATAGGTTTCCCACAGTTTTATTTTATTGATGAGAACTATTTGTTTGACTTTTATGAATAACAAGCTGATGTTGTTTCAACCTTGGGTTTGGGGATAACTGATATTGGGTAATTTCACTTGAGCAGTTCTTGCTTATCCCAGTTTCTATTTTCATGTGGCAGGTATTGCAAGTGTGAGATGCCTTACAACCCTGATGACCTCATGGTTCAGTGTGAAGGTTGTAGTGATTGGTAAGTTAGATGTTCAGCTATTCAATCGTTTGTGCCCCTCCAGCACTTTTGCCTCAGGAATGGTGGATTAAATTTTTTTTTGATAAAGTTGAAAAGCTGGTTCTTCTTCTGAATATTTCGTATAGCTCTAGATAAATTTTTATTGATTAGTTTTTTAGTTTAGGCGTGCATGCAGCTGTTATCCATGTGCAGAATGAAACTTTACTATTTTCCATTACTAGTTCTCTAAGATTATGACTTTGTACCTTTTATGCATTTCCCAGAGACCTTTCTGACTTTGATTAAGCCATACTTGTCTGGGCATTGTGTATGTGCCTTATTAATTATTTAATTATGTTACTTTCTGTTTTAATCAGTGGGGTATAGCATTTTTGCTAGATAGATGATGTGCAGAATGACTTCACATATTTCTAATTTTCTTGCAAATAGAATTCAAAAAGACTGAGGAACCAACCTCATTCTGAAGTCCCGCTGGTTTCATTTCTTTAATGATTTTATTTAGTTTTCATTTGGATGGTCTTTTATAATAGTATATTTCCAACACAATAACCCACAAACTACTGAGAAACAAGTTTCTGAGAACCATTTTCTTTCGAGACACTTATTATAGCTTTGGAGGATTGATTATTATAGCTGTGCGTGATTAATCAATACATGTTTGTACAAAAATATTGCACACTGAGGGTTTTATACATAACAATGTGGCAGGTAATTTATGGCAAGCAAATGCACTCTATATATGGACATGAAGTTTGCATTAGTGGAAAGAGAGAAATCTAAACATCTGTTAGTGGTTGTAGATAAGGAAGTTATTTTAGGAGAGGATATGTTTCATATATGCTTTAGTAACTTGTACAGCAGGGGTATTCTTCTGGAAAATCAAGATAAGAGTAAATTCAGAGGCATGAATGGCGGTAGTTTAGATGATATTAGATGTCAGAAAATGGGTTATTAAATATTAAGTTAAGTTCCTTTTCATAAATATATTAAGTTAAATTTAGCTTGGGAAAAACTAGGTTGGGGTAGTATCTCACCATCTAGTATACCTCTAAGCCTTTATAAAAGGACTGTATCCAGTTCATAAAAGTTGGCAGAGTTCAAATCATTGTCTACTTGGCAGGTACATGTTGATGAAATTGTGTTGGTATACTACTTTGCATCTGAATTCAAACATACATGGGCCAGGTGCCTTCAAAGATTTAATCATCATGTAAATCATCATGAGCGACTGTTTAAATGTGAATCAGCTAGGCATTATTGTCTAATTGTGCACTGAATGGAGTCTTGAAGTGCTTCTAAGTCGAAAGAAGTTTACCATTTAAAGAAGCATTAAAAATTAAAAGTGTTGATTTACCCTTTTCTGGATGGGTATATTTCTGCAAATGCGTCTTAAATTCCCAATGTTGTACATGGAATGAGCATAAATTTTGTTGCTAAGTGTATATCCTTGTGCTGGCGTGCCTTGGGCATTAGTTGTGTTGCTAAGCTACTGCTTTCAGTAGCTCCTGAGGTTGATGTTTGAGGCTATTGCTTGAGAATAGTAAAAGAAGTAAATTAAAGGCATCAAAGCCTGGAATGCATATGCCTTCATTTGCCTTTTCATAATTCATATTCACTTTGTGTATTTTCATGTGTACTTTCTCCGCCGTTCCAGTCCATTTATAAAACAGATGAAATCTTCATTTTACTGCATTTGATTCAGGTTTCATCCTGCTTGTATAGACATGAATGCAGAGGAGGCTAAAAGACTTGACCACTTCTTCTGTGAAGGCTGTTCTTCCGAGGGTCAAAAGAAGTTGCAGAATTCCCATACTGCTTCCAAACACCCTGATACAAAGGTACTCCTTTTTTCTTTAGTGTTGGATAAATTTGAACCAGGTTTGACTTTGTGCTTCTTGTTTACTTGTGGACTCTATCATGTCATCTGGAAATTGGCAGGTTATTGGGTGTGTTCCATTTTTATATCTACCTATTAGAATTATTAACTTCTGTAATAGTTTGTTTTTTCTCATTCTATCCATTATTATTTGATCCCAAGACACGGGTGTGATACATATATAGTCTCACTTTTAAAATCAGTTTTTTAAATGCCACGCTGTCCCAGTCTCCCAGAGAACCTGTAAAAAAGGGAAAAGAATTGAATTGAAAGAACTCATTATTAATTTCCCGGACAAGCTTGTATGCATCATGCAAGGAACTTCATATAATTGGCAATCAGTAAGTGTAATGCCAACGCAAAAGATTCTGATGTGTTTGTATATAGATTCATTAATTTGTGCTACTTTATATGAATGGAAAAGCGTAAATATTTGTTATGAGGTAAAAAAGTATATAGAAATGTAGGTAATTTATTTTTTACGAGAAGATATAGTGGGTTATGTGTAAAACTTAGATATCAAAAGAACCAACGATGTGTGCATCATTGATATTTGTTGGGTCTAGCATCCTCTGTAAGCAAATGAGCATAATCTGTGTATATAGTGAATATGAACTCACTACCCTTAGTTACTAGTATTCTTTGACTTTCACTCATGCTGTCTTTCAGGTGGATACGAAACGGCGTCGGAGGTGATATTGTATATAAATCAATCTGATGAACTAGAGGTTCTCTCGTTCGGATCTTTGTTAGGGCTTAAGCAAACACGGAGGCATATCTGCACCACAAGTTGTGTGTATTTATGAGTTAATGGGAAGACGAAAACCAGCTCGAAAACCTTTATGGTGTCTATTTGGTTAGAGGTATCTCCCCGGTCTCTTTTAAAGGTCGAGGATGTGTTTGGTTGTGTGTAATTATATGTAATTTAGATCCTCTCCCTCACTCTCCCTCTCCCTGTCCCCTAGGATTGTGAATATTCCCAAAGTATTTTGCCAGTTACCACAGTAGCAATAGATAGAGGCTTTTTACGCTAATCTATTTCACTTTGGTATATATTGTTTGGGTCCTCTTGCTAGACCTAGATGCAGCATTAAGAAGTTGGATGCTATTTCTTTTTTTTTTTCCTTCTGCAAATGTATATAATGTCTTAAGAGTTTGTTCCTTCTACAATTTGATTATTCTTTCTTTTTGGTTTTCCCAATAGAATTCTATAGTGAGAGCCTTAACTAAGGCCCTTAGATGGACCCTATCTCTTAACCGTTAGATCAGTTTGGTTAGTTTGATCCAACGAGATAGGGCCACATCTGATGACTTAGTTCTCCCAATATGGTGGATCCTCCGAATCTAATTAAGCGCGGGACTCGGGCCTTGTTAAAATATCTACAATAGATCTTTGCACACCATATTAGTGGGGAAAACCCAATAAAAGCAAAAGAAAACCTCTATTCTAAAGCATGGGACATGCTTCTGTTATGATTTTCTACGTACACATGATGGCCACGTTTGCTGCGGTTTCTGTTGGTGCTAGCTGCGTGCACTCTGGCTATGCTGGCAAGAAATTATTAATGGATAGGTTAGGTAATAAAATAATTTCACTGTGGTATAATCAATCAACTCATGTTATAACACGTCATTTTATTATGAATTCTACATAAAACATGAACCTGACATTCACCCATGTTAGAACATAGTGATTTTCTTATATCAAAAGGGTGAAGGTGCCCATGTAAGGACTAGTCTGTGCTATGCAGATAAAAAGAAATGACTCAACTATTAAGTAGTGTTCAATTGAAATTTTTAGACCCTATTAAGGGATAGAATTAAAGAGTGGTCTAAGTTTCATTCCCTCCAATGTGTCCAGAAAAAAAAAATTGCCACAAAAAGAAACAAAATCGCAAAAAAGAATTCCGTTGCCGGGACTTGAACCCGGGTCTCTCGGGTGAGAGCCGAGTATCCTGACCAACTAGACTACAACGGATGTTGATAATGAGTGCAGCTTAAAACTATAAATAGAGTAAGGACTCATCATGATTATAACACAAAAGCCAAGTTCTGAAATTCCAACTACGATCAATCATCCCTTTTAAATAATATATAACCAAAATTAAACACGATTTTGTCTTTTTAGTAATTTATTTTCATTATTTTGATCTCTAGGATATATGTATAAAGGAATAATTCTTGTTAAACCAAAAAGGCTTTTCTAGAATATATGATCATAAACTCATTAATTCTTTTTCTTATATTCAACAATGGCATCCAACTTCGTAATTAAATTCATTATTCTTTTTAATATTCTGAATGTTTATTTAAAGGAAAAGTGTTATTGTGTATAACATGTTTTTTTCTGCTGCAGTACAAATTGAACCCCAGGCAACTCAAACTTCAACTTGAGATTATGGATATAGAAGCTACAAGCTACCACAAGAAGATGGAGTAATTATCTCATCTGTGACAAAGCTGAAGGCTAAACCAAAAAAATTGGCATTCATAAGGAAGGTTATCAGAACTTGCATCTTGTTTATAAGAAAATTAATAATGAATTAAGCTTTTCACCATCAACTATAAAGCACAGAGCACCACTTGAACACCAAATTATTCAGAGTTTATGGCACGAAACGTATATCTCATGTGCATTGGTGTCTCGATTCAAAAAATTTGGTGATTTGATATAAAATTGGCAATGGATACAAGCACTTATACAAGTAATGTCACCCTATTCTTATCTGCTTGGTACAGTTTATAATACAGTATACGAGACTTTCTAGTCAGAAACAATTTTGGGGCGAAAAAAATGGAAGAATTAAGCAGCCTGCACGTGTGAACTGAAACTTGTATCTCTCTGTATATGTTTGTTTTAACCTGTCTTTGATCTCTTCCATACAATAACTGTACCATAGAAATCGGATGATGCTAACAAGTTCTCTCCATGGTTCCAAGCAACACCGATAACCGGAAATCGATGACCCTGCAGTCACATATATTTTGGTCATTTGGGTCCAATTTGAGACTAAGAAACCATTAAAGCCCTGTGTATGAATAAGATGAACCTGTAGCTTGTTTACACATGTATGCTTTGGCCGAGTTAAATCATAGAAGTACACATTTGAATCCTCACTTCCGGCAACTAGGGTATTTTAACAGCATGGCAATGTCAGTAAACACACACATAAAAAGTAGTAACTGCAAGACAATGTCAGTAAACCCACATAAAAAGTAGTTACGAAGTATGTGGTAGCATTGATGTTGACATACATACCTATATATTCTCCTTTTTCAAGAGAAAGCAGAGGGCAGAAAGAAGCCCGGATGCTGTATATCCGTGGATTTAATTTGAGTGAGCAGCGGAGAGTCAAATAACCCTGTATTTCCAGAGCAACACTACAACATACCAATCTTGCTGTCAGTGCTTTAAATAAACAACAAAAGTAACAAGGCGTGTTCTGTGACCAAACCTGAAGAAAGACAAACTTCCATCTTGAGTACATGTCAGCAACACAGGGCCCCGAGCCAACAGAGAAAAACTTCGGTACTGCACAGTTGTGACTGGAGATTTGCGCCTGATGCTACTTCGATGGCGATGAGAGCGGGATAATACTCCTGTGTGAGAATTCATACTTACTGAATAGATACACCCCTGCAACAAATTATACAATGGACTATATCAGTAAAAGGATATGCAAGCCCATCAGAAGGGAACTTGAAATAAGTATATGCAATGACACACCGTCGCATCCCCACAGAACATGAGCTGTCCAGTGTGAGCATAGTCCATGGAAGTAACCTCACTGTCAAAAAATATTTTATGAATGATCCTCCCTGTGCTGAAATTGAAAACCTGATATATCGATGTAGAAGTGCCACCAATCAAATATAATGATAATGTCCTTGAAATACAAACATTACTGGAAAATGACGGCCAAAAATTCGGCTGTGCATGAACACAGGGTATTCAGAACCTAAGTTCTTTTCCTTTCTGAAGAAGCAACACGCAAAGGTTTCAGTCATTACCGTAACTTCTTTGTCTGCATTGCCAACTGAAAGGAAGTTGTTATTTACCTACATCAAGGAGATGAAGAGAAAACAAAACCTTAAATTGCACTGTTGCGTATCATGTTTTGAATAATTATAAAAAAAACGAAGGCAAATAATTTTAATTTTGCACTAACGTCATCACAGAAAGTCAAAGGAAAAGCCATTATTAATTGAATCAATGAAGGTTGTGGAACTTGATTCAAATGAGGGGGATTCAAGTCTAGGGGAAAGAATCTTCTATGAGAATCTAGTAGACGGGAACCAAAAGCCTGATAGGCATTTAACATCTGGACTAAAATAAAACAACTTGCACTGATGAAATACAAAACATTTTAAACATGCACATATAATAAGGTAACAAATATAAAAATGGATTGCAGCAATTCTGAGGAGCCAAATGTTCTTAATTTTTGTATACACTTACAGGGTGAAAACGAATACACAGTTGAGAAGAAACTCCATATATTACTCGAATGCAAAGGCCTTTTGAAATCTCCCATACTCGCACAGTTTTATCCATTGATGAGGATGCAATGTACTGATTGTTTGATGAGAAATCAAAGTCTGAAAATGAATTAGAATTTCAGAAACATGATCCAGAAACAAAACAAAGTTTGTTTTTATCAGTGCCTAAGAAAGAAAAAAAAACTAGAAGATTTGCATCCAGTACAGAATTAAGGACTCAATGTTGCATATCATGATTCTTTCGCCTTTTAGTCATCAGAACCATTTTGAACAACTGTAAATTTTTCAGTATACCTATTAATTTACTGCCACAAGTTGATTGGATTAACCAAAAATAAATAAAAATGTTGGTGGTACCAGAGTGTTTACTTGGAGCAAGGTGCTTAAGCCTAGGACTTCTTATGCTACCAGTCCGTACAATCACAAAATTAAATTTTGTACCATAAAAATCTACTTATTTATGGAGAACAGGCAAACAGGGCTACAGATATTATTATTGAAAATATGAAAGAAAAAGACAACAGTAACAATACCAGTCAATCCAACCTGTAACATCTTTGGAGTGACCATGCAGATGCTTGAGAACTGATGGTGGATCAGAGACAGTGCATACTGTCAAGGTTCCGTCTGATGCTCCATATGCAAGCAGATCAGAACTCATGTGCCCAAACTTCAAAACCGTAACTGTACATAAAAACAAATGAGGTTTCTTCCTTTTTAAATGTTACATTCGCTCTCAACTTAGTAACACAACCAGGGGGGTCAATTGGTCTAGTACTTGAAGGAAAAAATTACCAGAGGCTTTGCACTGATCAAAGATGCAATGCATTCCTACAAACGAGTATGCAGGTTCAGCCCGACGATTATGTGGGCGGTCATTATCACTATTACTTGAGCCAAAACTTCTGCGAGGCGAAGGTTGACTGCCACTTTGGACGTCCTGTAAAGAAAAGAACAACATGAACCCATGATCACAACCAAAAAGGGAAAAAAACAGTTAACAAAGTAAAATTCTAATTTTGCACTGTAACCCCAAATTTTGCCCAAGGGTCATCACATTTATAGCTCGGAAACTAAAACTCACATCTCCACATTCAAGCAATGGAAATGGATGGGGATGAGCAACATATGCATATTATATAGGATTAACAAAACCAGAAAGGAATGGAACTTGAATTACAGAAACACGTACCCTGCCAGGGCTCCAGCTTTCGACATCATACAAAAGAGACCGTGGACTTGGAGGTGGAATCCATCGCCCACTGATGCATGAAGCAGTAAATTACCCTGATGTCAGCATACATTACGAATTTAAGAAAACAAAACAAAAAATTCACTAATTAAAAAAGATTAATTATGATTTCATCACAGTTTGGTTTGAGAGAGTAGCAAAGCAAAAGCTTGATATGAATTGATGGTTCGACGGACCTGTTTCCGGGAGTGGTTTGGAGGCTCGGAGTTTGCATATTTTCCCAATTCCTCGGCCTCCGGATGTAATTTCGAAACGCTACGTACCCTTTTCCATTGCATCTCCAATCCTTCAACGATCAAAATCAATACCAGTATGCATGAAATGAATGAATTTCTGAATTCTGTAAATTGTTGAACACAGAAGAAGAAGAAGAAGAAGAGGAGAAGAAGATTACAAGGCGGCGTTGAAATGGAGACTGGGGCTTGCGAGAGAGAAGAAGGCGACGAACGCCGATGTAGTCGGGATCGGAGTCAGCGGGAGCAGGCTGAAGCAAGCAGATCAACAGCTGTGGATCTGCATTCTTCTTCTTCTTCTCCTTCTCTGGTGGAGCACCACCATCACCATTGGCAATACCAATCTTCTTCTCCTCCTCTTCTGGAGCACCATCATTACCACCATCGCCATTACCGGCCTTCTCTTCCGCCATCTGGGTTGTTTTGTGTTCTGGGTTTGGATTTAGCTTTGGCTACGTGTTTGTCTATGGAGGAGTATATAGTTTGACTCTGAGAGAAGAGTCTTAGGTGGGTCGTTGTTGTGGAACCGTTAGATGAGATGACACTGGATCTCATCCAACAGTTAAAAGGAAAGAAACTTCTTCCCTTTTACTTGCAGACTCGCACTCCTCTGCTTTGAAACTTCAAATTTTTTTGGACATGTTCAAGATTTTTAGCCCAATTTTCCAGATTTTTAAAATCTTAATCACCCGATGTAGGCTTAGATAGAGGAAGATAGAGAATCTGAAAAAGTAAGGTATTATGGAGATGTCGTGCTTAAAAGATAAAATAATATGGGCAACAAGTCAAAAAATAATTCAGAACAAACAAATTTGAAATAAAATTAAGATTTTGAAATTTCAATTTTCTTTCGATAAAAACGTTCGGAAAAATAAATCATGATTGTATAAACAAAATTTTCTCAAGAAAAATTAACCACAAATTCTTTGTAGGTTAAAATCATTTTAAAAAAAATTAATAAAGTTGCTAACTCAAATTCTAATTTTGCACTATTTGAAACTACTGTGTACAGGAATAGTTCTATTTTACGAGGGGAAAATTTGGGATCGAGTCCGCTTGCATCGAAGATGATCTAAAAGTTTTTAACATGTTCAAAAAATGGTTAGCTTTCCTATTTTCCCACAAGGCAATGGGTGAGGTTTGCTACATGCTCTAAGCTCTAATGGATAAGGTAACATGTAAGGCAACTTTGCCTCAATGTGTCTGGTAAGGCAACTTTGCCTTGGTAGTTGTTAAAAGAGATTGGTGAGTACAGCTGCACAGGTTGCATTGAGCTCTTTCTTATCTTAGTGAAGTTGTTTGCCTGGTCTTGGTGTGTACTTTTCAGAATGGTGGCTTTCTTTTGAATCATAAACTCAAAAAAAGAGAGGAGCAAATTATATCACAAAGCAACCACAACAAGAAGTCAATGATTTAAGTTTTAATATGCATTCGATCTCGGGAATCAATTTTTCGATGGTGAAAAGAGAGACACAAGAAAAAGGGTACAAAGATTTTTGTGATTCAACCTCAATCCTATGTCCATGTTGAAGAGGATCATGCATAAAAGCACATGAAAATATATAGCCAGTGAAGAAAACATTGAATCTTCTAATAATACTCATACATTCAGGCATTTAATTTATTGTTTCCATCAAGATCAGGTTCTTATGGACTTTGAATCATCAACAGGGTAATAGTGTCTGTTGAAAAGCCATGTAGAATCAGCTTCTACTGCATATCCGTCTTGATTACGGTGCCATCTAAAGTAAGCATGAGTTCTGTTCTTTATGTCAAAAATTCCATGACCAAAACTGGCCTCTCGGAAAAGTGAGTAATCTGGCTGTGGCTCTGTCATACTGCACCACAAGAAAGAAACAAAAAAAGTCACACATTAAGCTATCAGGCAATGCTAACAAGCAGGAAATTCCGGTGTACTGATAAAATTCTTACACGGTCGATAAGCCTTCCAGATTTCCTCCATCACCAACCGTAACGTACACCGGTGCAGATTGATCTTTCACAGGAGTGCAATTTGCATTCACAACATTATATGCAACATTGGACACACGTTCCTGTGGTGTATACCAATTAAATCAGCATTTCTGCATTCTGCAAAATACTTCTCCACCAAATGGTTTCTTATGTGCATATTGAGTTCTTACAGATCGTTCATAGGCATGAACATGACCGCGTTAAATACGACATCAACTTTGTACTTGACAAACCACGGTTCAAACGTCACTCTCATGCCTTCTCCTTCCATGTAGTGCGAGTAGTAGCTATTATACCATGTACAATGCATTATAACAATCAACCAAGGTGTCTCACTCCTGTTAACTTTTGGTAGCTCTGTCTCGAGCCATTGGTACTGAGGAGTGCTTGGACCTTAACAAAAAAGAAATGATATTTGACATGAAATTGCTGAAGCACTCAATTAATTTGAACACATAGTACAGAAGATCTCACTACCAAATTAGAAATTAAAGACAGGACATCCTGCACAGAGTCGGACTTTGTATATTGTATATATCCTCACCATATGCCGAATAAGAAGCCAAGACTATGATGTATGCCGAAGCTCTCTTGATTGAGTACCAAAATGGGGCAGTACTCCCTGATGCATTATATGGGACATAATACCGGTGAGTGTAAGGCTTAAGAGGTATTGTTTCACCCTGCAACAAAAGTACCAATCTTCTTTTAGCAAAGTACTTCATCTGATGACTTTCTTAGGATTTGAAAAATTCATTAAAAAAAAAAAAAAGAGCAGCAAATACTGGGATAAATTTAGTGGATGAGTAGAACTGTAAATAAACTAACAACAAAGGCATCATGGTTGAGGAAGATGCTATATTTCAAGTTCATTAGCCATTATACAGAATAGTGTACTTCTTTAGATTTCACACAATGCAGACCCTTCTTTCTCTTTGGTTGGCAAAGATGAGGATCATTCTTATAATGCATGTATTTCTTACAACAAGTGTATACACAATTGTACAAAAAATGATCTAATCGAAGACGAGAAAAGATAAACAAGAGTATAACTTTCCAGACAAGCAAGTGTTTTATGAGATGCTTACAAGTTCTGAGGCAAAATCAATCTCATGATTCCCTGCACTCCAGCACTTCTCTCAGTGAATCTCCCCCATGTATCCCATCTAACATTATCATGATATGGATAGTCATCTTCATAGGAGAGGTCCCCAAGATACAAAACTGTTTGTCCTTTGAGCGGATTTAATGCGTAATGAGTAAGCGTCCTATTTGAATAAAAGGTCTGACCCAGATCACCTACAAATGATACCCCAAATGGTTGGTGATATATAGATTTTAACCACACACTGCAGCAAAACAATTTATAGTTGTGTCTTATCCATTATCTAGTTCCCAAGTTAAGGCCATAAAGCAGACTGTTTAAAATGGTAGACGTGCACACTAAGGAACAAGTTTCACAAGATTTGAGCAACAATTTTGTTTTTCAAGATGGAATGGAAGAGGGCCATTGGAACAAACCTTGTAACCCACTTAACAAAACGAAATTACATTTGAATCACAATGCCAAAACTTGAACCAAGTCTAACTAGCTACAGCATTTTATTATCCATCCTGTTTCGATACGAAATACTGACCTATGAGACCAAATGTGTAAGGTACGTC
The DNA here is from genome assembly GCA_020226455.1 of Prunus salicina. NCBI lineage: Eukaryota > Viridiplantae > Streptophyta > Magnoliopsida > Rosales > Rosaceae > Prunus > Prunus salicina. The sequence goes on along the minus strand of CM035347.1, from coordinate 13,264,781 downwards.
CGGACCAACTTCAGGAGGAGTTGTAAACCAGAATTGCCTCTCAGTATTGCCTATTCCAACTACGTAGTAATATGTGGTATTGAACTGCACAAGAATGTGAAGTAATTGGATCACACTACAGTCTTAAATACTTAGGCTGCTTTCATACTGTCATTTGGAAAATTCCAAACCTGTTCCCTGGTAGACTCCACAACCTATGCATTTGAAGAAAAAAGAATATAATGCAACACATAAAGGACATGAAATTCACCGATAAATTTCCAATAGTGCAGTGGTGAATGTATCCAGAGGTGTAATTGTAGAATGTATAGGTTGTAACAACGCCCTCAGACGTCTGATTCTTGCTATCTGCACTCCAGTAAATCACCCCACTGTAGCCTGGTTCATCAGCAGTGATCCAAGACACGATCACTGCATTTGCCTGATGGTCTCCTTGTGTTAGATGAACCTTAACTCAAGAGCACACATATAAGAAACTACACCTACTAATCAATCCCATCATGAAGAAAAATAAAAATATGAAGTGAGCCATAAATTTTCGAAAACAAGAAAACAAAAGAGAAAAATTACAATGACAAAGCTCTCTCCAGCGGAGGTAATATAGTTGAGCTACCATTGGCTAAAAGTAACTTAATTCTAATGAAAGAGATGGAGATTATACTTGTTGAGGTGCATTATGGCCAGGAGGGACTTGAAAGACATCACTGTCAAGCGGCATATCTGCGCTGTATTTAATAGTCCGCACAAAAGTGCTTGTTATGCCTCCATTGCAGACCACTGCCAAGTTCAAGACCAATCCCAATACTGCAACAATTGCTACCATTGAAGAAGCAGAAGTAGAAGAAGCTAATCTCACCACCCCCATCTTGGTCATATTGTCCCAGACAGGCCCCATTGAGCTATGGACCCTAATTTCCATTATATACACATGAAACAATAAATTAAAAGAATAAAATTCTATAACTTGTCACAGAATGTGGGGACTATTCAGAGCTCTATACGAATATACAGATTAGATGTCAAAGTGTCGAATCCAAAAACAAATAGGGATTGCCTGGATTTTGTTCAGTTGCTATCTTTCTTGTAATTTAGTTGTCTTCTGGGGAAGACAAAATTGAGCATGAAAAGTGCATTGTTTGCATATATATGAGAGAGAGAGAGAGAGAAACATAAGTGCATTCTTGTTTGATTATTCCTAGAGAAAATGGCATATGGTCAAGCTACTAGCGTCCAAGTCTAATCTACTATTCAGTGCAACCTTTGTTTCATGTAATTTAAAACTTACCTTGCAAATCTTGTTTCTTTCTTCGGTTGGTGTTGTGACCTTTGATTTCTTCCGGTTGTCTTCCTTTTTTTGACCTTTTGCCTATGTTTTGCCGCTCGGCGTTTTCTCTTTGGTCTCGCCTTGGTGCAGTTTTATTTCCCTAGAGACAACACAAAAGCATTCTCTTGGAGTAGGAAAACAATGAGTATATTGGGTCCTAGCGGATTTATGCGAAGGAGTTTCTCATGTCTTAATCCGTATGTTACGTGAGAATAAAGTTTCGAATTTATGCGTTTGTGTCTATTGTACAGGATATTGAGAGTTTGTTTCATGATCTCCAAGTCACTGAACTCAGGCATATTGAATGAGCCATCTACTTTAGGGCATTACAGAGATAATGAAGATATCTATTTGGTTCTCTAGTTTTAAAGCCTCTATGGCCTGTAAGTATCAGAAACTCAAGGATATGATGCAGATCCTCCTTCTATTAGGTTTTTCTTTTCCTTCAAAAAGTACAAAATAAATGAGATTCAAATTTGTAAGAGTTGGGGGAAGGTATAAACTGTTGAATCTTTTATTAGCTGATACATTTGGGTGCTTATTCAAGAGAACAATAGCAACATAACGTCTTCTAATTATTGGGCACTTGTGGAATCATCAACAGGATGATAGTATCTGTTGAAAAACCACATAGAATCAGCTGTTACTGCATATCCATCTTGATTCCGGTGCCAACCATAGTATGCATGGGTTCGGTTCTTGATGTCGAAAGTAGCATGACCATAACTGGCCTCTCTATAAGCTGAGTAAGCCGGCTGGGGTTCTGTCATACTGCATCACAAAAGAAAATTTTCATAGACTCAGTATGCAGTGCTAACAAAAGGCATTGAATCAGAAAACACCAATTCTATCTTGCATACTGACTTAACGCCAAATCTATCGCGCATACTGACAGACTGAACATCAAATCTATAGCGCATACTGACACACTTAACACCAAATCTATCGCGCATACTGACATACTTAACACCAAATCTATCATGCACACTGATATACTTACTTGGTGGCTAAGACTTCAACATTTCCACCATCACCAATGGTAATGTAGACCGGTGCGGATTGATCTTTCACGGGAATGCAAATACCATTTACGATGTTGTATGCAACATTGGATATACGTTCCTGTTGTATACACAAATCAGTGAAATCACTTATCAAGTCCTGACATCTTGAATCTTGACAGTAGATGGAGGATGGTAAAAGGAAAAAAAAAAAAAAATACAGTGTGCTTAGTATTAGGTATAGGCATTTCTGCAATGTACGTTCCCTGAAAATGGGTTCCCTATACTTTATCGAAAGATTAAAGTGTTTCGATAAATGGATCAATATGTTGAATTTAAAAATCTTTGTGGTACAAATAGAGACTATTTTGTTATACAATATATCCAGTTCTATGCAGAGCAGCACACCAAATCACAGGGACAAAGGCATGTATATAAAGTACTTACAGATCGTTCATAGGCATGGACATGACCAGCAAATACCACGTCAACCTTGTACTTCACAAACCATGGCTCATACATCACTCTCATGGTTTCGCCTTCCATATAGTGATAGTTGTAACTATTATACCATGGTGCATGCATTAAAACAATCAACCATGGTGTCTCACTTCTGTTAACCTTTCGTAGCTCCTGCTCAAGCCAAAAGTACTGAGGAGTGTATTTACCTTGAAAAAGGAAACGATATGTTAAATGAAATTGCTGAAGGACTCAGCTTAACACAGACGTTACAAATGTGACCTCCCTACAGAGTCAGAAATTGACTGGAGGTTCTCTGGAGAACAAGAAATTCTAATTGGTGTACATGATAATTTGGAAGCAAAATCCTATCATTTTAAAAATAGCCGTTACAAAATATCTGTATGATATAACTTAAACAATCAGTCCATGATGTCATTTGCAGAGATGAATACGGTATACTGCTGTAAAAATCCATGAAAAAAAGAGCTTACTATTTAAAGTTTATTGTAGATTCCAACCTCCAAACCACCCAAAAATTAGCAGGGACCACAGGAGCTGATGTAACAAATGCAAGGAGTATCCAGTTATGCCTTTGTCTTTTCTATTTTTCCTTTTTTTTTTTTTTGGATCGAAGTATGTCTTTATCTATTTATTTCAAGATGACATTTGTAATAAATTTATGGGTGGCAAAGTTATGCATTTGATATTCAGAAAAGAAAATTTTGCATGATGTTAATATATTAACCAAAACATAAATGTATATCCTTACCATATGCTGAATAAGAAGACAAGACTATGATGTATGCTGAAGCTCTCTTGATTGAGTACCAAAAGGGAGCAGTACTCCCTGATGCTTTATATGGGACATGATATCGGTGAGTGTAAGGCTTAAAAGGTTTGGTTTCACCCTGCAACAAAAGTTCCAATCTTCTTTTAGAAAATGCTTCATCCAATGACTTCTTTGGGACATGGAAATGCATAAACAAAATGAGCAGTAGATACTGGGTTAAATTTTGTCAAATACAAGATATTTGGAAGGACAAGCACACGTACGTATACAAGTAATACTAACGACAGATTATATAAATACAAATGATCTCATGTAAGACCAGAAATGGCAAATGAGAGTATAAGCTCACTTTCTAGAGCAACCAGTTGTTTTATGAGATGCTTACAAGTTCTGGGGCAAAATCAATTTCATGATTCCCGGCAGTCCATATCCAGGGTTGATACGCAACACTTCTCTCGGTGAATCTTCCCCATGTATCCCACCAGACATTATCATGATTTGGGTGGGTATCTGCATAACAGAGGTCCCCAACAAACAATACTGCTTGTCCTTTCTGTGGGTTTAACTCGTAATGAGTAAGCGTCTTATTGGAATCAAAGCTCTGACCCAGATCCCCTGAAAATGATACATCATGGTAAAATGTTATTTAGATTTAAGAAAGTACACTAGAGTAGAACAATTTACATTTCACAAACACAGGCAATTGCGTCTCATCGATTATGTAGTTCCCAAGTTAAGGAAAACTGTTTCAAATGACAGACTTGCACACTAAGGGACAAGTTTCATAAAATAAAGAACTCTAATTTGGTTTGGTATCATTCAAGATGAACGTAGGAGGCTCGTTGCAACACCTCTAAGCTAGTCAATAGCATGAAATTTCCTTTTTAATCCAATGCCAAAAGTTGAACCAGATGTAAATAGCTACATTACTTTACAATGCATCCTGCTCTGATACGAAATACTCACCTATGAGACCAAATGTGTAAGGGACGTCTGGCCCAACTTCAGGAGGAGTTATAAACCAAAACTGCCGCTCAGTGTGGCCAATGCCAACCACATAGTAGTATTTGGTATTGAACTGTGCAAGAATGTATAGGATTAGATCACACTACAATTTGTAAATTACACTTAGACTGCAATCATCATTACAATCAGCAAATTCTACAATCAACCTATGGATTTGAAGGAAAAAGAAATGAGGCAAAAGCACATGAGCATATCAAGTTTACCTTTAAATTTCTGATGGTCGTGTGATGAATGTAACCAGAAGTGTAATTGTAAAATTTATAGGTTGTAACTTTGCCCTCAGATTTCTGTTTCTTGCTGTATGCGCTCCAGTAAAGCACTGTATTGGAACCTGGTTCCTCCACCGTGACCCATGACACAATCACGGCTTTTCCCAGCTGGTCGCCTTGTGTTATGTGTACCTTAAATCAAAGATCAGACACATATCAAAATTAAATTAAATCACTCAAAACTACACCTATAAATCAGTCAATCCCATCAAGAAGAAAGCAAATTATGAAGTAAGCCATCAATTTTCAATAAAAAAAGAACAAATTTATATAAAAGATATTCAATTAAATAAAGGTTCTTTTATGGTTCCAATAAAAGTTTTCTTAATTATACTGAGAGAGAGAGAGAGAGATCATACTTGTTGAGGTGCATTATAGCCAGGAGGGACTTTAAAGACATCACTGTCGAGAGGCATGACCCCAGAGTTCTCCACTTTCCTCACAAAACTACTTGTCTTGCCTCCATTACACACCACTGCCAAGCTCAAAACAAAACCCAACACTACAACAATGGCTGCTGCTTCCCTGGAAGAAGTACCCATCTTGGCCATGTTTTGCAGAGGACCCTCAAAACCCACGAATCCACAGACAGCCTACTGAGCTTAGGACAAGCATTTCCTTTATATAGACTTGAAATGAGTTTACTAAGAAAGAAAAAAAAAAAGATTTTCCATAAAATGAGGGGAATATTCATGGCTCTTTGCGGATAACAGAGATTGGAAGTCGACGTATTGAAATTTCAATGCTAAATCTGGTTGTGGCGGCTGCCTGGATTTTCTTTAGCAATTGTGTGTTGCTCTGGGAAAATAATGATGATGGGATATAGTTTGTTTTTTTCTTTGATAGGAGTAAGTTGTTGACTTTGGAGTTTTCGGAGAAAATGAAGTGTGGAAAGTTCATACTTCATTGTTTGACTGACTGACCGACTTAGAAGACAAGTCAACTTAGAAGACAAGCCGAGTTTGTTTTGTTTATATAGAGATTGAAATGTTAAATATCGAATATTAAATTTGAATCTGATGATGGCTTAAGTAAAAATTTGACATATAATAGTTTTTTTACGTTTCACCGGATGTCAAATTAAAATATTATTTATTAGATATTATTTATTAGTTTACAATAATTTAGGCATATTAATTGAAAAATAATAATAAAATAATGAAATAATATCACAAGGTCAAACAGCCAAAAATAACAGCAAGAGAGATGCATAAGATCTTTTCATTTTTACATTTGGATATTCTTGCCATATTGTCATTGGCAAGAATGTAGGAGTTCCTACTTACAGAGAGGAAGTATTTTTCATCTTCCTTTTATTAGCTGAAACATTTGGGAATTTATTCAAGAGAACGATAGCAAAATAAGGTCTTCTCATTTTTATTTTCATGATGAGGCTTATGAGCATTTTTCTAGTTGTGTTGGGCACTTGTAGAATCATCATCAGGATGATAATATCTGTTAAAAAACCACATAGAATCAGCTGTTACTGCATATCCATCTTGATTCCGGTGCCAACCATAGTAAGCATGGGTTCGGTTCTTGATGTCGAAAGTGGCATGGCCAAAACTGGCCTCTCTAAAAGATGAGTAAGCGGGCTGTGGTTCTGTCATACTGCATCACAAAAGGAATTTTTCATAGACTCGGTATGCAGTGCTGACAAATACTTACGGAAATGAATCAGAAAACACCAAATCTATCATGCATACTAATATACTTACTTGGTTGCTAAGCCCTCAATATTTCCTCCATCACCAATAGTAATGTAGACCGGTGCGGATTGATTTTTCACAGGAATGCAAATACCATTTACGATGTTGTATGCAACATTGGATATACGATGCTGTGGTATACACAAATCAGTGACTTATCAAGTTCTGACATCTTGAATCTTGAGAGTAGATGGAGGATGGTAAATTAAAACAAATACAGTGTGCTTTAGTATTAGGTATAGGCATTTCTGCAATGTACTTTAACTCAGATGAGTTTGGTATTCTCCCTCGAACGATTAAAATTTTCAAGAAATCGGATCAATATGTTGAATTTAAAAATCTTCTAAGTTAGTTCTATGCAGATCACCAAATAACTGGGAAAATATTTGCATTTTATGGACATGGCCAGGGTATGTATATGAAGCACTTACAGATCGTTCATAGGCATGGACATGACCAGCAAATACCACGTCAACCTTGTACTTCACAAACAATGGCTCATACATCACTCTCATGGTTTCTCCTTCCATATAGTGACTGGTGTAGCTATTATACCATGGTGAATGCATTAAAACAATCAACCATGGTGTCTCACTTCTGTTAACCTTTGGTAGCTCCTCCTCAATCCATCTGTTCTGAGGAGTGTATTTACCTTAAAAAGGAAATGATATGGAAATGAAATTGTTGAAGCACTTCCTTCAACACAGACATTGCAAATGTGACCTATGTACAGAGTTAAGGAATTGACTGGACATTCTGTGGAGAAAAGGAAATTCTAATTGGTGTACAGTGTACACGATAATCTTGGAAAAAAATCCATCATTTTAAAACAGAGTCATTACAGAATATCACTAAGGTATAATTGAGCAATCACTACTAATGTTCTAAAGAATTTACATGATGTCATTTGCAGAGATGAATACAACAATATACTACTGTAAAAATCCATGAAAACAAGAGATAACAATTTCACGTTATTGGGGATTCCAACCTCCGAAACCACGCAAAAATTCAGTATCAAAAGGAGCAAAAGAGGAGCTGATGTAAAAAATGCAAGGAGCATCCAGAAAAGTTATGCATTTGATATTCAGAAAAGGAAATTTTGAAACAGTATCTTCTGCTGCATATGTGCATAAGCTTTTTGTACGATGTTAATAAATTAATCAGAACACACACACACACACACACATATATATATATATACATATACGTGTATATATTTATGTATAACCTTACCATATGCTGAATAAGAAGATAAGACTATGATGTAAAATTTGGGATTGAGTCCGCTTGCCTCGAAGATGATCTGAAAGTTTTTAACATGTTCAAAAAATGGTTAGCTTTCCTATTTTCCCACAAGGCAATGGGTGAGGTTTGCTACATGCTCTAAGCTCTAATGGATAAGGTAACATGCAAGGCAACTTTGCGTCAATGTGTCTGGTAAGGCAACTTTGCCTTGGTAGTTGTTAAAAGAGATTGGTGAGTACAGCTGCACAGGTTGGGTTAGGTGATTCGAGCTATACTGATCTTGCATGGAGGTCTTTCTCATCTTAGTGAAGTTGTTTGCCTGGTCGGTTTGATGACCCCAAATTTTGAGCTATTTCCTATCTTTTCAGTGAAGTTTTTTACCTAGTCGGATGAATGACCCTGAGTTTTTCTATTGTTGGGTTTCTGGGTGACCATTTGTGTGTATCTACCTATAATTTACTTCAACCTTTTTTCCTTTAGTTTGCATTGTTTGAATCACTCTTAATATTTTAACTCGGCCCAGATTAATCGCAAAACCTTTTAACCACACCCCATTAGAATTCCGGATAACCCTCCCAGCACTAACACTTCCCACATCACCAATGCAACTGCCATCAACATTCAGCTTTAAAAATCCAAGACAAGGGGAGACCATCTGTTGCAGAATGGTGGCTTTCTTTTGAATCATAAACTCAAAAAAGAGAGGAGCAAAAAAAAGAACGGTATAATAGAGATGCAGAAAATGAGTTGCTACCAATGCAAATTATATCACAAAGCAACCACAACAAGAAGTCAATGATTTAAGTTTTAAATATGCATTCGATCTCGGGAATCAATTTTTTGATGGTAAAAAGAGAGACAAGAAAAAGGGTACAAAGATTCATGTGATTCAGCCTCAATTCTATGTCCATGTTGAAGAGGATCATGTATTTTTATGAAAATATACAGCCAGTGAAGAAAACATTGAATCTTCTAATAATACTCATATATTCAGGCATTTAATTTACTGTTTCCATCAAGATCAGGCTCTTATGGACTTCGAATCATCAACAGGATAATTGTGTCTGTTGAAAAGCCATGTAGAATCAGCTTCTACTGCATATCCGTCTTGATTACGGTGCCAGCTAAAGTAAGCATGAGTTCTGTTCTTTATGTCAAAAATTCCATGACCAAAACTGGCCTCTCGGAAAAGCGAGTAATCTGGCTGTGGCTCTGTCATACTGCACGACAAGCAAAGAAAAATAAAAGTCACACATTAAGGAATCAGGCGATGCTAACAAGTAGGAACTTCCCTCATACTGATAAAATTCTTACACGGTCGATAAGCCTTCAAGATTTCCTCCATCACCAACTGTAACGTACACCGGTGCAGATTGATCTTTCACAGGAGTGCAATTTGCATTCACAACATTATATGCAACATTGGACACACGTTCCTGTGGTGTGTACCAATTAAATCAGCATTTCTGCATTCTGCAAAATACTTTTCCACCAAATGGTTTCTTATGCGTATATTGAGTACTTACAGATCGTTCATAGGCATGAACATGACCGTTAAATACAACATCGACTTTGTACTTGACAAACCACGGTTCAAATGTCACTCTCATGCCTTCTCCTTCCATGTAGTGCGAGTAGTAGCTATTATACCATGGACAATGCATTATAACAATCAACCAAGGTGTCTCACTCCTGTTAACTTTTGGTAGCTCTGTCTCGAGCCATTGGTACTGAGGAGTGCTTGGACCTTAAGAAAAAGGAAATGATATGTAACATGAAATTGCTGAAGCACTCAATTAATTTGAACACATAGTACAGAAGATCTCACTACCAAGTTAGAAATTAAAGACCAGGAGATCCTGTACAGAGTCGGACTATGTATATGTATATTGTATATATCCTCACCATATGCCGAATAAGAAGCCAAGACTATGATGTATGCCGAAGCTCTCTTGATTGAGTACCAAAATGGGGCAGTACTCCCTGATGCATCATATGGGACATAATACCGGTGAGTGTAAGGCTTAAAAGGTATTGTTTCACCCTGCAACAAAAGTACCAATCTTCTTTTAGCAAAATACTTCATCTGATGACTTTCTTAGGATTCGAAAAATTCATTAAAAAAGAAGAAGCAGCAGCAAATACTGGGATAAATTTAGTGGATGAGTAGAACTGTAAATAAACTAACAACAATGGCATCATGGTTGAGGAAGATGCTATATTTTAAGTTCATTAGCTATATACAGAATAGTATACTTCTTTAGATTTCACACAATGCAGACCCTTCTTTCTCTTTGGTTGCCAAAGACGAGGATCATTCTTATAATGCAGGTATTCCTCACAACAAGTGTATACACAATTGTGAAAAAAAAGAGATCTAATCGAAGACGAGAAAAGATAAACAAGAGTTCCAGACAAGCTAATGTTGTTATGAGATGCTTACAAGTTCTGGGGCAAAATCAATCTCATGATTCCCTGCACTCCATATCCAAGGTTGATAAGCAGCACTTCTCTCAGTGAATCTCCCCCATGTATCCCATCTAACATTATCATGATATGGATAGTCATTTGCATAGGAGAGGTCTCCAAGATACAAAACTGTTTGTCCTTTGAGCGGATTTAATTCATAATGAGTAAGCGTCCTATTTGAATCAAAGGTCTGACCCAGATCACCTGCAAATGATAACCCAAATGGTTGGTGATATATAGATTTTAACCACACACTGCAGCAAAACAATTTATAGTTGTGTCTCATCCATTATCTAGTTCCCAAGTTAAGGCCATAAAGCAGACTGTTTAAAATGGTAGACTTGCACACTAAGGAACAAGTTTCACAAGATTTGAGCAACAATTTTGTTTTTCAAGATGGAATGGAAGAGGGCCATTGGAACAAACCTTGTAACCCACTCAACAGCAACGAAATTACATTTGAATCACAATGCCAAAACTTGAACCAAGTCTAACTAGCTACAGCATTTTATGATCCATCCTGTTTCGATACAAAATACTGACCTATGAGACCAAATGTGTAAGGTACGTCCGGACCAACTTCAGGCGGAGTTGTAAACCAGAATTGCCTCTCAGTATTGCCTATTCCAACTACATAGTAATATGTGGTATTGAACTGCACAAGAATGTGAAGTAATTGGATCACACTACAGTCTTAAATACTTGGGCTGCACTCATACTTTCAATTGGAAAATTCCAAACCTGTTCTCCGGTACAGACTCCACAACCTATGCATTTGAAGAAAAAGAATATAATGCAAAACATAAAGGACATGAAATTTACCGATAAATTTTCAATAGTGCAGTGGTGAATGTATCCAGAAGTGTAATTGTAGAATGTATAGGTTGTAACAACGCCCTCAGCCGTCTGATTCTTGCTATCTGCACTCCAGTAAATCACCCCACTATAGCCTGGTTCATCAGCAGTGATCCAAGACACGATCACTGCGTTACCCTGATGGTCTCCTTGTGTTATATGAACCTTAACTCAAGAGCACACACATATCAGAAACTACACCTACTAATCAATCCCATCATGAAGAAAAATAAAAATATGAAGTAAGCCATAAATTTTCGAAGACAAGAACTACATTGACAAAGCTCTCTCCAGGGGAGGTAATATAGTTGAACTACCATTGGCTAAAAGTAACTTAATTCTAATGAGAGGATGGAGATTATACTTGTTGAGGTGCATTATGGCCAGGAGGGACTTGAAATACATCACTGTCAAGCGGCATATCTGCGCTGTATTTAATTGTCCTCACAAAAGTGCTTGTTATACCTCCATTGCAGACCACTGCCAAGTTCAAGACCAATCCCAATACTGCAACAATGGCTACCATTGAAGAAGCAGAAGTAGAAGAAGCTAATCTCACCACACCCATCTTGGTCATGTTGTCTAACCCAGACATTGAGCTATGGACCCTAATTTCCTTTATGTACACATGAAACAATAAATGAAAAGAATAAAATTCTATAACTTGTCGCAGAATGTGGGGACTATTCAGAGCTCTGCACGAATATACAGATTAGATGTCAAAGAGTCGAATCCAAAAACAAATAGGGTTTGCCTGGATTTTGTTCAGTTGCTATCTTTCTTGTAATTTAGTTGTCTTCTGGGGAAGACAAAATTGAGCATGAAAAGTGCATTGTTTGACTTTGGAACAAAATTGAGCATGAAAAGTGCATTGTTTGCATATATATGAGAGAGAGAGAGAGAGAGAGAGAGAGAGAGAGAGAGAGAGAGAGAGAGAGAGAGAGAGAGAGAGAGAGAGAGAGAAACATAAGTGCATTCTTGTTTGATTATTCCTAGAAAAAATAGCATATGGTCAAGCTACTAGCGTCTAATCTACTATTCAGTGCAACCTTTGTTTCATGTAATTTAAAACTTGCCTTGCAAATCTTGTTTCTTTCTTTGGTTGGTGTTGTGACCTTTGATTTCTTCTGGTTGTCTTCCTTTTTTTTGACCCTTTGCCTTTGTTTTGCCGCTCGGCGTTTTCTTGTCTTGTCTTGGTGCAGTTTTATTTCCCTAGAGACAACACAAAGGCATTCTCTTGGAGTAGGCGAAGTACGCAAAATTTACAATCTTCCCTGCCTACCTGGAAAACAATGAGTATATTGGGTCCCAGCGGAATGATGACCAACTTTCTTGATGAGTCAAATGAGTACACAACATGTTACCTATGTTGTTAAAATACAACTTTACGTATTTCCTTGAAGATGCTCACTTTTATAATTGCTTTTATACCTTATGGTTATCTGAAAATAGCTGGATCTATGCATACATACCTTTTGGATTTTGTTATGTGCTTGAAGCTGAAGCCCTATTGGGTTAAAATATGTGTTAACTTGGGCTCGAAGATAAGGAATTTCAGATTTATGCATAAATCCGTATGTCCTCATGTCTTAATTTGTATGTTACGTGAGAATAAAGTTTCGAATTTATGAGTTTGTGTCTATTGTACAGGATATTGAGAGTTTGTTTCATGATCTCCAAGTCACTGAACTCAGGCATATTGAATGAGTCATCTACTTTGGGGCATTACAGAGATAATGTAGATACCTATTTGGTTCTCTAGTTTTAAAGCCTCCATTGTAAGTATTAGAAACTCAAGGATATGATGCAGATCCTCCTTCTATTAGGTTTTTCTTTTTCTTCAAAAGTACAAAATAAATGAGATTCAAATTTGTAAGAGTTGGGGGAAGGTATGAACTATTGAACCTTTTATTAGCTGATACATTTGGGTGCTTATTCAAGAGAACAATAGCAACATAACGTCTTCTAATTATTGGGCACTTGTGGAATCATCAACAGGATGATTATATCTGTTGAAAAACCACATAGAATCAGCTGTTACTGCATATCCATCTTGATTCCGGTGCCAACCATAGTATGCATGGGTTCGGTTCTTGATGTCGAAAGTAGCATGACCAAAACTGGCCTCTCTATAAGCTGAGTAAGCCGGCTGGGGTTCTGTCATACTGCATCACAAAAGAAAATTTTCATAGACTCAGTATGCAGTGCTAACAAAAGGCATTGAATCAGAAAACACCAATTCTATCTCGCATACTGACTTAACGCCAAATCTATCGCGCATACTGACATACTTAACGCCAAATCTATCTTGCACACTGATATACTTACTTGGTTGCTAAGCCTTCAAGATTTCCTCCATCACCAATGGTAATGTAGACCGGTGCGGACTGATCTTTCACGGGAATGCAAATACCATTTACAATGTTGTATGCAACATTGGATATACGTTCCTGTTGTATACACAAATCAGTGAAAACACTTATCAAGTCCTGACATCTTGAATCTTGACAGTTGATGGAGGATGGTAAAAGGAAAAAAAAAAAAAAAAAATACAGTGTGCTTGGTATTAGGTACAGGCATTTCTGCAATGTACGTTCCCTGAAATGGGTTTCCTATACTTTATCGAAAGATTAAAGTGTTCGATAAATCAGATCAATATGTTGAATTTAAAAATCTTTGTTGTACAAATAGAGACTATTTTGTTATACAATATATCCAGTTCTATGCAGAGCAGCACACCAAATCACAGGGACAAAGGCATGTATATAAAGCACTTACAGATCGTTCATAGGCATGGACATGACCAGCAAATACCACGTCAACCTTGTACTTCACAAACCATGGCTCATACATCACTCTCATGGTTTCGCCTTCCATATAGTGATAGTTGTAACTATTATACCATGGTGAATGCATTAAAACAATCAACCATGGTGTCTCACTTCTGTTAACCTTTGGTAGCTCCTGCTCAAGCCATTTGTACTGAGGAGTGTATTTACCTTGAAAAAGGAAATGATATGTTAAATGAAATTGCTGAAGGACTCAGTTTAACACAGACGTTGTAAATGTGACCTCTCTACAGAGTTGGAAATTGACTGGAGGTTTTGTGGGGAACAAGAAATTCTAATCGGTGTACATGATAATTTCGAAGCAAAATCCTATCATTTTAAAAACAGCCGTTACAAAATATCTGTATGATATAACTTAAACAATCAGTCCATGATGTCATTTGCAGAGATGAATATGGCATACTGCTGTAAAAATCCATTAAAAAAAGACCTAACTATTTAAAGTTTATTGTGGATTCCAACCCCCAAACCTCTCAAAAATTAGCAGGGACCACAGGAGCTGATGTAACAAATGCAAGGAGTATCCAGTTATGTCTTTATCTTTTATTTTTTTCCTCTTTTTTTGGGTCAAAGTATGTCTTTATCTATTTATTTCAAGATGACATTTGTAATAAATTTATGGGTGGCATAGTTATGCATTTGATATTCAGAAAAGAAAATTTTGCAAGATGTTAATATATTAACCAAAACATAAATTTATATCCTTACCATATGCTGAATAAGAAGACAAAACTATGATGTATGCTGAAGCTCTCTTGATTGAGTACCAAAAGGGAGCAGTACTCCCTGATGCTTTATATGGGACATGATATCGGTGAGTGTAAGGCTTAAAAGGTTTGGTTTCACCCTGCAGCAAAAGTTCCAATCTTCTTTTAGAAAAATGCTTCATCCAATGACTTTTTTGGGACATGGAAATGCATACACAAAATGAGCAGTAGATACTGGGTTAAATTTTGTCAAATACAAGATATTTGGAAGGACAAGCACACGTATACAAGTAATACTAAAGACAGATTAGATAAATACAAATGATAAAGACAGATTAGATAAATACAAATGATCTCATCTAAGACCAGAAATGGAAAATGAGAGTATAAGCTCACTTTCTAGAGCAACCAGATGTTTTATGAGATGCTTACAATTTCTGGGGCAAAATCAATTTCATGATTCCCTGCAGTCCATATCCAGGGTTGATACGCAACACTTCTCTCGGTGAATCTTCCCCATGTATCCCACCTGACATTATCATGATTTGGGTAGTTATCTGCATAAGAGAGGTCCCCAACAAACAATACTGCTTGTCCTTTCTGTGGGTTTAACTCATAATGAGTAAGCGTCTTATTGGAATCAAAGCTCTGACCCAGATCCCCTGAAAATGATACATCATGGTAAAATGTTATTTAGATTTAAGAAAGTACACTAGAGTAGAACAATTTACATTTCACAAACACAGGCAATTGCATCTCATCGATTATGTAGTTCCCAAGTTAAGGAAAACTGTTTCAAACGACAGACTTGCACACTAAGGGACAAGTTTCATAAGATAAAGAACTCTAATTTGGTTTGGTATCATTCAAGATGAATGTAGGAGGCTCGTTGCAACACCTCTAAACTAGTCAATAGCATGAAATTTCCTTTTCAATCCAATGCCAAGAGTTGAACCAGATGTAAGTAGCTACATTACTTTACAATGCATCCTGCTCTGATACGAAATACTCACCTATGAGACCAAATGTGTAAGGGACGTCTGGCCCAACTTCAGGAGGAGTTATAAACCAGAACTGCCGCTCAGTGTGGCCAATTCCAACCACATAGTAGTATTTGGTATTGAACTGTGCAAGAATGTATAGGATCAGATCACACTACAATTTGTAAATTACACTTAGACTGCAATCATCATTACAATCAGTAAATTCTACAATCAACCTATGGATTTGAAGGAAAAAGAAATGAGGCAAAAGCACATGAGCATATCAAGTTTACCCTTAAATTTCTGATGGTCGTGTGATGAATGTAACCAGAAGTGTAATTGTAGAATTTATAGGTTGTAACTTTGCCCTCAGATTTCTGTTTCTTGCTGTATGCGCTCCAGTAAAGCACTGTATTGGAACCTGGTTCCTCCACCGTGACCCATGACACAATCACTGCTTTTCCCAGCTGGTCTCCTTGTGTTATATGTACCTTAAATCAAAGATCGGACACATATCAAAATTAAATTAAATCACTCAAAACTACACCTATAAATCAGTCAATCCCATCAAGAAGAAAGCAAATTATGAAGTAAGCCATCAATTTTCAATAAAAAAAAGAACAAATTTATATAAAAGATATTCAATTAAATAAAGGTTCTTTTATGGTTCCTCTTCCACAACAAGTGACTAAAAGTTGTCTTAATTATACTGAGAGAGAGAGAGAGAGAGAGAGAGAGAGAGAGAGAGAGAGAGAGAGAGAGAGAGAGATCATACTTGTTGAGGTGCATTATAGCCAGGAGGGACTTTAAAGACATCGCTGTCAAGAGGCATGTCCACAGTTTTCTCCACTTTCCTCACGAAACTACTTGTTTTGCCTCCATTACACACCACTGCCAAGCTCAAAACAAAACCCAACACTACAACAATGGCTGCTGCTACCCTGGAAGAAGTACCCATCTTGGCCATGTTTTGCAGAGGACCCTCAAAACCCACGGGGGGGGGGGGGGGGGGGGGGGGAATGGAGGACAGCACACGAATCCAGAGACAGCCTACTGAGCTTAGGACAAGCATTTCCTTTATATAGACTTGAAATGAGTTTACTAATAAAGAAAAAAATGATTTTCCATAAAATGAGGGGAATATTCATGGCTCTATGCGGATAACAGAGATTGGAAGTCAACGTATTGAAATTTCAACGCTAAATCTGGTTGTGGGGGGGTTGCCTGGATTTTCTTTAGCAATTGCGCGTTGCTCTGGGAATTTAAGAGGGGCAATTTGGGTTTCGGCGAAAATAATGATGATGGGATATAGTTCGTTTTTTTTTTTGATAGGAGAAAGTTGACTTCGGAGTTTTCGGAGAAAATGTAGTGTGGAAAGTTCATTCTTCATTGTTTGACTGACTGGATCGACTTAGAAGACATGTCGATGTTAACTTGAAGTAATATTTTATCTATTTGCAAATCCACTTTTTTATTCAGCTAACCCAAACCAAGTTTGTTTTGTTTTTAGAGTTTGGAGATGTCAAATATCAAACATTAAATTTGAATTTGATAATGACTTAAGTGAAAATTTGACATATAATAGTTTTTTAACGTTTCACCGGATGTGTCAAATTAAAATATTATTTTATTACATATTATTTATTAGTTTAAAACAATTTAGGCACATTAAGGGCTTGTTTGGGAGTGCTTTTGGAGCAGCGAAAAGCGCTTCTAAATGGGTGAAAGCGCTTATATATTTTATATTCAGCTAACCCAACCCAAGTTTGTTTTGATTTTAGAGTTTGGAGATATCAAATATTAAATATTGAATTTGATTTTGATGGTTTATGTAAAAATTTGACATATAATAGATTTTTATATTTAACAGGATATGTCAAATTAAAATATTATTTTATAACATATTGTTTATTGGTATACAACAATCAAGGCACATTAATTAAAAAATAATAAAAAAATAATGAAATAACATCACAAGTCAAACAGTCAAAAATAACAAGAGAGAGAAATGCATAAGATCTTTTCATTTTCACATTTGGGTATTCCTATCATATTGTCGCTGATAAGAATGTAGGAACTCCTACTTACCGAGATAGGAGCTCCAACTTACAGAGAAAGGAGGGAAGTATTTTCCATCTTTCTTTTATTAGCTGATACATTTGGGTATTTATTCAAGAGAACGATAGCAAAAGATAAGGTCTTTTCAGTTTTTCCATCATGTGGCTTATGAGCCTTGTTCTAGTAGTGTTGGGCACTTGTAGACTCATCATCAGGATTATAATATCTGTTTAAAAACCACATAGAATCAGCTGTTACTGGATATCCATCTTGATTCCGGTGCCAACCAAAGTAAGCATGGGTTCGGTTCTTGATGCTGAAAGTAGCATGGCCAAAACTGGCCTCTCTAACAGATGAGTAAGCTGGCTGGGGTTCTGTCATACTGCATCACAACAAAAGGAATTTTTCATAGACTCAGTATGCAGTGCTGGCAAATACTTACGGAGTTGAACTAGAAAACACCAAATCTATCATGCATACTAATATATTTACTTGGTTGCTAAGCCCTCACTATTTCCTCCATCACCAATGGTAAGGTAGACCGGTGCGGATTGATCTTTCACGGGAATGCAATTACCGTTTACGATGTTGTATGCGACATTGGATATACGATGCTGTGGTATACACAAATCAGTGACTTATCAAGTTCTGACATCTTGAATCTTGAGAGTAGATGGAGGATGGTAAAAGGAAAACAAATACAGTGTGCTTTAGTATTAGGTATAAGCATTTCTGCAAAATGTACTTTTCCTCGGATGGATTTTCTTGAAAGATTAAAATGTTCGATAAATCAGATCAATATGTTGAATTTAAAAATTTTCTATGTTAGTTCTATACAGATCACCAAATAACTGGGAAAATATTTGCATTTTATGGACATGGGTATGTATATGAAGCACTTACAGATCGTTCATAGGCATGGACATGACCATTAAAAACCACGTCAACCTTGTACTTCACAAACAATGGCTCATACATCACTCTCATGGTTTCTCCTTCCATATAGTGATTGGTGTAGCTATTATACCATGGTGAATGCATTAAAACAATCAACCATGATGTCTCACTTCTGTTAACCTTTGGTAGCTCCTCCTCAATCCATCTGTTCTGAGGAGTGTATTTACCTTAAAAAAGGAAATGATATGTAAATGAAATTCTTGAAGGACTTGGTTTAACATAGACACGGTAAATGTGACCTATGCACAGAGTTAAGAAATTTATTAGACATTCCATGGAGAAAAGGAAATTCAAATCGGCGTACACGATAATCTTGGAAGAAAAATTCTATCATTTTAAAACAGAGTCATTACAGAATATCACTGGGGTATAATTTGAGCAATCAGTACTAATGTTCTAATAAAGAATTTACATGATGTCATTTGCAGAGATGAATACAACAATATACTACTGTAAAAATCCATGAAAACAAGAGAGAACAATTTCATGTTATTGGGGATTCCAACCTCCGAAACCACGCAAAAATTCAGTATAAAAAGGAGCAAAAGAGGAGCTGATGTAAAAAATGCAAGGAGCATCCAGAAAAGTTATGCATTTGATATTCAGAAAAGGAAATTTTGAAACAGTATCTTCTGCTGCATATGTGCATAAGCCTTTTGTACGATGTTAATATATTAATCAGAACATATATATAAAACCTTACCATATGCTGAATAAGAAGATAAGACTATGATGTATGCTGAAGCTCTCTTGATTGAGTACCAAAGGGGGGAGGTACTCCCTGATGCATTATGTGGGACAGGATACCGCTGAGTGTAAGGCTTAAAAGGTTCGGTTTCACCCTGCAACAAAAATTCCAAACTTCCTTTTGGAAAAAATACTTCATCCAATGACTTTTTTACAAAATGAGCAGCAAATATTCCTTTAAATTTTGTAAAATACAAGATACACAGAAGTAGAACATTACACTACACACATGTGTATAGAAATCATACTGAAGACAGATTATATAAATACAAATTTAATGATCTTATATATCGAAGATGAGAAATGGAAAATGAGAGTATAAGCTCACTTTCTAGAGCAAACAAATGTATCAAGAGATGCTTACAATTTCTGGGGCAAAATCAATATCATGATTCCCTGCTGTCCATATCCAAGGTTGATAAGCAACACTTCTCTCGGTGAATCTTCCCCATGTATCCCACCTGACATTATCATGATTTGGGAAGAGATCTGCATAAGAGAGGTCCCCTACAAACAATACTGCTTGTCCTTTCTGTGGGTTTAATTCATAATGAGTAAGCGTCGCATTCGAATCATAGGTCTGACCCAGATCACCTGAAAATGATACCCAAGTACATTAGAGTGGAACAATTTACATTTCACAAACACAGACAATTGCGTATCATCGATTATGTAATTCCCAAGTCAAGGAAAACTGTTTCAAATGACAGACTTGCACACTAAGGAACAAGTTTCATAAGATAAAGAACTCTAATTTGGTTTCACATATCTTTCAACATGAAACGAAGAGGCTCATTGCAACCTCTAAGCTAGTCAATATCATGAGATTTCCTTTTGAATCCCAATGCCAAAAGTTGAACCAGATCTAATATGCACATCCTGTTCTATACAAAAAACTCACCTATGAGACCAAATGTATAAGGGACGTCCGGCCCAACTTCAGGAGGAGTAATAAACCAGAACTGCCGCTTAGTGTGGTCAATTCCAACCACATAGTGGTATTTGGTATCGAACTGTACAAGAATATATAGGATTATATCACAATACAATTTGTAAATTATACTTAGAGTGCATTCATCATTTCAATCCGAAAATTGCAAAACCGAGTGTTTCTCATTCAGAATCCACGACCTATGCATTTGAAGGAAAAAGAAATGAGGCAAAACATAAGAGCATATCAAGTTTACATTTAAATTGCTGATGATGGTGTGGTGAATGTAACCAGAAGTGTAATTGTAGAATTTATAGGTTGTAACTTCGCCCACAGCCATCTCTTTCACGCCCTTTGCGCTCCAATAAACCACTGTATTGGAACCTGGCTCGTCCACCGTGACCCATGACACAATCACTGCTTTTCCCAGCTGGTCTCCTTGTGTTATATGTACCTTAAATCAAAGATCACATATCAAAATTAAATTAAATCACTTCAAACTACACCTATTAATCCCAAAAAATAAGAGCAAATTATGAAGTAAGCCATAAATTTTCAACAACAAAAAGCCACATTTAGGGTTTTTACGGTGCGTTTGGATGAGGGAATAAACTTGGGATTTTAATAAAAGTTAGAATTTCTAAATTGACATAAACCAATTCTTGTGTTTGGATAACAAAACAAAGATATATTTAGAAATTCCTCGTGGGAAAAAAAACATGGAATTGGAGATCATAAATCCCAACTTTAAATTCTATCTAAATAGTCATTTCTAAAATTCCCAAAGAAATTGAGCTTGAAAGAAAAAAGAAGAAGATAACTTTACAAATAAAAGTTAAATTATGTGTTTAATTCCGTTAACCAAACAAGAAACTTTACAAATTTTAAAACATTAATTTCCGTAATTTTAAATTCCATCATCTATGAATTCCTTTGTACTTTTAAATTTCATCATTTATGAATTCCTTTGTACTTTTAAATTCTAAAAAAGAGAAATTTACAAATAAAATGTTAAATTCTGTGTTTAAATCCGTTACTTTTCCACGAGCGACCTCATTAAAATTTCATCATAGAGCTTTAATGTTGACACATTACATACAAACCCATACCTCACAATTTTTATTTTATGAAAAGAAAAAAAAAAACAATTCACTAATTGAACTAACTTGAGTTAACGTGATCTTTCAATTTATTTTTTCCTTTTTTTTTTCAGCATCTCAGTACTCTCTCCCTTCTCCCAAAGTCTATGTGAACAATAAACCTCTCTATTCCAACCTCATAATCTACTTGCCAATGCCCAAAATTTCATCCTGAAACTATGGTATAAATTTCATATAACAAACCCTCTCTCAATATGAAATATGAATAAAAACCTCTGAACCAAAATATCAATTCTTTACAAAGAGAATAGTGAGCACAGTTGGCTGCATCTATTTTTCTTGTTGATAATGAATAGCCTGGAGAAATCTTTACTTCTAAAATAATGGGTTTTAATTTTAATTTTTATACAAGCGATATTCTACTTTAATCAAATCTAAACTACACATCCACTCTAACCAACTTGGCCAAGCCCATGTTTGCAATTTCTGAATTGTGTTTGTTGAGAACAATCGTCGTGATTGAATTTGTGTTTGTTTCTATGAGGAGTTTAGTAGAAGAGGACTAAGATCGAGACGTGGGGAAGATATCGGTGTCTTTGGAAGAAAGAGAACAATTTAAAACATAAATAATAATAGGGGATAAGAGAGACTAACGGATGCAATATGTTAACTTACGTTAGGTTTAGGAATTTTATTTTTTCAAAACAAAAATTGTGAGGGATTTGAGTTTTGTGTGATGTGACAATATTATAGTCTCTTAGATTAAATTTTAAGGAGGTGACGTGTGTGTGGAAGAAAAGTCAAGCATATCATAACAGAGAAACATCCAAGCAAAGGATCCGGATCCTTCAATTTCAGGGTTTGTTGGACTCGGGTTCAATTTGGGGTTTCAATTTTGGAGTTTGTTGTTTGATTTGGGTTAAATTGGGCCCATGAAACCGGTCCGCTATGCTACGATGTTAAATTTCAGAGGAACGGGCTAATGACCCACTATTAGCAACACTAGTATGTGTGGAGTTTTATCACAAAAGACTTCGATACTTATATGTTGTAATTTATTTAGTCAAGTTTGTACTTTATATTCTTCAACAGAAATAACTACCCTATGCTACAATTGACTGAAAAAAAAGACTAAAAGTTGTCT
The DNA here is from genome assembly GCA_020226455.1 of Prunus salicina. Lineage (NCBI taxonomy): Eukaryota > Viridiplantae > Streptophyta > Magnoliopsida > Rosales > Rosaceae > Prunus > Prunus salicina. The sequence goes on along the minus strand of CM035347.1, from coordinate 13,242,152 downwards.
TCTGACAAAAATAAAAGACCAAAAATTGTCTATATTACACTGACAGAGAAATAGAGATCATACTTGTTGAGGTGCGTTATAGCCAGGAGGGACTTTAAAGACATCACTGTCAAGAGGCATGACCCCAGATTTCTCCACTTTCCTCACATAACTACTTGTCTTGCCTCCATTACACACCACTGCCAAGCTCAAAACCAAACCCAACACTACAACAATGGCTGCTGCTACCCTGGAAGAAGTAGATGCAGAAGCTAAGCTCACCAAACCCATCTTGGTCATGTTTTACAGAGGACCCTCAAAACCCACAAATCCACAGACAGCCTACTGAGCTTAGGCCATGTTTTATAGACTTGAAATGAGTTTCCTAGTAATGAAAACAAAATGATTTTTATAAAATGAGGGGAATATTAAATGCTGGGTGGGATTTGCATTAAGAATTGCGTGTTGCTGGGTGGGATTTGCACCACAAATTGGGTTGTATCCGGGGAACATAATAATGATGGGATAAGGGCAGAGCTATAAAATGTATCATAGAAGATGAGTTGATGTTAGTTGAATCGAAGTAATATATCACCTTCTACTTGCATACAGTGCGGTCCATTATTTTTCATCCATTATTATAGAAGACAAGATGATGTTAGTTGAGTTGAATTGAAGTTTTCTGTTTTTTTCTATTTAGAAATGGCTATGTGAAATTTAAATAATAAAATTCAACTATTTATCAGTTTAGTGATATTTTTCTTCTCACATATCAAAACAGATTTCACACGAATATTTCGATTGCTGGTGATGAAAATGAGGTACACATATCAAAACATATTTCATATACGAATGTTTCGATGAAGTTCTAATGTATTGGTGATGGACGATTAGTGTGAGAGCGACTTTGCATAGACCTATTATATTATGCTCCCATATTAATTAGTTTGCTAGGGGACCAAATGGTAGAAATATAGAGAGACCAAAAAAACATAAGCATTCATATAAATCAACCTTAAGCCTACCTACATCCACAGAAAATATTGGGTTACTTATTAAGATATACATCTGAATTTATTCTAGACAACAAGAGCAACAAAATGTTTATTTTCCCACGATCATGATTGGGAACTTGTAGAATCATCAACAGGATGGTCAAGGATAAGGTACTAGTTTCAGTGGTAGACATTGAGTCTGCATGAGAAATCCGGGAGACTCCACAGAGAATGTATGAGTCTGACAATTGATGGTATCTGTTGAAAAACCACATAGAATCGGCTTTTACTGCAACTCCATCATCGATCCGGTGCCAACCGTAGAAGGCATGAGTTCGGTTCTTGATGTCCAAAATGGCATGACCAAAACTGGCCTCTCTATAAGCTGAGTAAGCTGGCTGTGGGTCCCTCATACTTCACCAGAAAACAAAAAAATTCATAGGTTAAAGTATGCAATGCTAACAAATAGGAAAGCAGTGAACCATAAATAGATCATGAGCTTACTTGGTTGCCAAGCCTTCAATATTCCCTCCATCTCCAATGGTAATGTACACCTGCGCATATTGATCTTTAACCGGAGATCACTTACCATTTTCAAGGTCATAGGCAATTTTCGATACACGTTCCTGTGACATGCACAAATTGCTTATGAGAAAAAAGGAAAATAAAAAGGGATTGATCTGTTTCAAAATCTTTATATAGAGCACCAGATCGTTCGTACGCATGGACATGGTATTGAAAATGGAATTGGCATGGTCGCCTAGTGGCTGCTCGTTTTGGTCATTTTAGAAGCCTATATAATATGACATGACAGCTATTTTTGAGTGAAAGATGAAAAGGGTAAAATAGAATACAGAGGAAGAAACGGGAAGCAGAGGAATTGAAAATCACATGGAATCTGGCTAGTACTGCTCCGTTTGGTTCACGGAAAACGAAGTTTGGGAATAGGAAATCAATTGCTTTTCCAAATTTGGTAAGTTCAGTCATGGGAAATCGTTGCCATGCATGTGGGAAAGTAGGGGGGAAAGTGAAGCCCTCCTCCCCCCCCTTGAGTTTTGTTTTCCACATCATGGAAAAGTTTGGGAAAATGAGCCAACATATACATATTTTTCATGGCCATATTGTACCTATTAACAATTTAGAATTACAATATAGCATTATATGCATTATTTTTTTATTGGGTTAATTGGTGAATTGCCCCTTGAATTTGTACCTAACTTTCAATTTACTCCTTATCATTTTTATTTATTTATTTATTTTTTATTTTTATATTTAGAAAATTAAGGATATGAACTTTTTTTTCCTTGCCAATTCCCCTCATGCCGTCTAAATCTACAACATTTCATCCAATTTGCCGTTGAGGGCAAAATGGTCATTTTGTACATTAAAAATAAATAAAAAATAAAAAATAAAAACCATATATTCAGATAATACTCTCTCTCTCTCTCTGTAGGTGTAGGCTGGGTTCAATGGATGGGTGGGGGGGGGGGGGGGGGGGGGGGGTGGGGGGTGAGAGGATTCGTCTGAGGGTGGAGGGTCACATGGGGAATGGGTGGAGAAGAAAACCCAAGGGCAGGGCGAATCCCCTTATTCTCTGACTTTTGGGTGTGAAGTAGTTCTTCCGCCAGAGATGGAAATCCCCACTTTGCATATGTTTGTTGCTGACTCATGTAAGAATGATGAGCTATTATCACGAGATTTGGATCTTGCAGAGGAATTTAGAGATCGGGCATTGGCACGATTAAAGAACTATCAGATGAAAGTGAAGAGATCATATGACAAGAAGGTGAGAAAGCTTCAGGTCAATGATTTAGTCTGGAGAAAGGGGAGGTGGTGGGCTGGGCTTGGGGGTAAAAAAATAAAAGGGAGGAGGTGAGGGCAAGGGATGTTAGAATCTACAGACCATTATCTGAGTAATTTGGATTGTTGGTTTTGGAGCTCAATAGCTCAGAGAAATATGAACACACCAAGAATACAGAGAACTTGGAGAAGACGAAAGAATGGTTCTGTAAAAGCTAATTCTCATTCACGCACAAATTGTGCATTTCAAGTAATACTATTAGAGAGAAATATTCCTCTCTTACATCAGCTCAATCTAACCATCAATTAGCCTATCCTATAAGATAGCTACACCTGGCACAATTCTACTACAACTAAGAATACATCTCAGCTGTCCATTGGACTGTGATCCAATGGTTCACAATTAAGCACACAACTTAAAACAGACTTAATGGACCTAAGCAAGTATTTCAGCTAAATACACTTATCGTTCAACACTCCCTTCTAAGTGTTTAGCTGAAATAACTCCAAGCTTTCTTCTCAAATACTCAAAACGATCTTTAGCCAATGCCTTGGTAAAGATATCAGCAGTTTGCTCTTCTGTTTTGCAGTACAGTAGATCATTTTCTCCATTTTGCAAAGCATCTCGGATAAAATGAAATCTCCTGTTAATATGCCTTGTCTTGTGGTGATGCACAGGATTCTTGGTTATGGCAATAGCTGAGGTATTATCACATAAAAGTGATGTTGCACTGACCTGTTCTTCACCAAAATCTGAAAGAACGAACCTTAACCATATTGCTTGTGCAGTTGCTTCAGCTGCACTTACGTATTCAGCTTCTGCAGTGGAGAGAGCCACACTGCTTTGCTTGACTGATGCCCAAGAAAAGACACCTGATCCAAGATGAAAAGCATAACCAGAGGTGCTCCTCATGTCATCCTCACTTCCAGACCAATCGTTGTCACAATAGCCAATTAGCACTGCTTCCTTTCCTCTTTCATAAGCTATTCCATAATCAAGTGTGCCTTGTATGTACCTAAGTACTCTCTTAGCAGTTCCCATATGTTTTCTGGTAGGACCATGCATAAAACGAGCTAAGAGACTGGCTGCAAACATAATATCAGGCCTTGTTGCAGTCAGATACAATAAACTCCCAACTACCTGCCTGTACAAACTCTCATCAGCTTGTTCACTACCATCCTGCTTAGACAGTTTCTCATTTACTGCAAGAGGAGTAGCAATTGACTTGCAGTCCTTGAAGCCAAACCTATCCAGAAGAGTCTTTGCATATTTCTTCTGATGCAAAAAGATATGTGTCTCAGTTTGTATCACCCCTAATCCCAGAAAATGATGCAACAGACCAAGATCAGTCATTTCATATTGCTTCATCATCTCAGTCTTGAAATCCAACAATAATTCTCTAGAACTTCCAGTATAGATGATATCATCTACATAAAGTGAAACAATAAGGATGCCACTCTCTGCAGACTTTACATATAGAGTTGCCTCACTAAGACTCCTTTTAAAACCAGCTTGTTCAAAATAAGAATTGATCTCTTCATACCAAGCTCTTGGAGCTTGTTTAAGACCATACAAGGCCTTTTTCAGTCTATAAACTCCATCTTCCTTGTCCTTAATTACAAAACCAGGTGGTTGATCAACATAAACTTCTTCATGTAATACTCCATTTAAAAATGCTGATTTCACATCTAACTGAAACAGCTTCCATCCTTTTTGTGCTGCCAAAGCCACCAAAATTCGAATTGTATCTAGCCTTGCCACTGGTGCAAAGGTCTCATTGAAGTCAATTCCAGGCTTTTGAGAGTAACCTTTTGCCACCAGCCGAGCTTTATTTTTCTGAACAGAACCATCCAAGTTTAGCTTGGTTTTATACACCCACTTAACTCCAATAACTGGTTTATCAGAGGGCCTATCAACCAAATCCCAAGTATTATTCTTCTCTATCATTTCAATTTCATTTTTCATTGCTTTCTGCCATGAGTCATCTTTGACAGCTTCTTCAAATGACTCAGGCTCAATGATGCAGACATTGCATCTTTCATAAACTTCAGCTATACTCTTATATTTCCGAGGAGTATGATCAAAATCATGTGAACCTGTGGCAACTTCAGCGTGTTCTTCTTCTTCACTAATCCCTGATATTTCTACTTGAGCCACATGTGACTCATCAATCTCTTTTCCTTTCTCAGCAGCTGCAGTAGTAAGTGGAATTGAAAAACTACTCTCTTTCTGTGCATTCCAGTCCCAACTAGCCTCCTCATTAAAAACAACATCTCTAGAGATAATCACCTTACCGGATTGAAGATTGTACAACCTATAACCCTTTTCACAGCTGCCATATCCAAGAAACACACACCTGATGCTATTCATATCAAGCTTTTGTCTCTGCTCCTCTGGAACTTGTGCATAACACAAGGAACCAAACACTCTTAAGTGCTTAATTCCTGGTTTTCTTCCACTATACGCTTCAAATGGTGTTTTCTTCTCTAAAGCTTTAGTGGGACATCTATTCAAAACATATACAGCAGTGTTAACTGCTTCAGCCCAAAATTCCAGTGGTATTTTCTTCTCAGCCATCATACACTTTGCCATTTCAATAATTGATCTATTCTTCCTTTCAGCTACCCCATTCTGCTGTGGAGAATAAGCAACTGTAAGCTGTCTTTCCATTCCCATTTCCTCACAAAATCTGCTAAATTCAGAAGATATATACTCACCTCCTCTATCACTTCTCAACTTCTTCAGTTTATAGCCACTTTGCAATTCAACCATAGCTTTAAACTTCTTGAACACATTGAATACTTCAGACTTATACCTCAGAAAATAAATCCAACACATTCGAGTACTGTCATCTATGAAAGTAAGAAAATACTTATTTCCTGCTTTTGTAACAGTTTGCATTGGTCCACAAACATCTGTGTGTACCAATTCAAGTGGAGTTGCAGCTCTGCTTGTTGCTTCCTTTGGAAAAGACTCCCTGTAGTGCTTTCCAAAAATGCACCCTTCACAGACATCACTTGTGGCTTTAATATCTGGCAATCCTAACACCATTCCCTCATTTTGCAGTAATTTCAAACTGTTGAAGTTCAAGTGTCCCATCCTCCTATGCCAAATCAGTGTTGATTGACATACACTTGTCTTTAGTGCCAAGTGTAACTCTGTATGAAGATTCAAAGGAAAACTTCTATTTCCTTTCATTTGCACCCTAGCCACCAGATTAGAGAATGAGCAATTATCATAGATATCTGCTTTGTTATCTCCAAAGACGAGAAAGTATCCATGCTCCATCATCTGTCCAACACTAAGTAAATTCTCCTTGAGACCAGATACAAGCATCACCTCTTTGATGTATCTCTTTCCCATCTTTGTTTCAACTACCAAACTTCCTTTTCCTAGAACATCTACTAGCTGCCCTGTTCCCATTGCAACCTTTGCTGTTATGCTTCTATCAATGTCAATCAAAACATCCTCCCTGCCAGTCATATGGTTACTGCAACCACTGTCCAAGTACCATACATCCTCCATAGATCTTTTGTCAGCTGCATTATTGACAAAAAACATAGTTGGTGAGGAAGGAATCTGAGTTGCATAATTCAGCTGCTGTTGTGCAGGCTTCTTGCTATAGCAATCTTTTGCCATATGTCCAAGCTTGTCACAATTGTAGCACTTTGGCTTGCCTTTAAATCGACATTCCCCAAAATGTAATTTTCCACAATGCTTACATGAATTCTTAGCACTGTCAGTGGATCTATTATCCCACTTCTTGTCATTTGTCTTCCAATTCTTGTGATCTTTAGCACTATGTTTTCCAGTGGTTTTATCTGTTTTGGAATTCACACTGAGACTAGCAAATGCTTTCTCAGTTTTAGGCTCAGTGTGTCTCTCCAATCTCTGTGCAAAACCTTTCAATGAGGCAACAACCTCTTGAACCTCAATTGTATCTATATCCCTCGAGTGCTCAATAACAGAACATATAGGATCATACATAGCAGGTAAGCTAATCAGCAATTTCTGAACTACTCTACCCTGAGATAGATTTTCTCCATAACTTCTCATTTGATTTATAAGATCAAATAGTTTTGCAAGATAAACAGACAAGGATTCATCATCTCTCATCCTAGTGTATTCAAAATCCCTACGAAGGCTTTGTAATTTTACACCTCTCACCTGTTTGTCTCCATGGAATTCTCGCAGCAGAATATTCCAGGCTCCCTTTGATGTTTCTTCATGAGCTATTCTAGGAAAGATCCTCTCAGAAACTGCTCCTTGGATCAGTCCAAGAGCTTTAGCATCTTTCATAAACGCCTCTGTGAGAGATATCTTCTCAGCACCACTTGATTCCTCCTTGTCCTTCTTCTTCTCATCAGATCCAGCAGCTCCCTTCAAATCTAAGATCTCTACCCCTTTCTCAACGAATTCCCAAAGCCCATGAGACTTGAAGATGGTTTTCATCCGTATACTCCAGAACTCATAGTTCTCACCATTGAAGATTGGTGCTCGCAGCTCACCACCGGTTGATCCAGCCATATTAGACACAGATCGCGAAATCCCAAGCTCAACTTCAAGAACTTCAGCTCACAGATCGAACGCCCAGTATTAATCGATCGAACCTGGCTCTGAGGCCATGTTAGAATCTACAGACCATTATCTGAGTAATTTGGATTGTTGGTTTTGGAGCTCAATAGCTCAGAGAAATATGAACACACCAAGAATACAGAGAACTTGGAGAAGACGAAAGAATGGTTCTGTAAAAGCTAATTCTCATTCACGCACAAATTGTGCATTTCAAGTAATACTATTAGAGAGAAATATTCCTCTCTTACATCAGCTCAATCTAACCATCAATTAGCCTATCCTATAAGATAGCTACACCTGGCACAATTCTACTACAACTAAGAATACATCTCAGCTGTCCATTGGACTGTGATCCAATGGTTCACAATTAAGCACACAACTTAAAACAGACTTAATGGACCTAAGCAAGTATTTCAGCTAAATACACTTATAGTTCAACAAGGGTCTGTGGGATGGGGAATTAGTTTGGGAGTGGAGGGTGGTGGTCATGGGAGAATGGGAGGAGAAGAAAAACTAGGAGGCGAGGGGGGTGGGCTGGGTTCGGGGGATGAAAATACAGAAGGGGTAGGTGGGGGGAAGGGTCTGTGGGGTTGGGGGATTGGTCTAGGAGTAAAGGATGGTGGTCATAGGGGAATGGGAGGAGGAAGGGAGGAGATGGAAGGGGTTGGCATTAGGTTTACTCTTTTTCCTTCAATTTTATCCAAAAATAATAATTTTTAAAAATGATTTAACTGAAAATTAGATGAAATGTTGAGAATTTAGAAGGTAGGGGGGAAATTGGCAAAAAAAAAAAAAAAAAGGTTCATATCCTTAATTTTCTACAAAAAAAAAAGAAAAGAAAAAGGATAGGGGTGAATCAAAAGCTAAGTACAAGTTCAATGGGCAAATCACCAGTTAACCCTTTTTTTATTTGATTTCATATTGGTATAATTGAAAAATTAAACGAACTTTGTCTTACATTCCTACACAAACCAAACATGTGAAAGGAAATAAAGTGGCATTTCTTGGGTACTTTTCCAGGGTTACTAAACATTGGAAATGACATGGGAAGTGATTTTCCCTCAAATCCGTTCCGTGAACCAAACATGATAGGATTAGAGAGGAAAGTTAGTAGCTGTAGGCGTGAAGAAGGGTTTTTGTCTTTTTTTTTTTTTTTCCACTTTTTTCTTCCTTCTATTTGGTAATTCTAAAATTGAGAAAAGTAAAAAAGTGAGAGAAGGAAGGGTTCTGCTTTATTTGTTGGGAAGGAAGGAATACATGTGGGTTTTGGATGGGATTATATTAGCATGGTTTACGCCAAATTTGTGAAGCTAAACGAACCCTAAAATTAATTGAGTACACTCTATGATTTAAGTACACCATAATATTTAAATCAAAATGTAAAATTAACTAACTACACCATATTTACTACCAAAAATACCCTTGGTACACCCTAGTACACTATATCACATCTCATTGGGTCTAATAGCTACTGCAAACTTGATTCAAAAGAAAACTAATTCCCAAATGCCTTCTTATATTTGAACTTTAGATCCAACTAATAACTTCAATGATATGAATAGTTAGATGGTCTTCCACTTTCAGATTTGGTCTCTTAATAATTTCTTTAACCTTCATGTCTAATGGAGGAGTTGTTGGGCAGCAATGGAGGGCTGTTGGTCAGCAAAGGATGGGACAAAGGAACGAAGATTCAACGGCATTGTTTGCCTTCGGCACCAAGTAATACGAAAACTTCTCTAGGTTTGATTAGAGTTGTATATGGTGAGTATGGTGTACTTATTAAAACTATATTAGTTTCACAATTCAATATATCTTTTTTAGTCATTTTATATTAAGGTAAATAAGTAATTCAATAAATAGTTTGGTAGTAGGGTGTACTAAATTAGTTTTAGGATTCATTTAGCAGCACTCATTTGACATATGTATTGCATTTTTTTTTTTGTAATTTTTTGTACAACTTTATTTAAATATTTTTTGCATTTATGTATATACTAACTAGATTTATTATTTTTTGAAAAAATTGGCCAATAACTTTATTTAAAGAACATTTAAATAAAAAATGGCTTGATAATTGTTTGGTTATAAAAATTAAACCTTGAAAAATAAAATTATTATTTTATATATAAAGAAAACATTAATTTTGAATATATATATTATTAGAGAAAATAAATAGATTTGAATTTAAGATATAAATATAATAATATTATGTAATATTTTTCTAAAAAATAAATATAATTTAATAAATGAGCTTTAAACATGCTGGCCCATTGAGCCTAATTTCCTAGTCCTAACCTGCCCAAAGATACGAGTTGTGCCATGCTGGGCCTTACTTAAGTGGGCCGTGCCGTGTCAGGCCTTACTTAAGGGGACTGTGCTGAGTCCAGCTCAGTCCGTTTGACACCTCTATACACAGCCATAGCGTTCTCAAAGTCTTTGTTTTCCTTGGCAATCCAAGAAGAGCCAGAGCCAATTGAGGACATTGCGCTTGATGCCATTGAAAATGGTCTTTTGAGAAACACTTACAGAGTGAAAATGATGGTGAGAAAAATAACTAGAAAAGCTTGGAAGGCAAAGGAGAAAGTAAGGATAGTCAATAGGGAGAGAGTACACCTCACATTGCTAGAAAACAGAAGCGATAAATAGTTATACATATAATATACCTATTTTTCTGATCATTCATGTGGCCATGGCTACTCCCTCAAATGGTACAATAATCTGGGATGGGCACTTGTCTAAACTCAGTAAACATGATATCTTCAACAAGAAGATTATATGGCTTGCGGCCTGCGAGCCGAAGTGGGTAACCCAAGGTCCAGTAAGTGAAGCCTCACCTGACTCGATGGTTAGGCTCACTCTAAAATTAGGTAGGGCTTGGTCTTAGGATTTGAAACACTTAGCCCGCCAACAGCCTGCTTGACTAGGCCCAGCTCGGCCAAGGCCCGCCTGCCTATGTTTTTTTTTTTTTAAAAGATTAATTGATGCACTTCCTAACCGCATTTTTTTTTTGTAATATAGGATGGGCACTTATCCAAACTTAATAAGCATGATATCTTTAACAAGGAGCTCATAATGCTTCCTGACTTCCCTTAGGGTTTTTCCACCAACCACCTTGGAACCATTATCCTAATAGTTGGTAGTGTCCTTATCAAACACAACCAAAGCATTTTCAAAATCTTTGTTTTGCTTGGCAGTCCAACAGGAGCCAGAGATAGTTGAGGACATTCCGCTTGATGTCATCAAAAATGGTATTTTAAGGAGGAAGGGGATCTAGAATGAAAAGGGTGGTGAGAAACAAATAGGAAAACTTCGGAAGGCAAAGGAGAAAGTGAGGAGATTAGTCAATAGGGAAGGGGTGTGTTTTGTGCTGATCAGTGCGGGCAATGTCTACACTTTATAAGAAGGGAGTGGAGGGGTCGGGTGGGGTAGTGTCATGGAGGTGGCCTGCTGCTAGTGTTATGAGCAAGAAGGAAAGGAAATAGATACGGTGCCTTTGCTTTTGTTCTTTTGGGTTAAGTAGAAATGTACTAGTAAGTATTGCTCTTGGTTTATATATATAGGAGCATAGCTATAATGCCATAGAAATAAACTCTAATTCAGGACATTTGAACTGAACCTGAAAGTGGGAAATTTCTTGGTGATTGGTTTAGGGTTCATGAGATTTTAACAAACTAGTCATGAAATTGCATAAATTTCTAGAGAAAAAAAATCATTTTCCTTTGAAGGGACAAAGCAACAAGGATTGTTACTCATGTAATTTAGGGCAATTAGAACTAGGTTATGTTTGTTTTATTGTGTAGTAGTAGCTAGCATTAAGCAATATGTGTACAACTACAACACATTACGCACGTATATAGAGAAGAAGGAAAAAATCCAATGCAATAAACAGGAAAATCAACCAATGGCCATCAAAATTGAAATTTGTAGTTGTTTGCCAGTTTGGGCCTAAGGCGGCCCGGCCTGTTAGGCCGGACCCAATGGACGGGTTAGTACCAAGCCCTTTGAAACATCAGCGTGGCTCAAAAAATAAAATAAAAAAATCATAAAGCCCGATCTGAGACAGGCTCAAACACAAAAATTTCGGGCCAAACCCTATTCGGAGATACATATAGCTTTATGTCTAGATGTTTTATGCCTACTAAAAAGTACTATGAAACAATGGTTTCCTTGAAGATGTTAACAAACCCTAATGTATAAGCAACCCAAATTGCTTAAATGACATTCACTAAATGAGTTGTAAGCACATTCTCATGTACCTACAATAAGCATATGTTGCCTAGATTGAAAGATTCTCCGATCTCACTATGACTATAACATGCTTTGAATTCAATACTTTTCCTATTCTATTAGGGTTTTTTTTTTGTTTTTTGTTTTTTGTTTTTTGTTTTGTGTGGTGTTGATGGAATACCAATTGCATGTACTCGTTCCTCTTTTAGGTACACCTACATACAACTTTCTATTTAGATGTTTTATGCATACAAAAAAGTACCATGAAACAGTGATTTCCTTGAAGTTGTGAACAAGCCCTAATGTATAAGCACCCAATTTTCTTCAATGACATGAAGATGTGAACAAAGAATTCCCTTTACTTCACCGAATGCGTTGTAAGCACATTCCCATGTAGGGATTATCATTTGGCATGCGGATCATGGGCTTAAGTGGGTAGGTCAAGGTTTGACAGGCCAAAGCCCGACCTGGCCAAATGGATAGGCTTGCTCTAAGGTTAGGTAGGACTTGGGCATAGGATTTGAAACTCTTGATTTACCCACGACCGGGCTAGACTAGGCCTATCTTGGCCCGACCCAGCCCGACCTAAGCCCACCTGCCTATGCCTTTTTTTATTTTTTTTATTATTATAAGTATTTAATTGATTCACTCCCTAATCACATTTGTCTTTGTAATCCAAGATGAGCATTTGTCTAGACTCAATAAGCATGATATTTTCAACAAGAAGCTCATAATGCTTCTTGACTTCCTCAGGGGTTTTCAGCCAACTTCCTTGGAAACATTATCCTAGCAGCTGACAGTGTCCTCGTCAAACACATACATATCATTTTCAAAATCTTTGTTTTGCTTGGTAGTCCAAGACGAGTTAGAGCCAGTTGAGGACATTTCGCTTGATGTCATTAAAAAAGGTATTTTGAGGAGGAAGGGGGGGGGGGGGGTGGTTCTAGAGTGAAAAGGGTGGTGAGAAACAAATAGGAAAACTTTGGAAGGCAAAAGGACATAGTGAGCAGATCAATCAATAGGGAAGGGGTGTGTTTTGTGCTGATGAGTGCGGGCAATGCCTGCTCTGTATAAGGAGGGTGTCAAGGGAAGAGGTGGGGTAGTGCCATGGACGTAGTCCATTGCTAGTGTTATGATAAATAAGAAAAGGAAATAAATACTATGAATCATAGTTTATGCAAGTAAAATATGTAGTTATCTAGTGCCTTTGCTTTTTTGATTTTGAGTTAAGTAGAAATGTATCAGTAAATATTGCTCTTGGTTTACAAATATATAGGAACCTAGCTATAATGCTAAAGAAACAAACTCTAATTTAGAACATTTGAATTGAACTAGAAAGTGGGAAATTTCTTGGTGATTGGTTTAGGGTTGAGAAGATTTTAACAAACTAGCACGGCCCGATGGTTAGGCACGTTCTAAGGTTAGGTAGGGCTTGGGCACAGAATTTGAAACCTTTGATCCGCCCACAATCTGGCCCAGAGTGACAAAGTCTTGCTAGGCCCGACTAGGCCAGCATAGACCCAGACCAGCATGGCCAAAGCCCGCTTGCCTAAGCCTCTTTTTAAAATATTTAATTGATGTAGTCCCTAACCTTTTTTTTTTCTTTTATCCGAGATGGGCACTTGTCAAGACTCAATAAGCATGATATCTTCAACAAGAAGCTCATAATTCTTGTTGACTTCCTTTAGGGTTTTTTTGCCAACCGCCTTGGCAACCATAACCCATCGGTTGCCATTGTCTTTGTCAAACACAGTGAGCATTTTCAAAATCTTTGTTTTGCTTGGCAATCCAAGAGTAGCCAAAGCTAGTTGAGAATATTCTGCTTGATGCCGTTAAAAATGGTAATTTTAGTTGGAAAATGAGGGTCTAAAGTGAAAATGGTGGTGAGAAACAAATAGGAAAATTTTGGAAAACATTTTATGCTTACTAAACAATACCATGAAACAATGTTTTCCTTGAAGCTGGGAACAAAGAACTTCTTTTACTTCACCAATTGAGTTGTAAGCACATTCTCATGTAAGTAGAATCATTCGGCTCGCAAGACGAAGTTGGTAGCCTGAGGTCTGAAGGGCCAAAGCTTAACCCGGCCTAATGGTTAGGCTTACTCTAAGGTTGGGTAAGGCTTGGGCTTAAGATTTGAAACCCTTAGCTCACCCACAGCCTCTCCCAACTAGGCCCATCCTAGGACCGGCTGCCTATGCCCTTTAAAAAAAAAAAAAAAGTTTTAAGATTAACTTAATGCACTCCCTAACCTCCTTTTTTTTTTTTTTTTTTGTAATTCGTAATGGGCACTTGTTAAGACTCAATAAGCATGATATGTTCAACAAGAAGCTCATAATGCTTCTTGACTTCCTCTGAATTTTTCTGCCAACCTCCTTGACAACATTATACCAGCGGTTGGCAGTGTTCTTATCAAACACAGGTAGAGAGTTTTCAAAATCTTTGTTCTGCTTGGTAGTCCAAGAGGCCAATGCCAAGTGAGGAAACTCTAATTGATGCGTTATAAGCATATTCTCATATAGGGATCATCATTTGGCACGTGACCTGCAGGTTTAAGTGGGTAGGCCGAGGTTGGATAAGCCAAAGCCCAGCACGGCCTTATGGTTAAGCTCGCTCTAAGGTTAGGTAAGGCTTGGGCATAGGACTTGAAACCCTCGATCAGACCATGGCCCAGACCAATGCAACAAAGTCTTGTTTGGCCTGACTAGGCCCGAATAGGCCCAGCTTAGTCGGGCCTCAGCTCGCTTCCCTAAGCCTTTTTAAAAAAAAAAAAAACTTTATTGATGCAGTCCCTAACCCAATTTTTTCCTATAATCCAAGATGAGCACTTGTCAAGACTCAATAAGCATGATATCTTCAACAAGAAGCTTATAATGCTTCTTGACTTCCTTTGAATTTTTCCTCGAACAACAATGACAACATTATCCTAGCGGTTGGCAGTGTATTTGTCAAACACAACCATAGCATTTTCAAAATCTTTGTTTTGCTTGGAAGTCCAAGATGAGCTAGAGTTAGTTGAGGACATTCGGCTTGATGCAATTGAAAATGGTATTATGTGGAGGAGGATGAGGGTCTAAAGTGAAAATGGTGGTGAGAAACAAATAGGAAATGTTAGGAAAATTTTTGATACTCTCGGCCCACCAACGGTCTAGCCCGACTAAGATCAGCTAGGCCCGACCTGTCCTAAAACTGCTTGCCTATGCCCTTTTTTAAAGATTTAATTGATGCACTCCCTAACGTTAATTTTTTCTGTAATCCAAGATGGATACTTGTCCAAGCGCAATGAGCATGATATGATCAACAAGAAGCTCATAATGCTTCTTGACTTCCTCTGCATTTTTTCACCAACCGCCTTGGCAACATTATCCCAGCAGTTGGTTGTGTCCTTGTAAAATATAGCGAATGCGTTTTCAAAATCTTTATTTTGCTTGACAGTCTAAGAGTAGCCAGAGCCAGTTGAGGAAACTCTACTTGGTGTTGTTGAAAATGATATTTTGAGGAGGAGGATAAGGGTTTAGAGTGAAAATGACAGTAAGAAACAAATAGGAAAACTTTTTATGCCTACCTAAAAGTACCATGAAACAATGGTTTCCTTGAAGTTGTGAAGAAATCCTAATGTGTAAGCAACACAATTTGTATTAATGACATGATATCTTCAACAAGAAGGTCATAATATTTCTTGACTACCTCTATTATTTTTTGCCAACCGAGTTGGCAACATTATCCCAGCGGTTGGCAGTGTCCTTGTCAAACACAGCCAGAGTGTTTTCAAAAGCTTTGTTTTGCTTGGTAGTCCAAGAGCCCAAAGCCAATTGAGGAAATTTTAATTGATATGTTGCAAGCACATTCTCATGTAGGATCATCATTTCACTTGTGGTCCACGGGCTTAAGTGGGTAGGCTAAGATCCAATAGGCCAAAGCCTAGCACGGCCCTATAATTAGGCTTGCTTTAAGGTTAGGTAGGGCTTAGGCAAAGAATTTGAAACCCTCGGTTCGCCCACGACCCGGCCCAGCGCAACAAAGTCTTGCTTGGCACGACAATGCCGGAATAGGCCCGGCATGGCAGGGCCTAAGCCCGCTTGTCTAAGCCTTTTTTTAAAATATTTAATTGATGTAGTTCCTAACCTTTTTTTTTCTTTAATCCGAGATGGGCACTTGTCAAGACTCAATATGTATCTTCAACAAAAAGCTCATAATGCTTCTTGACTTCCTTTAGGGTTTTTCGGCCAACCACCTTGGCAACATTATCCCAGCGGTTGGCATTGTCCTTGTCAAACACAGCGAGCATTTTCAAAATCTTTGTTTTGCTTCACAGTCCAAGAGCAGCCAGAGCCAGTTAAGGACATTCTACTTGATGCCGTTGAAAATGGTATTTTGAGTTGGAAAATGAGGGTCTAAAGTGAAAATGGTGGTGAGAAACAAATATGAAAATTTTGGAAAACATTTTATGCTTACTAAAAAATACCATGAAACAATGTTTTCCTTGAAGCTGGGAACAAAGAACTCATTTTACTTCACCAATTAAGTTGTAAGCACATTCTCATGCAGGGAAAAATCATTCGGCTCGCAAGCCGAAGCTGGTAGCCTGAGGTCTGAAGGGCCAGAGCTCGACCGGGCCTAATGGTTAGGCTCACTCTAAGGTTGGGTAGGGCTTAGGCTTAAAGATTTGAAACCCTCAACTCACCTACAACCTTTCCCAACTAGGCTAAGCCTAGCCCGGCCCATCCTAGGACCACATGCCTATGGCCATTAAAAAAAAAAAGTTTTAAGATTAAATTGATGCACTCCCTAACCTCCTCCTTTTTGTAATCCATAATGGGCACTTGTTAAGACTCAATAAGCATGATGTCTTCAACAAGAAGCTCATAATGCTTCTTGACTTCCTCTGGATTTTTTCGCCAACCTCCTTAAAATCATTATCTCAGTGGTTGACAGTGTTCTTATCAAACACAGGTAGAGAGTTTTCAAAATCTTTGTTTTGTTTGGTAGTCTAAGAGGCCAAAGCCAATTGAGGAAACTCTGATTGATGTGGCATACATACATTCTCATATAGGGATCATCATTTGGCTCATGGCTTGCGGGATTAAGTGGGTAGGCCGAGGTCGGATAAGCCAAAGCCCAGCACGACTTGAAGGTTAAGCTCGCTCTAAGTTTAGGTAAGACTTGGGCATAGGACTTGAAACCCTCGATCAGACCATGGCCCGGACCAAAGCGACATAGTCAGGCCTAAGCTCGCTTGCCTAAGCCTTTTTTTAAAAATACATAATTGATGCAGTCCTTAACCTAAATTTTTAATCTAAAATCCGAGATGAGCACTTGTCAAGACTCAATAAGTATGATATCCTCAACAAAAAGGCTTATAATGCTTCTTGACTTCCTTTAGGGGGTTTTTCCACCAATTGCATTGAGAATATTATCCCAACAGTTGGCAATGTCTTTGTCAAATACAGCCAGAGCGTTTTCAAAATTTTTGTGTTGCTTGGAAGTCCAAGAGGAGCCAGAGGTAGTTGAGGGCATTCGGCTTGATACAATTGAAAATAGTGGAGAGAAACAAAATAGGAAACATTAGGAAAAATTTTGATACTCTCTGCCCGCCAACGTTCTATTCCGACTAGGACTAGCCCGACCTAACAATTCCTAAGACCGCTTGCCTATGCCCTTTTTTAAAGATTTAATTGATGCATTCCCTAACTTTAATTTTTTCTGTAATCTGGGATGGACACTTGTCCAAGCGCAATAAGCATGATATCTTCAACAAGAAGCTCATAATGCTTCTTAACTTCCTCTGCATTTTTTCTCCAACCGCCTTGGCAACATTATCACAACAGTTGGTAGTGTCCTTGTAAAATATAGCTAATGCGTTTTCAAAATTTTTATTTTGCTTGGCCCTACTAGGCCCAGCTTAGTCGGGCCTAAGCTTGCTTGCCAAAACCTTTTTTTTAAATACTTAATTGACGGAGTCCCTAACATAATTTTTTTCCATAATCTAAGATGAGCACTTGTCAAGAGACTCAATAAGCATGATATCTTCAACAAGAAGCTTATAATGCTTCTTTACTTCCTTTGGATTTTTTCACCAACTGCATTAACAAAATTATCCCAACGGTTGGCAATGTCTTTGTCAAACACAACTAGAGCATTTTCAAAATCTTTGTTTTGCTTTGAAGTCCAAGAGGAGCCAAAGGTAGCTGAAGACATTCGGCTTGATGCAATTGAAAATGGTGGTGAGAAATAAATAGGAAATGTTAGGAAAAATTTTGATACTCTCTCGGTCCACCAACGGTCTTGCCTGACTAGGACCAGCCTGACCCGACCCTTCTTAAGACCGCTTGCCTATGCCCTTTTTTAAAGATTTAATTGATGCAATCCCTAACTTTAATTTTTTCTGTAATCCAGGATGGACAATTGTCCATGCGCAATAAGCATGATATCTTCAACAAGAAGCTCATAATGCTTCTTGACTTCCTCTGCATTTTTTCTCCGACGGCCCTGGCAACATCATCCCAGTGGTTGGTAGTGTCCTTGTAAAATATAGCCAATGTGTTTTCAAAATCTTTATTTTGCTTAACCTGACTAGGTCCAGCTTAGTCGGGCCTAAGCTAGCTTGCCTAAGCCTTTTTTTTAAATACTTAATTGATGCAGTCCCTAACCTAATTTTACTTTATAATCCGAGATGAGCACTTGTCAAGACTCAATAAGCATGATATCTTTAACAAGAAGCTTATAATGCTTCTTGACTTCCTTTGGATTTTCTAGCCAACCGCATTGACAACATTATCCCAGCGGTTAGCAGTGTCTTTGTCAAACATAGCCAGAGCGTTTTCAAAATCTTTCTTTTGCTTGGAAGTCCAAGAGGAGCCAGAGGTAGTTGAGGACATTCGGCTTGATGCAATTGAAAATGGTATTATGTGGAGGAGGAGGAGGGTCTAAAGTGAAAATGGTGGTGAGAAACAAATAGGAAACGTAAGGAAAAATTTTAACACTCTCGTCCCGCCAATGGTCTAGCCCGACTAGGACCAGCCCGGCCCGACCCTTCCTAAGACCGCTTGCCTATGCCATTTTTTTAAAGATTTAATTGATGCACTCCCTAACTTTAATTTTTTTTTCTGTAATCTGAGATGGACACTTGTCCAAGCGCAATGAGCATGATATGTTCAACAAGAAGCTCATAATGCTTCTTGACATCCTCTACATTTTTTCGCCAACCGCCTTGGCAACATTATCCCAGCAGTTGGTAGTGTCCTTGTAAATTACAGGTTATGCGTTTTCAAAATCTTTATTTTGTTTGGCCCGACTAGGCCCAGCTTAGTTGGGCCAAAGCTTGCTTGCCTAAGCCTTTTTTTTTAAAAAAAAAACTTAATTGATGTAGTCCCTAACATAATTTTTTTCTATAATCCGAGATGAGCACTTGTCAAGACTCAATAAGCATGATATCTTCAACAAGAAACTTATAATGCTTCTTGACTTCCTTTGGATTTTTTCGCCAACCGCATTGACAACACTATACCAGCGGTTGGCAGTGTCGTTGTCAAACACAGCCTGCCAGAGGGTTTTCAAAATCTTTGTTTTGCTTGGAAGTCCAAGAGTAGCTATAGGTAGTTGAGTACATTCGGCTCGATGCAATTGAAAGTGGTGTTATGTGGAGGAGGATGAAGGTCTAAAGTGAAAATGGTGGTGAGAAACAAATAGGAAACATTAGGAAAAATTTTGATACTCTTGGCCCGCCAAGGGTCGAGCCCGACTAGGACCAGCCCGGCCCGACCCTTCCTAAGACCGCTTGCCTATGCCCTTTTTTAAAGATTTAATTGACGCACTCTTGAACTTTAATTTTTTCTGTAATCTAGGATGAACACTTGTCCAAGCGCAACAAGCATGATATTTTCAACAAGAAGTTCATAATGCTTCTTGACTTCCTCTGCATTTTTTCGCCAACTGCATTGGCAACATTATCCCAGCAGTTGGTAGTGTCCTTGTAAAATATAGCAAATGCATTTTCAAAATCTTTATTTTGCTTGGCCCGACTAGGCCCAGCTTAGTCGGGCCTAAGCTTGCTTGCCTAAGCCTTTTTAAAAATAAAAAAAACTTAATTGATGCACTCCCTAACCTAATTTTTTTCTATAATCCAGGATGGACACTTGTCTAATCGCAATAAGCATGATATCTTCAACAAGAAGCTCATAATGCTTTTTGCTTTCCTCTGCATTTTTTCGCCAACTGCATTGGCAACATTATCCTAGCAGTTGGTAGTGTCCTTGTAAAATATAGCTAATGCATTTTCGAAATTTTTATTTTGCTTGGCCCAACTAGGCCCAACTTAGTCGAGCCTAAGCTCGCTTGCCTAAGCCTTTTTAAAAAAAAAATACTTAATTTATGCACTCTCTAACCTAATTTTTTTTTCTATAATCCAGGATGGACACTTGTCCAATCGCAATAAGCATGATATCTTCAACAAGAAGCTCATAATGCTTTTTGACTTCCTTTGCATTTTTTCGCCAACCGCCTTGGCAACATTATCCCAGCAGTTGGTTGTGTCCTTGTAAAATATAGCAAATGCGTTTTCAAAATCTTTATTTTGCTTGGCTTGACTAGGCGCAGCTTATTCGAGCCTAAGCTCGCTTGCCAAAGCCTTTTTTGTAAACACTTAATTGGTGCAGTCCCTAACATAATTTTTTTCTATAATCCGAGATGAGCACTTGTCAAAACTCAATAAGCATGATATCTTTATCAAGAAGCTTATAATGCTTCTTGACTTCCTTTGGATTTTTCTGCCAATCGCATTGACAACATTATCCTAGGGGTTGGCAGTGTCTTTGTCAAACACTGCCAGAGTGTTTTCAAAATCTTTGTTTTGCTTGGAAGTCCAAGATGAGCCAAAGGTAGTTGAGGACATTCACCTTGATGCAATTGAAAATTGTATTATGTAGAGGATGATGAGGGTTTCAAGTGAAAATGGTGGTGAGAAACGGATATGAAACGTTAGGAAAAATTTTGATACTCTCGGCCCGCCAACGGTCTAGCCCGACTTGGACCAACCCAGCCCAACCCTTCCTAAGACCGCTTGCCTATGCCCCTTTTTGAATATTTAATTGATGTACTCCCTAACTTTAATTTTTTCTATAATCCGGGATGAACACTTGTCCAAGCACAATAAGCATGATATCTTCAACAAAAAGCTCATAATGCTTTTTGACTTCCTCTGCATTTTTTCGCCAACCGCCTTGGCAACATTATCCCAATAGTTGGTAGTGTCCTTGTAAAACATAGCCAATGCATTTTCAAAATCTTTATTTTGCTTGGCCCGACTAGGCCCAGCTTAGTCGGGCCTAAGCTCGCTTGCCTAAGCCTTTTTAAAAAAAAAATACTTAATTGATGCACTCCCAAACCAAATTTTTTTCCTATAATCTGGGATGAGCACTTGTCATGACTCAATAAGAATGATATCTTCAACAAGAAGCTTATAATGCTTCTTGACTTCCTTTGGATTTTTCAGCCAATCTCATTGAGAACATTATCCCAGCAGTTCGCAGTGTCTTTGTCAAACACAGCCAGAGTGTTTTCAAAATCTTTGTTTTGCATGGAAGTCCAAGAGGAGCTAGAGGTATTTGAGGACATTCGGCTTGATGCAGTTGAAAATGGTATTATGTGGAGGAGGATGAGGTCTAAAGTGAAAATGGTATTGAGAAACAAATAGGAAACATTAGGAAAAAAATTTATACTCTCGTCCCGCCAACGTTCTATCCCGTCTAGGACCAACCAGGCTCGACCCGTCCTAAGACCGCTTGCCTATGCCCTTTTTTAAAGATTTAATTGATGCACTCCCTAACTTTAATTTTGTTTGTAATCCGGGATGGACACTTGTCCAAGTGCAATAAGAATGATATCTTCAACAAAAAGCTCATAATGCTTTTTGACTTTCTCTGCATTTGTTCGCCGACCGGCTTGGCAACATTATCCCAACTATTGGTAGTGTCCTTGTAAAATATAGCCAATGCGTTTTCAAAACTTTATTTTGCTTGGCCCAACTAGGCCTAGCTTAGTCAGGCCTAAGCTCACTTGTCTAAGCCTTTTTTTTTTAATACTTAATTGATGTAATCCCTAACCTAATTTTTTCCTATAATCCGAGATGAGCACTTGTCAAGACTCAATAAGAATGATATCTTTAGCTAGAAGCTTATAATGCTTCTTGACTTCCTTTGGATTTTTCCGCCAACCGCATTGAGAACATTATCCCAGCGGTTGGCAGTGTCTTTGTCAAACACAGCCAGAGCGTTTTCAAAATCTTTGTTTTGGGTGGAAATCCAAAAGGAGCCAGAGGTATTTGAGGACATTCGTCCTGGTGCAATTGAAAATGGTATTATGTGGAGGAGGATGAGGGTCTAAAGTGAAAATGGTATTGAAAAACAAATAGGAAACATTAGGAAAAAATTTTATACTCTCGTCCTGCCAACGGTCTAGCCCGTCTAGGACTAGCCCGGCCCAACCCGTCCTAAGACCGCTTGCCTATGCCTTTTTTAAAAGATTTAATTGATGCACTAGTCCCTAACTTTAATTTTTTCTGTAATATGAGATGGACACTTGTCCAAGTGCAATAAGAATGATATCTTCAACAAGAAGCTCATAATTCTTCTTGATTTCCTCTGCATTTTTTCACCAACTGCCTTGGCGACATTATCCTAGAAGTTGGTAGAGTCCTTGTAAAATATAGCCAATGCGGTTTCAAAATCTTTATTTTGCTTGACAGTCTAAGAGCAGCCATAGCCAATTGAGGAAACTCTACTTGATGCCGTTGAAAATGGTATTTTGAGGAGGAGGATGAGGGTTTAGAGTGAAAATGGCAGTGAGAAACAACTAGGAAAACTTTTTATGCCAACCAAAAAGTACCATGAAACAATGGTTTCTTTGAAGTTGTGAAGAAACCCTAATGTATAAGCAACACAATTTGCATTAATGACATGATATCTGCAACAAGAAGGTCATAATATTTCTTGACTTCCTCTATGGTTTTTTTGCCAACCGACTTTGCAACATTATCCTAACGGTTGGCAGTGTCCTTGTCAAACACGGCCAGAGCGTTTTCAAAAGCTTTGTTTTGCTTGGTAAGCCGAGGTCCGATAGGCCAAAGCCCCACACGACCCTATAATTTGGCTTGCTCTAAGGTTGGGTAGGACTTGGGCAAAGGATTTGAAACCCTCGTTCCGCCCTCGTCTTGGCTCAGCACGACAAAGTCTTGCTTGGCCCTACTAGGCCCGAATAGGCCTAGCCGAGTCGAGCCTAAGCCTTCTTGCCTAAGCCTCCTTTTTTAATATTTAATTGATGCAGTCCCTAGCCTCATTTTTTTTTCTGTAATCCGAGATGGGCACTTGTCAAGACTCAATAAGCATGATATCTTCAACAAGAAGCTCATAATGCTTCTTGACTTCTTTTGGATTTTTCCACCAATCACATTGGCAACATTATCCCAACGGTTGGCAGTGTCATTGTCAAACACATCCAGAGTGTTTTCAAAATCTTTGTTTTGCTTGGCAGTCCAAGAGGAGCTAGAGGCAGTTGAGGACATTCTGCTTGATGCCATTGAAAATGGTATTATGTGGAGGAGGATGAGGGTCTAAAGTGGGTAGGCTAAGGTTAAGGTTCAATAGGCCAAAGCCCAGACCGGCCCTATAATTAGGCTCGCTTTGAGGTTAGGTAGGGCTTGGGCAAAGTATTTGAAACCCTCGATCTGCCCCAAGACTAGGCCCAGCACAACAAAGTCTTACTTGGCACGACTAGGCCCGAATAGGCCCAGCGTAGCCGGGCCTAAGCCCACTTGCCTAAGCCTTTTTTTAAAATATTTAATTGATGCAGTCCCTAACCTTTTTTTTTCTTTCTTTAATCCGAGATGGGCACTTGTCAAGAATCAATAAGCATGATATCTTCAACAAGAAGCTCATAATGCTTTTTGACTTCCTTTGGATTTTTCCGCCAACCGCCTTGGCAACATTATCCTAGAAATTGTTAGTGCCCTTGTAAAATACAGCCAATGCATTTTCAAAATCTTTATTTCGCTTGACAGTCTAATAGCAGCCAGAGCCAATTGAGGAAATTCTACTTGATGCCGTTGAAAATGGTATTTTAAGGAGGAGGATGAGGGTCTAGAGTGAAAATAGCAGTGAGAAACAAATAGGAAAACTTTTTATGCCAACTAAAAAGTACCATGTAACAATGAGTTCCTTGAAGCTGTGAAGAAACCCTAATATATAAGCAACTCGATTTGCTTCAATGACATGATATCTGCAACAAGAAGGTCATAATATTTCTTGACTTCCTCTAGGGTTTTTCTGCCAACCGACTTGGCAACATTATCCCAGCGATTGGCCACGTCCTTGTCAAACATAGCCAGAGCATTTTCAAAATCTTTGTTTTGCTTGGTAGTCTAAGAGGCCAAAGCCAATTGAGGAAATTTTGAATGATGAATTTGTAAGCACATTCTCATGTAGGGATCATCATTTGGCTCGTGGCCCGTGGGCTTAAGTGGGTAAGCCGAGGTCCGATAGGCCAAAGCCCCACACGACCCTATAATTTGGCTTGCTCTAAGGTTGGGTAGGACTTGGGCAAAGGATTTGAAACCCTCGTTCCGCCCTCGTCTTGGCTCAGCACGACAAAGTCTTGCTCGGCCCTACTAGGCCCGAATAGGCCTAGCCGAGTCGAGCCTAAGCCTTCTTGCCTAAGCCTCTTTTTTTTAATATTTAATTGATGCAGTCCCTAGCCTCATTTTTTTCTGTAATCCGAGATGGGCACTTGTCAAGACTCAATAAACATGATATCTTCAACAAGAAGCTCATAATGCTTCTTGACTTCTTTTGGATTTTTCCACCAATCACATTGGCAACATTATCCCAACGGTTGGCAGTGTCATTGTCAAACACATCCAGAGTGTTTTCAAAATCTTTGTTTTGCTTGGCAGTCCAAGAGGAGCTAGAGGCAGTTGAGGACATTCTGCTTGATGCCATTGAAAATGGTATTATGTGGAGGAGGATGAGGGTCTAAAGTGAAAATGGTGGTGAGAAACAAATAGGTAAAGTTAGGAAAACTTTTGATACTCTCAGCCCGCCAACAATCTAGCCCAACTTGGCCCAGCCCGGCTAGGCCCATCCTAATAACGCCTGCCTATGCCTTTTTTTAAAATTTAATTGATGCACTTGATCTTAGGACAGGCATTTCCTTTTTAGACTTGAAATGAGTTTACTAGTAAAGAAAAAAAAATATTTTTTCATCAAATGAGGGGAATATTAAATGATGGGTGGGATTTGCATTAAGAATTGCGTGTTGCTCGGGAATTTTGAGCACCGCAAATTGGGTTGTATCTAGGGAACATAATAACGATGGGACTTGACTTTGGAATTTCTGGAGAAAATTAAGTGCGAATAGTTCATTGTCTGCAGTTGGCATATAAAATGCAGAACAGCAACAAATAAATACAAAATGTATGTTTGACAGGACAAACAACTTGAAGTAATTTCCATTTTTTTTTTAGGAGACATGTTGATGTACTCTTGATACAAGCAATTTTAGGGAGGGAGAAATCGAACTTAAAAACATGGTTGAGGAATACATACTCTGCTAGAAATAGTTATCCAAAGTGCAATACAAGTGACCAACAAGTCATCGATTTAGGGATATCTCTCTTATCAACATCAAAACAGATCACACATAGATCCTTGGTGATTTATAAATGGTAGAATTAGAGAGACGAACCAAACATACAGAAAGGATTGACTAACTTAATAAGATATACAGCTCAAACTTATTCTAGAAAACAAGAGCAACAAAATTTATCTTTTCCCATGATCATGATTGGGAACTTGTAGAATCATCAACAGGATGATGGTATCTGTTGAAAAACCACATAGAATCGGCTTTCACTGCAACTCCATCGTGGTTCCGGTGCCAACTGTAGAAGGCATGAGTTCGGTTCTTGATGTCAAAAATGGCATGACCAAAACTGGCCTCTCTATAAGCTGAGTAATCTGGCTGTGGCTCCCTCATTCTGCACAAGAAAACAAAAAACATTCATAGATTAAAGTATGCAATGCTAACAAATAGGAAAGCATTGAACCCTAAAAGATCATGTACTTACTTAGTTGCCAAGCCTTCAATATTTCCCCCATCTCCAATGGTAATGTACACTGGCGCAGATTGATCTTTCACCACCGGAGAGCACTTTCCATTTTCAATATTATAGGCAATATTCGATACACGTTCCTGTGATACACACAAATTGCTTATCAGAAAAAGGAAGATGAATACAGTTTTCTTGATATCAGCATTTCAGTCAAACACTTCTCCTCAAAAGGGTTTCTTGTACTAATTTGTCAAACATTAAAGCGTTCCATAAAAGGGATTGATCTGTTTCAAAAAGTTTATTTTGAGCACTTACAGATCGTTCGTAGGCATGGACATGACCAGCAAAGACTACGTCAACCTTGTGCTGCACGAACCACGACTCAAACATGACTCTCATGCTCTCTCCTTCCATGTAATGATACTTGTAGCTGTTGTACCATGGGGAATGCAGTAAGACAATCAACCATGGTGTCTCACTCCTGTTAACTTTTGGTAGCTCCTGCTCAAGCCATTGGTACTGAGGAGTGTATTTACCTTGAGAACAAGGAAATAATATGTTAAATGAGACTTTTGCAGCAGCCAATTTAATATGTTAAATGAGACTTTTGCAGCAGCCAATTTAACAGAGACATTAATGTACAGAAGATTTCACTAACAAGTTAGAATTGATTGGATGTTACATGGACAGAAGAAGTTTCAGCTCAGTTTTCAGGATAATTTGGAAGCAAAAAGTCTCCAATCATTTAAAACCAAGTCATTAGAAAATATGACAAGGATATCATTTCCATATGATGTGAAAGTAATTTATATGATGTAATCTGCAGAGATGAACAAAGTTTGATTTATAATATAACAATCTCTCACATGCCATGAAAGCAACAACTAAGTATTTCAACTTGAGGGGGGGAAAGCAGAAACAGGAGTTGATTTAACAAATGCAGCAAGTATCTAGTTATGTCATCGCCAAATTACTTCACTGACGGCAATTTTAACAAATTTGCAGATGCCAAGTTAACATATTAGACAGTCAGAAAAGAGCATGTTTTACATTCCTAGAATTTTCATATCGTATGTTGCATATATGTGTAGGTGCCTTGAGAGCCAGTCATGTAAATACAGTAGGGGGAAAAACGTACCATAAGCTGTATATGAAGACAAGACTATGATGTATGCTGAAGCTCTCTTGATTGAGTAAAAAAAAGGGGCAGGGCTCCCTGATGCTTTGTGTGGGACTTTATACCGGTGAGTGTACGGCTTGAAAGGTTTGTATTCACCCTGCAACAAAAAGTACCAATCTTCTCTTAGAAAACACTTTTTCAATGACATTTTCGAACTAGAATTCACCTCTCTATGGATATAGAAAATGAGAGCTTAAGATTAGCTATGAAATGCTTACAATTTCTGGAGCATAATCAATCTCATGGTTCCCTGCAGTCCAAATCCAAGGTTGATAAGCAGCACTTCTCTCAATGAATCTTCCAAATGTATCCCACTTAACATTGTCATGATTGGGATGATTATCTGCATAAGAGAGGTCTCCAAGGTTCAAAACTGTTTGTCCTTTAAGTGGGTTTTCTTCATAGTGAGTAAGTGTCAAGTTTGAATCAAAGGTTTGGCCCAAATCCCCTGCAAATGAAAGACAAATGGTAAGTCAAATTTACAAGTAGTCAAATAGCCAATTTGCCTTGTAAATGAATCAAAAGCATGAAATTAGTTTTGGAACACAATGCTAAAAGTTAACCATTCTGTTTTGGTTATTAAATAAATAAATTACTTACCCATGAGACCAAATGTATAAGTGACATCTGGCCCAACTTCAGGAGGAGTTACAAACCAGAACAGCCTCTCAGTGTGCCCAATTCCAACCACATAGTAATATTTGGTATTGTGCTGCCCAAAATTATATATTATTAGTTCATAATTTCAGTCAGCAAATTATTTATAGAACAAAAAGAAAAAAGAAAAAGAGCAAAAACAGAAAGGCAGATTGAAATTTACCTCTAAGTTTCTGATGGTACAGTGGTGAATGTAACCAGAAGTGTAATCATGGTATGTATAGGTTTTAGCTCTGCCTTCAGCCATCCTTTTCTTTTGACCTTCACTCCAGAAAAGCACTTTGCTGGAGCCTTTTTCATCCACAGTGACCCATGACACAATCATGGCCTTTCCCTTGTGGTCTCCTTGTGTTATATGAACCTTGGATCAAGAACACACACATATCATACAATTAAACAAAATTAAGCTAAAAAATCATACCAATTAATCAATTCCATTAAGAAGAAAAGCAAAAGTGTGAAGCAAGCCATAAATCTTGAAAAACAAGACCACATAAAAATATGAAGGTTCAAGTAAATAAGAGGTCTCTCTCCTATACAACATTTATTGATCACATGTCTCGTACTCGTATAGTCCGGACTCGATGATATCATCAGATAATGTGGTACAAATAAGTCACATCATTAAGCTACAACTGACTAGAGATAGAGAGAGATAGGGGAGATATATACTTGTTGAGGTGCATTATAGCCATGAGGGACTTGAAAGGCATCACTTTCATAAGGCATATCAACAGTCTTCTCAGCTTTCCTCACAAAAGGGCTTGTTATACCTCCATTGCAAACCACAGCCAAGTTCAAAACCAAACCCAAGACTACAAAACTAGCTACCCTTGAAGAAGTAGAAACAGACGCTAAGCTCACCACACCCATCTTGATCATATTATTATTCAAGGCACCCTCAAACCCTACACAAATTCCATTGCGCTCAGCAAAATCATGCTCTTTTTATAGACACACAAAAATTAATTTAATTTAAATAAAGAAAATCTGAAGTTTATCAGGAAATATGGGGAATATTATTCAGAGCTGTAGAGGAATATGCACGTTTCTAAGGCTAAAGGGGTTTGGATTTGCATGGTTTTCTATTTATTTTTAACATGTGTACTTATTCTTCTGGGAATTTTAGTCGGGTTGTGTTTCTTTTGGGATCGGAAATAGTGATTGTATACAGTTGGCCTCGGGAGTTCTGTGTGAATGAAACGTATCTATTCTTGGATTGGAGCAATCAAAATATAACAATAGCTGGTTTACCATGGGCGAGGTGTTTGGGTTGAGATTTGATTAAACAAAAAGAAAAAAGTCGGAATCTGTTGTGAACCTAGATGTAATGGATGCCTACCACAGCATATTATACCATACCAAGAATTACCTACCATGACTCACCCCAATGACTCATCATTGTAATTATACAACATTAGGAAATAGTGTAATCCATATGCCTATAAATACAAGGCTGATACTATGAATGAAGAACAAGAATAGAAAAGATGAAGCTCACGGTGGAGCTCTTGATAATCATTGTTTTATAACACGTTATCAGCAGGAATATCTCTCAAATACCAACTGAGTTTTTCGATCAAACCCCTCTGCTTCATTACCCTTCTATCTCAAGCTTTAGTTGCTAACCTCTGCAACTATAAATATCTTCTCTAAAACTTATCTACAGACATACCAGAGAAGAAAGGGTTAAAAGAAAATAAACTAACCAAACCAAAAAAACAAGAGAGCTTGGAGAGCGGAGAAAAAGTTGTCGTTTGGAGATGGAGTGTTGCAAGGTCGACGAGTGTTTGGCTTTATAGAAGGCTACTGCACAAAACAACTAAAAGGAATTGATGGTAACTATTAAGAGATATGGTGGGTGAAAAACAATTTTGTGTGGGGGACAAACGTGATATTCTCTAGCAGACTAGCACTAAGGATTTTTTTTACTTCTCTAATTACATATATTAGTATAATAATATTATATTATTTCCTCTTAGTGCTGCAGAAAGTCATACTTCTATATATTAATATATATGCACATATCTTTCTTTATGCTTTTATTAATAATTATCTTTGAATATGTATGGTTGCTAATAATCTGTTTGATTATTCAACAGGACCTAGGAAAGGCCACTGCTACAATTGATCATGAAAGGTCATTGCTACAATCATCATGAAATGGCAGAAACAAGAAATAGATTATCAGGGATGCCTGTGAACTCGCAGCCCATTTATGATCAATAACACTCGAAGATTTTGATCCTCAATATATATAATGAAGGGTCAGAAGTCCCTAAATTCATGTACATCTAAAAAAGGTCAGAAGATTCTTTTATATTAAGTGGCGGTTTTATCCCCACATCTATTTATTTTTATTTAGGAGTAGAATTAGTACCCATACAATCACATTTATTTTGCTGTACATTTACTTTATTATTATTATTATTTTTTTGGAAAAACAAATCATAACATTGCATTAAGGAATAAGCATAACATCATTAGTGAGAATGGGAGACAACCATTCAGGTCCATCTTCCATCCAAACTATAAGGTTCGAAATAGAAAGTGCAAACAGTGCAAGGCTATGAGCCATGCGATTACAAGTACGAGGTCGAAACTGACCGAAACAACTATGAAAAGAATTAGCTAAAACCTGAATTTCATTTACTAAGACTCCTTCGTAGCCCAAATCTGAATCACATTGGAAAGCCATCCGTATTGCTGCTTGTGCATCTGACTCTAGGTATATATGTTTCAATCCCAAGTCCATAGCAAGTTGTAGGCCAAATCTGATTGCGAATAATTCAGTAACATTGGGCGTAAACATGCCACACACTGGTTTGGCTGCTGCTGCAATCAACTCTCCACGGTCATCTCTAATAACAACTCCTAGCCCTCTAACACTATCGTCTGTCTTTAGAGCCCCGTCCACATTAATTTTAAAAACCTGAGTAAGAGGCCTCTCCCAATTCACCACCAGGTTGCTTCCTTCTTGAGTCGAGCGTAAAGACGTGCAATTCGCTTGATAGAATTCTTCTGCCATCTCCTACATGTGTTGGTAACTTTGGAAAGCATTGGGCTTACAGCCTTGAAACAATTGAGTATTTCTTCCATTCCACACATTCCAACAAATATACCCAAAGTGTCTAAGTTCCTTATCAGTCAAGACAATCAAGATATAGCGAAATAAATTGAGAAAGCATCCATGATAAGCTGAGGTACATGAATCTTGAAGAGCGGAAAAGTGCCATACCTCACGAGCTGCACAGGACAGTCCCATAAAGCATGTAGTACCGTTTCCAGTGCTTGGTGACACCGAAAGCAAATACGATTAGATACTAATCGCTTCAAAAAAAGATTTTCTCAACATGGTAGAATCTCATGCATACATCTCCATAGAAATATTTTGACTTTATTAGCCACTTGCATCCGCCATAATCTCAACCAAATGTTCTCAAAGTTGTTGTTAAATGCACCCACCTCTCCATCTTCATGATCTCGAATTGCACAAGCAAGCCAATATCCACTTCGTACTGTGTAGCAACCTTTTTGCTCATAGTGCCAGACCAACCTGTCTTCATTCCGTAATACATATCCCATTGGTATACTGAGCACTACTTTTGCTTCATGTTTCCAGAAACTAGCATTAACAAGGTCATGATCCCAATGTCCTGAATCATTGATCAAATCACAAACTCGGGTGTTTAGGGCCAATCGTGGAGGAGTGGTGATTCTAAAGAGGTGAGGTAGTGGCACCCATTTGTCAGCATAAATAGAAATTAACAGTCCATTACCAATGCACCAACGCAACCCTGCCATTAATAGTTCTCTGCCCCACAACAAGGATTTCCATACGAAAGAAAGATACACCCCAACACCCGCATCCAAAACAGAGCCACCAGGAAAATAATGAGCCCTGAATATGCGCGCTGTCAAAGAATTCGGATTCATAAAGACCCTCCAGACCTGTTTAGCTAAGAGAGCTTGGTTAAAATCTTCAATGTTTCGAAAACCCAATCCGCCAAGCTTCTTTGAGTGGCATAAAAATTCCCACCTTCTCTAGTGAATTCCTTTCTCCCTATTACTCTTTCCCCACCAATACTTTGCAAATATGGAATGAAACTCTTTGACAACAGACTTAGGCATTCTAAAGCAGCTCATGGAATAGGTGGGGACAGCTTGACCCATAGACTTAATTAGAATTTCCTTGCCAACATTAGATAAAAAAATTTCCTTCCAACCTTGAACCTTCCTCTTGACCTGCTCCTAAACTGTAAGAAATAAAGAACGCCGATTCCTCCCAACCACCGTTGGCAGCCTAAGGTATCGTTCGTGGCAAGCCACAACAAGCACTTGCAGTATGTTCCTTGCTTCATCAATAATTTCCGTTGTTACATTTGAGCTAAAAGACACCGCAGATTTGGCAAGATTTATCTTCTGACCCGAAGTTTTTTCGTAGGTAGCAAAAATTCCTTTAACCTCTTCAAACACTTCCCTTTTGGCCTCTAGGAAAATCAGGGAGTCATCTGCAAAGAAAAAATGAGACATTGGCGGGGCTTCAGCTGCCACTTTCACTCCTTTGATACGTCCCAATTGCGAAGCTTGTTTAATAAGACCTGTAAATCCCTCAGCACAAATTAAAAAGAGATACGGGGATAAAGGGCATCCTTGTCTAATGCCTCTGTTTGTGCCTAATAAATCACGGCCATGAGCTGGCCGAAGGGACCTCTTCGCAGCCCTAGCATCTGCTCCTAAACCATAAACGGTCGCGCCTCGTTAGACGTTTTCACCTCCATGAAAGACAAAAGCTGCAAAGGCAGGATCTTCTCGGCCTCTCAACCACGGTACTATGGGCCTAGGCCGAGGTCCACGGGAGACACGGCCGAAGATACTATGGTCAAGACGCCACATGGCTCCAAGGTCCCACGCCCCATTTAATGAAGTAGTGCTTCTGACCATCACAGCAAATCCACTAGGGCAAGAAGCATTTAATGCACGAGGGCAAAAGGGAAGTGATTGAAGTCAGGATTTGGTAAACAGAGATCAGAGTGGTTAGGCGCAAACATTCTCACAAATATTCTTACAACTTGCGGTCACCTCACTAACCACTAGACCAGAGCATTTAATGCGTTCCCATGGCCAGAGGTGCAGAGCCCTCAATCAGGGCGGTGGCCGAGATTTATGGGGGTCACACCACCATGCTTCACGATCTTAAATGCCGATTAGACTGACCCACTTGCCTTGATCAGACTCCATCATGCTTGCCCCATTCAGACTCCACCATGCATATATTTTTTAGGCCCTCAGGAAGATCTTTTTTTAGCCTCGAATGGCTCTCCAGGACTCTTCCTATAAATACCAGGCTCAAGACCACGTTTAAAGGGTCCAACACCAAAACCAAAAGCCTCCCACGGAGCAACTTATTTTTCTATAACGCACTTTCAATACCTTTACATGCTTTCCTAGGAGTAATGGTAGATTGTAAGAAAAATCCATTCATCAATATATCATACGACCCTTGATTTCTCAAGGCACCGGAGCACCATCCCTGTTATCGCCTCACTCACCCCATATATCATACGACCGTCGCTCCACGAGCAACGCGCCGGAGCACCGCCCAAAATCCACCACCTACACCACCACTAAACGACCTTGTAGCTCAGGCCGTGAACCTGACGGCCGAGATAAGTTCCTCTCTCGGCCACAATCGTTTGATTAGAAGTCCAATCCCAAAACAGGCGCACCATTTAAACATCTTCTACCCAAACCCCATCACCATCTCGACGCACGGTAGACCGTGCTGGCACGCCCGCACACATAACGCACCGTATCCAAAAGAAAGACGTCACATGTTTGTGCACATCCCCTCGGCCCGGAGTACCAGGCCGCGAGATTTGTGACGTCAACAGCCTCGATGCCGGACAATATGTCCAAGGGGATTTCCTTGCGATAACAGCGAGAAGGAGACTGTAGTAATACAATCCATGATATGAGTTATCCAGCTTTCCGCAAAACCTAAACGTTGCATCATTGCCTCCACAAAACACTATTCCACTATGTCGTATGCTTTTGCCATATCCAATTTTAGAGCCATTTCAGTACCGTTCCCACTTCGTGGCCCTTTCATATGGTGAACCACCTCAAAAGCAGACATAACATTATCAATAATATGTCTTCCCGGAACAAAGGCACTTTGTGACTCAAAAATTACCTCCGGTAAAACCATCTTCAATCGATTAGCAAAAGACTTAGCAACCAACTTGTAAAGGACTGTACACAAGCTTATGGGCCGAAATTCAGTGACTCGAGTAGGTTGGGTTATTTTCGGGATCAAAGCAATTAAGGTGTGATTAAAATCTCGCACACTACCTTCCCCATTTAAAATTCGTAGACATGCATCACTGATTGAATCACCCACTACATGCCAGTAGCGTTGATAAAATAAGGCAGGCCTCCCGTCAATTCCAGGGGCCTTGGTTGGATACATCTGACCAAGGGCTTGCTCCAACCCCAAATGATTAAAAGGACGTAGATGGATTTCGTTCATATTCGTTGTAACACAAGGAGTTATGGCTGCCATAACCCGTTCCATATCTTGCCCACCTGTCTGAGTGAAGAGACCATTAAAATAGTTGCAAAACATGAACCCAATCTTATCACTATCTGACTGCCACACATTACTCTCATCGAAGAGCCTTCAAATGGTATTATTTCTCCCCTTGGATTTAGCCTTCTCGTGGAAGAATCTGGTATTTCGGTCACCTTTTGTAAGCCAAGTGACTCGAGAATGTTGTTGCCGCATTGTCTCCTCTGCCTCCAATAAGTCGTTTATTTCTCTCTCAACTTCTCGTCTGCGAGACACCCACACTTGTTCATACTTCCCATTCTATAGCTTGCGTAATTCAGCATGGGTAATTCGCAGTTTCTTTTGAATATTACCAAAGTGTTGGTGGTTCCATGTGGTCAAAGAGTCAGCACAGTGAGCAACACTAATCGTAACATTACTGCAGAGCCCCCTTGTATCCTTCCATGCCTCCTTAACCACTTATTCACAACTAGCCTCTTGGACCCACATTTGTTCAAACTGGAATCTACATGCGTTCTTCCTTCCTTGTTGCTGAGGCAAATTAGTGGATACATTAAGAAGGATAGGTTTGTGATCAGATCCCACAGTGTCTAAATGTTGGACCAGCAAATCAAGAAATCGGTTAAGAAGATCTGCATTAGCCAAACCTCTATCCAAACGAACCTCTGTCATGATATTTTCATTTCTTCTCCCTGCCCATGTGAAGGGGTAGCCCTTAAAAGGAAGAGAAATTAAAGAGCTGTCACGTATGGCATTTTTGAATTGTGTCATTTGTCCAATTGGTCTCTCTCTGCAACCCTTTTGTTCTTCCGCTGATAGAACTTCATTGAAATCATCCAATACCAACCATGGTCCATTAACTCCATGGTGCAGTCTTCGTAGCAACTCCCAAGAATGTTTTCTATTGTGGACTTCAGGATGACCATAAAAACCTGCGACATGGAAAGCATCCCCATTTGGCGAATGAATAATAACATCGATATGCCTTACTGAAGACGATAGCAAATCCATACTCCATCCATGTTTGCATAGCATCATCAGGCCTCCACCCATCCCGACCCGTTTCACTACAAAAGCCATGTTCATCCCAAGCCGATGTTTCACCCTTTCCATTTGCGTCTCTGTCATACGGGTTTCCATGAGAAAAACCACGTCGAGGAACTTCTCCTTTAAAAGGAGTTTGAGAGCACGGAATGTTCTAGGGTTCCCAAGCCCTCGAACATTCCAACTTAAAACAATCATTGCTCATGGTGGGCCAGCTCCGTCAATCCCACCATGGTATTGGCTTTCATCATGTTTTCTGAAACATCAGTTCTTCCTTTCTTACTTCCACTCGTTGTTTCCATCTCATCTTCACTTGTTTTACGCTTGATCCCCAACGCCACATTAGTTTTTTCCGTATTCACTCCATGCTCAGTACCCCTTGCTTTCTTTTTCCATTTTCCTCCTCGCACTAGAGTTTTGAGAGGAATAATGTCCATATTCATTGACAGCTCAAACCCTCCATTTTGTGGTTCATTGCTTACCGTTTCAGGATTTTGTAAAGAAAATGGGTCTGCCTTGTAATTGATGCTTTTGTCAGAGATTTTTCCTCCACCTTCAAAGAAGCCCAAAGGTTGCCCAGGCCCAACTTCCTTGGCCACAGAGAATTTTTCCCCAGCATTTACTATTCCTTGAAAGCCTTCCCCTGATTGTCCTCCCCGTGGTTTTTTGAAACATGCACTCAAATTGATACTAGGCATTGATTTAGGAAGATTTTCATCATGAGGAGAAATGTTGAGATCTTTTGCTTTTGCTCCAGCCATAATGGGTGTAACAAAAATATTCCCTAAATCATTGTAACTGATGCCAACCTTTTCCTTCCCCTTCACTTTATTGCACTTGGCCAGTGAATCAATTGCCACGTCGGCCCTAGTGTTTTGTGGGCTAATTGGCTTATCCCCACCATGATGTCTGTCGTCGCTCCGTCGTCCACCGTTTTGGGCGGCTTCCTAAGCCTCCAATCTTTTGCGCCTCTGCAATTCCTCCTCTTCTTTGTGCCTCCTCACCTTTGCAGTAAAAGGCTTTGCCATCGTGGCTCCCTTTCCGGAATAATACTCATGCTCCTCCGTCATTGAGTGAAGAGATTCTCCCATTGCACGCAGCGTTTCAATTGCCTTCCGACCTGTTCCTTCATTCTCGGTTGAACCACCACTCTGTGCGTCTCTTTGAACTGAAATTTTGGAGTTTCCTACGCCCCAATTACGTGCTCGCTTAGGGCTTGTTGACCAAGTTTTCACAAAATCGTGAATCAAGAACCATAAGGTTTATCTTTTGTACTTCTGACTACATCATCCGCAAAAGTGCAATCACCCATAATATGCCCCATTCGCCCACAGTTGTAACAGAAATCCAGTAGGCGCTCATAGCGAAAATCATCCCACTCCTGTTGTCCTGAGGGAAGAGATATCTTTGTCCCCAGTTTAAGTGGTTTAGTAATATACATCTTAACGCGCACCCGTAGAAACCGGCCCATACATTCTCCTTCCTGTCCTTGAGTCACATCTATGCACTCACCCATACAATTTCCAATTTGTCTCCCTGTTTGCACCGTCATGCCAAGCAATGGGACATTGTGAATTTGGACCCAAAACTCAGCAAAATTCAACAACATCCTTGATGGCGCAATATTACCATTCGGCTCGTCCAGAAACACCAAAGCTTTATCAAAATTCCACGGACCGTTGCGAAGTACTCGTTCACGATCTGACTCCGTTGCAAAGATGAACAAAAAGAGGTTCTCCCCTAAATCTTTCGCTCTGACTTCCATGGAAGTGTTCCAAATCTTCATCATAGTCTGTTTGAAGGCTTCACGATTGAAAGGCTCAATTGTTAACACCTTGCCCACCAAAGCAGTTTTCAACCTTTCATGGACGTCATCTTCACATGCTTCTCCTATTGGCACAGCTTCTGTTTCTTCTTCAGTGAGGAGGAGGATTTTGTCAAAAGAAGTAATGACTTCCTCCATCTCGTCTTCACAAAAGAATAGAGAAAGAGAAAGTAGTTTGGGATGCAAAATCCTAGAATTAACTCTAGGGGAAAACCCTAACAAAGGCGTAGGGGTGGAGAGCTCTCACCTACTCGTTGGGAGAGAATACATGATCATTACATTTACTTTATTATTTAAAGTATGGTGTCGAATTAACATCCATATAGTAAGCAATTTACTTTATGAATTTATTTTACTGCATATTTACCTTTATTTAAAGTATGGCGCATATTTATCATCCATACCAGCAATATTTATTTTGAGAGAATTTATTTTACAAGTTCATTATGATGAATTGTATATCGTGCAAGAAATCGGAACCTGAAGTTCCTTGACCATCATCATACAACTACATGAGGACCTGAAGATCCTTAATGATGAAATAATATGAGAGCTGGCAGTCTCTCCAAAAAGTGATCTAACCTGAAGATCCTTCACATGTAAACTAAGACCTGAAGCTCCTTGATAATATAATAGTGTCGTACACATGAATAGTAAATATACTTGCAAATACATGAATAGTAACTATTTTGGATGAACCGTTACTATATACAAATGGGGACTTGCTACAATTCCTTAAACTCATAAAAGTGCAATTAAATGAGAAACTAGAAGTTTCAACTATTTATTTTACATCAGTTTAATTATTGTCCTACTTTTATTATTGTATTTTGTTTATTTCATTTCGATATTTTATATGTATAGATCAGAAATTCAAAATATGACATGAAGTTAAAACATCTCAATTATGATGTTTAATTATGTGTAATCCAAAACCAGAAGTTTTGAGTACATTTTACATAAATGTAAATCTGGGGTTCAAAGCACAACTATTAATTCATTATTGAATTCACATGTTCGAACTTGAAGCTTTGATTGATTCACGAGAGCAGTGTCAATAGACATTCAGAAAAATGGTCAATAGTATGATTTAAAGATATTTTTCAAGCATCAGGGGGAGCGTGCTATCAATAAAGATCTTCACACACTGTACTCTTTTTCCTTTGTCCCAGTTTTTGTCCCACTGGGTTTTTCCTAGCAAAGTTTTAAAGAGGCAGTGTCACACGCATGTCAGTGTTCTTCACACAAAATTTTATGTTACACATGGTTATGTACTCTTTTCCCCATTCGACCAGTTTTTGTCCCACTAGATTTTACTGGCAAGGTTTTTAACGAGACATATTCCATACATGGTGGCATCCAAAGGGGAGTGTTATGAACCTAGATGTAATGGAAGCCTTGTTTGTTAAAAATGAAACTCGCAATTGTACGGGCCAATTAGTAGTATAGCAAGACAAGTACGAGGTCGTACCCACGAGGACTGAGAAATTAATATTAGTTATGTACTTAGATTACCAAATTCAAGAAAGTAGGAGGTTAAGTCTAAAATAGAATTTAAAGCAAGAGTGATTGTAATTGTTGAACAAATGAGGCAAAACGAAGTTTTAAACAAAAGCAAGGTGAGCAAATGTAACAAAGAGTATGTTTGTAGGTTGGAAAATAGATTGGGAGACTAGGGCATTCGATTCACCATAACAATTCAATTCTGGTTATAAATTAGTTAAGTGACAAGTCTAATTCGGATTCAAAGATTGATTCTAGTTAAAATTAGGCCATGTGTCTGGTCCTAACCTTGTGTTCCTAATTCCCTAACTTGATCATTTGTGTCTAACCTAAATTAAGCATTAGGAACCCATTAAGCATAGAAGAACAATTTAAACAACCAAGCATGTATCTAATCCCTGTTGTCGAATGTCCATACATACTTTTCTTATTCATAGTTCAATTCGAATCAAAGCATGGTGTCTACTTTTGATTTAAACCAAGATAGCTAATAAACAAGTTCTAATGGTGATTAATCATCCAAACAAGCATATTAACTGATAAGCATAATGAATAAGAACATGAATCATGAATCAAACTTGAAACTCAAAACTTCAACTTATAAACCCAGAATATTCATGTTAGGTTACATCAAAGCCCTAGTTATGAATTTAGCTACTCATAATGGAAATGAAACTTAAACAGAAATGAGAAAACATAATGAATGCAACAAGAGTAGAAAAACCCATTTCTGAAGTTGTTTGTGGTGTCCAAGGCTTCTCCAAGTGCTTCTCCACATCTAATGCTGCTCCAAGAGCTTCCTCACATCTAGAGTATGGCAACTAAAGAGGTGATTTGGGATGAGTGTGGGTGAGTGGTGATGGAAAAGAAAGAGGAAATTCGTAGGGAATTGGAATGGAGGCTTGTTGGAGCTATTTTGGTGTTTTGGGGATGAATGGAGTGCTTGTGGAAGGATGAAGTGAATGAGATGAATTGTGAATGATGTTGTGTTTAGAATTGGAGTGCTATTTATAGGGAGAATGGAAGGGGAATATATGAATTGAATATGGTTTATGCCAATAGCACTTGTAATTAGAAACCCATTCTTTTGGCTAGTGCTCTTCACCAACAACTCCCATTAGATAGCACTTGCAATTAGAAACTCATTCTTTTGGCTAGTGCACTTCACCAACAACTCTCACTAGATAGTGCACTTCATCATACATATGTCATGCATGACTATGCATTGCACTCTTCTTTTGGGCTCGTTTTGGGCTTGTTAATACATTCATAAAATTCTGGAAAAATATGGATCTTCAAGCCCTTTGTCTTATCTTTCCAAGCATATGCAGCCCAACTCAAGGAAAAATTGGGAAGACCTTCAAATGTCATTTGTGGCCCAGTAACGCAGATGCTGCCGAATTTTGACCTTGAGCTACTAGATCATGTATAACTTCCTCTAGAAGACTCAGAATCATGAACCGTAAAATGGTACGGAAACTAGACTTCCGTATCTTTCCAATGATGTATGGCTCATTATCTGGTTCTTCTTGAGCAAGTACAGATTAATCCGTGAAATTGAATGATCTGCAGACACCGTTTTGGGCTAATTTGTCTCCAAAATGCATTAAATGAGTCTCAAGCTTATTACACTGAAACAAACACAAAACTTATTAAAAGCACAAGTTTAACTCAAAAACATAACCAAATCATAAGTTAGAAGGGTACAAAAAGATATGTAATTATGCATC
This sequence comes from Prunus salicina, assembly GCA_020226455.1. Classification (NCBI taxonomy): domain Eukaryota; kingdom Viridiplantae; phylum Streptophyta; class Magnoliopsida; order Rosales; family Rosaceae; genus Prunus; species Prunus salicina. The sequence goes on along the minus strand of CM035347.1, from coordinate 13,201,967 downwards.
GATCAAACCTATCTTAGCATATTATACCATACCAAGAATTACCTACCATGACTCACCCCAATGACTCATCATTGTAATTATACAATATTAGTAAATAATGTAATCCATATGCCTATAAATACAAGGCATCAACTATGAATGAAGAACAAGAATAGAAAAGATGAAGCTCACGGTGGAGCTCCTGCTAATAATTGTTTCCTTCCTCTAAATTCTCTCCAAATTTTTCCTGTTTTTCTAATGGAAATTTGATGGAGAAATATATATAAAACAGATTTCACATACAAAGGTTTCAATAAACTTCTAATGTATTGGTGACGGACGATTATTGTGAGAGAGATGTTGCATAGACCTATTATATGATGCTCCCATATTAGTTTGCTAGGTGACCAAATGATAGAAATATAGGGAGACCAAAAAAACATAAGCATTTATATATATGAATCAACCTTTAGCCTACCAACATCCACAGAAAATATTGACTAACTTAATAAGATATACATCTGAATTTATTCTAGAAAACAAGAGCAACAAAAATTTTCTTTTCCCATGATCATGATTGGGAACTTGTAGAATCATCAACCGGATGATGGTATCTATTGAAAAACCACATAGAATCGGCTTTCACTGCAACTCCATCGTGGTTCCGGTGCCAACTGTAGAAGGCATGAGTTCGGTTCTTGATGTCAAAAATGGCATGACCAAAACTGGCCTCTCTATAAGCTGAGTAAGCTGGCTGTGGCTCCCTCATACTGCACCAGAAACAAAAAACGTTCATAGATTAAAGTATGCAATGCTAACAAATAGGAAAGCATTGAACGCTAAAAGATCATGTACTTACTTGGTTGCCAAGCCTTCAATATTTCCTCCATCTCCAATGGTAATGTACACCGGCGCAGATTGATCTTTCACCACTGGAGAGCACTTTCCATTTTCAATGTTATAGGCAATATTCGATACACGTTCCTGTGATACACACAAATTATCAGAAAAAGGAAGATGAATACAGTTTTCTTGATATCAGCATTTCAGTCAAACACTTCTCCTCAAAAGGGTTTCATGTACTAATTTGTCAAACATTAAAGCGTTCCATAAAAGGGATTGATCTGTTTCAAAAAGTTTATTTAGAGCACATACAGATCGTTCGTAGGCATGGACATGACCAGCAAAGACTACGTCAACCTTGTGCTGCACGAACCACGACTCAAACATCACTCTCATGCTCTCTCCTTCCATGTAATGATAGTTGTAGCTGTTGTACCATGGGCAATGCAGTAAGACAATCAACCATGGTGTCTCACTCCTGTTAACTTTTGGTAGCTCCTGCTCAAGCCATTGGTACTGAGGAGTGTATTTACCTTGAGAACAAGGAAATGATATGTTAAATGAGACTTTTGCAGGCCAATTTAACAAAGACATTAATGTACAGAAGATTTCACTAACAAGTTAGAACTGATTGGATGTTACATGGACAGAAGAAGTTTCAGCTCAATTTTCAGGATAATTTGGAAGCAAAAAGTCTCCAATCATTTAAAACAAAGTCATTAGAAAATATGACAAGGATATCATTTCCATATGATGTGAAAGTAATTTATATGATGTAATCTGCAGAAATGAACAAAGTTTGATTTACAGTATAACAATCTCTCACATGCCATGAAAGCAACAACTAAGTATTTCAACTTGAGGGAGGGGTAAAGCAGAAACAGGAGTTGATTTAACAAATGCAGCAAGTATCTAGTTATGTCATCGCCAAATTACTTCACTGACGGCAATTTTAACAAATTTGCAGATGCCAAGTTAACATATTAGACAGTCAGAAAAGAGCATGTTTTACATTCCTAGAATTTTCATATCGTACGTTGCATATATGTGTAGGTGCCTTGAGAGCCAGTCATGTAAATACAGTAGGGGGAAAAACGTACCATAAGCTGTATATGAAGACAAGACTATGATGTATGCTGAAGCTCTCTTGATTGAGTAAAAAAAAGGGGCAGGGCTCCCTGATGCTTTGTGTGGGACATTATACCGGTGAGTGTACGGCTTGAAAGGTTTGTATTCACCCTGCAACAAAAAGTATCAATCTTCTCTTAGAAAACACTTTTCCAATGACATTTTGGAACTAGAATTCACCTCTCTAAATATGGAAAATGAGAGCTTAAGATTAGCTATGAAATGCTTACAATTTCTGGAGCATAATCAATCTCATGATTCCCCGCAGTCCAAATCCAAGGTTGATAAGCAGCACTTCTCTCAATGAATCTTCCAAATGTATCCCACTTAACATTGTCATGATTGGGATGATCATCAGCATAAGAGAGGTCTCCAAGGTTCAAAACTGTTTGTCCCTTAAGTGGGTTTTCTTCATAGTGAGTAAGTGTCAAGTTTGAATCAAAGGTTTGGCCCAAATCCCCTGCAAATGAGAGCCAAATGGCAAGTCAAATTTACAAGTAATCAAATAGCCAAATTTTCCTTGTAAATTAATCAAAAGCATGAAATTACTTTTGGATCACAATGCTAAAAGTTACTATTCTGTTTTGGTTATAAAAAAAAATACTTAAATACTTACCCATGAGACCAAACGTGTAAGGGACATCTGGCCCAACTTCAGGAGGAGTTACAAACCAGAACAGCCTCACAGTGTGCCCAATTCCAACCACATAGTAATATTTGGTATTGTACTGCCCAAAATTATATATTATTAGTTCATAATTTCAGTCAGCAAATTATTTATAGAACAAAAAGAACAAAGAAAAAGAGGGAAACCAGAAAGGCAGATTGAAATTTACCTCTAAGTTTCTGATGGTACAGTGGTGAATGTAACCAGAAGTGTAATCATGGTATGTATATGTTTTAGCTTTGCCTTCAGCCATCCTTTTCTTTTGACCTTCACTCCAGAAAAGCACTTTGCTGGAGCCTTTTTCATCCACAGTGACCCATGACACAATCATGGCCTTTCCCTTGTGGTCTCCTTGTGTTATATGAACCTTGGATCAAGAACACACGCACATATCATACAATTAAACAAAATTAAGCTAAAAAATCATACCAATTAATCTATTCCATCAAGAAGAAAAGCAAAAGTGTGAAGCAAGCCATAAATCTTGAAAAACAAGACCACATAAAAATATGAAGGTTCAAGTAAATAAGAGGTCTCTCTCCTACACAACATTTATTGATCACATGTCTCGTACTCGTATAGGCCGGATCGATGATATCATCAGATATTGTGGTACAAATAAGTCACATCATTAAGCTACAACTGACTAGAGATAGAGAGAGATAGGGGAGATATATACTTGTTGAGGTGCATTATAGCCATGAGGGACTTGAAAGGCATTACTTTCATAAGGCATATCAACAGTCTTCTCAGCTTTCCTCACAAAAGGGCTTGTTATACCTCCATTGCAAACCACAGCCAAGTTCAAAACCAAACCCAAAACTACAAACCTAGCTACCCTTGAAGAATTAGAAACAGACGCTAAGCTCACCACACCCATCTTGGTCATATTATTACTCAAGGCACCTCAAACCCTACACAAATTCCATTGCGCTCAGCAAAATCATGCTCTTTTTATAGACACACAAAAATTAATTTAATTTAAATAAAGAAAATCTAAAGTTTATCAGGAAATATGGGGAATATTATTCAGAGCTGTATAGGAATATGCACGTTTCTAAGGCTAAAGGGATTTGGATTTGCATGGTTTTCTATTTATTTTTAACATGTGTACTTATTCTTCTGGGAATTTTAGTTGAGTTGTGTTTCTTTTGGGATCGGAAATAGTGACTGTATACAGTTGGCCTTGGGAGTTCTTGGATTGGAGCAGTCAAAATATAACAATGGCTGTAATGTATATATATATATATATTAATATGTAAAATATAAAAAATATGCATTGTCATATTTCATAAATATAGAAGTATTAAATTGCCTCATTAAAGGGAAGAAGAAGAAGAAATTAGAAGTATTGGTGGGCATAGGAGAGGTGTTTGGGTTGAGATTTGATTAAATAAAAATAAAAAAAGGATCCTTTTATATTTTGTAGAAAAAAGTTGTAACTTGAAGGGAGATTATTCAATAAGTATTTAAGTTAAGGATTGGTTACATATTTTTAATCTCGGACGTTGAATTGCATCTAAGAGATTACTAACACATTTAACGAATGCAATCTAATGCCCCAAGATTAGAAGTATGTAACCAATTTTTACAGGTATATGCACGGTGGTAATAGGTATTTGCCACTCTAGCAGTATCATCACAAACCAATCAGATATTGTTATGTGAGAAGTTAAAATGCATGATCATGTGTGATTGGATTTGGTAAAGTTTTTATCCAATTCAAGATAGAATGAGAAGTAACAAAATCATTATGACTTGTGATGACCACAAAAAGGGTTAAAACAAAGCTAAGATTCCAAAAAATCTAGTTTTCTTATAAAAGTTCACCCCCTATCTAGCAATTTGTTATTTTCTAGGATAGCAAATTAGTGTCATCAAATCATTATCTCAACAACCCAAACATCCCTTGAAGCCTTCCAAACTTAAAACCAAATCATAACATTTAGCATAACAAACTAGCAATGTTTGTTGTATAATAAATTGATAACTTCCACGCTAAAAACCTGTTAGTTTGCAAGCAATTGACACAGATTGTTTTGTCATTCTTGATAGCCCACCACAACTCAAACAAACACATCAGCCTAACTGTTTATGACCTCATAATTTAACAAGTCCAGTTAAAACACAGCATGACAAATGGAGAAAACCCAATCCAACTATCATTCTAAATTATATTTTCATCAATCGCTCATGTACGCGTGTAGAATATTATAACCAAATTACAATTTTGGTTTTCGTAGCTTGGCCTAATTTTCTCTTAAGTATATAGAGTTTAAAAGAATTGCTATCGTACCCCTCTAAAGTGGTTTGGTTTGAAATTGAAGTTTCCACTTTAAGTTCCATGTAAGCATTAAATTAGAAACTAAATCAAATTATATGAGATAGCAACTTTCTAAACTATAAGAAATCAGGCCAAACTATGAGGATAGAAAATGTAATTTAATCAATCCTTATCAATCGTTGACATCTATAAATTTTATTGTAATTCTCATATACATTAATTACATTGATCCTACAAATGAACGAATCTCGAAATTAACCTCTTTCATCATCCATTACTCGGTTGATATCGAAAACAAACCTCTTCCATTACAAATTTCTCCGCAATATTTCATTCACCACCCTATTTCCCTCTGTTTCTTATTATTTTCTCCAACAAAACAACAAAACAATCATCTTCAAGCCAAGAAATAAAAAAAACAAAAAAAAACAGAAACAAAACAATATTCAACCCAATTACAATTCAAAACCAACAAGCAATGCAAGGCACTATCCAACTACCATTCAACTCCAACACTCCAACACCGCCACGTGTCCCGTTTCCATTCGCCCGCCCTTTACCCACTCCCGTAAGCAAACACCCCAAAACTATCGCCTACACGACACCCTTAAAATATATCTCATCTAAGAAAATCTAAACCGTCCATCACACTCGACCATTTGGTGGGATACTCTGTGAACCGTGCAGATATACCAAGTATTTAAACCCGACCGCAGAGGATTATACACCTCCAAGGTCCTCGTCGACTTTATAAAGCAAACCAGACTCTGCAGAACCAAAGCTACCAATCGGTCTCTGTAAACATGGATCGCTATCTCTCTCTTCTTCTCGCATTCTCTCTCTTGATCGTCTCGCGAGCGGAATCGGACGGCGCAGATCCGCTGATCAGGCAAGTGGTCGACGGCGGCGATGATCACCAGCACGACCATCGGCTCGGAGCCGAACACCACTTCTCGCTCTTCAAGCACAAATTCGGCAAGTCGTACGCTAGCCAGGAGGAGCACGACTACAGATTCGAAGTGTTCAAGGCGAACCTGCGCCGAGCTGCGAGACACCAGAGGCTCGACCCGTCGGCTCAACACGGCGTGACTCGGTTCTCCGATATGACCCCGGCCGAGTTCCGAAAGAGTCAACTCGGACTCAGAGGGCTGAGGCTTCCTGCCGATGCCACCAAGGCTCCGATTCTCCCGACCGAGAATCTGCCTGAGGATTTTGATTGGAGGGATCGTGGAGCTGTCACCGCCGTTAAAAATCAGGTCTTTTTTTGTTTTTATTGTAAAATTTTATTTTATTCATTTTTAATTTATTTGTTTATTTATTGGCTTATTTGGGTTTTTGTGAAATTAGGGCTCGTGCGGGTCGTGCTGGAGTTTCAGTACTACAGGAGCTTTGGAAGGTGCCCACTTTCTGGCGACTGGAGAGCTTGTGAGCCTCAGTGAGCAGCAGCTTGTGGATTGTGATCACGAGGTTTGACTCTTTTTTTTATAAAAATTTTAAGAATTATTATTTGGTACTTCTGTTTATGAAGAAAATTGGGATTTCTATTGGTTGATTTTAATTGGCGAATACACGATAATTAATAATTGCGATTGTCCTTTTTTAGGGTATTTTTGTTGTCAGAATATTTCTTACAATTGTCTTGTTCAAATTATCTGTGATTGTGGTCTCCATGTGAGACCCACATGGAATCTGGATGATGAATAGTTAGCTTCTTCTTTCTGCTTGTCTTTGACTCTTTCAGTACTGAAAGTCACAAACTGCAACTTTTTTATTGCATTTAAACCAAAACCTGATATTTTCACCCAAAAAAAACCCAAAACCTGAGACGGTGTCTGTGTTTTCAAGTTCATGTTTTTGGGTCAAGGTGTCTATACATGTTCCTAAGTCTCAACACATGTCACAAAGAGAATGGAAAAGGTTAGAAATTGTAGAGATGTAATAATTGTTCACGGAGTTGGGTTTTCTAATTTGTAGGATCTGTATATTGTAATTGTTGTGTCTGCTGTATGTTATATATGTTTTGGTTATTACCTTATTGGTGTTCAGGGTGACATGATAATACTTTAACTGCGTGTTTTTTTGTTTTAATTAGTAAATGACAAATAAAGTTGGATTTTGTTTTAGCTTTGTTTGCCTTATTGCCTTATTAATGTTCAGGGGTGACATGATAATACATTAACTGTGTGTTTTTTTATTTTGGTTTTATTTAGTGAATGACAAATAAAGTTGGTTTTTTGTTTTAGCTATGATTACGAGATGTAGCAAGAAGTTATATTTGGATGTAAAAAGTTAAATGGTCATTTATCTGCTTGTTTCGTTGAAGGATTTTTAATAGAATGTGTTCTTGCTGCTGAAATGTTTTAATTGCAATTGTTTATCTTGATAATGCAGAAGCAGTTCAGTCGGATTGGTGCTTGTGTCTTTATCCTTAATAGAAATACATAATGAATGGTGCTTGTGTTTTAACGGTAGCACCATTAACAGATTGCCATTGTTTTGTTTGACTGTTTCATTCATTCAGTGATTCAGTGATGTCCTAGAATAAGGTTAGTTCCTTAAATTTCTATTTCTTATGCGTTCTTTCTGAAAAACTTGCAGTGTGATCCAGAGGAGGCAGGTTCATGCGACGCTGGATGCAATGGCGGGCTCATGAACAGTGCCTTTGAGTACACACTCAAAGCTGGTGGACTAATGAAGGAAGAAGAATATCCATACACTGGTACTGATCGTGGAACCTGCAAATTTGACAAAAGCAAAATTGCAGCAAAGGTTTCCAATTTCAGTGTTGTCTCCCTTGATGAAGAACAAATTGCTGCAAACCTTGTGAAAAATGGTCCTCTTGCAGGTAACTTGCATTTAATTTTGTGATTTCTGTTCTTTGCCTTGTTCTGTTTGTAAAGATATGTTATTTTTTCTGCTCATCTTCTCTTTATGATTTAAGAGCATTATAGGGTACTGGTATGAGTTCCAGTAGTGGTTAATGCCTGTTATTAACTAGTACATTGTTCGAATGCAGTGGCTATCAACGCAGTGTTCATGCAAACATATGTTGGTGGAGTGTCATGCCCCTACATTTGCTCAAAGAGATTGGATCATGGGGTGTTGCTCGTGGGTTATGGTGCGGCTGGCTATTCTCCCATCAGAATGAAGGAGAAGCCATACTGGATCATAAAGAATTCATGGGGAGAGAACTGGGGAGAGAAGGGATTCTACAAAATCTGCAAGGGCCGGAATATCTGCGGTGTAGACTCCATGGTCTCAACTGTTGCTGCAGCATCTGTTGAGACCAACCCACAGTAGGCTTCAACCCCAACTTATAATTGCAGTTGGAATATCTGTGTAATGTATATACAAGTTTGGAGACATTTATTTGGGCAACTCCAATTGTTGCTGACACTGTCAGCTGTCAACCTCACAAAACATAAAACTAAACATAGCGCCACCCATGTATTTGATAATTCTTGGGGTTTGCCGGAACATCTTAAATGTCCTATTTTATGTGTTGTTAATGCTAGTTCTTCCGTCTTTATATATAGGTATTTAATTTGCTTGCCAAATTATTATAACTATAGGGCAGCTAAATGAAAGATGGATTTATTCAACGATCAATCCAACCCAGGTAGTTTTACTGTTCTTTATATTTTTCGAAAAAAAATAGCAAATATATATACCTGAATGAATTATATGACCAATCAATTGGGATTTTCTTGTAAGATGTTTGGTGTGTTATGATGCTTTTTAAATTGTAAAGCTGCTATTCCAAAAGGAAATGTTTTATTCTATTTTTTTTCTTTGTAAACATGATGTAGAATTAAGAAATAGGATTGGGATTTTCAGGATAAGGAATAAACAAACCATGGATAAATCCAAGCGAATCCTTCTTAAATCGAAGCGATCTTTTCGTAGGTGTTTGCCTCCAATCCAATTGGGGGATCGAATTGATTATAGAAACATGAGTTTAATTAGTCGATTTATTAGCGAACAAGGAAAAATATTATCTAGACGGGTAAATAGGTTGACCTTAAAACTTGTTGGAAAATACCACAAGGAAATGTTGCACCTTGAAAGCAAGATTGCTTCTAGTTTTAAATTAATTCTTTCTGTTACTGGGTCTTTTGCGTCATGCATTTTGGTACGTTGGGCATGACTTGGCTACATGTTGATTTTGCCTGCACTTTCGTAACTGCTCCGTGTGCCACGCATATTTTGCTCCTAAAAAGCAGTCATTGAATGAATGAAACATTGAAACACTAATGTTTATAAGTTAAGTTATAAATATTAAAAGATTTCGTACATTTACTCGCATTTAGTTTAAACTCAATAATCACAATAATTCAATGATGTGTTAATATTTTTCTGCTTGCTGTCTTCTTCTCCAATTGTTGCTGATTTCTTTGCTGAAAACATGTCTATCATCCCTCATATTGTAGTTTTCACCTTGTGCCTAGGCCCCGTTTGGGATTGATTTTTTTTTTTTTTCCAAAAACCTGCTTCACTTTAAAGTTAAGCAGTTTAAGGTGTTCGGTAAAAATAAAATATCCCGATTATTTTAAAAGCAGTGGCCTTTTGACAGCAGGCTCTGGGTTGCTTTTCAAAGCTGCTTTCAAAAGAAGCAAAGATGAACTTTTAATGAATTTTTTTAATTCCCAAAATACCTTCATTCATTTTAAAAAATGACACCACCTCCACTTCCACATCCAACTCCACCACTTGCACCACCACATTCACTACCTCCACCACCACCACTGCATCCTTCTCCTCCTCATCCTCCGCCATCACCACCACAACCACCACCTCCTCCACCTCCTCCACCCCTTCACCACCACCTCCTCCACCTACACCTCCAACCCCACCTCCACCACCACCTCCTCCAAAACCTCCACATTCACTACCACTTCCACCACCACTATCACAACCACCACCATGCTGCCACTACCACCACCACCACCACCACCACTACCACAACCACCAACTCTACCTCAACTCCATCACTACCACTACCACCACATGATTAGTACATAACACTTTTAACATCATGTCTATTTTAGTCATTATTCACAGTTACAATAATTTTATATTAAAATTTACCAAACGGTTTTGACACTGCTTTTTGTAGTAACAACACTTTAAAAATATTGTTTACCAAACATGGAGCTGCTTTACTTTACAGCTAATTATTTTCAAAGCACAGCAGAAGCAAATTTTTTTAAAAGTGACAGCAATCCTAAACTGGGCTCTAAACTCTTTTTCTTTTTCTGTTTTTTATCGAGAGTGACGATAATATACTAAATTCACACACACTACACGGATACTAGGACTCGAACCCAAGACCTTTCCTGGAGGAACAATTACTCTAAACCTTTTATGGAGGAGCAATTGGTCCACACCTTTCCTAGGACTCAAACCTAAGCCCAAGATTTATTGCAGAAGAAATCTTACCACAAAAAGAAAGCTGAAAACTGAGCAAACTGAAAAGTACATAAAATTCTACTATAATACTTTGTCTGTTCAATACCAAAAAAAATAAATAAATAAGAAGGGGGGTTTACAACTGCCTCTATGAGGCCTGGTGCTTAATCTTTTGACTAATTAGAGCTGAAAGAATATGTTTTGTACATTTCACCAATCTCTCATCTTAATGGAATGAAATTCATAGAGTTTGTTCGTTCTTCTTGTTGTTAATCTTGTTGGACCGATTAATTTTTAATTTTGTTTGACCACAAGTCCTTTGGACCACAGAGTCTAGGAGAACGAGACCGGTATATGCCATATAGGCTTTGGCTCAATTATATATGCATTTGACATTTAACATGAAATTAAGAAGAGATATTTTATTTGATTTTTTAAAAAAAATAAGGAAGAGATATTTTAGATTATTTTCTTAAAGTGTTGCAGCACACATGCCTCATACTATATAATAGAATACCATTGGAATTGAAATTTTAATTCAAATAAACACATCAACCATTTTGATAGTTTATATTTAATATCTCCATTGTATATATTCTTACAGAAATTTATCAACGATTTTGTATTTTTATTTTTTATATAAGCAATATTCTATTTTAATCTAATATAAACTACGGGGAGGGGGATTGAAACTCAGGTGCAAAGTGGGGAGCACATTAGCTCTAGCAAACTTGACTAAGTCCATATCTGCTTATTAAAGATTTATTTGTAAAATGAGATTAATTTCCAAGACCCCATATAATCATTGAAAATATTTATTAAAAAATGCCAAAAGCTAGGAATAGGGAGCAGCGGCGGACCCAGGAATTTCTCAGAAGAGGTGCAATTTTCAAAAGCTAAGAGCTATAAAAAAAAATAAAAAATAAAAAATAAAAACAACTAAACATCCTTATAATTTAAACAATATACATGTAAAATCATAATCAAAATCAGCAATAAGGGACTCGGAGTATAATCTATAAACAGACACCAAATTGCTTTTTTCTTTCTTTTCTATTTGTATGTTCCACAGTAAAGCGAATAGGTACAACTATATCAAGCTTCTAACTAGTTTTTTGCTGCTTTGACATGTTCAAAAGTAGGATTGCCTACTATCAACCGCTTACCCTATATTAGTCCTTCAAACCTTCACATTATGTCATAATTGCAGCATAACTTCAGAATAATAATAAAGTAGAAACTTCCAGTTCCACAAGCTAACAATGACAGGCAAAGGAAAAAATTACACATACCAAAATTCACTAATTGGAGCAAAATCAGACATACCCAGCTGGAAAAGAGAAAAAAAAAACAATCTTCTAACCAAAGTTTCATAGTAGCATTTCCTAATGAACACTGCTTAGAGAAGAACCCAATTGGACCAACTAAAATTTGAATGTAATTTACGTCATTGAGGAAGAAATGCAGCATACCCAGATGGAATTTCGCCTCTTCGGGTAAGGACTTTGAGCTTCTGTAGAGCCCAATTGAGTACAAGTTTTGTGTGCATTTTGAGAGTGAAGCAAAGGGGGGTTTAGAAGTTGGCTTAACGAAAGTTGAAGGAAAAGAAGAGGAGGTCTTGTAGTTTTTTGCGCGTAGTAGCTGCAGCGCCGTGCCCAGGTGGTTTGGGCATTTCGTCAAACACGTTGCGTGTGTCTCTGGTCTGAAGCAGAGGTGCAACTCCAGCTGCTCTAATGGACTTTTCCGGCGACCGGAGGTGCAGGTGCACCTCCTTGCACCTGCACAGGTTCGCCACTGATAGGGAGAGGAAAAACTCACACACACTGATACAATGGGGACTTGAACTCGGCCTATTGGGCTATAGGCGGGCTTGCCTTGGCCCAATTTGCAAAGGGTAAGGCCTGGGCCATGATTTTAAACCCCCGATCCGATATTTAATTCAATTTATTAATAAATAATATTTATAGAAATAAGAGTTGTTTTTTTAAAATTTTCTTATCTATAAAAGAGTTGTTTTTAATCTTACCTTACCTCTTATCTGTCAAACACTGGTCACTTTTCCGAAAGTTGGAAAGAAAATTGTGGAATTCAAATATGAGTTATCTTCCTGATTATTGCTTTGCTTGTAGGCGGCTTGGTCACTCTACTCAGGTGTGTCTTAAAAAATATGAAACCCTCAATGGGCCTCTCACTCCGTGTTTGCGTGATCAATTGACATCTATTTTGCTTATTTGGAAGGTATTACTAATTTATAGGGTAAACCATTTGGCTCTCTAGATCGCCGTTCCTCGACTTTTCCCCCTTCTTTGAAAGGCAATGGTAATTTTTCACTCGATGATTCGAGTAATCAGGGTAGCCTTAATTATCGTTCTTGGCATTCTCGCTCTCATAATAAGGATGAGTTTGCTGATTTTGCATCTCCTCCCACTTTATCATGTTGTCACTAAGGTTTGAGGCTTTTGATTCTCTTCGCCGACAAATTGACCTCACTAATGATGAAGTTTGCTCCCAGGTTCTCCACCCCCCCCCCCCCTCTCCCTAATCCTGCCTGGTTCGGACTTAGGTCCTTTTCCTATGGAGATTCCCCTTAGGGAGGTATATTCCCAAGCACCCCCTGCATTGTTGGAGAATTTGTCTACTTTACAGTTTGCAGGCGTGCCTTTTGGATTTGTTATATCTCCTGGCTATAGGGCCATTTCTTAGGATTGTGTGAGCCCTGAACTATCTGACCCTTTTGCTCTCATGCCTATTGTAGGGGCTTTTTTCTTCCTACAACTATAAATGGGTTGGGCTGCCGTAAAAAGTAGATGGATGAAATTAGCCCTTGTGTATGAGTTCGAAGATCAAGCCCCAAAAATGCTTCGAAAGGACAGAAATGCCTTAGGAAACACCTTGGTTACCTTCACCTACAAAAATAACAACAACTTACAGAAAGATTTTCTAGCTTGGCATGAGAGGCTTGTGGCATAGAAGCAAAATTGACATGAGTTTAGCACTGAAGAGAAAGTTATGCGTTCTTGGGGGAAAATGGGGTGTTAAGGTCTGCAAAAAGGTTTGGCTGAGAATGAGGGAAAGAGAAAAGAATGGGTGGCTTGAATGTTTTTCCGGCAGCTTGACAGAGGCTCTGTCAAGTGTTAGAACAGTCTTCCAAAAGAGGGGAAATAAGGGAAAATGATGAGTAGAGCACGAATTTGCTGGGTTTTGTAGGTGTGAGAGGAAACTTGCTCTCTGGATGTGGTTTGTGGCTAGTGGTGAAGTATTGGGTGTTTTGGGTAATTTTCCAGCAGCCTGACAAAAGCTATGTCGAACTCTGGAATGGCTTGCCATAAGAGAAAATAAATGGGAGGAGATTAAGGAATAAGGCACGAAATTGCAGAGTTTCAAATATGAAAGATGAAGCTTGCTCTCTAGATGTGGGTTTTTTCTGATTGGGTAGAAGAGGCCTCTTTCATAGCCGCTGGAAGCTATCATTTTCCAAGAAACCCTAATGGTTTCTATCCAATTTGGCCAAGCTTTTTCCTTCCTTTCTCCTCCTTTCTTTTGACTTATATTATTCTGGCAAGATCTTCTCTGCCCAATCTCACAAAATCATGGATTTTTGGGAGCTCAATGCTCTTCCCTCAGCTGCCTCAGTGGAGAACTTCTATTCCCAGCCATCTCTTTCCTTTCTTTCCTTCCTTCTTCCATGGCCAGGTCTGATGAGAGAAAGAAATGGGTATGCATGCTGGTTCAAAGGGTGATTCCCCTCATAGCAGTCTGGCGCCAATATCCCTTGGTCCTTTGGATGTTTTTTGCTTGAAACTTGTTCCCCCTCATGTGCTGAAACCTCCCAACAGCTCTGCGTAGTGGACCTCCAGACTTCCCTTCTTGGCTTTTGTTCTCCAGCCAAGTGCTGGGGCTTTGCAGGTCCTTATTGTAAGGGCATTCTAAGACAACAAGTTGATTTACCAAGTAAATGGGCTAACCTTATCAAGAGTTGGGCTATTTTGGTTGAGTTAATGGGCTACTTTGGTTGAAGTAACGGGCTATTTTTCTCTCTTTGTGCTCACCCACATATTTGGGCCTAAGAAATGGGCTTGAGTTCCGAGGCTCCCAAGCAACCCCGGGACTTCCATTTCTAGGCCCATCAATGGGCCTCATGTCAACTTATTACCATCCATACCACAACCCACTCAAGCAAGCCCCAGGCATTCGAGTGGTTTGGGCCCACTTAAGCTTGTAACATGGCATGTTGCTTATTTGCTTAGCGTGGCACGTGTGCAAGCGCATATGACGAACTCTTGCATACCCAAGTTGGGTTTCTTCCCAAGTTAGGTGTTGAACTGAGCTAGAAATATATTTGGGCCCAACCTTGGATTTTTTGGGCCTCAACACCTATCATTCATCTCTTTGAGGGTTTACCAAAGAAGAGTCGTAGCAGACCCAAAAAAGTGAGGAGGGTTCACGGAGTGTATCTAGGTAAAACTAGTGTGAAGTGTAAGCAACCAGAAGAAGTGGTTATATGTGGTGATCTATTGGTGGCTGATACGAATTGCGTCAGCCCTAAACGCTTATGTAGTGGCGCTAGTTCTGATAAGGCCAAGGAGACTACTCTAGTGGAGTCTCCTAGGAGTCCCTCTTAGTGTGTAGCTGGAGTGTTCATGGGCTTGCCATCCGGTGAATGCTCTTTCTTTAGGTTAAGTGGGTAGTGTTGTTTTGCTTGTGTGGTTGTTTTTCCGAGGAGTTTTCTTCAACTTTAGTGTTTGTGTTATTGTCCTTTTCCATTGTTCTATTTCTCCTTTATAAGTCGTCTTTGCTCTGCGTCGCCTAAAGAACTATGCTTGGTCATATGAGGCTTTCTTTGTCATGTAGTGAGTTGAGATGAGGTACTTCTCATTGGTCTTCTTTTGCTATTGTTTTTGTGTTCTTCCTCTGTGTGCTCTCTTAGGTTTCTGTACTTGGTGGGTTTTGCAGTTTGTGAGCTGGTCAAAGGACTATGAGTTTTCTCATAGGAGGTTTCTTTTGACAGTTGGGATGTGATGCGGTTCTCTTATATGGGTCTACTGTGTTGGTGTTTAGTTGGTTTTCTTTCTGTTCTTGTAATGGACTTTTGTGGTATGAGTCGGACTCTCCTATTAGTTATTGACATGTGTGGTACTTTTTCCTATCCTAGGGTTTGTCCAATGTAGTTTTCTTGGGAAGATTTTAATGAGGCTACTATTTTCATGCCATTTTGGCTTATGAATGAAATCTTCTATATAAAAAATCTTATAGGGTCGGGCTGGCTCGACTTGACCCATTTTATAGGTCTATCCATGACCATTTGGAAGCACACCAAAAATCTGGGCCAATCCAACTAATGCTCCATTGATATTGAAAATAATTGTTCATTACAGTAGTAAGTTAAAAGGTTTTGTTAGATTGACAATAATAAAAGGTTGAAATGCAAACCTGAAACAACAGGGATTTTTTTTTAAGATACTTGGTGTATTAGGTTTTGAACTAATAATCAATTGTAAATCTGCTATTCCAGTAGGAAATGTTGCACCTCACAGTACTGACTTTTAAGTTTTAACTTGGACAAGATTGCTTTTGATTTTGATTACTTTGGCACAGGGTCCTTCCTTCAAGTTCAACAATGCTTTTGCATGGGCGCAAAATTAACAAGTCATGAATACATGGTTACCCTTCAACAGCTTCCACAAAGCCTGCACTGATTCAAAATAACATGCTTTAGAGTTTCAATCAGAACATGTTTTAGGTTACACCTCTAAAATTGGCACGTGCCTGGTGTTTTTACACCTCCAAAAATTGGAATTTACGCACGCTAATTATGTTGAAAAAATTGATGAAATTAAAAAAAATTTCTTTAAATTGTAACGACTAATAAATTATCAGAGTTAAATCACAACAGTTGAAACTACATGGAGGAAAATGCGTCTTCACCCAAGCTACATAGACCTTAGTCATAATTTGATGTTTTTTCTTTCATCAAATGTAACAAAGAAAATATTTATTTATTTATTTTGGTCTTTTATCACGAGATTCTAATTGTGTCGATCTTGTGGGCACGCAGAGTTTGCTTTCGGACACAGTGCATGACTGAAACTTTGTTCTTCTTCTCTTATTGAGATGTGAGCACTTCCTTATAAAATACATGCTTGCTCTTCAACAACTTTCAAAGGCCAAGACCTTTCACCTCCATGGCTCCGCTGCCTTCAGAATCCTTTGTACCACATTTTCTTTATCTCTCCAAAGATATACATTGCTCTTTTAAAAGCCGTATGTGAGAATTGGAGGGAGCTAAACAAATAAATCAACTCCTCATTAATGGAAAATTTCTAATTTGTTTAGTTTCCTCCAATATCTTATATCCGACATTTGAACTCAAAATTCCGAATTATTTTTCATTTTAAAAGTTGTATGTGAGTGTTGGAGGGTACCCGACAAATTCGCTCCATAATATCAATGGTCATAATTTGTTAGGTGTCATCCAGCTCCTCATCTCCAACTTCTAGAGTTCAGTCCCATAAAAAGCTTTTGTCATTTGATGTTTCAAGTTCGTTGTCTGTGCCTCTGGTGTTCAACTGTTGTCTCAAGCTTCCAATGCTTTTCTCAACCCAAAAAATAAAAAAATAAATCAGTGTTTGCTGAAATTACTGTAGCCGTACTACTCACTTACCTTGGAATTATTATTTCTTTCATGAAAAAATAAAAAGGAACAAGCTTGTGTTTTGCCACCACAAGACTCAGAATAATAATATTGATAGAAAATAGAAAACTGCTTATTCCTATTACATGCAAGTTTTTTTTTCTCCCTGGGCGGACTCATAGGGAGTCCTCATTTGGAATTTGAAGTTTTGAACTCAGTACAAGCTGACCAACAAAAAATTTAACTTTCGTCACCTCCAGAAAATCCCTTTTAGCGCATCTTCCACTAAAAAGTGTACGCTTCTTTTTTCTGAATGAAGCTACAATACATCCAATATTTTAGTCAAGAACTAGGTTACCAAATAGCATGTTTACGCTCAGTTGGCAATGGCACTGTGGCAGAGTGGTAAATTTTAGAAGTTTCGGTTTTCCTTAATACTATATAAATAGAAAGATGATTAGATATCGTCATTATTACAAACGGCCACAATTGCCACTACATATTAAGATGATGCTGGCCCTAAAAACTCGCTTATTCCTCCCAATAACAAATAATAAATAAACATGCTCAAAGGGGTGATGCTCAATTCGAAAACCAACCGATAACTCCCCTCTCCCCATACAAGGTGCAACACAATTGCCTTCTTCTACTTGTCCAAATGAAAGAATCAACTTGGGCTCTTACCTATTCACACTCAACTCCACGGCTTAAACAGTGCCTAGGACTTCATTTTAGGGCATCACTCATCTTCGTCGTCAAGCAATGCAAATGAGAACGGATAGAACTTGTAACCATCTCCCTCATAAAACTTGTTCTGGAATTCCACCCAGTGAAGTCGCAAAGCATGAAGGAAAGCACTGAGAGTTTCCATCAGCAGTAAAACACCAACCGTTGCGCAGATGAAGACGATAATACCCACTATGAGTATGATCACGTTGTTGAACCTGTGCAAAGTACAAAACAATATGTTCATTATAATTTCCTTCGTAGATATCCAGTAAGACTGACTAATTAAACAAAAGCAGCATCATAAATGAATTAAACGTACCCCCAAGCCAGCATGAGAACCTTGTCATAGAACACACTGGACAACTCTGAATGAGCAAGACTGAACAAAGTTCAAAGAAAAGACAAATACACAATATTAGCTTTTATTGCGCAAATATATATAAAAAAATATTCTGCATGACCATGTCCTAATCTGTAACAGCAAAAAGAAGAATGTACTACTTTTTGTAGAAACCAAGTAACAAATTGGCGAATGCCCCAGTTAACACCCATAGTTGATGACTTTTCTTAAATAAATAAAAAACAAATACATGCATACAGAGTTCAACAATTCGGCAGCACATCAAAACAAACTGTACAGACAAACATGCAAAGTTAGCAATTTACAACTTAATGAAAATTTTGTTATTGCTTCAATTTTAAACTTGTTGATGCCAAAAAGTTGTTTTTGATTTCAACACTTCTCAACATAGGATGCCAACACACATCGAAATCAATCAGCATCAAGCACACATACCTACATAACAAATGCCGATATGAGCTCGCATATGCAGACACAAAAACAAATACATACGTGTACACATGTATGCATGTGCATCGATGGCTGAATATAGGCGAACATCAAAATGTTCACCAAAATAGACAAGAATGACAGTTAAAGTTCCTGGAAACTACCTTAGAGCCCATAGACGAAGGTATGAAGCTGTATTTGAGACTGCTCCAAGTACAAATTCTATGGTGTGTATCATTTGATGTACGAAAACTTCACTAAATTCAAACTCCCCATGACCATGGGCATCATGGTTTGAATTCACTTGCAAGCTCTCTTCTGTGTTCTCAAGTAGGGCGTAGGATTGGCCTTGGTGCCGCTGAAATAACACAACCATCAGAAGCAGTGGATGAATATAAATAAGGGGAAAAAGTGATGATGAAAATGACTAAGGGTCTTAGTGAAAGGATGTCTACAAACATACATCTTGATGTTGCATCTTCAATATAAAGGGCTTTGGAAACAGCATCCATGGTACAGAAACAAAAGCCAATAGTAATAGCACAAGCTGTTAAAAGAACAAACGAAATATAAGAAATACTCACATGTTTTCACTTTTACAAGAGAAATAAAAATAAGATTTAAAAAACTGATAGAGGGGCTACCTGAACTGTTCTCTGACCACTGAAAAGCTGGTTTTCACCTAGCTCATCTGTAGGACTTAGGAACATGTATATCATTACATGGTATAGATCAGCTTTTGAACCAGTCCACCACTTCATAACAATGAGAACGGACAGGTAGCCAAATAGACTGTTTAAAAATATAATCTGGGGTATAAACTGGAACCTGGGCAATGCAACAAATGAATCAATACCAGTTATACACAAGGTCAGAAGCAGGCTATAGAAGAAACTAATGATGTGACTCTAGAGGTAAGTAATCACAGTAAATATGAAAATTATTCACATTTACAGTGTATGCAAGTGCTGCCTCTAGTGGTCAAAATGACAGCTCTACTAAAACGATTAGAAAACAAAGAATAGCACAGCTTACCAAACGTTAACTCCACTTCGAAAGAACCTGGCATTGAAAAAACTTATCATAATTCCAAGGTTCATTTGGACCACCCCAAGAAGAATTGACATTTTCATCTTCAATGAGTTTAGAAATGGAAGCTCACTGCGTGATCCATGCCATACAGGATCCAGGCCAAATGGGTAAGTGGGACGCACCTTAATCAAACCAGCTGTAGTAGCGTCTCTGCATACAAAGAATTTCAGTTGACTATTACAAACAATTCAAAACATGAAGGCAGCAAAGGCATATCCAAAGTTTTAGCATATACCTGCAAGAAAGATCACGGCACGCATATGCTGAGCTGCCAAACAGTTCAAATGGGACAGAGAAGAACTCATTATAGATTAAACCTGTGTAGATTGAGAAAATTGCCATCAACAAAATAACATAACGGCCACCAAAGGCCATCTCCATGATGTCTCCAAGCTTCTGTAAAACCATAAATATATGTAATTAGATTCTTACATCTAGACAAACATGAAAAATAAAAAATAAAAAATAAAAAAATTGCTTCCTAGATATAACTAGCATGTGAAAGGAAAAATACTAAGAACCTACATACCAAAAGAAGATGTTCCTCATGTCCTTTGGAATTCAAATAACAAAGAGAAAAGAGGAAAGTAATCACAATAAATGAATTCAAAAGATAATTACGCCGAGCAAACATGCTCATGAAGAAGCAAAATGACAGAATTTGCAGGCTTAATGAAATTAAAACTTTCTATAAAGCACGTGTATTAGACAATATCAGATGTTTAAAAATCGACAAACAAAATCTTGTATAACCAAGAACAGCGCCTTACTCCTCACATCATAGAGGTAAAAGACACATTCTATCACAGTAGTGCAACTTATTAAACAATCACAACACCCTGACGGGATGGGGAAGGGCGGGGGAAGAAAAAGGCAAACTGGGATCTTCCAATTTTTTTAAGGTCCAAGTTTTTTAACTCATTCATTAAACTTATTGCACGCAAGTTTTTAAACTCATTCATAAAGCACGCGTATGCAATATCAGATGTTCAAATGTCGACAAACTAAATCTTGTATAACCAAGAACACCACCTTGCTCCTCACATCATAGAGGTAAAAGACACATTCTATCACAGTAGTGCAACTTATTAAACAATCACAAAACCCTGACAGGATGGGGAAGGGGGCGGGTGAAAAAGGCAAACTGGGATCTTCCAAGGTTGAAGTTTTCTAACTCATTCATTAAGATTATTGCACGCAAGCTATAATTACCCAACAGGTTTTGAGTCGGTAACAATCAGAAAAGCATTGAAGAGCATAACAAGATAGGATAAAGTAAACAAAGTCACTACCACCTAATGGGCTAAGAATACAAAATTATGCACACAAGAGACCTTCAGATACTGGTTACTATTTGGGGCAACAAGCAACATACTATTTGGGGCAACAAGCAACATACAGTCAGTGTCACAATGGCTAATGGTTCACATTTTTCTTGATATGAGAATATTATCTAAATAATATCTAAAAATATAGGAGAAAATTCACTGGTATCTTATTAAACTAAAAAAAAATGGAACAGCCGGCTAGCATAAAAGACAGTAGGGAATACATCAATCTTTGATCATACACTTTGATATAAAGTTGATGGTCTATAATGAAACAATATAATTGTTGAGATTGGACATGTCAACATAAGTGATTACAAAGCATATACAAATAATACCTGACTAGAAAGTTTCCTTTCCCTGCCTATTAAATATAGTGTCGCAAGTAACAAACATATTCCATGTCCCCAATCACCAAACATGACAGCAAAAAGAAATGGGAACGTCACAATAGTATATACAGCAGGATTTGCTTCTTGATACTTAGCTACCCTGCAATGGCATTGAAACAAAATTTTTTGGAATCTGTGTATATTTCTGTCAGAAACAATAAAATAACACTGCAATTTGTGCTTCCAAATTCTAAAATTCACATCAGTGCAATGTAGGGGTTGCTTTCTTACTAAAGTCACTAATGTTGCACTTCAAACATCTTCATTAATTGCTACATTAGATAGAACATTAAGAATTAAAGCAGGAGATGATTCAGGGACACTATAATCTTTGATTGTTACCCCACGTTACCTGGCAAAACAAGCTATTATCTAGCTCACATGATATAATGGCCAGGAAGTACTAGACATGGCAGAGTAAATCAATCACAATAACTACATAAAGTGGATAAAAAATTTCAGTATATGGCCCCAAACCTTACTAGGGAAAGTCCAGAATGACAGTGGTTAACAAATAAACTCATTAAATTTCTTATATTTACCTTCCTTGGGAAAAAAAAATTCGAATCTTAACTTTTGCAATTATCAATAAAGAAGCACCGAATAGCAAGATATTGCAGCGGAACTCACCCATATGCCTCAACAATTTCTTGAAAAGAAGAAGTGAATTTGTTTGTGCGGAAATAGGTAGGTGGTGCCTCCTGTGTGTGCAAAACCTGGAAAATAGCGCCAACTTGTGAGTTGGAGTCAAACGCTGCACGCTGCAATGCATCCTGGATCTGCACAAATCAATTCAAACAAAGAAACCCAATAACATATTTGGTTTGTATGTCATAGTTCAAACCTTTTAATTCAAACTGGGTGAAAGAGGACTCATCATACTGCAGAGAAATTTTTTTGTAAGTAAAGGATACCTGTTTTGATGCAAAAATAGGACTCCACCCCTCAGCCACAAGACACTTTTTTGTTACATCAAGGCTAAGCATGTTAAGATGATGGTATATGGACTTCTCCTTCCTCACCTTCATGAGTACAAAGAAACATTGTCAATAGCTTGACATTTTGCAATATAGCAAACACTCTCCACAAAAATAATAAATAAATTTCATTCAGTACAATAATTCAAACCTACCAAAAGGTTCCAATTCTCAAAATGCTCCCCAATAGTCTGTAACAAACTTCCCTGGTGCAACAGTCCGATATCTATAGTAGTCTTTAGCTCTGAAATTCTTCCTGAAACCTGAATTTGAAATGTATGGTTGTCAAATGAAGATATGAAGGTCTTAACTCCCAGGCTTTCGGGTAGCTCAAAACCGGAGAGTTCAAACCTTAAAATCTAAGCTATAAACGATGATTTTAAACCCTAAAATAATTATCATTGTCAGGAGTAGGATAAAAATTGGAAGTAAAAAACATTGCTAAAACGCCTATGCTGATCGAGGCCCAGGAGGCAACTTCTTCATGTGTTAATCGATCAGGTAACAACGGCAAAAAGGCTAACTTGGATTTCTAAGCATGGGTGTCATATAAGTTAACGAACTAACTATACCACTAATTAGTTAAAGTATAAACAATAATATGTTGGCACACTTAATGCTGGAAAAAAAGAAAAAAGCACAAAGAAAAAGATGAGAGCACACATGAAAACAACAGAAATGTAATACGAATGAAGGAAGCATCAGCATGGCCAAATAATCCAAAGAGAAACCACAGTACATACCTCAGTAATCGTTTGAGCTTGTCTACCCAGATCCTCAGGAAAAGAGTAACGATTGGCTCCAAAAGCTTCACATATTTTAAGAATTTTGTTCTTTGCTCTTTCTCCAGAGTAGAATACTACAAAAACATTTTTCTCAACCTGCAGATCATAATTCACAGTCAAAGACAAAGTGTGCAATAACAAAGAAAAACCATATGGACAAATAACAGTGCCATGTTATATAATAAACTAACCATATATCCAGTATTCATTCATACATAAAGGTTTGCATTTTATCAATTTTCATTGCTAACTAATGATTTTTACTATGTATATGTACATCGACATACTTCCCACTACAAGGAATATATTTGTTGATAAGACCATTATATGGAATATAAGAAATTTAGAATGGCCTGAAATGCAACAAGGATGATAAATTGTCATCACCGAGCAAAAAAAATTTAATCCCATTCAAATATCAGAGGGCCCATCTCAGAACTGGCAGAAGTCAGCACCACCTACAGCTCTCTCTAAGACTTATGCAAAGATGCAGAAGGTAACAGCAAATGAATAAGATGAATGAATTCAGTTTTAATGGTAATAGTGAAAAACTACCCTTTGCTATTTTCCAAGAAAGTGACTACTCATTGGTGGTGTGAAATTCTTGCTTCATTTTGGAATTTTTTTGGGAGGAGAAAGAAACCTTTTATTAATTTGAAACAATCCAACGATGTAGACAAGTTGTCCACTCAGAGATATAGAATAAGACAGTTACAACACATTTGACATGAATAATCTTATGGCTTGGCAATTCACAGCAGCCTTCCCATCTACTAAAACAGTAAAAAGACACCCCTTGAACTCATTTGAAACAGATGCCCATAATGAGGACCAAAATCTAACTCTCTCCCACAACTCTTCCAGCCCAAGATCCTTTGGACTGTTTGGTTGAAAAGAAAAGGAAGAAGTTTTTTATGACAGAGTGGAAGATGTAGAGGTTTTTAGATACCTAAGCTCTCTAATCGACTTCTTTTGTTTAAACATAATGAGGATATGCCATTTACTGTAAATGAACTTGATTGGGTAGGAGTGTTGAGTTGATTGTATAGTATACTTTGTTACACTAAGCTAGTCAGTCAGATTTGATGGCTTCTTGTCCTTATATTATAAATAATAAAGGGTACCAAAAGAACAATAAAAACTTCCTTTCATCATACCAAGAACATAAAAATGCAGGAAACGATGTGTCCATACCTTCTCTCCTGAAACAGGATCGGTGACAGGATTTTCAACCACAGCCTGCCTCAGAAAGACATTCCCCCTAGTAGCTCGAAAAAGAATCCTCTCAAATGCCAAAGACTTTCCCCTAGGAACAAGTCCAGTGAGAAACCCCAACTTAACTTGCTTTGATGGATCAGTTGATGCTTCCTTCACAATAGCCAAACGAAAAGAATTGAACTAAGTAAAAGCAGAAGACTGTGGTTAACCTTAATACTATAAAACCAAAATTGAAGTCTGTACTTGCTCCAGTAATAAAGGCGTGTCCAGAGATTCATCACCAATATGACGGGATTCATTTTCTCTTTGCTGCAACGCGGCACTGCTTTGAGCTGAGTGAAAAAACTCACCAGCCTGAAAGGAAGATATTTTTTTTAGTCACTTGAGAGCTTAATGAAATTAGATAAACACCAAACTTAGCGCATCATTAGTTGATAGAGTATGTTCTGATATCTTAATAATGCATGATGCATGGTAATAGAGTTGCAATGATATTTTTTGGGCCGAAAAAGCAAAAAGGGCTGTCACCTTTTCCAGAACAAGCTTATATTCTATCAGTTCATTATTTGAACGCTGCAACTTTTCACTGTTCGAATTTATTTCAATCAGCTCTGCCTCAAATTCACCAAGTTTTACCTAGCATATGCACAAAATTAGCGTTAGAACATGCAATATTAAGCATCTTTAGCTAGGCACCAAAAACCTTATTATACCTCTAGGTCGTCCACATTGACATCAACTTGTCTTTTAGACTTCGAAGAAGGCAAATTTGCCTTTAACATTTGGTCCTTGAAGAAACGTAATTTGCGAGCCATCTCAGCACATCTTTTAATCTACATAGGGAAATGAATAAATGACCAATCAATAAGTCATTGGAGACATAATTTTTAGGTACTTCAACAATTACAAAGAAAGTGCATTACAAATTTTCTGGCCACCTTATAAATAGGATATGCAGTGCAGGTTACAAGACTCTTTTTAGGTTCGCAACAATCTAAAATAGTCCACTAGCAAAACTAGCTAAGTTGCCAAAAAATGTTAAAGAATATAAAGAAATAGGCAATATGAGAGGTTAACTATTTGAACAACTAACTTGACCACACTTCAATATTAAGTGTATATCACAAGAAGATTATCAACAAGACCATTCAATTAGAATGAGCACAGTTGAAACACCTTTACAAGTTCTTAAGCATGCAAACATGCAAAAGGATCTCTTCGCATGCACCAAGGGGTGAGGGAACAGCCAAAAATGTACCTGAACTCTATGTTCATTTTATAAAGCCAACTTTAGGTAAAATAGGTTACATTGAGGATTGCATCCACTAATAGCTGACTGAGCTGAGTGCATCGCTTTCTCAATATGTGGTCAATATTTTCAGTTAAAGTGGCATGTTCCTGACTCATATTATAAAATATATTTGCGACTGTTTCAAAGTCACCAGAAACTTCTAAAGATATGCTATGGGTCAGAAATTAATCTCCAAATGGCCAGCGTAGTGGACACAATAGAGCGTTCAATGTCTTGAATATCAATCATCCCAAAGGAGGAGGTAACAATAGTACAGTTCTACACACATTATTAGAAAAGACCAAATACTTATTTATGTTGGCAATCTAAGAAGGCCTTTTACATTAAAATTAATAATAAAGTACAGCTCCAAAGATTATTTTGAAAAGCTCTAAGACAACATAAACTATTGGAAAGAAATTTAAAGTTTAGATTTTCCCTCCTTTTCCTGCTAATTCTTACTACTCGATTTTGATGAGAAGTTATTTCTTTCTTTTAATGAGAAGTATCATATCCCCAACAACACAATTGAAGGTATGCACAACGCAAAATAAAAATGTGGTTTATCAGTAAGCTAAGGAACATAAACACACCTGGGCAGCATAAGTCCTCTGAAACGGGCTCTTCTCTGCATTGAGCTGGAAGAATGAGACATCAAAAACATTAGTTTCCAGATAAAACTTTAAAAAAAATCCTGAAAGCAACATAACAATTTATTAGATTAAGAAAGACAAGTAATGAAGCTAGCATAGTGCTTCATGATAAGAGCAAGCTGTGCAACACCTAGAAATTCACATTGATGAATTTCAGATATTAGTTCTTCACAAAATTGTATGCATAAACCAAGTAAAAAGTATTAAAGCCTCTCTTGATTATAAAATAGGTGAAACCATTGTGCACTCCTCATATTTCTTATCCGCTTACCCCTAAATCTTTTCCTCGTTTGAGGATGCTATGTATCTCATCATCTTCTTACTCCTCCACCTAAACCAGGACTTTCTACACTTAACCATCAGTTCTTTAAACTTATAGAAAATTGTACATTCTGGTATAGGAATTAGCAAAAAACTTGCTTCTTCTTTTATGCATATATTTTGTCTATAGCTCAGATGAAAGAGATCTAAACTATTGTCAACAACCCACTAAAACTGAACCAATCAAAGCCCTCAATTGAGAGCCACCTTGTTCCCCATCCACCCCATACAACTACCAATCCTTGGTGAGCAGAACAATACCACAAGTTTCAACCCGCTGCTTTTGGTTTGTTAGTTCTGTCACAACTCTACGGGTTGTCCTGGTACTTATATAAATTTCCAAGAGAACTAAAATCTAAGAATGCCATAATTATGTATTAGGTGCTCATAAAGCTAAATACTTCAATAATCAATTTTCTTTTTTCGTGACATCTAAAGTATGTGATAGTCTCGGCAACAGCAGCAGCAAAAGCTTGATCGATATGCACATAAATGGTAACGAATCAACTGATCAAATTCGTCATTTTGCACAAAAATCCGAAATTGAGTCCATTAGAAGCTAAAGAATCCAAAACCACTTAATGATCAAACAATTCAATCGTCGTATTACCTAAAACTGAAACCCTAAATCTCATAAAACAAAAACACTTCCACAAATCAAATCCAATTGCGAATTCCAATCACAAACAGTGTCAAGCTAGGGTTTTTTCTTGTTCTCGGCACAGAAATCAATCCAAAACATAAAATTCACCATAATTGAAACAGAAAATTGAGAATCAGAAAGAGAGAGAGAAATGAGGACATACGTCTTTGAACTGGAGGAGGCCGAGGTCGCCGAGATAAGAGACAGTGAGGTGAGCAGACTCGATGGGGATGATGATCTGGACGAGCTGCATAGGCTCCGACCTGAACAGATCCATCGGAGGACAGCACTCTCCCATTCTCTCTCTCTCTTCTCTCTCTCCCAATCTCAGAGTCTGTGGTTGCGTGTTTGTGTAATTGTTGTGTGAAACAGAGTGTCAAAAACCACACGCACACAAGAGAGAGATGAGAGATCAAATAATGAACTGATCTCCACTGTAATTTTGCTTTGCTTTGCTCTGCTTCTCCTTAGCGCTGGGCCACACGGATCTGCCACGTCACCGGGTGCCCTCTCTCTCCTCTCTCTTAAATTTTTGTTTGTTGGGGAAGGTTTGGTGGGAAATTTCTCAAGGCCTCTGGATCTTTTGCCCCTTTTCCAATTTTTTATTTATTTTCCTAATCGGATTCGACAGTCATTCTCAATTAAATTAATATTTTTTTTGGTGCGACGTGATTGTCGTGTTCCCGTCAGGGATATTTATATATTTTCTTTTTTTTTTCTTTTTTTTTTTTGGTTATTTGGGTAATTTAATGGATAAGATATAGTGTTAGTATTCGATGGGATTTAACCTGGTCTTGAATTTATAAACAAGTTATATTTTGGTTATGTAATTTGTTTTTGAGTCACTTTAGTTCTCAAATTCTCGTATGTACTTAGAGAATAATTGTATCTAATTTGGCGGTTTTACTTTCTAAATGGACAGAAAAATTGATAAAATAATTAAACTAGGACACGTACAAAAATTGGAAGACCAATTGACTCAAAAATAAGTTTAATGATCAAAATGAAATTCAGATATAAGTGAATGTGTCATTACAATTAAAAATTCTTTAAATATTACTCCACATGGTTGGCATGGTCCAAAACCAATTGGGTTTCCTAATGGCTTTGGCTCACAGTAATTTTTTGACAACAGTTATTTTCAACTGTTTTACCAAACAAGCTTGAACTTTAAAAACTTTTAAAAATCACTTATGGCCTCAAATAAGCATATCGTACCAGCCAAGCACTGTTCAAAACATATTTACTTAAGAACAATAAGATGTAGTTTTCTCAATGGAGTTAAAAGAAATTGAGTTTTTATCATGAATTATAGATTCCTTCGAGAGGGTGAAACAACAGACTTGTCCATGATACTCCTTTACTATTTACAACTGTTATTGGCTGCTTATCCCAACAAATAAATAAATAAAATTTTTAAAATTTTAAATATAAAATAAATAAATAAAACTGTTATTAGCTCCAGTGTTTTGTTATCTCTTCTTAGTTTAAAATAATCTTAACTAAGGATAGCCAAAAATAATAATATCTAGCTGTCCAAAACAGTAATCACATGAGCTTACTAAAAACAACATGCTAGTTCATTAGTTGCACTTGGATTTAGTTCATTAGTTGTATTTGGGTTTAATGAACTCATCTAAAGGGTAGCTTAATTTGATTTGAATATACACAACTATCAAGCACTTAATGTGAATTGAATTATCTTGAATTGGTCTCAAACAAGAAGCTTGACCAAAATGTGAGCTGGTTGAAGGGTGATTGAAACTTAAAACCAAGTAATCAAGATTTTTTTGAGTGCATATCTGACTTTCAAATATGTTGATCTATTACTTAGCCACGAACATGACATGTACAATTGTAAAGAATTTAGCCAGCATCAATCATTCACACACGCACGTTGTTTATGAGTGCGAGACTGACTGTGAGATCCATGTTCATCTACGATTATCTGTCAATTTTGTTATACATGTTCCAGAAGAATTCAAGTCCTTAGATGAAAATACCAATCCTTTTATTTACTTTTTTTTTTCTTTCTATCCTCACATTATAGATCCTTTTACAATAAAATAACATTTCACCCTTTAAATAATAAATCTCCATCATATAATTCTTACTAGTGCATATAGTTATTTGCTTATTTACTAGCTGCAAGCAAATAGCTAATTAGTTGTTGCTAATTATAAAGTTAAAAAGCCTCCCTCACTTCTGCTATACTTGCCAGCCTAACATTGAGAATGTGCTTTACTTGGGCCTCACTAGGAGAACCAACCAGAATTGTGTGCTTCCCAGTGGCCAACTTCCTGTTTCCTTCTCCATCCACAAACAAGGCTCAGTCTCTTGCACATATCCACCCTCATTGTTACAAGCTTTGTCTACCTGTTCTTCACCTCCACCATTTGAAAATCCAACAGCTGCAAGTTTGGTGCTCCAACCAACCTTCCTGAGTTTGTCGGTTTCCAGAACACTAGACCACATGGCCTCTGTCCCTTGGCCCGTTGTTCTTCACCCCCGAAAACTAGATCAAAGTTTAGTTTCTGGCACTGCACTCTTGATATGTCAATAAAAAAGGCCTCTAGAAGCAGGATCCGAAACTGGTTGAGTGGTGGGGAGTGGGAAACAAGAAGGTTAGCATGTGGGCTGAAAATAGGGGTTGAGTGGATGAGCGCAGTGGAAGGTGCTGATTTATGAACTTGGTGAATGTTGAATAGCTTAGGCCATGACCAAAATCATAGATGATTTTGCCAGTGTAGAATCATAGATGATTGACACCTGATAGCCCTGAGTCCTACCCGATCATCCCCAGATATAGATGCGTCACACTGTTGGCAGCCCAAAACAAAGGGCTTATTACCAAAACAGGTAATTAGAGATTTACATCTCCATTTTGTTCTCAGGATAGAACAAGACCTTCTCCCATATTCAATTGGTCACCAGATTCAAGGAATGCGCGTGAACAGAGAACTTGATCAAGAAGGCCTCGCGAGGGGCTACCTTTCCTTCAGGCATTCCTACCAGATTGGGTGAGGTTTCCTTTCTGCTCAAGTTCAGTTCGGTCTCAGCCCGAGGCTAGTGCAGTGCGAAGATTCTAGTTCTCATTTGGCTCCCCTTGCCTTGAGTGAACAACCGCAATCCCTCCATCTAGGAGATTGCACCGGGCATTCCGTCCACGCCGTACGTCCCCATTCCCTCGAAGCCGTACGTCCCCGTTCACATTGACTGTACGGAAAACCCAACGGCGATCTACACCAACACCAGTGCTGCCGGCGCCGCTGTTTCGCGAAGCTTCTAGAAACACACGGTGAGCAGCTCTACTCATAATTAATTGAGAAATTTTTTAAGATTTGCGTTGCATCAAATATACCGATTACCCTTGGCACTTGGCTCAAAGTGCGTACGAGGTTGGGAGAAGTTCCAGGGAGTTCACAAACTGCCACGTGGCGTTTTCATTCTTACTAAAAAAATATTGCGAAATTGAAAAATAAAATAAAATATAAATAAATAAATAAAAGGGCAAAAAGAAATTAATTTAGGATTAAAAATGGAAGGGTTTAGGGTGTCTTGAAACATTGTTTATACTTCAAGTTAACTGTGTTTGTACAGGAGAGTTGACGGTGTCAACAACCGAATGGATGCTACGTTCCTCTACCTCCGCTGCCTCCTCTTTCTCTTCTGCTTTCTCTCCCATACGAAAGCTGGTGCCGTGGACGAGCGTCAACTTCTTTTGAAGTTCAAGTCTACATTCGAAAATTCAAGCACCAACAGCATCCTCAGCACATGGAACTCCTCAAATCCTGTGTGTAGTTTCAGCGGAGTTGCCTGCAATGGAAACAAGTACGTTCGAGAAGTCGACCTTACGGATCAAAACTTATCCGGGTTTCTGGTGCTGGACGACATATGCCAGCTCAAGTTTTTGGAAAAGCTGGAGTTGAGAAACAATGCTTTTCATCCACGTCTCTTCCCAAGTGAAATCTTCAGCCTCAAGAATCTCACATATCTTGGCTTGGCGAACTGTAGCCTCCAAGGACCAGTTCCGAAGAGTATTGGAAACCTCTCGGAGCTTACACTCTTGGACCTATCTTATAACAACATGGTCGGCGAAATTCCATCCGAGGTTGGCAAGCTCACCAAGCTGTGGATGCTCGAGCTCTACTGCAACCACTTGAACGGAACGCTTCCTTTCGGGCTAAGAAACCTCACAAACCTGGAGTATTTCGACGCCTCAAAGAACTTACTCGAAGGGAATTTGTCGGAGTTCCGATTCTCGAAGAACATAGTTTCTTTGCACTTGTACGAGAACAATTTATCTGGAGAAGTGCCAGCTGAGTTTGGAGAATTCAAGAAGCTTGTGGTCCTCTCTTTGTTCAAAAACATGTTGACCGGTCCTCTGCCTCAGAAACTAGGCTCTTGGTCTAAATTTGTCTGCGCTGATCTATCTGAGAATTTCTTGACGGGAACTATTCCGCCTGATATGTGCAAGATGGGGACGATGACTAAGCTTTTGTTCGTGCAGAACAAGCTCTCTGGCGAAATTCCTCAAAATTACGCCAAGTGTACGACGTTGAAAAGGTTCAGAGTCAACAACAACTTGCTCTATGGTGTTGTTCCTCCTGGGATCTGGGGCCTGCCTAATGCAGAAATCATTGACATTGGATCGAATCGATTTGAAGGTCCGATTACTTCTCATATCGGAAAAGCTAGGACGCTTGCTTTGCTGTTCGTGAGTTATAATCAAGTATCTGGTGAATTGCCAGATGAGATTTCCAAAGCAACATCTTTGGTGTCGATTGTTTTGGATAACAATCGCTTTTCGGGTAGAATTCCGAGGAGTCTTGGTGATCTGAAGCATCTGGGTATTCTGTTTTTGCAAAGCAACATGTTCTCTGCGTCAATACCAAAGTCTTTAGGAAGATGTTTTCTCCTGAGCGACGTGAACATGGCCCACAACTTGCTTTCTGGTGAAATCCCGTCATCCTTAGGCTCACTCCCATCCTTGAACTCCCTGAACTTATCAAATAATCAGCTTTCCGGTCAAATTCCAGAAAAATTAGCATCCTTAATGCTTCTTGACCTGACGCACAACAGACTCACTGGTGTCGTACCAAAAACTTTGTCGATTGCAGCCTACAAGAGTAGCATTTCTGGTAACCCCGGTCTCTGCAGCATGTACATGAGCTCCTTCCCGCGATGTTCTCCTGGTTCGGGCCTGTCCAAGGATGTCCGGATAGTCATTATTTGCTTCTCAGTAGGCTCAGCAATCTTGCTTGTGTTACTCATCTGCGCCTTGTTCTTAAAGAAGAGGAAGGATGAAGAGCGTACATTAAAGGAAGAATCTTGGGAGCTAAATTCATTCCATGTGTTGAGCTTCACTCAAGATGAGATTCTTGATTCCATTAGGCAAGAGAATCTAATTGGAAGAGGGGGTTCTGGAAATGTTTATAGAGTTTTACTTGCTGATGGTAAAGAACTCGCTGTAAAACACATAAGGAACACTGATCCAAGTGGTGGGAAGTCCAAAGAATTTGATGCTGAGGTGGCGACCTTGAGCTCAATTAGGCATATTAATGTGGTGAAGCTGTATTGCAGCATTACTAGTGAGGGCTCAAGCTTTTTGGTCTATGAGTACCTGCCCAATGGCAACTTGTGGGATCGGCTTCATACGTCGGAGGATATGAAGCTTGCTTGGGAGCCAAGGTATGAGATAGCAGTGGGAGCAGCCAGAGGACTGGAGTATCTGCATCAGTGCTTGGAGAGGCCTATGATGCACAGAGATGTCAAGTCTAGTAACATTTTACTGGATGAGCTCTTGAAGCCTAGGATTGCTGATTTTGGGCTTGTCAAGATTGTTGAGGCTGGTGCAGGCAGGGACTCTACCCATGTTGTTGCTGGAACACATGGCTACATTGCTCCTGGTAATTAATGAAATTGTCTCATTTTATTTTAATTTCTATAGTTTTGAGTTAATTATTTGTATTGTGCTAAAGTAACTGTTAATTATGCAGAATATGGATACACCTACAGAGTGAATGAGAAAAGTGACGTGTATAGCTTTGGAGTGGTGTTAATGGAGCTAGTGACCGGAAAGAAGCCGATGGAGCCAGAGTTTGGTGAGACCAACAACATAGTGAGCTGGGCATGCAGTATGCACAGTAGTAGAGAGAGCATACCAAGTATGGTGGACTCATATCTTCCAGAGGCCTGCAAGGAAGAGGCTATCAAGGTGCTAAGAATTGCCATGCTATGCACAGATAGGCTTCCTGAGCGAAGACCCTCCATGAGAAGTGTGGTTCGCATGCTAGAGGAGGCTCATGAATTGGGATTACAGGATTAAGTGAAGGTCTTTTAATATTTTAGGAATCTTGTCAAGTGCCTTGGTGTTGAATTCACAGAGATAGCCAGTCATGACTTGGGTCTAACATTGTACTGTAGAACAGTCTTAAACTTTTTGATTATCAACATATGATCCTCCAACTGTCAAGGTGTTTCTCTTTGTTGACAGTTTTTGAGTGAACTCTACCACTGCTGTTAGCAAGTCACCTTTGTTTGCCCTAAAAAAATTTCACAACAAGAAGATATTAGTGTCATACTTTTCCCTTAATGCGGTGACATAATGACTGTAATTAACTCAAATCTTGTTAACTATCGGAACTGTGATTTGAACTTATTATTGAATTTATTTTATTAATGTCGTTTTAGTTCAAAATGGAAAGACCTACAGAATTATTGAAGCATCAGAATTGAGACTCTTCATGTGATGCCTGCACTGCGCTTGGAGAAACAGCTAGAAGCAGTTTTGAACTCTGTCTCCATACCCCAAGGGCAATGCTTGAAATCCCTACAGCTGCTGAAAATTTTATTGCAGGGGACTAGATCAAAGCCACAGACATGGACAGAGCAGCATATTCTTGGCATATTCGAAACCAGGGCTGAAACCAAGATGGGTGAGTTTTTTTTTGGTTCAGATTATAAATTATTCTCATGCACAATAAGATAGGCTGACTAGTCTGTGTCTCTTTAAATTACAATCTGTTCAAAGGTGTGGCAAGTAGAAATATGTGTGTCCTGAGGAAATGAGCTATTTCTGTCACAGGAATGTTCTTTTTTCTGTCATAGATTTCTTATCAAGAGCACCAATTCTTGTAGTATTTCAAACCAAAAATGTCTCAAATCAAGGTTTTTCGAACCTAGAAAGAGCTATTATTCTACTCTTGGGTTTGATTGTAATCTCATGATCAGACTAGTTCAATTTACCATGCAAACATTTAGATAAATAGAAAATTGTTGAGTCATCTGATTATCTACATATTCGTTTTATATTTATTTAGTGAACTGCATTTTATTTTGCACATTTGAGATGACCAAACAACTTCTGATATGGATGATTCTCTTACAAGGCCCTTAAAGGATGACCTGCATTTTTTGTGCACATCTCAGATGACGAACCAATTTCAAATAGATATTTTCTCTTACAAAGATGACCTAAAATATAGATGTTTTGATCATTGAAATACATTGTGGAGTAGCCTAAGAAAAACATGCAATTTTCTTACAATTTTCTAAAGAGAAGCAGCTATCACTCCATGTTATAGGTAGGTTTGTCTTGTAGTACTTATGGGTCTCATTTTATCATGATTTTAGGTTTGCTGGCCATAATCATTTGTCGTCAAGATAAAATCTCTGATGTATACAGAGAGTTGCTTCCTGTACTTTCCGCCGAGGCTCTTAAATCTGGAACCGCGACATTAAAGGTAGTTTAATATGCTTGATATGCACCTAATTTTTATTAATAGTACTTCTCCAAGATGTATGAATCTCAGACTAAAAATGTTTTCATGCAGATATTGAATTGTTTGGCTATTGTGGGTTTTGTTGGTTCAACTAACTCGGAGAGGAGACCGAAAGTGCCATGCAAATTATTTGGAAGTTCATTCATCCTGAATCTGTCAATGATGTATGTGCACCTTTAGCTTAACAGTTTCTCAAGTATTTAGGTTATAAATTGTTACAAATGGTATCAAATTTTAGAATCAAGAGCTAAAGTTGTTTTGTTTAACTGTTAGGTCAACACAAAAGAGCATTCGGCAGAGGTTTTGCTGCAATATATTCTTGGCTGTTTCTTCTTACAAGCATGGAGGGATGGAGACAGCCACAACTCTTGGAATGGGTAAAATGTTAACTCAAAATAATCAAACTGATACAGAGCCGTTTACTGCTTCTCAAACCGAAGAGCACAATGATAAGTTAGTTCGTGTAGCAGCTTGTGAAGCACTGGCCTTGATATTTGAAACTGGTAGTCTTGATAAGTTTTGGAAGGAAGCGAAGGATCATGGCAACTGTTCACATATGCAACAATCACTGAGACCCGCTCCACAAGAGGCTGGGCTGCCAGAAGGGTGTGAGAGTCTGGACTCACTCCCAACACCAGAATAAGCCAATAATTTCTCCAAGGCATTGGGCTTGCTCCAAGAACCGATCGAACAGCTGCTACTTGCAGACCAACCGTCTTGCCTTGTGGCTGACATGTTTTTCCCTTGGGCAACTGATGCTGCTGCAAAATTTTCATTCCAAGGCTGGTTTTTCATGGGACTAGCTTCTTTGCTTTGGCTGCATCAGACTGTGTGCGGCGATAAGAGCCTTTCAAGAGCATGTCATCTGATTCGGGACCCTTTGTCATGCCCAATCTTCCAGGGGAGATCAAGATGACAGGAGCCCAATTAATGACTTGACACAATTAATGAAACGTGCTCAGGAATCTGAGGTGAGAGCTATGGGATTGTTGTCAATAGTTTCTATGAGCTCGAACCTGTTTATGCAGATTATTACACTAGGGTCTGGGGGAGGAAGGCATGGCATATTGGTCCTCTTTCTCCGTGCAACAGGGACAATGACGAAAAATCATAAAACATACTAGTTCATTGGTTGCATTTGGATTTAGTTCATTAGTTGTATTTGAATATGAATCAGCATGCCTAAACGAACTTATCTAAAACGCAAACTACCCTGCAAAAATTGTTCTATTTTTTCGTTTGATTCCCTTTAGACTATCGCTTGTATGAAAATAAAATTCTAGCCCATTTGATCTCTGATTTTCCTTAATTTTCTAATTACTAACCAAATAAAGCATACAAATTCTGTAACAATCAACAACTTGTTGTAAACTAACCAATGGAAAACACTACAAAATAATTTACAGGCACAACAATCGGCTGCAAAAACATCCATGGAAGAGTGATATATATCAGTGAGTCTATCTTGAGTTGCTTTGAGGTCCCACTTAGTTTGGCAATTAATAAACCAATGTCAAGTGTCAACCAATTCATTTGTTCTTGCTGTCCTCGCCCATCATATTCTTTTGACACTGTCGCCATGAACAAAAGCCACAAATCCCTCACTTGCAAGTGTTGTGATTGCAGTCCTCAGCTGAAACACCAATAACAGCATAACCATCAGCATGAAAATTCAGAGAGAGAGAGAGAGAGAGAAGAGAGAGAGAGAGAGAGAGTATAACATCATTGAGGTGGACTTCATTGCCAGAGCTCTGCGTCTTCAGCTCCTCCAGCAACTGGAGGACATATTAAACAAATGAAGATGTTAGTTTTAGACAGATTTAAATTTATAGTTTGCACATCTTGTAAATAAGCACACCTCTAACAAGCGCATTGAGGGTCCCCCAAGTTGCAACTTTTCCATAATTATGTTGCGAGCTGCTGATACCAGACTTTCCCGTCTCATTCTTTCACTTGCCGAAATTCCAGTAGTGATAAGATCCATGTCGATTGTTCCTAAGTATGAGTCAAAAACGATGTTAAACTGTTTGTCTTCGTGGAAAGTATAATTAAGAAAAACAGACAAGTTCTGAAATGCTATACCGGTGGAGTGATCGGTTGCTGATTGCTGCATTGCAACTTCCAGAAGCCGGAATGCCTCCACAACATCATGCTTTTCAACCTGGCATACATCAAGTCATAATTTTATTTATTTTAGTCCTGATGAATCAAATTGTAAATGGTTAAGACATAATGCAATCTTTGCTAACCCATTCTGAGAAACGAATTCGAGCTAGAGCTTCACTAAGTCGTATCAAACTCTCAATCTGCCTAGGTGTTGCTGTTATCACCTGTTAAGTAATCAATTAAACGAACATGATTGATTACAGAATTGAGGAATGTGTTAACAGATCTTTAAGATCAAAAACACCTAAAAATGGCCACATTCAATGTATTTTGCAAATAAAGCAAGCAAAAAAAAAAGGGAAAGAAAAAAAGAAAAAATCACATTAAAACCGCAAAAGAATCATCACTTGATGGGAAAAAGATTATATCATGTGACTGATGTTACGAAGGATGGTAACATTCTTTTATTTATTCTGCTAAATGAGCACACATGACGAGAACCATGTAGGAAAATTTGTATAACTGCTACCTTTTTGCTACTGCCTGGAAAATTTCCTCTCCTCCTCAATTCAACATAACCTCTAGTCAACTCTTCAGCAGCTTCATCAGATAATTGTGGATGAATATGCTTTCGCGCATATCCCACATATGCAGTCAACGTAGCAAGGTCTAAGACATCCTGCTGTATTGTCTGCAAGTGGAGACATGGAATTTTAAAGATGAACAAGAGATATGCTAAAAATTAGTCTTTTCAATAAGTGAAACACAAATTGATCATACCTCAGGATTCTCAAAGTGTAATGCAACAATATGCTTTGCAAGGCGCCTGTCTGTATGCTCATCAGCCTTGTCAAGGAGTAAGTAGATCAGATCGAACCTGAGAAAAATTTAACGGCCAGAGAGCAGCTCAAAATCGTTGAAGAACTCTAGTGATGTTGTCAACAACTTCATAATTTTCAGGTGCTATGGGCTTCGATGACAACATTCAAGAATAAAGAACTTTTACAAACCATGCAAGATGACGAATTTGACATTCTTTACACCAATAAGTCATTAAATAAGACAAACATATGCAAAGCCATAGTTAAATCATCGTTTAGGGCCTTTTGATATGCTCGTGGCATGGCATAGGTAACTTCTTACCTAGATAATAAGGTAGGAGGGAGGTGTATGTTGTCAATTACTGATAAGCGAGGATTATAGCGTGAACCACTTGGATTTGCACAAGCCAAGACTGAAGTCCTAGCATTAAGGGAAGCAATGATTCCTGCCTTTGCTATTGAGACAGTTTGCTGTTCCATCACCTGGGGGAATATAAGTGTATTTAGAAAGAAACAATCAATGGCTAAATAGTTGCACATAAAGGAATACCAGAATGCATTTTCTGAAAATGTACCAAGTAGTATACTTAATACACCTAGCATACTGACATACTGTGGACATCTCTTATAGGCCAAAAACAAATTAATGGTTTCACAAAAACAGAAACAAAATGGATCTTCAAATTGTCAAACATTAAAGCATATATTCTGGATTTTCACATATCACTCAACAAGATGTAGAAGATAAAATTTCCAAATTTATAAAAAGAGATAATTTTATAAGCATTTGAAAGAAAAAAATGCACATATCTCCCACATATATATATATATAATAAGTGACGAAATAACCAACCTCATGTAACATGCTCCTCGCACTGTCAGACATTTTGTCAAATTCGTCAATGCAACAAATGCCTCTATCACTTAAAACTAACGCTCCACTCTCTAAAACCTGAAGAATCATAACATATTTCCACTCAACTTCATATATTAGTACGAAATATTCAAAAAATAATTTTTTTTAAACAAAAACATACTGTTTCCCCTGTTTCAGGATCTTTCGCAACATAAGCAGTCAAGCCAACAGCAGAACTCCCTCTTCCACTAGTGTATATTCCACGGGGAGCTAGCTTGTGTATGTACTGGAGCAGCTGGGACTTGCTGGTTCCAGGATCACCAACAAGAAGAATGTTAATATCACCACGGAAGCGAGCACCAGATGGCAACTTCAAAGCATTCCCACCAAAAATCTGCATTTACAGCACTTAACAATGAGAATCAGTTCAGCAAATAATTAAAGACAAACTAATTTGCTCAATTAATCAACAAAATACTTAAGGAATCAAAAAGTTAAATATTTAAAGCACCTGGCAAAGAAGGCCTTTTTTGACATCATCTAACTCCCAGATGTTTGGTGCTAAAGACCTGGTTAATCGATCATATATATCAGGCTGTTTTGCCAGCTCTTTCAATTGTTCCACCTGCAATTCCAGCAACAATATGATCAACACAGACAATACAAGCAAAGCCTGATGCAACCGCAAATGAATAAGATAGTATAAATTGATGTACCTTTTTTTCATCAAAAACAATTTCATCTGAGTGTCCAGCCACAGAATTGTCAACTTCCACCGGATTTTGATCCTCTGCCAGCATTCTTGACTTGTCAGATTTTTTTATATGCAGACAATCAATGTATGTCTGCAATCAAAGAAAAGGATTGTTATATCCAGGCCCCTAGAGTGAAAAGGGAGCTTAAAATTTCACAGCCAAAAAGATAGAAACATGCCTTGAACAATGATTTTACAGTTCTCTGAGTTGGTCCAACTCTAACGGTCATAGCCCTGTATATCCCAGTAACCTATTGGAAAGGAACACATTAAAGATAACAAAAAATATATGTATCTTTCTTAGGGTCATGCAAACGGTTACAACATGGACTTACCTCAATTCTATCACCGGGTTTTCCAGCATCAACCAGTTTGTCATGCATCAACAAGCTCACCGTATGCGGTGTTCCTCCTTCAGGGATCTCATCAGGAGTCTCCTGAAGCCTCACGATCTGTTTATCAGTAAATCTGATTCAAAAGTAGTACCCATTAGATGTATATTCATCGTAAAACTCTATTTTCAAACTGTAAAAGTCATATTGTCAAATCAGTTGTTAACTGAATCAGTTTATTTCACAAGTTTTGTTACTCAGTAACTCTCCTTTCAGTTGTATTTCATAGAATAGATTGTGCCATTTCATAAACTGTCTTAATCAGAAGTCTGAACCTATTGAAGTTTAGGACAAAGGGTTTAGATTTGAATGTTTGCCACTTCAGCCACAACCATGAGTAACATGATCTTTTGAACTTTTCATCAGTTTAAAAACAATTACAGGCGCTGCAAGTTTTATTTGTCAATTTTTCAATATTAGCATTCAAAAGCTCAGAAATACACAGGTGTCCATGATCCGTTAAAAGCAAAATTTTATATGCATCCCAAATGCATCAGTGGTTTAAGCAAAATTGCAAAAAGAAAGGAGATCTCCAGAGATGGAAAAGGTGAAATTAAAGAGGACAAGCATATTAAACACCTTAAAGAAGGATTGAAAAAACTCTTCTTTCTCTCTATGCGCAAACATACTTCTAGAAACCATCAAACAAAAGACCAAATGATAGTCTAACAGCCAAACCAACACATAATTTCACGCTTAAATTCACGCTACAACCTTGAAAATTCCAAATTAATGCCACAAATTACCTGCATCTGTTGTGAACAAGTGTCATAGAATTCCTGGCTTGACACTCTTCCTTCAAGCATATTGTAGGCTCAGTTATGCGCCCTGATAGCACTCAAAATTCAACATATAAGAGAGGAATCCATCTACATCAACATGAAACAAATAAACATATGATCCCAAAGAGATTACCTTTCTCTACCGGAAGAGGGTCAGAGTAGTAGCCACACACAAGGCATCTAAATATTGCTTCCCTTATCTCGGGTATTATTGAACTAGACCGAATAATCATTCCCTTCAATGAAACCATCCTCTCAATGTCTAGTAATACATTTACTCAAATCAGTCCACATATCCAAATACACATTACATTGATCAACAAACAAAAAGCCCAAAACCAAAAGAAGGAAAATTGGATTGAAATACAAGAAGATAAAGAAAACTAACCAGATGGGTTGAGATTTCTCATTGAAGTGGATGTTTTGAGATTATAAATCCGAGTTTGAATGTGCTTTTCGAACAACGGGTTTATGACGGGCAGCATTTCCATCAAAACAATATCGAAAATTGCAAGAACCTCAAGTGGGTATC
This sequence comes from Prunus salicina, assembly GCA_020226455.1. NCBI lineage: Eukaryota > Viridiplantae > Streptophyta > Magnoliopsida > Rosales > Rosaceae > Prunus > Prunus salicina. The sequence continues at coordinate 13,160,780 of CM035347.1, read as the reverse complement.
TGACCATCTTCGCATACAAGTCCGAATCATAATCAAACACATTGCGTGCATCAACATCGAGCGAATCTTCTTCCATTTCAATAACTCTCTTGATGGCCTCAATGTACTTCCCTTCAGTAAGGTACTCACTCTCCGTATTCCACTGCGACTCGTCCCTAAAATTCTTCAGGAACCTAACGATCGCCACCTTAACGTCGTTCACGCTGATGTTCGTGCCCCAAACGAACGTGGGCCTCTCCTCGTCCATGTCGTAGCCGTCGCCGCCTTCCGAAGACGGCGGGACGTCACCGTCAGTGGAGGAGGGGGTTGGAGCGGCACCGTTTTGGCCATTGGCGCGGCGGGTGCGCGATGGGGTTGGGGTTGTTTCGGAGCCGGAGAACCGGGACCGGTTGGCCCTTGGAGTTGCAAATTCCGAAGACGGCGTAGTGGATCGGCGCCGCCGTCTCTGCCGGGAAGCGCCGGCAGGGGAGGAGGAGAGTGTGTTGCCGATTGGGCTCGAGAAGGAGTCATCGGGAGATGAAGGTCCTGTGAAAAATGAAATGAAATGAAATTGAGATTTACAAATACATGAAAACAAGTGATTCTCGGAGCGAGAAAGAGAGAGAAGGAGACTTACCGTTGTTGAAGTCGGCCGGCGTAGAATCAGAAGCCATAGCTAGAGAGAGCGAAAGAGAGAGTTGGGGTTTGGAGGGTTTGGGCAGCGCAGAGTGTTTGCTTTGTCTGATGGGTTAGGTTTTGGCGCCAAGAGGTTATGATTTTCCCGCCAGAAATCCTGGCTCGGGTTTTGGATGGTTTTCTTCTTCGCTTATAGGACTGGGCTTGGATGGGATTGAGGCCCCTTAAGACCACTTCCACCCTATGGGCAAGGACAAGACAAGTGTTGTCACTATTTATGTGAATAATGATAGCTCTAGCAATTTTGTTTCCACCCCTATAAGCAGGGGCAATTATTATTCACTTTAATTTATTTTCTATTTTTTATACTTAAACGATTAATTTTGATAAGATTTTTGGTTGCCACGTATCACTATTTATTATAAAATTTTCTAATAAGATTTTCGAATTAAATTTTAGGATAAGATTTTCGGTTGCCACGGGTCTATATTTATTATAAAATTCACATCTCAAATTTTAGATAAAATTTTCGGATAAGATTTTCGGTTGTCACGTGTCCATATTTATTATAAAATTCACATCTTACTCATCATACAATTGAAATACCTACTCACGCATCATACAATTGAAATACAACCTATCCTCATAGTTCGACACAATCACGTACAAGGACGACTCAAGCATTGGCGGAGGTGGTCACCGAATCACAACGTGGGTGAGTATTTTCCTTCGGATGACATAATAGTGCCATTATTTTTTACACAAAACGCACTATGGGAACCGACTGCGGGCATTGTTCACTTGAGGAGCCATGTGTAATGGTTTTCCTCTTTTTTGTTTTGCCTTGAATAATCTTTTTAAAAAAATGAAACTGAAAATGCAAGAAAATATCAACAACAAAAAAATGACATTAAATTGAATTTAACGGCAACTAAATTTTTTTTTACCTAATCACCAAGATTTTGACCGCTTCAAACATTTGTCCACGAGCCTCCGACTTCGATGGAAGAGGCCATTTGTATGAAGATTTGGTGTGAAAAATGAATAATATTTGTAGGTATTTATAGAAAAAAAATTCAAGAATTTTTTGATATTTGTTACAAATGTTTTTGATTTTTTTTTAGCCAAAAAAGGGGTAGATGTTGGATTGGAGGACATTTTTTTATTAGAGCCTCCAAGAGAAGCCACTTGACTTGTAGCGGTTGGTTTCTAGCAGTGCTAATGCCAGCATTAAGTCAGTGTTGACATCAGCTACTAGAAGGCAAGACGACAAGCCAAATCTTCCCGTGGGCTTGACCGGGCTCGTGGGTTCCACGCCTTGTCCTGGTCGGGTCTTTCGCACTAGAGCTACCTTCCGGGCCTAGGGCCCCCTCCTGCTTGGGCTAACCCATTGCGCTGGAGCTGCTCTAAATGAAAGGATCGCATTCTCTTGCCACGTGTGCTATTACAATGAATCAATTTACAACATTAAAATGTGTCATACAAATGGAAATTTCAAATTTGATCCATGATTACTCACAAATAATCTAATACTGTTGTTTTCTTCTCAGCAAGGAATTCAAGATACGGTTGTCACGTATTGCCAAGAATTTTTTACGTCCATTGGGGCTGAGTTGTCAGATTTGGTGAAGTCATTCTATAGTGAGGGCCTTAGATGAGGTCCTATCTCTTAATTGTTTGATCAAACGTCTAACTAATTTGATCAAACAATTAAGAGATAAGGCCTCATATAAGGGCCTTAGATAAGTCACTCGTTATAGAATTCTACGATTTAGGTGATCTGGTTAGTGGGCGAGTCACTGATGACATGAACCAGTTGTCGCTCAGGGAGTTTAATGCAGAAGAGATACAAATGCATCCTTCAAAGGTGTTTTATAAAAATAAAAAATTATGGGATGTGGTTGGTCTCTGCTAGTGGTGATTAGTGACACTCAAAGTGCTTTTGTTCATGGAATAACAATATCCGACAATTCTATTATAACTTATGAATACATTTAATTAATTATGATTACATTTAACTCATTATAGTTGCATTTAATTTATTATCAATGGCCCAATTGATAGGCCATCTATGGCTTTCCCATAAACCAAACTTGTAATATATTCTTCAAATTAAGAACCTACACATAGCATTATGGAGGGCAAGACTAGAAAAGCGCAAGATACTAGAAAAGGAAAGATCTTCAGGCACATACATGCTCTCCTCCTATTTCATTTCAAAGATTGTTGTTGATCTCCCCATGGAGCTTGTGCTTCCAACCCTATTTGTCACCATAACATATTGGATGGTAGGGGTCAAGCCTAGAGCAGGACACTTTTTCCACACCTTGCTTATTCTGCTACTCAATGTGTTGGAAACTTTTTCAAAATTTAACAATAAATTCATATTTAACATACCTAATCGGTTTATTCAATAAAAAATATTTTTTTTATTTACTTATGAAGTGTATGTGATTAATTATATATTATATTATTGTTTTATAAATATAATAACATACATACAATTCTTAGTTTACAAAAATAATTTACCTAGTATGAATTTACTTATTATTCAAATAATGTACCAACTTTTATAAATACATTTTGGATATAATTTACCTAATAATTTCCTATTATGCAATAATATAACTTGTATTTTACCTATTATGGGTATATTACACGTATATTAAAGCCAACACATTTATAGATATATTGTGAAAATAATTTATCTACCCGTATTGGATATATACAAGATATATATATATCTATGTAAATTAGTAGGTACATTATATTGTATTGATAATAATTTACCTATTATATTGTATTGGATATATATATATTTTTTGTAGTTATATTAAAGCCATCACATTAATAGGTATATTGTGAAAATAATTTACCTACCCATATTGGATGTATACAATACAGGTAAATTTGTAGGTACATTATATTGTATTGATAATAATTTACCTATTATATTGTATTGGATATATATATATATATATATTTTGTAGTTATATTAAAGCCATCACATTAATAGGTATATTGTGAAAATAATTTACCTACCCGTATTGGATGTATACAATACAGGTAAATTTGTAGGTACAATATATTAGGGGTGGTTGCGGTTACCATACCGCAAATTTTCAGAGAAACCGCAAACCGACCGTGATTTTGCGGTATTGACATATTTGATACCGCATCCGTCCTAGAAAATGCGGTTAACCGCAATGCGGTTGACCGAGAAATGCGGTCGGTGTCGGCAAAACCGCAAAAACCAAACAGGGGTGGAGAAATGCGGTCGGTGTCGGCAAAACCCCAATTCACTGTAACCACTCTCTCCAGTCTATGTGGTCGTAAAAGAAGGTCTGGTTCCAGCTGCCGTCTCGTGGTGCTCTCAACCCACTCCAACCCCAAAATTCTCAAGTCGAATCGGAGGTCGCGCTATGACCAGCCTTTGTCTCCCTACGACCAAGATGACGACGAAGAGGTTTCTCGTGCTAGTGATGTGTTGGATGACGATTGGTTGCTCAATCTGAGTTTCTGTTCTGGCTCTTGTGCTTGAGCTGCTCGACTTTGTGGTTGTGTCTGTGAGATCGAGAGAGAGAGAGAGGAGATGAGTTCGATTCGATGGGTTGGGTCTGTGAGAGAGAAGCGTATTTTGAGAGTTGAGAGAGAGAGAGAGAGAGAGAGAGGGTCGCAATTGCATCTAACGGCTTAGATTAGACACAAGGCTACAGAGTACAGACAATTAAATGGAAATAAGGCTACAGAGTATAGCCGTGTGGCTATACTTTGCGGTTTGCGGTAACCGCAATATTTGAATATCGAATACCGCAACCGCAACCGCAAATGCGGTTCGGTTCTTAATACCGCGATTGCGGTTCGGTTTACCGCGATTGCGGTTTTATTGCGGTAATTTTGCGGTTGGTTTTTGCGGTTTTGCGGTTTTTCAGTCCAAAATGCCACCCCTACATTATATTGTATTGATAATAATTTACCTATTATATTTTATTGGGACAAAATTTGAGGAATTTTTTATTGGTCGAAAATTGAAGAATTTTTTTATTGGTCGAAAATTTAAGGATTTTTTTATTGGTCAAAATTTTAGGGATTAGAGGGAATGCCCCAAAAAAAAAAAACTTGAGTCATCGATATGCTATAAATGAGGAAGTATTAATTAGAAATAAGGGACTTAATAACATGCTTGAAAACCGTCAGGTTGACTTATTTGAAGTATGGTGGCAAACAATGTAAATATGTACGAGTACTATGCCCTATTATATATTTTAGTTTGAATTTGGGTTATATATTTTAGTTTCAAAATTAATAGATTGATATCTAGGAAATAGAAATTGTAGGGGCCTATATTAGACCAATCCTTGATTTTACAAGTTTTCATGTTGTAATATTTTTCAAGTTCTTATGCGGATAATATTTTTCCATTGGTGTTGTAGGTAGGCATGTAAAATGGGTTGAGTCGGGCCAATTTGGCCATAAAAAAGATTAGCCCAGACCTTACCCAATCACGGGCTTTTTCGGCCTTAAGGGGCAGGGGCGAGTCTGTCATATTTTAAATATGGTAAGCTAATACAGTACTCAATGGCCTAAAATTTTCGGGTTCATAAGCGAGCCAATGAGCTAAGCCTATATCGACCTATCAAATGGGCCAGTGATAATAAATTAATTGTAATTATAATGTATTAAATTTAAGCATAATTAATGAAATGTACTCATAATTAATACTAGTTTACTTCTATCATAATATTACTCATAATTACTACTAGTTTTCACGAATCTGATGAACTCGACCCGGCACAACATCATTAATATATAATATAATCTCACTATTTAAAATAGGGCGAGCTAGACCTTGCATGTTCAACCCTTAGGGCCGAAAAAGTCCGGTATTGGGTAACATATGGGTTAATCCCTCTTAGGGCCGAGGTGGCCTGACCCGACCCATTTTACATGCCTACCTACAACACCAAAAGAAAAATAGTATCCGTACAATAACTCAAAAAATATAACAACTTAAAAACTTGTAAAATCAAAGGATTAGAATATTATTTGTACGTACGTAGCAGATTTCTATACTAATCATATGGGCCATCTATGGCTTTCCCATAAACCAAACTTGTAATATATTCTTCTAATTAAGAACCTACACATACTTTTTATTTGTAACTCCAATCCTAATGATAGCCAAACAACCAATTACCCAGTAACCCACAAGCATAATAGATGGCAGGACTAGAAAAGCGCTAGATGCTAGAAAAGGAACGATATTCATGCACATACAGGCTCTCCTCCTATTTCAGTTCTTCCAACCCTATTTGTCATCATAACATATTGGATGGCAGGAGTCAAGCCTAGAGCAGGACACCTTTTCCACACCTTGCTTGTTCTACTACTCGGAGTGAGTGGCTCAATGCTTGGGGCTTGCTCTTGGGGCTCCGGTAATAGACCAAAAAAAGGCTACAATACTTGCATCAGTTCTCATGCTGGAGGTTACTATGCTCACCATGTTCGTGCTTTCATTGCTTGAATCAAATACATCTCAATCAGTAACTGCTCATATAAGCTCTTGTTGGGGTCTCAGTACAATGAAAATGACACTTACCCATGTGATAGTGGGCTTTGCTTGATTAACGATTTCCCAACTATAAAACATGTTGGGCTTTATGGACAAGTATGTGGGCAATTTCTCGGCCATAATGCATGTGGGTTCCATGCTAATTGGTTATTTAGCTCACAAGGAGGATTGGAGTTGCAAAGAAAAAGTTTGTGTAGGTTCTTAATTAGAAGAATATATTACAAGTTTGGTTTATGGAAAAGCCATAAATGGCCCATATGATTAGTGTAGAAATCTGTCAAGTAAGTACAAAATAATATTCTAATCGTTTAATTTTACAAGTTTTTATGTTGTAATATTTTTCAAGTTCTTGTGCGGATAATATTTTTCTACTGATGTTGTAGGTAGGCATGTAAAATAGGTCAGGTCGGGTCAGCTATGACCTAAAAGGCATTAGCCTAGACCCTACCCAATTAAGTGCTTTTTCGGCCCTAAGGGTTGAATGAGCAAGGCCCAGCTTGCTCTATTTTAAATATGCTAAGCTAAGACCCTACTCAAGGGCCTAAAATTTTCGGGCTTATTAACGAGCCAATGGCCGAGCTTATATGGACCTATCAAATGGGCCACTAAAAGAGTGGGATTATACAAGCGAAAAGTAGGAAACATTAATACAACACAATCTAGTTGTTCCGTAACTTGGCTTATAGACAGTAAGTTATTTGACAAAGCATGAACGAGTAAGGTGTGGTGCAAAGATAAGGAGGGAGTGAGTGTAATGGAACTAGCCCTTGTCACGAGTGTGGTTTCACCATTCGCAATAACTGCACTATCTTTGCTTCTTAGTCTTCTTAGCAACTTCTAAAATTTTGTTGTTGTTGAAGTTTTAGGTTTAAGACTTTTTAATTTTGAGTTTAGATTTTTTGACACCCTTTTAGCTAGACCCTAAGCGATTAGTCGAATAAGAAAAATAGTTTACCTTTTGGCCATTGTCACAAAGTGTGTAAAATATTTTACCTTTTAGTGTTTATGATTTCGAATACTTTACTTTTTGATGTCAGCTACGCAATGTCTATGATATTTTAGAGACTACGTTGATGTGTCTATTTTTATATCAGTGTATGTGCGCATGTGCAAATACACTATGTTGTAGCGTCTATAACAGTTTGTATTGCATTGTATACTTTGTATTGCACATCGTTGGTTTTGTCTACACCTTTTTTATATATAATATAAATAATGATTTAAAACTTGTAAATTTGTGTAACATTGTATTGCAGTTTGTATAATATTTCAAACCCTTATAAACCCTTATGTTGCAATGTCTATAATATTTCATACACTACAATGTAGTATGCGTTGCATCGTATACTTTGTATTGCGTGTTGACGCTCGGTGCTTGCCGAGCCGAGCTACCACATGGAACTCGTGCTGACATGGAGGCTCGGCGTCGGCTCCTAGGCCCCCTCCCCCTGACAAGATCCGTGTTCTACGGAGCCAACCATACCGTCTACAACCAAACCCCGTCCCGTCAAGACAAGACCATAGCCATACCTGCAGACTGGGAACCCACTCTGTCCGCAGCACCCCGCCCCTTTCCGCGGCAGGGACAGAGCACCCATACTTCCCCAAATTTGCGCTCTCACGCGTCCCATTGAAACCGCCCACTGATAGGACGGATGGGACGCGCGCGGCTCGGCTCCCAGCCGAGGACCCCCACTTATGATTGTTTTTGAAAGCCAGCACCCCCTATAAATAGAAGGGGATCCTTGTGTTAAAAGGAGGGCTCTCCCACGTAGAAATAAGAAATACTGTGTTATTCATGTAATGATATTCTTGGATTAAACATTTGGCGCCGTCTGTGGGAAGACACACTCAAAGGTTACGCGTTGACAACCTCACTACCACTATGTTGAGCCGGAAAATGAAGGGGGCTTCCACCCCTGGAACCCCCACTCAGAAGAACATGAAACGCCGAAGAGCAGAGAAGTCACGGTTGAACGCTCTTGAGAAGAAAGTAGAACTGCTCCTGGAGGAAACCGACGCCATCCAGGACCAAAACAAAACCCTGCGAAGCCAAAACGAGCACCTCGAGGAGCAGCAGATTGGCCTCCAAGCGAATCTGTGGAGGGACCAGAAGAAGGCCGTCAGGGATTCCTACCGCACCAGACGGGTGGAACGTCGTCTGTTCGGTGAGAAGACAGCGTCCACTGGGTCGCCCCGAGGCAATGATAGCCCTAGCGATGCTCCGGTGGAAACCAACCATGAGAAGGACCACTCCCGCAAGGGACCCGCCCAGCGAGGAGGAGGTGAAGCCAGCAGAGATGCCGCACCCTCGATGGTTGCTGACACCGAGCCTGACCTACGGGAAGCCATGAGAGCCATGATCAAAGGGGAAATGGGGAATGTTTGGGACCGACTCGGCAAGGTCGAGAAAAGGCACCACCCTTTTGTTCCCCATTTCTCTGAAGATGAAATCCCCCTCCCTTACACGAAAGAGCTCCTCAGCTCGGTAGTAATCGGCGACACAAAGGCCCCCATGATCATAGAGGGGCGAATGAGGCCACCAAGTGTAGGCTCTTCCCGACGACCCTGAAGGGCGCAGCACTAAACTGGTTCAAACGACTGAGCCCCGAGTCTGTCGGCTCGTTCTCCGAACTACGACGGGCTTTCCTGGACAGGTACATGATCATATCCAGTCGGCTGTACACGGCCAATGACCTCTCGGCCGTTCGTCAGAGGATGAACGAATCCCTCCGGGACTACATCACCCAATTCAATAACGATACGCTCGGTGCGAGGATGCGACAGCCAACCGCCCACAACGCCCTCATGGGGGCCTCCAGGGAGTGGGATTTCTTCTTCCACCTCACCCGCAATCCACCATAGACGTACAAAGTCCACCTGCGGGAAGCAACGTGCTATAGCAGGGCCGAGCAGCTCAATTCGGCCCGTACAGGCGCCGCGACAGACCGAGACGGAGACGTGGGACACTCTCGCCCCCCGGAACCGCGAAAGGGAAACCCTCAGAAGAAATACCAGAACCGACCGCCCGGTCGGCGTGACCATGCCTCCGAGCGCTACTACACCCCCCTCAAAACTAATAAGGAGGCCACCTTGGCCATCGCGGGGAAGGAGCTACCGACTCCGTGATCGGTGCATAATTATATATCTTTTTGTAGCACTCTACCCTATTGTTTGCTTATGTTTTTAAGTAAAACTTGTGCTTTTAACCTCTTTTGTGTTTGTCATTCAGTCATTGAGCTCTAGGTAATACTTGAGACATTTGAGTAAAATGGTGAAAACAATATGTAAAAACGAAGACTGAGTTACAAATTCATTTCGGACTTATCTTCTTCATCCGAACTTAGATTGGCCCAAATAACATGTGGATCGAAAGATAAGAGTCTGAACATGAGGATGGGCTGCTCACATACATGAATTGAGTAAGGAGGAAGTCCAATCCGTCGGCCCTGATCCGTTCACATGAAAATATGCAAAGTGGTGCAAAAACGTGCAGACTGAGTTAGCAACTTACTTTGGCCTTAACTTCTTTGTCCGAACTTGATTGGCCCAAGTAATAGTGGTTGGAAAGATGAGAGTCTGAACTTCAAGATGGACTACTCTAACGTATCATTGAGTAAGACGACCCTAATTCGTAAGCCCATCAAAATGCACAGGAATGCAACCTCCAGCTGTTGAGTCAAGGCTTCATCAGCCACATGGGGAGACAAAGCTTCATCAAACCACATGGGCAGCTCAGAAATGGGTGCTTCATCAGCCACATGGGAGACAAAGCTGCATCAACCACATAGGCAGCTCAGAAAAGGGTGTGCTTCATCAGCCACATAAGTTGAGCCATGTGCTTCATCAGCCACATGGGGCGACAAGGCTTCATCAGCCACATGGGGAGACAAAGCTTCATCACCACATGGGGAACAAAGCTTCATCAACCTAATGGCCGCTCAGAAATAGTGTGCTTCATCTGCCACATGGGAGACAATCAGATAGGAACATATGGGCAGCTCAGAAATAGGTGTGCTTCATCAGCCACATGGGAGTACAAAGAGCCATGTGCTTCAAAAGCCACACATGGAACCATATGGCAGCTCAGAAATGGCTGTGCTTGATCAGCCAAAGGGGAGCTTTCACACTCATTCAACAACCATATCACACTCCATTCAGCCTAGAATTCTCTCAGCCATCCTCTAACACTTCCATCCTTCCCAAACACACCATTCTATCCAAAATCACCAAAACAGCTCCAGCAAGCCTCCCTTCCATTTCCCTACGAATTTCCCCTCTTCTGCCATCACCACTAATCCCAAACTCATCCCAAATCACCTCTTTAGTTGCCATACTCTAGATGTGAGGAAGCTCTTGGAGCAGCATAAGACTTGGAGAAGCACTTGGAGAAGCCTTGGACACCACAAGTAACTTCAGAAATGGGTTTTTCCACTCTTATTGCATTCATTATGTTTTCTCATTTCTGTTTAAGTTTCATTTCCAGTATGAGTAGCTAAATTCATAACTAGGGCTTCGATGTAACCTAACATGAATATTCTGGGTTTATAAGTTGAAGATTTGAGTTTCAAGTTTGATTCATGATTCATGTTCTTATACATTATGCTTATCAGTTAATATGCTTGTTTGGATGATTGATCACCATTAGAACTTGTATATTAGCTATCTTGGTTTGAATCAAGAGTAGACACCATGCTTTGATTCGAATTGAACAATGAATAAGAAAAGTATGTAGGGACTTTCAACAACAGGAATTAGATACATGCTTGGTTGTTTAAATTGTTCTTCTATGCTTAATGGGTTCCTAATGCTTAATTGAGGTTAGACAACAAATAATCAAGTTAGGGAATTAGGAACACAAGGTTAGGACCAAACACCATGACTTAATCATACTTTAGCAAGAATCAATCTCTGAATCCGAATTAGACTTGTCACTTGACTCCTTATAACCCAGAATTGAATTGTATGGTGAATCGAATGCCCTAGTCTCCCAATCTGTTTTCCAGCCCACAACATTCTTTACTACATTTGCTCACTTTGCTTTTATTTACAATTTCGTTTTGCTTCATTTGTTCAACAACTACAATCACTCTTGCTTTAAATTCTGTTTTAGACTTAACTTCTTACTTTCTTGAATTTGGTAATCTAAGCACATAACTAGTTTTAACTTCTCAGTCCTCGTGGGTACGACCTCGTACTTGTCTTGCTATACTACTAATTGGCCCGTACAATTGCGAGTTAACATTTCTAACAACACTCCGCGACAGGGTCGGCATGAGTACCTGGGGAAGCGAGACGAAGCCCGGTATTGAAAATACCATTGAGCATATGGCCACTCGACCGACGATTGTTACCAATTGAAGGAGGGAATATAGGCCTTGGTCCAGCGGGGAAGGCTGCGGGAGCAGGTAGCAAGACCAGGGACCGACCCCGGACCCTCCGAGGAGGCGCCACCAGCGCCCGAGCCAGGAGATTAATATCCACAATCGGAGGAGGCCCCTCGCCCGGCGGAGATAGCAACCGATCGAGAAAGCGTTACGCCCGTTCACTCAGCCAGGAAAGGAGCCACGCCTTCTCCATCGGTAGCTCCCCCCAACCCCCCAAACGGGCTAAGGAAGACAAACTTGAGCCGATCATCTTCGCCTCGGACGACGGCTACACATCCCAACCCCACAGCGACCCCGTGGTAATCACAGTAGGGATCGCGAATTGCGACGTGAACCGAGTTCTCATTGATGGGGGAAGCTCGGCAAACATCATCTTTGCCTCTGTGTTCGACAAACTCGGGATAGGCCGAGCGCTTATGGACAAATCGACACCGCCGCTCTTCGCCTTCGGTGGCGCACGCGTGCAGCCCCTGGGCAACATCCACCTCCCCCTAACAATCGGAGAATACCCACGGCAGGCGACCACAGTAGCCCATTTCGTGGTGGTCGATTACCCTACTACTTATAACATGATTCTGGGTCGGCCTACACTCGCCGACCTCGGCCTCGCCATCAGCTATCGCACCCTCACACTGAAGTTCAGGACTCCACATGCGGTCAGCGCGATCCAAGGCGACCAGACTTCAGGACGAAATTGCTACATCTCCGCCCTAAGGGGCACGAACGTTCTGGGCGAGACCCTCGCTATGGGCACTGGCCACTGCCCTCCCGAGTACGTCACAACCAACGGCTACCGACCGCGACCCTACGAGAGGCCCATGACAATCACGGCTCGTATAGCCCAGAGGGATGTCCCCTGCGTCTTGCTTGAGAAACGAAGCCCTGTGAACATCCTTTTCTCCTCCGCGTTGCACGGACTCGGGCTGGAATCCCGAGTGCGCCTCCCAGCCAACGGCCGATTGTATGCTTTCGATGGGACGCCCGTGAATATTCTCGGCCACCTCGACCTCCAGGCCTCGATAGGCCTCTTCCCGGCCCAGGCCGGTACGGTGGCGCGCTTCATGATCGTCGACCACCCGAGCCCTTACCCAGCAATCTTCAGTCAACCTCTCTTATGGGCCCTACGCGTCACCCTATGTTATTACACCCGAACGCTGCACCTCCCCACGTTCCAAGGAACAACGACAATATTTGCCGATCACCCGGCGTATGCCGACCCCGTATTCGCCTTATCCACTGGGAGCTCCTTACTCGGACCCATGGATGACCCACGTGAAGTGCACGAGAGGCCCCAACCTTTTGAGGACCTGGAGACCATCGTCATATCCAATGACCACCCAGATCAACCGGTCCGGATAGGGACCAACCTCGCCCCCCTCCCCCATCCCCCCCCCCCCCCCCCCCCCCGACTGCGCCAGGCTCCTCGACTTCCTACGGGACAACTCCGACTGCTTCGCGTGGTCGCACGCCGATGTGCCAGGAATCGACCCCCAGGTCATCACCCACCGTTTGGGTATCACCCCGGACGCTCGACCGATCCGGCAAAAGTGCCGGCCCTACGACAACGCTCGGTACTCTGCCATGAAGGATGAGGTACAACGGCTCAAAACGGTCAGCTTCATCCGCGTGGTGGACTATCAGAGGTGGGTGTCCAATGTGGTTATGGTGAAAAAGACCCCCGAGAAATGGAGGATGTGCGTCGATTTCACGAACCTCAATAAAGCCTGCCCGAAGGACAGTTTCCCGCTCCCTCGGATCGATCGCCTCACCGATGTATTCGCTATTCTCCGACAATACCGAATACGACTGAATCCTTCCAAATGCGTCTTCGGCGTCGAATCAGGGAAGTTCCTCGGCTTCATGGTTAGCCAGCAAGGGATCGAAGCTAACCCCGAGAAGATAAGGGCCCTAATCGAGATGGTCCCCCCAGCGAAGAAGAAGGAGGTGCAGAGCCTGACCGGGCGAGTGGCCGCCCTTAACCGCTTCATCTCGCAGTCCACCGACCGCTGCTTGCCCTTCTTTAAAGCCATCCGAGGGGCGCACCGCCACATCGACTAGACCGAGGAGTGCGATGAGGCATTCCGGAAACTCAAAGCGCATATGGGGACAGCTCTCGTCCTGTCAAAACCCGAGGTAGGAGAAACCCTTGGCCTCTACCTTTCCGTCTCCGAATGCGCTGTCAGCTCTGTCCTCACCAGGGAGGTCGAAGGCTCCCAACGTGCAGTATACTACGTTAGCCGGGCACTCACGGAGGTCGAGACCCGCTATCCCCTCATCGAGAAGCTCGCGTTGGCCTTGATAGTAACGGCCCGGCGTCTCCGACCCTACTTCCAAGCCCATCCCATCTCGGTACTCACCACTCAGCCCATCCGGCAGGTTCCATATCGAGTACCGACCCCGAACCGCTAGGAAGGAACAAGCAGTGGCCGATTTCATCTCGGAATTCACTCCCAGCATCCTCTCTATGGAGCCCTTGCCGCCGACCCTCCCTGAGGATACGAGCTGGCTGCTACACGTCGATGGCGCATCCAACAGGCACGGCGGTGGGGCAGGAATTGTCCTCTCGGGCCCTGACGGGACCGAGGTGGAATACGCTCTCCGTTTCCAATTCAAAACAACCAACAACGAGGCAGAATATGAGGCCCTCCTTGCCGGGCTCAGGCTCGCCCACGATCTCGGTGCCCAGGGCCTCAGGGCGCACAGTGACTCGTTGCTCATTGTCAACCAAATTAATGATACTTATCAGGCCAGGGGGCAGGAGCATGGCCCAGTACGTCAAGGAAGCGCAACGCCTAGCCTCGCAATTTGCGCACTTCGCCATATCCCAGGTCCCCCGCAGCCAAAACTGCCGAGCCGACGCCCTCGCGAAATTGGGCTCGGCCCTTGACGGAGGCCTCAAACGATCCATCCCCATCGAGTATCTCGCCAGCCCTACTGTCGGCGACACGCCAACAGAAGCCATGATCGTCAGGACCGACGATACCTGGATGACACCCATCTACGCATACCTCGCCAACGGGACCTTGCCCGCAAATTCCGACGCTGCGCGCCGCCTGTAGCTCCAATCAGGCCGTTACACCATCATCAACGCACAACTCTACAAGCGCGGTTTCTCCTTACCTTATCTACGCTGTGTAACCCCTGAGGACGGCCACGAGATCCTCCGAGAGGTGCATGAGGGTGTCTGCGGCGACCACTCCGCATCCCGAGCCATGGCTTCAAAAGTCCTCCGACGCGGGTACTATTGGCCCTCTATAAAGACGGACAGCCTCCAGCTCGCCCGGAAATGCCGACCCTGCCAGCTTTTTTCCAACATCATCCACCAACCCCCGGAGCCGCTCTCGAGTATGACCAGCCCTTGGCGCTTCGCCCAGTGGGACCTAGACCTAATTGGGCCCATGCCCGAGGGCAAAGGGCAAACCAAATTCGCCATCGTAGCGGTCGACTACTTCACCAAGTGGGCTGAAGCCGAACCACTTGCCACCATTACTGAAGCCCGTGTCCAGAGTTTCGTATGGAAGAACATCATCTGCCGGTTCGGGATACCCCGAATCCTAATCACGGACAACGGTCGCCAGTTTGACAACACGCGATTCCGCGTTCTGCTCCAACTTCAGCATCTCCCTCGTTTCTCCTCCCCGGCACATCCGCGGGCTAACGACCAGGTGGGGGCCGTTAACAAGATCATCAAACGCACCCTCAAGAAGAAGCTCGGTGACAAAAAAGGTGATTGGGCCGAGCTTCTCCCCGAGGTCCTATAGGTCTATCGCACCACCCAGCGCTCATCCACTGGCGAGACCCCTTTCTCCCTAACCTTCGGGTCTGAGGCCGTGATCCCGGTTGAGATCGGCATGCCGACTCATCGCGTGGTTCACTTCGACCCCCAACAAAACAACGAACAGCTCGCCCTAGACCTCGACCTGGTGGAAAGTCAACGAACCCGAGCCGAGGTGACTCTCGCCACATACCAGCAACGCGCAGCACGACACTATGATAAAAACGTCCGCCCTCGGACCTTTCGCCCTGGGGACCTTGTCCTCCGCGATGTGCTGCTCGCCACCCGGGATCGCTCGGCTGGTACATTGGGAGCCAACTGGGAGGGACCGTACAGAGTGGTCGCCATCGTCCGACCAGGGACCTATACCCTCACCACGCTCGGCGGCCAACCTCTCCCCCACCCATGGAATGCCGAGCACCTTCGCCAGTACTACCCCTGAAATCCCTCCCCTGCTTGTTTAATAGCTCGTTTTTTGGCCGAGCGAGTTTTTCGCTCGTTCCTTGTGTTTTGGTTACCTTGTTATCTAGTGTGTTTGTGTTTGTGTTTGTCGCTCGTTCCTTGTGTTTTGGTTAACTTGTCCGGTCGGCCTCGCTCACACTCCAATTCACACACTATTGCTTACAATAAAAAACACAAACACACTCATATTCACAGAACTTAACACGAGATTCAACAAAAAATTAACTACTCGTTAAACCAACTAAAAATTTCACAAATCATCTTAAAAATTTCAAACATTGTCCCAAACTTGTCCACTACAGACCGACGGGCCGGTCGGACTCTTAACAACATTACAAAAGTAGACTGCAGGTGTTACAAAAAAAAAAGACTCAAGCATCCCCCGCCTAGGCCGTACCAGCTGGCTCTTGGAGCGGGACTACCTCAGCCTCAGGGACCCCCGTACCCTCGGCCTCTTGACCCCCGCGCTCGGGGGCGGCATTATGTCGCCAGGGCCCTCGTCCTCGTCCTTACACAACAAATCCTCCAGGCTAAAGACGAACTCCGGGTAGCGCTTCTGGATTTTCTCCAACAAATCCATGCCGCCCGAGAGGCGTATCTCGCCCACAAGCTACGCCCCCCCTCGGACTCCAGGAAGCTCTTCACATCCTCAACCTGAGGCTGGCATGCATTCTCCAAAGCCTTCTGCAGCCGGACGTTCTCCTCCTTCAGCCGAGACGCTTTCTCCCTCAGCCTGTCCCTCTCCTTCGCCAGATCGGCCTTCTCCACCTGAGCCGCCCCGAGCGCTCGTACGGCCTCGACCTCCTTGTTTCTACTCTCCTCCGCCATCATCTTGGCTCGGTCCACCACCGCCTCCACCTCGGCATCACGCTTCCCAGCCTCCTCCCTTGTGCGTCTCAGCTCCGCCACCCGAGCCGCATCTTTCTCCCGATGGATCATCACCCGTCGGACCGCCCTATAGTGAGAGAAGAGCGCCTGCACCAAACATACCTCAGTCACAAACCACACAGCAAACTAGGCCCAACAGTTAAGACAAAGTACACGGTCCTGACCCGGGCGCGACCCGGGCGCCTCCCTCTCCTCCCCCACCGGCCTCTTCGCCCCGGGCGCCTCCCTCTCCTCCCCCACCGGCCTCTTCCCACGGTCCTGACCGCGACCCCCCTCCCGGGAGACCGCGCTTCCGCGTTCGAGGTCGGCGCCACGGGTGCTCCCTCCCTCGCCGGCCGAGCAGGTGGCGGCCCCTTGGGCCCCGACCCCGAGGCCCCCGCCCCCTTCTTCAGCAACCTCTCCAGCAACTGCCTCGCCCTCGGGTCGTTCCTATCAATGCCCATCGCTACAACACACAAACTCCACCCATCAGCTCCCCACAAAAACAAACAAAAAAAAAAAAAAAAAAAGGGTGTGTTGCCTATTGGCACGAGACCGAGAGACTTACCTTCAGGGATCGGATCTAGCAGACCAGACTCGCTCAGAGAGCTATGTGACAACAGCTCGGTCGCGTCACGAGAACTTACGTCCAACGCCCGAATCACCTCCAACTGCCCATCCTCGTCCTCGGATAGCTCTCCGCTCTCCCAGTCCACTGCCAAGTCACACAAACTGGTTAGCCCACACCCTGACCCAAAAAGAAAAAAAAACAAACAAACAAAAGACCACTCAGCAAGTTGGCCCTACATGCCGACCCTTACACAAACCCCACATTTCTCCCTAAAACGCCTGGCCACCAACGCCCTCGGCTTCTCCACCCCCGCCGCCACTTCCCAGCACCCAGTCGCAAAAAACCAGTGGTCTTTCCACGATTTCTGGGAACTGGGGTTGTTCTCCAGGATCTTTCCCTGCAGAGCCTGCAGATAGAAGAACCCCGCCTGCTTCGGGCTCTTCCTCAAACCGAAGCAGCACCGCAGAATGTTCGCGCTCGGCTCGATCCCGTGATGCCTCTTCCAGAGCACGAACATACATAGGATCTTCCTCAGCAAATTAGGGTTCATTTGATGCGGGGCGACGCCGAGGAATGCCATCCACCTCTGCACAAACGGATGCAACGGTAGGCGCAGGCCATTCTTGAACATCTCCCAGTATAAGGTCACCCACCCCCGTGGTGGTCGGCTCGGAAGGTCATCCGCCTGCGGCAGCGCGAACACTACATCTTTCGGCACGTTATACTCCCGCCTGATCCTCTCCAGCAGTTCGTGCGTCATCCGCGTCGGCACCGTATTTGCCGACCACTCCCCCTCTTCATAGTAGTACGGATGCATAGGCAGCCCTCGCCGGTATGAGCACGACGCCCCCCCCCCCTCCCCCACGCTCCAAACAACGCTCACCCTCACGGGCACGCCGTCCAAGTCTAGCCGGGCCAAGTCTGGGTCCTCGGCCTCTTCCTTCGTTCCCAGCTCGACCTCGGGCTGAACCACCTCGGCACCCTGTTCACCTAACCCGGTCTGCTTCTCCTCGGACCCTTCATCAGAACTCGTCACCTCAACCACCGACGGTTCCTCCTCGGCCCCTATCCCTACCACTGGCCTGTCACCTAACTGATGCCAGGCCTCGTCCAATGCCCCAAAATTTATGCTACCTCTATCTGACTCACTCTCACTAGTCTCCCGAGACATTCTCATCCCAGTAGAAATAACAGAAGGTCAGAAAAGCTCTCACCTGGCTAGAAACCGCCGTGTTTTCCCCTCTGCCCAGCCTCCGCCTTGCAAACTCGCAGCTCCTCCACAGAGAAAATGGAAAACGCAGGATTTAGCAATTCTCCACGAAAGCAAGAGCAAAACGAAAGAATCCGAAGGAAAAACCCGCCTATATATATACCCAGGCGCACCGTCGGATCCGCTCTGCCCCAGCCGCAGGATCGGGCCACGTAGATGGCGCGCCTCGTTTCCCCCGCTCGACGCGACGGCTCGCGTCACGTCTTTTCCGAATCCCCGGGTTCATCATGATCACTGCATTTAAGGCCGCGACTCTCGAACTCCTGACACGCATCCAAGATGTTCTCGCTTCCCAATGCGTTGTCGCCCTACACTCCCCGAGACCATGACGCGCCTACCGAGGCCGCAGCAGGACAGACCGAGACCTACCGAGAGTTGCGCTCGGCAAGTATGAGACAGGCGAAGCCCACCGAGCAGCTAGAACAGACGGACAAATCCCCAAGCAAGAGGACTCGCTCGGGGACTTGGGGGACTTGTTGACGCTCGGTGCTTGCAGAGCCGAGCTACCACATGGAACTCGTGCTGACATGGAGGCTCGGCGTCGGCTCCTAGGCTCCCCCTGACAAGATCCGTGTTCTACGAAGCCAACCATACCGTCTGCAACCAAACCCCGTCCCGTCAAGACAAGACCATAGCCATACCTGCAAACTGGGAACCCACTCTGTCCGCAGCACCCCGCCCCTCTCCGCGGCATGGACAGAGCACCCATACTTCCCCAAATTTGCGCTCTCACGCGTCCCATCGAAACCGCCCACTGATATGACGGATGGGACGGGCGCGGCTCGGCTCCCAGCCGAGGACCCCCACTTATGATTGTTTTTGAAAGCCAGCACCCCTATAAATAGAAGGGGATCCTTGTGTTAAAAGGAGGGCTCTCCCACGTAGAAATAAGAAATACTGTGTTATTCATGTAATGATATTCTTGGATTAAACATTGCGCATCATTAGTTTCGTAAATATATTTTTTATATATAATATAAATAAGGTTTTAAAACTTGCAAATTTATATAACTTTAAATTGATATATTTATGTAGAACTCTATAGCACGAGTGCTTTGGTAAATCGATATTGAAATGAATATTTACAACAACAAAAAATCCTTTTCACTTTTAATATAAATATTATGCAACTCAAGAAATATCACAAAAACAAAGTTGGTGTAGTGATTTATGGTTAAGGTTTCCTCCCTTGAGGGCCAAGGTTCAAGTCCTGTGTGTAATTTTGGAGTTTTTTTTAATTGTAATATTGTTATTTTAGATTATATTTTGTATTGATTGACGATAGGTAATCTACATACTATCCTTGTGGAACTTAGATCTCAACAGACACATGCATGAACGAATTAATCAAACCCAATAACCCTACGGATACCGAGTTATCTCACAACTCTTGAATCTCAACTGATGTGGCAACATTTGGTTTGGTTATACTTAAGCTCCTTTTAAATATCATTTGTTTATTAATAGCGTCCTTGTTTTTAGCTCAATAAAACATTAATAATATGAAGAAAAAAAACCCTAGTTGGTGCTCTCTATTTCTTAGCTAAAATTTGGCTAAGAATATAAGAAAGCTATTTTAGGAGCTCTCTAAAAAATTTCAACTCCAACCATACTCCCTAATTTGGAGAGTCATAAATGCTATAACTCTTTTTTGATTGGTCCATCTCTATTAAAAACTAAAATAAAAAATAGTTAGCATTAAATAAAGGTTTGAAATACTCATTAAATAAAGCAGCATTAAATTATAGGGAGCCATTAGGAGTCTTTTCTCTCTCCTCAGATTTAGGAGCTCCTAGAGGACTCCCTATTTTAGGAGGTGGATAGGGAGTGTGGTTGGAGTTGTATTTTTACGATCCCTCCCTAAAATTATCTAAGGAGGTGGTTTAGGGAGCCCATTGTGGATGCTCTTATACCTACATGATCAGCATGTAGAGTGGAGCAACTTTTGTTCTTAGACCCACACCAAAAAGTCGACGGAAGTGGCTGAAATCGGAGGCCGAAAACCAGCCAAACTTCCATAGCTTAAAATCGTTCCAAAACTCAGAAATTTCTCCTAACCAACACAATAAGCAGCTAGAACACTTTGAGAGAATAGAAAAGCATACCTTGATCGAAGCAAATGGTGGTCGGAATCGCTCGAACGAGTGCTAGAAAGTTTTGACAAAAACCGGATAATTTTCTGCGTTTTCTGGCGGCTGCAACTAGGAATGGTCGGGAAAAGAAGAGGTGGTGACGGTGGTTCTAACATGACCGGTCCTGTGGCCAGTCCTATGGCCGGTGGTTGAGTGTGGCGATGCCTGTGACTCAAATAGCCAACTAGTTATGCAAGGGGTAGGGGTTGCGCGTGACGGGGAGAGAGAGAGAGAGAGAGAGAGAGAGAGAGAGAGAGAGATAGAGAGATAGAGAGAGAGAGAGAGAGAGAGAGAGAGAGAGAGAGAGCAATTTATGATTTAATAAAAACCAACTTCAAGAAAATTACGATTATGCCACTTAGTGTATTTTGATTGTAATTTTCTCAAGTAGTTTCTGATTTAATAAAAATCAACTTCGAGAAAATTACGATTATGCCACTTAGTGTATTTTGATCGTAATTTTCTCGTTACAACTCCAATTTGAGCCCATTACGTGTCTACGGACTCATCTCGACGTTCTCTACGCAACGGTACAACTAAAATTCTCAAATTCTTTCCCGAACAAAAAAGTCAACTTTTAAACAATTAAAATATTCCTTGAGTAAAATCGTCTTTTATTTGAATATTTTATTAATTAAAAATTAATTTAGGATTGGGTTATTACACAAAGTGACCTAAATCAAACTCTTTTATTAGTTCATGACATGTATGATACTCTTTCCTCCCCTGAGGTTTGTCTCATGAGGTTGTACTAGAAAGGTTTTAACAAGGTCACTGTATCATGTCATTCTTTGTACGTCTTTCGTTCTATGAATGAATTTCTCTCTAAAAATAATAATAATAATAATAATAATATTTCTCGTGTTACTTGTCATATATTAGTTTTTTTTTTAATATACAAGCGATATTTTAGGAGGGGTAATCGAATTTAGGACCTCGAATGCAGGAGTAAATGTTTTTAATCACTTGACTTACAAGTCTCTTACAGCATACGAGTTGATTTTAAAAGGTTAGGATAGTAACTGTTGTGAACCATATTTTAAGAGGAAATGCAAACCTTCGTACATACCATATCTGGTAATTTGGTACATGACCTTTAAATAAAATTTCATGCCATGTATTTTTGTTCAGTTTAACAAATAAAAAACAAAAACAAGATCATATGTTACACTTCGATATAATTCACATAGCAGTCATTGTCTAGCTATGACTATTTTCACTGCAGCACATAACACAAAGAAGGTCAGCAGCAAAGCTCAAACTATTGTGAACTTGAACCCGAATGGGAAAGGAAAAAAGAAGGGTTAATCGTTTTATTTGTCTCTGAATTTAGATCCAATTTGCATTTGAATCCCTCAATTTCCAAAATCGTTCCCATGGCCCTTCAACTTTAGTTTCGTTAGGACAAATGGTCATACCGTCAATTTTGTTAACTTTTTTGTTAAATGCAGGGGCAAAATGGTAAATTTATATTAAATTGATTAAAATATGAATTAAAAAATTAAAAAACGAACAAATTAAAATTAAACTCTCTTCCCCACCCCCCTCCATCTCGATTTCTACTCCCCCAAAACTTGAATTTTTTTTTTGTTGGCTTTTTATTTGATTTTGTTTTATTGTTATTTTAAAGATATGATTTTTATTCCTTTTTTTTTTAGTTTTAATATTAAAATACCATTTTACCCCAGCGCTTAACAGAAAAATTTAACAAAATTGACAACATGACCATTTGTCATCACGAAAGTGAAGTCAAAGGACTACACCGGAACGATTTTGGAAATTGAGGGACTCAAATGCAAATCGGGTCTAAGTTCAGGGACTAATAAAATGATTAACCCAAAAAAGAAAAAGAAAAATAGCTTTTCCCCATTCTAACATGACATATTATAAATAATAAAAACTTTAGAAAAACTTTATATTTATACTTTCAAGTGAAAAAATTGTAACACAATAAGAATTGATTAGAAAATTACAAGTGACTAATTGAGGGTTTTTCTTTTCCTCCAAATAGATTCTCGAAGAGTTTTTATATAAAATGTCATGTTAGAATGGATCCATTATAAAAAGCCCAAAAGAAAAAAGTTTCTCCACCGTAAGCTTTGTTTTTGTTTGATTTTAATGCTTGAATTTGACCTGCAACTTCTTTACGCTAACATAGCCAATTGATGCCAACATATATTAGATACCAAAAACACAAACCAACGATTCACCATCTTGCAAGAGAACATATTACTAGCAATGAGCATAACGGCCTATTGTTTCGATGGAGAGAAGAATCTACAATTAGCTTTTTGGGAAATTTCCAAACTAATAATTTCAACGAAATCTTTCAATTTCTTATTTTACCATATTCAACTCTACGTATTCCTCTATCCGTAGAGTACATTGAATGTACAAAAATGGCTATAACAAAGTTTCTGTTATTCGTATTAATAGCTACTTAGTGAGAAAAACATTCATAGTTTCTATTAAAAAAATCACAAACTTAAAAGACATTCTTCTTGCCATTACTTATATGAATATTTATTTCAGACTGAAGAACAAATTTTAAAAGCATTCTTTCTGCAAAAGTTTTTCATTAACAATTATCAAATACTGAATTAATCTATATGAAAATTATAACATTGGTTGACATGTAAATTAACAAAGACAATGCATCCATCCACTGATTTTGACACAGCAGCTGACAGTGAAACATGAAAAAAGCTGCATAGAAGGAGGACTCTGGATCGTGTATAACCAAACTTATTTCGACCAGCTAACCTAAAAGTTTGAATAATTAATAATTAATTAATTGAGAAACACCTTTTATGATCACCTCCCACACAACACTAGAAATTAGAATAAAGTCCATGCACTCAATTAAGAGTTTTCAAGAATTATAAAAAACTACTTTTGGGAGTGGTTTAATTTAGTGCCTGCATGGTTCCAGGATCAAAATTTAAAGTTTTTTATAACCTAAAAAAGAAAAAGAAAAAGAATTCAAAATCCCCTCCTTTACTCAAAAGCCATACAAAGATTTGGCCTACCCTCATTCATTTTGTTTTTCTCCCCAAACATGTCTTCCTATTGAAGCCTTTGTCCCAACTATAATAGGAAAGTCCTCTAGAGAACTCCTTAATTATATATTTATATACCTGCAAGGCCTCTATCTTTTCAAGTACTGAGGATATATTCCATTGGTAGTGTGCTTGTGGTATCCATCTTTTTCATATACAGTCAGTGTGTGTGAATGTCTTTTTAGCACAAAAGATGTGAAAGATCAGGGCATGGGTGTTTGTTTAATTAATTACTGCTTTCTGATTAAAGTTTACAGATGCCCCAACTGATCTAGTCTTTTTTTCTTGTACTGTTAATAATAAAATATCCCCCTTATGGGGTTAGCTTTATGCATGGTTGTAGGTCTATAGCTATAGGGTTATGATTCCCCTCAAGGCTCAAACTAGTCTCTTAACTGTGAAGGAAATTAATATACATATAAATACCCACTTTGAATCATATAAAAGTATGCATGTTAGTGCTGCACTTTATAGAGAAATCAAAACACAAATATATACATGATTTAAACTAACTTTCTAATTTAGACTATTGCTTGTACTCGAGAAAAAAGAAATCAGAGAGTCGGGCATTAATTATGATGACAATGAGCAAATTATTAAAATAAACAAAAACAGCTTTTGAGCAGCAATTCCTCAAATCTATGAGTCATGATTCATGCTCTGTGATTGTGTCTCTACATGTGTATTTTCTTGGACATTTTCGTTGTAATTTTATATTTTGAGGCACATGGATAGTACTTGAAATTATATGATAAAGAAAACAAGCTTGCAATCTTTGTAAATTTTGTCCAGACATTGCTCCTAGCCGGCAAAGAAACGGAAATGCTGGAGAAAAGTGGTTTCGAAGTTCATAAAATAATCTGGCAGATTAACCTTGAAGAGAGAATTAACCATAAACAAATATACAAGAAGACAAATTGCAAACCCTGCTGGACACACAACATTTCACAGAGAATATATCAGATAATTTAGGCATTGAAATTTGAACAAAGCAGAAGTAGTTAACTAAAGCTCATCTAGCTTCTTCTTCTTCTTTCTGAATTTATATATCTTTCTCATTTTTGGAGTAATACATGTGGTTTAAATGTACAAGAACAGAAACTATGTATCTTGCTTTAAAGAGAAAGGGATCTGATCATGAGTCTCTTTAATTATTTACACTCCAATAATTAGCTGAACATATTACTAAAAATGGTTAAGATCATAAGAAAACTATTCAGAATTATTACATTAATTATATGTTTCCTTATTTTTTTAGTCACAAGAACAAATTACAGAGAGAGAGAGAGAGAGAGAGAGAGAGAGAGAGAGAGAGAGAGCCTAATTAAGACTCATTTTGGGTTAATGAAAAATTGCGTACCAGGCATGAAAGCATTAAAGGGAATCAATGGGTATGAAGAAGGAGGGTGATGATGTGGTACTTGGTCTGCAGGATCAGGAGCTGATGAGGTGGAAGCAGTATTTGCAGCAGCATTAATAGAATTACTAGTTTTCCTATTTAACAATACATGATGGGAGCTGGAGCTTTGGCCTACAGTAGTGTAACAATTTTGATGATGATGATCGGGACCTTGATCATAGAGAATTCCCTTAAATACATGCCCTCCGATCACCACGCTCGTCTGATAAGCGTGCTGATCAACCATGTCTTCCACTGAGCTCACTCGAACACACTTAAAAGTTGCCATGGAATTCACTTCAGCTGGAAAATTCACCTCTTGATCTAGCCCTAAACATAAAGAAAACCCAATTAACCAAAATGATATCTACATTAATATTGATCATCATGAGAAAAAAAAAATTTCAAGCCACATAATAAAAAAGTGGTACAGTATTCCTAAACAGTATATCAGTACAAGTAAAAGAGTAAAGAAAAAGGAACTTATCACTGTTAGGGTTAGCATATGGACATCACATTTCCTCGAATTTTGAAAAACAAAAAAAGAAAAAAGAAAAATTAACAGTACTTGTTGAGGAAGACGGATTGGTGAGGTGTTCAGCTGGCCTCTTAGGGTTTTGGTGGTGATGTCCTTGTTCATGATGAAGCTGAAGGTGCTGTTGAGGAATAGCTGCTCCAGGAAGCTGCTGTTGGCGTCTTCTGTAGACAGGAACCCAAGTGCTTTTGACGTGGGTTTGGCAGTGAAACCCTTTGCTCTTACAGCAAGTCCTGCATCTCATGTACACACACTCCTTCTTTGCTTGGTTCCCACAGTCTTGGCATCTTGAAGCCATTATCACTCCTCCTTCTCCTCCTCGCTTCACCATCTGAATCTCATCGTAGCCAGCTAATTTATCAAGACCAACCCCTTAAACATTTCAACTCATCCATGGCAATTTTGATAATCTTTTCTTTCTCTTTTTTTTCTCTTTGATTTTTGCTGAAAGATAGATGGGTGTACTTATGGGAGGTGGGGGTGGCCTTTGAGTTTTGGGTTTGTGTTTGTGGGTCATTTAGTACTTGTGTGCTCATGTGAGGCCAGCAGCTCTTTAAAAAAAATTAATCTCTCTTTTCTGAAGTGCTAAATAAGTAGGAATTTCGGGGAGTTTGAAAAGGATTCAGAGAGTTGAAAAGTAGAATTGCACCATCTGTTGTGCAACTTGACAGCTCCATCGATTCTGATTTTGAAGTATAAACTCTCTCTCTCTCTCTCTCTCTCTCTCTCTCTCTCTCTCCCCTCACCTTTAGTTCACTGCAGTTAGCTCAGTCTTAAACTCTTAATAACCCGGCAGGACCTGAACAGAAAAGCAAATTAGAGAGAGAGAGTTGAAAAAGGTAGTATGTTCTTTAAAGATAATATTGATGATAATGCAAAAGCATGGTTGTTTTTGGAAGTGTGTATTTTGTCTTCTTGTGAAATTAACTAATTTACCTCATCCACCTCTGCTTGATTACAAATACTTCTACTACTAGAATGTCTTTCATCAAGCTGAGAATTTGAACCATCCACGAATTAATGTGTCAAAATAAAAATATATTTATTTGGAAACCTAAGTATGTAATTAGAATATTACAATGCTTATTGAAGCAGTTCTCATGAGGTTTAAGTTGATAATTAACTTGAAGTTGCTCTAAGAAGGTCTTAGTTAATGACTTAAAAATTGTAATATACCTAGTTAATGATAATTTGATATGTCTTAATTCCCCACTTTACTTATTAGAACTAATCTAATTATAGTGATATAGTGTATGTTGGATTAGCGAGCCTTATTAGACTTGAAGTTAATGTTCACTTAGATTCGCATTTAGTGTATGTTTACAAAAATGTTATCATGTCGAACAGTCTAGTAATATAAATATGCGTTGTTATAGGCTACAAATATTTGTTATTAATTAGGTTAATAGTTAATTATATAAATGTGTAGTACAGGTTCACAGTTTAAGCAAACAATCGCAACTTTTAACGTATCCCATATTGAAAATTTGGTTCCGCCAAGATGCTTAAGGGCAACATAAGATAATTGGTACTTAGCATGATAAGAGAACATTCTCTATATTGTGTAGATACATACACACCCACAAAAGATGTGCCTTTCCTTTCTCAATTTCCTTTTAGCTATAAAGCATCGACATCATTATTTTTTTTTTGGTAAAAATTGCTATAGTTTGCCTAGAGCCACAAATTTGCTCATATTCTCATCGTACAATTTATACAGTGTTAGATGCTTACTATACATGATTGTATGATGCATCTCTGTGAGACTAGTCTGTCAGCTTTTACAAATATATTTGGTCCTTGCTCCCGAAAACTCGCACTGATTTCTGACCGTTCTTCCTCTTCTGGGGGAAATTGGTTTGCCATAGTTTTAACGGATTTTCTTCATCTATTTTCTAGTTTTCCCCATTAAGATGCAATTATTATTGAAAATAGAATCGGAAACAAGTATACAAAAATCGGGCTATACGTTCTAGAGGATTAGATGAGTCTCTCTTCATATAAGGGTTAGTTAGATAATCTTCCCTTTCCACCGCAAGCGGAAAAAAGAACCTTACTCCTAATAAAGCGCCCCCGACCCCATAAAAATCATGCCGGTAAAAACTTACTTGTTATAATCTCTTATTTATTAAGGTACAAGAATTGCCGTACTGATTTTAGAAAAATATGAGACCTTACATTTCCTGCTTTATTAATTTCTTTTGAGATTTTGTTATAATATTTATACACATCTTTCAAGGTATTGGTCAATTTGTTGGAGTCGCTAGCTAGTGGCAGACTGGTGTCAGGTGTGCTTGTAGTTTGCACAATAAACAGTAATTTCCGGCGCAAAGGTCTTCCGTGCCCCATCTGCCTGCGTACGTGCCTGGTTGAAGGAGACTACTCCCCGTACTATTAACATAAAGGCAATATTTTTATACGCTGTGTGTGAGGACCATAGTAAAGAGATGCAAAGGCAATTTTTTATGCCGCGTGAATATATGTTTAAAATTTGTAAAAATATCTTACCATTTTTTTAACGGTTACCATGTTATTTTCCACGTAGAATTTCTAAATTTTTATGTTTTTTTTATCAAACACGAGAATTAGTGTATGTCAATTTAGAAATTTTGACTTTTATCCAAATTTCAACTTTATTTCCCTCATTCAAACACACTGCAAAAAATTGTACTTCTAGTTGTCTGTCAACATGAGAAAGCACGGCCCCCCACCACCCCCTATCGTCAATCCACGTTGCCATGGGTATGTTCTGTTGGTGTCCACGTTTATATACCATAGTTACCTTTTTATTGTTTCAATTATATACCTGTATAAATTTATGTGCACATATTTATACGGGTACGATTTTTTTTACGTTGTTTCAATATATCTATACATATTTATACGGAGACAATATTTTAGAATACATGTTCACATAATAATATGGGTACAATGTTATTTGGTTATTATATTTTAGGCACCCCTAATACTAATATAACTTTAAAGCATGTAAAAGAAGTTGATTTAGTTGGTAATGTGCGAGCTGTGTGTTGAGTACCTACTGCCAGTAGTCCCATATTGATTGGTAATCTAGAAAATATCTTGTGTAATTCCATGACGAGGAATATGGAGGATAATGGTCCCTTACGTTAGTCCAACCAATTCTAGGTAGCAAATTTGCCCTGGCCAAGCATGTGTCGTCGTGGGTGTGGTGGTAACTTGTCCCTCCCCTAACTTTTTATAACCAAAAAGAAAAAAGACAAAAGAAATCGATATTTCACACCATCTATCGAAAGCATCAACCAAAAAAAAGGAGATTGAATAGACGGTTTTGGGTTGGCTGTCCTTAGAAACACGTTCTACTTTTCTTATTGTCACATCGGATGTGGTGAAGAATGCTTTGGCGTTGAAAACATCTTGGTGGCTTGAAACCACTTTTATATTGAATCGTAAGTGGGAAAAATGAATTAAAATTTTTAAGTGGCAGTACGATATAATTATGTGATGAGTAAATGGTGTCATTTCATGCAAATTTGTGTAGGATTTGCCGTCAAAATTGGCACCATCTGGATGCAATTTACAACAACCACAAGATGTGTGAAGCAGACCAAAATGACAGAGACATAATGAAATAGGAGCACAAAATGGGCTAGTCACGCACAAGCAAGACTCAAAGAAATGGGCCAGATTACATTACGACAAATAAATTAGGAACGTTGCCATAAGCTAGACTTGGATATTCAGTTTTTTGTTTTAGCTCTTATTTGGACTAGCTCTGCATTAACTAATGATCACGAGTGATTTGTATTGATTAGGCGTTCTGTTTTTTCTGGGGTTTGGCCCCCCCCCCCCCCCCCCCCCAAAAATTATCAAATAAATAAATTAGGAACACTATGAATAATCTAAATTAAAATTATAATCTTAAATATAACAAGATAAAAGAATTAAAATTTAACACAAAATTAACGAGTATCATAACTTATTATTACATGACAAGAACATAAAATCGCACAACCTACTAGAATAAATCCAAGTACAAACACGAAATAATTTATCCTGGACACAGGCTTGCTGTTTTTTTTTTTTTTTTTTTTGGGTTGCAATTTTCTCTCTTTCTTTTCTTTTTGGTTTCTTTTGATGGTATTTTTTGAATTTACAGAATTAAAGGATTTCTCTATTGGTTATGCTATAATTTAATTGAGTGAGTTTTTATTTATTTAATTTGTATGAGATAATTTGACTTAAAGATTATGTGACCATTCACATGAAAATGTCTCCCTACAGGAAATTTTTTATTGAGTATGGACACATGTAATAAACAAGTTGGACTAGTGTCATGTCATAATATAACACGATGTTTTGGTCAATCATAATGTAACAGGATAAGGATTAGTTATGGGGTGGGCTAAACAGACTTCAACATAAATATGAAGTGACATAATTGGAAAGGGCGAGCCGGTTGAAAGGTCAACCCCACCTAAAAATATGAACTCAATCCAATTCAACGTGAATTTGGATTAACTTGGGTTTCATTTTTTATTGCCCAATTTTGCAAAATATACCTTAGTTATTAAGAAGGAAGAAAAAAATTACGAAATGCATTGGTTAGATGTAGTTTTATAAATTTGGATTAACGGGTTGTAAGGCGTTTTGTAACTCTAATGCATGGGCGGAACCACAACCAAGATTGTGATGGGCTGTAGTCTAGGTAAGTTTAGAAGAAAAAAATAATAATAATAAACATATATCTATATGGCCCACTACAAGAAGTCTCTGCCTTTTGGTTTTTTCTTCGCAAAATATGCTGTCCCTTTTTTTTTTTTTTTGAAATTATCTCCTGTCTCTTTTTGGGTGAAATTATATGCTGCCTTTGGCAAAAGATTTTTGAAGAAGGAACAAAAAAACCTGTATGGCCCACCATCAACTACACATTAGGGAAATATTATTTTCTCAAGTTTATTTGTATTCTTGAAAACGGAACAATATGTTACTCTAAATTTACCAATAAATTTTTAGGGATTTAAATTGCAAAGGTTTTAAAATAAAATAAAAATCATTAGATTTTAAGCTAAAATTGTTAGCTAACCCAACCACCGAAAAATTCCTGATTCCGCCCTTACTCAAGTGGTTAACATCATTTACAACAACATCCAACGAATGCGTGTTTTGCTTACATGATGAACCAGGGACTTACAAGGTTTGGAAGCCAAATGGTAAGACCCCAGGACTGGCAATATCAATAGCCTTTGGCAACTGTTGTGTAAAGGACTTTGTGGTTATCTCAGCACATGTCGGCAGTCAAAGACACATTACCATCAGAGATCAGTTTGTCATTCTAGCAACAAACAGGGTTAGCACATTTCAATTTATTTGCCAACCTTGTTCCAGATAACGTTTGGCTCCGCACCTGGGCTTTTGAATTATGATTGCAGTTGAGCCACTGAATTTTTTGAAGAGAATTGGACTCTGAAACATTAGGTAGGCCTATGGAACTGGACTATTTTAAAAAAAAATAACTGGACCGGTCCAGTTCGATGCTGACAAGTTTACTGAGGTGTAAAACTGGAACTGGGTTAAACCATTTTTTTTCGGCTTTTTGACTTTTGTTGACTTTTTAGCCAACTCGGTTTTCAATGTTTTTTTTTTTTTTTTTTTTTTTCAATCCGGTTTAATTTGGTTTTTCGGTCTATATTCCCACCGCTAGCTGAAAGGGTGGTGGGATGTGCCACTCTTGCATGGAATAAATAAACGAGGCATTGTCATGGATGACATCCAGTGGTGGACTCACAGAGGCGTAAGGAGGCACCTCCTTCGTCGGAAAACAGCTTGGAGTTGGTAGAGTTTGCACCTATGGTCTGCCTTGGAGCTGCCCACCAAGTGCTTGTGGAAATGTCGCAGCACAGCTTCTATTTTGAGTTTGATGCGTCGTTGCGCAGCAGCGCCTATTCCCATTTTTTCCCTTAACTCCTAGCCAAAACGAGCAATATATCAACAATATAAATTAATTGAAGCGCAAATCCTTACAACTTGAATAGCGCTCTTCTTTTGCTTGCAGCAGTGCAGAGGTGAATACACAATCCCAATCCAAACAATATAAATTAATTGAAGACCAAATCCCAATCTCAAATCTTTTTTTTACCTTCAATTTTATTTCTTCTCATGTAATGTTTTTTTCCGTTTGGTTTTTTGCTTTAGTTTTTTTCTTTTCTTTTTTATAATATATATTTTTTATTATTTGTTTCTAATTTAGCTCTTTCTTTATCAAATGTTAGTAGCAAACTCAAAGATGTTGCGCAGCACACAACTCGATCGAGGTATGAATTTTGATAAATTATGAATGACAATGATATTGATTAAATTATAAGGGCATTTGGTGGTCTAAATTTATAAGAGCATTCGCCATTGATGACATCGCAACTATTTTCCCTCCTTTCACGCTTCATCCCTACAACAAGCCAACCATCTTGTCTCACAATATTCTTGCGTGAAAATTTTGGGTAGATGCCGATTATTGTTGCCTCAGTTTACTATGGGCGTTGTGTATATATAAGTGTTACTTTACTTTAGGATATAACATGGAGAAGGGATGTGATCAATACTGAATAGTTCATCAATTATTTATTTTCATTGAATTAGTCTGACAATTGGGGTCAGTCACTTGAGAAATCTTTAACTTGCTCAAGATTGTGTTTGTTAACTTTCTTGGATTTCAATTGTAATGGCTTTTGATTTAAATATAAAGGACTCATGATAGGTCTCGGTACGAAGAAACTTTTATGTAGCGAAAATATACTTCTTTTGTGTCTTTCTCACTTGTCATGTGACTATTTATATGATAAATAAAAAATAAAGTAAGGAGATAGTATCCAGTACAAGAAGGTTTTTGTCGACTACAAACACGTATAATAAACAAGTTGGACTAATGTAGTTACGTAGATTCAACAAAATTCAACATAAATATGAAGCAACATAATTCGATAGTAGTGCAACTCGGGCTGCTTGGAAGGTCAACCCAACCTAGCCCATCCTTGGCAATTTGAGTTTCGGATTTCTTGAGGTTGGAAAAATAATGAAATCAACCCAACCCAAGGTGAATTCGGGTTAACTTGAATTGGGTTTAGGTTGCCCAATTTTATATGGGTTGAGCTCAACCCCGCACTATAGAATTCTACTAGCAAGGTTTATCATAACTTTTTAGAAGAGTATTGTTAAACGAACTCTAAAATTAATAATTTTATATTTATATAAAATAATAATAATAATAATAATAATAATTTTATTATTTTATATAATAAATATAAATAAAAAATTGATCATGATCACATGCTTTATGGGTCATCTTATATCTTGCAATTGGCCTTTATCCCCAAGCACCCCTTTCAAATGCATATTCCATTTTTGCACAGCAAGGTTATTGTTATGTGCTTGCGACATAGCTCGTGTGATTGGGCAATTAGATACAGGGAGTTGGTAGGTAGCCTTCTTCTTACAACCTCCTATGGTTGCAGCAATAGCTAGAAAGCTCAGTTGGGATGAGAATTAGATGAGAAGGTTTACTTCGAGGGAACCCAAAACCTCCAAGTTAGATAAGCTAATAGTATGAATATTATATGCCTTCCATTAATGAAAAACCATTGGAATTTATACATAGACCAGACTCAAACTGAAAGCATAAAAATAGGAAATACTTTCTCACGGCATCTCTCCACTATGAGAGTGACTAACTAGACTTCTACAATTACTCAACTAAAGACATGCAACTCTATCAGCATTCAACAACTAAAGACATGTAGCCACTACTTTAAGCAATTCCACTAAGCACGTGACATTCCTTCCCCATCGAAAAAACCTTGTCCTCAAGGTTGACATATGAAAAACTGAGATCAAGGGAATAGATTTGGGGAAAAGCTCTATCTTTATTTTCCTCCACCTCTTGCCAAACATCTCGTTCACTTTCAATTTTTTTTGTTGGAGGTGGCACCCCTTTGAGTACCACATCTTGTGCACCCACGTTAAATGCCATTTGCAATTTAGAGAAATCCCAAACAATTGGCCATAAAGTGCATAACCATTGTGCGCCCAAAACAACATCACAACCCTTTAAAGGAAGAAGATATAAATCAACAGTGATGGGGACTCCTTGGATTAGCATGCACATCCCTTTGCAAAGCCCAGCACTAGTAAGCGTTTCACCGTTGGCAACTGACACCTCAAACTTTCCATAGCCAGTGGGATTAACACCAGCTTTCTTTGCAACTTTATTACTCAGAAAATTGTGGGTGCTTCCAGAATCCACCAAGAATGTCATTTGATGCTTACCCACTTTTCCGTGCACCCGCATTATTTGTGGTGTTCGACCACCATAAATAGCACGGAGTGATATTTCAGGAAATACTTCTTCACCCAATTCCACTTCATGAGTATCTGCATCTTTGGCGTCATTTTCTTCATTTGACCAGCAACCTTCAATGAGAAATAATTTTTTTGCACCGATTACCAGGACTAAACTTCTCATCACAATTGTAGCAAAGTCCTTTATCTCTTCATTCCTTTAGTTCGACCGCAGACAACCGCTTAATTGGCATGAAATTTTGTTGATTGTCAGACTTTGTAACCTCATCGGTACAGGGCTGCTTCACACCTAAAGTTAAGTATTGCCCAGTTGTTTGATTATGGGACTCATATAGGCGAGCCAATCCGATGGCAGCAGAGAGTGTTTGCGGCTTGCACGCTTGCACATCAGTTTTGATATTTTCCTTCAAAACAACCAACTTGTTGATCTGGAGTTAGTCTTCCTGCTCTAATCAATAATTTCTCAAACTCGGTTTGATAGTCTCGTACCGAACCTGATTGTTGTAACTTCGTTAGATCACCAAAAAAGTCTTGAAATTGGGTGGGACCGTACCTGTCATGCAGTCCTTGCTTAAAAGTTGCCTACATGGTGATGGGGGTTTCCTCATTCATCAATTGGAACCACAATTGAGCATCCCCTTCAAGATTGAATGAAGCTAACGGAACTCTCTCAGTTTCTGGAGTTTGGTGAAAGTCAAAGAATTGTTCAGCACGACATATCCAACTTGTGGGGTCTTCCAATCCGTTGAAGTGAGGAAAGTCTAGCTTCACCATTTTAGGAAGGTAAGAGGTGCTAGAGTTTGGAGTGCTTGATCCACTTCCAAAGGTTCGGCCTCGTCCACCATTGAAGGTACTACTAACGCCATCACCGGTACGAAAAATTTGATCCAAGCGAGCATTCATGGCTGAGAACATCTCTTGCATCTCCTTGAGTAGTCTTTCTTGTCCAGTGGCTCAGTACGTCAGTTTCCAAGCGTTCTACTCGCTGCTCATCTAGGCCCGGCTTTGATACCAAGCTGTTATGTGCTTGGGACATAGCTCATGTGATTGGGCGATTAGATGCAGGGAGTTGGTAGGTAGCCTTCTTCTTACGGCCTCCTATGGTTGCAGCAATAGCTAGAAAGCTCAGTTGGGATGAGAATTAGATGAAAGGGTTGCTTCGAGGGAACCCAAAACCTCCAAGTTAGATAAGCTAATAGTATGAATATTATCTGCCGTCCATTAATGAAAAACCATTGGAATTTATACACAGACCAGACTCTAACTGAAAGCATAAAAATAGGAAATACATTCTCACGACATCTCTCCACTATGAGAGTTACTAACTAGACTCAGACAATTACTCAACTAAAGACATGCAACTCTATCAGTATTCAACAACTAAAGACACGTAGCCACTACTTTAAGCAATTCCACTAAGCACGTGCAGCTATGAATTTGAATACACCATATTATTAAACTATTTATTGAATCACTGATTTATCCTAATATAAAATGACCAAAAATGATATATTTAATTATGAAACAAATGTAATTTTAATAAGTACACCCTACTGACCATCTTCAACCCTAATCAAAGATATGTTATCACATATTAATTCCAATATGCAACTAATAAAAGAACATAACAAAAACAAAAACCAAAAAAACAAAAGAAACCCCGCCACCTTGGCCTCATTTATGCTTAATTTCAAGAGAGGGCGACATTCATCTTCCATGGGCACGCACCCAGGCAAGCCAAACAGTACGGTGACATGAATTTGGCTCATATAAGTAGGAAAGCTCTTCGAGATTGATCGAGATGGAAATGGCACTCTCTTGGATTTAGTTGACATGATGAATAAAAGAATACAAGTACTAGCCCACTTGATGTACGATGGTCAAGATGATAATATGGGGGTACGACAAGGGGGTTGGGTACCTTGATAAATTTTTGGGCCATTGTGTCTGGGGCTGGGTACAAAGGGATGTGTGGGAGGGAGACTTGGAGATGGGTGGTGGTGGAGGAAGGAATGGGCGGGCCGTGAGTGGGGGTTGGGTGTGGAAGCGGTTGTGGGAGGAGAGGGAGTGTGGGGGACTGGGTAGGTTCATGGTATTTTTGGTAGTTAAATAGAGTGTATTTAGTTAAATTTATATTTTAATTTAAATATTATGGTGTACTTAGATCTTAAGGTGTAGTTAATTTTAAGTTCATTTAGCAACACTCTTTTAGAAAGAAGAGAACAAAATTACGAAATGCATTGTGCATATTGGGCTACTGAATGAACCAGACAGTACAGCCTCGAGGACGAAATTGATCACAAATAACTCCCATTAGCAGCCCAACAAGTTACAGGGGGCATTTTTGATTCTAATAATGGCACCTCTTCTGAGTCCTCTCCCATTAAAACCAAGGCAAGGATGAACTGCGAGACCTGAATTTAATACTGGTGACTGGGTTGTGAATTTTACCCACACAAACTACATCTTAGTATCAGAAAGCTATATTAAACCTAATGCTGCCGGCTGACCATATTTTTCCGGTCTCATGGCAAGCACTCTCAAGTGTTTAGAGAAAACCTTGCATGAAACTGGTTAATGTAATCTCTCACTCTATCTCTCTCATCACGTGAGTGAGTGAGGGTTCAAGCGAGTGTCGGTGATGGGAAACATTGATATTGTGTTGTGGGGCATATATCTAAAAGAACAGACAATCCCTACATACACCAATGTATTTCCAAAATCAGAGCTGATAGGAAATGGTTGTGCCAATCCTCTTCAAGGAACAGTCTTCTCAAGTGCTTTTCAAGGAACAGTTTTCTTTCTAATAAATTCTAACCACAAGCAAGAAACCAAATGTCAAGTTTTGCAACAATGGTTACTTCAAGGAGAGATCAATGCCCCGAAGTCATCAAATCAACTATCCAAATGTCAAGTTTTGCAACAATGGTTACTTCAAGGAGAGATCAATGCCCCAAAGTCATCAAATCAACTATCAAAATGATCAAATGAACAGCAGCAATTGCACCAGACATGAACATGAACACCCAATTCCAAAATTGTCCAAATGGGTTTCACCTTAACCCTCCAAATTTTCATTTTCCAATTCCAATACCCTAAAGATCCATAAAAATGTAGACAAAAAAACCATTGATCCCCAACCATATCAAATGTGAGGGTTTAAAACATATACACAGTGAAATCATCAACAACAGAAATTTGATTCTTATATAGACCATTGAAATATAACAAGTCAGAGATTCAGAATCAACAACCGCATGTTAAATCCAAACCCCATATTTACCCAAATTAACATAAGACTACTTCATCCCAACTACAAATAATTACATCCAAAACCAGTTGTAAAAGATACCCAAATCTCCAAAGATCTAATCTTTCCCAGCAATGAACTGAAGAAATCCTTTTAGTTTATGTGCTTCAAACCCAGCCCATGCTTCCCACGGACGCAGCCAGGCCTCACAAGCAAGTACGGCGATCGCTTCGAATTGTTCATCTTCGGAAATGTCCTCTTCCCCAATTTCCTCATCCTCTGCCTCCCAAACTTGTCGCCCACCGACCACGGCACGAGCTCGTCATCTAAACCATACCCATCATCATCGTCGTCATCACCATCATTACCATGGCCCTCATCCTCATCACCACCGTCAAAATCGTGACGGGGTTTGAGATTGAGGCCCACATCGAGAAATCGAACAAGATGGGGACGACGATGGCTATGGGCACCGACTGGAACTGCCATTGGCGGAGAAGTCGAAGAGATAGAAGAGGAAAATGAAGAAGGCCCGATACTTAGCCCATCAGACCCATTTGCTTCTTCGTCTTTATCTTCTTGTTGTTCGGAGTCAGAGTGGTGGTTGTGGTGGTGCTTTTCTTCTGAGTCTGCATCAGAGGCATCAACGAACTCCCAGTGCGAAAGACCCACATAGTCCTCTTCTCCAATTTGCAAGAATTCAAATTCTTCGTCCATGGAATTTAGCCCTTGAAACTTCCCCAATTCCATTTCTCTCTCTCTCTCTTGTTTTTGGTTTTGTTTTAGTTTTGGATCTTCTAGTTTTGAAATGAATTATTGGGTTTCTTCCCTTAAGTAACTTCAGTTTTATAAAGGTTCGTTGCCTTTCTCGGGAATCTGAGGTGGGCATAAAGGATGAGATGTCCGCCCCGCCCGCAAGTTATCTCGTTCCATTGGTGCACGCGACTCTGCCCAATGGCTTTCTTCCACCTGTCACATTCCAGTTTCAAATTTTTTTTCCTTGCCTAAACTAAAACTACCCCACTAACAAAGCAATAAAAACTTACATGTAACGGAATGGCTTATAACTTAAGTGCTTAAGATTCTCGGAAAATCCATTTTCAGTTTTTTTGAGCCTATTGCTCAACGCTGCTTCCCCATAGGAGTCAAAGACAGGATCGAGAACGATGTCCTAAGTTTAGTTTCCCCTCCCTCAATATTGCGTGTATAAAAAATAAAAAACCGTCTCCCACTAAAATTTAGCTTAATTCTCTAAATTTAGCTTTATAATTGTTCACAAAACTAACTTGAGGTATAGTTTAATTTTTTGAGTTAGCTATTGGAGTAAAGTTTTTGTGGTTTTTGAGTTAAAATAGCCAAATAACATGGTGTAGTTAGACTGTTGGAGATACTGATTTGCCCAACTGATGACAGAAGATGAGAATCTATCCTTTCCAATATAACCCAACACAAGAAAACGAAATTGTAATAAAATGTTTATTTTTTCAGTCATGTATAAAATTGTGTTGCCTAAAGTTAAGGTATGGGCTTCAAAATCCCCGAAATCCCCGATGCTTGGTGTGAAATTGAGTTTGATTAGTGTCTTTGTGGGTCGGAAATTTGACTTCAAATATTTTGTTTTTGTTTTTGTGGCAATGCTAGTTGTGATTTATTCTTTTTGACAAACCAAGCAATTGAAAGTGTTTGTGGACAAAGAAGCTGTCAGTCTCGTCATGATTTGGATACGTTTTGTGGGCATTTTTTGTATATCTAAATTGGCGCATAATTTTTTCTTTTCTTTTTATAGAAGCGATATTAAGAAAATGAGGAATTGAACTTAAGATCTTGAATACATGAGTGTTTTTAACTATTTGAGTTACAAGCCCTTACATTGCACATGCACTTTAGTAATGCGTGGAGTAGATTAGTTAATTGAATATTTGTGTACACGTAAAATAAGTGAATTTCATAAATTGTCATTCTTCTGGTGTCCAAAATAAAATGTTAATGATTTTTTAGTGACAAATATCTATATAGTTTTACAGTTGGTGAAAATCATGAACAAATCTTCGGAATCGTGGAGGAGCTACTGAAATTTACTGTAGTTTTATGTTACATAAGTTTAGATGTATATGCTTTCTTTCACCGATTTAGGTTTTTTTTTTTTTTAAAAAAAAATCAAAGAGTAAGAAACTTTCATTCCAATCAACAAATATACAATTTGCAATCAAAACAGGGATGCAATAAGAGGTGGCCTCGTTAAAACCTTGCCATAAAAACCCATAATGGAGGAAATCCGATCAAGGAAAAAGAGTACCACAACATCCGAAAACGATAACCAAAACAACTACCCACCCTCCTTGTTTGTTACCAACAGTGGTACAAGCTAGTCAGGAGCAAGACCAGTCCAGAAAGAAGAATGATGTTCACGCAACCCAAACTGCGCCAAAGAGTGAGCGACCTGATTCCCCAAACGCAATTGAAAAAGAACATCACTAACACACAATTGTACTAGCAACCTTCTAATGCCATCCACAATATTACCCAGATTACTCCATAGCTCACCATCTCCCTTCAATAAAGCCAGAACTTCTTGCGAGTCTGATGCTACCAAAAAATCAGAGATTTCCAACTCAGTAGCCTTCAACAATCCCAAGTGTATAGCAGCACATTCAGTAGCCAAAACATCCAAACCTGTTGGGTCTTGAACAAGATTTAGTGATGTAGGCAAAATATTTAAACTTGCCCGCCAAAGCTGAATTGTAACCTTATTTGGGTAAGGTGGTAGGCAACTTCATAAACAAAAGGCCGAAATCATGGAGTAAGCTATTGAAATTTACTGTAGTTTATGTGACATAAGATAAGATGTGTATGCTTTCTTCCATGATATTCCGCGGCTGTTTCCAAATTATCTAAAATTTTATTAGATGATATGTGAGGGTTTTTCTACCAGTAAAATAGAATTTTTATCTTTTAATAATAATATGATAATCTCTTATTACAAATAAAAAAATTCAATTTCAATCACGAAGAAATGAATTTGAGGGACCTAGGTTTTTTATTTTATTTTTGTAGGTTTTTTTTTTTAAAACTGAAAGGAATTTCCATTAAACCCTAGTAAAGGGAACAAAAATAATGAAACCAGACCAATACAAGGAAATTCTCAGCAAAGGGAATTAAAAAAAAAAAAAAATGAAACCTCACCAATACAAGGAAAACTCCAGAAGACACTACCTACT
This sequence comes from Prunus salicina, assembly GCA_020226455.1. NCBI lineage: Eukaryota > Viridiplantae > Streptophyta > Magnoliopsida > Rosales > Rosaceae > Prunus > Prunus salicina. Next base: position 13,120,337 of record CM035347.1, on the reverse strand, counting down.
GAAACATTCGAAAACATACGAAGGGAGAAGGGTGGTGGATGGCGCTTGGTATTGGAGGCGGTGTCTTTCATATTTTTTATTTGTTTAGTTTTAGGTTTTTTTTTAAATAAATTTTTTTAAGTTTAGCTCTTATTTATTTATTTTAAAATTGCATTCAAATAGTTATATTTTTTATATTAATATTTAAATAGTTTTTAAATTATTCTAACATAAAATTTAAAGGAACAGTCCACATTGGCTAACGGTCCCAATACACATACTCAAGGTCCGCTACGAGCACGTTCACAATTGGATATAGGTCTCCAAATTGTTATATAAATTATAATTTTCCTCTTTTGGTCTCCAAATTGTTATATAAATTGTTTCCAAAAGCTAAATTCTTTATAATATAAATAATATATAAAACAAATTGGAAAATCTTTTAAAGTAAAGTAAAACTAAATAAATAAATAATAGTTAAATAAAAGTAAAATAAATTAAGATTGTGAAAGCAAGCCAAATACAGGGACTGAATTAGCCAAATTGCAAACACATGGACTAAATTGGCCACCATAGTATAATATTTTAAAGAATAATGTAGGGCTAAATTTTCCATCTCCAGCCATACATGACTATATTTTAGGGCCCTCCATATTTTATTATTTTGAGAAGCGCAAGGAGGTGCATCTCCTCTTGTCAGAGAAAGGGTTGTAGGTGCTGGAAAGTTGCCCCTATGCTCAATCTGGTTGTGCACTCTACCTGTTCGACAAAAGGACTGCTTTCTTTTTTCTTTTTTTTTTGATAATTAGCGATACATGGCATTGGGGAGGGGGGCACTGATCCTGGGGATCGAACTGATGACCAAGGGGGGGAAGGGGGAGGGACCTCACCACTGAGGTAAACCCCTCGGTCAAAGGACTGCTTTCTTTTGTTGCGCAGCACGAGCGTTTATATATTCTTTTAAAAATTTATGACCAAAATGATGTTGTTTTGAACTACACCAAAAAAAAAAAAAAAAAGCGTTATGTAGATGGAAAATGAGGGAACTCCTTCACTAAGAAGGAGATTTTGCTTTTAAAAAAAGAAAGTCCCTTTTTGATTACGTCCCCACCCACCAATCAAATCCAAGTCCTTACAAAAGAGAACGAGCGCTTCTATATTCTTTTAAAAATTCATGACCAAAATAACGTCGTTTTGAACTATATAAAAAAAAAAATAAATAAATAAAGAGTATGCATGATGTAGACGGAAGAGGAGGGAACTCCTTCACTAAGGAGATTTTGCTTTTAAAAAAAGAAAGTCCCCTTTTTATTTTTCTTTGAAAAAAAGAGAAGTCCCTTTTTTATTACATCCCCACCCGCCAATCAAATCCAAGTCCTTATAAAAGATCATCAAATTCACAAAAATAATTTCTTACCCACCACCAAATATGTTTTTTTTTTTTAAATGAACAAAACTGATTCATCGATCAAGTCAATGGCGAAAGGATTTTATGTGTAGCCTCTCACAAAATATAAACAATAAAAAATTCAAACTTAAGAAATACCTAAACATCAAAATAATAGGGAGTTTCACTAATACACCCAAAATAGGGGCTGAAATTATAAAAAAACCCAACATGAAAAACACTTTAGAAACACACCCAAAATCCATTTATTAAACACACTCAAAACCCATTTATAAACACACCCAAAAAATATACAATTGTTGATTTTTGGGTTGTTTTGGGTGTGTTTCTATGTTTTAAACAGTGTTGGGTTTTTTTATAAATTCATGTCTAGAATTGGGTTTATTTTTAAATTTGTAAATGTGGTAATATTGAATTTGAGAGAAAAACTCACAAACAGTGAGAAAGTTTGCTCCCGCCAAAAAAAGAGAAAAATGGATTAAAATCTCTTTGGTTTTTAGCTATTTTGTAAAAAGGTAATATAATAATAATAGTTTTATAAAAACTGTTGGGAATGGGTTTGCAAAAGGACGTGTAGTCTTGGAGGAAACGTAGGTTTGGCTGGGTAGGGCCCACGTGGTAAATAAATATGTTAATTAATATGGGTTATTCAATAACAACATACTATTTTCTTTTCTTTTTTGTAATAAAAACTGAGTGGGGGCCTGGGACTGCACTGGTCCCAACGTGCCTCTACCCCTGGATCAAGTTTTATGCCAAGAAAGAAAACATTGTATTGATCAAGCTTCCAAAGTAAGTTCCTCAAACATGCTGAGGTTTTTTTCCTTCTTTAGCAACTGTAGCGTTAGTTTCGTTTTTCTTGTAATAATATTTGGCCTTTCAAATATTTGGTTGTCAATTTTATTTTTATAAAGAATTTAGTCTTTCAAAATTGCACCTTTGTTAAAAAATTCTTAGGTCCTCTAGTGATACAACACTCATAAATTCCACTAATATGTATTGTTTAAATTAGTTAAACTACTATTTAGAGACATTTAAACGAATTTTAAAAATATTTATTGTAAAAATATTTAAATTAATTAAACTACTATTTAGAGACATATTTATTGTTTACAAAAATAAACTATGGTACAACACTCATACATTCCACTATTAGGTATTGTTTATAAAAAAAATTTAAATGAATTTAATATACATTTAATTGTTAAAAGAAAAAAAAAGAGTAAACGTTCTAAAAGATTCAGACCTCCAACAGTCAAAACCAATTTTTTATATAATTTTTAATAAAAAACGAATTTAAATACATTTAAAACGTTAAATGAAAAAAATATATATTGTAATGGCTAGCTAACATTAGCGCGCCTTTAATATATTCCGTAGAAGCTAACATCAGGCTATTGGCGTTTTATCTGCATCTTCCCGACCAAGACCCAGAAGGGGTTCGCTTTGTTTGGGATGAACTCGTAAAGACTCGACCTGAGGGAGGGGGAAAAGTAGTAGGATTCAGAGAAAAACCAACAGCGGAAAACCACTTCCCTTTCAATCTTGGATTGCATTTGCACGAGATGTTCTCACTATCACGCCCACACATTATACTTCCTTTTGTAGTGCAACACATTCGGTGGGCCCACAAAAAATTTCGCATTGGCGACAATTGGGCTACAAGTGGCATGGTTGTAGGGTTAACAAGCTAAATGTGGCCAAACTTTTTTTAGCCCATGGCTAGAGATGGGTTTTGCATGTTTTGAGGGCTAAATATGCCTATGGCCCATGGCTAGAGATGGAGAAACACATACATGAAACAGGGATAACACTATTTTGCTATCTCAACCAATCACGGTATGCCATGCGTGATCACTTTTACACATAGCAATCTCTGATTGGCCTTAAGGAGTGCTTCTGGAAGGGCCAAAAGTACTTTTTGAGAACCAAAAGCACACTCTTGACTATACATTTGGCAGAAATATTTAAAAGTGCTTATGAGTAATAGAAGCACTTTCTTGAGAAGCTTCAGGGCACTCTTCCAATTGCTTTTCCAAGAAGTACTTGAATTATTAGTAAAAAAATCCAGCAATCTTCTATTAAAAGCGCTTATAAGCAAAAATACTTCCACAAAGCAGTCCCAAATGAGCCCTTAACAGGGCAACATTCAGGCAAGGCCAACTTGCTATAAACAATATAATATATATTTTGGCAAGGACCTGCTGTGAAGTACATTACACGATAGACTGGGATCTTTCAAGCCCAGTTGCCAAGTCTGGTTTGATGATCCCAGAATCTTAAACAGAAAGGAAAATGCTAACTTAGGCATGTATTATTTTGTTATATGTCGCCTATAGCATCTAATCTCATCAAACTTCATGATCAAATGTTATTATATCATTCATGAATGTATACATTGGATTTTGGCTGAACACAAAATGTGCTTATATTGGATGAAATTCCTTTAACCGAAAACTATATTTTTAAGTAGTAATTGTCTTCTGACCAATATGTATGTAATAGATCATTACCTGACAACGTATTCACATCTAAATTTCTTTACTCTCTAAAACGGTTCATCTTAACTTTCGGAACCAAAAGAGAGTTGTGCAGCCAGCAATGCCTTGTGATCCCAAACTCCCATGTCCATATTTTCAAATCATGAACATTTACTATTGCAGCTTGCCCTGAAGTAGTTGGACAATTTGCTCTGCTCTCAATTGGATGCCATTGAGATACTCCGTAAGAACACGTTGCTGGTATGAACCTCCCTCCTGTTGTACAGAAAACAAAAATAAAAAAAGCATCAACATCTGGGAAATAGAAGCAACAAAACGAAAATAGATAGGTATTCAAAAACCGAGGTTGTTTCTCACTGTTCGGATCAGAGTCCGTTCAACCCTCTTCTTAATGACAGCATAGAGCTCCTGTGGTAAAATTTCCCCTTTGCCAAGTGTTAATCCATTGAGCAGCAGCTTGTTCCATTCTTCTTCAGGAGCTGCAAGGCAGATCCACCAGACATCAGATCAAATTGAGTGACTTTCTAATTAACTGCTGAGAAATATAATAGAAAGGTCAACCAACCTCCCCCGACAACAGTTTTTGCTACAGAAAAACCTAGAAAATGCATCTTACACAAGACACAACAAAAAGTAGCCAATTCATGATCAAAATGCAAAGAGGTACTTTTCATATCTGTTTTGTGGTTATGTGTTACAGGCAAGTAACAATTCCACTTCCTTTTATTCAAATCAAGCAATCTCAGTCCACAAATCCATGAGGCATGCATAAACAAAAAGTTAAATCTAATAACAACCAATTATATGAGTAATTGATAGAATTTAGGATCAAACTTTTCAGCGTATGGTTCACAATGCAAAACATGTATCTCTTGTTTTAGTTCATCTAATAACCCTTATGTATTTTTTCCCACGTTCTGTACACCATGACGTAAGCATAACTACCATGGGAGAAACCCTTAGAATCAAACTTTTTAGCGTATGATCCTGGTCATTGAACCAATCTATTGAGTTTACAGGATGCTTTTATCTACAATAACCCGAACCCTAAACTGAAGCCCTATTTGTTATCTTATGCAGGATTCAACCAATCACTCCTTTCAACTTTATGACCCCACATCCAGGATATTCCTTCAACATACTAGACCGAATCAAAAACGTGTTGCAATACCCTATAAACAGAATATATTCTTTTGAAAACAGCAAGAGACACCAGATTCTCCAGAGGAGCACCATCAATATGCATGAAATTCATAACGATGAAGAAACCATTACTACAGAAAACATATGTGGTTAGTAGTAAACACTTGAGGTTAGAAGTTACAACAAAATCTCTTTATCAAGAACCAGTAAGCTAATTCTTCAATCATAAGTTCTGCAAGATAATTTAGATTATAATGACAGATTCTCTTTTATAAGTTTGATGGCAGACACCTTTGATTATGGTTTCTAGAAACTGCTCGGCCTTCAGAATTTCATCCCCTGCAAATAGTACACAGTTATTAAGAAACCCAACTTATGAGATAAAACAAGCATAGTAGTATTATAAAGAAAATTATTTTTTTATTAAAAAATGTATTTGATGGTAAAGTTTGTTGATAATTAAAGCACTATTCAGAGACACACTAGTCTAAATATATAATGGAATAAGACAAGGTGTGTCATAACCTGCACCCAGAAGGTCAAATATTAGAAATATCTAAGGCCACCCTATCTCTCATTGTCCACTCCCCAGGTCAACATGTCTTCATGTAGTACAACTCCGCACACTTTCGAATGGTGTCAACTCTTAACATTATTCTGTCACAACAATCCCTAAATGTGCTTGCCACATTGGCAGTTTGGCATAATACCTCAAAAAACTAGTCAATTATATAGTCTAGATCAACCCAGTATGCACACACACAATCAACACCTAACAGAATTGGTGTATCACAATCTCCCCCATTCAACTCCCTAATGTCTTCCTCAAGGCCCATGATCAAATCCACTATATCCTCCTCAGGTGCCAAACTTGTCCTGCAATTCCTTTGAATCCACGTGGCACTACCGAATTAGCTTTGATACCATTTGTTGTGATACAAGGAGCACTCTATCAAAGTGAATGAAGTATCCCAAGAGGATTAGTTAGAAACAAGGCTTTATATAAGTATAACGTAGATAGACCTAGTACATAACCAAAGAGTGATTCAACACATGTTCGCACAACCAACACTTACAGAATCAGGGTATCACTTCGTGAATAGTGAACCATAATGGTTTGAAATGTCACCAACAATAGCATCAGTAGTGTCAGAGAATATAAAACCCTGCATCGGGAACTGGAAGCCATACATTATAACCTACGGGTCTCTCCACCATTGCCAATTGGTTCTAAGTCGGATAATCTAGTTCTAACAAGTATATATCATACACTAGTTTTGCCACCCATGCAAGAGTGCTACTAATCTTATGTCCAGGCTCCAGCCCTTCCTCAGGGGTTATCCTCCCTCTCTTTTTCCTCTTTTTTGTTCGAAATATACTCATAGGAATAAACACAGAAACTAACATGAAAAATACTACTAAAATTATCAGAGCATTACATCAATTTTCAAACATTGGCCAAGGTCTTTATAAATCCATGACACCATACTATTTGCTTTTATACAAGTCCAAAGCATATGATAGCATGTCTAAAGGCAATGGGCACTGCAATTACCTTTTTTTGCATAGCTACGCTTGGATAGAACAGTAGAAGCATAGAGTTGTAAAACCTTTTGTAACATAGCCTCAAACCCTGGCTTATCTCCATCTCCTTTTGCCTGAAATTAACTAACAAAGTACATTATAATTGTATCTTATATGAAGATCACAACGACAAAAAAAGTGTATCCAAGCAGTATTGCAAAAGGGTTTGAACTTCAATTCAAAGGTCTTGTAAGGAAGTTTACAACTTAGCGTGTCAAAAGCATCAAATGGAAGAGATTGTTCATGAAAACAGCAATACAATACAAGGACCACAATATGGATCTCTGTGCACATTCTAGTAGCACCACTTTGAACTTAAAGGAGAAGGAGAAGAAGAAGAAGAAAGAGTAAATGACAAATTTTGAAGATAACTTCTTATACAACATAAACAACGCAAGAAAACACCACAATTCAAATTTTCTAGAGCCAATTCAAGGGCAATGTGAGAACGTAGTAGCATATGATTGACTACTCCTATAATGATGAAGGATCTTATGGTTCCAAGAAAAGAATATTCAGGCGGTAGCAATAAAAGTATTAAAACAAACTTACTTGTCGTAGTTGCGCATTAACTTCTGAAAGAAACCCTTCGTCCAGTTGTCCATCTTCCTCCCTTTGGACTAATTCCTATTGATCAAAAACAGAAAACACTGAATAAACTATATATTGAAAATAGTTTTGATTTTGCATTAGCAACTTGTTATGGTTGGAGCATCCAAACCAAAACCAATTAGCTATTGTGGAGACATCACGAATTTTGCATATTGAGATACACAGCTTAAAATACCTAATGGGAGACTTATAATTGTCAACACTCCCCCTCATGTGTGGCCATAAGAGAGCCAAAGATGTGGATCAATTATATTAGGAGAAACAGAGCACATTTAGTTCAATTGGGTCTGACACGTGGATGAATTGCCCACTCCAGTACCATGTTAGAGTTGCAGCATTTTACACAAAATTTATTGGTTACAGGTGATCTCCAAGATTTTATATTAAGATGCAACCCAATGTAGGATTCTTATATTTTTTTTAAAATTAATGATTTGAAAAAAATTTAAACAGGCAAGAATTGCGTATATTCAACAGTGAAGTAAATTTACACAAAAAGAAGAAAGAAAAAAGGACTCACTTTCTCCATTAATTTAAGAGCCTCGGGATCTCTAGGAGGCCATTGAATTTCTTCTACTTCATCAACTACAGGTTTCAGAATCCCCTTGAGGACATCAGTAGCTGAATCTATCTTTTCCTACAGGGAAAGGGGGAAACAATAAATAAAAAATTTGTGTTGCACAAAACCCTCAGGAATATCATTTAACATAGACCCAAAAGAAGAAGTCCTGGTGGGCTATGGTGTAGGGAGAGAAAGGTACATTGGTCTTATGAACAAGGCGATCCACTATGCTCATTATAGATATAGCCAATTCCTCATAGTCCTTCTGAAAGAATGCAAAAGATTAAGCCTTCTTTCACAAGCTTGAACCAGAAAGAAGTCGGCAATAAAAGTATCATCATAAAATTAGAATTAACCAAGTTGAAAACCGTGCTTTATCATCCTCCGATTTGCAGGTATCAGTTCTCGCCGCAAGCCGTATCCAAAAGCCCTCATTAAAAGCCAAGACATTTTCAACAACAAGCTTCTGAAGCTGTTCACCAAGCATAACTAGCAATAAGGATTACATTTATAATTTTACAGGTGGAAGTCAATGAAAGCTGCATTGAAGTCCCAACATAAAAGTTTCCATGTTTAATCAAACAATATATACCCGAAAACCCTTCTTTTCTCCACACATTCCATACGATTACAAAATTATATCATGATACATAAAACTAGAAATCTAGTGCAAAGAAGATCAAATCCTATTCCAAATATTCTAGCATTCACAGGTTAGGTTGACAATGGGTGGAGAGACCCATGATTTTATATGCACTCATGCAAGGCTTCCATTTCCCGATGCGGGGCAGTACTCTCAACAACCTTATACAAGGAATTTATTAATTATATGTCCTTGGCCTTGAAAAGCACTCCCAAAAAGAAGCTATTAAGGAATTGCCTTTATAGTCCTATCTCATGAATCTTCAAAATTTCAAACAATAAAGTGCCTTTACTACTGCCATTCTGCTTAAGATTATTAACAATATTAATTTGCTCTTATCTCCTTTATCTTCAAAATTTCAAATAAAGTAAAACCCTTAGAACTAGTATTATTTCACATAACAGTGTTATAGTCTCACTACCACAGAAAGAGGACAATGGCAAGTAAAGAAATCCAAATTAGTTAACTGATTGCTGAAAAAGAAATCATATATGGAAGCAAAGTGCAAACTCCACATTTACTTACTTCAATTGGATTTGCATCCCTTAGTTTGTCTATCAGCCTATCCACTTCTACAGTCTTTTTGAATGCTCCCTCAGCATCTTGATTGACTGCACAGATCAAAGTTCTCCTGTTTTATTAGATCGAAACATTCAATTTTACTATTGACAATTCCATCAACCAGATTCAAGAATAGCGCAACCATAAAAATGGAACAAAACAAATCAGCATATGGAGGCACCAACAGAAAAGCAATGACCATGGCAACTGACTTTCCAACAAAAAAACCGATAATGTAGGTCATGAGATTTAAAAGAATAACCAAACAACCCAAGAAAAAAGAAACTAGAAAGAATAGTCCTTTACAACTAGCTGAATAAGTTATTAACAGCTACAAATGATCATTCTTAGTTTTCTTTTTATTTTCTTTCGAAAAACAAATAGTAAACTATTAACGGCTATAATGACCACAGTAATCAATTTCCCTACAGAAAAACAACAATTGAAGAACTCAAATTAAAATGGAAAAAAACCCCAAAAAGTAAGAATCATCATTTCTAACAAACTAAACCACAATTCTTGGGGTTTTCTTTCTTTAAAAACAAATAAATAAAGACATTGCCCCCAACATTGAGCGACGGTAGAAAGAGAATGAAAATTGAGTTGACAATACCTCCTCTTCCAATTCATATGAGCTGAGGAGCCGAACTGCTTTGAACTCGAAACCCCCGTAACATCCCATTTCTTGAAAAATGAAGTTCTTAATCCAACGCAATAATATACCTATTCAAAATATAAATTTATATAAAAAAAGCCCACAAATTGTCAACAATATTCAAAATCTATCTCCAAATACCAACTACAAAGTAAAAGCTCCAACATTTTGCTCTCTTTTACATTTTCTCAAAGCTCCACAAATTGTAATTTTATGCATACATTACATACAAATGCATAAATATAGAGAGAGATAGGGACTGGAGTTGAAAACAAAAAATAAATAAATAAATAAATAAGTTTGTAAAAGAAGTACCTCTTGGCGGGGAGAAGGTGAAGAGGAGCATCGATGAGCTTGTACGGACGGAGGCGCGGGCATGAACGAGAAGGAGGAGGCCATTGGAGGGAGGCTTGTACGGACAGTGGCGGGAGTGAGAGTGAGAGAGGCCGCTGATGACCGTTCAAGTTTGTATATCAAGATTTTTCTTCTTTTATCGCTTTCTGGGGAATTTTTAGCGGATGGGAAGCTTTGGGCCTACACTAAGAGCATGCTTTTTTAGGCCCCTCAAAAGGTCCAGTTTTCAAATGGGCCCATACCAATCTAAGAACTTCTCTATGAGTGTTTATCCATAAATCGTTTCAAATTCGGGATTGATTCTTAGAAAGAAGTATCACTATACTCAGAGCTAGTTCATTTAGGCGGTCACGTTCTATTATTTGATCAAATTTCAATGATTGACTTTCAAATTAGGTCAAATCTCAACAAAGTATTTCTACACTATGAAAGGAGGGTTTCAGTTTCCTTCTTATTTTCTCATGAGCTAGGTAGACTTACCAAATATGAGAAATCACCCAAACCCATTTTCCTCGAAACCAAACGCCTTAGAGATACGAAAGATGGTCAATTAAGACACAAAAGTAATTTGGTTTCATGAGTTCCCATGACCAAAGGTACCAAGAGATGAGAATTGCAACTCAACCCAACAACCCTATGTTTAGTTGGCCCAAACCCTAATGTTTTTCTTAATGGTGTGCAAATCCTAAGTTTGTTTTAACAGAAAATAATTATACAAGTATTAAGTACCACATGATGACTTAATTAGTTAATTGAGGACAAACTGACAAAAACTCTTCTTCTTTTTTTTTTCTTTTTCAACTTTGTCATCAATCAATCCATCCTATGAAATCAGCATCAGCGAAGTGTGCACGTACAATTCTTCTTCATGAAGAAGGGCAACTAATTAACACATAAGTTCCAAAGAAGAGAACCAAATCATCAAGGCCATCCCTCATTTGCCACTCAACCACATGCATAAATGCATGGGTTGAGACTTCAACTTCATCACAAGGAGCATTCTTGAAGATATATTTAAGCTTTGCTTCCCTAAATCTTGGATCAATATCTGTTTTGTTATTTGTGAATAATAGGGTCAATTACAGTTTGGTCCATGATCTTTCAAATCAATCATAATTATGCCCTAATGTCAAAAAGGAAGCAAAAATATAATCCTATGATTGATAAAAGTGCTAACTCACTATGAATTTATTTAAGTATGATTCTAATTGTTTACATGATACAATAACACTTAGGACACGGACGCAAAAGTAATGTATTGTTGTTACATAGTTGTAATGTATGTGTCAACATCTTGTCAATATGATTCACGCTCTTAGTAGGTACTTTATATTCAATTCATTTAACTTGGAAATGACGTGACTTAATTTTGGAATAGACATGCTATGTTAATATGCAATTTATTGTTTTTTTTTAAATAAAAAAAATTCAAAGGAAATGAGATTCTAACTTGAGAACTCTTTTAATAAATTAAAGGAGCACTGTTATTAGACCGATATTCAGTGTGCATTATGCACTGGCGAGTCCATTTAGGGTCATGTTCTTTATCTATGAAGGTGCGCCAAATTTTCATGAAATTTTGTGTTAGATGGAAGCAAACTGTTTGATAAAATACCTCAAAGAAGACTAAGGCAAGGGGGGCAACCTCTATCCTCTACTTATGTTATTCTTCTTGTTCTTTGGACTTTTATGTTATCTAATTTGTGCATGATGTGTTTTTGTGTTTCTTTTTTTCATTTAAGAGTCGATTAATCTTCACTATTGGCAATAGTGTTTTCTTGCTTAGAGAAAGAAAATTAATGGATCCACCACTAGTATTATATACTTTCTTTTTCGCCGAAAGAGAAATATCACTAAATCAATAGCTAATAAAGGGTTGTATATTTGTGGAGTTGCCATGCTTATCTAATAATCAGAACGTATTTAAGCCAAAATGATTGAACACAATTAGCATTGGTGTCGTGCTCTCATCTCCAAATACGTCGTATCTTTCAAGTCTCAACCTAATTGATGTCTCACCAACCGAAATAGACATTGAGTGCTACTATTTCCAACCTCTTATCCTATTTTTCCACCCACCTTATTTTTAAAGTTTTAAAAACAAATTTACCCATTTATAAAATGACTTCTAAGAACTTAAAGAAAAATATTAAAAAACAAAACAATTGCCTCAAATTTAAAATTAAAAAAATCTAAAGCACAAACATCAAACGTCAAATTTCTCACTCATCTACTCCCACCCCCTACGCCATTGCCCAGCTCTCTCTCGCACCTCCAGGAGCTCCACCCCAGTCCTCTGAGAGCTGCCTCGGCCCCTCACTCACTGCCCCTCTCTCTCCCTCTTTCCCCCAAAAACCACCATAACCCACAGAACCCCCTTCTCCTAGACTATTTCTCTACAATTTCTACAGCCCAGCTAAACACCATCAATTTCTTCCATGTTTAATTCTGAAGCGCTGAATAATGAGTTCACTGACGGAGGAGGTGGAGGAGGAAGAGGGATGGTGGAAGAGCATGCGTCGATGCGGCCGTCGAGTAACGGCGTCTTGGCAGTCAAGAAGTCGCCGTCAAAGGACTCGATCTCACATAACAGAGAAAATGCCCTCTCCTGCGCATCAATTTAAGTATGGACTAGTGACTGGGCTCTCCCTCAATTCCCATCTTTGCAACTCCAGCTCATCCCATGAATTAATCAATTCCAACGATTTGTACCAAAATAAAATTATAAGAATGGGTTTTTAATTGAGAAATTTGGGACTTTGGGTTGAAATTGATTGAGTTGGAGGGTGGGTTGTTGTTGGGTTCGGTGTGGTGGGGTGGTGGAGGAGGGGTGGTCGGGGATTGGCTCTAGGTGGGGACGGGAGGATCCGTTGATGATCGATGGGCTGGAAGGAGAGAAGGATTTTGAAATTTTATTTATTTTTATTTTTATTTGATAATTCTCAATTGAATTTAAATATTTTATTGATATGCCAACTTTTCAGTTATTGGATTAAATTTAAATGACGTCATTAGCTAATGAATTTCTTAACATAAAAGAGAATTTGCTTGAATTAATAATTAAAGGGTATTTTAGGAATATTAGTGGGTGGAAAGATGAGATTGTGTTTTTTCAAATTTATATAATGAGTGAGAAAATATGACATGGAGTGAAAATAGCAGCACTCTAAACATTTTTCATAGAAGACTGCTTTGGCAGATCCGTAAAAATTTGTGCTTAACTTTTAAAGACTTCTTAGAAAACACAAAAGATCTCCCCAAGTGATCAAAAAGTTCACCAAGTAAGTATATATATTTTATCACTGCCAAAAGTGTCTTACGACAATAAAAAAAATTGTGACAAACAGACAATGAGTAGTGAGCAAGTGTCACATGGTCTTATTTATGTTCCAAAATAAAATACCATCCATGTGAGGAGGGTATTGGAACTTTACAACCAAAATAAAAATAAATTAATAAATAAATAATGATAAGAATAATATATAAAGATATAATCGGAGATCTTCTTCTTCTTCTTCTCTCTCTCTCTCTCTCTTATCTTCTCCACGTTCTTTATGTTTAACGATTCAGTCTCAAGATCTTCCATATCCAGGTCAGAAAAAGTGTTCTTTTGTCCTCTAGTGCTTTGCCCATTTTTTTATTTGCAATCTTCTTAAAGTTCTTGCATTCCCATGCTGTAACGTGCATCAAGGTCAATCCATGTATGATGGGAGGAGCTGCCAACCACGTTTCTGGTTTTGTTAAATCTTGAATTGAATCAGTTCCTAAAGGTTTAGTTGAGACTTACCAACAAAGTCACCTAAGTCAATGGTCCTCTAATGCACAAGGCAAAGACAAATTTTCCATGCGTTCCAATTGGTTATAATTATGGGATTTGAAGTTTTAGAGTTGGTAAACTCGTTATTTATCTTATTAACCTAATAAGCATGATGAGATTTAAATGTATCGAATTTGAATTTTCTTTTACAATGAATCAAAATTGTATATAAATCTTGTTGATGATGCAGATAATGTTGATTTCTGTTATGTAATGATGGCAAAAACGACGTCACCGATAATGGTGGCCGCAATGATGGTTTTTCTTTTTATTAAAATCTCATTGTCTTGTATTTAGAAATTGTGATGTTTGAAAAACGTTGCTTTTGATAGGTAGAGATGTTTGTACGTCATGGACCTTGAGCACACGAGAATTCATATAAGTGGTTGACCAAAACAAAAGGGTTCATAAGAGAAGATAACAATTTTTTTTTTTTTAACCTCTTTGAGGTTTATAGCTTTAGGGGTTTTAAAAAAAATACTTGTTGTTTTGTTACAGTGGACGGGATCGAATATGGGGAATCATCGAGCTCGTTACCACTTGAGCTAAATTGTGCCAATTCTAAGAGCCAGTGGTAAAATATTTTGCTCCACAACGACTAGGCTTGTTTTTAACATCCAATTAGACCTTTTTAATTCATGTCCTGAAGAAAAGGACCAATTGGACCATTTCCCTTCTGGTTTGGTTTGCCTTTCCGTTTACCAATCTATTCATTCCCTCACATAATTATGGGGAAGAAGAGGGCAGCTGGTGTGGGTACCGACAATGACATAATGCGGCTAGTACAACTTTTTGGAGATTGATTGAATCCTACTTGCCAAATTGTGCATCTATAATATCTCCAATATATATTATAATATTCCTTTCTTACCAGGTATGCGTAGGAGTTTTTATATTCCTGTCAATAACAATGTGATGTGTGTATAAGTTTTTTTTGTGTTTTTTTATTAATTATTTTTGCATATATGTCAAACTGTGATTTGCATGAAAGAGAAGTAGTATCCTATATATAATATTTGTGTATACATACTTTCTTTCACTTTGCACTTTTTGCTCATTTATGTTTAGAGTTGAGGTGCTCCTCTTTAAAACCAATAGAGTTTTGACACTTGTCAAATTCAAGCAACATTGACAAAGTTTCACCAACAAAAAAAAAAAAAAGAATTGTAATTTTTTTTGGACAAATGTCAAAATCACATTGATTATAAGGAGGAGCTCCTTCTTAGTTTTAAGGAGCCAAGTTTTTTCATATAAATAAATGCAAACAATAAAAGGGAGTCGTCATTTGCACTCCATAATAATCATTTGTATTATCTTTTTCCTTATAAAAAGAAAATTTGTTTAGAATGTGACCATTCAACTTAGAATCAATTGATACTAAATGCAGAATTCCAAGATATGAGATTTAATACTGTTAACATTCACACAAGCCATAAAATTTCTTGTGAATTGTATTGTATATGCATCAATAATTGAGTCATCGAGACGTGAATAACTAGGAAAGCAAAACCTCTAGCTAATTGTTAATTACTCTATGATCTGGTCTCCCATATGCTAACACTGCTCCATCCACATCACCTCTCTCTCTCTCTCTCTCTCTCTCTCTCTCTCTCTTATTATATATAGGGTTAATCGTTTTATTAGTCTCTAAATTTAGACCAGATTTGCATTTGAGTACCTCAATTTCCAAAATGGTTCCCTTGGTCCTTTAACTTTAGTTTTGTTAGGACAAATGATCATGCCGTTAATTTTGTTAACTTTTTGTTAAATAGGGGCAAAATGGTATTTTTGTATCAAAATTGATTAAAATATGAATAAAAAATTATTTAAAAAACTAAAAAATTGAGATTAAACTCTCTCTCCCCCTTCTATCCCAATTTCCACTCCCCTCAAACTTTTTTTTTTTTTGTTTTTTTATTTTATTTGATTTTATTGTTCTTTTAAAGATATGATTTTTTATTTTTTTTTTTTGTTTTAATATAAAAATACCATTTTGCCCTAATATTTAACAGAAAAAGTTAACAAAATTGACGGCAGAACCATTTGTCCAAACAAAACTAAAGTTAAAGGATTACGGGAACCATTTTGGAAATTGAGGTACTCAAATACAAATCTCGTCAAAATTCAGGGACTAATAAAATGATTAACCCTATAAATATTATTCTTAGCAGAAAAAGGGAGGGATTCACCACTCTCTCTCTCTCTCTCTCTCCTCTCTCTCTCTCTCACACGCATTTCCACTATATTAGAGAAGGATCAATGTTTGCCAAGATGTCCATCTCCAACCCCAAATATTCTCAGACTAATGACACTGAAAAGTCTGGTTGGGATAGGATATAATTAGCCAGAAAAGAAAAGAAAAAGCCTTGGTAGCTGCCTCTTCTTTACTCAAAGAAAGAAAGAAAATAAATACATAGTCGAGAGACAGAGACAGAGAAAGAGACATCATCCAGAACTTTCTCAAAGACAGAAACAGTAAAAGCACACACCTTCTCCGAGCTTAGCTGTTCTCTCTCTCTATCTCTCTGGTCCTCCCTAGCCAATGCCCAGAAGCCCATACTCAACTTTGTCTGCATCCCAGTCTCCCCCATAACATTTCTTTTGCACCCATCAACACCTTAAAAGAACATAAAAACACAGCACATCACAAGCCTGCATAGAAATTTAGAGATCATGAAGATCCGGTGTGATGTGTGCGAGAAAGAAGAGGCCACTGTTTTCTGCTCTGCAGATGAAGCTGCTCTCTGCGATGTCTGTGATCGCCGTGTTCACTACGCAAACAAGCTGGCCGGCAAGCACAAGCGCTTCTGTCTTCTCCACCCCACTTTCAAAGACTCCCCTCTCTGTGATATCTGCCAGGTAATGCATTCTCAACAGAATTCTCTGTTTTTTGCTGATAAACAATGATAATTTTCAATACAAAAGTGCTCTGGTTTCTCATTTTCTTGGTGGGTTTTGCAGGAGAGGCGCGGATTTCTGTTTTGTCAACAAGACAGAGCTATTCTTTGCAGAGAATGCGACTTTTCGATTCACAAAACCAATGAGCACACACAGAAGCACAACAGGTTTATTCTTCCAGGCGTTAAGCTCTCAGCTGCTGCTTCTTTATATCCAACCTCATCCTCCTCCTGCTCTGGCTTCTCTCAAGTGGCCAATACCACTGATGCAAGAGCCTCCAAGTCTTCTTCAAAGATACCCAAAATAGTTTCTGATGAGGCCTTGAATTGCTCCCCATCAGTGGAGCAAACGATGTCGTCTTCCTCCTACAAGACAGAAGAGAATTGTGGCAGTGACAAGGGCTCTGTTTCAACAAGCAGCATATCAGAGTATCTGATGGAGACGCTGCCTGGGTGGCATGTAGAAGACTTTTTCGATTTTTCTTTTTCTCCCGATGGTTTCTGAGGATTGCAGCACACCTTACATCTAGAGAGATTTGAAAAAACCAAAGAGAAAAAGAAGCCGTTGTTATGGTGATGTATATTTGGTTGATAACAAGGCCAATTTTGCTTGTGTTTGTTTGTGGGATTTGCTCTGCTTTTGGTGAAGCAAGATCTTGAAAACAACATAAGTTTTTTTATTTGTCGTCAGAACAATTTGGCCATCCGGGTAGCTCAAGTTTCACCTGCAACTCCATATGACCCTGAGACTGGTTTTACAAATATGGTGAATAAAAAGAAAAAGGCAGTTCAGTTCAGTTCAGCAGAGGAAGGGGGCTGATGCTGGTCTCTCAGTTCCTTCAAGAAATCTGAAGCTGTTGATAATCTGTTGTATAAACATCTCTTTTTCAAGGTTTTTATTTGATAATGGTTGTTCCAAAAGTGTCCTTTCCTTTTTCTGTCATGGGAGTCCTCATGCTTTATTTCAATTTCGCAAGTGTATGCAAGTCCTTGTGGAATGCCTATTTTAATCCTTAACTGTTTTTGGATATGGATGGTTCCCCAAAAGAAAGGGAACTACCAAAGAAACATTGAAAAGGTTTTGACTTTCAAGCAATCACAGCTTCAACTTCTCTATAGAGCTAATAGGGTGTGAGGAACAGAGGCAAAGACACGAGGACATAGATATAGATACAGATACAGATACTGAGAGGGGTAGTGCAACTGGAATAGTAAAGTCATTCCCATCGTGAGGACAGAGAGGGGGTCGTGCAACTGGAATAGCAAAGTCATTCCCATCGTTTAATATTAGGGGCAAGCAAGGTGCAGATTGGTTCGGTTTCAAGAAATGACAGAGGAATGACCCAAAAGAAAAGAACAGTGAAATAATGAATTAACATTGCAGAGGTGGAAGAATATTGCTTCTTAAGCATTACATTGTTTTTTCCTTTTCTATACATGGTTTCAATCACAACATTTTGCTGCATACTCCAAACAAAGCAACATTCTGCATCTCAAACTCCCAAATTTGATTGGTTTCTATTTCCCAACTTTGTCCCTTGTTATTTTACAGGACCCAGGCTAGAGAGATAGAAACAAAATATTGATATACCTTTTACACAGTTTACATACAGGCAAACTAATTAAAGAATCGCACCCGCTATTTCACATAAAACAGAATCATGATAAAGCCCTGCAAAATAAAAAGTCGAAAACAAAATGAAAACCATCCTCATTAAATACCAATCCAATACTGCAAATCGATGAAATAAATGTTATGGTATCGCCCTCTTAAAAGGGAACCATAGCAGATAGGATTTGCTTTCTTTTTTTTTTTAATCCGAAAAATAATCAAAAGGAAAAAAAAAATTATATTAACAAATTGCATTACCTTCATTTGAGGGCATAAAACAGTGTTATGAGGTAAATGCAAAAAGCCTATCTGCAATTTTTGTACGACAAATTGGGCACTCGGAACAAGCAAGTGAACAAGATTTACACACTGCAAAAGGTACCATAGTTACTTACTATAAGAAATGATGAGCATATATTGTTTTTTTTTAACACAGCTTCAGAATGACTTACAACAAAAATGCCGGCAGGGTAGAAGAATTGCTGCAGTTGGTGATTCAAAACATACTTTACACAGATGGGAATTGGCATCTCCGTTGCCCTGGTGTTTGAGCTCTTTGTCCTTCATCTCCTGCATTCGAGCCTGAAAAAATAAAAGGATGGTGCACAAAAACAATCAAGCTTTTAATCAACTTTACAATATAATTCATTAATCTTTTTCTTCTTAAGCAGATTAGACCTCCACATGCTTTTCCGGAAAACGGCTGATCCCTCACAATCATAAGCATGATAACATCTAGAATAAAACCATTTTGATTGAGCCAAGTGGGCCTAATCTCTATGCAAAGATGTATTAGGTCCAAACTTAGTGACCTAAGAAAATATCATCCTCTTAAATTTATGTAGTAGTAGCCTCTTTTAAAGCCATTAAAACATCATTCAGAGCTTTTGTCTCATTGGTTTAATAACACTAAACAAACCTTAAAACAGAATCGATCATCTCTTAATACGTCTCCATAACAAATTGCAAAAGAATTCCAAAACAATCTAGAACAATAATGTCAAAAGATAATGCAGATTCTCAGGTTACCTTGAGGCGAAGAACAAGAGGTTCTTCCGTAGGACTTTCATCATCAGCTGGTTTCGAAACATCCAAAACTTGTCTCTCTTTGGGGACAGGATTACTGTCACTCGTTTTTAAACCATTATTATTTCTCATCACATCATTGTGCCTTTCTTCTGTGTGTGTCTCAGGGATAGATCCACCCTCTTTTTTTAATTTTGCAACCAACACCCACATGTTTGCTAAATCATTTTCTAGAGCTTCCTCCCTTTTCTTTGCATCTTCAACCTTTTTTCTGTATTCCTCTTCTACAAATTCCTTTTCAGCAAGGGCAGCCTCAAGAGCTGCCTCTCGCTGTTTCCTTGCCTGAAGTTCCATCTTTAAATCATCAGCATCAAGATTCCATGACTCAAAGTCATCAGACATCCCTGATATCTCATTAGCACGACCAGAGAGCCTCCCTTTCCTCCCAGATCTTGCTCCATCATTGTACTTGCGGTTAGCACCATTAACAGGTTGCATAACAGAGCTTCTAGAATTGGCCAACTCCCGAGCAGCCAACAACTCTTTCTCTAGTTTTGCACTCTGCAGTGAGAGCTTTGTCACTTCACCAGCCAAATTCTTCAACTCCACAGCAGCAGCAGATGCCAGTTCTTTTGCATAAGAAGCTTCTTCGGCCAGTTTTTGATTTTGCACATGTAACCCACTGTTCTCTTCTGAGAACTGGACGTGCTCCAGCTTTAGTTTCTCATTCTCAATCTCCTATGAGAAGGAACAAAAGCATCAACCAGTTAGAAGTATAGCATGAAAGCTAAAGCAACCTCTTACATTAGTACAATAGCATCTTCAGTAACAATACAAGAAAGATTAAAAACTGATAATAATGAAGTTATGCGAAAACAAAAAAGAAATGACTACACAAAACTATGGACTGCACCATTCTAACAAAAGAAAAAATTGTCACTGTCAAGAATAATGACAGAGGAACTAAACGTTCTACATGAATGAACCAAGAATAATAAACTAAAACAAAAGGAGTGCAAGTCAAGAGTATGGCAAAATACTTTGACACTAAAGGTAACAGCTAGAAACTACTAATCTATCAAGCTTTATGGATTTATAAGCTAGAAAGTTCAAATAATCACCTGAGACTGAATTTTCTTTTTGAGCTCCTCAACATATTCTTCAGATACACAGTGCTCAGAAGACGTTTCACCAGACACTGAAGCCAAACGTCGCTCTAACTGATTCACTTTTTCGTGCAATTCCACGTTCTCTGCACACTGCAAATAAGCAAAGATAGCTCAGCAATATAACAAGTGGAAATAAAGTCTGCACTGAAACACGGAAGAAAGCTTCAGATAAATCAGCTGGATAGAATAAAAAATTAATCAAAGAATATGACTGAAAAGAACCAAGGAAGATGAAATATTCTAACCTTATTTTGCAATTGCTCCTGAAGAATACGATTGTCTGCTGATTTTATCTGCATGAACGTATACCGCCATTATAATGCATTGGGCAAATGTTATAACATCAAAAAGAAAACTAACAATTAATGTCCATCACACTGATATAGTAATACATTCACTCACTTCCAACTCAAATCCCTTCTCATTGCACTGGGTCGTCAGTCTTTTAACTGTCTGTGGCAGAAGAAAATGAAAGCGGTTAAAACAAAGCTTCAGCTATCTGTTGACAACAGTAGAACAAAAAATGAGAACTACTTATAATAATGAAGATGATGAGAACGCAAAACTACCTGCTGCATCTCAACCAAAGATGCATTGGCAATTGAAGCCTCACCACTTTCGTTTATGCGCTGTTCTAAAACTCTCATTTGCCTTCTCTTTTCATGGATATCACGTTCCAAGTTCTCAATCTGTAAGCATACATAGTTGTTCATCATGGTCATTTTAAGGAAAATAGACATACTTCTGCAGCTGCCAAATGAAGCTGTAAACTCCTAAATTATTTAGGATGGTGAATGCTAAATTTTTAAAAAGGAATGCATATTAGCACTTCTAAAAATAATGATGCAGAATAGGATTAATAAGAATAAATGGAATTTATACTTGAGTTTTCGAGCTATCAGGATCATTTACAGACTGCTCCACCAATCGCTTCAAGGAGCTGGTGCCAAGTGCAATTTCTCCAGCAAGCATCTTAACTTGCTCAACAAGCAGGTCTATATGATCTGACATTGTCATCCCTCCCTAAAGTAATTAAAATAAGAAGTCATACTTGCATCAAAAGAATGAATGATTAGCACTTAAATGAAAATTACTATTTTAGCCAACCAACGAAATCATACAGACACTCACCCAAAGACAATTATTAATTACCATAAGTTTGTTCATAAGAGATATAGCTGTATTAGGTCGCAATCAAAGCAAATAGTGTATAGACATTCTAATTTGATAATTGTTTGTAAGTAAAATTAAGACTTCCTGATTTGACAATTGCATGTCTAAGTTGTGAACAGAAAAAATATATACAGGAAGAATTGACAAAAATCTGGAAAATAGAGAAGATATCTTCCCTACAAATCCTATGCGTAAACTCCTCCAAGGGTATGCTTGTATGTCTACAATATGCAGTGTGCCCACACCAATATATATGTGTTTGCACGCACACGTGGAAAGAAATGAGCACGTTTCACTTCCCTCTCCCTCAGATAGTACCTCTCAGAAAAATTTTGCGAGATTACTAGGTAAAGTAATCGAGCTTTCTATGCTGAATGGCGACAAAGCCAAAGTAAACTAAAAAATAGCATAACTTACCACTGGATGTCTCGAACCACTGATAAGTTCACCGGCTTGAGTTGATTCCGTAATTGTACTGCTAGCTGGTGAGAGATCGTCATTCCACCTGCTGGAAGATCTTTTGTGTCTAAAATCATTAGCCAGATCTGATGGAACACAGAGGCAGAAGACGGCGACTCCTTCTGGTTCTCACTTTCTAGAAGCAAGGGCCCATCTCGCACTACTTCTACTTTCTGACAGAGAAAAGTCACAAAATGTAAGCATCTGACCATGCTTTTCCCACCAGAAAACAAGAAGTACAAAGGATCTGTTGCCACTCTAAATCTTTTTAAGAGAATAATAAACTAGAACGTGAACACACAAAATGCATGAATATCAAAATTGAAGTGATACGAAATGAAATCCTTTTCTTATTTACTAAAACTAAGCAAGCAAACAGTGACAGGAAACATGCATCCTTGTCTATATAGCTTACAAAACAAAAGTAACTTCTCCAACATTCAGCATAATATTTTTCCTCGCTTATGATTGGTGTCATTTCAAATACATATTATCAACATTCAAAGCTCAAACAACTAAGCTAAAGAAAGGGGAAGAAAACAACAGCACAGAGCATGCTATAATCTACAACTTCATTGGGTAAGGAACTCACATCATCCTCACCAACTGAATAACTACGCTGGTGGCTGGGAATATCACCCAAACATCCAGGAATTGTATTTTTTGAAGAAACAAGAATGAGCTTCGTCAGCCTCTGGATTCTACTCATAAGAGCAGCCTTCGCTTCCTCTTCTTCCTCCAATCTTGATTGCATTTTAAATTGGCCTTCTTCCAACTATTTCCAAAGAGCAATGATCATATGTAAATCTTAGTCAAACTCATACTAAGCCATTGCCACCATCAAACAAAACTGATATCATTTCAAAAGCAAAACCTTTTGTTTTAAGGTGATAATCTCCTCATGGCTGATGCCAACAAGCATCCCCTTCCTTAGCTGATCAAGTTCTTCTTTAAGGACCGAAATTTCTCTTTGATACTTCTTAATCAAAGACTTCTCATCAATAATCTGCTATAAATAATTTCAAAAAATAAAACAGAAAACAAAGAGCAGAATTGTGAGCTTAAGTGTTTACTTTTGGGTATTGTCTTAAAACATTATTCATGCAATGAATTGTAGCACACCTTATTGCGCGATGCATAGATTTCTACACGCTTTGCCCTGCTTGCAAATTTCAATGTATTATGAGTTTCCTCCATGCTGCTTGATGCAGGGGTAACAGTGCAAATAAGCTGGGAACATATGCATAAGAACAAAATAAAGGCAAGTTATAATAGTTTTAATTGCATAAACTTTCAGAACAGTTTATTCAAAAGCATATCCCCTGGTAAAGTTTTTTTGGTCCAAAATCTACATTGGAGAGGTTTTAAAACAAACAATAACAATGAAAAAAATCAACAGAAGGCCATGGGAAAAAGTAAATCATGTATATTACACGTTACATGATTTACAACAAAAATGGAATAATGGGCTAACAATTGTAGCATTCAAACTCACCGAAACATGACCATGCCCACCTAATGAGGATTGTAGAAGGCGGGTAAGCTTAGAATCTCGATATGGAACATGGGATGCCTTTCCCTCACTCAGTTTTCCTATTACCTTCATTGCAAACATACAATCAAGTTACGAGCAAAAGATTAGCTTGTTTATCTTTTCACCAGAAACATTAAAATGATTTATAAAAATTGTGACCATTTTCTTAGTAAAACTGAATAGAGTGACCATTAAACAATACAGCAATATAAAGTTCCTCTCGGCTAGAAGTGAAAGTGCATCAGCATCATCTTGCACAAACATTGTCACCAAATACAGTCTTTCATATGGCCGGAATGGTGTGCATGAAGGCTTTGCTTAGGCTTGGGAAAATAGATAATGCAAATTATGTAGTAAATAATCTATAATAATATATATATATATAAAGGCCTACAAAATTTCTACGTTTGGTAATATAATTGAATTGTCAGGTACTTACAGTTCCAAGAGTTAGAAGGCTCTTATTTATGTAAGATCCTTCCTTTCTTCTTAGTCCGGTTGTTTCGGTTTTTGAGCTCTCAGATCCAGCAAGATCAATCAAATTCTAAAGAAAACAAACAAACAAAAAATACGACTAAACATACATGTATATAAATAAACAACCTCATATTTCGGAATGAAAATTTAATTGAGCCATACAAGTTGAGAGAAGATCACTCCATCATATTCATCACCATGGGCACTACTTTCAATCATCTGCAAATGCATCGGTCAGTTAAATATTAATTAGCAGGAATGTAGCAGAATTGATAGCAGTCACAATTCCATGTGCAGAAATGAAGAGATAGAAAATTACTCTGATAGAATGCAAAAATTTTACAAATAAAAGTAGGAACTCTTAAATACAATTACTGCCCAAATTATTATAAGGAGCTGTTAACCATGTATTATCCAGGAAAATATTATTTGAAATCATTTCATTCACAAAATTTAAAAAGTTATTTATGTGTTCCAGAAGGAATACCAAAGGCTCAATTAAGTAACAGCGTGATACGGTTTATATTTTATTTAACAGTGACTTACATGTTGCTTTATTAATGAATGCATTGCATGTCTTGGTGTGTGCACATATTGGTCTATCCACATTGATAAAAGATACAATACCAAACACAATCTTGAAACTATAGATTGAATAGTTGGCAACTTATCACGACCAAGGTAGTACAATTCATTGATACATTACGAAGAATGCTTACCAGTGTAAATATGGTGTGGCTTCGACTACTCAACAGATTAAAATTGTTGGATCCAACATGACGATGTTCTGCCATTACCATGCACCAGTTAAAAACTCAGTAAAAAAAAAAAAATTCATCTTTAACCTAATAAAATTGGGAGAAAAACTAAAGTCATCACTACAAGTAAGTACCTTCTCCAGCAGCAATAAAAGAAAGTGCATGCCCAGGAGACAAAACAACTTCTTCCTTTATACCCTCAACATATGTACCCTGAAAATATAAGCATAATGACACACAGAAATGATAAATCCAGCAACAAACTAAATGTACTTACAAAAAGCTTTAAAAAGTACATAAGTACAAACTTTTAATTTTCGAATAAGACATAAGTGGGGTATTTTAGAAAAGGCCTTAGAAAGAAAATAGATACAGTTAAATAAGGACTTCCAATAAAAGATAAGTAACAAACCTGTGAATCTTCTCTCACACGCAAATTTTGACCTGTTGGATCAAGCAAGTCATTTATCACCTGATATCAGATGCACAAATAGCACCAGAAATCAATACAAATAAGAATGATGAACATAGCAAGAAACTTTGACTTAGACAACAACTATAGTCTCCATGTTAAGGTTAACACAAAAACTAAGAAGAACAAAAAGAGCCATCTGTCAGGTAGAAAATTAGATCATGAATATGAAAACAAATAAATGATGGTTGAATGAAATCCCAGAGTTTAAATTATAGAGCTTATTTTCATAACTAAGAAGAATGATAAATACATTTTACCAGGAAAGGAATGAGCTACCGTATAATCTGAAGCCTTAAAATGTGACTGCCAATAAGAACAGTTCTACTAACCTCATTGTAGATCTCAAGATATGAGACACGGAGTAAAAACTCCCTCCCTGGGGTCTGAAATGAGAATGCAACTTTCAGTTAGTCATCACAGCAAGCAATTCAAGTAAGTCATTTGTTAGTATCAACAAAAACAGAAAACAAACCTTCCATGAGTATACAAGGCAAAGCAAATAGTCATACACTATTGGCAAGGTAAGAAAGAATGCAAGATAAATTAGTCCACAGAAACTAGTATAAGAACTCTGGTCTGTCAAGTATTAAATTGGTTCAATGAACCTAAAACTCCATGCCCATGATACAATTATGGAACACTGGTCTGTTAAGTATTTTATTGGTTCACATAAACCAGCAGAAGATACAATTAAAAGTCTATAAATTACTATGTTAACTTGCTGAATAAAACATATTGCAATCAGGACAGGTATGTTTTAAATCACTAAGCAACATCAGTGTGCAACATCCTGTACAAAATAAAACTGACAAGATCCTGGGACAATGTTAAATTGAAGGGAAAGGGTGGAGGAACAAAGAACAACTCATACAAAATTCATAGGGTGCACTTACATCTTGGATAATACTGAAGACATCCTTTATCGCCAATGGTATAATACCTGGAGAGTTTTGATCTCCCTGTGTATGATGAGAAATGAGTTAAGTAACAGTATTGTTACTGTCCATGGAATATACCATAACAGTGAGAAAGTTTCACAACATTGTAAGGTAACAGAAACAAGAAATATCAAGTACGGTATTCATAAAGCAAAATTTAGGGTAAAACACAAACATATGGCGAAGATTATGGAAAATAACAAATACGTCCAAAAGATGATATTCTTGCAGAATCTACAATTGGACTTTGCTTCATAACAATGTTCCAAAGTAAACGAGTTCCACATAACTACATGTTCGTGCACAAAAAGTTATTTGTCTACATTTCTGCTAAGCAAAAGCCAAACCTAAGACTTCCCCAAGTGCACCTTAAAAAACTTAATCATTTATAGCCTCCTTATATTAGATATTGATAGTTATTTAGATAGGTGCCACCATTTTGACTTGCTCAAAGAATTAGAAGAAAAAAAATACGACCATTGATAATTTGATGATCAATGGAATTGTGCCTTAGGGGGGGTCTCTTTACATATTGTATGAATGCAGAAGAGTCTTTAACTTATACTATGTCTTGTAGCTTGGGAGCTTTTGGGGTTTACTCTTGCACTTTAGGATTCCAATGGGCTATATTACGTCCTGTTAGTCTGTTCCGGGGTAGCATGGTAGAGTTGGAAAGACCAAAAGTTATCTGGAGACCTGCTCCTTTAAGTATCATGTGGTTCTTGTGGCTTGATTAGTTGAGAGACATGAAAAGATTTTGAGAGAGTGGAACACTACATGAAGTAGTTCTCCATTAATCATTATTCATTTATTTTTGCAAAGCCATACAAGGAAAGTTTGAATTTAATTGCCTAATGTGGAACCAAACAGGCCATCATGGTTTTTAACATTCATAGGCTTTCAGTAGCAAAAGCCCAAGAAAAGACAGTGGCACTTACATGCATAGTGTGTGTCTTTCCACTACTTGTCACACCATAAGCAAAAACAGTACCTGCATTGTTAGTAACCAGGCCATAAGATAAGGAAAATTAACAAGAGAACTGAATGAAATTTAATTAATTAACTTTTTTCAAATAAAGCTAATAGACTTTTCATTACAAGCAATAACAAATTCTCCCTTTGGAGTCTACGAGAGCAATATGTCATACCATTGACACCTTCCATGGCAGCTTTGACAACAGGTTTAGCTGCAACCTCGTACACCTCTTGTGAATTGGCATGCTGTCCAAAAACTCTATCTGCAACAACAAAACCATCCTCAAATCCAACAATTTTAAAACCCTGTAATTTCTACGTTAAATGCAAATGAATTCTAACACATTTTCTTTTGAATTTACCAAAATCGAATTAGATTCACATTCAAATTTTCAAATTTGGAAGTACAATTAATAACAATTAAGACAATACCAAATGCATAAGCTGTAGCTGGATTGTACTCATTCCTCACTATCTTATCACCGTCCGCGTACCAAGTTATCTCGTCCCCTCTCTGAAACTCCCTCTCGCTGCAAGAAAAAGCCCCAAAAGCAAAACCATTCAATCACATTACCTCAAGACCAAACGGTTCAAAATCCGCCAATCCCAAACCCCCTAGATCTGATCCAATACGCTCAGATCTACCATTATTACCTCAGCGGCCTAAACCGAATCGTGACCGATATGCTATCCCCACCCCTCGGCGCCTCGAGCATCTCCGCCAAAAGCTCCTCGGACGCGAAGCCCACCGGCGAGCGAGTACTATAACCGCCTGAACCGTACTGCATTGAATCGGAGCGGCCGCGACTCGGCGTCATGGATCGGGACCCGAGTCCACCTCCCGAGTTGTAAAACGACGTCGCTGAGGTCGAGCAGGAGCGCGGAATGATCCGGCCGTTCATCAACGAAGACGAGGACGAGGTCGAAGAGTAGGGGCTGGAGGGCTTGCGGTAGGAGAAAGGCGAGCTGCTGCGGGCTCGTGAGGACGAGGCCATCCAACTGAGTCAACACGGACGGTGACTCGGAGAGAGGAAAATGCAGCAATTTAAAAACAAAAACAAACGATGTGAAGGAGGAAGAAGAAGAAGAAGAAGTAAAAGAAGAGCAAAGAGAGAGAATATGTCAGAGAGGTCACATGGCTTGCGAGCCAAAAGCGAAGAACATTGTTTTTCCTTTTTTATTTATTGAATTAAAGCTTTCAGCTATTATTCTTCTTCACTCTCTCACACTGTGCGCGACTGTAGAGAGAGAAACTGAGGGGGAGAGAGAGAGAGGAGTTTCGTCTTCTTTAAGACAAAGTGAGAGTTGCAGAGAGAGAGAGAGGGACTAATAACCGGTGAGTGGTGAGAGTGAGAACGACGGTAGTGGATTAAATTTTGAAATTTTAAAAAATAAAATATTTAAATTACTTGTGGTGACGTGGCGAAGTGGTTTAAATTTGGTGAAGGCAGGCAACCGCGCGCATTATGTATTAAAAAGATGGACTTTGAAAAATAAAAACGCTACGAATGAGCGGGAATAACAGCGGCCGCCGATTAAGACAATTTATATAATGCCAAAAAAATACCATTTAATTTATATAATGCATTGTATTATTGCATCTATTGAACGATATTCATCGTTTCCTTTTCCAAAAATGTCATTTAATTATTTGTTGGGTATTTTAACTTTTATTATGTGCAAGTAAATAGTAAATACTTACACATAGTTAAATTAGGCTAGTTAGTTAGAGTAATAAATCCGCTACTTGCACGCAAGTTTGAATCCCTTTTCACATAGATTATTATCGAACATTTGAAGAGGAGTTCGGCTCTTGCTAGCCCAACATATTTCAATTGCATATTTTGAAGTGACTTGCGATCTAAGTGTCCATTTGACATTGCTTATTTCGGGTGATAAGTGATTTTTAAAAATTTCCGGAATCCTAATCCGTTTGGTAAATTATGAGAAAATCACTTATTGTTAAAAATTGCTGTGAGAGAAAGTTATAAGGAAAAGCAACTAGTAAGGTGTTTTCATTTTCTGATTACGCAGGAATCAATACCAACAACACTTTTAACAAAAAGTTTACCAAACGTCAAACTGTTTTCTCTTACAACTGATTTCTCTCACAGCAAATCTGACAACGATTATTTTCACAGCACAGCAATGCCAAATTGGCCAGTCTAAATTTTTTTTAAAAAAAAACCATATTCATACCTCATTTGATATCTCCAAGCCATATTTAACTTTATATTTGTTAAATACTTATGAGCTTGCACATATTTGTGTTTAGGGATGAGCGTGGTAGATTTCTTGAATATATGATGGAGATGAGTGATTATACAATAGAAGTCTTGTTTGCAAGAATGCATGTAATGGTTGGTGAGGTGTGTGTAGATAAATTAGGTTTTTTTTAAGACATTTTTTTTTATTAAGAAGGGCAATAGCATACTAAACTCACACACACACACTACATGGATGCTAGGAGTCGAACCCAGGATCTTTCCTGACGGAGGAATTGATCCAAACCACTACACTATTGGATCATTTGCATATGATGACGAACTAGGTTTAATTTTGAAGTATGATGTCTCTTATTGTATTTTGAACCTATAGTGGAATTAAGAAAAAAGAATCAATCAACACTAGGGTGACTCAAATCAATATTGAGTTTTAACAAAAAAACTCGGTAAAATTGACATCATCAATTGGTAATTAAAAGTTAATTTCATTAAAAAGAGAATATTCAAAAATGTGGTTACATGTTGCCACCCAAGTTTAACCTAATGGAAAAGGACATTGACTTGCAAACCAGTGGTCTCATGTTTGAACCACCATAACACCTTAGTAGTGTGTGTCCCTTATAGTTTAAACTATCGCTTGTATTAAAAAAAAATATTATAGTTATATGTTAATTGAGGTTGTTCAACGAACTACTTGGCTCAATGCACAATCGTCTTTATTTAATTAATGTTTTTTAGGGCTGTTTTGTGTATTAATTTACTATATTGAATGGTTAATGTAAGTAGTTGTAGCTAATGCTTTGGCATATTTGAAATAAATTTAAATGTCACGTTGACTAGGAATAATGGGGTTTGTAGTATACTCCATCAAAGCTTAAACTTGTTATATAAATAAGGAATTGGATGAGAGCATCTTACCCAAACGTGTTTCAATGTATTTACAATTTAACTATTTTTTTTTCTCTTTATTTATTTTATAAGATACTTAAATAACAAAAATAAAATTAATTTTTATAAGGATTTTTTGTCCGACCAAGACCAATCATGGCCGGCATGACAACAAAATTGTCGTTGGAGAATAAAAAAAATTCCTCATCGATTATTGGTTAGATGATAAGAGTTGAAATAGAAAAAAAAATATATTGTGAATAAATTAAGACGGCAAAAGAGTTGCCATACTTACGAAATAAACCAGTGTCTTTTTCAGAATGTACATACATGTAGTTCATGATCCGACTGATGGATAGTCCAACTACCAGTCTTCTTAGATTAGAAAGATGGAAATTCCCATTGTTTGGCCGAAAAACTTATCAAATTAGAGAGAGAGAGAGAGAGAGAGAGAGAGAGAGAAATATTGCCAAACACTGCAAGCCTCAACAGTGACTGCCTCCTGCTCCTCAGATTTGGGTACCATTGGGTCATGCAGTAGGGGCTTCATGCTCTCTAGTGTCTCCATTGTGGGAGCCATCATGTCGAGCGGCAGACGCACAACGGGACAAATGGAGTCAGGCTACTTCATGGATGTCAGAAAAAATAGTTGTAGAGTCCTCAGGCGATCTTATGGCGAGCATATGGGCGACCTTAGATGCACACAAGGTGATTGATGAAAGATGATGGATTATTTTTTTATATTATTTTGGGTAGTTTAGATGTAAGTTTCTATTATTTTGGAAGAAAAGAAGACTCTTGGATGTTATTTGGATTGTGGTGTATCTAATCTTGACTATGGAATATATATTAATATTGAAGTATAACTATCAGTTTGGTGACAAATGAAGGATGTCAAAAAATTTTGTTGTCAAAGTTAAGAAGGGAGGGACGTTTTCTCAAACACACACACTGACGGTGCGAATGTGCCATGAGAGTTTCAATCTGAAAACCATAGATATGCAAATTGATGCTCTTTTTCATTGACATATACCTCGTTGGTAAAGTTATATACATTCAATAATTGGGTTTATCCCCAATGTAATTTCATGATCCGAATTGTTCATAAGCAAATTTATTGCCATTTTACTTACACTTAGGGGGGTGTATCCAATTCATACTTATAAAGACTTTTTTTAAGTGAGTGACTTTCATAGAGATGACAAATTCTTAAATACTTTCATAGAGTTGATAAAAGTATCGAAAAATCATTTATTTAATAAGCTTTTTAAAAGTCATTAACTTTTTGAATACCACCAAACTTTTAAATACTCTTTAAAAGTCTAAATTGAATACCTCCATACTTTTAAATACTTTTTAAAAGTCACAATTGAATACCACTAGACTTTTATATACTCTTTAAAAGTCTAAATTGAATACCTCCAGACTTTTAAATACTTTTTAAAAGTCACAATTGAATACCACTAGACTTTTATATACTCTTTAAAAGTCTAAATTGAATACCTCCAGACTTTTAAACTCTATAAAAGTCATTAAAAGTTTGAATTGGATACACCCCCCTTAATAAGCAGTGGTTGAGAATCATAATAACGTGAAACCCATGATGTGAGGGAGACAAACCTCTTTAGAGATATTTAAAAATAAAAAATAAACTTTTTTTTTATTTATAAAAAATCCATGCTAATAATAAACTACCAACTAAAATAATAACATTATTAAATTAGCCAGTGGTCTCATTTGCAACTTTCCAATGGACAAGTCCATAAAATTCAGGTAGATTTTAGGACTCAACAGTGCGTGTAAAAACAAGCAGGCCTTTTGGACAGTGGAGATTTAACATAGCTTCCCATGTGATGGGCGGCGTACTTTTACCTCCCGCGCCTTACACGTCGGATTTGGAAGGCAACGTGATAAAGGCATTTTGATGTTGTGGTGGGGCCACTTTCGTCTTTTCGTATCCTCCGTGAGCTCGTTGTCCAGCGGTTTATCCAAAATCATGAGAAGTGTCAGACAAAGAAAAGAAAACCTATCATATATCAGCAAAAATATGTACTCAAATTATTCCCATTTCTGATTTTATCTTGTGATTATAACATTAACATTATAATTCTTTAAACTAGCCCCTTCGCACAAGCTTCCGCACTTGTGAGAGGTTTTTTTTTTAAATTTTTTTTTATTAATAAAGAATTAAAAATTAAAAATTAATTTTAGAATTAAAAAAGATAATGGGTAGTTGTGTTTCATAAAAATAGGATTCATTATTTGATTTTTTTTTAATATGAAAAATGTGAATTTACCATATTATCCTCATTTAATTAATAATTTTAATTTTTAATGTTTGCATTAACCAATGACATTTTCTAATATTTTGAATATTTTATCATTCTCTGCATTTTGCTTTATATATACTAGCCTCACGCATCCGCCAATTGGTTTTATTTTTTATTTTTTATTTATTTTTAGAATTAAGAAAAGATAATATGGGTAATTATGTAGGACCTATAATATGATTTTTTTTTTATTTTTAATTTTTTAAATATGAAAAAATGTGAATTTACCATATTATCATCATTTAAGTAATAATTTCAATTCTTAATGTTTGAATTAACTAAGGGCATTTTCTGGTATTTTGAATGTTTCACCATTCTCTGCCTTTTACTTCATATATATATATATATATAATTCAAACATATTGTGTGGTTATTAAAACATAATGAATAAAAAATCACGTGGATTACATAATAAAATTCATAATTAATACTTGAAAAATAAAAATTATATATAATTTATTATGGAGCAATAGTTTATCTCATGTAGGGATGGCAACGGGTCGGGTAGGGGCTGGGTATGACAATATCATCCTTGTCCATGCTCTCCATCCCTGCCCCCGTCCCCGAACCCATCCCCGTTTAATAGGTTTCCCGTTTCCGTCGGGGGACTATTCCCCATACCCGCCCTAATCCCCGATTTTTTTTTGGATAAAAAATATTTATCATACATTTTAACATTAAGTTTCATATTAAACTATCATTCAACACATTCAAATTAACATAGTTCAACTCAACTATTTAAAATCACATCAATATGAAATTCCAAAGAAAATTAGGAAGAATTAGGAGAGGAAGGTTAACTTATGGTTAAATATAAATATTTTATTTATTTATTTATTTTAATATAAACATATATATTTTTGGGTCGGGTTCAGGGATGGGGACGCCAATACCATCCCCTCCCCATACCCGTCGGGGATTTTTCAAGTTCAAGGATCCTTATACCTGATACCCGTTTGGTCCCGAAATCTCTCCCCATTAGGGTCGGGGACCAGCCCTCGCGAGGATTTTTGCCATCTCTAATCTCATGCCCGTTTATTCTCTCGCATATTCTTGACTTCGCTAGTTGATAACTTCTCTCAATCTAAATAAGTAAAGATATCATAAAATTATATTTAACGAATCTCTTTGAGATAAAATGAGATCTTTAGCTAAAATTTGTAGAAATGTCAACAACAACAAAAATCAATCATATATAGTAGATATTTTGCCCTTAAAATGAATCAACCTCTAGGAGGTTCCTAGGGAGAAAGTGACTTCTTACTGACTAGCTATCCAATATGTTTGTATCATTTCACCTCAACACTGATTAGAGTATATATTTAAATAAAAATTAAACTATTATTGACACTTTAAAATATCATATGCATTCATCTGGGTGTATTTTTCTGTTATGTTTTAATACAAGAGAATAGTATATGATGATTTTTTCGGAGTGGTACTAATAGTTTCATAAAAAAATTAATTGTTGAATTAAACTGTTATAAAATAATTGAAATATTAATCTGTAGCTAAAATAGCTTGCATAACTTTGAAGTAGCCATTTTAGCAGCCCTTCCGAAAAAATTTATTTTTATTTTTCTGGTAAAGAGTTCACAAACAGTTAAACTATTACAGGGTCGGTAAAAAAGGAGAAGAAAAAAGCGAACAGTTTTACTTTTGACTATTATAAGATTTTTAACTTACCATCATTGCAACTAACTTCACCTGTATATATGTTGCTTGAGCTTGACCCAAGGTTTCATATCACATGATTAGTACTAAACATACTCATTACGTGCGTATAATAATGTCCTTGAATACATTCCACTAGGAAATACATATATAATATTATTTCTATATGTAAATGCTTTTCAAAATGAATTATCGTTAAAAAAGTACTTCAAAATTAATTAATTCATTTGGTTATACCACAGGATAAATACATTGGCATGTTGGTTATACCGTAACCACATCATCATGTTGTTTACTTATCTGACTCTAATCAAATAAATATGAGGGTGGGCAAGAAGGGCAATGGCCATGGACCTCGCATTTGTAGGGCCCCAAATTAATTATATATATATATATTATATGTACCAAGTTGAAGAATATAATTTTAGAGGAGAATAATTTCAATAATTTGGCATTTAGAGGCCCTAAATATGATTACAAGTGTTTCTGAAGAGTCCAAATGAAAATTATGTAATATACGAACATTAATTGCATGTATTTAAGTATTTAATTGTCAAAAAGTATTTAATTGCTAAAAGTAGTAATCAATGAAAGAAAGCCAATAGGGACTAGAAATTCTTTTATTTATCCAAAAATTCTTGTTAGTAGATTATTTAGTGAGGAAATATGAAAGAGTGCAAATTATTTATATCCTCATTCTTGTTTATTTTCAGATTGGGGCAATGATTATATGACCAATACGGGAGCCAGGTTTTATTTATCCAAATTGTATTTAATTGCATATTTTTTTTTTCCATTTTAGTTTATTATATTAGGAGAATGAAAGAGAAATGGGCCTCATTTTCATTTCTAGCCTAGGGCCACCCAAAAGTCAGGGCCTGCCTTGAAACGAACACAATATTTCCTATAAATAATGAAAATACTCATGATAATAATAAAAATGGTTAGACAATTTCCAATTTAACTTTATATATATATATATATTTGGCATAGATGTTCTTTAAATGATGATGTAAAAACATTTTATTTATATTAACTTACTAACTGATCAGTGCTTGAGTAGTACATAGTTTGAATATCATAAGATTTTTCTTTTTCTTTTTTCAATCACCATGCGTGCCATGTTTACCTTCAAACATATTGGCAATTGTGCGTAGCATGCGATTTGTCTGATTTTTTGTTTGTTTTTTGTTTTTGTTTTTTTGTTTTTTTTTTGCTATAACAACTCTTGACTGTGTTACTATGCAAGTAATAACATACAATTGGAATTTCACTATCCAAGAAAAAATTTGACAGAGTGATCACCATCAAATATTTCTTATTTCAGGATGCTGAATAAGGAGGTTGAGTATTGTTAGTCTGAGTACGAGTCCATCGAAATGCTGAATCAGGGGGTTGAGTATTTGTAGGTTTAGGTGTAATTCTCTTTAGATCAAATCAATATGTTGTTGTGTTTGATCACTGGAGATGTTGTACCCATTTTGGCTTTTTTGTGACGTTATACTATGATATGTTTCATCAATAATTACTATAACTTTTTCTAAAAAAATATTTCTTATTTCAACGTAGGAAATATATATTTGGTGTGTAGTCTCTTTTAACACCTGTAACCCTAGTTGGAATGAAAATGAAGTTCAATTTCAAAGTTTTTCAATAAATGACAAACTTGCTATTTATAAATTATTATGGTGTCTCTTCTTATCCATCGATATGATCATTTTCATAATTAAAAGTTGTAAAAATTGCATTCAAAGTAACACATGGGACATTGACAATTCATCACCCCTCCCCAATGAACTAATTTACCTTTTGCTTTCAAAAGTGGTAATCTCAACTATGGTTAATTTAACTATTGACATTACAAAAGAAAGGCTATGAATTGAATTATTAATTGAATATAGTTTTAGGGCAAATTTGGCATTGCTGTACTGTGAAAATAATCGTTATCAAAGTTGCTATGAGATAAAACAGTTTGACGTTTGGTAAACTTTTTGTTAAAAATGTTGTTGGTACTGATTCCCACATAATCAGAAAATAATTACCACATAATCATTAAACCCAGCACCTATTCGAAAATGATTCCTGCATAATCAGAAAATAAAAACACCTCATTAGCTGTTTTCCCTTATAGCTTTCTCTCACATCAATTTTTAACAATAAGTGATTTTCTCATAGTTTACTAAACATGCTGGGCTTCCCAATTTTATTTTATTTTATTTTAAAAATCACTTATCACCCTAAATAAACAATGCCAAACATGCACTTAATACTTTTGAAATGGCATACCTTTGTTTGGCTTGATAAAAGAAAAAGATTGATTTATATACCCTAACCCAAATTATTGATTCATTTAGCGTCTAAATATATGATTAGATGTTTATGCGCAAAGATATACAAATAGTACTACGTGACGATATTGATTACATGTAAAAGTAGACGACATATTAATATAGATTCTTAGCTTATTTTATTTCACAGCTGTGGTACTTAAGATTTAAACTCAAAATCTCCTCCAATAAAATGAGTTAAACACCATTGACCGAATGAACATTTATCGCACTCATCATTTGTGGATATCGTAATCAACATTCAACATGTATTTTTTATATTTTAATCCAAATAACAGAAAAGGAAATTTATTTCATTTTGTCAACAAAATCCCAATGAATGATAGGGATGAGACACCTTATATAGATTCATAATTATATGAGAAAAGAGGGTAAAGACGTAATTGTGGGTCCCAATAAACTGTAGCAACACAATCCTACAGAGACGGGCTTGTCTTACTGACCAACACCAACCCATATAGCATTAACAATAAAATCCAATTTTATTTTGTGGTTTTACGATAAAATCCAACATAAAAGAACAAATTTCTAAAAAGACCTTGTGCGTCTCTCATTCTTTGGCTTGGAAATGGACCATGGCTGACTCTTTGCTGATGCACAACTTCAACTTGAATCTGCATGCTGGAAGAGTACAAACAAAGAAAACAAGAATGGAATGGGTGATCAATTTTGCACTCATTTTTGCTCGGAGGGCTTTGATTGCCACAAGTAAAGCAAGCAAAATGCATTTACAACCTTTTGTTTTTGAGGTGGTCCTAGAGGTGTTTGTGAATATGCCTGTGTGACCTTGAAGAGAAGCTAAACTAGCTGTCACTTCCACTTTTTTTTCCTGACATTCAAATGGCTCACGTGCAATTGGGGCCTTTGCCCTTTTGCAAATTACCAATTTCCATGTGGGTTCTATTTCAATCAAATCATATCTTCCCATCCCATTCCTCAATTTTTTTGGGTGTGCTTTTTGTTTTCTGTTCTTCATTTTGTTGTTTTCAGCCTAAAATATCAACCTAATTCTAATTAGAACAATCATTGTAGCTTAACAAACAAAATGCCCTGCAAGAAAATTGTATTTCAAATAGTTAAGAGCATTTACTCTTGTATCCGAGATCCTTAAGTTCGATTCCTCTCCCCTATTATTGCTGGTATTAAAGAGATAAAAAAAACAACAGCCAATCCAAACGTGTCATGCCATCAATGCTACACAACATGATTGTACTGACGGTAATGTCAGAGTTTAGTTGTTTAGTTCAATCACACATTTGCATCACACTTCTATCAGGCCCCAAGTCCAAGAAAGTTGCCTAAATCTGCAGCTGTGATGTGAATCACATCCCCACTGATTGACAAAGACACTTCCATAATCAAGATGTGATGAAAAAAATAAAATAAGTAAAATCAGAACATCTAAACCATAAAATTCCAAATATGAATTTTCAACTCACACACTATTCAACAAATTTTTTTTGTGTGTGTGTGTAGAAACTTAGGTACCAGGATCATAGAAGAACAATTCAATACAAGCTCATGCATAATCAATCAACATTTATTGACAAAGACAAGTTATTTGTCATAAAGTTTAATAAAATCAAGCTTTCAATCATAATCTAGAGTCTCCCAAGATCTCCTACCTCGATTCCAAAGCGTTATTGTGCCTCTAAGTATTTCCACACCAGTCAAACCTATCAGTCCAACCTCAAAGACAACCAAACTAAAACCAAGCAATGCTCTTATTCGGAAGTAGTTATTCATTCTTATTTGTCAATCATACTTTGATATGTGTAAAAAATAATTTTTTTTTTCTTCGTATGTTTAATAAATTATCTATGCATATGTGTCATACTATAATTTATCGATAAAAATGAGTGATACAGAGTTCAAAAATGATGACTTATTAAGGAACTCAAAAGGCCCAATTCTGGTCGTGCAGGCTTTACTACCATTGGATTTTAAGTCCATTTACATGAGAAGGGTTTGGACTTTTGGGCCATTACCCACAATTCCCCAACCAAATAGAAAATCGACAGAAAAAGCCATCGGCTTTGGGTTAAAAATCCATGTCCCCTATTTGCTTGCTTCCCCTTATCCTAGTGCAGAGAGCAACACCCTGTTACAGAACACAGTAAACTATGCTTGCATCTGTTTACAATCCTGCAATCTCCTTTCTGTTTCCATGGTCGTCATCCCCTAAACGTGGTTATCTCTCTCTCTCTCTCACATATTTTTCATTTGTGTTTCTTAGCTCATGACCAAATATTTATTAATTTGTGAAGTGTTTGGTATATGATTTTGATGCTTCAGGGTTGTTTAGTTCATGGAAGCAATTTTCAGGAACTGGGTTGTGTTTGTATGATAATGTGAACAAACTAACAAGAAGAAGAGGTCCAAGACCAATACCAATGGCTTTTGGAAGCAACACAGATGAGGCTGAAGTGGGGGTTTTACTTGGGGAGAGGCTTTATCTTGGACTGGATTTTGGTACTTCAGGAGCGAGGTTTGCGCTCATCGACAAGCGAGGGACAATTCATGTTGAGGGAAAGAGAGAATATCCTCATTTTATGGTATGCTAATAATTTGTGTTGCTATATCTCTCTTCTTTTAATAATATGTGTTTAGTTCCATTTTAATTTCTTGGGTTCTATATATCCATTCTGTTGCTTCTAGGGACTAGTATGAGATGGAATGCTTGAAACCATTTAAAAAAAAAACATTTATTCTGATGAGTAGAAATCAAACTTTTGTGTTGATAGGGAGTGTGTGTGTCTGCAAAGAAAATTTATACAAGGCTTGTGCTTGACCACATACGTGGGTTAGGCCAGTTGGCCAGGGCAGTGAGCCTGCCCCCCTTGCACCCAACTTCGAATCCCCCTCCCCGTAGGTTAGATTAATTTAGAGTAATTTATTGCTTGCATTAAAAAAGGCTTGTGCTTGACCGAGAATTGAATAGTACTGTAATGGCGTTAATAGTTGAGGGAATTTCGACGGTATAAATTGGTTTTGGAATTTTGGAGGACAGTTATATTGAAAATTTCAGTCAGAAGCTACAAGGAATTGGTGGTTTTCAAATATAACTGGATAACTCAAAGATCAAAGTTAAGAGTTAAGTATGGTGGAGGTGGACCTTACCGAGAAGAAGGAAATGCTTTTGTGATTAGTTGCACCATATTTTCTACTCCAAGTAATTGATATCTGCTTTCTATTGTTTAGAAAGAGTGAAGAAAAGGTGGATTGGGCTCGTTCATGGAAAGCGACACTCTTCTCACTACTTGAAGACATTCCATCTCATCTTCGGAAGCTAGTTGCTTCCATTTCCATTGATGGGACTTCAGCAACTACTCTCATTGTAGACAGGTGGATATCTTAGAGATTTGATGCTTATGCTTGTTTTTGTATAATCTCATTTGAAGCAGGCATTTGAATTTAAACATGCAGCAACACAGGGGAACCATTACGGAGACCTCTCCTATATAACGAGAGTTGCCCTGATGCTTTACCAACAGTTAAGTCTATAGCTCCTCCAAACCATACAGTCTGCTCTGGTTCCTCCACTCTGTGCAAGCTTGTCTCATGGTGGGAGAATGATGATTCAAATAAAAAATCTGCACTTTTGTTGCACCAAGCAGATTGGCTTTTGTGGCTTCTTCATGGAAAGCTTGGAGTGTCTGATTATAATAATGCCCTGAAGGTATTTTTCTGTGATCTTTTTACATCTTCTGGCTGTAAATCATTAAACTTTTGTCTGTAGATATTATAATTTCATTTAAATGTCTTAGGTTGGTTATGATCCTGAGCTTGAGTCCTATCCACCTTGGCTCCTCTCTCAGCCATATTCACAACTTTTACCTTCTGTCAGAGCTCCTGGAACTTCAATTGGTCATTTGAAAGAGGATATAAGATCAGATTTTGGTATATTTTCCTGGCAAGTTTCCCAGTAGTGGACACGTATAGCACTTAATTTTTTTTTAATACACAAATCCTATTATGCATTTACGCAATGGATCATTGAGCAAATTAACCTAAATGTTAAGTCTGTACAGTAGCAAACTTAAAAGTAACTTTCGTTCAATTTGTTATGGTTCACCGCTATCTAGGAAAAACAACAACTAATAAAGAGTGTGTTTTGAAACCACATAAAACTTTAATGTATGGAATAACATGTTCATATTGCCCCTGTGGATAATATATGTTTTCCTGGATATTGTAGCTGATTTATATTTGAAGATGATGGGAGATGATCATGTATTTTTAAGACTGTCTGTCATTAGTCTGAAATAACACTCATTACTAACTAATACAATTCTGGGTAGTTCCATCCAGCAAACAGTGCTAATGCATCAGATAGGAAAAATAAATACTTATAATTGTTCTTATATGCTTCTTTTATTCAGGTTAAGACTGAATAATGGAAATAGCATCAAGTCATACAGTGCATGTCTTTTCATCTTTCTGTTGCACTTTAAACCTGAATATAGAAAATGTCCTTGCAGGTTTCCCAAATGATTGTGTTGTATGCGCAGGAACCACTGATAGTATAGCAGCCTTTCTAGCAGCTCGTGCAACACAACCTGGGAAAGCTGTAAGAGTTCCATGTGTTCCTTCTTACTCACTCAGAAAGTTTCATTGTATGCATTGCTTGATGTCAAAAGGTCTTGTGGGCTAGCCATACTGGAAAGCTCTCATCACCAGGTCTTAAATATTCTGGGGGTTCAAGTTATGACCATGAAACCTCATTCTGTTTCTGCACCTCTAAATCCTATGCAGACCTTATCTTGCTCCGTACATTGAGTTTCCTAGTACTTTTTTTAAAAAAAATTTGTACATATGTTTCATGTATTATTTTCCTGAGGTTTTGTTGGTTCCCAATGGATTTATGCCCACTATTGATCCTTAATTTAATTTGTGTATAATTTTTCTACATAGGTAACTTCTTTGGGTTCGACACTTGCCATAAAACTGTTGAGCACTACTAGGATTGAAGATGCACGGTTTGGGGTGTATAGTCATCGCCTTGATGATAAGTGGCTTGTTGGAGGTGCTTCAAATACTGGTGGAGCAGTTCTTAGACAAATTTTTACTGATGAGCAACTGGTGAAGTTGAGTGAACAAATTAATCCCATGGAAGCCTCTTTTCTAGACTACTACCCGCTGCAAACAATTGGCGAGAGATTTCCAGTGGCAAATCCGAACATGGCTCCTAGGTACGTGGTATTTTCTGTACTTCTTGAAGGAACTAGAAAGAAATATCATGAGAATGATAGATGCTTGACAGTATTATCCAATTTATCCTGGTATGTTGCATATATTCTTAGGTTCTCAATGTGTAGAAGCATAGTCAATCTTTCTCGTAATACAAGTAATACATGATAAGATGTTTCTCTAGAAGTATTATGTATATATTCCCATTTGTTTATTTAGTGGAAACAGAACATGGTGACTGCACCCCCGTTCATGGTACAAAGTATAAATAATCAGCTGCAACTTGGATGAGATTAACAATAGGATCATGTAATCAGGGGTTTGTCGTCTAACACTTAGAGATGAACAACTCATGGGGATTTTGGTTATCCTATGCTTCAAAAACCCTTTACATGAGAAAGTCTTGTACTTGAATATCTGCTTGTCAGCATAACGTGCCTGAAGAAAGCAAATCTCAAACCAGACATTTCAATATTTTTATCTCTATTTGATGGAAAAAAAAATGTTAGTGTTCCCAAGTTTATCAATTTGATTAAGCATGCAGCTCAAAATGTTTAGAGTGTTGCTATTTCCACCCCCCTGTCTTATTTCCCCACCCACCTTATTTTCCCACCCACCATGTAAATTTGAAAAAACATAATCCTATCTTTCCACCCACCATTATTCCTAAAATACCATTTAATTATTGTTTTCTTTTTGTCAAACATAATAATTTAAAAGATAAAAAAAGAAGCTTAATGGAACTTAACAATTAACTCCTGCAATCGTTATTCTTCTTTTCTTTTTTCTTCTTTCTTTCTCAGCATTTTTTCTCCACCCAATTCTGTAGGTTTTTTTTTTCCCTCTTCCTTACTCTAAGTTTGGTTGGTTCAGGTGGTGGCTTGAGAAAATTCGGGGTTGGGACCTGCGAATTGAAGGGTAGTCTCATTGTTGAGTTGGAGGGTTTGTTGGGAGGGGCTGTAGGAAGCAATAACAAATGTAGATGGCGTATAAGAAGGCAAGGCTAAGAAAGAAAGTCACCGTAAATTGAATTAAATTGAATTTGAATGATTTGATTATTATGTAGAGATCAGTTAAGTCATTATAAAGAGAGTCTACCCACCAAAAAAAAAAAAAAAAAAAACTTCTGTTTTGGAGAGTTTGTTTAGGGTTTAGGAAGAAAGAAGGAAAAACCAAACCTGTGCAATTGGGTGGAGAAGCTACAGATATAAGAAATAAGGAAAAAAAGAAAGAAAGAAGAACTAAACTGAGTGGGGAGATATTGACCCAAAAAAAAAAAAAGATTGGGGGAAGATTTTTCAAACAAAACAAACAGGAAAGGGGGAGAGATTGAAGTGATAGGAAATATAAAGGGAACAAAAAGGTAAATGACGGCAGGAGTTAAGGTTCAAATTGTTAAGTTGCATTAGGGTTTTTTTTTCTTTTTAATTATGAAAAAATTCCAATCCATTGGATTAAATTTTAATAAGGTGACATAAGTCCTTAAAAGTCATTTCACAAAGGGCTAAATTTGTCCTTAAAATTTTGAAAATAAGGTGGGTGGGAAAATAGGACAGGAGGGTGAAAATAGTAGCACTCAATGTTTATTGTCAAGTTCTTGGGGTGGTAAGGAAAATGCCAACCATCCTTAGAAGGAGAAAATAGAGATGATGAATCTGCCAAAGTACTTCAGTATATATAAAACCTTGCTTAGGGGTTTAGTGTGTTGCGACTCATAAATTATCAAAAGGGAAGCAATAGTTAATTTAAGATATTTTAGAAAAGGAATTCTTCATTTGGCATTGGCTTTGCTCACAATATTTGCTTGTGCAGTCTCTGCGCGGGACTAATAATCTCCGTAGTTTGAATGGTTAATTAGTTTTTGGTTTTTGTGCAGGTTAGATCCACGTCCAGAAAGCGAGGTTGAGTTTTTGCATGGGATTCTTGAATCCATTGCACGCATAGAGGTATGGAGATTGCCTTCTCTCTGATCAAACTTGATCAACGCTGTCGAAATAGGAGACACGTAACAAATTAAAAACCAGATGCTGATGGCAATAAACCTTCACTTTGTGATTGTGAAATGAAACAGGCAAAAGCTTACAGTTTGCTGAAGGATCTAGGAGCAACTGAAGTTGATGAAGTGTTCACAGCTGGGGGTGGCGCGAAAAATGAGAAATGGACAAAGATAAGAGAGAGGGTACTTGGCTTACCTGTGAGTCGTGCAACTCAAACAGAGGCTGCTTATGGAGCTGCTTTATTGGCGTTGAGGGGAACTGATGAGAAATGAATGTATTATATGTAGCATACTAGCATGTATGTCAGGTTGAAGGTGGTGAAGAAAGCTAACATTTTAATGATGATAATTGTATACTTATTCATTTGATATCAATGTCAATATAAACTTAGGCTTGTTTATTGAATTCTATAGTCTTTGGACTTTCATCATTGTCACCATTTCCGTTTAATTTTCTCCATATTTTGATCATGTGCTGCACACGCGACCAACTTTGAGTGACAAAAAGATCGTACTAGGTTATTACTTCCCTAACGATCCCACGCACTCCGTAAGTTGAGGTTGGTAGGATTGTTAGGGGAGTTACCGTAACATGTCAGAACATTTTTTGCCCTGAAAAGTTAGTCACATAATAGAAGTGACCACAAGGATGAAAGTGTGACACTGAAAAAATTCAGGGAGTGGAAAATTCAAAAAACGAACTTAGGGACTAAACTGAAAGTCGGGCAATAATTCATTACTACAATTAACTCTATCCTTGAAGCAAAGAGCTTGTAACTCAATTGACGAAGAACATTTAGCATGTTTGAGGAGCTAAGTTCGATTCCCCCTTTCGCCAATATTATTTGTATTTAAAAAAAAAAAAAACCTCCTTGGATTGGATCAGGCCCGAGAAGTTCAGCTACGATCGGTCAAAGCCCATAAGACCAATATCAGTCATGCACTCTTTACGTGAGCAAAACATAGTTTGTTTGAGTTGAGACTTTTGCACT
Source organism: Prunus salicina (assembly GCA_020226455.1). Classification (NCBI taxonomy): domain Eukaryota; kingdom Viridiplantae; phylum Streptophyta; class Magnoliopsida; order Rosales; family Rosaceae; genus Prunus; species Prunus salicina. Next base: position 13,075,382 of record CM035347.1, on the reverse strand, counting down.
TCGACCAAAAGAAAATGAATATTCAATGCCATTGTTCGAGGAGGTTGTAATGATCATCCCCTCCACTCACATTACCCATCAACATTTTTTATTCAAAATATGTGGTTAAACAGAGAATGTATATGCATGGCTCCCACCATATGCTATTTTGGTTTCTCTGATTTTCTCAAACACAAAAAATTAACATTACTTTCAGGTTTCCGAGATGGTTTGCATGAGACCCCAAAAGGGCAGGAAGGAAAAAGAGGAGAGGCAGAGGGTTCAAAGCTGAGGATTTACATTGTCATTTTCTTCTGGTGAGTCTTTTCTTTGCCGAGGTATTTCTCATTTTTTCCATTTTCCCTTTTGCAAAAAGTCTCAATATTTTTTTGGCTTTTCAGGTATTGGATTGTTCTTCGTCTGATTTGCTTGGGATTTTCGTTTGAATCAACATTTTAGGTGGGTTTTCGTTCTGAATGTGTTTTTGCTAATTGTTTAACAATTTTTTGCGTTTGGTTTTGATTTGTTGGGTACCCATATGACTATGTTGTCTGATTAGTTTTCTATACATACAGATTGGGACTTGAAATTAACATCCTTATCCATTATCCAGAGGAAGTAAAAAAGACAGAGAAACATGGGGCTGGTGGTAGAAATGGGAGTTAAAATCAGGAAATGTGTGACCATACCAATCAGAACAAGTTACAGATCAGTTTGTAATCATCCATTTCTTGTGGTCATGCTGCTTTTCTTGATATGTCTGCACAGAGTATTTCCTTCTGTGTTTTCTCTTTTGGTGACTGCATCCCCTGTTTTTGTCTGCTCTGCTGTTCTTCTTGGGACACTTTTGATTTTTGGCCAACCCAACAACATACCAGAAACTGAAAAGGAACAGAAGAGTAGCCATGATATTGCTTCTCTTAGAACCGGGGTTTCGAGGGATGGCGTTGTTGTTGAGAGAGATGGGGGCCTTTCTTTTGAGAGATTCTCAGGAAAGACAAGGGAGATTGCAGACAGCAGTGAGGCTGAGGATTATGGTGGTTCAGTTGCGTATGTGCCACTTATTGATGAGAGTTTGCAGCACAATCAGAGTGAGAGGAGAGCGGTTGAGGATATGGAAAGAGAAATAGACAGTAAGGAGTTGGAAAGCTGGAGAAACATTCATAAAGAGAAAGTGAGGAATCGAGGCATGACAAGGGGTGTGGAGGCTTTTGAGAAGCAGCATTCTTTGGTTCACAAGGTACGACATGAGAACCGAGAGCCGTTTCGCAAGGGTGATTACTTGGAGCCTTCTCTAAATGGCAGTGGTGATGATGAGGCTTCAGATACCGGGTCAGATAGAGCGGAAAGTTCATCACCAGATGCATCAATGGCTGACATCCTTCCCATTCTTGATGAACTACACCCGCTTTTAGACTTAGAAGCTCCACATCCTGCTCATTTGTTCCATGACGAGTCTGATGCTGCTGATATGTCCCATGATGAGTCTGATGCTGCGTCTAACAAGAGTAATGATGGCAGTAATGAGACATATGAGGATGTTGTCAACCAGCATGGAGAAGTAGAAGAAGATGGGGGCGATGAGGAAGAAGCACAGGGTGGCAAGGATGATGAAAGCAAATCTGCAATCAAGTGGACAGAGGATGACCAAAAGAATGTCATGGATTTGAGGAATTTGGAGCTTGAGAGGAACCAATGGTTGGAGACTCTTATTGCAAGAAGAAGAGCAACAAAAAGCTTCTGTTTAACAGCTGAGAAGAATCTAATTGATTTAGATAGTTCCGATCATCCTTTTAATGTCACACCACTTTCAACAACAAGGCACAACCCATTTGATCCTTCATATGATAGTTCCTATGAGAGTATGGGGTTACCACCCATTCCGGGTTCTGCTCCATCAATTTTGTTGCCAAGAAGAAACCCTTTTCATCTTCCTTATGAGCCAAATGAAGAAAAACCTGATCTCAAGGGAGACCATTTTGAACAAGGTTTTATGACATTTCACCCCAAGGACACGTTCTTCAGCAGGCATGAAAGCTTCAGTTTGGGACCATCAAGCTTCGGGGATGCCAAGAACGAGAGGCAAGATTTTAAGTGGAGACCTGTTTTTGTACCGGAACGGTTGGGTTCAGAAGGAACAAGCTATTCCCCTTTACAAAGACAATCAAGTGATGTTAGTGATTCAAAGTTGAGTTCTACTGCTGATACTGAATCAGTGAGTTCTGCAGCGGATATGGATGACAGGAAGTTCAGCGAGCAAGACTTTACTAAAGAAGCAGAAAGTGATCTCCAACATTTACCATGCTTATGATCTGGTTGGCCATGGAAGTCAATCCTCTGAAGATGTAGATTCTCTCGAAATGGAACGCGCTGGAAAAAGGGAAGCTCAACATGATGAGCTAGAAATAAAATTGGGCAAAGTGGAAAATCTGGAACCAAGCTTGTCTGGTACAGGAGGGTCTAATCCTGTGGAAATAACGAATGACATTCGGTCGAAACCACGACCATTTAAAGGGGACAACAGCAGTAGGTCAAGCTTGTCATCAGTGTCAGAAATTGATGAAAGATTTTCAGATGTTAGGAAAGGTGGAACAACAAGTTTGGAGCCAAGAGGTGATCATGCTGCGGAGTTTGGGATTTCACCACAACCTCCACTTGAAGAGTCAGAAAGCCAATTTATGAGTGGGATGCTGGATGACAATCAACATAAGGAGCCAATCTATGATTCAAGCCCTCCAGAATCTGAGAAGATCCTTTCCTTTGATTCCATTTCTTCTGATATGCAAGCTGAGATATCTAAACTGGTTCCACTTCCGGCACCAGCTGGAATGCGTGATCCGTCTGTAGAGCAGGATTCTGATTTGCATGGTGAGAGCAAAGAGAAGGGTCCTTCTGAGGCAGATGTCAGTCTCCCAAAGAATTTGGATGTGAAGGCAGCTTCTTCAAATTCTAGTTATCAAAACGTTCCTTCCAAAGAAAAGCAACCAACAGAACAGGAAAAAGATGTGTCCTGGTCAGATAAACCACGGTTTGATGATCATAGTGCACTCCATGTAAGTTATGCAGTCATTATCTGTTACATTATTTCAAACATATTTCCTCAATCAAAGTAGGTTTGTACTTCTTTTGTACTTTGTGAATTTTCTACAGCACTGGCATAATTAAGTTGGGTGGCCCTCCTTTCTTATGAGTTCCCTGGACAATCCAAATTTTTTCCATGACATCAAACTTCCCTGTTCTGTTTCTGCCATTAAAGCAAAAGTTCTATAGAAAGGGTACATATACCAAATAATTGTCCATGAGTGCAATGTCAAGCTGTTGAGACTGATTCTATTTTATTTGCTGGATGATGCGCCTGTCAAAGTGATTTACTTCATGTGTGGCCTACGTAATGCACACCAAATAAGAGGTTCTGGATTTATGCCTGTCTAACTAGAGTTATGTTTTAATTAATTCCATGGTCTTAAATTTTATTGCAAACTTGTGTTTTAAGACTATTAATTCTGTTGCATTCGTAGTGCAAGTATATTTTTCTGGATATCTTTGCGTCTCTGCATAAATATATTCTTTGACCTTCTCGGTATGATCTTCTCTCTTTTATCTTGTACCAGTCAAACCAATTTTGCTGGTTGGATTAAACCATTTAGTTAGGGACTATGGACATCCATTTGAAGTCACAATGGTACTTTGTTTTTGTATGTTTATATAGGAAATTATATAAGATTTTAATCATGGCTTCTTCGAAATTTTAGGAACTGGCTATCATCTTGCCAGAGCCCAAAAAGGATTCAAGCACCATTCAGGATGTGAATGTACTGGAAGTCCGTGAAGTTCAGGACATGAATTCTAAACCCACCTCAAGCAAGGAGATTGCATCAAGCACTATCGAATCTGGTTTTCAGAAACCTACCACTACTCATACTGCTTTGAAGCAAGTCTCAGAAGGTAATGTTGGCGAGCTTCCAAAACCATCAGATTCAAAGGATGGTTCAAAAAAATTAGAAACTAATGCAGCGGGTACTACAAAAGAGATTGCATCGAGCAATACTGGATCTAGTGCTCAAGAAACTACCCCTACTCAATCTGCTCTGAAGGAAGTCTCTGAATGTAATGTTAGTGAGCTGCCAAAGCAATCAAATTCAAAGGATGGATCAGAAAAAGTGGAAACTATTGCAGTAGGTTCCAAAACCGAGGCTGCATCAAATATTACAGGGTCTGGTGTTCAAGAAGCTATCACTAGTGATATTGCATTGAAGCAAGTCTCAGAAGGTGATGTTGGTGAACTGCCAAAGTCATCAGATTCAAAGAATGGATCAGCAAAAGTAGAAACTAATGCAGTGGAATCTAAGAAGCAGATTTCATCAAGCAATACAGGATCTGGTACTCCAGAAACTATCACCATTGATCCTACTGTGAAGAAAGTTTCAGAAGGTAATGTGGGTGAGCTGCCAAAACCATCAAACTCAAAGTATGGATTTGCAGAAGTAGGAACTAATGCAGTGGGTTGTACCAAGGAGATTGCATCAAGAAGTATAGGATCAGATGTTCAGGAAACCATCAGCACTCATACTTCTTCGAAACAAGTCTCAGAAGGTAATCTTGATGAGGTACCAAAACAATCAGATTCAGAAGATGGATCGACAAAAATAGAAACTAATGCTGTGGGTTCTACCAAGGAGGTTGCATCAAGCAATGCAGGATCTGCTGTTCAAGGAACTATCACTACTCATACAGCTTTGAAGCAAGTCTCAGAAAGAAATGCTGCTGAGCTACCAAAACCATCAGATTCAAAAGATGAATCAACAAAAACAGAAACTAATGTTGTGGGTTCCACCAAGGGGGTTGCATCAAGCAATGCAGAATCTGGAGTTCAAGAAACTATCACTACTCATTCGGGTTTGAAGCAAGTTTCAGAAAGTAATGCTGGTGGGCTGTCAAAACCAGCAAATTCAAAGGATGGATCCGAAAAAGTAGGAACTAATGCAGTGGATCCTACCAAGGAAATTGCATCAACCATTACAGGCTCTAGTGTTCATCAATCTGTCACTACCGATCCTGCTTTGAAACAAGTCTCAGAAGGCAATGCTGGTGAGCTACCAAAACCATCCGATTCAAAAGAAGGATCGACAAAAATAGAAACTAATGCTGTGGGTTCCACTAATGGGGTTGCATCAAGCAATGCAGAATCTGGAGTTCAAAAAACTATCACTACTCATTCCTGTTCGAAGCAAGTCTCAGAAAGAAATGTTGGTGACTTGCCAACACCATCGAATTCAAAGGATGGATCTGAAAAAATAGGACCTAATGCAGTGAGTTCTACCAAGGAGATTGCATCAAACAATAGAGGATCTAGTGCTGATGAAACCATCACTGCTCATACTGCTTTGAAACAAGTCTCAGAAGGTAATGTTGGTGGGCTACCAAAACCATCAGATTCAAAGGATGGACAGACAAAAGCAGGAACTAGTGCAGTAGGTTCTACCAAGGATGTTACATCAAGCAATGCAGGATCTGGTGTTCAAGAAACTAGCACTATTGATACAGCTTTGAAGCAAGTCTCAGATGGTAATGTTAATGAGCTGCCAAAACCATCAAACTCAAAAGATGGATCTGAAAATCTAGGAACTAGTGCAGCGGGTTCTTCCAAGGAGATTTCATCAGACAATGTAGGATCTGGTGTTCAAGATACTGTCACTACTCAAACTGCTTTGAAACAAGTCTCAGAAAGTAATCTTGGTGAGCTACCAAAACCGCCAGATTCAAAAGATAGATTGGCAAAAGTAGGAACCAGTGAAGTGGATTCTACCAATGAGGTTGCATCAAGCAGTGCAGGATCTGGTGTTCAGGATACTATAACTACTCATACTTCTTCGAAACAAGTCTCAGAAGGTGATCTTTGTGAGCTACCAAAACTGTCAGATCAAAAAGTTGGATCAGCCAAAGTAGGAACTACTGCAGGGGGTTCTACCAAGGACATTGCATTAAGCAATGCAGGTTCGGGTGTTAATGAAACTTGCACTACTGATACGGCTTTGAAGCCAGTCTCAGAAGGTAATGTTAGTGAGCTGCCAAAACCATCAAACTCAAAGGATGGGTGTGAAAAACCAGGAACTAGTGCCGTGGATTCTACCAAGGCCATTGCATCAATCAATCCAGGATCTAGTGTTCATGAAGCTATCACTACTGATACTGCCTTGAAACAAGTCTCAAAAGGCAATGTTGGTGGTGAGCTATCAAATTCAAAACCACCAGATTCAAAGGACGAATCGACAAAAGTTGGAAGCAATGCAGTGGGTTCTACAGAGGAGGTTGCTTCAACCAATGCAGGATCTGGTGTTCAAGAAACTATCTTTACTCATATGGATTTGAAGCAAGTCCCAGAAGGCAATCTATGCGAGGTACCAAAACCATCAATTTCAAAGGATGAATTGACAAAAGTAGGGACTAATGCAGTGGGTTCTAGCAACGAGATTGCATTAAGAAATACAGAATCTGGTGTTCAAGAAACTATCACTACTCATACTGCTTTGAACCAAGTCTCAGAAAGTAATGTGAGTGAGCTTCCAAAACCATCAAGTTCAAAGGATGCATCTGCTGCAACAGTTGGGACTAATGCAGTGGGTTCTACCAAGGACATTGCATCAAGCAATACAGAATCTGGTGTTCCTGAAAATATCACTAGTACTACTTTGAAACGAGACTCAAATGGTAATGTTGGTGAGATACCAAAACCATCAGATTCAAAGGATGGATCAACAAAAGTAGGAACCAGTGCAGTGGGCTCTACAATGGAGACTGCATCAAACAATACAGGATCTGGTGCTCAAAAAACTGTCACTACTGATGCTGCTTTGAAGCAAGTGTCAGAAGGTAATGTTAGCGAGGTGCCAAAAGTCCCAAACTCAAATTTAAATGATGGATCAACAGAAGTAGGAACTAGTGCTGCAGGCTCAACCAAGGAGATTGGATCAAGCAATACAAAATCTGGTGTTCCAGATACTATGACTAAGGTTGGTGGGCTGGCAAAACCATTGGATTTGAAGGATGGATCGACAAAAGTAGGAACTAATGTAGTGGGTTCTACCAAGGACATTGCATCAAGCAATACAGGATCTGGTGTTCAAGATACTATCACTACTCATACTACTTTCAAGGAAGTCTCAGACGGTAACGCCGGTAAGCTGCCAAAACCATCAGATTCAAAGGGTGGATCTACAAAAGAAGGAACCAATGTAGTGGGTTCTACCAAGGAGATTGCATAAAGCAATGTCTCCACTGATACTGCTTTGAAGCAAGTCTCAGATGGTAATTGAGTTGCCAAAACCCTCAAATGTAAAGGATGAATCCATAAAAGTGGGAACTAATGCAGTGAGCTCTACGAAGGAAACGAATTAAACTTAGCCGTCTCCAATTTCCAAATTTTGTAAACAAATTTCACTTTGAAAACACAGAAGCATTATATGCTAAAAATCATTTCATTTCTCTCAGAATATACGGATGAATTTGATGTAAATAGCACTACAAGTCCATTGTTTTCATTCATCATAGATTCGGAAGATACTGGTTTGGTTAAGCAATTCAAAGTTATCAAATTGGTTCAAAGTTATTTTTGTTGTCTAGACAAAATAGTAGTAGTGTAAATAAGCCCTATGGGCTAAGTCTTCTTTGTACCAGCTCAAACAGCAGACTCTTTTTGGGGTGAATGAGGAGAGAAACTCTGGGATATCATTTTTCGCAATTCCTGGTTAATAACACAATGACATGTAAGATAATTTTTCCACTTATTATTGGCCGGATATAGCAAAATAGTGCTATCTCTTTTACATGTAAGGTTTTTTTGGGTAAATGAGAGATAGATAATCAATAACTAAGAGCATCCACAGTGGGAGGGTGTATGTTAAATATACACATCGAGTCACCGGAATCGTCTCCAATGGGGAGGTGTAAAAGGATGTAAATTTACATCACCACCTTTGAGGTATAAAATAAAATGTATATTTACATCCAAATTTACATCCCTTGCAAGCGGGATCCACTCGAGAAAAGAGAAGAAAAGTCAGCATAAACGGCTGGGACCCGCAGCTACAGTAATTTCTGGAAAAAATTGGCATAATTATTGGAATGAAAAATTGAAAAAGGATGTAATATGAATTTACATATTTGGCGTTCGAGCTCTGATTGGGGTCCATGATACTTTCCCGAAAAGGGCACGACGTCATTAATCATACTCACTGCTATGCAGTGATATAGGGTGAATTTTTGGCTTTTGAGGTCGTTTAGGCTTCCAAAATAGCATTTAAAAGTTGGATTTTAATTTTTAGGTTTTTTATTTATTTTCTATTCTTTAACCTATTAGGTACTTTACAATCCAACGATTCTTTTTGAATGAAATCATATCTTCTCCAAATTTAAATATTTTTAGGTCCATTTGTTTGAAAAAAATAAAATTAACCTAATACAAAAAAAAAAAAAATTTATAAAGTAAACACAAAATACAAATTTATAACAAAAAAGAATTAAGACAAACAAAATAATTATACATCTTAGATTTACATCTTTTTCCATTTAAGCAAAAAACGAATTTACACCCCCCCGGAGGTGTAAAGGGAAAGTAAAAGTGGCTTTATACCCCCAAATTTACACCCTCCCATTGTGAATGCTCTAAGTATGGGTTTCGATTGTAACTTATAACGGAAGGTTAATGAGAGCCGTTGGATGATAATGATGAAAAAACAAAGTGATCAGTTTTGTCAGAGAAAGATGTAGACTGGAAGAAGTAGTGTGGAGTGTCTGTGAGTCTCATGGGAAACATTCGGCCTCAGTTGAATCGGCGACTAATCAGAGAGTAGAGAGTAGGAGAGTGGAGAGTGTAGAGACAGAGGCAACCAAAAAGGACAATCACCAAATCCATGCATTTAATACGTAATCATCATGATTCATCACTGAGATCTTTCTTTCTCTTTCTCCTGATACCTCTTGCTTGCCCCCAGAAATTTAGTGTTTTCCTCCCCCACGCGCTTCTTATGTGAGCTCTACACCTTCTCCATGAGTTATTTGTTTGGGAAATTCTCTGAAATGTAAATATTATTGTAACAAAGTTATCAAATATCGTCATTATAACAACAAATGTCGGTTTGTCACTTAGGTAAGGTATAGTGTGTCCGCCTCGTTGCATTCGAATTTGAATGCCTTTATTAGATATATTTAATCATATACTAGCCCCTTGATACATGCTCACACATATGTCAATTGGTTTTATTTTTAATTTTTAATTTTTTTAATATGCAAAAATATGAATTTACCATATTATCCTCAATTAATTAATAATTTCAATTCTTAAAGTTTGAATTAACCAAGGACATTTTCTGGTATTTTGAATATTTCACCATTTTCTGCTTTTTACTTTATATATATAGATTCATTTTTAGCACTATAACTATAAATAAACCCTACATCATTTAATTTCTATAAACAAACAAAAAAAACCCAAAAAATGATAGCTGGCCCTATTGAATTTAATTTTGATTATTAAATTACTTTGATGCCCTGTTAAGTGTTTTGAGCTTTTTTATGAGATTTTGAGGTTGGGTTTATTTTAAGAAATCAATGGCAGTTTTGTAATTTAAAAGAAGTTAAAAGCCTTTTTGTTATGTTGTAAATGAGTTTTGGGTGTATTTCTAAAGTTTATTTCATATATGAATTTTTTTTTATAATTTGGGCTCTTATATTAAGTATAATAGTGAATCTCCCTTAATATTATACGTAATATGATAAATTGACCATGTTAATAATATCGACATAATATTGATACTTCATTTATATTATATCGAGACTATACGAGACTATTTGCTATCAAAGACAGTATCAACAATTAGGGTTGTAAATGAGCCAAATCTAATACCAAGGTTCTCAAGCTGAGCTCAGATAAAACCATGGTACAAAATTGAATCACAATACAACGTCCATCTTATAATTGTTGTGAGGAAGATTGAATCCAAAGCATCCACATGCTCCACTACTTCATAATATAAAGACATGAAAGAAACATGGAAAGTTTAGAGTAATTTAGAATATTACTATATAAATAAATAAATAAATAAATGAGAGAAGAAAATTCATTATCGAGTTCAAAATTATTATCAAGGACTAACATGTGATGATGTTTACAAAATATAAATTAATTCCGTTAAATGAAGTTAGAAAAAAAAAATCGAGGATTAAAAAAAAATGAACATTAATATTTTTCTTCTTCTCAATGCATTAATGTCAAGTATCACTCATTTGTAGTGTAAACATATGCATAGAAAGTAAAAATAGAAAGTTTGAATTCTTAAATTTAAACCAATCTTAAATTTCAACGAAGAGGAATAATACTACCAGACGAAGAGCTGATCACTTATTATTATTAATCAAAGCGAATTATATTATTTAGAGCAAATGATGAAAAATACATAAGAGCATTTTCAGCGTTCGTCCTCAGTCCGGGTAACTGAGGGCCCAAGCCCCCATTTGACATGAGCATGCTTTTACAGCCTTGGCAGCTTGTGGGTCCTAGTAAACCGGGCCAGCCCAAAGATAGGAATAGTATGGGTTTGCTAACGTCAACAACGAAAAAAATTATAAAAATTTAAGATTTTTTTAATTATAAATACTTAGTCATATTCTTCATTTCCCACACCAAAACTCTATACAAATTCCTCTCCCTACATCTCATGTGAATAGTGGTTGCCATGACAATGGGGGAAAACACCACAAGCCTTTTGCAAGGGCTGTCACAATTCACGTGAATAGTAACAGCCCTTGCCTTGCCTTACCCTTTGCCATGACAAATGAGTGGAAGTGCTCTAAGGTTAGACATAGGCCAAGCATGTCAGGCTAATCACTCTACATATAACGGTATGATCGTCGGTCCTTTCAAAGATTAAGTAAGCAATAAGACTTGCAAGGAACTTGTAGATGTCCTGTGTTCAAATCTTGTTTTTCCAATGCCGTTTGTATAAAATAAAATAAAAAGGTCGTGATCTTAACAAAGGACTAAAATATTGATAATATCGACGAAATATCATTGATATTATCTTTTTTTTTTCTTCAGGTCTAAGATATTTTGGAACATATCCATACACATATTGTATAATTATCGATTATATCGAGAAATATTGACATCGATAATTTCTCACACGCTTCAACAACATTTGGCCAAAATATCGTGATAATATCGATAATATTGAGATGATGAATACAGTGAAAAATTTGAATCTCATAAGAAATCTATGTGGTACTAAGAGCATCTCCAAAGGAGATGTCAAATTCCAAACATCAAATTTAAATTTGATGGCTGATGTGGCAATTTGACATTTACACAGTTTTACACTCCACCCGATATGTTAAATTAAATTATTATTTTATTACATTTTAGTGTTGATTTATAATTTTTATATTTTTAATTGAAAAGAAAAGAAAATACTAAAAGACAATCAATTAATTGAAAAAGAAAAAAAATACTACAAGATAATGAATTCATTGAAATATAATTCACAATCCATCACCTCGAACAATTTTCATTCTAAGTTGAGTATAATATAGTCTTTCCTCATCACACATTCCAGATGTATCAATAGACATAATTTTCGTCTCGAACTCCATTTGTTTGAGTCAGAGTTTTTTTTTCATCTTGCTCAACTTTCTTCTTAATAAGCTCCATTTTCCTTTCATCTCTTTCCTTTTTTCTTCTTCATGTAATGTTTGAATTTGCACCAAAATAGGAGTGGGCTCATCGCTAGTGGTTTCTTTCATCTTTCTCTTTTCGGCCTTCTTACCTAGTGGTCTTTTTGTGGGAGCATAAGTATCATTGGTGTTGTCTTGGTCAACATCTATGGGAGTTCTTTCAGTAGAAGATGATGAGAAACTAGTGAAGTCAGATTGGTTTTCACGCTTCTTACTCACTGATTCTTGAGTTTGTAACCACTTTGGTTGGTGCCTCAATAAAATCCAAGCATGATCAAGGTTGAACTTTGCTTTGTATATTGCTTCATATGTAGCCTTCGCATCCGCAATCTAAAGATTAAAAAAACAAAACAAAACTCCACATGAGAATAAATTTAATAATTAAATACACTAATACCATTTAAATTTACCTTATCTTGCTCAGTTTTGCCACTCTGATTTCTCTCATTTATAGTGGCAATACATCCAGAAAATCTATTGACCTCCTTCTGAATTTTTTGCCACCGTTGAGATAGCTTTCGGTCAGTTCGACTACTTTCGAACCACTTATTTTGGTTGTAATAATCCCCAATTCGTGCCCAAAAAGTTTGATGTTTTTGCTCATTTCCATGTATAGCATCCATACTAGTGTTTAACCATGCACTAACAAGAAGACGATCCTCATCTTTGTTGAAGCCAGCACCGCGGATCTTTTTCTTTTCAGACACTTCCACATTTACTCGATCACATACTTCACTTGAAAATTGAGATTGTTGAGTAGAAAAATTTGGCAATTGGGAGTATTGAGAATCCATAATATTTCTAGAGGAAAATTTGAGAGATTTAATGTGAGGATGCACAAGCAAATATAAAAATGTGGTATATTTATAGAAATCAAATGTGAGGATGAATTTAATGAACAACGGGAAAAAGAAACATGCACAAGTATTTAAACATTCCAACGGGCAAAAGTATTTACAATGCACAAGTAACTAAAACAATGCACCTGTATTGAAACAATGCATGCATGACCTTGAAAGAAAAGAAAATAGCAACAAATTAGTTCATTTGTGCAAGTATAAATGAAACGATTCAAAGTGATATGCAACGGTAATATTTTATAATTTGTTTTGTTTTGTATTATATTGTTTTCTTATAGAAATTAGATTTTAATATGGACTGAGATAAGAGTATGAGACTAATCAAACGTAAATGAAACAAACTCTTAATGTTGTATATGATAGAGCAATGTCAATAACCGCTTGAACAAACCTTTTCATTGATTCAATTGAAGTAGTTTCACCGATCCACACATAATCATCCACAGCATCAGCTGCAACTCCGTAAGCAATCATTCTCATCACAGCAGTGACTTTTTGTAAAGGTGATAAACCAAGACGACCAGCTCGATCTCTTTTTTGGGTAAAGTATGAGTCATAATCTTCTACTGCATTTACGATTCGAAGAAAAAGTGATCGGCACATTCGGAACCTTCTTTGAAATTGAGCTGGAGAGTACTTAGGATTCTCAGCAAAATAGTCATCATAGAGTCTTTGGTGCCCTTGTAGTCGTCCTCTGTCGATATATGCATGACCTTGGACAGCACCACGATGTTTACTCGTTTCTCCTTCCATATTCTCTTGTTCCTTTTGCAAAGCGACCACTTCCAACATTTCTAGTTCTTCATCAGACTTTGAATCAACAAGATCCCAAAAGTACTCATCTGTCGAATCAGAAGATGAATTTGAAAATGATGAGACATGTTGGGGTTCTTCACAATTCACTGTAAAAGAAAATAAATTTTTTTGGTATAAAAGAAGAATTGTGTTTCAGCACAAGTACTTTATATATATATATATATATAGCTTTTTGAAGAAAATGAAAGAGGTGATAAACAAATACATGTACGATAGGAAGAACTGGTCGTGTGTTTAAAAACAATTGTTCAACGGTAGGAAATAAACTGGAAAGAGAAAGAATGAAACAAAATAAAAAAGAAAAATAATAAATGAAAATAGAAGCTAGCTGTTTAAAAAAATAATAAAATATTTATTTGACATCTTGCTTTTGAGATGTCAAAAATAACAGCGGAACCTCCAGCCTTCATTCCATATCAGCTTTGACAATTCGGTTGGAATGGTGTGAGATGTTATTTATAGCCATTAAATACCTATATGGCACTTTTGACATATCGGTTGGAGATGCTATAAGTCACTTATGTATGGTAAAGTGTAAAATATTATAGTAAATCATTATAAATAAATGGTTATTGTATGTTTAATCTTCTTTCATTAATTATTACATATTTTCTACACTCCCGGTGTTTGTCAACTCGCTATATAATCAACTTAAATAAGTTAAACCCATCATACAATGCATTTCTTTCTAATTTTTTATGATAAACTAATAAATAATTGACTTAATAAACATCCTCCAAAGTTTTAATAAAAATTTCCATGGTTTGTATTCAATGTTTACCGATATTAATAATTTCCAAATATTTCTATCGAAATTTCCATATTTTAGACTTTGATTGACACTCCAAATTAAATGTTTAATATTAATAAAAAACTGCTAAAAGTTAAGTTCGAAGTGTCAAAATCGCTCTCTTAAGTAATTAGTTAGTTAAAACATTATTACTTGCCAAAATAAAAAATCCAAATTTGATTTATGACTTGAAACGCAATTAACACAATGATGAAAAGAATCGAAGTTTTTGTATACACAGATCCTAGACTCAAACTCCTTAAAAAGAAAAGGCGACAAAAACCAGAACCCCAGAAACAGGCATCACCTATAGTTCTGTCTTACTGCGCGTGAGAGTAGTAGAAAACTAGAAGTAACCCAAGAAAAAAAGGGACAAGACTCACTTCACATCAGCAAAAAGGCGAGTTTTTGAGTCTTTTCCCCTTTCAGTGTACTTCTCATCTCTCAGCCTTTTTAGCCAAAAAACCTCTTTAAATCTCTCTGTCTGTCTGTCTGTTTTCCAAAGTTTCCAAACCCTCTTTTATTTCTTCCATGGCTGTTCAAATCACAGGAGGGTTTCAGGGTTTGAACCCATATGCCCCCGAGTTCTTCCCTAACCAAAACCTACTCTCACTCTCTGGTTCAATAATCCCCTCCTACTTTTACCCCCCACCGCCTCTGGTAAACCCTAACCAATATTCCTCCTTCTACTTCTCTTACTTTCATCAAACAAACACCACCACCTTTGATACTAACTTTACCCCCTCCGATGCTAATTACTCTTTCAACCCACTTTTCCCTACCCAAAGTACCCAACAAGCCCCTCTCAACTTTCTGCAACCTTCAACTGAGCCAACTCTTACCCTTCCTCATGAAGAGCATGGCCTCCGTGGGGTCCAGAACCAAGAGGCCAAGACAGTGCCTCGGCCTCCAAGGCCAAGGGCGGCCAAGGGGTATTATAGGAATAAAAAGCGGTGCTCTTTTGGTCATGGAGGTCTAGGGAGCAGTTTTAATGAAAGCAGAAGGGGTACTTATTGTAAGTGTGAGAAGGAAAGGGAAGTGAGGCCAAGGTTGGGGTTTGTCAATAGTTATGATAAAGGTTTTGATAATTGGAAAAGTAATGGCATGGGAAATAATTGGCTTGTGCCCAACAAGGTGAGGAGCAAACAATTCTCGGATGTGTTGCCTGTGGTACGTGGTGGAGACAATACCACTGTTATGATCAGGAACATTCCCAACAAGTACAAGTACGCTCTAGGCTCTTTGCATTGATTTTGATCTTTCTTTACAGTTTACATGCATGCTTTTGGTCTTCATCATCTGGGTTTTTTTTTCTTTTTCTTTTCAAGTTTTCAGTTTGGTTTCCAAGCTTTTTCAATCTGGATTTTGAGATTTTCATCTGGTTGGTGCATGTGGGTTTTGAAATTCAGTTTGGTCAATTGGGTTGAGTGTTTTGCATGGGGTTGGTTGATTGTCTAAATCTCAATTTTGATTGGGAATTTAGTTGTTCAGGTAACCCAGTTAGTGCATTTGGATTTCTAAAATTGTGGCTCATTTGATTTTATGATCTGAATTCATCAAATGGGCACTTTCTGATCCTCATGGTTTCTCCCTAACTTTTCTGCTTTTGGGTTCTCTGAATATCGAAGTCGTGATCTGCTTATGGCTTTTCTGGACATTCATTGCGCCATGGAGAATAAAAAATATGAGAAACTTGGTAGAGAAGGAGGAGGAGATAACTCGACGCTAATATCTGCTTATGACTTCTTGTATCTACCAATAGACTTCCAGTAAGTATTTATTAGCAATCACTACTTCATTAATTTCTGACATTAATTTCCTTTTGGGTTTTTGGTTTTTCCTTTTGTTTTCCAAAAAAGTTCAATTTTTTTAATGTTTTGATTGTATTTGCAGGACCGGGTTCAACAAAGGGTATGCATTTGTGAACTTCACGAGCCCAGAGGCAGTCTGGAAGTTTTACAAAGCGGCTCACAGCCAAGCATGGGAGCTCTTCCACTCTACTAAGATACGTCAAATTGCCTATGCCAAAATCCAGGTATATATCTCTTATTTATTATAGCCGCATGCATGTTGTTACCATTGAGCATTTACATGTCAGTGGTCTCGGATTCGAAGCACGAGCACACCTTCCCCTACCCTTCTAAACTTTGAAAAAAAAAGCAGCACAAATAATGCAATTTTAATTGGGAAAATAAATGACGTATGGTTTAATGGTGATCAGGGGAAGAGAGCGCTGGTAAGGCATTTTGAGACGATGGGGTTTCCATGTGAATCAGAAGATGTGTTGCCTGTATCTTTCGAGCCACCTCGAGACGGTCTCAGGAGGCGGGTTCTGCACACGACCGTAGGCAAGCTCATTTTCCGCGAAGAAGAAAAGTCTCAGTAGTGGTTGGAGCCCATCTCCTCCTCCCCTAATACTTGACATGACAATTAAGCAGCCTTTCGATCCTCCACGTCATTGTCATCATCTTTGCATGCGCGCCCTTTCTTCCATGTCATATCAATGCAAATATCCATCATGATACTGTGGGCCCACGTCCAGTCTCATCTCTCTCTCTCCACCGTTTGATCTTTTCGTATTTAGTTGCCTTTAGTTTGGGAGTTTTAGTTCGGTTTCATTTCAGTTTTATTGTCAGAAGTTTAATGAGTCTGTTGTTTTTCCTTCCTTCAGTTAAGTAGGGATTAGGGTAAGAATAGTAGGAGTGGTTGTACTAGATTGTGGCCAGGGTAGTCTGTAGAGATGTAAGCTTGTCTTGTGTATGCAAAATATGTGTCTGTAGAGAGGCCAAAGTTAGTGGGGGTGGAGCTTGGCACCTGGACTTCATCATGGTCCTGATCATTATGGATCTGAGGGCCAAGAGGGCTGGTGATGGGCTCCACCCTCCAGAAATGTATGGCTCCGATTGCCTTCTTTTCCTAGGCAACAGTGAAATAAGAAATTGCTTCTGATATTTATCTTTTGTATATTTTACTACACTTTTTTTCCTTCACCTTTCATATGCTGTGCGTGTAATCATGTAAACTGATGCTTAATTTTTGCTTAATTGTCTACTTTAATATAATATAAAACTACGCTAAAACTACGCGAAAATGAATTCAAACTCAGTTGCATAATGAGGAAAACCTGTAAACTGATACTTAATTTAATAACCCTTAGCTTTAAAGTTCTTGTTTTTAATTTTATGTACTGTAACGTTTGTAAGAGTAGGGTACTGTTAATATACAGTAGGGTACCAGATATGGTTGGGGCAAGAGGGGGAGAGAGTAATCAAACGGGATTTGAGGCTGATTTTGGAGAGGCATGGTTTGTTGGGTCTCTGAGTCTCTGATTTGGGAGAATGGCCTACACTCTACCATATATACAATAAATAAGTTTTAATATTCTGTTGATGGGATTTAGTTCTTTCTTGTTTTGAAACAAGTAGCCGAAAAGCTAGCTTTTGTTTTGTTTCCAACTGAAGGTGCAGATTTTGTAAAAAGCCTTTTTTTTTTGGTTTTGTGATTCTCTCTGGGATTTATTTATTTTTATAAACCCTAATTCGTCTTTTTGGGTTTGAAAAGTTGAGCCACCCTATCTACAGTTCCTATATATATAATTATATTCACTATGCTTTTATTTTTCTTAGGTCATCTCTTTCTAATTATACAATTTTCTGCTAATTAATCTTTTAAATTTGCATCCGTACAGATAAAATTTGATACTTTATAAGATCTTTAGTTTTCATCACTTGTTTGTATGCTTTTATGAAGTACTTCTTTTCTTGTTTCGTTTTTTCATTAGAGATTGCCATGTTCGTTTGGCTCTTCTTATGTTCACAGTCAATTGATATTTTGTTGCTCTATAATCTTCTGAGACTGTCAGAATTGGTTGTTCAATTACAAGCCACCACTAAATTTCTCAGTTTTAAACCCATTTGGTTAACGGAAAAGATTTGATGGGAAATTGTTTTGTGAGAAATTTATCAAGCCTTCATTGGGATTGAATTATATACCCTTATCAAAAAATATTTTATGGTGAATGATAACATCTTAATAAGAAAAAGTAGAGAAAATGGGATTTGAGGACTTAGTTTTGCTGTATTTTATGCTTTCTTTAAGATCTCAGCGATTAATTGATTTTGTTGTTGCTTCATAACCTTCACTAAAATTCATTTTTTTTTGGCTGTATACGTTTATAAAATAAAAATTTATCTTATGATGACACTTAAATAACTCCAAGAATATTTCTATAAAAAAAAAAAAATCTAAGAATAATAAAGAATTTAGAAAAAACAATACATATTTATAATAAGAGAGTAGAAAAAGAAGGCGATTTGAAAACTGACTGTTGTTGTAATTTATGGGTTATTTAAGATCACAGTGATTATATTGTATGCAGATTTGAATGCATGTTCATGAAAATAAAGACTGAGAATCTGGAAATTTTTTTTTGGAAGAGATAATAATGTGGGCATGGCCATGAGTGCATAACGTAGGTGTTCCAAGTTTCAAAACACACACACACACACACTCTCTCTCTCTCTCTCAGTTGTCAGCTTTGGTTTTTGGGAGGTGGAAACGTCAAATTGCAGCTGGATCGTCAGTTTAGGGTGGTGTGGGTGAGCAGTGGAACTGTGGAACTCAAATCGCCTTGCCTTCCAACAATATATAGGCGGTGGTGTTAAATACCTCTCACAAGTCTCAACATATATATAATCATTATTGGCAAAGGAATATTAATAATTTTTGTTGAAAGAAGCCAATTTTCCGTAGAAGTGGTGGAGCAAAATTTTTATTTAATGGATAAATCTTATGACGTGATTATTTAATGGATAATATTAGCGAAATCAAATTTGTGCATCAAAATTAAATCCCAAATAATGTGGCATACTCCACATCATTAATTTTCATTTAACTATTTTCCAACATGTATTCGTTAAATAAAAATGATTAATTTCTAAAATAATTGAATTAAGAATGAAATCGAAAAGTCAACTAATGAAAAAACCAATTTAAGAGCCCTCTCCTCCATCCTCTACTCCGATGTCTGATCCTTTCTACCACAGATGAATTTCAACGTATCGACGAACACATGTGATACTTTAATTTTCAATTTGAATGAAAGAAGCTTGTGTTTTTAATTCTCCTTCAACTACAACACAAACTAATATTAGAGTGGAGGAAGGGAGAGGGAAGAAACAATCATGGTTTAGCTTTGATTGTCTTGTACAAGACTGTTCATCGCCATAATGATGAGCGGCATGTATCTTCAATTTATTTTCTTTAATTTCCTCAATTTATTTTGAACCCTAAAATGGGATTGCTTGTATATTAATGAACTAGAATTCAAAAATCCATTTTTGTCGGTAAGATCTTAATGATGGCGGTGAGACAAATGGTGGTACCATGGTGTAGCAATGTGTGATTAGGGTTTCTTGTTTTCTTTTTGACGCGAGGGTTATTTTTATTAGGGTTAATTAACTTGATTTTTTAAAATAGTCTTTTATAGAAGCAAATGAACGATTCATAAAATAATAAATAAATAAAAATTGATAAGGTCTTAGGAGGATATAAATGAGGTTTGGAGTTCGTCCTACTTTGTGTTGGATGGGGTGTGCGCGGGCGTGCTTGCACAGATTATCGTGTGATTGATGATGATGTGGATGGATGGATGGATGTGTAGATTGCACATGTTGATCTGACTTCGCTCAAAGTGATTGTGGCAGAGAGAGGAACCATTCTCGACTGTCAGGTTCATGACCTGAGCTACAAAGTTGTTGACGGTGGTGTTGGAAACGACAGTCAATGGATTTGGATGGTGCTCTAATGCCTTGTTGGATTGCGAAGATTGTATGATATATGAGGTGAACGAAAAAGTAATCGGGATGGTGCTCCAGCGCCTTGAAAATCAAGGGTCGGTTGATATATTGATGGATGGAAAATTAAGTTTACCACTACTCTTAGGAAAGCATTTAAAAATATTGAAGGTGCAAAGATAAATGACATGAAAAAGATAAATTGCTCTATGGGAGGCTTTGGTTGGTGTTGGACCCTTTGAATGTTGCTGGGGGTCTTGTATTTATAGGGGAGAGTGAGGCAAGGGCTGGCAAGGGCAAGGACTTGGGGAGCTGTATCTGCTTTTCACTTTTGGTTATGGGCCCATTGGTCAACTGGCTCTGGATTTGTTTCAGTGACTGTCAATCAGCACACTTCTGAAGATAGTGGACACGTTAGAAATCTTACCCTCGGCCCAAGATTATTCATGGTCGAGGCCGAATTCATAACCCTTGTCCTAATCTGATTGGAAGATGCCAAGGCTTTGGATAAATGCCACATCCTTTGTCGTTTATTGTTCATGTAGCTTCATTGCCATATCTCAACACATCTGCCCTGTCTTGACGTGGAAACTCCCTTCATTTTCTAAAAATCCTGTTCCAGATTTTCCTCAGTCTGCTGCTTTTCCAAAAATCCCACTCCAGGTTCTCCTTAGTGTGTCTCCTTTTGCGTTCTCCAATATTGTGGCCACGTCATGGTGGTTATCTCTTAGCTGGAAAATTGACTGTGATCGAGCTCACTTGTTGAAAACTCGACCAAGGGCCCCGATGATATGAGACTGGTCTTAGGTCGAGCCTAACCATTGGGTCGAGTTTGTGCATTGGGCCAAGAAATGGCCACGGCTCGGTCATGGGTTAAAGACAACTGGGCCCTTGGGCCAAGATTTTGGCCTTTAGGCTCTAGACACGTCTTCAATCTTTATTGGACCCCAAGCTGAAAATTCTGGAGAGAAGAGCTTGTATTCTTTTAAGTAAATTTAGGTTTTAGCCACAAAAAAACTTTCATTTTTGGAAAAAGCCAAATTTTTTTTCATAAAAGATAGAAAAACCCCTCAACTTTCAAACCAAAGACATGCAAATGTAAAGGATTCCTTAGGAAATCCATAAATAAATAAGGACATTTTTGTCCATTTTGGCTTCTTTTCAAAAAATTTCTCTCCTTTGGCTTTTTCCAAAATGTCCCGTATAGTCTTAAACAAGAAGTCTCTAGAATTGGTACAAAAGAATAAATAAGAAATATGCCTAGGCTCATCCATATAATTTCCACGTTGGTGTGTCAAAAGTTGGCTGCTTGCTAGCTGGATAAGCTTGAGTGCAATGTTGATGGGTGTCTTGAGTGTATCTTCAATTTGTATCTAGGAAACAATTCTCAGAGTTTGGTGGCCCCAAATTTACTTGTCTTCGCCAAAATGCCTCATCTCTCTAGAAGCATGATTCGCGAGGCGTGTGTCTTGAAGCCTATGGTTATTCATTTTATTTGATGAGACTATATCACATAAACTTTCCTTTACAAGATTAAAAATGTGTTTTTATGGGGTATGAAATTCAACACAAAGGTTATAGATGTTTTGATTCGATCACTGGCAAAGTTCACATCTCACAACATGTTACCTTAGATGAACACCACTTTCCCTTTCACACCTTATCTTCACGTGTGCAAAACCACCATCTTCCTCTATACCACCTCTCATCCCTTTAGCAATTATCGCTTGGCCAAGTAGTGTTTCTCTTATAATACTGAAAGATGTGTCAAAGTCCGAATCATTTATCCCTAATATTGAAAAATATTATATGTAATAGATAGTGATATTGTTGATGTCCAAAAACATTTCACAGTAACGGTTATCTCTTCACGGTCCAATTCTTTGTTGATTTTGCTTAGTTAGATACGATCCAAACATATATTATTGATAAATTGGATGTATTTTGATTTATACTATTGCACAAACTAAAATCATTCTCTTATTACAATTACCAGTATCTCCAAACATGTGAGGCATTTTCCCCATATCCTAGAATGAGGTCAGTATTTCACATTCTTAACGAATCCATTTGGTGAAATAAAAACAGTAATTTTCAAATATAATATGACAATTATCATAAAAAAAAAACACGGCTATCTCTCATTCCATAAGTATGAATCAGAAGCTCCTTAGTTGTAATGTCAAGGCACTTTTTACAATTTTCGCTAGAAAGATCCCCAGTACATTTAATCTCACTATAAAGTGAAATAACTTTTTATATTTATAGCTTCCCGCGAACATACTATGTTTGGCCAACTATTTTAGAATACATATGGGCTAACAATTCGTGAACTTTCCCTAGCATAAAATACATAAATAAGGGATCACCAACGATTTTGGTATTTATCTCATTAGATGCATTATCTGTGTCAATTACTTAAGAAAATTTGCATATGAGTATTTTAAGAGACAACATGCATCGCAAAATATAGCTCCTAAAGTGAACTGACATCGCTTTCGAAGCTCTTGGCCTGCTTCAATGATACATTTTATGCATAGTGTGTCGTGGTTGGCTTTTTTCATAGAATTCCAGCATTGCGCTAGCCCATATACAGAAGTGTATTTGTTTCTTTCATAGATTTAGCTGTCCTGTATTTGTTTCTTTCTTTAGACAATACATGCATTAGTAACCTATTCAAGTTATCCTCAAAGTTCTCACTGACTTGAAATTTTAGTTGATTGAAACATTTATGTCCCAAAATACGTCCTCCAAAGGTTTTATGAAGAAAAATAGTGTATAAGAAAAAACTTGGAAGGATTTTGAGTATAACATGTTCAAAAATTGAATTTGGATTCAATTGAACTCTTAAAACAAAGACATACATATATATATATATATATATATACAGTTCTGATCTCTTGGACTCCTGTGGTCCAAGAGATCGGAATTGTATATATACAATCATGAAAAAACCCGAACTTTTCTATAACTTGTCTATAACTTGGAATTTACTGACTCGGATTGGAAAACGTTGCAAATGAAGTGAAGCTGAGAAACTGAAAATAGAAATTGTACAATGATGAAAGTGAAAAACTACCGATAGTGAAATTTGGCCTAAATAAACATTACGAAGGTAAGTGTTGTTGGGTAAGCTAAAAAAACTAGAGCAAATGGCAGCAGCATCAGCAGTAGGAGCCCCAACCTGTCACCGGCTCCACTGCCTCCTCCACCGCCCATCACCGCCATCTTCTTCCTTCTCCCTTTTCCTCAAACCCCTTCTCATCTCCACTACCACCGTCTCCACGACTCCATTCATCCCATGCCGTAGAATTATCTCTCCTTCCCTTCCTTCCCTCCCTTCTCGTCCTCTCCTCTTCTGCCACTCTTCCACTCTCTCCCACTCTCCTCCTGCCCCCAAAGCCTCTTTACAAGAAGCAGAAGAAACTCAACAACTTGAAATTCCAGAAGATGATGATAACGATAATGGTGAGGAAGCCGAGATTGAAATTGAGAACTTGGATAATAAGGAAAATGCCCAAGTAGGTTTGGAGTCTTCTTCGGGTTTGAAGAGAGATGGGGTCAAGCCACCAAGCCTTACGGTGAAAGAAAAGAAGGAACTTGCGTCCTATGCTCACAGCTTGGGGAAGAAGCTCAAGTCCCAGTTGGTGGGAAAGTCCGGTGTTACAGCCAGTGTTGCAGCTTCTTTTGTAGAGAATCTTGAATCCAACGAGCTTCTCAAGGTAATTTGTTCATTTATGAATTAGTGCTTTTCTTTTTAAAGAAGAATTTGGTGGTTGAGTTAGTACCCAGTTGGGGTTTAAGGGTTTATGCCAAAATTGAGGGATTTTTTTTGTGCTAGTGTGAAATTTGTCTGCTGTTTATTGATGAGGCAAGTTGCATTTTCTCAGATTTGTCATAGAAATGGATTGAAGATAATTGAAGTCTTTATCTTTTTTCTTTTTGTCACAGAAGTGTTTACATTTTTGGTTTCTCAATTTAGGGAGTAGAAGATTGTTGATTCTGATATTTATGGAATGCATATGGGGTAGCTTTCTTACTTCTCTTTGAATATAGTAGTAAGGGGTTTTGGTTAATAAATTTTGAAATCTCAAATTGAAGTGATCTGATGAACTCATTATTTTGATAGGGTTGCCCATCTACTTGCTAAACATGTGTTGTTATGTCATGAGATGTCTGCTTGATGATTCTGCCTGCTAGTGCTCTGTAATAAAATGTTGTCTTCTGATAAAAAGGTCATAATTCTAGGCTCTATTGATAGTTTGCGAGGATCATACTGAAAGCTATTTTGCACATACCGGACCCGAATTGTTTTAGGATTAGGGCTTTGTTGAGTTGAGTTGAGTTGAGCTGATTTGGAACTAGCTCTTGGTGACACTGCATAAGGCACAAGCTTCCCTTACAATCAGTTACACCAAATTAGAAGAAAAACCTTGTACCATAGTTTATAAATGTACAATGTCTGTAGCATACTCTATGGTTTAGACTTTAGACTTTAGAACCTGATATGGAAAACTCCCGAACAGCCCTCCAAGGGAAGGTGGATGTAAACAAAGACTAACTCAGACAAGATGAGTTCTTTTTAGAAAATTATTGTAATAGTCTGTATTTCATTTGTTGTGTGTCATTCTGTTTTCTATCGTAATAGTCTGTATTTCATTTGTTGTGTGTCATTCTGTTTTCTCTCTTTATTTTACTTTTACCAATTGAAAGTGAAGAACTGAAATATAGGTGTGCTTAGCTAAACATAGTGCCATTTAATGTTGTGAGCAGGTAAAAATACATGGAACATGCCCAGGAGAGCTAGACGATGTGGTGAAACAATTGGAGGAAGCAACTGGTTCAGTTATTGTTGGTCAAATTGGTAGAACAGTGATTCTATACAGGCCCAGCCTCACCAAGTTGAAAGCAGAGGAGAAAAGGCAGCAGATGCGGAAGGTATTTATGAGACGAAAGACGTATTCGAGACCCACATCGGTGGAATTTCAGAAAAAAGGAGAAAGACCAAGCACGTTTGGGCGTGATAGCCGAGGAAGAACTAGGGTCTAAATTCCTGTCACATGAGGGTTATGGTAATGTTATTCTGGAACTGTGTTGACAAGGTTCTGGGTGAAGGTGTTCTTACATTTTACCTTCAAAGCTTTGCGTTGTGTGGATACTGTGGAATTTTTGTTGCAAAGTCAAATTTAAACTGAACCAAAAAATGAAATTGAAAGGTAACCCGGGATCTTGCTGAAAGATGGTGCATGTGGCTGGAATCGCTGACCATAATGGCAAAGGGTCTTCTTGTTCTCTTCCCTAGTATCAGAAAAATTGAATCTTCACTTCTAATCATTCTCAACTTAGAAAATAAAAAAGAAAGGTTTCTTGGAATCATTTTCTAAATTATGCTTGGTTGTGATGCTTAATTAAGTGTGAATATCAAATTGTAAGGCATAAATAGAATCCCAAATGCAAATGTTGCTTTAAATTATATAAAAAATAGGAATTGGTTTCATCATTGAACGTGTTCACCAATTGGATTGATCAACACCCAATTAGTTTACAAATAAAAACTGTGAATCTTTTTCTAGTCATTTATGTATGGGGCTTCTCTCTGTCTACAGAACAATTACAACACTTGATCAAAAGAAACCGCAGCTGCTTATAAATACTTTCTTGACGCCAACATTGATCTGCTCATGGGATAATTATCTTTTCATAAATAGAACCTTGACCGTTCCTAGACACAAGAATAGTGCCAACCTCATTTTTGGCCACTAGGAAATTGCGCATCTAATGTGATCATAATTGCTAATCTGTAAAATGATAACACTGCAACATGAATTTGATCCATGCCGAGATGTTACCATTTAGCTCATATGTTCATATGATTCCTAGATTACACGGCTCTGAGTTTTTCCAATTTGTAGCGGCTCATATCTTCAGAGAAAAGAATGCCGTCGGGGGATATCAGGCGTCGTAGAGAGAAGAAAAACCGTGTCTGCCAATGAAAGCTTTGTATTCAGATAAGTTCAAATAGGTAAATATTTAGACATGCAAAGTCACAGAGATATTGGTCTTTACCCATTGGAATGCTACCAGTGCCCACCAGCAGCCTGCTAAGCCATATCCTCTACTGCTCAACAGCTGATGAAAGAAAAGTGTGGATGCATAAAGAACCAATAACTCTTGAAGTAGACACCAAGAGATTTAAAACAGATCTTACCAGCAATAGAAGTCCACCTAAAGAGAAGCATCCGCTCATGTACAGACTAATAAATTTTAGATCTCGTCCAGCCTGAAAAAAGAAAATTCTGATGCTCGAGAAAAAGTTTGTGCCTATGATGAAAGAGAGCTCTCTATAGTAATATAACAAAATAAAAAACAATAATTCGAAGCAAGTTTTAATTCCAAATCGTGGCATTCAAAAGAGGGTCTTTCTTGTAATTTGGATAATCAGCAAGTAGCACAAGATTTAGCAAAACAATATAGCTTGTTGAGTATGTGCTTGTGCTGTCGGATTTCAAAAACAAAAAAGAAAAGCCTGCTTCCAGCAGAACAGAAGTTCCGGAACACTAAATTGCATAAATGAGATTTGGGAGACTTGTGTATTTCTCTCAAGTGGTTATTGTTGTGACAGAAAACACCACCATGGGATGCATGGCAGAAGGGGATGAAATGCCTAACGTCCCAGTGAACTATAGGCCCAAAAGAACTGAATTCTATCATCTGGGGAAAGGTAAACCATAGGCCGAAAAGTGCATCCCTTGTCCAGCAAAAGCAATGGAATGACGGTTTCCTTTTTCTTTTTTTTATCAATCGGTAAGCCATAAGTTTTATTAGCAATGACAATACCTGGAAAATCTGACCTCAGATGGTGACGGGTTGGGGTATATATTAGTCTGATTTTCCCAAAGCACAAGAAAAAAAAAAGGAAAAAAAGAAGAAGAAGAAAAGAAGTCCCTTAGCTCAACAAGCTTTCAGTTAAAGTAAGATTAAGTCCTATTAAGAGAGACAGAAAATTGAGTTCGCTGAAAGGTAGTACATGTTTCATGAAGATAAGACAAATCACAAGGAGCATCCATCAGACGTTTGACCATGCCACAGAAAGTAGAATCCCATTCAAGTACACAACATGACTGTCAAACTTATTAAACCCTTCCAAGAGAGCTTATATGTCACATTTATAAACAGGATGAACTGTTCAGTATTTCCACTGGAAACAGTGCATACATAACTCAAAGTTTTCATCAATCTTTGATCTAAAAGGCAGGCACAAGATGTGCAACCAAAGGCTTATAAGAAGAACATTAGAAAAATCATCATTGAAGATAAAATTGAACATACCAGCAATGTTCCTTCAAGGCTGTGAGTGGGGGGAGTCACAGCTAATGCAAGAAAATATGGTATCAGCACCTTATACATCTGCATTAACACATAATAGAATATCATGAGGAATTACACTTGTGGAACCTTTTACAAGTTATTACAACTCATGACCAACGGACTTGTAGAACCTTTTATCAGTTATTCCACCTTTTCATGACCAATGTAAGCCATAGGTGAATAATCAATATGCATGGAGTCAAAAGTTTGATATGATAGGAAGAATAAGTGCTGATGATTCATTTTAAAACAGTTGTCACAACCCTCTTATACTATGTGTCTGGTGGAAAGCTGTAAATATTATAGAAGGATCAATACAATTTATAAAGGCACTATACAACCCAACTTGATTCTTTCCTTGATCAAGATACACAGCAGCACCTATAACTAATGGCAACAAAAGAAATTTGAATTAGAAGACTTTAACGAGTTTAAGAAAGCAAAGACCAACCTCCTGTATGATCTTCTGATCAGGTGTAAAGATATTGGGAAACAACCATGGAACACATGTTCCAATGATACCTAATACTGAACCAAGTATAGCTCCAATGATGACAAGTGACTTCAGCAGCATTCGAGCCTGTTTGTATCATAAAACTTTCAGAAGACAATGAATAAATAAACATTAATATAGATACAGATTCTAAATAGGAATAATCTACATTATATTCATTGAAAGGGGAGTATCCTATGTAATTTATTTGTCCACACCAAAATATACATGGAAACTCTTCAAATCTCAAACAGTACAACCAAGATAAAAAATTAGATGTCATCATATCAATAGAATGTTAAGTAGCACACACCTTTGCCAAACTACGATTTACTCCATATATAAACTCAGGCATAAATGATTGCGCAGTTTGAGAGAGAGGTTCACCCCACACCGTACAAATGCAGAATGTTTGAATCATGACCTAGTAAATGGCAAGCCATCAATGCACATAACCATCTTATCTCCAAAAATAAACCACTACTAACATGAAATTTGACCAAAACTAACCTGATGAGCAGCCAGGGTATTTGTTCCCATAGATGTTGCAAAATATACAAGGAGGGAGTAGAAAGCAACCTATGCATCACAATATCACTATTAGAGAACAAAATTATATTTTAATCAGGAATCCCAAGTTAGATAGAAAATTTTGATTGCCTAATCTGTTTAGGGGTGTGATCTAGTTTTTCCTAAAGTGAGTGAGTTGGTTGTTATTTAGTTTCCTTTAGGCCGTATTCTATTTAAACTAAAGCATCTAACTTTCTCCCTTATTTTTCGGCACAGTATCAGAGCATTAGACCTAACCTTATTCGGGAAAAATATTTCTTTTTCTGGACAAACTTAGCTATGTTATAAATAGGTTGTCATAATGTTCTCCAAATTTTTTTTTTCTTTTTCTCTCTCCGTTTGTTCTGTACTTATAGTAGTCTACATCCGTTGTTCATTGTTTCTCATTGTTAACCATTAGAAGTCTAGTTTTGCATCATCATCTTCGACATCTTCACTAACTACTATTGGTCTTTCTTCTTTTCTATGTTTCTGATTGTGATCCACTGATCCTCATAGGACTCCTGCTGTCCCCTTCTGGTCAGATCTTGCTGTTGGATGTTCCTTTATTGGTTGCTCAAGTGTTGTTTGGGTGCTCCCTAAGTTGAGTCATGTTTGGTTGCTGAATTTATTAAATGTAGTATGACTATTGAATATTTGTTCATAAAAATTTAAAATACATAAACGTATTTATGAAGTTTTGGTTTGAAATTTGTGATGATAATGCCATCTAGTCTGAGAATTTAGAAGTTTTGTCCCTTATCAATTTAAGAGGGAGTGCAAGAGTATCGATGATGTTTAACGAACAATGAAAAATGAGAAAATCGCATCAGACATGATAAAGAAATTTAAAAGAGTAAATTGAACCTTCAACATCATTGTAACAAATACTGGAGCAGCAAGCCCAAGTACTGTCAGAAGTTCCTTGGATGAGGGAACAGAGATTGCATAGCCGTTGTATCCTTTATTGTTGAGAGCTTCAATCATCATATATCCTGCAACAACCTATTTTATACCAGTCAGTAGTAGTGGAAAAGAAGTGAATGTGCCAATAGGAAATATATTAATATGTTCATCTAGCATACCTGTGACACCATTGTTGCCCATGCTGCACCAGCAATACCATAGCCCAAGAAGCTACACAGGAGCACATCACCAACAGCATTTATGGCACTAGCTACAGCCAAGGCCTTCAAAGGACCCCAGGAATCTTTCATGCCAAGACTGGGAAACAGATTGAGAATATCAGAGACTGAACATGAAGTAACAGCTGCTCACAATCTCATTAACCTCAGCACTTAAAATTCCTGCCAGAGATAACCTTCCCTTAGGCAATAAATAAGTGATTCAAGTCAAAATAAAAGTTTTGCCTGATAAAAAGTCAAATTATGAGTGCTCGTCTCATACTTGTTTCTGAGACAATGAGACGTAAATTCATAAACTTAATTATATCAACTAGATGGTGCCAAATTTCTTTCTTTGACAGTAAATTTTTCTCAGTTCTCCCCCAATAGAATCAATATCCCCCGTACTAAACAGATATTAAGGCCTTTACCATATCCATTATGTAGAGCAGTTGCTAATTGTTTTGAACAAGGAGGACAAGTAGAGCTTCTATCAATTTACTTATTCACTTCTATATCTTTAAATGGTTAGAATTTTATGCTGTAGATAATGCATGGGAAGAGATATAGTAACCTTGCACTCTGAGTAACCCAACCAACAAGAAGTGCAGGCCATGCCAATCCTCGTATCTACCAACAGAAAATAATCAGTCAAATTACAAAGTCATTTAAAAAGAAATCAAGATAGGGATTCTTCTACTGGTTGTAGAAGAACACCAAGTAGAAAGATATGTCAAATGATCATCCGTTGTAACAACATAGGAGCAATCAAGTAAAGAAAAGACTCAGTTTTGATTTCGCCTACTAATGAACAGCGGGACATTATTAAGCAATTACTTACTTTTTGAGCACAAATTTGTGTTGCAGAAACATTAGTTTGGACTTCCATCACAAGTATCCATGCACATTAATAATATTAAAAAATAAGACAGGTTCTCATTTATGTGCACCTTCCGTGTGATAACTATGAACAATGGCACTAAACAAATAGAAATACCTCTTAGATAAAATAATCTTGACAAGATAATGTACAAATTCTACCAAAAATCTCATTCTCATGTGCAGGTATATGCACAAATGTCGTTGTCATGCATATGTGACCTAATGACTAAGAGCAAACGTAAATAACAAAAACGAAAAGAAAAAAAGGAAAGACACCTGAACATATGTATTCGCTGCAGAAATAAGTTCCACATTCTTTGATCCAGAAAAGGCTGAAAAGCAAGAATTCATAAGTCAATAATCATCTATGCTACTTTTCGAGACTTGAAAACCTAGTACTATCTGCTATAAAATGCATAAATTAAACAATTGAACAAAATCAAGCACTTTATCTTTCGGCAACGTAAAGATATCTAAAATATGTATCTGTCCTCATTACCCGTTAGTGCCCATGAACCAAAGAACCTTGTAAATAAAAGCATTAAGAAGCCACAGGTCAATCCAACAAAGAGCAAATTAGATATCTGATGTTGCACTTCTTTTTTATCCTGCACCAATACTAGATGGTCAAAGAAATACAATAAAAGTCATGGAAAATAGTGATTAAAGTAGTAGATGAATCCAGCATGAGAATTCATAAGTACACATAACAGAAGTTTGTCTCAGGAAAAAGAAAAGAAAGAAAAAGCAAGAAAACAAGATTTGATGCCAGAGCAATAAATGTAGTCTGTTACAACTTACAATGTAGTGATAACAAATATACACACTGACAGTGCATGAACATCTCACAAGCAAAACCTCATGCCCATGCTCACAAGCAAGTCATCAGCTATCATTATATTTGTTCTATTAGAGAAGTCTTGTAATGAATTTTCAAGAAAAGACCACTTATCCAATGGGAAAAACTTGTCCCCACCTAACTATGGCCCTTTGAGTTAAATCCATTTTCGTAAATTGACTGAAATGACTATACCTCCCCGGACTGCGTAGTTGTCTTGGAAAGACTAATATATCAGCAATCATGAATCATGTTTACAGAATATGGGCACAAAAAATACCCAAAAGATGAAAGTTTCATGTCTAACTCATTTTCTTATCAACACCTATGCAATGCACACTTTTCCAATATCCTAAGCGAAACTAACCTGTCTTGCAAGCGAAGTGGCAACCATGTTTGAAGTTGCAATAGAAAGGAACATGAACACATAGCTCATATAATCACACATTACAGTTCCAGGGCCTGCACAGAAAATAGTAAACAGAGCTCAGCTATATTTCCACCATTACCTAAACAAAAAAACAAAAACAAAAACCCAAGTAAATTTGAACTAAGTACCTAAAGCAGCAAGCTCAATAGAGCTTCCCTGACCAATGACCACAGTATCTATGAGACTCATAAGTGGGCCACATATCCAGAGCCCCGTCGCGGGTCCTGTAAATATTGCAATCTCCTTCATTTGATTCCATAGACTCGGATTCTCCAACTCTTCTTTCTTCACCTCCACAACTTCTCCAGACACCGAAGCATCGTCTGCCCCATCTTCTACGCTACGATTTCCGGCGCTATCGTCGAGGTTTTCGCTAACGCAACCTGTGGCGAACCCATTACGACGTCGTACTGGAGTCGAGAAGAGTAGTTTTGGGAGGCGAAGTGTGTGGGTAACGCGTGAAGTGAAAGAGAGAGATGGATTGCTGAAGAAGAGTGAAGGTTTGGAACGAGAGCTGTGGGTGGGGATTTGGAGGAGACAGGAGTGAGGAGGGTGAGCTATCAGGGTTTTGGTTTGCATTTTTTTTGTTTGCTTTGCCGGAAAATTGGGCAGGAGAATCTCCGCCCCGGAAAGAAAAAGAAAGGAAAAAAGTTTGAAGAGGAAACCTTGGTCATTGCCATTGGTGAATTCAAGATTGGCAGAGGATTCTTCCTTGTACCTTTTTTCACTTAAAAAAAATATAATCTAAATTTGCTAAAATAAAAAGCTACAACAAAAAGCCTACATGGAAGAAAAGACCCCAACCCTCCACGTGGAGTTACCATATTTGTATCCAACATTTATATAATATATGATGTGATATGTCCAAATCATATGCCACATCAATTAAATCAATGAAGAATATTTTAATTAAAAAAATTAGAAAAATAAGTAAGGGAATAAATCAAAAAAGAAAAAATATATTAATAATTTTAATTGATGTGGTTGTACACCTCAACTTCCATATAAGGTGGTATGAGAATGTAGTATGAGTAGCATTCTTCTTCTTCTTCGTGTTCTGTCATCCTCTCTCTTTTTCTCCTTCTTGCTTCAGGTTTTGTCCTCTTCTCCTTCTTGCTTCAGGTTCTGTCCTTTTCTCTTTATTTAAGTTCATATTCATCTTACCTTAAATGTTGAATGTCAATCACAGCTCCAAATACAGCTATTAGCCTCGCATCAACCCCAGGAGAGAACTAGGCGGTCAACCCTTGAAAGGAGGAAGTCTAGGAAGCCACTCACGGCTCTTAGCATGTTGTTTCTTACTTGACTCGATAGTGGTGCTTTGGTAAGTGTGAATATATTGGCAAGGTTACTGTGAAGACGTGAACTTGATCCCATAAAGTAAGTAGGATTATTTGGCATGCTGTTCATTTTCTTTTTTTTCTTTTCTTTTTGGGTTCCTATGTTTGCAACAATTCAAAATTTCCCTCTTTCAGATTGAGAATGAAAGATCCAGTGGCTACAATCTGTGATCGATAAGCCACATACAGCTTCAAATGTTGATCAAACTGGAGATGGCATCTGGAATCATGGGTATATTATGCATACAGTAATACATTTATTATGAAATTTTATTTGTATAATACTAACTAGTTTTTTCTTTGTTTTTTTATACAGGTCAATATATCAATAGGAATGCTTGCCAAAGATACACAACTGTTCTTTCTTTTATTATTGATGTGTAAATTTATGTTTATCATTTATTTTATGGGAAGATTATAAACCTTTTGTCTTTTTAATGGAGATTATAAATATTTCTTCGATTCTATTTCCTACATCCATTCTTTTGTTTTCTCTTTAGCACTCTAGTTAGCTAGATGATGGCATGATGGTTTATGCAAGGAGAGAAAAATAGGAGAAAATGACAGAAAGAGATTTTTTTTATAAAAAAAAAAAATTAAAATAACAGAACAAAAGTGAATAAGGAGATGAAAAAAAAAAAAAAAGAACGTGAATAAGGAGAACAGAAAAAAAATAAGAATAAAAAAAAGCTGGACGTTAACTACTGTTAGTTGGGTGTTAGAGATTTTTGTTTTCTTTTTTAATTAGGAGTAAATTGAGTTTTTGTTTTAGGATGATATGTCAACTTTTAAATCCGTTAGATTAAATTTTAATGAGGTGGCGTATGGAGAACAAAAGTAAAGCAGATCATGGCAGAGAAAATCAGAGCAGAGGATCCGGATCCATGAATAATACTAGTCTTGCCACATTTTTTATACCACATGATGTGGCAGCTGATGTATACATACCACATCATGTAAAATACTAGTTTCTGTTTTTTCTATTTTTATTTATTAAAATACACTTCATTCATTTAATTTATGTGACATATGATATGGACATGCCACATCATGTGGCATAATAATGTGGTAAGTGTAGCATTACTCATAACCATATATTTATAAAACAGTTTTGTAAATGGAAATAGACGGAAGTGGTAAAGTAAGAAAATTTCAGCAATTTTTAGAGATTGTGGGATAAAGTGAGAAAATTTCAGTTTTCAAGGGTTAAAGTGAGACTGAGTCCGTTCTATGGGTAAAACAATAATTAAGCCTTAATTCTATGTAAAACGGATTTGGGAAAACTTAGATTGATACCAAACTGAGCTATTTTTACTTGAACTTTTTAGTGTAGGCAACAACCATTTTTAGATTCAGTAACTCTTAATCTTGTAATTTGCATACTTTGGAATTTTGAGATGAATTACTAACTCAGTTAAAATTTAAGTTGAAAAGACAGCTTGGTAGCAGAACCGGAGAAAATCGAGGATTTTTTTTTTTTTTTTGGGTATAGACGATATTGGGGAGGGGAAAATCGAATCTAGGACCTTGGATGTATTGTAAATGTTTTTAATCACCTGAGCTATAAGCCCTTTACAAGGAAAAAAAAAAAGGATTTTAGACACATAAATTGGAGTTTTAAAATATAAATTTTGACTCATTTTTCCAAAGTGAACGTACTCGACATGTCAAAAAAGGCCAATGCACAAGACATGCCAAAATTGAAATTACATGACCAAATTGGAAAATCACTCAAATCTCACGAATATGTATTTGGCTAAAAAAAATTTCACACATTTTAAGAAGGTAAAATTTTATTTTTCTTAGCAATTGGGTTAAAATGAGCAAATTATGAGGTTCAAACAATTCGAGTTTTTTCCAATTTATCAGTCTAATGATACCTTGTTTTCAATGTTGAAAGAGGTCCTAAGTTCATGCTCTCTCAGCCCCATTGATTTTAAAAATATATATATAATAGTAATAATAGAACACCCTTTGAATCATAAATTAGAGACGGGAAAGTAATTTTTAATGTTTTCAAAAAGCCAAGCAAGTATGATTATACAAAGTTTATCATGAAAGAAGAACAAGAGTAGGGCTGGTAATAGGTCGTGTCGTGTTGAGGTTTTATACGTGTCAAGAATGATCAACCCAGATATGACTCATTTAATAAACGGGTTGAGAATCCTCAACACGAACAAAATTTGTTTATAAATAGGTTGACACAACACGACCCGTGTAACCCGTTTACTAAACAGGTTGGGTTGGATCCCAAACATGTAACATGTTTATTGACCTGCAACCTATTCAAAGTAATTAATTTATTTTTTAACAAAATATTTTTAAACAAAAATAATACTTTTATGATGAACATTCCCATATCATAACCAAATTAACTTCAAATACATATTCATTAGTTCAACTCTAAATCCAACATAAAAGTTCAAATCATATCAAGTTCTAAACATTTTTAATTTAAGTGATTCAATTACAACATAAAATACAAATAAAAACACTTAATAAATCTTCATCCTTCATTCAATAAAACAAAGAAAAATTCACAATTATGAATTAGAATTCAGCTAAGACCATAATACGATCAATAAAACAAACTAATTTTGGTTAGTAATACCTTGCTATCCATCAACAGAGATAGTATTATAGAACTCAGCAAATTCTCGAGAATTTATATTCATCCTACTAATTTTCTCAGTCAACTCTTCCAAATTGAGAGCTAAAGTGGAATTTTCTACAATTCAAAATCATAAAGCTTAGTTGAGGATAAAAAGAAGCATATACAAGAAATCAGACACAATTAATTTAGAAAATATACCTGGTCGCCAAATATCCAATCATGAGTGCAAATAAGTGCCTCAACATTTTCAGACTTGAGAGCACTACGATATTGGATAAGTACTCTCCCACAAACACTAAATGCCGACTCAGATGCAACTGTGGATATTGGAATAGATAGCACATCACGGGCCAAAAGATAGTTTTGGATTTCGAAATTGGTTTGCTTTCCAAAAATCAAGAACATTGAGATTTGTCTTCCTATCTATTTTAAGATCATCCAAATACAGCTTGTAAATTGAAATTTGGGGCGGCTGCGATGATTGTCGAGACTGCGAATTCAGGTGCGGGTTGGAGCCGAGTTCGACTGTTCCTGTGGCGAGTCCTCAGCAGAGGCTATGGGTTGATTTTTTTTATTTTGTGTGTCATCACTCCGCTCCTTTCACCATTATCCGTTAGATGGTCTGTGGTTGTGGGGGGTGGATGGGTCAAGGAAGGTCGAACATGCGATAGGGATGGGGCTTAGATCGAGAAGGTTGTGGAGAGAGAGAGAGAGAGAGAGAGAGAGAGAGGGCAAGGCTGAGGGGCTCGAAGCGTGGGGAAGGCGATTGGGCTAGATTTTATTTTCTTCTTTCAATTTCTATGTTTTTTTTATAATTTTGTTGTATAATTGATTTTTATTTTTTAAAA
Source organism: Prunus salicina (assembly GCA_020226455.1). NCBI lineage: Eukaryota > Viridiplantae > Streptophyta > Magnoliopsida > Rosales > Rosaceae > Prunus > Prunus salicina. The sequence continues at coordinate 13,038,932 of CM035347.1, read as the reverse complement.
GTATTTAATAAATATAAATTATTTTTTATTATTTGTTTGTCCAAACTGGAGGTGGATAAATAACCCATGTATATAAAATTACTAATCGAATCCTGTCACATCATTAACGAAATTATGGATGGAGACGAAATTATGGATGGAGATGACAGTAGGAGGTAAAATGGAACACCAAATCTTGGTCAATGGGGTAATATGAGCCACTTTAACTTCCGGGGGACAGTTTGGAATTTGACCATAATTTTAAGGGCACTACAATAAATAAGCTTTTTATTAATATTGAAATTGAAAGCTACAGCTTGGGTTTTATATTTTTCAAAACACTCAAGTGAAACGACGTCGTTTCATTTAACCCGAAAAAAAAAAAGGGCGCGAGTCTTGTTCCTCGCAGGCAATTTGCAGACTCATCTGCGCAATCTCTTCCGGTTCAGAAGTGTACAGATCTGGCGCCGCCTCGCTCCGCTGGCCACGCCTTGCAACGCCTCCTCACACCTTCCCCGCCTCGCTGTACTGAGGCTTGATTGGATCTTCTTCGAAACAAAAAACCAAAGCTTGATTTGGAAGAGATGGGGTACATTGGGGCACATGGTGTGGCTGCTTTGCATAAATACAAGTATAGTGGTGTGGATCACTCGTACACTGCGAAATATGTATTGCAACCCTTTTGGTGTCGCTTCGTTAAAGTATTTCCCCTTTGGATGCCGTAAGTTTCTTAATCTGTTTTCTTTTATTTTATTTTTGCAAGCTAGAGTAACTTTATTTTTTCCTTACGCACTGTTCTCTCTGGGTTGAATTGGTTGGTAAGATCATTTTTTTATTAGTGGGATTTGTTGATTGCATGTCTAGTTCTAGATAGAACTACATATTGTAAAGTTACAATGCCAAGATGCCAAGAACTTGTGTGTTTATCGCAAATGCAGCTGTTAGCTAAGGAGATTGGTTAATTATGCTCTTATTTGGTATATTGAATTTACAAGAACGAAGAGTTTTAGTACTTTTCTTGAGATTTGTTTATGTCTCGCTTTTATAACTTGCTTATGATTTAACAGTGCTGGTTTAAGGTTATTTTTCCTGCCATTTACTAACTTTTTCTTTTTCTTTGATCTATGTGCGCGTTTGGGTTTCTGTGTTCTTTTTCAGGCCCAACTTGGTATAATGACATTTACTCCCAACTATGTTTAATTATTTTGATACCGTTGCCTATTAATTGATGGTTATGCTTTATTTTTGGCCAGATAACACTAATGGGATTCATGTTCTTGCTCACATCTGCGCTGCTTGGATATGTGAGTGAATTTTCTTATCATCTTTTTAATTTTTTGTTAGTTTTCCTTTTTTGTTCATGCTTATATTTTACTTTAACTTTCACATTTATTTGTAATTTTTTATGAATGTAAAAATATATCCACTGGCTGTTTTGTGTATAATGCGTAAAGTAGAAAGTTGTTATTAGTAAGCTCCCATTGAATTTGCTTAATGATTTTTTTTCTCAGATATATTCACCAAGATTGGATTCAGCTCCTCCTAGATGGGTTAATTTCACTCATGGATTGCTACTTTTCTTATATCAGGTTGGCTTAACTACTATTTAAGCAGTTTTGCCTTTGATTTTTTTTTTTTTCGGTGGTGTGCCTCTTTACTGTTATGCATTACTATTTTGTTTTCATTGGTATTTCCCATTTTCAATCACTTGCTTGTTTGACCTTTTCACAAATATCTTAGACCTTTGATGCTGTTGATGGGAAGCAAGCAAGACGGACAGATTCCTCAAGTCCACTGGGGGAACTTTTTGACCATGGTAATGCAACGTAATGTGTTTTTCTTCTATCTTTGTAAAACAAGAGTTGATTATTGATGGATTATATTCTGGGCAATCTCACTGTATTGCAGGTTGTGATGCCCTTGCATGTGCGGTATGTGTCTTCATCTTTTCTGGTAATTTCATAGCCCTGAAATTCAGATGCTTTTTTCATATTCCGTATGTGTTTATCTAGTTTGAAGGATTGGCTTTTGGGAGTACTGCAATGTGTGGAAGAACTACCTTCTGGTTTTGGGTGATTTCAGCTGTTCCATTTTATTGTGCAACATGGGAGCAGTAAGTTGCCCAACCTAATTTGATATGTTATTAGTCATTTGCATGTCTGACCTTTATACTACTCCCTCCCTCCCTCCTTCCCTCCAAAAGAACAATCCATAATATGTATAAGGCTGTATATTTTGGACTCTGAAGTTATAATGTTTCTGAAATTTTCCATTTTATAATTGGGGAGTGTTGATTCACAATGCTTGCTTAGAGGGTTGTCTACTCTGACCCTGCATAGAATACTTTATATGAAACTTGGATGTTTTGTTAGCAGCACTGATATATTACTTTATTGATCCAGTTACTTTACCAATACCCTGATCCTTCCTGCCATTAATGGGCCCACAGAGGGTCTAATGCTGATATATTTGTCCCATTTTTTCACAGCTATTGTTGGTAAGCTCGTAATCTCCTCCTGCTATTCTTTGTATGTAGAGCTTGAAAGTTTATTTTTAAACGAATACACTAATGTTTTTTTCTTTTACTTGGGTTTTACTTTTTCTTTTCTCCATTTACATTTAAATTGATTTGTTTGCTTAACCTTTTCAGGTTCTGAGTGGTGGGCTCAACAATTTGGAAAGTCTCTGCCTTTTCTTAGTTGGGTCCCATTTATTCATGGTAAGGCTGTGCCTATTTTAGTTGAGCCTACACATTTTATTTCGCATTGAACCCATGTACAGAATCTACATTTTGCGAGACTTGATTGCGTGCTTTGATTTAAACACCCTTCTATGAATACTTGGTGGTAGTTGGCACACCTTCCATTACCTGATTGATGTTTTATATTGTTTTATTTATCCGAATGCGTTACTATTGAGTTGTAAGTGTTGGTCGCTGCTGCTTCTTGTTTGTTCGCTTTATATGCAAGTTAATAGAATAAGCCTGCCAGACATTTTGCATATTTATTTCCAATACATCTCTATATATATAGCTCAAAGTCTATTTAACATTTATGCATTCTTACTCCCTTGTTTTTATCAATTTCGGAACACTGCTTTTTCATCTGCTGCTTCATGAAAAATTCATACTTCTATTGCAATTGGTCTGAATTTAATTCCTTTCTGTTTTTGACTTCAGAAATTACAACATACAAAGCTGTGTTGTTTTTAATGGTAGCTTTTGCTGTTATCCCAACGGTCACGTTCAAGTATGTAATTCCTTGTTCCCTGAATTTTGAATTTGAGTCATCTTCCTATATTTTGTGAGTGACTCAATATAGTTTGTCTCCTCCCCAAACAATGCACATGATTTGGTGGACTCATGTGTAAATAGTCAGTTGAATGGTAATGCTATTATCTTTCGGATTTTTTGTGTGCAGTGTGTGCAATGTTTATAAGGTTGTTCAGGCAAGGAAAGCAAACATGCTATTGGCACTGGCAATGGTAATGCTATTATCTTTTGGATTTTTGTATGTTAATTCTCGATATTTAATTGGCCTAATGGGTGTTCAATATTGTTTCATCCCAGCTTTACCCTTTTGCTGTTCTTTTGGGAGGAGTTTTGGCATGGTATGTCTATATTATTTGTGTCCACACTTACCTTTTGTCTTCTTTATGAAAGTAAAAAATTGAATTATTTATATGCAGGGGTTACTTGTCACCAGCTGACATTATGGGGAACTATCCACATTTAGTCGTAGTGGGAACTGGACTTGCTTTTGGGTACCTTGTGGTAGGATATCCGTGTTTCTTTATAACCAAATCTGTTAAAGTTTCTCAATCGTCCATCTTGAATGTAATTGCTTGCTGTTGGTTCTGTGAGTGTCCTAGATTTCGAATAATGTCATTTTAATGGACGGGTAGACAATCAAATTCTTTATTATACCATTGTTGTTGAAGAAAGCTTTGTTTTGGCAGGGAAGTATGATTCTTGCGCACTTGTGTGATGAGCCAAAGGGTTTGAAAACTGGAATGTGCATGGTATGTAACAATCCCAAAGCATTGGAATTTTACAGTCTGTTGAGGGTCTATTTCTAAAAACTATAGTAATAGCACGACACTTTTCTCCTGGGAAAGAAGGCTTAATTTACGAATTTTTACTTATGTGGGAGAATTGAATTTAAAGTATTATCCAGTTATTATTATCAATAACTTTTGTATGAATTTTTTATTTATTAAAGACCAGATTAGATTACTAATTACAATATTTATTATTCTGTACAGTCATTGTTGTATCTCCCATTTGCCATTGCAAATGCACTCACAGCTAGATTGAATGACGGGTATGTTATATTTGATATTACTTTCTGAGCTCTGAATATTATTTGTCTGTTCTTGATAGTCCTGATGTTTCTCTTCTCTTGAACTTCCTGTGCACCTTTTGTTGCAGAGTTCCATCGGTTGACGAGAGCTTGGTTCTTCTTGGTTACTGTGCATTTACAGGTACTGTAATTTGTTCCTTTGGTGCACGTATTGGAAATACATTGCACAATCACCATTTTCTCAAGACAGATTTTAAGTGCCTTTTGTGGCCTTCAGCTGCTTCCCGTTACCAATTTATTTTTCTTTTGTTGAGAATTTTTTTAGTGTTTTGGAAAACAACATGGGCATTTGCAAGTGCAGTCTTAATAGGGATTGAATATGTACTTAAAAATCTCATTTCATGTTATCATGTCTTTTGGCTGATGTTTCTCTTTCTCTGAACACAGCGACACTCTATCTTCACTTTGCAACTTCAGTCGTTCATGAAATCACGACAGCCTTGGGAATTTATTGCTTTAGGTGAGAATGCGGTTTTACATTCAAAGCATTTATTAGCCACCAATCTTGCAGAATTTGGCATTTTGTTTTCACGGCCTACCAGGTTCAAATAATTTTTAGACTAATAACTGTCTGAAATTTAAATGAAGGTGGTATTATTATGTGCTCATTCTTTCACCCAGTTGACAGTTTTCTTCCATTCACTTACTTCTGTTCCATCTCTTGAGATCCTAACTTTCAGTTTCATGTTGAATTACAGGATAACTAGAAAGGAAGCTTGAATTTTGCTGGTGTTTACTACTGGTGTTTAACCATTGCGGGCAATATCACCACAACCATTAATTATCACAACTGGAATAGTGTTGAATTTGTCCACCCAAATAATCATGGGTAGGGTCCAGCTCTAGGCTTGAGGCAGCGAGGTCGGTGGTGGGGTTTTTGTTTTTGCCCAGAATTGGTAGACTGCACAGAATTAAAAGGGAATATGCGGAAGGAATTGCATTTGTTCATTGACTGGTCCAAAGGATGACTTAGAGGACTTGAATTGAATCTAAGTTAAGTTGATTCTTCTGTTGCATTTATTCGTTGATAAGCTTGTTGGCTACAAGAAAACTGACTAGTATGGTGTTCAAAACTTAAACCATAGATAACCAACATTACTGATAACCTTGCATTAAACAGGCACTGTAGAGACAACAAAGAGACACCAGGAGCTATTATAAAATAAAAATTGTGAAAAAACTGATATTTTAACACAAACCCCTGAAATGTTTTACTTGATTTCTAAATGGAAAAACAAAAAGGGAATTAAAAATGGGCAAGACCCAGCTATCCAAACCCACCAAAAAAAAAAAAAAAAAAAAAAACCAGGCATGACTCGTGACTGCCTGCCATCTTTGCATCACAACCTGCCTATGATGCCTATATCCTATTCAGATTTATGCATTATATTTTGATATTGTTGTAGATGATCAGCCGCCTCTGCCCTGGAGATTTTGTCTCTTGCTTTTGATCAGGCTTCCTCACCAAGCAACCCCCAGTTTTCATTTGGGAGCTTGTTCACAAGGCTCAAAGGAAAGGGATGATGAATTGAGGGAGGTGGCTAATGTCAGATTCCCTTACCGTAAATTCAGGAGTTAGTCCTAGTGCTAGATGGACACTACACTAGCACCACCTGGCATATGATCTGGCACTACACCTGTCTTATGATATAGTGCTCTATATAACCCTTCCTTTCTCTGTAGCTGAAAAAGGAATCGAGAGAACGAGTGGTGGAAATCTTTACATGTCAAATCCAGAAGGGGGAGAAATTGAGAAATCACAAAGGGATTTCCTAGCACTAATTATGTTAATATAAGTTTAAACATAGAAATCTTATTATTATGAGAAATGTAGCATTAATAAGATCTTTAAAATGAGCCTAATATCAAATATATTTCAATTAGAACATATATATATATATATTATTTACTAGTTAATTATGTGGCTACCACTAAAGTAATTATAATCATGTAATGATTGAAAGCTTCTTCTACACACAGGCATGCTGAATCACTTGGCCAATAATGTCGTCAGATGTGTACAAATAGCAGTATGGAGAGGAAAAGAGAGAGGAGCTTAAGGAAGATTGAAGATAGAAAGGCATGGTTATAAAAATAAAATAAAAAACTTAAAGTGAATAATTAATAGAATATTGATTAATTAACCAACCAAAATCTTACTATCTTTTCTTCAGGACAAAGTTATCTCATAAGAGTCAAAACTCCCTATCAAAGTGAAACAACGTTATTGGTCATGTACGGAAGAAACAAGGTACCCCACATGTACCCTTACTGTCATCCAGAACGACGACTCAGTATCTCTATCTCTCTCTCTCTCCTTGGATTTGAGTGCATCAAAGTGAAACTGAAACTTATCAAGTCAAACCTAACCAAAAAGCTTGCAACTTTGATTGCTATATATGCCCTGCTCTGCTCTGCTAGGTTGCAGGTTATAGGTGCCAAGAATATTGGCCACCACCAGGGAAAAAACTTACATGGACTAGATGCCAAATGCAGGAAATTAGAAAGATTTTGTCAGACCAGAGGTTTGTCCTTTCGGTTTGGTAATGATGGCCTTAGATTTCTCTAGAATAAGTTTGTTACAAAAAATATGGATAAGAATTAGTGTAATCTGGAAATTCCTCTAGCCGTTGTCTGTGAGCTGGCAGAGAATAAGTTCAAAATATTCATTTTCCATCAGTACACTCACAGACAATTTAGAAGCTAAATTCACGATGACCTAATTAACCAAGTGCTCGAGCACTTAATATTTGCTGGATGAATTTTAGTTACCCCATTAACCTCACATTTCATATACTTAAGCTAAGCTTCTACAGTTAGAATTACAAAATAAAAAAATTAATGTACTGAATGAAAATTTAAAAAATTTATAAAAAAAAAAAAAAAAAACTTAAAGTTAGTTATATAAGACATTTGTTTCAAGTTATTTTTCGGCATAGAAATAAGCTTGAAAAAATATACTTTTGGAAAACAAACTTGCATCAATTAAAAATATTAAACCTAATACATCTTCCATTCAAATATAGCCACATTTCAATTTTTGTATAGCCAGCCCTGCCCTTCTGTCTCCTTCTCTTCCATCTTCTCCCTCTGTTCTCTCTCCCCCTCTCCCTCTCCCTCTGTTCTTTCTCTCCTTCTAGAGCAGCGCGGGCGGCCCTGCTTAAATACCTTGAAGAAATTAATTGTAAACTTTGTTACCATTTCTCATTACTTGGCTGCAACGTTGAGCCCAACATACAAGATTTCATAGTTAGTATCCACAGTTCATGTCGAGTACCTGCATCTGGGTTAATGAATCACATCATGACAAGAACAGAAAATCATCCAGCCATCTTCATAACAACTGCAAACTTTATGTTTTTTTATTCAACATATATAAGCCACAATGCTAGGACATTATAACAGTACTTGCAACAAGTACACACAGACAAACCCAAGGAATAAAAATCACTAAATGCACAGATGGTGCTTATTCACAGTGACACTGACATGAAGACGAAGAAGCACACACACTATGAATGACCGACTAGACCATAGAGATTGGTAGGGCTTATGGATAATTATAACACAAAACAAACATGTTGCTGCTGCTAACTCATTAATTTCTAGACATCATGAAGATCTGGGTGGCCGGGAAAAAGATCTGGTTTGAACACTGCAATTCGGTATTGTGTTTGATAAGTTGGGTTTTCCTCCTCCCAGAACCAGACTTCGTCCCCAACAGCAATGCCTTTGTCCTTGACAAAGCGTTTCCATCCTCGAGACTGAAGAACCGGCTTCAGGTATCTGCCGCGCCTACCAGCTAACTGGAGCACGTAAACCCGATCTGTTGGTCTATCTAAAACTTTGATTGAGATAGCTTTACCTGGACTGACAGGAGGCAGCACAGCAAGCATATCCCTGGGTACTACAAGTCTCCCAGCATCGGTGGCCGTGATCACTTTCTTCACACCGTGTGCAAGCTCCATCGATATCCTCACTCCCTCTTTACAAATGAATTCAGTACCAAACTACAAAATCTTCATTTAGCTACTTATCTTCTGATATTTCATTGCTTTAGAGGAGCTCAGCTCACTCAGATACTACTATATAAAGATAAATCTGATATCAGTAGGAAATGATTTTGGAGAGGCCCACTTGAAAGATGTAGGAGATCTTTAAAGTAGGGCCTGGCTTTAAAGTGGCCTTTCCATCTCTATCTCTGTCTCTCTCTCTCATGTAGGCCAGGGAACTTCCGGTGCATGGCTTTAGTGGAGTTTCCATGTCTATCTCTGTCTCTCTCTCATGGAGGCCAGGCTCTCTATCTAGGCCAGGGAACTTCCAGTGCATGGCTTTAAGGGGGTTTCCATCTCTCTCTCTCTCTCTCTCTCTCTCTCTCTCTCTCTCTCTCTCTCTCTCTCTCCTCTTCTTGGACTTAAGCGCTTCAAAGTCCATCAACATGCATCAAAGTGAAACTTAGTCTACTTTTGTTTAAACTGGCTTTTTTTGTTTTTGTTTTTAATTTTAACTAGTATTAATTATTTTGATATAAGTTTAAATGTAGAAATATTATTATCATGGGAAATATAGCATTAATAAGATCTGAAGGAGCTATTTAAAATGAACCTAATATCAGATGTAAATTTAATCATCTCCTTTTTTACAACATATGCTATTTACTTGAGATCTGTTGGGTCAACATATGCCAAATGCAGGAAATACAAATGAAAACTGGGTTTTTGGTTCGGAATTAATGGGATTCAGTGCAAAAATATGTGGGTTGGAAGTCCCGGGTTTATTATGTTGACTGATTGCAATTTGGTTGAATTTGATGGATCAGTTTGGCAAGCATCATCAGTCAAAGACATTTCTTTTTCTTTTCAAATTTAATTGAAAACGAAATATATTTTCAATTAAATTCTAAAAGAAGAAACTTAAAATGTCTATGACTAGGTGTTATGTTGCCTTGAAAACCTGATCAAGAAAGTTTCTCATCTTTATATGATATAGCAATGAGTTTGAAAACCTGACCATAACCATAATTAGACTTTAATAATTAAATAAGATATTTTTAATTTAAGAGAGAGATAGAGGGACTGCTTTTTGTCCACTCTTTTTTAAGAAAAAGGCAAAATGACATGTTGTCCCACTCTTTTTCTAAGAAAAGGGCATTTTTTTCTAAGAAAAAGGCAAATGACATGTTGTCCCACTCTTTTTCTAAGAAAAAGGCAAAATGACATGTTTGTTCTATGATAGAGACATTTTTTGAATCTCAATAAATCTAATAGATATCAAGCATGTTTACTTTTAAAAGACCTTTTGCCTTTAACCTTTCTAATAGACTGTCTCGACTGTTTGATAGGTAACCGAGAAACTCATTATGCAAGAAGTAAATCAAAGCAAAATAAATTTGGTAATAAAGTTTGGATCACAACATGATTAGCCAAAACTACAAAGACTACTTGCTTACCTACTTGTTTTCGATTTTTATTCGCTTCACTAAAAAATTTCATATTGATCGAGCTAAGCCCATCACCATAACTTATATTCTTATTAAAACCTTAGAGCATCTTAATTAGAATATGTGAGAAAGTTATGTAAATGCAAGACTAGCTAGCATGTATTCAAATGGATAAACATTGACTGAATCAATTACCTTATTAATTTCAGGAAGACTACTCTATTTATAGATAATAAAGAACCCTTCCCAAAAGGGTATGTCCCAAAATAAAAAACCAACTCATGCATCCATTGAATAAACATGTGCTTTGATACATCTTCCTAGAAATTGACAAAGGACACCATGGTTGAATGAACTCTATTAATTTCCATTCAAATAGGAAAATTAATATTAGTTAATATTAAATTTCCAACAGAAAGCACAAATAAAAAATAAAAAGGACCAGAACGATCAAATCCTTACACAAAATGTGAGGGGCCAGTCTGGCCATCCCTGGATAGAACAGAATCAGCGAGGGAGAAGGGTGGTTAACCCAGTGTAAACTTCGCACCCTCGAATTATTATTATGAGAAATGTAGCATTAATAAGATCTTTAAAATGAGCCTAATATCAAACATATTTTAATTAGAACAAATATATATTATTTACTAGTTAATTATGTGGCAACACTAAAGTAATTATAATCATGTACTGATTGGAAGGTTCTCCTACACACATGCATGCTTACTCACTTGACCTTGTTATAATGATTGGAAGTCTTTTCTTTAATATTGCGTATGTGTTGGTTCGAGTAGAAACCCAAAAATTAAAGAAAGAGTTAGGAACCAAAACGTTGGTTTGAAATTTTTCATTCACAAAAAGTATTTTTCTTTGTATGATTATCTTAGAATGTAAGATATTTTTGTAAATTTTTAATTATGTAAATTTTTGTTTGAATGCGTACGTATTACAAAATTAATTCTTATAATAAAAAATAAATTTAGTCCTTTAAAAATTTAGATAGATAGAGAGAGAGTGTGTGTGTGTGTGTGAGAGAGAGAGAGAGAGAGAGAAAGAATGAGTATGTTTTAGTCTTTTAAAAATTTAGATAACAGAAAATAAATTTAAGAGTGTAAAGGTAAGTTTGATTTACTGGATGATTTTATAATCCACACAAACACAATCTCAATTCCCAATCACAAGGACAATTAATCCTTCGTTCAATTGCCCTAATTATTACTTAGAAATGTGAACCTTTTACAATAAGGCAGAAATATAATACGCTTTCAGGGAGGACCCTACAGGATGACCAATTTGGATACTCCTTTTGGATAGTAGTAGTACAACAATGCATATTAACAAGATATATATACTCCTTTTTCTTTTAAATAAGATCAAAGATTTAAAAATTAAAAAAACTAAAAGAAAAGAAAGAAAGAGGGTGCAGCCGATCATATTACATTTGTTTTGTGATGCCAAAAGATGTTTTTATGGACCAACTTGATCTTGTAGTATTATTAGTTATTACTGATATAAAATGAAAGTTTTATGTTCGAATTCTCCTTCTTGATCAATTTAAAAAGAAAAATGCTTCATGGGCAGTTAAGGTTTTGCAATTTTACATTGGTCAAGAAGAGAGCACCATATTTTACATATTAATCTGCATAAAGAGGGAGAAATATACCACGATTGCTTTTGAAGAAGACATTCTTTCTTTATGCAAATCACAATTTACAGAAGAGTGCTGCTATTTCCACACACCTGTCTTATTTTCCCACCCACCTTATTTTTAAAATTTTAAAAATAAATTATCTCTTTGTAAAATGACTTCTAAGGATCTAAGTTAAAAACTTTGTTAAAGCATTTCAAATAAAAATAAAACAATGTTTTTTAAAACAAAAACTCTCTCTTCTCTCTCCCCATTCCTGACCAGGTCCTCTGAGTTGCCGACGAAGTCCCTCGGCAGAAATTGCAACAGTCACGAGTACTGGCTCGTAGGAGGAGCAATTTCGAACTCGACGGCAATTTTTTTTCTGATTCTTTCGTGTGGTCTCTTTTTTTTGTTGGTTGTGGTTGCAATTTAAAAAAAAAAAAAATCAAGTGTTGTGGATGCCTTATCCACCCTTTTAATACAATTGTTTCTCTTTATAAAATAAAAAAAAAACTCACTTGGTGTATGAGATTAAAGCCTCTCTCTCTGCTTTTTTACTATTTTTTCTTTCTAGATTTTTATTTCTGTTTTTTTTTCTCTTCTGAATTTGTGGTGAATTAGTATTTTATTGATATTAGACTAGAGGTGAATTCGTAAGGTGGGTGCAGGTGAATTCGCAAGAGTTTTGTGTATAGGTGAATTTACATTTTTTGGGTATTAATTGAGCTTCGTCTTGTAGCTCCCAGCCCTCAACCCCAATTTTGAGCAAAGATTGAAGAAGCTCTGCACAAATAACTAAGTTTTTTGAGGATTTTGCTCGAGCCATGGTGGAGGAGGGTGAAGAGGTGGGGGAGAGGCTGACGACTAGTGTAGTGTTGCTGAGGGGGTGGGGTTGCGTCGAGAAGGGGGGAGAGAGGATTTTTGTTTTTGTTTTTTTATTTTTTTAAATGTTATTTTATTATTAGTTTACTTTAATAATTTAAGAGTATTTTAGGAATAATGGTGGGTGGAAAGATAAGATTTTGTTTTTTTCAAATTTATATGGTGGGTGGGAAGAAAAGGTGGGTGGGGAAATAGGACAATGGGGTGGAAATAGCAGCACTCTTTACAGAAATCTTTCATTACAAATATAAGAAAATTTTATGCGCACATGTTAAATTGTGATTGGCTTGAAACATAAGTTTCTAAGAGGCAAATATTTTCTCACTTTTCGTTTCAACTTGAGCCCAAAAAATCTCTAATGGACCCAAGGGTTCTAAATGTCCAAGCCCAGCTGTAGGGATTGAGCAAAGTCCACAGCTGGTTTCAGCCCATGGAACCGAACCAAAGCTAAGCATGAAATTGAAAGATCCACAAGAAAAAATATATTTTTTTTATTAATATATAAAACATCCCACTTTGACTCTCTTGTAATTTCGTCCTCTCCGTTCTACTTCCCACTGTGCTTCTGATAAACCTCTAACTTCTTCAGTTCTGGAAATGCCCCCTCCTGAAACCTCATATTCACAAGCCATCTTTCTTCCCCTGTGCTCCCTCTGACACTCTCACATACCTCAAATGCCATCCCCACAACCTCACTTCTCTCTCTTTCTGTTTTACCCCTGAGGCAGCCTCTTATTTTAGGAAATGGCTTGATTTGATGTAGGTAGTCATTATGCATGTGGTGTGGCTACCCTTAGATTTTCTTATTACTATTTATTAGTTTTTGGTTTTATTTGTTGGAAAGTCATTTTGTGTTAGTTATAAAAGTGGTTTCCGTAAGGTTATTATGAGTGAGTCAATTTTATAAGAAACTGGTAAAGTTTCTCGTTGTCTTATATGTTACCTCAATTTAAATAAGAATTTATTTTATTTATTATTAGTAGTTCCAATTTGGCACTCTAAGCACAATAATTAGTATAAGAGCTTTTATTGATTTTGATTGACGAAGATGGATGATAAATTGGAATTAGAAAGTGCGCATCTTTTATCGGAATCAAAAATTTCACATGTTGCAAGAACAACAGCTCAAAATGCAAAGTCAGATTAAAAGTAAATAAAACTTAGGGCATGTTTACGTATTAGTAATGGAAATGAGAGGAAAGAGAATGATTTCTATTCCTGACTTCTCCTGCGTTTACTTGCAATCAGGAATGAAAAAATAAGTGGGCCCCACCTCAAAATCCGTAATCACATTCCCTCAAAACTAGGAATCAGATCAACTAGGGGGGAGTAGTCGATACGATTCCCATTCCTGTTTTCTCTTAATAACTTTCAAAAATACCCTTATCACTTTACCATAATTCTAAAATTAATTTGGATTCTGATTCATGCAAATTAGTAAACAATAACAATGGGAATCAATCCCATTCCATTGCTAATTCCATATGTTTAGTAAACAGCTTAATAGGAATGATTCTTCCCATACCGATTCAGTAGTTCTCCGATTTCTAAATTCTCTGATTCCTTAGTTTCTCCATTACTGATACGTAAACATGCCCTTAGTGAGACGATTAGAAACGAAGCTCCGCCAAGTGTGTATACTTGTACGAGGTACAACATATTACAACCCTGAACCCTCGATAGCACCTCATGCAAAATCCCACTCACAAGAGCTGCTATGTTTGACCAATTGTAGCCTGCTGAGTAAAAATAATCTCACAAGATCAAACTGAATTGAAAACCCATAGCATCAAACAATGGACTAGAGCAACGTTCAATTAATTGGACTTGTCCAGTCCAAACCAACCCACCAAACGGGCTGAAATAAAGACCACATTCTGAACAAGGATGGGTTACCCAGCCCTCACCCTTAGTTCGCATGGAGGCTTGTTGCAGGTGGCGACGTTTATGAGCAGCTTTGTAAGGTTCTTAATCTTTTCCGTCAGCCACCGTTGTGCTTCTGCTAAACATCTAACTTCTTCAATTCCAGAAATGCCCCTCCTGAAACCTCATATTCACAAGCCATATTCAAACGCCATCTCCACAACCTCAATTCTCTCTCCTCCTGTTTTACCCCTGAGGCATCCTCCTATTTACTCCTCAAGTCCCAATTAGAATGGTTGCTCTCTCTCTCTCTCTCTCTCTCTCTCTCTCTCAGATAATTTAATGCTCAAACTATTCTTTTCGTTTTGTCCTCGGCAGGCTCTGATGAAAAATGCTACAAATGCAATGAAGGAGTCTCGGATTTCTGATCTCATTGCATCGGTAATAATTTGGTTGCTAATGTTTGCTTTGATGTTCCATGACTTTTTCTATGGTATTAGATATGTTGTAAAAGTACTGACTGGATTTTGAAGAGTTCTGTGCCGCTGCATTAAGTGTTCATCAGCTCGAGGCACTTGATCATTGCGAACAACATGCTCGATGTGTATATGAACTTTTTGAGAGAGATGGAAACAGAGCAATTGTCATTGAAGAACTTGCTTCACTAAGTTGAAATTTTAATAGTTTGATAATCATAGGTTGATTTCTGAGTATTCAATGTGTTACTTATAAATTGGACTTGATTTACATCTCTAACAAATTCTCTTTGCCTTGTTACACTGGTAAATAACAAGCAATCAGAAATCACCCCAGATAAAGAGTTACTGTGGAGAGAACTAGTGATCACAATATTACACATTAACTTGTTTTGACCAAGTCCTCTTTTGGTTTCAAATTGAAGCAATGTAGTTCACTCTTCCATCACAGTAATGATTTACTAGTTTGCTCCACATCCAGAGAAAAATAAGAATTTGAACTACTGCAGTTAGTAATGTTCGCAATCCTGATTTTAGTTGAGCTCACTGTATGCAATTTCAATGCTCAAATTCTGAAAAATGGACTTGTTATGTCATATGTAGGACTATAATATGGGTGTAGTGTAGGTGGCAGGAAAGCTGCATGGCATATGCCCTATACTGACCTTTGACGCCATATTAGTAAACACCATCGTGACATGTTGATTTGCCTTCTCTTTTAATCCCTTCTTACTTTTACCATTCTAGAAACAAAAAAGAGTCATAAGGCTCGGTACAATTTGGAATGTAGCAAACTGAGACTATTTTTATTTACGCTCTCTTCAAAATGTGTTTCAGGAACTTGGATTTGGTCCCTCAATCCCGCTTCATGTGGTTCTCCATGACTGGATTAGGCACACTGATGGGAACTTGGATTTGTTGCATGGTGTGTCCAGCCAGATGTTTGTGAAAGAACAGTGAAGATATAGAGCATTACTTGTGTATGCGTTTTAGCCAAACGAGATGTGCTATGTGTTGATTGACATGGTGCTTGTGCCCAATGATTGAATTTCAAGATTTTTGGAGATCTGGCAAGATGGCCAATTCACAATCTGCTTTGGCACACAATGAATGAGGCTTCCCTGCCAATTGGTGGAGAGGGGTTTGAGCTTCCCATACACTGCAGGTGCAAGCTTTGTTACCAGTTTGAATGCTGTGTTGTTGATACTGTGAATGTAAAGCTGTAGTTAGTTTGCCTAAATGGGTAATTACATATTCTTCAATTCCTTAGAGATGCATTGTACACATTACATTAACCTCATCTCCAACATCTGTCTAGTTACTGTGAAACATGCTTGAATTGCCTCAGTGTTGTAAAACTCCTCTGTGGCTTCAATTGAAAACCAAGCTTACTTTTCAGAGCGATGCATCTAACTCAGACAATGTTGAAATTAATGCGCTAAAAAAATAGAAAAATCTAGAAGTTTGAAGAAAGTGCCATAAGCTTGATGGGAAGTCGGCAGCTACATGCAACCTTGGAGAACTATCTAGAGAAAAATAAATGTGGCTGGAGTAAGAGACCAAGTCAGTGGACTTGGTGATGTCGGCAAAACCAATGTGAAGAATGAAGATTATTCTAGAGAAAGCCACACATATGTGGCTGGGGTTAATCTTCCAAGTCGGTGGGACTTGGGCAATGGTGGCAACACTTTGCCTATAAATAGGCATGCAACCACAATGAAATGTGGAGTGAGCCAATCAACTCCCAATCTTTGTGGGAGCACAAAAGCTACCCAACCCAAATCTATGGGGAGTGAAACAAAAGAACTCCCAAACTAAGGGAGTCAAGAGCTACCCAAGTAAAATTATGTTGAGGAGCCAATAAGCTCATTAATCTAAGTGTAGGGTCAAATAGCTCAAACTAATCTAAGTGTAGGGACAAATAGCCGAAACAAATCTAAGCAAGTGTAGTGGCCAATAAGCCAATATGCTAAGTGTAGAAAGCCAATTAGCTTACACTAAGCCATGTACTATTCTCCTCCAAATTTAATAAAATCACTTTGTTTTCCTCTCAATCTAACAGACAAGCCCAAAAGTTCTTTTTTCTTAATGTCTTTTTGCTTTCCTTTTGATTGATACGGCTCTAACTACTTGTTTCGACGACTCACCCTATGTTGTCATTTCATGATTAGAATTGTTCATTTTTAAGTTACATTCAAGGGTTACTTTTGCAAGTGACCTCAAATGCAGGGCAACTACTGAGATTGACCCTATGAAAAAACTAGAGGTGCTAAATTGGATTCCAGCAAAGACAGCACATTCTTTTGAAAGTTTGCTAAATATTTCGTATAAAAAATTGCACAGAATACAGCTGACTTTCATCTAAGCTGAACTCCAAACAAAGGTGTGCATGCCATGTCCCCGATATAATGCCTTTTCTTTAGCAGGGAGTGGTTGGGTA
Organism: Prunus salicina; assembly: GCA_020226455.1. NCBI lineage: Eukaryota > Viridiplantae > Streptophyta > Magnoliopsida > Rosales > Rosaceae > Prunus > Prunus salicina. The sequence continues at coordinate 13,021,861 of CM035347.1, read as the reverse complement.
ATTTCCTGCAACTGCAACAACCTATTGCTTCCTAATAAGAAAGGCAACCTCTCTGAAACTGCTTTCTAGTGCTCTCTCTCTTGCTTAAGACAATCCTGAGGTGCAACGTCTTCTTACATTTTACGTCTTTCTTGATCTGGAGCCTGAGGTAATCCCCTGACTTCCCCTTCGAGACTGCCTCTAACTTATCTTGGATATCTCTGTTGTACAAAGATCTTCAATTTTGTGGATTTTTTTTCCTTATTTTGTTAAATTTAATGTTAATGTCCTTGTTATATATCTGAGATTATGTTAAAAAGAGCTCGGGCTAATACTTGTATGTGAAAAAGGGCTCAAGCCTATTCTGTCAGAAACTGTATTATGTTTGTAAGGACTTTAAGAAGCCACTTTGCTTCTTATATTTGTATGGCTGGTTGATATTATCAGCCTTTCCCCAGAAGACAACTCTTCTATATGCATCAAGGAAAGTAGATTATCGAGGTAGGAAAAACAAGTCTGGTCCCAGAAGCAGGAGCCGACCTTTGAGTTCATCATCACTGTCTTTGTTATCCTTTTCTGATGTTTGCATATTGATCTCTTAGTGCTGCTAGTATTATAAGAAAATCCAACATATTTCTCATTCTGAATATATACAGCCAATGTGCAGCTAGTGTTGTTAATTTGCATGTGTTATGAATATGCATGGGTTTTTTGGTCAAGAATATAGCAAAGTTTTGAGTGTTGACTTGTAGTGGGTCTGCAGGTTATCAATATGGCTTCCTCTGCTGCTGCAATCCACCCTCAGGAAAAGTATGATGTGTTTCTTAGTTTCAGAGGTGAGGACACCCGCTATACTTTGACCAGCCATCTTTATGCTGCTTTATGCTCAAAGAAAATCAAAACCTACATAGACGACATACTTGAGAGAGGAGAGCAAATTGCACCTGCCCTTTTCGAAGCAATTGAGACATCAAAGCTTTCGGTGATCATTTTCTCGAAAAACTATGCTTCATCCACATGGTTTTTGGATGAACTAGTGCATATACTGCGATGCAAGGCAAGAGGGGACAGTTTGTTCTACCGATTTTTTACTGCATCGACCCATCACATGTTCGAAATCAGCAGGGAAGTTATGCATATGCATTTGCTCAACTTGAAACACGTTTCAAGGACAGCATGGAGGGAGTTATGAAGGTGTGCAAGTGGAGAGATGCTTTGAAGGCCGCAGCCAATATGGCTGGGTTTGATAATTCAAACAAAACCGGGTAACTAACTCTACTATTTCTACTTGTGACCATTTAATTCAAACAAGATTCCTTAAGGCTAACTAATTGTTTGTCCTCATAATCATATTTGCCAGGACAGAGGCCAATTTCATTGAGAATATTGTCGAAGATTTTTTGACCAAATTGAATTGCAAAACGTCAAGTGATTTAAAGGGGCCTAGTCGGAATTGAATGGAAAATTGAGCAAATAGAAGGGTTATTATGCATTAATTCACCAGATGTTTTCACTGTAGGTATTTGGGGCATGGGTGGTATTGGCAAGACCACTCTCGCTGATGCTGTGTATCACCGACTTTCTTCTAAATTTGAAGCTTCTTGTTTTCTTGCAAATGTAGGGAGGAGTCGGAAAAACATGGACTAAAGCACTTGCGAAATGTCCTTCTTCGTGAGATATTAAACGAAAAAGATCTAACTATTGACACTTCATCCCATAGGATCAATTGCAAGAGCCTTCAATCTTTACCAGAGCTCCCATTAAAGCTATATTCTCTTAAAGCACATGGCTGCACATTGCTTAACAGAGTGTCAAGCCCAAGGACTGCACTCACACATGGGTTGGATGGATATAATTTGTTTCCAGGGCTTAACCAGGAACATATTTTCTCTAATTGCCTAAAATTGGATCAGAATACATGGAACCACATAATGGCGGATGCACAACTTAGAATTATGCGTTTGGCATTTGCCTCAGCAAAGTTCGACAATTTTGAAGTAGCTTCATATGCAGAACTTTCCAAAGAAATTGAAGTAGCAGCAGATGTAGAACTTGAAGCAGAATTTGAAGACGCATCAGATGTAGAATTTTCCGAAGAAATTGAAGTAGCATCAGATGGAGAACTTGAAGAAGAAATTGAAGTCGCATCAAATGTACGTCTCTGTCTCTGTCTCTCTCAGTTCTGTTATTCAATTGATAACTAGTTTCCTGTGCTCTGTAATTAAGCTTGGAGTATCTGTTAACTTTTGTTTGTTAATTTGTTTAATAATCACGACGTCCATCCGTTGCACAGAACTATTATACTAGAAGACCTTCAGTTACCATTGTATGCCCAGGACGTGAAATTCCAAATTGGTTCAGCTATCAAAACGAGGGATCTTCAATAAATATCAAGCATCCTCCAGATTGGTTTTCTTGGGTTTCGCTCTATCTCTTGTTGTTGGATTCGACAACTATAATGTTAAAGGGAGTTCAGGGTTTGGATGTAAATTCAATTTCAAAGCAAATAATGGTGAAAGCTGTGAATTCGAATCGTATGTATGTTCTGTGTTGTGATGAAACCAACCATGGAGAAAGCAATGACTACAATTTCAATTCGGATCACGTGGTTGTATGGTATAGTGCCTTTGAACTTGTAGGGGGAGTAGACTACAATGGCTATCTTAATGCCACTGAGGCCTCTTTTGACTTCAACCAAGTCCATGGTTTTAAGAGAGCCGTTAAGGATTTCCAAAATCTGGAAAGGCTATAATGAGGTCTTAAAGTGAGGAGGTTATTTGAGGAGGTCAAATCTCACCATCAACAAATGTAAAGAAATTATGGGACTTAAATATTTTAAATATTTTGACGGTCGGATCGGTCTCCTCAAATAACCTCCTCACTTTAACTCCTCATTGTAAAAGCTCCCTCCAAAATCAGGTGAAGAGTTGTGGGCTCCGGTTGTTGTATGGCATGGATGCTCAGAAATTTGTGTTAGGGGAACAGAAAGTAGGAGAAGATACTAAAACTACAAGATGCCATGATGAGGAACCTTTTTACTGATCACCAGCCTCTGAGATTTTGTCACTTGCTTTTGATCAGGCTTCCTCGCCAAGTAACCCTCAGTTTGCATTGCATTTGGGAGTTCGTTCACAAGGCTAAAATGGAAATAGATGAATTAAGGAGGTCACCTTCTTTTTTTCCCAGGTGAATGTATTTTTTCGTACTCTAAATAGAAGTATCCACTTTACATCCAATTTCTGAGTTTTCAATTTCTTTTTTAAGCCATGCTGGCAAGTCAAGAAAGATGCAGCCATATTGAGGTTTTTCGTCAATATAAATTTTGTATAAGATGAGTTGTGAGTGATGAAGATCCATTTAATTCATCCTCACCGTTGTATTACTTTTTTTGTTGTTGTTGTTCCCACTTTGAGAATAGAGTAGAACTAGATTATTTAGGCATGTTCTCTTCACTTAATGCATCATTTGAAATTTGTAAAGATAAAATTGAGTTTGAGCATTGCGTTGCGTTGTTTAGGGTAAAATCATGCCCTACAGAACCCAGTGATCCTGCATATATTATACAATGAATTTTTTCCCATCACTAAATTTTTAAAACTAGCTAGAGAAGAGACAACCAGTGCTTCAAACAGATTTAATGAATTCAAGGCAGAAGGGAAGAAACACCACGATTGTGCACAGGAAATATTTGAAAGACTCCGTAAGTTAGGCAGCATGACTTTATAATATTAGAGATAAGGGACATGTAAAATGACTCCATAAAAGTTACATTAGCCTGATTTTATGATTGTAGACGAGATATGCCAACGAGTTAAGGATTGGAATATGAATGAGAGCATGCTAACATAAGGTATCATATCTACTCATGCTTTTATTGGACGACATGCTTGAGGCAGCACCTCTGCTTGCTTTCAGCCTTGTTGCAGATAAAAGAGTAGTGCCAACCTCATTTTCGGATAATTCGTCATACATTAACACTGAAACGTGAATTTTGATCCTTACCAAGATGTTACGACCACTTATCTCATGTATTCGTACGATTCCTAAACTAAACAGCTCTGAGTTCTTCCAGATTATACTGGCTCATATCTTCAGAGTAAAGTATGCCGGTAGGAGATATAAGGCGTCGTACAGAGAGAAAAAGCCGTGCCTACAAATGAAAATTCAGATGAGTTCTTTTGTGATCAGATATTCAGATAAGTTCAAATAGGTCAAAAGTGGGCAAGTGAAGCCTTAGATGTTGGTCTTACCCATTGAAATCCTACCACTGCCCACCAGCAGCCTGCTAGGCCATATCCTCTACTACTCACAAGCTGGTGAAAGAAAAATGGAATGGTAGTGTACATAAAAAGTAAGTTGTAAACTATAAATAAACTAAAAAGTAATTATACACCAGAAAACTGAAAAACAACTCACCAGCAGTAGAAGTGCACCTAAAGACAAGCATCCACTCATTGACAGACTAATAAATCTTAGATCTCGTCCGGCCTGAAAGAACAAACAATAAACAGGATGAATTTTGTTTATTCCAAGGTATTTATTTTATTGCAAACCAAGCAACAAAATAAACAGGATGAATTGCCTATTGCTTCACTGGACACAATGCATACAGGACTCAGTATTCATCAATCTTTGGTCCAAAAGGCAGGCACAAGATGTGCAAAGATAAGGTTTATAATAACATGTGAAAAATCAACATACTGAAGATAAAATGAAACATACCAGCAGTGTTCCCTCAAAGCAGAGAATGGCAGGTGTCACAGCCAGTGCCAAAAAAAATTGTATCAGCACTTTATGCATCTGCATCGACACATATGAGAGTATCAAGAGGAATTCTATTTGTGGAACAATTTTATCACAACTTTTCATGATCAAGGAAAAGCCCTGCGTCAATATTCAATATATATGGAGCTCAAAAGGTCAGATCATTGGAAGAATATATGGTGGGGATTCAGTTTAAGAGCAGTCATCAAGACTCACAACCAACTTATACCTTGTGATTTGGTGGAAGCCTGCATATATTATAGAATGATTGACAATTTATAAAGAAGCGCTAAAACCAACTTGATTCTTTCCTTCCTCGAGATACCATAGCACAGAAGAAATAGAAAATAGGAAGATGTTAAAAAGTTCCTAAAAAAAAAGAGCCAACCTCCTGTATGATCTTTTGGTCAGGTGTAAAGATGTTCGGAAACAACCATGGAACACATGTTCCTCCAATTCCTAATACTGAACCAATGATAGCTCCAACAATGACAAGTGACTTGAGCAGCATTCGAGCCTGTTTGATATCATAAAGTTTTCAGAAGACAATTAACAAAATAGCCATCATCCCCAATATATTCATCGAAAGGGGAGTATTATGTACAACTTAATTGTCCAAAACAAAATACACATGGAAGTTCTTCAATTCTCAACATATACTACCAAGATTAACAGTCCATATGGATAGAATTTGAGTATGACAAACCTTGGGCAAACTACGATTTGCGCCATATATCAACTCAGGCATAAATGATTGTGCAGTTTGAGAGAGAGGTTCGCCCCACACAGTACAGATGAAGAATGTTTGGATCATGACCTAGAGGAAATGGTAAGTCATCAATAAAAATAAACATCACTTACCTTCAAAAGGAAAGATCAACTAACACGACAAGTTTGACCAAACCTAACCTGATGAGCAGCCGTGATGTTTGTTCCCATTGACGTTGCAAAATATACAACAAGAGAGAAGAAAGCTATCTATAAACCACAAATCATTATTAGAGAATAAAGTATATTTGGATTAGGATTCTCAATTAGTTTGAATAAATGGTCACTAGTGTGTTTCTTTACTATGATTTGGTCTCCGACGAGTGTCAAGTATTTTTATAATTAAGTGATTTGTTTGTTATTTGGTAGCCTATTACTGATTAGGAGTTCATTCTATTCAACCCTTGTTTAATGTTTTGATTAAATCACCTAATTCTCTGATTTCTCTCCCTTGTTTTCTTAACATGGTATCAGAGCATCGATTCTACGACCTAGTGGTTACGATTACTCCTACCCCCAAGGCTAGAGTTTGACTCTCTCCTCCCCTTTGGCCTCCCTTGTAACCAAAACACATTAACCATTTTGTGAAGACACATGATCTCTTACTGTTATGGATGATCCTATCCAACTTATAGGCACATGATGCTTAAGTTGTTTTAGTGTCAGGCATGTGATGCCCTGCGTAGTCATTTTATGAAGACGCTAATGCCTTCATATTGTGAAGATACATTATTCTGAAGTCGTTAGAAAAGGCAGTAATATTTCTAGTCATTCTTCTGGGGAATATCAACATCTAAATTGGTGGATTATGGAAAAGGAACACATGAGACTAGATCAAGAAAGATAATTGCGTAAATTGTAACCTTAGAAATCATTGTCACAAACACCGGAGCAGCAAGCCCAAGTACTGTTAAAAATTCTTCGGGCGAGGGAACAGAGATGGCATAGGCATTGTATCCTTTCTTGTTCAGAGCTTCAATCATCATATATCCTGCAACAACCTAAAGTCATACCAGTCAATAGTAATGGAAAAGTTAATTGATCTGTCAAGGACTTATGACCAAAAAAAAAAAAAAATTCAAACCTTATGTGATATATGTTAATATGTTAGGCCCACATACCTGTGACACCATTGTTGCCCATGCTGCACCAGCAATACCATAGCCTAAAAAACTGCAAAGGACTACATCACCAATGCCATTTATAACACTGGCTACAGCCAAGGCCTTCAAAGGACCCCAGGAATCTTTCATGCCAAGACTGGGAAACAGATTTAGAATATCAGAGTATGAACACGATCTCATTAACCTCAGCAGTTAAAATCCCCTGCCAGAGATAACTTTCACTTAGGCAATAAATAAGTATTTCAAGTCAAAATATGAACGCTTGTTTCATACTGGTTTTTGACAAGCCAGAGAACTTTCCTTAGGCAATAAATGCGATTCAAGTAAAATAAGAATGCTTGTTCACATTTGTTTTTTCCATCATAGTTCATATGATCATTCATGTTTTGCAATGCCTAAAATGGTGCCAAACTTTCTCTAGCAGTTTTTTCTTCTCACCCAATAGATTTAATAATCCCTGTGTTAAAAAGATTTAAGAGGACAACTATATCTTGGTGTTGTTGCCAATGACTTTGAAGAGGACAACTATATCTTCAAAGATTTTATAGATTCGTTTCTAATCATCAATTCGCTAGATGTTTATGCTGTAGATAATACATGGAAAAGTGGAAGAGACATGTAACCTTGCACTCTGAGTAACCCAACCAACAAGAATTGCAGGCCATGCCAAACCTCGTATCTACCAACAGAAAACATTCTGTTCAATTAGAAAGTCTTTAAAAGATATCAAGTGCAGGAGTATGTCACAGATAAAACCAGGACATGGAATCTATTTACTGGTCATAGAAGAAGTATAAGGGTATGCCAAGAAAGATAACACATACAAGTGGGGGACATCATAATAATCAGTTAGAGAAAAGATTTGGTCTGAGTTCCACCTACTAATGAGATATTATTAAGAAATAAGCTTTCTTTTCGTGCACAAATTAATGGTGTAGATACATTTTTCAGAACTCTTTCGCATGTATCGACGTGGACCTCACATATGATAAATATAAACATTGCCAATAGCCCCAAAAAAATAAAGAAGAAGAAGAACCTTTTATGTTATATCTTGACAAGATAATGCAAAGTCTACCACATTATCATTCTAGGCATACAAGACCTTCTAATGACTAAGAGAAAATGAACAAAGAAAAAGAAGGAGCTTTTATGATAATTTAAGATTTCCTGACCAGGTAAATGATTTAAAGGAAACCGTCTTCTCAAAGAGGAGTAACCAACATTTTTTAGCTCAAAGGAAAGGCACCTGAACATATGTATTTGCTGCAGGAATAATATGCGAATTCTTTGATCCAGCAAAAGCTGAAAAGTTAGAATTGCGTCAGTCATGACTCTTCTATATATGCTACTTTACAGACCCAGAAAACTCTCATATTCTACTATATGTGCTAAAATGCTTTAATCAATAGAAAACAAATAAAATCAAGCACTCAATCTTTCTGTAATGTAAAGATATTGAAAACCAGTTCTTATTACCAGTTAGAGCCCATGAACCGAAAAATCTTGTAAATAAAAGCATTAAGCAGCCACAAGTCAATCCAACAAAGAGCAAGATAGATATGTGATGCTGCACTTCATTTCTATCCTGCACCAATACTAGATAATCAAACAATATACTTAAATCATGCAAGAGAAAATAGTGATTAACATTGCATACAATCCTGCACAAGAATTCGAAAGTCATAGAAAGAAAGAATTTTAAAGAAAGAGAAACGTGGTTTTATGTCATTGCAATAAATGTACTTAATGGCATACATATAAAAAATTCCTAATCTGGCAACAACTCCCACTCTGTTTAGCAGCCTTGAAAGTTCATACCTTCTCAACTTCTGAATAACATATAGTACAATTCATATAATACTCTTAAATTCCTTGCAAAGTTGCACTTAATTGAAAATTCTGAATCAGTGTGACAAAAAAGTTCCCAAAATTGGAAAGTGCAAGTCAAACTCATTTTCTTATCAACACAAGCATACACATTTATCCACCACGGAGGCATCTGGGATCTGAAGAGAAACTAACTAACCCCTTTTGCAAGCGCAGTAGCAATCATATTTGAAGTTGCAATAGAAAGGAACATGAACACATAACTCATATTATCACACATCACAGTTCCAGGGCCTGCATTGAAAACCAATAAACAGAGCTCAGCTAAAGATCTACCCTTAAAAAAATAAAACCCAAATTTAAAAAAAAACTAAAGTAAATCTGAATGAAGTACCTAAAGCAGCAAGCTCAAGAGAGCTTCCCCGGCCAACCACAACAGTGTCGATGAGGCTCATAAGGGGCCCACAAATCCAAAGCCCAGTGGCGGGTCCTGTAAACTTTACAATCTCCTTCATTTGGTTCCATAAGCTCTGACTCTCCAACTCTTCTTTCTCCACCTCCACAACTTCTTTAGACACTAAAGAATCTTCCCCATCATCTCCTTCACGAACCCCGTCAACAATGCAGGCGGTCACCAGTCGATTACGACGGCGTATTGGGGGTGAGAAGCGTAGCTTTGGGAGGCCGGATGTGTGGTTAAGGCCTGGGGTCGAAGAGAAATATGGTGGGTTGGTGGTGAAGAAGAGTGAGGCGTGAGAAAGAGAAGTGTGCGTGAGGTTTTGGAGGAGAGGGGAGTGAAGAGGGTGATGAGCTATCAGGGTTTTGCTTGGCATTTTTGTTCTTTTTCAAATTTTCCGGGAAAATGGGGGCAGAGAAAGTTCCACCCAAGAAAGACACACAGATGAATGACAGGTCCACTGGAGAAGATGAAGTAGAATTTTCGGAAGTTTGAGACAGTGAGTGGTTTATATAGGTCTGGATTCAAATGAAATGGGCTGCCGCCACGTGGAAGGTTGTCGACTATCTGTGATGGCTTTTCGATTTTCCCCTGTTGGCGGCTTTCGATTTTCCCATGTGTAAAAATAAATCAACTGTTAGGATCGGTTAGTGCTAGAATGGAGGTCTTTGAAACTCAAATAATAAGATCAGCGGAAAAATAAATGAACACCAAGGAATTAACGTGGTTCGGCAGTGTGCCTACATCCACGGGGTGACAATATAAAATCTTCCATTATAACAAAATAATGGGTACAACAAGAAGGATCTTACCAAGCCAATGCCCAAGGCTTGATGATACACACAGAGAAAGTACAATGACACCACACTTATACTCTCTCACTCTTTTTCTTCACTCACACACTTTGAGTGGTATACAAATAACTCTCACTCTCACAATATTGGAGTGGACTTCTCTCTACCTCTATGCTTCTCCTTTCAGATGTTTTTCACCAAAAAACCACATTTCTTCTTATAACCCATGCGGCAGCTACCTTTTCTTTACAACTCAATCAACTATGCATTGTCTAAGAACTTTGCATTGTCTCCCACGTGAAGAAGAAAAAAAGGAATCAAGCAACCATAATAATGATGGATCCCACATAATCATTATGTCTCATTTGCATTAAACAAGATCTTTCTCTCGAGAAAGAGTCCCTCTTCCTCGCCGAAGAAGCCGACCGTTTGGTGTTGCTCATCTTTTTATAACCACATGCAAACAACACTCCATAAAACAAGGAATGGTCCCTACATCATTATTATGCCACCCATAATGATATCTCTTTGCATATGCTCACCAATTTCAACAAGCGCCGAAGAAACCGGAAATGAAGGGCTGATCTTTCCAATACCAAAAGCAGGAGTTATGGCAAGGGAAAAATATTCCAACAGACATCATCATGATGTCCCTTCATCATGGGCTGGACCCAACAATCTCCCCCTCCAGTCCATGAGGGAGGAATACCGCGCATGACTCCAAATTTAATTGGAGTCCATTCCAGTAGCTTTGATGCAGAAATCCAGCTTCTGTTTAGTGACAGTTTTTGTCAACATGTCTGACAGATTCTTGTCAATATGAATCTTCTTTAACTGCAGCAACTTGTCTTCAATGGCTTCTCTTATCCAATGATATCGTACCTCAATGTGCTTGGTGCGGGAATGATATGCTGAATTTTTGCTCAAATCAAGAGCACTCTGACTGTCACAGTAGGCCACATAGTCTTCTTGCTTCAAACCCAATTCTAGAAGGAACCGCTTCATCCATAATAGCTCCTTGCATGCTTCTGTAGCTGCTATGTACTCAGCTTCTGTTGTGGATAAAGCAACACACTTTTGCAGCTTAGACTGCCAAGATACAGCTCCCCCTGCAAAAGTAAACAAGTACCCAGAAGTAGATTTTCTGTTGTCAAGGTCTCCTGCCATGTCAGCATCAGTAAATCCTTCTAGAATCGGTTTGGAACCACCAAAACACAAGCACATTTTAGAAGTACCCTTCAAATATATCCATTTTACTGCTTCCCAGTGGTCTTTTCCTGGATTGGAGTGATATCTGCTCACTACACCTACTGCATGAGCAATGTTTGGTTGGGTACACACCATGGCATACATAAGACTCCCTACAGCTGAAGAGTAGGGAATGGAAGCCATTTTCTTCTTTTCTGCATCTGTACTTGGACATGACTTATTGCTTAACTTGAAATGATTTGCTAGAGGCGAACTCACTGGTTTGGCTCCTTTCATGTTGAACCTTCAAGCACCCGTTCAACATACCTCTCTTGTGACAACCACAACTTCTTGGATTTCCTGTCACGAACAATACGCATGCCCAACATCTGTTTTGCTGGTCCTAAATCTTTCATATCAAAGTTCTTGGACAGCTCTTCTTTTAGCTTCCTGATCATAGAAGCATCTTGACCAACAATTAACATGTCATCAACATATAATAGAAGTATTATGAATTTACCTCCTGCGAATTGTCTGATATAGACACATGGATCTGCAACTGTCCTCTTGTAGCCATGACTCACCATAAATGAGTCGAACTTCTTGTTCCACTGCCTTGGAGCTTGTTTAAGTCCATATAGACTTTTCTTCAGCTTACAGACCATGTCCTCCTTCCCTTTGACTTCAAAACCTTCAGGCTGCTCCATATAAATCTCCTCTTCTAAGTCTCCATGGAGGAATGCAGTCTTCACATCTAATTGTTCAAGTTCAAGGTCCATGCTGGCTGCCATACCCAAAATAACACGGATAGAAGTCATCTTCACCACTGGTGAGAAAATCTCATCAAAGTCAATGCCTTTCCTTTGACCAAATCCCTTCACTACCAAGCGAGCCTTGTACTTCGTCATCTGCTCATCCTTTTTCAGCTTGAACACCCATTTGTTTTTGAGTGCCTTTCTCGCTTCTGGGAGCTTCACCAGCTCATAAGTGTCATTCTTCAATAAGGATTGCATCTCAGACTCCATTGCCTTCAACCATTTGTTGTTATCTTTGTGATCTAAGGCCTCATCATACGTCTCAGGCTCTCCGTCATCTATTAGCAGGATATAATCCGATGAAGGATACTTGGTAGTTTGACGTCTATTTCTGGTAGATCTTCTAGGCTGAGCTTCAGTCTCTGAATGCTCCCCATGACCATGCTCCTGGTCATTTTGCTCCCTCTGATCAGGCTCCCCTTTGATCAGCAATCTCGGGTGCCTCTTCAGCAGCTTCTCCTGGCATGTCACCTCGTGCTTCTTCAGCTGAAATTAAGGGATCAACAACCTTTTTAATCACATCTTCAGGTTGAGCCTTCTCATCAGGGTCTGCTACTGTTTGATCTTCAGAAAAGATCACATCTCTGCTTCTTATGAATTTCTTTGCCTTCGGGTCCCACAATCTGTAGCCAAATTCTTCACCACCATAACCAAGAAAGATGCACGTTGTTGCCTTGTAGTCTAACTTTGATCTTTGCTCCTTGGGCACATGCACAAACGCCTTGCAGCCAAACACCTTCAGATGAGAGTAAGACACAGCTTTTCCAGTCCACTCTCTTTCTGCAATATCAAGACCCAAGGGAAGATGACATGCTGTCATCACGGCTTCACCCCAAAAATGCTTGGATAACTTTGCAGTCCTTAGCATACACCTGACTTTTTCCATGATGGTCCGGTTCATTCTTTCTGCTACACCATTGTGTTGTGGAGTTCCAGGAACTGTCTTCTCGTGCCTTATGCCATGCTTTGCACAATAATCTCTGAATTTTTGAGATGTATATTCTCCACCATTATCACTGCGGAGACACTTGAGAGATCTCCCGGTTTCTCTCTCTACCATGGCATGGAACTCCTGGAATGTCTGGAACACCTGGTCTTTGGATTTCAACAAATACACCCAAACCTTTCGTGAAGCATCATCAATATATGTAACAAAATATTTATTTCTTCCTAGTGACTCAACTTCCATGGGACCACACACATCAGAGTAAACAAGTTCCAATAAATTTTCTTTCTTTGTGGAAGGCGTGGAAAAACTAACTCTATGTTGTTTTCCAAATAAACAAAACTCACAAGAATTTTTATGCGTACCTTTGGCAAAGGGAATAAGAGACTTCTTTGCCAGGACTTGTAGGCCTTTCTCACTCATGTGACCTAACCTCTTGTGCCACAATTCTGGTGAGGAATCCTCCACTGAGTTTAACTCATTTTTGCAGACTTTGGCATATGACCTGTATAGGGTGCTACAAAGATTTGCTCTAGCAATCACCATAGAGCCCTTGGTAAGCTTCAATTTTCCTTGGCCAATATGATGCTCAAAACCTTGTCGGTCAAGAACACCGACAGATATCAGATTGAGACGCAACTCTGAAACGTGTCTCACATCTTTCAGCAGCAACTGGCATCCAAGATTAGTCACAAGACAGATATCACCAATTCCAAGAATTTTGGAGTAGCTATTATTTCCCATCTTCACTATGCCAAAATCTCCTTCTTTGTATGTGCTGAAGAACTCTCTTTCGGAAGTAGCATGAAACGAAGCGCCATTGTCAAAAATCCATTCAATGCCTTGATCATGATGACCCATGTTTAGGCATTCTTCAATGGAGAGAATCTCAGCTTCACTGTTGCTTAAGATTGCTGTGGTGTTGTTGCTTTCTTCTCTCTTTTGGTTGTCATCTTCATTTCTTCTTTGGTTGTGACCTTCGTTTTGCTCTCTCTCTTCCATGCACGACAATGCTTCTTCATATGGCCTTCTTTGCCACAATGATGACATTTTCCTCTAAATCTTGACCGGAGCGGTTTGGGTTCTTTCCATGACCTTTTGGTCCTCTACTCTTGCTCCTTCCTCTGTTTTCTGTCACATGTACCTGGCTACTTTCGGTACCTGAAACTTTTCTCCTTGTTTCTTCATTAAACATACTATCTTTAACACTATCAATAGTAAGAACACCAGTAGGAGCAGAGTTACTTACAGTCACCACAAAAGTTTCCCAACTATCTGGCAAGGATCCCAGTAGCAAAAAGGCTTGCCACTCACTGTCAATCGTCATTTTCATAGTTGCCAATTGATTGATCAGATTCTGGAAGTTGTTCAAGTGTTCGGTCACACTCAAACCGTCCTTGTACTTCATATTGATGAGCTCCTTGATCAAGAAGGCTTTCTTGGCTGCGGTCTTCTTCTCAAACAAGGATTCCAGCTTCTCCCAAAGAGAGTGTGCCTCTGTTTCATTAGACACATGGTGAAACACGCTGTCATCCACCCATTGTCTAATGTTGCCAATAGCTTTACGGTTCATTTTTATCCATTCGGCATCAGACATCGTCTCTGGCCGGGCCTTTGCACCTTCTATTGGTTCATGTAGATCTTTGCAGTAGAGAATATCCTCCATCCTTGGTTTCCATGTCACCCAATTGGAGTTGTTGAGTTTGATCATAGAGCTTCCTTCCATTCTGCACTATTCACGAGCACTGTTCACATACACTATTCACGAGCAGAATTTCTTCCGGCTCTGATACCACTTGTTAGGATCAGTTAGTGCTAGAATGGAGGTCTTTGAAACTCAAATAACAAGATCAGCGGAAAAATAAATGAACACCAAGGAATTAACGTGGTTCGGCAGTGTGCCTACATCCACGGGGCGACAATATAAAATCTTCCATTATAACAAAATAATGGGTACAACAAGAAGGATCTTACCAAGCCAATGCCCAAGGCTTGATGATACACACAGAGAAAGTACAATGACACCACACTTATACTCTCTCACTCTTTTTCTTCACTCACACACTTTGAGTGGTATACAAATAACTTTCACTCTCACAATATTGGAGTGGACTTCTCTCTACCTCTCGGCTTCTCCTGTCAGATGTTTTTCACCAAAAAACCACACTTCTTCTTATAACCCATGCGGCAGCTACCTTTTCTTTACAACTCAATCAACTATGCATTGTCTAAGAACTTTGCATTGTCTCCCACGTGAAGAAGAAAAAAAGGAATCAAGCAACTATAATGATGACGGATCCCACATAATCATTATGTCTCATTTGCATTAAACAAGATCTTTCTCTCGAGAAAGAGTCCCTCTTCCTCGCCGAAGAAGCCGGCCGTTTGGTGTTACTCATCTTTTTATAACCACATGCAAACAACACTCCATAAAACAAGGAATGGTCCCCACATCATTATTATGCCACCCATAATGATATCTCTTTGCATATGCTCACCAATTTCAACAAGCGCCGAAGAAACCGGAAATGAAGGGCTGATCTTTCCAATACCAAAAGCAGGAGTTATGGCAAGGGAAAAGTATTCCAACAGACATCATCATGATGTCCCTTCATCATGGGTTGGACCCAACATCAACCTGTCCTAAAGTTTCTTTAAAAAGTTTGCATTTCTCATAATTTTCATATTTTTATTGAAATTATATATAGATCGTGTCGGAAATATCAAAAATCTCATATACAAAAAATTTATATCAATATATTATCGAAATGAGTAAAAGTTCAATAAAAATAATGAAATTGCGAAAAATACATGGAAATTTTCGAATAAATTTTGGGAGATGTTCATTTAATTAATTGTCAATTATTTTGACGAAAAAAATTATTAGAACTTCATTGCATAATAGGTTTAGGTGATTAGTGTAAATGCGCGATGCCGGACATTGTTACTTAAAAACTGTTTACTAGATAGTTATTGAAATATAACTCAATATATCATAATTTTTTGTCTTATAAAAATTACTGCAATTTTTTATACTTTATACATTGCATCATAAGATAGATCAATAACGTAATAATACATAACCAACTAGCTGATGGTGTAGTCTAGTGGTATTCTTATTTCCCTTTACCATTGGTTAAAAAGAAACTCAATAACACCTTTTGAGGTACAAATCAGGGTAGAGACTCCAACCAAAACATAATCTTTTTTCCCTTCAGATTGTTCTTGTTTATTTTCGGGTGATTTGGGATTTGGCATGCAGCCATAAAAATCGTTAACCTACCCTCTTGTAGCTTTATATATACACAGGACCAATCCAGCTATTGGGCTGTATGGGCTATAGTCCATGCCCTTTTTTTGGGTTGTCAATATTCATGTAGCCTCTCTCTAGCCCATGCATTTAAAAAAGAATTTTCAATAGCCATGTTCTCTCTTTTTCTTATTTTCTTCATTTCTCTCTCTCTCTCTCCTCTCTCTCTCTCTCTTTCTTCTTTTCCTCCTCTCTCTTCTTCCTATTTTTTATTTTTTTTTCCGGCCTTTCTCTTGTTTTTTTTCCCTTCATTTCTCCATTTTTTTTTTTAATGATTTGGATTTACTACGAATTGATATTTTTCCCACAGTTTCTTCTTCCTTTTTTTTAAAATAGCTTTTCTCTTGTTTTTTTCCTTCCTTTCTCCCTTTTTTTAATTATATTTTTCTCTTTTTCTCTCATACGTGTTGTAAAGTCCAACTTGGTGTGATATGGCCCTCACTGGTGAAATTTCCTGTGTACATAAGGTAAATTTAGCCTATGAAATTTTGAAATCCTGAATTCGTCTATGTATAAACATGGTTGATAGCCTCTCTCTCATCAAGCAAAGGACAAACTACACCCTAGTATGAATACACCACATCAACGCTTATATTTCTTCCAGTTACATATGGCTACATGTTAATTTTCTAAGGATGAAGTTGACACTTCAGTTTTACACTTTAAAATAAAATTGCTAAACTTAAAACAGAGAAAAAGGAGAGCCTCTATGTTTCATATTTACACTGTATTCAAGGAAAAAACCACCAAAAATTGTGATTTTACATTTGTTTCCACCTTAATGCGACCAAAAAGCTGAGGGGAAAATAAGTTTAGAGAATCTAAAAAAATAACAAAAAAAGTATAAACAAGTTTAGAGAATCTAAAAAATTATTAAAGTTGAAGACCCCAAATGAAGTACTATCTCACCTTGCAAGTTGCAACCCCTTTAAGTTGACCCAAAAAAGAAAAATAATTCAACAAGTTTGTTCAAACTTGGAAGTCCACACTTTTGCAGCTGTAGCTCCCATTTCGCATATAATTCAGGCTCTAGCTATAAATATATTTTGCACAAAAATAAAAAAATCATATGCTTATAATTTTTATTGGCTATAAATATCATCTTTGTCAGCTTTTGTTGTACTCACTGAATAAATTTGGTCATGAAATTTTGTTTACCAAATATTGTGGCAAATTTTCCCTTTAATCAGAGCTAACTTAGCTAGATTCTGCTGAATTTGGTCATCACAATTTGTTTGTCAAATCGTTTGACTGAATTTACTCTAGGCTTCATTCATTTTCAACAAGAGTAAAATGTACAATGACACATCATACAATGCTAAAAACTGTCATTTATGGGTAAATGACTTACTAGTGTAGTGGTTTGGAGTAATTGCTCCTTAAGGCAAGGTTCTGAGTTCAAGTCCTAGCATCCATATTGTGTGTGTGAGTTTAGTATATTATCGCCCCTCTCAATAAGAAAGGTCCAAAAAAACAAAAACAAAAACAAAAACTGTCATTTATGGGATTAAGCCCCATGGGGAAGCAATTATTTTGTCCTTGCATGAGCTTGGTGGGTAAGAACCCGTTTGAGACTACTTCTACAGAAAACACATTTGCTGAAACGAAATTTTTGTTATATTGGATTTTCTCAACTGTTGAATTCAATAATTATATATTTCAGCATAATTTTGCAAATACCAACAATGGTCTTTTTGTTGAAGAAACAAATAAAATTAATTGAGAAGGACTTTCTTATAGAATAAAGAAACTGATCTGTCTATCATGAATGCATTCAAGAATGATTGCAGCCTGATCTTTGGCAGTGAAGATAGAAGCACATATATGCTGAACTCCATGATCTGAGAATGGTCACTTGGCAAAGTCCATGGAATTGGCTTCCTAAGCAGCTTCTTAAAAATCTCTCTCCCATTGTGCATGGAAAAATGTCTCTAATAGTGGACTGCTGACCCGACTCTCTGAAATTTCACATATGATATTAGAGCGGAACTCAGATATATACTAACAAAATTAAGCTAATGCCAAATTGAAAGCCATGTGAAAATGAATTCAACATGAACATAAACAGTTAAGCTATGCAAATATGAACACAACCTGCAAAACATAACTTGTAACACAACATGATTACGTTCACACGTTAAGGGATCTAATGGTATTAAATATTGGGTACTTAAATTCATTAGACAAGTTATCCACCATGATTAAAACAAAAAATCATTTTTTTTTTCCAACAAAAGACTTGAGTAAAACCAGTTTACATCAAAAGCCCATAGGTTAAACATTATACTTAAGAAAATGTCCTAATTATATAAGCTTAATTCGAACACTTGTACTATCTCTTAAAATATATATATATATATATATATATGCATATGGACATATGATTGTTTGTTAGGTCGGTTATGATTCGCTCCCACAACATTTTCATTTTGTCTTTTGAAGCCCCACGAGTTGAATATGAATAAACATGTGAAGTTGTTGCTGACAGTGACAGGCAAGATGTGGTTGGTGGAGATATTTTCAAGGCTTAATCTGCTAGTTGTCATAGTTGAACGACGTTTCGAGTTCGAGTTCGAGTCCCTGTCAAAGACGATATATATTTATGATGACATTGATTGAAGGAATTGTAATTTTTGTAAATATCCCATTGTTTGTGAAAGTGCTTTTTTTTATGTAGTCTCTTGATAAATAAAAACAGGTAATTTATGTGGTGTCGGATTTATTATTGGTTTGTAACTTAACTTAAGATTGGTTAGGCATGCTACTAACTTAATTTAAGATTTGTTCCTAACTTCTCTACATCTGTTAAAGTAATAAAGTGCTAGACTTTCGGCGTTATGGCTTTTTTGTATTTTGTTATGTTTCATCAATAATTATTATCGCTTTGTAACTTAATTTAAGATTGGTTAGGCATGCTACTAACTTAATTTAAGATTTGTTCCTAACTTATCTACATATGTTAAAGTAATAAAGTGCTAGACTTTCGGCGTTATGGCTTTTTTGTATTTTGTTATGTTTCATCAATAATTATTATTACGTATGAGTTTTGGTTATATTACGTATGTCATTCATCAAAGCGTTCACACCCCCACAAGAATTTAAGAGAAACCAAACTACGCAGTTCCCCAAACAATGGTCCTAAAATACCTTACAACTTTAGCCTACTTATTCTAGTTTTATTTATTTATTTATATAAGCTTGTACTTTTCAGAAGATTAAATTACATAGATTCTCTATGCATCACGTCTTATTTTTCTTAAACATAAGATGAGTTAAGAAAACCTCACTTTTACTCAAATTTCTTCAACTTTGATTCCATTTAATGTTAACATGATACTTAAAAACCTAAAATCAAAACGATTAACAAATCCGAAACTAAAAATCTAAAGTCTAAACTAAACGCGGATTGATTCTACACCTTCAAACAATCAACTATGACTATAAATAAGATTAAAGTTCATAAAATAAAATAAAATGAAGTGAGGTCTTCTCAACACTTCATGTAACTCAAGTATAAAGAATAACTCTGGATTATTAACATTAGCTTTTCTTGAAGAGGAGTGGAGATAACAAAAAAAGTAAAAAAAAAAGTTTACAGATTTAAAAAAAATTAATTAATTTTGAAGACTCCAAATGAAAATAATTCACACTTTGCAACCCCTTGAAGAAGTTGACCCAAAAAAGATAAATAAACAACCAAAAAACTTGTTCAAAATTGGGAGTCCACACTTTCGCACTTCGCATATTCCCCACTTTGCTGTTGTAGTCAAACAAATCAGGCCCAAACCAACTATAAATATATTTTGCACTCACAAAAAGAGTCATATGCGTCATAAAAATATTATAAAAAACATTAATCTGCCACCAAATAGGACTCTCTCCCCAGTCTCTTTCATTATCATCTTTGTCAGCTTTCATTGTGTACTCACTCAATAAATTTAGTCATCAAATTTTGTATACCAAATATTACGGCAGTTTTCCCCTTTAATCAAAGCTAAGTTATCTAAACTCGGTTATGCTCACTAAATTAGTTCATCAATTTTTGTTTGCCAAATCTTGTGTAGGGGCTTGGTGTTGGTAGGTTGTGGCCTGAATTGTTGAAACTAATTTTTGTTATTTAGCGGATTATGCTTATAAGCACTTTTCTTATACGAACATCAAGGTTTTTATTATAAGTACTTTTTTAGAAAGCGCTTGACAAGTACTTTTCTAGAAAGTGCTTTTATGACTTATGAGAACGTAGTCAGGATCATTTCTAGTTGTTAGAAAGGCCGTTTAGCTCTTCCAGAGGCAATTTAAAACAAACCCTAGAACTGTAGAGCAACAAAGAATTTTAATTAACATCATTATCATGCTATCTAGAGAATACCCTTAAAAACAAACAATACAAATTTATAAATAAACCCAATCCTAGACATGTATTTATAAAAAAACCCAAGCACTATTTAAACATAGAAACACACCCAAAATCAACCCCAAAGTCAACTTTTTGGGTGTGTTTATAAATGGATTTTGAGTGTGTGTAATGATGGGTTTTGGGTGTGTTTATATGTTTAAATAGTGCTTGAGTTTTTTTATAATTTCAGCCCCTATTTTGGGTGTTTTAGTGAAACTCCCTAAAAACAATGACACATTGGTAAGTAAATTCGTTCACACTGCATTTTCTTAGAGGAAGGGGTTTTTTGCCAAAGTTAGAAAGGAGAGGGGGAAACTCACACACACAGGTATCATGGGGACTTGAATCCATGATCACCTGGAACCACACCAAAGACGTGAGCAATGTAACTAACACCCCATTATTTTTATTTTTATTTTTATTTTTTTTATTGCCCCTTTATTTTACAGTTGGTTTTACAAAGAAAAATATTATAACATAATGCAACTACAAACAAAAATAAGAATATATCACAGTAACAGAGTGAACAAGCGCACATATTCAACGACTTTTTTGGCTCCAAATCCAATTCTTTAATTTCTGGAGTATCAGGACGCCAGCTTGGACCAAGCCAGTATCATCACCACCTACAACTACAAAAACCCATCTCTGAAAAAAGTCCATCCTCAAATCAATCCCCACCTTCCCATTCCCAATCTCTCTGTGTGAGATTTCAAGTTTTGGGATTTTGGGTTTTCTTCTCCTCTTCAGATCTCGAAATGGGTACCTTGGGGACTTTGATGAAACATCCGGATGACATTTACCCGCTTTTGAAGCTCAAAATGGCAGCCAAGAACTTAGAGAAGCAGATCCCTCCAGAGCCCCATTGGGCTTTTTGTTATTCCATGCTTCACAAGGTGTCTCGTAGTTTCGCTCTCGTTATTCAACAGCTCGGCACTGAGCTTCGTAACGCTGTAAGTTTTGTTTCTTCGTTTGGTATATACATATAAGTGTTTGTTTCTGTATCTGCTTTTCTTTTTCCAAGTGGTGATTTGTGGGTTTACAGGAATTTACTTGATTATGGTCTTGACTGTTGATTTATCGGGGGATTAAATTTTTAATTTTTTTTTTTATGGCCTGTGTTTAGTAGAATTGAAATTATATTGGTGATTTGTTCCTTTTTGGCTGAAGGGTGATGCTAATGGTTCACATCTGTCCATCTTCTCTAGGCAGTCAATTTTGTCGCTTATAAGAAAGAGGGTAGTCAATCTTATTGCGGTTTAAAAGAAGAGAAAATTGGTTTTATTTACTGAGGGTATTTTGATGGGTATCGGATAATCTACTTTGTGGAATATGAAAATTGGTTTTGATTGGTAAATTGTTTTTATGTTTATTATTTGTCTTTCTCTGTATTTTCTGGAATATGAATCGTATATGTAAGCATGAACTTGATTGAAGGCTAGACATGGAGTAATTTTCAGTTCTGGCCTTAATTCTTTTGGGGAAGGATTGTTGTTTACTGTTATAATTTCTTGTTCTTAAGGTCCTTACAGAATACTGCATTTCATTTCTCTTCTTGCATTTTCCATCTTTTGTTTGATTTTATTGTCATTTTCTGATGTTGACTTTTGCGGTTTTGCAGGTCTGTATATTTTATCTGGTTCTTCGAGCTCTAGACACTGTCGGTATGTTTCTATTATCTTTAGTCTTTTTCTTCCTAATATTAGATTGAATGTAGCTTGTTGCATCTTAAGTCTCTATTTAAAATAATCACCCTTGTGCAGGTTTTGCTTTGTGCATTATGTAGCATGACCTGTTTAACCTTTTCTTTTCCTTCATCACACTTATGACGCTAATGTATTAATTCAACATGTTTTGAATGATATAATTTGTTCTGATGGACTCTATACAGAGGATGATACAAGCATTGCAGCAGATGTCAAAGTCCCCATCTTGATAGCATTTCATCGTCATATATATGACCGCGATTGGCATTTTTCATGTGAGTGGTTTAAGATTACAATACCACATTATTCACGTTTGCTGTTCCCTGTATCCTATGGATGTGAAATTATGATGTATAACTTTACTATGCAGTGAAAATCTTGTTTCGATAAATGGTACACACATGCATGCACACACCACACATGTATACGTTTATGTATAAAAATTATATATATGGGTAGTTTTATCTAATCAAGAACATGCTTTTCAGCCATTTGATCACGTGGACGGTTAAGATGCACAAGTTGAAAAACATCTTAATGCACTGAACTTTCCATAGTTGATCTAGTAACTGAGAAAGGGGTCCTTGCACCAGTTTAGTAGTGAATAATTATACACATATAAAAGCGTATATATGTGTATATATATGATGAAGTTCCCCAGAAATGTGGTCTTGATGAAAAAAAGGGTGGAAGGAGTGCAGGATGACTATTTTTGAATGCTAATAACAGTTCTCTAGAAATATTGTTATCTGTTTGAAAATATGATAAAAGATTGAACTGTAACCAGAAAATATCAGAGTAACCGCTTTCCATGCCTCTGTTAGAAAAGATTTTCCTCTATGTTTTCATGTCAACGGTAAGTTTTACCAGCTGGCATTCAGTGGATTGCACAAATTTTATTGTTTTCTTTATATATTAAAAAAGAAACAAATAAAAGAACATAAGACACAGTTAGTATTGTTCTAGGTTCATGGTATGTATGGTACATGCACAGTTGCACATTACTATGTTAATGGGACTTGTTGTCTGCTTGCTCAATATCCTTCTTCCTCGTCTTCAGGTGGTACAAAGGACTACAAAGTTCTCATGGACCAGTTTCATCATGTTTCAACTGCTTTTCTGGAACTCGGGAAAGGGTAATTTCTTATCCTTGTATATTTCCTTGATTAATTGTTGAACAGATCTTTTGTGAATGGGACTTTTTTGTTCATTCATAATAATTCATGGTACAGCTTCTCTATCAATGGACTGATTGAAAATAATCTCTGATTCCTTTCTCATTTTCCTAATCTTTTCACGCTTGTTACTGTTATGAGGGTTCATCCAAAGGAATGTCACTTAGTTATTTAGTATTTCATGGAGCTCATAAACAATTCTGAGGTGATAAGTATGGTTCGTGAACTTGATGGTTCATACCAGTTACTGCTAACACACACACGCACACGTGCAGACACACATGCACATGTGCAGACACAAGCAACAAATCTAGGTCGTGAATTATTTTTAGCCAGTGAATGCGTGGAGCTTTTTTGGCACAAGTCTTAAGTGTATTTAAGATTGGTGTGGTTAAACTCTTTCTAAAAACTCAGATTCATATTTAACTTTGTTATTATTATTTTAAAATAAAAATGGTTTTAAACATTGAGCTTTAAATTTGAAAATCCTTTGAACATTCAACGATGCATAGTTCAACCTCTTCAATAAATATGAGTATTAATATACGAAGTTTTTGAAGAACCTGACCTAGGATTCTTGAAATATATTGAACCTCTAATGATTTCATTAGGTTGATATTGACTGAATTCTCTTGCATGTTCTAGCACAATACACTTGCCCTTGTAACTCAGTAATGTTGTTTCTTTCATCCGTACTTCTCTGTAATAACGATAGCTCCACATCAGAGAGTGTTCTTGGTGATTATAAGATAAATTTTATGGGACTAAAGTTTCCTCAACATTTCAGCTATATGGATGAAAACTTTGATGAAATTACTTAGCATGGCACATCTGATATTTTAGGGAAATGTCTTTTACTATTATGTTGATCATGTGATACCTGATGAATGGGTAATTCTGGTGCTTCATATGCTACATTATTTTTTAATTAGAACACCTAAATAGGAATGGTGATGTCCAATCTAACTGACTGTGAGACACTCCAGGTTCATAGAGAAGTTTTGACTTCGGAAAAATATGGTGAAGATTCTGATGCTTGTTCATTTTAATGAGTGTACGGTTTGGGGTTGGTTTGTTGAACTTGGAAATATTCTTATTGCATGATGAAATTGTGATCTATAAGATATTATTCATCTTCATGTTGTAACAACTCTTTGCTTACACTTTTTTTTCTTTATAGTATACATTCATATATGATTGGAGTTTTCATTGTACGTTTTTTTGATAAGCAATCGGTATGCTAATTCTGCAGTTATCAGGAGGCAATTGAGGATATTACCAAAAGAATGGGTGCAGGAATGGCAAAATTTATCTGCAAGGAGGTTTGTGATGCACTTAGTTGAGACCTTACCTGCAAAGGGTGGATATATTCTGTTGTGTCATGTTTCTCATGTTTTAATTAAAATAAAACCCCATTTCAAAAACCTTTCTGACATGGTTTACATTGTTTCTTGACATATATGTTAGATACTTTTGAAATATATTCAATTCTTTTCCATGTATGTACAAATATATTATATATAATCGTTTTGATTTGGACTAGTATGGAATGTTTATGGACAGCATAGTTATATTTTGAATGCTAAGGGAAAAAAGAAAGACAAATGTAGATCAACCATAGAAAGGGTATATGGTATCTGTTTTAAACTAGGACTTTCTTAAGTAATTTAAATGTTGAGTTAAAACTATATAGGAAAAAAAAATTGTTTCTGTGGTCAACCACTTAGTTGAGACCTAGCCTGGTTTCCACAATTTATAAGCATCTTTTCTGGTTTCCAACCTATGGACCATAATTTGTGCATATAAACAAGCACATTAGCTAGCTTAATGTTTTTGCACTATGGAAAATCAGATTCTGCAATGAAGTGGTTAAAAATATATCAAATTTGAATTATTTTTCCATGCATGAGATTTTCATTTCCAATATTATTAACAGTGTACTTTTTGCACAATGTGCATAAAGGCCAGGTGTAGTTCTTTATGTGATTTGGATATATTTTCTCTCATCTTGCAGGTAGAAACTGTTGATGACTATGATGAGTACTGCCACTATGTGGCAGGGCTTGTTGGTTTAGGTTTGTCCAAGCTTTTCCACGCTGCTGATAAGGAGGATTTGGCCTCGGATTCTCTCTCAAATTCAATGGGCTTATTTCTTCAGGTATAACAATAATATTGATGCAAGAAATGCTTTCTGCTCTCTGTCTCAAATTGGCTTGATAGTTGTTTCTAATTCTACAATGTTTGGATCTAATAAATAACAGAAAACAAACATCATTCGGGATTATTTGGAGGATATTAATGAGATACCGAAGTCTCGCATGTTTTGGCCACGTCAGATCTGGAGTAAATATGTTAACAAACTTGAGGTGCTTCTTCTTTACCTTTATACTTTAAAAGCTTCCTATGTTATTCCTATCATTTTGGCTTCCCAACCGCTTATACTTCATTTTATTTCTAATCATTCATAATTGAGGCTTAGAATAGTGGGGTGATATAAGAATTTATGCATCGCCCACTGCAAAGTTGGAATTCTTGTCTGAGCTGGATTTTTTGATGATTGCAACTCAGGACTTGAAATATGAGGAAAACTCAGACAAGGCTGTGCAATGCTTGAATGACATGGTCACTAATGCGTTGATACATGTGGAAGATTGCTTGAAGTACATGGCTGCTTTAAGAGATCCTGCAATATTTAAATTTTGTGCCATACCTCAGGTAGATTATTTCTCAACTATATCAAAACTATTAGTCTTGTGTGTGCATGTGTCGTAATTTGACATGTGTATTTTACTTATTTATATAACAAACACAAAGATTGGTACGATTAATTGATTGGTTCTATACAATTTTTGTGCTTCGCATATGATGCAACCTTGATAAACATTGTTCGCCCATAACAGCTTTAGATTTTGGATCTAGCTGTTGTATATCATGGTTTTAGAGCTTTGTTTGCAAGATCGGACAACAAAAAAGCCTTGTTTGCAAGAGGTGCATGAGGTGATATTTTATTCAGTCCAGCTTAATTAGGTTATTGGACCATCTGGATTGATTAGCCGATTCCAAATGACCCTTTAGTTTTATGTACAAGTCATAAAAGATCCTATTGACTTGTAACTGATTTTTTATGACTTGTAACTTTGATTGGAAGTTGGACCAGTGAAATGATATTGATTTAAGAATTGTAGGTTTATAATATTCTATGTGTCTATCAAATTTTAGTACATTTCAGAAGTCAGTTTGATTTATTCAGAGTGACTGGAATCAATTGCTGGTCATCAGTATTTAGTGCTGTTGCTTCCAACATATATTGCCTATTTAAACTAAATAGCATCTCTCTGGATGTATTTTTGTTTCCTTCAAGTTGATGGTCTAGATGTAGATTGTTTCTATTCTCAAACCTTTGAAATTCTAATAGGAAGTCTTCAGATTGTGTTTATCATGCCTTTTGGACAAAATTCAATATAATGCCTTCTGATTTCATTGGCTGCAGTGTAATTTCTTAACCATGGTTTTCTCTAAGTAATCTCATCTGATTTGTGCTGGCTTTACTAGATCATGGCAATTGGCACGCTGGCATTATGCTACAACAACATTGAGGTCTTCAGAGGTGTAGTCAAAATGAGGAGGGGTAAGATTTTAATCTATGAACATGGTATTCCTTTCAGTTTAAACTGGATACATTTTGAGATAATGAAATTAAAAACAAGTGCATATGGAATTTATAAAGAAATGGCTTTGTAAAATTGGGTAGTATGCATGTGCTATGAGATGGTCATTTGGCAGATAGTGGCAGCTACTGAAATTCTACTCGTCTTAGCAATATTATTTTCATAGGAATGTTAGAGACTATATAGAGATTTTGTTAGAAATTTTGGGAAGCTTACACTGTTGGAGACTACTCTATAGACGAGCACATGTTAGTAACTACAGTTAGTTTTATACATTTTTAATGGAAATGCTCTACAAAATCACGTCATGATAAAAATTATAAGTTAGAAAAATGGAAGTACCGTGACTACGCGTTCACTATGTCTTCAACCTCTCTGCCCTTCATCCACTTGTGTCTTTTAACTCTACTTATATTTGAAGGCCTCCTCTCTCATTTTATTAGGGTTTGTGATGTTTTGGATTGAATAAGTATTGGGCTGTTGTATAGTTTTTGGTCATACTTGTGATTTTGTCATAATTCTTTACTAAACAGTGTTCAATTAATTGCTATGTTTTGTAGGCCTTACAGCAAAAGTCATTGACCGAACAAAATCAATGGATGATGTCTATGGTGCTTTCTTTGATTTTTCTTCCATTATAAAGTCCAAGGTATGATAATTCCAGAAACAAGATATATATGATCTTGTAACTAAATTGCTTTAATTTCATACTAAATCATGGGTGAGACTTATTGTAAAGGGCTTTCCTGTGTTACAATTTTCAGAGGTTCTTGACAGATTAAAATTAATTTTCGGCTGCAGGTTGACAAGAATGACCCTAATGCAACAAAAACATTGAGCAGGCTGGAAGCAGTACAGAAAACATGCAGAGCCTCTGGAGCCCTGAGCAAAAGGTATTTCATACTTTCTGGCTGTCCTATCTAAATATTGAACATTCTTCCTTCTTTATTGTCTGACAAGTACCTATGGACTACACCAGGAAATCCTACATTGTCAAGGGTGAGCCGAGCTACAATTCAACTCTGGTGAGTTTCTTCTAGATATAGAAAATTAAAAATGAAAGGAATAGTATCATTCCAGAAAATACATACTGATGAATCTACATTCTGAATGCAGATTGTGGCACTGTTTATTATATTGGCCATCGTTTACGCTTACCTCTCTGCCAGCCCAAGAATCTAATGTAAGTTTTCATCACAAGAGCAATGGATCACGGGTCTCATGGTCTTCAGTTCTGTTACAACACAAGAGCAATGGATCACTGGTCTCATGGTCTTCAGTTCTGTTAGAAAGCAAACCACTATCTCTTGCCCTACTCCATTTCTTTTTGCTGTGCAGAGTTTGCCTTCTTCAATATCCCAAGACATAAATGGCTGGTTACAAAAGTACATGCCTTGTTCCATCAAACCAAAGTAGTTATTTTATACCTTGTTCCATCAAACCAAAGTAGTTATTTTATACTTTTTATGCAATAATGGCAATGCTGCTACGGTTGTATATTCAATATAAAGTCGCTTGAAATTACTGATGTAGTTTCAACACCATTCAGCATAGTTATTGTTGACATACGAGTGAGCCTTTGTGCTTTTTTACGAAGTTAATATTTGATTTGAGCTAAACCTTGTTCCATCTTGAAAAAGAAAAAAAAAAGAGATACCTTGTTCCATGAAAGTAATGTAGTATTTTATCCACTATAATTTGTTGTCTCTTCCAATCCAATAAAATTGGAATTCCAATTTTTGCTTCTGTGTGTTTACCAACACTTAAGGAATAAAAAAAATTATGGGTCTCCAATATTAAAATATGTAATCCAGTAACCTAAAAACTAAGAATTGGATGGAAGTAGTCAAAACAAACTCCCACCCATAGCTAAAATATAAAATCAAGTAATGTATATAGGCAGGAAAGAAGAAGAAAGTAAATAGTATAATGAAGTCCAACAGGCCAGCACAAAAAATCTCTCAACCATGCGATGACTAGCTCTAGGACAAGTTACACAAGAAAATTATATCGAGCGTGCGCATAACAGTGTTGTAAAAGTAAAGAGAGAAATATGAGAGAGTTCAAAGTTCGTATTTTCCTTCTTTTTTTTTGGCCAATCCTTTTCCTTTTCTTTTTCCTTTTTGTTTTTTTTTTAATACAAGTGATAGCCTATAAAGAGATGAATGTTTCTCAAACACACACACACTACCAATGTGTCATGGAGTTCGTGTTGGAATTTTTGAGTTCGTGTTATTATTACTATCTTTATTGAATTGAAATTTTAAATGTGTTAAATGGTGGTTTATTTCTTTTAAAGTTGAGATTTCAAAACTTTTTCCTTTTGGTATAGCAGGTCGACGTGTTCTATTGATATCAATAGCTTTAATCTCTTTTGGCAGTTTTGTTTTGGAATTTAATGTCTTAAATTTTGAGATAACGTGAAGGCCAAATGTAATTGGCTATGATTTAATTGTGTATTAATTTGATATATTCATATTTGGTTTTAAACCATGTTAACGTTGGCAACTTAATGCTTTTAACGGTGGGAGCATTTTATGCAGTTTAATTGCTTGTTTAATAACCAAACCTCCACTTGGAAAGCTCCTATATAAACCATTCGAGCTATACGTTGGTTCGACAAAAAAAAGCTATACGTTGGAGACACAGAAATCATTTTGGTGCCACCTTTTTCCATTTTTTCTCCTCCGCATTCTTGAGTTTTTTGTGTTTCAATTTGTTTTCTTTTATCAAGGGAAAAATTCGAGTTGTTCATCCGATCCAAGTATTATGAGTGTATTTATAAGGGTCATAGGTTGTTGTATCCTGGAGGGTAGGATGCCATACAACCTTGCTACACAAAAACATTGTCTCTGATGGGCGAAATCTACTCTTAAGAACAGTGAATGACACGTCTCAACCTAAAGCTATTATTCTACTCAAACATGAATGGAGAAGGATCTTCTATGCCCCTAAAGATAAGTATTTTGCTGTAATTTCATTGCCTTTATTTAATATACTCTATCAATGCAAATTACAATTTTCTAATAATTATTTCATTTGATGTTTTGCAGGAAAAGTAGCATCCTTCAACCAAATTTTCCAACAATCTTAAGAGTAAATTTCGCCCCTTGGAGACAAAATACTTAGGTTGTGTTTGGTATGCCTCACTGGGTTAGACTGGCTTAAATAACACTGGAAACCCAAGTTTGGTAAAAGAGGGGACTAACTTAAATGAGATTATATAGTCCAACAGTGAAAAAAAACCCTTCCCTCGCTCTTCTAATATAGCATAATTGAAAAGTGGTTTGCAAAATAGCGAACTTGCTAAATAGAAAATGCGAGTCCGAACTTCTCCAATTTCTTCTTCTTCTTCACATGGAATTGGCTTTTCTAGATTTGTGTTTTTAGTAAATTGTATCGACACCAAAAACCATTCCCAATTAGACACCATCACCATTGCATAACCCAGAAACTTGACGTCTCCACCTCCCCTGCACAACCACAACATCCCTTACACAACAGATGAAGAAAAAAAAAATAGAAGAAGATTAATGGTGGGTCTATCACCTTTGGAAATGTTTCTTCCCCAAATAATGGGCTGCTGCGTTTTCCTCTTTCATCACCTCATCCAACGGTAAGCAATCCAATAAGACCCCATCATCATCATAATCATATCTTATTCGTCTTGTTGATGTGGGTCAAAATCTGATGGCCTTAATTAGGGGCAAAGTGTGGTGATAGGGAGGAGAAGAGACATGGTTGTGTTTGTGGAAAGCATGGCCTGAGTTGTGTGGTTTGGGGAGGTAGGCAAATGGGTTTTAGGAGGATCGTAGGTGGTGAGGTGACAAGGAGAGGAAAAAGAGAAGATATTTGTGGTTTTCTAAAATATTTTATTATTTTATAGTTAATTAATTATTTTAGCTTAAATTTTATTTATTAATTGTTTATATCCACTATGATGTTATTATCTAATTTTTTTAATAGAATTTTACTATTGTTTTAATTATTTTTTTAGAACATAAATTAACAAAAATACACTTGAAAATAGCTTGCATATTATTATTCTTGAAAATAGCTTGCATATTATTATTCTCAAAAAGATATCAGAAAGCCTTTAAAAAATTATTAGAAACCTTAATTAAATTTAAATATTTATTTTTTAGTCCGACACAATACCAAACATAGATCTTCACTATGTTTACAATCTAGCTTCTTAGTCCGACGCAGCACCAAACGTAGGTCGGTACTTAATCCAGCTTAGTCCAATCCAAGTCAATCCAAGACAATCCCAGGATTTAGTCCAGTCCATGATAATCCGCCGTATCAAACGACCCCTTATTGTCTTAAAGAAGTTTCTATTGAGAAGCAAGAAGATATAGTGACAATTTGGATATGCGATCATGATTTCTGCCATTTGGAGTGCATAAAAAGGAACCTGAAAC
Source organism: Prunus salicina (assembly GCA_020226455.1). Taxonomy (NCBI): domain Eukaryota; kingdom Viridiplantae; phylum Streptophyta; class Magnoliopsida; order Rosales; family Rosaceae; genus Prunus; species Prunus salicina. Next base: position 12,990,517 of record CM035347.1, on the reverse strand, counting down.
ACTTGGTCTGCAAGTTAATGTCTCTTTCCACTTGGTTAGACCCCGTTGACTTTTTCTTAAACTTCTTTGAGTAATGCTACCCTTACCACATTTGTATACCACCTTTATGTGGCAGATAAAGTAAACAACCACATCAATTAAAAAATGTCAATAAATCATTAAAGAAAAGAAAATGTTAAATTAATTTTAATTGAAGTTGTTGTCCACCTCATTTACCACATAAGGTGGTATGAAAATGTGGTATATAAATGTGGTAAGAGTAGTATTATTCAACTTCTTTATATATAATAAATTGAATTCTTGAACACAAATGGTACCTAATAATAATAGTGGTACAATTCAAATCTAATGCAATAACTACCATAAATAGCATGTCTGCTTCTCATTCTATAACTACGATCTAAAAGTTCGTTTATTGCAACATCAAGATACTTTTTACAATTTACGTCAAAAAGCTCATTAGTACAGTCAATAGTACCATAAAGGTATTTCTTATCTAATACTTCTTGTTTCCCCCGAGCATACAGTAGTGGATCCAGGATTATGTGGCCAAGGGGGCTTAGTGTAAAAGTTCTGAAATTTTTCTACAAAGAAAATAATGCTAAAAAGATAGAAAGATAGTACTTCCATTTATAATTCATAACAAAACCAATAATACAAGTTACAATTGTCCACGACGAGTTTTCATATTATAAAAACATTGCATTATAGTTTAATTATCAATACAAGCAAAAACATCTCTCTCAATGTAAACAATCAAGCTATCATTCAACCATTGATCTCCCATTCTGTTGCGAAGTGGATTTTTAATAATATTCATGATGGAAAATGCCCCCTCCACTGAAGCAGTTGCAATCGGTAAAACCAAAGCCAATGTAAGAAGCAAATACACATAAGGAGATATTTCATGCATTCCTTTCTCCACAATTTTTTTCGCAAGACTACTAATCCCTTCCAATTGAGAAAAATCACTACTCGAACGCATATGATGAACATAAATACCAAGTTGATCTTCAAGCATCAATAAATCTCTATCCGAAAAATCATAAGGATAAAATTGAGCAAGACGAACTAGTTTTCGTTTGTCGAAAGCTACAAAGTTATTTTTCGGACTCAAGCATGCCAAACAAGTAAGTAACTCAGTACTTACCTCGTTGAAGTGATCATTTAATTCCGCAAGTTGCCCATCAATTACATGAATAAAGATCTCCACATGATAACGATGATAATTTGTCTTCATTGGAGCATTACACTGTGATATCCCTGGAATTACATATTCCTCATCCATGGTAGGAACTGTAATATCATGTTTGTAACAAAACGAAGATGCTTGCTCAACCAATTCTTCAAAGTCATTATCCCTCATCAACTGCAGGTTTTCCTTGCATGTTTTCACTAAACTCATTGCACTCACAATGTCTTGATCTTTCTTTTACAATGCTAGAGACAAAGTGTTTGTTATTCCCAATATAGCTTTTATTAAAAATAAGTGAAACACAAACTCAAAAGATTGTATTTCTCTCCGTAACTTATGGGCTTCACTCGAACTATCATTAGAATTATCATCAACAATCATTTAAAGCACATTCACCACATATGGGAACATGGAAATGATACTAATCAACGTACCATAATGTGAGTTCCATCGTGTATCGCCAACACGTTTGAGAGTAGTTTCTTGATTTAAGCCCCGCCCCGTTATGAGACAATCATCTTCCAAAGGTCTCACAAGCTCTTCTTGGTATTGTGCTCTAAGTGCATCGCGACGCTTACAAGATGCTCCAACAACATTAACCAAACTATTAGCCGTTGTGAAAAAATAGTTGACATCAATGTTTTTCTTTGCTACCGCAACAAGAGTTAGTTGAAGTTGATGAGCAAAGCAATGAACATAAAATGCACAAGGTTGTTCTCTCAAAATCTTTGTCTTAAGGCCATTGAACTCACCTCTCATATTACTAGCTCCATCATAACCTTGTCCTCGTAGCTTGGAAAAGCTCAAATTCGAGGAAGAAAAGAATTCATCAATGGCTTCCTTTAGTGCACTTGAAGTAGTGTCAGTTACTTGTTGAACCCCCACAAACCTTTCAATTATTTGTCCTTTGTCGTTCACATAACGTAGCACCATTGCCATTTGCTCATTTATTGAAACATCACGTGCTTTATCCACCATTATTGAAAAATATCTATCTTTTACATCACTCAAGATAAGACCAATGGTTTCTTTAGCACAAGAATTGACAAGATCTTTTTGAATTGAAAGAGCTATTAACTTTAAATTTCCCGGAGCATTTTCCAACACAACGGCCTTAATTTTTTCATCATGATCTGCAAGAAATTGCAAGAGCTCTAAATAATTTCATTTATTACTTGATTGTGCACTTTCATCATGACCACGAAAAGAAAAACCTTGTCGCAACAAATACCTAGTGCACTTAAGTGATGCATCCAAGCAAGTGCGATAAGCCGTGTGAGCTTGGATTGTTTGCTTGATCACAATTGTTTCAATGTGTATAGTTTGATGCATCAAATTGTAAGCACTTTCTCTAGCTTGGTTGTGAACACTACCAACCGGTCCAACATGAAGGTTAAATCTTTCTTTCGCCTTCTTCCAATTATTGAATTTAGCAATACTATATTTCAACCAATCATGATCATCAAACCAATGAGCAATGAAGCGTCTATTAATTCATGATTGATTAGTTTGTGGGAATTTATAACTTATAGGTTGACAAGGTCCCTTTTGTAGATATGCTCTTCGGATCTCATCCTGAATATTAGGATTATAATCCGCCATTTGAGTTCTTAGTCCAAGGTCTGCCTGAAGATTAGCTAAGATCTCATCTACTTCAATTGGTCTTGCATTTGAATTACCCGGATTAGATGGAGAAGGACTATCCGCATATAATTTTCTTTTAAAGAATCGTTCCATAAATCTACAAATCAATTAATTCAATCAATCATTAATTTTTATCCAAATTATCATATGAATATGAAAATGTCAATAACCCACTCTCAATATTCAATATACTCCCTAAGCCCATATCAATCAATATTCAATATACCAAATTATTATATCAAATAGCAATCAATATTCAATATACTTAATCAATTCATATTATCAATCAAGCATAAACTCAATCTACATTAATATGATTATCACTATGATTCATATCCATAAATTTAATTACATAAAAAAAAAAAATCAATATGATTCATATCCATAAATTTCAAGCATAAACTCAATCAATCAATATGATTCATATCCATAAATTTCATTACATAAAAAAAATTATCAATATCAACAATATATATTATCACTATAATTATTAATATAAATTTTGCTATGCTTACTTGTAGTTGAAAAAATGGGCAATGGGCGGCGGACGACGGTAGAAGGTGGTGGTGATCGGCATTGGGCCACTGGCAAAGAGTTGATGGAGGTTGTCGAATGTTGGGAGGTTGGGTGAGGTTAGGGTTTGAGAGGGTGGGAAGAGGAGCTATGAAATTCGGAATGAAGGGTTTGAAGGCAGAGTCGAAGTGAATCTGCTGTGCTGTGTTCTGTTTTTTATTATTTTTTTAAACCTGGCCCAAAACAACGTTGTTTTGAGGCCAGGTCAATTAAAAAAAAATTTGACTGAGCCTTGGACCAAACGACGTCATTTGGCAAGGCTCGTTTTAAAAAAAAAGGGATGCGCAGCGCACGCGCAGCAGACTTCACAAATGGCTTGGGACTTTCGTTGAGCACTTGGTGTGCATACAAGGGGGCTTCCAACAGCTATCCGAGGGGGCTTTCATGGAGTCCCTTGCCAAATTTCCAGCCTTCCAAAAGGTCATTCGACCCCTCTTGTCTTAACGTGCGTCCGCCACTACAAGCATACAACGGTCCATGAATAGTTTTAGAACTTAATCTAGTGAATAGTTGACGAAGTCTTTTCAACATGGGATGATCATTGAAATCAACATTTATCAAGTAAAACCCATTATTTGTGTCATCTTTACCAATGAAATCTACATCTGAGTATTTTAAAATGCCTTATTCAATCCAAATGATAGCTCCTTGATTGAGAGGGCAATGCTTGCAAAGCTCTAGGCCTGTTGTACTGATACAACTTTGGCATGAAGCAAAGACCTTATTTTCCGAAATAGAGTTTCAACATTGTGCTAGCCCATGTACAGAAGTATGTTTTTCTATTGTAGATTTAGATGTGTTAATGAGTCCACTTTGGAATCCTGAATGAGAAATTTATTTAGATAATACTTTTGTCACTAATGTATTCAAGTTTTCCTCATGATATCCATTGACTAGAAATTCTACCTGATTGAAACAGTTATATGCCAAAATATGATGTTCAAATTTTCCAAAGTTCATTTGGAGAAAAAGAGAAAAAAAAAACAAAAGAGTATAAAAGATTGAGTAAAACATGTTTACTTTGAACAAGGATTCAATTAATTATTAGAACATAGATATGTATCACAATTATGTTGCTTCTATTTATATATGATATAGTATAGTTTGCCATAAAAGTGGTATAAATGTAACACAATAATTATATATAAATCTATGTGATTACCAATTCGTTCCATAAAAACCCATATTTGATATATGTGTGAATGTACACACTATATGTGTGTGTGTGTGTGTGTGTGTGTGTGTGTGTGTGTGTGTGTTTAGTAACGCTTAACGCTAACTAGTTAGTATGCCCATACAACACTAACCATTGGTATGGGCCAACTCCATAATGTAATTTGATGATTCAGACCATTAATTTTTAGGTTCTAATATAGTGATCATTCTTCAAAAAATTCACCCAAATTAGAAATTGTTCGGCCGCTAGATTATTATTGTGAATATTCATTATTTTTCAAAATTATTTGTTTGTCTATTTATTAAATCATAGTTAGATGACAAAACACTTTTAAATTTGAGTGAGCTTTTGCATCAATGATCTTTAGGTTAATTTCAAAGTAGCATGGAGTTGTACCCTTACGACATGTTTGTCCCTACGTTTTCAATTTTAACAATGAGATACCTTCAATGATCTTTCAAAAGACTTAAGGAATGATCGGTTTATTAACATACTAAATGATTAGTGCTTAACTACTCCTGTATATACAATAATTTTCATATCAATTTTTTTTAAAGTCATATTCATTGATCATCCTTAAATAAAAAAAATAAAAAAAAAAAAGGTAGACATGTAATTTGTGATAAAATAAATTTATCAACATAGTGTCTTAAAAAAAAAAACACTAAAATGACTTCCATTTAATCAAATTGTTAAATGTCTTATGTCTTTTAATGTGGAAAATTTTTTTGACAGAGATGATTTTTGAGAGAATAAAAAACAATTGTTCATATTATTAAACTACACTACCTAATGAACGTACAAGTGTCCCTTAAATAAGTTTTTTTTAATAGGTAAATAAGCTTATTTCAGGAATCTCTCGACTGAAGCTCCCTATATATGTATATATATATATATAAGAAATTAAAAATTACTTTTTTTCTTTATATATATATATATTATATTTTGTAGTTTTGTGTATAGTTGAAGGGTAAAATATTGCATTTGGTCCTTTAATATAGGGATCGTCAATGGGCTTGGCTAGGCTAGCTAGACCCAAGTCCAGCGAGCTTGGGCTAGGTCGGGTCGAACTTTACTAGATTAAAGGAAATATACGGCTGGGCTGAGATGGACTTTTTCTACAAAATTGAAGCCCGAGCCTGCCCTATGGGGCTATGCTTTTACGGGCCGAGTCAAGTGGGCCAAAAAATGGGCTAACAATATAATTAATTAATTAATTTTTTTGTCGAAAATTAATAAATAGTAGGATTTGATTTGATAAAGCCCAATTTCTTATACAACTTACAAAAATAAAAATTAAAGTCTCCCAAAACAAAAAAAAAAACAAAAAAAATTACGTTATTACATAACAATTCAACTTCGAGTTGTCTCAGATTCACTGCCAACCACAATCTCAACAAAAAGATTATATTGTTACATAACAATTCAATTTCCAATTGTCTCATTTTCAGATTCATTGTCAACCTCTCCACTAGATGTCATCCAATTTGGTCTTGACGCTCTAATGTTCATTAATTCTTCCACGCATTGCTTATCTTGTGCTGCATTTGCATCCTTGTTGCAGTGGAGTAGTTGGAGACCTAGAGAGTCAATTAATAATTACAATGGGATGATGAGTTTGTTTGCTAAATTGCTATCGTTGTAAGTCCACGCACCATTAATTATACATTATAATCATAGGCCAAGCAGACTGGGCTTTTATGGGCCAGATAGGCCGGGCCTTTATGGGCTTCTATGGGCCGGGTCAGGCTTTACACCCCTTAGCCCAAGCCTAGCCCACTCTTTGATGGGTTGGACCAACCGATGGCCCACAATGTGTAGGGCTAGGCTTTTTCTCTATGGGCTGAGCGGGCCTCTATGGGCCGAAGAGCCCATGGGCCAAATGATGATCCTTACTTTAATAATAGTAATAGAGTTATGCATCACATTTTTTTCTTTTTAAAAAAAAGTAACAAAATGAACATGGTGAGATATATATGTGCATTATGATATATACCTAAAAAGTCAGTCCAAAATACAAACAACATTGGTATCCTTGACAAATATGCTTAGCGTATTGGACATGATTACTATTTTTAGGAGTCCATTCATGCACCTAGTACCATGGATTACGTACATAGCTTAAGAATTAAAAGAAAATGTAGATAAAAGTTGAAGATGAAGAAACCACAAATACAATGAATTGGAAAAGGTAGTGCTTAACTGGAGATTCCTGAATTATGTCAGTAAAAATAACATTTATTCTCATGAATGAACATTATTATGAACTAATAGCCAATGAGAAACTTTATAAATCTTCATAATTAGTTCTTGTACAAAAATATTAACATAATTTAATATGTTGTAGAATATTAATCGCAACTAAACTATGAAACTTGGAAGGAAAGATCATATGTCATATAGTATGTTTGTAAGCTATTAAGTTGGTTCCTGATGTGTATAAGTGAGGATCTTATATCATATCTCATTGTATTGAAGAAATAAGGATTTTCTATATTTCATAATGAGAATTACATCAGTATATATAGGGGAAGCTAATACAATAGCTTTTGTTCTTAATGCTTATCACAAGCTACTTATCATATTATATACAAATGGAAAATCATGGCTACTTATGAGATAAGTGGTGAATGGAGATACACACTATAACATCTATCTTTATATATCTCTGAAGAAGTCATCAATGCTATAATTTCCAGCCATAACCCCATTAATTGCGGTGAGAGGCTGCAGTATATTTGTAAGCTCATGCAACTCAACTTTAAGAATAGAGTCCTTTGCCTCAATGCTCATGCAACTGTGGTGGGCGATGTTTATGTTGGTGATGATCCGATACGTCTCCTCCGTCAGTCGAGCCCTCTCAGCCAACAAATTCTCCAACAGTTACTTCTTTCTCAACCTAGACCTCCTTGCATATTCACGAATCTTCCTTTTTCTTTGGTCTATCTCTTCTTCAATGCACTCTTGGAAAAAAAAAAAAGAGTTGTTTTGGGCTCTTGGTCTGTAAATGGGGGCTATGTAATTTGTTGAAGTGGAGTTTAATAGCTATTTATGTGGTTGTATTTCAAGAAAATGTATATAAATATTGAGCCCTTAAGAGTGAGAGTGAAGAGTGAAGAGTAATGCAATGCAAGGGGAAGAATTAATATAGAGGATTTTATATAGAGTGAAAAAGGAGGTGGTGCATGTGCTAACACAAGGATTTTGTGTAGTGGGTTGGTCAAAACTTATGTAGAGAAAGATGATCATAATGCAAGTGCAACCATCATTATATCTCTTTGGTTTCACTCTTGATGTACTTAAGAGGAAAGGATGTTGCTTCATGACCAAACAATCACAAAAATATTCATGCACTTATCCAATGTAGATACGGCTTTCTCATTCGCCTTTTACTTTGCCAATGTAATGCACTCATCATCTTTTTGTTATTCATGATAATTAACTTCCTCTTAGTTTGATATATTTGTTGTGGTTTAATTATCTGGTATTGTATTTTGTTCTAGTTTGCCTATTTGTTAAGGGCGAGTCACTCAAGTCCCTTGTCACTCGTCCCTCTTTCTTTTACGAAAATCCTGGGGTTTATTCGTTTTTCGGAAACTAAAGATTTCTTATATTCTTGCACCTATCCAATGTAGAGTATGCCTCTCTCCTACGCCTTGAAATCAAATTCCATATCATTCCTTCATCCAAAAACAATAAAGTAAACCATGTTAGTAAAGAAAACCATGTTAAATAAAAAGTAATGAGATGTACTCACAACACAACTATGCAAATATGTGGATAGTGGGTTAGTCAACTTACATAGAAAGATGGTCACAATGCAAGGTCCTCTTTAGTTTTAGACCAATTTCACTCTTGGTGTATACTTAAGAGGAAATGATGTTTCTTCATGACCAAACAATCATAAAACTATTCTTGCCTTTCTTTTTGTTGTTTTTTTTTTTTCGAACATCATCTTTTTGTTATTCATGATAAACAATCTTTTTTTTTTGCTTGTGCTTTGAACCCAGATTTGGTTAATATTTTTCTTTTTACAAAACAAAATAGTATGAATGAAAGTAGCCCCAAAATATTCTTGCAAGTTGTAACTTGTATGAAAGGAGTCCAATTTTCTTGTTGCCAAATCCAATGTGCCTCCTTGTTTCCTCCTTATATTTTTGACACGTGTTCCATTACTTAACAGAAACTCAACACTGTTTATTTCAACATAATAAAATTTATTTAAAAAAAGAACTTCATTTCTTCGCCTCATCTATATCATTTAGCAAAGAGGGAGCCTTGTCTTTGTTCTTTCTCCTCCAAACCCCAAGTTCATTAGATCAACTATGGGCTTGTTTATGCCTCCATAGGATGATGAGACACCCAATTTATATATAATCTCCACCACCACGCCCATTCATCAGACCGCCACCTCACTATGTCCATTTGCTTCAAGAAACCCTCAAACCCACATAGAGAAAGTGCTTCCATATTAAAGATTTGGCCCAAGGAAACATCACTCGAGCATTGCAGATACCAAGAATTGATCAATCAGAAAAACCCACAAAGGAAAGCTTGGAAATTTCATATGGGGTTCAGCGATATTATAGGCCACACCAAAATCCACATGCAAACTAGCTCTTGTTGGGTTATTGTTTGTCACTCATGGTGAATATCTTGACTGGATGCAATATTGGCCAAACTTGAGAGAGAAATTTGGCTTTGAATAATTGAGTTTTTTAAAATCAATATAACAACTTTTTCTTTAGATTTGGCCACAACTCTGAGAATCAAATGAAAATTATATAAGAAAAGTACTAAAGCAAGGAACGAGAATGAGATGCACAAAAGATAAGGTGAATGGTTGTGGTATTGGAGATGGATGACATAATTTGGGCTAACATGGAGGTGGTGGTGGTGAATGAAAGAGATGATGAGGAGGAACTTGTGTGTTTTTCAATATTATTATGTTGAAATATTGTTAACAGTGTTAAATTTATGTTTTGTCATATGACACGTGTCAAAAGATATATGGAGGAAACATTGAGGCACAAGGGATTTGATAACAGGAAAATTGGAAGCGTATGAAAGAACATTAGAACCCTTGTTTTCTTTTTTTCTTTATTGTATTACTAATGTCCCCAGTTTGGTTAAGGAATCCCTTATATAAAAAAATAAAAAAAATTAGGTATTAGTGATAAGAATCCTTACTAATGAGGATTTGATACCTATAGTATTTCTGTTTGGGTTTTGGTACATATAATTCAAATTTTGTTTTGGATTTACCCAAAGAGAAGGCCTAGATTTGTTGGCCCAACTTACATCAATCACTGAAAAGACAATTATACCATTTTTGTTTAAAAGCTTGGATCATATCTCATATTAGGCCTTATCAATGGGCTAGCCCGACCTATTTTTATGCACTTGAACCGGGTTAGGTCGGGCTTTAATTAGGAAAAAGAAAATGACGGGCCAGACCGAGCTGGGCCTTTACAGAAAATTCAAAGCATGGGCCCATCCCATGGGCATGAGCTTTTTGGAGCCCATCAGGCCGGGCCAAATGGGCCTTATTCTATTTCTTTTTCTTCTATGTTTCTATTATAATGTCTGTTATTCTTTTCTTTTTTTTTTTGTACGTTCATAGCTCTATTTTACCCTTTGTTTCTATGTTCATGTCTCCATTTTTTTTCTATGTGATCAATTTGGGAATCTTTTTTCCATCAATCTGTGCTTATGCACTACAACCAAGAAATGCAAGTCATTCCAACCAAAAAACAATGTAAGTCCAATAAATTTTGTCGAGTGATCCTCAAACAACTCTGGTTTCTTCTAACTATAATGCTCAACAGTTTTTGGCAAAGAATCACCATCTTTAATCATCTTCATCATTTGCTTAATGCTCTAGTCAATCGTTGTAAGTACGACATATTGAACATATTATGACGCCAATTCATCTTGTTACGACTAGCTCCGAGGAAATGGTGGAGTTCGTCGATAAGGTCTTAACCTCCATGATCAGTGAATAATTACATATCATTTTGTACCCTTATAACTTATGATTTCATTATGTCTTTTAGTTAAACTTGTGCTTTTAATCACTTTTGTGTTTGTTTCAGTGTATTAAGCTTTAGAACTCATTTAATGCATTTTGGAGTCAAGATAGCTCAAAACTATGTCTGCAAATTAGTCAACGTCACGCATCTGACTGTACATGCTCAGGAAGAAGCAGCTAATGAGGCATACACCATTAAAAAGATGTGGAAGTCTAGTTTTTGGAACATTTTACGGTTCATGATTCTGAGTTTTCTAGAAGAAGTTATGAAAGTTTTGGCAGCTTAAGGTGAATTTTGGAAGCATCTGCTTTGCTGTACCAAAAATGATATTTGAAAGCCTTTCCGATTTTTCCTTACGATGGGATACATATGGTTGGAAAGTTAAGACAAAGAGATTGAAGGTCCATATTTTTCCAAAATTTAATGAGGGGAGGAACGAGCCCAAAATATGCCTACAAGCAGATTGCAGTGCATTGTCGTGCATGACATATGCATGAGCTAATTGTTTTTTGTGGGGATGTTAGGTAAAGTTGGTGAAGTGAGTGTTGTAGGTAGAGGCAATACTCAAATTAGATTTTTACTTCCCTTAGGCCTATAAATAGTGAGGTTCTCCAAGCTTACAAACACACCCCAAGGGGGGACATCTCTTTAAACATCTCAATTGCTGTAACAAAGCCTTTTTGCTAAATTTTCCTTTATGTTTTTCTTAGTTGTAATTTATTTTTCATTGTCATGTAATTTCTTATTTTAAGTTTTCAAGTTTGATTAGTTTCCAAGTTTCAATTACAGTTCTTGTTCTCATTCATTATGCTTATAAGTTAATATGCTTGTTTGAATGCTTGACCACCATTAAAACTTGTATGTCAGCTATCTTGGTTGGAATTAAGAGTAGACACTATATGCCTGAATTTGAATTGAACTATGAATAGGAAGAGTATGTATGGACATTTGACAACAGGGATTAGATACATGTTTGGTTGTTTAAAACATTCTTCTCTGCTTAATGGATTTCTAATGCTTAATTTAGGTTCGACAAGAAGGATCTAATTAGGGAATTATGAATACATAGTTAGGACCAGACACCATGGCTTGGACTAGACACCATGGCTTAATCATACTTTAGTTAGAATCAATATGTATATCTGCATTGAACTTGTTAACTTATTTGCTTGAGTTAGTTATTTTTGTCTTTTATTTATGTGTTTACTTTCGTCGTTCAAATTTAGTTTATGTTTTCCTTACTTAATCAAAACACCCAATTTCTATTTTGTACAAGGAATCGAACTGAATCAATCTATCATCAATCCTTGTAGGATAGACATTGCACTTACATATGCTATACTACCGAATGGCTCATGCACTTGCAAGTATCACAAGTTGAGGATGCAGTTGAATCAATTTTGGAGCAGCTGAATACAACAACAACACTCTACTCAGAAGGAGTTGAACATAGATGAAAGCAACCTCCTCTCCACAATGAATAACTAGGTATTGCTTTCGAGGTGGTTGAGGTATTTGAATTTTGAAAAAAAGCTCCATTTGCTTAAAAGACTTAAAAGTACTTACACTTATTCATTTGATTAAGGGTTGGCGTTAGATCTGGAGGCTCTCTCTCTCTCTAGAGGCGCTCTCTCTTTCTCTTTCTCTCTCTCTCTCTCTCTCTCTCTCTCTCTCTCTCTCTCACACACACACATCTTACTATGTCACAACAACACCAAAAGGTCAGTGAGCTCAGTCTTTTATGTTGCTATTCTCTTATCCTTTTTGCTTTTCTTGTTTATAGAAATCAATTACATGCAAATTATGCTTGATATATTATTTTTTTCTTTATCTGATTCGAGTGTGTTGAGTTGATTTGATGAGATCTTCGAATATGTTTTGTTGTTCAAGTATATGAGATTTTCGAATATGGTGTTTATTTATAATTTTCATAGCCATTTGTTTCTTCTATGTTCTTGATTGTGTTGTTTGGTTTGAGTTGATTATATGATTTGATTGCTTTAGGCTTTCACTTATTAGCTTATACGATGTAGTTTTTGGTTTGATTTTGTGATTTTTTTTGCTTTATGTTGTTTCTTACTATGTGTTGTAATATAATTTCTGTTGTGTAAAGTCATAAAACTAGTGTTGAAAAATTATAAACTACATTGTAGGTTGTGTTTTGTAAAATCATAAACTGAATTGTGTTTACTGTTTTGTTATTCTTCACTTATTTAGATAGTTTGTGTGTTTTTTTTTCTTTTCTTGTTTTTGCTTTTAAATTTTTTTTAAATTATGTTTGTTTTGGTTTGAGTTGCTAATGTGATTGCTTCAAGTTGTTGTTTATTAGGTGCTCATATGAATTTTTTTATATTCATTTGGTTTATTTTATTGATTTACACTTGTACTTATTAGGTTATGCGATGTAGTTTTTGGTTTGATTTGGTGATTTTATTCTTTTACATTGTTTCTCACTAGGTGTTGTAATGTAGTTTTGCAAAATCATAAATTGTGTTTTATTTTATGTTTAGTTATTCTTTACTGATTTAGATAGTTTTGTGTGTTTTTGTTTGCATTTTCAATGCTAAAATGAAAATGATATGGGCTCAGATTATGCAATGCAGTTTCTACTTTCATTTTCAATTTAAGTCATGTTCTATTGGATTTGCTTTTTGAGGGTTGGAAATTGTTGGAATTCTCTTTGTTGTTGATTTCTTTGGGGTTTCAGACTGCAAACAAGAGTTTTAGGGCATGTTTGGTATGCTTCACTATGCCTCACTGGACTGGACTGGATTAAATAACACTTGAAACCCATGTTTGGCAAGGGAGGGGACTATCTTAAATGAGCTTATATAGTCCAATAGTTAAAAAAAGCCCGGACTCACACAGCTAATATAGTGAACCCAAAATTGGGTTCGCAAAATAGGACGCTCGCTATTTTGAACACGCGAGTCCGACTTCCTTATCGCTTCAATCAAAACCCCACCACAGATCCAATCGACGAAACCCAACTGTTTGTTAAAAATGTAACTCGTAATTGTATTGGCCAATTAGTAGTATAGCAAGACAAGTACGAGGTCGTACCCACGAGGACTGAAAAATTAATATTAGTTATGTACTTAGATTACCAAATTCAAGAAAGTAGGAGGTTAAGTCTAAAATAGAATTTAAAGCAAGAGTGATTGTAATTGTTTGAATAAATGAGGCAAAACGAAGTTTTAAACAAAAGCAAAGTGAGCAAATGTAACAAAGAGTAAGTTTGTAGGTTGGAAAATAGATTGGGAGACTAGGGCATTCGATTCACCATAACAATTCAATTCTGGGTTATAAATTAGTTAAGTGACAAGTCTAATTCGGATTCAAAGATTGATTCTAGCTAAAGTATGATTAGGCCATGGTGTCTGGTCCTAACCTTGTGTTCCTAATTCCCTAACTTGATCATTTGTTGTCTAACCTAAATTAAGCATTAGGAACCCATTAAGCATAGAAGAACAATTTAAACAATCAAGCATGTATCTAATCCCTGTTGTTGAATGTCCATACATACTTTTCTTATTCATAGTTCAATTCGAATCAAAGCATGGTGTCTACTTTTGATTTAAACCAAGATAGCTAATAAACAAGTTCTAATGGTGATCAATCATCCAAACAAGCATATTAACTGATAAGCATAATGAATAAGAACATGAATCATGAATCAAACTCGAAACTCAAAACTTTACTTATAAACCCAGAATATTCATGTTAGGTTACATCGAAGCCCTAGTTATGAATTTAGCTACTCATAATGGAAATGAAACTTAAACAGAAATGAGAAAACATAATGAATGCAACAAGAGTAGAAAAACCCATTTATGAAGTTGTTTGTGGTGTCCAAGGCTTCTCTAAGTGCTTCTCCACGTCTAATGCTGCTCCAAGAGCTTCCTCACATCTAGAGTATGGCCACTAAAGAGGTGATTTGGGATGAGTGTGGGTGAGTGGTGATGCAAAAGAAAGAGGAAATTCGTAGGGAATTGGAATGGAGGCTTGTTGGAGCTATTTTTGGTGTTTTGGGGATGAATGGAGTGTTTGTGGAAGGATGAAGTGAATGAGATGAATTGTGAATGAATGTTGTGTTTAGAATTGGAGTGCTATTTATAGGGAGAATGGAAGGGGAATATATGAATTGAATATGGTTTATGCCAATAGCACTTGTAATTAAAAACTCATCTTTTGGCTAGTGCACTTCACCAACAACTCCCACACTTCACCAACAACTCCCACTAGATAGCTTTTGTAATTAGAAACTCATTCTTTTGGCTAGTGCTCTTCACCAACAACTCCCATTAGATAGCACTTGCAATTAGAAACTCATTCTTTTGGCTAGTGCACTTCACCAACAACTCCCACTAGATAGTGCACTTCATCATACATATGTCATGCATGACTATGCATTGCACTCTTCTTTTGGGCTCGTTTTGGGCTTGTTAATACATTCATAAAATTCTGGAAAAATATGGATCTTCAAGCCCTTTGTTTTATCTTTCCAAGCATATGCAGCCCAACTCAAGGAAAAATTGGGAAGACCTTCAAATGTCATTTGTGGCCCAGTAATGCAGATGCTGCCGAATTTTGACCTTGAGCTACTAGATCATGTATAACTTCCTCTAGAAGACTCAGAATCATGAACCGTAAAATGGTACGGAAACTAGACTTCCGTATCTTTCCAATGATGTATGGCTCATTATCTGGTTCTTCTTGAGCAAGTACAGGTTAATCCGTGAAATTGAATGATCTGCAGACACCGTTTTGGGCTAATTTGTCTCCAAAATGCATTAAATGAGTCTCAAGCTTATTACACTGAAACAAACACAAAACTTTATTAAAAGCACAAGTTTAACTCAAAAACATAACCAAATCATAAGTTAGAAGGGTACAAAAAGATATGTAATTATGCACCGATCACCAACGCCCAGCGCTCCACCCTAGATTTCTTCTCATAACGATCTCTTTTTGCACCCCAGCCACCAGTAGAACCCATAACCATCTCTCTTCGCCATCTGAGTCCAATTCGTAGTAGTTTCAAAGAAAAAAAGAAAACAGAAAATAATGAAACCAGAAACAGAGAGAAGAAAGAAGGAAAAAGGAAGAAAAGAAAAGAAGAAAAAATCTAGGTTTGTGTAATTATGATAATGCTCCTATTTGGGTAGCTTCCTTACTTGCTGATGATGTTTTGGGGGTGTCTAGAACCTGCTTGATCTGTGTTGAGTCGGCTTAGATCATTTTCATCCGAACACACCATCCATTGAGTGCAGACAATGAAGACGGCGGTGCTGGAAAAAATGGAGCCATCTTGCTGTTGTTGCCAAATTGCTCATCTTGGATTACAGGTTTTGATGCGCTGCTTGGTGGAGACCCACAAAAAAATGATGGCGATGAAGCCAGTTGGTTACTGGATCTCTCTTCACAATTGAGAAGAAAGAAAAAAAAAGAAAAAAAAAACCATAGTAGAAAGAAAAGATGGAGAAGAAGAGAATAAATAAAATAGAGAAAAGTAAACGAAAGAGAGAAAAACAAGGAAAATAAAATAAAAATACTAGGAAAAAAAAGGATAGAGAGAATGAGAGCTGGCAGGCTGATAGGGGTGGGGCTATTTTTCAATTCATACGGGTTGGCTTATATAATTAATTAATTATTTTTTATTTTTAATTAAATTTAAATATTTAAATAATTATTTTTTAGTCCGACACAGTACCAAATATAGGTCTTCACTATTTTTATAATCCAGTTCTTAGTCCGACGCAGCACCAAACGTAGGTCAGTACTTAATCCAGCTTAGTCCAATCCGAGCTAATCCGAGACAGTCCCAGGATTTAGTCCAGTCCATGACAGTCCGCCATACCAAACGACCCCTTATGCATTAATTCTAGTTTCTGTTTTGTATTAGGATTCTAATTAATGTCTTCTTCGATTTATTTTTTCAGGGTTTTATCTCTAACATTTGGAGTGGGTGATTGAGGGGACAAGGGATAATTAGACGTTGTGTAGAGATAGTTCAGTACATTTTTGGACGGATACTACATTGTAGTTTTTTCAAAAACTGCCTCGTAGTTTTAATATAAGTATAGTTAGCTAGATGTGTTATCATTGGATACGAGTTAAATTTTTTGAGGTAAATGGAAATTATGACATTTCCTCATCAATGAGTATGTCTATTTGACTTTGTTTAATTACTTGTTTTCATGATGGATTTGTTTTTTGGTTCGTTGATTTATTTTTGAGGTTGTAACTTTCTCTGAAACTACAGTGCAACTTGTTTTTGTTCAAGTAGAATTTGTTAGACATGTATGATTGGATTTGAATAATTTTGTGAAGTATGTATTGAAATTTATAAAATTTGCTCTGCATTAGAAGTGTATTTTTTGAGCAGCTACTGTTGTTTTTTACACACTACATTGCAGTTTTGAGTATTTTTGCTTGATGTGGGATGAAGGAGTTGGATGTTTGTGGGAAGATGGAGTGGTTAATTTGAATGTGGACAACTATTATTGGGTTTAAATAAAATAGTACAATTTGGCAGCATTTAAAAATGGCATCTTATGTAATTTTGCGGTTTTCTCAATGGATGATTGTAAAATTACATCTTATTTTTTAGCCATTGGCCTTATGCTAATTAGGTGAAATTGTATTCTTATCTTCCAAATTAGTAAACTATATAAAGTTTTAAAATGAAAGCTCCCAATCATGAAATTTTTTTGCCCAATAAAGAAAACATACCAAACGTAACAAAAGAAATAAAAGCATTCCGAAACTCTCTCTTTCTTTCTATTTTCCTGCATTTGTGTTTTAGCATCTCTTTCATCGAGTAAAAAGAAACGACTGTAATCTGTAAATTTAAGTTTAATGGGCATTAGAACAACAATGCCTCAAACTGACCTCAATACTTTAAAAAATTTAAAATATCAATAGACAATGTTAGTAATATTTTTTTTTGGATATTTTAGCGAACATAAATACTAGAAAAAAATGCGTGAAATCTTTTTTGTGTGTGGATATTTTAGCCCCACAAATTTTTTTTGGATAACATACTCAATTGAAGTGAAATCTGAATCGAATATGATAGATTTGTAACCAAAGCTTGAGACCAAAACAAATGCGTAAATCCACACCCAAAGCGAAGCTCAAATCTATCCAAATTACAACCAAAACTCAAAACTCAAAACAACAATAAAAAAAACAAGAATGTCAAATCAAAATAGATCAACTCAAGAGGAATTGGACTAAAATAAGGATTTCGGATATTGAACAAATTGAAACTCTAAACATGCAAAAATAAAAACAAAAAACCTAATAAACTTATTTGCATCTCAAAAAAAAGATTTGAAGCCAAAAATTTGACTAAATTCAAAAAAAGGATAAAAAATGTACACTTAATTTGAATCAAACTAAAGAGCATGCATGATCAGAATCAAGGTCTAAATGGTTTCGGAAATATCGGTAGTCCAAAAACATGGAAATTTTGATGGAAATATTGGGATATTATCGATATCGAGAAAAATTGAATAAAAACCATGAAAATTGTAAGATAAACTTGGAAATTTTACTTGAAATTTTGTAGGATGTTTATTAGTCAATTATCTATTACTTTATCTTAAAAAATTGGAAGGAAATGCATTATATGATGGGTTTAACTGATTTTAGTTGATTATATAACGAGTTGGAAAACACTGCAACTGTAGAAAATATATAGTAATTAATGAAAGAAGATTAAACACACCTTACTCATTTATTTATAATTATTTACTACAATATTTTACACTTTGTACATTGCATGGTAAGATACATGAGTGACTTAGTACCACATAAAATTTATATAAGGTTCAAATTTGAGTTATTTACACTAGCACCAGGAGGTTTTCGGCCTTTTCACAAAACTTCTTGAGATTTTGGAAATTACAAGAACACTCCTTGAGGTTTTAAATTGTTTTCACAAAACTCATTTTCATTGATTTTTCATCCAAAGATTGATGATTTTTGACAAAAGTCATTCGCATATACTTCATTGAGGTTAATTTTGTCATTTGCATAAGTTTTTTTTTTCTTCAATGAAATCATCAATTTTTGGACAAACAATCAATGAAAAGGGGTTTTGTGAAAACAAACTGAAACCTCATGAGATGTTAGTATAATTTTTGAAACCTAAGGGGGTTTTGTGAAAACATAAGAAACATCACAAGGTGTTAGTGTAAATAACTCTTCAAAATTTTCAATGTCTTCATCATCTCGATATTATCGATATTATAACGATATTTTTGCCAAATGTTGCTGAAGTGTGAGAGAAATTATTGACGTCGATACTTTCCAATATTATCAATACTTATACGATATGTGTATGAGATATGTTCCAAAATATCCTAGACGCGAAAAAAACGATAATATCCTCGATATTTTGTCGATATTATTGATATTTTAGTCCTTGATCAGAACAATCCAACTACAATAACGACTTCAAAAGACCAAAGCCAACAAAAAAACTTCAACATCGAAGATCACAGACGAAGAACAGAGCTCAGATCGTAGCTGATGCGGCACAATATCACTTCAAAAATGACGATGCATACTGGAACTAAACCAAAAATTGAAGAAATCGCAGTTCAAGCTACATCTTAGAGAAAAAATGGTTTAATATTTATCTATAATATTAGTAGTTGGAATGTGTTTATACCAAAATGAACGGCCAATAAGAGGCCGACACGTGAGCCAAAACGGAGCTAAGGAAGCTTTCGGCATCTAGCTTCGGCACCGATCCTACCGATGACATCATTAGGGCATCCTCAGCCCCAGGGCTACGTGGCAGACCCACAGTCATTGGCAACAGTCCCACATCGAAAATACAAACAGCTTGCACACCTCCCAAGGTCTATAAATGGGAGCAACAGCCCTAGAATCAAGGTAAGCAATCAGAACTCACGGCATACTGCCTATTGATCTGTAGTCAAAGTTTACCAAATCCGTACTTACTTAAGCATCGGAGAGCCTTCGGCCGGTACCACACCGGTGCCCAGGTCTTACCGTGCGTTTGTTATCTTACAGATCGAACGCCCTGCCGAGACCTCTACCATTCCGAAGGCCCAAAATCTCTAAGTTGCGCGGGAAAGTGCCGAACCATTTTTCTGCGTCAACAGTTTGGCGCCGTCTGTGGGAATCGATAAAATCAACCTACAAATTCCTAAAATCTAAATGGGAACCACTTCGGGACCACAATTCCTATCGGAGGATGGCTTGCCGTTCGGTATGCCAAGTGGAGCAAGCCCAGCGCTGCACCCTAGCACTCCGTTCGGCAACACCCCGGTGCTTCAGACTACGGTCGAAGCGGAGCTTCTGGCCCAGATGACTTCGCTTCGGAAGGAAATGGCCAGGCTCCAGGAGCATAACAAACTACTCTCGTCAAAGGTGGACGAAACTCAGCGACTGCTTAACCAGCAGGAAACGCAGGATATCCAGAACGAGGAATCTACACAAAGCCTTCCGACTCCTAGTCGGAAGAAGAAGGGGAAAAGGGGGGCAAAGGCAACGCCTGCGCCCTCCAGGCAGTTAATCGTACCGGCACCTCAGGACCAACCTCACGTACCGAAGAAGGTGTATTCCGACTGCCGCCATCGTATCAATGATAAACAGACCGAACGGCATAGATCCCCAATCAGGGTTAATACCAACTTGAGGGAATCACGGATGAGGGTCCTTGGAAGTAAGTCGCCTATCAGAAGGGTCCAAGGGCTGGAATCTGGCTCGGGACCTGACAATGAGTATATCCCATCCAGGAGCACCGAATCGAGCTACCGTTCGGCAACCCCAACCAGATCTTCAAAAGCTAGACCGCCGAGCCCAAGGCGACCCTCCGAAGACTATAGTTCCGTGGAGGTCCCAAGCCGAGACCCCGCCATCCGTCTGCTCTTCCAGAAGATCCAAAAGACGGAAGACGACCGAACCCGTTCTCAAGAACCCGCCTGGGGAAAGCTTCGGCCAGGACCATTTACCGAGCGCGTTAGACGATCACAGCAGGAGAGAGATATACAGCCGCTTCGGATACCGTACTACACCGGTACCCAGGATCCCTTGACACACCTTCATTCTTTCCAATCGGCAATAGGGTGCAAGGGACTCAGCGACGAGGGGCAATGCCTGCTGTTCCCATCCTCCCTCTCCGAAGCAGCTTTAAACTGGTTTTACCGTCTCGAACCAGGAACGGTAGATTCGTTTGATGAGCTGAAGCAGATTTTCCTTAACCACTTCATGATCCAAACCGACCGTTTATACTTTGCCGATGATCTGTACACGGTTCGGCAGGGAGAAGAGGAGCCCCTACGGGAATACGCTGCTCGATTCAGTCATGAGTACTCTAGGTGTCCGGAAACGGACGATAGGGCAGCCTATGGCGCCTTCAAGAGTGGCCTACGGTCCTCTCACTTTCGGTACCTCGTGCACAGTAGCAACTGGCGCACGTATGATGAACTAATGAAGCAGGCGGTAGTCCATGCCAAAGCCGAGTATTTCAACTCCAAGTCCGGGCGTACGGCTCGGCAGGGAGACTCGGCACCCAAGACGTATACCGGGCAGGAATCGTCCTACCCCCCAGCGCGAGTTGACAACTCTTCAGCGGGCCACAAACGGAAGGACAACCGGGAGGATCGGCAGGGGAACTCGAAAAAAGGGCGCGGGAAATACGGTCGTAGCGACCACCGTGCGCCGCTATCGAATCATGATCGTGCCCAGGAAGTCTTTACCCTGCTGAACACCACGTACGAAGCCGTTTTGATGAACGAGCACGAACAAATCCCGAAGCCGACTAACCGAAAGCCTGGTTGGCAGGACAATCGGGATACTGGCAAGTTCTGTCGGTACCACCAGCAGAATAGCCACAATACCGAGGACTGCATCAGTTTAAGGAAGATCGTTGAGCGCCTGATTCGGGAGGGAAAGCTGGATCAGTATATCGCCAGGCCACAACAGGCACCGGCACCCAACCCCAATCGGCAGATAAACATGATCAGCACTATTAGCGGAGGCCCTACTCTGGCGGGACCTTCAAATCGATGGGTAAAGCAATACGTTCGGGCTGCACATTATCCACAAGTGTTCGGCATCGAATCTGATCGGCATCGCAAGTTCGCGAAAGTGGGTTGGGAGCCCATTACCTTCAGCCAGGAAGAGGAAGAAGGGATCATCTACCCCCACGACGACCCCATGATTATTCGAGCCGATATTGCCGATTACGATGTGGGCCGAGTATTGATCGACACGGGAAGCTCGGTAAATGTAATTTTTGCCGATGCATTCAGAGGACTCGGAGTTGCCGACAGCATGATCAACCGGCAGATAACTCCCTTGCTCAGCTTTTCCGGGGATTTGGTTCAACCAGTCGGCAGTGTAAGCCTACCAATCGCCTTCGGCGTTGCCCCGAGAAAGACGATGACCTATGACCAATTCCTCATTGTCGACTACCCCACGGCATACAATGTGATTATCGGGCGAACGGCACTCACTCGGGTAAAGGCCCATCTGTCCCCGCACATGTTGCTAATGAAGTTCCCCACATGCAACGGTACCGGAGCTGTCCGAGGGGACCAGCTCAGCGCACGAACGTGCTATGCCACCGCGTTGAAATCGGTAGCCGATAAAACCCCAATGGAGGCCATGGCTGTGCAGAGGCTACCGAACGGTAGTGGGCCAATAGATGACCCAAGGGAGTAAACAGCAACGCCATTGGCACAGCCAGCCGAAGAGTTGGAAACCGTCGTCCTGAACGAAGAGCATCCCGACCGATGCGTCAAAATCGGCACCGCCCTAGATCCAAAACTGAGGGAACAGTTCATCGATTTCTTACGGCGGCATGCAGAGGTCTTCGCCTGGTCTTATGACGATATGCCCGGTATATCTCCTGACGTCATCAGCCATAAGCTCAGCCTCTCCCCCACCTGTAAGCCTGTCCGCCAGAAGCGCCGATCGTACGATACCGAACGGTATGAGGCCATGCGCAACGAGGTAGACAAGCTCAAAGCCATCGGCTTCATCAGGGAAGCCACATACCCTGTCTGGCTGGCTAACTCGGTCATGGTTCGGAAGGCCAAAGGCGGATGGCGAATGTGCGAAGATTACACCGATCTGAATAAGGCTTGCCCGAAGGACAGTTTCCCGTTGCCGAGGATCGATCAACTAGTCGACGCCACTGCAGGCCATGAGCTGCTCAGCTTCATGGATGCGTATTCGGGATATAATCAGATCTTCATGGACCTTGTCGACAGTGAGCATACAGCTTTCATTACCGATCGCGGACTGTATTGCTACAATGTCATGCCCTTCGGCCTAAAAAACGCGGGAGCAACATATCAACGGCTGGTCAATCGAATCTTCGCCCAGCACATCGGCAGCATCATGGAGGTATATGTCGACGACATGCTGGTGAAGAGCCGAACGGCAGGGGAACATCTCGAAAACCTGGCCCTTATGCTCGGCATCTTGAGGACCTACCGAATGAGGTTGAATCCAACGAAGTGCGCTTTCGGTGTGGCTTCCGGAAAGTTCCTTGGGTTCATGATTAGCCAGAGAGGGATAATCGACATGGAGAAGCCGAGGACACAGAAGGACATTCAGAGCCTTACCGGACGCGTTGCAGCGTTAACCCGCTTCATCTCCAAGGCTACAGATCGGTGCGTACCTTTTTTTAAAGCTTTGAAAGGGGGCAAGCACCAGATCACATGGACTCCCGAATGCGACCAAGCGTTTCAAAACTTGAAAAACTACATGAGCAAGGCACCCCTTCTGTCAAAGCCGCTCCCTGGAGAGGTTCTTCTGCTGTACTTATCGGTATCTGTCACTGCCGTCAGTTCAGTACTAATACGGAAGCCGGAAAAGGCAGAACTACCAATTTTTTATGTCAGCAAGGCATTCCAGAGCGCAGAGCTTCGGTATCCTCCGCTAGAACAGCTAGCGCTAGCCCTTGTTACCTCAGCGAGAAGGCTCCGCCCATACTTTCAGGCGCACCAGATTACCGTTCTGACCAATCAGCCCCTTCGGCAAGTACTCCAGAGGCCAGAGACGTCAGGCCGGTTGGTTAAATGGGCGATCGAGTTAGGGGAGTTTGACATACAATTCAAGCCAAGGCCCGCAGAAAAGGGTCAAGCTGTTGCTGATTTCATCTCTGAGCTCACGCTCCCAGCACCATCAGAACCATTCATTACCGACCCCGTATCTCCGGTTACAGAAGGCTTGTGCGCCGAACGCTTCGATCCCTCTGTTCCATTATGGATCCTGCATGTTGATGGCTCGGCAAACCAACAAGGATGCGGAGCCGGTCTTGTGTTAACAACTCCAGACGGAGGAAAGATCGAGTATGCCCTCCGATTCAGCTTCATAACCTCTAACAACGAGGCAGAATATGAAGCTCTCTTGGCTGGCCTTCGGCTAGCCAAGAGCATGAGTGCAAGGCAGATCAGCATCCACAGTGACTCTCAGCTCATAGTGAATCAGATAACGGCAGACTTCGCAGCAAAAGATGCCTCCATGTCCGCCTATCTATCGGCAGCTCACCAACTCCTACATAAATTCCAGGCCTATGAGATTCGGCAAATCCCCAGGTCGGAGAACAGCCATGCCGATGCACTCTCACGATTGGCTTCGGCAATAAACAACAAGATCGGCAGGAAAGTGCCGGTGGAGATACTATCCCAGCCAAGCACGACCACTACTGAGGTGTGTACCGTACGGTATGAGAACACCTGGATGTCTCCAATCTATGCTTTCTTGACCGATGGAACCCTCCCTACCGATAAATCCCAAGCTCGGAAACTACGGTACCGATCGGCAAGGTACACGGTCATCAACGATGTTCTGTACAAAAGAGGATACACCACACCGTACCTGAAATGTCTCACCAAAGAGCAGGGGGACTACATTCTTAAGGAGGTCCACAGCGGAGTCTGCGGCGATCACTCAGGGTCCCGATCGCTTGCACACAAAGTCTTCCGGCAAGGGTATTTCTGGCCGACCTTACACCAAGATGCAAGCGTGTTTGTCAAGAAGTGCGACAAATGCCAGCGGTTCGGTAGCGTCCCTCACATACCTGCCGAACCACTCTCACCGATTGTCAGTCCGTGGCCGTTCGCTCAGTGGGGACTAGACTTGATTGGACAGATGCCAGAAGGCAAGGGTCAGGTCAAGTATGCAGTGGTTGCCGTAGATTACTTCACGAAATGGGTAGAAGCCAAGGCCTTGGCAACAATAACGGCAGCTAGAGTGGAGGATTTCGTTTGGACGAACATTTGTTGCCGATTTGGAATCCCCTACGCCATCATCACAGATAACGGTAGGCAATTTAATTCGGTGGTCTTCAGAGAGTTCTGCACTCGCCTCAAGATCAACCTGTTCTTCGCCTCACCAGCTCACCCCAGTCAAACGGCCAAGTCGAGGCAATGAACCAGATAATCAAGAAGCTGCTGAAACGGCAGCTTGAGAAAGCCAAAGGGGCCTGGCCGGAGAAGCTTCCAGAGGCGCTATGGGCCATCCGAACATCCTACCGAACGGCAACCGGGGAAACACCCTTCTCCATGGCCTTCGGCTCGGAAGCGGTCGTCCCCGTCGAAATTGGTGAACCTTCCTACCGAACGGAAACTTTCACCCCTAAGGCTAACGAGGAAGCACTCGCCTTAAGCCTCGATCTGATCGAAGAACACCGAGGGCAGGCCAACCTTCGGAACGAAGCTTACAAACAGCGCGTCTCTCGGTACTACGACTCCAGAGTCAAACCCCGATCTTTCCGAATCGGAGACTGGGTCATGCGAGAGGTATCCCTGGCAACTAAGAATCCCACAGAAGGAACCCTCGGACCTTCCTGGGAAGGCCCTTATGAGATCATCGGCATCCGACGATCAGGAGCTTATCGCCTCAGAGACTCCGATGGAAAGACCCTCGGTCATCCTTGGAATGTGGAGCATTTGAAATATTATTTTAAATAAAGTCACCTAGCCTACGGCAGGACCAACATACAGTTCAAAGAGCCTTCGGCCTGCTTACATTTACTAGCCTTCGGCAGTGTATAATTCCCTAGCCTACGGCAGGTTTTTATTGTAAAGCAAATCTATGTATCTTTGCCCACGGCAATTGTTAATGAAAAGGTCTTCGGCCTATATGATAATAACCTTCGGTATGATCCAAACAATCCTCTTCATTTTAAAGGGACGGTAGAGACCATCGGTCACACTAAACTACGTTTTTGCTGTAAAAGTTAAAACTACCGATCGAAGGACAACTTGGCCAAGTCAAAATACGTTTTTCTTGTTTATTAGGTTTTACCTGCCTTCGGCAGCTGAACCCACTGCTTAGCCTTCGGCAAGTAAAGTTTTCCAAAATTCCTACTAATGGTTTACTTAAAAGACAAGTCTTATTGGCCAAACGGCAGATGAGTTATAAACACAAAAACAGAAGGCAATAACATACCGAAAGTGAAAACACTTGCAAGAAGTCAAAAGTAGAAATGTAAATTGCTTGCATTAAAGGATACCTTCGGCATCAAGGTGTTCATACAGATACAGGAAACAAAAAGGTGCCCTCGGCATCACACTATCCCTACAGTTACATGAAACTAAAGTTAAACGCTCAAACGGTAACTTCTCCCTCGGCACCGGGGATAACAGGTTCTTCATGCTCATCCAACATCTCCTACGGCCCAACCAGCTTTAGTTGAAAATGAGAAGAAGCTTTTGGAGAAGATTAACATTCTATGCTTGATGGAAGGTACCGTTCGCTCCGCCACCTGAAGATAGGACTATACCGTTGAGTATCATTGCAGAGCGTACGGCAGCTTCCAGTCAAGCAGCCTCTTCTTCGGCATCGGCAGTACCCCCCACGGTAGCATTGGCGACAGGCTCCTCGGCATTAGGCCCCGGAGTGACCTCCTCCCCTTCGTAATCCTCTATCATCTCTTCGGTTATTCCTTCGGGGAGAGGAGGAGGGTCGGCAGCGAAGTTGAGGATCAGTTTCATCCCGGGGTTAAACCGTTTGAATCGGTAGATCAGACCCGCCATCTCCGCGCCCACTTCCGAGTCCACCAGGTCAGTGAACTCAGAAGAGCGACGGTAACCCCTATCGCGGCCTCAATCTCCGAAGCCTTGGTCCGCTCAGACTCCTCCAGGGCCGCCTGTACCGCCTCTTTCGCCTCCAGAGCCTCCCTGGCCGATAGCTTCGCCGACTCCATGGCTGCCGTCATCTTATCGAACGTGGCTTCATAAGACTTGAGCTGCCGTTCGGCAGCCTGTAAATCCTTCGCCAAGTTCGCGTTTTCTTGTATGGCCCTTCCAGCCTCGGCAACCTTGGCCCTACCGTCCTCATAGGCCTTCTTCGACCTCTCAGCAGCGTTGATGGCGCGCTTGACGCACAGCCACATGTCCATCGAAGCCTGGAAAACGAAAGCCGAATATCAGAATTGCCGAACGGTAATGAACGAAACGGTGAAACAAAAGATTATCACTTACCGAGGCCTGAAGGCGGAAGGCTCGTCCAGCCTGCTCCCGAAGAACCTTCTTCGGCAGCTCCTCGATATCGGAGAGTTCCATCTGCGAACCAAGGATCATGTGGTTCGCAAACTAGACCGCCTTCGAAGGGCAAGCTAGACTCACAGGCTCGGTAGAGTCGTCGTCGTCCTCGATGGAGAAGATGGCACGAGGGACTTCAGATCGCCGATCTCGTTTTGAGGGAGGCTCGGCATCCGAATCAATGGTCACCACCCGCTTACCGGCGGTCCTGGAAGAGCCCTCTTCGGCAGGAACACCACGGCCAGGGGACGGGCCGGGAACGGTAGCTCCAGCCTGCCCCGGACCAGAGCTCATCTGACGGAGGCGCTCGGCCAGTGACAGGCCGTCGACGTCTGAGGATGCCGAGGGAACAGGTGCCGGTTCTTGTTGGCCTTTCTTCTTTTTCTGCCCCTGGAGACCCATTGCGAGTCACCTCTTGGAGGATTCGCTCAGCCTCTTGTTCTCGGCATCCCTCCTCTCGTCCGTCACTACAGAACACATGTCGATCGGTCAGCATTACTCAAAGAATAGAAAAAATATATCCTTCGGCAATGTACACTTACTCTCGGCAGGGTTGACAAGCCGGGCCTTGATGAGGTTGGCGGTAAATAGGAACTGAGGATACTCCCTCTCCACGGCAGGTACCCTTGCCCTCACCAGATCAATCTGCCGAAGCTCCGCTTGAGTAGCTACCGGCTGCTTCAGCTTGCCTGCAAAAAGGAAGGAACGGTCAACCACAAACAAAAAGAAAATGGGTTACCGAAGGGCTCTAACTCCAACCTGCTATCTGGAAAGTCGTGGGGATGTGGAACCGAACAGAGCTTCCCGATGGTGACTCCCAATCGCCAGACAGGAGAACCCGCCGATTCCTCCAGGACTTCTGAGAAGTGGGCACATGGCTTACAAAATGACCACGCTCGGCAGCCCTCAAGCAGTTGGCCTGGACCCAGCCATCATGGTCGATGGTCTTGGAACGGGTAACACTGTACAGATGGGAGAACTGCTCATAAGAGGGTTCTCCCAGGCCCGCCATACCGAAGGCTGTGACCACTCCCATCAACGCTACCCAAAAGTTAGGGTTGAACTGACCGGGGGCATAGCCAATCATCGCCAGGATCTTCTGGACGGCAGGCTGCAACGGGAGCCTCACTCCCTGCAGAAGCACGTCCGTGAAGAAGACTACTTCCCGATCATTCGGCTTGCTGAGAGATTCGGTAGGTATTGGGATCCTCATCTTTACCGAATCAGGGATTAGGTACTCTCTGCGGTATTTGGCAATGTCACGCTCGGTGATCATATTTGGAGGCAGATAGTCAACGCCGAACATGTGCTCCTTCGGAACACCCATCGGAACCCTAGGATTGCTGGGGAAAACCACTGAGACCTTCGGCCGAGAGGATGGTCCGGCACTTGACTCTCCACGGCCGGAAGTTGAGGCCTCTGGCTGATGACCTAAGACCATAACCCCCGGCACGCCTAGCCCCTCTTGGCGGCCATCGGCATAAACGGTGGTCAACGGCACCGGACCGGTCATGAGTCCTTTCCCAACGCCGTGGGAGGGGGCAGAGCTGGGACATTCACCGATGATCTCGACATCGGTATCGCTTCCATCCTCAGCATCGGGGACTACCTCCCCGCTATCGGTATCGAACTGACCGTCCGATGACTCCCCTTCGTAAGCGTTGGGCTCACCGCTCTCGGATCCAGATTCGAATCCAGACTCGATATCAGACATCCACAAAAGAGGGAAAGGAAACTAAGGCTCATGCATGATACTACCCTACCGATCCCTACATCACTACCTATGGCGACTAGACTACCGAACGGTACCCTAAGGTCAATCTAGTTCCAACCACGGAAGGACGATAAAAATAAACGAAGACATT
This sequence comes from Prunus salicina, assembly GCA_020226455.1. Classification (NCBI taxonomy): domain Eukaryota; kingdom Viridiplantae; phylum Streptophyta; class Magnoliopsida; order Rosales; family Rosaceae; genus Prunus; species Prunus salicina. The sequence continues at coordinate 12,961,487 of CM035347.1, read as the reverse complement.
AATAAGGGATACCGAACGGTACCTTAAAGAACGAGCTCGGAAAGATCGCAGTGCAACGCCGTTCGCTGTGTCAGAAATCGCTTTCCCTGCCGTTTGGTTCGCCTGAAATCGCCTTTTCCTTCCGTTCCCTACGCCGGAAATCGCCTTTCTTGCCGAATTCTTCGCCGGAAATCGCCTTAAGCAGAGCTTTCACTTCTCACAAATGCAAAGTGGATTCTTCTCCGGAATCGCTCCTATTTATAGGGAGAGGAACATAACGGCACCTCTCGGGAAGCCAAACGGCGCATTAATGCGCCGCGCCTCGTAACCCGTCACTTGCCATGTGTCACGCACCCACTGGGGAATCGACGGCACGCGAGACACGGGAGTCGAAGCGTCGTTTCGCCCATCAACTCGACGCGACCTTTCGTCTTCTGAAGCGCGTCCCTTCGACTTCTATGAAGCTGAGCCTCTCTATCAGTCTCAGTACCGAACGGTAGAACAACATCCCACCTTCCGAAGGTTATTTCAAGTCCCCTTCCGAGAACTCTCGCAAGAGAACTTGGGGGACTCCTGTTTATACCAAAATGAACGGCCAATAAGAGGCCGACATGTGAGCCAAAACGGAGCTAAGGAAGCCTTCGGCATCTAGCTTCGGCACCGATCCTACCGATGACATCATTAGGGCATCCTCAGCCCCAGGGCTACGTGGCAGACCCACGGTCATTGGCAACAGTCCCACATCGAAAATACAAACAGCTTGCACACCTCCCAAGGTCTATAAATGGGAGCAACAGCCCTAGAATCAAGGTAAGCAATCAGAACTCACGGCATACTGCCTATTGATCTGTAGTCAAAGTTTACCAAATCCGTACTTAAGCATCGGAGAGCCTTCGGCCGGTACCACACCGGTGCCCAGGTCTTACCGTGCGTTTGTTATCTTACAGATCGAACGCCCTGCCGAGACCTCTACCATTCCGAAGGCCCAAAATCTCTAAGTTGCGCGGGAAAGTGCCGAACCATTTTTCTGCGTCAACAGAATGAAAATATATAAATTTCTACCATATATTTCCCGAGCGACATAAGCCAAATCAAACTATTATCTTCTTAGAATTTATATCAATTAGAGATGTACATGAGATATAAAAGTAACAAATGTTCTTCTTCATTGTCTTTTAAATAGGCATGAAAATTTTAGACACGAAACAATAAACGACTTGAAACACAACAAAAAATTAGTGTGTGGACAATTAAAATTCCAGGTATAAGTGTCAATGAGATATAACTCAATCAAAAGAACCTTAAAGTGCTCTCAAGTCACTCAGGTGGTTTAGACTATGCTTTTAAAACAAAATCCGTTTAAAATCCAGGTCAATCCAGGTCAAATTCGCCTCCCTCTCAGTGTCACTCTCATCCCTGATCGCAGACCGCCATCGCCCCAAATCCCTAATTTTGATTTCCTCAGCCCCAAATCTCTCGTTTCCTCTGGATAGACTTAGCCACTCTCTCTCAAACTCTTTGTCTTTGTCGTGCGCTGGTATCTTCTCTCCACTCTCGACTTTATAGGTGCTCTTTCCCTTGTCCCCTTTTTCCTTATTTCGTCTTCTATTTTTTTTTCATAAATGTTGTACGGATATCATGCGATTTTCTCCTCTCAATTGTTCTGATTCTGCTGCTGCTTGTGTCTTCTTATTGATTTATTTATTTGTTTTTCTCTGTGATTTTCACGAGTTCCTTTTGTGTTGAATGTGTGGTGTTGGTTTCATTTATCCTTTGTGTATTAACTTCCATCCGCAATTTGCTTGTTCTGTTTAAATTTGATTTAGATGCGGTTGAAAATTGAGAATTTGACTCATGTGTGAATTTGGAGAAACATCTCATATGAGAACTCATGTGTTTCTGGTATCAAAGATTGTGTCTTTGAATTCTTTGAAAGAAACCATCGCTATGATCGTAATTCTTTGACCTTCCATTTGCTGACATTCCTTCATTGTTTGTGTAATTAAAGGAATGATTGTGCTTGTTCTATAATAGTAAAGAACATAGTAATAAATTCTGCTTGTTGCTATTATATAATTAATCAAATTTGATTGTATGTTTTTAATTTCTTTCTAATGTAAAATTATTATGTTTCATATAGATGGATCCTTTTGATTGTGCTGAAGGTGGAGGTACAGAATCTGCAAATAATGTGCAAGAATCTGCTCCTTCTAACCCTATAGAACCTTTAACGCAGTTTGGTAAGAGGTGTAGAAATTAGCGCTTGAAATTAATTAATTAATTATTTTTGTAATTTTGATTTGGCTTGGTTGAGCTAGGGTTTAGATGAGTCCACCTGCTTTGGTGAAGATGGAAGATACTAACCCTGAAGTTTTAGCTTCCAAGAATTCAAATTCCGAAAGCGGAGATTCAGACCCCATCCAAGCTCGATTTAATGATTTGTGCAAGGTTGCCACTTTCCCCCCATTTTTAATGTAATTGAATGTATCCTTCTGTTGTTTCTTATTGTAAATGTCATTTTATTCGTAACATTTGGTTTATAAACTGTACTTTTGTTTACTTTTAGAATTTCTTTCTTTGTTTCCATAGTCATTTCTTGATTTGTGTTCCTGTGAACATATATAACATATATGGCTTCTAATTTCAGAATGGATTGTCGTTGGATGAGAATGCTTACACGCAAGCTATCAAGCTGTTCAAAGAAACCAAACATCTATTAATTTCAAATGCTTCGGCTATTGGAAACGGAACAGTATGTGTTTTTATCATTTTTCCATTGTATAGTCAATAATAATGTTATTTTGAAATAAGGTCTGAGTTGATATCTTTTAGGATCTTTTTGCTGGGACAGTTGCTTGAATCTGAATTTTTTGTAACTTAAATGCATTTTTCTGTACAGCCTGAAGAAGCAGAACAGTTCTGGTTTGCCTTTGTTTTGTACTCCGTGAAAACTTTGAGCGAGAATAATTCACAGATGAGCTCTGATGATAATGGATTTTCTCTCTTCCAAATTTTGAGAGCTGCGAAGCTTAAGTATGATGTTTGCCTATCTGTTTTTAAAAAATAAATAAAATATTTTTTTAATAAATTTTTTACTTAGCTTACAGTTAGATGTTCGTAAATTCTTGTCATCTTATATTTTTCTGGTGTTTTACAGCATTGTAGATTTTTTCAAGGAGCTTCCTCAGTTTGTTGTTAAGGCCGGTCCAGTTTTGAGTAATCTTTATGGCATAGATTGGGAAAACAAACTTGAGGTATTGACTTGTCAGAGAGTTAGTTTATGCTTGAAAAGGACTCTGTTTTTATGTCTTTTGACTTTCTGTTTTTTTGAAGTTACTTGACCCTTTGCTCATGAGTTTGAGTTCTTAATTTATTAGGCAAAAGAGTTGCAGGCAAATTTTGAGTACTTGAGCCTGTTATGCAAGTGAGTGTCCTTTCTTCTGCACCATTGTTCCTTATGTATTATTATGTCTGATCATTCAAGAATTCTCTCTCTTAAAATTTTGCATTATCTTGTGTAAGATCTCTGTACTTAGGATGAGACCTTGATCAAACTAAAATAGCAGTATTGCATGTGTGGTGATGCCAGATATGAAAAATGATGGTAGTGGCTTCACATATCAAAATTTTTATTAGGCTGTAATGGAAATTGGTTGCAAGACTGAAATTGATTAGAATTAATTTTGATTACAAAAGGAATGAGAAAAGAAATCTGTAATGAAGCTTCTTTGATATCTTCACTTAATTATTTCAGGTTGACTAATTTGCCCCAGAACTAAGATGTTGATCTCATCCTTATTATGTGTCAAAATTTTTTTTACGAATTGTGCAGTGTTAAAAACAACCTGGTTTTTTTTATGTTATGTTATGAAATACTACGCCTCCAGTTTAGTGCTGAGTTTTATAAATTAATTCATGCTACCATCAAGTGGTTGTCACTGAATGCTATAGTACATGAAATTAATTTGAATACTGAAGATTGAACTTGATGCTAGGCAGGCTGCTTTAGTGGTTTATTAAGCTTCATTCTTGATTTCTAGAGAGCACATTGAGTTGTGAGCGGTATGGACTTCTTATACTTTAGAACTTAGTAGCTGAGTATGGTATTGATACCTATTACGATTTTGTTACTCTGTAACATGCTACATATCTTTATAAATCTGGGTTACATTAAACTTACTGTCTACCTTTCGATCTATTTTCCTGTCATTTGGGTTCATTGAAAGAAAGAAGAATTAAAAAATAGTAAATGAATGTATGCTAGAGTAGTGCTTTTGGTTAATCTTTTGGATAGTTGACTACATGGTTGAAATCTGTTGTACATCATGCAACATCCCAGTTGGTAAATGTATAGTGTAAACCTATGGAGGACCCCCTTTTTATCTTCTGTCTATTCAATCGCAGTTTCATGAACTTTTAATGGATATGCTAAAATCACTAAGCACCTATAGAGGTGTGTTTCCCCGCCTACCCATCTAAATCTTGCAGGGGCATAGTATCTCTTTGCAGTCTGTGGCAATCCATTTTTTTGCATGCTTCGCACTAATATTTAGCAGAAAATTAACATTATATGGATGAAAACATACCATTAGTTTGATTTCCATTTAATTCAGAATAGATTACTAATTGCATTGAGATGATCCAAGGGACATATGCAGCATAATTTCATTCTTATTTGTTGCAAACTATTTTTGGTGCTACGTCATTTTAGGCGAAGGTCATGTTGGATGTTTCATTGTATGCATAATAAATATGCTTCATTGTACTTTGTCTACGAATTTGCTTTCACTTATATGAAGGTTTTAAGCTAATAGAATCATATCATAAAAATTCAATGCTTCAAGGTACTACAAACGTGTATACCGAGAGGTCTTCTTGACAAGTGATGCAAATGCCGATAAGCAGTCAGCTGTTGCCAGAGGAACTGGTTATGTGTCGGAGTATCATCGTTTTGGATGGTTGCTGTTTTTGGCCCTTCGTGTACATGTATTCAGCCGATTTAAAGACCTGTTGACTTGTGCAAATGGCTTGGTTGCCATATTGGTCAGTTGCATTTCCATTTTACTTCTATTAGTTGGTGATGTTAGGATGGCAGTCAGTTACTTGAAATGTCAAACATAATATCAATTTCCATTTTACAATAAACAAGAAATAGGTTGCCTCAAGAAGTGTGAAAACATTACATTACATTATATATGTACACACACACGCATATATACATGTCAACCCATATACATATATACTTTTTGGCTTTATATGTGAACATGTATTTTTCCTTACTGCTTGGTTTTCCTTTTTACAGGCAATTTTAATTATTCATGTTCCTGTTTGCTTCAGAAAATTCAACATCCATGATTCAACACACTTTGGTAATATTTCACTTGGCTTATATAGACTTTGTATTATATGATTTCCTTTTCAAGGAAGGATGTTCAATTTTTGAAACTTGCTTTGTCTTTTGTTCATTTCCCCCATACTTTTCCCCTCTATTGTTTTGAGGTGGGTTTACATTTTGGCATTCTTCATCGGAGCTGATTTGGTTAGTGTCCAATACAGTTAAGAAAGGCAGCAAAGGCGTGGACCTGCTTGCGTCCCTTTGCAACATTTATGACACCTCAGAAGATGAGTTGAGAAAAACAATGGAAATGGCTAATGCTTTAATAGTGGACATTTTGAAGAAGAAGCCCTGTTCAGCGTCTGAGTGTAGAAATAAAAATCTAGAGAATATGGATCCAGGTTTCTTTGACAATTTTCTCCTATGTACAGTGATTGATACAAATCTCTTGTTCCTTTGTCATTTATCAATGATTCTGAGATCTGATCCTGTTTAATGCAGATGGTTTGACCTACTTTGAAGGTCTTATGGAGGAACCATCGTTGTCATCCAGTTTAGATATTCTAGAAAAGAATTACGATGATGTAATTCGGAGTAAGGGTGAACTTGATGAGAGAGTCTTCATCAACGAAGAAGATAGCTTGCTTGGTTCTGGTAGCTTTTCTGGAGGATCCATGAATTTATCCGGTGTGAAGGTATGCTTTTAATAAATAGCACCATTGAGGTTCGTACGTGTGGTATTGTCAATGTTCTTCTTTGTTTCTTCCATTGGTTCCATTTTGTGTAGAGGGAGTTTGTTGATGGTTTTATATATTCTGTTATGTTAGAGGAAATTTGATTCTATAGCCTCCCCAACAAAGCCAATTGCAAGTCCGCTCTCTCCCCATCACACTCCTGCATCTCATGTTAACGGTGGTGCTAATTCAAAGATGGTAGCCACACCAGTGAGCACTGCAATGACAACTGCAAAGTGGCTTCGGACCTTTATTTCTCCACTTCCGTCGAAACCCTCGGCCAAGCTGGAGGGGTTCCTGGCATTGTGTGATAGGGATGTTACCAATGATGTGGTACGCAGGGCACAAGTCATATTGGAGGTTATATTTCCAAGTAGTGCCTTGGGAGAACGATTTGTAACTGGTAGCCTGCAAAGTGCTGACCTCATGGACAACATCTGGGCAGAACAACGAAGATTGGAAGCACTCAAACTTTATTATAGAGTTTTGGAGGCAATGTGTAGGGCAGAGGCTCAAATACTGCATGCTACTAATTTGACCTCTTTATTAACCAATGAGAGGTTCCATAGATGCATGCTAGCCTGCTCGGCTGAGTTAGTCCTGGCAACACATAAGACTGTCACAATGTTGTTTCCAGCAGTATTGGAGAGGACAGGTATTACAGCTTTTGATCTTAGCAAGGTGATAGAGAGCTTCATTAGACATGAGGAATCTCTTCCAAGAGAATTAAGACGACACTTGAATTCATTGGAAGAACGACTTTTGGAGAGCATGGTATGGGAAAAGGGTTCCTCGATGTATAATTCTTTGACTGTTGCAAGACCTGCCCTCTCAGCAGAAATAAATCGTCTTGAGTTATTAGCAGAACCCATGCCATCTTTGGATGCAATCGCCATGCGTATTAACTTCTCTTGTGGAGGGTTGCCTCCAACACCTTCTTTACAGAAGCATGAGAATTCACCAGGTATTTACTTTATATATGTATGTATATGTATAAACATCTTAACTCTGAAGTTGTAATGCAGTCCCTCAATTTTATGTGGGACGTCTAAGTCCATGGACTTTGGAAATGGATTTCTATCCTCTTAGTGGCAGATGATATAGTTATGTGCTGAAGTGGTGAGTTTGTCTTTTTATTGTTAATTTTCAGGTCAGAATGGAGATATCAGGTCTCCAAAGATAGAGCAGAATTCCTTTACATCTCCTGTGAAAGATCGTTTTCTGGCCTTAAGTAACATTAAGTCAAATCTGTCAGCCCCTCCTTTACAGTCTGCATTTGCCAGGTATCAGTCTCCGGTCCCTGGAACTAATAAATTTAATCTCTCTGTAGCAACTGACTCTTGAAAAATGTAAAGTCCCACATTGGGAAACTTGACAAAATAAAAGACAATATATAAGTGAATGGTTCCTCTACTAATGACACCGGGAACTTTTGTGTTAAAACCCCACACTTGCATGTGGTTAAGTTGGTGACAATATCGGTCGTGGACCACTGGTCCGTCTCTCTGAAATCTTGACACTTACTGCTTTGATTTTTTCCTTGTTGGTATTATACTTCTGAAATTCCAATGTGCAGTCCAACACGGCCAAATCCAGGAGGTGGAGGGGAAACATGTGCAGAAACTGGAATTAGTATTTTCTTTACCAAGGTGCGAGGGAATTTCCAAGAAAATAGTTTTCTTTTTATTTTTCGGGTAAATAATCAGAGGATCTGCCTGAATGAAGAGGATGTGTGTTGTAGATATTAGTTCATACCAATGAAGATCTATTTGTTTGGCATGTTTAGCCACATGACCTCATAATTCTGCTTTATTAGGATTTATCCTCTGCTTTATACATAGTGCATTTCTTGTATTTAGATAATCAAGCTGGCGGCTGTCAGAATCAATGGTATGGTTGAAAGGATGCAACTGTCTCAGCAGATCAGAGAGAATGTTTATCGTCTCTTTCAACAAATCCTTGTTCAACGGACATCTCTCTTTTTTAACCGCCACATTGACCAGATTATCCTTTGTTGTTTTTATGGAGTTGCAAAGGTGTGATATTACTTCTGACAGTTTTATGGGATGCTGTTAAATAATTATCTTCTTTTCTTACTCATCCACTGTTTTCTGGTTGCAGATTTCTCAACTTAATTTAACATTTAGGGAAATCTTATGCAACTATACAAAGCAACCGCAATATAAACCGCAAGTTTTTCGAAGTGTGTTTGTTAATTGGCCTTCAGCGCGCCGCAATGGGGTATCATGCCTAAACTTTACTGTTTGTTAGTTTTCTGGATAGATCCCAACCCTTCTCATGTTTTGGAAACAGAGGCCAGCACAGGAACACATTGAAATCATACCATTTTACAATGAAATATTCATTCCTTCTGTGAAATCTCTGCTAGTCGAGGTTGGACCAGGTCCAACAACTACAAGAGCTAGCATAGTTCCTGAAGCAAACAATGACAATGATGGTATGCGTTTGCTAAAACTTACATGTAACTGCCACAATTTATTTCCTGTTTTTTTCTTGGGGAATATTCTTCTCCATCATGTCCTAATAAGCTCAGTTTTTTTTTAACTGGCCAATTAGCTCAATGTCCTGGATCACCTAAAGTATCCAGTTTTCCAAGTCTCCCTGATATGTCTCCAAAGAAAGTATCTGCAGCACACAATGTTTATGTCTCTCCATTGCGATCATTTAAGGTACTTGTTTAGTTGTTTAGGTTTTTTGCCTTTATTTTGTTATTTTGTTTACTTTTTCTTACAACATGTTGATTCTCGTATATGAATTGCCTCTTAGAATTGAAGAAGCCACTCTTAAAGCAAAGTTGTGGTTATATATTTACTATGTGTTAATCACCAACTTATTTAACATAACTAATTTTATATTACTTTAATCTTGAATCTCTCAGCAGTCTTTGATGGGTCAATGTTATGTTTTTTATTTTTTATTTTTTTTAGTGTTGAACATTTGATGTGTTGGCTTCATATTCCTTTTCTTTTATTTATCTTTGAAGCCCATTGGCCTAATACAATCCCATGCAATACATATCCCTGATATACCCTTGTTTTTGGCTGATAGCTTTTTGCTTATTTAAGAGGATTTTGCTGTATGTTGCATGCCTAAATTCTCACCGTGATCCTACTTTACGAGTGTCTAGAGTGGGCTGGCTTAGGTATTAGGACTCTCTCAAGTTGGTGGAGACCAAGGTTTCTTTCTCTTTTTCCACCTTCAAGTTCTAGTTTGTAGGATTAAGTACCAAACATGCATGAACTTGGATAATGCAATATGCAGTACGATTTAAGTATGCGAGTGCGATCATATACATGTTTTGTTAATTCCATCTTAGTCAGTATAGTTCAATTTGTATACAAAATTGATCTTATTAGTGAAGAAAATAATTCGAGTTGAACTATCTGATAGAATATATAGAATAATATCAAGATATGTCAAACTATATCTATATGAACTGAATGGTTACTTGATCTTGCTATGGGCTTTTAGTGAAGCTCAGTGACGTATCATCCAATTGTTTAACTCATGCAAATTTGTGAGGTTAAAAGAAAAAACATCACATGTATCCTTTGGCGATACTTTACTTGAAGAAACTTCATGCCTGTGCATCTAATTTTGAACTTTCTGCAGATGGATGCTTTGATCTCGCATAGCTCAAAAAGCTATTATGCTTGTGTTGGGGAGTGTACCGTTGCATATCAGAGCCCTTCGAAAGATCTCACTGCCATCAACAACCGCTTGAATGGGTATTCTATTATTTCAAACCAAGGTAATTTTTTTTGCCAAATTAATGATTTCCTCTGATGCATCATTCCGTTTTTCAGTACGCGAAAGCTCAGAGGCACTCTCAACTTTGACAATGTTGACGTAGGCTTGGTCAGTGATTCTATGGTGGTCAACAGCCTCTACCTTCAGAATCAAAATGGAAGTTGTGCATCCTCATCAGGTGCACCGGTGAAAACTGAGCAACAGGACTCATAATTCAACTCAACGGCTCTATGTATAGTTGTAGTTTTCCAGTTTGTAAATCTAGTATTCTGATTCTTCATAGTTCTGTACATTTCTGTTTATGACACGAAGTGCTGGTGCTGAATGGGCTGGTTTGGTAGAATGGCCACCAAAAAGCCCCGCTTCCCATTTGCTCACGTATGTTAGGTATGATCTTTTTCCTCGGCTTTCTAGGGTTCAAGTAATTGTATCGAGATTCTTCTTCTGCAGGTGTATCTTTCCACCTGAGTTGTAAATGCTAATTTCAATTTACACTGTATCAAGTGTCCAACTAGCAATTGGTAGAAAAATTACCAATTCAAAGCCTCACCTGTCAATTGCAATGTACAATAACGGCTTACGGTTGGAACATCGGATTAGTAAGCTAATGCCCGATTGAAAGTCTTGATGCCAATTGCAATTCACAATATATGACTCGTCCAAATATAATTTTATTGTGAGTTACATTGTATCCTGGCTATTAAGCATTGTCATTAACTAAAATGATGGTATCATTGTAATCACCCCATTTCAATGGGGTATAGATCCATAACTTATATTTAATATCCTGTTTGAAGTTGTAATGTAAATGTTTATTATATCTAAAAGAAGTGAAAATCTTAGCTTGGCAAGCTAAATTAGGGGAAGCTCGTAAAATAAAACTAAGGAAAATAATCTAAGTTATGAAACTTGAAAAGAGAAATATTAATAAATAATAAAAAAGGAAGTGTGGATGTTGCTAATTAAATTCACTAATGAACTTCTCTTCTCTTCTGAATTAGGTGTATGTAGACATAATTTCCCCTATATAAATACCCCTATCAGCGATCTCACACACCGGTTATAACTATGCCCTTGTATAACTTAATTGAGGAACAATGGTGAGGGAACCAATACCAGTAGCTTTTGTGTAATTTGAGTTAAGTAAAGCATGAACCATAAGTCGCAAAGATGGCTCAGCCAAGTTGGTTAGAGAGGATGTGCTCCACTCTACACCCGAGTTCGAATCCCTCTCTCTGTAATTTAGATTATATTAAAAAAAAATATTGTTTGTATTAAAAAAAAAAAAAAAAACCCAAAGTCCTTCAATTTGGGAATCATGGTGTAATGGATTATAACCCACATTGGCGTAGTTGATCAACCACAAGAAATATAATTTTCCGAAGTATCGAGATAAGTTTTCTGGATTGAATAGTATGAAGCATATGGGTTAACCTTGAAGATCATTCGTGAAAAAATAAAAATAAAACCTCAAGTGACACAACAAAGAAATATATATTTTTTTTGGGTGAAACAAACAAAGAAAAATTAGTTTTGCAAATTTAAAACAATAAAAACGCGTTTTAAAACTAAAAAAAGAAAGAAAAAGAAAATACATAAATCTCAGTTCAAATAGTGAAATGTCTCTGCAGAGGACCAACAGCTCGAACAGCTCCCCCAAAGTAAAGTTCCTGACATTATTTGAAAACCAGCATTTCTCTCTCTCTCTCTCTCTCTCTCTCTCTCTCTCTCTCGTACAAAGTCCATTGGTCGAGAACCAAAATCTGGGCAGATTTGGCCCTTCAGTCGTGAATGGACGCTATCAGAAAGCAAGCCACCAGGCTTCGCGAACAGGTCGCTAGGCAACAACAGGTACTTTCATACCAATCCTAATCCCAGCAGATCGAATTTTATTTAATCTCTTTCAATATCTGCACACTATTCTGAATCCGTATTTGATTTTTCTTATTTTAACCAATTTCCCCTTGATTTAGCTCGACTTTCTTTTTCTTTGTTGTTGAAATTTGCAATCTTGTTCTGCATGTAATGCATTATCTTCTTTGGGTTTGTGATTTTCGATTTGTTTCACATTGTATGATCCAACACAATGCATTTGCTTTTCAAAGTCATTAACTTTTTTATGAATTTTGTTGATTGACATTTGATGTGCAACATAAGAGTGTAACACATAATTGAGGACAGGCGATATTAATTGTGTTCCAGCGGCCTTAATTGGTGAATTTCTCGAGGATATTCTTGGCATTTGATTGCTAATCTTGGAATTTTGTTGGGTGAATTTTGAAATTGGTCTATGGAAGATTGCAAAAAGAATACATGGGTAGAAGAAAGAAGTATATTTGTTGGTCTATTTGTTAAAAAATTAGAGCCTGCAGTGTGTTACGGATACAGGTCAAGCTTGTTCATCCAATGAAAAGTAAAAGTTTTACGTAGATATACTCCCTTAAAAGAAATGGATAATCAGTTAAATTACGGTATGGTTTCACTCAAAAAATTAAATAGAAATTAGCCATTTGAGAAGTTTTGCCAACGAATGTGTTAAGGGATTTCAGTTTCTGCTGTAACTTTGTTCTCCATGTCTTGAAAAGTATATGGTGCATCTTCAACTACATTCCCTCAATTTGAAGCTCCTATTTATTTACATCTCTGTTATTAATAATGTTGTCGTTCTCTTTTTATTGAATAAAATTACATGGCTAAATTAGATTGCATTCTTGCAATAACAAAGGTTTACTTACATTTCAATTTTCATTTGAGCGAAACCAATCATTCTGACTACATTGGGCTTTACTTCAGGCTGTCCTCAAGCAGTTTGGAGCTGGAGGATACGGAGGTTCAGATAATTTAGTTACTGATGAGGCAGAACTCCTGCAGCATCAGAAACTTGAGAGGCTTTACATATCAACACGTGCTGGCAAGGTTGCCTACTACCTTTGTTGCCTCATCTAATTTCAATTCAATTTGTTTGACCTTGGCTTATATAAATTTTAATTCATGTTTTAGCATTATCAAAGGGATATTGTTCGTGGTGTGGAGGGATATATTGTCACTGGGTCCAAACAAGTTGAAATAGGTGAGTTGGTAAAATTTTATGTCATTTGTCAAGCTCATACGTAATCGCTTAAGGACTAAGTTTTATAATAAAAACTGTAACCTTATTGAATAGGAACAAAGTTGTCAGAAGATAGCAGGAAATATGGTGCTGAAAATACATGTACTAGTGGTAGTACATTATCAAGAGCTTCATTAAGCTATGGGCGAGCTCGTGCTCAAATGGAGAAGGAGCGGGGGAATCTATTGAAAGCTCTTGGCACACAGGTGTGTCAAATTTTCTTCATTTAAACGCGAAAGTTTATAGATACGACTTACATGAGCAATATGTGTTTCTGAATGCTCTTCAGTCCGTGGTGGAAGGACTAATACATTTGCGTATTTATCTTGTAGTTACTTTGCATGATAAACTGTAATTGGCCTTTTCCTTATGAGACGAGTGAAGGGATGTGGATTCAGATACACAATTTTGCCTCATCTTCTATGTTCAAGTTTGTGACAACAGTGAACACAAGTTGTGGCATCCTGAGCTTTGCAAACATTATGCAGAAACTTATGGAAAACTAAGAATTAAAATTGAAGGTTATGTAGTGTGTACTTGAATTATACCAGACATGATATAACAAATCATTTCTCTTGTGGCATAGCTTACAACGTTCCTTACAGCGGGATCATATATTAACATAATGTTGAGTTTACGGTACTTCGAGTACAATTTCATCAGAAGTTATCGCAGTTCACTAAAACCTCAAGCCATACCATACTATAAATTGAGAGCAGAGGATCATATATCTTGTTTAGACTGTGGTTCTCTTAGTATAAATTCCCCTAGGCCATCCAAAGTTAATCCCAGAAGGTATTAGAATTTTGATAACTGACTTTTAGGCCCACTATATTATGACATTGATATTTGCTTAAAAGATTTTTATTTTGTGCTCAGCTTTTTATTTCAGTTATCCTTTACTTTTTGAAGACCATTGTAGGATTTAATTTCAATTAGTTTCTTCGTTCTTGATACTACCAGAGTTTAATGCGGGTGATATGGTGTTTAAAATTGTTATTAGGTGGCAGAGCCATTAAGAGCGATGGTAATGGGGGCTCCATTGGAAGATGCTCGGCATCTGGCTCAACGTTATGATAGAATGCGACAGGAAGCTGAAGCTCAGGTATCTTTAATTTGTGTTTACCAGGGACTATCTGAGTGTTTTATTCTCACAACAGCAGTATTTTAGACTGGAAAGCATTGTGAGTCTAGAGATGTACCTCATATTTATACAATTGGTGACAACTAAATTGATCAGTTGATTTTCTTTTACAAGTATGTCATTGTGCGTTCTTTTGAACCTAGACAGGCTATTGAAGTTTCCAAACGCCAAGTAAAAGTGAGGGAAACACCAGGAAATGCAGAGAATGTTATGAAACTGGAAGCTGCAGAGTCAAAGCTGCAAGATCTGAAGTCAAATATGGGAATATTAGGGAAGGAAGCTGCTGCAGCAATGGCAGCTGTTGAGGCTCAACAACAGAGGTTGACTCTCCAGCGCCTCATTGCTATGGTAGTACAAGTTCTCTCAAAATATACTATGAGTTAAATATGTTAAGTATCAGTAAATCTTTGGCCGAGATGTATGGGGTATTAGTGTTTAAACTTTCGTCTTGTCAACTTTGTTTTGGATTGAAGGTTGAGGCAGAACGTACTTATCATCAGAGGATCCTTCAGATACTAGATCAACTTGAAGGAGAGGTAAGCAGTCATTCTACAACACCACCACAAACCCCCCCCCTCTCTCTCTTACTTTTCTGAGTTACAGCAAAATCCAACTTTTGATTTTTGCATCAATTGATGATTTTATGTAATCTTTTTCTGATATTGATAGATGGTATCAGAACGACAACGAATTGAAGCGCCTCCTAGCCCTACTGTTGATAACACCATGCCTCCACCCCCACCTTATGAAGAAGTTAATGGCATATATGCTTCTCAAACACATAATGGATCGTCAGACATCATGAATTACTTCTTAGGGGAGGTTAGTAATGAATGAAAGTTCTACATTCTTATTGCTTAAATGATGCAACACTTGAAGGCTGTTCAATATGTGTACGCTCATTTGTGTTTATTTGTCAATTTATTGCAGGTTATGTTTACATATCAAGCGGTATCTGACGTGGAGCTCAGTTTGTCAGTTGGAGACTATGTAGTTGTGCGAAAGGTTTATAACTTTCTGAGATACTATACTTCAGCTACATTGATCCTTAAAATTTGAATTAGGGGTAGCCCAGGGCTTGGATTTGGACTAACCCAAGATCTAATCTAAATAGAAAATTTGGGACCAATCTTTTGTTGTATTTAATTGTGATAATTAATATATTTCAACTGGATCCACTTTAGGTTGCTGGGTTGACAGCAACAATTAGATATAGTCCAGCTGGTTTTTGCCAGGCTTAAACTGTGTCGTATTTTGGGTTGCCTGTTATCCGAGGCAAGTCATTGAATCCAGGTTGCAGATTGCAGCCTAGTTCCTTTATTTGAAAGAAAGGCCATGTCATATTCCTACAAGTAGTGTTTTCACTCATAACTGATGATGGGAATGCTAGCTTGATTCGTATTTTGTTCTTTCAACAGGTGACAAACAATGGTTGGGCAGAAGGTGAATGCAAAGGCAGGGCAGGCTGGTTCCCATTTGGATACATTGAAAGAAGGGAACGAGTACTTGCAAGCAAGGTGGCAGAAGTGTTCTAAAGTTTGTGCATGGGTTGGATTATGAGCAGTGTGTTTTTTCTTTTCTTTTCCATGTGTATGTTTTTTTTATATCTAATTGTACTCAAACGATGGAGCATGCGGCGTTCGAATAGAAGAACGTGTATCCTCTCCCTTTTGAAGTGATGTATGTAGATACTAAATTCATTCTATCTATTGATTGATGAGCAACGTTTATTTTTATTTATTTATGGTATATCCTTCTCCATCTTTCCTTTCGCTTGTTTGTTATATTCAACAAATGACGATCACTTTGAATTCTTCGCTCCATATCATTGTTCTTATTAATCTCAGTTTTCTCTTGTTTCTGTGTTTTTGTTCGTTTATAAATGGCTTTTCAAAACAGACTCAAATCGAGCAGAGTGCCCATGAGTCAAAATGTCCTTGCCAAGGTTAATTTTTTATTTGGTCATAGGGTACTTGAAACAGATTTCCAGATGTCCACAGAAAAATTATTGCCAATTGCCTGAAATGAGAAGCAAGAATTTTATAAGAAATATTTTTTTCAGTAATATCATCATGGCTTTTCAAATCAAGTACCACAAGTTGCGGGGTCCTCATGTAGTATTTATATAAGGAAAACATTAGGTCTCGTACATGTCATGCAATCGAATTTGACGGATTTATCAACGGACTTCATGGTACAAGACAATGTGAGATGAAAAAAGTGAGAATTTGATGAATTTATCGACGGACTTCACGGTACGAGGCAATGTGAGATGAAAAAAGTGAGTTTGAGAGGCCAATTGAGTCAAATTCACTTTTAAAGGGCAAAGTGAGATTTGGGACATCTTTTTAGAGGGCACGAAGCCTTCACACAATTCTGGAGCTTGTCCAATTGACCATACCATGAAGGTCCATTGTCCAAGATACCATGATAGGATATGTGTCCAATTGACCATACCATGAAGGTCCATTGTCCAAGCCCTTGACACAATTCTGGAGCCGTTGCAAACAGAGCTTCAAAAGCAACTCATTTTCAACTTTGCGTCCGAAGCAATTTGGCAATTTCCAATCATAATCCGGTTGACCCGCACACTTGTGGAAAATGACTCAATCTTCACCTTTTTTGACAACAAAAAAATAAATCCAAGAACTCTTTTTGGAGTTTGGCCTGACTGGTGTTGTTGGCCTCTGTTTTTCTTTGTTTATTTCCCTGGGCTTGTTTGCTCTTTAGCTTTAGTTGTTGCCAGTTCTTTTGTTGTGATGTTTCTTGGGTGTTTCGGGCGTGGCCCTTTCTCTCCCTTTCGTAATGAAAGTGTGTTTGACCAAAAAAAAAAGAACTCTTTTTGTAGAATGCACCATGCACCTATATTCAATTCTCGCATTCTTAAATATAGTTAAAAAAAAAAAAAAAAAAAACATCAATTCAAAAATTTAATATTATTTCTTTAATCTTCATTTTCTGGTCAGGTTCTCTAATTTTATATAACTAGTAAGGTTTTTTTTTTCTCTAGACATGTTGTGCGCTCTTTCTTAAAGAACGCCCGTGTTGAAAAACCTCATATCTAACTCAATTTCTTTTAACTTTATCAGAATGATTAATCGCTTAGAATGTAGGTCCTAAAGTCGAAAAACTAATACTTAAAATCCGAAATCGAAGCTCTTAAATATCATTTGATACCTTAAATAATCAACTCTATCAATAAAATGAAAACAAAATTGAATCAAAATGGCGCATAAGTGAGATCGCCCGTCCTTAAAAGAAAGAACGAACGTCCATCTTAGAACAACTAACATACAGGCCGAAAGAAAAAATAGTATATAATGTACGTAGTCTATCTAGAACAGTTCAATCGCATATTAACCCTAATGAGCATAGCCATTTCATTTTCTTTAGTGCGCATGCAACTTGTCCTAGTCTTCCACTGAAAAAGTAGCAAATGCTGATTAAATTCTCTGATAATAGGTATACGACATTCAATGAGCACACAAAGCTTCACACACTTCATAAATTTCCAACAAAAGAAAAAATCACACTCAATTAATAAATCATTTTTCGAAGACCACCTTGTAGAATGCTTTGAAAATGTGAAATTGTAGACATTTGATAAGCTTGAATTCTTCTTCAACATCATTTCTGGAAAACTTCCTCCACAACAAGAAGAACTCAACCTTATATTGTGTGGGTAAGACTTTTGACTAGATCCCAAAATTTTTACAAACTTCCCATATATATGTATATACATGTGTTCATGGATAGAACAATTTAAATCCATTTTGAGCCTCATAAATCAAACATGCTGTTCTCCAAATCACTGCCTCTTTCACTACAAACAAAAATTGCAACAGTCACTATTATTTGATGATATTTGCTTGTTGCGGTGACTAAACCAGCCAATGTCACCAAATAATGGTGACTATTGCCACCTTTTTTTTTTTTTTTGGTAGTGCACTTAAACGTTAGTCATAGAGAACTTGTTTTTGTTATCAATTTGCCCAAAGAAGCTTACATATGATACTTTAAAAAAACAATTATCATACCAAATTATGGCTCCTTAACTATAAGGGCAGCGCTTACGAAGCTCTTTGCTTGCATCAATCACACCAGTATTGCAATTTTTGCTCGAGACATCGCGGCGGCAAAGGGCCAGGCCATTCACTTGGTTTTGGGCATGGAGGAACTTTAGTGTATAGAAGTTTGAACAACAAGTGGCACCATATGAACCAGTAGCAGTGTAGTTTTCTGGGCTGAAACAAAAATGGTACAGTGGGGAAGCACCAACGGCTGAATGGTGGTGGAAACAATGTTTCTTAGTCTTCTGTTCATTTTTCGTCGAAATATATGCTCCCACTCCCACACAAGCAATATCCTTCAATTATTCGTGGCCAGCTTGAATTCGTCTTTCAACATCATTTGTGGAAGCTTCCTCCACAAGAAGTCAAAACCCCATAACCAGGCTTGTCATAGTCTGTGGGGACGACTTTTGACTAGATCCCAATTTAAAATAGTCAGCAATTTCAACTCCGACCGGCCATGACAGATATTTTTAGAAACCTCCCATATATGTATATATATTGTGTTCATGGATAGAACAATTTAAACCCAATTTTTGAGTCACATAAATCCATCATGATATTCTCCAAATCAATCCCTCTTTGTTTCTTGGTCCTCTGTTTTTTCCACCATTCAGCCATTGGTGCTTCCCCACTTTACCATTTTTGTTTCAGCCCAGAAAACTACACTGCTGATAGTTCATATGGTGCCAACTTGAATTTGTTGTTCAATCTTTTATACACCAAAGTTCCTCCTTCTGGCTTTGGCCTTGGTTCAACTGGCCATGCCCAAAACCAAGTGAATGGCCTGGCCCTTTGCCGCGGCGATGTCTTGAGCCAAAACTGCAGTACTTGTGTGATTGGTGCAAGCAAAGAACTTCGTGAGCGTTGCCCTTATAGCAAAGGAGCCATAATTTGGTATGATCATTGCCTCTTAAAGTACTCAGACGTGAACTTCTTTGGGAAAATTGATAACAAAAACAAGTTCTCTATGACAAACGTCCAAGCGGTAGAGAATAATCCCACACTCTTCAATAAGAAAGTCCAGGAATTGTTAAGTGGGTTATCTAATGAAGCCTCCGATGCTAATCCAAAGTTTTATGCTACCGGTGAGGTACAACTTGATACATTCACAACGTTATACGGTATTGTTCAATGCACGAGGGACCTCTCTAATGTTGATTGTAAGAAATGTCTTGATGTTGCAATAAGTGAACTGCCAAACTGTTGTGATGCAAAACGAGGTGGGCGTGTTGTAGGTGGGAGTTGCAATGTTGGATTCGAACTTTACCCCATAGTTGGTACTTAGCTAGATCATAAGTGCTATAAATAAATAAATAAAATTTGTAATTGGATCAGTGTATTATTATATATGCTACAAATAAATGAAGGCTGGTAGCTTATTGCCTAATTTGTCCAACCATCTCATTCTATGATCTAGATGTATTTCCGTAGAACTCTTGAGCTGATCTGCAATTTTTATTGTTGACGCTCAAAAATGGTTCGGCACTCTTGAGGCCAACTTAGTGATGAGGTGTGATGGATGATGGGTGAAGGTGAGGACCTTCACCAAGTGTGTGAGGATTTGAGCAAGCGATAAACATACAGAAGACAAGATATACGTGATTCACCCTTAATGAATGGGCTACGTCCACGGAGAAGTATATTCTCATTATTATAATATTGTGTATTTACATTTGTACATGGGGTTGGACCCAAATTTAAATGTAAGAAAGGAAAAAGGCCATGACTAAAGATCAAGCCCAGCCCAATGATCCTTTTCTAAGGGGAGAGTGGTCTCCTTTTATAGGTGAGAGGGAGCCTTCACTTCTTGTGATATTCCAATGTGGGACTCTTTGCCTTGCTTAGATTTGCTTCTAGTTGCTTGGTCAAATATGGTATAAACAGAAGTCCCTCAAGTTCTTAAGCAAAGAGGTATTGGTTGAGGACTTGCAATTTTCAATGCATTGACCGAGCAACACCTTAGTCTTCTTCCAAGCAGTGTAGTGTCGATGGTGCCGAAGGCGTCGCTCTCGTCGGATGATGACAGGGTGCCGAAGGCATCGCTCTTGTCAGATGGTGACAGGGTGCCGAAGGCAGCTCTCTTGTCAGATGATGACAGGGTGCCGAAGGCATCGCTTCTGTCAGATGATGACAGGGTGCCGAAGGCAGCTCTCTTGTCAGATGATGACAGGGTGCCGAAGGCATCGCTCTTGTCAGACGATGACAGGGTGCCGTAGGCAGCTCTCTTGTCAGATGATGACAGGGTGTCGAAGGCATCGCTTCTGTCAGATGATGACAGGGTGCCGAAGGCAGCTCTCTTGTCAGATGATGACAGGGTGCCGAAGGCATCGCTCTTGTCAGATGATGTCAGGCTGCCGAAGGCAGCTCTCTTGTCAGATGATGACAGGGTGCCGAAGGCATCGCTCTTGTCAGATGATGACAGGGTGCCGAAGGCATCGCTTCTGTCAGATGATGACAGGGTGCCGAAGGCAGCGCTCTTGTCGAATCATGAAGCTTGTTGAACAAGTTTACCAATGGCTATTGCCGATGGCTAATAGTCTTGGGTTTTTCTTTTGTTTTTTGTTGTGTTGGCATGAATGCCAAGTGCCATAAGTGGGCCTCCACTAGATTAGTGGTTACTGCCGAAGACTCTAATAAGGCATGTAGTGCTTGCTGTGGATGAACCCATGCATGTTCCCTTTTTAATTTTGAGAGGTGGCTGGGGCCACTATTAACTCAATATGGCTCTGAACAATGCAGCCCATAATTCCAATGTCGGTAGATGACTTTGACTATGGATGGGGGCCTCAAATCTTTGAAAATGTTGGCATGCCGTTCGGCATAGTGAGACTTGCAGATTTTTATAGAGCCATCCATGCAATATGCTCTTCTTATAATTCCACCAGGGTGATACTTCTGTAAGAAGGGTTCTTGCTTGGTAGTGGTCTGTCCGTGCCTCTTGGCCCAATTATCTAGACCTGCCGAACGGTAAGGGAGAGAGGAGAAGAGGTTAGACAAGGGCTGCAGGGTGCCGTTTGGCAATATTGATTATCCAGCCGTGAATAATGAGTTCTCATAATCTCTTGGGCATTGATGGGAGATCACGGAAGTCCAAAGTTGTCAAGCACTGAATTGGCGAGCATTTTGAGGTTGAGGCCTTCTATGGATTGGATGAGAAAACTCCATGGGGGTGCTATGTTGTGGATTGGTAGATAGCCATTATGATGGCGTGATGGAGCTGTGCCGATGGCAATGATGTGCATGTAATGATGCTTATGTGCCGAAAGGCAATGTGGTATGAGTTTGCACCTCTTGGTCACTTTGTGAGTGACTGAAGTATTTTGCCGAGGGCATTTTTATGTTGTGTCCATGTTGCACTTTGTGTGCTGTTCGGTATCTCGACCAAGTGGGTGCTTTGAGAAAGCCAATGGCATGGCTACCGTTCGGTAGTTGGTCGAGCAACATGAAGAAGGATGGACACTCAAGGCTTTTAGGTGGCTTGATCAATCTCCTGGATGGGTGTACCGTTCGGTATTTCGACCAAGTGGGTGCTTTGAGCACTGATGGTACTGAACGGTAATATCATTTGCTAGCCCAGAACAGGGACGTTCATCCTCTGTGGGTGGTTACCGAAGACGTGATCTATCGGTGTTGCCGTCCGAGAAGAGTGAGGTAGGCCTATTGAGGCTAATCGTGAAGCTACTGTTCGGAAGTTGGTCACACATCAGGGAGATGGTGATCTCTCAAGGCTCTTGGGTGCCTTGAGCAATATCTTGGATGGGTGTGCCGTTCGGTGAGCAGGACAAAGACCAACCATGAGTTAGCATACTTGGGAGACTTCTGGAGCTGCTCTTAGAGTTGTTGATCTGGAGCTTCCAGAAAAGGCAAAATATAGATGCTGCCGGAAGTGCTGCCGAACACAATTCTGAGCAATTCTGCCTTGGGGCGAGGCATGTGGGGTTTTCTTTAGCTACCGAACGGTTGGGTGTCTTGAGCCATTTGTCAGCATGGTGTACATAGCTAGAGGCTTTGATTCTGCCCAAGTGCATGGACTTCGATAGCCATGGGAGATTTTATTGCTCCGATGGGTGATGGCTTGCCATTAGAAATTTAGTCAAGTTGAGTTGGTGCTGAACAGCATGATGCTGATCCCTTGACTCATTGCCCACTGCATGGGTATTCCATTGAATTGCCGAATGACAATGGACATGTGTTGAACAACACCTACGCCACAAACTCAAGGAAATGGACCATGTGGGTTGCCCTTTGGATTGTCATGTGGCTTCGGTATGGATGCTCCACGCAAGCCATGCAAAAAGAAGAAAATATTTTTGGTGAATTGGAGTATTGGGCAACTACTAAATTGGAACTTTTTGAAAGTGAATGAATCTGGACAGCTGCTATTCATATGCAATATTCATATTTGTTGAATGGGACTTCGCAGTGAATTATTAAATATTGCATGCTTGCAACTATGTTGAAATAATTCAATATAAGAATAGGAATCTTATCTCATGGTGGAATGCACTTGGGTGCCGAAGGATTGGAACAGATTTCTGCTCCATTTGCTATGCAAAGTGACAGTTGTGGAGGCCATTCAAGGTGGGGTACCGAATGGTAAAGGCTTATGACTTGAAACGGAGGTAAAGGGGCAGCATTCAGAAGCTTCCAAACGGCAGATAAAGGGGCAAGTCCCCTAGTGGATATGTGGGGAATGGCTAATGAATGATAGTCATGCAGTTTTGCCTTTGTTCCCTTTTATTTGCCAATAGTTCACATTTCAATTGGCTCTTGGATTTGAGTCTTCTGTAAGACTTTGACAGAGTGGATATCTTCAGCATATTGAATTCCATTTTCTTGGTTCCGTAAGTCCCAGCGTTCGACAAGTGGTGAGCTTGTGAGGTTTTGGCAGAGTGAGCTAGCTCATCCATGTCCTACCGAACGGTAGGTAGGTGTATGGGTGTCCTGAGAAAGTTTCCAACATGTAGATGTGGTTTTGACAGATTGGTAAGAGTGGTGATTGGTGGCAGATGTCGGCCAGCATGCATTCCTCAATAAAAGCCAAGCCAGATGGTCTCTTCGGCAAGCATGGTATACTTGGGGCTTTATGATTGCTTGCAACTAGTTGTTTGTCTCCTGGAAGTGAACCACGTGGGCATCGGGTACGCAATGTTTTGCCGAAGACGTGTAGAAATATACAAGGCCCCCCAAACTTTCTCTATTCAAAGAGGTGCCGAATGACACTTTGCATTGAGATGGTGGTTTGGCCATGCAAGCCATGCAAAATGATAGCTGCATTATGATTGGCTAATAGATTAGTGGACTTGTACCATTTGTGTCGGCAAATAGGAATAAAATAAAGACACAAGATAAGAAATGGAGATCTTATCTTTTGGAAGCCCACTCATCAATATTCACCAAAGGTGCCGAACGGTAAGGCATGTAGAGGAAAGCTAGGGTGGCCCATGTATTCCCTCTTCTTCTGACTATTATATTGCAAGGATTTATTTTCTGCATGTTACTCTCTTGACCCTCATGGTTGCTCCATTATGGTATTGCCGTTCGGCAAGTTAGGTGATGCTGATTGTTGGGGTGCCGAAGGTCTCTGCCGAAGGGCACTGAAGAAGGGGAGAATGACAGAAGCTTTTTGTGTCGATTCCCATAGACGGCGCCAAACTGTTGACGCTCAAAAATGGTTCGGCACTCTTGAGGCCAACTTAGTGATGAGGTGTGATGGATGATGGGTGAAGGTGAGGACCTTCACCAAGTGTGTGAGGATTTGAGCAAGCGATAAACATACAGAAGACAAGAGATATACGTGGTTCACCCTTAATGAATGGGCTACGTTCACGGAGAAGTATATTCTCATTATTATAATATTGTGTATTTACATTTGTACATGGGGTTGGACCCAAATTTAAATGTAAGAAAGGAAAAAGGCCATGACTAAAGATCAAGCCCAGCCCAAGGATCCTTTTCTAAGGGGAGAGTGGTCTCCTTTTATAGGTGAGAGGGAGCCTTCACTTCTTGTGATATTCCAATGTGGGACTCTTTGCCTTGCTTAGATTTGCTTCTAGTTGCTTGGTCAAATATGGTATAAACATTTATTCTGGTTATTTGATGCAGATAATTAATTACAAGAATACCCCTGAGGTAAAGAAATATATCAAATAAGTTAAAGATATATGATTAGATATGAAAAATACAATATTCCCAAATAAAAACGACAATAAATCAACAATGTCACAAGCCGCAACCTCTGGCAGTGGCAGAGCTGGTGCTTGAGACTCAACAATTTGTTCCATTTGAGCCCTTACTCTTGCAACATACGTCTTGTTTCCATGGCCTCCTGACGTAGAGCCTCAATCTCCAGTTGCTGCTTTTCCACAAGAATCTCTGCAGCAACAACCCTCTCACGTAAGGCAAGCATATCAGTTTGATCATCATGATGATCATGATCAGATGTCGTTGTCGATGGTGACATGACATTGGAGCGAAAGAAAGACGTGAAGCGAGAAAAATTAACACTTATTGGAGGTCCGGGGCGAATTAGGGTCATGCTTGCTGGATGTAGTTTCCGCAGGATCTATATCGCTTGTGTTGGTGCCTGCTTTGTTATAAAATTTCACTTTGGAGTGTAATCCCAGTCTAATTGTTGTGTTCAGTTTAAGGCCTGGAGGCAATATTGGGAGGCTTGATGCATTACCGTCCGAGTTTGATTCTCCATCAGTGCAGCTCTCATAGCTCACATATGTCTCTTGCCAACTTGAATTTGTTGTTCAAACTTCTATACACTAAAGTTCCTCCTTCTGTGGCCTTGGTTCAACTGGCCATGCCCAAAACCAAGTGAATGGCCTGGCCCTTTGCCGCGGTGATGTCTCGAGCAAAAATTGCAATAGTTGTGTGATTGATGCAAGCAAAGAGCTTCGTGAGCGCTGCCCTTATAGTAAAGGAGCCATAATTCGGTATGATAATTGCCTTTTAAAGTACTCAGACATAAGCTTCTTTGGGCAAATTGATAACAAAAACAAGTTCTCTATGACTAACGTCCAAGCGGTAGAGGATAATCCCACACTATTCAATCAGAAGGTTAAGGAATTGTAAAGTGGGTTATCTAACCAAGCTTCCAATGCTTAATCCGAAGCTTTATGCTACTGGTGACGTACAACTCGATACATTCACAACGCTATATGGTATTGCACTATGCACGAGGGACCTCTCCAAGGTTAACTGTAAGAAGGGTCTTGATGTTGCAATAAGTGAACTGCCAAATTGTTGTGATGCAAAACGAGGTGGGCGTATTATAGGTGAGAGTTGTAATGTTGGGTTTGATACTTTACCCCATCGTTGGTGCTTAGATTGTCATAAATCTAAAATGTTTATAATTTGGTAAGTGTATTATTAACAATGCTACAAATAAATGAAGGCTGGTCCATCTTGCTAATTTGTCCAACCATCTCATTCTATGATCTAGTTAAAACACATTTTTGTGATGACAATTAATATTCCCAAATCAAAACGACAATAAATCAACAAGGTCACAAGCTGCGACCTCTGGCAGAGCTGGTGCTTGAGACTCAACAAATTGTTCCATCTGAGCCTTTAACTCTTGCAACATACTTCTTGTTTGCATGGCCTCCTGACGTAGAGTATCAATCTCCAGTTGCTGCTTTTCCACAAGAATCTCTGCAGCAGCAACCCTCTCACGTAAGGCAAGCATCTCATTTTGATCGTCATGAATATCATGATGATCATGATCAGATGTTGTTGGCATTGGGGCGAAAGAAAGACGTGCAGCGAGAAAAATTAATAAACTTATTGAAGCTCCGGGACGAATTAGGGTCATTCTTGCTGGGTATAGTTTCTGCAGGATCTATATCGCTTGTGATGGTGTTTTCTTTGTTACAAAATTTCACTTTAGAGTACAATCCCAGTCTAATTGTTGTGTTCAGTTTTGTAAGGCCTGGTGGCAATGGAGGGCTTGATTCTCCATCAGTGCAGCTCTCAAAGCTCACAATGTCTCATGCAGCTGTTGGGCGCCTTCCTCTTGGAAGTTTTCTAGGGTTGAGGAGGAGGCGGAGGATTCTTCAAATATGGTACTTAATGTTTCTGACACGATGGCTTTCCAAATATACTCTGCTGATCAAGGCAAGAGATGCACAATTAATATAAACCTAAAAGAAATAAAAATATAAACAGTAAGAGCAAGTTTTGGAAAATTTAATTAACTTTTAATTAGTCTTAATGCCAAAAAGATGCTGCAGAGTTTTACAAGAACAAATACTAGCTATAACAAAGTATCGAAGAAAACAAAGAAATTAAAGTAGCTAGCCCCAAAACCGTTTTGGTTCGTCAAAATTTGGTCCTATTCTCCACTTCAACCATGTCCTAACACTTCATTGGCCTCATCATTGACCTCCCTTCTAATGGATAGATCTAGATAAGTATCTAGTCCTAGCATCAGAAACTCTGATAGTTAGGCCATTTAAGACCTTTCTAATTGTTGTCAATGAGGTCTAGTTCAGTGGAAAAGGGGCTTGATTTGTATACTAGTGGTCTCAAGTTCGAACGCTAGTCCAGTTGGTTTTTGATACAGCAAAACTGTATTGTATTTCGGATTGCCTGTTATCTGAGGCAAGTCATTATTTGCGTATATTTCTTCTTCTTCTGGTGAATAAATAAAACTAATTAAACGAAGAAAGAAGGGTCATGTCATATGCCTACATGTAGTATTTTGGTTCATAACTCATGATGGGAATGCTTAGCTTGATTTGTATTTTGTTCTTTCAACAGGTGATAAACAATGGTTGGGCAGAAGGTGAATGCAAGGGCGGAGCAGGCTGGTTCCCATTTGGATACATTGAAAGAAGGGAACGAGTACTTGCAAGCATGGTGGCTGAAGTGTTCTAAAGTTTGTGTATGGGTTGGATTATGAGCAGGGTTTTATTTTATTATTATTAGTTTTTTTCAGATGAGTTTCTGAATGATTTGATTTTGTTTGCTTGCCAATGCCTCCAAATTTCCTTGTCAAGCAACATGAAATAAAAAATAGTATATAAAGGACTTACTAGTCTATCTAGAACTGTTCAATTGCACCAAGCCTAATGAGCTTGATCCCACGACTCTCTCATATCTGCATTGCAATATTGCATTATATATATAATGCATAGCCATTTCAATTTCTGTCCTGTGGGAAACTTGACCTAGTCTTCCACTGAAAAATAGCACATGCTAATTTTCTGATGTACATGACAACCAACGAGCACACAAAAGAAAAAAATCACAACATATAATTTAATTTTCCATGTGAAATTTTAGACATTTGACATTTAATTATGAAAAATACTTCCTTCGTTATCCTGTAATTAGGAACTCTTAAATTCTTTATCAATGATATTATTCCCTTGTAATTAGGAATTCCTACATTCTTCGTCAATGACTTTATGATATGTGTGTAAAAAAAAATTCCTTTTATATTTTTCATAAATTATTTTTACATACGTATCAAACTGTGATTTGCACAATGAAAGAATATCTCCTTTCAGAAGAGGAGAGACAAGCAATATCCTTTAATTATTCGTGGCCAGCTTGAATTCGTCGTTCAACATCAGTTGTGGAAAGCTTCCTCCACAACATGTCAAAACCCACCAAGTGATATCCAGGCTTATTGTATTGGGTGGATTGACGTTTGACTAGATCACAATTTAAAATAGTCAGCAATTTCAACTCCGGCGATGGCAAATTTTTTTTAGAAACTTCCCATATATGTGTATATATATTGTGTTCATGGATAGAACAATTTAAACCCAATTTTTGAGTCTCATAAATCCACAATGATATCCAAATCAATCCCTCTTTGTTTCTTGGTCCTCTGTTTTTTCCACCGTTCAGCCATTGGTGCTTCCCCACTTTACCATTTTTGTTTCAGCCCAGAAAACTACACTGCTGATAGTTCATATGGTGCCAACTTGAATTTGTTGTTCAATCTTTTATACACCAAAGTTCCTCCTTCTGGCTTTGGCCTTGGTTCAACTGGCCATGCCCAAAACCAAGTGAATGGCCTGGCCCTTTGCCGCGGGGATGTCTCGAGCAAAAACTGCAATACTTGTGTGATTGCTGCAAGCAAAGAGCTTCGTGAGCGTTGCCCTAATAGCAAGGGAGCCGTAATTTGGTATGATCATTGCCTCTTAAAGTACTCAGACGTGAACTTCTTTGGGCAAATTGATAACAGAAACAAGTTCTCTATGACGAACGTCCAAGCGGTAGAGAATAATCCCACACTATTCAATGAGAAAGTTAAGGAATTGTTAAGTGGGTTATCTAATGAAGCCTCCGATGCTAATCCAAAGTTTTATGCTACCGGTGAGGTACAACTCGATACATTCACAACGTTATATGGTATTGCTCAATGCACGAGGGACCTCTCTAACGTTAATTGTAAGAAATGTCTTGATGTTGCAATAAGTGAACTGCCAAACTGTTGTGATGCAAAACGAGGTGGGCGTGTTGTAGGTGGGAGTTGCAATGTTGGATTCGAACTTTACCCCATTGTTGGTACTACTAGAAAATACATAATTGGTGACAAAATGTATCAACGACGAAATATTTTGGGTCGCTGATAAGATGATTTTGCGACCGCATTTTAAAAGTTGGTCGCTCATTTTCCCTTTAACATTTAAGAATATCAAATTTGATAAAGGGTGATGATTTGCGATGAAATACTTGATCGGTGCATAATTACATATCTTTTTATACCCTTCTAACTTATGATTTGGTTATGTTTTTGAGTTAAACTTGTGCTTTTAATAAAGTTTGTGTATGTTTCAGTGTAATAAGGTTGAGACTCATTACATGCATTTTGAAGACAATTTAGCTTAAAACAGTGTCTGCAGATAATTCAATTTCACGGATTAACCTGTACTTGCTCAAGAAGAACCAGATAATGAGCCATACATCATTGGAAAGATACGGAAGTCTAGTTTCCGTAGCATTTTACGGTTCATGATTCGGAGTCTTCTAGAGGAAGTTATACATGATTTAGTAGATTAAGGTCAAAATTCGGCAGCATCTGCGTTACTGGGCCATAAATGACATTGGAAGGCCTTTCCGATTTTTCCTTGAGTTGGGCTGCATATGCTTGGAAAGATAAGACAAAGGGCTTGAAGATCCATATTTTTCCAGAATTTTATGAATGTATTAACAAGCCCAAAACAAACTCAAAAGAAGAGTGCAATGCATTGTCATGTATGACATATGCATGATGAAATGCACTATCTAGTGGGAATTGTTGGTGAAGTGCACTATCTTGTGGGAAGGTTAGATGAAGCATATTCAAGTCTTATAATTGAAGTGGGAGTTGCAACACTAAGTTTAAAGAAAGAAAAATTGTTTTCAAATGTAATGGTGTGTTAGGTGAAGTTGATGAAGTGAGTGTAAAGCAATATTTAATTTAGATTTTCAACTTCCTTAGGCCTATAAATAGTGAGGTTTCCCAAGCTTGTAAACACACCCCAAGGGGGGGAGCTCTCAAACATTTCTCTAGAGCTCCCCTCCCTTCTCTCCCTCAAATTCTCTTAGTTTTCCTTTCTAGTTCTCAATTGTTGTAATAAAATCATTTTGCTAAATGTTTCTTTGAGTTGTTCTAAGTTCTTCTTAAACTTTCCATTGCTATGTAAATTCTTTTCTTTAAATATTCTAGTTTGAGTAGTTTCCAAGTTTCAATTATGGTTTTTGTTCTTATTCATTATGCTTATAAGTTAATATGCTAGTTTGAATGATTGATCACCATTAAGGCTTGCATGTTAGCTATCTTGGTTTGAATTAAGAGTAGACACCATGCTTTAATTCGAATTGAACTATGAATAGGAAGAGTATGTATGGACATTCGACAACAGGGATTAGATACATGCTTGGTTGTTTAAAATGTTCTTCTATGCTTAATGGGTTCCTAATGCTTAATTTAGGTTAGACAACAAATGATCAAGTTAGGGAATTAGGAACACAAGGTTAGGACCAGACACCATGGCTTAATCATACTTTAGCTAGAATCAATCCGTTAATCTAAATTGAACTTGGGAACTTATTCGCTTGAGTTAATTTCTTTTCCTTCGTTCTTATCTTATTCATTTCCTTTCTTTTTTTCATTTTTGTTTTGTACAGGGAATTGAATTAAATCAATCTATCATCAATCCTCGTGGGATCGACATCGCACTTACATATGCTAAACTACCAACGGCTCGTGCACTTGCGAGTATCACAAGTTGAGGATGCAGCTGAATCTATTTTGGTGCAGCTGAATCGACGAAACAATACTAAGTATCGGCGACCAACTATGATTCCTTTCCATGTTGGAATCTACGACTACTTAGTATTTTGGTCGCCAAGTAAATAGGCGGGAGATGAAATTCTAGGCGGGAAACACTAGACAATTATGCGACGAAACAATTAGTCGCTCATCACAGTACCTTTCGTCGCCAAAGAATTTTCCCGCTTAAAAATGTTTCATGGAATTGAGCGACCAAGTGATTTTGTCGCAGATACATTATAAAGACGGAATCACTACCAAAACAATGCTTTTTAAAGTGTTTTTGGTGGGTTTTTTTCCTTCTTAAAATGATTGTTTTCTTTTTTATAAAGATAAAAGAAGCTTTATTTTTTTATAACCCTTTAAAGATTTCAATCATTTGATTTGCCAAAAATAGAACAAAAATCATGATTATGCTGCCCTGTTTCTCAATAAAATTGTCAAACATGGTGAATTTAGGGAACGAATTCCCTGCAAGTTGCAATTCAAAGCACTTTCAAGGTCCCTTCTCTTACCCACCCACTGCAATCCACCCTTTCTTTCCTACAACCCAGCGAACAGCCAAAACAAAACAAACAGAGTTTAAGTAGAAAGGTCTTTTTTCCTATCAATTTTCTTTGTTTCTGTCCACTGTTTATGGTTCCAAGATCTTTTTTGTTCTTTCAATTTTTCTACCTTGAACTTATTACACTATAATGTACATGCAGTCTTGATAAGTAGAAAGGTCTGTCTCCACCCTTTGCTTTCAGCGACGCCGACCACACATTCTTCTCTTCTGCGATCGCTCCCCAAGGTATTTTGCTTCTTCTTCTTTTTTCTTCAGCCTAGCGAAAAAAAATGAAAATAAAGAAAAGGAAACTATCTCTAGCTGCTATCCAAAACAAAGATAATAGAAAAGGGAAAGAAAGAGGATGAAGAATAAGAAAGAAAACAAACAAGAGGGAAATAGAGAAAGGTCTTGATCTTAGGAGGGATGTGGAGTTTCCAAAACTGAGGGAGGGAGTATATTCTTTTGACAGTGTTATACATATTTTTTTTAATTTTTCGTTCAAGAACCAGTAACGAATATGGAGTGGTGAGAAATTTTTTTCTCTACTTGTCTGTCGCATAAATCAACTACATACAGTTTAAGCTTTTAGATCTTAAAATAAATCTTAATATCCAGAGGCAAACATGAAGTAAATTTGAATTTATCTGTTCTGTTTTGTTTGATCCTTCTCTATATATGTCTGGTTTTAAATATATATTTAACTACCCAATTTGGCAAGTTTATGGTCCTTTTCATCTGTAAACTTTTACTTGTACTTATCCCATTTTTATTTTATTCGTCGTCTTTGGAATTAAGTATATCCAAAATGTAGATTAAAAGTACCTATGACTTTAATTAGACCAACAATAACATATAACTTTTCCTGCATATGTTTAACAAACAAAAAATAAAGTAATAAATACAAATTTTTCTTTTTAAGGTCCCATCGTTCATAATTAGTCCATTCTCCAAGTCTACAAGTTGTGGCTTCTCTATGTGTTGTTAGTGTCTCAACGTGTTTGCAGAATGTCATAGATGTCAACTTCAGTCACTATGAATTTTATGCTGCTATGCTATGTTTTAACCTGTGTTGGCACTTGGCCGATTGCTATGATAAAACTCACTAATTACTGTGCAATTTTGATTCCTATAGCTGGAAAAAGGTATATACCCTATGAGGTTGCTGAGGAAACCTAGATTTTGTTGAGTAATGTTCGCGCTAAATCTGAACAGATAAAGAGTATAGGCTAACTTACAGGTGTTGAAGACAAAGGACCAGAGTGGCCTTCTTCCGTGACAGTCGAGGGTTCGAGGGGGGACCGAATCTCAGCTGAGGAATGGATACCGGTGTGGTACCTGCTGAAGGCACTCCGATGCCAAAGTTAGTACTTAAGAGCAGTTCTACTGACAGTGTAAGTACTTAGTCAGGTTAGAAAGTCTTACCACTTGGCTTGGCCAAGGGGTTCTATTTATAGGAAGCAATTGGGAAGCTCTTAGTACTTAGTTTCGATGTGGGACTCGTGGGAGTGCCTTAGGAGGTTGGCACGTCGTTCTGACAGGTTCTGGCAGGAATTCTGAGGTGATCTGTCAGAATCGGTATGAAGTGATGTGTAGACTGTCGGCAGGTCATACCAAAGGTCAGCGAAGATACCGGCTGTGCGTTGCTTGACAAGCATCGGTGCGTACTAGGTCCAAGAATCGGTACATCATGCCGAGCGGACTTTCAGTATGACCAGTTGGGCTGGTCTGCGTGGCCTGAGTGCGTTCCACGTGTTAGGACGTGAGTGGGTGGTCAGATATGGTACAAACAGTAGTCCCCCAAGTTTCCGATCGAGGAGGGACTTCTTGGTTGGGGACTTGCTTGTCCCTTAGCTCCGGCATTCTGACCCGGGAACGAGCGTCTGTCGCAAGCCGGTGGTGATCATGTAGTCCCCCAAGTCCTCAAGCCAAGGGGTTGGTTTGAAGATTGGAAGGGAGTGACAGGAAGATCGTACAGGAGCAAGCCTGCCGTTCGGCACGATAGGGGGGTGGAGACTCGGCCTATGCGTGCCTGCCGTTCGGCACGAGAGGTGGTGAGAACCAGACCTGAGCGTGCCTGCCGTTCGGTACGATAGGGAGTGGAGATTCGGCCTATGCGTGCCTGCCATTCGGCACGAGAGGTGGTGAGAACCAGACCTGAGCGTGCCTGCCGTTCGGCACGATAGGGAGTGGAGATTCGGCCTATGTGTGCCTGCCGTTCGGCACGAGAGGTGGTGAGAACCAAACCTGAGCCTGCCTGCCGTTCGGCACGATAGGGAGTGGAGACTCGGCCTATGCGTGCCTGCCGTTCGGCATGAGAGGGGAGTGGAGACTCGGCCTATGCATGCCTGCCGTTCGGCACGAGAGGTGGTGAGAACCAGACCTGAGCGTGCCTGCCGTTCGGCACGATAGGGAATGGAGACTCGGCCTATGCGTGCCTGCCGTTCGGCATGAGAGGTGGTGAGAACCAGACCTGAGCGTGCCTGCCGTTCGGCACGATAGGGAGTGGAGACTCGGCCTATGCGTGCCTGCCGTTCGGCACGAGAGGTGGTGAGAACCAGACCTGAGCGTGCCTGCCGTTTGTGCCTGCCGTTGGTCAAGAAAGTTGTGCTGGTTGTGGCGTAGCAAAGGGAGTGGAAACGTCAAAGACAGGCGTTTGGACTCCCCTGTGCATGGGTGACAAGTGTCGGAGAGGGCGGGGAGGAGGTGCGACGGTTCAGTTCCCGATGCTAGGCTCGTCCTATAAATATGAGGAGGATACGGTAGGAGCAGGTACTTGAATTTTGAGAGCAAACGGAGCTTGAGAAAGCGATTTCCGGCGATTGTGTTGCGGCGGCAGATGCGATTTCCGGCTAGCATTTTCGAAGGCGGAGCGATTTCCGGCAACTTCCACCACCGTGAAAAACAAGGTATGTTGAAGATTTCTTGCTTGATATGAATCAAACACCTGTAGTTTTGTATGAACATGATGAACACTTAAGAACGTAGAAGAACTGAGATGAGTGTAGATGAACATCAGCTCTTGGGCTCTAGGATAGGGGTTTGATTCGAGCATGTCGTTTAGTTCCTTTTTCTTTTGTTTGTAGATGTCCGACACCGAATCAGACTATAGTCGTAGCCCAAGAGCCTTTGATGGAGAGACGGCCTCGGAGAGCACAACCGAAGGCTTGGATAGTGCGGATTTTGAGGAGACCGAGAAAGGGGCGCCGGAAGTGTCTACCGATTCGGGGAGCACTTCGAGCGTCGAAGTAGTGGTTGTTAATGGCACTCGGCCATCGACGAGTGGTCGTCGGGCAGGAGAGGCCGAAGGAGATGCCACCGTTGCCAACCCCGGGGAGGGAGTGCTATCGGTGGTGAGAGGCCCACAAAGGATACC
The DNA here is from genome assembly GCA_020226455.1 of Prunus salicina. Taxonomy (NCBI): domain Eukaryota; kingdom Viridiplantae; phylum Streptophyta; class Magnoliopsida; order Rosales; family Rosaceae; genus Prunus; species Prunus salicina. The sequence goes on along the minus strand of CM035347.1, from coordinate 12,927,136 downwards.
GATGGCGAGGCCAACGGAACTTGTGTTCGGCGTGGACCATCTGGAGCCGAATATTATGACGGAGGCGGAGTTGGCGAAAATCCGCGCTCTGTATAATATACCGGACTCGGTGAAGATGCGGATCCCGGGGCCATTGGAGTCGCTGAGTAATCCCTCGGGGGAGGCGGTCTTCTTCACCGATGTCTTCAAACACGGGCTGCGGTTGCCCTTGAGGCATTCGGTACAGAAGATCCTGGCAGCAATCGGCTACGCCCCTGGGCAGTTTAATCCCAATTTCTGGATTACACTCCTGGGGACGATCACAGCGTTCGGCATAGCTGGTGAAGGGGAGCCAAGCTATGAGCAGTTCGCCCATCTGTACAGTGTGACGAGGGCGAAGAGCGCCGATCAAGGGGGATGGGTGCAGTCGAACTGTCTGGCGGCAGGACAGAGGGGGCACTTTGTGGTGGGGGTGCCGTCGTCGCAAAAGTCGTGGCGTCGGCATCGGGTGTTGGTGTTCGGAGCCTGGGAAACGGCTCCGGGGGTAATTGTGGAGAGGCACATCCCCACATCTTTCCAAACAATCGGTAGGGCACTAGGATCCCCTTCGGTAGTTATAGGTGTTTGTTTTGTTTTTGGTGTTTGTTTTATGAACTGACCGAAGGTTGGTTTGATGTGCAGTGTCCTCGAAGCGGCCGGTTGCGACGAGGAGAGAGGTAGAGGTGATCGAGCGTGTTCGGTCATTGATCCCGGAGGAGGATCGGTTCCACAAGTCGCTGCTGGACTTCAAGAACTTGTACAGGGCGGGGCTGATCAGCGAGCCTGAATACCGTCGGCGGAAAAAGGAAGAGGAGGAGAAAGAAGAGAGAGAAAGTAAGTACTGCCGTTCGGCATGTTATTTGTGTTTGCTGTATGATGTGCCGAAGGCAAGCTAACGTGGTTTCACACAGTGGCTGGAGGCAGGGAGCTGAGTGAGGCTACAAGGAGGCGGCTCGAGGGTCGGGCGGCGCAGAAGAAGGTGCGTTCGTCGAAGCCGAAGACCAAAACTCCGAGGCCGACCGAAGGTAGACTGGCGCAAGCTAGCACTCCGGCCGAGCGGCGAAGGGAGAAAAAGGTGGCCGAGGCCGAGCTTGTTCGGGAGGCCCACCTCCAAGTAACTGGGAAGAGGGTGATTGAGGGTGCCCTCGATGTGACCCCTCTGCCGAATAGGCCAAGGGGGCCGAACGAGGATGTGGCCGTCCTCGTACCGGATGATGAGGAAGATGCCGAGGCGGAGCCGGTGAACATTGCCTGCCCTCGGAAGGTCGTGCCGTTCGTGAACTGCGTCATCGAGGGCGCCCAGATGGAGCAGCTACCGATGAAGTCGCTGCGAGAACAGGCCGGCCGAGCCCTCCGCCTTCAGGCTGCCGTAAGTATACCACCTTGGTGTGAGTTGAGTTTGTTTGAGGGAAGAGGCTAATCTGTGTGTTTCCGTTTGCAGGCGAACATGGAGATGTGGCTCGGCATGAAGCGAACGGTCACCGCGGCCGAGCGCGTCCGGAAGAAATACGAAGAGGGCCGAGCCAAGATCACCGATGCTGCAGGAGGCGGATCGGCATGCGGAGGAGAATGCCGCCAAGATTGCCGATCTGTCCTCCAAGCTAGCGGAGGCTGAGAGGGCGGCCGTGGATGCCGAGGAGGCGAGGCAAGGGCAAAGGCTGCATAGGAGGCTGCGCTTCGGTCTCGGGTGACGGAGGTAGAGGAGGCCAAGAGACAGGCTGTGGAGGAGTACCGGAACTCAGAGGAGTTCACGGCATTTCTGGACAAGGGGGTGATGGTGCAGTGTGAAGACCTCATCTACCGATTCAAGCATTTTAACGCGGACAAAAAGTTGAACCTGAACTTCCTCCGGGATCCGCCGCCGTTGCCCGCGAATGTGACCGAGGAGATGGTGGAGGCGTACCCCGGGGAGGATGCCGAAGCTGAGAGCTCGAGTGGCTCGGAATCGGGCAGCGAGGAGGAAGAAGACACTCCGCCTCCAGAGCCGTTGAGTGTTCGAGAGATCGAGGTGCCAGCCCAGCCTGATGCCGAGGGTGCTCTTCCGACGCCGTAGGGCCGATCCTACCCCCTTTGTAATTTCATGATAATAGGCCATGCGGCCGTTTTTGTAAAGATATTGGTCGATTTCGAGGCTTTTAATTTATATATATTTTGAATCGGCTTCAGTATCTTCCAATATGTTAGAGTATGAATACATGCCGTTTTGAGTATAACATGAAAACTGACTGGTGTTGGAATAAGTAAAATAATAGGAAAGTGTAGTGGCCGAAGGTCCTTCTACTTGTAATAAAATTTTAAATGTTCAACATTCAAAGGGTGGCCGAGGGTTTGACCATTAGAACCACGCAATCGGTAGGTGCCGCGTCGGCAGATGCTGACCACTTGATAAGGTCCTTCCCACGAGGGGCCGAGAGTATCTTCGGTCGGGTTTCTCATTGCTAAGGATACTTTTCGCAGAACCCAGTCTCCTACTTTGAAGGATCGGTGTTTTACGCGCGAGTCGTAGTACCGAGCCGTTCGTTGCATGTAGGTAGCATTTCGGAGCTGTGCTTGCGATCGGTGTTCGTCGATAAGATCCAGATTGAGGGCAAGCTGGCTGTCATTCTGTTGAGGGTCGTAGGTTGCCGTTCGGCATGTGGGCGCATGTACCTTCACCTGTACAACAGCTTCGGTGCCGAAGGCAAGGGAGAACGGTGTCTCGCCTGTTGACCTTCGGTAGGATGTGTTAATGGCCCATAGCGTTTCCGGTAGGATTTCAGGCCAATTGCCTTTGGCAGCTCCTAGCTTCTTCTTCAGCGTTTTCTTGATGATCTTGTTAATGGCTTCCACTTGTCCGTTGGATTGTGGATGCGCCGGGGATGCAAAGAAGATGCTGATGTTGAATCGGGAGCAGAGATGTCGAAAGTGGGAGCAGTCGAATTGTTTGCCGTTGTCCGTGACGATCGCGTTTGGTAGTCTGAATCGGCATAGGATGTTTTTCCATACAAAGTGCTCGATCTTTGTTGCCGTTATCGTTGTAAGGGCCTCGGCTTCGGTCTACTTGGTGAAGTAGTCGACGGCGACGACCGCAAACTTGACCTGCCCTTTGCCTGGGGGCATGGGGCTGATGAGATCGAGTCCCCATTGGGCGAACGGCCATAGGCTAGTCATCGGACTGAGTGGTTCGGCAGGGACCTTCGGTACCGACCCGAAGCGTTGGCATGGGCCGCATTTTTGCACGATCCGGGTGGCGTCTGCGTGGAGAGAGGGCCAGTAATATCCCTGCCGAACGGCTTTGAATGCCAAGGACCGGGATCCCGAGTGATCACCACATGCGCCTTCATGGATTTCGCGAAGGATGTAGTCCCCCTGTTGTGGGGCAACACACCGGAGGCAACGGTAGGGAGTAACTGCGTCGATAGAGGATGCCTTGCAGAAGAAGGTATCGAGCCGATCGTCGTCGTACCGTCTTGGCTTCAGTTCGATCAGTTGGTAGGGTGCCGTTGGTAAGGTAGGCGTGGATCGGATCCATCCAACTAGGATCCTGTCGGACGGTGTGGATTTCGGCCTCGGTAGTGCTACGCCGAGCGAGGACTTCCACCGGGACGTGGCGCCCGATGCGATCGTCAATTTCTGAAGCTAGCCTGGAGAGGGCATCGGCATGGCTGTTTTCAAATCTAGGGATTTGCCTGATGTGGTATGTTTTGAACTGACTGAGCAATCGGCGGGCCTGAGCCAGCTAGGCAACCATGGATTCGTCCTTCGCGGCGAATTCGGTGCCGACCTGGTTAACGACCAGGCGAAGACTTCCGAATTAGCCCTCAAGAAGGAAATGAATTCGCTTCGGAGAGATGGGCTGAGGGAAGTGCCGATTCTTACCTGTCGACCCTGCACGTCGGAGAGGGAGATTGTTTTGAGTTCTTCGGCTGGTTGAGCCTGTGGTGTGGCATCGTCGTCTCGAGGGTCATCTGGGGGTCGGTCCCACCCCTGCCGTTCGCAGGTTTGGGTGAGTTACGGCCAGTGTTTCCGGTGTCCCTTGCCTCGGTGTTTGGTTTACCGCTTCTGTTGTTGACGAGACGTAGCAGACCCGTACGCTCAGTTGGTCTCCTCGGACCTGACCGATTCCTGACTGAGTTGGGAATTTAAGCAACAGCATGTGCGGGGATAGAATGGCCTTCATTTGGGTGAGGGCAGGTCTGCCGATGATGGCATTGTATGCAGTCGGAGAGCTGACGACGAGGAAGTGAGTATAGATAAAAGCTCTTATTTGGCCGGAGCCGATGGCGAGGGGAAGCTGAATGCTCCCGATGGGCTCGACCACATCGCCCGAGAAGCTTAGTAGAGGATCCGCCCGAGAAGCTTGGTAAGCTCTTCTTTGAAAGCATCGGCAAAGAGAACGCTGACCGAGCTTCCGGTATCGATGAGGATCCGGCCTACGTCAAAATCGGATATGTCTGCTTGAATGATCATGGGATCGGAATGGGGGAAGATAATGCCCTTGTCTTCTTCTTCGGAAAAGGTTATGGGTTCCCATCTGAGTCGCCGAATCTTGCTACGGCGCTCCTCAGTAAGGCTGAAGACCTGGAGGTGCCGAACGGCACGTATGTAACTCTTGGTGGACCGACGGCTGGAGTCAGCGATTGGTGTACCACCACTGATCATGTTTATCTGCCGATTCCCCGAGGGCTCGGGCCCTGCGTGCGTGTTCAGATATTGGTCTAGTTTGCCCTCGCTGATCAATTTCTCAACGATCCTTCGGAGGGCAATACAGGACTCGGTATCGTGGCCATTGTACTGGTTGTATCGGCAGAAGACTCCGGTGTCTTTGTCGATCTGCCGAGGGAGCTTTCGGAAGCTTGGCTTCGGGATCATCTGATTTTCGGCCATGAGGACACGTTCATAACTCGTGTTCAAAATGGTGAAGACCTCCGGTGGTCGGTCGCTTTTGGTGCTTCGGAAATTTCTGCTACCTGACTCCTTATTGCGCTTCGTGCCGTCCTGCCGACCCTGGAACGAGTCCCTCCGTTTGTCCCCGTAAGTGTAACTTGCGGGTATGGGGGTTGCCGTTCGGTAGGGGGTCTGAACAGTGGTCTGCTGAGGCTGGAAATGGTCGTAGGAGGGTGCCGGAGGTTGTCCTGCGGTTGCCGAAGGGCTTGATGCCGAAGGCATCCCCTTGGAGTTGAAGTGTTCGGCTTTGGCGTGGACGGCCGCCTGTTTCATGAGTTCGCCATAGGTGGTCCAGTTGCTGCCCCTGCCAAGGTAGATGGGAACAACTGGCATTGGCCTTCGCCGGTGAGCCCCTTGCAACCCAAGGCCGATTGAAATGTATGGATGTGGGTGACTGGGTCCTCTACTCCTGAGTAAAATGAGAATCGGAGGGCCTGTACCTCTTTCTCAGGTCGGTAGGATCGGATTCAGCTGGTGAACGGTCCCAGTTGCACCTTACCCCAGGCCGGTGTTCGGGTCTGATTCTGCTTTTCCTCGATCCGGTTGACTTTATGAAGGAGGAGGCGGATCGTAGGATCGGTAGGTGGGAGATCGGTTCCGAAGGGCTCCATTGCTCGGGGGCCGCCCTGGAGTTGATCCTCTCGTTCCGTAGGACCCTCTTGTCGCCAATCGTTCCGTCTTGCCGATCCGATCGTTGTGGACTTTCGTGAGAGTGTCGTGCCGAGGGACGTCGGAACGTAATCAGATTCGTCTGTTCCTTCCCGCGTGGTGGTTGAGCCGAACGTGACTCTTGCTCGTGGAGTTGCTTCTGGGTGTCGTTCAGTTTCGAAGATAGGATGTTGTTGTGCTCCTGCATCTTGATCATTTCCCGTTGTAGGGTTTCCATCCTGTCTTCCAGGGTACTCTGCCGATTGGGCGTTTCTACCCGGGGTGTACCAGGCGGTGGAGCAGGGTTCTCTTGGCCAGAGAGTCCGAGGATGGGACCATCGGCCGTGAAGGGTGAAGGTGGATTCATAGTAGGAAGGGAGAGATATGGGCTGATTGTCAATCGGTATTCCCACAGACGGCGCCAATCTGTTCGCGCTAAATCTGAACAGATAAAGAGTTTAGGCTAACTTACAGGTGTTGAAGACAAAGGACCGGAGTAGCCTTCTTCCGTGACAGTCGAGGGTTCGAGGGGGGACCGAATCTCAGCTGAGGAATGGATACCGGTGTGGTACCTGCCGAAGGCACTCCGATGCCAAAGTTAGTACTTAAGAGCAGTTCTACTGACAGTGTAAGTACTTAGTCAGGTTAGAAAGTCTTACCACTTGGCTGGGCCAAGGGGTTCTATTTATAGGAAGCAATTGGGAAGCTCTTAGTACTTAGTTTGGATGTGGGACTCGTGGGAGTGCCCTAAGAGGTTGGCACGTCGTTCTGACAGGTTCTGGCAGGAATTCTGAGGTGATCTGTCAGAATCGGTATGAAGTGATGTGTAGACTGTCGGCAGGTCATACCGAAGGTCAGCGAAGATACCGGCTGTGCGTCGCTTGACGAGCATCGGTGCGTACTAGGTCCAAGAATCGGTACATCATGCCGAGCGGACTTTCAGTATGACCAGTTGGGCTGGTCTGCGTGGCCTGAGTGTGTTCCACGTGTTAGGACGTGAGTGGGTGGTCAGGTATGGTACAAACAAGTGACTTGGAGCAGAGTCATGTCTTTAAACATCTAGACTTGGTCCTTCAGTTCTTAAATATCTTCTCTTTTTCTAATTTCTTTTTAAAAAAAAATTCATTTCTTTATATGTGTTTTTTTATCTCAACTCCGAACCTCAATTCAATTTAAATTTGCAGAAAATTCAAGAGAGATATTTCGGTTTAATAATCCATTCCCTTTTGTTTTTCAGTTTGACTTTTTATTTCTAAAAGAGGAGTTGTAGATGCCCATATCAGATTCATAAGAAAAAAGGAATCATTTTGCTGGTTTTATTGATTCATATAGGAATTTGTTCCTTCCAATTGTCAACTAACATATCAGTCCCTGTTTTTGTCCTTGAATGATAAAATTGTATAGAAATGATTTAATAGGTTAGTCAGAGTCATTGTCAACTAATTCGTGCACAGATGATTGTCAATGTTACATGTGCTTGAATATCATTATTTTATAACTACTACTGATTTGGTGTGAATGGTAGATCCTCATATTTTGGGAAGTCACTCAAATTTTGAGAAGTCAATTATATATTAGTTGAGTCATGAAATTTAATCTTCTTGAGCATAAAACCCAATATTAAGTTTTTTTTTCTTTTTCAAAACCATATTGAACTAAATCGTGTTATCTTGTAGTAGGTTCGACCATAATTTTAAAGTGAAATCAATCTTATCTGAACCTTGCCCGATCAATGAAAAATATCGAAATTCAAACCCCTCCACTAATATGTTCATATTCTCTACAAAAAATTAATAATATAAATATCTCTTGGTGCTGATCATATATCACTTGACAAACATAGAACTTCCTTAGAACAACAAGATTACAAATAATTTTTTGTTCTTTTTCTTCTTATTATTAAGAATTGATATAATTTTTTTTCCCTCTGTCTTAATTTTGCTGTAGGTTTGAAGTTGAATTGCTTGGTTAAGAGGTACTCTATTAATTTATGCAGTTTTTTTGTGGTTTATTTATGGTTACAGTTTTATGGGTTATGGAAATTTGCAATTTTGGCTGGATTTGTATGATTGTATATATGAATAATGTTGATTATAAAATAGCATCCTAAATTTAATTATATGTCAAACCAAATCTTTCACTTTGATCCTTTTACTTGATTCTTAACAATTAGATCTTTTTAGAAGACAGTAAAGTCAAAATATTTCTTTGGACATGAACAAGCAAACATCACAACAATCATCGTGCATGGCATGAAAGAAGAAGAAAAAATAATAAATTAAAAAAAGAGAAAAAAGAATAATCCTTCTAGTACCTAGTTAAGTGGATTCTTAGAGTTGATGTGTCACATTTTGCACCAAAGTGAAAGTAGGAATGTGTGGAACCACATGTTTCATTTGTTGCATGCAATACTTAGCTGTAAAATTATAATAATAATGTCAAATAATATGGAACATAAAACCAAAATTTACATATTCAATAAAATGTCAATAACCAATTCACGAATCAAAAATTCCTAAACTGTAGTTAACAAATATCATAAATTACAAGCATTGCCCCTGTATCTAAATTTCATAATCTAAATATTTCATTTAAAGTCACCCCTCTCCCACTCATTAGCAGCTTCTCGAAACCACTCATTAAGGATGCCCAAAATTACAATAATATACAAAAAATTCAGTTGCCTCACCCAAAAGACCACTCATAACACACAAACCCAATTGAAGAACAATTGTCAGGGGATGAGTCAAATAGCGTTCACAGTGATGATTATAGTGATTTGGATTGACATTTAAACTTAATGTTGATGGTGTGTTTGATTTGTTTGTATGTATGAGTTTGATTCTTTTGGTAGTTGAAAGTATGAGTGGCACTCTTTCCTACCCCGGAGTTTTGTCCCACGTGGTTTTCTCCGGGAGGTTTTAACGAGGTCACCGTTAACTTGTAGTTCCTCACTTTGTATTGTTTCATGGTTTTTTAATGGAATTTATTTTTTTTACTTTAAAGAACTTATCTTTTTGCTTTTAGCGGTAAGGTTGTTCATGTCCCCTGATTTGGTGTACTACAATTTTTAAATGAGAGATTGGTTTTTATTAATTTTATGTGCAGGATCAAGAAGATGGTAAGTAAACATAAGAAGCAAAAATTTTCTAAACAACCACTTGCGCCACATCCATTAGCACAACCACCATCTAGTGCACCACATCAGTCACAACCACCACAACATGATTCTTCACTGCCACGAGATCTATCAAGCACATCAAGTAAGTGATTGCAATATTTATGTGTATATTTTTTTATAATTAAATTACTAAATTTTTTGGCCGGTTTCTTTGTTTATAGGGCATGGAAATTGTGCAGTACCTTCTATGCAGAAGAAGAAAACTCGTGGTCGAACTATAGGTGAGAAGCAAATATCAGCTCAACCACCACCTCCACCATCTTCACTAGCACAACCACCATCTGGTGCACCCCATCAGTCAGAACCACCACAACATGAGTCTTCTTTACAATCACCAGATCAATCAATCATAGCAAGTGAGTGATCGAAATATTTATGTTTATATTTTTTTTGTTGGTTTCTTTTGCTTATACGGTATGGAGATTGTGCAGGAACTTCTTTGCATAACAAGAAAACTCGTGGTCCAACAAAAGGTGCTGGCACTTACGACGTGGTTAATAAGTCCCAAGGGCAAATTCAGATCCGGTTGGATCCAGGGCATAAATTAGTGGAGGGTATAAAAACTCACCCATTGTTTGTCAATGAGATTGGAATAATCACTCGTGCGAAAGCTCCACTAAATGTTCTAGGATTAAAGAAAGTTCCTAAAGAGGATAAGCAAGAATGGGCAGAGGCACTGAAGGTTAGCGAGCAATTAAATGTTGTGTAATTATGTTTATAGTCAATTAATATTAAGGTGAATATTTTTAAATAATTCTTGTAATTGTGGATAGTTCAACTTTGATGTTGACCTTACGGATCCGGCTATGTGGAGGTTTATTGATGATCATATGTGCTCCACTTATAAAGAGTGGAAATCGAAGCTCCATAAACACTTTAAGAAGTTTTCTCCCGACATCGAGCTTGCACGAGCTACACCTCCCCATGAGGAACTCTTTGGTCCGACACGAAAAATAGAGGAATGGCATTGGCTTATTGACAACTTGTACACAAATGAGCAATACCAGGTACCGTAAACTTTGAATCAATTTAGTTGACTTGAAAATTTCCAATATTTCTCTCTATACTGGTAAAGAAGAAAGAAGTTAACTATTTGACCTTTTATAATATTTGATTTATTTATTTTATAATATTTTTGTTTTGTTGATTTATGAAGTGGCTCTATTGTTAATTTAATTAAATAGTAATAAGAATAATTATTAATGTGATTGAATATGCAATTTTTATAATGTTTTCTTAATGCAGACGGTGTAAAGCCAATGCCAAAAACAGGCAAAATATAAAATTTAATCATACAGGGGGTTCACGCCCATTCCTGAAACATAAAGAACTTGCAGAAACGGTAATAATTGTGTTCTTGGTTTAATGTTTCTCATATATGTGTAAATACTCATTTCTTTTTTATTGTTGAGAAAATGTAGAGAGGAGAACACCCTACTTACATTAGCAACTGGCAAACCATGCATCAATATAGAAAGAAGGGTGGCGTATACGTCAATGAGGCTGCTGAGGCAAAAGGGGTAAAGTTAAATTGTTAAATGTTTTATAAATTTAGTAATTCACAAGTTTATTATAGATACTTTTGACTTGTGTCTAACATGTTAATTTTCTGCTTGCAGAAGAATATGGCAGCAGAGTTGGAGAAACTAAAAGAACAATTGGCCTCAAGTGCACCCAATGATACTCCACCATATCATATCATGGTGCCTGAGAAGCTACAATTAGGGATCTTGTCTGCAGAGCTTGGGGTTGGAAAGGACAAAAAGATGCGGGGTGTGGGTTCTAATCTTCGTGTGGAGGGTACTTCCCGTAGAACTTCTGAATCTAATACCACCAACACCTCTTATGATTCAGAGCAGAAAGTGGAGGAGTTGTCAGGCAAAGTGGATGAATTACATGGTGTCATCCAAAAGATGCAAGCACAAATCAAATACTTGCGCAAGAAAGGTAAAAAAAACCATGATAATGACGACGACAACGACGACGACGACGAAGATGAAGACAACGACGATAGTGGTGATAATTTTGATGATGAGGATGGTGTCGAGGTTGGTCATGATTTTGATGATGAGTATGGTGATATTGGTGTGGCCAATTAAGGAAGGCTCGAGTATTAATTGTAGCACTAGCCGTGCACTCTACTTATATTAGAGAGAATCAATGCGTCTTGAGCCACTAGACCCGATCTTGATTGCGAACATCTTCATCAACACATTTAGAGTTCATCACTTGAGTGTCCATGAACATGGGCAGGATTATTTAGGGTGGATTCCGAAACCCTAATGTTTGTAACATATTATTTTCACATTTTGATTTTCATCTCTGTCATTCTTGTTAAAATTAGAGTTCGATTACTTTCAAGCATTAGAATTAGGTCACTTGAATCAAATCCCCCCAAATTGTTGTGTGTTTGTGTTGTTTCAAACGTTTCGTGTTTTATTCACTGAATTCTGCTCACTTCGTAACTGTTTTTCACTTTTGGTCCACGTAGAGTTCTTCGTTTTTCTGTGATGAATCCAACCATATAAAGAACGTAAAATTTGGACAAACGGTTGGAAAGTTATAGGCCAAAAACTGAACAGAGGTCGAAGCTGAAAAACAGATAAACGAATTGCCCAAATAGTGATAAATATGTGATAAAAGGTTGATAAAAATTGTTGTTTGTGTTTATTCTTTGGTTGCTTTGTTTCCTTTCTTTTACATTTATTTACTCAATTTTTAGCTTCCAATTTGTATTGTGCATTTGTGTTGTGTTAAATAAGTGTTCTTTAAAACACTTAACTTGAATTTCATGACCGATTGGTTATACTTCACTAAAAATGTTAAAAAATAGTATTATTTTATAAATATTTTTCAATATATTTTTAAAAAAATAAAAATAAAAACAAAATCAGATAATAGGTCCTACTTTTATGGAATATAACTACCCATATTATATTTTCTTAATTCTAAAAACAAAATAATTAAAAAAAAAAACTAATTGGCACATGCTCACGCATGTGCCAAGGGGCTAGTGTATATAAAGCAAAAGACAGAGAATGGTGAAACATTCAAAATACCAGTAAATGCCCTTGGTTAATTCAATCATTAAGAAGAAATTATTAATTAAATGATAATAATATGGTAAATTCACATTTTTTTCATATTTAAAAAATTAAAATTAAAAACAAAATACAAATCATAATATATCATTATAGCTGACATGATCATCATTATAAATTACATAACTTTGTTTAATAAAATAAAAAAAATCCCTCAATTATTAGTCATAATTAAATCAAAGGCAAATTATGACTTAGCAAACTTGTGGTACCTAACGCGGGGCTTCCAACTTTATCATTCACATTAGCCATGATTTTTTTATACATATCTTGACTTCAATAATTGCACTAAAAAATCTTGACCACGTCTCATCTTGCTTTTCTATTTTCTTTGAACATCTCATCTAAGTAATTAAATCATTGCTAGCCCTATTAAGTAATTAAATCATTAAATCATTGCTAGCCCCCATCTTGTTAAGTAATTAAACCCTTTCGGTGGATTAAGTCCGACTACATTACCTATGCAATAACTCTCAAGAAAAATTGGATATCAGTGTGAGGTGAACCTTCACTCTTGAATTGATCTTGATCAGGCTCCACAGGAACAATATGATGAGCGGTGCAATAACTTATTCAAAGAAAATGGTGCAATAACTTTATTAATGTTATAATGATTCTTTGTTGCATGCACGTTAGCATTTATGTAGCCTATTTAATTTTAATTAAATTAATTTGATGAAATGATGATGCATAGACCTAGGGTAAGGGATAAATGATGCACAAACATAGTTTGATGGGATAAAAGATGAGACAATGTCATTGTTTTTTCTTTAAAACACTTAACTTGAATTTCATGACCGATTGGTTATACTTCACCGAAAATGTTAAAAAATAGTATTATTTTATATGTATTTTTCAATATATTATTTTTAAAAAAATCTGGTGGAGTCAAAGAATTAAAGCTAAGTGGTGCCATGGAAATAAAATATTCAAAACAGGAAATAAGGCAACAGTATTAAAAAATTTATTAAAAAAGAAATTACAACAATCAACCAAGCCATTCATTTCTAAATCAAAGAAATCAAAACTTCATTTTTCCACAACAGGAGACTTTAGTTTGGCCTTCTCGATATCCTTTTTTGGGTTTTCACGCATCACTTCCTGGGGCTCATCACTTGAGCTCATCACTTGAGCCTCCACAGATCACACCCTTCTCTTTTGAACTCCTCTCATGATCTCGCTTGCGCTTTCCTGGGTTCTCCAAGGCCTCCAGCTTCTTTTGTATGTCATTAGAAATTTTTTTTTCCATCTTTGATAGTTCTTCATTCTCTTCAAGCAATATTCGAAGTTGGCGTCGGTTCTCCTCTGCCATCTTTACCCTTTCATTTTTCAATCTTTTAATCTCACGCTGACAGTCATCAGCCAATTTTAGTTGTGTCCCCAACTGAGTTCTCAGTACTTGCATCTCATGATATTTCGCAATGAGACGATGCCCCACACTTGCTATAGATGCCGCACTTTGCACGCTTAGTGCTATGGAATCGATCGCTAGTCGGTTGTCATCTCTAGTTCCCAGCACGCGCACATCCCTAGGAGTCCCCAAACCCCTTGCAACTCCAATAGCAACTTCGTTGTCAAGGAGTAACGAGTCGTTAACTCTCACTGGACCTCGTGAGGAAGCAAAATAGGGCATCCAGACTGGTGCAACTTCTTGCCCCCATGTTTGTGTTGGCGGAGCTAGGTTGAGATCTAGAGAAAATGGGACAAAAGATGACATTATATTTACGATTTCTTTTTCTTCTTTTTCTTCTTTCTTTCCTCTTTTCTGCATGGTTATGATTTTATCCTGCGTTCATTTCCTTTTATAGACAATTAAAGCAATTATTTTTCTGAGCTTCACAAATAAAAAAAGCAATTATTTTTCTTGGGATGTATGCATGCGGCTTTCCTTTTATAGACAATTAAAGCAATTATTTTTCTGAGCTTCACAAATAAAAAAAGCAATTATTTTTCTTGGGATGTATGCATGCGGCTTGCCGGGAAACAAGAAAGTTATTTCTCTTCTACTTTACTCTCTTGGAATCGCTTCGCGTCCCAAAATGATTCGATTTGTCATTAATGTCTGGGGTAAAACGAGCATTTATGGCTTGCATTGAAGGGTTCCATCACCCTTTTTTCTGTCATTTATATTATACTGGAACCGTTGAAATGATTCGATTTGTCATTAATGTCTGGGGGTAAAACGAGCATTTATGGCTTGCATTGAAGGGAGGTTCCATCACCCTTTTTTCTGTCATTTATATTATGCTGGAACCATTGAATTCATTAGATACCGGTTCCTATCTTGAAAAGTGTTTTTCTGCATTGATGGGCAAGCAAAGGAAAAGAAAAAGGGAAAGATGGCTTCTCTTTCTTCTTCTTTTTTTTAAAAAAGGAGGGACACTTTTGAAAAAGAGAAGTTGTGAAGTGATATTACCAATGTTAAAATTATCAAAGTACAAAAGAAAATGTGTTTCCACTATCAAAATTTGAAGTATTACCGGCATTAATATTCGCCCCTATTAAGCAATATTAAGCAATTTTAGAGACACATATCGTGAGCGCTTCTATTAGTATTAGGGACGTAAAAGTTGAAAAGATCCGCCCCTTGGTTCCCACGTTGGCAGACTAGTACTACTAGAAAAAACATAATTGGCGACAAAATGTATCAACGACGAAATATTTTGGGTCGCTGATAGGATGATTTTGTGACTGCATTTTAAAAGTTGGTCGCTCATTTTCCCTTTAACATTTAAGAATATCAAATTTGATATAGGGTGATGATTTGCGACGAAATACTAAGTATTGGCGACCAACTATGATACCTTTCCATGTTGGAATCTACGACTACTTAGTATTTTGGTCGCCAAGTAAATAGGCGGGAGATGAAATTCTAGGCGGGAAACACTAGACAATTATGCGACGAAACAATTAGTCGCTCATCACAGTACCTTTTGTCGCCAAAGAATTTTCCCGCTTAAAAATGTTTTATGGAATTGAGCGACCAAGTGATTTCGTCGCAGATACATTATAAAGACGGAATCACTACCAAAACAATGCTTTTTAAAGTGTTTTTGGTGGGTTTCTTTTTTATAAAGACCAAAAGAAGCCTGCATAAAGAGGGGGATAGAACAAAAGAATCCAAAGTTCCGCAGCTGTATAACGGTGCTTTTAATGATTTCAATAATTTGATTTGCCAAAAATAGAACAAAAATCATGATTATGCTGCCCTGTTTCTCAATAAAATTGTCAAACATGGTGAATTTAGGGAACGAATGCCCTGCAAGTTGCAATTCAAAGCACTTTCAAGGTCCCTTCTCTTACCCACCCACTGCAATCCACCCTTTCTTTCCTACAACCCAGCGAACAGCCAAAACAAAACAAACAGAGTTTAAGTAGAAAGGTCTTTTTTCCTATCAATTTTCTTTGTTTCTGTCCACTGTTTATGGTTCCAAGATCCTTTTTGTTCTTTCAATTTTTCTACCTTGAACTTATTACACTATAATGTACATGCAGTCTTGGTAAGTAGAAAGGTCTGTCTCCACCCTTTGCTTTCAGCGACGCCGACCACACATGCAGTCTTCTCTTCTGCGATCGCTCCACAAGGTATTTTGCTTCTTCTTCTTTTTTCTTTAGCCTAGCGAAAAAAAAATGAAAATAAAGAAAAGGAAACTATCTCTAGCTGCTATCCAAAACAAAGAGAATAGAAAAGGGAAAGAAAGAGGACGAAGAATAAGAAAGAAAACAAACAAGAGGGAAATAGAGAAAGGTCTTGATCTTTGACAGTGTTATACATATTTTTTTTAATTTTTCTTTCAAGAACCAGTAACGAATATGGAGTGGTGAGAAATTTTTTTCTCTACTTGTCTGTCGCATAAATCAACTACATACAGTTTAAGCTTTTAGATCTTAAAATAAATCTTAATATCCAGAGGCAAACATGAAGTAAAGTTGAATGTATCTATTTTGTTTGATCCTTCTTTATATATGTCTGGTTTAAAATATATATTTAACTACCCAATTTAGCAAGTTTATGGTCCTTTTCATCTGTAAACTTTTATTTGTACTTATCCCATTTTTATTTTATTCGTCGTCTTTGGAATGAAGGCATTTTAAGTACCGAAATCCAGGAAAAAAAACTCTCTGACAGAAGAAAAACTCTCTCTGAAAGCTCAGCCACCGCCCCCTTTGGGGGTTGGTGGCCATCTTCATTTTTCCAACCTTTCTCCTCCCTTTCCTTCCTCACAAACCTCCTCTGCTCTCTACCGTCCCTCTCTCCCCCTGCTTGCGATTTTTCTTCTTCTTTTTCCAAGCTCTTTCCTCTTGGTTTGGTTTGCCCAGATCTCTCTTTACCCTATTTTATGCTGCAACTGCGGCTGATCTTGGTGGGTTAGTGATTTTCTGGTTGTTCTATCGGCGGTCTGCGCGGTGGTAGGCTCGGTTTTTGGTGTTCCTGTTCAGATCTACTCATATCTAGTCGTTCCTGGGGACTGCCCATCGGCCTGGTCGTTTTTGGGTGAGATCTGCTCTTCCTGGAGTTGTTGAGCTTGCTGTGCAGATCTTTATCCTTGCTGTTTTCTTGTTGTCTTTTAGTGCTTCTACTCATTTGAGTGTGTAGCTTGTTACAGTCTCTACTTGTATTTTACTTGTGAGAGTTAAAGTTCTGTTGTATTTGTAGTTTGGGTACCTAGGCTTTTAGCTTTAGGCGTTTAGTGATCTATGCCGGATTTAAACTGGCCAGCGGATCTTTTACCGCTTTCTCTCTGGCCTTCTATGATCATGACTGGAGGAGCTCCCAATGATCTCGATGTTCTCTCCTTCTGGGCTTGTGCTGCCCACACTTGTAACCCTATATGGGCATCTGTAACTGTTACCGTTCTTGTTCGGGCCTTGATGGCTTTTAGCCTTTGTGCTTGATTTATGAACGCAATATCGCTTTCTCTATAAAAAAAAAAGTATATCCAAAATGTAGATTAAAAGTACCTATGACTTTAATTAGACCAACAATAACATATAACTTTTCCTACATATGTTTAACAAACAAAAAATAAAGTAATAAATACAACTTTTTCTTTTTAAGGTCCCACCGTTCATAATTAGTCCATTCTCCAAGTCTACAAGTTGTGGCTTCTCTATGTGTTGTTAGTGTCTCAACGTGTTTGCAGAATGTCATAGATGTCAACTTCAGTCACTATGAATTTTATGCTGCTATGCTATGTTTTAACCTGTGTTGGCACTTGGCCGATTGCTATGATAAAACTCACTAATTACTGTGCAATTTTGATTCCTATAGTTGGAAAAAGGTATATACCATATGAGGCTGCTGAGGAAACCTAGATTTTTTTGAGTGACTTGGAGCAGAGTCATGTCTTTAAACATCTAGACTTGGTCCTTCAGTTCTTAAATATCTTCTCTTTTTCTTATTTCTTTTTAAAAAAAATTCATTTCTTTATATGTGTTTTTTTATCTCAAGTCCGAACCTCAATTTAATTTAAATTTGCAGAAAATTCAAGAGAGATATTTCGGTTTAATAATCCATTCCCTTTTGTTTTTCAGTTTGACTTTTTATTTCTAAAAGAGGAGTTGTACATGCCCATATCAGATTCATAAGAAAAAAGGAATCATTTTGCTGGTTTTATTGATTCATATAGGAATTTGTTCCTTCCAATTGTTGTTGGCTGCGCAAATCTCTCGGCCTGGTTCTCCGGGCCAAGGGGACGTGCGTTTAACACGGAGTCCTACTTTTGGATGCGGTGCGGTTTGTGCGCGGGCTTGCCAGCACGGTCTACCGTACGTCGAGTTTGGTGGAGTGTTTGGGTAGTAGATGTTTGGAGTGTTGCGCCTGTTTGATCTAGGCTTCTAATCAAACGATTGTGGCCGAGAAAGGAACTG
This sequence comes from Prunus salicina, assembly GCA_020226455.1. NCBI lineage: Eukaryota > Viridiplantae > Streptophyta > Magnoliopsida > Rosales > Rosaceae > Prunus > Prunus salicina. The sequence continues at coordinate 12,909,391 of CM035347.1, read as the reverse complement.
GTCTCGGCCGTTAGGTTCACGGCCTGAGCTACAAGGCCGTTAGTGGTGGTGTAGGTGGTGAATTTTGGGCGGTGCTCCGGCGCGTTGCTCGAGGAGCGACGGTCGTATGATATATGGGGTGAGTGAGGCGATAACAAGGATGATGCTCCGGCGCCTTGAGAAATCAAGGGTTGTATGATATATTGATGAATGGATGTTTCTTACAATCTATCACTACTCCTAAGAAAACATGTAAAGATATTGAAAGTACATGATAGAAAAATAAGTTGCTCCGTGGGAGGCTTTTGGTTTTGGTGTTGGACCTTTTGCATGTGGTCTTGAGCTTGGTTTTTATAGTGAGAGTCCTGGAGGGACAATCGAGGCTTGACAAGACCTGCATGGTGAGGTCTAATCAGGGCAAGCATGGCTGGGTCTGATCAGCATTTGGGATCGTGAAGCATGGTGGTGTGACTCCCATAAATCTCGGCAGATCTCGGCCATCACCCAGATCGAGGGCTCTGCACCTCTGGCCGTGGGAGTGCATTAAATGCTCTGATTTAGTGGTTGGCGAAGAGACTGCCAATTTGCAAGAACATTTGCAAGAATGTTTATACCTAACCACTCTGATTTACCAAATCCTGACTTCAATCACTTCCCTTCTGCCTTCATGCATTAAATGCTCCATGCCCTAGTGGATTTGCTGCGACGGACAGAGGCACTACTTCATTAAATGGGGCGTGGGACCCAGAAGCCATGTGACTTTCTGACCATAATATCTTCGGCCATGCCCTGCCTGTTCCTCGGCCTCGGCCCGCGAGGCTATTTGAGAGGCCAAGAAAACCTTGCCTTAGCGTTTTTCCTTTGTTGTAGGGAAACAGGAAACAACGAAACGTTGCCGTTTCTTCGAGTCCATGAGAAAAAGGCCACGGTTGAGAGGAGGATTCTTCGGCCACAAAGGCCGTGATTTATTAGGCACAAACAATTGTCAACTAACATATTAGTCCCTGTTTTTGTCCTTGAATGATAAAATTGTATAGAAATGATTTAATAGGTTAGTCAGAGTCATTGTCAACTAATTCGTGCACAAATGATTGCCAATGTTGCATGTGCTTGTATATCATTATTTTATAACTACTACTGATTTGGTGTGAATGGTAGATCCTCATATTTTGGGAAGTCACTCAAATTTTGAAAAGTCAATTATATATTAGTTGAGTCATGAAATTTAATCTTCTTGAGCATAAAGCCCAATATTAAGTTTTTTTTTTTCTTTTTCAAAACCATATCGAACTAAATCGTGTTATATTGTAGTAGGTTCGACCATAATTTTAAAGTGAAATCAATCTTATTTGAACCTTGCCCGATCAATGAAAAATATCGAAATTCAAACCCCTCCACTAATATGTTCATATTCTCTACAAAAAATTAATAATATAAATATCTCTTGGTGCTGATCATATATCACTTGACAAACATAGAACTTCCTTAGAACAACAAGATTACATATAATTTTTTGTTCTTTTTCTTCTTATTATTAAGCATTGATATAATTTTTTTTCCCTCTGTCTTAATTTTGCTGTAGGTTCGAAGTTGAATTGCTTGGTTAAGAGGTACTCTCTTAATTTATGCAGTTTTTTGTGGTTTATTTATGGTTACAGTTTTATGGGTTATGGAAATTTGCAATTTTGGCTGGATTTGTATGATTGTATATATGAATAATGTTGATTATAAAATAGCATCCTAAATTTAATTATATGTCAAACCAAATCTTTGACTTTGATCCTTTTACTTGATTCTTAACAATTAGAGCTTTTTAGAAGACAGTAAAGTCAAAATATTTCTTTGGACATGAACAAGCAAACATCACAACAATCATCGTGGATGGCATGAAAGAGAGAAAAAATAATAAATTAAAAAAAGAGAAAAAAGAATAATCCTTCTAGTACCTAGTTAAGTGGATTCTTAGAGTGGATGTGTCACATTTTGCACCAAAGTGAAAGTAGGAATGTGTGGAACCACATGTTTCATTTGTTGCATGCAATACTTAGCTGTAAAATTATAATAATAATGTCAAATAACTTTGCTTAGATTATTGGTTTTGGTCATTATGATTGATATATGTTGTGAATGTATATTTGGTAATTGAAGAAATTCACTACTTCAAAAATAGGATTTAGATGCTGGTAGTTCATTGGAAGCCGCCACTACAAAACAGAATGCCTTTAGCGAGGGTATTTTATGGTCGCAAAAAGCCTTTTGCCGTCGGAAATTCGCTTTTCTGACGGCAAAGGTTTGTCGGAAGTCGTCGCTAAAACTCTGGTTGCAAATACTTTTTTTCCGACCATTCCGTCGGAAATAATGTATTTTCGACACCCATATTTTGTCAATGTTGCTTATTTTTTTTATCGGAAATAGATTTTCAAAACGACCATACAAATTCATTTCCAACAATAAATGTGGTCGCAAATACTTGCGAACCTATCGGAAATAATTTTTTATCGAGATCTTTTGTTCTTGCCATACTATTTTTTCAACCAATGACTATTTGTCGAAAATAGTATTTCCGACCCTAGATTACTATTTGTGATAAATATAATTCGTTGGAATTGTGCTTTTTTGACATGGAAGCTTGTCGAAAAAAAAGTTTTTCCGACTACATTTATAAGCATTAAACGTACAAATATTTTGTCAAAAAATATATATAATATTTCAATTGAGAAATTGTTGTTCGAAGAATAGTATATATCATCATTAATAAAAGACAAATGTAATAAATTACAAATATTCATTACAATCCTAAGCTATGTCCTATATCACTAGTCCCAAAGTCTACTTCCAATCGAACATTAAAGAGTTCGAATGCATGCTTCTTAGCTTCCTTTGAATCTTCACTAATGCTGGGCTGCTGCTACTTCCCATTAATAATAACATTGTTTGTTTATCCTGCCAAAACAAGAACAGAGCTAGTTCTATTTCCAAAACAAAGTTTTAGTCAATGTGTTAAATCAAATATATCAAGAAGGCAATACATGACAGACAGTAATGAAATAAGAACAGAAAAATAGATACAAGCACGGTAGGTGCCTAGGCAAACCTCCTTTGCAAGTACAAAATCCTGAAGAGACACCCTTCCAGATAGAATCCGCTTCCATTGACGCTGTAAGTATGCTCTAACCTGTGTAAAAAAAACAAAGGTCATCATCTAACCGTGGAAATCAAGTCAACCACCAGTAAAAGCTATTTTAAGGAAAAAAAACTCAGGGCAAATACAAGATATCCATGAAACTAACCACATGGGAACATGGATTGACATACAACCAATGGACGTCCTATCTTTTGCTCTTCACCCTTGATTTTATACCTCATACATATCCTGATGTTCAAAAAAAAGTCTCAAAGACTGCTCCATTGTCTTGGCAACAGCCCCACATGTATCCCTGCGAATTGTCATGGGCAATCTGTTTAGGGCTTTCATAACTGTAACCAACATAACGCTTCTTAGTAAGAGCATTTCCAGTAGTAGCCTCTTGCCATGGCAAGGGCTGCCCTAGGGCAGTCACTATTCATGTGAATAGTAGCTGCCTTAGCATAAAAAAAAAATTTATGTTTCCAGCAATGCAACCCTTGTCATGGCAAATACTATTCATTTTTTTGTTTTTTTCACAACTTTGTTTACTTAAACAATTAATTTGGATAATATTTTCGGATAAGATTTTTGGGTTCCTACGTATGAAAAATCATTTTCTCAAGATTTTTAGCGGAGATGCAATATTGACTAAGTATGAAAAATGATTTTTCGAAATAATCATTTTCTCAAAAAAAAATTTGGCGACTTTTATTCCTTACACATCAAATAAGAAAACTTGATTTTATGGGATTTTAATATAAAGTATATATTGACTTAATGAGCCATCATTTTTAGCCTAAATCGTATTTGCACTAAAACCGATTTTTCATATTTTGATTTGGTGGGAATTTGATTTTCTAGTATTTTTATTTGAATTCAAATGGGGGGTACTTCCTTATTTACATTGTAAACTTAAGTAAATGGAGTAATATAAAAATAAATAAAAGTAAAAGGACAAAGACATTTACTTGAATGTTGAAAATGGAAATAAGGTATAGAGAGAAAGAAAACAAAAGTAATTTTTTGGTTTTTTTTCAATTTTTTATTACAAAAATATTGGTTGTTGGTGTTAAAAGTGAAGAGTATTGGTTGGTATTTATAGAAAATAATTTCAGTATTTTTTTTAAATTTTTTTCGATTTTTTTCGATTTTTTTATTGGGCAAAAAATTCCCTGCCGTTGGATGGCTGGAAAAAAAAAATCGGAAAGCCCAAAAGCTTCCACGTGGCAGAGAGCTGTTGGGGCTTGCTTTTTCCGATTTTTTTTATTCGTGAAAAAATGGCCGCCATTGGATATGTTTAAAAAGCTGATCGAATGGCCCAGAAGACGACACGTGGAAGAGAGCCATTGGGCGGGCACTGTAGCGGCGCGTCAAATTTTTTTTAATGTTGGCGCGTGCATTGCACGCGCCAAAGTTAAAAAAAATTAAACCGCATCACTGACGTCGTCGTGACGTCAGCGTGATGACGTCAGCCAAAACGAGTTTTGGCACAAGGGCTGGACCTCCCCGCGGGCTGGCCCGGGCAAAATTTTTTGGCTGGGGCCCACACCTTGCCCTGGCTGTTTTTTGTTGCTGGAAACCCATTTTTCCCCCCAGCTCCCCCCCCCCCCCAGCCCGCCCCCCAGCTTGCTTGCTGGAAATGCTCTAAGGAGGAAGCACGGGCTATAAACTTTTTCCATCTTCCAAGCAATTGGATTTGGTTTCATAGCAGTAATTTCAGATGCAATCTCATGTCCAATCTGAAAAGAATCTTCAATGCTGCGTAAACACAAAAGAAAGTTAATTTGCCCCATTTACATATGAGAGAGAGAGAGAAAAAAAGTGATGGAACAATCTCCATTGACCCACAGGCAATTGACATAAATAGACCACATACAACAGTCTAAACTCATGATATGTCATTATGCCTAATCAAACACACAGTAATGAAAAAGAACAAATCAGAAGAATTTACTGTATCCTATTATTACCTTATAGGATGACCATGTATAATTTGACTATTATTAACTTGTAGGATGACCATGTATGCTTCTATTCTATGTTTTGGTCTCTATTTCTAATCTTATTATTTCTATAAAATCTTTTATGTTCTCTGTTTTTTATCTCTCCTTTTTTTTATTGTCTATAACTCAAAATCAACCAATAGACCCAAATGAAAATGAAAAATCAAATACATAAAGACTATATAATGTTCTCTGCAAACACAGCTATAATGTTCTCTGCAAGCACTCCTCTCTAAATAGTTGATGAAGCAATCAGACCCAATTCCTCTTCTCAAATATAGACCAAAATTACAAGATACAGAGTGATGAAAAATATACAGAAGGAACCAAAGATGAGGTCTGGTTCCCACCATGTATAATCTGAAATCATAAATTGCTATATAAAAAAATTAAAATAAAGAGCAAGGATAGGTTGAGATTATTACCTTGATTGGAAGAGCAAACAACCTTGTAAGATTGAAAGGCAGGGAGGAGCGAGAATCTGAAAACCAAAGATGAGGTCTGGTTTCATCAGATCAAAAAGATTACTAAACCAAAAGGCAGACATGGAAAACCCATCAGTATTCTCAAGGAAATATAATGAAAACCAATGAAGAGACCAATTCCAGAAATTACCCTAATAAAAATCTTCCTTCTACCTATCATGGAACTCACGATCCCACAATACCATATGATGGCGGATCTACCTAGATCTTCCTTCTACCTTTCATAAATTTGTATCTAAATAACTGAGGTGAGATGAGACGAGATGGAACTTACCTGAAATTGAGATAGAGGCAGCGGCGACGAGATGATGAGAGGAGACGGCGATGGCGATGGCGACGGCGAGTGACTTCTTCGATTGGAGCAACGACGGCAAATATGGAGCGATGGTGGGTGTGGGTTCAACTCAAAGTGATATTTGTGAGAATTGGAGAGTTTGTAGATGAGAAGGAGGAAGTGAGGGTTTGGGTCAGAAAAAACTTGAGATAGAGCGAGTTAGGGTTTTTTTTGTGTTTCTTTGGTTTTTTTTTTTTTTTTTGGCAAAGTGTTAGGCACAAAATTTAAATGGAGCCTAAAAAAAGGGCGGCAGGCGAAAAAAATTTGGGGGAAAGCTAGCGCAAAATTTATTACCAAGGGTATTTGGCGTCTCTCGGAAAAACGTCGTCGCAAATATGTTTTTTTTTATATAGTTAATTAACTTTTAATTTCATAACAAATAAATTTAAAAATAAGAAAAATACACTAAAAAATCCTATGAACTCCTTGTGACATCCTCTTCACCTTAAAACTCTAAAAATCTAATTTTTGAATTATAAAAATACAAAGTAATAACAAAACTCAACTTTATTCATAAACAAATCAAAACATTCTGTCACGTAACACTCTTGTTTATTGGATCCAATGATTCTCATTAACTCAAACATGTGGAATCAATGGTGGAACCAAGAATTTATTTAGGGCTTGACTAAATTCTTTTTTCTTGGCTTCTTCTATAATATAATATAAAATGATTCAAATTGTCTAGAAATTTATTTTTTGATAAGGACGCTAAAGCCCTAAAATAGCATAACTAAACGCGAACGAGGACTATAGTTTAGTTAAATTTAGAAATTCGTTTTCCAAACACTACACAAATAACTACAACCAAACCCAAAAAAAAAAAAAAACACAAATCAATATAACTAAAAATTGGAGTCAATTAATTAGCAAACAAACAACCATTGAATAAAGATCAGAAACTTGAGAAATAAAGGTGAGGTAATAACCTTAGATTGCATGCAAATTGGGGAATATTCGGAGCTTAGTACCATTGATTTAATGATGTTCTAATATATTAATGTTGTATTTGAGTTTGACCAACCACAAACAATAATGGAGCATGAAAATAGTTCCTTTAAGAGGCTAACACATGTCAATCCATTCTATTTCATAGTATTTCTTTAAGATTTAACTTTTATAATTCATAATAAATAAATTTAAAATAAAAAAAATATACCGAAAATTCCTAGGAACTCCTTGTGACATTCTCTTAGCCTTAAAGCTCAAAAAATCTAATTTTGAATTATAAAATACAAAGTAATAACAAAAACTCAATTTTGTTTATAGACAAATCCGACGGAAATGAGAAGCCTCTAAAAAAATAGTCAAACAATTCCGACCGAATGAGAAGTTGCTCGGAAATAGTCAAACAATTCCGAGGGAATGAGAAGCTCCTAGGAAATAGGCAAACAATTCCGACGGAATGAGAAGCCCCTCAGAAATAATCGTCTTATTTCCGACAAAAATATTTTTTGTCGTTAATAAAGTTGGCGCTAAGTTTTCCCTCCAAATAAATTACATTTTCGACGACCTTATAGACTTTTTCTGAGGGTAGTTCCTTTGTCGGAAATAAATTTCAACCCCATGAAATATTTCCAACGGAAAACATTTTTTGGTCGGAAAAAACACTTTTACCGAGGGAATTTCGGGACCCTCGGAAAAAGTTGGTCGGTAATGACACTTTTTTTTGTAGTGCGCATTTTTCCAAGGGCTATGGTTATTTACCCAAAATAAGAACCAAATACAAGAAAGACACTTTGAGATTATACATCTAAAACAACTTGAGGTAATTTCAAAGGTTTTACCGAAGAAAAAGAATGACTCTATTAAAATAACAGAGTTTTGTTTTAAGATCATTATATAGTTTAATAATATGGAACATAAAACCAAAATTTACATATTCAATAAAATGTCAATAACCAATTCACGAATCAAAAATTCCTAAACTGCAGTTAACAAATATCATAAATTACAAGCATTGCCCATGTATCTAAATTTCATAATCTAAATATTTCATTTAAAGTCACCCCTCTCCCACCCATTAGCAGCTTCTCGAAACCACTCATTAAGGATGCCCAAAATTACAATAATATACAAAAAATTCAGTTGCCTCACCCAAAAGACCACTCATAACACACAAACCTATCCAGTACCATACAAAAATTATCTCCATTTCACATATAATAAAATAAAGATGTAAAATTTCTCACTCTTTACAATTGAAACCTCCGGCGGGCTCATCTCTTAAATTCAAAAAAAGCTCGTAAGGCCTACCCCCAACCCAAAACTTTTGGGTTGGCCTGCGAACCCTACCTATGTGGTCAAGGGTTTAACAATCACTGATGTACGTATCTTGGAACTTTCTAGATTTACTTGGCCCTAAAATTTGTAGGCTTCGTTAGTTGTTCCAACTTGGAACTTATGCATATACAATACGTTGGGCCCCTATTTGGAAAATACGTCAATACGTCTATAATACGTGAATGATATATTCGCATATCTTTGATAACATATGTCAAACACAAATTTTTCCATATTTTTTATAAGTGTACGGAAAATAGAAGTAATACATGAATAATACGATAATTAACTAACTATGCATAATATTTAAAATAGCATAGATATACAAAACTTTATATGTCATAAGGAGACACTTCATGTTCGGAAAGAATGTAACGTCACCTAAATTATGTTACAGGACGTTCACATGGATAGACAATGGATTAAGGTGAAAAATAGGTTGAGTAAGGAATATATGGATGGTATTGCATCATTTATGAGAGTAGCAATTCAACATGTGAATGAAAAAAATGAGACAAGGTGTCCTTGCAAGAAATGTCTGAATACAAGATGGCATACTCTTCAAATTGTCCATGCACATTTGTGGGAGTATGGGATGTCTGCTATTTATCACACATGGATATACCACGGGGAAAAATTTGGGTTACCCAGACAAGATGCAACTCTTCCAAATGGTGTAGAGGCACTTGGACCCAACGATGTTACTTATGATATCTTAAATGATGCATTTCCTCGAGACATGAATCAAGATTTGCATGGAGAATGTGATACTTTTGGAGGTAATGAAGGTGTAGATGAGAGAGAAGATGATGGAACTAATGTGCATAGGGTTGCGGCTAATAAGTATGAGAAGTTAATGGTTGAGGCCGAACGAGAACTTTTTCCCGGTACTAATGGGCTTTCAGTTTTGACCGTCATGGTAAGGTTAATGCAGGCCAAAGTTAAAAATCATTGGACTAACAAATCATTTGATATATTGTTAGAGATACTAAATTGGGCTTGTCCTAAGCCACATAATTTTCCAACCACTTATTATGCTACGAATAAGATGTTGAAAAATTTGGGTCTAGGTTATGAAAATATTGATGCTTGTATGAACGATTGCGCTTTGTTTTATAAAGAGCATGTTGGGAAGGATAAATGTCCTGAGTGTGATGAGCCAAGATATAAATCAAGTACTAATGAAAAAAAAAAAAGTTCCACAAAAAGTATTGCGTTATTTTCCTCTGAAGCCAAGATTACAAAGAATGTTCATGTCAAAACATACAGCTAGCCAAATGAGGTGGCACTTTGATAAACGAGTTGATGAGTATAGTGTTATGAGGCATCCAGCTGATAGTATTGCGTGGAAGGAGTTCGACCGTATGTACCCTGAGTTTGCTCAGGAGCTTAGAAATATAAGGCTAGGCCTTGCAACAGATGGGTTCAACCCATTTGGAAGTATGAGCACAAGTTATAGCATGTGGCCGGTGGTGGTTGTTCCATATAATCTTCCACTTTGGATGTGTATGAAACAACAATACTCAATCATGACCTTACTTATTCCAGGCCCAAAAGCACCAGGAAAGGATATTGATGTGTATTTGCGCCCATTAATTGATGAGCTTAAGGAGTTGTGGGAGGGCGTTCCAACTTATGATAAGTTTACTGATTCTGGATTTAAGATGCGGGCAACTGTGATATGGACAATTAACGATTTTCCTGCTTATGGCAATTTATCTGGATGGAGCACTAAAGGTTACTTGGCATGTCCCGTGTGTCTTGAGGACACATCACATACCAAGTTGAGAAATAAAATTTGTTACATGGGGCATCGTCGTTATTTGAGAAAGAATCATCCGTGGCGTAAAAGTTGTGACTTTGATGGAAAGTATGAGATGCGTGATCAACCGAGGGTATTCTCTGGTGATGAGATATTACTTCAATTTAATCATCTCAGACCTTGTAAGCCTGGTAAGCACCCTGATAATTATGATAGAAAGAGGAAACGAATACCCATGGAATTAAATTGGACAAAAAAGAGTATTTTCTTTGAACTAGAGTATTGGTCTAAATTAAAAATAAGACATAATTTGGATGTAATGCACATTGAGAAGAATATATGTGATAGCATTGTTGGGACACTATTGGACATAGAAGGAAAGACAAAAGACACGATCAATGCACGTTTGGATATGATAGACATGAATATACGAAGGGCTTTGCACTTACATAGAGATGAAACTAGCTTAGTTAAGAAGTACCCAGCAATCTACACGTTGTCACCACATCAACGTCAATCATTTTGTGAATTTTTGAAATCTGTAAAATTTCCAGATGGGTATGCAGCCAACATATCAAAGAATGTTAAAGAAGGTGGGAAATTATCGGGTTTGAAGAGTCATGATTGTCATGTTTTGCTTCAACGACTTCTACCTGTTGGGATTCGGCCGTACTTGTCAAAAGAGGTGTGTGCACCGCTTATAGAATTGTCAAATTTCTTCCAACAGATTTGTGCAAAGACGTTAAAATTTGAAGATTTGGATAGGTTGGAGGTTGATATTGTGTTCTTACTCTGCAAACTTGAGAAAATATTTCCACCTGCTTTCTTCGATGTTATGGTTCATTTAGCTGTCCATTTACCACATGAGGCAAAACTTGCAGGCCCAGTAGGATATCGATGGATGTACCCGATAGAGAGGTATTGCTTATTTTTTGTGCTATTTTATTAACTTTATCTTGAATTCTTTTGTATTGTCCACATAATATATTATTATGTGTGGTACAGAATGCTAGGGAAGCTGAAAGGTTATGTACGTAATAGAGCTCGGCCTGAAGGGTCCATTGTTGAGGGATACATTTCAAACGAATCATTAACTTTTTGTTCAATGTATCTCCGTAATGGTGAAATTATTTCCTCTCATCATGAGCGAAACAATGATGGTGGTGAAATCAATGCAAAGCTATCAGTTTTCGTTAATAATGCACGTCCGTGTGGTGGCTACAAAATGGTTCAATGGTCAGAGTTGGAAATGGAATCAGCTTATCGGTATATTCTCGACAATTGTGATGAAGTTGAACCTTTCAAAAAGTGTGTAAGTCGATCCATGTTTAATGTGCTTGTTTTAATCTTTAGTTTCAATTTATTAACTAAGAATTTTAAATTGAATGTAATTTTATAGTGAGTTTCTCCAACTGTTGCAAATAGAAAGCCCAGATAACTTGGAACAAAGACAAAGGAAATTGTTTCCACAATGGTTAAAGACTCGTGTCAAAACATTGAGCAAACAAGGATTGAGGGTTGCAACTAACGAATTATATGCATTAGCATATGGTCCTGATAAAAGAATTGGTCTGTATACAGGGTGTGTTGTAAATGGAGTTCGGTGGCATGTAAAGCATATAGAAGAAACACGCACAACTCAGAACAGTGGAGTTATGGTACCGGGGACACATGGTGATCAACAATCTAACTTTTACGGTAGATTGGTGAATGTTGTGAAGATAGGTTTTCAAGATGGGTATCATGTTATACTTTTCAAATGTGAGTGGTTTAATACTCAACCAAGATTTTTTAGAAAGAAAAAGATTCACCGTATTCTTCGTGATTATCATCTCACTTCCTTGAATACAACCAATGTATGGTATAAAGATGATCCGTATGTGCTTGCTAACAAGCCCAACAAATATTTTATCTCGACGACCCTAAATTGGGTTCTGGTTGGAAAGTCATTCAGAAGATTCGACATAGACATGTGTGGGATGTTCCTAAAAATGAAGCCGCTCATGAAGTTGAAACAATCTATGATGAAGGAATAGACCAAGATGGTGATGATATTGTGATAACAAGTCGAGATGAGAATGACTTACCAAGCACTTCACTTCGTAGAGATGATGCAGAACCTGAAATAGTTGAGGAGGAGATTAGTTTAGAACCAATAGAAGTTGATGATTATGAGGAAGATTTTACCGATGATGACCCAATTGAAGAACAATTGTCAGGGGATGAGTCAAATAACGTTCACAGTGATGATTATAGTGATTTGGATTGACATTTAAACTTAATGTTGATGGTGTGTTTGATTTGTTTGTATGTATGAGTTTGATTCTTTTGGTAGTTGAAAGTATGAGTGGCACTCTTTCCTACCCCGGAGTTTTGTCCCACGTGGTTTTCTCCGGGAGGTTTTAACGAGGTCACCGTTAACTTGTAGTTCCTCACTTTGTATTGTTTCATGGTTTTTTAATGGAATTTATTTTTTTTTACTTTAAAGAACTTATCTTTTTGCTTTTAGCTGTAAGGTTGTTCATGTCCCCTGATATGGTGTACTACAATTTTTAAATGAGAGATTGGTTTTTATTAATTTTATGTGCAGGATCAAGAAGATGGTAAGTAAACATAAGAAGCAAAAATTTTCTAAACAACCACTTGCGCCACATCCATTAGCACAACCACCATCTGGTGCACCACATCAGTCACAACCACCACAACATGATTCTTCACTGCCACGAGATCTATCAAGCACATCAAGTAAGTGATTGCAATATTTATGTGTATATTTTTTTATAATTAAATTACTAAATTTTTTGGCCGGTTTCTTTTGTTTATAGGGCATGGAAATTGTGCAGTACCTTCTATGCAGAAGAAGAAAACTCGTGGTCGAACTATAGGTGAGAAGCAAATATCAGCTCAACCACCACCTCCACCATCTTCACTAGCACAACCACCATCTGGTGCACCCCATCAGTCAGAACCACCACAACATGAGTCTTCTTTACAATCACCAGATCAATCAATCATAGCAAGTGAGTGATCGAAATATTTATGTTTATATTTTTTTGTTGGTTTCTTTTGCTTATACGGTATGGAGATTGTGCAGGAACTTCTTTGCATAACAAGAAAACTCGTGGTCCAACAAAAGGTGCTGGCACTTACGACGTGGTTAATAAGTCCCAAGGGCAAATTCAGATCCGTTGGATCCAGGCATAAATTAGTGGAGGGTATAAAAACTCACCCATTGTTTGTCAATGAGATTGGAATAATCACTCGTGCGAAAGCTCCACTAAATGTTCTAGGATTAAAGAAAGTTCCTAAAGAGGATAAGCAAGAATGGGCAGAGGCACTGAAGGTTAGCGAGCAATTAAATGTTGTGTAATTATGTTTATAGTCAATTAATATTAAGGTGAATATTTTTAAATAATTCTTGTAATTGTGGATAGTTCAACTTTGATGTTGACCTTACGGATCCGGCTATGTGGAGGTTTATTGATGATCATATGTGCTCCACTTATAAAGAGTGGAAATCGAAGCTCCATAAACACTTTAAGAAGTTTTCTCCCGACATCGAGCTTGCACGAGCTACACCTCCCCATGAGGAACTCTTTGGTCCGACACGAAAAATAGAGGAATGGCATTGGCTTATTGACAACTTGTACACAAATGAGCAATACCAGGTACCGTAAACTTTGAATCAATTTAGTTGACTTGAAAATTTCCAATATTTCTCTCTATACTGGTAAAGAAGAAAGAAGTTAACTATTTGACCTTTTATAATATTTGATTTATTTATTTTATAATATTTTTGTTTTGTTGATTTATGAAGTGGCTCTATTGTTAATTTAATTAAATAGTAATAAGAATAATTATTAATGTGATTGAATATGCAATTTTTATACATGTTTTCTTAATGCAGAGACGGTGTAAAGCCAATGCCAAAAACAGGCAAAATATAAAATTTAATCATACAGGGGGTTCACGCCCATTCCTGAAACATAAAGAACTTGCAGAACGGTAATAATTGTGTTCTTGGTTTAATGTTTCTCATATATGTGTAAATACTCATTTCTTTTTTATTGTTGAGAAAATGTAGAGAGGAGAACACCCTACTTACATTAGCAACTGGCAAACCATGCATCAATATAGAAAGAAGGGTGGCGTATACGTCAATGAGGCTGCTGAGGCAAAAGGGGTAAAGTTAAATTGTTAAATGTTTTATAAATTTAGTAATTCACAAGTTTATTATAGATACTTTTGACTTGTGTCTAACATGTTAATTTTCTGCTTGTAGAAGAATATGGTAGCAGAGTTGGAGAAACTAAAAGAACAATTGGCCTCAAGTGCACCCAATGATACTCCACCATATCATATCATGGTGCCTGAGAAGCTACAATTAGGGATCTTGTCTGCAGAGCTTGGGGTTGGAAAGGACAAAAAGATGCGGGGTGTGGGTTCTAATCTTCGTGTGGAGGGTACTTCCCGTAGAACTTCTGAATCTAATACCACCAACACCACTTATGATTCAGAGCAGAAAGTGGATGAGTTGTCAGGCAAAGTGGATGAATTACATGGTGTCATCCAAAAGATGCAAGCACAAATCAAATACTTGCGCAAGAAAGGTAAAAAAAACCATGATAATGACGACGAAGATGACGACGACAACGACGACGACGACAATAGTGGTGATAATTTTGATGATGAGGATTGTGTCGAGGTTGGTCATGATTTTGATGATGAGTATGGTGATATTGGCGTGGCCAATTAAGGAAGGCTCGAGTATTAATTGTAGCACTAGCCGTGCACTCTACTTATATTAGAGAGAATCAATGCGTCTTGAGCCACTAGATCCGGTCTTGATTGCGAACATCTTCATCAACACATTTAGAGTTCATCACTTGAGTGTCCATGAACATGGGCAGGATTACTTAGGGTGGATTCCGAAACCCTAATGTTTGTTACATATTATTTTCACATTTTGATTTTCATCTCTGTCATTCTTGTTAAAATTAGAGTTCGATTACTTTCAAGCATTAGAATTAGGTCACTTGAATTAAATCCCCCCAAATTGTTGTGTGTTTGTGTTGTTTGAAACGTTTCGTGTTTTATTCACTGAATTCTGCTCACTTTCGTAACTGTTTTTCACTTTTGGTCCACGATGTGTTCTTCGTTTTTCTGTGATGAATCCAACCATATAAAGAACGTGAAATTTGGACAAACGGTTGGAAAGTTATAGGCCAAAAACTGAACAGAGGTCGAAGCTGAAAAACAGATAAACGAATCTGCCCAAATAGTGATAAATATGTGATAAAAGGTTGATAAAAATTGTTGTTTGTGTTTATTCTTTGGTTTCTTGCTTTGTTTCCTTTCTTTTACATTTATTTACTCAAATTTTAGATTCCAATTTGTATTGTGCATTTGTGTTGTGTTAAATAAGTGTTCTTTAAAACACTTAACTTGAATTTCATCATGACCTATTGGTTATACTTCACTGAAAATGTTAAAAAATAGTATTATTAATAAATATTTTTCAATATATTTTTTAAAAAATTAAAATTAAAAACAAAATCAGATAATAGGTCCTACTTTTGTGGAATATAACTACCCATATTATATTTTCTTAATTCTAAAAACAAAATAATTATAAATAAATAAAAACTAATTGGCACATGCTCACGCATGTGCCAAGGGGCTAGTGTATATAAAGCAAAAAACAGAGAATGGTGAAATATTCAAAATACTAGTAAATGCCCTTGGTTAATTCAATCATTAAGAAGAAATTATTAATTAAATGATAATAATATGGTAAATTCACATTTTTTCATATTTAAAAAATTAAAATTAAAAATAAAATACAAATCATAATATATCATTATAGGTGACATGATCATCATTATAAATTACATAACTTTGTTTAATAAAATTAAAAAAAAATCCCTCAATTATTAGTCATAATTAAATCAAAGGCAAATTATGACTTAGCAAACTTGTGGTACCTAACGCAGGGCTTCCAACTTTATCTTTCACATTAGTCATGATTTTTTTATACATATTTTGACTTCAATAATTGCACTAAAAAATCTTGACCATGTCTCATCTTGCTTTTCTTTTGTTTCTTTGAACATCTCATCCCATCTTGTTAAGTAATTAAATCATTGCTAGCCCTAGGAGGATCCCTTATTAGCTAGGGAGAAGGTTTTTGGTGGATTAAGTCCGACTACATCACCTATGCAATAACTCTCAAGAAAAATTGGATATCAGTGTGAGGTGAATTGCCCTTCACTCTTGAATTGATCTTGATCAAGCTCCACAGGAATAATATGATCATCATTGGAGCGGTGCAATAACTTATTCAAAGAAAAGATCCACATCATTGGAGTGGTGCAATAACTTTATTAATGTTATCATGATTCTTTGTTGCATGCACATTAGCATTGATGTAACCTATTTAATTTTAATTAAATTAATTTGATGAAATGATGATGCATAGACCTAGGTAGGGTAAGGGAAATGATGCACAGACATAGTTTGATGGGATAAAAGATGAGACAATATCATTGTTTTTTCTTTAAAACACTTAACTTTGGTAAAATGTTAAAAAATAGTATTATTTTATAAATATTTTTCAATATATTTTTTAAAAAAAATTAAAATTAAAAACAAAATCAGATAATAGGTCCTACTTTTATGGAATATAACTACCCATATTATATTTTCTTAATTCTAAAAACAAAATAATTATAAAATAAAAAAATAAAAAAAACTAATTGGCACATTCTCACGCATGTGCCAAGGGGCTAGTGTATATAAAGCAAAAAACAGAGAATGGTGAAACATTCAAAATACAGTAAATGCCCTTGGTTAATTCAATCATTAAGAAGAAATTATTAATTAAATGATAATAATATGGTAAATTCACATTTTTTCATATTTAAAAAATTAAAATTAAAAACAAAATACAAATCATAATATATCATTATAGCTGACATGATCATCATTATAAATTACATAACTTTGTTTAATAAAATAAAAAAAAATCCCTCAATTATTAGTCATAATTAAATCAAAGGCAAATTATGACTTAGCAAACTTGTGGTACCTAACGCAGGGCTTCCAACTTTATCATTCACATTAGTCAGTGGCGGTTCCAGGATTCGAAAGCCGACCGGGCAAAACTTATATAATAAACTTGACGAAAAGAGTGAATTTCATTAATAAACATAAAAAAAAAAAATTACATAGTGAGGGAAGAAGTAATAAGCCTTACCCTCAAACGCATCTATATCTACAAATACAAAAACTAAAATAAAAACCAAAAGAAAAATTAAAAGAAAAAAATTTATTTCACATTAAAAAGAAAGCATAAAATAGGGGACTACGTTAATTTTTTTAAAAAGCCAAAGAAATGGGAAGGAAATAAATTGGCAAAGTTTTTTTTTTTTTTTTTTAACGAGTTGTGATCTCATTTCTCCTTGTTTCCTTTTATAAATGTCTATTATGACATATGTTTTTGGCTTTCCACTCCAACTCCATAGCCCTATCAATCATGTTCCGTAAATTCTGAAATAGCTATCTTTGTGTGAGACAAAAAAATTTAATAATCATAAGTAATGTATGTAATATTTTTCTAACAAAAAGAGAGAAGGAAAAGGAAGAAATAAGAAAGGGAGAGAAGATAGAAGAAAAAGAGAGGAGGGATGAGAGAAGGAAAAGAAAGAAAAAAAAAACGAGAGGGAGAGAAGAGAGAAGGAAAAGAAAGAAAAAAGAGAAGAGAGAGAGAGGAGAGAAGGAAAATAATATAAAAAAGGAGAGAGAAGAGAGGAGAGTGTAGGTAATATTTTTTTTAACAAAAATTTGGGCTGGGCAAAAGAGGAGAGAGGAGAGAGAAGAGTGTGGGTACTATTTTTTTAACCCAAATTTCGGCCGGGATGAGCCCAGCCTGCCATAGGCTGGAACCGCCACTCATTAGTCATGATTTTTTTATACATATCTTGACTTCAATAATTGCACTAAAAAATCTTGACCACGTCTCATCTTGCTTTTCTTTTGTTTCTTTGAACATCTCATCCCATCTTGTTAAGTAATTAAATCATTGCTAGCCCTAGGAGGATCCCTTATTAGCTAGGGAGAAGGTTTTTGGTGGATCAATTATGTCTCCTCGCCTGCTCACGCTGAGGTACTTGCTTTGCGTGAGGCCCTCCTTTTTGCTAGGGGACTTGATCATGGGCCTAAACTGATTGAAGGGGATGCGCATGAGGTGGTTCGGAGTATTAGTGCTGGGCGGGAGGACAGATCCCCTCTTAGCCTCTTGATTTCCGACTGCAGGCTGCTGCTTTCCCAGCTTGAGGATATTTCTATTCAATTTGCTTTTAGGGAATCTAATAGAGTAGCTCACCGCTTAGCTCGGATAGCTCTTACCTTATCAGAGACATCATCATGGCTTCAGGACCCCCTGCTGCTGTGCATGATGTTTTGGTGGAGGATAATATGTAACTTTATCTTCTCTTTTAAATAAAATCGCTTTTGCTCAAAAAAAAAAAAATCCGACTACATCACCTATGCAATAACTCTCAAGAAAAATTGGATATCAGTGTGAGGTGAATTGCCCTTCACTCTTGAATTGATCTTGATCAAGCTCCACAGGAATAATATGATCATCATTGGAGCGGTGCAATAACTTATTCAAAGAAAAGATCACATCATTGGAGTGGTGCAATAACAAGCTCTACAGGAATAATATGATCATCATTGGAGCGGTGCAATAACTTATTCAAAAAAAAGATCACATCATTGGAGTGTTGCAATAACTTTATTAATGTTATCATGATTCTTTGTTGCATGCACGTTAGCATTGATGTAGCCTATTTAATTTTAATTAAATTAATTTGATGAAATGATGATGCATAGACCTAGGTAGGGTAAGGGAAATGATGCACATACATAGTTTGATGGGATAAAAGATGAGACAATATCATTGTTTTTTCTTTAAAACACTTAACTTTGGTTATAAAAATGTTAAAAAATAGTATTATTTTATAAATATTTTTCAATATATTTTTTAAAAAAAAATCTGGTGGAGTCGAAAGAATTAAAGCTAAGTGGTGCCCATGGAAATAAAATATTCAAAACAGGAAATAAGGCAACAGTATTAAAAAATTTATTAAAAAAAAATTACAACAATCAACCACGCCATTCATTTCTAAACCAAAGAAATCAAAACTTCATTTTTCCACAACAGGAGACTTTAGTTTGGCCTTCTCGATATTCTTTTTTGATTTTTCACACATCACTTCCTGGGGCTCTTCACTTGAGCCTCCACAGATCACACCCTTCTCTTTTGAACTCCTCTCGTGATCTCGCTTGCGCTTTCCTGGGTTCTCCAAGGCCTCCAGCTTCTTTTGTATGTCATTAGAAAAAAAAATTTCCACCTTTGATAGTTGTTCATTCTCTTCACGCAATATTCGAAGTTGGCGTCGGTTCTCCTCTGCTGTCTTTGCCCTCTCATTTTTCAATCTTTTAATCTCACGCTGACAGTCATCAACCAATTTTAGCTGTGTTGCCAACTGAGTTCTCAGTACTTGCATCTCATGATATTTTGCAATGAGACGATACCCCACACTTGCGATAGATGCCGCACTTTGCACACTCAGTGCTATGGCATCGTTCGCTAGTCGGTTGTCATCTCTCGTTCCCAGCACACGCACATCCCTAGGAGTCCCCAAACCCCTTGCAACTCCAATAGCAACTTCGTTGTCAAGGAGTAACGAATCGTTAACTCTCACTGGACCTCGTGAGGAAGCAAAATAGGGCATCCAGACAGGTGCAACTTCTTGCCCCCATATTTGTGTTGGCGGAGCTAGGTTGAGATCTAGAGAAAATGGGACAAAAGACGACATTATATTTATGATTTCTTTTTCTTCTCTTTTCTCTCTTCTTTTTCTTCTTTTTCTTCTTTCTTTCCTCTTTTCTGCATGGTTATGATTTTATCCCGCGTTCATTTCCTTTAATAGACAATTATCATTAGCAGAATCCTAATCATGAGTCTCGAGCTTCACAAATAAAAAAAGCAATTATTTTTCTTGGGATGTATGCATGCGGCTTGCCAGGAAACAAGAAAGTTATTTCTCTTCTACTGTACTCTCTTGGAATAGCTTCGCGTCCCAAAATGATTCGACTTGTCATTAATGTCTGGGGTAAAACGAGCATTTATGGCTTGCATTGAAGGGAGGTTCCATCACCCTTTTTTTCTGTCAAAACGAGCATTTATGGCTTGCATTGAAGGGAGGGACACTTTTGAAAAAGGAGGGACACTTTTGAAAAAGAGAAGTTGTGAAGTGTTATTACCAATGTTAAAATTATCAAAGTACAAAAGAAAATGTGATGTTAACTCTGCTATTATCTAGAGCCAAGTATTATCCCGAAATATTTCACTATCAAAATTTGAAGTATTACCGGCATTAATATTCGCCCCTATTAAGCAATTTTAGAGACACATATCGTGAGCGCCTCTATTGTTCTTCCCCACATTCACACAACTCAAACTCTTGCTCTCTGAAGCTTTACAGAAGAAATCTCCTGGCCTTCTTCTTAATTTGCTACAGGAAAAATAAAAACTAAATAAAAGTTATGCATCCTCCATCAAACCTGCAGATACACCCAAAAAAAAAATCTAAAACAACTAAAGAGTAAAAATAAATAAACTAAAATCACACCCTGAACATTAGCTCACGCTTTCAGCCTTCAATTTCAAGAGCACAAACAAACAAAACTCCTAGATCTAAGTAGCCAATAATCACCTTCAAAACACACAAAAAATCCAGATCTAAGTGAGCCAACCATCGTATAGATAAAATGAAAAAGATAAGAAAAAAACACAATAACAATAATAGCAGATGGACGATATTAAAAAAGAAGAAGTAGAGTTGTGTTTACCCTTTTTTATTCTTGAGCACGTCAAAAGCTTTAAGTAAAAATTCCCCGTAGAAAGAAGAAAAGAAAGAAATAAGTGGGGAAGAGAGGAAGAGGAAGAGGAAGAGGGGGCTGTTTATACAGGAATAAAATTTAGTTGGAGGAAACCCTAGGAAAAACATAATATTAGGGGCGGATTTATAAATTCAAAATTAATATTAATTATTAGGGGCGCTTATTTACACCCCTATCAATTCAAATGACAGGTGTTTCGTCGAGAGCAGGTACCAGTGCCACAGTGGTGGCTTCCCCCTTCCCCCTGGTTTCTCTCCTCCCAATGTAACCAAAAAAAAATAAAATGACAGGTGTTTCACACCCACCTACTAGAGGCCTTTTTATCTGCCCCAAATAACATTTAATAGGGGCCAGTACTTTATCCGCCCCCAATGTATCATAATAGGGGACAATATCATAATAGGGGCCAATACTTCTATTAGTTGGAAAAGTAAGAAGCAAAAAGGATTAAAAAAAAAGTAGCAAACTTAATCCGACTTGAGCTGCAAAAAGCAGCTTTCTAAATGGAGCCGCAGTGGTGGGAGCCAGCTTTCTCCAATTGGGACTGATAAGAGACTCAGTTGAAGCAAAACCATATTAAGCAAAACTGTGAATTCACTTTAATTGTATTGGATATATATACTGCTGTCTATCCCACTTATTTTTAACAAGGACTGTTGAGTTATCATTTTGCTTAAAACTTCCAAATGCCTTATAGTTCAAATAATATTTCAGGTCCATTTCACACATCATTTTAAAATGAGAGTTATAAGACATGTATTTAAAAGCAAATGCAGCAGATAGTATCGGCCCACTAACGGTAAATTTGCAAGAAAAAAAAAAGGGTGCTATTATTTTACTTGATTGTAAGGGGAGGCATTGACGACAGACAAACTTGATATTCTAGTAGTGGAGATTTCTGAGATTTTTCTTCGATATAAAGTCATTATGGTTGATGGGCAAGCATCAGCAAATTGAAGAACTTTGCCCGACAAATCCATTACCCACAATCTTTGTTGGTCTATCACACCATCATTTCAAGCAAATTCATTATTCTACAAAGACCCATCAAAGATGCGTTGATCGTGGTTGATTTCTAAAATAAAATAAAAATTATGGGTTGAAAAACACCTTCTCTTGAAGAAAGAATAAAAAAAAAATTCCATAAATTTTGGCAATTTTCAGTGAGAGTTTGCTTCAAATAAATCA
This sequence comes from Prunus salicina, assembly GCA_020226455.1. NCBI lineage: Eukaryota > Viridiplantae > Streptophyta > Magnoliopsida > Rosales > Rosaceae > Prunus > Prunus salicina. Next base: position 12,887,259 of record CM035347.1, on the reverse strand, counting down.
ACCGCTAAAAGAAATAATCTTGGCTTCTTGCATCATGTAACTCCATTGTTTTGCATCGGAGCTTTACATAGATTTTTAATTTGCATTTCTTCTTCTTCCCATATCTCATGTCTCCCAACGCTTCACGTTTTATTTTTTTTTCCATCTTCTTCTTCTTTCCATCTCCCTCTCTCTCTTTTATTTCTTTTTTCCTTCTTCTTCTCTGCCTCTCTTTCTTTTTTTCCTCCTTCTTCCTCTGTCAGTCTCTGCAATTTTTTTCTCTTCTCCCTCTTTTGCGTCATCTTCCATATCTCTCTCTTTTTTCTAATTTTTTCCATCGCTCTCTCCTCTTCCTTGAAGACCAGTTGTTGTCTGGCGTTGTCCTCTTCGTGGGCTGAGGAAAAGAAAAGGTGTGTGCGTTAAACGGTGGGCTAATATTTAACTAGGATACTTTAAAAAAAAAAATACATTTCAGGAGCAGAATAGAATGTTAGTTTTTTTGTTTTTTGTTTTAAATATTAAATCATATTTTTTCGGATTATGATTTGGAATCCAATATGTGAAAATAAGACTAGTCTACCACATGAATCCAATATGTAACTAGTATATTTAAACAAATCAAATCATAATATATCATTATACCTGACATGATCATCATTACAAATTGCATAACTTTGTTTAATAAAATAAAATAAAAAATTTCCCCGATTGTTAGTCATAATTTAATCAAAGGCAAATTAAGGCTAACCAACATCTATGACTTTATTAATGTTATAATGGTCCACAAGAAATTATTAATAAAATATTATTTAAATCATAGCAGCACTTGTGGTACCTAAGGCAGGGTTTCCTCCTTAATCGCACTAAAAAATCTTGACCATGTCTCATCTTGCTTTCTTTTGTTTCTTTGAACGCCCATCTTGTTAAGTAATTAAGTCATTGCTGGCCCTAGGAGGGTCCCTTATTAGCTAGGGAGAAGGTTTTCGGTGGATTAAGTCCAACTACGTCACCTATGCAATAACTCTCTAGAAAAATTGGATATCAGTGTGAGGTGAATTGCTCTTCACTCTTGAATTGATCTTGATCATGCTTCACAGGAACAATATGATCATCACTGGAGTGGTGCAATGACTTATTCAAAGAAAATATCCACATTGCTACAACATTTGTTTGATTTTTTGCTGCATGCACGTTAGCATTGATGTGGCCTATTTAATTTTAATTAAATTAATTTGATGAAATGATGATGCATAGACCTAGGTAGGGTAAGGAATAAATTATGTACAACCTAGTTTGATGGGATAAAAGATGGGACAATGTCATTGTTTTTTGTTTAAAACACTTAACTTGAATTTCATGACTGATTGGTTATACTTCACCGAAAATGTTAAAAAATAGTATTAAAGTTTTAGAATAATAGTCATTTTTGCACAGTAAAATCAGTGTTTCTGGGTCATTTTTACTTAAAACGCTTAACTCAATCAACATTATTATAGTCAAATGCTGCTATTTTTGTTCAATATTGGTGATTTGATGGTCATATATCTTGGGACTTAGGTGATTTAGCAATTTATAAAAGTTGTCTTCCCCTTGATATCTTGAGTTTCAAACATAATGCCGAGTGCTTTGAGTCTTTGATGGAATGCGAATATTCGAGGTGGTGCAAATAACGTTCCCCTATAATAATAGTAGGAAGGAAAGAAATTTTTGTCCTTTTAATCGTGAAAGGTAGAGTAGACTCGACCTAGAATTGCATCCTCAATGATAAAAAGGGACGGACCCAAACCAATCTCATTTGCTAGCCTTTCCTAAACGATAGTGACATATATAGCCCCTATTTGGGAACCTTTACAATACTATGTCTTGTTCCCCTCTGCACTCAATTCAAAGAAGCAAAGGGCCCCATAGAATTGCTAGCCTTTCCTAAACGATAGTGACATATATAATGGCCCCTAGAATTGCATCCTCAATGATATAAAGTCATTATGGTTGATGGGCAAGCATCAGCAAATTGAAGAACTTTGCCCGACAAATCCATTACCCACAATCTTTGTTGGTCTATCACACCATCATTTCAAGCAAATTCATTATTCTACAAAGACCCATCAAAGATCATACGTTGATCGTGGTTGATTTCTAAAATAAAATAAAAATTATGGGTTGAAAAACACCTTCTCTTGAAGAAAGAATATAAAAAAAATCCATAAATTTTGGCAATTTTCAGTGAGAGTTTGCTTCAAATAAATCAACCGCTAAAAGAAATAATCTTGGCTTCTTGCATCATGTAACTCCATTGTTTTGCATCGGAGCTTTACACAGATTTTTAATTTGCATTTCCTCTTCTTATTACCATCCTCGTGTTGCAAGCTCAGTGAAACGTAATACCACATGTCAATTGCCACATGATACTACCGTACTATTGTATAATTTCTCGAATAACTGGACATCTTTCCCACCGAATTCGCGTATATGGATTCGAGCATAACGGGCTTAATCGGGCCGGATCTAACTGTTGGCAAGCCAAATATTCTAAAAATATTTTGCAACAAAGAGTTCAAACCTTTAAGATCTCAATGGGAATTTAATATCATCAAACCAGAGATTTTTAATTTCTCTCTCGTCTGCTAATGGGAATTTAATATCTTTAATGTGACTACTCACTCCTTGAAAAGTAAGTAAAACTGTAAAATAATATGACTATCTGAAAGAAATAATATTTTTTAACTCTTTTTTTTTTCTTTTCTGTCTTTTGACTGCAGGTACAGTACGCCCAATAATTCGACTTCTTCTTCCCATATCTCATGTCTCCCAACGCTTCATGTTTTATTTTTTTTCCATCTTCTTCTTCTTTCCATCTCCCTCTCTCTCTTTTATTTCTTTTTTCCTTCTTCTTCTCTCCCTCTCTTTCTTTTTTTCCTCCTTCCTCTGTCAGTCTCTGCAATTTTTTTCTCTTCTCCCTCTTTTGCGTCATCTTCCATATCTCTCTCTTTTTTCTAATTTTTTCCATCGCTCTCTCCTCTTCCTTGAAGACCAGTTGTTGTCTGGCGTTGTCCTCTTCGTGGGCTGAGGAAAAGAAAAGGTGTGTGCGTTAAACAGTGGGCTAATATTTAACTAGGATACTTTTTTTATAAAAAAAAAAAATACATTTCAGGAGCAAAACAGAATGTTAGTTTTTTTGTTTTAAATATTAAATCAGTTAATAGTTATAATAATATAATATAATACATATTAAAAAAAATTTGGGCCCCCCTGAATAATGAGCCCAGGGCCAGGGCTGCTTCTTCCACAACCCCAATAATATCTCTCCCTTTGCTTTTTTGCCTTCTATGCAATCTCTCCCTCAATTTCTTTTTCTCTCACTAATTCTCCAGATGTCTTCTCGGACGTTTAATCCTTGTGGAGCTTGCAAGTTCTTGAAACAAAGATGTAAGAGAGGATGCATTTTTGCACCTTATTTCATGCATGAAGAGGCTATTACGGATTTCTCCTCCATCCACAATGTCTTTGGCGCAAACAAAATGTCAAGGATTCTATCTATGCTTCCAATGAGTGAGCGCGCCGTTGCATCATGGACGATGACATTTGAAGCTCATGCCAGGGCTGTGGATCCCATATATGGCGCTACTTCCTATATTTTAGATCTCCAAGAACAGGTTAATTAATACCATTTGACCTTGAACTTGTGGAAAACTAGATATATTCAATCAATCGATGAGTATATATATGATTTTTCTTTGAAACTTTGCAGGTGCTGAACATACAAGCACAGTTGGATGAAGCACATGAACAGTTAGCTTGTGCAATTGCTCCTGTTGCAGACCCTAATCAAGATTTGGAAAATAGTATCGAGCAATCTGAAGTGGCAAACCCAACTGAGCAAGCTGCAGTGGCAAAACCTACTGAGTTTGAAAGTTTACCACAATTCAGTTTCACCCACACAAATAATGTTTGAAAATATGAATTTAAATTACCATGTTAGTGGGAGTTATAAAAATTCAGTGAATATTCCAACAGAAAATGTCGCAGATGGTTGGGTCAATAATGAGGGTACTTCATCCATGTCTTTTTTTGACAGTGGTGGCTTCCCCCTCCCCCCTGCTTGACACCAAGGTTCGAAACCTCAAGGGGTTTCTCTCCTCCCAATGTAACCAAGAAAAAAAAAAAGACATGTGTTTCACACACACCTACTAGAGGCCTTTCTATCCGCCCCAAACAACAAGGCTCAAGGCTTAATAAGAAGGTTAGTGAAAGTCTATGCAAGGATGTAGTCCACTGTTACAAAAAGAGAAGGCAATAGTAGTTGTGCTATGTTTTGTTTGACACTGTGATGAGGAGGGGAGCTAATACTCTTTTTTTTCTTTGGATGGTCGTCGACATCATAAAAGTCTTTTTTTTTTTTTTTTTTTTTAATCAATTCACAATGCAACAACCATAAAATTATAATGTAATTATATTAATGTTGTTTGGTATTTTTCGGATTATGATTTGGAATCCAATATGTGAAAATAAGACTAGTCTACCACATGAATCCAATATGTAACTAGTATATTTAAACAAATCAAATCATAATATATTATTATAGCTGACATGATCATCATTACAAATTGCATAACTTTGTTTAATAAAATAAAATAAAAAATTTCCCTTAATTGTTAGTCATAATTTAATCAAAGGCATTGATGTGGCCTACTAGAGGCCTTTCCCTCATGATCATCATTACAAATTACAAATTGCACGTTAGCATTGATGTGGCCTATTTAATTTTAATTAAATTAATTTGATGAAATGATGATGCATAGACCTAGGTAGGGTAGGGAATAAATTATGTACTTGATGGGATAAAAGATGGAACAATGTCATTGTTTTTTTGTTTAAAACACTTAACTTGAATTTCATGATTGATTGGTTATACTTCACCGAAAATGTTAAAAAATAGTATTAAAGTTTTAGAATAATAGTCATTTTTGCACAGTAAAATCAGTGTTTTTGGGTCATTTTTACTTAAAAAACGCTTAACTCAATCAACATTATTATAGTCAAATGCTGCTATTTTTGTTCAATATTGGTGATTTGATGGTCATATATCTTGGGACTTAGGTGATTTAGCAAATTAAGGAGCAGAACAGAATGTTAGGTTTTTTGTTTTTTGTTTTAAATATTAAATCAGTTAATAGTTATAATAATCTAATATAATACATACTAAAAAAATTTGGGCCCCCCCTTAATAATGAGCCCAGGGCCAGGGCTGCTTCTTCCACAACCCCAATAATATCTCTCCCTTTGCTTTTTTGCCGTCTCTGCAATCTCTCCCTCAATTTCTTTCTCTCTCACTAATTCTCCAGATGTCTTCTCGGACGTTTAATCCTTGTGGAGCTTGCAAGTTCTTGAAAAAAAGATGTAAGAGAGGATGCATTTTTGCACCTTATTTCATGCATGAAGAGGCTATTACGGATTTCTCCTCCATCCACATTGTCTTTGGCGCAAACAAAATGTCAAGGATTCTATCTATGCTTCCAATGAGTGAGCGCGCCGTTGAGTCATGGACGAAGACATTTGAAGCTCATGCCAGGGCTGTGGATCCCATATATGGTGCTACTTCCTATATTTTAGATCTCCAAGAACAGGTTAATTAATACCATTTGACCTTGAACTTGTGGAAAACTAGATATATTCAATCAATCAATGAGTATATATATGATTTTTCTTTGAAACTTTGCAGGTGCTGAACATACAAGCACAGTTGGATGAAGCACATGAACAGTTAGCTTGTGCAATTGCTCTTGTTGCAGACCCTAATCAAGATCTGGAAAATAGTATCGAGCAATCTGAAGTGGCAAACCCAACTGAGCAAGCTGCAGTGGCAAAACCTACTGAGTTTGAAAGTTTACCACAATTCAGTTTCACCCACACAAATAATGTTTACAATGAAAATATGAATTTAAATTACCATGTTAGTGGGAGTTATAAAAATTCAGTGAATATTCCAACAGAAAATGTCGCAGGTGGTTGGGTCAATAATGAGGGTACTTCATCCATGTCTTTTTTTGACAGTGGTGGCTTCCCCTCCCCCCTGCTTGACACCAAGGTTCGAAACCTCAAGGGGTTTCTCTCCTCCCAATGTAACCAAGAAAAAAAAAAAAGACATGTGTTTCACACACACCTACTAGAGGCCTTTCTATCCGCCCCAAACAACAAGGCTCAAGGCTTAATAAGAAGGTTAGTGAAAGTCTATGCAAGGATGTAGTTCACTGTTACAAAAAGAGAAGGCAATAGTAGTTGTGCTATGTTTTGTTTGACACTGTGATGAGGAGGGGAGCTAATACTCTTTTTTTTCTTTGGATGGTCGTCGACATCATAAAAGTCTTTTTTTTTTTTTAATCAATTCACAATGCAACAACCATAAAATTATAATGTAATTATATTAATGTTGTTTGGTATTTTTCGGATTATGATTTGGAATCCAATATGTGAAAATAAGACTAGTCTACCACATGAATCCAATATGTAACTAGTATATTTAAACAAATCAAATCATAATATATCATTATAGCTGACATGATCATCATTACAAATTGCATAACTTTGTTTAATAAAATAAAATAAAAAATTTCCCTCAATTGTTAGTCATAATTTAATCAAAGGCATTGATGTGGCCTATAGAGGCCTTTCCCTCATGATCATCATTACAAATTACAAATTGCACGTTAGCATTGATGTGGCCTATTTAATTTTAATTAAATTAATTTGATGAAATGATGATGCATAAACCTAGGTAGGGTAAGGAATAAATTATGTACAACCTAGTTTGATGGGATAAAAGATGGGACAATGTCATTGTTTTTTGTTTAAAACACTTAACTTGAATTTCATGACTGATTGGTTATACTTCAAAAATGTTAAAAAATAGTATTAAAGTTTTAGAATAATAGTCATTTTTGCAATTTCATGACTGATTTGTTTAAAATAGTATTAAAAAATGCTATTTTTGTTCAATATTGGTGATTTGATGGTCATATATCTTGGGACTTAGGTGATTTAGCAATTTAAGGAGCAGAACAGAATGTTAGGTTTTTTGTTTTTTGTTTTAAATATTAAATCAGTTAATAGTTATAATAATCTAATATAATACATACTAAAAAAAAATTTGGGCCCCCCCTTAATTATGAGCCCAGGGCCAGGGCTGCTTCTTCCACAACCCCAATAATATCTCTCCCTTTGCTTTTTTGCCTTCTCTGCAATCTCTCCCTCAATTTCTTTCTCTCTCACTAATTCTCCAGATGTCTTCTCGGACGTTTAATCCTTGTGGAGCTTGCAAGTTCTTGAAAAAAAGATGTAAGAGATGATGCATTTTTGCACCTTATTTCATGCTTGAAGAGGCTATTACGGATTTCTCCTCCATCCACAATGTCTTTGGCGCAAGCAAAATGTCAAGGATTCTATCTATGCTTCCAATGAGTGAGCGCGCCGTTGCATCATGGACGATGACATTTGAAGCTCATGCCAGGGCTGTGGATCCCACATATGGCTGTGTTTCCTATATTTTAGATCTCCAAGAACAGGTTAATTAATACCATTTGACCTTGAACTTGTGGAAAACTAGATATATTCAATTAATCGATGAGTATATATATGATTTTTCTTTGAAACTTTGCAGGTGCTGAACATACAAGCACAGTTGGATGAAGCACATGAACAGTTAGCTCGTGCAGTTGCTCCTGTTGCAAACCCTAATCAAGATCTGGAAAATAGTAACGAGCAATCTGAAGTGGCAAACCCAACCGAGCAAGCTGCAGTGGCAAAACCTACTGAGTTTGAAAGTTTACCACAATTCAGTTTCACCCATACAAATAATGTTGACAATGAAAATATGAATTTAAATTACCATGTTAGTGGGAGTTATAAAAATACAGTGAATATTCCAACAGAAAATGTCGCAGATGGTTGGGTCAATAATGAGGGTACTTCATCCATGTCTTTTTTTGACATGGAATGGAGTTTTGAGGATGTTGATGAATTACTTGTAGATCCGTAGTTTTCAACATATATATCCAACATTAATTAGGTGAGACTTCATAACACACATTGGATTCAATTGACATGCACTTGCAATTTTAGTTAAGCTATATATGGATTATATTGAAACCTATAATCAAGTGTAAACCTACCTATTTTATATATATATATATATATATATTGTAGCTAGTGTAAGTTTTATAGTATATATAGTGAGTAAACCTCTAATAGATATATTTCATTTTATACCTATCCTCACCCCAAGTTTTATGGTTTACAAAGCCCTTTTATGATTAGGATTATTATAATCCTTTCCAAACTGTATTTTGACTATATATTGGAAGGGTTGATAATGAGTACGACCTTAATTAGAACTATGAAAAAGTTTGTGTTTCAGACTTAAAATATTGTCACTTTGTGACAAAGTTTAAGCATGCAATATTTGATGCCTACGATATCATGTATTGTTTATTAACTCGGTTTTGATGCCTAAAGGATGACCCAAGCACGAGTGCGGGTAAAGGATCCAATTTAACAGAAACCCCATCCAGGTTGCTGCTTTATTGTGTTTAACCCAGCAGTATTTTCTTTCTGTTATTTTGTCCCTTGAAATATTTGTAAACCGTAATGGACTTTTTTTTCCTGATCCTCTGTTCTTCTTTTCTTTTCCCTTGTTTTCTTTTACTTAATTTAATAATGGAGCAGGTTTTTTGTTGTGTAGCTTCCTGGTTGGTGAAGGTGCCCGAATATGGGCAAAGTCCAAGCATTGACAGCAAGCACACCAGCTGCTGATGAGGTATTTCGTTTTAGTTTTTATATATAATACTCATCTCAATCACTAATCTTTATTTTTTGTATGCTTATGTTCAAACTTGGGAATTTTAATGGCTCTGATGTTTCAGCTGCACATTTATTTTTTAGAAGGGATGAATTAATTATGTGTGTATTCAAAACAGTGGCTGGTGACAGAAAGGGCAAAGGCACAATGGAAAAAGTACAAAGCAATGGTGGATGATGCAACATTGAAGACAGATATTTCTGCTTTTGGATTTTCTTGTAGTCCTCAAGAGACTGCTGGATAATGTCAGGTATTTCATCACCTTTTGAAATAAAACGGATCAGTTCTGTCCTTCAAAGCTGATATTTTTTTATAGTGAAACATACCATCTACATGTATACGTGTCCTGGCAATTGCACTTACATGGACACTGTTGGAGTTATTTGTGTGGACACTGAAGGACAAATAGCTTCTGGTGCCTCAAGTGGGGATATTGCACTGAAGGTGACTGATGCTTCTAATAATTTGCACTAATTATGAAATATGGGAGGTAAAGTTTTTGCTTGTCTGTGCTGGTTGTTAATAACTTACGTTTTGGATATTAGGATGTACACTTGTAAGATGATAGAGTTCTTTGAATCTTAATTGAAGGTTTAACAACATTAATCAGTTACTAACATACTAATAATCTGACTTCCTTTTACTGACTTAAACTTATCATCCAATCTATGTTTAAAAGGTTCTTGAGAAATGTCAGTTACGAGACGCCATTCGAGAAAAAGAAGAGGGCCTGGATATTTTAGGTAAGAAACTGTGTATCTAGGAGTGTTTTTCATTGTCTGTAAAACAACAACTAAGAACCTGGATTGCAGTTGTACAAGACGGAACAAACTGGAGAATGGGACAGCGGCAACTATTTTGTATGGGACGTGCTTTATTGAAGAGGAGCCGAATATTAGTGCTCGATGAAGCCACTGCATCAATGGACAATGCAACAGACTATATTCTCCAGAAAACTATAAGAACGGAATTTGCAGACTGCACTGTGATAACAGTGGTTCTAGGCGATTTTTGATCAAACAGTTTGGAGAATATATCCTTCCTGAAATGCTGGGTACATTTGCTCTCTCTGTGGGCTCTGCTGTAAGTAATGGATTATGAAAACCATGGCGATTTCATTTATGGGAAATCTTTGTTTTCCAAGGAAGCTCAAAAATTTGAATTGTTTGCTTTGTGTTTGTTTCAAAGGTGGGCATGGAGTTTTGGGCAAGGTGGGCTCATAGAGCTTTGTGGCATTCTTCACTGTGGCATATGCATGTGGTCAGTTTTATATATAATTTCCAATTCTAATCTAAATTTTCACAAGGAAGATTGGTTTTGAGGATCTTTTAATTTTGTTTGATTATTTGCAGTCTCATCACCAACCTAGGGATGGCCCTTTCGAGCTCAACGATATCTTTGCCATAATCAATGTTGTTCCTGCAATTGCTCCTCTCTTATGGTTTCTTCAACAAGGGTTTGTTTCCAGGACTCTGTTTTGGTGCTGTAAGTATTTCCCAAATATGTAAATATATATATATAATAATTTACCCCGTACTTAATCGATAACATCAATAGTACTGTAGATTGATATCCGTCAATCACTTTCTTATGTAAGAAAAACTAGAAAAATAGTTAGTTAACCAAGTTTTTTTGTTTTTTTGTTTGTTTTGGGTACAGGGATTAGAAATAACGACTTTTGGGATGGCTTACATGTTTGTGCATGATGGTCTTGTGCACCGTAGATTTCCAGTTGGGCCAATCGCAGACGTCCCTTATTTACAAAAAGTTGCTGCAGCCCATTATGTAAATTACTCTACTTTCTTTGCCCATTTTTTGTTCTTGACATTGCCATTCTTTTTGGGTTTTGATTATTTCTTGTGAATTTGAATAGCTTCATCACTCTTGCATATTGAATGGAGTGCCATATGGGTTGTTCTTGGGACCCAAGGTAAAATATTCAAGCCTCTCTTGCTTTGAAACAAAGGTTCTTAATTTCCAATGAAGTAGTAATTGTTTGATATGATGTATATATATGATGGACTGCACTAAGGTGCTTGCTATTAGTGATGGTAAGCAAGCATTGGATTATAACCCAAGCTCTTGTACCAAGAATTTTGTTGTTTCATTTATGTAGTTTTTAGTTGCTAATTTTACAAATATACATGGACAGGGAAATTGGTAGAGTATGATGAGCCAATGAAGCTGATGAATAATGAGGGCTCACTATTTGGGCAGCTTGTTAAGGAGTATTGGTCTCGATCTGCCAATGCTAGGGTCTCGTCAGACGATTGATATATAGGGAAAGGTTTTCTATATATTTGTAATAATTTCTGAGGATAATTATAATTATAAATGAAAAAAAAAACGCCTAGACGCCCGCCTAGGCCTCGATTACTCCTCTAGACCTACCGCCTAGCAATTTCTCGAACATTAATTGGACACTATTGGAGTTATTTGTGTGGACACTGAAGGACAAATAGCTTATGGTGCCTCAAGTGGGGATATTGCACTGAAGGTGACTGACGCTTCTAATAATTTGCACTAATTTGTTTGTCTGTTTGTAGTGACTAATAATCTAACACGTTTTTTGTTTAAAAAAAAATATAATAATAATTCAGGTTGGTGGGCGAGTGGGATTAGCAGCAATGCATGGTTCAAGCTGTTGGGCATCCTCCGAAGGTTTTTTCGGGGCACCATGTATAGTTGGCTGTTGTGTAAGTGGTGCTAGAGAATATCTAATGAAAGGATTTGTAGCTCGGGAGTGCTGCGTCTCTTTGTCACGGTATATTTGTCGCATTACTATATATAACCTTCTTTTTAAAATTTTCCTTGACTTGAAGATAGCTTCTCTGTCTCTCTCTTGGACATTCAGTAACACACACCAAGATGCCAGCTTTATTGCATATTCCATATGGCAAACTTGGCTTTCAATGTATTATATACTTTCCCATTAATAACATATACTAGAGGAATGCTAATTAACTATCATAATTTATGAAAAAGGATGAACACATGTCCTCTTTTTTTCCTGGCTTTTAAAAAAAAAAAAAAAATTTATAATCCTTGATTCTTTTTTTCTTACTTTCAAGCATTCTTCATGTGGCTTTGCACTTCCTTACTCTTCCATTTCAGCTGGTTTTTGCACATTAATATTGCTGCCAAAAATAATGGTCAAGCATTAATTCTTTATATGTATAACTCAATTTATTTCTTCTTTACATGGCTTTGCATCATATATTGCATCATGTGGCACATGTTTTTTCTCATTTGCTTTTCACTTTTCATAGGTGCCAAGCATAATAAGGTCGTAGGTGACACATATTTGTTTTTTTTGGACTAAAGTAATACCCGCAGACATTCCCTCTCTCTTGCTTTTTATTCTTCTCTTCTCTCAATTTTTTTATGTTGAAATTTTAGGGGTTATTCGGTTTTATAGAGTAGCCATTAGGTATTTGCAATTGAGGTTTATCAATTAGGGATTTGAAATTGGGGCCTATCGGTTTATGAGTTGCAATTGATTTTCGTTTTTTGTTGAATTATCAAATGGGGATTTGAAATTGATTTTAGTATTCTTGCTTGTACGAAATATCAATTAATGATTTTAATAAATTAATTGGTTGTTGATATGTTAATTATGGGAACTTTTGTCTTTTTGGCCTGAAATTCCTAGGAATTGAAAACACATTTCGTTGGCTTAACATATTGCTTCACTTAACATTTTGCAGTTGTTGAGTAGCAGTCAGGAGGTTCACTCATTTGAGTTTTCTCTCATATCATATCACATAAATGCAGGTATTCCTAATCCATGAAGGGAAATACCAAGAGAGAATGAGGACAGAAGAATGCTTACATCCCCCTTTTTGGGCACTAGTGAAGAATGGGGGTCGATATGTACTCACAACTTCAGGGCAACCCTTTGTTCTTGATCCTCATACTAATGGACTTCATCAGTACAGGATGGCTTCAATGACGTATATGTTTTATGCGGATGGAGAGAGTGATGGATTGCTTGGGCTCCCTGGCCATGTTTTCTAGCAAAAATTGCCAGAATGGACCCCAAATGTTCAGTCTCCATCAAAGAGTATCCACGGCCTGGTCATGCTCAGCATTACAATGTTCAAGGAACCTTAGCTTTGCCCGTGTTTGAACCCTCTGGACAGTCCTATGTGTTGGTGTTCTTGAGCTCATAATGACTTCTCCAAAGATCAACTAATATGCTTCTGAGATTGATAAAGTTCGCAAAGCACTTGAGGTTTGTTCATTATTTTATTTTCTGAGCATATATTATCAATTAGTGATTTTGATAAATTAATTGGTTGTTGATATGTTGATTGAAGATGTGATAAAAGCCTAGTTTCCTGGTACAGGAAGTGTGGGGGATTTAGATATCTTGTGATGAAGTAAGTCTACACCCATCAAGGGCATGGTTGCTGGAGAGGCTAGTAGTACTGCTAGCTAGGTATACATACAAGAATTGCCATCATCTCGAACAATTGAGTTACCATTCCTCAATTCTAACTCCAGGGATATCACCTTCAAGACCAGTCTCATATCCATACAGTACTACTATCACATAACATACTGAAAACATACAATCGGGCATGCAAGTGGGCATGCAAGTGAAGGTGTTCTTTTCCAACCAGCAAGTGAATTTCTTCCAATGTTGCATTAATGTTGTGTGTAGGTTAATTAACATGTGTATACTGTATTTGGAAATATGATGATAATTTCAATTATGTATTTAAATATGGGAAAACTTATGTTTATATTTAATGTAATATTGCATTAATATTTGGTTTTTTTATACACAATATTTATTTCTTGTTCCCAAATGCCCGTAAAACCTTTATTTTTAGTGTTGTTGTATGACGTCTGCTTTCAATGCATACACATATGAAACAGTAAAATAATTTTTAATAATACAGACAAAATTGATGTAATACGTATTTTTCACCAAAAAAATAACCATTTAAAAATGAAACTAAAAACTACCAAATTTTGTATCAGAGCGACGACCAATATGGTCACAAAGTTGTCTATTACTGACATGCTATTGGCGACGAAAGAGTTTTCTATTGGCGACGATGAACAGTGGTTGGAATTGATAATCAACGACGATTTGTATTTTCTCGTCGCCAAATATTCAAAATTAACCGCCAAATATGGGGCTACTCATACGACGTATTAGCGACAAATAGTTTCAAAATAGGCGACAAAATGAATTGGTCGTAAGACAACATGCATGACCAAATGTCAATTTCGTGGGTAAACATGTTCTACCACGCACTTTCACCGACAACCCGGGGCGACAAAGTAGTTTGGTCATGCATTGCCCATGGCGACCAAAATAGAACCTTTGGCGACCAATGATGTTTGTCGCCAATTGTGTTTTTTCTTGTAGCCATTAAAAGCCCTGCAATACAGGCTAGCTAACGCATCCGCCCCTAATATTTTCATTTAATATTAAAAAAAATTCCAAAATAAAACCCAAAAGTCTCGTTTTGATCAAATTATTCAAAATTTGAATTTCAAATCCAACATACAATTCTCTTTCTTTCCATCTCTCCAAACAAGAAAAGAAACACAATTTTTACTTCAATCTCTCTACTGGTTTGTTCTTCCCCACATTCACACAACTCAAACTCTTGCTCTCTGAAGCTTTACAGAAGAAATCTCCTGGCCTTCTTCTTAATTTGCTACACGAAAAATAAAAACTAAATAAAAGTTATGCATCCTCCATCAAACCTGCAGATACACCCAAAAAAAAAATCTAACCAAATTAAAATTGGAGACAATGATTTAAAACAACTAAAGAGTAAAAATAAATAAACTAAAATCACACCCTGAACATTGCTCACGCCTTCAGCCTTCAATTTCAAGAGCACAAACAAACAAAACTCCTAGATCTAAGTAGCCGATAATCACCTTCAAAACACACAAAAAATCCAGATCTAAGTGAGCCAACCATCGTATAGATAAAATGAAAAAGATAAGAAAAGAAAAAAACAATAACAATAATAGCAGATGGACGATATTAAAAAAGAAGAAGTAGAGTTGTGTTTACCCTTTTTTACTCTTGAGCACGTCAACAGCTTTAAGTAAAAATTCCCCATAGAAAGAAGAAAAGAAAGAAATAAGTGGGGAAGAGAGGAAGAGGAAGAGGAAGAGGAAGAGGGGGCTGTTTATAGAGGAATAAAGTTTAGTTGGAGGAAACCCTAGGAAAAACATAATATTAGGGGCGGATTTATAAATTCAAAATTAATATTAATTATTAGGAGCGCTTATTTACACCCCTATCAATTCAAATGACAGGTGTTTCGTCGAGAGCAGGTACCACAGTGGTGACTTCCCCCTTCCCTTTTCCCCCTGCTTGACACCAAGGTTCGAAACCTCAAGGGTTTCTCTCCTCCCAATGTAACCAAAAAAAATAAAATGACAGGTGTTTCACACCCACCTACTAGAGGCCTTTTTATCTGCCCCAAATAACATTTAATAGAGGCCAGTACTTTATTCGCCCCAAATGTATCATAATAGGGGACTATCATAATAGGGGCCAATACTTCTATTAGTTGGAAAAGTAAGAAGCAAAAAGGATAAAAAAAAAAGTAGCAAACTTAATCCGACTTGAGCTGCAAAAAGCAGCTTTACTTCTATTAATTGGAAAAGTAAGAAGCAAAAAGGATATAAAAAAAAGAAAAAAAAAAGTAGCAAACTTAATCCAAGAGCTGCAAAAAGCAGCTTTCTAAATGGAGCCGCAGTGGTGGGAGCCAGCTTTCTCCAATTGGCACTGATAAGAGACTTTGCCTGACAAATCCAGTACCCACAATCTTTGTTGGTCTATCACACCATCATTTCTTTTCTTTTTTTTTTTGGACAAATCACACCATCATTTCAAGCAAATTCATTATTCTACAAAGACCCATCAAAGATCATGCATTGATCGTGGTTGATTTCTAAAATAAAATAAAAATTATGGGTTGAAAAACACCTTCTCTTGAAGAAAGAATATAAAAAAAAATCCATAAATTTTGGCAATCTTCAGTGAGAGTTTGCTTCAAATAAATCAACCACTAAAAGAAATAATATTGGCTTCTTGGATCATGTAACTCCATTGTTTTGCATCGGAGCTTTACACAGATTTTTAATTTGCATTTCTTCTTCTTATTATTAGTCTCTTTTCTCGTAGGCACCTTCAAACTTTTTTTTACGGTCAAAGTCGGCCCCTTCAAACTTGAGTTCAGTCTCTAGGAAGAATAACAAATAAACGGAGGTTTGGAGAAGGCAAACATCGTCACGGAGAAATTTATTACCATCCTCGTGTTGCCAGCTCAGTGGAACGTAATACCACATGTCAATTGCCACATGATACTACCGTACTAGTGTATAATTTCTCGAATAGCTGGACATCTTTCCCACCGAATTCGCGTATATGGATGTGAGCATAACGGGCTTAATCGGGCCGGATCTAACTGTTGGCAAGCCAAATATTCTAAAAATATTTTGCAACAAAGAGTTCAAACCTTCAAGACCTCAATGGGAATTTAATATCAGCAAACCAGAAATTTTAATGGGAATTTGATATCTTTAATGTGACTACTCACTCCTTGAAAAGTAATTAGAACTGTAAAATAATATGACTATCTGAAAGAAATAATATTTTTTAACTCTTTTTTTTTTCTTTTTTGTCTTTTGACTGCAGGTACAGTACGCCCAATAATTCGACTTCTTCTTCCCATATCTCATGTCTCCCAACACTTCATGTTTTATTTTTTTTCCATCTTCTTCTTCTTTCCATCTCCCTCTCTCTCTTTTATTTCTTTTTTCCTTCTTCTTCTCTCCCTCTCTTTCTTTTTTTCCTCCTTCTTCCTCTGTCAGTCTCTGCAATTTTTTTCTCTTCTCCCTCTTTTGCGTCATCTTCCATATCTCTCTATTTTTTCTAATTTTTTCCATCCCTCTCTCCTCTTCCTTGAAGACTAGTTGTTGTCTGGCGTTGTCCTCTTCGTGGGCTGAGGAAAAGAAAAGGTGTGTGCGTTAAACAGTGGGCTAATATTTAACAAGGATACTTTTATAAAAAAAAAAATACATTTAAGGAGCAGAACAGAATGTTAGTTTTTTTATTTTTTGTTTTAAATATTAAATCATATTTTTTCGGATTATGATTTGGAATCCAATATGTGAAAATAAGACTAGTCTACCACATGAATCCAATATGTAACTAGTATATTTAAACAAATCAAATCATAATATATCATTATAGCTGACATGATCATCATTATAAATTGCATAACTTTGTTTAATAAAATTTTTAAAAAAAATTTCCCTCAATTGTTAGTCATAATTTAATCAAAGGCAAATTAAGGCTAACCAACATCTATGACTTTATTAATATTATAATGGTCCACAAGAAATTATTAATAAAATATTATTTAAATCATAGCAGCACTTGTGGTACCTAAGGCAGGGTTTCCTCCTTAATCGCACTAAAAAATCTTGACCATGTCTCATCTTGCTTTCTTTTGTTTCTTTGAACGTCTCATGCCGTCTTGTTAAGTAATTAAGTCATTGCTGGCCCTAGGAGGGTCCCTTATTAGCTAGGGAGAAGGTTTTCGGTGGATTAAGTCCAACTACGTCACCTATGCAATAACTCTCTAGAAAAATTGGATATCAGTGTGAGGTGAATTGCTCTTCACTCTTGAATTGATCTTGATAATGCTTCACGGGAACAATATGATCATCACTGGAGTGGTGCAATGACTTATTCAAAGAAAAGATCCACATTGCTACAACATTTGTTTGATTCTTTGCTGCATGCACGTTAGCATTGATGTGGCCTATTTAATTTTAATTAAATTAATTTGATGAAATGATGATGCATAGACCTAGGTAGGGTAAGGAATAAATTATGTACAACCTAGTTTGATGGGATAAAAGATGGGACAATGTCATTGTTTTTTCTTTAAAACACTTAACTTATGGGATAAAAGATGGGACAATGTGATTGTTTTTTCTTTAAAACACTTAACTTGAATTTCATGACCGATTGATTATACTTCACCGAAAATGTTAAAAAATAGTATTAAAGTTTTAGAATAATAGTCATTTTTGCACAGTAAAATCAGTGTTTCTGGGTCATTTTTACTTAAAACGCTTAACTCAATCAACATTATTATAGTCAAATGCTGCTATTTTTGTTCAATATTGGTGATTTGATGGTCATATATCTTGGGACTTAGGTGATTTAGCAATTTATAAAAGTTGTCTTCCCCTTGATATCTTGAGTTTCAAACATAATGCCAAGTGCTTTGAGTCTTTGATGGAATGCGAATATTCGAGGTGGTGCAAATAACGTTCCCCTATAATAATAGTAGGAAGGAAGAAATTTTTGTCCTTTTAATCGTGAAAGGTAGAGTAGACTCGACCTAGAATTGCATCCTCAATGATAAAAAGGGATGGATCCAAACCAATCTCATTTGCTAGCCTTTCCTCAACGATAGTGACATATATTGTTTACACCATAATCAACCGAGCATATCCAGCCTCAAAACAACTTGCACCAAGGCGGACACGTGTCACCACCACATCGATTTGCACAAAGTCCCACATCGGAAAACTACAAGAAGTGAAGACTCCCCATCACCTATAGAAGAAGACTACTCTCCCTTGAGAAAAGGACCTCTCTCCTGCTAGGGAAACCCTCATTCTAGCGCTAAAGGAGCTAAACCCTAAGTGCTTGGGACTTCCTCTCTCCACTTGGAAGAGGATCCGGGTCTCAGAGCTAGCCCCTTGAGCCGGGGACTCTCTTCTAGATCCTTAGTCTAGGCATCTCATTTGTCATCTTTATATTTGGGTCCAATCCCATGTACAAATGTAATCATACACCATTATAATGAGAACATATTTCTCCGTGGACGTAGCCCATTCATTAAGGGTGAACCACGTATATCCTGCCTTCTTTACATTTATCGCTTGCCCAAGTCATCATACAAACGCTTAAGGTTTTCACCTTCATTCATCATCCATCACACCTCATCATTAAATTGGACTCAATCTTGGCCTAGCCATTTTGAGCATCAACATATATAATGGCCCCTATTTGGGAACCTTTACAATACTATGTCTTGTTCCCCTCTGCACTCAATTCAAAGATAGTGAGTTAAAAGGGAATATGGGTCCAAAACCTTTTCCCTTGTTCTGTTCTTGTATGTTTGCAAAAGTTCCATTACTTGATTATATTGTGGTCCTAGTTGATTCTGTGACCTTATGTAATTTGGATTTTGTGTTTGGAAATGGTGGTCCTAATTGAGATTGTGACCTGACATAATAATTTGCAATTTGGGCATTATTGGTGATGCAGGGACCTACGTTTGGAGCCATGATGATATCAGGGCAAAAGGCAGCACTTGGCATTGAAGTCACTAGGGCTTCCCAACGCTTTGGACGGATCATATGTGGGAAGCATTCAACCAGAGCTGATCTTGGCTGCCGCGGATTCCGCTGAGATTGCAGAGGCTTAAAAATGGGGAGAAGAAAAAAAAAACCAAGCCGGAAATAATAGTGGTTAGGAGTGAGTTTTTGGTGGTCGGTAAGTGATGGTGTTGATATTTGATGTTGGCAATGTGAACTGAGTTTTGTTAATAATGTGGCAGTATCTGTAATTGTTTTGCCAAGACTTTGTTTGTTTGTTTGTTTGTTTTTTTTTTTTGGGGTCATAATTGCTAAGACTTTGTTGGAAAAAAAACAGTAATAGTAATCAAAGCTAAGTGGTGCCCATGGAAATAAAATATTCAAAACAGGAAATAAGGCAACAGTATTAAAAATTTTATAAAAAAAAAATTACAACAATAATCAACCAGGCCATTCACTTTTAAATCAAAGAAATCAAAATTCATTTTTCTACAACAGGAGACTTTAGTTTGGCCTTTTCGATATCCTTTTTTGGGTTTTCATGCATCGCTTCCTGGGGCTTATCATTTGAGCCTCCAAAGATCACACCCTTCTCTTTTGAACTCCTCTCGTGATCTCGCTTGCTCTTTCCTGGGTTCTCCAAGGCCTCCAGCTTCTTTTGCATGTCATTAGAATAAAAATTTACTATCTTTGATAACTCTTCATTCTCTTCACGCAATATTTGAAGTTGGCGTCGGTTCTCCTATACCGTCTTTGCCCTATCACTTTTCAATATTTTAATCTCACGCTGATAGTCATCAACCAAATTTCGTTGTGTCGCCAATTGAGCTCTCAATACTTGCACCTTATGATATTTCGCAATGAGGCGATGCCCCACACTTGCGATAGATGTCGCACTTTGCACGCTCATTGCCATGGAATCGCTCACTAACCGGATGTCATCCCTCGTTCCTAGCATGCGCACATCCCTGGGAGTCACCAAACCCCTCGCAACTCCAATAGCAACTTCATTGTCAAGGAGTAACGAGTCTTTAACTCTCACTGGACCTCGTGAGGAAGCAAAATACGGCATCAAGACAGGTGCAACTTCTTGCCCCCTTGTTTGTGTTGGCAGAGCTAGGTTGAGATCTTGAGAAAATGGGACAAAAGACGACAGTATATTTATGATTTCTTTTTCTTCTCTTCTTTTTCTTATTTTTCTTATTTTTCTTCTTTCTTTCCTCTTTTCTGCATGGTTATGATTTTATCCCGCGTTCATTACAATTATCATCAGCAGAACCCTAATCATGAGTTCCTTTTCAGACACGCTCGAGCTTCACAAATAAAAAAAGCAATTATTTTTCTTGGGATGTATGCATGCGGCTTGCCGGGAAACAAGAAAGTTATTTCTCTTCTACTTTACTCTCTTGGAATCGCTTCGCGTCCCAAAATGAGTCGATTTGTCATTAATGTCTGGGGTAAAACGAGCATTTATGGCTTGCATTGAAGGGAGGTTCCATCACCCTTTTTTCTGTCATTTATATTATGCTGGAACCGTTGAAATGATTCGATTTGTCATTAATGTCTGGGGTAAAATGACAAATGTTTGGGGTAAAACGAGCATTTATGGCTTGCATTGAAGGGAGGTTCCATCACCCTTTTTTCTGTCATTTATATTATGCTTGAACCGATTCGATTTGTCATTAATGTCTGGGGTAAAACGAGCATTTATGGCTTGCATTGAAGGGAGGTTCCATCACCCTTTTTCTGTCATTTATATTATGCTGGAACCGTTGAAATGATTCGATTTGTCATTAATGTCTGAGGTAAAATGAGCATTTATGGCTTGCAGGGAGGTTCCATCACCCTTTTTTCTGTCATTTATATTATGCTGGAACCGTTGAATTCATTAGATACCGGTTCCTATCTTGAAAAGTGTTTTCTGCATTGATGGGCAAGCAAAGGAAAAGAAAAAGGGAAAGATGGTTTCTCTTTCTTCCTTTTTTTTTTTAAAAAAGGAGGGACACTTTTGAAAAAGAGAAGTTGTGAAGTGTTATTACCAATGTTAAAATTACAAAGTACAAAAGAAAATGTGTTTTCACTATCAAAATTTGAAGTATTACCGGCATTAATATTCGCCCATATTAAGCGGCATTAATATTCGCCCCTATTAAGCAATTTTAGAGACACATATCGTGAGCGCTTCTATTAGTATTAGGGACGTAAAAGTTGAAAAGATCCGCCCCTTGGTTGCCACGTTGGCAGACTCCATTAAAAGCCCTGCAATACAGGCTAGCTAACGCATCCGCCCCTAGTATTTTCATTTAATATTAAAAAAAATTCCAAAACAAAACGCAAAAGTCTCGTTTTGATCAAATTATTCAAAATTTGAATTTCAAATCCAACATACAATTCTCTTTCTTTCCATCTCTCCAAACAAGAAAAGAAACACAATTTTTACTTCAAACTCTCTACGGGTTTGTTCTTCCCCATATTCACACAACTCAAACTCTTGCTCTCTGAAGCTTTACAGAAGAAATCTCCTGGCCTTCTTCTTAATTTGCTACACGAAAAATAAAAACTAAATAAAAGTTATGCATCCTCCATCAAACCTGCAGATTCACCCAAAAAAAAAAATCTAACCAAATTAAAATTGGAGACAATGATTTAAAACAACTAAAGAGTAAAAATAAATAAACTAAAATCACACCCTGAACATTAGCTCACGCTTTCAGCCTTCAATTTCAAGAGCACAAACAAACAAAACTCCTAGATCTAAGTAGCCGATAATCACCTTCAAAACAGGTGTTTCACACCCACCTACTAGAGGCCTTTTTATCTGCCCCAAATAACATTTAATAGGGCCAGTACTTTATCCGCCCCCAATGTATCATAATAGGGGACAATATCATAATAGGGGCCAATACTTCTATTAGTTGGAAAAGTAAGAAGCAAAAAGGATAAAAAAAAAAAAGTAGCAAACTTAATCGACTTGAGCTTGCAAAAAGCAGCTTTACTTCTATTAATTGGAAAAGTAAGAAGCAAAAAGGATATAAAAAAAAAAAAAAAAAAAAAAGTAGCAAACTTAATCCGAGAGCTGCAAAAAGCAGCTTTCTAAATGGAGCCGCAGTGGTGGGAGCCAGCTTTCTCCAATTGGGACTGGTAAGAGGCTTTGCCCGACAAATCCATTACCCACAATCTTTGTTGGTCTATCACACCATCATTTCTTCTTTTTTTTTTGGACAAATCACGCCATCATTTCAAGCAAATTCATTATTCTACAAAGACCCATCAAAGATCATGCGTTGATCGTGGTTGATTTCTAAAATAAAATAAAAATTATGGGTTGAAAAAAGAAAGAATATAAAAAAAAAATCCATAAATTTTGGCAATTTTCAGTGAGAGTTTGCTTCAAATAAATCAACCGCTAAAAGAAATAATCTTGGCTTCTTGCATCATGTAACTCCATTGTTTTGCATCGGAGCTTTACACAGATTTTTAATTTGCATTTCTTCTTCTTATTATTAGTCTCTTTTCTGGTAGGCACCTTCAAACTTTTTTTTGCAGTCAAAGTCGGCCCCTTCAAACTTGAGTTCAGTCTCTAGGAAGAATAACAAATAAACGGAGGTTTGGAGAAGGCAAACATTGTCACGGAGAAATTTAATACCATCCTCGTGTTGCAAGCTCAGTGGAACGTACCGTACTATTGTATAATTTCTCGAATAGCTGTACATCTTTCCCACCGAAGAGGACAAGGGGTTGTGGCGAGTGAGGTGGTGGGCGCTCAAACTGCTGGCTGTCTGGTTATATTCATTCTTTTAATGTTTATTTTTATTTTTCTAATTTATTAGTTAATAGTGTTATGTTAGGGTTAAGTTGTTGGACACATGTCAAAAAATTATAGAAGGACACAGAGGGACATGGAAGATGCGGACAGCATATCCCATCCCCTCTTCGTGGGTTGAGGAAAAGAAAAGGTGTTGTGTGCGTTAAACGGTGGGCTAATATTTAATTACGATACTTTAAAAAAAAAATACATTTAAGGAGCAGAATAGGTTTTTTGTTTTTTATTTTAAATATTAAATCAGTTAATAGTTATAATAATCTAATATAATACATACTAAAAAAATTTTGGGCCCCCCCTGAATAATGAGCCCAGGGCCAGGGCTGCTTCTTCCACAACCCCAATAATATCTCTCCCTTTGCTTTTTTGCCTTCTCTGCAATCTCTCCCTCAATTTCTTTCTCTCTCACTAATTCTCCAGATGTCTTCTCGGACGTTTAATCCTTGTGGAGCTTGCAAGTTCTTGAAAAAAAGATGTAAGAGAGGATGCATTTTTGCACCATATTTCATGCATGAAGAAGCTATTACGGATTTCTCCTCCATCCACAATGTCTTTGGCGCAAACAAAATGTCAAGGATTCTATCTAAGCTTCCAATGAGTGAGCGCGCCGTTGCATCATGGACGATGACATTTGAAGCTCATGCCAGGGCTGTGGATCCCACATATGGCTGTGTTTCCTATATTTTAGATCTCCAAGAACAGGTTAATTAATACCATTTGACCTTGAACTTGTGGAAAACTAGATATATTCAATTAATCGATGAGTATATATATGATTTTTCTTTGAAACTTTGCAGGTGCTGAACATACAAGCACAGTTGGATGAAGCACATGAACAGTTAGCTTGTGCAGTTGCTCCTGTTGCAAACCCTAATCAAGATCTGAAAAATAGTAACGAGCAATCTGAAGTGGCAAACCCAACCGAGCAAGCTGCAGTGGCAAAACCTACTGAGTTTGAAAGTTTACCACAATTCAGTTTCACCCATACAAATAATGTTGACAATGAAAATATGAATTTAAATTACCATGTTAGTGGGAGTTATAAAAATACAGTGAATATTCCATCAGAAAATGTCGCAGATGGTTGGGTCAATAATGAGGGTACTTCATCCATGTCTTTTTTTGACATGGAATGGAGTTTTGAGGATGTTGATGAATTACTTGTAGATCCGTGGTTTTCAACATATATATCCAACATTAATTAGGTGAGACTTCATAACACACATTGGATTCAATTGACATGCACTTGCAATTTTAGTTAAGCTATATATGGATTATATTGAAACCTATAATCAAGTGTAAACCTACCTATTATATATATTGTAGCTAATGTAAGTTTTATAGTATATATAGTGACTAAACCTCTAATAGATATATTTCATTTTATACCTATCCTCACCCCAAGTTTTATGGTTTACAAAGCCCTTTTATGATTAGGATTATTATAATCCTTTCCAAACTGTATTTTGACTATATATTGGAAGGGTTGATAATGAGTACGACCTTAATTAGAACTATGAAAAAGTTTGTGTTTCAGACTTAAAATATTGTCACTTTGTGACAAAGCTTAAGCATGCAATATTTGATGCCTACGATATCATGTATTGTTTATTAACTCGGTTTTGATGCCTAAAGGATGACCCAAGCACGAGGGCAGGTAAAGGATCCAATTTAACAGAAACCCCATCCAGGTTGCTGCTTTATTGTGTTTAACCTAGCAGTATTTTCTTTCTGTTATTTTGTCCCTTGAAATATTTGTAAACCGTAATGGACTTTTTTTTCCTGATCCTCTGTTCTTCTTTTCTTTTCCCTTGTTTTCTTTTACTTAATTTAATACTGGAGCAGATTTTTTGTTGTGTAGCTTCCTGGTTGGTGAAGGTGCCCGAATATGGGCAAAGTCCAAGCATTGACAGCAAGCACACCAGCTGCTGATGAGGTATTTTGTTTTAGTTTTTATATGTAATACTCATCTCAATCACTAATCTTTATCACGGTATGTTTGTCGCATTACTATATAACCTTCTTTCTTAAATTTTCCTTGACTTGAAGATAGCTTCTCTGTCTCTCTCTTGGACACACAATAACACACACCAAGATGCCAGCTTTATTGCATATTCCATATGGCAAACTTGGCTTTCAATGTATTATATACTTTCCCATTAATAATATATACTAGAGGGATGCTAATTAACTATCATAATTTATGAAAAAGGATGAACACATGTCCTCTTTTGTTGCTGGCTTTTTTAAAAAAAAAAAAATTTATAATCCTTGATTCTTTTTTTCTTACTTTCAAGCATTCTTCATGTGGCTTTGCACTTCCTTACTCTTCCATTTCAGCTGATTTTTGCACATTAATATAGTTGCCAAAAATAATGGTCAAGCATTAATTCTTTATATATATAACTCAATTTATTTCTTCTTTACATGGCTTTGCATCATATATTTCATCATGTGGCACATGTTTTTTCTCATTTGCTTTTCACTTTCCATAGGTGCCAAGCATAATAGGGTTGTAGGTGACACATATTTGTTTTTTTGGACTAAAGTAATACCCGCAGACATTCCCTCTCTCTTGCTTTTTATTCTTCTCTTCTCTCAATTTTTTTATGTTGAAATTTTAGGGGTTATTAGGTTTTATGGAGTATCCATTAGGTATTTGCAATTGAGGTTTATCAATTAGGGATTTGAAATTGGGGCCTATCGGTTTATGAGTTGCAATTGATTTTCGTTTTTTGTTGAATTATCAAATGGGGATTTGAAATTGATTTTAGTATTCTTGCTTGTACGAAATATCAATTAATGACTTTGATAAATTAATTGGTTGTTGATATGTTAATTATGGGAACTTTTGTCTTTTTGGCCTGAAATTCCTAGGAATTGAAAACTCATTTCGTTGGCTTAACATATTGCTTCACTTAACATTTTGCAGTTGTTGAGTAGCAGTCAGGAGGTTCACTCATTTGAGTTCTCTCATATAATATCACATAAATGCAGGTATTCCTAATCCATGAAGGGAAATACCAAGAGAGAATGGGGGTCGATATGTGCTCACAACTTCAGGGCAACCCTTTGTTCTTGATCCTCATACTAATGGACTTCATCAGTACAGGATGGCTTCAATGATGTATATGTTTTATGTGGATGGAGAGAGTGATGGATTGCTTGGGCTCCCTGGCCATGTTTTCTAGCAAAAATTGCCAGAATGGACCCCAAATGTTCAGTCTCCATCAAAGAGTATCCACGGTCATGCTCAGCATTACAATGTTCAAGGAACCTTAGCTTTGATGGTCCTATGTGTTGGTGTTCTTGAGCTCATAATGACTTCTCCAAAGATCAACTAATATGCTTCTGAGATTGATAAAGTTCGCAAAGCACTTGAGGTTGGTTCATTATTTTATTTTCTGAGCATATATTATCAATTAGTGATTTTAATAAATTAATTGGTTGTTGATATGTTGATTGAAGATGTGATAAAAGCCTAGTTTCCTGGTACAGGAAGTGTGGGGGATTTAGATATCTTGTGATCAAGTAAGTCTACACCCATTAAGGGCATGGTTGCTGGAGAGGCTAGTAGTACTGCTAGGTATACGTACAAGAATTGCCATCATCTCGAACAATTGAGTTACCATTCCTCAATTCTAACTCCAGGGATATCACCTTCAAGACCAGTCTCATATCCATACAGTACTACTATCACATAACATACTGAAAACATACAATCGGGCATGCAAGTGAAGGTGTTCTTTTCCAACCAGCAAGTGAATTTCTTCCAATGTTGCATTAATGTTGTGTGTAGGTTAATTAATTAGCATGTGTATACTGTATTTGGAAATATGATGATAATTTCAATTATGTATTTAAATATGGGAAAACTTATGTTTATATTTAATGTAATATTACATTAATATTTGGTTTTTTTATACACAATATTTATTTCTTGTTCCCAAATGCCCGTAAAACCTTTATTTTTAGTGTTGTATGACGTCTGCTTTCAATGCATACACATATGAAACAGTAAAATAATTTTTAATAATACAGACAAAATTGACGTAATATGTATTTTTCACCAAAAAAATAACCATTTAAAAATGAAACAACAAACTACCAAATTTTGTATCAGAGCGACGACCAATATGGTCCCAAAGTTGTCTATTACTGACATGCTATTGGCGACGAAAGAGTTTTCTATTGGCGACGATGGACAGTGGTTGGAATTGATAATCAACGACGGTTTGTATTTTCTCGTCGCCAAATATTCAAAATTAATCGCCAAATATGGGGCTACTCATACGACGTATTAGCGACAAATATTTTCAAAATAGGCGACAAAATGAATTGGTCGTAAGACAACATGCATGACCAAATGTCAATTTCGTGGGTAAACATGTTCTACCACGCACTTTCACCGACAACCCGGGGCAACAAAGTAGTTTGGTCATCCATTGCCCATGGCGACCAAAATAGAACCTTTGGCGACCAATGATGTTTGTTGCCAATTGTGTTTTTTCTTGTAGTAAGATCATAATTGCTATAAATAAATAAAAAATTTGTAATTGGATCAGTGTATTATTATATATGCTACAAATAAATGAAGGCTGGTAGCTTATTACCTAATTTGATCAACCATCTCATTCTATGATCTAGTTAAATTTCTGTAGAATTCTTGAGCTGATCTGCAGTATTCATTCAAATAATTGAAAAACTGAAACTTTGCATAAACTACATGGTGCAAAGTGTAATTACAAGAATACCCTCGAGTTGAAGAAATATATCAAATAAGTTAAAACACCTTGTTAGATAAGAAATGAACCACATTTTTGTGATGACAATTAATATTCCCATATCAAAACGACAATAAATCAACAAGGTCACAAGCTGCGACCTCTGGCAGAGCTGGTGCTTGAGACTCAACAAATTGTTCCATCTGAGCCTTTAACTCTTGCAACATACTTCTAGTTTCCATGGCCTCCTGACGTAGAGTATCAATCTCCAGTTGCTGCTTTTCCACAAGAATCGCAGCAACCCTCTCACGTAAGGCAAGCATCTCATTTTGATCATCATGAATATCATGATGATCATGATCAGATGTTGTCGTTGATGGTGATGTGGCATTGGGGCGAAAGAAAGACGTGAAGCGAGAAAAATTAATAGACTTATTGAAGCTCCGGGACGAATTAGGGTTATTCTTGCTTGGTGTAGTTTCTGCAGGATATAGATCTATATCGCTTGTGATGGTGTTTTCTTTGTTACAAAATTTCACTTTAGAGTACAGTCCCAGTCTAATCGTTGTGTTCAGTTTTGTAAGGCCTGGTGGCAATGGAGGGCTTGATGCATTAGTTTCCGAGTTTGATTCTTCATCAGTGCAGCTCTCAAAGCCTACATATGTCTCATGCAGCTGTTGGGCGCCTTCCTCTTGGAAATTTTCTAGGGTTGTTGAGGAAGAGGAGGATTCTTCAAATATGGTACTTAATGTCTCTGACATGATGGTTTTCCAAATGTACTCTGCTGATCAAGGCAAGAGATGCACAATTAATATAAACCTAAAACAAATAAATATATAAACGGTAAGAGCAAGTTTTGGAAAATTTAATTACCTTTTAATTAGTCTTGATGCCAAAACGATGCTGCAGAGTTTTACAAGGCCAAGCCCCTTTAGTTCTACACTCCCATGAGTGTTTCCTAATCCCTTTATATACAGATTAGGTGGTTCTTGAGAGGTTTTCTCTCAATCACTATTTATGAATGATTTGAGGAGTTTATTGATTTAATTATTTTTATTTTTTTATAACAAAGAAATTAATTAATAATGCACAACTTGAAATAGAGTAGAAATGTAGTATGCTTGTCCTAGATTGACAGAACAATCGGAGCTGTACGAGGTTGGCAGTTGTATTGGTAACTTCAACCATGCAAACAACGTTTGAACCATTATGAACTTGCTAAACACTAGGAACAAATACTAGCTATAACAAAGTATCGAAGAAAACAAAAAAGAGAAATTAAAAGTAGCTGGCCCCAAAACCGTTTTGGTTCGTCAAAATTTGGTCCTATCCTCCACTTCAACCATGTCCTAACACTTCATTGGCCTAATCATTTACCTCCCTTCTAATGGATAGATCTAGATAAGTATCTAGTCC
Source organism: Prunus salicina (assembly GCA_020226455.1). Classification (NCBI taxonomy): domain Eukaryota; kingdom Viridiplantae; phylum Streptophyta; class Magnoliopsida; order Rosales; family Rosaceae; genus Prunus; species Prunus salicina. The sequence goes on along the minus strand of CM035347.1, from coordinate 12,858,080 downwards.
TAGCATCAGAAACTCTGATAGCAGTTAGGCCATTTAAGACGTCTCTAATTGTTGTCAACGGGCCCAATCCAATGAAAAAGGGGCTTGATTTGTATACTAGTGGTCTCAAGTTCAAACTCTCGTGGCACATTGATAGTGTGTGTGCGAGAAACCCCACTCCCCACTGTAGTTTAGACTATCACTTGTATTTTAAAAATAAAAATAAAACATCTCTAATTGGTTTTAGCATTTGAGTGTCATTAATAGGCTTCATTTTGTTTTTTTTAGTTAGATTTTCATTCATTAAATCTGAGATTTTTTTTTAGAATCATTCAGCGTCACTTTGAATTTTAGTTTTGTTCTTGTGGGAGCAAAAATTTAGCTAGTCCAGTTGGTTCTTGGTACAACAAAACTGTATTGTATTTCGGATTGCCTGTTATCTGAGGCAAGTCATTGAATGCAGGTTGCAGATTGCAGCCTAGTTCCTTTATTTGCGGATATTTCTTCTTCTTCTGGTGAATAAATAAAACTAGTTAAACGAAGAAAGAAGGGTCATGTCACATGCCTACACGTAGTATTTTGGTTCATAACTCATGATGGGAATGCTTAGCTTGATTTGTATTTTGACAATGGTTGGGCAGAAGGTGAATGCAAAGGCAGAGCAGGCTGGTAACATATTGAAACAAGGGAACGAGTACTTGCAAGCATGGTGGCTGAAGTGTTCTAAAGTTTGTATATGGGTTGGATTATGAGCAGAGTTTTTTTTTTTTTTTTTTTGATTCATCTCTAATGGATGATTTGATTTTGTTTGCTTGCCAATGCCTCCAAATTTCCTTCTCAAGCAACATGAAATAAAAAATAGTATATAACGGAGTTACTAGTCTATCTAGAACTGTTCAATCGCACCAAGCCTAATGAGCTTATGTTTCCCCTATCCCTATAGCTAATCGATACAGTCCATTAGGATCTACCCTGAGCCAAATAAGACCCAATTATCAATCTGCATTAACTTCTAGTTATGATCCCTTTCAATTACCTCCCACTGCAACTCCTATTTCTGCTTCTCCTTTTTGGTTCTAGACCCCCTTTTGGTATCAAAGCCGTAAGAGTTGTAAGAGTTTGTCTAAGTCGCAACTCATCCAACCCAAGTGGCTGGTTTAGGATTTCTGAGTTGAAGTTCTTGGTTTCTTCTTTCTTTTCTTTTATTCTTCAGGTTACTTCTTGGTTTTCCCCCTTAAGGTCTGACCCGTGAGTCCTTTTTCCAAACGATAAGTCCCAGGGTGTGGCACGAGCGGTGGGCAGGAGACAGAAAACTAGAGGGATTACCAGTAGGTTTCTTGTTGGGTAGAAGTCAGGATTAGAAGTTACTATTTATCTTCTTCTTCAGTTATCCAACTCCAAACACTTGAGTAAAATGAGTCGCCTCTTTAGAACAAATTCTTGTAGTTCAAGCAGCTCTAGAACCACTATAGGTCGTCTACCTGAAATTGTAAATGAAGAACAATTTGAGTATAATTCTAATAATGATAATGAACAATTAGATTTTAGAGATTGGAATATACCTAAAGTCCCTAGTCAAAATATTTATAAGAAAAAATGGTCTTTATCTGCATATAATTCAACTACACATGTTAAGACAGTAGAACAAGTTTATGCTTTAAGTAAAGAACATGAGTCCTGTCAATTACTTAATTTAGATTCTATTAAAAAACATAAGGATGATGGTAATAATTTCTTGCATATTGGTCTTGTTCAAGTTGCTGTTAAACCTTTAACTAGATTAGGATTACAAGCTTTTATTTTGTTATGCTTTCGTGATGCTAGATTTACTGAATTTACTGATAGTGTGCTTGGAATGATTGAGTCTAGTTTGTGTAATGGTCCAGTTCATTTTGATTGTTACCCTGATTTACTGTAAGCCTAAATGATCCTCATATTCTTAAAACGTTAACTTTGAATATTAAGACTTCTGGTTATAATGTTCTCCCTGGTACTCAGCCTTTAGCTTTAGTTTATAGAATTTATTATAAAGTTACAGGTACAAATATGAATTTTCAAGCCTTAAATAAGAGTCCTAAAGACCAGACACTCCTCATACATAGCTGTACACCTGATGCTAATATAAGAATCCCGCATACAGTTAAATGGTCTGAAATTAGTTTACCTACAGATTGGACCTTAGTCACTGAATCTCAACCTGTTCCTATTCAGCGTAGTTTAAATAATTTAGATTATATTCAACAATATTTAGATGGTACTGTTAAAATTAATTTTCAACATCAGCCTAAGTCTACAGTCCAATTACAGCAGTTACCTACACCAAGTCCTTCTAAGAGACATGAGCCAGCTAGGCATTCGTTTGCCACCTCTTCTTCTACTGAAGTAAGAGATTTAGAAATAGAAAAAGCTTTAATTGACCTAAAATTAGAGTCTTTAAGAAAAACAGCCCAAGTAAGCCATCCTTGCTATGGTCCTCAGACCAGTAATCCACCTAAACCTGAGCCTAAAACTGAGTCTCCACCAACTTCACCTACTCAAACAGACTTCCTTGCCAGTGAGATTGCTGCTGCCCATGCCTATGATATAGATAACCAATTAAAGGTCCTTAGAAAACCTGAGCCATTTAGAATTAATTGGAAAACTTTAGATCAGCACCTTTATGATCCTGCTAATAAGATGAGAAGAGATACTTATCACAAAATTATTCATGATAGAAATAAGAGACAAGAAATTTTTAATGATTGGAAAAATTATATGCGATCTGCTAGAATAGAAATTAATTATCTTGATTTTGTAGAAAGCCGCCATATTTCAAATGAGCTGAAAACATTGACTAAAGAAAAATGGATTAAATTAGATCAATCTGAAGTTGTGTCCAGTCACCCTCCTGTAGAAGCTATAATAATAAAGCATGGTACTAAATCCCTCATTGCAAATCCTTTTAAGATCACTGACCCTACAGATGAGCCTAATAAACGGATAGTTGAGCAAAATAATTACACCAACCAAAGCCTAGTTATTGTAGGAAAGCAATTAGATAAAATAGAGACTAAAATTGATAAGCTACTTCCTTCTGAACCTAAGCTTAAGTCAAAAGACAAACCTTTAGTCTAGTTCCAAGATTTACAGCCTAAGTTTTCTTTAAAGACTTCCTCTACTATGAGAAAGATTGAAGGGATGCTTGAGCAATTAACTCCACTAAAACCTGAGAAATCCGGTCTTAAGGTCATAGGATCTTCCTCCTTTGCCTTAGCCAATTCTTCCGGAAATGATTCTGAGTCAAGCCTAGAAACCATTGAGTCTAGCAATATCTCAAATATTGAAAATGCGTTCAAAAATTTGGAATTAGAATCTGAGTTAAAAGTCAAAAGATTAACTAGTAAAATTAATCCTACTAGCTTAACAAAAAATTGGTATCCTAAGCCTACTCCACCTGATATTCAGTTTGAAGAAAGAAACAATCTGAGTCAATTTTCTGTTTCCTCTGATAAGTTATATGAATGGAATATTGATGGATTATCTAAGCAAGAAATCATGAATAAATTAACTCATATGTCTATGGTTGCCAATAGCTATATCACTAATCATAGTTTACGACAATCTGAGATAGTTCCCCTGTTAGAAACTGGTTTTACAGGAACCTTACGTTCTTGGTGGGATAAACATTTGACTAATGAGTCTCGTAATGATATAATCCATGCTGTGAAACTTAATGAAGAAGGTCTGCCTTTATTCGATGAAAATATAGGTCGTGGTATAGAAGATGGAGTCAATACCCTCCTTTACACCATTGTTGAGCACTTTGTAGGTACACCAAGTCATACCCAAGCCAGAATACATGATCAACTGAGTAATTTAAGATGTCCCCAGTTAAGTGATTTTAGATGGTATAAAGATGTTTTTATTTCCAAAGTAATGCTTAGAGAAGATAGTAATCAAGCCTTTTGGAAAGAAAAATTTATAAATGGATTACCCAATTTATTTGCCCACAAAATTCGTACCGTTTTGAGCAATGAGCTAGGTCATATAAATTATGATAACTTAACGTATGACAATATTATTAGTACAATTAATCAAGAAGGTATGAAGATGTGTATTGATATGAAAATTAATAAGCAAATACAGTCGGAAAGAAAATCTGCTAAATATGAGTTAGGAAATTTCTGTGAGCAGTATGGTCTGTTTACTCCTCCTAGAAAAAACAAGCATAGTTCCCCTAGGCATATTCGTAAAAAACGACATTATGAACGGAGAAAAGATTCTTATCAGAATAATGAGTTTTACAGGAAAAGTAAGTTTCACCCTAGAAAAAATTGGTCAAAAGATAAGAACTTTAAGATAAGCACAGACAAAAGTAAAGTTGAATGTTTTAAATGTCAAAAGTTTGGCCACTATGCTAATAAGTGTAAAGTAAAAGATGCTATCCGACAATTACAGATTACTGATGAGGAAAAAGCTAGATTGATTAAAGTCCTTGAACTACGTAATTCTGAGTCTGATGAGGATTTAACCATGCTAAGTAACCCTGAGTCCAATAGTTATGAGTCTTCTGAGTCTTCTGATTCCCACTTAAGTTCACCAAATATACAATTAGGATGCAAAGATAAATGTTGCAATACTTTGAAATCCATTTATGTTTTAACTAAGCAAGAAGAACAAGAAGAATTATTAATTGACTTAATTAGTAAGATAGAAAATCCTGAATTAAAATCTGAGTATTTAAAGAAACTTAGAAAAATTATTACTCAAGAAGCTAGTACAAGTCAGCCTTCTCCTTCCACTATAAGTCTTAATACTACTTTAGAGAGATTTCATAAGAAAATAGATATTTCTTTACATGATTTACATGCTGAGGTTAAAATAGTGAAAAAGGAAATGCTTGTATTAAAACAAATGAGTTATAAATTGCAAATTGAGAATTATGATATTAGACAAGGTTTAAATTCCCTTTTAGAAAAAGAGTCTCCAAAAAATAGTCAACCTAATAGTCCAACTCATTCTGAGAAATCTGAGACACATGAACAAGCTATTAATTTGATTAACCATGTCCCGTTTAGGAAATGGTATTCTAAAATTATCATAATTGTTGAGAATTTTGAGTTTAGTACGATTGCTTTGTTTGATTCTAGAGCAGATCTTAATTGCATAAGAGAAGGTCTAATTCCTACCAAGTATTATAAGAAGTCCAAAGAATCGCTAAGCACTGCTTCTGGAAAACTATTAAAACTAAATTATGAAATTCCAAAAGCCCATGTCTGCCAAAATAGGGTTTGTTTTAAGACTTCATTTGTGTTAATTAAAAATATAACTGACAAAGTAATTTTAGGTTTACCTTTTATAAGCCTTCTTTATCCTTTACAAGTTGAGTTTGATGGAGTTGTATCCAGTTATTTAGGAGAAAAGGTTAAATTTGAGTTCCTCACTAGATCTGAATTGCATGATTTAAAACTTTTAAATAAGAATGTTACAACTACTTTAATTCATGATAAGACCAATTAGATTCGTTATCTGCAGGAAGAAGCAAAAAATAAAAGAATTGAGTCTTAGTTAACCAGCCCTTCTTTACAACAACAAATTCATAATTTTGAGACAAAATTAGTTGCTGAAATATGTTCTGATCTACCTACTGCTTTTTGGCATAGAAAAAATCATGTAGTAAGTCTGCCTTACATAAAGAATTTTTCTGAGAAAAATATTCCCACTAAAGCCCGTCCTATACAAATGAGTCAAGAAATGGTAGAATTCTGCAAAAATGAAATTAATGAGTTGTTACAGAAACAAATAATTAGAAAGAGTAAATCACCATGGTCTTGCCCTGCTTTTTATGTTTAGAAAAATGCTGAGTTAGAAAGAGGATCTCCACGATTAGTTATTAATTATAAGCCACTTAACACTGTGCTTGAATGGATTCGATACCCTATTCCTAATAAAAGAGATTTGATTAATCGTCTAGGAAAAGTTGTTATTTTTTCTAAATTTGATATGAAAAGTGGATTTTGGCAAATTCAAATTCATGAGTCTGATAGATATAAGACTGCTTTTGTTACTCCTTTCGGTCATTATGAATGGAATGTTATGCCTTTTGGTCTTAAAAATTGTTAATGTATGGTTTTTTGTATTTTTCTTTTGGCTTCCCTTGACATCTTTGTAATAGGATTTTATTGTTATTCATCAAGCTCAAGTTTAGATTAAGGAAAACCTTTCTTGGTGCTCTTCTCTAACTTCTGATGTCTGGAGGATCTTGCAATTTGACAAAGGTATTGTGCATTGCATATCATTTGATAAAACAGTTTTCATAAAAATGATGACTAGTCATCCGTTTCTCTGTTGACTAGTCATCCTTGCTCTGTAGGATTTCCAGCTAGATAACAAACTGTTTTGTCCTATTCCTATTTTTCAATTTGCTGAGCTGCCATCTGTAGCTTTCTGACCTAAGGATTTTTGGTCTGTAAAGGCTACGGTTTTGGGTGATTGGCGGCTGTCTCTTTTGGGGAAAGTTTTTGGAAAGTTTGTCAAAAGCTTTCGTGCTCTTCTTCTTCCTCAAGAGAGAACGATATGGGTTCTTCATCTTTGAGTTTTTCGAATTGATTTCTTTTTGGAAAACTGCTTTTGAAACCTGAATCTTAATCTAGCTATTTAAATCATCTCTCATTTATATCTAGGTTTGATTCAAAACTGATTTCTTCAAGAGTATGGTTTCTTGAAGAAATTGGTTATTCCCTTTGAATCCAAATATTGGTTTCGGTTTGAGTTGGAGCTTGCAAGCTTGTGCCATGGGATGAACGAGCTGAGGAAGGAGCTGCCATTGCCATGAAGGACTGAGCTTCAAGCTTTGCTAAGTTGGAGAAGAAGATTGCACAAAGGAGGTATTGCTCATTTTCCTAAATAGACTTAGGTGTTTCTTGAGCTTGGTTGTGTCTCCTTTGTAAGAATCTTTTTATACTTAGTGGAGTGCCTGGTCGGTTGATGACTCCCAGTTTTTCCCAATGGTGGGTTTCTGGGTAAACAAAATCTGGTTTGCAAATCTGTAAATGTTTCTGGGTTTATGTTCTTGCTGGTTGACTAGTCATCTTTATCTGCTGAATGATATTTGATTGATAATGATAATTTCACACACTTTCACTATAGTTGTTGCTAGCACAGGGGATGCCTAGATTGACGGGTCCTTCTGAGTGCCTAGGGTGTCACTAGTTATCTTCTAGGGTTGCAGGTACATTGTGACATGCTTTGTATGTTCTATTGACTGTGTATGTTCATGACTAGTAGTTGACTAGTCATATGTGTATTTGGTCAAGTTTCAAAGTGTGTGAAGATTGTTTTGTTGGTGTGTCTTGTTTGAGTTATTAAATTTACCCCTTGTCACCTAAGTACCAATTTCAATTGGTATCAGAGCGTCAGCTCTTAACACAAATAGAGAGATCCTAGGATTTGTTTTGGTGTTTAGGTGTACTCACTATGGAAAGGGATCGAGTTGCTGGATCTTGCAACTCCCCTCCCTATTTCGACGGCAATAACTTTGCTGCATGGAGAGAAAAATTTGAGATATTCCTTGATGCTCTTGATGAGTATGCAAGTGAGTATCTCACAAAAGAGTGGGTTGCTCCAGTCAAGACTGTTGAGGGTGAGGTGGTGCCCAAGCCTAGGTCAGAATGGACTGAAGCTGAGGTGTTTGCTGCATATTCGAACAGGAAGGCCAGAAATGCCTTAGTTACAGCCTTGTCTAGCACACAATTTGCACATATACAACACATCCCTAATGCTAAACAAGCTTGGGATAAACTAAGGGTGGTTCATGAAGGCGATGACCAAGTTAGAACCCTAAAACTTCAGATGGTGCTTGCACAATTTGAAGAACTTAGGATGTCTGAAACTGAGTCTATTTCCGAGTTCTATGGGAGGGTTGAGATGATCACAAATGAAGCCATGAGTCTAGGTCAACCCATTGAAGAGCTTCTTGTTGTTCAAAAAATTCTTCGTGTTCTACCATCTAGGTTTAGAGCAAAGAAAACCGCAATCATGGAGGTCCAAAATTTAAATGAAATTAAGCTTGGCAAGCTTGTAGGAAAATTGAAAACATATGAGATGGAACTGAATATGGAAGAAAATGACTCCAAAAAATCAAAAAATGTTGCACTTCAAGGAGTGCATGGTACATCTCTGAAAGGTGATGAAAAATCCTCAGGTTTTGAGGATGAGATGGCCTTGTTTGTCAAAAAATTTAGGAGAATTTTAAGGATAAGGGAAAGTTTGCTAGAGAGGGCAGCTCTGGTAGTGAGAAACAGTTTAGACCATCAACTGATCGGTCTAATGAGAGGAATAAGGATGTCAAACCTTTTACTAAAGATTTTAGAAAATCTGTCAAGTGCTTCACATGTGGAGGCATTGGACATTATGCTGCTGACTGTGCAAACAATCAGAAAAAATACTCCAAAGGAAAGGACAAGGCCATGAAAGTGAGCTGGAGTGAGAGTGAAAGTGAAGGATCTCAAGAGGATTCATCCTCCTCTGATGATGATGACCAACATGTTGCTTTTGTTGCCTCTGTGCAGCCCATATCTGATGAATCTGATTCTGAGTCAGATGACCTGTCATACGAGTCATTAGGAAGAAAATATGATTGTTTGTTTAAAGAGACGTTGTCCTTGAAAGAAGAGAGCCTCAAACTTGAGGCCAATAACCAAGAGCTTCAACATGAAATTCTCATCTTAAATGAAACCAAAAAGGAGTTAAGTGAAAAATTTGTGTCACTAGAAAAAGAAATTGATGCTTTTGTGTCAATTAGGAGTAACCTTGAGAATCAAGTTAATGTGCTCAAGGAAAGTAACATTGGTTTCCAGAACTCAAACAAACAGCTCCTAGGTGAATTGAATGAAGCAAATAGGAAGATTATATCTATGACCATTGGTGCTTCAAAAATTGACAAGATGTTGAACATGGGAAAAATCCATGGGGACAAAGGTGGTCTTGGATTTAATCATTTTGGTTCTAGTTCGTCTAATTCCACCACTAAGTTTGTCAAATCAGAAACTCCTGTCACTGTCCCTCTTGATGTTCAGCAGGTTGTCAAGAAACCTAGGTTTGTTCCAACTTGTCACAGATGTGGGTTGACTGGTCATATTCGACCAGTCTGTCACTTGTACAGCAAAGATAAGTCCAGAAAATTGTCTCCAAAATCTAAAAAGAATCCCAGATCTTTGCAAGATCAAGTTGATTATTTGCTGAATGAAGTCACTAAGATAGCCAAACTTGTCTCTCTCAAAACGAGTTCTCCCATTGTGCCTAAGTCTACTTGGATTGCTAGAGGTCATACCAAATCTCTTGTTGTGCTTAATGCTTTTGCTGCTTCAAACACCAACTCTTGGTATTTTGATAGTGGTTGTTCCAAACATATGTCTGGGGATAAAAATGTTTTCTCATCTCTCAGCCCCTTTGATGGTGGCACTGTGACTTTTGGTGGAGGTCATAGGTCCCAAGTTGTTGGAAAAGGCACTGTTCGTATCCCAGGTCTGCCCGAGCTTAAGAATGTTAGGTTTGTTGAGGGTCTCATGTCCAATCTAATTAGTGTGAGTCAGCTGTGTGATGATGGAATTGGAGAAGTTAGATTCTCCAAGCATGGCTGCAAAATCATTGGAAAAGGTGACAATGAGATTGTGAGCGTGGCAAGGTCTAGGGACAACTGCTATTGTATTGATGGTGTCAATGATGCAAAAGAAGTAGTTTGCAACAAGGTTGTAAATGAAACAAGTACTTTGTGGCATCAAAGGCTTGGACATGTTAATTTTAGAGACTTGCATAAATTGTCCAAGAGAGAGTTAGTAAATGGTTTACCAAAGCTGGAAAAATCTGATCAGCATGTCTGTGAAGGATGTCAATTAGGCAAACAAATTAGAGTGCCTCACAAAAAGGTCAAACACATTCAAACGAGTGTAAGTCTTGAACTTGTTCACATGGACCTTGTTGGTCCTATTCAAACCGTGTCACTTGGGAAAGAAAATATCTTGTCATGGTTGATGATTTCTCTAGATTCACTTGGGTCTCATTCCTACGTGAGAAATCTGAAACTTTTCAAAGGTTTAAGTCTGTTTGTCATCTTTTGCAAAAAGAGAAGATGACCAGTCATCTGCCTCTTGTTAGAATTAGAACAGATCATGGCTCTGAATTTGAGAATTCTCAGTTTCTGAAATTTTGTGAAGAAATGGGAATTAAACATGAGTTCTCTGCACCTATTACACCTCAGCAAAATGGTGTGGTGGAGAGAAAGAATAGAGTGCTTGTAGAGATGGCAAGGGTGATGCTAAATAGCAAAAACCTTGCTAAACACTTTTGGGCTGAAGCTGTCAATACAGCTTGTTACATCTCAAACAGGGTATTTGTGAGGTCTGGTACCAAACAAACTCCCTATGAGATTTGGAAAGGAAAGAAGCCTAATGTGTCATATTTTAGGGTCTTTGGTAGCACATGCTATATTTTGAGAGATAGGGAGCATCTTGCTAAGTTTGATTCTAAGAGTGATAAGGGAATATTTCTAGGATATTCCACCTCAAGCCGTGCCTATAGAGTTTACAACTGTAGGTCCAGAACCATAATTGAATCCATAAATGTCACTATTGATGATTTTGCTGCCTCTATTGAGATGGCATTAGATGAAGATGGTCTTTTTCCTCCTCCTTCACCTGCACAAGAACCTCCAGGTCTGGATCTTGTGGTTGACCTGTCAACTTTTGGAAATTCTGTCCCGGTTGACCTGTCAACCCCTTCCACTTCTAGTTCTATTTCATCTGTCCAGGCTGCCAGCTCTCATTCTGATCATAGTCCTCTCACTCAATCTGAGAGTGTCATTATTGGCCCTCTCAATCAAGGAGTGAGAACTAGGAAACAACTTGCTCAAGAAATTAGCCATGTGTGCTATGTCTCCAAGGAAGAGCCTAGAAATGTGAAAGAGGCTTTGCACCATGGTGAATGGTTTCTTGCTATGCAGGAAGAATTAAATCAATTTGTGAGAAATGACGTTTGGTACCTTGTTCCTAGACCAGTCAACACGAATGTCATAGGCACTAAGTGGATTTTCAAAAATAAAACTGATGAGCAAGGTAATGTGGTGAGGAATAAGGCTAGATTGGTTGCTCAAGGATACACCCAAATGGAAGGCATTGACTTTGATGAAACTTTTGCCCCTGTTGCAAGATTGGAATCAGTTAGATTGCTTCTTGCCATTGCCTGTCATTTGAAATTCAAACTTTATCAAATGGATGTTAAAACTGCCTTCTTGAATGGTGTCCTAAATGAAGAGGTCTATGTTGAGCAGCCAAAGGGTTTTGAAGATCCACATCATCCAAATGATGTGTTTCGCTTAAAAAAGGCTCTCTACGGTCTGAAACAAGCTCCTAGAGCATGGTATGAGAGGTTATCCTCTCATCTTCTAGGAAATGGGTATGTTAGAGGGTCCGTTGATAAAACTTTGTTTGTGAAAAGGTTTAAAAAGGATGTCTTGATTGCTCAAGTATATGTTGATGATATTGTGGTTGGTTCTACCTCTGATTTGCATGTCCAAGAATTTATTCATGTCATGACTAGTGAATTTGAAATGAGCCTTGTAGGTGAGCTTAACTATTTCTTAGGTCTTCAAATCAAACAAAGTCATGATGGGATCTTTATATCTCAATCTAAATATGCAAAATCTCTTGTGTCAAAATTTGGTTTAGAGGGTGCAAAATCTGCAAGAACTCCAATGAGCACTAGTGCTAAGATCCATAGAGACTTGCTTGGCAAAAGTGTGGATCAAACTCTCTATAGGAGCATGATAGGAAGTCTTCTCTACTTGACTGCTAGTAGACCTGACATTTCCTTTAGTGTTGGTGTGTGTGCTCGGTTTCAAAGTGACCCAAAAGAGTCTCACTTGTTTGCTGTTAAGAGAATCATAAAATATGTGAGTGGGACTATTGATTTTGGGTTGTGGTATACCTATGACACTTGTGTCAATCTTGTTGGGTATAGTGATGCCGATTGGGCAGGTTGTAGTGATGATAGGAAAAGCACTTCCGGGGGGGTCTTCTATGTAGGCAACAACCTTGTTGCTTGGCATAGCAAAAAACAGAATTCTGTCTCCTTATCCACTGCTGAAGCAGAGTATGTTGCAGCTGGGAGTTGTTGTACTCAACTCCTTTGGATGCGACAAATGTTGGAAGACTATGGTCTTGCTCAATCTTGCTTTCTAATCTGTTGTGACAACATGAGTGCCATAGATATTTCTAAAAATCCTGTGCAACACTCTAGGACTAAGCATATTGACATCAGGCACCATTTTATTAGAGATCTTGTGGAAGACAAAATTTTAACTTTGGAATTTGTTCCCTCTGAAAAACAGCTAGCAGATATACTCACCAAGGCCTTGGACTTTCAAAAACACGGTACACTTAGGCAGTCCATTGGCCTTTGCTCAATTGATTGATTAGCTTGTCTGGTCCTTGTCTTCAGCACACTCCAAAACAGTTGACTAGTCATCTTGCTTATAGTTGCCTAGTCAAGTCGAAATTTTTTTTTTATGCTGTTGATATGTCACTGTTCATATCCCTCATCTCTAATGGTGTGCATGTTGGATGCTTTTGTGCTTGGTTTGACTTGTGCATAATCCCTCTTCTTGTTTTTGAGCTGTTAGTTGAGACCTATATATGCTATCTTATCCTCTTTGTGAGCCACGTGTCACTGCTTTATTTTGGACTGTTCTAGTTCTTATCTCTTCGCTGGTCTCACTCTCTTAGCCAATCTATTTAAAATTTAAAAAAAAAAAAAGGGGAAGTGTGACCAATGTAGTCACGGCTCTAGGAAGGTATAAGGTGGTTTGATTGAAGAATCTAGAGCAAAGAGCCGTAAAATTGGGCCATTCAAAGCACTTAAGTTCGGGATTGTGCAAGTAACACAAAACAAATCATCAAATATTTTGTCAATAGAGAGTGATGATTTTCTGCTGTGAGCCCATACTATGTTCATGTCTTAAGAATGCATTGTATACGTGTTTCTCCGAGAGAGATAAGATATCATCTCTTATGTCCCTTGGCTCTAAACCTCCTTCTTCCCTAAATATGCCTTGTCTCTGAGCATGCATTGCATCTTATTGTCTATCTCGCAGAGTTGATTGTCTATGTACACTGCACATGTTTTTCATTTTTTTTTATCTTATTCTCTCTCCTTGTTGTGTTGAAGACTTGGTCTAGGCTGTTGTGCTAATGCAACTTTGATCGCTTGTTATTTGTGCTAGCTCATGCTTGTGATTTTTGTCCCAACATAAACCATGTCTTTCACAGGGTTGATAGTATTTGGTGTTTTAATTGACTAGTCATCTGTGCTTATGGTTGACTAGTCATCTGTGCTTATGGTTGCCTAGTCATCTGGGTGTTTTGCATCTGATGCTTGTTCTGCTCATGCTTGTGGTTGACTAGTCATCGTGTTTGTGGTTGACTAGTCATCCGGTTTTGCCTGTGTCAAATTATGCCTATCCCTATTATCTGAGTTGACTAGTCATCCTTCTTTTGGTTGACTAGTCATCAACTTTGTCTCCTGACCACTGCGTTTCTTTTTCCTTTTTTTTTCGTTTTGGCGGTTATTATTTTTTTTTCTTTTTTTTTTGGTTTTGAGCGGTTCTTTTTTTTGGGTCGTGTCGTTTGCGCTTATTTCTTTTTCTTTTTTAGGTCTTTTTTGTTCGTCTTCTTCGTCACTCTCTCCCTCTAGTCTTCTGTTGTCTCTCTCTGTTCTCGACTGCTTCTTCCCTCTCTCACTTCGTCGTCAGTTTTTGCTTGCCCCTTCTCTCTCTCTCAGTTCGCATCAATCTCTTCACCCCTCTTCATTTTGTGTATTGCTTCCGATGTCTTCCTCACAGCCCTCAAAGCCGCTCCAGACCTATCATCGACGCCCAAAATCGCATCCCACTGACAGAGTGGGGTTTAACCCGTCAATTCCTAGGGCTCCTCGGTCTCACTCCTCCTCCTCTGTCCCTGCTGATGCCTTTTCTCCATTTGTCTCCTCTGAGGCTGCCTCATTCTTCAATGAGGTTGTCTCAAAACGCAATTTTGTGCCTGAGAGGACTTACCAGATAGATGCTCTTCCAATGGCTGCCCAGGAATCTGCTACTCAGATATTGGAGCACTTTCATCTTCACACTCTGAATTCTCTCTCCGGTAAGATCAATGCCTCTGTCATTAAGGAGTTTTATTCCAATTTTCCTGTTGATCCAAAGGGATCAAATTATCAGATTCATGTTAGGTCTGCTGTTATTTCTCTGAGACCCTCTGTGATTAATCGGGTCTTGGGGTTTAGGTCTTGTCCTGGATTTAATTCTGAAAAATATGCTGAAGTTTCTGCTCAGTACACTATTGAGTTGTTCAAAACCATGGCCTACACAGATCAGTCCATGCCCTTGACCCCTAAAGGTCTCCCTATCAAGTCCTACTTGTCACCTTTTTACAAGTTTCTGTGGGATTTTGTTCGTCACAATGTTCTCCCCACTGGAAACAATTCAAATCCCACACTTTCTGCGTGTCAGCTTATGATTTCAATGGTAAATCATGATAGGATTCCTTTTGGGGATATCATTTATAATGCTATCCTTGGCAAGACCATAGGCCATGGTACCAAACACAAGGGTACTCTTGTGTTCCCGTGTCTAATTCATCGTCTTTGTGAGCGAAATGGTGTGGCTTTTCATGCTTCTGATCAATGGCTTTCTCCCATTGCTCCATTTGGAAAAGCCTCTGCAGCCATGAGTCAAAAGGTTTCTAGAACCTTTCACACTTCTGTGTCTTCCTCATCTGAAAATGCCTCTCTTCGAGCCCAACTTGCTGCCAAGGAGAGACACATTCAACACCTTATGAGTCTCATTCCTCCCTCTTCGGCTGCTGCTGCTGCTGCTTTTGGTGTTCAGCCTGATCCTGCCACTGTTGAAGACTCTGATGCTTCCGCTGGTTCTGACGACTCTATTGAGTCTCTTGCTTTTTAGATGCTGTGGTTGTATAGGCAGTGTTCTCAGTTGGGGGGAGTAGTTTTAGGCAACTGACTTTTGGTTGTACACACATTTTGGGTAGTCTGTGCTTTGTGTTAGGGGGAATTATTTTTGTAACCACACTTTGGATAGTCTGTGCACTGTGATAGGGGGAGTTGTTCTGCCCTGTTTTGAACAACTGGTTTTTGTTGACTAGTCATGTATTACTGTTTTGTAATGTATTAACCAGCTGCTATTTGACTAGTCATCCATCTTGTACTGTTAACTCTGGAAATATCTTCCTATCACTTTGTGGTTCATTCCTTATGTATCATGTCTCTATCTCTCTGCCTCTTTTTGCACTTTCCTTATCAACAAGGGGGAGAACACTCTCAACCCCATATTGCCCATTGTTTCTAATATTCTGTGATAATATGCTTGGTTTTGGTGCTTGGGAGATTGGTTGTTTTTTGCAGGTACTGTCATTCGTCATCTCTATGGGGCTGCTAAAGGGTTGAGTGGTTTTAGAGAGAGTGTTGTCAAGGAAAGCCAAAAAGGGGGAGATTGTTAATGTATGGTTTTTTGTATTTTTCTTTTGGCTTCCCTTGACATCTTTGTAATAGGATTTTATTGTTATTCATCAAGCTCAAGTTTAGATTAAGGAAAACCTTTCTTGGTGCTCTTCTCTAACTTCTGATGTCTGGAGGATCTTGCAATTTGACAAAGGTATTGTGCATTGCATATCATTTGATAAAACAGTTTTCATAAAAATGATGACTAGTCATCCGTTTCTCTGTTGACTAGTCATCCTTGCTCTGTAGGATTTCCAGCTAGATAACAAACTGTTTTGTCCTATTCCTTTTTCAATTTGCTGAGCTGCCATCTGTAGCTTTCTGACCTAAGGATTTTTGGTCTGTAAAGGCTACGGTTTTGGGTGATTGGCGGCTGTCTCTTTTGGGGAAAGTTTTTGGAAAGTTTGTCAAAAGCTTTCGTGCTCTTCTTCTTCCTCAAGAGAGAACGATATGGGTTCTTCATCTTTGAGTTTTTCGAATTGATTTCTTTTTGGAAAACTGCTTTTGAAACCTGAATCTTAATCTAGCTATTTAAATCATCTCTCATTTATATCTAGGTTTGATTCAAAACTGATTTCTTCAAGAGTATGGTTTCTTGAAGAAATTGGTTATTCCCCTTTGAATCCAAATATTGGTTTCGGTTTGAGTTGGAGCTTGCAAGCTTGTGCCATGGGATGAACGAGCTGAGGAAGGAGCTGCCATTGCCATGAAGGACTGAGCTTCAAGCTTTGCTAAGTTGGAGAAGAAGATTGCACAAAGGAGGTATTGCTCATTTTCCTAAATAGACTTAGGTGTTTCTTGAGCTTGGTTGTGTCTCCTTTGTAAGAATCTTTTTATACTTAGTGGAGTGCCTGGTCGGTTGATGACTCCCAGTTTTTCCCAATGGTGGGTTTCTGGGTAAACAAAATCTGGTTTGCAAATCTGTAAATGTTTCTGGGTTTCTGTTCTTGCTGGTTGACTAGTCATCTTTATCTGCTGAATGATATTTGATTGATAATGATAATTTCACACACTTTCACTATAGTTGTTGCTAGCACAGGGGATGCCTAGATTGACGGGTCCTTCTGAGTGCCTAGGGTGTCACTAGTTATCTTCTAGGGTTGCAGGTACATTGTGACATGCTTTGTATGCTCTATTGACTGTGTATGTTCATGACTAGTAGTTGACTAGTCATATGTGTATTTGGTCGAGTTTCAAAGTGTGTGAAGATTGTTTTGTTGGTGTGTCTTGTTTGAGTTATTAAATTTACCCCTTGTCACCTAAGTACCAATTTCAAAAATGCACCCAGTGAGTTTCAGAATATAATGAATGAGATTTTTAATCCTTATAGCCATTTTTCCATTGTTTATATTGATGATGTCTTGATATTTTCTGAGTCCATAGAACAACATTGGAAACATTTGCATAAATTTCTGCATATAATTAAATCTAATGGATTAGTTGTTTCTGCTAAGAAAATTAAGTTATTTCAAACACATGTTAGATTTCTTGGCTTTAATATTAGTCAATTCCAGATACACCCTATAGATAGAGCAATCCAATTTGCAGATAAATTCCCTGATCAGATTACTGATAAAACCCAATTACAGAGATTTTTAGGTTCCCTTAACTATGTTTCTGATTTTTACCAGAACTTGAGAAAACAGTGCAAACCGTTATTTGATAGATTACAGGTTAATCCTCCTCCATGGTCTTCTACTCACACTGAGATTGTTAAACAAATCAAGCACCATGTCAAGTCTCTCCCTTGCCTTGGTATTCCTGAGATTCATTCCTTTAAAATTGTTGAAACAGATGCTTCTGAGATAGGATATGGTGGTATTCTTAAACAGAAAACTAATTCTACTCCTCCTGAGCAAATTGTTCGTTTTCATTCTGGTATTTGGTCTAAGTCGCAGTCTAATTACAGTACTATCAAAAAAGAAATACTTGCTATAGTATTATGCATTACTAAATTTCAAGATGATTTATTAAATAAAAAATTCTTGGTTCGCGTTGATTGTAAGTCTGCTAAGCATGTATTAGAAAAAGATGTTCAAAATATTGCATCGAAACAAATTTTTGCACGATGGCAAGCACTTTTGAGCATATTTGATTTTGATATTGAGTATTTAAAAGGCAGTGAGAATTCTGTTCCTGATTTCCTTACCAGAGAATTTTTACAGGATAAGCAATGGCCAAGCAGAAAAGAAAAAGATAAGCACAAAGAAAGCTGCAGCCAAACCCCCAGAATCCTTCCTGCAACTATGAGCCAAAAGCCAATTAAAAATGAGCCTAGTTCTTCTTCTTCTTCTTTCCCTAAGCCTGAGTCTGCCATTACTCCTTACCCTGGTCTTTCCCCTATCCCTATAGGTAATCGATACAGTCCATTAGGATCTACCCTGAGCCTACTTTCAAATAAAATATAGTATTTTGAAATTACATCATTATATATATATATATATATATATTGCATAGCCATTTCAATGTCTGTCGTGTGGGAAACTTGACCTAGTCTTCCACTGAAAAGTAGCACATGCTAATTTTCTGATGTACATGACAACCAACGAGCACACAAAATAAATAAAAAATTCACAATATATAATTTAATTTTTCATGTGAAATTTTAGACATTTGATATTTAATTATAGAAAATACTTCCTCCGTTCTCCTGTAATGAGAAACTCCTACATTCTTTGCCAATGACATTATTCCCCTGTAATTAGGAACTTCTACATTCCTCGTCAATGACAGTATAACATGTGTGTAGAAATTTTTCCTTTTGTATTTTTTTATAAATTATTTTTTCACATATATCAATTAGGTAGAAGAATATCTCTTTTCAGTAGAGGAGAGACAGGCAACATCCTTTAATTATTCGTGGCCAGCTTGAATTCGTCTTTCAACATCATTTGTGGAAAGCTTCCTCCACAACGTGTCAAAACCCACCAAGTGATATCCAGGCTTATTATATTGGGCGGATAAGACTTTTGACTAGATCCCAATTTAAAATAGTCAGCAATTTCAACTCCGGCCATGACAAATTTTTTTAGAAGCTTCCCATATATGTATATATATATATATATATATATATATATCGCGTTCATGGATAGAACAATTTACACCCATTTTTGAGTCTCATAAATCCATCATGATATTCTCCAAATCAATCCCTCTTTGTTTCTTGGTCCTCTGTTTTTTCCACCGTTCAGCCATTGGTGCTTCCCCACTTCACCATTTTTGTTTCAGCCCAGAAAACTACACTGCTAATAGTTCATATGGTGCCAACTTGAATTTGTTGTTCAATCTTTTATACACCAAAGTTCCTCCTTCTGGCTTTGGCCTTGGTTCAACTGGCCATGCCCAAAACCAAGTGAATGGCCTGGCCCTTTGCCGCGGGGATGTCTCGAGCAAAAACTGCAATACTTGTGTGATTGGTGCAAGCAAAGAGCTTCGTGAGCGTTGCCCTAATAGCAAGGGAGCCGTAATTTGGTATGATCATTGCCTCTTAAAGTACTCAGACGTGAACTTCTTTGGGCAAATTGATAACAGAAACAAGTTCTCTATGACGAACGTCCAAGCGGTAGAGAATAATCCCACACTATTCAATGAGAAAGTTAAGGAATTGTTAAGTGGGTTATCTAATGAAGCCTCCGATGCTAATCCAAAGTTTTATGCTACCGGTAAGGTACAACTCGATACATTCACAACGTTATATGGTATTGCTCAATGCACGAGGGACCTCTCCAACGTTGATTGTAAGAAATGTCTTGATGTTGCAATAAGTGAACTGCCAAACTGTTGTGATGCAAAACGAGGTGGGCGTGTTGTGGGTGGGAGTTGCAATGTTGGATTCGAACTTTACCCCATAGTTGGTACTTAGCTAGATCATAGTTGCTATAAATAAATAAATAAATTTGTAATTGGATCAGTGTATTATTATATATGCAACAAATAAATGAAGGCTGGTAGCTTATTGCCTAATTTGTCCAACCTCATTCTATGATCTAGATATGTTTCCGTAGAACTCTTGAGCTGATCTGCAGTTTTTATTCTAATAATTGAAAAAAAAAAATATTGACCATTACTGTTATTTGATGCAGATAGTTAATTACAAGAATACCCCTGAGGTAAAAAAATATGTCAAATAAGTTAAAGATATTTGGTTAGATAAGAAAAATACAATATTCCTAAATCAAAACGACAATAAATCAACAAGGTCACAAGCTGCGACCTCTGGCAGAGCTGGTGCTTGAGACTCAACATATTGTTCCATCTGAGCCTTTAACTCTTGCAACATACTTATAGTTTCCATGGCACGGACCCACAGTGGGGTCATTAGGGTCAAACGACCCCATGGAAGCCATGGAAATAGGCTTGGAGGTCCACTTGAGCTGGCTGTGTGACCCTTGGATTGCCCTCCAAGTGCTTGATGTTTTGCCTGATAGGAAGAGGGAGGAAGCAGCGCGCAGGAGGAAGAAGAAGCAGTGCAACGCACTTCTGTTTTTTTCAAAACACCCTGGAAAAAACAACATTGTTTCGGCCCGGAAAAATTTTTAAAATAAAAAACCCTTCCGTATCCCTCCATTCTCCCATGTCTGTTTCCTAAGCAGCAAGTCGTAGGTTCGACCCCTACCTGGCGCGTTTTCTTTTTAATCTTTTAAACCTGTTTTGTTGTTGGAATCAGCTAGTCAACTTTGTTCCATTTATTATTATTTCTTCCTCCTAAATTCCAATGACTGGCTTAGAAATTAGAATCCATGAATGATGAACTTTACTTGTAATTTTATCTAAGGATGACCACAACATGGTTTTATCACCACTATTTAACGCTTAAGATTTTCTCCACACACCAAAACAAAACAAAACAAAACTCGTTTTTCTTCATTGTAATTAGAACAAAATGCAGTAACCAACATATTGGAACCAGACGTGCAGGCAAAACACTTAAAACCCATCTCCCAATTTCTATTATCTTTTTCTCAAACCCTAACCCCAAGCTCCCCAATCCCCACCTGCTGTAGTGTCGCCGATGTATTTCCACTGCCACCGTCCACTACATGTTGTGGCGCCACTGTTGTTGTGATATTTCTAATTTCAAGTAAGTTCTAAATCTTAATATCAAAATAAGGATGATGTATACTCGTTTTAATTTAATGGAAATCAAATTTATAATTGCTTGGATGAAATTTATGATTTATATATATTGGTTTGATTTGTTGGATGATGTTTTTGCTTATTTTTGTTGATTAGGTGGTTGTGGTTTTTTCATTTTTTGGTTAATTGGCATAGGTTTGGTTTGAAAATTTACGAATTGAAATCATTCAAAAACATACATAAAAAAATGACAAATTGAAATCATTCAAAGTATATTTTTCCAAGAAATTTTAGCGTGACAGAAACTTCATCGCGCAGATTCCGTCGCGCAAAGATCGTGAAGAAAGACTTTGCGTGACGAAACGAAAAAATTTTAAAAAAATTAAAAATTTTTTTTTTATAAAAAATTCCCGTGTTCCATTTTTGGTACCCGCCCAAATTTTTAGAGTTTTGCACGACGAATACTAATGTCGCGCAAGACTTTGCGCGACGAAATATTTTGGTTTTTGACTTTTTTTATTATTATTTCTTTAATATTAATTTAATTATATCAATTATTTCAAATTTTTACTTTTTAAATTTAATTTAATTGTATGATTTTTTTCGTTACTTTAATTTAAATTAATATTAATTTAATTATATTAACTTTTTCAAATTTTTACTTTTTAAATTTAATTTAATTACTTTAATTTAAATTGACATATTCAAAATACAATTACATATGAAAAATAGTGATCAAATTATCCAATAAATATATATATAATATTCAAAATGTACACATAAAGTAACAAAGTACAATAAAAAAAAATAAAAAAAAAAGGGATAATCTCCCCTAGAATTGTTATACCACAAATCCAACCCAAACTCCAATCCCTCCCCTTTACTCATCCCCAAACCCCACACAAACTCAAAACTAACTCCAAAAACACATATTAATGAAAACAAATTTAAAATTTGGTGAGAATCTACCTTTTGGCAAGAATGAGAGTGAGTGAGAATGAGAGAGAGAAGTGAGTGTGAGAGAATTAGAGAAGATAGTGATAGAGAGATGAGAGAGTGAGTGAGAGTGAGAGATAGTGAAAAGAGAGATGAGAGAGTGAGTGAGAGAGATGATGAGAGATTAAGTGAGAGGAGTGAGTGTGAGAGAAATGGTGGGATTTGGGGAGAGGGAAAGAGAGAGGAGAGGTAAGAGTAGAGAAAGACATTGAGAAAATGGTGGAGGAGTTATTTTCATTTTAAAAACCGTATCACTTTGCGCGACGAACTATATTGTTGGTCGCGCAAAGTTTTGCGCGACGAAACATATTGGTCACGCAAAGTTTTGCGCGACGAATACTGGAATATTGGTCGCGCAAAGCTTTGCACGACGAATATTAGTATATTGGTCGCGCAAAGTAAAAAAAAAAAAAATCCCGCGTCCCATTTTTGGTACCCGCCTAAATTTTGAAATTTTTGCGCGACAAAAAATAAATATTGGTCGCGCAAAGTCTAAAAAAATTCCCGCGTCCCATTTTTGGTATCCGCCAAATTTTTGCGCAACAAAAAATATATATTGGTCGCGCAAAGTTTTGAGCGACACAAAATATTGGTCGCGCAAAGTTTTGAGCGACACAAAATATTGGTCGCGCAAAGTCAAAATTCTTTTTTAAAAGAAATCCCGAGTCCCATTTTTGGTACCCGCCCAAATTTTTAGAGTTTTGCCCGACAAATTGTTGGTTGTGCAAACTTTTGAGAGACGAAAAATTGGTTTGTAGCACGATATTTATAAAAATAATTGTTATGAATAATAAAAAATATTTTTTTTTTTACGATTTAAAATATAAATAAGTTTAAAGCTACTTAATAAATGTATATACCAATTTCTTAAGTGTTATACATACAAAATAAATAAATTTAAAGCTATTTAATAAGTAAATAAATATATATACACACACCATTCAACGATCCAACCGTCAGACTTGTTTGTATATACTTCAAGATTGTATACCCCAAAAATCGCAAAAAACAAACATTCGGAGACCAAGTAACGGGACAAAAAATGTCGACGGTTATAAATGAAAAATCACGATTTAACGGTTATTTTAACTCCGATTTTGATGATTTTTTACAGCTACACTCCTTGACCCTATATGAAAACAATGAACTAATTCGATCGTCAATTTAAAATATTTACACTAGTGGATACCACAAAATCTTATGTTATATTTAACAAAAGTATAAATAAACTCTTAATTGTTAGTGAATATTGTTTTGATGGCACACACATTCAACAAAACTAGTTTCAATGATCCAACCGTCAAACTTATTTGTTTATACCTTCAGATCATATACGCCAAAAATTAGAAAAAATAAACATTCAGAGATCAAGTAATGGGACAAAACTTTTCGACGGTTATAAATGAAAAATCATGATTTAACGGTTATTTGAACTCCGATTTTGATGATTTTTTACCGCTACACTCCTTTACCTTATATGAATACAATGACTGAATTTGATCTTCAATTTAGAATATTTACACTAGTGGATACCACAAAATCTTATGTTATATTTAACAAAAGTATAAATAAACTCTTAATTGTTAGTGAATATATTGTTTTGATGGCATACGCATTCTATGAAACTAGTTTGAATGATCCAACCGTCAAACTTGTTTGTTTATACTTTGAGATCATATATGCCAAAAATCGAAAAAAAATAAACATTCAGAGGTCAAGTAATGGGACATAACTTTTCGACGGTTATAAATGAAAAATCACGATTTAACGGTTATTTTAACTCCGATTTTGATGATATTTTTATAGCTACACTCTTTGACCCTATATGAATATAATGAACTAATTCGATCATCAATTTAAAAAATATATTTTCTAACAAAAACCCAATCCAAACAACAAGAATATATTTTTCTAACAAAGATTTTAAAAAATAATTTTTTAATTTTATTTATTTTATAAGGACTTTGCGCGACGAAGTTTTGTTGTTTCGTCGCTCAAAGTAGCTTTGCGCGACGAATTGATTTTCATCGCGCAAAGTAGCTTTGAATGACTAATTGTTTTTCATCGCGCAAAGGTGCTTTGCGCGACGAATTTTTTTTCTTCGCGCAAAATTTGGTCGCGCAAGTCTTTATGCAACGACGTATTATCGTCGCGCAAAAGTTGGTCACGCAAAGTGACTTTGCGCGACGAATTATTTTTCATCGCGCAAGGTTTTTAGTGATGAAGTTTTGAGTTTCGTCGCGCAAAGTGACTTTGAGCGACGAATAATTTTTCGTCGCACAAAATTTGGTCGCGCAAGGGTTATTTTGTAGTAGTGTATCCTCCACTTCATACCATGTCCTAACACTTCATTAACCCCCAACATTGGCCTCCCTTCTAATGGATAGATCTAGATAAGTCTCTAGTCCTAACATCAGAAACTCTAGTTGACCGAAACAAAACAAAAAATCAGAAACTTTGGTAGTAGTTAGGCCATTTAAGACGTCTCTAATTGGTGCCAACGAGGTCTAGACCAGTGAAAATGGTTTTGATTTGCATACCAGTGGTGTCAGGTTTGAACCCCTATGACACATCGTGGCGTGTTTGAGAAATCCCCTATAATTAGATTATCACTTGTATTAAATAAATAAATAAATAAAACATGTCTAATTGGTATTAGCATTTAGTGTCATTAATAGGCTTCATTGTGTTTTCGTTAGTTTTCAATCATTAAATCCAAGGTTTTATTTTTCTGAATCACAAAATAATGTAAGCTGCAACCAAGAAGCCACTTACCATACAACCTAAATTTGGGGGGAGTGGAAGTACAATGAAGCAACATGGTATCGACTATATCATAGAAAATGAAGAGAAAAAAGGAGCATGGGATTTGGAGCCCATGGCTTCAGCCTATAAAAGGCCAATTAACCCACGAACACAAAGGGAGAAGGGATGTGACATTATTTCTTGCAGGTAAACCCTCTAATTGTTAACAATGTCTTGCTTCTCAACTACAAGCATTTGCAAAGGTTACCAAAACCATCGAACTCCCAAAATCTGAACATAAACATTTCCATTATACTTAGGGCATGTTTACGTATCAGTAATGGAGAAAATAAGGAATCAGAGAATTTAGGAATCAGGGAACTGCTGAATCGGTATGGGAAGAATCATTCTCATTAAGCTGTTTACTAAACATATGGAATTAGCAAAGGAATGAGATTGATTCCCATTGTTATTGTTTACTAATTTGCATGAATCAAAATCCAAATTAATTTTAGAATTATGGTAAAGTGGTAAGGGTATTTTTGGAAGTTATTAAGAGAAAACAGGAATGGGAATCGTATCGACTACTCCCCCCTAGTTGATCTGATACCTAATTTTGAGGGAATGTGATTACGGATTTTGAGGTGGGGCCCACTTATTTTTTCATTCCTGATTGCAAGTAAATGCAGAGGAAGTCAGGAATGAAAATCATTCTCTTTCCTCCCAAACCCATTACTGATATGTAAACATGCCCTTAAATGTTTCGAAAAGTACAACAACATTAGACACCAAGTTCTTCCAACAACCACTGAGGCAGAAATCATTATTTAAGATGATGATAGACATATATAGCTGCTATAGATACTTCTGTTGCGTGCATTTGATTTTGGGCACAGGACCATTTTATTTATTGTACTTACCAACATAATCCATATTGGAAGAAGCCACATAACGTGCCCCAGGGACCTCTTCAACTTCTCTTATGGAATTTTGGCCATACTCATCAAGAAGGTTTAACTTGTTTAGCACATTCCCAACTGAATCTATTAGAACCGCCGTTGGTACCGTACGGTTGTTGATCACCACCCAAAAGTCTCCAGCTTTGGTTCTCTTTATTTTAGCCGGCGGTCCCAAGCTACTAAAGTCAATCAGTGTCGTTGTATTAGCGTTTGGACCTTTGATCCAATACTTTTGGATCCTGTTGGCTCCGTATTCAGAGAATAGGACAAATGTGCAGTGTAAACTAAGTGCGGTCCCATATGCCAAATGAAGGCTTGTCAACAGAACTCTTACTTTTTTGGTCTGGGGATCATATTTCAACAGCCTCCCTGTTGCATCGGAGCTACAAGAATTTTTTTTTTGAATAGTTAGCAATGTTCTACATAAATGATTTCATATGGTAGTCAATGCTAAAGTTAATGGGCAAACTTGGAATTTCAGAAATAGTGTGAGGACATAATAGGTTTCAAAATGAATATTTCAACATGCTCCAGATATCAGAATACCATCCACACCCAAGAGTTCAATTCCTTCAAAATAAGTAGTTGAATTTGTGATATTGTGTACGCCTCACTTGTGTTTTCATTCCCTTAAAAATAATGCGTATCCAACTTCTTATTTTGAGTTCGATTATGAATAAGTAAACATGTCATAAGTGGGTACGACTATCACTAGATCAAAAGCCTAGTCCGTCAAGGTATATAAATTGTTTCCATAATTAGCAGCATATATTGGGGTACATATATATATTGATAATGGTTCGAATAATTTGTCAAATTGTCCCAATCTATATACTTTGCATCGCCATATTCGAAAGACAAAAAAAAACATAGAGGGAGATACCTTGGCCCTTTGACAGAAATAGCATCTGTAAAATAAACCATTCTAGTATTAAGGTCGACATCCAAACCACTAAGGAACTGGAATGGCACTCCATCTGCAAGTTTGGTTGCTACCCTTGTAGTCATATTTGTCCTATCTTTTAGGAAAGCTAAAGGTAATAAACTCTAAATATCCACAACTAAGAGTCCATGATCTGCATCAGCAATGTAGAGTTTGTTCCCAAATTTGTTAAAAGCCAAACCCAGTGGCCTTCCACATGTATGCTCCAAGTCTTGATTGGTTGAGCTACAGCTTCCAGTGCGGCTGACAAAACACAACCATATTATTAGTGGTTACAACAAGTGATAATAAAAGCTTCCGTTTGATAATGTTAGATATAGGTTTGGTTTCGGTTCTATTCACTTTGATGGAGGTTGTGAGACCGTGAAGGAGAGGTGAGGGTGAGGATGAGACCATGAGGGAGATGAGAGATTTTGATATTAGATTCATAAGTGAAATGAGTTATATCAATATATGAGCTCGCATATCATATAATCGGTCTGATTTAGTTTTAAGTGGTGAAAATCGAGAACCGAAGCCAAAGCCCCATTTTTTTCGAAATTTAAGGTGTCCTAGTTTCCACAAAAAAGATTAACTTTCAGTTGAAGTGGCGGCAAACTCTAGAAACCCAGAGAGAGGTTCATATTTGAGGACTATACCATGAGAAGTAGACAAATAGGTTCCCCCACCATTTTTGTCAAATGCAAGGGCCACAGGGCGTCCGGTATTTGATGGCAAAACAAATGAGTAAACTTCAACTCTCTCTAAAGGACCAGTTTCTTGAAAATTAAATAACAAGAAAAATATTTTATTAATTAAAAAAAAAAACCAAGAAAATATGTACAAAGTATGTTTTATATGTAATATAAGAAAGTAAAGTTTTAGCAATACCAGCTAAACTTTATTCCGAGTGGTACTTGACCAACAAAACAGTTTTTCTGCGATATTTTACCACTGAAACTAAGGGCCCGTCTAGTAACGTTTTCGGAGAACGTTTTAGAGAACATTTTCAAAAAATGAAAACGAGAAAATGAATTTGAATCCGTTTTCTAAATTCCATTCTCCATGTTTTCATTTGTTGCTCGAATGCATTCTCCAGGTGTTTTTGGTTTTGGAAAATCAAAATGGGCCTCAAAAACTCTACCGAACGGTTCTTCTAATTTTGATTAAAAAAAACTCAGGCTATGAAGTAGCATCTAATTGGCCTTCACAAACTAATCCAAATTTCGTTTTTCATAATAAAATGGAAGGGTAAATTCTTGAGCACAAATCATATATTATTCTCATTAAAGCAGAATATTGATACATAAAAGGAAAATGATTACACATGCCCCTAACAAACATATCATAAGGCAAATATTAAGCAAAACTCCACTCGAAAATGATAATGACTAATTAATATCACACATCAAATAAGGTATTCAAACCAATGATGCATTGTGACGTCCATATTGACCCTTGTTCATTTAAAATTTATTGTTTCTACTTAAGCCGGACCAGTTTACATATTGAAAGCACCAATATAATTCACACCAAAAGATCCCACATAGCGTGTCCCAAGGGCCTCTTGAACTTCACTGATAGAACTTTGGTTGTATTGATCATCAAGGCTCACCTTTTTCAGCACAAAACTCCCAGATGAATCAATTAGAGCTGCAGTAGGAACCGTGACGTTTTTGAACAGGTTAGGGTTTGTTGCCACCCAAAACTGTCCAGATTTGGTTCTCCTTATGTGAATAGGGTGTGCCACCCGGTGCCCAAAGTAAATTGTTTCTGCTGTATTAGCTTTTGGACCTTTGAGCCAATACTTCTGGATCCTATTGGCTAAGTATTCAGAGACCAGAACAAACTAGCCATCTTTGCTACCTGCAGTCCCCATATGCCAAATGAAGCCCTGTCAACAACACAGAGACTTTTTGTGCGTAGGGATTATATTTCAACAGCCTCCCTGTTGCATTGTGGGGCGCCTCTGGCTTAAGCATATCTCTACAAGACACATGCATATATAGTATAAGTTCTTTTACTGATTAGCAGCTTATTTTATATAACTTTGAAGTGTTGGTCAGTCATAATGGCTCCATGGAGATGATTTTTTATGTGATGATGGTAAATGGTTCCAGTTATAACTTTGTCCAATTCGTTTTCTGCACATTTCTAGTACTTTGAAGGGAAAAAATAGAAAGGCAAAACTAACCCTATAAACCATAAACAAGTTTTAATAATATTTTCACATTCACATTTTATCTACTCGCTCTCTCTCCTTTTATTTTTGTGCTTTGGTAATTGGGTAAACACTGGGAATCAGTGCATAGGAACATGAGGAGTATTGGTTGATAGACAAAATGAAATTGTGAAGATTAATTTCTTCCTTATAGTAGCATGATTAAAACTAAATTACACTTTTACTCGTTATATTATGATTCATTCTCCTTTTTCACTTTCGGGAATTCAGTAGTAGTTTGCTCATCTTTCAATTTAATCCAAATCGCCGACCTCATTAACTTTCAAGACAGAAATTCTATGTGTACCCGACATCATGTCAGATTTCCAAATCGCCTACGCACCTATAATTTTGACACGGCCAAAATTTAGTGATTTTATATGTTTTTGTTCTTTGGGTCTTTGAGAGAAGCCAAAGAACATGGAGTTTTCCATGGAAAACAATAATTTTTCCTCTCAGACTCCTTACTTTATTTTCTTCATATTTTAATTAGTTTTCATCAGTTTTTGTGTGTGTCGAAGTTAGAAAGAGGAAGGGGAGATTAAATCTCAAACTCACCGCCAAGATGTTATGGGGGTTTGAACTTGAGACTACTTATCTACAAGTCAAGGACCTTTTCTATTTGGCGAGACCTATTGGCAGCTTTCCATCATGCTTTGGTAACTTGTGTTATATGTCGCATGCTTTTCTTGTATGCTTATAGTGCTTACTCTATCATACACTTACGATATGTTTGAATATGATGAGCCAATACAACTTCTAGAGAGCACATAAGATGTCCATATATATGTATGTAAGATGTAGCATATATATGTACAAGATACCTTAGCCCGTAAACAGAAGTAGCATCTGTCAAATAAAGCATTCCAGTTTTGGGGTCGACATCCAAACTACTGAGGAAGCCGAGTGGCACTCCCTTTGCACTGGTAGCAAGATGGATTGCTAACCTTGGCACCTCTCTCTTCTTTAAACTATTAAAACGCACAACAAAGAGTCCATCATATGCATCAGCAAAGTAGATTTTGTTACCTAAATTGTTAAAGGCCATGCCTCGTGGCCTTTCGCAAGCATAGGTCAAGCCTTGCTTAGTTTTGTTTCCTCTGAGAAAAAAAAACAAACAAAAAAACACAGATACAGTTACAAATAAAAGCTTCCTTTTGATACTATTAGATTTGTAAACAAGATTACCTTTGAAATTTAAAGGTAGCCATTTTCAGAAAACCAATATTGGGGGCATGTTTGACGACTAGACCATCAGAAGTAATCAGATAGGGTCCTCCACCATTTTTGTCGAAGGCGAGGGACACAGGGCTTGTGGCGTTTGTTGGCAAGGTAAGCCTTTCAAAACACAGAAAGATCATGAGGATCAATAGCATGCCTATACTTTTGAGACCATGTATAGGTGCCATTTTTTTTATGAAGAGCTAGGTTAATACAGAGTGGTATATGAACGCAATCTGATGAGAATAAAATATATCTGTCAAAGGGAGGAGGAGGAACCTTTCAATATTTCTCAAGGTTCCAAAAATTAAAGCGTAGTTATGGAAATTAAACCTTGGGCTTAACCAATTTACCAAGGGAGCATTTTACAGTTTTTTTTGGTTTTTTGTTCTTTTTAATTGGCACCGAAAATTTAGTCAAATTCATAGCCAGCATATAGAGAAGAAATTACGGCTAGTAAATTTTACATTTTCGAACAACATAAAATAAGTTCATAAAACAAATGAGAGAAATTCAATTCCCTCTAGAGGACAGAGTTTTAAAAACCCACCTTTTTTTTTTTTTTTTTTTTCTGAGTTTCCCTTTTGCTGAACATGATGATGGAACCCTAGTTGCCTCACTCACCTATTGTTTCATGGAAACCCTCCATGCTACGTACGTACTCTCCTTTCGAGATAATAATTTTGTATGACACAAACTCATCGTAATATAGTGTAATGAATAGAAGTTACAAAAATATACAAACGCAGGTACAAGAAAACATAAATAAACGTAAGTATGATTGTAATTTGTACTAAAGAACTTCAAGTCCTAATCTAGTTATAAGATGAAAATCAAGAAACTTCATCTTAATAATTACAAATAAATGAAACATATATAGCACAGAAATAACTCTAAGGAAGATTTATATTTACTTATTTGTTACTAGGCATTGTGCACATATTAAACTCCCTTTTATCTTATAGTAAAAAGTATTAAAAAAAACAAAAGGGAGTGTAGGTGGATAAAAGGGGAGTGGGAAAATCACCACCCTTTGTTTATTATTTTAATTCAAATTCAAAGAAAAAATCAACTAAAAACTATGGTGTATTGCATAGCTTCTTAAAAATCCATGTGTATCAAGAAAACAAACTATCTACGTAAGTTTTGACTAACCCACTATTTACATATTTGCATAGTTGTTCGTGAGTACTTCTCATTACTTTTTATTTAAAATGGTTTCCTTTACTAACATGGTTTACTTTATTGTTTATGTATACTTGCAAAAATCTCTTTATTCCAATATTAATCTCAATTTACAAAATGTTTTGGATGAAGGAATGATATAGAATTTGATTTCAAGGCCTAGGAGAGAGGCACACTCTACATCGGATAGGTGCAAGAATATAAGACTAACAAATAGGCCAATTAGAACAAAATACAATACTAGATCATTAAACCACAACAAATATATCAAACCAAAAGGAGGTTAATTATCACGAATAACAAAAAGATGATGAGTGCATTATATTGGCAAAGTAAAAGGCGTAGGAGAAAGGTGTATCTACATTGGATAAGTGCATGAATATTTTTGTGATTGTTTGGTCATGAAGAAACATCCTTTCCTCTTAAGTACACCAAGAGTGAAACCAAAGAGATATAAGGTTGGCTGCACTTGCATTATGACCATCTTTCTCTACGTAAGTTTTGACAAACCAACTATACAAAACCCTTGTGTTAGCACATGCACCACATCCTTTTTCACTCTATATAAACTCCTCTATATTAATTCTTCCCCTTAAATTGCATTACTCTTCACTCTGCACTCTCACTCTTGAGAGTTCAATAATTATATACATTTTCTTAAAATACAGCCACATAAATATTAAACTCCATTTCAAAAAATCATATAGCCCCCATTTACAGACAAAGAGCCCAAAATCACCACAACTCTTTGTTTTCCAAGGGTCCTGAAAAAGAGATGTGCCAGAGAAAAAGGAAGAATTGTGAATATGCAAGGTTGAGAAAGAAGCAGTAGTTGGAGAATTTGTTGGTTGTAGGGTTCATTATTTGGCCCATAGGCTCATGGGCCGATAGGGGCCCGCTGGGAGCATCAAGAAAAAGCCTGACCCAACTCGACTCGTTATTTAGTGGGCTAGGCTAGGGCTAGGGTGTCTAAATCCCATGCTGGCCCATAGGCTTAACCCGTTAGAGTCCATAAAGACCCGGCCCGTTAGAGCCCATAAAGTCCGAGCCCGGCTGCCCATCGAACAAGGAATTGGTGGAGTTCCATGTGTTCAATATGTTGTTGGTGTTCGAATTTTGGAATATGGATTTGAACTTCAAAAGAATTTGACGCTAGGCCACGACACCAACTTTGGTATGGAAGAGGGGAGCTTCTACAATGAGGAGTTAAAGTGAGGAGGTTATTTGAGGAGACTGATCCGACCGTCAAAACATTTAAAATATTTAAGTCCCATGATTTCTTTACATTTGTTGATGGTGAGATTTGACCTCCTCAAATAACCTCCTCACTTTAACTCCTCATTATAGCCTTTCCAATGGAAGAGAAGCCATAAGAGAAACAGGAGGTAAAGAGCACGTCCAGCCCCACGACCAAGAGATCCACGTGCTCCACGTCGAAGTCGATGTAATTCAGATTGTAAAATCCAAAGTTTTAGTACTTCCCATCTATTCTAAATATCTTTGAAAGTAAGATCAATTAGAAAACGTAGGCACATTGTTTCTGAACATTATCTTATTTTTAACTAACAGCTTTATGGTGTAAGTTATTATTTACATTTTCTTACATATGATTATTTTTGTAGGATTTGCTTATGAGATGTACCTTGGATTCCATATTCAAAATTGGGTTTGGAATAGACCTGAATTGCTTGGAGGGGTCAAGCAAAGAAGGGACTGCATTTATGAAGGCCTTTGATGAATCAACTGCTCTGTCCTACTTTCGCTACGTTGATCCATTCTGGAAACTGAAAAGATTTCTCAACCTTGGTTCCAAGGCCTCCCTTAAAAAGTATGTCGAAGTCATTGATGATTTTGTGCACCAAGTTATCAGGAGCAAGATGAAATTGCTAGAGGAGCAAAAGGATGTTGTAAGTTAACTTCGCACTTGTACATTATCTTTCATTGTCATCTTCCTCTGTTTGTGTGCGTTACCGAAAATATTTCTATAAGTTTTTTCTTTGAAGTTTCTATTTTCTAAAATTTGAAATTGAAATTTATGTTATGTTTCAAAGAATAACAAGAAGGACATACTATCGAGGTTTCTACTGGAGAGCGAGAAGGATCCAGATGAAATGAATGACAAATATCTAAGGGACATCATTCTGAATTTTATGATTGCTGGCAAAGACACCAGTGCAAATACACTCTCATGGTTCTTTTACCTGCTCAGCAAGAACCCTCTAATACAGGAAAAAGTTGTACAAGAAGTGAAGGATGTCGTTGGCAATCAAATCGGTAAAGCGAAAATCGATGAATTTGTGGCGAACATAACTGATGCAACTCTTGAACAAATGCATTATCTTCACGTGGCACTGACAGAGACGTTGAGGCTATACCCTGCAGTTTCCATTGTATGTATATACTCCAATAACCCAGTATTAGTTTGCTTTATGATTCTCTGAATGAGATGCTTGCTATTCGTTATCCTTATTCTAGTTTTTTATGAGAATCTAAACAGGACAGTGCCAAAGCCTTGATAAAATCTTGTGCTAATTTTATAAAAACCAACACCATGTAGTGTTGGCTATTGTGAAAGAAGAGAGGTCTAATTGTTTGTCAGTTTCCATTATGGCCAAATTTATAAGCACTGAAAATATTGACATCTTTCCTCTAAGGATGGGAGATGTGCAGATGCAGATGACATTCTTCCTGATGGCTTTAGAGTGAGAAAAGGAGATGGAGCATGACCTATGCCATGGGCAGAATGCCTTATATTTGGGGAAAAGATGCTGACGATTTCCGACCTGAAAGATGGCTAAACAATGGAATTTTCCGGCCTGAATCACCCTTCAAATTCGTCGCATTTCACGTTAGTACCTTGTTTTCTTTATCTATAACACACAGGTTAATCGTCCAAGTGTTCACTGACAGTTTAACTTGTGCTATTTGCAGGCAGGTCCTCGGATCTGTCTAGGGAAGGACTTTGCTTACCGGCAGATGAAGATAGTAGCGATCGCTCTTCTTTGCTTCTTCCGCTTTAAATTGGCTGATGAAACGAAAAGTAGGACCATGTTTACCCTACACATAGATGGCAGTCTCCCTATGCTTGCAGTTCCAAGGACAGCCTGATAAACTTCCTCTATGTGAAGCTGAAGCAAAACAATGTTCACTTTGATCAACTCTTGTGATCTTGGAGTGTGAACACTATCTTTATGTATATACAATTAAATGACACGATAGCATGTGATATGTTATTTTTTAATAGAAACAACCTTTTTGTAATATGTAAATTACCAATACGTAAGCATATTCGGTAAAACCATGAACCTTCCAAACCAATAATGCTCATAAAAAAACCATTGAGTTGTTCATATCCAAACCAATAATGCTCATAAAAAAAACCATTGAGTTGTTCATATCCAAACCAATAATGCTCATAACAATGTCCAACTCTATCGAGTTCATGAGGCCTACAATTAACTTCTACCAACTCTATCAAGTTCTTTGAACTAATTGAAATCGACAAGGAAAAATAAATAACATTATATTATAGATCAACGTACGTAGAGTGCTGTCTGGTTGCATTTTGTTCTCTTCTCTTCATTTCACTTTCAGTTTGCAACCTTAGCTAAGAGGCCAAAACTCTCTCTCTCTCTCTCTCTCTCTCTCTCTCTCTCAGTTTGCAACCTTGCAACGTTATTTATATAGTACTTTGTAAGGCCTCTAGTTAGCTAAAAGAAAGATGGGTATTTTCTATATCATCTTCACCTTCATATTGTTCTTTCTCTTCCTAACCTTGTCCCTCTTCATACTTAGAATCTTCACAGGCAAGTCCATCAGAAACCCGAACTACCCACCTGTAAAAGGCACTGTCTTCCACCAGCTCTTATACTTTAACACACTCTATGACTACCAAACTGAAGTTGCCAAAGAACACTCAACTTATAGGCTTTTGGCCCCGGACCACAGTGCAGTATACACAACTGACACACGAAACATTGAGCATGTTCTGAAGACCAACTTTGGCAGCTATTCGAAAGGGGAGTATAACCAAGCTATTCTGTCTGATATTTTTGGCCAAGGGATATTTGTTGTTGATGGAGAAAAGTGGAAGCAGCAGAGGAAGCTCGCGAGCTTTGAGTTCTCGACGAGAATTCTTAGAGATGTTAGCTGCTCTGTGTTTAGAAGAAATGCTGCCAAACTGGTTAAAGTTATTTTTGAGATTTCGGTTGCCAGGGGGGTTTTCGATATGCAAGTCAGTAATCTGAAATCGCCAACATATCTTTTCTTGTTTGTAACTTGTCTTCTGGTCTTGTTTAAATCACATAGTGGTTATTTAATAATAGCAGAACTAAAGTTAACATTTGACATACACATAATATATAACTGGCTGGGATAAACTTGTTTAGTGTCCCCTTGATCAAGTTGGTTTGATAAACATTAATCAATTTAGAAGGCTGAGCTAAGATCAACTTTAATTTTGGCTGGTTTGTTGGTACAAAAGAGAAGAGAGAAGAAATCATGATCTGTGAAATTAGGGGATGGATCATGCCATAAAAGTACTCAGCTTGTAAACTCCAAAAGTTTAGGATTTTCTATCTATTTTGTAAGTAACTTGGAAAATAGAAGATGAATCTGATTTCATAACAGCTGATGTAATGATATAAGTTGTTATTTACTTTTTCTTGTTTATGATTCTTCTTGTAGGATTTGCTCATGAGATGTACCTTGGACTCCATATTCAAAGTTGGGTTTGGAATAGACCTGAATTGCTTGGAGGGGTCAAGCAAAGAAGGGACTGCATTTATGAAGGCCTTTGATGAATCAACTGCTCTAACCAATTTCCGTTATGTTGATCCATTCTGGAAACTGAAAAGATTTCTCAACCTTGGTTCCGAGGCCTCCCTTAAAAAGTATGTCAAAGTCATTGATGATTTTGTGCACCAAGTTATCAGGAGCAAGAGGAAATTGCTAGAGCAGCAAAAGGATGTTGTAAGTGAATTTTACACCTGTATAGTGGCTTTGCATGTGGATTTATAATTTATTTTCTTTTGATTCTGCATTGAAGCTTCCATTTTATAGCATCAGTTTTATTAATGAAACTTTGAATTTTATGTTATGTTTCAAAGAATGACAAGGAAGACATACTATCAAGGTTTCTATTAGAGAGCAAGAAGGATCCAGAGGAAATGAATGAAAAATATCTAAGGGACATCATTCTGAATTTTATGATTGCTGGCAAAGACACCAGTGCAAATACACTCTCATGGTTCTTTTACCTGCTCAGCAAGAACCCTCTAATACAGGAAAAAGTTGTACAAGAAGTGAGGGATGTTGTTGGTAATCAGGTCGGTGAAGCGAAAATCAATGAATTTGTGGAGAACATTACTGATGCAACTCTTGAACAAATGCATTATCTTCACACGGCACTGACAGAGACGTTGAGGCTATACCCTGCAGTTCCCATTGTATGTATATACTCCAATAACCCTGTATTAATTTTCTTTATGGATAGTTTTTGAATGAGATATTGTTATTTGTTATAGTTGTTTGTGAGAACCTAAACAGGACAGTGCCAAAGCCTTGATAAAATCTGTGCTAAATATATCAAAACCAACGCCACAAGAGAAATATTCCTTGAAAGTACCCCATTGTGTTGGCTATTATCAAACCATAGATGTTTAAGTCTAATTATTCTTCCGTTTCCATTAGGGACATGAGTTTAATATCTATGGTTCTGTACATTAAGGTGAAATTTTCATGTACTAAAGTTAAGGCCAAATGCGTAAGCACTGAAAATATTGACTTCTTTGTGAGTTTGGCTTTCCCCTCAGGATGGGAGATTTGCAGAGGTAGATGACATTCTTCCTGATGGCTTTAGAGTGAGAAAAGGAGATGGAGTAAACTACATGGCCTATGCCATGGGCAGAATGCCTTATATTTGGGGAAAAGATGCTGACGATTTCCGGCCTGAAAGATGGCTCAACAATGGAATTTTCCAGCCTGAATCACCCTTCAAATTTGTCGCATTTCACGTAAGTAACTTATTTTCTTTTTCTTTGGCGCATAGCTTAATCAGCCTAATGTTCACTAATAGTTGTTTCACTGAATTGGTGCTACTTGCAGGCAGGTCCTCGGATCTGTCTAGGGAAGGACTTTGCTTACCGGCAGATGAAGATAGTAGCAATGGCTCTTCTTTGCTTCTTCCGCTTCAAATTGGCTGATGAAACAAAAGCTGTAACATATAGGACCATGTTCACCCTTCACATAGATGGCAGCCTCCCTATGCTTGCAGTTCCAAGGGCAACCTGATAAAATTTCCTATATCTGAAGAAAATCAATGTTCAAGGTTATCAAATATTATGATATTGTTATGATATTTGCAGGTTTTCGCTCTGTATTCTGTTTGTAATTTGTAGATAACGGAAGCAACCTTGTAAATATATGTAAATTAGCAAATATGTAAAACCATGACATTCATAACCCCTAGAAACTCTCTGCAATCTTGGAAGAACCTCGGCAAAGATTTGATGTCGTTTCTTTTCCTTTTTGCCCACACAAACAAGCAGTCTAAAATATAATGGTTTGATTTGATTTAGTTTTTACAAAAATCACGAAGGAAACCAAACCAAACCAATTTATGATGGAAACCCTAAGCCTAAAACAATTCTCTTTCCTTTTCCATTTTCAACATAATTAACCCAATTAAAACAAAAAAATTTCACAACTTGCTACATAATTTTTTCATTTTCTAGCATATCAACCAATTCTAAAACTCAACATGTCATAAAACTTCAAATTTCAGTAACTAATATAGCTACGATTCATATATCAATTATTCGAAAGGTCTTTCAAACTTTAAATTCAATATCCATATGTACCCCATTGGCTGCCAAGGTTCTCCTCTCTGTCTCTGATGGTGCTCTCATCTCCAACCCAACCGAGTATCGTGAGCTTGTTGGCAGTTTACAGTATCTCACTCTTACTCGCTGTGAAACCCTGTATTTTTAAAGTATATATATATATATATATATATGGGGGCGGATCCGTGGCACCATATTTTTGACACAATTTTTGGGCCATTAGATTACTCCACTTTTAATGGTTGAGATTACATCTGACATGACAAATAATTTTAATGTTTTAAATAAACAATCATTAATTTTATTTTCTCTCTCATAAAAATAAAATAAAATAAATTTCTCTCTCCTCCCTTTTTTTTTTGGAAACGTAATCTCTTTTCTTGATACTATCCTTTTTTACTTGGGGGTCTCTCTCTCTCTCTCTCTCTTTCCTGCGACCAAAAAAAACCTCCATCTTTTTTCCTTGTAGGCTCAATTGCATTGAGAAGCCATGACATGACTAGCGGATTTGTGGAACTCCAGTCAGCCATCTTGGTCTCACTCGTATTGGGGATTAGAGTACTCAGTAAATTATAGACCACTTCAAATCTTCGCCTCTCTTCAGAGCTGTGAAGCAACTGGAACTGGATTCTATTCATAGTTTCCAGAGTTAGCTTCCTGTGAGTTAAAGTTTTATGATTTTGATGTGATTTCAATTATGGGTACTTTCATTATTGTTATTTATGCTGTTGTTTCATATTGGTTTTTGACAATTTTCATGCTAACTTTATATTTGTAAGGGACTAAAGATATGTTGACTGAAGGTATGCTTTCTCTCAACACTATGACAGAGGATGGCAACATCAAGGAGGTAAGCTTTTCAACACTTGATAATATTATATGAGAGACTTAATATGCTATGCTTCTGGTAGAACTCAAAATTTATTGCTTGCTCCATATATTGTGTGACTCTCTTGTTGGCTGGCCTTGCCTCAACCCAATTCATACTGTCATATTATCTTTAATCGATTTTCTATATGCCTATATTGATCTTTCAAGTTCTCAGCTCTTTGATTGAATCGAATGCTTGAATTTGATATGTCAAAATAGGAAGATAATAATTATGTTTTAAAATTAGTATGATAGTCTACTCCATTATATTTAATATTGCATTAACATATGTATTAATGTTTTTCTAAGTTGCATCGTTAAGAAAGATTAATATGTTCAATAGGTAGAGCAGATAATTCAAGTGGAGAATGGTGAAAAAAGTACTCCAAAACAGAAAGTGGCACAATTAAAAGCACCATATGTTGGGATGGTATTTGACACAATGGAAGAAGCAAGAAACTATTATGAAGAGTATGGCCGACAAGAGGGATTTTGGATCAGAACTCGATCTTCCTCCAAGACAAGAAGGCGTTTAGATGAGGTAACGAGCAGACAATTTGTTTGTGCACATGAAAGGAAATACATGCCCAAAAATACGTCACAGAAGGCTTCAGAAGGGAATGATGAGAGAGACGCAAGTGATATTGAGAATATGAAGAGAATGAGTAAAAATTGTTCTACTGTGAAATGTGGATGCAAAGCAAGTATGCGAATTAAGCTTGATAGATGGTCAAACAAATGGAAAGTTTCAAGTTTCCAAGACTCTCACAATCACAAGCCAGTTACACCAGAAAGAAGAATGAAAATGAAGTCAAATAAGGTTATGCCAAAAGTAGCTAAAATTCTGACTGAAATATTTCATGAAGAAAATTTGCCAATTGCAAAAGTTCCTTCAATCCTTGGTGGCCCGCATATTGGTTTTAACAATAGAGATTGTTATAACCACTTGAGAAATGTTCGACATAGACAATTGGATGGAGGTGATGCATAGTCAGTCCTTACTTACTTTAGGAAGAAGCAAGCTGAGAATCCTCAATTTTTTTATGCCATTCAGTGTGATGAAAATGGAAGGGCATCTAATTTCTTTTGGGTGGATGCTCGATCACGCTTGGCGTACCACTATTTTGGAGATGTAGTCACATTTGACACAACTTATAGGACAAACAAGTATGATATGCCATTTGCACCATTCACAGGAGTAAACCACCATTTGCAATCAATACAATTTGGATGTGCACTTTTACAAGATGAGACAGAGGTGACATTTTTGTGGTTGTTTGAGACATGGCTTGAAGCAATGGGAGGACGTCATCCAGTTTCCATTATTACTGATCAAGACTTGGCAATGAAAGGAGCAATTGCCAAGATTTTTCCTAACACTCATCATCGGTTATGTCTCTGGCATATTAAGAAGAAGTTTGCAGAAAAATTGTCACATGTGTATTTCAAGAAGTCCAAATTCAAAATTCACATGAAGAAATGTATTTGGTCAACATACAAGATAGAGGAATTTGAAGAAAAGTGGAAGGAATTGGTGAAAGAATATGCATTGGAAGCAATCTCGTGCACTATTCACCCTCCTTCTCCATTTTCTTCTTCTGGCAGACCACTTGCACATCTGACAAGCTGCCGGAAGAACATGGTTCTTTCTTTCTCTCTCCTCAGCCAAATCTGCTTGCAAACCTTTTCTCCCTCACCTTAACACTCCCCTTTCTCCCCAAGAAGCCATGTTTTCCTCTTTGGTGCTAAACTCAAGCTAGAAAATTTATCTGTAAGCATCAAGAAATCATCTTCAAGTTGCTGACATTTTAGTTGGAAAAGGTAACCAGAACGCTTCCTAAGGCTCTACTGCCCTTTTGAAGCGCTTTTAGGGCTTGATTTTCGAATTCAGACACAGGGGGCAGTTTCAGCAATCTGTCCTTTATGGCAGCACAACCCATTTATAGCTGCCGAAAGAAAAAGTCCCCCACAACCGTCTTCACCAATCTCCACTCTTGAAGCCATTGAAGTTTCAAATGATTCTGCAATTTTCTTAAAGCCAATCCCTTTGCTATCTCCTCTCACTCTTCAAATTCAAATCCAAAAATAGCAAAAGTCAAAGAAAACCAATATGAAATTAGTAAAAGTGATTCGAACCAGATCTCCAAAATTTGATCTTCAATTGAAATCCATTCCCAATAGAACAATGAACCGAAACCCAACAATAATTTCTGAAGACCAAATAAGAAAAGAACAAAAACTGGTGATTAGGATGGATATGAAGCTGGTGATTAGGATGACCCAAAACAAAATAAAAAATTAAATTGAAATAAAAGAAAAAAAATCGACAGTATGAAGCTACGAAGAAAATCAACAAAGCAAAAAACAGAAACATTACTTCAAAAGCAAAACCCATCCAACAACCAAGCAAGAAGATCAGATTTCTGGTTATGATCAGAGGTTTGACTGAACATTTTCAAAAGAAGAAAAACACAAACGAAACCAAGATGTGAATGAGTTTCAGATCTGGAAAGCGTGCGATGAAAGAAGAGGAGAGAGGAGATATGGGAGAGCATAGATTCGTACCGTTCTTCTCTTCTGATTTTTGCTTCAATTTCAGTCACAAAGCCTGTGAAGTTGACCCGCAAATTCGACAAGGCTCAGTCACAAAGCCTGAGAAGAGAAGCTTCGTTCTAAACCCATGTCTACCGATGGGTTCTGTAGCCCCTCTTATTTTGGACATGTGTCCAATTACCATATCCAGTCTATGATGTATTTTAAACCCACCAAATGATAGACTGGACTTATATCCATTTTAATTGGATATATCCAGTCCAATCCAGCTCACCAAACATGGCCTTACTTAAGGCCTATTAACCCACGAACACAAAGGGAGAAGGGATATGACATTATTTCTTGCCGGTAAACCCTCTAATTGTTAACAATGTCCTGCTTCTCAACTACAATCATTTGCAAAGGTTACCAAAACCATCGAACTCCCAAAATCTGAACATAAACATTTCCATTATACTTAATTGTTTCGAAAAGTACAACAACATTAGACACCAAATTCTTCCAACAACCACTGAGGCAGAAATCATTATTTAAGATGATGATAGACATAGCTGCTATAGATACTTCTGTTGCGTGCGTTTGATTTTGGGCAAAGTACCATTTTATTTATTGTACTTACCAACATAATCCACATTGGAAGAAGCCACATAACGTGCCCCAGGGACCTCTTCAACTTCTCTTATGGAATTTTGGCCATACTAATCTAGAAGGTTTAACTTGTTTAGCACATTCCCAACTGAATCTATTAGAACCGCCGTTGGTACCGTACAGTTGTTGAACACCACCCAACCGGCGGTCCCAAGCTACTGAAGTCAATCAGTGTCGTTGTTTTATCGTTTGGACCTTTGATCCAATACTTTTGGATCCTGTTGGCTCCGTATTCAGAGACTAGGACAAATGTGCCGTGTAAACTAAGTGCGGTCCCATATGCCAAATGAAGGCTTGTCAACAGAACTCTTACTTTTTTGGTCTGAGGATCATATTTCAACAGCCTCCCTGT
Organism: Prunus salicina; assembly: GCA_020226455.1. Lineage (NCBI taxonomy): Eukaryota > Viridiplantae > Streptophyta > Magnoliopsida > Rosales > Rosaceae > Prunus > Prunus salicina. The sequence goes on along the minus strand of CM035347.1, from coordinate 12,815,968 downwards.
TGCATCGGAGCTACAAGAATTTTTTTTAGAATAGTTAGCAATGTTCTACATAAATGATTTCATATGGTAGTCAATGCTAAAGTTAATGGGCAAACTTGGAATTTCAGAAATAGTTTGAGGACTTAATAGGTTTAAAAATGAATGTTTCAACACGCTCCAGATATCAGAATACCATCCACACCCAAGAGTTCAATTCCTTCAAAATAAGGAGTTGAATTTGTGATATTGTGTATGCCTCACTTGTGTTTTCATCCCCTTATAAATAATGCGTATCCAACTTCTTATTTTGAGTCCAATTATGAATAAGTAAACATGTCATAAATGGAGACGACTATCACTAGACCAAAGCCTAGTCCATCAAAGTATAAATTGTTTCCATAATTAGCAGCATATATTGAGGTACATATATACTGATAATGGTTCGGATAATTTGTCAAATTGTCCCAATCTATATACTTTGCATCGCCATATTCGAAAGACCAACCAAAAAAAAAAACATATAGGGAGATACCTTTTCCCTTCGACAGAAATAGCATGTGTAAACTAAACCATTCTAGTATTAAGATCGACATCCAAACCACTAAGGAACTGGAATGGCACTACATATGCAAGTTTGGTTGCTACCCTTGTAGTCATATTTGTCCCCTCTTTTAGGAAAGCTAAAGGTAATAAACTCTTAATATCCACAACTAAGAGTCCATGATCTGCATCAGCAATGTAGAGTTTGTTCCCCAATTTGTTAAAGGCCAAACCCAGTGGCGTTCCACATGTATGTATGCTCCAAGTCTTGATTGGTTGAGCTACAGCTTCCAGTGCGGCTGACAAAAACACAACCATATTATTAGTGGTTACAACAAGTGATAATAAAAGCTTCCGTTTGATAATGTTAGATATAGGCAAGGTCTTAAATATCGAGGGTTTCGGAAATATTGGTGGTTCAAAAACACTGAAATATCTATGAAAATATCGGGAAAATATCGATATCGATAAAAATACTAATATCCTAAGCCCAACTAGCCAACAAGCCCAACAAGCCATACTAATAATATCTCAAGCCCAACAAACCAAACTAAAATACTAATATCCTAACCCTATCTATCTAATCCCATCCATCAACGTCAGTCACTTTATTCATTTCTTTCTTTTCTTTTTCTCACTTCACTCTCTCTTTCTTTCTCTCATTCTTTCCGTTTCCACCTCTTTTCCCCTGAGTTTTTTTGTTCTGGCACTTGGGGCAGTCATCATCACAAGAGAGATGTGAGAGCCCACCATGGAAAAACCGTGGTTTTGGATCTCTAAGAGAAACTCCACTCATTTGCCCTTAACCATGGCAAGGGGGGAGCTAGGGCAGCCACTATTCATGTAAATAGTAGTTGCCCTTGCAAATAGTATTTTCCGTTTCCACCCGTTGCCATGGCAAAGGGCAATTACTATTCATTTTTTTATTTTTTTCACAACTTTTTTTTACCACAATAATTAATTTGGATAATATTTTCGGATAAGATTTTCAGGTTCCTACGTGTCAATACTATTCATATCTCATAATCGGATAAAATTTTCAATTTCAAATTTCAGATAAATTTAAAAAAAAATTGGCTGGTATTTATAGTAAAAAATTCATTAATTTTTGGGTATTTTTTAAAAAAATTTCCGAATTTTTTCCAGTATTTTATTGCAAAAAAATTGACAGCCGTTGGATTGGAGGAAAAAATCAGATCGGAGAGCCCAGACGACGCCACGTGGCAACAGGGGGAAAAAATCAAATCAGCGAGATACTGTAGCGGGGGTACTGTAGCGATACTGTAGCGGATATTGTAGCGCTGCAGTAACCCCCCTCGTTTTGGACCTCAGGCAGAAGCTGCCTTCGGGCCAGCCAGGGTTGGTGGGTCCCACACCTCCCCCGGGCCTGGGCTGTCCGCTAGAACACCATTTTTTGTTTTTTTCCCCCAGCCTCGGGCTGGGCTTCACCGCTGGAATGGCTCGAAGCTCTCTTTCCTCCCATTTCTTTCTCTCCTCTCATTTCTTCTTCGTTTTCTTCCTCTCTCTTATTCTTCCTCTCTTTCTCTGATTTTCTAGTACTCTGATTTTTTTTTTTAATCTCGGTTCTATGTTTCTATCTCTCCCTCTATATCTTTTTTTTTGCAGATCTGGGTTCTTGAATATCTTGGGTTAAGTTCTTGAATCTAATTTTTTTATTGTTCGAATATGGAATCTGATTTTTCATGCAAATTTAAAGCTCAGTTGAGGTTCAGATATGTTTCACTGGATAGTTTTTTATTTATTTATCTTTTAAGGTTCATAACTTCATATCTGGTTTTCCTTGTATGGACTCATCGATTGGTTCCATTGATGTTTCTAAAAATATCAGTTAGAAGTTGGAAGCTGGGAGGGATTCAAACCCTGTGTGCGACGTTCAAGTGAATTATTTCATTTTTTTAAGTTCATGTCGCAATATTATCGATAATATCGCAATATGTTGACCATTTGCAGCTGCCATTTGAACGAAAATATCGGTACCGAAATTATTGCAAAATTATTGAGGAAATTAACGATAAATTGACGATAAATAAATGGAAACATACTAAAATATCGCTGCCCCTAAAAACGATAATTTCGCCGAAATATCGGCGAAATTATCAATATTTTATTCTCTGATGGAGGTTGTGAGACCGTGAAGGAGAGGTGAGGGTGAGGATGAGACCATGAGGGAGATGAGAGATTTTGATATTAGATTCATAAGTGAAATGAGTTATATCAATATATGAGCTTGTATATCATATAATCGGTCTGATTTAGTTTTAAGTGGCGAAAATCGAGAACCGAAGCCAAATCCCCAAAGCCCCAGTCTTTCGAAATTTAAGGTGTCCTTGTTTCCACAAAAAAAGATTACTTTTCAGTTGAAGTGGCGGCAAACTCTAGAAACCCAGAGATAGGTTCATATTTGAGGACTATACCATGAAAAGTAGACACATAGGGTCCTCCACTCCACCATTTTTGTCAAATGCAAGGGCCACAGGGCGTCCGGTATTTGACGGCAAGGGTAGCCTTTGAAACGAAAAAAGTACAGAGGGGGGCAAAAAGAGAACGATGAGTATTGATAGCAGCATGTCTATACTTAGAGGCCAAATATAATGCTCATTTGTTAGTTAAAGAGCTGTGTTGATACAAAGTGGTATTTATAATTACTTAAAAGCCATTTTAGTATGAAGTCATATCCCTCTCAGAGGACGGAGGGAGGAACAAATCTTGGGCTCAACCAACTTACCAAGGGATATTGACCAACTAAAAGAAGTTTGTAAAGTACCCTTTAACCAAATGAGTACACTTCAACTCTCTCTAAAGGACCAGTTTCTTGAAAATAACAAGAAAAAGATTTGATTAAAAAAAAACAAGAAAATATGTACAAAATATGTTTTATATGTAAATATAAGAAAGTAAAGTTTTAGCAATGCCAGCTAAACTTTATTCCGAGTGGTACTTGACCAACTGAACAGTTTTTCTGTGATATTTTACCACTGAAACTAAGGGCCCGTTTGATAATGTTTTCAGAGAATATTTTCAGAGAACATTTTCAGAAAATAAAAAATGAGAAAACGAATTTGAATCCGTTTTCTAAATTCCATTCTTCGTGTTTTCATTTGTTGTTTGAACGCATTCTTTAGTTGTTTTTTGTTTTGAAAAATGAAAATGGGCCTTAAAAACCCTATCGAACGAGCACTAAACTTTCGTGTCAAAATACCACCTATTGTCAAGAATGTTAGAGCCAGTTTGGGATTGCTGCTACTTTTAAAAAAAGTTGCTTATGCTGCTACTTTTTTTGGGTACAAAGCAGCGTTGGTAACTTGATGTTTGTTTCAGTAAAAGAGGCATTGTAACTTTCCTTTAACAGTCAAAACCAACTTGTTATTGTTCTCTCTCTCTCTCTCTCTCTCTCTCTCTCTCAGACTAAAAGAGTGAGGAAAAGAAGCAGCTTTGGTAGCTGTTTTTGGGTAGAAACTAGAAAACAAGCATCTTTTGGCAACTTAATTGCAATTTTCTGAAAATATCTTAATTATAAAAAATGAAAAATAAAATTGTTTTCAAGAATTCAACCAAACAAGTTTTCAAATTTTAAAGATTCAAAAACAGTTTTCAAGTTGCATACCAAACAACTTTTTGAAACTTAAAAAAATGAATTTGAGAACTCCTGGTTTTTAAGAAAAATAACAAATTTTGAGTTCCCTATTTGGATAGTGCTGAACGGGAAATTTTCACAAAAGCAATTAGCCAGGAATTTGACGTGGGATATAATTGAAATTCTTGTCCCTGCAGTCTTATCAAGAAAAAAATAAAAATAAAATAAAATAAAAGAGATGTATTTGGTTAGATATGAAACACCAAGAGATAAACATCTCAGTTGAGAAGTGGCCATCAGCTTGAATTCAAACTCGTCATATTATAGCCTCTATAAGAGGTATGACGCCTAGAAGAAGGGGGGGGGGGGGGGGGGGGGGGGGGGGTGTGGAGAGGGAGGAGCCAGCCGTGAGGTTGCAGATACAAAGCAAAGGAGCCGCAGGAACGAAGAGGAAGAGCAAGCACATAAGAGGATTCCTGGCAGAGGCGGAGCCACAGTGGGGTCGTCGGGGTCGCACTACCTCTTGGAAGCCATGGAAATAGGCTTGGAGGTCCCTTGGAGCTGCTGGAGCGACCTCTTGGAGTTGCACACCAGATAGTCGACGAAATGCCAGAGAGAAAGAACAGTTGCAGGCTGAAGAAGGAAGAAGGTCGCGCGCCAGTTTTTTTTAAAACAACCTGGGCAAAACGACGTCGTTTTGGCCCAGGGAATTTTTTTTAAATTACCTGGCCAAAACGACGTCGTTTTGGGCCAGGTCTAGAAAAAAAATAAAATGACCAGCGTGTCCTCTCCAGCCATTCCTTCTCCACAGACCTGATTCCAAATTCTAAAAGCCCCAATTTTTTTTGTTTTCTCCTCCAAGTTCCAACCCTATGTTCCTTCCCAACTCAATCCCCCCCTCCCCCTCCCCCAAACCCTCAACTCCATCTCCTCCTTGCTGCCGCCATTAATATCTATCCGAAGCTGCAACTTCTACCACTCTTGCTCATCAGCCTGTGCATGCCATTCTAATTTTTTTTTGTTAAAAAATTAAAACTTAGGCAGCAGTTTAATTAAGGAATTTAGGGTAACTACATAATCTCCTCTCTCCTCTTTCTTCCCTCCCTTTTCTATGTGATCTCGAATAAAATGATGTCTCAAGTTTTATGTGTTTAGTGCGTAAGTGAAGTATGAGATTCTTAGAGATGTTTATCGCACTAATTTCCAGTAACAATGTGAGTTTTTATTTTCATTTTTTTTTGCATATGTAGAATATATATGTTGATTCCATCCTAATTTTTTTTTGGGACTTTTACACTAAGACCCCTTGTGTTTCGATTCCTGGCTCCGCCACTGATTCCTGGCTATGGTGACTTCTGTCATCGTAAAAAAAAGTTACGGATCTCTCTATGGCAAGGCTCTGCTCAAAGACTTCCAAGGAAGCATTCAACATCCAGCACGATTGACCCATGGGGATTCTTGGCTATGATGATTGAAATCATCACATATTAAGTCAAGAATATACTGTAAGGCGTACCTCTTCTCAAATACCTCCAGAACATCCAGCTATGGATTGACAGCTAAGATGATTGAAATCATCGTGAGGTCAAGTCCTGATATGCTCCGAGGTGCAGCTCCACTCAGACGCGTCCAGGATGTGCTCAACATCCAATTCACAAGCACTCCGTAAGGATGGCTTATCATGATGGGTTAACCATCACAAAACCAAATCTGGTGGCTTCGCAAGGAAAGCACGAACTGAGGTTTGTCTCTGACGTGGGTTGTGCCGCAGGGAGATAGCAGACAGAGAAAAGAAAAAAAATTAACGAAGGCATTCGTTCAAATCCAGTCATGGTACCGACTGCTTTTTGTCCTCCAATGACAACAAGACAAATTAATTGTCTTTTAAATGAAAGCTGCACAAATATCTGCAGTAGGGAAAAAAAAAAATTATATCTGCTGTTTGCACATCAACAGAAAAAGCCTGCGAAGGTGAGCCCACCACGTGAAAGCTAAAGAAAAAAAATCAGCCATGCTAAAGAAGCAAAACGAAATGAAGAGGAAGTGTGCTGGTGAACCCACCACTTGCGAATTCAAAAGGAAGGGGACTTCTTCCTCTTTGACTTGCAGAAGATTAAGGAAAAAAGAAGTCTTGGACTTCGCGGACTTGCATGCCTAAAGTGAATCCAAGATTATGTCTTTGATTGTAACAAGGAAAAAAACAAAAAAAAGGTTTGATGCAAGATGTGTTTTGCCAGATTCTTATCTCCTCCAATAAGTCGTACGCAAGAGACCAGAGAAGAAAGAATTGGCAAGTTTGACAAGAGCTAACAGACCCAAAGCTGCCAGCTGCATCAATCTGAACACACAAAGTTTGAGTCCAAACTCATGCGAACCAATCCAAAGGAAGTGCAGATTTCTCTAAGTTCATCCTCCACGGTTCAAGCTATCAAGCTTCTAAATAGGAAGGAGCAGAACTATGGAAAAAAAAAAAAAAAAAGATAAATCGAGGTGATACAATACTTTTCTTTTGCTTCATGGAGAAGCAAAAGGCACATGCCAATGACAAACGGAAGGGAAAATCAAGCCACAAGAGTAGCTGACTTGTACCGAAGTCAAGAAGTCAAGAGTAGAGGGCCCATTCTTTGTAAATGTCCACTAAGCTCAGGAATATGCTTTTCAATATAAAACAAGCATTGAGCTTCACACAGATAGAAGACAAGGTGAGGGTTTGAAACCAAGGCTTTTTCAAGTCCCTCACGTCACTTTTGGTGACTGCAACAAATGAAAACAAAGTGTCCAGGCACTTGTGCTCCTTTGTATTCCAAGGGACGAAGGCGGGAGTTCACTACTTGCAGTACCAAGCTATGCAAGTAAAAGCACAAAAGTGTCAGCAAGGGTTCACGAGAACTAAATCAATTGACGATCAAGAAGGCTCAATAAAATGCTTATGGCAATCGGGCCTATCTGCCTCAATTCTCAAATGCAAGATGGCTACCAAACATGCCCACAAATCTCAACAAGAAATATGGGAATCAATCACTGTGGCAAAGAAGCTATTCAGAAAAGAGTGCCAAGTGACTCAACCATGCTGTGACGGTGACTCCAATCCAAATAAATGATTGGTCATGCCCCGAGCATCAAGCTCAATTTCAAAAAGTACCAAAGGAGCATCAATATGGATTAACGGGTTTATCAATCACAAAGCCCATTAATCTCAAATCCTCCATATGCATGGATACAAATGCATGTGTCAATGATCAAATTAAATTAGTGGGTTCACCAAAAATTGCCCATTAGTTTCTTTGATATTGATAATGAAAAAAGGGTACAAAACCATTCCGAATTTTCTCATGGGTCATTTACCCATGCAAATTTCATTGAGATTAATTTCAAATCTCTCAAACACAAATTCTCAATTAGTGGGCCACACTTACCCACTAATTCCCAAACCTGGAACTACGTCGGTTTGATCCCGTCAAGGGTACGTAGGCAGTCTAACATCCCAATAGACGCAACCGTAACCAAATTTAAATCCCTGATTTGTCTTAACCAAATTTTGCCACAACACTCTCCCAAGTGCAATTGTCAATTTTTTAGGGAAAATCAATGGGATAATTAAAATTACTCATTATTTTTCTTGGACATTGACAATAAGGAAGGTGGTACAAAACCATCCAATTTTTCATGGGTCATCAATCCATGCAAATTTCACTAAGATTAAATTCAAATATCTCAAACAGAAATTCTCAATTAGTGGGCCACATTTAACCATTAATTTCCAATCTCTCCCATAGGTCATCTACCTATGGAAATCTCCAATTTGTCCTAAAGACACAAATTCTCATTTAGTGAGTCACACTTACCCATTAATTACCAAATTTTGGAACTACGTCGGTTTGATCCCGTCAAGGGTACGTAGGCAATCTAACATCCCAATAAACGCAACCACCACCAAATTTAAATCTCTGGTTTATCTTAACCAGATTTTGCCAAAACACTTTCCCAAATGCAATTGTCAATTTTTAGGAATAATTAATGGGATAATTAAAATTACTCATTATTTTTCTTGGACATTAACAACAACGAAAGTGGTACAAAACCATCCAATTTTTCAAGGGTCTTCTACCCATGAAAATTCTAATGAGATTAAACCCAAATCTCTCAAACAGAAATTCTCAATTAGTGGGCCACATTTAACCATTAATTTCCAATCTCTCCCATAGGTCATCTACCTATGAAAATATCCAATTTGTCCCAAAGACACAAATTCTCAATTAGTGGGCCACACTTACCCATTAATTTCCAAATTTTGGAACTACGTCGGTTTGATCCCGTTAAGGGTACTTAGGCAGTCTAACATCTCAATAGACGCAACCGCATCCAAATTTGAATCACTGGTTACATCAACCAAATTGCCCCAAAATCAAGTATATCTACCTTTTACACAAATCATTTCCGAAATACGTTGATTTGATCCCTTTGAACTGGTACGTAGGCAATCTAGAGATTCAATCTAGGTGCAACCATCCCAAACACAATTCCATATCGAATCCCTGGTTTATTAAGCTAAATTCACTCAAACACTCTTCAATCAAACTCATTCAAATTCCTCCATTTGCAATGAGTCATTTATTCATTGCGAATCATTGAATTACGAGTGGCTTGATTCCCGCAAGGGGTACGTAGACACCCTTACGTTCGACTTAGGGGCAATCGCAAAACCAAACACACGTTCTGTTTCTTTATGATGGAATCAAAGGGTTTTCCCTTGTAGCAAGGGATTGTAATTAAGAGACTTACGTCTCGAATGGGTCGAAGCTAAAATAATAAAACCTTATTAATTAATTAGCGATAGTAAAATTATATTAGGAGGTTCACATTTTCCTTCAACAGATAGGATACCAAACAGGTTCTGAATTTTAAATTGTAAAAAGAATGATGATGATCATAAGCTTAATCAGATCTACGTGGCTCGCTCTCCACAGCTAAATAGAAACAGTCATTGTCAAGTCAAACAAATCGTTAGAATCTTTCACTGTTGGCAGCTCGGTTTCCCAAATCATGTTTATTATGCATTAGGGTACCCGCCTTTAGGATTTCCTTTTTCTATTGCTGAAAAGCTTGAATAATACTATAGAGACTTTTTCTTTTTTGGGTATGTGTAACGTGTGTGAGATAATAGAACCCTGATCCAATATTTCATGCATGGGTTACGGTGTGATTACACGAGTACGGTGTGATTAAATAAGGTCTGATATGATATATCCCTTATATTTGGTCTGTTTAAAGCCTATTTATTAAATTATAATTGTTTTATAGTAAAATAATACATAATATTATTATATTTATATTTTTTTATACCGAAATTAAAATTACAAAGCAAAATCTCTTGGACAAGCAGGTCCAAAGAAGTTGAAAAATAAACCATTTGAAGAAGACAACGGCAACCCGGGCTCCCACAACCTAGAAGTAGAAACCAGTGTGAAACACAAGCATTTGAGTTATCAGTAGATAAGAGGCTCAGCCATCCAATGAGGGCAGAGCCATTACTCGTCCAAGGAGGTGAAGTTGTCACACAGTTCCATACATTCATGGCAAAGGGGCATCTGTGAAACAGTGTGAAACAAATGATCAATAGTTTATTTGTGGTAGGAACCTATGGTGACGACTTCGAACATGCAATCTCTTCGTTATCAACAGCCAAGCAAAGATCTTTACTTTGGCGGGTAAAGTTAACCCCCACATTTTCTTTAGCAGACAAGGCCAGATTTGATGTTTTTCATAAGTGGACGAGCGTAGTTTGAGAATTTTGGGTTCACAGATTCTTTGGGCTCGATATCTCCACACAAGTTCTGAGAACTTTGATGATCCCAGGCGCATTTTCCGCTTAGAGGGCCCCACTTAAGTGGGCCCCAAAAATATTACAAATCTTTTTTAATCTTATACATCCACGTCTAAGTGCTCAAACAATTATACTATAATAAGCTGACATCAATAAAATGTTATTTAATTCTGTCTATCTGTACGGAGACAGAATTACGTGGAGATTAAGGACCGTTTAATCGAATATTCCAATACCTTTGTTTGGAAATTTTCCAGTAAAATAATCATGATAAAGTATTTTATTATTATTTTTTCAATACGAAATAGGAAACTTCCCAATAAAGAAAAATTAAATAAATAAAACCCTAGGATATGCATGTGCTCATACGCGTAAAAAATTCAAACAAGCAGTCTTTTGCTTTAGCCCTTATGCTTCTTTGGGCTGTGTGGGAGAGTGTGGGTACTAGTCCTACTGGCTTAGTGTTACAGTCCTCTTCTTGGTTGCAGGAGTTTCATGGTCTGATTTTGGGTCAATCATGCCTAGTCCCCCATCAGCTTAGTCACAGATGGATTGCCCCGAGGAATTATTTTGCCAAAGTCAACGTCGGTGGTGCCAGGCTTGCTGCTGAACATTTTGGGGTATTGGGGTGGTCATCCGGAACGAGTCCGGGGGCGTTCTGACAGCCTGCTCTAAAAAACTTAGGAATATTGGGTCTCTTGATCAATTACGAGCCCAGACTTTACTAGTGGGCATTCGGTTGTCTGTGGAGTTGAATTTCCAACAGGTTTGTTTTGAGTGCGGCTCTGTCAAGGTTGCTGCTGCTGTCTCGCAAGGTATCTCATTTGGTTCTGGTAGGGGGGTTTTGGTTGATGACTGTTGTGTGCTCCTCTCTCAATTCCAGGCCCATGTGCCTAGGCTTTGTAATCGAGTTGCTAACAGGTTTGCCTTGTTTGCTTTTCATTTGCTCCAAGATTGTTTTTGGTTTGGTGAGGCCCCTGAGCTTGTTCAGGATCTCCTCACCCAGGCTGTTGCCTCAATTAATCTTCAATGCAATTGATCGATTTATTTATTTATTTATTTTTAAAAAAAAACATTCATTCTAAGCCAAACAAACTTGAAATTGCAAGTACCAAATCGATACACAGCATTCTAGGAACACATGCAAGAAAATTAAACATAAGCATACACATAGGTCTGCATAATTCTTCTAACACCAAGGGTTTAGGGTTTAGGGTTTAGGGTTCTTCTAATACCAACAACATTAACATCAAGTCATAAGTCTTTTAAAGAAACTAAGATTTGATTGCCAAATCCTTCTTAACGGGTACTGCAAGCTCCAACCCTACAATTAGAAAATTAAACAATTAGTTAGCTATAATAGTGAGTGAGCTATAAAAAAGACAAATAAAAAGAAATTGACGAGGTGGGGTTAAACGTCCAAATAAAAAAAGCAAAAAAAAATCATTTTATTCCTAGGTCATCTCAACACATACTCATCGACGAGGTGGGGTTAAAAGTCATCTCAACAGATATTCATGTCCGTCTCAACACAAACAAACTTAATTATTTTAGTGATGTTATGGTCAAACCCACCAAGTCCATCTCAACACAAACTTGAAATTACAACTTGAAACACATGCTTATAAAATTGCACATAGATACATGCAATTCTCAAATATCAGCTAAACCCAAAAAAGCGAAGAGATAAATTATAGACTACTTCTACTAAAGAAAGAATAGCAAAACATGACGGGAAAACAACAAAACTACAATCAAATTCAAATGTAATTTACCTAAAAGCCTTTAGATTTTTGCGACATCTGGGTTTGTGGTCCTCTAATTCAGATCTGTTACTGAACTTCCTTTGGCAGGTTGGTTTGCTGCATGCAAAGGTTTTTGACTTGGATCCCCTGTGGACCATTTGCTGATGATGTATCAACCCTTTGTTATTTTCAAATTCTTTTGAGTTCATGTTTCTATCAGAACAGAGGTTGCATGTGATGATCTCTCCTCTTCCCACATCTTCATCTTTGGCCTCATAAGCCCAGGGATGGTTGACCTTGATATGCTCTAGCAACTTAGCATAATTGTTGAATGGAATGTCACAGTAGTCGCAGAATACAGAGTCCTCATCAAACTGATAATTCATTTCTGAATTGAATTTATAAAATGAATAAATAAACAACAAATTATATCAGATAAATCTACAATAAAGAAACGATAAATTAATCATACACCAACTACAAAATTTAATTATATGAAGACTGACGGCAACTCCATTTCACCATTTTCTTTAACATCTCATAAAATCAATACACTAAAAGATTTGAGAGGGGATATAGGCTAACCTAACAAGAATCACCCAAGAAAAATAAGCATTCATCGCAGAGGTGAAGCCAAAATGAAACACACTTTAATTATATAATTTTGGCCAATTTGATGAGGAATAAAGTTTTGGTAAAAAGTGGTGGAGGGATCATAAGCTGAAATCATATCAACTTTTCCACAACCTATAAATATATCAAAAGAGATGAAAACATGAGAACCATATCCTCTTCTGCCTTAGGCGGGCTCTGAACCACCGTCAACTACAAGTTCAAAACAATAGGGAAAAGCTTGGGAACTGACTCAATTGTCATAAACCAAACACCAAGTCCCATGAGATCATAAATCAAAAGAAAAGAAAACTAGTACTGAGGGAGAGTCAAGCAATCATGTTCAAAGAGTCATATGAGATGATGCTCAGAAAGAGCCATTTGAGATCATGGTTAGAAAGAGGTGGAGGTCAAGGTAGTGGTGGTGATGGATTGGTGGTAAAAGTAGGGGAACCTAGCTGAGACAGAAAGAACCATGAAAGAGCCATTTGAGATCATGGTCAGAAAGAGGTGGAGGTGGAGGTGAAGGTGGTGGTGATGGATTGGTGGTAAAAGTAGGGGAACCTAGCTGAGACAGAAGAACCATGAAAGCGCCATTTGAGATCATGGTCAGAAAGAGGTGGAGGTGAAGGTGGTGGTGGTGATGGATTGGTGGTGAAAGTATGGGAACCTAGCTGAGAAAGAGCCATATGAGATCATGGTCAGAAAGAGCCATGAAATCATAAATCAAAAGAAAAGAAGAGAAGCTGTAACTCTGTGAGAACCAAAAACCCAGTTCCAGAAACCAAAATAAAAAAATCAAGAAAGCTCAAAGAAAATCTTTTTACAAAACATAAAGGGAAGGAAAAAAAACCCTGGAAAACCCAACAACAAGAAGTTCAGACATATAATCAAATACCACTGACCCATTTGTGTCATTTGGGAGAGAAAGAGAGAGAAGCGTCACACAAACAAAGAATTTCAAGAGAAATAAAGAGACTGCTAGTAGTAGAGAAGTGCTCAAGAACTGGGGACTTTTATAAGCAGAGGTCCAAAGCAGACTCTTACGATAGATCTCTCTATTTTCATTTTCTTTTAAAACATATTATTTTGGAAATTAGTTTAGATTGAGAGTGAGGGACAAATTGGGCACAGGAAAATTAAACTCAGATATGAGTGTAGGTGGTAAAAAGTCAAGCTATCTCCTGACAATGTTTGAATATTTGGGTTTATAATTAAACTCAGATATGAGTAGGTTCTAAATGCATACATGCTTAATTAGAGGAGGTTCTTGTGGAAACAACGGTTGATCAGTGGACCCACGATGTCCTCTGTATACATGCAACAAGCTAGTGTTGAGGCAAATGAATACGTTAAGAATTTTGCAATATTAATTATTTTGCTAATTTAACAATAGTAATTCTTTTTTTGTTACATGTTTCCCTTTTCTTTTTCGTAGTTGATAATAACAATGGCAAACTAAACTGGGTTTTGGTTTGATTTCAATTTCGTAGTTGTTACATGTTTCCCTTTTCTTTTACTATTGTTTCTATCTTTCTTTTTGTGATTTGGATATTGTTTGTTTAATTCTGTATAATATCTTGTTGTTAAGATGATGGTGATGGCGAGAATTCATTTCAGTTGTTCCTTTGAGAAGGAAAGAAGTAGATTTGGGTCTGTGAAAATCAAAAGAAGAGGGATTGAACATTGAAGAGAAAACGTGGTTTTCTTATCCTCGTTTGGCAAACCCAGAAATAAATGGGTCCACCAAAGTTTGGCCAATTTTAAGTTCACGAAATCAACGGAACAAAAAGGGAGGCTAGAATCCAATAAGTATTCAATAATTTAAAGCAAATAAATAAAAAAGCATCCCACACCCAAATATTATCCAGAACTAGGATATTATGATAACAACTTGGAAAATTTTCCAAATTTGAGGAAAAAAAAAAAAAAAACTTTATATCTGTGCATTTCTTTGGGCCCATATATGGCTTTTGTGTCAGATAAAGGCACAATGGTTTGTGTATGTAATTAGTACAAATCAAAAAAATTTCAAATTGGTAAATAATTTCTGTTAAATTATGACACGGTTTCTGTAAAACTGTGCTTCAAATTTTCTTCCCTGTTTTCCCAACTTGATGGCAGATGGTACATGAATTTCAAACTTCAAAAAACATTGACATCGTTACTGAATTTTAAATTGTAAAAAGAACGATGATGACGATGATGACGATGATGATAAGCTTATAAATTTAATCGGATCTACGTGGCACGCTCGCTCTCCACCGTTTTTAGAAATCCATTGATTTATGTGTGGGGATGCATAACCCAAAGTTTTGATCCACAATTGTGCTTGGATTGCTGGCTTTGTGCTGTCAATTTAGGGATTGGGTAGGTTTTGGAAGTAGAGCTGTAGGGGTTGTTTTTCGGTCTCAAAGTAGATTTCAAAGATAATTGTGGAACAAGTTTCCTCAAAGATAATTGGAAAAGAAACTTTCAAAGATAATTGGAAAAGTTTTGACCCACACAGTCGCTTATTTGACAATTTCATTGGCATTGCATGTCATGAAATTGATGATGATTTTCCAATAATCTTGTATAGAAAGTTTCTTTTTTCTGTCGAGAAAAAAAGGCACAAAATCTTGGATGGCATTTTCTTTGGTCAGATCAAGGCACAATGGTTTGTGTAAGTATTAGTACAAATCAAATCACTTACCTTTTGTTTAAACAAATTTCAAAGTGGTAATGATTCTTTGTAAAAACCTTATATGAATCAATGAATCAATGAAATCTCACCCTTTATCTATATACAAGTAATTCTTCTACTCCCTAATATAACCAGCCCTACAACCAAACATTGATAAAATAAAATAAAAATAGTGTCAATCCAATATCCCGATGTAGTTCATAAATAAAAATACAACCAGTCCAAATCAGTGGAATCATCTAACCAAAACCCCATTCAGTTTTCGATCCTAAAATCAACGGGTCACTCTACAGTGAGGGTCTTATAAGGCCCTATCTCTTAGCCACTTGATCAAACTAATCAATTTGGTCTAACGTTAAAAAACAGGGCATCATCTAATGGTCTTAAATCACTATAGAATTCTTATAAAATTAACAACTTTGGGTCTAGAGGCCCAAGCCCAACCTAACTTTGGCTACTCTACATAATATTTGAATTTGATTTTGGCCCGCAGGGATGACATTCTCCAGCTCTACCTCTCTCTAGCTGCCACTTGAAATGAAAGCTGGTGGGTGGTGTCAAAACGGGACGGGCCAGCCCAATACGACACGAGTCCAGCCCGTTTAAGTGAGGCACGGCACGGCACGAGCACGAAGATTAATGGGCCGTGCTCGGCACGGCACAAAAACTTGGGCCGGGCCGGGATCAAAAAATGAGGTCCAATGGACCCGACCGGCCCATGGCCTGAGGACGCTTCAAGCACAGCACGAGCCCAAGCAGGAGCCCAAACACGGCCCAAGCACGGCACACTTAATATTTTTTTTCTTTTTCAAAAGTCAAAATGCAATAATTTGACATCTAATGTCATTATTTATATGTTTTTTTTTAATCATAAATATATATTTGATGTCTTTCATTTTAGGGAAATTACTTGGGTCCTTAATTAATTAAACATATCAACTACAAATTAATTAAACAACATTGGACTTGATATCTAATCATTACATATGACATATACGCTTCTCTTATAATCAAAGTCAGACATTTTTTCACATATAAAATAATAAGTTGTTTAAAGATGAAAAGTCGAAGTGGACTTTGTGGAGTTGGACACTTTTTGCCCTTCGCCATTTCATATTGTTTGGATGTTTGATTGATTAATGTTTTCAAATAGTTCATCATTTCTTGCCTCTAATTATATTTTTAATGTTTATAATTTGCATTATGTAGTGGAAAAAAAAATCAAGTGAAAAAATTTCAAATTAGGGAGCTTTAGTAATATACCCAAAATAGGGGTTGAAATTATAAAAAAACCTTACATGGAATGCACTTTAGAAACACACCCAAAAACCATTTACTACATATGAAATTATTATTGAAGTTCCTATAAATTACATCTCTGCCATTGATTAACTTAAAACAAGCCCAAAACAAAATTTCCAAAAAAACCCAAAACAAGCCCAGCGAGCCTGTTGAACAAATAGTAACCTAAAAATTAAGCAACTATATGCACGTTTTAACTCGCAAGTGCACAAGATCAGATAAAAGTATAGAAAGCAAATACGAGATCGTTCCCACGAGGATTGGATTAATTTGTGCTTAATTTATTTTCCTTAAACTAAATGGCATTCGGTGTAGACAAGGTGTTCAAAATGATGATTTTCTTATGATGGTATTGAAAACTAAAAATTTAAATACTAAATATTGAAAACAACGTTTGATTAAAAATAGAATTGGATTGAGGTTAAAACAATGAGAAAACTAGTTAGGGATTCGATGTTCACCACTAATCTTTTTCCTTAAGCAAACGACATGCACAATGCTACAAAACAGATTTTGGATGCTTATGTTTGTCAACCTAAAGGCATGATATCTACTCTTTAAGTTATTGATTTCCCTAAACAACAAGTTAGGCATAGGTATCTACTCTAACTCTTTTCATTCTTAAAGTGTTTAGCATGGAATCTACTAAGTTGTACTTTAAGAATGCATAACACAATGGAAATCGACAAACACACAAATTCTAGAACATGGTATCTATTCTAGTTATTCATGATGATTAATTTCAAGAACTTATAACTAGTTCTTTTGTTACTTTCATAGGTACAAGACTCGGTCATCTAAATTTACCTATGTAACAAACTCAATACACAGCATGCATATGACGATCAAGCATAACATAACGTATGTAAAGAGTAAAATATAATCTGAAATTAATCAATAAGCATCACAAAAGTAGTTTATAGCAAAGACATATCGAAATCCTTAAAGAAACATTATTAGGGCTTCAATCAAGCCCTAACTAAAATATTTAGCTATCCATAATTTGAATGGATAGCAAGAACATACAAAACAGAAAATAAAAAGAGAAAGAAGAAGAAGATAGCTCTTTGATAAAGAAGACAACTATTTGATGGTGTAAACAACTCTTTGATGGTAGACAACTCTTTGATGGTGTAGACAACTCTTTGATGGTGTACAATGGAAATGTAATTTATGGAATGATATCCTCCTTTGAATGAGCTGAAACTCTCTATTTATAGGCTTCAAATTCGTCCTCCCTCTTGGATGGTCTCTTAGCTGCCCATGTGTGGCAGCTCGTGCTTTGTCTCCCATGTGCTTTGTCTCCCATGTGTGGCAGCTCATACTTTGCAGCTGCCACAAGCTTTCCCTCCATGTGTGGTTGCTTTAAGCACATGGATCAATAGCTGCCCATACTTTACCTCCATGTGTGGCTGCTTTAAGAACATGGCTCAACAGCTGCCCATGCTTTGCCTCCATGTGTGGCTGCTTTAAGCACATGTGACAGCAAAGGTTTGTCTGTGAACCAGATTCGGTTTTTGACATGCTGAGAGCTCCAGACTTATCCAATTGGGCTGAAATTTGGATATGTTATAGTAGACACCCATTGGAACAACTTCTATCAAGGGTGTCGCCCCATCGGACTTGTGCAAGAAGCTGAACCGAGGCCTGCAAACTGACCCACGAAAACTGGACTGAGGCCTGGTTTGTCTGTGAACCAGGTTCGGTATTTAACATGCTGAGGGCTCCAGACTTATCCAATGGGGCTGCAATTTGGATATGTTATAGTAGACATCCATTGGAACAACTTCTATCAAGGGTGTTGCCCCATCTAACTTGTGAAAGTAGCTGAACGGAGGCCTGCAAACTGACCCACGGAAACTGGACTGAGGCTCGAATGTTTGACCTTGAGCTACTAAATCATGTATAACTTCCTCTAGAAGACTCCAAATCATGCACCGTAAAATGCTACAGAAACTAGACTTCCGTATCTTTCCAGTGATGTATGGCGCATTATCTGGTTCTTTTTGAGCAAGTATAGGTTAATCCGTAAATATGACTGATCTGCAGACACTGTTTTGAGCTAACTTGTCTTCAAAATGCAAATAATGAGTCTCAACCTTATTATACTGAAACATACACAAAACTTTATTAAAAACACAAGTTTAAGTCAAAAACATACCAAATCATAAGTTAGAATGGTACAAAAAAGATATGTAATTATGCACCGATCAGAGCCCATATCAAATTTTTTTGAAAAAACCCAAACTTAAAATAAAAAAAATTAGAAAAGCAAGGGTCTGTCCCCACGACCCTTCATTCTCCATCAAACCTCCGCAAACCATGTCATAAAAAGTACATTGTTAATAGCATGTCATAAAAGTGCATTGTTAATACCATGCTATAGAATTACATTGTTAATACAATTTCATAGAAAAACATTCTTAACACAATTTCATAGAAAAACATTGTAAATACCATTTCATACAAAAAATCCAAAAATCCTAACAAGAGATTTGATATCCTTTGCTACCACCTCCAATTGTCCACAATTTCACCAGATACAATCGCAAAGGCAAAAGGAAATATCTCTACAAGAAAATAAAAAAAGTACATTGTTAATACTATGTCATAGAAGTACATTTTTAATACTATGTCATAGAACTATTTTCCTAGTAACAATCACATTTTACATATCATAAACTTCAAGTGCACAACCATATATATAGCAAAATATAGAGCGTGCTTTGTTACTGAAAATCTGTTAATACTATGTCATAGAAGTACATTGTTAATACTATGTTATATAAATCAACTCAGTTGCACGGTATGAGCAGTATAACGGCTGTTCATACCACTTATTGGAAGTTAACAATTGTTCATACCACTTACTGAAAGTTAACAACTGTTCATACCACTTACAGATAACAAATTGTATACTACAAATCAATTTACCAGCTTGTTGAAATTTACAAAAGTCATATATTAGACCCACAACCCTCCAAAAAGCCAAAATTGGCTTGTTGCAAATGCCATATCAAAGCATAGAGAAATAAATAAATTCAGTCACACGACACACTTGGAATGAGTTCAAAATGATAATATCTCTCTTCATCAAAATAATAGAAGACCAAAATGAAATCAAAGCCTGACCATTAAAGTCAGCTACAATTGCATTACAAACTTGCAAAGCAAAGAGAGTAGCTCTCTTTCAGCTACACCTCATAAGCAAAAACAATTGCACAAAACTAGTACAATAAATAAACCAACATTCTCATTTTACAACTCTAAAAATGAGAAATTTGTGAATATTGACACATTTTATCAACAACCCAAATTCCCAAAACAGATGTTTAGCAAAACAGATGTAACTCACCCAATTTTTTGGTTAAACTTTTACTAAGACTCTTAGCTAGCAACTTGAAATGATGTAGAAAGTTTGGTCTCCTAGTTGGGCCATAGTTTGTTGGCTAAGCATTGCAGGAGTTAGGGGTCAACAAGTCTAAGCAACCTGAAATCAAGGTAAAATTTGTAAATACAGAGAGGAAAGTTGAACTCTTGTTGTAAGCGAGAGGTTATGAGTATCCAAAGGCTTGGATCATTGGACTATTATGAAATTAAAAAAATTATGTATCAATCTATGTTCTTTGTATCATTCGACAACACCAAAACTAAATGAATTAAAACATATGCTATACCTAACAGATAGGCTTTGGTCAAACATAGAGCCAATAGTAGGGAAATTGAATTTGGTTAATATTACAGAGAACAATCCTAGGAATGTAGGAAATACATACATCCTCTTTGTAATGTATTCATTAATTTGTATTTTTGGTGCCCCTAAAGAAAGAACTAAACATCAACCAAAGAAAATATGTCTATCATGACTAAAGAACAAATCAATTAATTTACTTCCATATTGAAACGATCATAAACCGCAACATAAAAGTTAACATGTTCAAATCTCTAACCTAAGCCATACAACTAAGTTGTTGAATTTAAAATGTTCACAAGACAAACACAACAATTCATACAATAACACTAGAAAATACTGAAATGAGCAATCAACATAAGAATAAACGGTGAAAATACGTACATCAGAGGCGTCACTGATGAGCTCACGGAGAAATATCTCCTTGCTGCTGTAAAAGGTGTTGATGATCAAACTCAGAAGCTGGTTGCTCTCATGGATCAGGACTTGAGTCCACCTCCTGAGTTGTAAAACAACGTTGCCGAGTTCGGCATATCCCACTCTTCAAAGAAGAGCTTCTTCAATGGCAACCGCAGAGAGGAAGAGGAAGCGATGGCCCCTCTGGCTTTGGAAAAATCGTCGTCGTCGGCATCTAGGAGATCCGAGTTGAAAATCGGGAACACATGACGGATCTGGCCATTTTGGAATATATCGTCGGTGGAAATCGGCGATCCTTTGGGGTTGGTGCATGCGAAAGAGAAATCGTCTTCATTTTCTTTCTTCTCGCAATCACCACCGGCGTCAGCGTTCTGAACACCTTCGTCCGACAATTGACACCTCAAATCTACATAGTAGACACAGAACTCCCCGAGCTTAACCATTAGCTATAAAAAAAAATAGAAATTAGCACCAAATTCAACGAAGAAACTGAAATCAAGTAGAAATTCAAGTAAATTAAGCAAAAATCAAAAGGAAACTAACGAATTGAAGCATATGGAACAAACCTACAAAGGAAATGGAGGCATCGGCGGCTAGAACAAGTCTGAGGCCACCGGCTTAATGGAGATTGTCGTTGGTCTTGTGTTGGTCCATGGCTCTGAGACTGTTTGGTTTACTTTGAAGGAGAGATAGGGAAGAAGGGCGAGAATAGAAGAGAGATGGTGGTCTGAAGCAGGAGAGGGGCTTGAGGCTTCAAACCTGATGGAGGCTTCAAATGAGATCCAAAACTAATTTAATGCTAAAAAGGGTAATAAAGATATTTCATCTTATTAATTAAATTAAAAAAATATACAATTGTTGATTTTTGGGTTTATTTTGGGTATGTTTATAAAGATTTAATGGTATAGGGTTTTGTAATAGGACTAGGTGTAGAATTGGGTATTTAACTAAAAATGTATAAAGACAATCTAGACGACTTTGTATTACAATTTTGGACAACTATTTGGCATTTTAATTCGATTGTTGTGCTCTATGTATATATTGCTGGCGATCAAGCTGGGAGTTATTTTCTAGATGTGCAGGGATGTGCTTGTAGTTCGGACTATTATTCCATTGTTATCGAGTGACCACCAGTTCTTCTGCTTACCGAGGACACCTTTGAGTGGTAAGTGGTAATTCCTGATTCTGAGATGAAGCATAGTGAGCCTGAGTTTTTGGGGCAGTTTTGCATTTGGGAAATATTAATTTGTGATAGATATAGGTTCTGGTAGAATGATTTCTGATATGAGTTCTTTTCCTACCATAAGTATTTGTGATGGTTGATACTAGTCTATATCTATATCAGAAGTACCAGTCTCATTTGAATCATATACCCAAAAAAAAAAAAAACAAACAAACAAGGTGAAAACTATGATTGGTTCATATCAGGCCCATAAGTATGCCTACCTCTGAAGGGATTTAATCCAGGGTAAATGGCCTAAAATCCCCCTGAACTATAACGCTAGTTGAATGTCAACCCCGAATTATTTTTTCAGCCAATTTAGCCTTCAAATTATTTTAAATAGCCAATTTACCCCCTGCCGTTAGTTTCCATGTAGTTTCATCCAATTTTCTGTTTAAATGGCACATGTTAGACACGTGATTCACTGTTTAATTAAAATTTAATTTTTTAATAAAATAATTAAATGTTTAAAATTACAAAACTGAAAAAAAAAAAAAAAAAAAAAAAAAAAAAGGGAAGGCAATCAGCGTCTTCCCCAGCCCCTTCCTCCCAAGAGATTGCCTTCAATTCCACATCCAGAAGGGTTTTCGAGTGAATGCCAATGGTTGGTTCGTGTAAATAAACATATAATCAGAATCAATATATGGTTTCATCTTCATCAACACCTACTTGTTCTTGATTGGGTCAATGGGATTTAGGGATTGCATTTCAGTGTTTGGGTATTTGGAGACTGGATGATTGGGTTGTTTTTACTTCGCCAGAAAACAAGTAAAAACGCAGCCCAAAGCTGAACTGAGCACCATGGATTCTCAGATCTATGGTCGCTCCATCTTCTTCCTCATCGTCTTCGCCATTGCTTCTCTCTCTACTTCCACGCTCGGGGCATTGCCCAGCAAACCCTCGAGGAGGCCGTGGGCAACTACAACATCACCATCTTTGCCCCGAAAAATGAGGCTCTCGAGCGCCAGCTGGACCCCGAATTCAAGCGCTTCCTGCTCGAACCCAGCAACCTCAAGTCCCTCCAAGACGTTGATTGCTGATTGTTTTTGTTTTGTTTTGTTTTTTTGGTTTTTTTGTTTTTGTTTTTTGGTTTTTGGTTTTTTTTTTTTTTTTTTTCCTTTTTTTTAAAAAAAATGGAAAATTGGATGAAATTACATGGAAACGAACGGCAGGGAGTAAATTGGCTATTTAAATTAATTTGAAGGCTAAATTGGCTGAAAAAATAATTCGGGGTTGACATTTCAACTAGCGTTATAGTTCATGGGGGTTTTAGGCCGTTTACCCTTTAATCCATATTGACGACGATGTCGAACTACGAGAGAGAGAGAGAGAGAGAGAGAGAGAGAGAGAGAGAGAGAGAGAGAGAGAGTTGGGCTGATTAAATCAAATGCTAATAATAAGATTAGAGATGGGTCTTTCTGCTGGTGATTAAAAAGCTTGATGTAATGTAACGCAGCTCTTTAATAATTTGATTGTTGTAATTAAATTTAATGAAGATTGGGCTAAATAACTGCAAGCTAGCCCTTGGGTAAGAGTTGGAAGCTGAAGAGGAAAAGCGATGTGTGTGAGGGTAACTGGTTTTCTCTAACCGCCAAAGGAAATGATGTGTCAAACGGGCCGTGCCGTGCTAGCCCATCCCATTTAAACTTGTGCTTTTAACGTTTTCGTGTTCGGCCGGGCCGGCCATTTAATTTATCGGGCTGTGCCGTGCCGGCCCATTTAGTAAAATCATTAATCCCGGCCTGTGCTTCAAGGGGGAGCATCAAAAACTTGTTGCGTCGATTCAACTGCACCAAAATAGATTCAGCTGCATCCTCAACTTGTGATCCTCGCAAGTGCACGGGCCGTTGGTAGTTTAGCATATATAAGTGCGAGGTCGATCCCACGAGGATTGATGATAGATTGATTTAATTCAATTCCCTGTACAAAACAGAAATGAAAAAAAAAAAAAAATAAATCAAACAAGGAAGAAAGAAAAGAAATTAACTCAAGAGAATAAGTTCCCAAGTTCAATTTAGATTAACGGATTGATTCTAGCTAAAGTATGATTAAGCCATGGTGTCTGGTCCTAACCTTGTGTTCCTAATTCCCTAACTTGATCATTTGTTGTCTAACCTAAATTAAGCATTAGGAACCCATTAAGCATAGAAGAACATTTTAAACAACCAAGCATGTATCTAATCCCTGTTGTCGAATGTCCATACATACTCTTCCTATTCATAGTTCAATTCGAATTAAAGCATGGTGTCTACTCTTAATTCAAACCAAAATAGCTAACATGCAAGCCTTAATGGTGATCAATCATTCAAACTAGCATATTAACTTATAAGCATAATGAATAAGAACAAAAACCATAATTGAAACTTGGAAACTACTCAAACTTGAATTGCTAAAGAAAAGAATTTACATTACAATGGAAAGTTAAGAAGAACTCAGAAACATTTAGCAAAAGGATTTTATTACAACAATTGAGAATTAGAAAGGAAAACTAAGAGAATTTGAGGGAGAGAAGGGAGGGGAGCTCTAGAGAAATGTTTGAGAGCTCCCCCCCTTGGGGTGTGATTACAAGCTTGGGAAACCTCACTATTTATAGGCCTAAGGGAAGTTGAAAATTTGAATTAAGTATTGATTCTACCTACCACACTCACTTCACCAACTTCACCTAACACACCATTAGATTTGAAAACAATTTTTCTTTCTTTAAACTTAGTGTTGAAGCTCCCACTTCAATTATAAGAATTGAATATGCTTCACCTAACCTTCCCACAATCAACAATACATCATGCATGACATTGCAGTCAGATTGTGGGCAGGTTTTGGGCTTGGTATTTGCTCCGAAAAAATCTGTAAAAATATGGATCTTCAACCCCTTTGTCTTATCTTTCCAAGCATATGCAGCCCAACTCAAGGAAAAATCGGAAAGACCTTCAAATGTCATTTGTGGCCCAGTAACGCAGATGCTGCCGAATTTTGACATTGAGCTACTAAATTATGTATAACTTCCTCTAGAAGACTCAGAATCATGAACCGTAAAATGCTACGGAAACTAGACTTCCGTATCTTTCCAATGATGTATGGCTCATTATCTGGTTCTTCTTGAGCAAGTACAGGTTAATCCGTGAAATTGAATGATCTGCAGACACTGTTTTGAGCTAATTTGTCTCCAAAATGCATTTAATGAGTCTCAAGCTTATTACACTGAAACAAACACAAAACTTATTAAAAGCACAAGTTTAACTCAAAAACATAACCAAATCATAAGTTAGAATGGTACAAAAAGATATGTAATTATGCACCGATCAGCCTGGCCCAAAGCCCATGTCCATATTGAAACGGGCTGGGCCGGGCTCGTGCCATGCCCGTGCTCGTGCTCGTGCCATACTCAAGCCCAAGAACCAATCCATTTAATTTGAAGAGAGATTCACTATTCTACCCAATATAGGGGCCCAAATTATAAAAATATCCTATATAAAATGGACTTTAAAAACACACCCAAAGTCCATTTACAACATAACAAAAAAGCTTTTAACTTCTTATAAATTACAAAACTGCCATCAATTTCTTAAAACAAACTCAACCCCAAAATCTCATAAAAATACCCAAAACACTTAATAGGACATCAAAGTAATTTAATAATCAATATTAAATTCAATAAGGCCAGCTGTCATTTTTTGGATTTTTTTTTGGTTTGTTTATAGAAATTCAATTGTGTAGGGTTTATTTATAATATTAATGCTAAGAATGGGTATATCACTAAATATCTCTATTTTTTAAGCCCAAACTAAAATATCAGCCCACCCAACTCCCATCCCACTTATCCATCCCCTCCTCTCTTTTTCAGCCCAAACTAACGTATGAATTAGGGATTTAAATTCTCTCTCTCTCTTTTTTGGTCAAATGCATTAAATTCATTAGTTGCTGACATGTGTTGCTGCTGATTCAACATGTGATAAAGGCCTAGTTCTTATTTAAAATTAATGACATTTTCTAGATTTTGAAGTCAGATTAATAATTTCTTTAGACTTTGCTTAAGTATGATTTTATTGGGATTTACAAAAAAATTTGTTGACGAGCTCTGGTTCTATATCATATTTCTCTGTGTAATCTCCAAATTTAGCACTTGACCGAATTGGAATGCGAATTGGGATGATTTTGGCATGATAAATGTGGTTTACTTTTATAAGTTGCTATATAATCTTTATCCATCTTTCTGGTAGTATTGATTCTTAAGCGTACTAGTCTTTGATGAAATACGCAGGCAATGGTTGCATGGAAGTCTAGGCTACACAAGTGGGGCTACAAGCCAATTTTTTGCAGCGTTGAATCTAAATATGGACTTGATTCCCTTGCCTTTATATTGAGAGATCAAACAAGTGTGATTGTAGGTCCAAGTGGAGTTGGAAAGTCTAGTCTGATTAATGCTTTGAGGAACAACCACAATGCTTCGGATGCTGCAGAAGGGGAAAATTTGTTTGATCCAGTAGGTTTTATCTATTTCTCTTCTTTCTTTTCTCTTTTTCTTTCCAATGATGTGTTTGTGCAACCACCATGGTACTCATTTTCCCATTCTTCTTCCATGTCCTTATTACAGATTTTAGGCAGCGAGTGGTTTGAGGATCAGCTTGTTGGACAGGTTTCAACAAGAAGTGGCAGGGGGAAACATACTACTCGGAATGTCTCGTTGCTTCCACTGTCTGCAGGGGGTTATCTTGCTGATACTCCTGGGTTCAACCAATCTAGTTTAATGAAAGTAACAAAGCAATCTCTGGCACAAGCATTCCCACAGGTTTGTGTACTTTGGATTGCAATAGCATTCAACGGTATTTCTCCTTATTTTTTAAGCCCAAACTAAAATATCAGCCCACCCAACTCCCATCCTACTTCTCCATCCCCTCCTTCCTTTTTCAGCCCACACTAAAGTATGAATTAGGGATTTACAATTAAGGCTTATGCATTAAATTCTTTTTCTTTTTTTTGGGTCAAATGCATTAAATTCATTAGTTGCTGACATGTGTTGCTGCTGATTCAAGATGTGATAAAGGCCTAGTTTCTTATTTAAAATTAATGACAGTTTCTAGATTTTATTGGGATTTGTAAAAAAAAAAAAAATTGTACATAATGTAAATTTAGTTCACTCCATTTTCAAATCCTAAGTTCATCTGAATGGTCTTGGTGCAGTGGGTGGTGGTGAGTGGTGGTGGAGTGCATCTGAATGGATTTGTTCTGTAGGATGAAAAATGGAAGTGGGGGGAGTGGTTTGTGGAAATAAAAGAAGAGCGGTATGTCCATGTAGCTTTGGAGTTTGTCCAATTTCAATAAGTTATATGGTGGAATGAATTCCCTGAAAAATGTGTGAGTTTTGAGAAAAAAATTTATTGCTGTCACCAAACGAGTCCGCAAATGAGAATTATTGACTTGTAGATGTGATTGATGACTTTTGTGGGATTTTAATTATCAAGAGAGAAGGTTTGATTCGTGACAAATTGACCAAATCTCGTGATGAGAGGGAGCTCAACTTAAAATGAACCTTTTAAAAAAACAATGTAGAAAAAAGCAACATTTGGTGCTCATAGGATGTGCTCAGCAAGTGTGGGGTTGTCTAGCTTTGCGTTTGCACAAACTTGGACCAAGATCTCCAAGAGGTAATAATTCTTCCCTCTACAGCAAGTGTGGGGTTATTTAGCAAAAGTACAAGTTGTTTTACCAAAGCGAATTAAACTTGGAGCAAAGCGAACTAAATTTAGAGCAAAGACCATTAATTATGTATTCATTGGATATGCAATTGAAAACATTAACTGTTTATTTAAATCAAAAGCATTAATTCATTCCAAGCCAAACAAACTTTAAATTGCAAGTAGCAAATCGATACACATCATTCTAGGAACACATGCAAGAAAATTAAACATAAACTCATACTTAAGTTCGCAAATTCTTCTAACACCAACAACAATAACATCAAGCCATAAGTCTTTCATAATTTAAAGATAATAAGATTTCGCCTTTATTAGAATTTGTGGAGAAACCCAAATCCTTCTTGACATGACAGGTCCTGCAAGCTCCAACCCTACAATTAAAATTAAACAAACTAGTTAGTGTTAACAGTGAGTGAGCTTTAAAAAAACAAATAAAAAGAAGTCAAAGAAGAGGAAAATTAAAGGTTCATTCCAGCTAGCCATCTCAACACACCTAAGTTTGCTTATTTTAGTGATGTCATGGCAAAAAAGAAGAGCAAAACATGATAGGAAAATAACTAACATAGCAACAAAACTGCAATCAAATTCGAAAGTGCCTTACATTAATTAGCCTTGGGTTTCTTGCCACATATGGACTTGTGGTGGTCAAATTCAGATTTGTTACTGAACTTCCTTTGGCATTTTTCTTTGTTGCATACAAAGAAATTTGACTTGGGTCCCCTGTGGACCATTTTCTGATGAGATATCAACCCTTTGTTATTTTCAAATTGTTTTGAGTTTCCATGAGAACAGAGGTTGCATGTGATACTCTCTCCTCTTCCCACATCTTCAGCTTTGGCCTCAACATCATCAAATTGATTATTCATTTCTGAAATGAATAAGAAAACATTACATCATATATATATCTTCAATAAAGAAAGATAAACAAATTAGTCAAATAAAAGTTCAAACCCCATAAGGAAAAGCTTGGGAACAGACCCAAGTGTCATAAACCAAACACTAAGTCCCCAGATCAGAAATCAAAAAGAAAAGAAAACTAGTATTGAGAGAAGCTGGTGGTTGAGTGAAGGTGGAGATTAAGGTGGAGGTTGGAGGTGAAGTTGGTGGTTGAGTGAACATGTTGGGAGGCAACTACAATACATACATATAATCAAAGATCACATACCAATTTCAGCCATTTGGTAGAGGGAGAGAGAGAAATGTCACACAAACAGAAAATTTCCAGTCTTAATGAAGGAATAGATTAGGCCCCAATGGGAGCTTTATATAGAGCTCCAAAGCCATGTGTTTATTTTAATTTTCTTTTAAAGTATCTTTCTTGTGTAAAAAGGCATACGTAAGTTGATGGTGAAAGGAAGGTGCCTAAAGCTTTGAAAGAACGGCCTGACCAAGGAGAGCATGCATATAAAAAAATAATAATAATGAATCACGGAGAGACCACAACGAACCAAATATGAAAGAGGGGTGGGGGGTTTCTTTTTTATTAAAGCGATGATTTTTGTTATTGGTCCGCCAAATTTACGTTCACCAAATCAACGGAACAAACAGATGGCGGGGGAGCAGGTAGAGACTGCAGGAAGTGATTTTAACTAAAAGCTGTTTCCATAATTCGTTACACGAAGATGTGACGTGGAGAAAACAAGGTGACTTACTATTTGTAGTCAACTAACATTAGTAGTAAATATTTTTGTTCTCAAGAGTTTTTGGTACTTATTATTTGAGATTATTATTTAACCAAACAACTAATTGCAGCCATAGTTATGTCAATAATTATACACAGCATTTTTAATGCGTAATTAGTAGGTTTTTTGTTAAATGGTACCATTGGCCTACTGAATTCATTTGAACCGAAAATAAATGATTAATCGATTCAAATGATTAAGAATTCTAATGATTAATTAACGTAAGAGAAATTAATCTACCGAAAACTTTGATTTGATTAACAAAAGAGGCCTATAGACATAACGTGATAGTAATTGCGCCTGATGTATTAATATTGGCTTCATCAATTGCGCCAAAAAAGCATACGCAAAGCATGCATTGTATAACGTGAAAAGGCATAGGGCATTTTGTCTGGTTCTCAACGTCGGTCATTCCTACTACTTTTTGTGTAATTTCAAAAACTCTGCTTCAAATTTTCTTTATTCTTTTTCTAAAATTCAAACTTCGAACAACATTCACATGATCGTTACTGAATTTTAAATTGTAAAAAGAATGACGATGATAAGCTTATAAATTTAAAGAGGTTGTAAAGAGGCTGTAAAAACCTTGTGTGATTCAATGAAATCTCACCCTTTATCTATATACAAGTAATTCTTCTACTTCTTAATATAACCAGCCCTACAACCAAACATTGATAAAATAAAATAAAATTAGTGTCAATTACATAAAAATACCACCAGTCCAAATCAGTGGAATCATCTAACCAAAATTCCATCCAGTTTTCGATTCAAAATGCAACAAGTCGTTCTATAAAATTTTAGTTATGATTTCAATATATTGTAATTACAGGATTTTACTTATGATTTTAATTCACTTAGGACTTTTTTGTATTCTCCAAAATATATTTGCCTGAAGTATGAATTGGATTCGAGTTAGCCACACTAGCCCAACCCCATGACTTTTTCTTCTTCTTTTTTTGTTTTTTGGGTTTTTGTTTTTTGGAAAAATGAACTTAGGAAGGATTAGGTTCAAAATAGTGTGAATAAACAAGGTTTTTAGGAAGGATAGTTGGCCAATAATTCTCTCTTAATTAAGTTATAGCAGAAATGCAAGACAAATTTCTTGTAATAATAAAAAGGTTTGTAGGAGTATGCTATGTACATGCACTCCATTGTTTCTTTTTCAGCATGGTCTCAACGTGGAAGAAAATCCTTTGACTTGGCAAAGGGAAGAAAAACGATAATATTTTTTTTATTTATTTGTTAGGTGCCTTTTTAAGTTAACTCGTCAACAACCAAAATCTGAGGGGGTCGTGGGGACTGGGGAGTACGCACAGGGCCCCACATCAATGAATTTACGTGTGGTGATGCATAACCCAAACTTTTGTTCCACAACTGTGCTCGGATTCTGGCTTTGCTGTCAATTTAGGGATTTGGTAGGTTTTGGAAGCAGAGCTGTCAAGGTTGTTTTTGGGTCTCAAAGTTGCTTTCAAAGATAATTGCGGAAACTTTTGTTCCACAATTATTACCATCCCTTTAATGGGTTATTGAAACGTTTAGTAGGATAGGATTAATGAAAAGTTTTGACCCACACAGTTGCTTATTTGACAATTTCATTGGCATTGCATGTCATGAAATCGACGATGATTCATTCCAAAACAACTTGGAAAATTTCCCAATAATCTTGTATAGAGAGTTTCTTTTTTCTGTCGAGAAAAAAAGGCACAAAACCTGAATTGTGCTTACCAATGAATATTGATATGATACATAAAGTATAGCTAGCCAAAACCATATATACCGATGTAGCTCATAAATAAAAATACAACCAGTCAATGGCGGACCCAAAAAATTTTATAGGAGTAGGCTAAAAATTTTTTTGGGAGATCTATTATAATGGTGGTTCTGTTTGTACATACACAAATCAAAAACTGTGGGAAGCAGAAACACAAAAGTACACTTCATAGCAGTAGCATATCCAAAAAATTGAAATACAGATGTAAACACTAAAGCTTCGTCAGCTCAAACAATCAACGCGTAAACAAAGAGATAAATGCAGGAAAAAAAAAAGAAAGAAGGAAAGAAAGAGAGAGAGAGAAGAAGAGACATAGAAGAAAGAAGGAAAGAAAGTAGAGAGAAGGAAACAAGCGTAGATAAAGAAGAAGAAGAAGAAGAAAGAAAAAAAAAGAGAAGAAAGAGAAACAAAAGAGAATGAGGGGTGAGAGAGAGAACGAGTGATTTGACCCAAAAAAATGAATGACTGAGAAAATATTATATTATGCCTTAATTGATTCACGTGAAAATATTTACATAAAACGCTGGGCTAATGGTTGATATATCTAGATTGTCTTTCTACACTTATGCTTATTGTCTAATCAGCACTGGGCTGGAGCCCACTCCAGCCCTAACGTGGATCCACCTTTGCAACCAGTCCAAATAAGTGGAATCATCTAACCAAAACCCTATTCAGTTTTCGATCCTAAAATCAACAAGTCATTCTATAGTGAGGGTGTTATAAGACCCTATCGCTTAGCCGTTTGATCAAACTAATCAATTCAATTCAACGGTTAAAAAACAGGACATCATCTAAAGGGCTTAGATCACTATAGAATTCTTATAAAATCAACAACTTTGGGTATAGAGGCCCAAGGCCAACCTAACTTTGGCTACTCTACATAATATTTGAATTTGATTTTTGCCCGCAGGGATGACATTCTCTAGCTCTCTCTCTTTCTCTAGCTGCCACTTGAAATGAAGGGTGGTGGGTGGGTCATTTCCTTTGGCAGTCAGAGAAAACCAGTTACCCTCACACACATCGCTTTTCCTCTTCAGCTTCCAACTCTCACCCAAGGGCTAGCTTGCAATTATTCTACCCAATCTTCGTTAAATTTAATTACAACAAACAAATTATTAACGTGCTGCGTTACATTACATCAAGCTTTTTAATCACCAGCCGAAAGACCCATCTCTAATCTTATTATTTGCTTTCGATTTAATCAGCCCATCTCTCTCTCTCTCTCTCTAGAGTAGTTCGACATTGTCGTCAATATGGATTAAATCCCTTAAGAGGTGGGCGTACTTATGGGCCTGATATGAACCAATTATAGTTTTCAGTGTTTTTTTTTTCTGGGGTATATGATTCAAATGAGACTGGGACTTCTGACGTAGATATAGACTAGTATCAACCATCACAAATACTTATGGTAGGAAAAGAACTCATATCAGAAATCATTCTACCGGAACCTATATCTATCACAAATTAATATTCCCCAAATGCAAAACTGCCCCAAAAACTCAGGCTCACTATGCTCCATCTCAGAATCAGGAATTACCACTTACCACTCAAAGGTGTCCTCGGTAAGCTGAAGAACTGGTGGTCACTTGATAACAATGGAACAATAGTCCGAACTACAAGCACATCTCTGCGCATCTAGAAAATAACTCCCAGCTTGATCGCCAGCGATTTATACATAGAGCACAAGAATCCAATAACTCTTTTTCTTTCATCCAATTAAAATGTCAAATAGTTGTTCCAAAATTGTACTAGAAAGTCATCTAGATTGTCTTTGCAACTTGCGGTAGAGATTTAAGAAGAGACGGTGATGGCCTACGCAAAGTGTGATTGAGAAGGATCATCAGTGTCAGGAGAGTCAAAGCCCCAGCTTGATGTGCTGTACCAAGCTCTACAGGCACATATGACAGCAGTGTATATATTCCCAGTGTGACCTGCAAAGATAACACAATCAATTGTGCAAAGCAATTAAAATCAACCCGGTCAAACTAATGAAATAATTCGAAGGAGAAGAGAAAAAAAGGAATGAAAAGTTGGAAACCATATATACCTGAAGGCCAGCCATGCCTACAGCACTTCCAATCAAAGACCGAACTGCAGGATGTATCTCTAACTTCCTTGTTGACCACCACAAAGCACCAATTGAAAATAAAGTTGCAGTTGCAAGGATACGATGATCAAGCTACAAACAGGAAGAACAATAATTAATCACAACCCTACTTCATGTTTGAAATTTGAAAAGATTACAGAACAAGCTAATACGCAGTAGAAGATTTAATAATTCTATAATTTCACAAAAGCATAGTTGCCTAAAGAAAACGGTTTTCATCACAAGAAATTACAGTGTAAGCTCAAAGCAGACACAGAAACTGCTGCTAGCTGAAACACATTTCAATGGCCTTAAAAACAATAACTTTTCTGTAAAGATGATAACATAATCACATTTCATTTGTTCCTACAGAAATCAGATGTTTTTTTTACTGAAGGAAGAAACTTAAAATAAGACATCTTTCCAATTTTTAACTCCTTTTTTTTTTTTTTGTAATATTTCCCTTGTCATCATAAAAGCAACCTTAGAGCTAACATATAGCAACATTAAGTTGCAAAAAACTAAAATAAAATATATTCTTTGGTCAGAAAGATACCTGCACAGTAGATGTATTCTCAAAGAAGTTCCGGATTAGCGGCTTCATGTCAAAAACATCCTCTGGGATCCATATATCCCCCATCTTTGGAAAAGTATTATAAGCATGCCCCTGGAATTTTCACACACAAGCATATTTATATCTCCTACTCAGCAAAAGCCACATACAATCCATTCAGTTCTTTGTGAAAGGCAAGAAGGAAAACAAGAATTACATACAGCATCATTCCCGGCAACAAATGCTCCTGAGACAGCAGTTACTCCGACAAGTAAGCTTACAGGAAGGGCAAGTCGCTTCACCTTAGCTGCCCCACGAACCCAAGCTAGTGATTCAGAAGGTGGTTCAGGCATGACAACAGAAAGACCTGTCCATAAAAGACCACAGTATATAGCAAAGGCTGAAGTAAGATGGGCTGCAAGACGGTAAGGGCTTACTCTTGGCTGAGCATATTCAGATGCTGGCTCCTGTGAGAGAGAATTATTTCAAAAATCCATCGCTTTTATTAAATTTCAATCAAAACCACGACAAGAGAAACCATATCTGACCTCTAAACCACTTTTAACCATCCACCAGCCAATTAAACCCTGCCCAGCACCAAGACCAAAAAGAGCAGAGAGTCTCAGTCCAAGTTGCACGGTAATATACCCCTTGCGGAGAAAATACGAGAAGGGCAACGCAAACATAATTCCCAGTCCCCTTCCCCACATTCGATGTGCATATTCCATCCAATAGATGAATTTGAAATCTTCAATCCTCATCCCTCGATTTACACTACATGAGATCAAGAACCAGGTAACATTATAAGGGTCCAAAAGAACTTCAACTCCCATTGAAAGCAACAATGTAATATCAAATATGTAATTCTTCAATCCTACAAATCTGGGTTAAAGTAAACTACAAAAAGCTAAAAAGACACATGAACAGTAAAATTACCATCACTCATATAGTCATTCAGTTCAAAGCACACATTTTCTGTTTTGCTTCCAGCCAATAGAGGATTGCATTTGTAAACAAACTTAAGCAATTCTGGAAGACTTTTAATGTAATTTCAAGTTTAGAGGCAGATCACTATGAGCTACAAAGTGCTTAAAATGAAAACTAAAACTATTGCTGCAAAAATGTACAGTGCTGTTTCCACTTTGCACTAACCGCTTATACTCAGGGGACTGCTTGTACTTCTCAAACTCAAGCAACCAATCCTCATCTGAGAGAGGAGGAAGCCCCCCGGTAAATTTCCAATCAGTCATCGAAAGACCAGATCTCGTTAGTCGTGTAATACCGCCAAGTATCACCATACTAAACACCCATGCAGCAGAGCCAAAAAGCCAAATGCCAACCATTTTCTGAGCACGAGGTCCTCCATTTACAAGAAGCTTCAATCCCTCCTTATTTCCGATGCCTACAGAAGCAACAGTGGACATATTCCTTATAGATGGTACATAGTTACCCTGAAAATGGCATAAGAAACTTCCTTTTTATTTATGATTTCACAACACATCCCAGCCTAACTAGTTAAATTGCAAAAATTTGTTTTTGGTGCATTTATTCATCATGAGAAAATGAGCTACTTCAAAAATTGATAGTCAACCTATAGAAAATAAAGATTAAAAGCAGCTGCATTCGATGATATGCTACAACTGAAAACCCGTAGTTCTCTGATTCTCTAATTCCAATCTATATCTTTTTCCCTTTGGTTACAATAACAAAATGAAACTCAAAATCCATTATTTCATAATTAAACCTCAAAATTCTGAACTGAATGGTTTTGATTATCAGAAAAAATACTACTCAAATAAAAATTCCACAGCTGGAAATGAACCTGCAAAGCTTGTCCCAGTTCTGAAATGCTTCCCTAATTCCGCATTCACAATCCACCATCCAAAATCTAAAGCACTGAACTTTAATATACTTTTTTCGAAT
The DNA here is from genome assembly GCA_020226455.1 of Prunus salicina. Lineage (NCBI taxonomy): Eukaryota > Viridiplantae > Streptophyta > Magnoliopsida > Rosales > Rosaceae > Prunus > Prunus salicina. Next base: position 12,780,647 of record CM035347.1, on the reverse strand, counting down.
TTACTCTCCAAAAATGAATTCAAAAGAAATTTAAAAAACAAAGAGAGAAAGGAACCTCAGAGAAAGATCGAAAGCCATCCAAGCATTTGCGTGTGGCTCCAATAGAGAATAATCGATAAGATTCCTCGTTCAGAACCCTAGACGGCGTCGTTCCCCTGAGATTGTACAGAGCTTTGCTGTTGTTCTTCACAAACAACGCTACAACTCGGCTCCGAAACATTTCTCTCTCAACTCTCAAGTCTGAAACTGAGAGGGTTTAGGAGCGGTTTTGGTTGTTCGCGGCTAAATTTTATGCCTTCTTTCTCTTGGACCAGCAAACGACACCGGTTTTAGGGACCTCTTTAAACAGAAGAACACGTGGTCTATCTTCAACCCACGTAGGAAGTTTTCATGTGAAAAACCACAAAGTTTGATTGCAACAGTAACCCACAATAGATAACTTTAGGGCTAACGACATTATACCCAATTAAAAATTAAAGTAAAATATTGCAGAATCAAACTCACTCTCCACGATTTAGAAGGCATTATCGAAATCAACCACGGAGTTTTAATTTCATCAATTTGCACCTAACGTTGTATCAATTTACACATTCCATCAATTCCATCAATTTGACCATACATTGTCTGCCAAAACTCTAAGGCCCACAAAGGAATACCATATGTGTGTCTTGATGAGTGTGAGTGCAGATCTAGAGGTGAGATATCACTCATGATTATATCGGGTGGTGATAAGAAGAAAAACAGAAAATTTAAAAATAAAAATTCCGAGATAATTTACACCATAAATTTTCCATATGGACCCCATGAGGATTAATGGCATGATATGGGCCCATTTTTGTCACAAGCTTGGCCCAACTGACTAGATTACAAACCCAGCTTTAAAGGCTCACAACCATGGCAACGGACTCGACCCAAGCTGGAACCACAAGCCCATTCCCAGGTCTTTAATATTGACTGATACGAAATCCACAGTAATTGAGTCAAAATGATACTCCTTAATGATATGGCATGAAAATTAGAAAATACTATCAAGTACATGAGCCAAGTTTCGACCCCACATTCATAACATTGTAGCAAATTCACAATCAGACCATTCAAACCAACTATGGTAGCAAAACTCACAAGACATAAAATAATCCCCAAGTTACTCATCCTCTAGGCAATCATGTAGCTAACCAATTCAAAATGCAATGCCAAACCCACATCTAATGCTAACAAAGCTGCTTCGGCTTTCCATTTCGTAACAAAAAAAAAAAAAAACCAAATCAACTTAAACGTCTAAGCATCACCCAACAGAAGAATTCAGCAATCAATACCCGAATGCACCACAAACGTGCATGACATAATTATTGGATTAGTACAAAACTACTGAAACCCACATAAATCAAGCAAAAAGATTTCTCGTTCTTTTTTCACTTTCCATAAAATTTAAACAAGGGAACTAGATGAAAAACAAAAAAGACAGATGCCAAAGGCCGTACCCCACTCATCTTCTTCATCAAGAGGTTGAGTGGTTCGCACTGGAGAGGGGTCCATGGGACGCTGATGATCATGGATTTGACCAGCCACAGGGTGCAAAAGCCTAGAGCATCTCCAGGAGACTCTCCAAATTTTATCCAAATTCTAGCTAAAATAGCTAACCACTTAAAAGGTGGTTCCTCCAGCAGTCTCTCTATTTTAGCTAACCTCAAATATTTTATTATTTTAAATTCATTAAAAAATATATAAAAAAATAACCCAAAAGGTCATTGTCTCAACCCCACCGAACCTTTCTCTCTCTCTCTCTCTCTCTCTCTCTCTCTCTCTCTCTCTCTCTCTCTCTCTCTCTCTCTCTCTCTCTCTCTCTCTCTCTCTCTCTCTCTCTCTCTCTCACACACACACAGCTTTTAGTTGGCGAGCTGCACCTTTCTCTCTCCCCCTCGCTACATATAGTGAGCCAAAATAGCGATCTCCAAAATGGCGAGGGAGGTGGCGACTCTGCTGGAGGGTAGTTTTTCCTTCTTTTTTGCTAAAATGGCTAGGGATAAGGGAGTAGCGATGCAACTGGAAATGCTCCTAGATCAAGATCAATCCAACAGCTCAAATCCAAACATAGCAAGTGGAGGGCTAGGGGGCGAGAAAGAGGAAGATGAGAAAGATATCTGTTACCTTGAGGGCATATTTACGTATCAGTAATGGAGAAAGTAAGGAATTAGAGAATTTAGGAATCGAGGAACTACTGAATCGGTATGGGAAGAATCATTCTCATTAAGCTGTTTACTAAACATATGGAATTAGCAAAGGAATGTGATTGATTCCCATTGTTATTGTTTACTAATTTGCATGAATCAAAATCCAAATTAATTTTAGAATTATGGTAAAGTGGTAAGGGTATTTTTGGAAGTTATTAAGAGAAAACTTGAATGGGAATCGTATCAACTACTCCCCCTAGTTGATCTGATACCTAGTTTTGAGGGAATGCGATTACAGATTTTGAGGTGGGGCCCACTTATTTTTTCATTCCTGATTGCAAGTAAATGCAGGGGAAGTCATGAATGGAAATCATTCATTCTCCTCCCATACCCATTACTGATACGTAAACATGCCCTGAACGAGTAGGTCAGAGAGAGAGAGAGAGAACCCAGAGAAAAAGTGAGAAAAAATGTTTTACTAGCCAATAAATATGTATTTATAGGTTATATATGCAAAATGTGTGGGTAAAGGTATTATTTGCATATTAAATTTGGATTGCAATGACATTCAACGGTATTTTCCCTTATTTTTTAAGCCCAAACTAAAATATCAGCCTACCCAAGTCCCATCCCACTTATCCATCCCCTCCTCCCTTTTTTAGCCCAAATTAACATATCAGCCCAAACTAAAGTATGAGTTAGGGATTTACAATTAAAGCTTATGCATTAAATTCTTTTCTTTTCTTTTTTTTTTTGGTCAAATGCATTAAATTCATTAGTTTCTTACATGTGTTGCTGTTGATTCAAAATGTGATAAAGGCCTAGTTTCTTATTTAAAATTAATGTAGATTTTATTGGGATTTACAAAAAAATTATACGTAATGTAAATTTAGCTCACTCCATTTTCAAATCCTAAGTCCATTTGGAATGGGTCCCGGTGGTGGAGTGCATTTGAATGGATTTGTTCTGTAGGATGAAACATGGAAGTGGAGGGAGTGGTTTGTGGAAATAAAGGAAGAGCAGTGTGTCCATATAGCCTTTGGAGTTTGTCCAATTTCAATAAGCTATATGATGGAATGAATTTCCTGAAAAATGTGTGAATTTTGAGAAAGAATTTTATTGCTGTCACCAAACGTGTCCGCAAATGAGAGCTGGAGTTGAAGGTGGAGGTGAAGTTGGTGAAGCTGGAGTTAAAGGTGGAGGTGAAGTTGGTGGTGAAGCTGGAGTTGAAGGTGGAGGTCAAGGTGGAGGTCAAGGTGAAGTTTGTGGTGAATGTGGGGGTGAAGTTGGTGGTGAAGCTGGAGTTGAAGGTAGAGGTCAAGGTGAAGGTCAAGTTGGTGGTGAAGTTGGAGGTAAAGGTGATAGTTGAGGTCAAGTTGGTGGTGAAGGTGGAGTTGAAGGTGGAGTCAAGTTGGAGGTCAAGTTAGTGGTGAAGGTGGAGTTGAAGGTAGAGGTGAAGGTAAAGGTGGAAAGTCAAGTTGGTGGTGAAGGTAGAGTTGAAGGTGAAGGTCAAGGTGGAGGTCAAGTTGGTTGTGAAGGTGGAGTTCAAAGTGGAGGTGGTGGTGAATGTGGAGGTCAAGTTGGTGGTGAAGCTGGAGTTGAAGGTGGAGGTGAAGGTGAAGGTGAAGGTGAAGGTGAAGGTGAAGGTGAAGTTGGTGGTGAAGGTGGAGTTGAAGGTGGAGGTAAAGTTGGTGGTGAAGCTGGAGTTGAAGATAGAGGTCAAGTTGGAGGTGAAGTTGGTGATGAATGTGGACTTGAAAGTGGAGGTGAATGTGAAGGTGGAGGTCAAGTTGGTGGTTGAGTGAAGGTGAAGGTAAGAACTACAAGTACTAGACATAATCAAAAATCACTTCCCATTTCAGCCATTTGGGAGAGGGGAGAGAGAGAGAGAGAGAAATGTCACACAAATAGAAAGTTTCAAGAGATATAGAAAGAGTGCTACAAGAAGACCTGGAACTCCTCTTCCCCAACCCTCTGGCTATAAATATTCTTGTATCCTCGGTGGCACCCTCCTCAGAAAATCCCAACTAGTAAAATCCTCCAAGTTCCAACTCTTATTAAAAGCTCAAATGCTTCATCAAATCAATTTTTGGCATACATACAATCTAAGACACTTATTAGAACTAGAACCACCAACCTATTTGTTCGCCTCTATTATTTCCAAAATGTAATCAAATGTTGATGCAATGGAAATGTAATCATGACTAATCCACCTCATTCATCAGCCCAAAGGAGTCATGAACATGCCCTTCTTAACTATCATTGACAAGAAGACCTGGAATTCCTCTTCCCCAACCCTCTCCCAGGCTACGGTAAATTTGATATTCATTTTTCCCATTTGTTTTTAATCTCTAGGGTTTTAATATCTTGATAATATATTCAGTTCAATCTTCCTAAGGTTAGAGCAAATTATCTTCTTACCTACCGCATGGTAGAAAGTTGTGGTGGTTTGCAACTAAATTGTTTTGTGCTCAAGAAAAGAGAAAGATGTTTGTTGTCATGGAAGATCCTGATCTCGATCTTCAATTTCTTAATCATGAGTTAGGTGAAAGCTAGAATTTGCTAGTTTGGTGACTTTAATTTATGTTTTGTTGTTGTGTTGTTCATTTATTTGAATTTGTGAGTGATATTTCAATTTATGTTGGATGATCATTTATTTGAATTTGTGAGTGATATTTTAATTCTTGTCATGATATTTTATGTTATATAAATATGCATGCACAGTGAAAATGATATTCAAAGGAAATAAACACATTTGTAGGTTATTTTAGAATATGTCCATTCCAGAAGATGAATAGGAGATCAACCAAATTATATGTGTTATTGTTTGTCCTATTGAACTTTATTACATAAAATATATTCATAAGACCCCTTGTATGCATGACTAGCATACATGAAATATTTGGTTGATGTGAGTTTTACAAGGAAATGAAAGTCGTTGCTATAGTATGTTTAGGATGGATAAATATGTATTTATAAAATTGTGTGATGAATTGCAAAACAATTATGGATTAAAGGGTTCAAGGAGAATGAGTGCTACTGAGATGTTAGGGGTGTTCTTGAATATCTTAGGACATGGTTGTGCAAATAGGCAAATACATGAGCACTTTCAACATTCTGATGAGACTATGAGTAGATATTTTGGTATCTTATTTGATATTATCTGTCGTTTGGCTGTGGATGTAATCAAACCATTGGAAAATGCATTTAACAACACTTCACAGAAAATCCTACAAGATTCTATATATATGTCTCATTTCAAGCTAACTATTACATCTACTACTCCTAAATATGTGTCTATGTTTTATTATGCTATAATAAAAATTTTGTTTGTCTTTTTATCACTTGTAAGATTGTATTGGTGCTATAGATGGTGTTCATATGAAAGACATACTATCTTCTTCTAATTAACCACCATTTATTGGTAGAAAAGGGATACCTACACAAAATGTGATAGTTGCATGCAATTTCAACATGCAATTTATATTTGCACGTGTCGGATAGGAAGGCACCTCCCATGACACAAGGATATTTCTATCGGTTTTACGAGATCAATGTTTGAATTTTCCTAAACCTCCAAATGGTACTATTTCTATCTAAAGAAAAAAAATGCATATAATTTATATTTTACATTGTGAATAATCAATTAAATTTCTTTTTTTAGGAAAATATTATATAGTAGATGCACCCATAAATGAGAGACTACTTAGGACCATATAAAGGTGAAAGATATCATCTTCCTAATTTTCATAGGGGTGTTCAATCGATGGGTCATAAAGAGGTATTCAATCATGCACACTCTTCCCTTAGAAGTGTTATTGAACACATTTTTGGAGTATGAAAAAAAAAGATGGAGTATTTTACGAGACATGCCTAGTTATCCTTTTGCAAAACAAGTAAAAATAGTTATTGCAATTATGGCACTTCATAACTATACAAGATGACATACCAAACATGATTGTCATTTTGATGAAAGAGAAGATGACCTAAATGGTATACAAGGTGAAGAGATTGAGAGAGAGGTTGATGCACAACAAGAAAATGGTCATGTAGCACAAGAAATTGAGGCATTGAGAAATCATATAGCCGCAAGTTTAATGAGTTCATCTACTTAGAAATGTATATGATTGCTTGTTTATGACTAGCTTAATTTTTGTTATGACGATATTATTGACAATATATTTATTTTTAATGGAATATGTTGGACTTTATTACCCAAAAAAAAAAAAATAGTTTAGAGCATTTGGGTACAAATATTTAATTTTCAACATAATACTTCATTTAATTTTTAATTTTTAGGGTGTGATGGAAACATATTTAATACAATATATATATAATTGAAAGTGAAAGTGCTTTTCCTTTTACCAAACACTTGAACAGAAAAGTCATTTCAACAGAATGCCCTTTTTAATCATTATACACAGCTCATAACACTTTCACACAAAAAAGTTGTCAAACACTCAGAAACTGATTATTGTACCAAGAGCATTTTTAACAAAAAGTTTACCAAATAACAAACTACTTTATCTCACAGCTAATTTCTCTCACAACAAATCTAGTATTGATGATTTTCACAACACAGCAATGCCAAACTGGATTCAATTGTTGATCCTCAATGGGATTTCAAAAAAAATCAACACTTCTAGATTTTAGGGACTTGTTGCAGAAACATCTGCTTGCACCAAATAATTTATGTGAATAACGTTTGGAGTTTTTTCTCGTTTTGATGATCCTTTAAATATGGGTTATTTTGAGTATGTTGAGAAACTAAGTGGTCACCTATTCTTGAAGTCTCCTAGAGATAAAATAGATTATTTGACTAATCTCAATTTGAAGGATGACGGTGCTTTTCTACATACCATGAACACACATACTGATTTTCAAAGGTTCAAGAATTAGGACGCACAGTTGAAGAAGGGGAAGGCCACTGCTTAATTTTTGTTGAATGTGTATACTTACAGGGATGCTGGATTCAAAACTTACACTAACAAGCCCGCTAAACTCTTTATGTTCCTAAGGAATGTGAACGAACACTTTGAGCAATCTTGTGGGGGGTTGACGGCTGATTATGTGGATGAGATTGTCATAGGGGTATGACATGGATTTTTGGAGACTATACACTTGCATTTTAGTGGATGAGTCGTTTAAGAATGTATTTTTGGAGACTATTTACTTACATTTTCATTAGGATGAGTCATTTTAGAATTTTTAGAGCAGTGGTTTTAATAGTTATATTATGTTCCCCCTAAAAAAAAGGTGTTGTTGCAACGGTGTTTCAAATTTGTTGATAGTCATTTGGCTTGTAAGAGCATCTACAATTTTTTTAGTTAAAATTTAGCTAAAAACACTACAATCATGCTCCCTATGCGTTAATTCATTTTTTAGTACAATTCATAGTCTAAACTACATGGGAAGGGGTTTCTCTCACACACATACACACAATCAAGATGTCATGGCGGTTCGGACATGAGACCTCTAGTATGCAAGTCAAGACCCTTTTTAGCTAGGCCAGACTTCGTCGGCTGCTTTAATTCATTTTTAAATGAGCATGAATTCTCCCTCTCTATATGAAATAATGGCAAAAAATGAAAACAGTTGAAGAAGAAGAGAAAAGAGAGAGAAGATAGAAAAGAGCTGTGTATATTTTTCTTAATGAGAATGAGCATACAGTGCTTTGCTTTATAAAAGCCTAACAGCTACATTAGGATCACAACCAATAGCAATCTTACACTTGACACACTATACTAAGCTCTTAACTAACAGGCACGTGCTATTCTCACTATAAAAAAATAGTCAATATTAAATAAAATTTTAAAATATCATTTTATTTTTTTTAAGTACATACGATAATCTAAATTAAAAGGGATAGAGATTTCTCACACACAACTAAGATGTCATGGGGTTTCAAACTTAAGACTTCTTGTTTGTAAGTCAATACTATTTTTCACTGAACTAGATTTTGTTGGCAATAATCAAAATATCACTAAAGTAAAGCATCATTTAATTATACAAAGACACTAGAATCCTATGTATATCCTCATATTTAGTAGCACTTAGAGATTTCTTTTTTTCCAAAATAAATATAGAGGATGATTGGAGTTGTGTTTTATTAACTCCTCCCAAAATATAGATGCAATGTTTAGTCATGTTTCTCCATTTTAGGAGGTTATAAATGAATAATGATTGGCTCTTGAAACGAGAGCAGGAACTTATTCTGAAATGAACATGTAACCAATTGAAAACAGACACACAATGAAAAATAATAAATAAATAAATAACTGGAAAAGTAACACCAAGAGGCAAGAGGCAAGAGCTGACCACCCCAGTCCAAGATTTTTAAACTTTTTTAATTGTTTGGACATGTCACATATGTTCATTCGCAATCACATGTTCATTTCAAGAAGATTTCTTCTGGTTTTTTCCTCGAGCAAAGTATTACATTTTTATTTATTTTTTTAGCAGAAGCATTACGTCTTTGTAAATTTAGAATTTAGAATTCTTTATTTATAATAAAATTTGATAATTGTCACAATAATGTAAGGAGATGCCGAACATTTCCGTAAACTCCTTTATGTAGACATGCATGATCCCTTGGGGAAAAAATGGAGTGGTGGCTCCCATCATGGAACAGTGAAGCCGAACACTGTTTTGAGTCTGCTCCGTCTGTTCTCAATCATGGAAATTGCCTGGAAGGCCACGCATGCCACATTAAAGAGTACTTGAGGAGGAGATGACCACACCACACCCAGCTCTTTGGGTCCCCTTCTCTCTTTATCCCTATCCCAATCCCAATTGAGGAGACCCTCTTGGCCTTGAATATGCTTTCCCCGATGACCACAAGAAAAACCCAATATCACTTTCATCTCATCCATCGGTGCCCACCAACTTTCCCCGATGACCACAAGAAAAACCCAATATCACTTTCATCTCATCCATCGGTGCCCACCAACAACAGTAACAACAACCCATCAATTTATTAAGTCGAGGTGTTTTTGGCTTTGCCATTTTCAAGCCTCACTCACAATCGCATGGCTTCTTCTTCTGGGATTATTGCCACCCTTTTTCTTGTTCTTGCTCTACACAGTTCTTGGGTCCTTCTCTCTTTTGCTTCCGGAAATGTGAGTCTTACTAGTTTTGTGGTTTGTTCTTGGATGTTACAGTTTGATCAATTTGTTTTTTCTGGTTCGTTTTCAATTTGTAGTTGTTTTGTTGGTCTTGGCAGGTTTACATTGTGTATATGGGAGAAAGACAGCATGAAGAGCCTGACCTGGTTTCTGAGTCTCACCATGAGATTCTGTCAAATGTGTTTGGAAGGTTTCGCTCTAAGCTCCTCTTTGTTAGCTTTGATTATATGCAATAAGAAAATCTTTTGATTAATATGTCATTTAATTTAAGTAAATCCAATAAAAGAAGATAAATTACTGTTGTAGCTTTACTGAGAGGAGATTCTTTTACTATATAGTTATTGAATTTATTGTGTTCAACTGCTTCCCTAGACCTGTTTTGATGCATTTTGTGCTTAAACTTTCCAATTGTTGATTCTCAAGTAAAATAAAATAAAATTTAACATGCTGCAACTGCTGCTTTAGTTACTATAACCAAAAGCATGTTTGGCGTGAGAAATGTGACTGAAAGTGGGATGAAGATTTGTCATGGAAGTGGCGGTTCGTGACCGCTTTGACAGGAAAAGCAGAAAACTCCCTTCACTGAAAATGCAGATTGTATTTTCATGTATGCTGTTGTATAGCATTAGCTTGCTGATTTTTTATGCTTGGGCATGGCTTTCTTTTTTGCCTGCAATGCACGAATAGGGGTGCTCTTTGTTATGCGTTTAATATTATTAGGCATGGACATGAAACATCATCTTGAAAGCACTTTTTAACAGGACATGATTACAGCAATACTATGAAAGTAACAGCTTGATATAAAAAATTCACAGCAAAGAAGCCGCGAAGCAATCAATTCTGTACAGCTACAAGCATGGATTTTCAGGGTTCGCTGCTGTCCTAACTCAGTCTCAATCCAAGCTTATTGCAGGTGTTACAATGTTGGTGAACTGTAAACTATTTTTTCTTTACAAACTTGTTCTTTGCTAACAAGTAATTGTAGTTAATATTTCCCTTTATTGTATACTTGCAGATATCCCTGGCGTTGTTCATGTCATCCCAAACAGAGTTCTTAATTTGCATACGACTAGAAGTTGGAATTTTCTGCAAGTAAACTCTCATATTAGCAATGGAATTCTTTCAAGGAGTCAATCGGGCGCTGGGTCTATTATTGGAATCATTGACACTGGTCAGGGTTGCGAAATTCGTACACGCTTGCAAAGTGTTTTAGATCAGGTTACACCTTTACTTATAGTTTGTTTTGATACTCAGGAATTTGGCCCGAGTCTGTAAGCTTTAGAGATGACGGTATGGGAGACGTCCCATCTCGTTGGAGAGGAATTTGTCAGGAAGGAGAAAAGTTCAATCGCTCCCACTGTAACAGGTTAACTTATGTCATCTTCATATTTATATATATATAATATTTGATATTGATAGTCTCAAATACGACCTTTCTGCATGATAAACAACCATGTATAGATACCTAACCTCAACAGGAGAGGTTTTGACTAACTTTCTGGAGTCCATTAAGGGAAGAAGTTTATTGAATCAAGATTCATCCTTGATTTACAGAGTGACTTCCTTCACTGAACCAATCAGAGAATGAAGTGGTTTAACATGTACTGTATTTGCTATGGTTCTTGCAGGAAAATAATTGGTGCACGGTGGTATATTAAAGGATATGAAGCTGAATTCGGAAATCTAAGTACAAGTGATGGATTTGAATTTCGGTCTCCCCGAGATGCTGGAGGACATGGTACTCATACAGCATCTACTGCAGCTGGTGCTTCAATAGAAAATGCAAGCTTTAGGGGATTAGCTGCAGGATTGGCTAGAGGAGGTGCTCCATCAGCTAGGTTAGCCGTCTACAAAGTTTGTTGGGCTACTGGCGGCTGCAGCTCAGCAGACCTACTAGCTGCATTTGATGATGCAATCTTTGATGGTGTAGATGTGCTGTCGGCATCTCTTGGTTCTCCACCTCCACTTCCTTCTTATATTGAGGATGCTGTGTCCATTGGTTCTTTCCATGCTGTAGCTAAAGGAATCTCTGTTATATGTTCTGCTGGAAATTCTGGTTCATACCCTCAAACTGTCATAAATTCTGCTCCCTGGATTTTCACTGTTGCAGCAAGCACTATTGATCGGGCTTTTCCTACTGCAATTACCCTGGGAAACAATCAAACTGTTGTGGTACATCATCAGTTCCTTCTTTCAGCAATGAAATTTGTGCTTGCTTCCTATTTGACATGATTGACACTATGGTAAAACAAGCAATGTTATTCTCTTGATTGACAGTCTGGTGTGATATGTTGCCAGCTATTTTATCAAGGCCATTTGTCAGGCAGAATAATTTATAAATGTGTGGTTCCGAGTGACGGCCTCGAAACATAACATATCACATTGTCTCACAAGAGAACATTATTGCATTAGGCTATTGTGAAAGTTCCTTTTCCCATGCTGTGAGCAATGTGTGCCTGAGTAAAGGATACTTTCACATAATGTCAAATATTGAAGTTAAGATTTGAGACTTTTTACTATGTATGTAGCTGTTTTAAGTTTGAACAATCGAGACCAGCAATACAATACAGGTCTTTATTTGATTTAGTTTCAGAATCTGGGAGGCTGGGAGTTGTTAGGAAAATGTCTGGTATAGTTGTTATCCTGGTTCTGTTTTCAAAATAATTTGGGTGTGTGCGACTAAATAGAAGTGTTTTTTTTCTCTCTTTAATCACTTCTTAAAAGTTTTCAACATTATGAATCTGGGATGTGATTCAAATGAATAATGCAATGAAATAACTTCTTATTTTGTTTGAAGTTGAAATCTTAACCATAAAAATTATGTCCTTTATGCTTCAACTTGATTCTGAGTTTCCATTTAAATGTTTAAATTGGTGTTGGTAATATCAGTTCATATGCAGGGTCAGGCTTTGTATACAGGGATGGATACGAACAAGTTCTATCCTCTTGTGTATGGAGGAGACATTGCCTCTATTGATGCAGATGAAGACAGTGCCGGGTATAAAACCTTTTTATCTACCTTTGAGCTTAAATTCTACATGAACCTCCTAGCTAATAGTAGAGAACACGCATTATAATGGTATGCACTTTTAACAGGAACTGTGACTCGGGAACTCTAAATGAAACTTTAGCAAGTGGAAAGATGATTCTTTGTTTCCAGTCTCGAACACAGAGGTTGGCTATTACTGCAATCAGAACAGTGATGAATGTTAAGGGTGCTGGTCTCATTTTTGCTCAGTTTCCTAGCAAGGATGTTTCTTTGTCCTCGGGTAGTCCACCATGTGTCCAAGTTGACTTTGCAATTGGCACATATCTGCTAACATACATAGGGGCAACCAGGTATTTTCTAGTATGAGTAACTTTTCTTCATGCAGAATCTGTACCACTTGGAAATAAAAATAAAGAGAGCATCGGGGTTTTCTTGACTTTGGTTCTTGGCCCTCCTTATCATATTATTCCTCATAGAAGCCATAATTACATTTCCCTTCTATATTGGATCCGTGAACTTCCCTTTCATTTTTAATGTAAGCACTCCTATGAATCTAAAGATGCTGCAAAGCCATAGTTTTGCTTTATTATTCCACCAATTCGGGACGGTGAACTCATTTAAGATTATGGAGTGTCTGGTGTAATATATATTTCTTCATGTTTTTTACATTACTTTGCAAATTTCCATCTCCATAAGCACCATGCATGTTGTAAGCTTTATTCATATTTCTTACAAAGGCTTAACAACCATCGTTTGTGTATAATAATAAGCTGTGAGAATTTATTTTGAGGAGGACTAAGAAAAATTCCCTAACCATGCCACAGAAATCCCGTAGTCAAGTTCAATCCAACGAAAACACAAGTGGGACAACAGATATCTCCAGAAGTGGCATTCTTCTCTTCCCGAGGACCCAATTCTCTCTCTCCTTCCATATTGAAGGTATTAAAACTGTGATATAATTTTCGTTGATTTTTTTAAAAACTTTTAGGACTTTACTTATACGAATGTGTTGTGCAGCCTGATATTACTGCTCCTGGTGTTAATATTTTAGCTTCCTGGTCCCCTGTTCGTTCCCCATCCAAATCTCCAGATACCTTCAAAATTGAATCAGGAACTTCCATGTCTTGTCCCCACATATCTGGTATTGTTGCTCTGCTTAAAGCTATCCATCCAACATGGAGTCCTGCTGCAATAAAATCTGCCCTGGTTACAACAGGTGAGAAAGTAAATTTCATGGAATTTACTGCATTCAAGAAACTTCGTAACTTCATAGACAAATGATTTTCCTTCTCTTTACAGCTTCTCTAGAGGATGAATATGCTCAAAGTATTGTGGCTGAGGGAGCTCCTCCCAAGCAGGCTGATCCATTTGACTATGGTGGCGGTCATGTAGATCCTAACAAAGCCATATCCCCAGGTCTCATATATGATATAGAATCCTCGGATTACATCCGTTTTCTTTGCTCCATGGGCTATAACAACACAGCCATCAGCTTAATGGCTGGGACTAAAATCACATGCCAAAAATCGACCAAATTCATTGTAAATCTTAACCTGCCTTCCATCACCATTCATGAGCTGAAGCAGAGTATGACAGTATCAAGAAGGGTTACAAATGTCGGTCCGGTTAATTCTGTCTACTTTGCTCGTGTTCAAGCACCAGCCGGTGTGTCTGTGAAAGTTAAGCCATCAGTTTTGTCATTCAATTCTACTGTAAAGAAGCTGGAGTTCAAAGTTATCTTTTGTTCCCTACTAAGAGTTCAAGGAAGATTCTCTTTCGGAAATCTGTTCTGGGAAGATGGTTTGCATGTAGTGAGAATACCACTGGTAGTTCGAACTGTCCTTGATGATCTTTATGCAGACGCATGATGAATTGCCATTTTAATTTAAATACCTGATCTAGACCATTCATAATTGTAATTTTAAATGTATCCCTATGAATCAATGGTTTATGGTTATAACTTATGTATCGCATGTTGCTACATTCCTCTAAATACGTCACACTACCCTTGCTAAAATCTTTTTGTGAACAAGAATCGAACTCTAGTAGTGCGTTTGGATGAGGAAATTTACAAGTACAAAGGATTTCATAAATGATGGAATTTAAAATGATGGAAATTAATGTTCTAAAATTTGTAAAGTTTCTTGTTCAGGTGACGAATTTAAAACACAGAATTTAACCTTTATTTGTAAAGTTATCTTTTTTAAAAGCTCAATCTCTCTTGGCATTTTAAAAATGACGACTTTTAGATAGAATTTAAAATTGTGATTTATAATCTCCAAATTCCACGTTTTTTCCCACGCGAAATTTCTAAATTTCTAAGTTTTTTTTTATCCAAACACGGAAATTGGTTCATGTCAATTTAGAAATTCTGAGTTTTGTCAAAATCCCAAGTTTATTTCCCTCATTCAAACGCACCATAACCGTTGGTATATAGGGGACAAAATGTTGAGGAAGACCAGAGAGCAAAAATAAGGATATGAAGTATGATGAACAAAGAAATCATAGTACTGCTTCTTTAGTAGAAAAGATGGAGTAAATGGACAATTACCATTGGAAAATCAGAAGTCCAATAAAAGAGAGAAGGGAAAGGAGTGCTGAAGCAAGAAATGCTCTGTTGTGTTTTGTCCACCTTTTGTCTTTCTCTGACAAATATTTTTCTCTTTCTCTTGTCTTTTTTATTTATTTATTTATGCCGACATGATATTGGTGATAGCGAGAGAAACACAATGTGGAAATGAAAGGAATAAAAAGTCAAGGCATAATAGTCTATTCATTCCAAAAATAAATGCAAAAACTTCAAAGATCTTTATAGACTAGCTGATCATGAAACTCTATTTTTCGTATCAAAAGAAAAATTTGGAACTCTATTTTTCTATAATAAAAGATGCTATTGTTGTACAATGCATAGGAGGAAAATACCATATTAGCATTTTCCTAGTTTTTTTTGTTTTTTTTTTATTTTAGTCTTTTATAGTATTTTTAGATCATGGAGAAAGAATTATTGATAAAACTGGAAAAAAAAAATTGTCTGAATGGATCTCGAGCTTCTATATTTAGCGACTGTGCATTTATTCGTATTTCGCAAGATCTGAACCATTCTAATAATTTAACGACTCTTGATATGTGATGCAGACCGCTTCACACTTACCTACATGGACCGTTGGGATCGCATTCATGCACCTATTCTAAATACGTGCCTTTTCACATATGGGAGTTATTTTAGTTCATGAATGAAGTTATAGAGAGTCTTTTCATCTTTGTGATTTATAGAGAGATTTAATGTGAAGTTATCATTAGGAGGGAAGTTGGGATAGGAAAGGTTTAGGATAATTGTCTAATCTTATCTTATCTCATCTTAGGGGAGTTATGAGGAGTTATCTCATCTTGATTGAGAGGCTCCTATAAATAATGCATGAAATTTTAAGGAAGGGGGCAGTTTTTGAATCAAATTTTGAGAAGAACTTTCTCTTTTCTATCAACTTGGTATTCCATGGGAATCAAAAGGCAGAGAGCCCTTTGTTCTTAGCTATTCTCATTCAAGAGAATCAACAAGGATTAAAGGTTATTTGTTTTATTTCTTTGTCCACTACGCACATTGTCAATATGACACGTCAATTTTTTACTTTTGACATGTATCTATTTAATTAACTACAACTTAATACTGTTAAGTTTAAACGAATTATTAAAACAAAATAAAACAAAAAAATAAAGAAAAAATTAAAAACCTAGCAGCACCCCGCAACTGCCATCCCACCCTTGATTCCCCTCCACCGTCCACAAATCTCTCCCTCTCTTCCATGAATGTGCATCATAGTAGCTATGGTTTTTTCTTATCGTAGGTTTATCTTTGCATCATAGTTAAATACCTTATCTCGACTGCCATCATATCAAAAATTGGAGAGAGAGAGAGAGAGAGAGAGAGAGAGAGAGAGAGAAGAAGAAGAAGAAGAAGAAGAAGAAGAAGAGGGAGGGGTGGGTGGGTGGGTGGGGGAGAATAGGAGAGGAGGTTGGGGTTTAGGGTTGCCGTGAGTGGGTGGGGTGGGGTGTGTCATGAGTGGCTGATAGGTTTATGATTTTTTCTTTATTGTTTTTGTTTTCTTTATTTTAATTTATTTAGATTTAACGGTGTTAAGATGGAGTTAATTATATGGATGAGTATCAAAATTTAAAAATTGACATGTCATATCTTGAGTCATAAGATTATTAGAATGGTTTAAATCTTGCGAAATGCGGGTAAATGCAGTAACTAAATGTAGAGGCTCGGGATCCTTGTATGAAGTACAAGATTTAGCCTTAAGTTTCTTTTATTATTGTTAATAGACAAGACACACAAAACTTACTTGGTTAAGAGTAGTTACTTACAACTAAGGTTTTGTGTTCGAATCCTCATCCCTAATATCACTTTGTTGTAAATATACCTATGTGGAGCCCACATGTTTTCTCTCTTTTCCTGTACATTTCCTCCTCTGCACGTATCCTCCCTTCTATAAAGGGAGGCTTATCTTCAGTTGTAATATATAGTGAAAAATATCAATGAAAAGCTTCTCTCAATCTCTCCGAATTCCCTCTCCAATTTCTATACATTTATAACACCTCAATCTCTCCGAATTCCCTCTCCAATTTCTATACATTTATAACACGTTATCAGCACGAATTCGCTTTAAAAAATACCAGCTGAATTCTTTGATGAAACCCATATATCTTATTCGTCCTTCCTTCCATCCATCATCTTCTGCAACTGCAACTCTGCAAGTGTGTGGTTGTAATCAGAGCTGGAGATGGTCTCTGTTCTTGCCCCATTTATGTATACACAAGTGAAGCTTCTTACTTGCCACCGGAAAATCAACAACCTAAAGAGGTGTCAATATGTTCACAAGCTCCTTGACAGTGGTTAGCCTCAACTGATCTGCCTCCTCCAAAATTCTCACCATGGCTTGGCCATGCTCATCCAGAGCCTCCTCCACTTCTCTGTTCATCTCCCCAAAGTTGGCTCAAAACCGTCGTCGTCGGCGTTGAAGGCGCAGTCAATCCTATAAAAGACCCAAGTATAGGAGTGTTGGAGCAGATGAGTTGGAGCTTGTGCAGGAGTGCTAAAGCATTTTTTTTGATGAGAACAGCAAACCCACCGAAAGGATAAGCTCCCTCTGCCTCTTACCTTTCCTATTATTTTATTATTTCTCCACACAATTTAATACTCATACTAACATCCAAAGCTGGTAAAGTTTGCAGGAGAAAAGAAGAAAAGCCAACATGATTTGTCTAGCTTTCAAACTAAAGAATCATGGTGTTGATAAGATTCCAACGAAAGAAAGAAAGAAAAAAAGGTGGAAAAGCTTCCTGCAACTTTTAGCATTATTGCCAGAGTTTTTCTAACCATACTAATATATTAACATGAAAATTTGATGGTAATATAATATACTATATATATAGTAATATTATGGATGGTTTACTTATACCTCCTATATTTTTAGTGGCGGTTCCCATCCCCACAATTATTTTATTTATGGTATGGTGTAGGTTTATTACCCATACGATAGTATTTATTTAAAAGGGTGGTGCGGGTTTATCGTCCACGCCTTCACTAGGTATGGAGCAGAATTAGTGCCCATACATGCAATTTATTTTATTGCAATTTATTTACAAGCAATTTACTTTACCGCACATTTACTTTTACTTAAAGTATGGTGCGGGATTAACGTCCATACATCAAGCAATTTACTTTATCGCACATTTACTTTCATTTAAAGTATGGTGCGGGTTTATCGTCCATACCAGCAATTTACTTACCAGCAATTTATTTACAAGCAATTTATTTTATGGACTAATTGTGCGGTATGATGAATTTTTACAGTATACAGATCAGGACTAGAAGTTCCTTGATCCTCATCATACAACTACATCAGGACTTGAAGATCCGTGATGATGATATTGATATGAGAGCTGGCAGTCTCTCCGGTACTATATTTGTAAACATGTGATCGGACTTGAGGGTCCTTGATCCTTGGCATGTAAATAAGGAGCTGGGGTTCCTTAATGAACAGTACTGTATTGGTTAATATGTCATACACATGAAAAATAACTGTATTGGCAAATGTACTGTACACATGAATAGATACGTATTCATGACTTGATGAATAGTACCGGATATATGAATAGTAACGTGTACATAAATATTTACTATTTTGGGTAAACCGTCACTGTATACAAAAGGGAACCTGCAGTTCCTTAAACTCATAGATGAGCAATTAAATGAGAAGCCAGAAGTTCCTCAAAATATGGACAATTATGTAAGGGTTTGAAGTCCCGAAATATGTACAAGAAATTATAAAAATATTCATATCATAAGGATATGCGATTTTGGCTTGAAGTTCAAAATCTGACAATATTAAGAACCTGAAGTTCCAACAGTTGAATGGACAACCCTTGAAATATTATTGCAAATCATGGTACACAACATATTTCTTTGGCATAAGAAAATGATGAGTTTAATAAAGTTCGATTCTGTTACAATCGACACCTAAGGAAGAAATATATTTTGTGAATTCCGGTTGTTAAGAATACACCGTGAAATGGATAAACCTCAAATGTTGAATTGAGGCTCCCCACATATTTTGTTATGTTATATGATCTGGGCCGGAAGCCCATGGATCCAAATATATGGGAGATCCCGAACCTAAAGTTTTGGGTATATAGTAGTTAATGTTCTTCACTACTATATTGTAATATTATCATAATTTTTACTCAATTTATAATTCATGCACATTTGAAAAGGGCAAATAAATTCTGAGGTCGTGTTTTAGCCCGGGCCAAAAGTTCCGGACTCACGTGCATTGAAATATGTAATTTGAGAGATTTGTTGTGGTTACTTGAACCTATAAGGCACAAGGTTCCAAACTGTCATTTTGAAAAGACATGAAAACCACAGGTGCAAGTTTAAGAATTTGCGCAATTATTATAACATGAAAGACGGCATACAACAGATAGATTTTTTCCACCTGCAATGAAGGTGTAGGCTCTGTAAAATCTATTATGTTCTGGAAGTCTCTGAAGGAATATGACGGCGCTTCCTAAGCTTAGACATGAGCCTCTCATGGTCTTCCAGAATTTTTTCATTGGAGACCTGCAGCATGTCTAGCCTTCTCAGAGTATCAACGGAGTATGAACTCACCAATTTCAGCAAGGCATTATTTTCTTCTTTAAGTTTCTCAACCTCCTGCTGAGACTCATGGAGCATCCTCTGAAGAGAGGAATTTTCAGTTGTCAGCTCCTGAACCTCGTTTGCCCTAGCAAGCAAACGATCTGCCAAATTAGAAACAGAAGCAGCACTCTGAATGCTGTAAGCCATTGAGTCATCAATTGCCTCTTCATCAGACCTCACTCCTAACAGAATTCCATCCATTGGAATAAGAAAATTCCTAGCTACTGTGATAGCAGTAGCATCATTCATCATCACAGAATCATCAACTGTGAGATGACGATTTTGGGATACAAAGGATGGACGCCAGATTTTGGCACCATGAGCTGTGTCGGGAGCAATATTTAAATCAAGATGGTTTGGGTGAGAAGAAGAGGAAGCCATTTTAAGGAGGTTTCAGAGAAAGCTTTTAGAGAAACTGAATTTTCAGAAAATGGGGGAGATAAGTTGAAACACAGATACTCTAATCAGGCCTTGCAGAGGCAATATCTATAGGCGGAAATATGGCAACAGTTTTCTGGATCCCAATGATATCTCGGATCCCCATGTTATCTTTTCTTTCCCAGGCTCCAAGGCTCCATTAACGTCTGTCGGCACTTTCGGCGTGTTCAAAGATTATTTTCGTCAAAAGACGATCTTGCTTTGCGGATTTCACGGAGCTACTTTCTCAAAAGCACCCCGAGAACCGAGCAAATTTCTGTGGTTAATTTGAAATCCACAGGTTTCATCTATTTCTCTCATTTGTGTATAAATATGTCACTAACGAAATTTTTGCAGAAGACATTCAGTCTTTGTGGATATCTAGTGATGCAATATCCACCTGTTTTTCCTATCAGTGAGCATTCAATATGCTTAAGAAGCGAGACTATCTCTGATCATCCATTCAGGAAGCGAGACTATCCCTGATCACGTTTCTGCTACATCAGGGAACTGTAAGGGATACCACATGCTCTAATCTCCTGAAGTTCTTCTAGACTAAGAGAAATGAGAGCTTGTTGTCTGCTCCCACCAGCTTCCTTCCTTGATTGCTTACCTTACCTTGCAATCAATATCACAATTTTTGTATCTTTTCTTTCTTTTATAACTCTCTGGGATTCTATTTCCTTAGAATGAACATCCAAAGAAGAAATCCATGTAGTGATCCTAACACTGAGGGTTATATTTTTGACAGAGATAGAAGGATTGTGATTTTTGCTCTTGCAGGATATAACTAGATCACATTATATTTGCAGAGCCGATACGAGCTTGAAAGATACTTGAGAAAAGTTCCTCCCACCTAAGGATGTAAGCAATATTTGTATTATTTCATGCTTGTACTCTTGTTTTGATATTTTGTACTACATCCTTAAAGGTAACCAAATGAGGAGATAAGGCCATTCCAGAAGAACGACTTGTATTATGACCATTCCAGAAGAATGACTTGTATCATTCTGATATGTATCCATGAATTATGAAAATTTCACAGATTGCAAGTTGGATACATTGATAATACACTGCACAGATCAAAGTCCCATAAGAATAGAATATGGGTATAGCAGTGATCAATATGATGCACGCCTGTTGTGTAGCAAATGATATGGATTGAAGTCCCGGAAGGACAATCCTTTAACATGTCAAATTAATACTATGCACGCCTAATGCGTAGCAAATTATATGGTTTAAAGTCCCAGAAGGAATTAAATTGACATGTACGTGTTAATCTGTGGTATGCCTGCAGCATGACAGATATATGAGTTCTAAATGTTCCAGCTCCTTAAGTGGAGATTTTCCACGCCCTACTGTAAAATAACACTCCATCGGAGGTTATGATCCATATTCTCACATAATTCATCTTATAAGAGATGTTTGTCTAAAAAGAGACAGTAAAAGCCCCCTGAAGTGGCTTGGGTACCCAAAAGCAAAGAAATGCTTATAATTGATGCATGCGCATGCACAGGAGAATGATGGGATCACGAATTGATGAATAACAACTTTTGATTTTGGAGTAGCTACTCAAATCATCAAAGGGCTGTGTTGATTGGAACCACGTTCTATTATTAAATGTCGACAATATCATTGGCCAAAATGGAAAAAGGCAATTCCATTACAGATGAGAATGAACGTGAAAGAACAAACCCATAGTACGAACCCCAAAAATATATTAATGCTGAAAGTTATACTTGGGTGTTTGGAGTAAAAGGGAATATATCCACTTTGTATGACACAATGTTTCTGGTAAAAACAAGGAATGCTGGGTTTTCTCCATATTTACAGATTCAATTGTGCCCCCCCCTCTTACTGCACATTTATGGAGATCAACATATTATCTTTAAGGGTCATTAACTGCATAGAATATATCGCCAGAAGCGATTCCCTAAAGATGTATAGATAGCTCGGTTAAAGCTATATAATGTGTCATAAAGTTTAATCCCTTAAATAAAATCCCTGAAGGATTGAAATTGCATGAAGCAAGTCCCTGAAGGACATGTGCCGGAAGCACAAATCTGTACTCAATACTAATATACATAAATTGCCTCAGAGAGTACACTTATTATAATATAGTTGCAACATATTAAAACTCTTGAAGAGTTAATAATTGATCAGAACTCCAGAAGAGTTAATACTTGGTTAAAACTCCTAAAGAGTTCAAAAATATTTATCTTGGCCTGAAGATCAAGTATTGTGCCAACGAGATTTTTGCTTATACTAAGGAAGTATTGAAGCATTTTTATGTGGGTTAACTGTTTGGCACTTAAATAATTTTTTCCGGAAGTATACTAGACCGGATATCATCACCAACCAGTTGGGATGATGTAAGGCATATTTGATGCTATCTCCGCATAACACCATATATGGGCATATTCTTTTCGAGTGAACTTACAAATAGCCCAAGTGTTATTGGATATGCGGACTCTGAAAATTTCTATAGTCGCTTACTGGAAAAAGCTAGTCATGAAGTTTTCAGGGGGAGATATTCATCAGGGGGAGCATGGTGTCAATAAAGACCTCCACACACTGTACTCTTTTTCCTTCGTCCAGGTTTTTATCCCACTGGGTTTTTCCTGGCAAGGTTTTAACGAGGCAGTGTTGGGGGAGCACAGTGTAAATGAAGACCTTTACACACTGTACTCTTTTTCCTTCGTCCAGGTTTTTATCCCACTGGGTTTTTCCTGGCAAGGTTTTAATGAGGCAGTGTCGCACAAGATTAACTCTCAGAAGCGGGGTCAGCTATGATATTCAAACAGATGATCAACAATACGGCTTGAGGATATTTTGCCAAGCATCAGGGGGAGCGTGCTATCAATGAAGATCTTCTCAAACTGTACTCTTTTTCCTTCGTCTAGGTTTTTATCCCACTGGGTTTTTCCTCGCAAGGTTTTAACGAGGCAGTGTCACACGCGTGTCAACATACACTATATTTTTTGTTAAACATGGTTATGTACTCTTTTTCCCTTCGTCCAGGTTTTATCCCACTGGGTTTTCCTGACAAGGTTTTAACGAGGCATATTCCATATATTGTGGTCTCCAAGGGGGAGTGTTGTAAATATACCTATGTGGAGCCCACATGTTTTCTCTCTTTTCCTGTACATTTCCTCCTCTGCACGTATCCTCCCTTCTATAAAGGGAGGCTTATCTTCAGTTGTAATATATAGTGAAAAATATCAATGAAAAGCTTCTCTCAATCTCTCCGAATTCCCTCTCCAATTTCTATACATTTATAACACCTCAATCTCTCCGAATTCCCTCTCCAATTTCTATACATTTATAACACACTTGTAATTTTTATTTTTTTTAATAATTTAGTTTATTCGTAGTCATGGTGACTCTTTTCATCTTTAATCAATTATAGTTATAAATATAGAGGCTCGAGAATATAATGTGTGGCCACTTATGTGTTTATTACACAAAGCAAAAAATACATTTTGAGTACAAGCAATTGAGCAATACCCCACAGACCAAAGTAGAGAATGTATTAACATCCCAAAATATTGGGTTATTGTGTAATCAATAGATAGCTGGTTGGGGTTTATTTATGTAGGCAATTGTCTCGTGGATTAGATTTAGATTCATTTAGACTATTACTTGTATTAAAAATAAAATAAAAATCATACCACATGAGGGAACAATGTCGTTATGTCGTAAAAAATTTCAAAGGAAGTGTAGGGCACAATGGGTCTTCTTCTTCGCCATCTTACACCTCGAACGTCATTATCGCTGCCTTAATGCACCTTCGAACGCCTCCCCACCGTGTTGCGTTGCCCAAAAGGTGTAACTTGCTAAACAACAACTAGCACCTTGAGGTGATTCTTGGACGCCTCTCTTAATCTTGTTAGGTCATGTAATAGCATATTTAAAATAATTCAGCATCTTACTTATGTACAGTATATATTAGTGTTACCATCTCCAATTCAATGTAATCTAATACGATACAATTCCATCCAATCGAATTTTAGTCACCAAACATAACCATAGTGCTATTTACAAGTCTTCCTCCCACAACACAAGAATCCAAAAGGGCCAGCTAGAAGCCAAGGAGGCCATGGTGCAACATGCTTTTTAGCACGTGTTCGACAACTTGGAGCACTAAGCTTTGAAATTTCCAAATTGAAAACCAAATCTCAAATCCACCCCAAGACGCATGCCACTTTTGCTTTTGAGAATCCCTGTTTTCCACTCTAAGCAATCAAAAACTATTCAAAAATATCACTCTAAGCGCGTGGGTCATATTACTTATTACTAATTATCAATCAATTATCATTAGGCCTCCCTCAAATTAGAAAATATTAGGCGCGGGAAGTACGTTGCAGATTAACCAGGAAACGTGGCGTGATTAACGCGTACAAGCAAAGCAAGCCATCGCAATCCCAATCTCGTAATAAACTGTAAGTCCAGGGGCGAATGTTGAGGGTAAAAATGCCAGCCACACACAAACACCCACGATTGGCGGTTTCCTGGGTGGTTCGATTTGTTTTGAACCATCCTAGCGCCAAAAATCCCCACAACCCATTTGTCACCAATCAACGCAACACCCACCGCACGTTCAAATATTCAAATATCTTGCTTCTTGATAGGTGTTGTTTGCAAATAAATAACTGCACATGAGAATTTGTATCCAATGTCAACAATAACATTCAAAATATAGATTATTTCAATAGCTAATTTTGATTCTTATTATTCGAAAAAGTTCGCTCAACCTTAAAATTGTGAATATATAACTTCTAAGTTAAAAGTTCCGAGTTAAAACACTAACAGAAAACTCTTGTGATTTACGATTGGTTACACAAATACCTATCCAATTATTATCTTAAGCACTGGTTTTCGATGAGAAAGTGGACCATGAAACTCATTCTTCCTATCAAAAGTCAATTCCACACCCATAGTACATATTACTATTGTAAACAAAATAATTGGCCAAAATATTTGTATCATGTCATTATTAATGTAGTTCGCGGAAATTAGATAGAAGTTCAAAAATCATTCATAATTAAGAATAGTTAAAAGAAAGTTTTATGCTATTCAATGCATTCCAATTCCTTATTTTTCAATGTTTACTAACATATGGGTATTTGAATTATTCAAATCCTTACTCCCCCCAAGTTTACTTACACATGCGAAATAAAAAAATTACGAGAGGTCCATGGTAAAATCCGTTAACAAATACCTTTAAAATTAGAAATCAGATCAACAAGCAGGAGTAGTTAATCCGATTCCAAATTCTTATATAAATTCCATAATTCATGACTTCTCCCAACAAAGAAGAGTGGTTGCTCAATATCAGTATAATTACGTGGTATGACGGTCCACATTTGCTGTCATTTCTTAACTTTACAAGATTTTGGGCTGGTTGGAGAAGTTGGAAGGGATGGAAGCTTGAAGTTGAAATGTCACTAGCCAATGCCATGAAGGTCACGGCCTCACACAGGCCATGTAGGTCATAGTCAAACCCTGCTAGAATTTGGTCATGGGGAGGGACTTGGTCCGAATAGGCCAACCATGCCCTTGCCAACCCTTTAAGACCTAGAATAGTCAGCCACCCAGCCACCCCCACCAAATGTCACACGCATGCCAAAATCACCCCATCTCGTTATTTACTTATTTATTTTATAATGTGTACTAAATTTACAAAAAATAAAATAAATAAATAAATACAGGCAGACTTTGAAAGAGATAGATAAAAACAACACAAAACCAATAACTCAGCACTTGCTTTGTCCACAACGCCAGCCTTTATTTCAGTGCTTTTTAACCCAACAAACTCTCTCTCTGTGACCCCATCTTCTCCCACAGTTTCCATCTTCCTCAACTCCTTTTCCTGTTCTCTCTTCTTTCATCTTATCAGGTACACCCTTTTAAAATAATGAAATGATAAATTAAACCCATGTAGAACAAAAGCAGAGCAAACTACAAGTTTAATTTATTCTTTATATATTTCTTTGGGTTAAATTTTGATGGTTGAGGTTTTGGGTTTGTAGAAATGGAGCTCTGCATGGAAGCAAAGGCTTTGAAATCAAGTTTACGCAGAGAACTGGCCTTGAAATCGAACCAGCAAGCTTTGATTGATGAGTTTTGGTGCGCCACTGGAATTTCTGGTGTACCCAGTGAAGATTTTTCAGTGGACGACCTTCTTGACCTCTCTAATGGCGAATTCGAAGATGGGTCTGTTGAAGAAGAAGAAGAAGAAAAAGACTCAGTTTCTGTGGATGATGAAAGTTCCAATTCAAGCAACTTTGTCTCTGCCGACTCTGAGTCTGCTCTGGCCAGCCAACTCTTAGTCCCGGTAACAAGCTTTGAATTAACAATTTTTGCTTGAATTTTCTGTTAAATTAAGAAATTATTTGAAATTCATTTTTGGGTTTTACAGGATGATGATTTAGCAGGGCTTGAATGGGTTTCTCACTTTGTGGATGATTCTCTGTTAGACCTCTCTCTGCTTCACCCAGTCGGTACCCAAAAACCAGAGGCTCTTGCTTTGACCCGGTCTGAACCGGAGGCCAAGCTGGTTCAATCAACACCCACATGGTTTCCTTCTCAAGTTCCAGTGAAACCCAGGACCAAGCGTTGCAGAGCGGCCAGTCGAGTTTGGTCGTACCCGTCTTCGTCTTCACCATCGTCGTCGTCTTCTTGTTCTTCTGGGTTTTCATTTTCAACGCCTTGTCTTATCTTCAACAACCCGGTTCACAGCACGGACGTGTTTGCCGGTGAACCGGCGAACAAGAAACAGAAGAAGAAACCGGCGGTTCAAACCGGGGTCGACGGTTCAGTTGGGGTACAGTTTCAGAGGAGGTGTAGTCATTGCCATGTTCAAAAGACCCCACAATGGAGAACCGGTCCACTTGGTGCCAAAACTCTATGTAATGCGTGCGGGGTCCGGTTCAAATCTGGTCGGCTTTTTCCGGAGTATAGACCCGCATGCAGTCCGACTTTTTCTGGTGACGTCCACTCGAATAGTCACCGCAAAGTGTTGGAGATGAGGAAGAGAAAAGAGGCGGGCGGACCCGAGCCCGGGTTGAACCGAGTAATTCCGAGTTTTTGAGGGTTTGTGTTGGAGATAAAGTGAACTTAAAGCCCGGTTGAACCGGTTTTGTGTTGTACATTTTTGTGGTTGTAGTGTAGTGGTAGGCTCTTAGGGAGCTTTTAGTCTTTAGCCTCAGTTTTAGGCTTTTTAGCTTTATACTTTTTTTTATCCTTTAATTATTTGGGTGATGTTATGAATGTGTTTTGCAGGTCTAAATTCTAATGAGGGGAGGGAGAGATAGGTATAGATATTAGGACTGAGTGACAGGAGGTTTTTATTTCGTAGGTCTGCTTCTGTTTTAGAGTTTAATGGAGTCTTTGGACCTTTTGATTTGTTTTTCTTTTAATTTCATTTTGACAAGGCTTTGAAATGTTCAAACGTATGAAGAAGTGGTTCAGCGGTTTTTGATGGATGTTGAAACTTCAATCTTGAAAGGCCCACATGAGAGACAGAGAATGCTGAGCTGGTGAAATTGGGGGGAAAAAAACATAATTGTTTAGGTCAATCATATGGCATGTTTGGAAAAAAAAAAAAATCAAATGGCATGACTCATCATTTAAAAAATTATTGTACATCACATATCTGATTATATTTGAAATATGTTCTCCGTCAAAGTAAAAAAACTTTTATGAAACGAAAATAACATTATTTTGCTATCTCCGATTAATAACACAATAACATGTGGAAAAGTTATTCTATATGTCATTGCGTTGTTGATTCGCAAAAAGTGTTATTTCTGTTGCGTGAGAGTTTCTCTCCCCTCAGAAAAGCTAATTTTTTGACCGACGCTCTAGCCACTTATGGTTATGGTCATTCGATTAACTCGTGCTATATTTGGACAACTTGGAGGGTTGTCCGACAACACTCTCATTTTTTCAAAAAGAAAAAAAAAACATATGCATCACGGCACGGCATATGCACTTGCACTTGCCACATATGCTAAGTATATGATATTAAGAAGAAATTTCATCCTTAAAGCAATAAGTGAGAAGACTAGGTCTAGGAGTGAAACTCATCGATTGTATTATTTTTGTGAAGAGATTTAGAGCTTAACGTATCCTATTTATTCCACTATTTTTCTGAAAAGTTACTTGACTTTAGGGGTGGTGTCACTATTGTGGTTCCACTTGAAGTCAAACCAATCAAACATTAGGCAATGCAGTTTGGTTTGATTTAAGGGCATGTTTACGTAACTGGAATAGGAATTGGTAGAATAGGAGTTATTCCCTTTTTGGATGACTCCTTTGTTTGCTTACACGGGGTGGAATGAATAGTAACATGGGGTCCATAATAAATCTCATTTCTGATTCCTGTTATTGAAGAGATTTGATTCCAAAGAGGAGAGGTGGAATTGGAGAAGGGTGAAAGGAAATCAAATTTTTCATGCAAAAATACCCCTCACAAATCTAATTTTTTTTCATACGAAAAATTGTAGTAGTCTTTGGATAGAAAAACATATTTTGTTTAAGGGCATTTTCGTAATCAAAATGTTTTTCATTCCAATTCATGATGGATAGTAAACATTTTAATGGGAATGAACTCTAGTTTCATTTCAATTCCTGACAGTTAGTAAACAATTGGACTGCATGCCTTCAATTCTTAGTTAACCCGATTCCTGCTAAACACGATTCATGGTTACTCCAATTCCTGCTTATCTCAATTTTTGATTAGTAAACATGTCATAAGTTAAAATGAGAGGATAAATCAAAGCAAACCAAATCATTGTTGGACGGCTTGGTTTAAGAGATTTGGCTAAGATCAATACTCTCTCTTTTTAGTGGCTAAGGTCAATATAGAGAGCTTCAATTAAGGGATTCCTTAAATAAGGACACCCTTGTAGGGTCCACCATGCATTGTATTTCAATGATCCGAACAATCAAGTTTTTAGATATTCCCTTAAAGATCAACTCTGCAAAAAATCACTTGAATTCAAAACTATTTGACCACTCAATCAAGGGCGGAACCACACGGGCTACAGTGGGCTGTAGCCCAGTGTGGTTTTTTAAGGAAAAAAAATAATATAAAACCTATATATTTAACTTATTTTCAATATTAGCCAAGTTAGTGGTGTTGTACAAATTACCTTATTTCAATTCAACATTGAAGTAAATGTGGTAAAATGACAAAGACATTTACTTAAGTTTACAATGTAAATAAGGAAGTACCCCCTATTTGGATTCAAATAAAAATACTAAAAAATCAAATTCCCACCAAATCAAGATATGAAAAATCGGTTTTAGTGTAAAATACGATTTAGGCTAAAAATGATGGCTCATTAAATCAATATATACTTCATACTAAAACCCCATAAAATCAAGTTTTCTTATTTGATGTGTGAGGAATAAAAGCTGCCAAAAATTATCTTGAGAAAATGATTATTACGAAAACTCATTTTTCATACTTAGTCAATATTTTTACATAAAACAACTTTTCATGTATGATATGAGTGCATGAAGGAACCTAAGGTCAATTTAGGTAAAAAGTCTTAAATGTTCAACCACTATGGTGTTAAACCCTATTTGGTTTATGTTAAAACTTATTGAAAATTAGTCTATGGAGCTATGAACTAGCTTGGTTTATATGATTTAATGTTTACTTTTATTTATAGAAAGACTATAGAAATTGTAAGTACCAAAAAAAATAATCATTAAATTTTAAGCTAATAACTTTACCTAGCCCACCCATTGAAAAATTCTGGTTCCGTCCTTGCACTTAATTAGATGGTTCTTATTATAGTCTTTTCTTGAAGTAACATGTTCGTCTATTTTATTGGTCCTAGTTGCCTTAATGATCTTCAATTTGTCTAATTTTTGCAAGGATGATTTATGAATAAAGACTTGAAAATTAGGCGTTTTGGATCGTTGAAAAAAAAAAATTCATAGAATATCCTAAAAAGTTTTATTTGAGAGATCCTTCAATGACTATATATATGAGTCTGGACATCCGTATAGCTTTTAATATACGGATGTGATGCTTTAACCAGTTTTCTTATATCCAACTACTTTTTTAGATAACTCACAACTTACATTAAGATGAAACAACACAGTGGAACACCAATTACAAAGGCTTCTGCCATTGAAAGCCCACAACAAAGTGCAACATGTGTTTATACTTCCTATGCACTGACATACGAATACGATGATGTATAAGTTCTTGAGTTGATTTAGTAGCACTACAAATGAAAAAAAAAAAAAAGCATATCCGGACATTAAGAAAACTACGGACGTCTGCATTAGAGAACTATTATATATATTTTGTGTGTTTCTTTCCGAACTAATAGTCGTGTCTAATTAAACATAACTAAGTTGAAATAAACACTTTGAATATTTCCTACTTCTTATAACCTTATGAAGCCAAATCGTCAACTTTACAGTCTTAACAATTTCAAACACATAAGGCCAACATTGCATTCACTGTTCTAATTTCTAAGGGCTCGTTTGATAATCATATTTTATTTTAATTTTTAGTTTTCATTTTTCATTTTTTATGGTACAATATAGAGGAAATTGAGAGTGAGAATGAGAGTGAGGATGAGAGTAGAGGATGAGAGAGAAGAGTAACAAAAGTGAAAATAAAAACTTGAAAGTGAACAATTTCAAATAGATTTCAGTTTTTTGTTTTTGTTTTCACTTTTGTTACTCCTTTTTCCCTTCTTTCCTCTCAATCCCTTCTTCACTCTCATTCTCACTTTCATTCTCCCTCTTTTTCATCTATATTCTAGCACAAAAAATAAAAAATAAAAACTAAAAACTAAAAACTAAAAACTAAAATTGAAATGGTTATCAAACGGGCTCTAAATCTCTAAGTTCTTACTTGTTTGAGCAAAATTTCGCACAAGGAATATTCGTGGGTTAAATCCTCAACCTTCAATCTTTCTTCTCTTTCTTCCTCGATCCCTACAAAATAAATAGGAGTAAATAGACCACACCCGAGGGGTGTTGGCCAAAGACCCTACGATGCCTGAGTTCAATTGGATCTTGATAAAGATACAACAATAGCTAAAATGGATGGAGTTTTCTCTCACGGGGAGAGTCGGGTGGCCAAAGCCGTGTGTAGGGGCTTTTTCGTTCCAGCAGCCTGACGAATGGGCCTGGGCTGCTGTAAGAAGAAAACAAGAGAAAAGCCCCAAATGCTTGAGTTCTAAAACAAGCTCCTAAGAGAGTTTTTAGAAAACCTAGTGAGATTTTGAAAGAACTTTCTCAGGGACACTTTACTAACACCCACATAAGCATGATAATTTCGTTAATAACTTAGCTTGAGAGGCATGTGGCATGGGAGCGGAGCTTTCGTGAGTTTAGCAATTTGAGAAAGAGAAAATAGCATGAATTTCTTATGGAGGAGAGATTGGCCTGGTTCCTATCCTAAGGGGGAAGAAGAAAGGAGAACGAAGAGGGGTTTGGGTGGCTTGAGTAATTTCCAGATTTCTTGACAAAGCTTGGTCAAGTTCTGGATCGTTGGGTTGTGGATCAGTTTATGGGTAGCAGAAGCTCTCTCTTATAGGCACAAGGAAACCTAATTTCCTCTGGTCTTCCTTCTCCTTTTCCTTTGGCAGCTCTTTCTTAACCCTATTTCAGTGAAATCCTTTCATCAAGGCGCGTTGGTAAGGGATCCTTGGTGGTTCCAAGGATTTGGATGCAGCTGGACCTCCCCGTAAGGGTGAGGTGCCGCTTGCTTTTTTCTCAGCGTTTTCAAAGCAGAGCTCGTAGTAGGAAAAGAAGAAGGGTAGAGCCTTTTATCCAACGGGTGCTTGTCTTTCACACGTGAATTCCCGCTGGTTTTACTCCAGCTCCTTGTTTGACCACTTTGGAGACCTAAGAAGAGTGGAGCTGGTATATTTCATAAGGTTTTTTTTTGGGCTTGGTTTGCACGTGATATTGGGTTTTTGTTGTTTCTACAGTTTAACAGGCTTTCGTCAAGCCGCTGGAAGAGGTCTTTTTTCTCTCAGCTTAATTGTGGACTGGGCTAGGCATTTTGGTGGGCTATTTGGTATTTTCCCTAGAGCATGGGGTAATTTTTCTCCTCTCTCTCATGCTAGCCCATGTGTTTGGGCTCAAGAAACGGGCTTGAGTTTTTGGGCTCCCAAGTAGCCCGAAACTTCCATTTCTTAGCTCATCAATGGGCCCCACGAAAAGCTCGTTACCGTCCATACCACAACCCGCTCAAGCAAGCCCCGGTTAATTTCGTGGCTTGGGCCCACTTAAGCTTGTAGCTTGGTGCATGCACTCGCGATTTTATTATATCGTGATAGGTTTTAATCGGGTCAAGTAGCCCCGAATAAGCGTGTGAGCGTAATTTAGTAATTTTGGCATGTTCCCGGCATCCTTTGCACGTGCTCGTTTGGCATGATTCGCGACTCGTAGCGGTGTTTATAAATTCTCTATTTTTTCGCTCAAGCCTATTTTGCACCCGATCACCTATACCGGGCCAAGAGTTAACTTGGGCTTGGCCCCTTGGATTTTTGGGCCTCAACACCGTGTGTGGTGGTGCTTAGCCGTGTGAGGAGAGAGAGAGAGAGAGAGAGAGAGAGAGAGAGAGAGAGAGTGTGTGTGTGTGTGTGTGTGTGGAAATTGACATGTGGAAAATTACCTCGAATGACTTGTGTATCTATATATTTATAGTCTTCTTGTGTAGTAGAGTTTTGGGAGAATAATCTTTATTTGGTTAAGATTATTCTTTCCAAAAAAGATGATAAAAATTACTCCAAGAGATTTAGTGGAAATTGGTTCCTTGATTTAAGGAGATATTCATATCTTAAATCAAAGATAATTTTCTGAATTAAATAGAATTTAATTGGAGTAATTAGTTGACCTAAGGAATATTCATTTTCCATGTGTCGTCTTCTTATTGGCAAGCAAAATATGTGTTCCTACACCACCAATAATCAATATTCATAAAAGAATCAAACAATCTAATTTTATTAAAGGTTGATATCAACGAAGCATCATAATAAATGATAAAAGCCAATAAAAAGTGCCAAGTGCCATAAAAGGGGACTCTAGAACAATTAAACCTAAAATTAATATAAGAGATTTAGTTTGATTAATGCGGTTTTCGTATAGAACAAACTGAATCAAACCAAACTAATTACTATTTAGTTCAATTTGCTCCAAAATTACACTTTTTTGAGTGTTAAAAACTGAACCAAACTAGTTAATACATTGGTTTGATTCGGCCCTACTTAACCTCAACTAGTTGTCAGAGCAAAGAGATCTTAATGCCCAATGGGTCTTCAATGGACTTAGTGGCCCACCATCCTTTTTGGTGATTTAGTTACCCATATCTTGGGGTTCTTGATGTGCCACTGCCAAGGGTGGGGTATATGAGGAAGAAATCATGATTTGGATATTGCTCTGCACGACACTATGAATGAACCGACAACAAAAGGTTATGTTAAAAAAATAAAAAAAATAGTAAAATAGTAATTTCAGAAGGAAAAAAAAACCTTTTTTTAAAATAAAATAATACGCGGGCTTTCGCTAACTTTACTAGACTTGACTTGGGCAAGGCCCTAACGCTTAAGACGTGCTGGACCAAAGACCGAGAAGAAGAGATATAAACGGAAGCCGTGTGTGCTTTTCGCGCACGCAACCGCGAAACAAACGAACGCATAATAAAACGCCACCCATCCAACCACGTTTTTTCGCCGCCTCTCTCACTTCAAAAACTTTGCCCAATCAAAACATTTCCATAAGCTTTCTCTGTAAATCGAAAACAAATACATGGAGCTCTGCAAGCGCGTGCTTCAAACCGGTGCCGATTCCGCGTTTCTCTTCGCCAGCTTCCGACGAAACCTCTACTCGCCTTCTTCGACGAGCAACAATGGATTTGGGCTCTTCAGCAGGCAGATTTCGGGACTGGTCAAACCGAATGGGAATCGCGCGTTTCTCGTGGACACGTTGGCTCTGGTCAGGGGTTTAGAGGCCAAAGGCGTGCCGACGAAGCAGGCGGAGGCGATCACAGCTGCGATCACTGAAGTTCTGAACGATAGCTTGGAGAATGTGGCTCATGCTTTTGTTTCCAAAGCGGAAATGCAGAAGGTAAAACTGTTCTCCAACTGTTTGTTGATTTGCTTCAATGAAATTTTAGCTGAGGTGTTAGTTTAGAAGTTGCACGCGTTGTGTTCGATGTTTGTACGGCGAATCTTGTATGTAGTTTTGATGCGTTTTCTTTGGTGTTTGTAGGCTGGAATGCTACAAGAATCAAACCTGTCCAAGTTTAAGTCTGAAGTAAAAAGCTCACAGGTTCTAACAGATTTCTCCATCCTTCTTTCTTAAAAGTTATTCTTTTGGTTTAGTCTTTAATGAAATTTATTATCATTAGCTTAGTCCCCATAAATTTTTTTATTTACTCCTTAATGCAATCTCAGTGTGGGGTAGGGGGTTTTGGTGGGCTTGATATTAACATGTGACAAGATCACGTTGATTATTGTTGACAACGATCAGCTTGGGCTTGTTTTGCCTTTCACATCATTGCACAAAACTAAATGTACAGATGCATGCATGTCATCCAAAACCGTAAGTCAAGGGGAAAATACTGACCGGTTTCTATTTTTGGATGGTTAACCTTGAAACAAAAGCAAAACATATGGTGGTCGTTTCGTAGGTAGAATTGAAGGTGGCCGGATGGAAGGCTGTGTTGACTTGAGTTTGTTAGGGAGAATTGAAAATATGGAAATTAGCAAGTGTTTTCACAGCAGGATTTGCAGGGGATAGGTTTGATCCTCAACGCGCTGTCACTTTCGTTGAATAATCAGAAAATTGACCTGTTTCTTCCAAGGGTTGACTAAACTAATCAATATTCTCATGAAGGTTTCTATAGTGAAATGCTCAATGAATTGCATTTCTTGCTTCATAATAAATCAAGGAATTCATTTTGGAAAACTGACTTGATATGCTTGCATAGATGAGGAAGTAGTAGAGGTGCCATTCACACTTCTAATTTGAACTTCCTGTTCAACAACAAAATCCCTTCAAGAGGCTAAGGACCTTAAATCTGTAAACATTTGTGCCGTATGTTCTTCCAGACCTGGAAAATGCTCGTTCAAGCACCTTTCCACTTCAAATGAGTTGAATAAGTCCATGAATTGCTTTTATCAACGTATTTATATCTTATGTTCACATTCAGTACTAGATGCATGTGATGGTTTTAGGATTCTGGTAAACACTTTTGATGAAGCATCATATTCTGAATACTCCTTTATATAAGACCAAAATAAATAATCATTAATAGTAGTACATTCTTAATAGTACTTTATATGGGACCAATATCATTGTGTTGATTCTAATTAACCCACAACTTTATGTAGGAGCACCATTTTTCGATGTTGCAACGTGAGACTGAAAAACTTCGGGGTGACATAGAGAAGATGCGTAGTGAATTGAGGTATGTCTTATGATGTATAACGTTTGTGGTTTCTACCATCAGGTGGCATATTGGCTCTTAACTTATTTTTTTCAATATTTTATTGTGTTATGTTCTTAGCTCAAATATTTTATTTCCTGAAACAGATACGAGATTGACAAGGTTACAGCTGGGCAACGCTTAGATCTAAATCTTGAAAGAGGGTAAGCAAACTTTTGTTTTTCTCTGTACTATTGTATCTTTAATCTTCAGGAGTTTTTTTTTTCGGTTCTTGGTACCGTTATAATTAGTACTGATGCCTGAGTGCAGGCGCATACGCGATGAGCTAGCCAATCAAAATGCAGAAACCACCAATCTCACAAACAAACTTGACCGAGTGAGCACCATTACTGCACTGGAAGTTTTCTGGTTTGCATCAGTTGATTATAACCTTTGAATTCTATTTAAACTTTGTTTGAAACTTGTTTACAGGAAATTCATACATTAAGAGCTCAGTTGGAAGCTGCAAAGTACGACGTGATCAAATATTGCATAGGAACCCTTGTCTCCATATCTGCAGTTGGTCTCGCTGTACTTCGTATTTTGTTGTAGGATTATAGCTACTTTGGTGGTCAAATGTGACAGAAACTCAACGGTCACTATTCTTTTCATGGCAAGGTGATGCTAGATCCGTTACAGGGTTATAGCTACTCTGGTCATGGCAATTTGATGCTAGAACAATCAGTTAAATGAATGGAAATGTGAGATTGTGAAAAGCCAAATCACAGTTGGCCTTGTTTTCTTTCCCCTTTGCCATATTTGAGAGGCAAACGAGGAAATAAATGATACAGTCTGCAATCACTCTTATTTGTTAGGATACTCTAGTTCTGAAATCTTAGTTTAGTTCTTACAGGGAAAGCACTACAAGGAAAAGCACTTTCAGCAGCAAAGCTGATTGATCGCCTGTTCTTGCGTATCCCTAAACACTTGTATCATCAATGTATGATGTGGCTGAAGGTATTGTAACTTTTGGCCACCTTTTTCATTCGTTTTTCCAAATTATTTTACACACAGAATTTGCTATTTGCTTTGTTAAAATTTTCCAACATTGTTTTGATTAAGTAAATTTTTTAATTTTTATTTTTGGAACAATGCTCGTTCTCTGATCACTCAATGGAGCTCATTTAGTATATCTCTTCAATATTTATTGACTTGCTATGTTAGTGAAATTCTTTGAGTCAACATGTTACACGTGACACGTCAATCATATGAATTGGTCGTCCCTACTGCAGCAGCTAGTTGTAGTCTGAGTAGGACAATAGTTGATTTTCCCGTAACTCTGATCATGAAATTGGATTAAGATTATAGCACCGAAGAAATTGGATTAGGGATTATGTTCGTGAGGATGGGGTTATGGTTATTGTTAGTTCACAGCAAGGCCGGCTCTAAGTGTGTCTAAGAGATCAAGGACCCGATTTCCTAACATACAGTCCATTATTAAAGGCATGGCAGTCGTGACCAACTTCGCATACCCTTTATAGAAATATCATTAGCCCTAAGATTAGCATTTAGAAACTCTAATTCCCAACACAATCGCAATTTAAATTCCCAAAGATTAGCTAAATTAAACCATTAAAAACCTAAATCACATATCTTGGTTCTTTGTATTCAACTCGTCATGACTCAATTAACTCACACGTCTCCTCACGATTAGCCTTACAGCAAAACTACATTTTCAAAATTTTACTATGTAAGGATACTAAAGTGTTCAAATTGAAACCACATGTATAAACATGCAATTTTGTGCAGACCTTACCTCTCATAATTGTCAGTACATAATTTTTTTTGGGTGCATTTTGGATCGCTTTGTTATTGTTATCTTTCTTTTTTTGGCACCTAGTAGTTTCTTTTAATCGAAGGAGGGATTTGAATGTGAACCCTCTTCTAACATTGAGATATAAAAGAATTATGTTAGACCAATTTTTGGCTATCTAATTGGTATGCATGAGTTAGTTTTCTTATGAAATTTATCATATGATATGCAAATAATAAAATCTGCACGGATCCCGAATCTCCACGGTAGAAGTAGAAGAATATAAGTTCCACATTGAATACTTGGCTAAATAAAATACAATATATAATGAATGGTTCTACTACTAATATCACCGAAGCCTTTTGTGATAAAACTCCACACTTACTGGGCTTTGTAGATAGTTAAGTTGGGGATAATATCGATGTTGTTAATAATGGGCCGTTAGCCCGTCTCTCTGAATTTAACATCTACATCAAGCAGTCCAGATCACGTATTATATATCTGACATTTTATACAGATAATCTTTTGTATACCAAACAATATAGTAAGTCCCCAGTAATGACTTGCCACGTTAGCCCAATCTTCATACAGGCTGCAGATCACATTTTAATTATATAAGAACCTCATCCTTTTCTTTTCACCTTATCAAATACATAATTTATATTAACCTCCTCACCAACCCCATTTTCAAGAACACAAACCAAGCCATGGATGATCTCCTCCTTCACCAAGCACTTGAATCCCTGCAATCTTCTCCCATGTTGCTCATTCTTCTTCTACTCATCTTTTTCTTGCTTGTTTTGTTCATGTCACGCCCAAAACTCCCATACCCATAAGCATTGAAAAGGGTCCAGTTTCATTCAATTATTACTAACAGACACCTCCCACTCCAGCTTTCTTCACATATGATGGCAATTTGAAAATTAGAAGTTAACAAATTAGTGAGAAAAAGGAGACAAAATCGCTAGTCTTGGCGTAGCCACTGAAAGGGTGAGAAGAAGATTGAGCAATGATTAAGCTGTTGAAGAGAGAGAGAGAGAGAGAGAGAGAGAGAGAGAGGCCGAGAAGGCAGTGCGAGGTTGACGATGGGTTAGGGTGGGTGGTGGCTCCTTTCTTTTTTCTTTGAGTAATGCTATTCTTACTACATTCTCCTACCACCTTATGTAGTAGATGAAATGGATAACTACATCAATTAAAAAGTGTTAATAAATCATAAAAGAAAAGGTGGTAGATGTTTAAATCCAATCTGATCTGATCCAATTGATATTGGACTAGATTGGATTGGATGATTGTTTTGATAATGAAAAAAATATAATAATGAAATATTAAACATTTATCCTTAGGTTTAATCTAATCAAACATATTAAGACGTAAATGTAAAATATAAATGAAATACTAGAGAAAATTGTTTTGATTATATAATATATTAAACATAACTCCATTAAATAACTTAAAATATTCATAACTTTTTCAACTACAAATATTTATAAGAGCAAAATAAGCATAAAACTGACTATATTGGATTTGATTGGATTGGATTCTTATAAGCAACCCTGTCATCCGATCCAATCATGTCGGTTTTAAAAATTACGGATCCAATTCAATCTGCCAAATCCTCAAAACCGATTGCAATTGAATTAAATTGGATTGGATCGTTCGGTTTGAATGGATTGGATTGAATCTTGTACACCCCTAAATACTACTATAATGTTAGACCAAGTTTTAGCTAGCTAATTGATATGTATGAATTAATTTCCTTATAAAAATCATACGATATGTAAATAATATCTACATGAATCCCGAGTCTCTAGATTTAAAACATTCCACTTCTACATAAGCAGTCCAGATAACATATTATACACGTGAACTTTTATATAGATCCTTATTAATCTTTTGTATACAAAACAAAACGAATTAAAAGAATTTCCAAAACCAAAACAAATTTCAAATATTTCCTTAGTGCAGACACGTAGTGGAGCCAAAATTCCCACTGGGAATGGAGTTGGTGAGATTAGATCATCCTCTATAGTAATTAAGACCCCAGTAATTACTTGCCACATTAGTTCAATCCTTATAAAGGCTGCAGATCCCATTTTATATATATAAGCAACTCATCCTTTTCTTTTCACCTTATCAAATTCATAATATATAATCAACCTCCTCAACAACCCCATTTTCAAGAACACAAACCAAGCCATGGATGATCTCTTCCTTCACCAAGCACTTGAATCCCTGCAATCTTCTCTCATGTTGTTCATTCTTCTTCTTCTACTCATCATTTCCTTCTTTGTTTTGTTCATGTTACGCCGAAAACTCCCGTACCCACCAGGGCCAAGAGGGTGGCCCATTATTGGGAACATGCTCATGATGGACCAACTCACCCACCGCGGTTTAGCTCAGCTGGCTAAACAATACGGTGGGCTTCTCCATCTCCAAATGGGGGTCTTACATATGATGGTCGTGTCAACCCCGAAGATGGCCCGAGAAATCCTCCAAGTTCAGGATAGTTCCTTTGCCAATCGGCCTGCAAATACTGCCATATCATACTTGACGTATGATCGGGCCGATATGGCTTTTGCCAACTACGGCCCGTTTTGGCGTCGCATGCGCAAAATTTGCGTCATAAATTTGTTTAGTCGGAAACGGGCAGAGTCATGGGACTCAGTACGTGAGGAAGTTGATGAGATGGTTCGACATGTGGCAACAAAAACCAGCTCACCGGTCAATATCGGTCAATTGGTTTTCACTCTAACGAAGAACATAACTTATCGGGCAGCGTTCGGGTCAAGCTCCCACGAAGGGCAAGAAGAGTTTGTGAAGATTTTGCAGGAATTTTCTAAGCTTTTTGGGGCTTTTAACATGCAAGATTTTCTTCCATGGTTGGGTTGGGTTCATGCACAGGCTTTTAAGGACAGAATGGATAAGGCTCGTAGGTCACTAGACGTGTTTATTGATAAGATCATCGATGATCACATGGCTAAGAGGAATACAAATAAGGACAAGAAAGATGACAATGAAGCTGATACAGATATGGTGGATGAATTAATAGCTTTTTTCAGCGATGATGCTGCAAAGGAAAGTGACGACACCAATTCAACCTTTAGGCTCACCAGAGACAATATCAAAGCTATTATCATGGTAAGTCTTACATGAAAATATAATGAGGATCCATAATATATCGATATTATTGTCGTCAACAAAATATACTGACATGTTGTTATATTTTTATAATATTGATGTGCGTGTCCATTCTTTAAAGAATATATCTTGCATAAAGAATTTTTTATATGTATAAACAGTCCATACATAGATATTCATTAACAATTATTCTTTTAATTTTAAGAGAACCTCGAAGGAATAAGGGAAATAATTATTCTTTTACTAAACCTATTAATACATTACTATAATTTTCTTTCCAATTTTATTAAGGATAAATTATAGAAAATTCCCTAACCTATATGGTCATTTACAAGTTCATACTCGATTTTGGAGACATTTACTAGTGCATATTTAACGTTACGGAAACCCTATAATTTGACCCCTCCGTTAGCAAGATCGTAAGAAAATCAGTTATCTGCCTACGTAGCATTTGTGGAACCCATTTTTTAACTAACGTAGACTCCACATAAGAAACAAAATTAATAAAATAAATGAAAAAACAATAAAAAAATCTCATCTTCTCCTATTTCCCCTGACCTCCAACCCACCCTCCCCACAGCTCCGCCCCACCTCAATTAGATCTGACTCTCTCCTACCCAGATTAAGTCGCAATCTCTCTCTATCTCTCTCCCTCTACCCCTTGGTTTCACCTCCATGGGCGTCTTGTATGGTCACTCAAGGTCTGATTTTGGTCAGTCATAAAATGTTGATCTTCGAGTCTGCGACTCATGCTTGTGAACTCTGTTCTTTGATTCAAAATTACAGATATGCAACTATGCTTGTTCTTTGATTGATTTTGATTTTGATTTTTTATGTTTGAGTATCAAGGATCTGGTTGCAAGATCCCAAACCTCTTATTCGAACACAGCCTTGTGCCACCCAGATCTAAGCAACAAGTTGAGTCGCGTCTGTACATTGATGAGGTCGAGGAGAGTTAGGTAGATCTAGAGGCACAATATTGGTCAGATTTCTGTTAGCTAAAGCACACCTAAAGCCAACCAGCTCCCAATTATAGTTACGTAACAGATCTCTACACAATGCACCTAACAAACCAACCAACCAAAACAAACCCCAACCAACCCAATTGTCCAAGACAAGAGAAGCAGAAGAAGATCTTAAGCTCCTTCCTAAACTCCTATTTCCATTTACATCACCAAACAACGTAAACAAAACAAAACAGAGGATCAATTTTTCCTCGAGGACATCAAAACCCGGGGAAATTTCAAATACGGACAAGAAATAGGATCCCAGAAACGGAACCAAACAGCGGATCTCATAATCCGTGGCTGTTAGTTGGAGGGTCCACCGGAAATAGTAGAAGAAAGAGAGGAATTGGAGTTTACCTGTGAGGCTGTGAGAGTGGAATTTGGGATTTGGGGGAAATGTAAATGCTGGAATTTAGGTAGGATAGAGGAAGTGTTTAATAGAGAGAGAGATATATATAGAGAGAAGAGAAATGTCAGTTAAAAAATGGGTCCCACAAATGTCATGTAGGCAGATAACGGATTTTTTGACGATCTCATTAACAGAGGGGGCAAATTATTGTAGGGTTTCTGTGACGTTGATATGTAGTGATAAATGTCCCCAAAATCGGATATAAACTCGTAAATGACCATATAGATTTGGGGTTTTTTTGTAGTTTGTTGTATTATTAACTACCAACCCCCGTTCTACTGATCACATCGTTCTCCAATATTGTTGCCCTTTATTTGAGGTGCCAACTCGGTCTAGGGGTTTTCCTTTTATTTATTTTAATTATCTAAAATTGAATTTTTTTTATTTAGGTAATTTCACAAGCGGATTACATTGTAATTAATATTTTGTAATAGGTGGGTCAACGCTTTTTTCCTTTTCTAAATCAAAAGAAACAAATCTGATTTCTTGTGTTTTTTTTACTATATTTACTCAGAATTTATGGTAAAATAAAGCACATTCTCATTTCTCACTCAGAAGATCAATATTATGTGTTAACTATTTTGGTAATGGAAATTATGTGTTTAATTATCACTATCTGTCACTTCTGATTCACTTTTAGTGACAAAATCCACTTTGCATTCATAGGATGTAATGTTTGGAGGAACTGAAACGGTGGCATCAGTGATTGAATGGACAATGGCAGAACTGATGAAGAGCCCAGAAGATCTCCAAAAAGTGCAGCAAGAGCTCATCAATGTTGTTGGCTTGAACCGTAGGGTCCAAGAAACTGACCTCGAAAACCTAACCTACCTCAAATGTGCAGTCAAGGAATCCCTCCGTCTTCACCCACCAATCCCTCTCCTCCTCCACGAAACTGCAGAGGA
Organism: Prunus salicina; assembly: GCA_020226455.1. Classification (NCBI taxonomy): domain Eukaryota; kingdom Viridiplantae; phylum Streptophyta; class Magnoliopsida; order Rosales; family Rosaceae; genus Prunus; species Prunus salicina. The sequence continues at coordinate 12,738,058 of CM035347.1, read as the reverse complement.
GACTTCCGTGGCCGGCTACTCATTTCCAGTTGGGTCACGGGTTTATATTAATGCATGGGCTATCGCCCGTGACCCAACTGCATGGGATGAGCCAGAAACATTCAAACCCTCGAGGTTTTTGAACGATGGCTCGCCTGATTTCAAAGGGAGCGACTTCGAGTTCCTTCCATTCGGGTCGGGCCGTAGGTCGTGCCCGGGTATGCAATTGGGGCTGTATGGGCTGGAGATGGCTGTGGCCCATCTTCTTCATTGTTTTGCATGGGAGTTGCCTGATGGAATGCAGCCTAATGAGCTTGACATGAATGATGTTTTTGGACTGACGGCACCCAAAGCAGTTCAGCTTGTTGCTGTGCCGAGTTACAGGTTAAATTGCCCGCTTTGAATAGTTTGAGGAGATTGTGAAATACTACTTTGGTTTTAAAACAGTGATGAGCCTATTTCTTTACGTATTGGTACTGCCGGTCTTGAATTTTTCAGGGCCAGGGCAAAAGTAAAAATTATGTCCCTATATATATATATTTTAAAATTTAGTGATGAATTCATTTTCATTTTTCAATCAAGATCTAACCTATTCACATTAACTAAAAATTTAAAATTCAAAGCAAATAAATTATTTCAATTCAAACTTCAATATATAAAAATTCAACATAAAAGACTACAATGTATAAACAAGATAAATACTTGTAACAATTTAATAAATTCTTTTTTATCCAGCAACAAGCAACCAACAAATCAAAAATTTCTATGCATGCTCAACAGCCAAAGCAAAACAACATCAATCAATCTAGTTGAAATCCCTTTGCATCCTCAATAACTCAAAGAACAACATAACCTGGAATTTGAGAAATGCCCCTCCACAACAACAAACTTGATATTTCCAAATTTGCAATCAATTAGAGCTTAAAAGAATTCCTGCAAAGAGAATGTGCAACTCATGTGAGTTCACAAATCTACCCAAAAAAAAAAAAATTCATATTTTCCTTTTCATTTGATATCAAATCATGAAAAATTACTTTCAATTGATTTTTACAAGGACCAATTTTGTATTGAACAAAAGTCCACACTTTGGATTTTGTAATCTCCCCAATCTACCAATAGAAAAATTAATTTAGGGATTCACAACTTTGTAACTAGTAGGAGAGGCTTAGATGAGATGATATGAGATGAGAAGAAGAAGAAGAAAAATTTAGAATAGATAAATCTAACGTTAACCTGGAGGAGTGGAGCGGGTAGCACAAAAGGGTTCTTCTTGAGGAGCGGAAAGGATGCGTGTTCTTCCAAAACGGCATCGTTTTTTTTTTTTCTTTTTTTTTTCTTTCTCAAACATATTAAATCAGTTTATAATAATATAATATAACACTTTAAAAAAAAAAATTTAGCCCTTGAATAATAGGCTCAGGGCGGCACTGACGGGCCCTGTTCAGGGCCAGGCCTGTTAATTAATAAGGTAGTTTATCATGCTATTTGTTTTAGTCTTCTATTTGTTCAGGCCCTATCACTGACTGGTTAGTACAGTAGGTTTGTATGGATCGATCAAATAAATGAACAAACGAAAATATTCCCAATAAGAATCAAATGATTAAATGATGTTGGCTAATTTTTACAAGGGATGATCTTTGAATGAAAATCTAAAAAAACGAATGTCCAAATTATGAGATTAACTTACTAATCGATTAATGCTTGATCACTCCTGCTCAAACAACTAAGCCACATAATTATTTATGTAAAAATTCGGCTGCAAGTAACAAAAATCACTTGTAGACGAAAACCATACAACAAACCGCTCCCTTCGTGTGATGATTAATTTGTTCATACAAGAAGAAAGAGGGAGGGAGGAACATTTCAATTTAATCATACAACTGGGATCATGCCATTTCAGGCATTGGGCTTCTTTTATGCTATAAATTACTCATACAATCAAAATTGTTACTTAGGCCTTCTACGGTAAGGGTATAGAATGTCATCCACACTCTGTTTGATGTAGTTTCCCACTCTATTCACATTCTTAGCAACACCTGATGCTACTAGTATTGCATTCCTCTTAAACCTGCTTATATACAAATACTCAGAGTTTTAAAGTCTAACAAGAACAAACTGAACTGGAAAACTCAAACACAAAACCATGTGAAAAAAAAGAAAGTCATGGATAACTTCTTTTCTTTGCTAACTCAAAGTTCTGCCATACCTGTTGAGATATTCATCTCCTGTTGAATGTGGTGGTCTGTAGCTTCGGGGTTGAGGAATCGGCCGAACATTTTCTGGAGAGGGAAACACACCAAGAATTTATAAACAAGGTTGCTGTGAATGTTATAAGAAAATTCAGTCATTTTGCAACAGTAAGTATTCACATTAAATATTAAGGTTTGTTGGTTTACTATGATTCTCAAAAGCTGAAGTTGTCAAGTGGATAGACCTAATAGGGATATATAGCTTTACTGGACACTTAGCCCAATCAATGTGGAACTAGTGCTCAACACTTTTCCTCAAGTGGATTCCCTCTTGTGGGTGATCATGCACGTGACAAGTGGCCTCAACCAAGAGTTCTTATGTATAACAAGGTGACCTACACATTGTGGCTGTAATACCATGATAAGTTTGTTGATTTACCAGATATATATTCTAAACACAAATAACACAGATAGATTCGGAAAAGAAATATTATACTTAGATGTAACAAAACAGCCACATGTTCTTCAAATAAGTTAATTGCCTTTACACATTCACAAATAGAGCACATAATTAATAGTAAGGCATTTGGAACAACAAAGCCTTATCCCAACTATTTGGGGGTAGGCAACATGAATCATGGTCCTCTCTATCGTCCTATGTCCGGCCATATTATCATCTAAGTCACCCTAATTATATTATCATATTTGTCTTCTTTCCCTCGAACTACTCCCTATGTTGATTAAGTTACTCTTTCTGACTACCATATTGATCTGCATTGAATATGTCCAAAATCTCCAAAGTACCATAGTCAGTTTTCTCTCATTTCCTATCTACTAAATGCTATTTTTTGGCCTGTCAATGGGTGATACTTCACCTTTCTCACAAATGCGCTCATTTTGAATCCTATCGTTCCTCGTCTTCCCACACATACATCTCAATATCCTCATTTCTGCCACTCACTTCATCAAAATGTTGCTTGCCCTGCATCTATCCCATATAGCATGTTGACCTAACAGCTATTATATAAACTTTACCGAGCATTTGAGAGCCAAATGAAAATGGACCCACTGCACATGAGTGCCATGGGCTTCATTTATCAAGAGAATAAATTATACATCAAAACAAGGAAAAAAGTGGGAGATCTCAGTCTGATGGTAACCAAACATCCCTTAATGAATGCAGGAAAATCACATTGCAGATGAATATAGAAAGACTTCATCTAACTTCAGGTGTTTATGGTGAAAGCAACAACAAAATAGAGGAAGTATACGTACACAAATAAAGTCACTGAATCAATTAGTATCAGAGACTAAGAAGATACGGGAAGATGGATTCTTTCTATATTCCGACAAATCAAGAGTGAATTGAGATCCCCACAGCCTTTTCAAATAAATAAACAGAGAAAAGAAAAACTTCATATACCTTCAATTTTATGAGCAGGAGCATCAGCCTGAGCATGGCCTGCAGGTTTTTTGTCATACAATACCTGACAGAAGCTAGTTATGTCACATATCAACTGAGTTTATGAGAAGATCATAAACATAAAAATATGAGCATTATGAATTATCAATATAATTATATAACTAACTTAGACATAAGGACAGGAAAGACAGGAAAGTGACATTGATATTCGACTAGAGAAATTCCAAACAGTCTTTAAGAATAAAATGAAATGTAATATGAGCTTTACAAATCAAGAAAACAAGAAAAAGATAGAGTCAAGATATAACACCTCAAGACCAACACAAAACGGCAATTCCGCTTGTTTATTCTGCTGATCACTAGGAGAATCTTTTCTGTCTAGGAACACCGAGTAACCTACGCAAGCATACTTGAAATCTGTAAGGCTGCGGTCCGCTTTAGAAGCCTCCAACTCAGTCTCTCCCACAATGTAGCTGGGCACTGGTCATAAATCCATAAATAAGCGCATATCTTATAGATGACTATAAATAAATAAATTTCAGATGCATCTAAATACACAGGAAGAAAATTACAATAAATTATTATATACTAACAAATAACAAGAACATCATAAACAATACATACTCCACAAAGACACAGCCCTTTTTTTGTGTGGGAAAATGTTGGCATCAATTCAGCCTGTGAATGTTGTAGCACTAGAATATCAAAGAACCGATTTTTCTGGCTTCCAGATTCAATTTGAATTATGCATCAAAGTAATTCATCAATTCAATTTGAAGAGTCTATGAACTTTGGCAATCAAAATGAGAGAGAGAGAGAGAGAGAGAGAGAGAGAGAGAGAGACCTTGTTGGAGGGTTTTGGAGAGGCCAACGCAGGTGGGATATTTGGATTTGGATTTCTGTGTGGAAGAGTAATAGAGGCAACCCTTACACGACTTTCCCTTCGCTGAGCCATTGCTGAGATTAGGGTTAGGGTTTGGAATTTTGGTACCTTCTCCATGTGCGTCTTCGCCTTCCTTATCCATCTCTCTCTAAGAATTAAAGATTTATTAGATTTTTAGATTATTATCTCTCTCTCTCTCTCTCTCTCTCTGTGTGTGTGACTCAATGGTTCAATTCAATATCATCATCATAAAGCTCTCCATTTTGGTTAGGGTTATGTGCCCCTACTCCTACTCCTACTCCTACTCCTCTGTTCCTTGTCTGTTGTTTGTTCATTCACTATTTTTTTGTTCCAAGTTGTTCATTCACTTTTCACTTCCCTCCTGATCTGCACTAGATTCTTCTGGACGTTCGATGCTAATCGGACGGCGCAAAACTGAGCACTAATAACCGAGTAAATGATACATGAATTTGGCTCATTTTCATTTTATTTATCACTTTCCATATATTGTATATAAGTTGAGGAAGGATATCCTTGTATTTTCATTTTATTTATCACTTTGGCTAATTATATATTTATCACTCTTCATATATTGTATATAAGTTAAGGCCCACCACGCATTGTTAATTTTGTTGTTGTTTACATAGTAAGAATGAGAATGTTAACGGTGGTCTTGTTAAAACTTTTCCAAAGAAAATCATAAGGGGTAAAACTCCGAAGTAGGAAAGAGCACCATCCATGCTAATGATTAAGTAGAAAAGTCAATACCCCTATTACAAAGTCAAACAAAAAGAGACAAATCCTCCCTAATGCCATCTTGGAGCCAGGGAGGTCCATCACCCAACTAATAACAAAGCTCCTTAGCTGGAAGACTATAACATGCAATACGATGAGCCACAATGTTGGCAATACGAGGGACAAAACGAAAACAGGAGGATAACGCCAGAAGAAGACTTCGAATTTTAGTCACAAGCACTCTTTCAGGAGCTAAACATTCTTCCTCCTTTGATAACAACTGCATTGTATTTCAATAATCCGAATCGTCTAATTTTATAGATATTCCGTTAGAGATCTCTGCAAAAAATCACTTGACCACTCAATTAGATGGTTGTTATTATAGTCTTTTCTTGAAATACTGTGTTCGTCTATTTTGTTGGTCGCAACTAGATGTTAGAAAATTTATTAGAATTTTATGAAATTAAATGAAAATTAAAATTGAAGAGATATGTCTCTTCAAGTTTGAAGTAATGCATCTAAGTTAACAAATGCATCACTTGACCTTTTAAATAAAGTCACATATTTTGGGAAATGAGTCCTCAACATACATAAGTAGGCAAGACCTACACATGGAAGATAGACTAATTTTACATATATATATATATATATATGTGTGTGTGTGTGTGTGTGTGTGTATTCATTACATAGTGCAATATAGAGCTCTTTGTAGAGTCTCGTAAGTGAGTCCATATGAGAGAGTTCAACACAATCGTGGTTTGCTAGGGCCTTATGATTTGGAGTTCTACTATTATAAGGATGGGGTCGTTGTATCTTGGGACACAAGCGTCGATCAACCATAGTGAGGCGTAAATTGTCTTAAGGACATAGTACCCAGCACTTGCCTCGACCATTATTTCCAGGTTTTTCTAATCCATATCATGTTAGCTTAGCATTGTATGTGCTTGTAAGTATGCATTAATTTTGAGCAAGAGTTTGCATAAATTATTTCTGAATTTTCTATGCATTAAATATAGCAATTAGACCCAATTGTTATTTCCAACACTAGATGCCTTAACCATTTCGATTTGCCTGATTTTTTTTGTAAGGATGATCTATGAATGAAAACTTGAAAAATAGACGGTTTTGATTGTTGAAAATAAAAAAGATATGAGACCCTAAAGGGTGTCCCACATTTAATGGAAGGGGACTATATATATTCATAATATAATAAGATCACCCCAAAAAGGTCAATCCTATTTCTTTAATTATATATATATATATATATATATAAGGGATATTCTACATTAATCTAATCTAAACTGTGGGAAAGAGGATTCAAACTTAGTGCATAGTGGGAAGCACATCTACTCTAGCCAATATTTCTAAGCCCATGTCTACTCTTATTGCAGTGAAATATCTAAACTCTGACCGAATAAAGTGTATCTAAACAAAGCAAAAACTATGTTTTGTCGACCAAAATGTACAAAATGTCAAATATATCAGTAAAAGGGAAAGGGTTATTTGTAGCAATAGTCCCTTAATTATACTCGAAGTTACATTGTGGTAACTCAAATATTAGTTGCAGAGGTCACTCAATTGAGTGTTGTGTTGCACTATTAGTCCCTACTGTTAAGTTTGTGACTTTTTCTATTTAAAATGATGACGTGACAAGCATCTCTTAGATTATTAATGGGCAAATATGACTTTTCAATTAGGATTATTTGTAGCAATGATCCCTTAACTATACTCGAGATACATTTTGGTCACTCAACTCAAACATTAGTTGCAGAGGTCACTCAATTAGGTGTTGTGTTGCACCATTAGTCCCTACCGTTAGAGAGATTTGACGATAGGGACTAATGGTGCAACACAACACCCAATTGAATGACCTCTGAAACTAATATTTGAGTTGAGTGACCAAAATGTAACTCCGAGTATAGTTGAGGGAACATTGCTACAAATAACCCGAAGGGAAAATATTTGGCTTAGCTCCATACACAAGATTGTGATTGATAAGACTGATTGGGTTGTAAGAAGGAATCTGGATGCCTGAACAAATAACCATCAAGTGCACGGTAAAATAGAAGAATAGGAAGGGAGAAAGTTTCCCACTTTCCACTTTCCACTTTCTCGTACATTTTAAGTATTCTCTTTCTACACCAATTCCACTCTCTTTGGGGATTCTCTTTCTGCACTAATTCTATCTAACACACACGTGGAGAGAATCATTTTGTATTTCTATTATAATAATGCAAATTACTCTGTGCTAACTATGTTTTGTATACAATACTAGATTGTAGTCTGAGTCTACAACTTTTGTTACTTCAAAAAGAGAAGAAAATCTACCATATAATAAGGCTTTTAATGAAAAAGCTGGATAAAAGGAAGCAAAAATACACTAAACTGCCCAAGTTATGGTAAATAGGAGATTAAAAAAAAAGTTTATACAAAGTCAAAACTCTTTATGGGAAATTGCTGTACAGTAACTGCTCTGCTGCTGTGTTCCCAAAATTCTTAATGGTCCGGGTGCAAATAATCGCACGACGCGCCCTTCTTGCAGTGACCACTTTCGAAGAACCTGCACACTCTCTGCCCTCTGAAAGGAGGCCTGGAAGAACCTCCTCCCCCACCTCCACTACCAAAAGACGACTGCCTATTCCAAGGTTTGCCACCACCGAAACCAGGATCACCATGAGAACCTCGATCCCTTTGATTTGAGAACCTATCTCCATTCTGAGTTGCATTGGGTGCACTCCAACCAGGATTGGCATTCCCAAGAGTTGGCCCTTGACCAGGTGGAGCCCAACCTGGATTTGCACTTACCGATGGTGGTCCTTGACCAGGTGGGACCCAATTAGTCACTGCATTTCCAGGTACGGGACCTTGGCTGGGTGCAGTCCATCCTGGACCTTGACTCGGAGGTCCCCAGTTCATGTTTGTATTACCAGGCACTGGTCCTCCTCCCCAGGTCACGTTTGGATTTCCTGCCATTGGCACCCAACTAGTATTTTGATTCTCTTGCCCCGTTCTTGGCACAGCACTTTGGTTATCTGGAACTCCCACGCCCCAAGGTGCCTGCGGTTGTGCTGGAGGCTGAATGTATGTATGATTACTTGGAACCGGTGGTCTCCAAGGATCAGAGTGTGGAACACCTGAGAAGCCTGATGTAGGGAAATTTCCAGCTAAATTCCCTGTGTTCATAGATGAGGGAGCATTGTTGGTAGATGGAGCATTATTCCAGTAACCATGGGTGTGATGTTGTGCAGGCACAGTAGCAGCATTATTTGGTTCTATCCTTTGAGAGGGAGCACCTCCCCAGGGTTGAGATTCACTCCCAGGTACTGGGCCGGAGGCAGTCATTTCCTGTTTCGGAACTGAACCAGAACCCCATCCTCGAGCATCGCTGGCAGGAGCACGACTAGTCACTGACTGAACCAGATTTTGAAGATTTGAAACTAGGTTATTCACATCAGCTACTTGATTCATTGAGGCATTGGACAATACAGGCGCTGACCCTGTTACTTGACCATGCATTCGAAGAGCAGTTGTAGAGCCCAGAAGAGTAGCATTTTCAGACTTGGGGGCTGCATTAATGCCAGGAAGAGAACTTGAGCGATCATTTCCAGAAGCTCGAAGTGCACTTTCTGGAGTAACTACTGCAGTAGGTTGCAGCACTCCGTTGCCTCCCAAGACAGAGCCACCTGGATGAACAGGGCTGGGTGACCAATTACTTTCATAAGCTTGCCCCCTTGCCCCACCCAATGGAGTTTGGGATGGAGTAGGTGAGGGAAGGTTTGTCGTGCTCCACCCATCTGAAGAATACTTGGGGACCTCAACTGATTGTGGAGTACCCCTGCCCGAGGAAGAATTAATTTCATTTTGAGATCCCCAACTTACTCCTCCTGCTTGGCCTTCTGTACCTCGCTGAAAGAGAGCTCCTTGAGACTTCCCAGAATGTACAGGTGAGAGATGTGAATTGTGCACCATTTGAGCCTTTGGAAAACTGCTGTCAACGAATGAAGGGTCTTTCTGGAACTTTCCAGTCAATGCATCAGTTACCAGTATAGAATCTTCTTCTTTCTCAGTGTTTTTCCAAACTCTCAAGTTGGCAGGGAAATAGCCAGTGTGATTCCATTTACGCAACTGTACCATGGAAAATGGTCCCTGGACTTTTCCAGAAGGATCCTTGTAATGCCAAATTTTTTCTGATTCATTGACTGCAGATTGTGCTACACCAGTGGAGAGATGCGCCACTGAATTTTCTGACCCCCCAGCAGGAGATGATTCAGATGGTACCGCAGACTGTGTACTCCTAACACCGGTTTCTAAACTTGAAATATTTTGTTTCTTCTCCCAGTGGTTTGTTTGCTGTGTTTCTCTGTCTCTTCCATGACCCCACGAATCATTTACTATCTCACCAGCTGCACTTGTATTTTCTGCTTTGTTGAAGAACCCTTTATTTGACATGTTCCTGCTTAACTCCCGATTCATACTGGAAAAATTCCTTGACCCGCTCCAGGAATCATTTGAAGAAGGTCCTGCTCTTCGTGGAGAGATTGGCTCCCTCCCCTTCCTTCCAAAGCCCGAACCTGTAGGTCTAATATAACTTTCTGCATGAATTGAAAGCTATGTTATTAATAATTGAATTAATGACAAAGATAGTTGTGCCAGAGAATTTAAGGTATAAAAATTTCACAAGAAGTTGAATGCGACCTTGTTTTTTATCATCTCCTTCACCTTCATCTTCCTCGGACTCATAACTTGGATCCATATTTGGATCCACATGTATTTCTAGAGTTTCCTCTAGTCTACGCTGGCGCTCCTCAGGTGTCTTCAGTAGCTGCAACTTCTCTACACACTCTCTAAGCGTGAAAAGGAAGTTAAGGATTACTTCATACCTATTCCTAGTCATCTTAGAGTAGCATATACAACAAAGAAAGAACATGTTTAATAATAAAAAGTAATTCAAGTTTTTATTTCCTAGAAATGAAGAAACTCATACGATTGTTTTACTTTAATAGTGGTAAAATGTATTTGGGGCATCAACTTTTGGTGCAATTGTAAAGATGGCACCCCAAGCAAAATTGTGAACAAAAATTACTAAACATTAAAAGATAAGGATATTCCTTCCTACGCCCTTTTTCACTAGCTCGATCACGAAGATGACTGAGTCTCACTATCTCCGTTTCTAACCACTGTATCAGAATAAAAATAAAGAAATAAATTAGTCATCAAAGAAAATCAAGAAAAATTAAAACAAAATTATATAACAACCAAGCTATAGGAAAGTACAGAGGACAAAGAAATATATTCGATTTCAATCTAGGAGATTAGGGGTTGAGAACATTAAAAGGAGACATAATCCATATTGTCTCTAAAAAGAAAAGGACAAAACAATCCTGTTTTAAGAACAAATCTGCTTGAGCTTATTACGAAATTCACTGGGGAGATGCCACTGGTTCTTGCTGATTTCCATGTTATAGTCGCCCCATGATAAAGAATGACGTGCAGATACGTTACGTCTTTGCTTTCTTCTTGAACACGGTAATGTTAAACACATACTGAGCCGCTCACAACTTCAAGGTTGGATTGAGCTTGTCTATTCTATATTTGGGTTGATCATGAACTACAACAATCAAGTACTTGCCTCATCTCGAGCTTAGGTATTTAAGCCACATGACCATATGTACATATATAAGGATCATGAGAAACCAAGGCTTATAAAAGGATCCACAGCTCAAGTTCAAGCTTGATTGGGTTTACGATGCTAGGCAAGCCAAATGAAGTCAAACTTGAGTTTTGGGTTGACCTCCCCTCAAGGTGAGCTTGACCTTGCTTGTTCAAGCTCAACTCGAACTCAAGCTGCCCTCAAGCGCTGCACCTCTACAGTTCACATAGCCAGTCAAGTTGGAAAAAGAAAATAAGTTGGTTCACCTAGGCTTGTATGCAACCTTATACATCATGTTCCCCATCCCAAATACTAAATTGAAATAAGTAATAACCAATAGATTCTCCTCTTTGTTGCTTCATTATGGGTGGTAGGGATAACAAAAGCCAAAATCAATTATACTTAGATAACATAACCTAGAACCTCTAATCAAACCCATTTTAGTAAGGACAGGGGAAGTAGGGTACCTGATTACCAAACCAGCTTAAGAGAACGGGAGGATTAGGGATGGGGACAGCAGCTATGCCAAGCAAGTTTACTCTTTACAAGGCAAGATCTAAAGTGTAGAACCAAACATGAAGAAAGAAGCCTTCTTGGCCTTAAAAAATAAATATAAATAAATAAATAAGAGAGAGAAAGAAAAAAAAAACTTGGTAGTAGTTCAGATTGCTAGCTAGTTCCCTAATTTAAGTGTGTAAATACGATATTAAGTTTCTAGTATGATGACCACGTGATTTATAGTTTCGTAATTAGAGTCTTGGTTCTTATGAGGATGGTCAGTAACCCTACATAAATATTTAGATTTTGTTACAGCTAAATGTTATAGAAGATTGAATATGTCTCTTGGAATAATGGAAGAAAAAAAAATTGCAAATTTGTGAGTACTTCTTTACTTCTTATTTTACTTTATCTTTTCCTTTTTCTTTTGCTAAGATACTTCCTTTTGGTTTTCTGTCTTTCTATCACTCATGTTCCACATGGATTACCATAACTTCTTGCAGCACCTTAGAGCCAAAATCCAACAATCAACATACATGGTAAAGCTCCACCACCATGCATCAACCAATTAATAAACTTAAATTACAAAACAAAAAGATGCTTGGAACTTCACTCACATACTGTAAAGGTTCCTCAATATTCTCAAGTCTTCACCTATTTAAACTAAAAACCTAACATCCCAAATGCTTTTGAGAACCTTTCGACTCTCAAACACCTATTAAAACAACCCTGCAAATCCACAAATCCTCTACTTTCCAGAAAATTTCACCAACCAAATATCTTGAGCACCAACCCCTTTTGTCCCTTCAAAATATGTCTCAAACCTTAAATCATCCTGCAATCCCAAACGAATTCCCCTACAACCCAAGACCTATTTAGTAAGACTAAATGCACCATATAAGTGCATATGCTGGAAAAGACATTGATAGATACAAATCACTGTTGTTTTCCATGTAGAATTTCTATTGAAGTGGTTAAGGGATTACAAGGGATCTTATGTGGGAATGGAGAGAGGAGGGAAAGAGCGAACACCTAGTGAGATAGGAGGTAGTGCATAGAGTAAGAAGGGTGGTTCGGTATTGGCAACTTAGTGAAAAGGATAAGGCATTACTTGGAAAGTAGATGTGGAGATCTATGGTGGTTAGAGGCACAAGCTGCTACCCTTGGCTTTGATTCATTTTATACTTGCTGCCAATCTATGATGGGAATAGGAAGTGTCAAGTTTTGGGAAGCACCCTCATCCATTTCTTTTACAAATTGTCAATCCTTCATAATGCACACAATAAACTCTTCTTCTTTTTTTGTTGTCATTTTTGCAGATTTAGGTTTTGGGCTGTACCTTTTTTTCTGGCCGATCGATAGAACTTTAGAGTTTTATTATATTGTATGCAGTGGATAAATCGTCCACAAGTCTTTTATTTCTTTCAAAAATTAAGGGCCTGTTTGATAACCATTTCAATTTTAGTTTTTAGTTTTCATTTTTTGTGCTAGAGTATAGAGGAAAAAGAGGGAGAATGTAAGTAAGAATGAGAGTGGAGATAGGATTGAGAGGGGAGGATGGGAGGGAGGAGTAACAAAAGTGAAAACAAAAACTAAAAACTGAAATCTATTTCAAATTGTTTTCACTTTCAAGTTTTTGTTTTCACTTTTGTTACTTCTCCCTCCCATCCTCCGGTCTCATCCTCACTCCCATTCTCACCCCCTTTCATTTTCCTCTATACTCTAACACAAAAAATGAAAACTAAAAACTAAAAACTAAAATTGAAATGGTTATCAAACGGGCCCTAAATTGTTTACTAAATTCTGTTTCTTATCAGAAAATGAACCATAATTTTGCATTTAAAAGCTAGATATTTTTTTCTTGTAAATAGCCATGATAAGAAAAATATTATTTCCTTCATCGTCATCGTTGTTATTGCATCATCATAGTCTGTTTTTCTTTCCTCCTCTGTGCAACAAAAGTTTCCTATGTGCACAGATATCCCTAATGCCAATGCTGTAATATAAAGCTCAATTTCAAATGTACCAATCAACCTCAGATGCAATATAAAACATGTGCAAGCCCAATCGTACAGCCTCACATGTATATGCAAATGATATAAATTTATGTATAAAAAAAAAAAAAAAATTTTAAAAAAGAGGCAAAAAAAACTACTTTGAGGTAAAAAAGGGCAAGAAATTTACATCTTTGACTCTGACTGCTTGGAGTGCCAACGCTTTCTCTTGAACATCACCCTACAAGCAACCACTTTCTCAGGACCACAAAAAACAATAAATACCAACACACGAAAAGAGCAATGGAACATGGAAATACCACAGTTAGCCGGTTGATAAGTCCACATTTTATGCTCTGACGCAGTCGTTTGCATTCGTCCTAACAATGAAACAAAGAAACAATGACATATATCAAACAGAGTATCATTCAAATAAAAAGTTTTCAAACAAATAATTTATTTTCCAGCAATCTTCCTTATGCTGCACATAAAGCTGCAATTACTCTCAATAATGAGGGCAAAGCCAACAACGCCATTGGATGTGAGAATCAAGTTCATTTCCCTGGTATGTAACATATATTACCCAGTGGCAAGCATTATCTAGCTTTCTAATGTTATTTCTAATAAAGGCCATCCCCTTCAAAGCAAGGAGATATTCAAATCATGCCTCTTTTACAACCACATTTATGCTATTTTTTGACCATGTTTGGAATTGAAAAAACAGTTAGTTATGAAGATTGAAGCAACTCTCAGTCTCTCACTCCTGCCATTGAAAAGAGGGAAATGTTATATGCTAAATCACCTCAGTGAAGTCTTGGTTTGAGATGATGTCAATTGAAATGATCTCTGTCTTGTTTAAGTTTAATATCTCTAGCAAGATATCTGTCATCCTTTTACCAACTTTATATGGCTCAGCAGCTTTGCATGTACCTGTTGAGAAAATCATTTGAAAAATGAACTTTACCATTCTGAAAAGTTTAATGCCTTCTTTGCTCAGGCCAAAAATACAATGAAAGACAATTAACCAAATGATTACCTATAACTTGGACCAGCCTATACAAATCTTGCTTTTGACCACTACCAGAAATTCTAATTCTGACAAAAGAATGAGCAACCTTGTCCCCAAAGTTATCCAGATCATCAAGTAGATCTTCCACTAAATTACGCTTTAAGTAAATTAAATTAATGTTGTGTATATCAATGGCTGCAAAGTCATCAATATTAGACTGTGGTCCTCTCCCATCACCCTTTTTACGTGTTTTGCGTCTCCTGTCTTTACTGGATTTTGCCGGTGTATCAGAGTTTCCATCAGCCTCCAACTGATTGCCTTCAGTATCAACAACACTCCCTTGAAGATCATCAGCCTGAGAATCCTCTTTTACAAGAAAGTGGGATTCCAGAAGTTTTAACATTTCAAAATGCCCAACACGTGGTTTCCCAAATAAATTTTGAAGCCTTATATCACAAATTATCTGACTTTTCCGGCGAGGGTCACGAAGTTTGTTCCTTTTTATATATTCTAGCAAAAGAGCCTGGACATCAAACTGAGACAGAGCAGACTTGTCACCATTTCTCATGTGCATAACAAACTCCAAGAGTTCCTTTGATCCCCACCCTGTACTGTCATCTGCAGATGGGCCTCCAGAGCCAGTTGCTGTAGCTGGACTTGATGAATCCTTCCCCTTTCCACGGGTTCTCAATCGTTTCTTGGCCTTTCTTTTTTTAGAGTTGGCCAAATCCAAATTCTCAGAATTGTCTGACTCAGACCCTTCATCATTATTAACATCATAAGCTTCATCAAGTGACTCCTGTTTATGTCCAGTTGCTCCTTTCCATGGATTCTTGGCCTGAGCAAGTTCATCAACTGTTAGAGATAACCTCTCTTTTAAGTCTATCCAATAATCCTTGAAGAGGTACTCCCAGCTGGTTTTATCATCAAAATCAACTTCATTCTGCACAAGCACAACAAAAATAAGTACAAGCTGAATGCCACTGCAAGCATTTAATTTAGAACTAAAAAGATAAACATGGAATTAATTCTTAACAATGGAAGTACTTATTAAGGACAAAAATTTTAAAGGTAGAAAATTCCTGCAATGTTTCCAAAGGTTCTATCTGATGATAAGACAACTGCAAAGAAACAAAAACCAGCTAACAGATTTTTAAGGATGTAACAAAAAAGAATTACATGACACATTACTTTCACACATTAAAATACTTCGAAGTAAGATATATCTTTCACCCTAATAATGACAATGCTCGCAAAAGGAAAATATAAAAGCGGTGAGAGAAAAACAGAAGACAAAAAGAAAGAAGGTATCATACCGTGTCCTTGTTTCCTTGCTCATTCTTTTCAATCAACATGACAGTTTTCATGCATGTCTCACAGAAGCCTTTATTTCCTCGAACACATAAGAAGAGAGCATCTTTGGTACACCCCTTGCACAAGGAAAAGGTACATGTATAACACATGTAGTGGGCATTCTTCTCACAGTTGCTGCAAAGGTGCCAACCTAATATACATTTGCATTAGATACTGGCCAGCAACCCAAAAACACTAAAAACATTTTAAAAAATAAGCATTTTTATAAATGATGAGAAATGATGAAACTAAGTCACAAATGCAAAAGAATTGGAGCTGATAAGATGAAATCAAAAAGCAATCATAATGCCTGCAATCTCACTCAAAAAAGACAATGGCCACTACATTCAGTTAAACTAGATGACAAATCACAAACAGAGTGCAAAAAGACAGAACTTCCAGGAATAAGGCCAGAGTCTGAACTACTGTAAATGCAGCATAACATAAACCCAAATCCTTCCAAAACCAAACAGATTGACCAATGTTGCCTAGAGCATGGTTCGCCCTGGTACTTGGTAGGAGTCCGGTACTCGTTATGTTACTTTCAATTTAACTGTACACAATGCAGTAGGACGCTTAGTTCACATATCTGGTCATGGGAACGCATTAGAATTTCTTATTAAGATTGCTTTGGTACTATTAAGTATACATTTAACCACAGTGATAGATTTACAATCAACTTATAAAAATATATAATCCTCAGAATCAGATTTAAAAACTATGTGACCAATAAAATGGATATATGTGTGTGTGTGTGTGTGTGTGTGTGTGTGTGTGTGTGTGTGTGTGTGTGTGTGTGAGTGTGTAACAAAATGGAAATGCTCTCTTGCCAGACTGAATCTGGGTCAGACATTAGGTTGATTCTTTCCTGAATGTATGATTTAGATAGATGCAACATATGACAACATAAGCACCGGCCTAGAAACATAAATCTGGCAAGAGAACATTACCCTGGAATCGAATACATGTATAAACCTTTTGTGTTCTTTTCTTAAATAAAGCATAACTTTTTGTTTCATTTAATCCTTCAAAAAAAATTAATCGAAGTATTATGGTTACTCATGGATGAAAAAAAAGAAAAAGAAAAAAAGAGCGAGAGAGAACAGAATAAAACTAGGGACGCTAGTTTTAGTGATCTGGAGTTTGGTGTACCATGTTTTGGGTCATGGTAAGTAGGGGGTGTAGCAATCATGTAACACTTAGGTTGACAATATAGCATATATAAATTCAATGCCACTATCTTGATTATCTATAAGAATATAAGAAATCATCTAAAATGCACAACACAAATTTTTCTGAAATGTAACATCTTAAGTAGGATTCAAAATTTGACAAAGTAGGACTCGATTTTCATGCTTTAATAAAGATATATCTCCTAACTCTTGAATTTGATACATCATAAAGTGTAGCCCTATAAGCTCCGCAGATTTGATTTACGCTGCTTAAGTCCCCCTTACTTAAGCAGCATTCCATATTATAAAGTAATCTGACACAACAAAGAACAATTCTGGGACGATAACTACACCAATAGCATGAAACTTTGGTCCGAACTTTCCATTGTTTCCCTAAAATACTGGAAGTATGCAAAAAGAAACTTACTGGAAGTACCGAAAAACCAAAATTTAAACAACAGTATCAATTTTTCAGACCTTGCCAACAACTGGTATTGCTTTTTCTTCTGTAATTAAAACAAATTTCAAAGACAAAAACATTCAATTTTTTACAACATGAAAACACTAACCCAATCATCACTAAAACTAACGATTTACTTATCCAGCTAGGGTTTAAAGGTACAAAAACCACATGCCAAACACATAAATAATCACCAAAAATCAAACATCTGAAAGACACGGAATGAGTAAACAAAGGAGTATTAGATAAAAAGATGAGAATTTGGCAAAAAGTAAGAGAAAGTTACCGCAATTCCATCGACCCTTAGCCCGAAAGAAAGCCTCATCACGATTAACACATGAAGGATGGTATGCTTTAGGACATCCCCTGAAAACCACCAATTAAATCAATATCATTCAATCAACTTATCACAGAAGTAACATTAAAAGAAGCACAAACAGTGAGCAGAGTTTAACTGACCTGCGATCACAAAGTACAAGCTCACCCCCATCAAAGCAAATGAAACAGACATCCTCTTCCATCTTCTTCTTTGAGAGGAGTTTTCCTGTCGCCTTAGAACTCTTCCCACGCTTCCTCTTCCCGCCACTGCCGGCCCTATTTGTTTCCTCATCCTCCTCCTCCTCCTCTACCTCCATCCCTTCTGCTTCTTCCTCTGCTGCCTCTGTCTCCTCTGCCTCAGTTGTCTCCTCCATTGCATCATCAGCCATATCCACCTCCTCCACCATGTCGGTCTCAGCCACCATGTCCGTCACATTTGCCTCATCATCTCCCTCCACCTCTTCCTCGGTCTTCTCACCCTCTGCCTCAGCCTGCTCTCCCACCGCTTGGACCTTCTCAGCCTCTGCTTCGGCCTCCTCCGCTTCCACTTCGGCCGTCTTTTCCTCTGCTTGGTCCTTCCATGAAATGACAGTCTCCTCAGCCACTTCAGCCACATTAGACTTCTCAGCAGCCTCCTTTGCCGAGTGAGCTACAACACCTTCCTCGGACAACACCTTCTCCGTCTCCAATCCCCTTTCATCCTTTTTATCCACGGCCCCAACTTCAGTTTCCTCTGTCACCTGACCTTCGGCGACACTCAGCTCCTCCACAATCTCGGTATCCTCTGTCCCATGACCTTCAGCGACATTCAGCTCCTCCACAATCTCAGTATCCTCTGTCCCATGACCTTCTGCGACATTCAGCTCCTCCACAATCTCAGTATCATCTGTCCCATGACCTTCTGCGCCATTCAGCTCCTCCACAATCTCAGTATCCTCTGTCCCATGACCTTCTGCGCCATTCAGCTCCTCCACAATCTCAGTATCCTCTGTCGGAACCGCATCAGATTCCCCCTCAACACCGAGCCCGAAGCCCTCGGTTTCGGGCTTGAGCTCGAGCTCGGGTAAAGACTCCGACATGCATTGGGGCTCGGCTCTCCGGAGCTCCTCCTGTGTTTCAGGAGACAGTACAGCGTCATTTTCAACCGGAACCGAAGGCTCGTTCACCTTCAAAACATCTTCTTCTTCGGCTTCCATTTGAATATACTAAATTCGGAAATCGGAGATTGAAAACCCTAAAATCGACAGAGCTAGGGTTAGGGTTTTAAGGTTCCGGTTCCCTTCCCTGGTAGGATGATGTGCGTTTTATCGTTAAACACTAAAAGATTTTGTATTAAAATTAACTGAGAGTGGTAGAGACGGAGAAGCCAACCGTAAGCAAGAAGGGGTTTCCCGTGCCGCGCGCTCGAGTCCGCTCACTTATATGTAGTCACTGTATCCGGTCACCGTTGGATCTAATCCAACGGATGACAAGAAATCCAATCTTACAGTAGAAACGGGTAAAATAAAACCCGTATTTCTAACGAACACCCGACCCGACTAAACCTTGAACAAAAGTTACGTAGCGATGCCTTCTCTCCCCTCCTTGTCTCTAACCTGTGAAACAACTTCCTCTTCTTCCACACCAAGTCCACCATGGATGATCGCCGAGATCCAATCCCTCCCTCTCACATTCGCCTTTCTTCTCTCTCTTTCTATCTCAAATCTTGAGGCCATCAAGAAAAAGATTATTCGCTCAAGAATCTACAGTCACAACCTTTAATCTGCTACCTCCTCAATTCATCCTTGTGTGTCTTGGTTGGTAGCCTAGAGAGGTAAATATGCAATTTTTTTTCCTTTCTAAATCAGCGAAATTGGTGTACTGAAACCTGGGATTGTTAATGCAAATTGGGGAACCGATTTAATTGGAAGTGAATATCTAAGGAGAAAGAGTTTCTGTACTCGGTTTTCTTTTTGCTTTGTATCCACGGCATAATTAGTTTTTGTTATTTTTAGGCTTTGATTTTGAGTTTTAGGTTATGATATCTGCCTGTGATTTATGCTGGTTTTCAGTTTTCTAGTTTCTAGTGAGACAAACCATTTGCAGAGATGGAGAGGATTATATATTAATTCTGCACTAGCTGATGATTTTGTTTAATTTTCAGTTTGGCTGCTGCATTTTTTATTGATGAAGAAAATGAAATGTGAATAGGTAAATGAAGACTAGTCCAAGTTGATTGACATGGTCTAGTCACTTAGAAATGGATTCAAGTTGGGAAATTTATAATTGGGTCTTTGTTTTGATCATAAAAAAACTCTCCCAGTAGAGTAGTAAGATTGAATTACCCTTGGATTCAAGGGATTCGTTTTGCATCGGAATTTTGTTTTTGTTGCTTCCAAAACCACACTACTGTTTGCCATAATTTCCCACTTTCAAGCAACAGAGTTTTGGTGTTTTTCCCCCCAAATTCTTTCATGCTACTAATTGATCATTTTCATATAGTATCCAGCAATGGTAGCCGAAAACAATTTATGAACTGATTCTGTGTGTCTCTCCTTTTGTTCAATTAGGATTTGTTTCTTCAGCAAAAATGGTAACTAAAATGGTGGATCAGTAATCCGACAGTCACTAAACCTAGTGGCTGAAACAATGCGGCCGCAATGGCAGCTGCCGAAGTTCATGATGATGTCAAAAGGTATGCCTGTCAAAAGTTATTCGTGCTCCTGTTGATCTGTCCTTGTTGGTTCCAAATGCTTTATTACTAAGATACTGTTGAGAATTCCTCTCGTAAAGATCAACAATACATCTTTTCTTTCTTTTTTTATCGAAATTTGATTCGTTGTTGCTTTTGCTTCTTAGCCTAGAAGGCTCAGGAAAACCTTAGGAGGTGGAATGAGACAGGTTGGTATCCTTTGTGCTGCTGCTTTGGTCGCTTTGCATGAGAATGTTGCAAACCTCGACACCGATCACAAGAGAGCTAAGATTTTAGTAGGTATATTCCAGTCTACTTGATTTTGTATACCAAACTCTTGTTTGGAGGACAGCCATTGCCTTCTCTTCTCAAGCTCTATTCATGGATTTTCTTCTATTTCCTTTTGATAAATTCAGAGGGACTAAATCAAATCAAAGAATTCGTTGAGACCTTAATATATCATCACATTCACATGTTTGCATATCTGCAATTGCCCTCTCTTGTCGCCCAAATTTATGCTTCTTTTCTATGTGAATGTTGCAGCGAGCTCTGACTGGAGGCCATGATGAAAATGGAAACCATACATGGGACAACGCAAGCTCCACCCTTCTCTCTGTGTCTCCAGCGTGATTTCATCTACCTTCGAACATGCGATTATTCAATCTTTGCCAAACTTGTAAACTTCTTTGCTAGTTTCATTTGTAAGATTTTATGGTGGCAGAATTTAATGTGTTTTATTTTATTTTTTCATGTATATAACATGAGACAATCAAAGACTTTCACCTATCCTGCTTATCAATATTTGCCTTTCTCTATTAAAACATTTGACTTATAATAATGGGAATAATTCTTAATGTCTCCCTATTGAATCCATGATGAACGCTCTATCGATAGTGCCTATATGGAGGGGCTTTGCCCAGCACATACATAACACATAAATAGTGCCTCTATAGTGTCTTAGCAGCTGCCATTATCTTAATCTCTAAAGCTTAAAAATATAATTTCTACTTGTAAAAAAATTCAAATTAGTTCGCAAGCTCAAGTTTGTTTATATACTGTTAAGTTGTATGTCATTACTCTTCCTTGCTACAACTCTTCCTCCAATGATTTCTTAAAATTTCCCAAAATCAAATTTCGATTTTCACGCTTCATCGTTGAAGCACATGACGGTAGGGCGGTACCATGAATAGTTGGATGGGCAAGGTTCAAAAAATGAGACAATTATCTTAACATCTATCAATACAAGAGATTTTGGCCAAGCTACAATAGAACCAACATCATCGTTCACAGTTAAGATATCATCTCTCACAAGGATGGGAACCTTAGATTCAACTTCAATTGATATAGTAA
This sequence comes from Prunus salicina, assembly GCA_020226455.1. Taxonomy (NCBI): domain Eukaryota; kingdom Viridiplantae; phylum Streptophyta; class Magnoliopsida; order Rosales; family Rosaceae; genus Prunus; species Prunus salicina. The sequence continues at coordinate 12,716,374 of CM035347.1, read as the reverse complement.
AGGCAACTATGTGATCCATTGAGTCTAAAGCCAACTTGCATTCCTTCACACAAACATTAAATACAAAACCATGCAAATTAATTTATACAAGACAAACCGATAGAAAGCATTTTTTTTAAACCTATAGATATTAATTTATAGGGATTTTTGTAGAAATGTCACCTGAACTTATACATCAGTTTTAATTTGTCATCTTAAAGAAAAATTTAAGCAAAATGTCACCTTAAGTTTTCAAAATCCATGATTTGTCACATGACTTTAACATCATCCAATTTTCCATCCATTTTAAAGGGTATTTTAGTCTTTCCAATATGTAAACCCTCTTTTTTATTTAATTTAAATATAAAGCTATGTAAACCCTCTTGCTTGGAAAGATTAAAATACCCTTCAAAATGGATGGAAAATTAGATGATATTAAAGTTAGGTGACAAATCATGAATTTTGAAAACTTAAGGTGACATTTTGCTTAAATTTTTCTTTAAGGTGACATATTGAAACTGATGTAGACATTTCTATAAATATCCTTAATTTATACCTTTGGAATCCTTATCCTTCCATTCGTATTGTATTACTGGGATCTGACGACCACTACCTTAGTGTAAGATCCTTAACAAGTGGCATAGGCCATAACATGATTTTGGTGTTTTGCACCATGCCATGCCAAAACAAGCGAAATGTGCAGTGGTGGTGCACGTTGAAAGCAAGATAAGGTTGGAGGAATGTATCAAATCTGCTAGCAAGGCCATCGGATTCTCTCGGCAGCGCATGGTTAGCAAATGAGCGCAGCACCTGTCGAGCAGTTGCGAGCAGCGCATGTCGAGCAGGTGAGCAGCACATGCCGAGCAGATGCATGTAGCGTAGCATCTGGACAGGCCAGACTTGGCAGGTGCAGGCAGACGTGCTGAGCAGGTACTCTGACGTGGCCCTAGCAGTTTTTAGCAGTTTCAAGGGTGTTGGAACGTGGTTGGGAGGGATGCTAGGGTTTGAAATTCAAAACGTGGAAAAGTGTTGGAGAGGTTGAAGGCGGTTTACGAGGATGTGGGTACATGCTTCAAGTAATGGGAAAATTTTCTAGGAGTGAAAATCGGCCTCAAAGCATAGTGGGCTGCTGGGGAGGCGCTAAGAGGGGGCTCGGCAGTTTTTTGGAAAAACTGAATGACTAGGTAGCAGACCTGGGGGCTGCCAGCAATGCCTAGTAGATGGGGATTTCATCTACACGTTTTATGCTTATAAATAGACCTTGAGAAGGTTGAGTTGAGATACAAAGTTGTGAGAATTCGTATTCTTAAAAGTTTATTTAGGAAGGTTAAACATTTTATTTTTAAAGTAATTACTGTGATAAGTATTAAATTATAATAATTATTGTACTTTTATAATAAATTATAGTATTATAATTATTTTATGGAAGTCCATGTTTTATTTAATTGCTTCACCTAGTGCATGTTCATTATTTTTAATTAAATGGTTTTGATGATTTCCTTAATATTTTCTTTTAAATATTAAAATTAGTTAATGGTAGTAAGATTGTTTTGTGCATGGCTATCTACTTGGAATATTTCATGCATGGCTATGTAATTGCGAAGTTATCTTATATGCTCCACGTGGTTAGCATGTGCCAATCAACTATGCAAATTACTTGCATGGTAGCCAAATTGGTTTACTAGTTTTATTTACTTTGCAAACTAATGAGATATCAATGAAATAAATGGTTGTGTCGTTTAACCCATCAATACGTGTCCTCATGATATTTCTTCTTATCCTTCTTTGACTTGGAGTGAAAGAAAAGCTACTAGGGCTTTAAGAAATAAGGAGTTGATCTTTAAACATTGAAGTTATCTCATAAACATAGCTACCACCTTTGGAGTCCTATAAATACAACATTTGTTTCTTCAAATCCCATTTCCTTCTTCAGAAAAGCGTGGAACTAAGAAATAAATTAGCAAGAGAGAAAGAGAGGTAGAAAGAAGTAGAACTGTTACGAAAAAGAGTGGGAGACTGAGTTTGTGGATGTGGTGGAAAATTGGGAAAACACCTTACATTTCTAGCAAAAGCTTTGGTGTCAAGGTAGGGGGTTTCTTGAGGGCCTTTTACAGAGATTGATTTAATTAAATTTCGTATGCATGGTATTACAGTTTGGTTGATGTTCCTTGTTATTGAGTGTTTACGTATTCTTAACTATTTGAACAATGTTGACATAATTATATATACATTGGTGATGTTTTAAATGGTTGCATTGTTGTGAGATATATAGGATATGTGAAAGGCATAATTGTATCATGTCATGGAAATTCGCTGGAATTGTTGGGTTGAGAAAATAATTATGGAAAAGAAGGTAATGGAAATGATCTTTTGTGTAGTTGGGTCTAACTCTTGGCAGGTACCAGATCTCAGGGATCCCACAGTGCACATGGTTTTTATTGGGTGATACAGGACTGGCGATAGGGAGTTAGACAAGATGACTAACAAAACAGGATTTATGAGATGATTGAGATGGGGGTTAGTTCATATAAATGGGCATTCGAGACCAAGTGGTATAAGCATGGTATGGGACGTGCATGTCTACTTGTCCAGTTATATGAATTAACTGGAGTAGATGAAGAGCATTCATGCATTATTATTAATAATGAAATATTTGGCTATGTGATTGTATTCACTTAATTTAGTTATATCAATTTACCTTGAAAAAGTTTATGTCCCTACTGAAATCTAGGACTTGTGATGATTGTGGCATGTCTATATAAGGTGTATTGTGTACATAGCTTGTGGTTGAATAATGAGCTACTCTTTTAAGTGAACTCTTAAGTAGTTCTAACTTATAAAATAAATGTAAAAATGTAAGATTTCGGATGTTGTCGTTTCCACTGAATATTCTATGTGAAATATTTATTTATTTATTTACATGTTCTTCACATTTTAGTTATAGCCTTTATTAAACAAAAATGCTAGGATTACCACATTTTTCATACCACAATTGTACCACCTATCTAATAGAGGTGGGCCCCATTATATTGGTGGGCTCCATCTCTATTAGAGAGGTGGTACAATTGTGGTGTGGTATGAAAAATGTGGTAAGCCTATCATTACTCTTTATTAAATTCTATAATTAAGGTGTGAATCACGTCTTAATCCAAGATTACGTAAACCCGTGGATTGGGGCGTGACACAAGTGATGTGGTAGTCCAACAAAAGTAAGAAGCTTGTAATCCTTGTTATTGAGAGAAAGAAATAGAAGGCTGGGAACTTTGCTCGTATATTGTGTGTGATTTTTCATGTTTAAACAAGTCTTGCTTAGGTGTGTTGGCATTCACTTGTTCCCCTGCGTGAAATCCGAAGCCTCACAAGTTGGAGGTGCGAGAAGGCTGACTTAGGAGGAGTCTAAATGCTGAGCCAGGTTTGAAAAATTTAAAGTGTTTCTCACCCCTGTTACAGTTGGTATCAAAGCGTGCTTTAGCCATGTTTTTGGTTGAGTTCGAATGGAGTTCAAGTGCGTATTGTCCCTAGGGATCTGTGGAAGAGTGGCATTTTTTAGCAAGGAACAATCTTGGAATTGCAAAGCGAGAAAGGAATGGCTGAAGGTAGTGATTCCTTGAAAGAGAGAGTAGCAATTATAGAAAATTTCCTTGGTACTGTGAGTGGTGATGAGACAGAATGTGTGATCACCCAAATGGAGGATCTTAATGCTAAGACGACAGAGATAGAGAAAGTTTTTAGAGAGTTGAAAGCTTCGATGGAAAGAAGGTCACTGATGTTCTATGTTATATGGATGGCGAGTGGAGGTCATTGGTGGAAAGCTCAAGGAGGTGGAGACTAAATTGGGAGTGGTGAAGCTTGCTTTGAGTGGCAAGACTTCGAGCTAAGAGGGCTCAATGATGACAAAGATCAAAGTGCCTTAAACCCTAAACAAATTTCATAGAAACCCATAAACCCTAAACCAATTTCAGAGCAACCCCTAAGCCTTAAAACCCTAAACCAATTTCATATAAATCCATACACCCTAAACCAAATTCATAAAAACCCCAAATTTCTAAGAAAATGACGATGAATAGTACATTGTGGATGTGAACCGTGGAGTTAAGCTTGGATGAACAGCCACCGTTGAGGGAGGAAGACCACAGAGAGAGAGAGCTACGCAAGAGAGTTGAGCGATAGAGAGAGACGGAGCCAGGAGAGTTGAGAGAGAACACAATTTTTGAAAAAATGATATGGGTGCAATTAGTCGACAATAAAGATGTATTTATAGGTGGTAGTTTTAAAATTTTAAGGGAGGGATGGTATTTTCAGAAAAAATTATAAAATGGGTGGCATTTTGAGCTATTTCCCATTTTCTTAAAGCGATGAATGCTTGTATATTTGTAGATTTGCAAGCCTTGATGATAAGCATAAGAAAAGAGAAAGCAATTACACAAAAATCTCAAGTACAACCAAACTTCATCGAAATCACATTTTCATGGCAACACCTTCAATCATGAAATAACCACAACAGCCCACAAAAGTCTACACTACCTTCGAATCTTGGCATTTTCAGCCTCAAATTTGTCAAGCTTCTTCAGCAAACCTGGTATCACCATCTTTGAACACTCACACATTTCAGGATCAACACACATAAAAAACGCACATCCTCTTCCACCTCTTCGCTGCATACCAAGAAAGAAAGAAAATTTTCAATTCTCATGCCCAACACAATCAGGATTATGCACACTATAAATCTGCATCTTGGATTTAGATTCATCCATGAAGTTTGAAGTCGAGCAACAGTGTCACAGTGACAATGTTGCACCAGCCTATCTTCTCATTCCTCCCACTCTTCTTTGATGCAAATGATGACAAATAGTGAGATGCAAGAAAGAGTTAGGAGAGTCAATTTAAGGCCCCGTTTGGTTCATGGGAAAGGAGGCTTGGGAATGGGAATTCAATTGCTTTCCCATGTTTGATAAGTCCAGGCATGGGAAATGGTTGCCCAGCACATCGGAAAATAAGGAGGAAAGTGAAGCCCTCCTCTTTACTAGGGTTTTGTTTTCCCTCATCATGGGAAAATTGGGAAAATGAGCTAACATTCAATGCACAATTTTCATGACTATTTTGTCCCTATGAACAATTTATAATTACAACGTATCATTAAATGCATTCTTTTTTTATTTGATTTAATACGGGTATAATTGAAAAATTATACAAACTTTGTTTTCCATTTCTACTCAAAACAAACATGGGAAAGGAAACAAAGTGAAATCTCCCAATTACTTTCCCGACATTACCAAACGTGGGAAAGGAATCTTTCATTCCCATTTCTTGAGAAATGACATAGGAAATGATTTTCCCTCAAATTCATTATGTGAACCAAATGGGCCTAAGAGCTTTGAACGAGGGCAATGCTATGAGAATTAGGGGCAAAATTAAGGGGAATTTGGGGAAAGTGAGGAAACCTAACTTTATTTTCCCGGATCCACACGGCTAAACATCCAAATAAGCACGCCACTTGGCCTAACATCAACTACTTAACAATTTTTCGCACAAAATAGATGGAATGGTATAACATGCAGTGGTGGATCTTCAATGGAGCAAGGGTGGTCAATTGACCCCCGCAAGTTAGAAACCACTACCTGGTAAAAAAAAAAATTAACCCATGCAATGCTGCAAGTTCATGTTTCACGGCGCCCACCAACTATTTGATGTTTTGTTCCAAAGAGGCAGCAGGAGCAGCGCATGCCTTTCTTCCCTAACCACTACCTGCGCAACTTATGTTTGGTTTCCTTCCTTCCCTAGGCCCGCATATATTAAGCAACCTAACACCCCCTCCCCAAAACTTGTTTTGAAAACCACCACCACACCCCCACACCCACTAAACAAACCATCGGCGACCACCGAATCCAGTAGCGGTGGTAACTCTCCCAATTTGTTTTTGAATTTTGATGTTTCCCTCAAATTTCAAAGTAATGTTGATTTTTCCATTAATTATTTATAATATTATTGTTTTATTTTTACAAGATTCTTGTGTCTAATTTTTTTTTTTCCTACATTTTATATGTTGACTCCTAAAAGAAAAATTTATAGATTAGCCACTGGTAACATGAGTAACGGAAATAAAGCTCAGGGGTATACGGGGTGATAATTAAGGTCGAAAGGCAAATTGAGACAAAAGTGAAAGCACAAGGGGCATTTCAATAAATAAGCCTAATAAAATAAAAATTTATGTTAAGTTTAGTTACGATATCTCTCTTCCCGAACATAAATTACGATATTAAATATGTTAAGGTTGGGCTTAGACAAGCCTCAAAGCCATCACCTGGACCAGCATTAACCCGAGAAAAAAAAAAATACCCCCTTTGGCACTAGGGATGGGACCGGAAAATCGGAAAAAAATCATGTTGACTAAAAAGTTAACAAACCAATGCCGAACCAAACCGAACTAGTTCAAACCAATTTCGACGCCAATTTCACACCTTACAAAACCGAACCAGATCAGACTAGACAACCTATATTTTTTTATTTTTTAAAAATTATTTAATCCCATAACTAATATTTCCCCAAGTCCAACTTCAAAGCACCTCTCTTTTTTAGGCCTAATTATCTCTTTTTGCATGAAATTGTCATTTGTTATTTTTTAAAGCCCAAAAAATAAAATTTTAGTTGGAATTTGTTTTTAAAAAAATTAATTTGAAAAAATCTATAATAAAAAATCCAATCCAAAACCGGAAACCAGACCTACTGGTTTCTTAAATTTTCTTTACCAAAACTGAACCGAACCGCGTTTGAATGGTATCGATTCCTGTGTGATAAAACTAGATCAAACCACGCCCACCCATTCTTGCACAAAAGAGCCTCTTTAAGAGTTCACAAGCTTCTGAATCATTCATGATGTGAAAAGCAAGAAGAGAGACAGAAATCAGGAGACATCACATCCTCAGGCAACCCAATTACATACTGTTTTATTTTTCAGTAATTGCCAAAAATTCAATACATAATCATACTAAGTCATCATCAATTACGTTCTAACGCAGAATAGGTACTCCACATTAACAGAAACACATCCTACCAAAATAAAGTCTCAATTCAACTCCTCAATAGTCTGAAGTTTCAACCTTCAATCTAAAGCCTAAATCAGAACTGCTTGCTTGAGATAAAAGGTAAATTCCGTAACATCATCTGCCACTTATCAGTACCTCCTGGGGTAGCGATCCATAAATCTGCCAGAAGGGCACTCGTATGCCAGGTGTCCTCGTCCCCCACAGTTGTGACAGATCATCAAGGGGCCCATACAATCCCTGCTCATATGCCCAAGTTGTTGGCAGTTCCTACATACAATGTCCCGGTAACCGCCGCCACGCATTCCACCTCCTCCACCTCCACCTCCACCTCCACGCTGCTCTCCCAAGACATTGGCTCGGGGGCACTGTCTTGCCACATGCCCAGATACATTGCATAAGTTGCAGATGGGTTCATTCGGGCAATCACGTGCTAGGTGACCTGTCTTTCTACAGTTGTTACATGCTTTATCATTTGTGCAGTCAGCTGCAATATGACCCTGCTTGTAGCAGTTGTTGCACAACCTCAAGTCCCCAGGTGGCATTGGGGGAGCTGTGCAATCTCTAGCGCGATGCCCAGCCTTACCACAGGTGTGGCAGATGCCTTCATTTGGGCAGTTACTGGCCATGTGACCAGGTTCCCGGCAATTCCAACATAGCGACTTTGTAGTACACTCTGAAGCAATGTGCCTAGTAGAACATTAAATGGCACAAGTACAACTATGTCAGTAACAATCAATAGCTCCGTTAAACATGTAGCATCTTTTTTTCACTTTAAAAAAAAATTAAAGAAGAAGACATCTGCATGAGGCAGATCATTATTACTGCGAGATAAGAAACCATGCAACCTTATTGAAGCAATGAAACAATTAATTCACCCACCGCTTTCACCACAAGGTACTGCTACTTTACTTTAAAATGGAAAACAGAACATTCTGAATTGTCTTAATATGTCTAAAACCTGAAGATCATAACTTTTTCCCATCACCAGTCTCACAGAAATAAGGGTCGAATATTAAAGCAGTCCTAAGAGCATGGAGACCGTGGTGGCTCCAGAAAATATGAGAAATTTGACAAATTGTCATGCATCAAAGCCTTGTTGTTGCTGGGGACCATGCATATTTCTCTCGAACTGTAGGTATTTTCTTAAAACCTTTATGGTCATACTATTGGCACACAGTTACAGGAGAAAGGGATATGAAAGTGATAGTGTTGGTGGCTAGTAATTGTCTAAAGTGGTACAAGGTAAACATGCACTAGCATATTAGTGGCAGAGGACAGAAACTGAAGTGGTAACAAGGAAGATAAGTTGACAAGGGAAGACAGTAGCAGTGGGATGGTGGGTTGGTGTTGAGGCATGAAGTGGTAGCTGTGTTAATGTCAAAATTATAACAAAGATAGTGGGTGTTATTACGGCCATCCTGCGCTGTTAAGGTTTATGTGATTTACCAGTGAAACTGAATGGTGGCAATAGTGGTATAATCATTGAAGACGGAAATGGTGGAGGAGAAGATGCTGTTATAACTAAACACGTGAAAGGATTATTATTATAATTATGATGGTGATAATAATTTCTGAACAGAAAAATGGGGGAAGAAGCTTCAGTTTCTGAATTATCAGTAAAACTATGATCGAAATAGATCGCTTGGTAGCAGAGACAGTACCATTTGTCTTGCTGCAAAATGGTTCAGGTAGAGACAGTAGAGGGATGTAAGATGCAGTAAAGCAAAATTACATACTCAGGATTTGTATGTTTGGACTTCTAGCATTAACTAGCATATTTAATTTCTCATATATTTCAACTCTCTAGAAAGTCTGGAACCCCAACCTCGTCAAACCCTCTCCCAGAAAACAAAAGGTCAAAAGAACAAACAAATAAAATGATTATAATGAATGCAGAGAAGCAAATAATGGAACATTATGATGTCCAATTGCAAGGCAAAATAAGTTTCCGTACCCAGGAAGACCACAATTGTGACAAATTGCAACATTGGGGCATTCTCTAGCATAATGGCCTGGACGTTTGCAGTTCTTGCACAGATTGTCTCGGCTGGAAAAAAAAATTGCAATAGATTAATTTCTGAGCAAAAACTAATGCAATTCCCAATTTCAAACCACTCCTTAATTTTAACTTATCATTAAGAAGAATCAGATCCATAAGAAGAAACAAGCAGAACCAAAACATTCAGAGCGTGAAACTAAAGCACTCTGAAGTTTTAAAAAAATACCCAAAAAATGCAAAAAGTTGGAGTTCATACATGTACTGAGCCAAATGTATCTGACGATACAAAAGTAAAAGGCTTACAGCCTTTGTGCACTACTGACAAAAACAAAGCTACCTCTACAACCAAGATGATGGATACTTAATTACATCGTTAAACAATCAACAGGATTCACATTTGTATTCAAAAACTTACAAAGGTCTAAACAAATGTACAACAAAGCAAAGCACGTTATTAACCAGAGCCAAAATTAAGAAATATCAACTTCAAAGGTCTTCTAAGGTATATTCAAGTAGAGGGCTTACTCAATAGATACGGTTGATGGTAAAATTCCAGAACATCTCCAACAAAGACATGTTGACAGATTACCTTCTCCTTATCAACCCACATTTTACAAAGACGAGAAGAAATAAAATAATAGTCAAAAGCCATTAAACCTGAAACCCCGACGTCCTCCATCTCTCCTGTAAGGTGCATCACGGTAGGAAAAGCGATCAGAACGGATCTTACGATCCGTAGGGCTCCTGCTCCTGCTCCTGCTTCGGCTCCTGCTGTCTGAACTCATGTTAAATTAATTCTTATTAAGACCTAGCTCCACTGACTTGAAACACCACCACAACCAACACCACACAGCCGCTGCCTCCTCCCTGTCCACATCACAACCACACCCATATTACAACCACACCCAAGATCATATCCATGAGTCAAAACCAAACCAACTACTTTCCCTTCATACCAGAAAACACCATATCCCAACAAAGTACACAAAATTTTCAACAAGCAATCCATCTCACAAGAATTTAATGACCACCAGCCCCAGAACCTTATACTAAATACCCGATTTCTCAATCACATCCTTCAAAAGAAAGTCAAGCATCCGTTGCAAACAATCAGGTATTCCCACTAAAACTCGAGCTTACATCAACAGAAAGACTTTACCTAAACTCCAACTTCTTGAAACCATCTAAACAGATTGATCATTAAATAGTTGGTTAAACTAGCAGGAGAGCATGAAATATATTGGGACTGGTTACTCATTGGCAAATAGGAGCATTTTAAGTTGCAGGTTGGAATAGGAAGGACACTCTCACGACTATATGAGTATCATATGATATAATATAGGAGAATTTAGTTGTTGAAGAAAATCAAAAGGACAACCAGCTAGCTGGTGACATCTTTCCATTGTAAAAATCTGCAGCCATTACAAATATCACCCTCTACTAATCAGAAAACATAATCTAGACCTTGTTGAAAATAGAAATCAACATAAACTTGGAGACCTCAGAGAGTATATGAAAGTTTCAAACAAAACCAAAAGCTAGCTTTGGATGTTTAAAGCCCCTGGAAGACCACAAACTTTTCTTAAACACAAAACTAAAGATCCAGGGGCTCCTAAATACACCATCAATAAATGATACTGCATGTTCAATCTATCCATCCATTTTCATGAAGAAAAGCTCCTCATTCAACCTACTTGTAAGTTGCAACCACCTCTCCCATCCACTACCCATAAAATCCTTCAATTTTAAAAAACAGTCTTTCTGCAGTTGTCCCCAATCACATTCTGGTGCTTCAAGCATGATCTAATCTGCTCTAGCAACAATACAAAATCACGGTGATGTATGGAATCAGAAGCGTCTGACGAAACTATGATATGATAGGAGAAAATTGAATCACATCTTCCACCAATGAACCAAATGGAAAAAGATAATGGAAGCAAAAACAAAATTGAAAGTGGCAGAGGCAAATCGGGAAGGCGCAGTCTAACTTTATTCCCCAAAACTTAACTTTTTGAAAAGATAATTCCCAAGAAGTAATATTTTTAAAGGATAACTCCCGAAATGAATGAATAGGAAACAGTGCCTTTTGATAATACGAACTAGTTGTACAAAACATGCTTGTCTGAAAAAGAACAGATTTCACTGAAGAAGTTGAGGGTGCGGGCAAGAAGGAAAGGATATTGGTACTTCGTTAGTATAACTTCTGAATGAATCACATGAATGAGTTCACCATGCTATCTAGAAAACATTATTTGCGGTTTTTGTTCTTAAGATTTCCCATAACCTAGCCCAACTCTTGGCCAACCCATCTACTGTTAGGTCCAAAAATTCTCACTTTCTACGAGTATGCATATTCGATTGGCACTCTCTCGAAAGTGCACGTACATGTATATGAATTTACATAATGTTCGTTTAACATAGGTATAACATCAACAATAGAAGGCTTGAGCCAAATTCTTGAAGTACACCCTTGCTATCGTAGCACTATATCAATTTGGCTTCAATGATCAGTACACTCACACAGAAAACCATAAAACCCTTAAAATCAAAACACTTACCACCCAGATTCAAAATTACAGAGAAAATCCATAGCAGAAAGAAACCCAAATTCAAGTAAACAAAAACAAACCTGAAACCCAAACAATACACTCCGGTGTTTTTAAATTCGACGTATACATACACCAAGATTAGCCCTAACCCTAGAAATGGTAGACAGGGGAAAGTGCAATGAAGAAGAACAACAACAAACCTGAGCCAAATAGCTATACAGACGGGTGGTGCTACTGTGACTTCTATAGCACGACGAAGTAAAAAAATTTGCGGACCGAGAGAGAGAGAGAGCGCTCTCAGCCTCTGAGACTGCGATTCGTAGACGCACAACCGCTGAGCGTCGATGGTGATTTCGATTGTGGCTCGACTGAATTTTCAATTTTATGTGATTACCTAGAGAAGCCCATTCTTCCTTTTGGGCCCAAAATTGCTCTGGTTGGGTTATAGTAACTCATTTGGCCTGGTCACCCTCGTTTTTTTTTTTCAATTTAAAAAAAGTAATGCTAACTTTACCACAGTATTATACCAATATTGTTTTTTATTTCACCATGACCAACGGAAGCTGCCGCCGCCGCAGTGCCACAACTTGTACAAGCTCAACTTTGATGGCTCTGTGCAACCCGCTAACCATGCTGCCTCTGGGTAGGGACGGACTTATGAACGTGCTAATCTGGGCTAGAGTCCAGGTGATTTGATTTTTCATAGCCAAATTAATACCTCAACCCACCCAAACGCACCCCACACACTCCCACTCAAGAGCTGCTTCATTCTCCTCAGCGCAACTGCTATATCTTCTCGCTCATCAGCGCCCATGCACCCAACCAACTTTTGCTCATTCAACGGTTAGTTTTTAAAAAGTAATACTCCACACTCATTGAAGTTGCTCCAACTAGTCACGCATGATTCAATATTATTAGTGCAATTAATACCAATGGCAACTTTTTGAAAATTAATACCAACTTCAATTTTCTTTCTTTTATTAGTATATGTGTGAGAAGCCTCCTCCCCCTTTAAACTCTCACTTGTATTAAAAAAAACTAATTGTTTTGTTCTTTTAGTTTAATGTTGTTTTTATTTAAGGTTGTACTAGATGCATTTTGAGGGGCTCATTATGTCTCCGTGTATTTTTTTTTTTTTTTATCAATGAAATTTACTCGTATCGTCGAGTAATCTATCCTTTTAGTAGGTTTGTACGTAATCTATCTTTTTAGTAAGTTTGTATGTAAGGCTTTCAAGCTATCGCCTTCAAGCATGTTTTCCGAGAGGCAAACTTTGTGGTGGATTCCCCTTCGGCGCTTGGGCACTCTACCCCCATCATGCCACATTTGGCTGCAGAATCTTCCTTCTTCGGTGGCTAGATCTGTCTCTTAGGATTCTTTAGCGGTGGGTTGCCTTCGGGGTTTTGTGTTGTAATTCTTTTGTGCTTATCAAAAAAAAAAAAAAAAAAAAACCAAGAAGCTTGTAGCTCAAGTGTTTAAGAGTAGTTATTGTTAGAAAACAATCAGTATGGAACTCTAAAGAATATTTGATAACATAATTTAAATACAACTTAAATTGTTCCAAGAGAAGTGTAATATGAATAAAATTATAAATGAACAAAATTATACTAAAAATATAAAATAAGCAAACAAGGTAAACTAACTGATAGAGGCTTGAAAACTATCAATTTCGCCATTACACTCGTGTCTTGTAGTTCTTCAAGCGTCTGTCCCAATATACAACTATCAATTCTTTGAACTCTAGCTAACTGTATTCATTTTTTCTCTATCAAGTAGTGATTGAAAAATGTTCTTATTTAATTTCAACCTAATCGTAGCCAACCCAAGTCTAATCCATTTTAATATTAGAAAGGCACTAAAGTTTATAAAGTGTGTCAACTTCTTGTGCTAAACCAATGTAGGACTAAGGAATTAATTATAAAGTTCGTATTTAGAATTAATTATGATAATTTTAATAAAAGGGTTACTTTTTTAACTTTTATTTGGTGTGCTAGCCTATACTCTATTTCTATTTTGTACTCAAATGCCAAGGCTGATAAATGAAATATATATTGTTGTATTTAATTGAATCAATCAAGAAAATGACTAATTAAAAAAAATTGATGTTGAATAGATAAAACGACAACATAAAATCTAGTAAAAATGATGCCTATATCTACAATCTGCATCAGCACTTGCATAAAAATGGATAAGATATATCATTAACTGCATCAGTACTTTCAAGTATATTGTTGTAATACGATAGCAAAAGCATTAGTTGTTATGTTACAACTAACGCCCTTGATGCTTTTAGGCATCATAAGCCAATAACCATCACTTACATGGAAGCCTTCTAAACATCGAAAGAATAAATATAGTGATAATTTGATTATACTTTTGTCCAAACTGATGCTGTAAATGGAATACGCATTGAAGGTTCTCTATTGCCAATAAATAGTTAAAGGCCGCTGTGATGAATACCTCGGTTAGGCCTCCGTTGCCTAAGGAAAATTTTGGCATAGTGTTAGTTTTCTATTCAAACTTCCAACAATATCCATATTTGAATAGAAAATAAGTGCACAGATATAAGAGAGAAAATCATACCAAAATTGCATCAGGATAGGCATCTTTTGGACTTGAACCTACCCTAGTGAAAGCTTATCAAGTTTACAAGATGACGCAGTGAATATGTAATCTTAAATTGTTCACCCTAGCAATAAACCAAGACAATAAGTCTCACACAATTCTCATCTTAATGAACACATGTTCATAAGTATGTGTTCATTTTAGTCCTGAACAAGATCCTAGATTCATGAGAGCTTTAGAGAATTTGGCTATATAATTCTCATAAATAACAAATTTCTTCCATCATAGGAATGAGGTATATAGTGTTCACATCCTTGAACCATGCTTAACCAGTTTGCCTATTGAACCTAGACCATGGGATTCCAATCAACTAGGTTAGGTTTCTGCCAGGCTAGTTCATTTGTAGTATTGGCATTAACCTTATTACCCTTGATTTATACTTTACTTGATCTTTTGGTAATCCTTTTGTGAAAGGATGTGCTAAATTCTCTTTTGCCTTTCCTTGTCCTGCTAAACTATCACAATGTCTGCATATAGTTGTTACTGGCTTAGGCCACAACGAAATATCTTCCAAAAAGTTTCTTAGCCACTCAACTTCTGCTGCAGCCCTAAAGCTACAAATTCTGATTCCATAGTTGATCGGGCAATATACGTTTGTTTGGAAAATTTCCCAGATATTGCAACTTATCCTAATATGAAAACATATCCACTTGTGGTTTGTTTTAGTACTGTCGGATATCTAGTTAACATCATTATACCCTTCTACTACTGGAGGATATTTTGTTTAATGCAATCCATAATCTAACATGTATTTCAAAAACCTTAGTAATCTGACTAAAGCTTCCCAATGATCATGTCCTAGATTGCTTGTATACCTACTTAACTTGCTTAATGAATAATCTATATCAGGTCTTGTACAATTCATTATGTACATTAATTCCAATCACTTGTGCATATTGACATTGTGATATAGCTTCACCAACATTTTTCTTTAATTTACCATTTGCATCAAATGGTATCACATCAGGTTTATCATCAAAATGACCAAACATTCTAAGTGTTGCCTCCACATAATGAGACTAGGTAAGAATATAACTTTCGGCATTTCTTTTAATTCTTATTCCAAGAATCACATCAGTAAGACCTAAGTCTTTCATATCCAAATTTGAATTCAACATTTTCTTGGTTGAATTAATTATATCCTTGTTTGTTCCTATTATGAGCTTGTCATCTATATATTGGCACACTATAACACATCCATTATTATGAGTTTTGACATAGACGCATTTGTCACACTCATTTATTTTACAATTATGTGTCAACATAACATGGTCAAATTTTTCCTATCATTGCTTAGGAGCTTGTTTCAATCTATATAAGGATTTGACTAGCCTACATACCTTGTTTTCTTGACCTTTCACAACAAATGTTCTATGTAGATTTCCTCATGTAAATCCCCATTGAGAAATACAGTTTTTACATTCATTTTATATTTCCATATTATAAACTGTTGCTATGGCAATCAACATTCAAATAGAATTTATTCTACTCACAGGAGCATATGCATCAAAGTAATCCAATCCATCCTTTTGACGATAAACTTTAGCTACTAAACGTGCCTTATACTTGTCAATTGTACCATCGGGCTTCAATTTCTTTTTGAATATCTATTTATATCCAATTGGTTTATTTCCATGTGACAAATCAACCAATTTCCAAGTGTTGTCTTGCATAATGGATTCAACTTCACTATTGATTGCTTCTTTCCAAAATGGAGCTTATGGACTTGACATAGCTTCTTTATATATTTGTGGCTCAAACTCTACTATGTAAGTCATGAAATCTGGTCCATAATCCTTAGGATCATTTGATCTCTTACAACTCCTAGGTTTTGCCTCACTTATAGAAGGATTAGATGAACTATCGTATTTATCTTTCAAAAGATCATCAATAGTTCTTTTATTCATAGAACTAAATTTTTCTTTCCTATATGGAAAGATTTCCTCAAAGAATTATGCATTCACAGATTCTAATATGATGTTAACATGAATATCTGCAATTTCGGATTTAATTACCAAAAATCTATATGCTGCACTATTTTGTGCAACCAATGAAAACATAGCCAATGGTTTTAGGTCCGAGTTAAGTTCCCTTAGGTAAAGGAACTTGAACTTTCGCCAGGCAACCCTACTCTTTCAATATTTTCTAAGTTGGCAGTCTTCCTTTCCAAATTTCGTAAGGAGACTTATCAATCTTCTTGTGTGGAATTCTATTTAGGATTTTATTTGCAATAAGTAAGGCTTCACCCCAAAAATTGTGTGGAAGCCCTGAGCTATTTAGCATGGCATTTATCATATTCTTGAATGTACAGTTCTTCCCCTCCATAAAACCATTTTGTTGTGTCATATAAGGACCAATTGTTTTGTGAATAATGCCATGAAAAGCACAAAATTCAGAAAAAGCAGAATATACGTACTCTCCTCCTCTATCTAATCTTAAAATATTTATTTTCTTGTTAAGCTGATTCTTAACCTTAGCTTTATATGTCTTAAACACATTCAAAGCTTCAACTTTGCTATGAAGTAAATACACACAGCAAAACTTATTGCAATCATCTATGTATATCATGTAATAATTTTTATCTCCACGTGTAGGAGTTTATCTAAAATCACATAAGTCTCTATGAATTAAACCAAGCACTTCATTAGACCTTCCATGTGCATATTTGAATGTTTGACTAGCAAACTTAGATTCAGTGCATATTTCACACTTAACACCAACACTTATATCACATTTAGGAATCAAACCTAAGTTATCCATTCTGCGCAATGACCTACAATTCACATGTCCTAATCGAGCATGCCAGAATAATCAACAAAGTAAGTAGAAGCCTTATTTATATTATTATTGAATGAATTAGCAATTACATTGAGTTTGAACAATCCTTCAGCAAGATATCCCTTCCCAACAAACATTCCCTCTTTGGTCAGAACAAATTTGTCTGACTCAAATACAAGTTTGAATCTTTTTTTGCGGTTTTAGATACTCGAGCTGTGTTGGGAGACGTGTGTGCATGCAGAATCGTAGCAATGGTAGGGTGAGAATGTAGAGGAGTGGCTGGCAAGGAAATTCGAACCGAGGTCGTGATTGGAGTAGTTGGTGCATGTCAGCCACACTAAACCACTGCCCGTATCTCCGACAAGAAAGAGGCTTTAGGGGTGCTGAGGAGGAAATCAACAAAGTACTGGCCAAAGTCGGTGGAGACACTGGAAACAACGGGGTTTTGATATCGTGGTGGCGAGCGTGGAGTAGGGAAATGTGGTAGGTGTTGTAGGAGAGGGCTTGTGAAGGGGAAGATAAGGGTTGCTTGTGGAGAAGTGGGAGCTGGACGTAGTCTTTCTGTGGTGGGTTGTTGGGAGTTACAGAGGTTCGTGAAGGTGAAGAAGACGAAGAAGAAAGATAGAAGTGACACCATTGTTGTGGCCTCAAAGAGAGAAGAGATATGGGGTGGGCGGCGATGGGAGAGAGAGGAAAAGGAGAGAATGAGAGAGTGGGTTGGCGACGAATTGTTGATGTTGGATTTTTATTTTAAAAAAATTAATTTATAATATTTTAACGAATATTATATAGTTTTTTTACACATCATCATCAAAGTGGGTACCACACTTGCCACATCACCAATTTAACAAATAATCTAACAGTGAAGTTGACAGAAGTCGTAATTGGTCAAATTAAAAAACATTGGGTATCAAATTGATGAAATTGAAACTTCATAGTGCATTTTTAATACGGCACATAAACCTCAATGGAATAAAATGTGGTTAGTCCTAAAAGCTATTCACTTTCCTAACCATTTAGCTTTGACAACTCACAAACTATTACCTAATGCACTTGAAGAAAAAGAGAACTTCACACCCTCTCTCTCATGCATACAATTAATTAGGCCACCATAGAAATTCCACTTGCAGAATCAAAATGAGAAAAATAAAAAGAAGAGAAAAACGAGTTCTCTCGCAATTTCTCGAATAAATTTATTCGAGACATATGTTATGACATTTCTTACGCATTTTACCTTAATGATTCGCATCTCTAAATAATCTATTTCTTAGTTCTTCATCCAAAAAATAATTCTTATAAAAAGTAGACAATTTAAAAACCGTTAAGACATCTAATTGTTACCTACAAAATAAACAAGTACGATGTTTCAAGAAAAAAAAACTAAAACGACAACCATTTAATTAAATGACTAAATAGTTTCAAATTCAAGTGATTATTTTCAGATATGATAATTGAGTGAATACCTAAGAAATATATGGTTCATATTTATAAAGTACAAAGTGAGTCCTACAACAACATCCCTCGAGTAAGAGCTCCCTCATCAACAATATTTTCTATATATAAAATACACATATATTAATAAATATTAATTTTCTCATGAATTTTCTAATAGACTGTTGGGAAGAGTTTTTCTGATGTGACTCACCTATTTTAGAATTCCAAAGTTGTTGAAGAGGTTGTTGGAGATCCTCTTACTCTACTTACTAACAAGGTATTTGCCAGCAATTTTGGCTTGTTTATATTCAAGAGACAAAATATTTTAAATTATCATGAATGAATAATCTGTGCACACCACTTTACTCATATCATAATTGTAAATTTTGTAAATTGATAGATGTCGTAGTGGGCTTACAATTAGAGGTGTCAAACGGGTCGTGTCGGGCCAGTTCGTCCCATTTAAACTCGTGCTTTTAACGTTTTCGTGTTGTGTCGGGCCAGCTCATTTAATTTATCGGGTTGTGCTGTGCCGGCCCACTTAGTAAAATCATTGATCCCAGCCTAGCCCAAAGCCCATGTCCACATTGAAACAAGCCTGGCCGGGCTTGTGCCATACTCGAGCCCAAGAACCAACCCATTTAATTTGAATTTTTTTCAATTGATTTTTTTTTCCACTAGATAATTCAAATTATAAACATTAAAAATATAATTAGAGGCAAGAAATGATGAACTATTTGAAAATATTAATCAATCAAACATCCAAACAATATGAAAGGGCGGAGGGCAAAAAGTGTCCAACTCCACAAAGTCCACGTCAACTTTTCATCTTTAAACAACTATTATTCATAAAACTATAATAAAAAAGAATATTGGTTGTATAATTCATAAAAGACAACAACATTAATTCCTAAATTTAATATTGAATTTAAATTACTAATACTTTAAATAGATTACTTGTCGTAATTCATAGAAGGAAAACACCATTAATTCAAAAAAAGATTACTGATTGACAAAAAAAAAAAATTTACTGATACTTTAATGTAGAATTTAATATTTAATTTCAAATAAGTTTCTAAATTAGTTCCTACATCCATTACAACTATTTGGAGATCTTTCCAAATTCAATGGGTGTCATTAGTTACACCTCCCATAACACATTAACTTATAAATATGGGTAGTTTTGGAATCCGAAAAATACAATAAATCAGATTTTAAGTTATATTAGGTAACTTGCTTAGTTAGATCCTAGTCATCGGGTATTATTTGAAAAAATTGGGAATTTTAAATAGAAAACTAAGAGAGGTGATTTCCCCACTCTTTTTTCTCTCATTTTATCCACTTACACTCCTTTTTTATAACTAAAAAAGGAGTGTAAGTGGATAAAAAGGGAGTGGGGAAATCACCACCCAAAACTAAAGGAAAGTGTTGTAAGTGATTTAAAATAAATTTTATGGGTCTAACCTCAATTTACTATATTTTGTTTTTATATGTGAAGAAATGTCTTGCTTTGATTATAAGAGAAGCGTATATGTCATATGTACTGATTAGATACCAAGTCCAATGTTGTTTAATCAATTTGTAGTTGATATGTTTAATTAATTAAGGACCCAAGTAATTTCCCTAAAATGAAAGACATCATATATATGTTTATGATTATAAATAAATAAAAAATTTAAAAAAAACCATATAAACAATGACATTATATGTCAAATTATTACATTTTGACTTTTGAGAAAGAAAAAAAATGTTAAGTGGGGCTGGGCTTGGGTCATGCTTGAAGCGGGGTTGGGTACGTGCCATGCTTGAAGCGGACTAGAGCCAAGCTCGGCCCATGTCGGGCCATAGGCCGGCATGGTCCACTGCACCTCATTTTTTTTATCCCAGCTTGGCCCAAGTTTTCGTGCCGTGCCGAGCACGATCCATTAATATTCGTGCTCATGCCATGCCATGCCTCATTTAAACGGGCTAGACTCGTGCCGTGCTGGGTTGGCCCGTCCCGTTTGACACTTCTAGTCTCAATGTAGTCAAGGGGCTTTAATTCATGTGGTGTAAGATTGGTGGGATTAGGTAGAGGTAGGGGTGGCATTTTGCACCGAAATACTGCAAAACCGCAAAAACAACAGCAAATATACCGAAAGGGAACCACTAATTGCGAAATACCGACTGCAATTTGCAGTTTTGTACCGACCGCAATATGCCAGTTGCGGTTGTGGTTTGAATTATTTTAAACATGCGGTTTTGAATACCGTCCATATTTATATATATTATGTGTCTCTCTCCTCTTCTTTCTTTTTGTGCCAATCGAAGCCAACCATTCTCTCACATGGCTTTGTCAGATAAAGGCATTCATTCACGTGGACTTGCCTACAATACAAGTCCAAAAAACATTAAAATATTTTATAAAAAACTATATTTCAACATTAATATTTTCGAAAACTCCTTCCTCTTCAGCTTAGTGTTTCACTTTCCTTACCAAAACAAAGTTCCTCACTTTCTTCTCAACAACTCATCTTATCTTGCTATCTCTGTCTCAGCCTATCTCTTCCTCGATTTCAAGCTTCTCTCTCTCTCTCTCTCTCTCTCTCTCTCTCTCTCTCTCTCTCTCTCTCTCTCTCTCTCTCTCTCTCTCTCTCTCTCTCTCTCTCTCTCTCTCTCTCTCTCTCTCTCTCCTGTTCTTGGGTTCTTGGTTAGGAGTAGAGGTGTCAAACGGGACGGGCCGGCCCAGCATGGCACTAGTCCAGCCTGTTTAAATGAGGCACGGCACGAGCACGAATATTAACAGGCCGTGCTTAGCATGACATGAAAACTTGGGCTGGGCTGAGATAAAAAATAGAGGTGCAATGGACCTGGTCGGCCCATGGCCCGACATGGGTCGGGCTTGGCCCAAGTCCGCTTCAAGCACGACCCAAGCTCGGCCCCACTTAACATGTTTTTCTTTCTCAAAAGTCAAAATGTAATAATTTGACATCTAATGTCATTGTTTATATCGTTTTTTTTTATAATAATCATAAACATATATATGAAGTCTTTCATTTTAGGGAAATTACTTGGGTCCTTAATTAATTAAACATATCAACTACAAATTAATTAAACAACATTGGACTTAATATCTAATTAGTACATACGACATATACGCTTCTCTTATAATCAAAGTAAGACATTTCTTCACATATAAAATAATATGTTGTTTAAAGATGAAAAGTTGACATGGACTTTGTGGAGTTGGACACTTTTTGCCCTCCGCCCTTTCATATTGTTTGGATGTTTGATTGATTAATGTTTTCAAATAGTTCATCATTTCTTGCCTCTAATTATATTTTTAATGTTTATAATTTGAATTATCTAGTGGAAAAAAAAATCAAGTGAAAAAAATTCAAATTAAATGGGTTGGTTCTTGGGCCCGAGTATGGCACGAGCACGAGCACGGGCGTGGCACGAGCCCTGCTCGGCTCGTTTCAATGTGGACATGGGCTTTGGGCCAAGTCGGGATAAATGATTTTACTAAATGGGTCTGCACGGCACATCCCAATAAATTAAATGGGCCAGCCCGACATGACACGAAAACGTTAAAAGCACGAGTTTAAATGGGACGGGCCGGCCCGACATGGCCCGTTTGACACCTCTATTTAAGAGTGGGCATGCCACATAGATTCGATTAAATTTATAAGCTTATCATCATCATCATCATTCTTTTTACAATTTAAAATTCAGAAATGATGTCAATGTTTTTTGAAGTTTGAAATTCAGGTACCATCTCGCATCAAGTTAGAAAAACAAGGAAGAAAATTTGAAGCACAGTTTTACAAGTTACACAAAAAGTACTAGGAAATGACCAACCTATACAAAAACGACTCTTTTTCATGTCCCTTATATGTGATTGAAACGAAAAATCCCCCATATCCTATGTGCTCAAATGCCTGATCACTCCCTCACCATCATAAAGTTTAAGCATCAAATCTTGAGAGTCTTTAACCAGCAACCAAGTTAGTATGTAATATAATGTATGATACAACACACACTACGTACTACAAAACTAACTATAAGGCACAAGCCACTGTGCCTTGATCTGACACATTTGTATATAGCATACACAAAACCCATATCCTAGTTTCCAAGTTGTTATCATAATATCCTAGCATTTTTCTTATCTTTTTGCATGATAGTTTGAACCTAATTAGACCTCTACCTAGGGCTGATTGTGGTACGGTAATCGCAAATTTTTATGGAAACTACAAATCGCCCGATAACTTGTGGTATTTCATAATTTGATACCATAACCGGCCGAATAATTGCAGGTTGACGCGACTCGGTGAACGGCAAATGCGGTCGGTGTCCGCAAAAAAAGCGGTACCTACCGATTGGGTCGTGTCAACCAAAATCATCCAAGCAATCCCAAACAATCCAAGCACCTACAAACAAACCAAGCAACCCCAAAATCCCAAGCCTCCTAACTAGAGGTGTCAAACGGGCCGTGCCAGGCTGACCTGTCCCTTTTAAACTCGTGCTTTTAACGTTTTCATGCCGTGTCGGGCCGGCCCATTTACTTTATAGGGTTGTGCAGTGCAGGCCCATTTAGTAAAATCATTTATCTCGGTATGGCCCAAAGCCCATGTCCACATTGAAACGGGCCGGGCAGGGCTCGTGTCGTGCCCCTACTCATGCTCGTGCCATACTCGGGCCTAAGAACCAACCCATTTAATTTAAATTTTTTTCACTTGATTTTTTTTTCCACTAGATAATTCAAATTATAAACATTAAAAATATAATTAAAGGCAAGAAATGATGCACTATTTGAAAACATTAATCAATCAAACATCCAAACAATATAAAGGGGCAGAGGGCAAAAAGTGTCCAACTCCACAAAGTCCACGTCAACTTTTCATCTTTAAACAACTTATTATTTTATATGTGAAGAAATGTCTTGCTTTGATTATAAGAGAAACATATATGTCATATGTACTAATTAGATATTAAGTTCAATGTTGTTTAATTAATTTGTAGTTGATATGTTTAATTAATTAAGGACCCAAATAATTTCCCTAAAATGAAAGACATCATATATATATGTTTATGATTATTATTTATTTTTTTTAAAAAAAACCATATAAACAATGACATTAGATGTCAAATTATGACATTTTGACTTTTGAGAAAGAAAAAAAATGTTAAGTGGGGCTGGGCTTGGGCCGTGCTTGAAGCGGACTCGGGCCGTGCTTGAAGCGGACTCGGGCCAAGCCCAGCCCATTGGACCTCATTTTTTGATCCCAGCCCGGCCCAAGTTTTCGTGCCGTGCTAAGCACGGTCCATTAATATTCGTGATCATGTCGTGTCGTGCCTCATTTAAACGGGCTGGACTCATGTCATGCTAGGCTAGGCCGACCCGTCTCATTTGACACCTCTACTTACAATACACATTGCCTCAGAGTCGGGTTCACTTGTCATCAAATGGCGGCAAGGTTGCTCCTACAAAATATCTAACGTAAACTTATTATTATTATTATTATATTTATTTTTTGGCTTACCAGAGCATTGATCAATCCCATATGAAACTTAGAGGAGATAACTTCTTATTTATTTATAGTACGTATTTACTTCTATTTTAGTCAAGGAAATTTCCTCTACTAGTAATATTTGAACAGAATTTCACCCAACACCCATATGCTTCCATTCCATGAAGTCTCTTATGACGAAAGCCAACAATGATGATGCCTTTCTTAATTTGATATAAGATTTTGATTCATGGAACACACTTGAAGTTGCTTCAAGTGTGTTTTTTATAAGAAAAATGGATGCTCACAACACACGTGATACACACTTGCAGTTGCTTAATTCGAGTATATATTTGTTTTTCTTCTTTTTTTTTGTTTTTATTTCTCTTATTTTTAGGGTCCAAAGAAGCGAAGATTTTATTGAATGTTTTCAAAAGAAAAATCGATGGAAGATAAGATATAGTGTAACAGAGAATTTACTCAGAATAAGTCTGAAAGAAACTCAAGGGAAAATCCTTGCGGTCTAGCTTATGTTTGACAGTTTCAGGAGGATGTACCAATCCAAAAGTGATAGAAGAACCCAATTCCCAAAGCACTTTCTTTTAAACTGCCCTAATTCTTAAGTCCCATTTCAAGCAAATTATATTCCACAAACAAAGCAATAGTTTTCCTAAAAAGGCAAAATATTGAGTGTAAGCACCGCCCTCTCTTCTCTTGGCTGCCTTGCACAAGGAGATAAGAATCCTTCTGTATAGGTACTCCATGTTATAAAGAGAAATGTAATTTTAAGAGATCAAGACAAATAAATTAAATTGTGGATGTGAAATAAGGCTATCCTACGACTAGAAAGGGAAAGCTTCGAGCTCTAACATTGATTATCAAAATAAATACTCTTAATCACTAAAATTATAAACTCTGACACTGCGTAACAAGTTCATCGCTATATCCCATTATATGCTTATGCCTTGTTAGGTTTGATTGGAACAAGGGCCTTGCAATCTACAATTTAGTTGCTGCATTCACGTTGGATGTAAAACTGACCTCGAACATCCTAGGCCCAAATCCACAACAACAAATGCAATGAGAAAAATCCAAATGCATAAGCCTCAAAGGGCATAATTTTGATCATAAGCATAATGCTAATACATAAAATATAAATACACGATCCAAATGCTTCTCTAAGCACTCACCAAGATTCAGTAACCTAGAATTCAAAGATACTTTATAACAATGAGAAAATTCACACATCATTCTTCTTCATTAGATATAAGGATTTATGATAAACTCTGAAGAAGATGCACGTACAAATAAATCACCAGTATCAAGTAAATTCAATTTTTTTTTTTTTAAGCACACACAAGTGTAGTTTGTTTGATCAATTTATTAGAGGAATCCACATTCCTCAATATCAATTCCAACCCAAACTCAAAAAGATTTATAAAAAGAAAAAACGAATATAAAAAACCCAATGCACTCACTTTTCTATTTAGAAAATTGTCCCCACCACAAAAGCATCACATTCATATGTGAGAGAAGTAGTGTGCACTCACATAACATAACACTATTCCATTTTTGTGCAAGGCATGTGAGTCTCACTGACACTCCCTCCACACTCACCTGTCGGCGCTCACACGACTCCCTCTCGCTCCTCCTTCCCTCCAATCTCCTCACCTTTCTTCCCCGTGACACTTCATTTGCCCCATATAAATAAAACCACCACCTAAAACCAAACCAACCCAAAATTTCAAAACCAAAACTCATCATCAAAAACTTGCTAAAACCACAAAAACCAAACCAACCCATTTCAAAACACCATGAAAGCAACCTTCTCCTTCCCTCATTTGCTTGCTTCCATCTTTGCCCTAGCCCTAATCAGCCTCCCCAATTTTGCATCACCAAGCCACCATGACTACCAAGAGGCATTGTCCAAGGCCATCCTCTTCTTTGAGGGGCAGAGGTCAGGGTTTTTGCCCCAGGACCAGCGCCAATCATGGCGCGCCAACTCGGCCCTAGGTGATGGGTGGACTTACAACACAGACTTGACTGGCGGCTACTATGATGCTGGGGACAATGTGAAGTTTGGGTTCCCAATGGCCTTCACCACCACAATGCTGGCTTGGAGTGTGATTGAGTTTGGAGATTCCATGCCTCCCAATGAGCTGAGGAATGCGCTTGTAGCAATCCGCTGGGCCACGGATTACTTGCTCAAGACTGTGTCTCAGCCTAACAGGATCTTTGTGCAGGTAAGGTAAAAATTAATGGCTGTGGTTGTAGTGGTGGGTTTTTGGGTAGGAGTGAGAGTGGGTGTAACAGTTAATGTGTCTTTGTTAAACTTTTAATATATAAATATATAAGCTAGTGATTTTGACCCTCCTTATTTACCCTCTGTACAAATATATGAACAAATATAAGTATTTGCAAATTACAATTTGACACATAAATTTTAACGCATATATAATTATTTTATATTTAGATGGGTGGAGGAGTGTGGAGTTTTGTAGTCCATTGGGTCTGGGTGGCTCAATTGGTTTGTCACCTAGTCCTGTGGCCCAGTCTATTTTGATCCCCTTAAATTGCGTGCAATTGCATCTGCCTGTGAAAAAGTTTATAGTAGAATCTCAGTCCTTGAGTTTCTCAAAATTCATGAAACGTGGATCAAGATAACTTCCCTTCCATCCACAAGTGTGCGTGTCTCTATTTTGTTTTGTTGCTTCACACGCAGGTCACTATTAAGGTTGAAGGACATACATTTTCACTCACTCCTTTGTATGTTTACTTATTTACAAATTTATAAAAAAACTCAAAATGGGTGTTGAAATTATAAAAAAATCCAAGTACTATTTAAACTTAGAAACACACTCAAAAAGTGTATTAAAATAATATTTTTTAGGTGTACTTTTTGGGGGTTTTGAATGTGTGTAATAGTACTTTTTGGGTGTGTTTCTAAGTTTAAATAGTACTTGAGTTTTTTTATAATTTTAACACCTATTTTGGATTTTTTTATAAAAGCCCCATTTATTAGAGCAAGCTGACACATTGATCCCTTTGTCCGTCAAAGGGTCACATTCAGAAGTAAAACTTCTATGTAACATGTTTTATATACCGCTTTATTTTTATATGTCTCATCGCATGAATCGTCACACACTCTAAAAGCGTAACATAGTTGTAATTTTTTTTTCACTGTTGTAGTTTTGTCGACATCAAACTTTGATTTCAATACCTAACCCCTACAGAAAAAACTTTAATTCCAATAGAAGTGTCTGTGTCTAAAATAACAAAAGATAAAGGGGGGAATCAATTATATTTCTTAAGTAATTATCATCTGTGAGTGGGCGGTGGGCTATGTCTCCATACCACTTTTTTTTATAAAGCCCGTGAGTTTGCATGAGACAATCAATTGTCTTCATCAAGCTTTATGCTCATGACAAAAAAGGTCCTCATCTGAGTCCAAAATGAGTCCCAAATAATCAACCAATGCAAATAGGGTTTGTGGTGCTAATGACAAGGAAAGTTTGCCAATTTTGGAGGGTGTAACTATGTTTTTCATGGAATAATAGGTTGGGGACCCAATTATAGACCATAATTGCTGGGAAAGGCCAGAAGATATGGACACAGCCAGGACTGTTTATGCCGTGGACTCGCCCAATCCGGCTTCTGATGTCGCCGGAGAGACGGCCGCAGCTCTGGCAGCTTCATCAATGGCATTCAAATCCTCCGATCCCGGCTACTCAGACACATTGTTACGAAATGCCAAGAAGGCATTTGAGCTAGCTGACACTTATAGAGGAGCTTACAGTGACAATCCTGATGTTAGAGGTGGTGTATGCCCATTTTATTGTGATTTTGATGGTTACCAAGTAAGTCCAAAGTCAAAATCACATGACTTTTTGTATTATTTTAAATATTTATAAAAAAAAACTATATTTATATTTAAAATATAACGTATGTCTCACATGTATTTATTTGTATATTAATTTTGGTGAAATGTTTGACAGGACGAGTTGCTATGGGGAGCAGCATGGTTGAGTAGGGTCACTCAGGATAGTGGTTTTTTCGATTACTTACAAAACAATGGCAAAACTCTTGGTGCCGAGGAGAATATAAACGAATTTGGGTGGGACAACAAGCATGCTGGCCTAAATGTTCTAATATCCAAGGTCAGTTTATATTTTCCCAACACATATAATATCTATAATGTGTGCTGATTTTATATATATCGTGAAACAAACGTTACATTTTAAGATATAAGCACAATATCAACGCAGAAAATATAAGCAGATAAACGGGACATAAATGTATCAAAAACAAAAAGTAAATCCGAGTTTTTTTTGTTTCCTTTTTCAGGAAGTCCTAGAAGGCAACATGTACACTCTAGAATCCTACAAAGCATCAGCTGATAGCTTCATGTGCACGTTAATCCCGGACTCATCGTCCTCCCACATCGAGTACACTCCCGGCGGCCTCATCTACAAGCCGGGCGGCAGCAATTTACAGCATGTAACTTCCATCTCATTCCTACTACTCGTGTACGCAAATTACCTTTCGCGAACCTCGCAGTCTCTGAACTGTGGCAACATAAATGTCAGTCCCACAACCCTACGCCAAATTGCCAAAAAACAAGTTGATTACATTTTGGGAGATAATCCAATGGGGATGTCATACATGGTTGGTTATGGCGACCATTTCCCACAACGCATTCATCATCGTGGCTCGTCATTGCCATCAATCAAGGACCATCCCCAACCCATTGCTTGCAAGGAAGGCTCAGTCTACTTCAACTCCTCAAGCCCTAACCCTAATGTGCTTGTGGGTGCCCTTGTGGGAGGTCCTGGAGAAGATGATGTTTATAACGATGATCGTGCCGATTTTAGGAAATCTGAGCCAACCACTTACATCAATGCACCATTTGTTGGTGTTTTGGCATACTTTGTGGCTAATCCCAATCCTAATTAGCACACATCGATACTTGGTCAAGAACAGGTCATTTTTTGTTTTTGTAAATAACCCATATCAGGATTTGAAAAATAGGGAAAGAACAAAAGGTGTCTCTCATCTTGAGAGCCAAGAGGGAAGAGGCTTGTTACTTAGTCTTTGGAATTTGAATTATACTGTCATAGGTTTTGAGTCACAAAAATTTCGTGTGACATTTTACAGAGAATAAAGAGAGGTTTGTTATGTAAAATTCAATATATATGGTTTTGATTTCTCCAAAAAAACAAACAAACAAACAAACAATCTTTTCACTCTATTCCAAGAAATTTTTCCAAAAGTGTGGGGGACTTGTAGCTCAAATTGTTGAGGCTATTTATTTCCACACCTAATCGCAAAGTTCGAATCATATGTCCTTTACTTTTTCTTGTAATAGAAAAAAAAAAATTTGTTATGCATCGCGCCTGCCTGCAGACAATTATACGATGTATCTATCCTAATGTATGGACGATGAATATACATGGAAGAACAACATTAAATGAATTACATTATCATATCATATCCGGTGATTTCATGATATGACAATTGATACGTACGATTTAATCAATAACACTGTAAATCTGCTCGTATTATAAGTGACATTAGAAGAGAGATAAGCAATGAAAGTTTCAATCCCTGATCATGACTCTGGAACAAATAATTTCTCCCATTTCTCATATATGTCAGATCAATGAACCCCCCATGTCCCAAACTAATTAGACAAACCAAGTAATCCCCCATGTGGAAATCGAAAATCAAACAAGAAAAAAGAAGAAAAAGTATGTGCAGCACGTGAAGTTAGAGTCCACAAAAAGAATACTCATGAAGCCAAATAATGTTGCCTGGAATTTAATTCATTTATTTTTCTCTTTATTTTGTTTTCCTTCGTATTGATTGATTCAATAAATTAATGAAAAAGGTTTGTCTGGACTCGATGCTTTGTAGATGAACACATGAAAACTGAAAACTCCCATGGCTCTCGTGAACAACACGGGTCTTGTTCCTTTGTGAGGGAATGATTAGGGTTTTCAAGCTCACTAACAACAAACAAATTTTTTGCATTATTCGATACTTCATAATTTAACTTTGTTGTCAAATATTAGGGTTACATGGTAGAGGTTTCTTCCTTATTTTATTTGTTGCATCTATGAGTTTGATAATTTATATCATTTATGTGTTTATATACAGTCTTCTTCTATTGAAGAATTCTTCAAATACTTTCATTTGGGGGACACTTTGTGTGATCAAGTACAACTCTTATTTCAACGATCTGAAACATCCTTTTTTTCAAGTCTTCTCATTCATAAATTATCCTTGCAGACAATTATGCAAATTGAAAACCATTAAGACATCTAATTGTGACCAACAAAATGGACAAACACAATACTTCGACAAAACACTAAAATAACAACCACTTAATTGAATAATTAAATGGTTTCGAATTCAAGTGATTTTTTGCACATATGATTTTTAAGAAATACCTAAAAGATAGCGGGTTTAGATCTTTGAAATACAATTTGAAGTGGATCCTACAAAACTGCCCCTCAAATAACTCCTCAATCGGAGCTCTCTAATATTCTTATTACGCTACCTAATCACGTTAGACACATAACGTCCATGAGAACTCTTAACTCAATAGAAACACATTTAAGTCAACGAAAAAAAATTTGCACCTACCAAGAGCTAAACTTAATATTATTGAAGTCTCTAGTACTAGTGGTAGGAGACCAACATTTTCTTGAGCCATTGATTGCATTATTTGTGACCTACCAACATTTAAAGTGCAACCAAAAGATAGTTTGTTTGTGATGTCAATTGTCACCAATAATATTAATTGGTCCCATAACATCCGGCTCTGTACTGTACGGTAGGTTCGTATTCATGCCATTCTCATAAATAGTCATTTTTCTTGTTTGTGTTTATTTATTTATTTTTTAAAAAATAAGGTGACAAATTGACAATGTGCCCGAATTTTGTCCCATTCTGCAAAATTATAAAAATATATGTGGCTCCTGGTTGGATAGGGTTCATGGTGGAGGATAGTTTGGGTCAAGAACATTGTCTTCTGAAAAACCTCCAAGCAAAAACATTAATTTCTTTTTGTCTTGCTCAAAGTTTTCTGCTGGATTCCATTAATAATTTAATTAAGTGTTGCATCTCGATTTAGATCAACAATTCAACATCACCCTTTTTTGTTTTTGTTTTTTTTTCTTTCAATTAGGTCAATTGCAACCACAGAAATCAAATGAGAGTCCATCACCGTTTCTTTCCCATTGATTTCGACCCATTATCACTGTGGCTGCAATTTAAGGCATTAGCTTTTGGGCCAGGCCCAACAACAAGGTAATGCATTTTGCAATGCTATCCATAGAAAAAAGCTTAACTTTGTTAGGAACTCTTCAATGTCTTATTAAGACAGGGCATAGCTACACCTACAATATTACTATAACAGGGCAAAGAGGAACTCTATGGTGGCATGCACATATTTTCTGGCTAAGAGCCACTGTGGATGGATCAATTGTCATCTTGCCTAAACAAGGGACTGGTTTTCCATTTCCTCAGCCATACAAGGAGGCTAATATTGTCTTAGGTGAGTTAGTGCAACTATAAGATTTGTAACTATATACAGAATTTTTTTTAGAGTTTATGCAGAAAATTATTGTATTGTCTCTTGTGAATGGTGTAGGAGAATGGTGGAATAACTACGTCGAAGAGGTTAAACAAGGAAACAAACTGGGATTGCCACCAAATATGTCAGATGCACACCCCATCAATGATGGGAAGCCAGGGCCTCTCTTTCCCTGTTCTGAAAAACGCACAGCATTCTGTTGAAAAGTTGTTGCCTACAATAAGTTTATACAATGCACATGGTGGACGTGCAACTAGTTATTGTGGGAGCAATGCTATATAAACTCATTGTATGCAAGAACTTTTCCCATCTATGACACTAGATGTTCTGAGACCACTTTTGTTTTATGGCAATGCCATTTGGACATGAAAAATGAGACTGCGCATTCTCATCCTTTCTTGTTTTTGCTATCTCAGATACCTATGCATTGGAGGTTGGACAGGGAAAGACGTACCTGCTACGAATCATCAATGCTGCACTCAATGATGAGCTATTCTTTGCCATTGCTGGTCACAACTTGGCAGTGGTAAAAATTGATTCAGTCTACACCAAACCATTCACATCTCAACCAATACTAATAGCATCAGGTCAGACCACGAATGTTCTCGTTCAAGCCAACCAAGCACCCGGCAGATATTTCATGGCAGCTAGGCCATTCATGGACACACCGGTTTCCATTGACAACAAAACTGCCACTGGAATACTGCAGTACAAAGGCATCCCAAATACTGTGCATCCAGTTCTTCTCCAACTTCCGGCAATCAATAACACAGTTTTTGCATTGAGCTTCAATGCCAAGCTAAGAAGTTTAAACACAGCACAGTTCCCAGCCAGTGTACCTCTTAAAGTTGATCGACGTCTCTTTTACACAATTGGGTTGGGAATCAACCAATGTACGACTTGCCTTAATGGAACACAGCTCACTGCTTCTTTAAACAATATCACATTTGTGATGCCCCAAATTGGGCTGCTTCAAGATCATTATTTCAACACCAAGGGAGTATTTACCACAGATTTCCCAGACCGCCCTCCAACACCTTTCAATTACACTGGTGCACCAATCACTGCCAACCTTGGCACTAAACAAGGCACCCGGCTTAGCAAACTTGCCTTCAATTCAACAGTTGAGTTGGTGCTACAAGACACCAATCTTCGCACAGTGGAGTCCCATCATTTCGACCTTCATGGTTACAATTTCTTTGTTGTTGGGACCGGAGTTGGGAACTTTGACCCCAAAAAGGACCCAGCAAAGTATAATTTGGTGGATCCTCCCGAAAGAGACACAATCGGAGTTCCGGCCAGTTGTTGGGTTGCCATAAGGTTCAGGGCTGATAATCCAGGTAAACACATCAAACTCACCAAATAGCATGCTACATTAAACTTCAAAGTTACTAATTAAGCCAGAATAATCTCTCTTCTTTTTTTAAAAAAATAGTTTGAATGGTATTTGATCATCTTTAGGTGTCTGGTTCATGCACTGTCATTTGGAGCTCCATACCTGTTGGGGTTTGAAGACTGCATTCGTAGTGGAAAATGGGAAAGACTCAGATCACTCTGTCTTGCCTCCACCTACAGACCTTCCACCTTGTTAGTTCCTCGAACCGGAGAACTCACAGTGGGGTACTTCTTGAGGAACACAAACCATTGTTTGTTTTGAGCATTTTGGCTGACAATTGCATGCAAACACTCCTGCATGACACGTGTAATGAAAGTAGTTCAATCCATCAGCCATTATAGTCAACAATCACAGCCAAATTCAAGATGAACTTTGATCTCAAAAATTTCAACAAGCTAAGGTGGAAATCAGGCTCGACTGCAGTCAGTTCGTTTGCGGTCCGGTTTGGATTCAAGGTCTATCGTGGCCTTTTATGATCCTAAAGCTACCTTTGTAGTTTGAACCGCCTTCTTGGTAACCAGGAAGAACCGCCTAATTGGTCCGACGTCGCTGAATGTCTCCTCCAGCTGAGGTTTAAAAGAAAAACAAAGCCTTCATTACTAATGCTAAAGCAGCACAGAAAATTTCAACTTAAAGAACAAACAGAACAGCAATCATATAAACAGATTGTAATGCAACTATTCAACTATTCTATTTCAGTAACGAAACGAAAGACAGGAGCAAAATGGGGTGTGAGAAAGAGAAGTACCTGAGAGTTGATGAAAGAGCAGGGCAAGTTAGAGGCGAAGACAGTGGAGGCACAGTGCTCGCTTTCGCTTCTCGTTTTGCCACCATCTTTGCTTTTGTTCTTCCCCATCTCTGTTTGGTTATGGAATATGGACCTAAAACCTCAGCGGGGAAAGAAAGAGAAGGGTTTCGTGTTTTTTTTGGTTTTGTTGTTGTTGTGTGTGTTTGTTATTCAATGAAGGCGAGGGTTTGTAAGTAACGTGGGCTTGCAATTTGGGCCTGACCCTGCAAGAAAAGTAGTTTTGGATTTGGATGACTTTCATGCTGCGTTTATTTCTTTGTTGTTTTTTTTTTTTTTGGGCATACAAGCGATATAGGGGAGGGGAAAATGGAACTTGGGATCTTCCTTTGCGTTATTTTAGTTAGATTGGTAAGAGTCAAAATTTGCCCCAACACAAGGGCAGAACTAGTTCTTTATTCTTTGGGAAATTTGCACATATGCCATTATACTATTTTAGGGTGCATTTGTCGTTCAAATACAAAAATATGTTATAAGGATAACAAAGATGAAATTATATGGACAACAAAAAGACACTATACGAGGAATCCGAGGATGAAGAGGTTATTATAGAATAAAAGCTGTGAAAATAGCTATTTTAGCACAAACTCCAAATTTTTACAGAATTGAAAGGCAGCACAAAATGAAGCCTAGTGGTGTGTTTGGATGCGGTAAAATAACTCAGGATTTTAATAAAAGTCGGGATTTGGAGCGTGGAAAAGGGAAAGTTCAGCGTTTGGCAAAATTAACTCAGGATTTGCCAAATTACAAGCGGAAAATATCATGGGAATTGCACATCTAAAATCCCGAGTTGAAATTCCATGGTGATAGGTGGAATTGTACAATTCCCAACAGAAAGGGAATTTTCATCTTCTACCCACGATAACCTAGCTTCTGCCCGCCAAAATTTTCATCTTCTACCCGCCAAACTTTTCATCTTCTCCCTGCCAAAATTTCAGGAATAACCTATCTTCTTCAAAGAGAACAAGCCTGCGTGCCATGGGTATTCTCTTGATGGTGTTCTGCTAAGTTTTCTGGTGAGTTTCAGTTTTCAATTTCTTTCCTTGTCATTGGCCTCTTTTTTGTCTGCTATATTGATTCTTTTCATCTGTAGAACCAGGGTTTTGCTTTTATTTTATTTATCCTCTTTGTCTTTCAATCTGACAAGAATATTTGCTTTTCCAATCAAGGTAAGAAAGACAGAGTGTAGAGACATATACATACGCAAGGTCAAACTTTCTCACCTCCATTCACCAAACGCCTTTATTCCTCAAGCGCCTTCGACTTTTCGGTAAGTCCTCTCTCTCTCTCTCTCTCTCTCAAGTGTTTTCTTCGGGCTTCTCTCTCTTTTTCTCTGAATTGATGTCCATATTCAAAATTTGTTTAGTTTGAATTCCTCTTTGCTTTTTCTCTGATTCTTCCTTGAACTGAATCTGTTTCTTGATCATTCTCGAAAACAAGACATGGGTTTTGCATATTTTATCTATTTTTCCTTTTTCAGTTAATTGAATTTTATTTACAAGATAATAATTCTCTGTTCTTCTCCTTGTGCTTGCCCAGATATGTGCTTGGTTGTGCTTTGTGTTATATTTGTGTTTGTATTGATTGTATTGTTAATTAGTTGGAATGGGCCAACAGAAATTGGTCTTGAGATCAAACCTAGATCTGGGAGGAATCATACCCTGTTAAAAAAGTAATAAATAAGTATACAAGCCAAAAAATTTACGTGATTAGGTGGAGAGGTCCCTTTAATATTTATCAAGGGCTATATCTAACTAATTGAAGATTTCTTTCGTTCATGGGACTGAAGTGAATTGTTTATGGAACTAGTTGTTAAACCTCAAAGACTGATAGAAAGATTTGGAACATGGCCATGAGGCTATTAGAATAGGCAGTGAGCCCTCCTGCTATGTTTGTAGAGGCCAAAAAATAAGAAAAGGTCCCAAATGCTTGAAGAGCCAATATAAGTCATATTGTGAATGAAAATGTACTGCCGCTAATGGACCTGGATATATATTTTTGTAGTGCAACATTCCTCTTCTTGAGACCTGTTTCAGCATCATTAGGCATATTCTTTCTTAGTTGTCTTATGTTTAGGACACAATTCATTGCATAGTGTTAATCATAGGAGTTGCACTGTGATTTAGACATCCTGGTAACTGTGAATAATTGTTTCCCCTGAACATCCTGGTATGTGCTATTAGACATTTTCGTACATCACAAGTCTTTCTAATTATTTATATAATAATAATGTGTTGAACTATGCTAATTATTCCTATCATATTTTATACAAGACTCTTGTAAAAAAAAAAAAAAAGTTCTTACGTAAATTCTAATTATGTGATGACTATCCAAACAGGTGAAATTGTAATTTCTGTCATTTCTTAAATTTCGCATATATGACATCCAAACGCTGAAATTTGCAATTGACGGAATTTTTAAATGATGTAATTGGAAATTCCGTCATTTACAATTTCCATGGAAATTAGAATTACTTCATCCAAACACACGTGTTAAGCATATGTAATATCTTCTTAAAATTGAAGATGAGTTTCTCCTTAAAACAAACGGGATTTTGACACTTGTCAAGTTAACTCAACTTTGTTTTTCTTTGGTTCCTTTCAGTATTTTTTGAAGTTTAAATACAATAACTGCTTCTTCTTTTTGTTGTCCGAAAATACAATCAAATAATTTTGTATTTACCTTATCCGCTTTGCAAACCTTGATAAGCATTAAACGCCAACACTTATTCGTTTCTTCAGTGTCTGCCTTCCAAAGGTTTCATCTTTGTCTTCCTCCTGTTCATCACAGCTTCACAAGTTAGGGTTTTCAATGGCACAAGGTACGCTCCTACAATTTTCTTCGTCTTCGTCGTTAATTAATTTCGAATCCCTGGAATTCCCTCCCTTAGGGCTTAGACTTGCGTTAAAGTTTGTTTCTTGACAGTTTGTATGATCTTAACATGAGTGAGTTTTGTTTTTGTTTGTGTTTATATATATGATTTTTTATTTTCTGTTTACTTATACATCTGGCAACGAAAACCCAAAATTGTAATTTGAAAACTGTGTTAACTTAGTGCAGAACACAGAAGCTAAATATATACAAAGCAGAAAAGGGTATATAGTGATAGAGGGAGTTTCAATTGAGTATCCCTCAAACCTTATTCGAGGGACACTTTTTAGGCCCGCTCTGCATTGTATTTCAACGATGCAAACCGTATATTTTTTAAATCTTCGTTTACGTGATCACCTAAATCAAAAATCATTCAACCAGTTGATCAAATGATAGTCATTTTAGTGTTTGTTGAAAACACCGTGTTCGTCTATTTGCTTCATCACAATTAAATGTTTTAATGGTTTATAATTTGTATATTTTTTTAGAGTTGATCTATTAATTGAAGACTTAAAGTTTAGACGGTTCAGATCATTGGAATACTAGAATGGAGTGGGCCCCACAAGATGTCCCTCAAATAACTTATTTCAGGGATACCTGACTAGATGGGGACTTTATAGAAATATATTCATAAATGTGTTTTTGTGTATGATTATGTGTGAATGGTTTGCTTGGATCATTTTTGTTTTGGCGTTTTGACAAGAATGAGTAGTTTTATTGAAATGCTTGAAAACCTTTGTCTCCCTTTGTTTCAACACAGAGCATTATACTTATGAGGCAAAATGAAGGTTTTGTTTTTTTGAGGTTTGATTAATGAATAGATTACATTTATCTTTTGGATTATCAATGTGTTTCACTGATACAGTTGGACATTCTTGCAAAACACAAACAAATTGTTAGTGTGAGATGTTTTTACTGCAAGGTTGAATTCTCTGGAAAATTAGCTTGTATGTAGAAAAGTCCATTACTCCCCTTCTTTCTTGGTTTGTTTGCCTTCTGGGGAGTTGCACTTATACTCAAAATAATTCCTCACAGAAGAAACATATATGTCTTCAGCTCTAACGTAACAGATTTGGTTAAGTCACCCTGAGTGCGCTATGATTCTATTTTATGCATTGTTAATTAGTGTTTATATCATATGTTGGCTTTGTTTCTTCCATCAGTATGAACTTTTATGTCTGATTATACTGTATTTTCTTTTGTTTATTACATGAATTTTTGAATATCATGAATGAAACCATGCTAGGTGTTTTGGGTATAGCATGAAAGGTTGTTTCAGATGATGTTGAACCAACATACTGACTTTGGTCCAAAATGATTGGAAACTAGGTTTTTGTTGTCATTCGGCATTTTTTACAAGGAGCTTTTATCTTTTTCTGTTTGGGTTTTTTCTTTGGCTCTAAACTTTCATGTCAGAGTGGAACAGGAACATGAAAATTTGCATGTGAACATGTATATAAACCTGTATACTGACGGAATATATTCACATTCACATGTCAGCATAAATTGTTTTGCATTTGCAACAATTAGGTGCTACTTGTACTTATTTCTACTTACTGTTTCCCACAAATTTGTAGCTATGGATGTTGGAGGTGAGGTGATGGAAAGCACTATTCCTTCTCTTATTGTAGATTCTGTTCAGAAAGGAGAGGTACTTTCTCCAGAAGATAGTGCTTGGGTTGATTCCTGCCTGATTAGTGAATCTGATATTTTGGATGATGACTGGTCTTCTCTGAAAGGTGCCCTGCTAGAAATCTTTAATTCTGAGCCTGAATCACTCAGCTCTTCTGCACTTCCTTCTGGTGAGGGGGCAGATACAGAACACTTCCAAAGAAGAACCCAAAGGAGTCTGCTTCCTATTAATGAAGACGCAGAGAGTGGAGATGATGATATGCCCACCGATGAGGATGCTAGTAATTTGCAGTCATCAACTTTTACGGGAAATCCATTCTTGCCAGGTTACCGTGATGATGAACTTGGAGTGACTGGAAACCTTGAGTTAGGAGCCAATGTTGTCTCTACAGTGTCCGAGATGGAGCCTTCAACCGAGGATATTTTCAGGGTTTGGGATTTGGATGTTCTAGTGGAGGAAGATGATCTTGTTAAGCAGTTGGAAAAGGCCCTTGAAGAGAGTTCACTTCAACCGCTCCCACCAACTTTCAATGATTCTGATGTGTGGAAAAATTTGAAAGTAGATTCGGTTGATGCTCTAATTGCTGGAATTGCAGACCTGTCTTTGGTTCAAAGTTCCAAATAACATATTCATATTATACATATGTATATATACCAGAAGTTTAATTTGCCCTTATCATTGTTCTGATGTTGAGTATTGGCTTTTCATTGAAACATGGATGACGGTTTAAGACCGAGGAAGTTTTCGGGATTGCAGTTTTGGAAACTCTGGTTTTGTCTTCACAGTGTTTCATAATTTATGGGTTACCTGATGCCCGAATAATTATTTTCTTCCATCAGTCTAGTTCCTATGTTAGAAGATGATTGATTTATTTGTTGACTATACTTCAACATCTTACCAAAATATGTCATGGAGAGGCAAGAGCTAGATGATGCTGTTTGTGCAAATCAGCAAAACCACTCATTGCCACTGCCATTGTGCACCAACCATGCATCTGCTAGTTGGTTAGGGCCTTTAGATTGGCAAGGAAAATCATGACCCCCATCATGTGGAGTAGCTGACGTGTAATGCTATCGGTCGTCCACGTCAAAACTTTACTATTAAACCATAGCCATTAGTCAGTAAGTATGGAAAAAACAAGCAAGAGAGATCATAACAACCGCATATTTACTTTCCATTTTGGACTCTTCACAATGTGAGCGTCATGCATTTGTCTGTTTACTAAACAGAAGAAAAATAAATATCGTAAATTTTCCAAGACAATATTTCAGCCTATTTTTACGAGGTGGGCAAAAACCCTCATGTCTGAACCACGTATGCAGCCGGCCAAGTCAGCAAGTTATCACCCACATGGCGAAGCAGTATTGGTCCTCGCACAACAGCCTCAAATTAGACATCTTTGTTATACACAAGACAATTATAAATACAGAGATTGAGCCCATGTGTGGCAAAGAGCGAGAGCTTCGCCAGAGGAGATAAGATTATATTAAACTGCTCTTCACTAGGCTGCTACTCTCGCAGCTAACAATGGCTTCTGCTTCTCTCCTCAAGTCTTCTCCAGTCCTCGACAAATCTGAGTGGGTGAAAGGCCAGACTCTCCGTCAGCCCTCAGCCTCTTCAGTGGTGAGATGCCTCCCCACCACCCCATCTGGTCTCACCATTCGTGCCGGTTCCTACGCTGATGAGCTCGTTAAGACCGCTGTAAGTTTCACAACTTTTATTTGCCATATGATTTGTACATTATTATAAATTATGCTCTCCAGAAAGTATATGCATGCCTTTTTGTCTTGCTCTGCTCTTATCTAAGTATAGTCTTAGCCCCAACAAAATCTAAAAATCTTATGGGAAAGGAAATGTTAGTTTGCCGAAACTAAACTGTCAGTTTGAACTATTGATAACATGTTGTAATGTTAGTAGAGAAAATAGTATCCTTAAACTTGCATAGCCTGTTGAGGTTTGAATAGTGATGATGATTGGTTTTGGTTTGGGTGTAGAAAACTGTTGCATCCCCAGGCCGTGGTATCTTGGCCATGGATGAATCAAATGCAACCTGTGGCAAGCGTCTTGCCTCAATTGGGTTAGAGAACACGGAGGCTAACCGCCAAGCCTACCGTACACTCCTTGTGTCAGCTCCTGGCGTTGGTCAGTACGTCTCTGGTGCCATTCTTTTTGAAGAGACTCTCTACCAATCTACCATCGATGGTAAGAAGATCGTTGATGTGCTCGTTGAGCAAGGCATCGTCCCCGGGATCAAAGTTGACAAGGTAAGCCACTGAAATGAAAATCCATACATACCTAAGCAGCTTCAAGCATACTTGGATGAAAACATAGGGCATAAATCTTATTGTGGC
The DNA here is from genome assembly GCA_020226455.1 of Prunus salicina. Classification (NCBI taxonomy): domain Eukaryota; kingdom Viridiplantae; phylum Streptophyta; class Magnoliopsida; order Rosales; family Rosaceae; genus Prunus; species Prunus salicina. The sequence continues at coordinate 12,675,822 of CM035347.1, read as the reverse complement.
TGCATGTTTTTATCATGATAACAACAGGGTCTGGTGCCCCTAGCTGGTTCCAACGATGAGTCATGGTGCCAAGGTCTTGATGGTCTTGCCTCTCGCACAGCTGCCTACTACCAACAGGGAGCTCGTTTCGCCAAATGGTATGGATCAAATCTAAAATCCCCATGTTAATCTGGCAATAAAATTTAGCTCATATATAATAATAAGGTAAACTGATGAAAACAGAATTTTAACATATTTTCAAACTTTGATGAACTAGGCGTACTGTTGTGAGCATTCCCAACGGGCCATCAGCTCTTGCAGTGAAGGAAGCAGCATGGGGTCTTGCCCGCTACGCTGCCATTGCCCAAGTAAGAGAGCTGATATCTATGCAGACAATATTTGTATTCTTTAACTGGTTCTCAGTCAATAGTAGTTTTGCTTTCAAAATTTATTGACAAGTATCAAATTGCTAATTAGACAACCGGCTTGGTGTTTACTGTCTAGTTAGGATGTGTTTCTGATAAGGGTTTTGCTTCTTGATTGTTTAGGACAATGGTTTGGTCCCAATTGTAGAGCCAGAGATTTTGCTTGATGGTGAACACACCATTGACAGGACTTTCGAAGTCGCCCTGAAGGTTTGGGCCGAGGTTTTCTTCTACCTTGCTGAGAACAATGTCTTGTTTGAGGGTATCCTCCTCAAGCCAAGCATGGTTACTCCTGGTGCTGAGGCCAAGGAAAGAGCCACCCCTCAACAGGTTGCAGACTACACCCTCAAGCTCCTCCACAGGAGAATCCCCCCAGCCGTCCCCGGGATCATGGCAAGTATCATAAAGAATTTCTAAAAACTTAACACTGATTTATTATTTCTATGATGACAAGATATCATGTACTGATCTTGATGGAATTGTCTTGTTGAGCAGTTTTTGTCCGGTGGACAATCTGAGCTTGAGGCAACCCTGAACTTGAACGCAATGAACCAATCACCAAACCCATGGCATGTGTCATTCTCCTATGCCAGAGCTCTCCAAAACACCTGCCTGAAGACATGGGGAGGCAGGCCGGAGAATGTGAAGGCAGCTCAGGACGCTCTGCTCATTCGTGCCAAGGCCAACTCACTTGCACAGCTTGGCAAGTACACCGGAGAGGGAGAGTCAGAGGAGGCAAAGAAAGAGTTGTTCGTCAAGGGCTACGTGTACTAAGTCATTTGTACCAAAGCTATAAATGATGAAGAACCAAAGGCAGCTGATGGTGTTGATGTTGATGGAGGAATGAGACTAGGTTCTCTTAAATGTGTGTAATGATTATAGCCATGAAGACTATTTTTGTTGATGAACATTCCATGTACTTTTTAGCAACTTAATAAGCTTCTTGATGATGAGTTAGCCGGTAGTTATAAATCAGATTCTTTAATGCCTGAAATTTGCATTTTCAGTTCATAAATTAACCTCAACCCCGAATAGAAAGCAACTTTCAGCACCCGCTTGATCCTATGTAGTACATAGCTTTTGTTCATGGCCGTATAATTGCTAGCTTTTCTTTTCTTTAGCGATTACTCTCCCACTTAAATTCACTAAACTAATACGGTTCCAATCATCAGACCACACCATAAAGTACATCGCAACAATGCGATTCTCATTAAGTTAAGCCTTCAATTAAGGACCTCCTTGGACTGCTTTTTGTGCGTGTATAAACACTCCGTTAAGCAACTAATCCTGATTAATTAGATCTATCGTGATTAAAACACTAAAAGATAGAGTACTTTGATGCTCACAGTAGAAGTGTTTGCATTTTACATTTTCTTTGGGATTGAATTCAAAGACATAATCCAATAACCAGGGGCTGAGAGACTCCAAGACCATCTAAAAACAATTCACATGAGTTTTTGGGGGAGCATTAAACCACAGAATTAGGCATAGTTAAGTCGCCTACTACGATTCTAATGCTACTATTTAGGTACAAGCTTTTGCTCAAATTCACATTTTGTTTTCTAAGATTTGCTCAAAATGTCATGTAAGTGCAAGTAAGACCAATGTCAACAACGATATTCAAATTTGATTACAAACACTTTGAGAAAACTATAGTAATTAATTTCATTTCCCTCTTTCAAGCTAGAAACAATGTTTTTGACACAAATGTAGATAGTTTCTTCATTTAATCTACTTTGCACAAGGAATGTGACAGACTGATCCTGAACCAAAGAAAACGGAAGAAATGTACGAAGAAGGTTAGAAGTACTTGAGTTGACAAGCATCATGAAACAGTAATTGTCCAGAACATCTGCAGTCACAAAGTAGAAGCAAAGAAGGGTTCGTAAATTTTTCAGACAATTTTGACACAGAAAAAGAAAATCACGTTAGATTAATGCATACATAAAACCATCAAAAAATACAAATAGGCTGGCAGCCTAAAAATACAGCGACATCTTGACTTCATTCTTAAAAGAAGTTGTTTATGTCTACACACAACCGATATCAAAACAAGTAAAGTTACATATTCCGGATAATCGCATCATAAGACATTAATTTCCCTACTTCCCCAAAACTCTAATCCGTGACATATATTTTGTTTGGTCGTGGCAATAGTCTAACAGGAAGCCAATACAATTTCCACCTGTTTATTTCTACCAAAACTTTAAAGATAGAAAGGGTAGTTTACAAATTGGAGGGAGAAGATGACAGCTCACATTCAGTTTGGTTTTAAAGACACACCATGAGTCGCTCAACATAGTTGGAATTAAGAAAAAATACCAAGCAAAAATCTCTTAAGATCTGCCACTAGCCTTCAGTTATTTAGGAGGACTAACTCAACTTTTAAGACCAATATGTTTCATTCTCCTTCAAAAGGTCTGTATTCAAGTTTTTATAAGCCATGCAGAGTGGTTCTCACAACCTCAGAAGTTCCACGTATCCACATACCAATTAAAAGCAAAAACTTGTTACCAATACCAGAGCTAGAATCCCACAAATAACCAAACAACAATGCCGAAACCTGGTTGTTTTCCAACATTAAAAGGCACATTAACCATATAGGGGGGAAAGCCTCTAAGTTTTTCCTGAAACAAAGAGGATGTAGCCTGTTACTCTCTTCAGTAAATAGCAACTCTTAGGAAAAATAACCATCCTTCTCGTTTCCGACATATTATCCAAGTTCTAGGAGAAAAAAAAACCCATTTAAATTGCCCAAAAATGGCTTTTTAAGCCTAAGTACTATTGTTTCTGCTAGCAATTAAAGTAGGTCAAGAGCTAATATGGTGGGTGTTGGCATAAATGGATGGGTACCTAGAGCAAAAGACTACCTTAACCACTCCATTACATTACTTAATTTATTAACTGAAGTTCATTATGTACGATAACCCCTTCTTGTTTAAAATATCCCCCATTTACATATATATGCTTTCTTTTTGTGCATTCAAACTAAAATTATGGTTTTTTAAAAAAAAGTAAAGGTAAAAGGAAATGTTCTTTCTATTTAGTAATCAAATGTTAGTAAGGATCCAATTTTGCCCATGCATTATCATATAATAAATAATTGGGGAAGTGTAAAAAGTATTATAATGATAAAAATTGACAGTATCTTCATGTCAAGGAGGTCTGATATCAATTGGAAATATAGAGCATAATAGTAATAAGTCTCTAAAATGGCCTTGTTTTTTTCGGTCAAAAGTCTCTAAAATGGTCTTGTTTCTAAATAGTATGCAGTCACATGTAGTGGGTAGTGGGTGCTGGGGCTGGTGGACCAAAGATTTTACTTGCAAACTTTTTTTTTTCCCTTTGTAAGAAATCTACCCTTGGCAGTGACCCAATTTGAGAAAAAGGTTCCAGACATTTTTTAGCATTTTGAAAGCAAAAACTATTGAAAATTGCCATGTATTTTATGTGCGCTTGTCGATACACAATTGATCCGAACAATTCTTTGCTTTTAGGTCGGAATTTTAAAAAATCAAACTCAATGCTAGAATACCTTCCTGAGCTATAAGCAACAATGACAACTTCATGCTAGAAAATTGAGAAAATACAAAACAGATGGATGAGGATAAGGAGATATGTAAAAGGCACCTTGGTCACTTTTCAGGCTATCTTTTGAAGGACCCAACAGGAACAACACTTGCAGATTCATCATTCACACCATTTTGAACATCCAAACCCTGTTCCTAAAATATAATGGCAAGAAAATTGTTGTTTTGATAACCCAAAATGCTTATAAATTTCAAATAACTGAAGGCTCAGAACACAGTTCACAACAGTCAAACAGAAATCCAAAAATGAATGTCATAAAAAGACAAAAAGTACAATATTAAAGAATCAGATACTGAGGTCAACATGGGAAAAATATATACCGGGCTAGTTGAAGCTTGCCCGTTCATTCTTTGGGGCCTGGTATTAAGATCAATCAATCTATTGTCCATCTTGTAGTCACCAACAATATTGTTGTCTAGGACTGCAACTGGAGAGGCACTGCAATTCTGTTGATTCCCTCTTATACTTAAACTAGGTGGCTGAATATGGTCTTTTCTTACTTCCTTTTGGTCAAGTGGTTGAAGCCCTAGTTCCTCTGAACGGCCAGGCTTATCCCCTGGAAACTACAGAGAAATGCCCAAGAGAAAGGAAATAATCTCAGGAGGTCTATAAGCCAGATATAAACCTTAACCAGAACTCCCCAGTAGAGAGGAACAAACCTCAACTCTCTGCCTGAAAAGGAGATACCTCCTATGGGTTCTTTTACCACCAACATGTACAATCATATCGCATTGCAGGCAAAGGGAACTACCATCTACTTCACAGTAAAAGAAGGCTACATACATGTGCCCACAGGGAGGAGAAATCTTCAAAATCTTTCAACATAAGTTCAACATTGATATTCTCACAAAAACCGGAAACATAAAAGTCTTGCATACCAGGAGCATTTTCGCAAATATCACAGCAAGGAACGTCACTGGGGCTAGCTAGCCCAACCCGTACATGTCTACTGGCAAGTTTATTACACATATGGACCTGCAATTCCAACACAAAAGAACAAAATAATGCTTCTATTATAGTTTGTGAATTATATAAGATACAAAGAGCAGATGGTGCCATATGCCTGCTAAGAGCTTTTATTCAATACGTATACGTTTCATGATATTTGAAACTAACACACTACATTCAATAGAATCCCACAATCACTACTCTTACCAACATCTCAAAATTCATCATTTATGTGAACTAATTCAGTTTCCCCATCTTTGGGTTCAGGCAACAATATACCATAATCAAGCATAGCCAAAAAGGGAAATTGAGCAGGCCACAACTACATCAAGTAAGAGGACGAGTCAATGGATTAAGTATAAACCAACAACAACAACAACAAGAACAAGAAGTGATTCTGCTTACAATGATGAAATCAACATCATAGAAGCAAGGCAACAAAGCAGTTGCTATAGCTTTGTACTTTTCAAACATGGTAAAGCAATCAAGACAAATACTTTGCAAAACCCAAATTCCAAAAGCTTGCAAATTTTTATGCTAAGATCACTGGAAGCATAAAAGGCAACCCAATCC